>OZ034813.1:23974493-28774493 GCA_964030455.1 Linum trigynum
CTGCTTTCTTACTGCTTTTGCTTAAAACAACAATCACGGAGTAGGCAGTAGATCTAGACCCCGGGTTGATAATAGAACTTGCCACTTTACTGGATTCCCGGACTGCGATTACACTTGGTCGCAGTTTGGTGTTGTGTTTTGGCGTGTCAAGTTTTTGGCGCCGTTGCCGGGGAACCTCTAGGTTATTGGGGAAACGTGAAAATTTGTTACTCTAGCTTTTTCTTTACTGCATTTTATCTCTTCCACCTGTGTGCCTTCACGGGTTGCTTCTGCTGATTGTGTGCGGGTAGTGCATGACCCGTAGCCAGTCAGGAGATCTACTACCATTAGACCAGGAGCTTGAACGAACCTGCAGGAACTTCAAGCGGGCTCTAAAGGCGCGACTGGCTGCGGGGGAGGAGCTAGCACAGCTGCAGATCCCTGAAGAAGAAGAGATGGGGGATCCACAGGACCATGATGTGGTCCTTCCCGAGGAGTAGACCGTGTGATACTACTGGACCGCCAGGGCTGCAGACATGAGGTCACCCATTCAACACCCTCAAGTGCCAGCAAATAATTTTGAGGTGAGCATCTCTGTCATCACAATGCTGCGCAGTTCGGTAGTATTCCGAGGCAAAGAGGGGGAGTGCCCCCATTCACATCTCAGGAGATTCCATGAGCTCATCGATGGAATCAAGATTAATGGGGTCCTAGCAGATGCCATCCAGCTGAGGTACTTCCCATTCACCCTGGAGGGGCAAGCCAAGGAGTGGCTAGACACTCGACCTTCTAGGCTCTATCACAATGTTCCCCAACCTGGCGGACAAGTTCCTCACCCGCTACCATCCTCCATCCAAGACGGCGGACCTGCAGAAGAAAATTACCCATTTTGATCAGGATGAGGATGAGACCATCAGGGATGCTTGGGAGAGATACACCAGTCTCTTCCTCAACCATTGTTTTACTGATGCCTTCAAGGTGGGAACCTTCTACCATGCCCTCTTTCCGGAGGACAAGCAGCTGATTGATTCGGTTTGTTGAGGGAATATGCTCACCAAAACACCACCCCAGCTGAATCAACTTTTTGAGGAGATGACAGAGCAGGGCTATGACTGGGGAACTGCGAGGAGATCGAGACGTGCACCAGGACGGGGTGTGCATTCTGTAGCCACCCAGTCATCTGATTTGGTGCAGGTGGTGTCGAGGCTGGTGTCAGCCATCGATCGCTCTAGGATGATTCCAGGGACCGGACAGCAGCAGGCAATGCTCTGCCAGTGGTGCGAGAGCACCCATCACATGGTGGAAGACTGCTAGGCGATGAAGGAATCGACCACACCCCAAGAGCAGGTGAACTTCATCAATAATGTTAGGCGAAATGGCCCCTACAGCAACACTTACAACGAGGGGTGGCGCCAGCATCCCAACTTCTCCTGGGGTGGGGCAAATTCCAGACCACCAGTCCCCCAGGGACCACCTGGCTTCCAGAGGCCTCCGTACCAGCCCAGATAGGGGCAATTCTAGCAGTAGCAGCAGCAGTCTCTCTACCAGCCCATGTAGGGGCATGCGGCTCAATCACAACCGCGACCTTTCCAGCAGCTACGTGCAGCCCCTACCACCCCAGTGCAGAATGGCTGAACTGCGGGACTTGGTGGGTTCGCTTGCCAGTTCTAGTGCTTAGAAATTCAACACTATCGAGCAGTTCATGGAAAAGGCCTCGGGTAAATTCATGGCTCTTGAAGCTGGCCAGAGGAACACACAGGATGTCCTGCAGGATATCCAAACCCAGCTGGGGAGCGTGGCTCAAGCAGTGGTGCAAAGGGCTCCAGGTACCTTGCCAGGTCATACCATTCCTAATCCGAAGGAGCCGAATGAGCACTGCAATGCCATCACAACCAGGAGTGGCAAGATGACTACTGATCCACCTGTTCGGGCACAAGAGAGAGAGGCCCCTTCCCCAGCATCTCCAGCGGCTGAAGAAGAAGCGGAGCAGGAGGTTGAGGTGCCTGCACCTAAACCGCAACCAGTAGTGAAGGAGTATATCCCTCAACTCCCCTTCCCTACTCGGTTGCACAAAGACAGGCTAGAGGCAGAGTTCGGGAACTTCATGTCCATGCTTAGGAAGCTGAATGTCCAAGTACCTTTCTTGGAGGCACTATCTCAAATGCCTAAGTATGCGAAGTTCCTGAAAGATCTTCTCTTAAAGAAGCAGAAGTTGAGCGAGCTGGCCACTGTGGAGCTCAGCGAGGAGTGCTGGGCCATTCTACAGAACAAGCTTCCGCCGAAGCAGAAGGACCCAGGTAGTTTTACTATCCCGTGCTCTATAGGTAAGTTACATGTAGAGAGGTCCTTGGCGGATCTAGGTGCTAGTATCAATGTAATGCCATATCGATTGTTCAAGAAACTAGGCCTAGGTGAACCCCGTGTAACTAGGATGAGTCTTCAATTAGCTTCCATATAATAGTACATCCTAGGGGCATAGTGGAAGATCTTCTGGTTGAGGTTTGCGAATTCATTTATCCTGTGGATTTTGTTGTCTTGGACATCAATGAGGACACAGAAGTGCCCCTTATACTGGGAAGGCCTTTCCTAGCCACAGCCAAGGCTCTCATAGATGTGCATGATGGGACCTTAGTTTTGAGGGATGGCGAGGAGAGAATAACGTTTTCAATTGCTAATACTCTCCCTGCTTCGTCACCTCTGCATGTTGTTTCTCACCAGGAGCACGAGTCTGTCGTGTATCCTTCTGTGCTTCCCATTTTGCAGGATCCGCCTCCCATACCTTCTCCGCCACTCCCGTCAACTCCATCACCGAAAGAACAGATCAAGGAGGAGTGGCGGCCGAAACTGCAGGCAGCTAAGCCTGCTCGAAAAAAAGCCGAAGACCACTATGAGCTGGTCCCACCCCCACCTTGGCCATCCAAGTATTCACTCGCTTGTATTTTGCCGGATGGCCAAGTCGAGTTGGCAAGTTCTGGTGGTCACACCCGCCGTGTGCATGGCCACCATCTAAAGCTGTACCTCAAGAGCGATGTGGATCCGCTCTTGAAGGCACCCGCTCCTACACCTCTCTAAGGATTCCTCTACTGCGTCCAGCTAAAAGACAGTAAAGAAGCGCTTTTGGGGAGGCAACCACACCTAGGTTTTCATTTTCTTACTTTTTTCCTTTTGATTTTTTGTGTTTTTGAGTCTTGAGGTGTTGTTCACGAGTTGTATGTCGTTCTGGAGTGAAAACAGGTCAAATTCGGAGTTCTGGCAGCCCACACGGCCAGCCCTGAAAGTCACACGGCCGTGTGGAAATGGATTTTGGCCATGTGGATTCCATGGACTTTTCACACGGGCAAGAGGGGTCCCTCACACGGCCGTGTGGAGTTGGCCCCTGCCCGTGTGAGCTCTCGACATTTTTTACACGGCCAGGTGTGCTTTGCACACGGTCGTGTGGATTTCCTCGGCCTGCCCGTGTCGGCCGACACGGGCACATGTGCACCTCACACGGTCGTGTGAGCATGTTCGTGTGGCCGAGCCACGGGCTATAAATTCGGCCGACAGGCCGAGTGGTTAGAAATTAATACTTCACTCGCTGGAATCCTCTCCCCCTCGCCGGAAAACCGCGACTTTCCGCCCTCTTTGTCGATTTTTGGCCATTTTTGGTCAGTTTTTCACAAATCCAACACCACACCCACCCTTTTCTCCCCATTATCGGCCTATCCCTCGATTTTGAGGTGATTTGGATTGATTTTTAGTTGCCGAGGCGATTTCCAGCGAGACCCCCGGCGACATTCTGACGATCACTTTCGAGCAGTTTTTCGGCCTTTCGTCGCTTCCATTGATTTCCCCTCATCATCCCCTACACCTCTACTTGAGTCTCCAGGTTTGATTTTGACCTTAACTATGTTATTTATGGATAATTGGGTGTTAGGGTGCATGTTTAGAGAACCACTTTGAATCATGTGAATTGTGTGCAATTGAGTGAGGGGAATGCTTGGATTATGTATGAATTGTGTTGGGCTTTGTCCCCCTTGCTTGTTTGAGCCCTTGTGTGCAAGAATTTTGTCAATTCCATGTTTACCTTAATAGTGCACACAAGGTGTTCGATGAAATGCCCGTTTTCGTACCATTTTGTGGGAGTCGGTTGAGGCCCTTAATGATATGCTTTGAGGGTGTGTTTGCTATGGATGTGAACCTTGAGTTGCCTACTTTTTCATGGATGTGCACCCCCACCCCGATTATGCTTGTTTGATCGAGTTCTTGACCCCCGAACTATGGATGAAACCATGGTTCGGCTGTTTTCTGTTCTTAAGTGTGGGGGTGTGATTAACATTTTCCTTGGCTCTTTTGGTTCCACTTTGGGTTGTTCTTTTGCAGGAGCATGACGAAGCCCGACCTCAAGCACCCGTTTATTCGAGATTTGAGGAGGGGTCCCCACCAGGATCGTTTTAAGAGCGTCATGGCCTGCAAGTTTGGGCATCATCATTGCTGGTCCAAGCGGGAGTTTGAAAAGTTGAACTGCTACGAGCACTTCTCTGCCATTGTCACCAACCGCCCCTGGCGCCGCCTACTCTGCATTCACGAGAAGGTTTACCACGAGCTCGTGCTTGAGTTCTACACGACCTTCCAGCACGCCGACACAGAGAATCGAAAGGACGGAGAAGCCGTCAAATTCAGGCTCGGCGGTGCACCCCGATCCATGAGCAACCACGAGCTGGCGACCGCCCTCGACCTTGGCCTGGTCGATGAAAGGGACTACGTCACCGAGCTTCTCGAGCCAGAGGGGGTGAACTTCAAGACACTGTACACCCTCCTCGCTCGGCCAGGCCAGCTTCCCTTCTCGGCGGCGAAGACGAAGGCCAGCACATTGCAGCTCGACAACCGCATTCTCCATCACTTGCTGGCCAAGTCTTACACTCCAGCCTCGGATAGTGCCAGCGCCATCACCAAGAGAGCCATGTACTTCATCCGGTCTATGCGCCAAAGGGATCATCCCCTCCACTTGGGTTCGGTGGTGGTGAGGACCTTCGACAAGAGTGCTTCCGAGCTGAAGAAACTCCACTGCACTCCCCTCATCACCCATGTGGCCGCCTACTTCCAGATATCACTGCAGGGGTGCACAGAGCAGGGAGACACCAGTGTCTTTGCTCATTTACGATAGGTCGCATGCACCTGCTTCTAGAAGAGCGAGGAGTCAAGTGGATCAAGGGGTTTCCTCAACCTCAGATCCCAGAGGAGGACCAGCCGGAGGTTCCTGAGGATGCGACTGATGAGGAGGTCCATCCCGAGGATGTGGTTGATACTGCTGCCGCCCGCCCCCATCACCTTCGAGTACGGGGGTGGCAGTTCCACTTTCCCCGGCCAGGACTACTTCACTCAGCAATTCGAGCAGCTGCGTCTCCAGAATCAGCAGCTCTACGTCCATCAGCTCCAGTTTCAGCAGCACTATTTGGCTCACCATGCCGAGTACCAGACCCGGATGGTCGCTTATGATGAGCGTCTGGATAGGATGGAGACCCAGCAGGGGGTGACCCTGGCTCGCATCGAGAGAGAGCAGGCCCGATCTCGGCGCATGCAGGAGGTCCAGGGGCATCTGCACCGGCTGCTACAAGGCGAGCAGCCAGTCTGGAGGACTCCCTGGGAGGACTATCCACTTCCACCTCCACCAGCTGATGATGATGATGCATTCATGAATGACATCGATCTGGACAACCTTGGCGACGAGTAGGCTGTACTTGTCGCCCCTCAGTGTGTGTTTTTGTTTTAGACTTTTTATGTTTAATCTATGTGTTTGAGGAGCTTGAACTGAGTCTGTCGTTTGTTTTTATCCTTTTGGTTTTCTTTTGTGGATTGTTTATTTTGTGGCTATCTGGGCCAACTCTGATCCCTAACGAACATGTGCTAGTGTGTTCTTGACGTTCCTTTAGTGCAGAAATGCCCGTTCGTTCCATATGTCCCCCGCTGACTGGTCCACTTCCAGTCTCCCGCAACATTTCGATCTGGTAACATCGTTCCCCTTATCTCTCCCTATGCTCCATTGAGGGCAATGTCGTGCTTAAGTGTGGGGGGTGCTTTGTATTGGTTGGAATCCATTTACATGTGCTTGGAGCCTAGTCCACTCTCCAAATCTCGAGATTTGAGGGCTCCAAGTATGGTTGTTTGATCATATTGGCACTGTGTTTTGATTGGTGAATCGAATGGTTTTCGGATTAATGCATGACAACTGGATGGGGACTAGGACAACCTATAATGATGACTAAGACGTGCAGTAGAGTTGTGTAGGGGTTCGGTTTTTCAACTGTTTGCTTACCAACTATGACTTGGATTGATTACTTGTTCTTGACAGTCGTTTATGCATCTAGTTCAGGGGATTAGAATGAGAGATAGAGCATATAAGTAGCCATGTGAGATTTGAGCCTGCTCGTTTCTTTCTTGTGCGATAGTTCCCTCTTCCATGATGTGTAGCATTCACGTTGTCATTAGCTAAGATGATGGAGGCATAGAATTAGCCCACGACCAAATTGACTGTCCTGATGTGTCATATCCTCTAGTCAGCCCATTTGAGCCATGTGTTCTCCTTTCTTTCGATTTGCAATGAAAAATCACCGTTTTGCATTTTTTAGAAGGTTCCACAAAATGATTTTTACATGTTCTCTGCTGTTTCTGCTAAATGTAATGTGAGAGTTGGAGGTATCTTAAAAAATTGGGCAGGTGTTTGAAAATGTGCAGAGGTGGTGGTTCTCTTACGAAATGGACAAAATGAAAGAAAAACAAAGAAAAAATGAAAGCAAAAGAGAGCCACCACAAACAATCTGAATAGTGCCCAATTAAGTGGTGTTTCTTAGCAGTCTGGCTTAGAAATAATAGCATTTATGTGACCTCCTTCGCTCTTGTGCTCTGAATAATTTGAGTAATGCAGAATAGCAGAAAGAAAGTACTGGTTTGATTGACTGTGATTGTGTTGGGTTTGGAAATGTGGAACCTTGTGCTATGAATACTTCCACCACCTAAAAGGCCTTTTCCCCATGTCCAAGACCCTAGCCAGTCACTTGAACCTGTGTCGAAGACCTCCAGATTAGTTAGTGATGACAACCATTTATGTGAACTCTAACATTTAAAGGCTGCCGTCATGGTGAAGAGATGTTAGGAATTGAGAGAATAAGTATGCGCATTTTTCGCATCAAACTGTCCTGACCCCACTGGTCGAGAGTGAGCGATTCATTTCCTTGTTCTTTACACTCTTTACCCCGGTGAGGACCTAGATGGCTCGGTCTTAATTCTGATCTCTTGAGTTTTATGCATGAGTTGACTGTCTTGAGTAAGTGGTTGAGTCAAGTCTAGGTTGGTTGATGAACAGAAGGGAGACTCCTCCTTTACTCGATTTTGTTGCACTCGAATGTCTTCTGTGGTGGTTGTCCAGGTCGCTATTGAGGTTGTTCGTGTGTTGATGTTTGAAAGCCAGTATGATTCACGTGTTCTGTGCCTATATGATTTGTCCCCAATGTTGGTATAATTGAAATATGTGAGCTTACCTCGTGTCTGACTTGGTTTGCTTGGGGACAAGCAAACGGTTAAGTGTGGGGGAGTTTGATAAACCGTTAATTGCACATGTTTTTACCCCTATTCTGGAGCCGTTTGAGGTGTTGATTCTCGTGTTTTAGGCCGATTTCACTCTAGGTTGTGCTTGTTTGTGATATTTCAGGTCCTAATAAGTGAATGAAGGTTTGGGAGCGAGTTCGGGGTCGATTGGACGAAGATCGGATGCGTGGCGAGTCGCTGAGGAAGCCACACGGGCACAAATAAAACCCACACGACCGTGTGAAGGAGCAATGTGGCTGTGTGGGATTATGCGAAGCTTCACACGGGCAGACTGGGTGAGCCACACGGCCGTGTGTCCCTGGCCGTGTAGGTAGCTTGAAGTGCAATTATTGGAAACTCCGCGTTTTGTGTCTCACACGGGCATCTGGGTATGCCACACGGCCGTGTGGCCTGCCCGTGTGATCGGGATTTTCTGGTTTTTTACCATATTTCGGGCCACAAGTGAGGGAATCGACTTTTGAGAGCAAAAATAGAGCCCTAGAGAGAGAAAGTACGAAGAACACATCGTAGAAGAAATCTTGGAGCTGGGTTACTTCAAATCGAGCTTGGATATCGTCATAGGAGTGGAAATCATCATCCCAGAGCGGATTCTTCCCATTGTTATGAGTATGACTGCTTTGTATTTTGTTTTCCTCTCTCTCTCTCTATGGAGTAGAACCCTTCTCTCACTTGGGTATGAAGAACCCTAGTTCCATCTGTTAGGGATTTGATTGTAATTACTTGGGATGATTATACTGTTTGGTTTTAATCGAATGATGCATGTTTTATTGAATTGATTGAAGTCTGATCAGCATTTCTTGATTTCTGATGCAACCTGAGATAGATAGAATCTGATTAGGTTGTTAAAGCTTCATCATTCGCTACCAGGAGATTGGCTACACGAGAGTTAGCCAGTTTACTGCTTTGTACTGGAATCCAATTCCAGTAGTGGAGTTTTGTGCTTATTGCTTCAGCTTCCTATCCCGGTGAGGACTAGTCGTCTGCCGGGTAGTCGACTGAGAGGGCTTGGTCAACTTAAGAGATTCCAAGCTACTGTCGGATCTTCCATAGTCTAATCAACAGTAAATCAACCCAGGGTAATTACAATTGAGACCTAACTAAGGAGCTAGGGGGACTCATTCCCGAGTGACTCTTCTTTGCTTGAGAAAACCGAACCAATTCCTGCTTTCTTACTGCTTTTGCTTAAAACAACAATCACTTGACTTAGTTGGCTAGATAATAGATAATCACGGAGTAGGCAGTAGATCTATACCCCGGGTTGATAATAGAACTTGCCACTTTAATGCATTCCCGGGCTGCGATTACACTTGGTTGCAGTTTGGATTTGTGTTTTGGCGTGTCAAAAGGTGATACATCTTAGCAAGGCAAATGATCTCGACATTTATTTACTTAATATGGTGAGGATCATTCTTGCATCGAGCTTTCCATTGTAGTAAACACACTAATTTCCATGAGTTGGAAGTGGGTTACTGTTGATGTCTGGACGATCTGGCTTCCCTTCAAATTTCAACCAACCTGCATTCACCATTTGTTGGACCTTAATCTTGAATGGTCTGCAACTTTCAATTGAGCGTCCTGCGACTCCAGAGTGGTATGCACAATGTTGTTCTCACTTGTACCAGTTTGGGTATGGGATTTGCATAGGTTCACATGGTAGAATGGCAACTAGGAAACTTTCGAGTAGTTGGGGAAGAAGTTCAGTGTATGTGATTGGAATAGGGTCAATCGGATGGGTTTCTTGTACCTCCCAAAATTATTTTGCTCTTGGTTATTTGGTGGTGGTGCTACTGGTGGTGAGTTTTCGACTGGTGGTTTAGTAGGACAACTTGGACGTTGAATAATTAGTGCAGTGTTTGAAACATAGGGATGATCTTGATTGCTTTGGGGTTGGTGATTTGATAGCATCGTATTTGCACGTGTTTTCACTCTGGTTTCCTATCCATTTTAGCTTGAATGGATTGTTCCTTGGCCAATTTTACGCTAGGTTGTGTTGTTTTGTCGTATTTCAAGTCCTAGCAAGTAAAGAGGTGCATAGGCGCAAGTTTCGGGTCATTTGGAGGTCAGATGGTGATTCACAGGACAAATTACGGGCAGCCCCTGCCAAATTACGACCGTAATTGGTCAGGGCATGCCCGTAAAAACAATGCCGAGCCACTTTTCCCAAGAATTCTTCTCGGCACTAAAATTACGGGCAAGCATCCACCAAATTACGACCGTAATTAATGAATACTGGCGGTAATTGTGAAATTACGGGCATAGCTCCTCTTCCATCAGAGTAAAGTGAAACGCGCGTTTTGGGCGAATTACGGTCAGGCCGTGATTACGGCCGTAATTATGCCCGTATTTCGCCCAGAGTCGGGTTTTTGAAGGCAGATTCGAGCCAAGGAAGAGGATTCGGATTTCTTGAGCAAAAACAGAGCCCTAGAGAGAGAAAGGACGAAGAACACATCCTAGAAGCTATCTTGGAGCTGGGTTTCATCAAATCAAGCTTGGAGATCGTCATAGGAGTGGAAATCATCATCCCAGAGCATATTCTTCCCATAATTATGAGTATGACTGCTTTGTATCTTGTTTTCCTCTCTCTCTCTATGGAGTAGAACCCCTCTCTCACTTGGGGATGAAGAACCCTAGTTCTATGTGTTAGGGATTGATTGTAATGACTTGGGATGATATTACTGTTTGATTTTAATCGAAAGATGGATGTTTATTGAGTCAATTGAAGTCTGATCAACTTTTCCTGACTCCTGCTGCAATCTGAGATAGATAGAATCTTATTAGGTTGCTAGAGTCTCATCATTCGGTAGTAGGAAATTGGCTATACGAGAGTTAGCCAGTTTACTGCTTTGTACTGGAATCTAATTCCAGTAGTGGAGTTCTGTTCTTACTGCTTCAGCTTTCTATCCCGGTGAAGACTAGTCGTCTGCCGGGTAGTTAGACTGAGAGGGCTTGGTCAGCTTAAGAGATTCCAAGCTACTGTCGGATCTTCCGCAGTCTAATCAACAGTAAATCAACCCAGGGAAATACAATAGAAACCTAACTAAGGAGCTAGGGGGACTCATTCCCGAGTGACTCTTACTTGCTTGAGAAAACCGTATCAATTCCTGCTTTCTTTCTGCTTTTGCTTTTACACAACAAACACTTAACTTAGTTGGCTAGATAATAGAGAATCACTGAGTAAGCAGTAGATCTAGACCCCGGGTTGATAATATAACTTGTCACTTTACTTCATTCCCGGACTGCAATTATACTTGGTCGCAGTTTGGTGTTGTGTTTTAGAGCATCAAGTATTTGGCGCCGTTGCCGGGGACGCTCTAGGTTATTGGGGAAACGTGAAAATCTGTTACTCTAGCTTTTTATTTACTGCGTTTTATCTCTTCCACCTGTGTGCATTCACGGGTTGCTTCTGCTGATTGTGTGCAGGTAGTGCATGACCCATAGCCAGTCGGGAGATCTACTACCATTAGACCAGGAGCTTGAACGAACCTGCAGAAACTTCAAGCGGGCTCTAAAGGCGCGAGGAGGCGCTAGCACAGCTACAGATCATTGAAGAAGAAGAGATGGCTGATCCACGGGACCATTATGTGGTCAATCCTAGGGAGCAGACCATGGGATCCTACTGGACCGCAAGGGCTGCAGACATGAGGTCACCCATTCAACACCCTCATGTCCCAGCCAATAATTTTGAGGTGAGCACCTCAGTAATCACCATGCTGCGCGGTTCAGTGGTGTTCCGTGGCAAAGAGGGGGAGTGCCCTCGATCACATCTCAGGCGATTCCATGAGCTCATTGATGGAATCAAGATAAATGGGGGTCCCAGCAGATGCCATCCAGCCGAGGTACTTCCCGTTCACCCTGAGGGGCAGGCTAAGGAGTGGCTAGACACTCGACCTCCAGGCTCCATCACCACGTTCGCCAACCCGGCAGACAAGTTTCTTACCCGCTACCATCCTCCGTCGAAGACGGCGGACTTGCAGAAGCAGATCACCCACTTCACCCAGGATGAAGATGAGACCATCCAGGATGCTTGGGAGAGATACAACAGTCTCTTCCTGAGGTGTCCCAATCATGGTTTCAACGATGCTTTCAAGGTGGGAACCTTCTATCACGCCCTCTTCCCAGAAGACAAGCAGCTGATTGACTCAGTTTGTGCCGGGAACATGCTGACCAAAACACCGCCACAGCTGAATCAACTCTTTGAGGAGATGGCAGAGAACGGGTATGATTGGGGCACTGCTAGGAGGTCGAGGAGAGCACCAAGTCGAGGTGTACATTCGGTGGGAAACCATTCCTCTAATCTGGTGCAGGTGGTATCGAAGCTGGTTTCAGCTATCGATCGTTCCGGGATGATTCCAGGGACCAGACAGCAGCAGGCTATGCTCTGCCATTGGTGCGAGAGCACCCATCACATGGTGGAAGACTGCTAGGCGATGAAGGAATCGACAACACCCCAGGAGCAGGTGAACTTCATCTATAATGTTAGGCGCAACGACCCCTACAGCAACACTTACAACGAGGGGTGGCACCAGCATCCCAACTTCTCCTGGGGTGGGGAAAATCCCAGACCACCAGTTCCCCAGGGACCACCGGGCTTCCAGAGGCCACCATATCAGCCCAGACAGGGGCAATTCCAGCAGCCACAGCAGTCTCTCTACCAGCCCATGCAGGGGCATGCTGCTCCATCACAGCCGCGAACTTTCCAGCAGCCAGCTGCAGCCCCTGCCACCCTAGTGCAGAATGATCGGATGGCTGAATTGCGGGACTTGGTGGGTTCTCTCGCCAGTTCTAGTGCTCAGAAATTCAACACTATAGAGCAGTTCATGGAAAAGGCATCGGATAAATTCCTGGCTCTTGAAGCTGGCCAGAGGAACACACAGGCTGTCTTGCAGGATATCCAGACCCAGCTGGGGAGTGTGGCTCAAGTAGTGGAACAAAGGGCTCCTGGTACTCTGCCCGGACAGACCATCCCTCACCCTCAGAACCCGAATGAGCACTGCAATGCCATCATAACCAGGAGTGGCAAGATGACTGTTGATCCACCTGCTCGGGCACAAGAGAGAGAGGCCTCTGCCTCGGCATCTCCAGCAGCTGAAGTAGAAGCAGAGAAGGAGGTTGAGGTGCCTGCACCTAAACCGCAACTAGTAGTGAAGGAGTATATCCCTCAACTCCCCTTCCCTACTCGGTTGCACAAAGACAGGCTAGATGCAGAGTTCGGGAACTTCATGGCCATGCTTAGGAAGCTTAATGTCCAAGTACCCTTCCTGGAGGCACTTTCTCAAATGTCTAAGTATGTTTCTGTCCTGAAGGATCTTCTCTCAAAGAAGCAGAAGCTGAGCGAGCTGGCCACTGTGGATCTCAGCGAGGAGTGCTCGGCCATTCTGCAGAACAAGCTTCCGCAGAAGCAGAAGGACCCAGGTAGTTTTACTATCCCGTGCTCTATAGATAATTTGCATGTAGAGAGGTCCTTGGCGGATTTAGGTGCTAGTATAAATGTTATGCCATATAAACTGTTTAAGAAACTAGGCCTAGGTGAACCCCGTGCTACTAGGATGAACCTTCAATTAGCTGACCGATCTGTAGTGCATCCTAGGGGCATAGTGGAAGACCTTCTGGTTATGGTTGGCAAATTCAATTGTCCTGTTTATTTTGTGATTTTGGACATAAATGAGGATGTGGATGTTCCATTGATACTGGGAAGGCCTTTCCTGGCCACCGCCAAGGCCCTCATAGATGTGCATGATGGGACCTTAGTTTTGAGGGATGGTGAGGAGCGAATAACATTTTCAATCACAAATACTCTCCCTGCTTCTTCGCCTTTGCATGCTGTATCTCACCAGGAGCACGAGTCTGTCGTGTATCCTTCTGTGTTGCCTATTTTGCAGGATCCGCCTCCCATACCTTCGTCGCCACTTCCCGTCCACTCCGTCATCGAAGGAACAAATCAGGGAGGAGTGGCGGCCGAAACAGCAGGCAGCTAAGCCTGCTCGAAAGAAAGCCAGAGACCACTATGAGTTGGTCCCGCCCCCACCTTGGCCATCCGAGTATTCACTCGCTTGCATCCTGCCGGATGGCCAAGTTGAGTTGGCAAAATGCTGGTGGCCACATTCGGCATGTGCATGGCCACCATTTGAAGTTGTACCTCAAGAGCGAGGTGGATCCGCTCTTGAAGGCACCTGCTCATTCACCTCACTGAGCATCCACCGACTGGCGTCCAGCTAAAAGACGGTAAAGAAGCGCTTGTGGGGAGGCAACCCCCACCGAGGTTTGCATTTTCTTACATTTTTCCCTTTTTTTTTGGTGTTTTTGAGTCTTGAGATGTTGTTCCAGAGTCGAACTGTCCATCTTCCCGTTTGTTTCTCGCTGACTGGTCCACTTCCAGTCCCACAGCAGTGTTTCAATCCGGTAACATCGTTCCCCTTATCTCTCCCTCTACCTCCATTGAGGGCAATGTCGTGCTTAAGTGTGGGGGGGGGGGGTGCTTTGTATCGGTTGGAATATATATTTGGGTGCTTGGAGCCTAGTCCGCTGTCCGAATCTTACGATTTGAGGGCTCCAAGTACTGTTGTTTGATCATATTGGCACCGTGATTTGATTGGTGAATTGAATGGTTTTCGGATTGATGCATGACAGCTTGATTGTGACTAGGACAACCTATGATGAGGACTGAGACGTGCAGTAAAATGATGTAGGGGTTCAATTTTTCAACTGGTTGCTTACCAACTGTGGCTTGATTTGATATCTTGTTCTTGATAGTCGTTTATGCATCTAGTTCAGGGTATCAGAATGTGAGATAGAGCATATAGGTAGCCATGTGAGATTTGAGCCTGCTCGTTTCTTTCTTGTGAGATAGATCCCTCTTCCATGATGTGTAGCATTCACGTTGTCACTAGCTAAGATGATGGGGGCATAGGATTAGCCCACGACCAAATTTGACTGTCCTGATGTGCCATATCCCCTAGTCAGCCCCTTTGAGCCGTGTGTTATCCTTTCTTTCGGTCTACAATGAAAAATCACCCTTTTTGCATCTCTTAAAAGGTTCCACAGAGTGGTTTTTACATGTTCTCTGCTGTTTATGCTAAATTTGATGTGAGTGTTGGAGGTAGCGCTTAAAAGTTGGGCAGGTGTTTGAAATATGTGCAGAAGTGGTGGCTCTCTTAAGAAGTGAAAAGAAAAATGAAAGAAAAACAAAGAAAAATTGAAAGCAAATAGAGCCACTACCAAAAATCTGAATAATGCCCAGTAAGTAGTGTTTCTTAGCAGTCTGGCTTGGAAATGCTGACATTTATTCCTCCTTCGCTCTTGTGCTCTTGAGATATTGAGTAATGCAGAATAGCAGAAAGGAAATACCAGGTTTGTTTTGACTGTGATTGTGTGGGTTTGGAAATGTGGAACCTTGTGCTATGACTACTTCCACCACCTAAAAGGCCTTTTCCCCATGTCCAAGACCCTAGCCAGTCATTTGAACCTGAGTCTAAGACCTCCTGATTAGTTAGTGGTGACACCCCATATGTGAACTCTAGCATTAAGAGGCTGCCATCATGGTGAAGAGATGTTAGGGATTGAGAGAAATAACATGCGCATTTTTCGCATCAAATTGTCCTGACCCCACTGGTCGAGAGTGAGTGATTCATTTTCATATTCTATATACTCTTGTACCCCGGTGAGGACCTAGATTGCTCGGTCTCTATTCTGATGTCTTGAGTTGGATGCATGAGTTGACTGTTTTGAGTAAGTGGTTGAGTCAAGTCTAGGTTGGTTGGTGAACAGAAGGGAGACTCTTCCTTTACTCGATTTTGCTGCACTCGAATGTCCTTTGTGGTGGTTGTCCAGGTTGCTATTGAGGTTGTTCATGTATTGATGTTTGAAAACCAGTACGATTCACGTGTTCTGTGTCTTTATGACTTGTCCCCAATGTTGGTTGATTGAAATATGTGAGCTTACCTTGTGTCTGACTTGGTTTGCTTGGGGACAAGCAAACTGTTAAGTGTGGGGGAGTTTGATAAGCCGTTAATTGCACATGTTTTTACCCCTATTCTGGAGCCGTTTGGGATGGTAATTCTCGTGTTTTAGGCCTATTTTACACTAGGTTGTGTTCCTTTGTTACATTTCAGGCCCTAGCACATAAAGTGAAGCGTAGGCGCAAGTTTCAAGTCAATCGGAGATCATTTGGCAATTCGGGAGAAGAAAAACGAGCATGACCTGAGGAAGAATGGATTTTCACCTCATCTTATGGACAAATAATCATGGAATCTTGTCATGAAAAGATAGAGGATGAGACTACGAGCGTCTGGGTTCAAACGGCGACTGATTTGGAGTCCGAACGAGGGAGAAACGAAGCTTTGAACAGGGGCGGAGGAAGAATTACGGGCAGGAGAATTACGACCGTAATTTCCCCTCCCATACCCGTATTTTCACTGCCGAGAGGAGGTTTGGATGCGTTGAAATTTAACCAAAACGCGTGTTTTGGGCAAAATACGGGCATGGAAGAATTACGACCGTAATTCATCCCGTAATTCACCCTGAATCGGATTTCTTGAGCAAAAACAGAGCCCTAGAGAGAGAAAGGACGAAGAACACATCCTAGAAGCTATCTTGGAGCTAGGTTTCATCAAATCAAGCTTGGAGATCGTCATAGGAGTGGAAATCATCATCCCAGAGCAGATTCTTCCCATAATTATGAGTATGAATGCTTTGTATCTTGTTTTCCTCTCTCTCTCTCTATGGAGTAGAACCTCTCTCTCACTTGGGGATGAAGAACCCTAGTTCTATGTGTTAGGGATTGATTGTAATGACTTGGGATGATATTACTGTTTGATTTTAATCGAATGATGCATGTTTATTGAGTCAATTGAAGTCTGGTCAACTTTTCCTGATTCCTGCTGCAATCTGAGATAGATAGAATCTGATTAGGTTGCTAGAGTCTCATCATTCGGTAGTAGGAGATTGGCTATACGAGAGTTAGCCAGTTTACTGCTTTGTACTGGAATCCAATTCCAGTAGTGGAGTTCAGTTCTTACTGCTTCAGCTTTCTATCCCGTTGAAGACTAGTCGTCTGCCGGGTAGTTAGGCTGAGAGGGCTTGCTCAGCTTAAGAGATTCCAAGCTACTGTCGGATCTTCCGCAGTCTAATCAACAGTAAATCAACCCAGGGAAATACAATTGAAACCTAACTAAGGAGCTAGGGGGACTCATTCCCGAGTGACTCTTACCTGCTTGAGAAAACCGTACCAATTCCTGCTTTCTTTCTGCTTTTGCTTTTAAACAACAATCATTTACTTTAGTTGGCTAGATAATAGATAATCACTGAGTAAGCAGTAGATCTAGACCCCGGGTTGATAATATAACTTGTCACTTTACTGCATTCCCGGTCTGCGATTACACTTGGTCGCAGATTGGTGTTGTGTTTTAGAGCATCACGGACCGAACCGGGTCGATATCTAAATACTTACCCTGTACTGCACCCGACTAGAGTTTAAAAACTTGGGCTCTTGTTGGGGTTTTATTATGGTGTAGTTTCGTGCGAGTCAAGTTTTTCGCGCCATTGCCGGGGACAACGGTCTGTTATCTTGAAAAAGTTGTTGGTTGTTAATCTAGCTTTTAATTTCTAGTTTTGCAAGTGTGTGTGCTTTGCTTGTGCTAGACTTGGTGTGTTTTCCGACTGTGTGTAGGTGATGCATGATCCAGAGCAACCCGATACCTTTGCTACCGCTTGACGAGGACATAAACCGAACTCTCCGGCTCCTAGCACTGGAGAGAGAGCTAGCGGAGGCAAGGAGAGGAAGTGAAAGAGGGGGACAACGTTTGGGTCCCGGTGTTAGTGGAGAAGTACATGAAGAAGTGGAAGTTGAACCCATCGTTGTAGTGGAAATGGCGGGGAACCAAAGGCAAGATAGCGCTCAAGCCCGCCAGTTGAAGGATGCAGCGGAGGAAGAGGATTCCCCGAGGACAATGGGGTACTATATGGCCCCAAGGCCGGCGGACATTCAATCGCCAATCCTACATCCTCCAGTGGCGGCAAACAATTTTGAGATCAAGCCGGCTCTAGTGACTATGATACAAAGTAATTCTCTATTCCCTGGCCTTGAGAGCAAGTCACCAAGAGATCACGTGCAAAGATTCTTGGAGCTCGCGAGGAGCTTGAAAATTAATGGTATGCCTGCCGAAGCTTTGCAACTAAGGTTTTTCCCATACTCACTCTCGAGGAAAGCACTTAGGTGGCTAAACAGCCGCCCACCTCGGTCTATCACCTCATTGGACGACCTCCTCAACAAGTTTATGGCTCGTTATTGCCCGCCTTTGAAGTCGGCGGAGTGGAGAAAGAAGATTACACATTTCGAGCAAGAAGAGGACGAGATCTTGAGGGATGCTTTGGAGAGGTACTCCGATTACTTTGGATCGAAACCTTCTATGGAGGCCTAATGAAAGAAGATAAAATCCTCATTGACTCCTTGTGTCAAGGAAAATTGATGAATATGGCTCCACCCCAAATAACCGAGATACTTGAAGATATGTCCCTTAGGGGGTATGATTGGGTGTTGACTAGAAGTCGAAGAAGGAGCAATGATAGGGGAGTGAGAAGCGTGGAAGCGAGTGCTCCGCTTGAGGCGAAGTTGGATAAGTTGCTTGAGGTTATGCTTGAAGATAAAAGGCAAGGAAAACGGACGGTAATGTCGTGCGACTGGTGTTCGAGCACTAGCCACGAGATGGCGGAGTGCCAAGCAATGAAGGAGGCAACCACTCCGGAGGAACAAGTCAACTTCGTGGAAAATGCTAGGGTCAACAACCCGTATACTAATACTTATAACCTTGGATGGAGGAACCACCCCAACTTTGCTTGGTCATCACCAACTAATCCGAGGCCCCCGGGTTTCCAAGGCCCCACGGGGAACTTTCAACCTCAGCCCACCTTCATCCAACAATGACCCCAACTCCAAAGCTCAAACTTCCAACAACCATACCAATCACAAGGTTCCCTACAGTTTCATCAACAACATCAACCCGACAAGTTATCCAAGCTTGAAGACCTAGTGAACACCTTCGTGAGTACGAGTAGCCAAAAGTTCGAGAAGATAGAGCAATTCATGGATGTGGCAACTACCAAGTTTACCTCGGTTGAGGCGGGTCTTCGAAGCCATCAAGCGAGCCTCCAAAGTTTGGAGGTGCAAATTGGCAAACTTGCCGGCATCCTCACCGAGAGACCCAAGGGAGCCTTACCTTGCCAAACCGTGACGAACCCCAAGGATCAAGTCAGGGTGAATGCACTTCAAGTAAGGAGTGTGAAGGTGGTTCCAGAAGTCGCCACTAATGAAGTGGTGGAGAAGGAAGATTCCAACAAGTAAGAGACCAACCCGAAGAAGGGAGAAGGGAAGCTCTGAGGAATGAGAGGAAGGCGGAAAGGAAGGCATTGCCGGAGGATGGATACACACCACCTCTTCCTTATCCCACAAGGATGTACAAGGAGAGGTTGGAGAACGAGTGTGGAGGTTTCATGGAAATGCTCCGCAACCTCTACCTTAACATCCCCTTCCTTGAAGCCATGGCTCAAATGCCAAGAAGTGGTGCCCGTGCCGAGTGTTGTGTTTTTGCGGTTTATGGTTGTGCTAGGATCGATTAGGAGGCATGGAGGAATATGTTGAGTCAAAATTTTAGCAGTGGTGCCCTGTTTTCTGTCATCCGTGAATTGGGTATTGATGCATGTTCACCACCTGGAAACCACTCCGTGTTCACAGACGCGTTTGACAGTTCACGGTCGCTAAGACCGTGAATTGGGCAACGCGTCCGTGAACTCTGAGCCGTGCCTATAAAAGAGGCGTGAACGGCGACTCTTCACTTCACGACCAAGAACGCGCCGGAAAATTTCAAATCTTCGACGGAAAACGCGAAAATTCGTCGGTTTTTCGATTTTCCCCCATTTATGGCGAGCAAAACCCAAAACCAACGTCATACCCAGTCTCCTCTCCTCAAAACCGGCTTGTGCTGAGATTTTGGGGAGATTTGGAGCACATTTTTCCGGCCAAGTCACCCGCGGCGAGTCTCCGACGAGCTTTCGACAAAGCTTCGGAGGCCCCTCTCCGGTCAGTTTCCCGACTGTTTTTCACCGTCCTCACCTGCACCTCACTTCCTCCTACGTCCTACTTGAGTCTCCAGGTTTGTTTTTCAACTTTACCTTTGTGAATTGTGGAGAATCGGATTAGGTAGTGAAGTGAGGTTGAATTTTTGTGCTTGGCATGATTGAATCTAGATTTAGGCCGAGGAATTAGGTGAATTAGGTCGATTGAATGATGGATTGATTTTTGCATGAGCTTAGTGAGCCTTGGTGGGCATGTTTGAACCAAATTGTGTTTATTTTTAGAATTTGCCCACCAAGTGCTATGTTATGAATGCAAGTAGAGTTTATTCTTGATTGGTGGATGGTAGCCACCGTGGTAAGGGTTGTGGTTCAAGTTTTTGTATGCTTGAACCGTGAATTACCCACAACCATGCCACAGTGGTTTGAGCTTAAATGTTTTATCCATGGTGGAAAAACAAGTGTGGGGGGAATTTCTTTTCCTCCCAATGAGCATTATATGATAGATGTTTCCACGTATGGTGTGTTTTAGTTTGTGTAGGATGGTTAACATGGATCACCCCTATCTTGTGGCGCTAAGGAGCAGCCCCGAAATGGAGCAAGAGGCATATTTCTGGGCATCGTCGAGAGTCAGTAACCATTGGAAACTCAAATTCTCCCAGTTCGATAAGCTTCATTGCGGTGACGCTACGAGGGAGGCAGTGGCACACCCACAATGGTGCCAAGCCCTTGAACTTGAAGATGACACTTACGGGGAGCTATGTGATAGACCGATAATTACACGTATTTTCATCCCTATTCTTGAGCCGTTTGAATAGTTAAATCTCGGGTTTTAAGCCGATTTCACGCGAGGTTGTGTGTTTATGTCACATTTCAGGACCCAGCGTTGGAATCAAGGCGAAGGAACGAGATTCGGGTCGAAAGGAGCAAACGATGATTGAAGTGGGCTGGAGGAAGAAAATACCCGGCCATGACCGAAAATACCCGGCCGGGTATATTTCTGAAGAGGCCGGGGATTTCTCTTTTTGGCGTCTGAGAAACAGAAGGGGGCCCGGGCAAATGCCTTAAATCCACGGTCGGGGATTATGAGGACAGACCGGGGATTTTCCCCTTAAATGAAACGGTGAGTTTTGCAATACCCGGTCGAAACCCAAAATACCCGACCGGGTATTTCGACCGGGTATCGCGACCAGGCAGCTGATAAAAGGAAGAAGAAGGCCAACATTGAGAGGATTCGAGTTTTGGAGAAAGAGAGCGATTCCTAGAGAGAGAAAGTGACGAGCAAGAGTTCCCAAGTGCCCTAGATTGATCTTCAACACCATTGGAGGCCAGTTTGAGCTTGGAGAAGTGCCGATCAACGTCCAGAAACAGGAATCCATCCTTCGCAGTATGAATTCCGTGTCTGATTCTGCTTTTGCTTTCTTCTCTATGGAGTAGTTCTCCCATTCATCTGGGTATGGAGAACCCTAGATTTGTATGTTAGGCTTTGATTGTATGAACCCAAGTACTGATTCTATGATTGATTATATTCGATTGAGGTTTTAACGATTGAATGACTTGAATCCTGATCAAATTCCTGTTGTTTCTGCTTTAACCTAGAATGAGAATATCTGCCTAGGTTAATAGAGTATCCTTGATTGAAGGTAGGGAGTTGGTGACTTTAGTCGAGGAACCAACTCACTATTCTGTACCGGATTTACTCCGGTAGTGGAGGTTTTGTTCTTAGGGACTCAATCTGTCTACTCCGGTGGAGGTTAGTCGCCCGCTAGAGATTCAGATTGAGAGGGTCTGAAGACCTTTAGTCGAGACTTCAGGCTGTTTGAGAACCTTCCGCAGTATAACCATCATAGAAACTGAACTTGGTAATTACAATCCGGCTTAACTGCAGTCTAGGGGGAACCATATCCGGGTGACCTCTTTAACCTGAATACAACAGTTTACTTGCTTTGTTAGTTTGATAGTTTAGACTTGCATGCCAGTTTCATTGCTAGATAACAAGAATTCACTGAGTAGTCATCACATCTAGGACCCGGGTTGATAATTAAACCCAAACCCGCTATACTACGCTTTAGGAAGTGGTTTCACTTGGCCAATTCCTGGAGTGACAGTAGAGTCGAGTCACTATGCGTCGAGTTTTTCAGCACCTTCACCATACGCAAGAGTCTATGCCTACTCGGTCATCCAGTAAGTCGGGTCGAGTTTTGATTGGGAGGGGAACCTCGCAATTTGAGCTATGACAAGCTAGCCAGAGCCCCCAGAGTGGAAGCCAAACATAGGGACGAGTGGGAGGAAGATGCCATATGAAGTTTTGACGTGAATGTCGCGTTTCTGAAGTTTTGTCTTCCAAAGTATCGAAGGACAAAGTTCAAGTCGGCCCTCACAACGACATCCACACTCCAGCTCCAATGACGTGTCATGGTTGCACTCCTGGCTCGTTCCCTCTACCCGGCTTACCACAATCCGAACAAGATAACCGAGAGAGTATTATTGGCTTGTGCTTGCATGGTGGACCGGTCTAGCACTTTGCACCTGGGGCCAGTCATGGCCACTTCTTTTGCTAGGGCCAAGGAGGGAACCCCGTCGTTATGTCACATCAATGGGTCCGTTCATCACCCGCCTTGCTAGATATTTCGATGTCAGCCTTTCAGGGTGCTCGAAAGAGGGAGGCACCCAGAGATTTGACGAGGGCACTCTTTACTCCATGCGCTTATTGCGCACCTTTGGCCCAATGCGGTACATCGAGGGATTGAGTCCTAACCCCGAGGTCCCGCCAGCAGCCGAGCAGCCACCTGCTCATGCACCCGACCGCCGCCTCCCAGCTCTCCAGCGTCCTGCACAGCAGCCACCACCACCACCACCAGCAGGCGATCCCCTTGTCTAGAGGGTGGATTGCCTTGAGACGAGCTTCATGGGATTCTCATCCCGTCTCGACCGGCAGTCCGACATCCTCGAGCTTATGGCTCACCACCTGGGTATCCTACCCGATGTTGGAGATGGTCCTTCCACCAGAGAGAGGTAGATGACGAGTGAGACATGTGGCAGAGCGGAGTCCTTTCGCCCCACTTCTCTACTTGTAACCCTGAACTTGTTTTGTTTTTATTTTTATTTGTGTGTGTGTGTGTGTTTGAACTACTACTACTATGTATTGTGCTTGTAATAACCTTGCCTCGAGCGAGTCGTATTGTGTTTGTGTGTGTTGTTTTTTTGTCTCTCCTTGAAGCTCAAATTATCCTACCCCGGTTCGATTCCAACCTTCACTCACCAAGCCCAAGCGGTAACATCATTGTACCCCTTTCTTACGCCATTGAGGGCAATGCCAAGTTTAAGTGTGTGCGGGGAGGGAAGGGTAGTTTACTAGTATGCTTGTGTGGGTGTGATGATGCTTGGAGCCTTTTGTATGCCCAAATTTCAAAATTTGAGGGCTCCAAGAAATGTTTGTATGATCAAAGTGGCCGGATGGTGGGAAATTCTCGTGTTTATGGGCATTGATCTTGAATTGTTGCATGTGATTGAGTATATCCTATGATGATGACTGGGAAGTTCATTAGGATAGGGCAAAAGTTTAGTTCTCAGATGTGCATAAATGAATGGATGTCTTGACTTGATCACTTGTTACTTACAATTGCCATGCATCGTGTTTGTGAATTGGAGTAGATCGTTGGGTAACTAGGTAGCCTATGAGCTTTGAGCCTATCGTTTTCTTCCGATGTGATAGTTCCCTCTTACCATGGTGTGTAGCATCACAAGTTGTCACTGCCAAGTATGATGGAGGCATAGGATGTGTCCATGCCCAAATGTTGATTGTCCCGAAATGTATCATCCTTTAGTCAACCCCTATGAGCCTTGTGACTTTGTGGGTCGTTCTCAATTTAGTAGCTTCGTGCATGTGAGCGTAAAGGTGTTAGTAGAACGACCACCAATCCTTTCTTCGTGTCTAAACATGAGTTGCCTGTGTGTTCCGGAGCTCTCACCTTTGAGTCTCCATAGATGTTCTGTAACATCCCGGCATTTTGGTTCAGGTTCGACTATAATAAGTGAATGGTTGGATCGCCTGTTACGTACACACAAATCAAATCAAACCGGATCAAATCAAATGCATCAAGACCCAACTAATAATTTAGCGGGGTTAAGATCGGATGGGCCACATTCAAGTGACTTCCTTTTTATTGTAAAAATGGACGTTTGACTCGAGTAAAAGAAGGGGGAGTGGAAGACGGTTATGGTGGTAAATGAATAGAATGCATACTCATTTATATTACATAAATACGTAACTGAATTGGTGGAGTGAGTAGGGAGGAGGGCGATCCGCATCCTCCTTACGTTAAGGTTGGAAAGAGAATATCGATGGTCTTTCCCCACATAAAATACGGCCGGGGGATTGGGGAGAGAGACAAGGGCGGCAATGCAAAGGGGTAGGACGAACAGAGTTGTTGGACTAATCGTCCCTCGTTGGAGGAGAAGAAAGCCCGAGACGAGAAGTGATGGTCGGGGTCATCCCCGGTTGAGTGACGACGGCGATGGATCATGGACTCCGACAACGGGTTCCAGGGACGATCAAGCAAGGAGCCCGCAAATATCCTTGACGTCGGTGTGGATCCTTAAAGAGTCAGTGAAAGAGGAATCGACGAGATGGGTCCAACGAGAACCCGACTGTCGTGCGATTGGAAGGCACATACGTGAGCTGGTTATGGGCTGCCTTCAAGAAACTACGACTGAGTCGTCTATCTGGCCGGTTGAGGTACTAAGTAGGTACGTAAGTTCTATTTACTTGGTCGAAGCATTCATACGGAGTAGCATCGTAAAAAGGAATTCGCCTCCAAATGGATTAGGACAGTCGGATTATATACGACTGTTGGGACATGGCCGGAAACTTGGATGTTTGGTTTATTGTGCGGTTTACCGGTAAAACAAGAATATAGGCATATATGTTTACTAAGCGTGCATGGAATTGCAGTAATCATTAGTTTAGTGGGCTTATGTGTCGGTTTCAAGAATGGAAGGGGATATAAGGAAGGTAAAACAAGAACATAGGCATATATGTTTACTAAGCGTGCATGGAATTGCAGTAATCATTAGTTTAGTGGGCTTATGTGTCGGTTTCAAGAATGGAAGGGGATATAAGGAAGGCAAATGGCTATTAAATTTCACTGGTTCTAGACAAAAATAGATTACCCCATTAGGAAGGGGAGTGTTTAACGTGGTTGTTGGGTGTGGAAACCCCACTTAGTAAAACTTGGTTTATAAATAACAAAGCAATGACATGTGCAATTTCAGTTAAGTGCTACGTGCGAGGAGGAGGAGCAAGCGTACTTAACATCTTGATACAGGGCCCATATAGGTCGTGGGATATTTCAAGTCGACCGAACTGAGTAATAGAGGTGAGTGTAAATGGGGTAAATTCTACGCCTTACGTATTCTTTTAAGTTTTATGATTTTTAAGTATTTTAGCGAATTGGTTACCGTTGCTTGGTTATGTTTATGATTGATTATTTGTGCTTTGCTTGAGCTATGATTTGAGGTGATTTTGTGCTATTTGAGGTGATATGAGATGATTTTGTGCTATTTACCTTAAAGCGTTATGTTTGAGTTATTGTTAAAGTTTAAAGTACAAGTTCTTTTTAAGAAGTAACTCACCTTCAAGAAGGTGAAGTAGTTTTAACTGTTTTTAGTCACTAGCGTCAGTCCGTTGCCTTTTGAGACATTTTGAGATAGAGCAACAGTTATGCTCTTGAGACTTTTAAGACGAGCAACAGTTATGCTCTTGAGAATCGTGGTGAAGAGCCACCACGATAAGTTTAAGATGTTAGGGGGATGAATCGTTACGACTCCCCTAACTAAGTTTAAGTTTAAGGTAAGCCCGGATGGCTTCTCATACGTATGAGTTGGCAACCAGACTAGCTAGTGAGGGATCCCCGTGTCAGTCAAGAATTTAAGTGGAGGTTTGAGTTTTAAGAGTACAGTTTCAAGAGTCAAGATTTTTAATAGTGTAGGTACAAAACAACTTCCACTAAGTTAAGTGATCATGTATTAATAAGATGTTAAACGTAAGGGCGTAGACTGACCCCATCTCACTCACCAGTTTGAAGAGCTAGAGTAAGAGCTAGAGGAGCATTTAGTGAGCAGCGAATTCGAGGGCAGGCAGCTAGAGGAGGGCAGTATAAGCGTCACAGAGGATGCTTAGTCAAGATTTCAGTAGCAACAACATTAGAGATTATTAGTTATTTACATTTATGATTATGAGTATAGACTGGAGATCATTTTGAGATTTTAAGTATTGAGTTTGCCCATGTGTTAGGGCGTTGCTTTGAACTACAAGTGCGTGTTTTCAGTAAATTTTATTTAGTAAAACTTTTTCCCAGTTGCAATTTAAGATTTGAGTATTTTATTTATCAAGGGAATTTTAGTAAAAGTAGTACCCGGCCGGGTTAGGGTGTTACAGGTTCTACATAAGAGGTTTGTGTGCGGTTCTTGCTAGGAATGCGAAATGAAGTGTAGTGTTGGAGTGAGTTCCTAAAAAAGAGAGCATTGGTCGTTAAATGTTTAGGTGGCAAGTGTTTTTACTCTCTAGTACCCCCTCTCAAAAAGAAGAAAGAAAAGAAAAAAGAAAAAGAGGTAATAAAATGGGGTAAATAAAGTAGAGAGTGCCACGAAAAACCAAAGTACATGCTCTAGGAGGGGTTTCTTGTCACCCAAGCCATCGAAGTTCTAGGATTCCTTCACTACCAAACCTTATTGAGCTAGCAAGAGTTAACGGAGGAAGAGTGCTTCAATGTAGTTCATTATGGGTGATAGTTGGAAGGGAGAGATAAGGTTTTCGGCCGATGCTAGTGGCCTTTGATTGAAGAGAAGGGTTTTAGTCGAAACCATAGAACCTTCGGGTTTAGGTTGAAGATGTAGAACCTCATGTCATGATTACCACCACCCAAAAAGCCTTTTTCCCATGTCCAAGACAATCGCCAGTCATCTGAACCCGTGTCTAAGACCTCCGGACGAGCTAGTGGTGACAATGATAAACCAATAATTACACATGTTTCTACCCCTATTCTTGAGCCGTTTGAGATGTCGATTACCGCGTTTTAGGCCGATTTCACGCTAGGTTGTTTGTGTTTGTGATATTTCAGGTCCTAGCACATGAATGAAGGCCTGGGAACGAGTTCGGGGTCGATTGGACGAAGATTGGACGTTTGGCGAGAAGCTGGGAAGCCACACGGGCACCATTGCACCTCACACGGCCGTGTAGGGGCCCCTTGTGTCCGTGTGAAGGCTCTGTAAAAGCCACACGGGCAGCCTGGGGAGCCACACGGCCGTGTGGCCTCTGCCCTTGCAGCTTGCCTGGTTGCCCACTAATTGAAACGCCCCGTTTGGACACTCACACGGGCAGCTGGGAAAGTCACACGGCCGTGTGGCCTGGCCGTGTGAGTCGGGAATCTCTGGTTTTAAGCCAAATTTCGAGCCAAAGGAGAGGGAGAGCTGGGTTTTGGTTCCCAAACACCCAAGGGACGAACCCTAGAGAGAGAGAGAGCGACTTGGGAACATTCTTGGAGCTATTTTGGAGGATTTCTTCGCCATTGGAGCTCGGGACTCAAGCTTGGAGATGGAGATTGAAGATCTAGATCATATTTCTGCAGTCTCTCTCTTCTCTATGGAGTAACTTCCCTTCACTTAGGTTTTGAGGAACCCTAGTTCCAAGTGTTAGGATCTTTCTTGTATGAAGTTTTGGATGTTATATTGTTTGATTATAATCGATTGAGGCATGATTTATTGAGTCAATTGAATCTTGATCAAATTCTCTTGATTTCTGCTTTAACCTATGATAGATAGAATCTGATTAGGTTAAGAGATCTTCCTTGATTGATAGTGGTGAATTGGTTGTGCGAGAGTCAATCAATTCACTGCTTTGTACTGGAATTCATTCCAGTAGTGGAGATCTGTGTGAATCGCCTTAGCAGTCTACCCCGGTGAAGGCTAGTCGCATGCCGGGTATTCTGTCTAAGAGGGCTTGGTCAGCTTAAGAGATTCCAAGCTAATTAGGATCTTCCGCAGTTTAATCAACAGTAGACCAACCAAAAGTAATTGCAACTTGGACCTAATTGAGGAGCTAGGGGGAATCATACCTAAGTGAGTTCCCAACTTGTAATTAGTAGAGTAGTTAGTAGAGTAGTTTAGTAAATCAATCCTTAATCTAGTTTGCTAGATAATGAACTGAAGCTGAGTAATAGTAACTCTAGAGACCCGTGGATTCGATATTTATTACTTGTGCCACTATATTGCAGTCCCATTCTGCGATTACGCTTGGTCGCAGTTTGGTGTTGTGTTTTGGCGTGTCAAGTTTTTTACTTTCTAGAAGATTAGGAAAGGCAGAAGTTTGTTACTTTAGCGTTTTCTTTTCCACCCTTGCTTTTCACTTGGGTGTTTTTTGTTTTTGTTGGTGCAGATCTGAATCATGGATCCTCATGGCTTCTCCAACCATTGGGGGTATCCACCACCATCCAAGTGGCATTACCCCGAGACTCCCTGGAGTAATCAAGGAGGAGAAGACTATGAATTCAGGTTCCAGTACCAACACCCTTACTACGGAGAACAATCAGACCCCTGGGCATATCAAGAATAACCTCATTACCAAGAAGACTTTCTCCCACAACCAGAAGGGCCATCAGAGCTGGAGTTAGCCATGGAGGCCTTCACGGGCCACTCTGCAGATCCATGCTACACTTCACTGGAAGATCCGAACAAACAATTAAGGCTTCTCGTGTAGCAGTTTGCTCGAGACACTGAGAGATCATGCTCCAAGATGGATCTTCAAATCAAAGCCCTTGCCCCTTCCGATCCCTCATTTCTCCATGAAATGGAGGAGACTGTTCAGCGCTCAGCAAAGCAAACAGAGTGGGTGGAGCAAGTTTGCTCACATCTTTCTCAAGATCACCTTTCTGCTACCACGCTAGAAGAGGTGGAGGATGACAAAGGCTACGGGGATGTTGAGGAGCATACAGAAGTTATCACAGAGAACTCCCATGATAATCATGATCAGGAAAGTCCTCTGGTTGCAGATCACACCTTTCCTTATTTCTGCTCTAACATGCTGGGCCCGAGCAAGGAGATGCAAGATGATCTCATTGAAGAAATTACATGGCGACTTGCTCTCCAATCTGTGCTAGAAGAAGAAGAAGAGCAAGAAAGGGTGCAGAAAGAAGTTGTGGAGGATGACGAAAGTGAAGCAGGAGGAGTTCTTGATCATTTCCCAGGGGTGATACCACATGAAGAAGAAAGGGGGGTTGAAGAAGCAATTGGCGTCCAGGCTGAGGACGGAGTTAAGGTGGAAGAGGCATGCACCGACCATGAGTTACATGTGATATCTCCACCAAAATTCGAGGAGCTGCTTGGCAAGGACCCATTTGCAGTGTCTCTTTTCCAGACCAAGGCCACGTCGACATCGGTCCCTCTTGGTGGAAGCGATGGTGGCCAATCGATGCTGTCATATCTGGTTTGGGGCAATGAGACGAGAGAAGAGAAGAAGAGGTCTCGAGGGTGGAGACTTCATCTGCATCAAGTGCATGAGCCTTCATCACCTACCACACCACATGCTCGTGACTTGAGACTCCACCTCATCGACGAGAACCTCAACTTCAAGGAGGTTTTGGGGTGGACCGAAACTTAGGATCCATCGTCCGGCTCACGACGTGAAAGAAGCGCTTGTTGGGAGGCAACCCAACCAGTCGGTTTGCATTTCTTTCTCTATTTCTCCTCGGTTGAGTTAGTTTTGTTATTTGATTTTAGATTAAATAACTCAACCTTTGTGAGATTTTGTGTGGTGTTTGTGTCCGACTACTCTCTCCTCCTGGAATGCACCGCCTGCCTCGTCCACCATCATTCACCCTTGATCTAGTAACTTCGTTCTACCCTCCTTATCTTTCCTCCATTGAGGACAATGTCGTGCTTAAGTGTGGGGGGATGTTCAATTATGTATGTGGGTGAATGTTTGGCTGTTTGTGTGCTTGGAGCCTAGTCCACTGTCCAAATTTTTAAACTTGAGGGCTCCAAGTACGTATTTCCTTGCAAATTTCCTGCTCAGTATGCTTTGAATTGACAGTATCTATAGTAATGTGCAACCTAGGGAGGTAGTGTAGCACTATGGAGGATGTTGAAGTATAATATTTTTCCTATCTAGCTCTCTGCTATGCCAGTTGATTATGTGAATTAGTGGAGCTAAGACCGTTGAATTCATGTGGTAATGGTGACTCTGTTTGGATTGTGTTATGGACTCGTGTATCGAACAGGGTGCTCATGTGAAAAATGAAAAGCAGTTGGTCCTGCATGTCGAAATCATTAAATCTTAAACATGGGGTAAGCCCAACGTGTGTGGCACCGTTCATTGCACAAAATCGGGTTTTGGAGGAGATTTTAGTGATCCTTAGTGGGGTACTCCTACAAGGTGAAGCTAAGCTGTCTCCAGTACAAGTAAAACTTCCACCCGTTGAACGGTTTGCCTACTTGAGGATGTGTTTTTAAGGGCACGGATAGAGCTTCTGACCCCCCTTAATTTCATTGACCCTCCACACGAGTTGAGGAAAATGAGTTAAAAGAAGTACTCTGGCGAGCTCCAGATGTACAAAAATTGCTCTTGCTCGACTAATAAGGTTCGACCGTGCAAAATAGTGCAGTTGGAACCCCCACCAAGTGTAAAAAGAAAAAAAAAGTAAAATGAAAGTGAAAAAGGGGTTCCAGCGGTGAAATGAAGTGAAAGAGCACCCCGGTACAACGAGTCCTTGGTTGTGAATGTTGTGAGTCCCTTTATCCATGAACTGATTGTCTTACTTCTACTTCTTCTCATGATCCTGGCTTGAGTCTAGTACTCGCATTGAGAGAGATAGGGGACGTCTTAGAAGACCAGTTGACCTCGTAAGCTGCTTTATGATCTAGAAAATCCTCTACCTACGATCGGTGTTGTTTGTTGCTATAGAGGTCTGGAAAGCTGCATTGGTTTGAGTTAGATTTGCTTGGGGACAAGCAAACGGTTAAGTGTGGGGGAGTTTGATAGACCAATAATTACACATGTTTCTACCCCTATTCTTGAGCCGTTTGAGATGTCGATTCCCGCGTTTTAGGCCGATTTCATGCTAGGTTGTTCATATTTGTGATATTTCAGGTCCTAGCACATGAATGAAGGCCTGTGAACGAGTTCGGGGTCGATTGGACGAAGATTGGACGTTTGGCGAGAAGCTGGGAAGCCGCACAAGCACCATTGCACCTCACAAGGCCGTGTAGGGGCCCCTTGTGGCCGTGTGAAGGCTCGGTAAAAGCCACACGGGCAGCCTGGGGAGCCACACGGCCGTGTGGCCTCTGCCCGTGCAGCTTGCCTGGTTTCCCACTAATCGAAACGCCCCGTTTGGACACTCACACGGGCAGCTGGGAAAGTCACACGGTCGTGTGGCTTGGCCGTGTGAGTCGGGAATCTCTGGTTTTAAGCCAAATTTCGAGCCAAAGGAGAGGGAGAGCTGGGTTTTGGTTCCCAAACACTCAAGGGACGAACCCTAGAGAGAGAGAGCGACTTGGGAACATTGTTGGAGCTATTTTGGAGGATTTCTTCGCCATTGGAGCTCAGGACTCAAGCTTGGAGATGGAGATTGAAGATCTAGATCAGATTTCTGCAGTCTCTCTCTTCTCTATGGAGTAACTTCCCTTCACTTAGGTTTTGAAGAACCCTAGTTCCATGTGTTAGGATCTTTCTTGTATGAAGTTTTGGATGTTATATTGTTTGATTATAATCGATTGAGGCATGATTTATTGAGTCAATTGAATCTTGATCAAATTCTCTTGATTTCTGCTTTAACCTATGATAGATAGAATCTGATTAGGTTAAGAGATCTTCCTTGATTGATAGTGGTGAATTGGTTGTGCGAGAGTCAATCAATTCACTGCTTTGTACTGGAATTCATTCCAGTAGTGGAGATCTGTGTGAATCGCCTTAGCAGTCTACCCCGGTGAAGGCTAGTCGCCTGTCGGGTATTCTGTCTAAGAGGGCTTGGTCAGCTTAAGAGATTCCAAGCTAATTTAGGATCTTCTGCAGTTTAATCAACAGTAGACCAACCAAAAGTAATTGCAACTTGGACCTAATTGAGGAGTTAGGGGGAATCATACCTAAGTGAGTTCCCAACTTGTAATTAGTAGAGTAGTTAGTAGAGTAGTTTAGTAAATCAATCCTTAATCTAGTTTGCTAGATAATGAACTGAAGCTGAGTAATAGTAACTCTAGAGACCCGTGGATTCGATATTTATTACTTGTGCCACTATACTGCAGTCCCATTCTGCCATTACGCTTGGTCGCAGTTTGGTGTTGTGTTTTGGCGTGTCAGACAACCATCCCGTGAACGCTAGCGTTTAGAGGTTTCCGCCTTGGTATTGAGACAATAGGGCCGAGAGGTTATGATTGTGCACATCTTTTGCACCCAAAAGGTCCCGACCCCACTGGTCTTGAGAGTGAGTGATTCATTCTTGTTTTACTTACCATTTCATACCCCGGTGAGGACCTTTGTTGCCTTTCCATTTGTTCCACGGACTTGAATTCCATGCACGGTTGGTTGTGGTCGATAAGTGGTTTTATTGAGAATTGCATTTATCAATGAATAAGTTGAGAACTTTTCATTAGCCTGTTTTGGTGGCTTTGAATGTCATTTGTGGTGGATATCTGTATTGCTTGCAACGGTCCACATGTTGATTGCCAATAACCATCGAGAGTTCCCATTTCGCGCCCTTTGAGTTATCCCGGAAGTATTTGTGTAGGTTGAAATATTACCTAGCGTGAAATGGTTTGCTTGGGGACAAGCAAACGTCTAAGTGGGGGGGGGGGAGTGATTCGGGCCTAATTGTACATGTTTTGCCCCTGTTTTACTTAGATGTTTGAACCAAATTCACTCTACGGTAGGTTTCCCGTGTTTTAGTTTGTTTCAGGATTTAACAGGTGAAACCAGCCTCGATTGGAAAGATTGGCGAAAAGGATCGAAAACTGAGAGAAGAGGTGAAAAAGGGCCAGTTCACGGCTAACCAAGGAAGTTCACGGTCTTGCATGACCGTGAAGAAGAGCCATGGACCGTGTATAGCGAGGCGTCCAGAGCCAAAGTGGAGGTTACTGACGCAAGGTGAGTTCACGGTTACTAAGACCGTGAACGAGGGCAGTTGATCGTGAATAGAAGTGAATGATGCGGCGCGTTTTGGTGCACACATGAAGTTCACGGACGCGTTTCATGGTTCACGGCCGTGAACTCAGCTCGTCTCGGGTTTAAATTATGAGCTGAAAGGAGGAGAAAGGGGAGAGCCCATTGTGTGTGAGAAGTCTTCTTCAACATTCTAGAGAGAGAAACACGAAGCAAAGGGAGAAGAAGGCAAGGGTTTAGCTTAAGGAAGATTTTGGGAAGATTTCCTCCAAGGAAAGCTCAACTCAAGGGCCAAGAAGACTGGGAGCATCTTCCAAGATGGTTTCCATCTCTTTCCCTTTTGTTTTCCCCACTTCTAACATGGAGTAGACCGCCTTTCACTTGGGTGTTGTGAAACCCTAACTCTACCATGTAGTTTTCTTTTATGTGTATTGGATGATTATCATTGGGTATTGTTCAAATCAATAATTGAGGCATTATTTATCATGATTGTGCATGCTTTTTCTTAGCAACATAGGGGTTGTACATGTTTTGTGTTTAGCACCCTTAGGTTTGTGCATGTAGGTGCTAGCAATCTAATTAGCCACCTTAGCCTAGCTTAGAGAGGAAAATCTCCCTTTCAAGGGAGACTCAATCAAGTTGGTTTTCCTTCCGCTTTCTAAGCCACCTAAACTAGGTTAAGTTAGGGAAACCCTCAATATTGAGTTAAGCAAGTCACTTAATAGCGATTAAGCCGTCCGACCTTAGAGTTCAGTGAGGGAGTAAGTCAACTATCGATTGACTAAACCGAGAGGGTCGAGTGACACGGCCTTTCATGCTTACCTCGATTTAGCAATTGAGATTGTGGTCTCCGACCACATATGCATCCCTATGCGGTTCGCGATTATCGTGCTCAAAGCAATCGTTCCAATCCACATAGCATGGTAGCAGTTAGGGGGAAGCGACACGCGAGTGATGCTTCCACAAAAGAGTTTCCAAAACCATTTACCTCTGCTTTCTTTTATTTCAACTAGCAAACCTTTAAACCAAAACTTTGTTGCTAGATAATGATTTCAACAACCGAAGTAGGGGTAGACGGACCGACCCGGGTCGATATCTAAATACTTGCCCTATACTGCACCCAACTAGAGTTTAAAAACTTGGGCTCTAGTTGGGGTTTTATTGTGGTGTAGTTTCGTGCGAGTCAAGCTCTTTTCCGTGGGCTTTCGTGGTTATCCACATGCCTCCCTTAAACCCATATATAGTGACCTCGATCTTGGCTATCGTATCTGGGGCATTAAGCTTATGGCTCATCTCAATGGAGACTGTCCACCGTCCACACTGAGGTTTTATCCCGGGTTCTATCTAGGAAGGCTAACCTAGGCAGGGGTTCGGTCGCCTTGACCATACTAGGTCCCCATTCATACATTTATCACGATTTGCTTTATGGCGCATACCCGTCTAACCCTGGAACTCCAAACCCAGCGTAGAAGCATAAAGTAGGTTAGTAGAAAAGATTGGGGTGCCCTACCATAAACATAATCCATGATAGAATAGCAATAAAATCATCTAGATAAACACATTCATTCATTCATTCATTCAAACCCTAAAATATCCATACATACATACATACATAATAAACCCTAAAGCTAGGGTTTGGGGTTTAGATTCGCTAGTACCTTAGAGGACTACTCCATAAAGGAGGGAAGAAGGGACGTAGAAGAAATTGAAGAAGAATTGGGTTGAGGAAGATGCTCCCTCTCTTCTAGATACTTTTCCTTCTTCCCCTTCCTTCTTTTTCCTTCAACTTCTCTCTCTTCTCTCTCTCTAAAACAAGAAATTTCTCTTAAAATCGGCTCTTTTAAAAAGGGGGAAAGGGGTCTTCTATTTATAGGCAATCTCAGGATGGAGAAGTTCGCGGCCAGAAGCACAGAGATCGCGGTCGTGATCTTCGGAAGTGAGACCGCAATCTTGGAACGGTGTCGTCATGGCCTTCGAAAAGGGGGAGATCATGGGCTGACTTCACGGTCGCGATCTTCTTCGTGGTCTGATAACTCTGTGGTCGTGATTTGATTGGGGAAACTCTATGTTTATCCTTGGCTCCTTCCTCGCGAAGCTTGTGCCCTGAGCCCTCCAATTCGCGACCATGATCTGGGGCATTTAGGCCGCGATCTTCAACTTGCGTTCGCGGGTTATCTTCCCGGCTGTGATCTTCAGCTTGCAGGCCACAATCTTACGCTTCATGTCCCTTTGCTACACTTCTGACCTTTTTTTGTACCTAATTAGCATATATCGTCTAATACACCCTAAAATCACATCAAATTCACATAGGAACGAAATAGGGATGTAATCGAAAATGTTCAAGCAATTATGCATATGAATTGACACGAAACAAACCTTGATATGAGGGTTAACAAACACTGATTTAGGTGTTATCAAAATCCCCAAAACTTAGGCATTTGCTTGTCCCCAAACAAACCTACTCAAACTTAATGCAATATGATAGACAAATCAATGGGGAATGCACTCTAGTTCTTCATTGCATAAAGAAGAGTAGACGGAGATGGATGAACGTTACTGTGCAAGCACAAACTCTCGGGTGAGGACCATACCTACTACCTTAGGCCAAACATTCAAGGTGTGCTCCGGGAGATTCTCGGACAACAAACACGAACTAGAACTCTTTGAGGTGCTCTTTATTCTCTCTTTATATTTCAGAGTTGTCATTTATTGGTCTCCTCTTTTTTCTGACATTGACGCGCATTGCACCAAGCTTTTGCTCTTTTGCAGTCAAACATCTCTCCCTCATGACCAAGAGCGGATGAATCATAGCCTTCCCTTTCAAGGTCCCATGTGGGGAAGTTGATGGGCGGATTCGTCTTAGCCTGAGCACCACTTCCCAGCCTACACTCTACATTGGGGTGCCACATATGTTGGGTACAAATGAGAGGTATGAGGTCTTATGAATCGCTAAAAAATATTTTGAAACTTGGCATATGATTCTGTGAGGAGGAAAGATGCATGGGGGATGGTAAGTAGTGAAAGATGGTCGACACACGATAAAGCTATCCGATCCCCAAGCATACCCTCAAAGGGCAATCCAAATCCGTGAGGATTGGTTGCCGCTCACGTGAGAACCTCATTTTCAATAGATGTTTCACTCTTCTCTTTCTTTTCTAATACACACAAACTTGTAAAAGCTTTGAGTTCGCTAGACACAAAAGAGAATCCCGCACACATGTTCTTCCTAAAATAACACATATTATCAACTCACACAAGAGGAAGAAGATAGTAAAATTACCTACACATCGGTACTCTATCATGCAACTATCACCTAACAAGCACAACACATCAATCATATAACAAACTCTTCTCTTTCTTTTCTAATACACACAAACTTGTAAAAGCTTTGAGTTCGCTAGACACAAAAGAGAATCCCGCACACATGTTCTTCCTAAAATAACACATATTATCAACTCACACAAGAGGAAGAAGATAGTAAAATTACCTACACATCGGTACTCTATCATGCAACTATCACCTAACAAGCACAACACATCAATCATATAACAAATCAAAGCATATTGAGTTGGGAGTTGCAAAGAACAATGTGTTTTGGAACCCTCAAATTTGATTTTTTTTTTTTTAGTAATAGCATTCAAGGTTCCAAAACACTCTCATTTGACCATTGATCACCACAACACAAACAAATTGCTAGCACACACTCTCATAAGTATTCATCAATGTCTTACATTCATAAACAAGGGAGGATTCTAGCAATATATGGTTCAACCAATCATGATATCCATTCATACACATCCTCCCGAGCAACACATTGTCCTCAATGTGGGAGTTTCATAAGAGAAGATCGTGAGGGTTACCATAGGTTTTGGTTGAGGGTTGGTGAAGGTACACAAGTGTAGGTCTTTGTCTTCTTGGTGGTTTTCACAACGATAAAGCACATAAGAGATAGAAGAAGACAAATAAGAGTTATAGGTACGATAGATAAATATTAAGTATTAATACTACTAGTGCTAGAATATTTAAAGTACGAAAAATGAAAATAAAAATAAAGCTATAATTAAACATTGTTCAATTAAGATAAAGAAAAGATAGAAATCGGCCCCTAGACGCTAAGTGGTTTTGATTCATGGTTGGAGCATATGGTAGTTGCACATTGGAGGCTATTTCATGTAAGGATGACCGATCATAGTTAGTAGTCACCTCCGTTGGTTGATTTGTTGTGGTTGATGTGGTTGCTACTCGCTTTGAGGTTATGGTACTTCTCTTGGGATTTTGTGGTTCTACTCATCCTGGGCGGTTCCGATTTCTTCGTTGTTGAGGGCTAAGAGAGCTAGCACTCTCACTCTCGGTTGGATCGTCATTAGAAGAGAAAAATCACAAAACATGTTCAAACAAACCATTAGGCAACTCACTAGATCTATTGAACAACAAAATCGATCCTTAGGTTCCGTCTATACACCCCCACACTTAAGTATTACAATGTAGAAACTAGAGGTGCATAGGTAGAAATGCATGTTGTAATGACTAGGGTCGAGGTCTAAATGAATGAAAACAAGGAACACATGTCTTTCTAGAGGTTTCTAAACCCTGGCCGAAGGCTAGAATCAACTCATTAGACAACAACTAAAGCTTGAACTCTTGACTCATAAAGATAAAGCCCAAAAAGGCTTCCAAACACACATACACAATTATAAGCATACATTCTATGATCCTATTGCACTAGCCATGCCATTCCCTAGCCATAAGTAGCTTGATTGGTAGGCTAAGCTAGCACACATGCTCAACACAACAACAATTGCAACTATTCATAAACAACTAAATAGTCTCCAACAATCGTTCATATAATACTTGACATAGAAGGGATTTATTCACCATTTGAAACTATAAAACTACTTAAAGCAAAATCAATGATGCAAGTTTTATTTTCGAAAAGTAAGGAAATGCAAACCGGTTGTTGGGGTACCTCCCAACTAGTGCGTCTTTTAAGTCTTATTGTCGGACGATTATCTTCAAGTACTTAGTCCAACTTAGAACCTCCTTGAAGTTGAGGTTCTCGTCGGTGAGGTGGTGTCTCAATTCACGAGCTTTGGATGAGTCCATGATTGAGGGTTCGTGAACTTGAATTGTCATGAGGCTCCACCCACTAAACCTCTCTTTCTTTCCTTCATCCTTTTTCTCTTTGGCCCACGCCATGTAGTGCACACTCATTTGAGTTTCATCGCATCAACCAAGAGGAACCTCCGATGGTTTAGCCTTGGTTTGGCAAAGAGCCGCAAATGGGTCCTTCTCCAATAGTGCATCGAGGTCAGGTGGAAATATTTGATAGCACTTGTAACTTGTTGAAGCTTCATCCACAACAATCTCATCCTCATCATGGGCACCATTTTCTTCTTCAACCTCCCTTCTCTTTTCTTCAATTCGTTCCACCACTTGGGAAAGTTCAAGATCTTCCTCTTCTTTGATGCTCACTTCCTCTTCCACAACCTCCCTTCTCGCCTCTTTGACATCCTTTCCTTTTTCTTCAAATGGTAGGAGGTGATTGTGAGCAAGTCGTTCATATGCTTGCTCAACAATCTCTCCTAGTCTCTCCGTCCTTCAGAGGATCTCCTCCGATGATCGTAGTAAGGATGAGTCTATAGGGTTGGTGATTGAGGATTCCAAATCGAAGCATGCTTCGGTATCCCGGGTGAACCGCTCCATCATGAGCTCCAATTGGCTCATCGATGATTGTGGAGTGTATCAAGATTGTTCCATACTTGAGGATGCTCCATCGGATCATCGGGTAAACCGCTCCACCAAGAGTTCCGATTCGTTTCTTGGCTCCGGTTGTGGAAGGAAATCTTCTTGGAAAGGGGAAGCCTCTTCATATCCCCATTGGTATGGTTCTTCTTCTTCTTCGAAGGGAGGTTGGTAAAAGAATCTGAACCCTTGACTTCCACCATCTTGATTATACCATGAAGCTTCGAGGTAACCATCTTCGGGTATTGATGAATACCCCCACACTTGGGTGAAGTCATAAGGATCCATGATTCAAAAGCTTCTAAACAAACAAAAACACTAAAAAGAAAATCAAACCAACACAAACCACCCTTCGGGGAGAAGAGTGGGTGAAAAACAAAACACAAAAATAACAAAAAGACAAACAAGAACGCAAAATAAAACAAACAAACAAAACAAGATAAAGACTAACTAACAACTCAATGGTTTTCTATTAGTTACCACAGTTCCCCGGTAACAACGCCAAAAAGCTTGATCACTTTGATCCGTGCAGATTATTGTCAATGGTTAACACGTGTCAACAACTACCCGATTTTAAGCCAAGTCTAACCTAAGACAGCATTGTCATATAGTGGTAATCAAGGTCGTATGTTACTCAGTTCCTCGTAACCTAGCCTACTTCCCACCTAGTTGCTAATTAGTTAATTGGTTTTGGAGGGTTGAGTGGAGGATTTGAGGAGATAACTAGACTAGAGATTGATCAAAGCTAAACGCAGGTACTTCGGGGAACTAATCCTCCCCCTAGCTTAGGGTTACTACGCATATATAGATACTTAGGGTTATCGAATGTGGTGAGTTAGCTCTTTTCCGTGACTTTCGTGGTTATCCACACGCCTCCGAGTAAGCCTCCCCTAAACCCATATATAGTCACCTTGATCTAGGCTATCGTATTTGGGGCATTAAGCTTATGGCTCATTTCAATGCACACTATCCACCGTCCACACCGAGGTTTTATCCCGGGTTCTATCTAGGAAGGATAACCTACGGCAGGGGTTCGGTCGCCTCGACCACCCTAGGTCCTTATTCATACATATATCGCGATTTTCTTTATGGCACATACACATCTAACCCTAGAACTCCAAACCCAGCATACAAGCATAAAATAGGCTAATAAAGAAGATTGGGGCGCCCTACCAAAAACACAATCCATGATAGAATAGCAATAAAATCATCTAGATAAACACATTCATTCATTCATTCAAACCCTAAAATATCCATACATACATAATAAACCCTAAAGCTAGGGTTTGGGGTTTAGATTCGCTAGTACCTTAGAGGACTACTCCATAAAGGAGGGAAGAAGACACATAGAAGAAATTGAAGAAGACTTGGGTTGAGTAAGATGCTCCCTCTCTTCTAGCTCCTTCTCCTTCCTTCAACTTCTCTCTCTTCTCTCTCTCTAAAATCATAAATTTCTCTCAAAATCAGCTCAACTAAAAAGGGGGAAAGGGGTCTTCTATTTATAGGCAATTTGGAGATGGAGAATTTCGCGGCCAGAAGCACAGAGATTGCGGTCGTGATCTTCGAAAGTGAGACCGCGATCTTGGAACAGTGTCGTCATGGCCTTCGGAAATGAGGATATCGCGGGCTGAATTCACGACCGTGATCCACTAGCCGCGACCGTCATCTTCCTCGTGGTCTGATACCGTTGTGGCCTTGATTTGACTGGGAAAACTCTATGTTTCTCCTTGGCTACTTCCTCGCAAAGTTCGCGCCCTGAGCCCTCCAATTCGTGACCGCGATCGTCAGCTTGCATTCGCGAGCTATCTTCCCGGTTGTGATCTTCAGCTTCTAGGCCACGATCTTCAGCTTCCTGCTCCTTTGCTACACTTGTGACCTTGTTTTGTACCTAATTCACATATATCATCTAATACACCCTAAAATCACATCAAATTCACATAGGAACGAAATAGGGATGTAATCGACGATGTTCAAACAATTATACACATGAATTGGCATAAAACAAACATTGATATGAGAGTTAAATAACACTAATTTAGGTGTTATCACTGACAAATATTCTAGCACTGCCACCAATATAAGCAAAAATAAGAAAGAGAAGACAAACGAAGAATAGAAAAGATTAGAATCATCACCAAGCAACAAACAAAAGACCACAGAAGAGAAAGGGAGAGGGAATAGCAGCTCCTCCCCTTCATCAATCATCCAGAAAAGGTAAAAACCACCATCTTTCATCCATCTCATAGCCATGATGAAGCTCATCTTCAACAAAAACTAATCAGCTCCACTTAAACTGCAAGTTGACAAATTTTGTTAAACAAAATGAGTAAATTAACAACCCCAAACAATGCCAATCAAATTGTAATACGACTAATTTTACCATTATCGCATAATAAATCAGCCAATGATTTCTAATGCTTTATTTACAAGATCTCGTATGTTGATGTACTTTTATTTACAAGTTCTCTACATTTCTATTCACATCTATTTGAGTGGCTTATCATTTAAAGCACCTCTATGTTTAAGCAATTCATAAAAAAAACATATTTGATTTCTTGCTTTGGTAGCTTTACTTTATTCCATATTCGATACCAAGACGACATCATATGCAACTAAAATACATACTTGAAAATCACATCAAACTGAGAGATATCATCAAAAACTTCTGCCGCACAACTAGATTTACAAATCACTCCCAATGACATTTGAACTCCCATCACAGATTCCTAACTTGAAAACACAATAAGATTTCATCACAAACAATAACAATGTTTTTAATCATTTAACAATTGATTTCTCTACCTTCAGTTTAGTAGTTAAACAACCAAATTTAAGCATAAAGTTTCTCAAAATAACAAAACCAATCGAAAAACCAATCCTAGCACTAAATCTAAGTTTTGAGCCACTACCCGCCAAAACCCAAAAAAACGACCTTATATACCAGTTAAATTTCTAGATCCAACACGACAAACCCACAAACTACCCAAATCGAATCCACCACACAGACCACAAAAAGTTCCAATTTGCATACAATCCAAACCATAACCAAAACAATTCAAGACGGTCACCACGAATCCCCCAAATTCCCCAAAATTTCATAAGTCAATAATGACAAAAATGAGTCTCTAAGGGGATTGGAACCCTAAGCCTTAATCTCACTGTGTTTCTCCCACCGCCGTTTGCCGACGAGGCTTTTCCTGACTGCCTCTGTTTCCTCCTTTCCTCCTTACGGTCAAAACGTAACGATAAAGAAAAGGAAGTAAGAATGAGAACAAAGTGAAAATCTATCAACATCAGTAAAACATAAAAAAAAAACTACCTTGAAGAACTTCATCCATCATTTTGGGTTTCCCTTGTCACCGGAGGTCCTAGCCGGTCGACTGCTTCCTCTCGTTCTTTCTTCTCTCCTCGGTTAGACCTAGAAAAAGGGAACACAACAAATGCGATCAGAACCCTAAACAACCGATCGAACCCCAAAAATCCAAATCAAAACACCAACGCAAACCTGCATTAGAATTGAAATGCTCGATCAAACTTAAAAAATACTAAAAATTGACATGCATGAGAAACTTTCTACTAGACAGAGAAAGCGATAGGAGCAGATTTGGGGAAGATGCTCGTTGTGAGCTATTTCCATTTGACAGCAGCAAATATACAGGGGATTACTTACAGTTTCGCTAGCCGTTAAAAGAGAAAAACTAACTAACCAATAGAAGCTGTACAAGTGTCCTATAAAACAGTAAACACTAAAGCTACGTTTCATCACCACAAAACGGTGAGTTTTGTATCCGTTGCTTCTCTGATGCTGGAACGACGCCGTCTCGATCTTCTTCTTCATTTGGGCGCCTCTGTTTCAAGTTCAAAGCTGATCCTGTTCTTCATTCATCTCCAGGCAATGCAACTAGTGGAGGAGTTGATTCCTGCTCATCTTCACTCCTTTTCACCCTCCCACAAGCTGGCGAGTATAGATTATATACTCCCAGCTTGGACAATAACATGGAGAATCGTTCAATCGACAAATTCTTCGTGAAGATGTTAGCCAATTGAAACTCTGTAGGAACATAATGGAGGGAAATCAAACCTAATAGCACTCGTTCTCTGATGACATGGCAATCCACTTCTATATGTTTCGTCCTCTCATGGAAGACAGGATTTTCCGCAATGTGGATTGCCGATTGGTTGTCACAGTAGACATGAGCAGGTTGTGAATGTGTAATTCCAAACTCTGAAAGTAGTCTGATTAGCCACTGTACCTCACAAATGAGACTTGCCAACACTCTGTACTCTGCTTCAGAAGATGAGCGTGACACAGTACTTTGCTTTTTGCTTTTCCAACTGATTAAGCCTGATCCCAGGAATGTACAGTAGCCTGTGATAGATTTTCTTGAGTCAGGGCAGGTTGCCCAATCTGAATCACTGTATCCTCTTAGTTGTAAACTGGAATCACATGAATACAGTAATCCTTGACCTAGTGCCAATTTCAAATAACGTAGAACTCTCTCTAATGCCCGAAGATGTAATGTGGTTGGCTTATCTTGAAATTGGCAAAGTTGTTGCACTGCAAATGTGATGTCAGGTCTGGTTGTGGTCAAGTATTGAAGCTGTCCAACCAGATGCCTGTAACCACTGATGTCATCTAATGGCTTCCCTCCTTCTGATGAGAGAACCTCTTTAACAAAAATTGGTGTTGGTGCAGGTTTACATGAATCAAATCCTGCTTCCTTAAGTACATCAAGACAGTACTTTCTTTGTGAAATTGTGATTCCTTGATTCCCTCATGTCACTTCAAGACCAAGGAAATAGCTCAATTCACCAAGATCCTTCATTTTGAACTCTCCATGAAGTATGCTTTTTCACTGCATTAATTGACTCCAAACTGACACTCCCCAATACAATGTCATCCACATAGACAATTAGGACCACCAGCTCATTCAAAACAAGTGCAGTAAAGATAGAGTAATCACTTACTGATTGTTTAAATCCATGTTTGAGCAAGGCTTCTGTTAATTTTGCATACCACTACCTACTTGCTTGCTTCAAACCATAGATAGATTTCTTCAGTCTACAAACTTTCCCTTTGAACTCAGGATCTTCATCCATACCTGGTGGCAACATCATATACACTTCTTCAGTGAGGTCTCCATTCAAGAAGGCATTGCTTACATCCATCTGATGTAGATGCCAACCCTTAACTGCAGCAACTGAGATTAGAGCCTTCACTGATGCCATTTTTGCCACAAGAGAGAAAGTATCACAATAGTCTATCCCATATACTTGGGTGTACCCTTTTGCCACAAGCCTAGCTTTGAACCTTTCTACTTCTCCATCTGACTTCAGTTTAATTCTGTAAACCCACTTACATCCAATAGGTCTTTTGTTAGGTGGCAGTTCTACAATATCCCAGGTTTCATTTTCAATCAATGCTCTGATCTCTTCAGTCATGGCATTGTTCCATCTAGGATCCTGGGATGCTTGCAGATAGGTACTTGGCCTCCCTCAGTACTCAGAATGTTAACAAAACATTGATGATTTGACTTGAGGTGAGTATAAGAGAGAGCTTGATGGATGGGATATTCTACTTCATAATCATCATGCCAAGCTGGTGGTTTAATGTTTCTGAGGGATTTTCTGAGAGGAATTGGTGGATCCTCATGAGGAAAAGGAGAAGAAGATGGAGAAAAGGATAGTGGAGAAGGAATGGAACCTGACTGAGAACTGTTCTCATCAGGGGAACCAGCAGGATGTGTGATAGAAGAAATAGGAGTAGTGAGTGTCCCCTCCTCAGACTGCTGGTGATTTGAATGAGAAGAAGGAGAAGTTGGTGAAGAAGGGAAAAGAGAGGGATGATCTGCATCATGAGGAGGCATATCAGGTGGAGAAAAGGAGTGTGTGGGGTTGGAAGAAGAAGTAGGTGAAGTAGGATACTTGTAGGGTAGAATTTGTTCATAGAACACAACATCTCTAGAGATGAACACACGTCTGGTGTCAAGATCCAATAGTTTGTAACCTTTAATTCCACTGGGGATACCCAAAAAAATGCATTTCTTGGCTCTAGGAGCAAATTTGGTTCGAGCTGGACCAGCTGTTGCAGCATAGGCAAGACAGCCAAAAACTCTAAGGCTGTTATAATCAGGAGGTACCTGATATAGAATCTCAAAAGGGGTTTTGTTTTCTAGGACTGGGGTGGGAGTTCTATTGATGAGGTAAGCAGCATGAAGTATGAAATCACTCCAGTATAGAAGAGGTAAGCCAGATTGAAACTTCAAAGCTCTGGCAACATTCAGAAGGTGCTGATGTTTCCTCTCAACCCTCCCATTCTGCTGAGCAGTGTACACCACACTCATCTGGTGTATAATTCCATGTGTTTGATAAAAATCATTCATATGGAATTCCATTCCTTGATCAGTTCTTATGACCTGAATTGATTTCTGAAACTGGTTCTTTACCATGACACAAAAAGACTGCAGAATGGTTCTAGCTTCATCTTTAGATTTCATAAGGTAAGTCCACACACATCTACTGTGATCATCAAGGATAGTTAAGAAATAACTGAAACCATTGTAGGAAACTGTTTGCAATGGCCCCCAAATATCAACATGAATCAAACCAAACACAATGGGATTCTTAGAAGAACTGACAGGAAAGGGAAGGCGTTTCTGTTTTGCCAAATGGCAGACTTCACAATGAACCATCTTAGAAGGAATTACATTGGAAGACTGTCTACTAATAACTTCAATTCTAGAGACATGTGGATGTCCTAATCTGGCATGCCAGATATCAAATTCTTGAGGCTGAAGATTTTGGGCTGGTGAAGCAAGACACTTGGGAGAGGAAGAAGTAGACTGTGTCTTGGCAAAGAGGTAAAGCCCCTTATCCACTTGAGCTAAACCAATCCTCCTCTGAGTAATAAGGTCATGTATCACACAGTAAGAGGATTGAAAAGTCAGTGAGACTGGGTTTGTTTTGGTTAACTTGCTAACTGACACAAGGTTGTAACTGAAAGAGGGAACAAACAGAACTTGGGATAGAAAAAGGCCAGAAGGAAGCTTGACAATTCCTATGTGTGTGGCCTTAACTTGTGATCCAGTAGATAAACTCACAAAGACACCCTCTAAGGGCTTATACTTAAGGTAGTATCTTAGATCACAAACAATGTGATCTGTGGCACCTGTATCAAGTATCCACAGGTGTCCACCAGAAGAAGCTATCAGGGCAGAAAGAGCAGTGATACCTGAGCTTGAAGGAAAGTAATTGAGTTGTGGAGAAGGCCTTGTCACTGAGTTGGCAGCATGAACAGATGGTGAGGATGGTGGTGATGGTGAAGGTGATGGAGTCTTGGAGAGGAGGAATTTCAATTTCTCCATCTGTTCCACTGTAAACAGGTTTGCTAATCCACCCCTTGTGTCATGAGGAATGGAAGCTGATTCTTCCAGATGAGTGGCTTCAACTGAGCCTGCAAACCCTGATTCAGATGCTGCTTCTCGTGCCTTTTTGTTTTCAGCTTGTAGCAATCTCTGATGAGATGACCTTCCTTCTTGCAGTAACTGCATAGCTTCTTCCCATCTTGTTGTTGTTGCTGAGTTCTTCCCTTAGCTTGATATTGTCCACCACCATGAGATCCAGTTGCAGCTAGAGCTAAAGCATCAGTTTCAGAGTTCCTATTCATGACCTTCAGCTGTCGCTCTAGTTGCAAAATTTGCTTAAAGACAATATCAATGCTAGGTAAGACAGGTAGCATCAAAACTTGAGTCCTTGCTGACTGGTACACCCCATTCAAACCCTGAAGAAACTTAATGATAAAATCATTGTCCTGGTACCTTTTCAAGGTCTCATATGGTCCAGGAACGCAAGGGCATGTTGCAATGGGTCTGTATCTCTTGTATTCTTCCCAAACCACGGTAAGAGCAGTAAAGTATTGACTCACAGACTGGTCTCCTTGAACACATTTAGTCAATTGGGTATCAAGATCGTAAACCCTAATGTTATCTTCCTGACTAAATCTATTTTTCAGGTTATCCCACACATCTTTAGCTACAGCTAGCCTCATAACGCTATTTGCAATATCATCAGACAAGGAGTTGTAGATCCAGCAACGAATAGTGCCATTACAGCGAGTCCAGGACTGTAATGAGTATCGGTTACCTGGGGAACTGGGATTCTACCGTCGATGAACTGGGTCTTGTTCTTAGTCTCAAGAGCCAGCCACATAACTTCACTCCATGTATGGTAATTTCCATCTACTAGCTTCAGTGTGATGATGGTGGAAAGAGCTCCATCTTGAGGTGGTAGGTAGTAAGGATTGAGATATGGGTCTTCATACTGACCCATAATGGACTTCAGTCGTTCAGCTGAGTCAGTGCTGCTGGGGGTATTTCCAGCATCAGTAGATGCAACAGTGGAATCACCCATGACAGCAACAACGATGAAGGCAGAGTAAGAAAATCAAAGAAGAAAGGGGAAAGAGGAAACGAAACCCTAAAGTTAGGGCAAAATTGGATCTAGCGTGCTGAGCAGCGCTCTGATACCATGAGAAACTTTCTACTAGACAGAGAAAGCGATAGGAGCAGATTTGGGGAAGATGCTCGTTGTGAGCTATTTCCATTTGACAGCAGCAAATATACAGGGGATTACTTACAGTTTCACTAGCCGTTAAAAGAGAAAAACTAACTAACCAATAGAAGCTGTACAAGTGTCCTATAAAACAGTAAACACTAAAGCTACGTTTCATCACCACAAAACGGTGAGTTTTGTATCCGTTGCTTCTCTGATGCTGGAACGACGCCGTCTCGGTCTTCTTCTTCATTTGGGCGCCTCTGTTTCAAGTTCAAAGCTGATCCTGTTCTTCGTTCATCTCCAGGCAATGCAACTAGTGGAGGAGTTGATTCCTGCTCATCTTCACTCCTTTTCAATGCAAACCCAAAATCGACTAGATCTTACCTTCGTCGGCACTGTCGTCGCCGGCGTCAGAGACCCTGATCTTGCCATCGTCGTCGTTGTTCTTTTTCTGATTGTTGTCGTTACCACAAAGAAGAGAGAGAGAGGGAGGGAGCACATCAGAAGGGGTCAAAGAATGGAGAAAGGAAAAATAAGGGGAGAGGTTATGAGATAGGAGGAGAATCACGACCACCATCGGATTGTTGTGCTCTGACCGCCTTTGCCGGCATTGAGCCTTATCTTTTCATCGACTGTTTTCTGCCGGAGAGAAGAGAGGACATGAAGAGAGCGAGAGTGAAGAGAGGGGGTGAGCGGCGCTTAGGTTAGAAAAATGATATAAGGTTTTGGTTTTTGGCTTAGAGAGAGTTAAATACACTCGGGGCCAAAAGGACTAAACTACCCCTTTGAGTTTTACAAAAATTATGCCAATTGCCACCGCCTCTTCCATTATAAACATAAAAAATAAAACCCTTCAACAATTCAAACCAACGACCTAACAATCGTGTTAATTTTACAATCAACGATTTAAATCATTAGGCTGGGCGCCTACCACTTATTCAGGTATTGACTTCAATCGATGAAAACTTTAATTAATTTGAATATTTAACATAAAAAATCCTTAATACGAAACTTTGATGTCAATAGACTATGATAGCATTCTCGTATTAAGTCTCAAATTGGTTTCCAAAGGATCTAAAATCCGTTTCACCATTTTTATTATCAAACTTTAAGACGTATCAATAGGACGTGTTGGGTTCCTTTTTACTAAAATCTTTTCTCATTAAGAACGAACTACGTGGACTTTGATCCTGACTACTCGGGTACATAGGCAACCAATTCGATCGAGTTCAACTAATCAAATTTTCTCCTCTTAAATCATAAATACCAAATTGCATCTCTTAATTATAAAATCAATTATTATATGAATCACGTATGAATAGATACATGTTAAGATCCCCTTTCTGAAACCTATCAACTTAATCAAACTATGTTGACTTTGATCCCGACTACTCGAGTACGTAAACAACCAATAGGTTCGAGTCCAAATAATCCAAAACTATTTCTTTACTTTTGTGATTTACGTCAATAGACTATGATCAAATTATGTATTAATAAATACCTAATTAATCTAATCTTATAATTAAGCCAAATAATAATACACCCAACCCTTTAAAACTTATCGATATAAGTAGTACCCATTTGGGGCGTTGTAGGGTGTAAATAAACTTCTCCACACGTAACCGTACTCCCGTACCCATAATCTCTAAATTCACAGATCAAATTTTGGTTTCGACCCTAAGGTTGAAACCGGACCAATTAGTGTTCGACCCACTACAACTAAGGTCGATGGAAACTCCGAGCAATTCGCGACGGATCCCCCGATCCCGAGGGGCGGTTGCGATAGGAGGCAATGCCAATGACCCCCTTAAAATGCCCAAGTACATACCTTAATAGACGAAAATGACAAGTAGAGACTACTTAACTGTGAAACCCTTATTTCGCCATCCTAGCCCTAAATCCAGTTCACTCAAGATATAATTGAAGCAATCGACGACGACGACTCTCCAAAGAATTGTCGAACCAAAGCATTTCCCCATCGTCGAGCTCTTTCTTCCATAATCTCCCTAGGAATCCGTATCATCCCATTCACAATCTCCGGCTCCATGAAATCAAGCTTATTATCATAGTGTATCTCGAATAGTGACGCCCAAAATCGCAGCGCACCGAAGAAGAAGTAGAACTTGTCGAGTTCATTTGAGTTAAATCGAACAAACAGATTGAGAGAAAGAAAAGGAAAAGAAATCGGCGACGAGGAGCGCCTACCTGTAGCGAAGCCTCGTCGGCGATCATCGTCCGACTAAGAGAAGTGAACCACTAGTTTGCTAGAGAACTAATAAAGAGGATATTTCTCCTAGCAAAATAAAATTACTTTAATGACGAAAAAGATTGGGTGACCAACATTAAATTAAAGAAAGGCGACAGACAACAACATCTAGAAGCAAAAATGGAATGTCGACAAAGTAGATAAAAAAAGTGTGACAACGGTCTTGATCGATCAATAATCAAATCTTCCTACTTTGCACTCAACACGGAACAAGGGGTCAGTTTAATCTTTGTTGATACTCGATTCAATTTTATTAAACTATTCATTTGTAGATTAAAAAATTGCGTGACAACCATCAATAATAAAATCTTCCTACTTTGTACTCCGAAAGAACAATTTGGCCTTTGCCACATTAAATTTATTTTGCTTAAACTATTTCTTTGTAAGAATAAAAATCATTCATCGATTAGACGATTACTCCACACGAGATTAACTTACTTTCATTCAGTAGTCGAATGAGTTATATTTAGTACATCTTTTAAGTCAATTTAAGGGTTTATTGCTCCATTTTAGCCTATGTTTCTCAATCTGTTTCTTTAGACGAAGTAGAAATAATCTAATTAGTAATTGCTCATCGTATCATGGTCACTTCTTCAACTTCTCATGTTAGTGCATGCAGTATATTATGGAAACTTGCAAAGCATACTTTCAAGTGATGTTTTACTTCAGTGACCATATTGTTAGTGAAAATAGTTATGTGATCGATTTGACAATTATCTCATACATAAGTGATCATTGTGTGATTTCACCCTCTATATATCCACTACCGATCGGATTCCGACATAAGCTGGGATATCTCGATCTCCTGCGTCTAGCTCTGGTCTGTGGGTGGTCGAAGTCGAAGGGCGGGGTAAAAGAAGGGATGACTAGCGCAATCGATACCCTTCACAGCAATTAATCTCTATTTTGATGAACCGACGAGATAAGACCGGCGGCAAAAGTTTGTTCTGTGTCCGGTAGTTCCGCCTACGGTCAGCCGTCGTCGGCAGGTACGCAAAGCTTCTGTCCCGATAGAATTAAATGTATTTTTCTATGATCCAGCTCTCTTCTGAAAAGATCGACTATTGAGTGCCATTGGGACCTGGACTCCTTCGTTCTCGCCTTGATGTCTGCTTGGAATTTGCGTTCGGTTCGCCGATAGATCACAATAAACTTAATTATTCCAACTCCTTGTGGTATATTACTATTTTGATGTTGTCCAGTGAGCCTCATCTCGCTGATTCGGTCTCTTGTCAGGCATATTTCAGTAGACTTTTTGACGGTAGGTTTCGCCCTGTAGGTCTAGGGTTTAACTTAGGTTGCATGAAGGTCCTAATCGCTATATCTGGCAAAACTGATTCGTTGCAGCTTCTTAAAGGTTTAGAAATAGCTCACCATATTACTGTGGCAGTTGTTTCGGATTTGCCATGATGTAATTTGATTACTCTTTTGGAAGAGAGAATCCAGAAATTTTGCTGGGTTTGTTGGATAATTAATTTGCCAAAGGAAGCTATAGGTGGGTAGAGCTTGCCATTTTTTCGGGTGTAAAGAAAAAAAAAGGCTCAGAGGCATCACTACTCGTCCATGTATATTTGTTTTGATATGCTCCAGGAATCCTCATTTCATCCATGTTCCCTTGCTCTTTCATGGCCCATACATGCCAAGCACGATTATGTGACTATTTTTTGTTCCCTAAATACAGGTCATGTTGTAAAGACTTATTGGGCATGGTTTCTTCAAAATCCTTTCCCCATAGACATTACAGCTTTTCCTCTAGGAAAAGGCTAAAAGTTTCAAGTTTCGAACATCATGAGACAGGTTCTCAGACCTGTATTGGAGACTTTGATGATGTTTCCACGGTAATGCATTCGGACTCGAAAGAATGCTTGCTTCATGGGTAATGCATCTTTGATCTCCTTTCTCCCCCCTGTTGTTCTTGTAATGGTATTTTTGTTAGACTTTAAATGGTGTCCATTTCAATCTACAATGGCAGGTGCCATCATTGTGTTTATGCGTCTTCATCTTGCTATAATATGCTGGAAGACACAAATCCTGCCTTAGAGATGGATTGCGAGTTGAATGGAGAAGGCAGTGATGTTCCAGTTACTTCTAATGATGCTGGTGCCAGTAAATCGGTTTACCCACTGCCTGCATTTGTGACTGGCTGGATGTATGTTAATGAGCTTAACCAAATGTGTGGTCCTTATATTGATGCACAGTTGCACGAGGGTCTGTCATCTGGTTTTCTTCCTGGGGACCTTCAAGTGTTTCCTGTACTAAACCAAAGAATAACGAATCCTGTTCCCCTGAGGTACTTTCAACAGTTCCCAGACCATGTCCAATCGGGTTTCATGTACCTTGGCTCTGGCATCTCCAATGCACTTTTGCCTATGCCTGATTCTGCCTCAGCAACTCACGGACGAGAAGGCCATGGTTGGAGTTTTTCCTTGGCTTCTAACTCACAAAAAAAGCATGGAAAAGGAGAGTCTGTTCCAGTATTCCCATATTCTGAATTGGTAGTTGTTGACTTATTTCTATCCTCCTTTCCCTCGAAAAGCCTCCCTCCTGTTATGTCTTGTCCCTACTCCAGTATTTTTTTCCTGCATGTGATGTTTTTGTCATTCACTTCTTTCAGTCAGAAGACGATTCTTGTTGGTTGTTTGAGGACGATGAGGGAAAGAAACATGGTCCTTATAACCTACTGGAGCTTTATTCCTGGCATTGCTATGGATATCTTCGGGATACGTCGATGGTAAGCAGGACATGTGTTTTATTAAGCGAGAATTGTATGCCTTGCATTCCTGTCATGTTTGTATTTTAGTTTTGAGTAATCGATCAAAATGGTCATAGAGGTTTGGGCCTGTAACAAATTGTTGCAACGTTAAAAAAGTTATAAAAAGGTCATATTTGCGTCAGGATATAGCAAATCATTTTGTCTTTTTCCATCCATATTGTCATCGAAAATGCTCAGTTAGCTTGCTGACTTGCAACAAAAATTAATAAAAATATCATACACCTAAAGAACCCTAAAACTTATCTCTGATCTAGAGCAGCTAACTGGGCATTTTGGATGGAAATATGGATGGAAAGAGACGGAGTGGATATTTGTTATATCATGATATGTACGTGACCATTTTGTTATTGGCTCAAACATATGTGACCATTTTGATCAACTACCCATTTTAGTATTGTGAACCAAAGTTACTGAACTGGCTAGACAGTGGATCAGCATCCATATATCTACTCTCTACGAGTCCTATGTAGATGTAATAAGGATGGGCAGCCTTACATCATGTAGCCATAAGCAGTTGCTGCTTTGTTTCTTTGCAGTTTCTGTTTTTTATGGCATTACGACATGTAAAAGAAAGATTTTAACCTGGTTTTCACTATCTTGAGCTATCACCTCCATGCCTTAAGGCTTATTTTCTCAGACCCATATCCCGATGATCTTGATACATAATACCTGTTATTTAGAAACATGTCTCTGTCTTCGTTAGAGATGTTCAAACTTTTGTCTGTGTTTGTCCTTCAAGTGGGAGATTTGTGTTCTTAGATGTCTGACTCTTGGACTTGCTTCTAAAGTGATGCACTGCCCTTCAACATGATAGTATCTTTATGTTTGCTTTCCTTCTTCTAATCCTTAAAAAAAATTTCTCTTCGTACTACTTGTCGATTTTTATGCCTTTGTGTTTTTCGTCTACATGTTGCCTGAAGTGTTCTTTTGGAATTAATCATTGGGTTCGTTATCTCAGAAAAAGGGAACTGATACTTTTAGGTCCGACTGTTGGCTTCTATCTCACAGATCTTTTACAACCTGCATATCTTTCGGTTGCTTTCTTTCCTAGGCTTGGGTCTAATACTTCGAAAAATTTCTCGCAATACGGCTTGTCCTTTTTTATGCCTTTGTGTTTTTTTCTACTTGTTGCCTGAAGTGTTCTTTTGGAATTAGTCATTGTGTTGCTTATCTCAGAAAAGGGAACTGATAGTCTTAGGTCTGGCTGTTGACCTGTATGAAACAGAACTCTTACAGCATGGATCTTCTGCTATTTTTTCAGTTATGTTACTTGGAAAATTTACTTTAATAGTCAAATCAACTATAACATTTCTAAACTCTATTCTACTTTTTCTGTATTTTTCCTGTTATGTATCGACAGATACATCACACACAGAAAGATGGTGGGCCCTTTCCGCTGCTGTCTGTTCTGGACGCATGGAGAACAGCTAGGGCTGAATCAAGATCTGCACCTAATGTTATGTTGGAAAGTTGTTCTCCAGAGAACTTAACACCAGAAATATCTCAGGAAATTTCCTCTCAGCTGCACTCAGCAATAGTGAAAGCAGCTCGAAGAGTCGTCCTACATGAAATTATCAGTAACAGTATTACGGAGTTTCTTGATGTGAAAAAGACTCGTGGACTTCCAAAGCTGGATATTCAAACTGCTGAAACTCACCCCAGTAAAGGTGAAGTGGTAATGTCTTCACTTGGTACTCTTCCTTTTTAGGTGTGGTTCCTTTTTGTCACAGTGGAAGTAATAATGTTGGCTATTATTTAGCAGTCTGGTTTCAATGATCTGAAGCTAATTCATATTGTTATTGAGTATGATCCTGTGGCTTGCAAGTATTTGACCTCGGAAACATCTGTTGTTGCAATGCAGTTGCCCAAAAACACAAAATCTGTTGGCAGTATGGATAACTTCCAGGTCTCTCACGCTGTTCTTTGTAGAGCTCTTTTCAACTGTTGCATGGAAGTTCTTTGGAATGCTGTTTGTTATGATACAGTAGTAGAGTATTCAGCTTCGTGGAGAAAAAGAAAAATCTGGTCTGGCTCTCGGAATGGATTTCCTTCGGACCTTGATATCTATGGCAAAAAGTTTCAAGCATCAGTCACAGATTTTGTATGTCCTTAGCTTATTCATGTTTTCATTCTCAACATGTTTGTGCTTTTGTTGAATCACTAAAGCTATGATTTGATGGTTTTACAGTTTCTACCCACGGAGGAGATATCTGGTTGCGATGGTGACTGCCCCCCTGGTTTTGAGTTTGTTAGAACCAGAACAGAAAATCAAACTGGAATACCTGATATAAAAGAGCTGATCCTTAAGCCATCAGAAGAGACTATCCCATCGTGCATGGATTGCAACAACGATGACATAAAATGTTTCTCGGAGAGTGTGGAAAATGAACTTCATAAGTCTACTAATGCTTGTTTGGTTGCGTTTGTTGGAACTCTTGTTAAGGAGGAAGTCATTAGAGTAGCTAACATTAGAGAGGATGGAAAAATTGCTGACATTGCTGTAAGAAGTTTTTGGCTCTATGCTTCCCTCATTAATTTTTTCCCCTTTGTTTTGGTTGTACTTTGTTTTAGCAAGTGACCGATGTAGAATCCTTTTCAGATTCATGGCGATGATGAGTTCACCAATCCAGCACTACATGAAGAACAGAGTGACTCCACTGGAATTCCTCTCAGCAATCCTAAATGTGCATCCCTAGCTGTTGCTAACCAGCTTGCTTTAAAGAATACTACATCTAGTTTTCTTGCAAGTACTTTTGGGAAGGCGCATATATGTGGCCTAAATGTTGCTTCTTCACCTACACCACCTGGATCTGAAGATGGTGTTACCACTCTCCTATCACCCTTGTGTAAATTCCGTGTGTCGACATCCAATGAGCCTCGTTCTAGGATTAAGCAATACATTGCCTTGGCATTATGCAGGCAAAAGTTGCATGATAATGCAGTTGGTGAATGGAAAAATTGTTTTTTTGATGATCTTCTCCAGCAGCACTTTCCATCATTTTTGGCTTTTGCGGAAGGGTGTGGGTTTGATGGTGATAAGGTACCTGAATTATTGTCTTTGAATATTCTGGCATATCTGCTTTAATGTGCTTTGCATGCAATTCAAACAGTCGTGCTTAGAAAAGTACTATAAGGCAGGCATGTTAACACAATTTTCTGGTTTCCTGATTTTTGTCCTTGCTTTGGTGAAATACTTCCCTTTTCCTTGCCCATTTTCTATCTTAGGGAGGGGTAGACAATCAAAGTGGGGAATCGCTGAAATTATGTATGTCAAAGTCTGTGGGCGGTTGTTCACCTACTGGTAAGTACACATACTATAGAAAGAAAAAGACGTCTCGTACAAAGCTAGCATCGTCTTTGGAATTGGTGTCTCCAGCCGAATCGCGGGGCCAGCTGTTAGAATCATCTAGAGAGCACATCTCGCTCAAGATTGCTGCAAAGGCTGCAGAAGCTGACCGCTCTGTTTCGAAACAAACCAAGACTGACATATATGAGAGCCAGAAGAAACTGTCTCTTAGTTCTAGGCCTTTGAAAGGCATTGCAGAAGGAAGCAGACGACTCGAACGTTCATCGGCCAGGAAGACTAGTTGTCGCAGAGTGAAGAAAACCACACAGGCAGTTCAAGGTATTCCACTTCCTAAAAGATGCTCCTCTATCACAACATACTTGTGCATGGAACAGCTTGTGACTCTATATAAACAGGTGATGAGTTCACAGATAATGCTCACAAGACCTCCAGGAGTGTTGTGGATTCTCATGATGTTGAGAATGAGACAAATGACAGTAGCTCCACTGCTGGAGTTAAGAATTCTCCTAACCTTAATATTTCCAAGAAAAAACTATGTAAGCAATCCCATGGTAAGAAATGTTAGAGGAGACACCTTCCCTTTAAGAATTTCCATCCCTGATTATTTTTTTGTTACCCCTTCCTGATTATGGATTGTCTTGTTCTTTGTGGAGATACAAAACCATCCAAGCTGAAAAGGAAGCATTTACCCATTGGTACTGGATTGCCAGTACAATGCACCAAGATCGTGAAAACAGAGAATGTCAGTGACAAGCAAGCTCTTCCACACGTTGGATTGGAAAACAAAAAGTCCCGCAGTTTCCAATTGTCTATCACCTGTCCTCCTTCAGATGGATGTGCAAGGTCGTCAATTAATGGTTGGGAATGGCACTTGTGGTCTCTTAACGCAAGTCCTTCAGAAAGAGCTTTTGTCAGGGGACAGTTTGTTCGTTCTAAATGTTCAAGTTCTGAAACTTGTGCATCACAATTCGCTAATGGTAGAGGTCTTTCAGCAAGAACGAATAGGGCAAAGGTCCGGAATCTTCTGGCTGCTGCTGAAGGTGCTGAGCTTTTGAAAGCCACACAGTTGAAGGTGATGAAATTTGTGGTGCGTGCTATAAATCTTGTCTGTCTTTGGTACTCAATGATGTCATATTCTTTTATAGGCAAGAAAAAAGCGGCTGCGTTTTCAACGAAGCAAAATACATGATTGGGGTCTGGTTGCACTGGAACCAATTGACGCAGAGGACTTTGTCATTGAATATGTTGGCGAACTAATTCGTTCACGAGTAAGTTTGAAGTTCTCTTAATTTGGTCGGGTAAATTTTGTTCTTAAATTCTTTTATGCTGATTTGCCTCAATTTTGCCTCCCTTAAACAGATATCTGATATACGTGAAGGACTGTACGAGAAAATGGGAATTGGGAGCAGCTACCTGTTTAGACTGGACGATGATCATGTGGTCAGTGGACCAAGCTTTCTTGGATTAGTTTTTTTTCTTGGTATATTGTCGTGTGGTGTCTCCTTTCTTATTCCTTTATGGACAATTTACCTCCTGTAGTGAATACATATGTGCCTAGGGATTATTTACATGTCCTCTCCCTTGTGAGGACGTTGGAAATATTGTTTTCCGTTTGGCATACATGAACACCTATATAATAATAGAATGAATACATGATGCTGCCATCTTTGCTGTAAGCTTTTGATGCATGGGCTGGGAACTTGGGTTACTGATTGGCTATGGGTTTGCATGGTCTAGTTTCTTAATGTAGAAGAAATCTGATTTCTGGAAAAACATGTGAGGTCCAAACTGAAATGCCTGAGTTCAAGTGATTGTTTTAAAAGCTTTGGTCTAGTTCCATGAGGGTACGCTGCTGTTTCAACTTCATCTTGCATGCTCTTGGTAGTTCCTGTCATTCTAGGTTTTATGTAGTTTCGGTCGGATTTGATTAGTCTATTTGAAATTTGTAAGATTTCTCCAAGCACTTTTAGTCCTGTCCACAGCTGTAAGCTTTTCTATAGGAGGTTGATTCTCTTGAAGAAGTCTGTATCATCAGTCTCCTTTATTTTCACTCAAGTTAAAGTTATGATCCTTTCGCGCTTAGTCAATTTCATTTTTCTTTATCTGCATGTGGCAACTAAACTTCTTATTTTCCTTTTTGTCGTCACTCTTGCAAGAGTTGACCCTTTAAAGTCACTCACGTGTTATACATGCTATGGCAACGAGTTAAATACATCTTTGTTTGCTCTGCAGGTAGATGCTACAAAGTGTGGTGGGATTGCGAGATTTATAAATCATTCTTGTGAGGTAGCCCACTTGAGATCACCTGTCAAATTGTTGTCCTAGTAAAAGCTACATGATGCTTGACACGTAGTGTTTCACTTGTTATTATATGCAGCCCAACTGTTACACCAAGGTTATAAGTGTTGAAGGCCAGAAGAAAATTTTCATATATGCAAAGCGGCATATAGATGCTGGTGAAGAAATTACTTACAATTATAAGTTCCCTTTAGAGGAAAAAAAGATCCCGTGCAACTGTGGCTCTCGAAAGTAAGTTGTTTGTTGAACTTCCCTATGTCTTAGTATCACGCTCCTAAATCCCCCTCCTCCTTTTTTTGTGCGCAATTCTATTTTCTCTTCTTATGGTGTACAATTTATACTGAACTTCTCTCAGATGCCGTGGTTCATTGAATTAGGAATGACTTCAAAATTCTGGTAAGTCTTGCATTCTTGTAAGAAATGAACTTTATGCTCCTTTTAATAATGCTGATACGTGGTGTCTGACTGCAACTTTTCAACTTCTTTCTTCGAAGTTTGTTCTTGGTGGACTGATGCCATGGGATATCATAGGTGCGATCGAATTTCTTTTGCATTTTCCCTTTGTTAAGAATTCCTGTGTCATTCCCCCTAGTCAAAATGTAACTTTAGAGCGTAGTCATTGATTCAATTTTTATAAATGATCCCGGGAGGCTGTCTGATGTTCTCATGGTTTAGGGTTCTTGGTCATAAACATGGTTGGGATGCCTTATTGCGGCAGTAGATTGTTTTACAAGGATGAGATGGAGGTTATAGGGTGGCCAACAGAGCAAACTGTAGTAAGTTTTGGTGCTAAGAAGTAATGATTTTTTTTGGTGATATGCCTATGTTCATGTAGGATCTGGCTTTTTTATTCATTTCCTGTTTGGTAGAGTATTACTCCCTTTGAGTCTTGCCCTTGGGAGAACCCATCTCCCTTTACCAGTTCATTAGAGTGACAAGTCGGTGGTGTTTTATTGTAGCATGAACAGTAAGTAGGGTTGATGCTGATTAGATATGCGTTAATAGGTAAACATGTGTTTTTAAATCAAGTTAGTATCTTTTGATCAGGTGGGAAGGGAAGAACAGTGGTTCCGTCTGTAGAGGGAAGAACACCGTGGTTTTCACATGGTTTTCTGTGTCTTGAATTGGAGAAGAACAGTGGATCATTCCTTCAATTGCCAAAGATGACGCAAGTTATTATGATGTTTCAGGTTCTTCACAAAACAATGGCATCACAAGAGGCTAGTCGATGTGGTCTATGGTGATCTTCTGTTGAGTTCTTTTCCCTACTCTTTTGAAGATACGTTGCTGATTGATGTGCATATTCTTGTAGATCTGACTTATGTTACAAATCAGTTCTCTTCTTCCAAAACTATAGATCAATTCTTTCATTTCTTCTTCTCTATCTGACATTTTTGGAGTACCAATCCCTTTTGTACAGACAATCTTTGTTGTTTATATGATAACAGTTGAGACATAGGAAAGTTTTACAATAAAATGCCAACACCGTTCTTAGGGCCAGAGGGAAATAGTTGTACGTCAGCAACATTGGCCATTGGTTCGGAAATCGGAACTCGTTAGTCCTCATTTTTTGGTTCATCTTATTATGCATAAAGTACTCGTCACCGGAAGGTATTATTGTGTGTATGACGTTTACTTCTATTATTATCTGAGAATTTTGCTGTCCCATTCATTGACATTGGTTAATTCAGGCATCTGGTTCCTGACCTTGGTAGGAACCTGTGAGCGAACTGGTACTAGCCTCTTGCTGTAGATTAAAATTTATAGGCCTGTGTGGATCTGGCCATCTGGGTGGCGGGGGTGAGTAATTAACGAGAGGAGTAGGATTTTCTTATTAGGTGCAAAATTAGTGCATTTCTTAGTTCAGGCTCCGTGCATTTATCTTTAACTGCTTCTCTCCCTTCTGTCCGATTTGCCTATGTTGTTGCAGGTTGGCATCAGGTGGAAGCCAGGACGGATGCCGCAGTACAGGGGGGTCTCAAACCCATTGGTATGCAAGAATGCCAATTCATGAACGTGAAAGAGTGCCATCAAGGCACATGGCTATATCTCTCCGGCAATTATAGTTCAAGAGAATGCCGGGGTTGAAATTGGACTTCGTCCATTTCCTTCACCCTGTTAACAGATGATGTGGGTTCTCCATATCCTAATTGGGGTTGGACTCCAGGCTTGGTTTAATAATAAAAGGTGGATGAAAGCACAAAGTCTGCATTGGTTCAAACTGTGAAAGCCAACAGTCTTTAACCACGGAAAAGAAGAAAACCAAGCTAATAAGTGGCTTCCTAATTGTTGGCAAAGTAGCTCTTCGTCGCAGCTTCTTGCTAGCTATTAGCTATGGGTTTGCATGGCATGACATGACATGACATGACATGATGCTCTCTACACACAATTGACCTTGGATTTGGGACCAGGTGGGTATTGGAGTTGGGATCGATGCCAGTCTAATGGATGCTGCTGCGAATTCCTATTGACGTTGTGCCAGATATAACTCCGCCTGTGTATTAGGTTTCAATGCTTATGCCTTGCACAGCCGGTCCCAAGCCCGGATAAAGGAGGAGGGATGCTTGTCTTTTGTCTTCTGTTTGAAAAGTCGCTGCTCCATGTTGCTTAGTCGATTGGTGCAATCGTATGAAGCGTGTAAGAACCCTTACAAACTCCTCTCTTGGACTTGGGTTCGCAATTTGCATTATGGTAAATCAGATTAGATCGAAATAGGGGCCAAAATGTGTTAACCACTTGAGAGATCCTTGTAGCTTTCCATACGGGAAGAGTTTCCAGCCATGACAATTTATATGCATTGCTCTATGGTTCGTTTCATTTGAGGCAGTGGTACTGTAGAGCTCTTACTACCTTCACATTGTAATTGTAATCATATAAGGTGGTTAAATGGTTTGTTTAATTCAGGAGTTGCTCCTCACTCGAATATGCTCCAGCAAAAGAGCCTGTAAAATAATGAAAAGAGGGTACCTAGTGGGCGGAAATTGCTATTAAAGCTCTTTTTTCTTTTGCTTGTCTTGTCTTGTCCTTGTTCTTTCTCTTTTGCGTCTTGCTGGCGATTGTCTTATTTATCTTTGGAGGACAATGTAAGTTACTACAATTTTCTAGTTCATTCGTCACCGAAGTGGCCGTAAAGCTCTACCAAATAGTGGAGGGGGTCGGCAATGCTGAAAACCAAACATAGCAATGGCATCTTCAAGACCAAGAAGAGCGATTGGTCACTCCCAGCATTGTAAAATGGTTCGACCAATTTTCTCTGTCTTCTCTCTAGCCTCTAGTGTTCTTGACATTCAAGCTTTCCCGGGGCTGTCTTCGGCGCCGATTCCGACGACCGGGGGCGGCCCTTGCTTTTTCCTTTGGTTCTCGTTTGATTTCTTTTCCCTTTTCTGCATTTTGGTTTTCGGTCTCTTTTCCCTTGGCTCTGCCATTTTCCTTCCTTCCTCTTTTGGGATTTCCTTTCCATTCGGCTCCTCTTCCACCCTAGTGGTGATGATTTTCTTGCCTCTCAGTGAGATGCTTATGCTCTCCATCTGTCTGTTTTCTAGATCTGTATGGATGTTCCCCTGTTAGGTGTTTGAGGGGGCCGATTAGTCGGTTCGCTTGCTCCTCTTTGGTCTACCATTTACCTCCACAAGATCCATCCATAAATGGGGATGAATCGGAGATGCATGGACCATTGTTGTCTTGGATGTTTTTTCAGAGAGCTTGTGAGCATGGAAATTATCTTCGAAGTTGGTTTTCTGCCAATTTGCTCTGATCGGTGGTGATTCTGTCGTCATTCTTCTGTCTATGGTCGGGATTGTTTCTCGGGTTTGCTTGTTTTTGCAGGTGGATCTCGGATCCAGTTCTGGGTACAGTTCTCCTCGACGGCTCTGCGGTTTTCTTCTTCTGGCCGGTGCACCATCATTCTATGGAGTCGTCAGTGTTCGGAGTAGTGACTCTGCTTCCTCCATCGTTTCTCTGGCCAAGGACCATGTGTGGCAAAGGTTGAAGGCGGCGCTGGATCGGTGAAGGGGAATGTTGTTGGCAGCCTGCTTCTTGTGATGATTGGGCCGCTGGGTTAGGGTTGCTAGGGTGGGCTAGTCCAATTATTTGGACCGGGTTTGGGCTTTTTTGGCTTCGGACCTTTGTTGGCCCACTGTTAGCTCTCTTTTTCAGTTGGTTTTTTCCTTCGTTTCAGTGTTATTGTAACTCTGTACACTGTGTTTCGTACAATGAAACGACCAACCTAACGTTAAAAAAAATATGTAAAATGGTTTGAAGTATGTCAAAGTACAACAAGATAAAAAACTCCCACAATTGCTACTTGAAAAAGGTTAAAACCGTCGAATTTCAATGAGAGAATTGTGTAGCTAATGCTGAATCTCGTCGGACCGCGATTGAGGAAGAGAGAGAAACACAAAGGAACCATGAAGAAAAGATGCAAATTTTGATGGAAAAGCACAACAGACGATCTAAAAGAAAGCGACTGAAATGCATAACAGTGAGGATAGATATAAAGTATGAACGGAAAAAATCCATATATAAATTCTGGTAATTGATACAAATATTGTTTTTTTTTAATTTACCACCAATATGACGGTTTTAAAAGTATTAACACAAATATTGTGTATTTGTGTAGGTTAAAGATGGTGTCCGCCCGAGACTCAGGCGGGGCTGCTTTTTGAATTTTTTACCCGATTCACAGGCGGTGGCACCTGAGACTCAAGCGGCCCAGCCTTCTCCCTCCTTTTTTTTTACTTCCCTCGTCCGACGCCCCATATCTTATCTTCTTCTTCCTCTTTAACAAACCAACAACCACCCACCACTCCTCCCTCTTCTCGCTTGATCCCCAGCGCCCAATGTAGTTAAACTATAGTTTTTATGTATAAGCAAAATGATGGGTACAAACTTAAGCGTAAAAGCGGAGCGTAAGAACGTAAGTTTATATGAACCATTGAAATTGTAAAAAAGCAACTTAAAAGACTAATAGGATCCACACACAGAAAATTGGAAAAGATTTTGAACAAGAGTACATTCTAACTCAGAACAAGTTCATAAACATAGAAAAAGAGTTGAATCGTACGCTAATATGAATCATAACTCTGAAATATTCATATTATGGACATCACAAGCCCCCCAAAAAATTGATCATGATTTATGCTACATTTGGGCAGTAACGTCCACATTTCCATCCAAATCATATCATCTTAATTACCGCCATCATCATAGTTGTTATTGTCACTAACATCATGTTCCTCATAAATACATCAATCATCATTCATGTTAAAAGAATCATTTTGAAGCCAGCGGCATGATCACTTTAGTTTTTTCATCCACAAAAAATCATTTGACCATCGCACGACGTGCCAAATCGCTCCATAAACATTATCATTAAAAGCTCTTATAAGCGTCCTAAAAGCTAGCTTTTAAGGATTTTTTATGCACATATTGTGGTTTTAAAGAGTTTATATTAAGCTTATGGTGTCAAAAGATTTTTCAAAGAAAATTACTATATTGGAGGAGGTAAGAACTTAAAAGCGTAAGCTTTTAGGCTTAAACTATAGCTTTTAACTACATTGCCAGCGCCCACACAAGACAAAAAGGCGGTCTCGCATCGCCTCAAGCAGACACGCAGGAGACAGAAGCGGCCGCGCCTGAGTCCCAAGCGAGCCTCCCATCCCCTTTCTTCTCCCCTCACACTCGCACCCCTCCCAGCAGATCTTTTTTTTTTTTATTTGGGGAGAAGATGTTCGACGACGAGGAAGCAGTCGCCGACAGAGGAAGAGGGAGTGGGTGGCCAGGTCGTGGCGGCGGCGGGCAGTATCGTGGTGACGATCTCGCCGGCGGCGATTTTTTTTTTTTAATTGAGTTTTTATGTTTTGATTAATTTTTATTTTTGTTTTTTCAGTTCCTAGGCTTATGGACAGTTATTCCATGAAACCACTGTCTGCGACAATTGATCCAGCTCCGGTTGATTCAGTACTTTTTGGGGACATGGTCAACATCATGTCGACTCATTTTGGGCAAACGAGGTAAGTCTTTCATAACAACTACTTCTTTAAAGTGTATTAGCTAGTTAGATTAGACTAGGGTAAATGCCACATTTGGTCACTGGGATTACTAAATCATGTTATGTTTAGTCACTAGAAAAATTAATATCAATTTTGGTCACTCGAATTACTAAAACAGGTCACATTAAGTCACTATCCTGTTAGCCTCCATCCAACTCCGGTCACTCGATTTTTTTTTTATGAATGTCACTCGAATTACTGAAACATGTCACATTTAGTCACTCTCCGTTAGCCTCCGTCCAACTCCGTTAATGGAGTTGGACGGAAACTAACGGGGAAATGACTAAATGTGACATGTTCCAGTAATTCGAGTGACCAAAATTGATATTAATTTTTTCTAGTGACTAAACATGACATGATTTAGTAATCTTAGTATCCAAATGTGCATTTACCCGATTAGACTATTATAGATTTTTACTAGGTGAACTGAAATTAGAATAGAATTACGTATGAAATTTTTTGAAATTAGTATAAGTTTGGATTGTAAAATTAGAATTACACATGGAATTGAATCAATATAAGTTTTGTGCACTATAGGTTGGTGATCGACCTTACCATGTTCGAGGTACGACCAATTTAGTCACGTATCATGAACATTATCCAACGTATCTCGGAGAGGCGGGCTTGTCTAGTGTTCTGCCCCTGGTCCCTATGAATGCTGCTACAAGTTTGATTACTACGCTCGTAGAGCATGAGCGACCCGGGACGTCGACCTTCCACTTGCCATTTGGTGAGGTCACGATCACTTTAGAGGACGTTGTAACACTAGTCGATCTAGCGATCGACGATGATGCCGTCATAGTAGACATACCTTATGAGGAGTGGTCGGAGATCTGTGTGAGACTGTTAGGACGGGTTCCTGATGATCTTCCCGGCGGTGTCGTTTGGATTGGTTGGCTGAGGGATGAATTCAATCATCTGCCGGCAAATGCATCACGGGAGACTACAAAGCAGTTTGCACGAGATTATGCTCTATCTCTGATGGGAGGTGTACTGTTCCCGGATCGGTCTGGAGCTACGGTGCATCTACAATACCTACTTTTGGTGGAGGATTAGAAGAGAGTTGGACGATTCGCCTAGAGAGCAGATGTTTTAGCCTACCTATACCATGATATGGGTAGGTTGGTTTTGAACATTACGCATTCCTCTTCCATAGGAGGTGACCTTGGTGGATGGGTCCCTTTCTGTAGCTCTGGGCGTGGGAGCGATTTCCACATCTGGCACCGTGACATACAGAGATGAGGATACAGATTGCCGAGGATGCATTCCCACATGGTGTTTGATGGCTTTCGGCCAACACTCGTCAGTACGATGACCAGTTCTTCCAGTACAAGTTGTGGTTTGACGAGATGGAGACCATGGTGGTTAGTATATAACATTTCATTTATATAATAGTTTTCATTGATTTGTTTTAGATACAGGAGTAATCATGTGACCACTTTTTGTGTGTAGTGGCAACCTTACGTTGAGAGAGTACAACATCTCAGAGGTAGTGTGATCTAGTATGAGATGTTTCGAGCAGTAGTTCCATTGATATGCTTTTCAGCGGTGATGTGGCACAATCCAGACCGCGTGCTCTGGCAGTTTGACATGAGGCAGTATGAGCCTCATCCGCCACATAGTGAGGCTGAGGTTAGGTTTTCCTTCGCCAGCCTCATCGTGGGCCATCACGTGGGCAGCAGTTGGTACACGCCTCCAGAGAGTCGCTTGCTTTTTGGAACCGTCGACATGAGTTCATAGCGAGGATGCCATACAGTGAGGAGGCTTTAGCCTACCACTCGGAGCATATGGAGTGATATCGAGATATTACCAGATGTTCAGACACACGGAGATGAGTTGTAGTGGAGGCAGTGGTTGGTTATTGATTGTTTCATATTTTTGTTTGATTTGTTTTGAAATTTGTACCTGTGTGGAATCTCTAACATTTTAAATTTAATTTCAATACGACACTATGGAGTACGCTGAGTTTACGTGATGGAGTACGGGTTGGAGGAATGTCCACTGACCAAATGATGGAGTTGGCTAACATGATGGCATAAGGGGTTGATGCTTTACGTTTGGATGGGCGCCGACATCCTTATGTTATAGTACCTGTACAACGGTATCCTGATGAGCATAACATGGCCAGATGACTAGAGCGTACGGATCCGACACAGGACTAGGCCATCCTAGAGCTACAGTTCAGACAGGAGCCTTGGAGGTGTAGACAACTATGTGAGCATCACGATGTACCTAACCCAGTTAGGTTTTAGATCGACAACAAGCACAACCCGTTCGCCTTACTACGACCTTCCAGTTCATGCCGCAGTTTCAGCCGACACTTCTTCGGAATTTCAGGCAAACACTTCTTCGGGATTTCAGCAAGGGCTTCATTCAGCCTTTCATCATCCTCCTCTGCCGCAGTTTCAGCCTGAGACTTCTTAGAGATTTCAGCCACCAGACGATAGTTTCCATAAATCGCCGCAGCATGCTATGATGAGAGGCGGATACATGGCCTCAGGTAGTGATACTAGAGCCGCCTCACCGATGGGATGGACAGACACGCTTGAGGGGGATTCTACTTTCCAGGAATCGATGTGGTCTTATGACTAGCATATACGGGTGCAGGGAGTTGGAGGCGGTGCACAAGATGAGCATGGTTTGGTGTACTGTGAATGACCACTTCTGATTTGCGCTTCTGGCTCCAACCTCATCTTATCGAATTTCTCCAATAATCACCAACAAGTATGTTGCACAAGAGAAGTTATAGGAAGTGAACGAATACATTTGAAAACACCATTGATGCTCTCTGCCATGTTGGATGTCCGGATAGACCATCGACGCCCACCATTATAGTTATCATGTGCCAACGAAGTTGATGTTAGTCCACCCAGTTATCACAAGAAATATTTCTATCAGCGGCCATCTTCTTAAATTGCTCAACTTGACGATCGAACTTCTCCAAGCGTTTTTCTCCAGCTAATACAATAAATAACCACTCGAGTTAGATATATATATATATATATATATATATATATATATATATATATATCCATTACAAAATTAAATGAAATAAATAATACATAATAATAAATAACCATAACAATGAAGGCTTACCGACTCGTAAAAGTTGATTATACATAATCTTGTTTTTAGTCTTCCTTTGTAAGTTGCGTGCATAGTTTCGCATGCACCACCTCCACTCCCAAGTCCCAACCTCTTCTGATGTCACTCATGGCTTCATAGAGTCCTGCATGTCTATCTGAGATGATGCATACATCATTTTGATTAGTCAAACCTTGAACGTGTCTTATAAACCATGGCCAACTTTCAGTATTCTCGCTCTCCACTATAGCAAATGCAATTGGAAAAATCTTCTTCCGGCCATCAAATGAGCTCGCCATGGGTAACACTCCTTTATACTTTCCAGTAAGAAATGTTCCATCAGCAACCATGACTCCTGGACAATTATTGAATCCATCTATACAAGGTCCATAAGCCTAGAATACTCGCTGAAAGATCAAATGACTTGGTTGCGATGAAGGAACTCTTACCCAATCAATCACTAATGTTGGCATTTTTTTTAATGTTGGCATTTTCTCTTTACCACCGGCAAGAATGTTTGCAAATAATCGTAGGATTCTTTCCAATTTCTATGCAACTTCTTCAATGCTCTTTGTTTCCCATACCAAGCCTTCTTGTAAGTAACTTGCATATTAAACTTATCTTTCAACTAGGCCTGCACAGTTAGAACACTCAGATTTTGTTGGGCAAGTACCAAATGCTTCATGGACTCAGATATAACGTTGACATCAAGATGGCGATGATCCGTCGGTTGAGTCGTAATGCTACAAGAATGCACCAACTCGGCCTTTCTCACAATCCATTCGCTTCCAGCATCTCGATATCTAAACCACACCATCCAAGCACAATTGTCATCCTTGTGCTTCAAGCATATGACCTTCCAGATTGAAGGTGACGTCCCAACCATGACATACTAAAAGTTGCATTGTAGTGCGTAGTATTTAATCGCCACATGTGCAGCTTGTTTTGAGTGAAATATCTGTCCCTTGTAGAATTCTCCTTGAAAACCAACAACAATAGGCATTGGAATTACGCCATATGAATCAGAATATGATAATTCGTCGGATGCTTCATTACCCTACAAGTAAAAATATGGGGGATAATTAGACTGCTCTTCTTCTCCATCCTCCTCCTCATCATCCTCTTCTCCGTCATCATAGTCATGATCAGATGACACACTCCATGTCTCATCTTTTTCCTCTCCACCCTAATTCTCACTAATCTCAGCATGTACTTCAACACCAAAACAATAAGGATTTTGTGCCATAAAATTGAAAAGCACATTCAAGCTATCATCATCCACAATAGACATCACATAATGAAATATAACATCATTCTGCCATTCTGGAAGACAGTAAGTGAAACCTGTGATTGTATCACTATCTTGTAATGCTTCGTCTTTACGCTGTATCCTCATAATTAGATTCTCACAAAATTGGTGATACATCACCCTGGATGGAACTGTCAACTGAAAACTTCTACCACCAACGAAATGGATGCACAAATTGTCCTCTACTTTCTCTGATCTCCATCGAACGACTAGTTCAAATCTTCTAAAATCACTACATAAATAACAAATTCACTAATTACCTAAACAAAATAATAATAGCATTTTAAGAATTTAATTTAAAAAACAAATGTGTCTCTTACCTATTAGCCATCTTTTGCAGCAACCAACAGAGCTCCTCTCATTTAGCTTCGCAATATTTGTTTCTTTTTTGTGGTGAGCAACTTGAAGAAAGGAAACTTGGGTTTTTATGGTGTTGGAGTGTTTTGGGAAGGCAGCGAATCCGCCCCAGACATGGGCGGCCCTGATGGTCATATTCGCTACCAAACCTGCCTCACTCTCAAGCAGACCCGCTGGGCATTATATCCACTGACGAAATACAGAAAAACTGCGCCAGCGCCCCAGTCTCGGACGGGTCCGCTTTGTAAAGTCTAAAAAGCGGTTTCGCCTGAGTCTCGGACGGACTCCCTGTTTTTTCTGTACAAATCAATACTTTTAAAATCGCTGTATTAATGATAAATTAAAAAAACAATATTTAGGGAATTAACCCTATAAATTCAGGCCATTGATGAAAAAAATCCAGAAAGAACTTATTATATTTTTACAATAAATAATATAAAAATACAGGAAAATGACTCTAAAATTTTGGATATTGTACCTACACTTGACAAGTAAATCACTATCATCACAATTTATGTTTAATCTTAAATAAATTATTAATATTATCGCGGTAGCTCTCAATAAAAAATCCTCGTACCGCTATAATAATTTGTTGATAGAGAAGTCAAAAATAATATCTTATAATTCCTTGGTTGTCCTTTGTCATGAAGCAAGCAAATAAATAAGTAACCATCGTTTTATGCTTTTTGTTAGTATTGCCGCATAAGTGTAAGAAGTTGATAAATCTACTACGCAGTAGTGTCAGCTAGTGCAGGGGAAGGTCGGGGAAGCAAGGAAAGAAGAAGAAAGGGAAGCTAGCGCTTGAGGCCGTTCTCTTCTCCCTGATGATGAAATTCGAATCCTCTCCTCATCCGATTTCTCCTTCTTCTCCGATATGCTTTCAGTGTCCAATGATCTGAGTCTCATTTTGGATCGGTAAACGAAGCTCCGACTGGGAGAAGAAAAGAAAGAACGAGCAAAAAAACATATAAAGCAAGCGATTGAAGGTTGGAGGGCGTAAAAGGCACTGCGAGGGCGGTTTTGCGGCGGCAATAGCAGCTTCTCCTCATATTCACTCACAAGGCTTTTTCACCAATCAGATAAAGCGCTCAAAGGAGCAGCAGCCGCCGCCTCCTCGAAGTAGTGCAGTGCAAGAAGCTCTTCCTCTTGACGGTAACACTCACCCAGAAGAAGACGAAGTTACTACTCACTTGGCGGCAACTTGGAATTGCGACTTGGGTACACTATTATGGGTTCGGAGCAGAATAGATTCCCTCAGCAAGAACGGGTATGTCCTCTCTCCCACTCCTTCACTCGTCGTTTCCTATCTAGCTTTCTTTGAGCTGTTCTGCTCGTCAGATCTGGATCTGGGCTTGGTACTTGATTTCGCTTGAAACCCCTTTCTTGTTGCAGTGTGGTTTGGGAATTTAATTTTAAGCCTCAGATCTATAGGTCCTATCCTGTTTACTGTAATGTGGATGTGAATAATCTGCCCCCCCTGCATTGTTTCGTTAGGTGGTGTTCTGTTCACTGTTTACACCGTTTCACCGCCTCCGTCGTGCTGCGGCTTTGTGATGATGTTTGATTCGCTCAGTCAGATGGAATTTAGCAAATTGTGGTTTTGGCCAAACCAACCCCTCTCATCATCTCCCCATTTCCAACCTCCATCTTTCGGGAGAACCAAACGCTCCCGTTTTCTTTTCAAGTCACCGCTTCTAAATTCTGTTTTGTTTTCCCCTCGTTTGTTTCTGTGTTTTCTAGCAAACAGACACATTCCCTTCCCCTTAGAAAAAACCCAACGCGTTCCCAATGTGATAGGAACAAGAATAAAACTGCAACAATAGAGAGACGAAAAGATTACATGGGTTGTGTCACAATTTTGTTTTGACCACCTTGGACTGATATGGATGTTTGTACTCATGCTTGATGCAACCTATCAACCTGGCTGTTGCATCTTCAGTAGAAGCTAGACTAGGTGCCTACTGGCTTGCTTCCCAACTACAACTATGGTGTAGCTGGAATTTTCTCACACAACTCTTCTCCCATCCATTTCTCGAATTGAACTAATTGGAAACTTGGGGGTGATGATTTCTCGGTTGCCATAATATATTATGAACTCCAATGAAATCAAAGCCTGTCAACTACCATCTCTATTATAGGGTAGCACAATTGGTCCTGTTACTACAGGGATCGTCGCCCAGTGATGCATGATGCTGTTGTTGGGTTGATTTCTTTTCACACAATGTGTGACCTCCTAGACTAGCAGTATAACTATCTGTTCCAGTCTCGGTGCAACCTTCACGACAATCCCATTTTTGGTAACACATACTTGCGCTAACTGCTAAAAAACTGCAATCAACCACATAAGATATGGCGTTATTGCATTCTGCGGTCTATGCTTTGCTGAAGATGGTTTTGCTTTGTCTTAGAAGTTACGACCCAAACTTTTGATAGATAGCCAGTGAAAAATTCAGGTTTGTTGTGAAAGATCTTTTCTTGAATCTGTACACTGGTTTCACAATCTGAATAGAAGAATGCTACTCTAAGGAAACATATGTAAGTTGAATATATTTCTTGTATTTCCTTTGGCTAAGCGTTTGAGCTGTATAACATGCTGGTGCAATGATTGATCTCTCTCTCTCCCACTGCACATAAGCATGCATCCCAGCATGCATGGGCAGCTTTCCACGTTTTACAAGTAGACTAAAGTGTCTCTAAGTTTGCATATTCCTCAAGGAACGTGGTCTTTGTTTCCATGTTTAACCTTTGCATCTCCATTGGAACAGTTGGTTATGCCTCACTATCTGGATTCTGGGCAGTAAGTCTAGTCTCTTTGTTGGTTGTGCCAATGATTTAATAACTCAAATCATGGGGCATGGGCCATGCAAATTCTGGACTATGATATTTTGAGAGTTAGCTATATTCTATTATTTATAGTTTTGCTTTTATTTTGCAGCGAAAGAGATGGGGAGGATGCTTGGGATCCTTGTCTTGTTTTGGTGCTCAGAAAGGTGGGAAAAGAATTGTCCCTGCATCACGAATTCCTGATGGCAACGCTTCCGTTACTCAGCCTAATGGGCCTCATCAAGCAGCTGGGATGACCAATCAAGCTACCACAATAGCTCCTTCCCTTCTAGCTCCACCTTCTTCACCAGCTTCATTTTCAAATTCTGGTATCCCTTCTACGGCTCAGTCTCCAAATAACTTTCTCTCCTTATCTGCCAACTCACCTGGCGGCCCTTCCTCGACAATGTATGCCACTGGGCCTTATGCTCATGAAACACAATTGGTTTCCCCTCCTGTTTTCTCCACCTTCACAACTGAGCCTTCAACTGCTCCTCTAACTCCTCCTCCTGAGTTGGCTCACTTAACCACACCTTCTTCCCCAGATGTGCCATTTGCCCAATTTCTCACATCCTCTGCAAATTTCAGAAGCTCTGGAAAGGGCAGTTATCATCTTGCTGCAAATGATCTGCAAGCGGCTTATGCACTCTATCCTGGAAGCCCTGCCAGCAGTCTTCTGTCACCTAAATCAAAGACCTCACGTGATTGTTTGTCATCGTCTTTCCCCGAACGGGAGTTTCCTCCCCAGTGGGATCCTTCTGTTTCACCCAAAAATGGTGATTGTTCGAGGAATGATTCTGGCAGGCTTTCCGGGCACGATGGTTCCTCTCCCTCCTTGGTATCTCATGATTCCAACTTCTTTTGTCCTGATACATTTGCAAGATTCTACCTAGACCATAATCCACCATTTCCTCATACTGCTGGGAGGTTGAGTGTTTCTAAAGATTCAGATGTCTATCCTACTGGTGCGAATGGGCATATGCACAATAGGAATAATAAGAGTCCCAAGCAAGATGTTGAAGAAGTAGAAGCTTACAGAGCATCCTTTGGGTTCAGTGCCGATGAGATCATCACTACAACTCAATATGTGGAGATATCCGATGTCATGGACGACTCTTTCACCATGAACCCATTCACTTCAAGCAAAAGTAACGTGGGAGATGTCCTAGAAAATGCGAACGAGAGTGAGACCCAAAAGTTATTGGGCACGCAGAGGAAGCTGCCAAGACAACAGAGTTTGAAGTCGAAATCCGATGTAAATACTGGGGAAGGCTGTGAAGCTCTTGCCTCTTCTGATAGATACAAAGGTGAACTCAAACTATGCCTCGACCTGTTCCGGTTTTCCTTTTTCCAATGTTGTCGTCTATACTTGTAGGATGGCTATCATCATGTTTTAAGTCCTTGAATTGCTGGTAGCATTTGGTATGGCACAGAAAGGTGAGGCAAGTAGCGAAGTAGATGAAGCGTAGGATATTTTTTTGATCCTCATAGGGGCTTTGCATGAACACCTGGTTATCCTTCCTTGGCAGTGTCGTTTTTTCACTCAAGTCTGTCTTCTCTTGAACACATGGAGTCATGGATTTGGTTTGTCTTATATTTAATCAAAGTAGTTCGCCCAACAAACTCCACATGTGTCTAAGTTTTGCTTCTCGAATCCTATATCAGGAAGGCAGTCAGGAAACATCTCCGGTTCAAGTACGCCTCCCAGATACACCCTATCTGACAACGAGGGTATGTTCTCTAAGACGTCTTCCTCCAAAGCCAGCAGAAAATACCATGTGGGGCTGTCGAGCTCGGATGCAGAAATTGATTATAGGAGGGTAAGGAGCTCAAGAGAAGGCAGGGGAGATTATGGTTGGCACGAGTAAATGAAGAGCACAAAGTTGTCAGTTGTTTCCCTGTGTATGTGCCTCAAGGATTGTTATTCCTTCTGTATTTGGAAAAGAGTCTGGTACTAGTAGGATATAGTGGTCGGTCTAACCTATTATCTAACCTACCCTGCTGCTTCCGTCCTCCAATCTTCTCCTGGCCTTTCAGAATGTCTGGTGTAATCTTTTCTTTTGCTGTGGTGTGTATTCTGTATACTCAGGTCCTAGGCTTATGAATATATATAACTATATATAGTCTGCTATGCATTGAATGTATGTACGTATGTTGTGCACCTTTATATTTACTAGAATCAACACCCACGGCTACGCCGAGGGGACTTAATTTGCAACCATATCATCTTCTCAGCAATAGATATGTCAATCAATGGTGTGTCGGTGACTTGAAATTGCAGGAGCAAACATCACACTGAAAACATTACCAAGAAAATACTCAATAGTCTGCCTCAACTACTAAAAAGAAGAGCTTGCACATTAGTTTTTGAAAGGAGAACTTAAGATCTGCAGCATCTGAAAAGAAAAAGATAAATAAAGTATATCTGATTGACAACAAAGGGAAAACATTCTAAATTGTCCATGAAATGTATAGATGTTTGTGTTTATTAACTAAAATGACATTAGTTTTTCAACAATACAATGAAGTAACAGTAATTTGACGCTCAACTATCCATTTAGCAGTAACAACATCAACAATAAAACCGAAACGCTTTACTTCAACAACATCGTCACCAAGTGCAGCTTTAGAAGACACAACCGATAGAGCTTCCATTGAATCCACCTTCCACTTGAAAGCTACTTGGGCCAGAACTCGAACATGTGCACTTGGATGGTCAAATAACAAACAACATCAGGCCCAACTTCAGATGTAATAGCAACATATGTAGCCGAGGAAAATTATTGAAGGGAAAATAAGAATGAGAAACAGCATGGTGGTGTTAGGTTCGCTAGGGCAAGCAAATAAAACATACAAAATGATGGACGATAAGAACCTGGTCTGTGAGAATAGCTAAAGTGGATACTTGACAGGATAAAGAGATGCACAACAACATTACCATCCAAGTGCCAACCCATATATAATCTGACTTCAGAATCCTTTGAACAAACAATTCTCAAAAGGAAACAAAGGGATATAAATGAGAAAGTACATACGAAACTTAGAGTAAACCAAATTAACGCGCAATCAAAGTTCAACCGTGTGAGGTCAAAACTCAAGACTAACTCTACAGAATGTTTGGATCTCATGCACTCGGATACCATAAGCTGTAAGGAAACAGCCTGGGAAGTCCAATATCCCCTACGCTATCATCTTTAAAAGTTAAAACAGCAAGAAAGCCCAGCACTGGGCAATGCATGTATTCTCTTAAGACATTTAAATTAAGAATCCATAACAGAATCACAATACCATCATCCAAACAAATCCTCAACAGAAGGACAAAAAACTAATAGATACTGGTGTAGTCAAATTTCATTCATTCACACTCTTAAAAGTTATGGCTGACTACTCTGCTTCCAGTTCAGCTGGCACAGTTCTGATTGGCCGACATCCATGCCCATGTCAAGAGTAAGGGTTTCCACATCAAAGATGGGATTCAAAAGAGGTAAACATGAGCAGGAACTGACCTTGGTATGGAAACTGGATTCGTATGAACTGAAGTTTGAGGCCGAGCTGGTTTTGTTGATAAAGCCAAAGGAGATGCAACATTCTTGCTCTTTCTGCATAGGCAATGGGAGGATGTTATATAAAGGAATAACCAAGCCTATAAATGAAAGCATAAGCACTTTTTTAGAAGTGGTACTAGTAGAGTTCTTGATTTGTACTCTCATGGCATTTAAACAAATACATTGCTCCTATTCTAATAACCTGATTCGAGGTTAATTTTCTCTAGCTTGAAGAAAATGAGATTGCTCCTATGCCTTAGGGCCTTACTCCTTATGGTTCCCTCCTTCTTTTCATGCCTTTACCTGTAAAGTAGCATATCTAGAATTAGTTTAAGTTTATAAGAAAACACGATTTTGGAAGTGGTATTAGTAGGGTTCTTGATATGTACTGTACTGGCATCTAAACAAATACATTGCTCTCTCCTGATTTGAGGATTTCTCTTTCTTGAAGAAAATGAGATTGAGTAAGGGTTTCCGCCTTATGCTTCCCTTCTTATTTTCATGCCTTCACCTGTAAAGTACCATATGCAAAATCAGTTTAAGTTTCCAAGATCAAACCATCTGGTTGTATATAAAGAATATCAACAATAATATTGGAGTAACTAATACTCAGCAATTTGATAATCCTGTCTTCTAGAAGGTACAAAAGCAGCTCAAATGATCAGTGTACAAAGCAAATAAGAAATTTCAGAAGCTCAATTGTATCAATTTTTGCAGGTTCTCTTCACGACAACTATGCCTAAACCAAACAGGGCTCAAGTGTGTTGGATTGGAGCTCCAATAACTGGTTCGCTGCTGTATTTGTCTATGCCAAGAGCTTACCGAGCGAGTGATTCGGTAGTGGAGGAGGCCATAGCCGATGATGATTTACAGGTTCTATATCAAGTGCAAACACAGACAATGAGGACCTTATAATAAATTAGTGGAAAACCTAAGAATGGCAGTGAAACATAAAGGGATCAATCATTGCGGTAAGGAATGGGGAACTTATAATCAATTAGTGGAAATCTCAATTAACAGTAATGGGGTTGAAATAAACAAAAAAAGAAATAGATTACTTCTAGGCTCTAACAAAGTGAAATGAATAATGAACCAAACATCATCACCAAACAACATTAAGAAATAGAGAGACAACTGAAGAAGGATGTATCACATGCTAAGTAAACCATGAAATACCAAGTGCTAAACAACTCAAGACTTTCCGCACCTTGGATAGTTTTCCATTGTTACAAACTACAAACATATATCAGAGCGAGATTATCTGAAAATAACACCACGACAGGCACTGTAAGAATTGACTTGACACTGCATTTTCCTGCTCTAGAGTTGCCATTCCCTAAATTTAAGTGCCTCCTAGCCTTTGTGAAGCCCCAAACGCAGCAGCACCTGAAGATTGAAGGATAATCAAAGAAAACTAACCAATGGCCTAGCCGGAAGCAGAGTCTGCAGTTGGGGCAGTACTTCCATGTTTGCAGGGTGGTGCTGGATTCGAAGGGCTAAGAGAACAAAACGGAACCCAGTTGACCTAGCTGAAGTTGGTCCTCCCCGGAGCCAATGGTGGATTCTCACTCTCGCTGTTGCTAGGATTTATGCCCCGGCGATTGGAGTTGGAAGAGAGGAGGGATAAATAAAGTTTTTGATATGAATGAGAGGAAGGCTGGATGATTGGAATGGATGGTGGTGGGAGAAAATGCACATGGTGTAAAGAGGTGGACAGATGATTTTGGATGAATGGAAATCGGGAGGGATGTGACTGTTAAGGGTAGAGTGTGGGAGATGGATTTGTAGGGGAGGAACTCAGCGGAAAGAGGCAAGACGAAGGGGTTTTTTCTTATGACAGAGGGAATTTTGCGTGTGGAAGCAGCCCGGAATCGTGCGGAGGTGGATTTCTGGGAAGGGATAGTCAGAGGGTACGGAAGCATGAGAGTATGAAAGGGGAAGGCTGGGCGTCTCGAACGGGGTGGATACAACCAGCGAAGTTGGGAAGTTCTTTCCGCTTCATCAGAAGACGACAAATATTGAAATAGTAATCGAGAAGTTTGGGCAATAAAGCGTACCCACTTTCATATATAAAAGAATAAGAGGGCAAGGGTTGAATTTTTTACTTTGGTTCATGTTAAATTTGAGTGATTCAGCAATTGGATAGCTAATTTTCCATATACGCAATATTATAAAAAAATTGACGGTATTAATGGAGTGTAATGGAAGTTAATGGTTAGTGACACAAAATGAAATGAGGCTTAACTAAATAAAAAAATATAGTGATACACGTGATATAATATCGTAAACGTGTGATTCATGATAAACAAAATGATCGGTGATAAAGGGGCCGTTTGGTTTCTGTTTGAGTTGCGGTACTCTGAACCCGTCAGCTTAACCTCGATCTTCATCAAGCTCCCAGCCGAGGCGCCTAAACCTTGCAAATTTGGGTGCACACAGGGCCTGAGTGGTCAGTTAGCACTCCGAAGCTCATGTCAGTCGAGTTTTTAGAGAGATAAATGCTGAGAGAGTTTTTAGTGAGAGAATTGAACCTGTTTAAATGCTACCTACCGAACACTATATATACTCGTCGGGGCTTCGACCAAAATCCTAGAATTCAGCCCTACGTCAGCAGGGCATTAAATGCCTGGTACGGCCAAACTGCTAGGCGCCTGCACGTGGCACTTCCTCGGTCCTCATGTCGCGGCGCCTAGAGGGGACCAGCCCACATAGGTGGAAGCCTCTTGGCCATCCTCTTCCGTACTAATTTGTCCTCGTGCCCTCTTTTGTCGTTATGCACCTAGTCCTGCTAATTGTGGCCTTGTTCTCTAGCTTGTCCCATATTACTTAGGCTTTCAATGGGCTTGGGCCAAACTGGATTTGTGACCTCTTAAAGGCTTATCTATATTGACCCAACAATTGTCCTCTAGTTAGATGCTCATGGTTTCATGATGAGCGCCTAACTATTGTAAAAAGAAGGAGAAGGTGTTTAGATGATCTGCCCCACTAAGCTACTTTTCATGCCTTGCCCCACCATGTCCCATAAGATTTTTCCTAGCACGATTTCTTAGTTTGGGCGCCTTGATCGTCAAAAAATTTTCTCTGATTTTTTTTTGGGTGAACGGTTGGGCTATCCATATATGGCTTTCTAGGTCGAGCGCCTGTTTTACCAAATTCCTAAATCTGGGCACCTGTTTCAATTTGCGTGGCTATCATTTGCCCCCATCGATGTGCATTGCAAAATTTGAATTTGGAAATTCAAATTTGAAATTACCAAATTCCTAAAATCTGGGCGCCTATTTCAATTCGCGTGGCTATCACCTGCCCCCTCGGTGTGCGTTGCAAAATTTGAATTTTGAAATTCATATTTGAAATTTGGGAAATCCAAATTTTGAACGGACGGCAAGGATGTAGCCCCCGCGTTATGCGCGCATCTCGAGGTAGCGCATCTTCCCTATAAATACCACCGCCCGACTATCTTCTCCCCTCATTCTATACGAAATCCCTTCTCTCTCTACCTCCTCCATCTGTGCGCCTCTTTTTCCTCGACTAGATTTGTCATGTCTCAAAGTGGTTCGGGTGCAGTAGTTGATGACATGGAGAGGGGTAAGGGCAGAGCGCCCGATGTCATTGCTGAGCTAGAGAAGCACTTCTCCCCTGACCCCCTTCGAGAGCAAGAAAAGACAAGCGCCCATGGGAAGAAGGAGACGTCTGCAAAGAAAAAAGCTCCCCTGGCGGCGGAAGAGGTACCTACCCAAAATGAACCGGTGACGGCAGGGACGGGGTTGATTACGAAGACTTAGGCGCCGCCTGTTCTCGAAGCGAGTAAGTCTTCGTATTACAACTCTAATTTGTTTCCAGTATGGGTGAATATTTTAATAGACGTCCGATTTGTAGCTTAGAGTATTAGTATTGACAGTACAACGAATGAATCACCCATTTTAGTGCGCCTGGATCCTCGCGTTCGTTTGAGTTGGTGACTTCTCCAACCTCCTCTAATTCAGGCGCCCTCGATGGTGGATCCTACAAGATCCGGACATGGGATGATACGTGGCCACCCGGCCATGCGGCCCAATAGACTAGTCATTTGTCTGTGGAAGAAGCTGGACCTGAGCATTTAGTGATCGTGAAAGTAGGTGAATTGGAACGCCTGATAACGTATTGTGGCTTGCCACGCACGTGGACCTATGCACCTGTTTCGCAGATTGCCAGGGTGGGAGTGGTTGGTCCCCGATGGCTTGGAATCTATCGAAAGTATTTCTGGTTTGGGTTGCGTTTCCCACTAGACTCAATACTAGAAGGAATTATGACGATGTGCAATTGCTCGATTGGGCGCCTATCTGCCTCCGTTTCCTCATTCATATACTATTCAAGTTGAAGTGTCGTCGGCACAATGTTGTGCCATCATTCAGGTTGTTTAGATACTTCTTTACCGTGGGATCCAGCGACAACTGTCTGTCGTTGGAAAGACGCATAGACATTCCCGACCACTTCTTGTAGGAGTGTCCGAAGTTGGGACGGGAATGGTTCGGGAGTTTCCTTTATATTAAGGCGCACACATAGTCATTTTACGAAAGTGGCGCCAACTTTACTTGAAGTTGGGATGTTGGTGATACCAAGCAGTTCAACGTTGCCGTGACTTTGTCTTCGGACGAAGACGAGAGCGCCAGGCTGTTATCCATATATCCCGTTAACTTGCGTTCCACCGCGACAAGAACTCTAGTTTTACACGAGTATTACGGCGATGGTGGGTGGGCGCCCTATGCTACTATGCTTGTGCCCACTACCGTTATGCACATTCCTTCGTTTATATACTGCCACTGATCTTGCAACTGTTCAATGTTATTGCAGGCGTGGACTTCACTTCGATCGCCTCGCTGATGGAGAGTCAGTTTGAGAAGATGGCAGTGGGAGCCTCCTCGCTCAAGAAAAAGCTTCTCACAAACCGGCAATCCAAGCAGGACAACGACGTCTAAGGCTACAACCTCCCACACGGCCAAGGCTATGGTCAAGACTCGAGCGTCCTGGCCTGCAACTGATAAGACCAAAGGGCGCCTGAGCCCGAAGAGAATAAAACCAAAGAAGGTGCCCAGTGCCCCTGTGGAGGATGTTGGTGGCGGATCCCTGGTGGATCCAGTCAGTGCCAAAGCGCCTACCGTTGACCTGCTCTCTGATCCTGAGTTCATGGAAGATGAGATTCCGGTGAACTAAAGACTAAACAGGAGAGCCGAGTCTGTGGGGCGAGTTGGCTCGCATAGGCGCCTAGGTCTGCATTTTACTACCTTGAGTCTTCTTTTGTTCATTATGTAAATTCTTTACTTGACCATAACACGGGTTTTATTTTTGCTAGATGCTCCTCATTATGAGAAACGGCGTGTTGGCGCGTGAAGCTTTGCGGGCTGAAACTGCAGAGGCATCGACATCACTTGGCGTGATGCGAGACAACCTAGAGACGGCGCAACGACGCCAAGAGGAGCTGATCCAGGCGTGCGAGGATGCACATGTTGAGGCATCGAAAAGCGTCTCTCTCGTCCAGCAGTCAGTGGAAGAGGAGAAAAGGAAGCTGCGCGAGGAATATGACGCTCAACTCAAAGTCGGGAGGAGGGCGTATCATGAGTTGGTGGCCAAGCTTAAAAAGGAGAAGGCATCTTTGGAGAAAGAGGCAGGCGCCCAAAGGAGTGAAATCGACATTCTCATTGAAGAAAAGGGCGCCTTGAAGAGGGGAACAAGAAATGCAGGGCAGAAGTCAAGGCGCTAAAAGAGGAGAACGAGGCATTAGAGCAGAAGACAACGGATTTCGCCAACTCTTCCGAAGGCCGGGCACTCAAGGCTTAGGCGTCTCTCAACAATATCCTCATCTTGAAGAGGAAGTTGGAGGCAGACCATCCCGATATCACATGGGATGTCAAGGAAATGGTAGAGTTCGTGATTGCCTTCATGGAGAGTGTGCGCCCAGTTGTGGACCATGTCATGGCGCCTCCTGAAGGGGATGTTGAAGACTCCGACTCAAATCCCGACGATGGTTCAGCTGCCAATGAATAGACTCTGTAGGTTGCCTAAGACTTTGTAACTTGTGTTTCTATTTTACGTCAGATTACGTGTTTGAACGCTCGTCTTGCTACTTACCCCTTTTGAGTATTTCATCTTAACTTTGTTGGTGTGTTGTTTTCGTGGCACTTTTCTTCCTTGACATTCGAGTCAATAGGCGCTTACAACTTGGGCGCTATAAAGGTTGCAATGTGTTGGGCGCTTCACTTTCCATTTGCACTTACACTTGCAGAACTATATATACAATCCGATTCAGTCAACCTTGGGGCGTAAAAGAAGGGCGCTTTACATGTTACGGGCGCGAATGGCCTCTTTACACTTTGCAGGCGCATGAGGGAAGTCTCGTTTTAGCACAAGGCTTCCAACCATAATGTCATGGGGATGCATCTTCTTGTTGTAATACCTTGCCACCTGGCGCTTCATTGCATCCAGCTGTAAAGCTGCCTCCTCCCGGCGCTCGTCCAAAAGATCTAACTCGTCGACTCGCTCTTGTTCTTCCATTTCCATGGGTAGTACCGCCTCGCTTCCGCAAGTCAACGCAAAGGGCGTCTCACTGGTACATGGTACACCTTAAAAGTGGTTCTACGCGCCCATAGCATGCTTGGCAATTCCTCCACCCATTTTACATTAGCCGCTTCCAACCTCGTGTGCAATTCGTGCAAGTTGTTTTTGTTGGCTGCCTCGGCCTGTCCATTGGCCTATGGATAAGCTATAGATGATAACCATAGAATCATCCCGTTCTAATCGCAAAAATCAACAAACCTTTTGCAGTCAAATTGTTTTCCATGGTCAGTGATGATGGATTCGGGGAGTCCACATCTCGCAAAAATGTTTTTCTTTGTAAACTTTCGCACCTGCATCTCAGTGATGGACGCCAACAGTTCTTCCTCGATCCACTTGGTGAAATAATCTATTGACACGATCAAGTATTTGAGTTGCCCGGGCGCCTTAGGGAAGGGGCCAAGAAAGTTCATGCACCATTGGGCGAATGGCCAGGCGCCTACATTGCCCTGCATTAGTGCTGCCGGAATGTGTATATCATTGGCAAAAATTTGACATTGAAGGCACGTGATAACATGCCCCACAACGTCGGACCGCATCGTTGGCCAATAATATCCCTATCAAAGTAGGACTTTTTCCAAACTCCGAGCACCCACATGCATTCCACAGGTTCCCTGGTGTATCTCGGTGATTTCATTTTGCCCTTCAGCATACGTGAGGCACCTCAAGTAGGCGCCTGAATGAGACCTCTTGTACAATGTTCCGTCCAGTATGGTGCACCGGCCGCCTGGCGCCTTAACCGCTAAGCCTCCTTCGGGTCTTCCGATATTATGCCTTGAATAAGGAACAACATGATAGGCGCCGTCCACCCTTCAATTACTCACGTGGAAAGGGATGCCATCACCAACTCCTCTTGCGGAACTTCCTTAGTGACAATGACCGTTCTATCCTCCCCAAAATTCAATGTTGTGGCCAACTTGGACAAAAGCTTCAGCATGAGCGTTGTCCTCTCTCGGAACGTGAGTGAAGGTCGCCTCTCGAAACCAAGCACTCTTCTTCTGAACTGAGTGGAATAGGCCCCTAGCGCCTCCTCCTTTACCTTGTAAACCTCATTCAGTTGATTTACCACCTGGTCCGAATCAGACTTCGCATGAACCTTCTGGGCGCCTAATTCCTTCGCCATATGCAGTCCCTCGAGGACGACCTCATGTTCCGCAACGTTGTTCGTTTTGAGAGTCGCAAAATGTAATGCAACTTCACGCATGGCCCCCTGCGGGCTGATGAGCACGATTCCTGCACCCTCGCCTGCTCGGCTTGCTGATCCGTCCACTTGAACTTGCCAACACTCCTCGACATCCACCCCCACGTCTACAACCCATTCAGCCATGAAATCTGCCAATACCTGGACCTTCATTATCGACCACGGCGCATAGCTGACATCGTATTCACTAAGCTGGACAACCCATTTCACTAGGCTCCCGGACACATCCATGGATCCCAAGACAGTTCTGAGATAAAGGTTAGGGAGCACTACGATGCTATGAGCCTGAAAGTACAGTAGGAGCCTAAAAGTTCCGCCTATTCTATTGGAACATATCGTGTTTCATGACCCACCATGGTGCGATTGACGTAGTACACCAGCCTCTATTCGTTTGTTAGCAGGTCCTTAGACACGAGGACTGCGCTAATGGCAATGTGGGACACGGTGATGTATAAATATAACGTCTCTTTGGCTTTGGGTGCCGTCATCATCGTAGGCACCGTGAGTAGGGCTTTCAAATCCTCGAAGGCCTTGTTACAATCCTCTATCCATTTAAATAGGGTGGCCTTCTTCAAAACCTTGAAAAAAGGGGCGCCCTTGTCGGATGCACTGGGGATGAAGCGCCCAAAGCCTCTAGTCTCCCTGTCAGCCCTTATAAGTCCTTGGGCGCTCGCGGGGGTGCCAAGCACATGACGGCCTCGAGCTGCCTTGGGTTGGATTCTATCCCTCTCTTCGTTATCATGAATCCCAAGAACTTGCCCGCCTCTGCCAAAAATGCGCACTTTTTATGGTTAAGCCGCAACCTGAAGTGGCGCATAGTCTCAAAGGTTTCTCGCAAATCCATTAAGTGATCTTCATGCCTTATACTCTTCACAATCAAGTCATCCACGTATTTCTCCACATTTCTTCCCAATTGCTTGCGGAACACCTGGTTAACCATGCGTTGATAAGTGGCTCCCGCATTCTTCAATCCGAACGTCATTACTTTGTAACAGTAGTTCCAAAGGGTGTCATGAAAGCGATCTTCGCCCTGTCCTCCTCCACCATGGGAATCTGATGGTACCCCAAAAACATATCGAGGAAGCTAAGCGCCTCATGATAAGTCTTTGCATCCACGAGCAAATCAATTCGTGGCATAGGATATGCATCTGTGGGACAAGCCCGATTCAGGTTGGTGAAGTCCACACGCATTCTCCACTCTCTGGACGGTTTTGGGACAAACACGACATTTGAAAGAAATGTGATGTACCTAGATTCTTCCATGAATCCCACCTCGAGCATCCTATCGACCTCACTCCTGAACGTTTCCTCCAATTCAGGCATCAAGTTTCGTCGCTTTTGATGGACCGGCCTCTTACCTCCTCCACGACCAACCTATGTGCTTCCGTTTTCGGGGACACCCCTGGAATCTCTTATGCACTCCATTCAAACAATTCACAAAACTCTCGAAGCAACGCTATCAAGGGAGACCTTAATTCTTCGGGCGCTTGAGCCGAAATGCGAACTTGTCAGTCCGGGCGCTCCTCATCGATTGCTATGGCCAGTTCTTCGTCCATTGCCTCAACTCTAGGCCCCTCATCGGGCCAGACATCAACATTGTTCACTTTGTGCCTTCGGGTGGTGCCCTTTGCTTCATCTTCAAGTGCATACCGTGGAATGCTTTCTCCCCTCGAGATGCCAATCCCTTGGGGCGCGATGAACTTTAGTGTTTGGTGGCAAGTGGACGTCACTCCATTGAATAACGCCAATAGGGGCCTGTCCACTATTCCAAATTCTACCGCGTGCGTAACACGGTGAACTTCGTCACCCAGCGTGACCGGAAGGCGCACCCTTCCAATTACTTGCGCAGGCGCCCCCGAGAATCCTATTAGCACCGAACTTGAGGGGTACACCATTTCAGGCGCCAGCTGCATGCGCTCAAATGTACTTTTGAACAGAACATCCATTGAACTACCAGTGTCCAACAACATCCTTTTCACCTTACACACCGCGATCACACCTTGTATTTCTAGGGCTTCTACCGATGGGACTTGGCATGCCTCTTCCGATTCCTGATTGGAGTGTATTTGCACCACTGCCTTTGCCTCCAAGGACGCAGCCCTGAGGTGCCTACTTCTCTCCAGTTTCTCTCGAAGGTCAACCGTGCCAGTGATCGACTCCACCGTAAGCTTAAGACGGTCCGGTTTTTCCTCCTGGGTCACCTCAAATGGAGGGGGCGGCATCTCAGCGCCCAACCGCTTGTCCGCATTCACCGGCGCCTGCTTCTTCTCCCTTGCCATAAAGGTGAGGTGAGTTCTCTCCTTCGCTTTTTTTTTACGAACTCATTGAGCATCTCCCTGTCTGCCAAATTATGTAGCTCTGCTTTCAGTTGATAGCAATCGGCCGTGTGATGCCCTTTCTCCGTTGAAAATCACAATATCGATCAAGATTACGCTCGTTGGGCTGTCCTCGCATCCGTCCTGACCACCGCACATGGTACCCTCTTTCCTTCACATTTTGCAGGACATTCTTCAGTGTATCATTATATTCCATAAAATTCCCTATGCTTCTTTACGGTGGGCGTTGTGCCTCCGTCCTCCTCGACGGGGCGTTTCCCCCATCATGATTCGTGGCGCCTGTCGAACGTCGATCTCCTCTCCCCTTAGGCGCCTCTTTTCAACCCTCCTTGCTGCAGAGCTTCTTCCAACATGATTCACTTCTTGAACCCTATTATCCAAGTCTTCCGTTGAGACCACATCCCTCTTTGAGAGCGCCCGACATAGCTCATCACTTGACGTGAATGTTCGAGGCAACACCCCAGAACTGGGGGTTGCACATCATTGACCGCCATTCCTACTGAAAGCCAACGGTCATAGAAATCTCTAAGCACCTCTCAGTCTCTTTGCTTTATCTTAAACAAGGCGCTATAGTTAAGGTTCGACGTTTCCGGCTCGCAAACTTGGACAAGAACAATTTAACAAACTGTTCAGAGCAATCAATGCGTCCCTCATCAATTTAGTGGTACCAGTCTAGAACGACCACTGCGCAGGTGGAAGGGAACACCTTATAGAGTGTGGCATCTGAACTATTGTAAAGTTGCATTTTCGTGAACTAGTTGTTTAGATGATCCTCAGGTTTGGTGACTCCATCGTAGCTTGGCAAAGGTGGGATGGTTTTGGGCCGGGTTCGGGTTTAAACCCGCTACACTATTCATCGGGTTGGGTTGGGTTTGGGTTTAGGTAAACCCGCCCCATGGATACCCGCCCACACATATAATTACTTTCCCGGTGTATTTAATATTCTAAATAATATATCTTCTTTAAGCAACTAATATTATTTATGTTTGTGGAGACATGTATAATTTGTTCTTTCTAATTATTTAGAATGAAGTTGATATTATGGAGTGGAGAGTGAAGAAACTTATTTGACAAGGAAGAAGATTTCAATTAATCTTGTTGTTTATAGATGTTTATCTTTAATTTTGAACAATTTGTATTGATCATTTGCGGTTTGCTTGTATGTTCTAGATTGGTATTTTTTGTATGAATAATTTGTATGAGAAAATTGATGTTAAACTTTTATTTTGAAAGAAATTTGTTATTGTAATTTTTTTACCAAAAAAACCCACGGGTACCCATGAACCCACAGATACCCAGCGGGTTGGGTTGGGTTTGAGTTTTTCAAACCCAACGGGTTTTACCACAGGTTTTTTTGGCGGATAAATCCATGGGTTTGGGTTTGGGTTTGACAAAACCCGCCCCAACCTGACCCATTGCCTTCCCTAGTGCCAATGGCTATCGAACTCCGAAACGCTTGACCAGTCGCTTGGGCGCCTATCCATTGTGTCCATCCGGGTTGGTCATGATCAGATCGCCGGGAGGCCCCCATGCATCTAGGCGATCGTGAGGTGTTTGATATCCACTAGGTCCTACCACCTAATTTAGGGATGGCAAAAATATTTGTAATCGTGGATATCCGCCCGAATCCGGCCTAATCAGGTAGTGTAAAATCCGGACCCGAAGGACATTTAGTGGGTACAGGTAAAATCAGAACCCGAATACTGTGGGTAATGGGTGGGCATGGGTTTCTCACTATCCAACCCGAACCCGTCTGATTATACACATGCATATGTATTTTATCTAGAAATAATCATTATTTTCTCTAACATATTTTATATTTAGCATATAAATATAATATTTTCATGAAATTGTGTAGTTTTAATAATTTTCTTTCTTCTAGTGAATTATTGTCGTACTTTTTCTCTTACGTAATGTGAGAATACATGTGAATGTTAACATATTGATTGGAGTTATGAAGTGAAATTATTCCCCATGGATACCCGAAACCCGAAAGGATATGGGCATTGTTTTAACTACCTGTTCCACATGTGGGTATGAGTATGGGTAAAACCCGAATTACTATGGGTAGGGATATACATCCTTACATCTTCACCTCGACTCCCTTCCAACTCCCTCCTCAATGTTTCTATAGCTCTGTCTTGATCGGCAATAATCCGAAACAACTCCCTCTTAGACAAATAGTCGCCTTCTGAGGGTGGACACTCATAATTTTCCTCCTCCTCCGCTTCCATGCTTTGCTCCTGGTTTGTTAGGCGCTCATCTGCTCCTTGCCCCGAATTCTCCGTCCTTGGGCTGTCTCCAATTACTCCTTCCACATTCATTCCATCCATTATCTTGTTTTGCACCCCTTTCTGGCGCGCCAATCGTTTGAGCCGCGATACCTTGAACCCGTCAGCCAATGCAGTTAAAAGCGCGATTCTACCTAAAAGTGAAAAATGGGTAAAATCGTAAAACGTAGAATCAAAGCGTAAAAGCGTAAGTTTTTTACGCACCCTCTAAAATAGCTAAAATATGTTAAGTACAACATATAGTATGTAAAATGTGAGTGTAGAATTTAGATAAGTGAATAACTACATGAAATTCATAATTAAAATGTAATATCTAACACAAACTAATTTGTGTTGACTCAAAAGTAGAGAAAACTCATAACATCTTAATAATAAGCTCATAAACGTAGATCGTAACCCGTAAACGAGCTTGAGAATCCAAATTCTCATAAGCTGGTTTGAGTTTACATAATTACATTTGATCAATTACCCTTAAACTTCTATCGTAACCCAGGTAAGAGCCACAGGTGAAGATTAAGGGAGAAGACTGATAGAAGGTCAGCGATTGTTGATAATACCATTAGGTGTCTTTTCAACCTAATGTGAAGCCCCTATCTCGACACTAGTTGTAGAACGAGTGATGAATCGTGTTTTCCTTTTTTTTTTCTGATATGTCTCCAAAATTAAATCATTTTGGGCCAATTAGCACATTTTTACGAGATGATCAAAATCGCATAAAAACGCTTCAGAATCGCGATTTTACCGGTTTTAAGCGATTTTACCCATGTTTTAACCAATTTTTGTGACTAAGCGACTTTAGGTAGAAACTGAAACGTTTTGGTGGCCTGGATACGTAAAAACGTAAGTTTTTACGTTTTAATGCGCGATTTTGACTGCACTGCCGTCAGCTTAACCTCGATCTTCACCAAGCTCCCAGCCAAGGCGCCTCAACCCTGCAAAGTTGGGTGCACAGGGGGCCTAGGTGGCCCGTTAGAACTCCAAAGCTCAAGTCTGTCGAGTTTCTAGAGAGATAAGTGTTGCGAGAGTTTTTAGTGAGAGAATTGAACCTGTTTAAATGCCACCTACCGAATACTATTTATACTCGTCGGGGCTCCGACCAAACTCCTAGAATTCAGCCCTACATCAGCAGGGCATTAAATGCCTGGTACGGCCAAACGGCTAGGCGCCTGCATGTGGCACTTCCTTGGTCCTCATGTCGGGGTGCCTAGAGGGGACCACTCCACATAGGTGGAAGCCTCTTGGCCATCCTCTTCTGTACTAATTTGTCCTCGTGCCCTCTTTTGTCGCTATTCGCCTAGACCCACTAATTGTGTCCTTGTTCTCTAACTTGGACCATATTACTTGGGCTTTCAATGGCTTGGGCCAAATTGGATTTGTGACCTCTTAAGGGCTTATCTATATTGACCCAACAGTTTTGGTGATATTGGTGATACTTAAATCAATGCATTGTGATCAATGCATGCATTGTACTTTGCATTGTTTGGTTTTGATGATTGTTCTTTTACTTTTTATGGGAAATTTCACTTTTGCCCTTTCTTTTATTAGAAAATATGTATATAATTAGGGGTATAATTGGAACAAAAAAGGAACCTAACAATCTCCTCAAAACTATCTCAATGATCTCAAATTTTAGTAGAGATATTATTATCACTCATTTTGAGTGATAGTTTCCATCACATCAAGCTAACAATGCATGCATTGTTTGTGCAGAAAATTCAAAAAAAAAAAAAAAACAATGCATTGTAACTATCCCAACCAAACAATCACCAAAACTAACCCAACCCTAAATGAGTGGTTTAAGTTTGCGTTGGTGGACTTTATCTTGGGCTAGAATAAGAAGACCCTCAAATGGAAAATCATCCAGCCCAAATAATATGAATGGTGGCCTTCTTCGCTCCCTTAATATTCTTTTCCACTTCAACAACAAGACCCGAGGACGGCTCCTTGTCGCCGTCAATTCTACTACGTCTGTTGCCGTGCAGCAGTACCCGTGAATTCAGTCTATTCAATTCCCATATCAGTATATCACTATCCTTGGACAATGGAGGTCACAGATCCATGGCTGCTCCACCGGCGACCCAAGTGGGCCTAGAAGACTATCGCCCTTCCTTCGTAGCGTTGAGGCTGTCATCTTATTACATCAAAGGTTTGCCTTGCTTTCCCCATCTTTGAACTGCTTTCGCTATACCAATTATTGCCTCCTTAATCACCTAGGGTTCCTTCTTTGTTTCCTAGAGTTTGATAGAGATTGAGCATGATCTGTCCTAGTTCAACTGTGGTCATGCTCATCTATTCCTTGAGTAGTCTAGTCTATATGCTCTTCAATTTTGCCATGCTATAAGTTGTAAGCATAAGGTCACATTGCCGGATTGGTGGCCATGCTGGCCAAGCAACCAATGGAGGGTTGTGATCGTTTGGAGCTGGAAAGAGCTCGTTTAAGTGAGGAAAGGAGAGACAACCCGGCTCGTCTAAGCCAAGTAACCCACCAAATTGATTTTGGGCGGGCCTCCAATTAGAAAAAATCATAATTTTGACAGTTTTCTTTTTTAAATCGCCACTTCTTCCTTTTCTCTCGCTTACATTATTCATTTTTCCTCTCCTTTTCCTTTTTTTCTTTTCTCTCCCGAAGATGAATCCAACAAAGAAAGGCGACGACGAGGGCGGAGACGATGAAGGTGGGGCGAAGGAAGAGAGAGTTGACCAAAGGGGCGACAACTGTGGGTTGAAGCACAGAGAAGGTGAGGAAGGGGGCGACGACGACGAAAGTGCAAAGAAGGTGAAGAAGATCCATATCTCGTGTTTTGGTTTGTGGATTGAAGTTTATTTGTTAAGAATACGGATTAGGATTTCTTGGGTACAAATTTGGGGGTTTTTTGTACGATTTTGCATGTCACTGGATTTATGCGTTTTGTTTGTTTTTTGGGTAGATTGTTGCCATGAAAATGGATTAGTGAGCACATGGGTATAAATTTGTGGGTTTTTGGCATTGGGTTTCTTGGTTCTGTGTTACTGTTAAATACCGCTTCGTGAATGTTGAATACTATTTTGTCGATGTTGGATATCAGTTGTTTCGTAGAACTTCATTATTGGTTGTTTGATGTTGGACACCAGTTCGTGAATGTCAAATACTGGTCTGTCGATGTTGGATATCAGTTATGTTGACACCCATTTTTGTCCGGGTTAATTTCGTATTAAATAATTTTGTTCGAACCGGAAAGGCTTAAAGACTAGAAATTCAGCTGCCCCTTATTTTCCATTTATGTTACATAAGAGTTTCTAGCCCGAACTATCACAGAAAAACCTACAAAAATAGCCCACGTAATTCAGCCCAACTGGTCCAACCGTGTCTGCTTCTCCTCTGCTCCTCCATCCCCTACTCCATGTTCCATTTTTACCTGCAAATAGGGATGGCAATCAAACCCATGGCCGCGGGTATTCGACCGCCCCCGACCCAGTCAACGCGGGGAATCCCCGCTTTGACCGGGTATGGGGCGGGTATGGGTAAAACCCGCAAAAAGTTTGATGGGTATAGGGCGGGTATGGTTTTAGCCTCCCCCGCCCATACCCATCCCCATACCCGCCCCACCAAGATAATTTCTTCATATATAAAAAAAAATGTGCATCAAATTATAATCTATCAATGACGATGAGGATAACTTGAGAAAATAAATAGTACAATGCAATTGAGTGACCATCTTAATCAAAATCTAATGATTTCTCTCAATTCTCATTTCACTCTTTCACTTTCCCCCTTGTCAACAAGATTATGTTAGTTAATTATTATTTAGTAGATGTATCAGAGTTAGAACATAATAATTTGAAAAATATTATACTCTATATTATGTATTAATGGATATTTTAGGATCATAATCTTTGAACCATATTAAAAAAATGACCATGTTTTGTCGACTTCATGATATAATATGTTCGTTTAGAGTTATAATTAGAACTTTTCTTGTAAGTTTTAGATATAATAATGTTGGATGTACGGGTATGGGTATTACCCATGGGTACCCGAAACCCACGGGTATGGGGATGGGTTTGCAAAACATTCCCCGCATGGGTATGGGGCGGGTATGGGTTTGGGTATTTGAAGATGGGTATGGGGATGGTTTTAGCAAACCTGCCCCATTGCCATCCCTACCTACAAAACAACCGGAAAAATTAGCGCCCATTCTTACAAGTTGTACAGGGCAGAAAAATCAATGAAAAGGGAGAGAAACTGGATCTGGACACAAGAAAATTAATTACAGAGATGATATAGGCTGAAGTGGTTGAAGAGATGGGTGTATCATGGTCTTCGATTTACCTATAAGAAGAGGTAGCGAGATGAAAATAGGGAAGGGGGAAATGGACTACGATCCAATCCTTGCTTGCAATTCCAATAGAGAAAACCAACCTCTGCCATTTCTTTCAGCCAACCCAAAAAGCCAACAAAAATCACCAAAACCCAATCCAAACACATTTCCACTAAACATTCCCAGAAAACCAACCACAATTACCCGAAGCTTCGATCAGCAATTAGAAAGATAAAAACAAAAAAAGACATACCAGTGCAAGCGCCGCTACTCCCACATCCCTTTGTTTCCTCCAGCAGTCACTTCCTTCGCCACAGCTGCTCCGCCGCGTCACCATCACTGCCAGAAGCCATCATCGCCGCTCGCCCCACCTCGTATCGTCGTTGATCCAAGTCCGCCGCTGCTGTCGCGAGACATCCCTCACCGTCTCTAGGCCTCCCTTGCGCAGCGTCTCTGCCCTCGTCGCCCGCCAGACAACCGCCTGACCAGCCCCGTCGCCGAACCGCCATGCTGTCATTGCACCACCCATCGTCGATCTCCGACGCCGTTGCTCCACCTCATCACCGCGGCACCGCCGCCATGCTGGTCGTCTCGGGTTGCCAGAAGAAGAGAGAAGAAGGAGAGTGAAGGGTGGCCGTTGGGAGAGAAGAAAGGGGTGTGGCGATCTGAAGGTTGGGTAAGGTTTTTTATCACTTAATTCTAAAATTACAAATCAAATCCCGTAACCCTAGTTTATTTACAAAAATACCGCAGAAAAAATACATGTTTGGTCCCCAATATCTTAAGTAATATGCAGGAACCACCCCTTTTCTTAAAATCGCAAAACGTGAAGACAGGATGAGCTATTACCATCTAGTCTAGGGAACGTGTTAGGATGGTTACTAAATTTCTAGTAGCCACTTTGGCTACATCAATATCCACCATCCATTTTTATCTTTTTCCTATTTTTTTAATCTCACGATTATGATTGCTCAAGGATAATTTTGGAAACAAAAAATAAACCACACTGGATTATTCTATATATACACAAACCATAATTCTACCCTCCTCCTTCCAACCAAACCCACACGCCGGCAGCCTCCCCCTTCCCCATCGTCCTTCTCTTCCTCCTCCGCCCCTCCCTCCTTCCTCCCCCTCCTCTCCTCTCCCCCGCTGACCCCATCCCACCCCTCCCCCCGCCGACCCCATCCCACCCCACCCCCACCCCACCCCCGCCGACCCATCCCTCTCCCCTAACCACCCCACCCCCTTCGTCCATACCTCTCTCTCTCTCTCCTCAGCAGCAGGGAGGAGTCGATGGACAAGCGACCTGAACCGCGGAGGTCGTCAAAACAATCGACGGCGTTGTTCATCCTTTTATTTCCGACCCTCTCGCCTTAATGATATTATTTTTGTTGCATTGGTATTGATTTTGTTGCATTGGTATTATTTTTGTTGCATTGGTATTTATTATCATGTAATGGTAGTAATTTGCATGTACTGGTATTGATTAAATCTGCAATGGTATTGATTTTTTGTGAAATGGTATAGATTTATATTGGTAGATTGTTTATATTGGTAGTTTTCGTGTAATGGTCTAGATTTATTTCTGCCATGGTATTGATATTTTTCAAAATGATGGTGGTTGTCTAATGGATTGTTACTGATTTCGTGTTTTTTTTTCTTTTGCAGAAAGATTGAGAAAAATAAGAAAAGAGGATCTGGCTGGAGATTATGGAAGTGAGAGAAAGAGAGAGAATTGTAATTAATAGATTCTTGTAACTACCTAAAATGTAATTTATTAAAAAAAATTAATTAATACAATTTATTTTTCATACCCAATTTACCTTTAGTAACCACGGTGATTACTCCCTCTAGCCTAGTAGTATATTTGATATTTATTGCTACCAAAAATACTTAATACTATTTCAAGGTTCCATCCGAATAAACTCACTCTACCAGTGATTCCTTATTCTTTATTTTGTTATTATTTACAAATTTAGAACAATTAAAGTTTATAAAATTCATCTTTTACCGATAAAAACTAATTTCTAAATTAGGAACGGATGTGTTTCTTAAATAATTTAACCATATGATATTTCAATTCAATTCTTCAAAATTAATGTCAATCGAACTATGCGGACTTTGATCCCGAGATGTCGGGTACGTAGGCGACTGAAAGGTTCAAGTCCATTCCTAAAATATTATTTTATCAAAGTACCCGATTAAATCATTACCGATGGGTACATGATCAACTTATCACCTAACCTCTTTTAAACAAATTACTATCGATGGATTGTGTTTAGATCAATAAACTATTACGTGCCGATGGGTACGTGATCAATATTCATTTAATTTATCTCAAACAAATTACGATCGATGGATCGTCATCAAATTAAGCAACTATTACGTACCGATGGGAACGTAAGAAAATGTTTTAAAACAAGTAAACACTGGGCGAACTACGAGGGCTTTGATCCCGAGATGTCGGGTACGTAAGCGGCCTACGGGTCCAAGTCCACTAATAAAACAAAACCCTTTTTCCCTAAAATTACCAAAAATATATACTAATTCTTCCAACTCAATTACATGTTGATGAACATGTAATTATCTTAAAAATGACATCACATATGTAAGGCCAAATAATTTCAAACAAACAAAATATCCAATAAAAAGACAAATCAAACTTAGGGGTCGTTTGGAAGTTGCGATTGTTAAATAGATGTATTGTTGAGAATGCATGTATAATATTATACATGTATTGTCGAACTTGATGCATTGTAGAATACAACATTTGGTATGTGTGATTGTGTATGTCGCATCAGCTAAAAGCTGAGACAAAACAATCTCAACTCAACTATCTCAACAATCACAACTAAAAGTTGAGATATAACAATCACTCAAAATGAGTGATAGTTTCTGTCACATCACAGAAACAATCCATGTATTATTTCTGCTAAAAAAACAAAACAAACAAAAAAAGATGCATTGTAAACAATACATGCATAATGACAATCTCAACAAAACAATCGCAACTTCCAAACGACCCTTTATAATACCGACTTAGGGCGATGTAAGGGTGCTAATACCTTCCTTACTTGTAACCGACCCCCGAACCCATAAATCTATTTCGCAGACTGAGCCGAGTTTAAATCTTAACCGATTTAAGCTTGACTTTTCAAGTGTCCAATCCACTTTGAGAGATTGGTGGCGACTCCTCTTATTCGCGCCGCGTCGCGGGCGGACCGTTTGCAACAAGTTATTTTGTAGACCTTCAGTATTAGTTGTTTAATGTTGGATACCAGTTCGCCAATGTTAAATACTGGTTTGTCGATGTTGGATTTTAGTTGTTTCGTAGACCTTCAGTATTAGTTGTTTGATGTTGTATACCAATCCGTGAATGTTGAATACTAGTTTGTCTGATGTTGGATATTAATTATTTCGTAGACCTTCAATATTAGTTGTTTATATGTTGAATACCAGTTCGTGAACTCTTAATGCTAGTTTGTTTATGTTGGATATCAATTGTTTCATAGACCTTCAATATTAGTTGCTTATATGTTGAATACCAGTTCGTGAACTCTAAATAATAGTTGCTTAGTATTTTTAGCTCTTTTGAAGTATGTCTCCAGTTAAAGTGTGTTAAGAGACCATACAAGAGATGTCGTGAAACATATGAAGAATGGACATCTAAGACCTACGTAGAAGAAGAACCAATTATAAAAGAAGAAGAAGAAAAAGCACCTTAAGCAGGAGGAGCAGAAGAATATGAAGTTGATGGGGGGGGGGGGGGGGACGTGGGGACCACAAAAGTAGGTGCCACGCCACATCTCTCTTGAAGGTTATAACCTCTTAGAATAAGGATAAGAGTACTATGCTGCTTGTAGGCGGGAGCTGCAGAAGGTTGGGTTTGATGACCTATTGGACCTTCGCATGATGGTATTTGACATGACATTATTGGGTTCCTTGTTGGATAACTATGACCCCACTTCTAGCACCTTCATTTTTTGTGAAGGAGAGAACCAGAGGGTGGTGACCCTCGAAGATGAGGATGTGGACTGTGTATATGGACTTCCTGTTTATGGGCATGAAATACAATATTCAACCACACGTTGTCGGGAAATCGGTGCCACAACGTGTGTTTGAAGATGGAGACTGCAACAACTGCTGTAAAAGTGCCGAGACCTGCTGTTGAGAGTGTTGTAAAGCAGTTCATTCTCCTAGCCCTTGGTTTGTTTATCAATCTGAATTGGTCATGGTCATGTTATCTTAACTATGCTCCAATCGTGGCTAGGAGGATGGAGGACATTAGGATGTATAATTGGAGTCGTCTTGTAGTGAAGGACCTTAAGGTGGCACTGGCGGGCTATAAGGAAATAGGTGACCCTCTGTGTGTTCTTGTGGATATCCACTTCATGATAGTAAGTAATCTTACGAATTGAAGACAAGTTTATTTGTTGAATTCAAATATGGCTTAGGTGAATATAGTATGGCATAGTTAAAGACAAGTCTAAGTTAGTTGAATTCAAATCTGGCATAGTTGAATACTAATCTGGCATAGTTGAATACTAGTCTGACATAGTTAATTACAAGTATGAGTTAGTTGAATTCAAATCTGGCATTGTTGAATCCTAGTTTGGCACAATTAAATACAACTTTAAGTTAGTTGAATTCAAATCTTGCGTAATTGAATACTACTATACTTGTATGAGTTGTTTTATATATACTTAACGTTAGTGAATTGACTGTTTGTTGGTAAGTTCATTTGTTGGACTTCATTAGAGTGAGAGATCTAGGCACCTCCACCTCTGAGTTATAGGTACTGGTTCAAATAGAAGGAGGCCAAGTTAGTAGAAGTTGTCCATATTTGGGTTCCAACAACCACCACCAGTTGTCAACAAGACGGATTGGTTGTTCAATAAGGGCAAAGCAACAGCTCAGTTCCTCCTGATTTTTTCAATAAGGACTGGTGGGAGAAAGCCGATTTTGAGCATCTTGATTTACAGCATGTATATAACTATCTTCTCTCTAGCTTAAGGTGGTGGGTTGGTAGATGTGTTGGGTAGAGTGAACAAAATGGTTTATAACATGTGTGTAGTTTAAGATGTTGAAGTCCATCACTAACAACATGTTGAGTTTGTGAGGATCAAGGCGGGCAAAGGTCCAACAGGGGGAGGCCATTTTGTGCGAGCAAGGGAACATATGAAATGATATTTGTAATAGATTTTCGTAGCTAGTTGTAATAGATTCTCTAGTTGGTTTTTAGTTTTGTTTTCTATGTCATGAATTATAGTTTTAACTTGTCTCAATTGTATGAATTGCCATGTTGGAATGGCTTTAGACTTAATACTATTCATTTTTAGATTGAAAATTGTTTGTAATGAATATTGCTTTATGTGTATCACATGACATTCTCTTTCATTTTTATCCCTACATTTGTGGTTTTCCAGCTAAAGATGGACTTGTCCAAACTCTTGGAATTGATGATTGACATGGTTGTCGAGGAATATGAGAACGATGTGGATGAGGCTAAAGACATGTGGTGAGTCAGCATGTACGTGAAGTTTACACTTACATATCCCAAAGAAAACATCATCCGACCATTATGGAGACTTTTGAAAAGAGGGTCAAACATACTGTTGAGCAGGATGTGGATGAGACTGTTGAGGAGAAGATCGAGCCTATTGATGAGAATTATGTTCCAGATGAGACAAATGAGGATTCAGATGATGAGATTGTGTCAACTCTGTAGAGAACGGGTGAGTAGAAGACAACTGAACATGTTGCAGAGCCAACTGTGGATAAAACGGGTGTGGAGAAGACAGCTGAAGACATTATGGAGCCAACTGTGGAGAAGGTTGGTGAGGAGAACACATCCGAAGAGGATATGGAGAAAACAGTTGATTATGATGACGACTTGGTACCGCTGACAGCTACAAAGAGGTGTTCACAAATGAAGACTCCTTTGTAACAAAGATCGAGGAGGCACCCGCTTGCAACCTTGTTCTACGACTTGACCAAGTGTGTATCCACGAAGCTCGACCCAATGCATCGGTTTCATGGTTGAGTACGTCCTCAGCTCCACCGACGTAAACGAGTAAGTCCTCAAACTGTACTTAGTTTCATGTGCAATGTTGAGACAAGAACTACTAACCCTATTGACATTTATGTTTTGTAGTTCTTGCTACGTTATGGAAACTACATACTATAAGCTCGCCCGATATCAGTTTCTAGGAATGGCAATGGGGCAGGTCCGGGGCGGGTTTCTTGGTACCCAGACCTGCCCCATGGCAGGTCGGGTAATTTTTCACGGGTCGTGGGTCGGGGCAGGTCGACCCAATGAGTATGCAATTTATATGAAAAACATTAGAAATATTCATTATTTTTATTATAAGACCAAGAAAACAAACAATATTATGATAAATGTTGTTAACTTACTGGAGAAATTGAAGTTTCACTAATCTACAACTTTATTATAGCTAAAATGTAATGTAATAAAAGGAAAATCCTAAGTAATTTGGCTAAAATTACATGTAATTTAGGCATGAACAGGTCGAGAATGGGATGGGTCGGGGCAGGTCGGGTCGATGAGAGTATCATGCACGCCCTGCCCCGCCTACAGGGTGGGTCGGACCCGCCCAAAATATAGCAAACAGGTCGGATAAAATGGATCAGATCGAAATTGCCATCCCTACCAATTTCTGGCATTGAAGCGTGTAACTTGGGTCAATAAAGTTGTGTTTGAAGCATACAGACACTATCTCAATCTTCGGGCAGTCACCAAGGGGTTCGTAAAGAAATATGTCTTCCCTATGTATTTTGTGTAAGTATGCTATTCACTATTGTCACCATACTTAAGTTGAAAGTGTAAGATTCAATATTGTTGCCCCTTTTTAATAGGAAAAAGTAATTGAGTATTGGAAGTCTTGAAAGCCGGTGGACAAGACAACTCTCAATGATCTAAATTGAAAGAGAAGTTTGATTTTAATTAAAGAATTTATAGGATTTTCATTGGTCCAATTAGAAAGCGTTACTTAGCACACACTCTCTCTCTTCTTTCCAGTTTTTCTATAATTTTTAATCGATCCGTATTTCTTTCTTTTCAAATCCAATTTGTATATTTGTGCAGAAAAATAAGATTCTATGTAACTAGACAACGATATCCATTTTTATATATGTCCAAATAAAGAAAACCAAAGATATAGTCACGTTCACGTATTCACGAGTCACGTTCACGTATTCATGGTTCACGTTCCTATTTGACCGAGTTATTAAACTATACAAATATCGTTCAGTCTACACTGTCATACACGACTAACTAATGTACCACCATAATTTATAGGGCACATTCCTATTCTATAGACTTATTAAACTATATATCAATATTATTCAATTTTATACCATCATAATACGCAAAAAAATGCATGCGTGTAAAAAATATTAACATTGAACATAAACCAAGTTATATAAACTGGAAAACAAATCTATCTCTCGGCCAATGTAGTTAAAAGAAACTTACGCATTTATTTTCTTACCTCCCCAAATATAAGATATTTAAATTCTAAATCATATAAAAAAATATAAGATATTTAAAACCTATAAAAAACCTATAAGATATTATTCAAATTTCCAAATCCTTTTAACATCATTATCTTAATATAAGATATTTAAAACCTATAAAAAAATATAGGGCTAATACCACTGGGAAACCCGAACTATTAACTTTGTGTCATTTGTGTACTAAAGTATTCGATATGACATTTGTGTCACAACATATGATAGTTGTGTGTCATTTATGTCCTGACGATTTCGTTGACCGTTATAGATAACGGTTGACCAAACGGAAGTCAACATTAACATTGACTTTTGTTGGCGTGGCAGCCACGTAGATGCCACGTCAATGACACCTCATATTTTTTATTTAAAAATAAATCAAAATTAAAATAGAAAAATTACAAAATAAAAATTAATTAAGAAAATAAAATGTCTGTGTTCTTCTCGCACTATTCGCTTCTCTCAAAAAATTTCCAAACCCAGAAAACCCCAATTTCGACGATCTGTGACCTAGAAACCCAGCGAAGAAAATTCGGGCAATTAAGCACGAGACCACCGACGATGATTAATCCTACTCCGTCGGAACAATGAGGGCTCTGTCCCTCATCCCTCTCTTCATCGCGACACAATCTTGAAGCTCGCGATAGTCAACCCGAACTAACGACTGCGATAGTCCTCAAGGGCCCCGTAAGAGCTTCACAGAGGAGCTCGAACATATTCGTGGTGGCGACTACAGATCTGGTCATCAGCTCCGAATCGCCCCTACTGGTTGCGAGATAAGCTCCGGTTTAGGGATTTTTGCAGGGTATGGATTTGAGAAAGAACCTGGATCTGGTCGGAAGTGGATTTAGCAGGATAGGCTCCGATTTAGGGATTTAGGGATTTTCTCCCTATCCGGATCATCCACCTTTAATGTCACCTCCTTTCCTTCTTCTGCTACCTCGACTTTCCCTTTTATTCAATCGCTAAGTTCTTCTTTTTCCCCAATATCTCCCCTGACTGCCGATTCCTTGAGAATTCGACCTGCATCGTCTATTGGGTTCCCGATTATCAGCGGAGGAAGGCGAAGCCTCTGCAGCGTTTCTGCTTCCATGTCGGGAAATGGGTCGTCTTCTTCATCTTCCCAGGTTTGGCCAGTCGTTCTCCTTATGACCTGATACCATTGTGAATGAATAGACCGCTCACTATGTCCAGTGTGTTTGGATGTCGATATTGGAGTTTCCTTCCCGTCGGGGATCTTCGGCTTGGATCTGTTCGGCGGAGGGAAGGGGATGTTCGGCGGCGGCGCGACGCGATGAAGGGTTGGAGAAGCGGTGTCGAGTGAGGAGAGAGGAGACCAAGAGATTTTTTTTCTTTTAATTTCTATAAGTTTACTCGTCTTTTATGAAAAATAAATAAAAATAAATAATGAAATTCCACGTCAGATGCCACGTCAGCGCTGACTAGACTTTCAGTTAAAAACAAATGGTCAACGCCAGTCAACTCTAACGGAAAAGTAGTTTAGAACACAAATGTCATATCGAATACTTTAGAACACAAATGACACAAAGTTAATAGTTCGGGTTTCTTAGTGGTATTAGCCCAAAAATATAAGATATTTAAATTCTAACTAGCTTTTAGGACAGTTTTAAAAGCTTTTAATGGTCGAGTTTACTGCCCAGCGGGCTGGTCAAGTGGTTTTTCTTGTAAAAGCCAATTAAGTTGATCATGCGTTTGGAGTTGAAACTGGTCATTTTCCCATTCCCATGGATGATGATAGAGGTAGTTTTGAGGAGCATGATGTTAGTGATAGTGACATCTTATTAGAGTATAGGGTAGTACGAGTAGTATTGTGTTATACTACGAGTACTGTTATGTAATTGGGTAGAGTTATATTTCTTATCAGAGTTGTACAAGTTAAGTAGTTTTCATATTAGTGTTAGGGTTATTATAGAAGTCAGTCTCTGTACTCAGTGGCGGACCTAAGGCTAGTAAGGGTGTGTCGTCCGACACACCCTCGCTCGAGAAATTTGTGAAGAACCTATATATTTTTGGTACAAATTTTTTTACTTCGGAATAGCCGACACACCTTCAATAATTATAGCCGACACACCTTCATTATAGTCGAAGAATTTATAATCCAAACGAATCAATCTTAATCATAATCCATTTTAATTTTGTTTAAAATAACTCATAAATCATAATCCTATCACTTCATATTAAAAAAAAAAGACTCTCAACCCATATAATATATATGTTGATGTGTGTTGGGTCTGGACCTATAATTAAAAGAGAAAAAAAAAATCACAGGCCAAATGGCCAATAGCCCAGGCGGACACTCTTTATCGTTTAGTTTACTTGTTGTTGAAGTTGATGTTGACTTTACCTGTTGCAACTGCAAGCTGCAAAAGAGCATTTTCAGCTATGAAGATAATCAAGAACGATCTTCGAAATCGGTTGAGTGACCAATTTATGAATGATTGTTTAGGTGTGTATATTGAAAAAGATTTGCTTTGCAACATAAGTGATGAATGTATTTTAGAGACATTTCAATAGATGAAAAGTCGTCGTGGTTCGTTTTAAATATGACCTTGTGAACTTTATGAATTCATTTCTTTTAATTTCTACTTAATTAATTTAATTAATTTAATTTAATTATTATTGGATTTTATCGGCGACACACCTCTCCGACAATCCTGGGTCCGCCACTGTCTGTACTCTATGTGAACCTATATGGTTTCAGTAATAAAACACAACAATTTTCACCGTATTCTGATTTCTCAACATGGTATCAGAGCCTGATTCAAAAACCTAATCGAGAAAACCCTAAACTCCTTTTCTTCTTGGGCCGCCCACCATGAGTGCACAGTCGCCCGGCATACGATTATGATCATTGCGCAACCATGATCTGATCACTCTATATAAACCCAAAAAAGGCAGTGTCCGAGCGTGATTTGTTTGCCCAAGTGTCGCCGCTAATCTGCTCTGTTGGTCGGCAAGAATAACAGCTTCGTTGTCAGCATTTTGATCGTCGTCAAGCTTCTGTTTATCTCCAGTTCACAAGATCAGATTCATTTTGGTCAGTCTTTTACTCCAATCCCAGGTTCGTGCACGCAATCTTCTCGGTATTATTTCGCATCAGGTATCCGGAATCTTGGACATGGGAATTTTGGGTTCTGTTTGTCTTCAAGTGAATTTGGGTTGCAGTTCGGATTGCTTTTCTCTGATTGGTGAATTTGGAGTAATTGAATTCTTGGGACAAAGTAAAGGAACTAGCTTCTTCGGACGTTGATTGGTTATGGTGGAGATTTACAAGATTTTTTTAGTTGGTGTCGTTCAAGTCTCTTTTGGGCTTGGTACAACCATAGGTTTCGTCCCTTTGGTTTCGTTTTGGAGGTGTTGTTCGGAATACCTTAGTTTGAGATATTGTTCGGAATATCTCAATTGGATAAATGCTGTTCGGAGCATTTTTGGTTTCGTTTCTATTTCGATGATGCTATTTGGAGCATCCTGATCACCATGTTGCTATTCGAAGCACGTGGTTCTGTTTCTGTTTCGACGATGCTATTCGGAGCATCCTGATCGCCATGATGTTGTTCGGAGCACGTGGTTCTGTTAGTTCGACGGACTAGACGACTTTGGCAAGACCTTTTGTTATCTCCAGCTTATCACCATCGACGTTTCACGAGGCATTGGATATGGTCTTCATCGACATCGGCATATTTGGCGGAGCATTTATGTTTTTCATTGTTTTTTTAGGTCACATTGTTCGTAGTAATTTGTGTCGTTTTTGTTTCAGTTTTCAAATTGTTGGTAAGTAATTACCATCAATTTGGGGGAGGGTATTAGAGTATAGTGTAGTACGAGTAGTATTGTGTTATACTACGAGTACTGTTATGTAATTGGGTAGAGTTATATTCCTTATCAGAGTTGTACAAGTTAAGTAGTTTCCATATTAGTGTTAGGGTTATTATAGAAGTCAGTCTCTGTACTCTATATAAACCTATATGGTTTCAGTAATAAAACACAACAATTTTCACCGTATTCTGATTTCTCAACACATCTATTGTTATGTAATTGGGTAGAGTTATATTCCTTATCAGAGTTTTACAAGTTAAGTAGTTTCCATATTAGTGTTAGGGTTATTATAGAAGTCAGTCTCTGTACTCTATATAAACCTATATGGTTTCAGTAATAAAACACAACAATTTTCACCGTATTCTGATTTCTCAACACATCTATGGCGATGGTGGTGATGAAGATGATGAGACATGGATGCAGATATTGATGCCCATGTGCAGTCTTAAATTTATGATCAAGAATTTTTAGGCACCGTGATGTCGAGAATTTAGATAGTTCATGCTGATTATGAGTCATGGTTCATACTGGTGAGTGCATAATTCAACGCGTGTTTTCTATGTTTATTAACTTCTTGTTGTGAGTTGGACTTTACTCTAGTTCAAGAGTTTTTCCAATTTGCTTATGTTTATGTATCCTAAAATTTCATAGCCATTTAAAGTTTTATTGTGTTTATTAGCACTTCTACCATGCTATATTATTGGTGTTTTAATGTACAACTTAAAGTTGTACCATAACATTAAATGTATAAGTTTAGTTTGTACCATAAAGCAATTTGTACCATTATGTTATGGTACAACTTTACAACTTGAAGTTGTACCATCACATAAAGGTACAAGTTCAAGTTGTACCATAAAAGAATTTGTACAAAAAGTATAGGTACAATCTGAAGTTGTACCATAATGTAAATGGACAATTTTAAGTTGTACCATAAAGGCAAAACCCTATAGCACCAATGATCCCTATAAACTTACTTTTTCCCTCTGTTTTCAGAACCGGACCGTAGGCTGAATCGAAAAAGTTAGTGGTTTAGGGTCTAGTGGTTAACCGTTACAAAACCGTTCATGATATATAACATATAAGATTTGTATATTACACTCATTTAAGAATGAAATTATCGTTGACCATAAAAATTTCAAATTCATATCATCACCAAAAGATCTAATAAATCATTCAAATCATCTCACAAAAGAAATCATATTTTTTTATACAAATTAAAAATTATGGTGTCAGCCGGTAGTGGACAACGTAAAGTCAAAAACAAGGTGGGAATGAGAAGATGAAGTATATACAGTGGCGGATCCAGGGGGTGGCCACCCCGGGCCCCGGCCCAGCCCTCCTCTGGATCCATAGTTAATATAGGTCTTATGAATTTTTCGATTTTAGATATTCGGGTCGTTGTTATTTTAAAATAAGATTGGGTATAATTAGAAAAATAATTCAGATGAACATATTCAAAATCACTACTCTAAATTTAGCTTATAAATTCTAACCCCAAAGGTAATTCGTCTAAAAAAAAAATGAAACCTAAAAATTCAAAAAGTTTAAAACGTAAAAGACTAAAATATATATGAGGTTTGTTACCTTGGAAAATTTACTAGCGCAGCTGGTGGATATAGGGATGGAAACACAAATGCAAATTGATTAGTAGATTGATTTGTCTAGTGTTGATGCGCCTCGTTTCAACAGCTAATACGAATAGAACCTTTTCAACAACGAAACATGTGAAAATTGATTTGCGCAACAAAATTAGCGATGGATTTCTGTCGATTGCTCAAGTATTTTATTTGAAACAGTGTATACTATTGGTATGGATGTGGACTCCATTATTAATGCATTCGCTAAATTAAAATACCGTCGTGTACAATTTACATTGTAAAAAAATTATAATCATTATATTTTTTTACTATTTTAATTTTCTAATAAAATACGGCCCAGTGCACTTCTGTGTTCTGGATCCGCCGCTGAGTATATATAACATTAATAATTATGGTTTGATGGTCTTAGTTTATATTAAAGTATTTTTTACACCTTTTTTGTTAAAATAGTGAACCAGTGGACCAGTTAAACCGTGGTAGTTCATCTGATTTTATGTTGAACTGTGAAAAATCGTTTGGTCCATAAATAACCGTTCAAGCAATGAACCGAATCGCTATCGTAACTGATTTGATGGTTCTACTGATCCGGCCGTTGATCCGATTTGGTTCTTATAACAATACTTTTTCCGTTCTACATTTATGCTTAACCTTATACCCATCATTTTACTTATATATAAACTAGCTTAATCCTTTACCTTTTTTAATTTATTTATTTCAAAATGAGCAATACTTTGAGCATATTTTCGATATTATTTGGTTAAAGAGTAAAGTGTTCTTACAGTTCGACCTAAAGTCGAAGTGTCCATTTGGGTTTGATTTTCCGATTTTAAATAAAACTATATTGATAAAAAGTATATGTTTTTTTCCCCGGTACTAACATGCTTAATCTCTGTTTTTAGAACTGTATCCGAAGCGTAACCGGAACAGAAAAAGTTAGTAGTTTAGTTAACCGTTACAAAAATCGTTGGTAAATCGTGGATAGAACCGTTCATGATATATAACATATAAGACATGTGTATTACAATAATTTAAAAATGATGTTATCATTGACCATAAACAATTTCAAATTCATATCATCACAAAATATCTAATAAATCATTCGAACCGTCTCACCAAAGAAATCATAAATTTTTTAATTCAAGTTAAAAATTATGTTAAAAGTATTTTTCCTAAAAACATTTGTGGTTAAAATAGTGAACCAGTGGACTAGTTAAATCGTGGTGGTTCATCTGGTTTTATGTTGAACCGTGAAAAACCTTTTGATCCATCAATAACCGTCCAAGCACTAAACCGAACCGCTATCATAACTGATTTTACGGTTCTACTGGCCCAGCCGTTAATCTGGTTCTGTTCTTATAACAATGTGCTTAATAGCTTCATGAAGTTGATTTTAGTTAAAACTGAAAATGCTATAAGAAACTAATAACTCTAGCTAAGAAGTTGTGTCAGTCTTCCATTAATCTCCTTCAAGACATGTTGGTTTCACATAGGGAGGTGAAATAAAATTCAATAGTCATGTATATGGCAGGTAAACGGTTATCGCGTTAACGGTGTAATCTATAATCAAACCGGAACCGGTGCTTAATGATGTAACTAATAACCGATTAAATAGTAAACGGTCGGTTCCCTGTAGTCAAATTTAGCTAATAAATAGCCTATGGTTAAATATTTAATAATCGGCAGTTAAACAGTTAACTGACTAACTGATTACGACCATCCTCATAGTTATAGCCGAAAATAATAGACCTTCATGAGCCGCAAACATATGCAAAAAATAATGGGGTATTTGAAGGCTTACAAGACCTCTTGTCTATCCTAGTTGTAATAGTGACTAAGACTCAAATGAGAATAATTTAAAGGAAGAGTTTTAGAAGAAGAACAGTAGAAAGTCAGACTTCCGCACAGTTGCTCGACAACAATCAATAACATTAAGCTTCAATGTAATTCGGTGGGGTTTACAAGTTGAGTCATTATTGTTGGGTCTCTTATCATTATATGCTTCTTTAATAAAGTTTGATGGTAGAATGATATTCTTGTGTGTGTGTGTGTATATATATAAGGTTCAGACTAGCATACGCCTAGACGTACGTTAGACTACCGTACGCTCGTTTGAGTTTTGCTATTTAGATCATGAATTAATCGGAATTTTGGGCATGATACTATACCCTAACCACTCATGGATAAACCTCCTGTCCCTAGTTTTCTAATCCAAACCATGAGATTCGTTTAATCTTAAAATGAAAATCAACAATAATTTCGACGAATCAGAACCATTGATTTTCATTTCAAGATTAAACGAATATTATTCTTTGGGTTATTGATTTGCGGACTGTGGTTCACCCATTAGGGGGTTAGGGAATAATATCATGTCTCAAACTCCAGTTAATTCATTGTCTACATAGCAAAACTCAACGGGCGTACGGTAGGCTAGGGTACGTCCGGGCGTACGCTAGCATTTGCTATATATATATAGTATCATGATCCTAACCCCTACTGGGATTCACCCATTAGGGGTTAGGGTATAGTATCATGTACCAAATTTCGATTAATTCTTTGTCAAAATAGCAAAACTCAATGGGGTGTACGGGACGTACGCTAGCCAAGCGTACGCCTCAATGGGGCGTATGGTTCAGGCTAGCGTACGTCCCGTACACCCCATTGAGTTTTGCTATTTTGACAAAGAATTAATCGAAATTTGGTACATGATACTATACCCTAACCCCTAATGGGTGAATCCCAGTAGGGGTTAGGATCATGATACTATATATATATAGCAAATGCTAGCGTACGCCCGGACGTACCCTAGCCTACCGTACGCCCGTTGAGTTTTGCTATGTAGACAATGAATTAACTGGAGTTTGAGACATGATATTATTCCCTAACCCCCTAATGGGTGAACCACAGTCCGCAAATCAATAACCCAAAGAATAATATTCGTTTAATCTTGAAATGAAAATCAATGGTTCTGATTCGTCGAAATTATTGTTGATTTTCATTTTAAGATTAAACGAATCTCATGGTTTGGATTAGAAAACTAGGGACAGGAGGTTTATCCATGAGTGGTTAGGGTATAGTATCATGCCCAAAATTCCGATTAATTCATGATCTAAATAGCAAAACTCAAACGAGCGTACGGTAGTCTAACGTACGTCTAGGCGTATGCTAGTCTGAACCTTATATATATACACACACACACACAAGAATATCATTCTACCATCAAACTTTATTAAAGAAGCATATAATGATAAGAGACCCAACAATAATGACTCAACTTGTAAACCCCACCGAATTACATTGAAGCTTAATGTTATTGATTGTTGTCGAGCAACTGTGCGGAAGTCTGACTTTCTACTGTTCTTCTTCTAAAACTCTTCCTTTAAATTATTCTCATTTGAGTCTTAGTCACTATTACAACTAGGATAGACAAGAGGTCTTGTAAGCCTTCAAATACCCCATTATTTTTTGCATATGTTTGCGGCTCATGAAGGTCTATTATTTTCGGCTATAACTATGAGGATGGTCGTAATCAGTTAGTCAGTTAACTGTTTAACTGCCGATTATTAAATATTTAACCATAGGCTATTTATTAGCTAAATTTGACTACAGGGAACCGACCGTTTACTATTTAATCGGTTATCAGTTACATCATTAAGCACCGGTTCCGGTTTGATTATAGATTACACCGTTAACGCGATAACCGTTTACCTGCCATATACATGACTATTGAATTTTATTTCACCTCCCTATGTGAAACCAACATGTCTTGAAGGAGATTAATGGAAGACTGACACAACTTCTTAGCTAGAGTTATTAGTTTCTTATAGCATTTTCAGTTTTAACTAAAATCAACTTCATGAAGCTATTAAGCACATTGTTATAAGAACAGAACCAGATTAACGGCTGGGCCAGTAGAACCGTAAAATCAGTTATGATAGCGGTTCGGTTTAGTGCTTGGACGGTTATTGATGGATCAAAAGGTTTTTCACGGTTCAACATAAAACCAGATGAACCACCACGATTTAACTAGTCCACTGGTTCACTATTTTAACCACAAATGTTTTTAGGAAAAATACTTTTAACATAATTTTTAACTTGAATTAAAAAATTTATGATTTCTTTGGTGAGACGGTTCGAATGATTTATTAGATATTTTGTGATGATATGAATTTGAAATTGTTTATGGTCAATGATAACATCATTTTTAAATTATTGTAATACACATGTCTTATATGTTATATATCATGAACGGTTCTATCCACGATTTACCAACGATTTTTGTAACGGTTAACTAAACTACTAACTTTTTCTGTTCCGGTTACGCTTCGGATACAGTTCTAAAAACAGAGATTAAGCATGTTAGTACCGGGGAAAAAAACATATACTTTTTATCAATATAGTTTTATTTAAAATCGGAAAATCAAACCCAAATGGACACTTCGACTTTAGGTCGAACTGTAAGAACACTTTACTCTTTAACCAAATAATATCGAAAATATGCTCAAAGTATTGCTCATTTTGAAATAAATAAATTAAAAAAGGTAAAGGATTAAGCTAGTTTATATATAAGTAAAATGATGGGTATAAGGTTAAGCATAAATGTAGAACGGAAAAAGTATTGTTATAAGAACCAAATCGGATCAACGGCCGGATCAGTAGAACCATCAAATCAGTTACGATAGCGATTCGGTTCATTGCTTGAACGGTTATTTATGGACCAAACGATTTTTCACAGTTCAACATAAAATCAGATGAACTACCACGGTTTAACTGGTCCACTGGTTCACTATTTTAACAAAAAAGGTGTAAAAAATACTTTAATATAAACTAAGACCATCAAACCATAATTATTAATGTTATATATACTCAGCGGCGGATCCAGAACACAGAAGTGCACTGGGCCGTATTTTATTAGAAAATTAAAATAGTAAAAAAATATAATGATTATAATTTTTTTACAATGTAAATTGTACACGACGGTATTTTAATTTAGCGAATGCATTAATAATGGAGTCCACATCCATACCAATAGTATACACTGTTTCAAATAAAATACTTGAGCAATCGACAGAAATCCATCGCTAATTTTGTTGCGCAAATCAATTTTCACATGTTTCGTTGTTGAAAAGGTTCTATTCGTATTAGCTGTTGAAACGAGGCGCATCAACACTAGACAAATCAATCTACTAATCAATTTGCATTTGTGTTTCCATCCCTATATCCACCAGCTGCGCTAGTAAATTTTCCAAGGTAACAAACCTCATATATATTTTAGTCTTTTACGTTTTAAACTTTTTGAATTTTTAGGTTTCATTTTTTTTTTAGACGAATTACCTTTGGGGTTAGAATTTATAAGCTAAATTTAGAGTAGTGATTTTGAATATGTTCATCTGAATTATTTTTCTAATTATACCCAATCTTATTTTAAAATAACAACGACCCGAATATCTAAAATCGAAAAATTCATAAGACCTATATTAACTATGGATCCAGAGGAGGGCTGGGCCGGGGCCCGGGGTGGCCACCCCCTGGATCCGCCACTGTATATACTTCATCTTCTCATTCCCACCTTGTTTTTGACTTTACGTTGTCCACTACCGGCTGACACCATAATTTTTAATTTGTATAAAAAAATATGATTTCTTTTGTGAGATGATTTGAATGATTTATTAGATCTTTTGGTGATGATATGAATTTGAAATTTTTATGGTCAACGATAATTTCATTCTTAAATGAGTGTAATATACAAATCTTATATGTTATATATCATGAACGGTTTTGTAACGGTTAACCACTAGACCCTAAACCACTAACTTTTTCGATTCAGCCTACGGTCCGGTTCTGAAAACAGAGGGAAAAAGTAAGTTTATAGGGATCATTGGTGCTATAGGGTTTTGCCTTTATGGTACAACTTAAAATTGTCCATTTACATTATGGTACAACTTCAGATTGTACCTATACTTTTTGTACAAATTCTTTTATGGTACAACTTGAACTTGTACCTTTATGTGATGGTACAACTTCAAGTTGTAAAGTTGTACCATAACATAATGGTACAAATTGCTTTATGGTACAAACTAAACTTATACATTTAATGTTATGGTACAACTTTAAGTTGTACATTAAAACACCAATAATATAGCATGGTAGAAGTGCTAATAAACACAATAAAACTTTAAATGGCTATGAAATTTTAGGATACATAAACATAAGCAAATTGGAAAAACTCTTGAACTAGAGTAAAGTCCAACTCACAACAAGAAGTTAATAAACATAGAAAACACGCGTTGAATTATGCACTCACCAGTATGAACCATGACTCATAATCAGCATGAACTATCTAAATTCTCGACATCACGGTGCCTAAAAATTCTTGATCATAAATTTAAGACTGCACATGGGCATCAATATCTGCATCCATGTCTCATCATCTTCATCACCACCATCGCCATAGATGTGTTGAGAAATCAGAATACGGTGAAAATTGTTGTGTTTTATTACTGAAACCATATAGGTTTATATAGAGTACAGAGACTGACTTCTATAATAACCCTAACACTAATATGGAAACTACTTAACTTGTAAAACTCTGATAAGGAATATAACTCTACCCAATTACATAACAATAGATGTGTTGAGAAATCAGAATACGGTGAAAATTGTTGTGTTTTATTACTGAAACCATATAGGTTTATATAGAGTACAGAGACTGACTTCTATAATAACCCTAACACTAATATGGAAACTACTTAACTTGTACAACTCTGATAAGGAATATAACTCTACCCAATTACATAACAGTACTTGTAGTATAACACAATACTACTCGTACTACACTATACTCTAATACCCTCCCCCAAATTGATGGTAATTACTTACCAACAATTTGAAAACTGAAACAAAAACGACACAAATTACTACGAACAATGTGACCTAAAAAAACAATGAAAAACATAAATGCTCCGCCAAATATGCCGATGTCGATGAAGACCATATCCAATGCCTCGTGAAACGTCGATGGTGATAAGCTGGAGATAACAAAAGGTCTTGCCAAAGTCGTCTAGTCCGTCGAACTAACAGAACCACGTGCTCCGAACAACATCATGGCGATCAGGATGCTCCGAATAGCATCGTCGAAACAGAAACAGAACCACGTGCTTCGAATAGCAACATGGTGATCAGGATGCTCCAAATAGCATCATCGAAATAGAAACGAAACCAAAAATGCTCCGAACAGCATTTATCCAATTGAGATATTCCGAACAATATCTCAAACTAAGGTATTCCGAACAACACCTCCAAAACGAAACCAAAGGGACGAAACCTATGGTTGTACCAAGCCCAAAAGAGACTTGAACGACACCAACTAAAAAAATCTTGTAACCTTGCCGAATCACTTGGTTAACGGTTATATGGTTAACTAAAAAAATAACCGAGAACCGACAATATGGTTACGGTTAACCGACTAATTTAAATAATGTGGTTAACGGTAAGCACAAAGTGCTTAACGGTTAATAGAAAACCGACTAATCGGTTTCGGTTATAACCGACCCGATTATCCGCCCTAGTCATGTATAATCTTTTGATCCATTGTAGTTGTGGAACAATCTCAATATGAAATATGATTAACTCTAGGATCTTATAGACATCATTGATCACATACCGATTCTCGATGTTGCAGTTGCATTTGCAGCAAGCAGTATCACAGCGATGGCTGCATTCTACAGAAAAAATTGAACCAAGTAGTCCCTTATTACAAAAAAAACAGACAATTTTGACGAAAACTTACTGACAACACAGGTTTTGCATTAGAAAAATGACGAAATTTGAGCGTAGTCAGTAAGTCCATCCTTTTTACTGGCAACATAAAATGGTCGTCCGTAATTGTATAATTTTCCGTTAGGAATAGGCCTTTCAGGGAGGGTGCAATTTTGAATAGACATTTTTTATGACGGATATATTTATTATGTCAGTAATGTTTAGTGTTACTGACGAATACCAATTCGGCGTTGAAAAAAGAGAGTGTATTATTGACGGTGAGCACCTCGTAAAATAAAATATTTGTGACGAATAGATAGTGTCATCGATAACTTTGTCAGTAAAGATCATATTATGGACGAGCCACCAAGTCGTCGGAAATAATAGATATTACCAATGACAATTGTAAAAAAAAGGCTTTGTAACGTAGGACATGGCTTATAAATGTTAGCTGTTTGTGATGACATTAATTGTGACAACAATCCAAGGATCGGTTAGCATGACTACCCCCAAAGGGGTCTAATTTTTGACACCCCCTTTCTCATTGGTCAGTTTTTTTCTCAATCATTTGACAATTATTAATTACAGTTGTTTTTTGTATTTTTTTCATAATCTTGTAATTTGGGAAAGTTCTCAATAATAATTAAAAACTAATTGGGAAGGAGCAATCTTGTTGGATGGGGAAAGCGTCGATTGCTCTTCCAAGTCCAATATTCTCCGTATTTTCTCCAAATAGCAATCCGACTCTCTACTCTGCAAAACTCGACGGCGATCGGAAACATCGGGCAGCGTCGCAGTGGGATTGCCTCCGACCCGCCTGGTGGGTTGCTCGTCGGAGGAGGAAGACGCGCAGGGGATATCCCCGCCGCCCTTACAACAGGTCCAACCATCCATGTCGTCGGCCGTCTGCCGTCCTCCGTCTTCCATCCCAAACATCACCTTCCAACGACTTCCTCTTATCCACGGCATGCGCTTGATCTTTTCCTGTTGACCACCGTCCTTCCACGGTAGAGATTCGATCAACCCTAAGTGGCGGCGACAGAATCTGAAGGTGAGGGTGGTACCACTAGGCGGCAGAGGAAATGCACCAATGGACTGGTACATGTACCAGTGGAGTGGTACGTGTACCAGTGGAGTGATACTAGTGGAGTGGTACGTGTACCAGTGGAGTGGTACATGTACCAATGGAGTGATACGTGTACCAGTGGAGTGAAAGTGGAGAGTTTGAACAGTGGTGAACAGTGGTGAAAGCGGCCACAGAATCTGAAGGTGAGGGTGGTACCACTAGGCGGCAAAGGAAACGCACCAATAGACTGGTACATGTACCAGTGGAGTGGTACGTGTACCAGTGGAGTGGTACGTGTACCAGTGGAGTGGTACTAGTAACCATATGTCCTGTTTAGGCTTTAAAAAAATTGTGAAGACTTTATGTTTATTCACATTCGAAGGATAATTTATTGCTTTTGGCATTGTTGTTGGCATTTCCCTGATTTTGCAACCCATTTTGGAACACAACTTTTGGCTACTAATGGAAAGTTCCTATTTTGTTGGCTGATTTAAATGTTTATTGTGTTGCTGGTGCCAGAATTATATTTCATGATCAAGTAAGTATGAGTATTGGTATATTGAGGACAGTCTTAATTAATATCAGTTCAGTGGTATAAGTACTAGTTAATTGATATGTATACCAGTCTAGTGGTATAATACAAGTTCAGTGGTATATATGTACCACTGAAGTAGTATGATTACAGTTGAAGTTGTGCGAAGACCATTTCTATTCATTACTCGTCGGCAAAGATATTTCAATGACATTAAAAGAAGTTAACCAATAATTACGACAAAAGAAAAATAATAAAATCAATTCCAAACTTCAAAAGTGGTGGAGACCACAATATTTTCATGACGATGTATTCCAAACTCCACTGGTACACGTACCACTCCACTGGTACACGTACCACTCCACTGGTACACGTACCACTCCACTGGTACATGTACCAGTCCATTGGTGTGTTTCCTCTGCCGCCTAGTGGTACCACCCTCACCTTCAGATTCTGTCGCCGCCACTTAGGGTTGATCGAATCTCTACCGTGGAAGGACGGTGGTCAACAGGAAAAGATCAAGCGCAGGCCGTGGATAAGAGGAAGTTGTTGGAAGGTGATGTTTGGGATGGAAGACGGAGGACGGCCGACGGCCGACGACATGGATGGTTGGACTTGTTGTAAGGGCGGCGAAGATATCCGCCAGCCGTGTAGTGATGAACTAGAGCTATGGTTCTCCACGACAATGGAAAGAAACAAGGGGAAATAGCAGAGGAGGGAGGGGGGAAATAGAAACAAAGGGAAAGGGAGTAGAAACGCCACAATTTCCATCCAGGGATCCAGCTAAATTGCCCCCTTCTCGTGCATAATTAATATGACAGTTAATCCTTTCTCCATCCATATTTATTTGGGACAGTCATTAATACTTGTCTAATAATTAAGTATAAAATTGACCAATTAAAAGGAGGGTGTCGAAAATCACTACCCCTTTAGGGGTTAGTATAGTATCTGGACCCAACAATCCATCCTCAGTTGAGGATATGGAACGCTTCAGCCATCATTCAAGTGACTAAGTATATTGAAGATAATAATAAATAATGCTTCATAAAAATATATATGATTAATTAATTACATTATATGAAACTTATCCATTTGAGTATAAATTATTTATAGTATCCAACATAAACGAAAGATGGTGTGTGTATATATAATTACTAGTGTTGTATCCGGCCCGTTGGCCGGTTTGTGGTCATTTGTGTATTTTTTTTTATTTAAACGTAGGTGGTTCGATTTTTAGTATTGTGCACTCGTGGTACAAAATAGTAGTTTGATAGTTTATATTTTTAGTGCCCGTTAACTTTATAATTTTATTGAATTTGTATTTCATTTTATACTTAAATATAAGAAGTTTAAGTTAGACAACGAATGGAATGAAAAACTATCTGGAATCTATATTCATGCCTTGAGATATTAAACATCACTGAATCAACAAAAAAAATCAACAAATTTTTTTATCTTCGTTATATGTGAATAATTACCTTGCAAATGAAGCTTTGAAAATTTTATTACTATTTTAATTTAAATATAGTTGATTGTAATCTATTGAATTAAAAAGTAAACAATGTACATAATATTATTATAGATGTATTACATTTAAATAGTTTAAAGATACAAAAATTCGAGGAGAAAAAAATGTGATATGGAAATAGAGTATTTGGACAATTATGTAAAGCAAATCCAAAAATATTAGTATAGATGTATTAATTTTATATTTTTGAAAGAGACAACAATGAAAAATATCAGCAAAAGAATATTTTGACTTGAAATAGTCCTTTTAAGCTATTCAATCATTTGAACTTTAGTTATCATAATTCAAACTTAACATTTAACAATATGCTCATATTTTAAATATTCTATTGACTATGTCCTATATTTTCAAAAGCGGAGCGGTTGTCGGATTAAAAATTTCAATGACTCATGATTAATGGTTTATCATTATACAACTATTTTTTAATCATTAATGGAACTATTCAGATGTAAATAACAACTTAGTTAGGTTGAAGAAGCATTTAAGTTATTCCATTGGACCATATTTTACGTTTAATAATTTTCTAATAAAAACTATCTCGACTTTAAGCAATTACATAGAATAAAAAATTGATTTTTTTTGTTTGATCTAATTCGACACAAATATCAAGCCGGTACGATATGGATCGAATTGTTGTTTAACTTACGACTAAACATGCGATCTTACCTTTCAAAATTTAATGTAAAAATTAGACATGCTAATTTGAAAATTAAAAGAATTTAAAACAATATAAAATGATTGTATTTTTCCAAGATTTCCCGTCTTTCTTCCTCTTCATGTTCTCCGAAATCACTGTGAAATTAACATTCTAAAACTTTTGAAGGTTGATGCTTGGTTTATCTGTTTAACGTAAAACCCTAATGCGAAAAAACCTATTCCGAATGAATCTCTTCCCAATCATCCACGCCACAACGATATATCATCTTTATCATTCAAAATCCAATTCGCAAACATGATCTCTGTTGGGGGTGTGACTAAATACTCCACGCGCGGACTAAATAAGGGCGCGCTCAATCGGTAACGTGCTCCGGACGAACGCCACTACGAAGTATTTAAAAGCATGAAACTCCCCATTGAAGAGGACTTCTCCTCTCTCCTCACTTTCCACTTTCTGCTATCTCTCTACACTTTATCTCTCTACCTATTCTCTCAACTCTCTCCACAAACATACACTAACTTGATCGTCGGAGCTTAATCCGAGGGGCAACCCCGGTACTTTTCACAGGTTTCTTCCCTCCCGACGGGATCAGACGAACAGATCATGAGTCAACCCCACACCAACAAATATCATTGTTCATACCGGAGCTAGATGGTTCAAACAATTGGCGCCCACCGTGGGGTAGATTTGGATACTTGTTCGTCTGATTTCGAAAGGAGAAAAAGCCGCCTCTTCCTCCATCACTACAAGCGACGGCAACAACAAAACAGAATCAATGGTGTTAGCAAAAAAAGAAGAAAGCCAGACCACGTTTTATCCTCCTTTCGTCCACCTCTTCGGGAGCTCGCACAAGAAGAACCCCTTCCGATTAAGGAGAAACGAGCTGCCAACAGTCCGAACAAAAAAAAAAAGAACGGTGAAAATTCCGACCGCCAGAGAGAGACGCGGCGCCGGACCCTAAACGAGGAAGGAAGAAGAGTCGCTCCACAATCAACATCATCACTTCCTCTCCAGCCTCCCCAACAGTAATAAAAAAAATAAAAAGATGAAGAAGCAGCCTACTCCGCTACAGTATACGGCCACAGATCAGATCGAGGGGACAGCTATCTCTGGGCCACCTTCCCTCCCTGTCAGAAGGAAAGGACTGGTGAGGTTCCCAAGACGACAGGCTGGAAGCACATTAAAAAAAAAAAAAAGAAGAAGCAAAAGGTAGCGCCAAGAGTGTTGGCAACAACAGCCCCGGGCCGGACCCGCTCAGCTTCTAGGCCCATGCCTCCTCCGCGTCACTCTACCCACCCAAGCTCGTTCACACGCTACAGCCCCGCCGCCAAGCCCAGCAGGCGCGGAGATCAACTCGGAAACTTAAAAACAAATAAAAAGGGGTTGTGAAGAACGCATTCGCGGTGGGTTGAACCCGCGCCAGTTCTCTACATTATGCACGCTCACCAGTAGACCATGCAACTACATTGTGACACTGAGGCGCAACACTCTTATTTAATCCTCTCCAGCCCACCACAAGCGCGGGACCAAACTTACACATGGGGCCCAACTCGCGGACCACCAGCCCATGTCGCGGCCCGCACTCGCGCCTGTCCCGATCTGCGCTTCACACAAAGCCACCAGCCCGCGCGGCCCGCACTCGCGCCTGTCCCGATCTGCGCTTCACACAAAGCCACCAGCCCATTACCGCGCCCCTGGCCCACGCCAGCAACTTCACGGCCCGCATCACAAGCGCGGCCCACATGCTCCAAACCGACCCGCGTCAAGCCCGCTCACATCCTCAACTAGCGGCACAAGTCCGCCTCAACACCACTCTTGCATCACGGCCCGCTTAACCCGCGATCACCCAGCCCAAGTTGCGATCGCAACACCCAAGCCCGCGCCACACCTTTAAAAAATTGTAGTCGCCGCGAAGACTCGAACCCGCGCCACTCCTCCCCTAGACAAGCAACGTCACCAGCAGGCTACATGCACGCTTGGTGATCATGGGGGGCAGTACTCTTATATCAACAAACCCGCGCCATCAACAACTCGCGTAAAAAAAAATTGTTGTAATCGCGAGGACTCGAACCCGCGCCATTACTCCGCCCCACAAGCGCTACTACCAGTAGGCTACATAATAGCCTTCTGCTCCAAGGGCGCAGCGTCTGCATTTTAACAACTCTTCGCGCCATTTCGCCAATAGAAAGCTAAGTACTCTATCCCTTTATCACTATCAAATATTGAAGTATTTTATTCTCATGAGCGTTAATGGCGCTGAGGGAGAGGGCACATTGCCTCGAAGACTCCAAACTGAGGGTTAAAAACCCCGACGAGGAGGGCTCCAAACTGAGGGTTAAAAACCCCGACGAGGAGCCACAAATAAGTCTCAATGAAGCACACAAATAAGACTTCAATAAAAGCATCGAAGACTCCAAACTGAGGGTTAAAAACCCCGACGAGGAGGGCTCCAAACTGAGAGTTAAAAACCCCGACGAGGAGCCACAAATAAGTCTCAACGAAGCACACAAATAAGACTTCAATAAGAGCATCGACGACTCCAAACTGAGGGTTAAAAACCCCGACGAGGAGGGCTCCAAACTGAGGGTTAAAAACCCCGACGAGGAGCCACAAATAAGTCTCAACGAAGCACATAAATAAGACTTCAATAAGAGCATCGAAGACTCCAAACTGAGGGTTAAAAACCCCGACGAGGAGAACTCCAAACTGAGGGTTAAAAAAAAAACCGATGAGGAGAGCTCCATGAAGAATCTACAATGAGTGAAGGCTACACGCCTTAATGAAATACACCAACTGGGGGGCAAGACGCAAGAAGCTGGCACCGCGTCAGTCAAACGGGCCACCAGCTGGGGGGCAACTGGGGTACATAGGGCTCCACCCAAAATTACCGACGAAGATTTAAAAAAAAAAGAGTAATAAGCTAGCGATGAGTTAAGACTCACCACCAGCTTTGGGGGCGTGACTAAATACTCCACGCGCGGACTAAATAAGGGCGCGCTCAATCGGTAACGTGCTCCGGACGAACGCCACTACGAAGTATTTAAAGGCATGAAACTCCCCATTGAAGAGGACTTCTCCTCTCTCCTCACTTTCCACTTTCTGCTATCTCTCTACACTTTATCTCTCTACCTATTCTCTCAACTCTCTCCACAAACATACACTAACTTGATCGTCGGAGCTTAATCCGGGGGGCAACCCCGACACTTTTCACAGGTTTCTTCCCTCCCGACGGGATCAGACGAACAGATCATGAGTCAACCCCACACCAACAAATATCATTGTTCATACCGGAGCTAGATGGTTCAAACAATCTCATTTAGGAGTTAAACAATTTTAGATAGCCTCTGTTTTTTCCTTAACCACACAAAATAAATCTACACAGAGCAAAATTCAAATAATTATTATGTAGCATTTACCTTAAAACAAATCTTCTTTTTCCTCAATCGTAATCGCATTTACTAAAAAGAAAACCAAAAGTCCAATAATAATGAGTGACCCTTGAGTGTTTAAAAAATTGTTAAAGTTGTCCTTCCACCAAATAAGGAGAACCAATCAAAGTGCAAGGTGGCAACAATGACATAGAGTGAAGTGCATAATATATTGTGTAGATATATATGGGGTAATAATGGTCAATCAATATTTTCTATTAAATGAACTTCGGCTTTGAGTTTAAAGAATCGGAGCCTGTGGTTTATCTATTAGAGATTCGGGTATAGTATCATAATCCAAACTCGATTTAATTCATGGTCTAGATAGAGATATCTCACTGAAAATAACTAGAGTATAATATACACCAGGAGTACAGCAGAAATATAAGGTATATATATATGTACCTTATAAAATGTTGCACCTCATTACAATTTTGTAGAACATAAGAAGTTGCTGCCTTTCACAAAACATTATCGAAGTCTCTCATGTCGTTCTTTACACCAATGGCACGACAACACACGGAACAAATGATAATTCATGAGGTCAAGAAGATGATGCAGATATATCTTCATTTCTCTCCAGCCAATTAAAAGTCGTTTCCACTTCAGTCAAGTAATGCGAGCAAAATGTGACGCATTCAAGGACCGAGCCATTATTGCAATCAGTCCCTTTTGCTCCGGTTTGGTCGGATCCCATTTTTCTTTAGTAATTACAAAATTAATGGGGCCAACAACTGGATCGCGTTATACTCGCTTCGATATGATTCGATCAAAACATCGATTTGGTATGGAATACCCATTAGGTTCTAGAATCCTGCGACCAATCGCAAACATTAACTTTTAATTAATGAGATGTTGCTTTTTAGTGATATTTTAATTAACAAAAAAACCATAATTCCCCAGAAACTTCTTTTATGCACTATGACCTTTACTCTCCCACCTCCTTCCCCTTTTCATTGTGTCGCCGATTTTCCCCCTCTCGCTCCATTCCCCTCGTCTCTTTCTCTCTCTCAGGAAAGAGGCAAGAACGATCTCCTTTACCTTTCACTCATCTGGTCTGGCCGAATCTGTGTTCTCGTACGCCTCCTTCCATCTACTCCTAAAGACAACAATCTCAGATTTCTTCTTCTTCCTGTAAAACACAATAGGGTGCAATCTGACGACCTTTATTGAATGCAGCAAAGAGAATATAAATATGGTGATGTGAGCCACAGAACTCGGCCACTAACAACCACCCTAACCCCCACACTCCTGATTACTAGCTACCATTACTAACTGATTGAGCTAAAAGCTCTCAACAGTCCTGCATAACACATGGGGACTTATTTGCAACAAATCAAAAATAAATGACTATCTAGACACTATGACAAACGACGCCGCACCCACTAATACGAACAGACTCTTAATTTGAACCACGAAACTTGGCGCCCACAGACCAATCCTTGTGCAGTAAGGATTCCAACTTCAGCAGCTCCAACAAGTTCTCCCCTGAATTGAAGCTTCTCCTGCACCAGGCTTCAGTTCACTTCATCATCCTTAACTCAATTTGCTCATTATCTCAGAAACATCACGGATCCCCAACTTGCTCCTTAACCTCAGAAAGGAATCCAGCTTTAGTGCTTTTGTCATGATATCAGCAACCTGATCTTGAGTTCCACAGCACTGCAGCTCCACCATTCCATCTTTCACCAGATCCCTCAGAAAATGGAACCTCACATCTATGTGTTTACTTCGTCCATGAAACACTGGATTCTTGGACAGTTTAATAGTTGAACTGTTATCACACATAATGACAGTTCCTTCATTTACACTCTTCTTCCAACCAATTTCTTCCAGAATCCTCCTGAGCCATACACACTGAGTTGCACAATATGATGCAGCAATGAACTCTGCTTCAGTGGTGGATAGAGTAACCACAGGTTGTTTCTTTGAAGCCCAGGAAACTGCCCCTCCTGCTAAGAAGAATATGTAGCCACTGGTGCTTCTTCTGTCATCAAGATCACCAGCATAATCACTATCTGTGTAGCCAAGCAGATTCTCTTCTTCAGTTCCTCTTTGATACAGAATACCATGACCCATTGCGCCCTTTAGATATCTCAAAATTCTCTTTCCAGCCAACATGTGCTGTCTGGTTGGGGCCTCCATATACCTGCTCAATAGACACACAACAAATATTAGATCTGGTCTGGTTGCTGTGATGTACAAAAGACTTCCAATCAACTTCTTGAATTCTCCAGCATCTACAGGACAGCCATCTCCAGCCTTAGTTAGCTTTGCACCAGGTACAATGGGATTGTGAGTGAAGTTGCAATCCAACAGATGAAATCTCTCCAGGATTTCCTTTGCATATTTCTGCTGACAGATAAAGATCCCTGTGTCATTTTGAACAACTTCTACTCTTAGAAAGTATCTCATTTTGCCCAAATCAGTCATTTCAAACTCAGCTTCCATTGATAGCTTGAATTCCTGGATCATTTCATTGCTAGTGCTCATGTACATGAGATCATCCACATACAGGCTGGCAACCAACAGATCAGTTTCCTTTCTCTTGATGAACAATGTTGCCTCACTTGGACATCTCTCAAAACCTTGATTGAGAAACCAGCCCTCAATCCTGCTGTACCAGGCCCTAGGGGCCTGCTTCAAACCATATAAAGCCTTCTTCAACTTGTAGACTTTCTTCTCCTCCCCAGCAACCACAAATCCCTATGGTTGCTCAACATAAACATCTTCTGTGAGCTCACCATGCAGAAATGCACTTTTTACATCAAGCTGCTAGATTGTTAGTCCATGATGAGCAGCAAAAGCAATAAGTGTTCTAATGGTGTCCCACCTGGATACTGGAGCAAAAACTTCAGTGAAATCAATTCCAGGTCTCTGTGCATAGCCCTTGACAACCAGCCTGGACTTGTGTTTGTCAAGATCTCCAGTTTCCTTAAGCTTGGTTTTGTAAACCCACTTTACTCCAATAGGAACCACACCTTCAGGACAATCTGTCAACTCCCAAGTATTGTTCCTTTCAATTGCTTGCATCTCCAGCTTCATTGAATCATCCCAGATATCATTCCCAGCAGCTTCCTCATAGCTTTGAGGATCATCAGTAGTGGCCACCATGACTAGCCAGTCTGTGTTCAGAGATTCCACATGGCCACAGTCATAAATAGCTAAATGACTGGGTGGTTTCCTGGTTCTGGGACCAAGATCAGCACTTAAAGGAAGTCCCAACACATCAGTTTGAGGTTCTTCCTCCTCATCAGCAGTAGCATTCAGATCAGTGTTTGGTGGAGGAGTAGTTGGACTGTCAGCTTCTTCCTCTTCCTCAGTGTCAGCTCCCTCTATCACACTTGGTCCCTCTTCCCCATCAGAATCACTCCAATCTTCCTCACTTCCTTCCCAAAACAACCTTGTAAGAACAGGTTGAATGTCTGACTTCCAACTCCAGCCCATACTCTCATCAAAAACAACATCTCGACTAATGATAATCTTTCTGGTCTGAGTATTGTATAGCTTATAGGCCTTAGATTCTGCAGATATAGCCAGAAACTGACATGGTATACTCTTATCATCAAGTTTTTTCCTTTGCTGGTCTGGAATGTGTGCATATGCAATACAACCAAACACCCTGAAATGAGCAACAGATGGTGAAGTACCATTCCACAGCTCATGTGGAGTTTTGCCCTGATTTGCCACAGTTAGACTCCTGTTGAGCACATGTGTGGTCCAGTTTACAGCCTCAGGCCAAAACACAGAAGGAACCCTTGTATCTTTCAGCATACACCTGACCATATTCATTGTGGTTCTACTTTTCCTCTCAGCTACCCCATTCTGCTGAGGAGTGAGAGCTGCTGTCAACTGTCTTTTGATTCCAGCCTCCTCGCATAGATCCTTAAACTCATGCAGAATAAATTCACCTCCTCTATCAGTTCTTAGACACATAATTGACAATCCAGTTTCATTCTCTACTTGTAGCTGAACTTTTTAAACCATTCAAGAGTCTCAGACTTGGCAGCTAAGAATTGAACCCACAGTTTTCTACTATAGTCATCAATTATAGTCAGAATGTACCTCTTACCCCCATTTGAGATTGGAGTAATAGGGCCACACAAATCAGCATGCAGCAACTGAAGCTTCTGAGTTGCTCTCCATGGACTCTTCTGAGGAAAAGGTTGCCTAGTCTGCTTTCCAACTTGACAGGTAGAACATACTCCTACTGCCCCTTTCAGATCAGGTATGCCTTGCACCAGCTTCTTCCTTTGTACTTGTAGTAACCCTGCTGGATTGAAGTGACCAAACCTCCTGTGCCAGAGATTTAGTGAGGCTTCGTGTGAGTTTCCAGTCTGCAAACACTGAATGTCCCCAGCAGTAATATTCTCAGAAGTGACAGCCTGCAGAACAAACATTCTATTTGCTTTCATCCTTGTTTCCAGCAGGAACCCTCTCTCCTCATGAAAGATTTTGCATTCATTCCTTCTAACCAAGAACTCCAGTCCTTTCTCCTGCAATTGACCCATACTTAGCAGGTTTGTTTTCAAACCTGGAACAAAGAACACATCATGAATGATTAATGACACTCCATTGACTTGCAGCTTCACTGTTCCCTTTCCAGCCACATCCAACCTGCTGTCATTTCCCAGCCTCACTTTTCCAGATCCAAGTGAGGTTGTATCCAGATCACCAAAACACTTCCTGTTACCACTCATGTGGTTACTACATCCAGAATCAAGGAACCACCACTGTTCCATTCCTTCCATCTGAGTTCCTTCCAGAAATGCCATCACAGAACATCATCACCCATATTTCCTTGACTAGAGCTGGAATAGTAGGCTTGTTGGTTGTTATACCAGTCAGGGCACTCACTCTTGTAATGCCCAAACTTATGACATTTAAAACATTCAACATTCTCCCTATTCCAGCCCCTACCTCCTCTACCTCTACCTCTGCCAGCATATCCATTTCTACCAGCTGCTCTTCCTCCCCTACCACCATATTCATGGGAGACCTTCAAAGCCTGATCCTCCTCTACCAGAGGTTTCTTATGAAACTTCTGTTCATGTACCAGCAAGGAGCTCTGAAGAGCATCAACAGACAAGGTCTCAATGTCTTTTGACTCTTCAATGGAGCAAACAACATAATTGAATCTTTCTGTTAGTGTTCTTAAGATCTTCTCAACTATCTTCACATCAGGCATATCTTCACCACAGTTTCTCATATCATTAGCCACAACCATAACTTTGCTAAAGTATGCAGTTACTGTCTCACCTTCTTTCATCTCAAGAACTTCAAAGTTCCTCCTCAAAGCTTGCAACTGAGCCTTCTGGACACGAGCACTTCCTTGATACTTGGTTTTCATAGCATCCCAGAGTTGTTTTGCAGTTGCCTTATTGGTGATGGTCTTCAAAATTGATTTGTCAATGGAGCTAAACAAATAATTTTTGGCCTTGAGATCCTTGAGTCTGAGATCATCGAGGCTTTTGGCTTCAGTAGCAGACAATTGAGTTCCAATGGCTGGTTCCTGAATTCCCTCACTAACAACACCCCAGTACTCCTTGGATCTCAGGAGGTTTTCCATCAAAAGGCTCCAGTGATCATAATCTCCATCGAACTTTGGCAAACCAACCTGAGCAAAACCAGAATTATCACTCATGATTGCATAGTATTCACAACTCACTGATTGCTATGACTTCTCTCACCCTTGGAATAGCTTCCTCACAAGTACTCTCGTGTTTCCCCACCCAGATCCTGCAAATCACTCAATTTCACTCTGAGACAATCTCTCAGTAAGCTTAAAAACGAATCAAATCAACAATGGTTACAGCTTGCTATGTGCTCTGATACCAAATGTAAAACACAATAGGGTGCAATCTGACGACCTTTATTGAATGCAACAAAGAGAATATAAATATGGTGATGTGAGCCACAGAACTCGGCCACTAACAACCACCCTAACCCCCACACTCCTGATTACTAGCTACCATTACTAACTGATTGAGCTAAAAGCTCTCAACAGTCCTGCATAACACACAAGGACTTATTTGCAACAAATCAAAAATAAATGACTATCTAGACACTATGACAAACGACGCCGCACCCACTAATACGAACAGACTCTTAATTTGAACCACGAAACTTGGCGCCCACAGACCAATCCTTGTGCAGTAAGGATTCCAACTTCAGCAGCTCCAACACTTCCTTTCGCCTCCACGACCTCCATCGCCGACCATAAAGAAAGAGGACGCGATTTTTAATCACGCTCAAGGTAACATTTTGTTTGCAAGAGAGACAAAGACCGACCGCTCCCCTGCATTTTGAATCAAGGCCAGATCTGATCCTTGGATGTTTGTGCTCGCCCTGTTCCTCAGACTGTATTTGGAGGAAAACCAGGCATGTGTGCCTGATTATTTCTAAAAAAATTGCTAGAAATTTGGTATGTTATTTCGAGTCTGTTGATGAATCTATACTGTATAGGGTGAATAACAAAGGTAGATGCATATTTTTTGTACTTTAATGTATAGAGAAATTTTACAATGCTATATAGTATTGGTGCTATAGGATTTTGCCTTTATGGTACAACTTAAAATTGTACATTTACGTTATGGTACAACTTTAGATTGTACCTATACTTTTTGTACAAATTCTTTTATGGTACAACTTGAACTTGTACCTTTATGTGATGGTACAATTTCAAGTTGTAAAGTTGTACCATAACATAATGATACAAATTGCTTTATGGTACAACCTAAACTTATACATTTAATGTTATGGTACAACTTTAAGTTGTACATTAAAGCACCAATACTATATAGCATAGTAGAAGTGCTCTAATGTATACTTTATTTTTTCTAACGAGAAACCTGTAACACTCGGTTCCTCCTAATATGAAAACACCTAAACTACCCCATTAGTTGACGAATATGATAATTAACTCTAAGGAAAACCCTACGCAGCCATCCCTCCCATTGGGTGTATATATATATATACAGACGTAAAACTAAACATGGGGGCGGCCACCAAATCAAAACCTTCGGCTCAATCACTAGCTCGCTTACCTCTCCGTTGTTAAACATAATATCGGCAGAAGAATAAACACACGAACACACAGATTTACGTGGTATCCTCAACGTATTGTTGAGACTAATCCACAGAGAGTAGTAACCTCTCAGAATCAATTGTATTCACGGAGAATTCTTAGGTTACAAGTTCGGATAACTCACCTCATATATACTAGCCGAATAACCCTAACTCAGGTACTACAAAGTAATTAACCAATCCACGTAACACACGAAATAAGGGTAAAATACAATTGACACCCAACACTTCTAATACCCTTACTCAAATTGATGATGCTTACACAACATCAATTTGTAAGCCAAGAACCAATGACGGGATGTAGCAACAGCCTTCGTCAACAAGTCAGCCGTCTGATCTTCCGAAGTAATAGGAGAGCTCAATAACTCCTTCCGCCACCAGTTGTCGAATATAGTGAATATGTACCTCAATGTGTTTAGTTCGATCATGAAGAACCGGATTCATGGCAATACGAATCGCACTGGTATTATCAGCATACAATTCCAACTCAGCAACTAGTCGACGAAGCCACACTAATTCCAACGTAACATCAAACATTGGACGATATTCAACTTCCGTCGAAGACTTGGATACCCTCTCCTGTTTCTTGCACCGCCAAGAAATAAATGAAGAACCAAACTTCACACACCAGTCTGACGTTGAACGACGAGTATCCAGGCACCCGGCGTAGTCAGCATCGGCGTAGGCCTTAATAACCGGATCACCTGAAGATGGAAAGAACATACCAACATCTGTAGTGCCTCGCAAGTAACGCAGAATATGAGTAACCGCCACCATGTGGGTTGTGCGCGGAGTAGACATGAACTGACTAACAACCTGCACAACATAAGAAATATTGGGTCTGGTATGAGTGAGATAAATCAAACTCCCTACCAGACTACGATATGAGGAACTCTCAGGAAGCAAGTCATCATCAGATTGTCGCAGCTTCAGATTCTGCTCCATGGGAGTTACACATGGCTCACACTCATCCATTCCAGCTGTCTCGAGCAAGTCAACCATATATTTTTGTTGACTCACCAGCAAACTAGCAGGAGATCGATGTACTTCCAACCCCAAGAAATAGGAGACATCGCCGAGCTCCTTCAACCGAAACGCGACATGCAGAGTGGCAGTGAGGTCCTGAATTCCACCAACATCATCACCATTTATCATCATATCATCAACATATATCATCAAGACAGTAATACCATGAGCTGTACGTCGTACAAACAATGAGGGATCATTGTCACTCTTAGTAAACCCAGCCACTTGAATCGTATCCTGAAATTTCTCAAACCAAGCCCGCGGAGCCTACTTGAGACCATACAGCGACTGTTGAAGTAAACAAACTTTCGACTTATCACCACCCAGATAGCCTGGAGGGCACTCCATGTAAATGCTCTCCTTCAGATCGTCGTGCAAGAAGGCATTCTTCACATCCAACTGTTTCAGACACCACCCTTGTAATGCAGCCACAGCAAACAGAGTCCGAACAATTTGCATTTTGGCTACAGACGCGAAGGTTTCTTCATAATCAATCTCCAATTCCTGGTTAAAAACTTGAGCGACCACTCGAGCTTTAAAACGTTCAAGGGAACCATCCGGATGCAGCTTGACGTTGTAAACCCATTTCGAGCCAATAATAGGAACATTGAGCGGGCGAGGAACAACATCCCACATATGATTGGCTTCGAGAGCTTGAACCTCCGTTGGCATGGTCGCATCCCAATCATGGTTCCCTCTAGCTTGCTTGTATGTCGAAGGTATAGGAATATGAGACGTGGAAAAGGACACAAAATCTGTCATATGAATAAGATGTTGGCCCTTCGTGGCCCTAAGGGAACGACGGAGTTGAGGGATGTCCTCACCTGCTTCCAAATGTTGATCCGGGGAATCATCATCACCTGAAGACATCGAAGAAGAACCAGAAGTAGCGGGAGAGTCCACTGGTGAAGACGAGCCGAGTTGAGAAGACAGAGAAGTGGACGAAGAGCTCATGTCCAGCTGTAAAGAAGTGTGCCCATGTGGGGTAGATGGCGGATCCAGATCAGGTACAAGCAGCGATGGCGCAGTAGGGATTGAGGGCAACGTGACCAAGAAATCCAAATCGGAGTGAGGAGTAGAATCAGCAGCCCCATAATACGAGAGATGCTCCAAGAAGGCCACATCTCGAGAAATATGTACTCTCCTGCTCTCGATGTCATAGCATACATAGCCTTTGTGTTTGTCACTATACCCGAAAAACACACACTTTACTGCCTTAGGGGAAAGTTTATGACGTTCACGACTGGGCAGGAGGACATAGATATGCAACCAAACACCCGTAATGCTTTGTACGAGGGTCGTTTGCCATACAAGCTCTCATACGGACTTCAATGGCCAAGGATCGGTGTAACCTGCCGATTAATCAAGAACACGGCCGTATGTATCGCCTCCACACAGAAGTTAGAGGGAACACACGACTGAAACAAAGTGGCATGAGTAAGTTCGAGAACATGCCGATGTTTACGTTCAACTAGTTGTTTTGTTGCGAGACACCCGGACATGACTGTTGAGGTAAGATCCCATGTTCCTTGAACACCTCCTGTAGAGGACCCGAAACAAATTCGCCTCTCGGGTCGGACCGTACTACCTTGACCATCTTCCCAAATTGTGTCTTCACCATTTGTAGAAACTCTTTCGCGACCTTCAACAAGTCAGATTTATGACGAAGAAAGTATACCCACGCAAACCTAGTAGCATGGTCAACAAACAACGCAAAATAACGTAAGCCAACCTGAGAAAGCACAGGCGAAGGCCCCCATAAATCCGTACGAACTAAATCGAACGGATCAGTATAAACGGTATCACTGGGAGCGAACGAGTGTCGAGAAAGCTTAGCCTCAATGCAATGAACACACTCATGGGAATCCGAAATTGAACTACCAGATAATAAATTTTGTTTGAACATGTCCATCAAACGAGCCGAGTAAGGATGACCTAACCGACGATGCCATAAATCCCAGTTTGACAATTTCACAGAATAACCAAAAGCATAAAAAACACCCCCATAGTCCGCCCATTCCCCTGAATTGCACGCGAACCCCACCAGCACCAGCACTAGGAGCCACGAGCTATGATCCACAGTAGTGATCCAGAGTAAGGACCCATCCTACCTTAGTCTCGTGGCCGATCTCCCTCCATGTGCTCGTGTCCTGCACAACACAACCAGGGCATCAAAGACAACCCGACAACCTTGTTCAGCAAGCTGACCAACAAACACGAGACTAGGGACCAGATGCGGGACATATAAGGTATCAGGGAGACGTAAACTAGGTTTTTCAATATCACAAATGCCCTGAGCAGGCAAGCAAGATCCATCGGCCACTTGAAGCATAATCGGAGAATTAGGACGCAACGACCGAAAAGAGGAGCTAGCACCAGTCATATGGTTAAACGCGGCAGAGTCAATATGCCAAGAAGGATAAGAACCAGAGTTCATACCCGTAGTGAACATCGAACCCAGAGCAGTGGTAAGAACCTCCTTAATTGCATCCTGGACTAGCTGCGGAATGTAGTCCAGAGTGACAGAGCTCGCCGAGGAGGAACCAGGAAGACTTGGAACAAGGGTGGTGGCATAGGAAGACCCGGACGTCGAAGCTTGAGAGAAACCAGCCGAGGATGAGCCACTGGGACGACGACCATGCTTGACCAAGATAGGGCAATCCCCGATTTTGTGACCACCAGCCTTACAGTAATTGCATGAGGTCTTCTTCGGGAACTGGCTCTGAATATGACCGGGTTCTTTGCAGAAAAAACACACAATTTCACCACTGGGAGTACAATGGAACCGTGGCTTGTCAGCTCCAACAGCGAATGCGGACTTATCCAGCGAAGCAGACAGACCAGGTCGAGAAGCAGAGATAGAGAACACAGAGGACTTGTCAGCCGGATGATCATCAAGCTTAGCCTGACTCCGCAGGCGAGTCTTCTCTCTAACCAGCTCTCCGAGAACACCTTCCAGTGGGTCAATTTGTCAAGTTCCACCACAATATCGATTAGGATTATACCCGTGGGTCAATTTTTCAAGTTCCACCACAATATCGATGAGAATTAAAAATGTGAACTATTGGTTCGAGTTTCGACATAAAATAAGTAAGTCATGGACGTTATCTGAGTTTCGGGTCAAACTCAACCGTAATTGTGAAGTTCCCAAAATGTGAACTGGCAACATTATGTAAAAAGGAGGATGACAATCGTGGTGATAGGAAACTAGTACAACCAGGAATTTGGATCGAAGGTAGGTAACTTTTCCCCTCGTCCACTCCATGGATCGGTTCTATTTTAATTATCAAAATTATTAGTCATGAAGGGATGGGTAATAAGCCCCAAGGATTTATACATGCTTGAAGAATTACTTGAACGCATGGATTACAATAGGTGCGGGTGTATGTATATGCATGGGGGGATTGAATTGTATATATATGATGTGGGTTCGGATTGGATTTGATGATCAATGCCTCTGTGGGGGGTTTGGCACTAATTGGAGGTTTAATCCTTCTCTTATGAACTAATGGGGACTAGGATCCTTAAGAATTAACGTGAGTTATGCATTGCTGAGAGCATGCATGATGGAGGACTATGCGTGTGGTATTTAGGAATCGACACGTGAAGGGAAAATGATCCATGGGTTGAATGCTAATCGTCCAATCCCAATGCTTAGAGAGCATATATACCTATCTAGAATGAAGGTCCCTACTGGTAGGAATTTTACAATGCTATATAGTATTGGTGCTATAGGTTTTTTGCTTTTATGGTACAACTTAAAGTTGTACCTTTAACGTTATGGTACAACTTTAAATTGTACATATACTTTTTGTAGAAATTCTTTTATGGTACAATTTTAAGTTATAAAGTTGTACCATAACATAAGGGTACAAATTCATTTATGGTACAACCTAAACTTATACATTTAATGTTATGGTACAACTTAAAGTTATACATTAAAGCACCAATACTTTATAGCATAGTAGAAGTGCTTTCCTGCTGGAACTTCAAAGTTCAGAGCTCTTAATTAGAACAATTTGATTTGGTGTAGATGACTTGTGGAATCAAGTGGAGTTGTTCGACTAGCAAGGAGTCTGGATTGTAGACGAGACAATGGGATGGTCTAAGGTTGGAGCATTAAGGTCAAGGTGAGTGTAAAGGGGCTAAATTCTACGCCTTACGGTATTTCAGTTTTTGAGATTGACTGCTATGTGCTATACTTGCCTTTGTGTGTTTATTTGATGCGTGTGATTTATGCTTTCAGTTATACATATTATAATGCGTGTTTTATTTATGGGGTCGTTTGGATGAGGAATTCTAATGGATCAATCTGACACAATTGTCTCGTTTTGAGTCAATTGAGCTAGATTGATCCGTTTGGCAGCAGAAAATTTGGATGAAGCAATTTGGGCTGGGGAATTCTGAATTGACTCATTTTGAGCCAATTACAATTCTCTGGGGTGGGGGCAGGTAATCTGAATTGACTCGTTTTAAATGACTCGTTTTGTAAAATGAAACAATTGGTCAAATTGTCTCGTTTTACAATTGATCCATCCAAACGACCCCTATAAGTAAATTGAAGTTTAAGAACACGCTTCCTTTTAAGAAGTACTTAACCTTCAATAAGGTGAAAAGGTTTTAAGTGTTTTTAGTCACTAGCGCCAGTCCGTTGCCGTTTGAGATTTTGAGATAGAGCAGCAGTTATGCTCTTGAGACTTTTAAGATGAGCAGCAGTTATGCTCTTGAGAATCGTGGTGAAGAGCCACCGCGATAAGTTTAAGATGTTAGAGGGATGAATCGTTACGACTCCCCTAACTACGTTTAAGTTTAAGGAAAGCCTGGAGGGCTTCTCATACGTATGAGTTGGCAACTGGACTAACTAGTGAGGGATCCCCGTGTCAGTCAAGAATTTAAATGGAGATTTGAGCTTTAAGAATACAGTTTTAAGAGTTAAGATTTTTAATAGTGGAAGTACAAAACAACTTCAACTAAGTTAAGTAAAGTGATCAAGTATTAATAAGATGTTAAATGTAAGAGCGTAGAGTCGTAGACTGACCCCATCTCATTCACCAGTTTGAAGAGCTAGAGGAGGAGCAGTTAGTGAGCAGCGAGTTCGAGGGCAGCCGGCTAGAGGAGGGCAGTATAAGCGTCACAGAGGATGCTTAGTCAAGGTTTTCAGTAACAACACTAGAGATTATTAGTTATTTACATTTATGATTATGAGTATAGACTGGAGATCATTTTGAGATTTTAAGTATTGAGTTTGCCCATGTGTTAGGGCATTGCTTAGAACTACAAGAGTGTGTTTTCAGTATTTTATTTATGAAAATTATCCCCGCTGCAATTTAAGATTTGAGTTTTTTTTTTCAAGGCCATTTTAGTAAAATTAGTGCTCGGCCGAGCTAGGGTGTCACATTATGTTCATGATACGTTGGTGCCGAACGAATGTGCTAGTTAAGTCGAGTACGGAATCTCATCTCAGGTTAAGTAAGCGAAGAACACTATAAGTAAGAATATATTATGAGTAATAATATCAAGGTTCTAAAAGGCGCTATGCGTAAGGCAGGCGCTCGGCTCCTGACTTGCGCCTTGCCCGATTAGGCGTAGCCTAGGCGCGCCTAGGCGTTCAGAGCATAAATGGAAAAATTCTCAAATATTTCCTGTTTTCTTGAATAATTCATATAATCCAAGTGCATATAAAATTAGCAATGCCTAGTTCTTAACAGTAAACACTTAACATAACAAATAACAAGCAAATAGTGACCAATAATATGCTAATAGGTGCTTATAGAGGCAAGAAGCTTGTGCTACGTACCGAGGAGAAGAATGAGCAGCAATTAACGAGTTTCGACTTTATTTCCCACTATAGCAGCGGAGCGGTGTGAAGGCGAGAAGAGTGATCAATGACTTTCTCCTGCGGCGGCAGAGAGCAGCAAATGGGGCGAGAGCTAGGGCGGAAGGCGGTAGCAGATGGGGCGAGAGTTAGGGCGGCAGGCGGCAGCAGGTGTTACTTCCCGTGTTTCTGATTTTTTAGGGCAAGAGGCAAGTTTCTGATTTTCTAGGACAAAACGAAGAGTATTGGGTTTAACCGCCTAAGCTCGCCCAGGAACGCCCAGGCACACCTTCTCTCCACTAGGCGTAAACTAAGCGCTATTCCTACCTACTAAGCGCTACCAGCGCCTTTTACAACCCCTATGGCCAAGTCAAGATGATCCTCCACAGCCTAGCGCCTAATTGAGCCTAGGCGCGCCTTCTTGAACCCTAGTAATATACATCTACTAATGTTCCCAATAATGTACCATAAGCATTTCATGTGCATGATAGTGTGTTAGTGTATGATAACGAAATTAGGATGAGGACTGACCCCATCGCCCGCATTCAGGAATTGTAGAAGCTCCAGAAGTACGCTCAAGAAGTCGGCAGTTCATCACAAGTTTAATGATTCCAAAGACTCCAGTATGAAGTTAGTTAAGTTTGGTACTATTGGACTTGAGACTTGATACAGTTATATGAAGGCTATTGATTTTAGTCAAATGTATTACGTGATGTTGATCTTGTAAAATTTTATGTTCAGTTTCTCCTATATAACATTTTCGCTTTCTCCCCATGTATTTAATTTTTCTTATTTATGAAGGGAATTTTTTTATAAAAAGTAATATTCGGCCAGGCTAGAGTGTTACAAAATCCATACCAATGGGGATAATAATTTTTTTTACATATTTTCTAGTATCTCAATATATTTATGTATATTCTTTTCTAATTTTGGAAACCGATTACGTGGTAATAAAAAAAATTAACAATTTTTATAATATATATATTCTTTTTTGTCATGAGTAATTATATTATTTCTAATGACCATCGTTCGTCAAAAGAATACAGAATTTGTCGATAAAAAGTTTGTCGTCATGAGTAATTTATTTTCTTATGTCATACTTTTTGTTTGTCTACAGGATGTTTGTGTCAATAATAATTATCTTTTTTGACGGTCTATCAGAAATATAGTTTTAGCGACGGGACTTTTTCCCACCACATCTGACGACTGTATCTCGTCGATAAAAGTCATTTGTGACGACAACACAGTTTTTCCGACGAGAAACACGTCGTTAGTACTGACCATATCATTTATGATAATCTTAGAAGTATGCATAATGGTCGAGCTTCGACCATAGATCTGAACTAAAACAACACAGAAGTCCGTAAGCCTAAATCATTCTCTGCCAATTCGTCTGTACCCTGACCCAATTTATTATTGGAAAATGATGGAGATAAGGAGAAATCAGGAGAGGAAAAGAAAGGGTAAATTGCAAGTTTGGTCACTAGAATTAATAAAAAGTTTCACGTTTGTCACTAAATTTTTTATTCCATTCATGGTCATTAAATTAGTTCAGTTGTTCAAGTTTGGTCACTCTTTGCTTGATTATGTGCTGAAATCGATGAAGAATGTAATTGTTGGAAATCATGTTGCGACGACCCTAAAAGATCTTCAGAGAGGCGTTAACCTAACTTTCGCCGATGTGGTAGTCAACTTTGATAGTTGACCGTTAAATTTGTGACGTGGCAAATACAAAATAATTACAAAAATGAAGCTCGTCGAAGGAGGAGGTGGGTTAGAGGTGGCCGAGAGATGAGGTTCTGGTGCTTGTAAATCTGAGGTGGAATCCACAACAACAAGAAGGACATATCCGTACTTTCACTAGTTGAGCATCTTGTACGGCTTGGTGGCGGCAGTGCAAAAGTCGCCGGCGTGGGAGGAGAGGCGGGAGATGAAGTTGTGGAGGGACAACGTAGCTATTAGAGGCTGGGCTTCGGGCTGGGACGTGGGGTTCGGGATCGGGAGAGGGGAGCAGGCATTTTTTTCTGACGGCGGTGCGGGATCAAGAAGCGGAGAGATCAGCAGTGGTTGCTGGTGATTACCATAGTCGAGCGATTAGGGATCTGATGGCTAGAAATCTGGGTCGAGCGATGATGAGAAAGGCGGTGAGGTCACTTCGTGAGATTTAGGAAATTAAAATAAATTTTTATTTTTAATGTTAGTGATGTTGAGTGGAAATTATAAATTTTTTATTTATTAATTGCCACATCACAATTTTAACGGTCAACTATCAGAGTTGACTGTCACATTAGCAAACGATAACGGATACTAACGGTCAGTAGAGATGGCAATATTACTTATATCCATGGGTATTTTACTATCCAACCCAATTGGGTTGCGTATGGAATCCAAATAGATGTTAGATGGGTAGAGTTTGATGGGTTTATACCCATACCCATTTACTTGAGTTGGGTTGGGTTGGGTTTTTAACATATGGATTTGGGTTTGTACCCATACCCAAATGGAAATTATAGTTTGGTACCTATACTTAATAGTTATGCATATTTAGTACGTAAATTAATTTTTTTAGCATTTAAGTCCTCAAAATATCGATGAAAAATTACGTTTTAGTACCTAAAATTTTTTGGTCTCACATTTTGGTGCCTAAACTTTTTTATATTTACAAGTAGGTCCAATTTTTGTATGTGTAGTTAAAACACCTTCAAGTAAATGGATATCCATATCCAACCCATAACCATTTAGAGAATATTCATATTTAACCCAAACCCATATACAAACCCCAAATTCATACACACATCACCCAAACCCTACCCATAATAAATGGGCCTACTTGGGTTTGGGCAAAATTATCCATGGGTGGGTAAATTGCCATCCCTAACGGTCAGTGACCAAACTTGAATTGTTAACCTAATTTAAGTGACTACGGATGGAATAAAGTAATTCTAGTGGCTAACGTAAACTTTAATAGTAATTCAAGTGACCAAACTTGCAAATTAGCCGAAAAAGAAACATAGTTGCACTCACATTGGAAATCCGAAGAGGCTACATAATAATCATATTTGATGACCTGCAAAAAGCGATGAATGATAAGAATAATGGAAATATTAAAAACCTTGCAGCCCGAAGAGGTTGAAATCTCTAAATTGGAGAAATAAAGTGCTATCAGACAACGTCACCAACCACTACGACTACTGCAAATCAAGATCTGTAAACTAAAGTAAACGCGGAAGCAAACAACACGATGATTTACGTGGTTTCCTCGTTCAGTGTGAACGAGACTACTCCACGGAGAGCCGAAGCTCTCAGCTAATCTCTTATTAGTTTCGGCAGCTTAGAGTACTGCTCTCTTTCTCAACCAACTAAACATGGCGGCTGCTAACCCTTAATATACCCTTTTGCAATCAACTAGGGTAATAGGGTTCTGCTGGTCAATAACAAAAAGGTCCTCTCACATAAATAATATATACAAAACGATCCCGCTCAACACTCTCCCTCAAGCTGATGCATGAAGATCTTGAATGCCCAGCTTGGACAATAGAAACTCGAACTGCTCCGTTCCCAGTGCCTTGGTGAATATATCTGTCAGCTGAGATGAGGTACTAATCTTCGTCGGCTCAATCTCCCTGGAGGCCACTCGTTCTCGTACGAAATAGCAGTCCATTTCCACGTGCTTTGTCCTCTCATGGAAAACCGGATTTGCCGCGATATGTAGTGCAGCCTGGTTATCACAATGGAGTATGCTAGGGCCTGTCTGTGGTGCTCCAAGTTCTGCTAGTAAGAACCGCAACCACAAAACTTCACTGACTGTACTCGCCATTGCTATGTACTCCGCCTCTGCCGAAGAGCGAGATACTACCTTCTGCTTCTTCATTCTCCACGAGATTGGTGCACCACCTAGTTGTACATAGTATCCAGTAGTCGTCTCCTAGTTGCCTGGTAGCCTGCCCAGTCTGCGTCGCAGTATGTCGTGAGGTCGAGGTGTCCACCTGCCGGGAAAAACAAGCCTTGTCCCGACGATTTCTTCAGATAGCGAAGAACTCTCATGGCTGCCGCTACATGCTCTAGACTAGGACGGTTCACAAACTGTGAGAGAATATTAACAGCGTAAGAAATGTCAGGACGTGTTACCGTCAAGTACAGGAGCCGCCCCACTAGTCGCCGATAGCTACCAACATCATCAACCACCTCCTCCGTTGGTTTGGTGAGTGTGTGGTTTTGTTCCATCGGGAATCTGCTTTGCCTTGAGGCTGTGACACCGGCGTCCCTCAAGATATCCAAGGTGTACTTTTTTGTCTTAACACTGCTCCATCTGTTGATCTCGCCACTTCTATACCGAGAAAATATTTCAGGTTACCCAGGTCTTTAATGCTGAACCTTTTGTCTAAGTATGTCTTGACTTGAGTAATAAAGGCCTGATCTGTACCTGTCAAGATCACATCATCAACATATATTAATGCCGCAACAAAAACATTGTCATGCTTATATATGAGAAGAGAGTGATCGGCCTTAGAGGGTTTAAAGCCGAGCTCCGCAAGAGCGAGAGTGAACTTCTGGTACCAATTGCGCGACGCCTGTCTCAGACCGTACAAAGACTTCTTCAGTCGGCAAACTCTCGTGTCTCCTGGTTCACCGAAGCCCGGAGGTAGCTTCATATACACCTCCTCTTCAAGATCTCCGTGAAGGAACGCATTGTTCACGTCGAACTGATGCAGTGGCCATCCACGATTAACTGCTACTGCAATGAGAACTCGAACGGTGACAATCTTGGATACTGGTGCAAAGGTGTCATGAAAGTCTATCCCCTCCAGTTGGGTGAATCCCTTTGCAATCAAGCGCGCCTTAAAACGCTCTACAGCGCCATCAGGCTTATACTTCACTTTGAAGACCCATTTTGCCTCAATAGCTTTCTTTCCTAGTGGTAGGAACGCAAGATCCCACGTTCCATTTGCAACTAGAGCCTCTATCTCTTTTCTCATGGCTTCCCACCAACGAGGATCCCTCATAGCTTCCATGAAGCTCTTCGGTTCCTCTACCTTGCTAATGGCCGCAAGATAAGCCTTATGTTCTGGGGAAAACCGGTGGTAACTCACCTGGTTCGACATCGGATATTGAACTTCCAAGTTATCCCGCGCCTGTCCTGCAAACTCTGTGTCATAGATATCAACAAGATGTCGCGGAGGACGTCGCACACGAAGACCACGACCCATTTCATGGACATTATGCTCCTCCATGACCTGCTCGTCGTCTGCCTCACTTCCCTGCTGCTCTTCCCCATGTTCCTCGCTTGGCAAACCATCATGCACGTCCGTTGCATGCATCCCATGCAACGCATCATCGTCATCGACGTGTTTCGTGAGGTGATGGTTGGGACACATGTCCACCGAACGTGGTATCCCATCGCCACCATTATCATCCACGCTAGCCTTGTAAGGCAAGCTATCCTCCACAAAATGACAGTCACGTGACGTGATAATTCGTCGAGATCGAAAATCATACACCCTGTACCCCTTTTGTGAAGCTGGGTAACCAATGAACACACCACGTCTCCCCCTCTCGACGAACTTATCTAGGCCTAGGCCGTGACCGGTATCCTTGGTGTAGACATGGCAACCAAAATTCCGCAGGTGATGATAGGTAGGCGGACGGCCAAGTAAAACTTCGTAAGGGGTTCGATTACCGACAACACTGGAAGGTAAGCGGTTAATCAGGTAAGTCGCCGTGAGGACGCACTCCCCCAAAAACCGAACGGGCAGACCAGAGTGAAAACGGAGCGCTCGTGCTGTCTCAAGAAGATGCCTGTGTTTGTGCTCGGCAACTCCATTTTGCTGTGGAGTATTGACACAGGAAGTCTGGAAACGGATTCCATGTTGTTCATAATATTCCAACAAGCTCCCACACTGGAACTCCATCCTGTTGTCAGCCTGGATACATCGGACTTGACCTGCAAATTGAGTCCTGACCATCTGACAAAAAATTCGAACATAGCACTCAACATCGGACTTGAATTTGAGCAAGTAAACCCATGTTGCTCTACTGAAATCATCCACGACTGTGAGAAAATACCGTGAACCATCTAAAGTCGGAGTACGATAACCTCCCCAAATATCCATGTGCACAACATCAAAACAGGAGCGAGTCTTAATGGGATGAGACACAAAAGGTTCCCTAGTGAGTTTAGCACGTAAGCACGAGTCACAATCTTGTGCTTTAAAAGAAAAATCCGACAAAAACAACGAGGTCCTCAATGTATGAAGTTTTGCAACGGACAGATGCCCCAATCTAGCATGCCAAAGCGCCAAAGATGTCTTGCTGGCCGCGGCAGCAAAGACTGCAAACGACTTCTCATCTAGTTGGCCTAAACCCTCTGTCCGCTGGAGATAGTATAGCCCTTCACGAGCTTGTCCCAGTCCAATCATAGTCTTGGAGCGTGAGTCCTGAATCATACAAAAATCCCCCATGAAGGTTAAGATCACGCGATTTTCTTTTGTCAGTCAACTAACCGATAACAGATTACACTTGAATGAGGGCACATGGAGAACACGTTCTAACCGAAGGTGTTTATTTAAAACAACAAATCCAATTCCTTGCACCGGTATACTAGTCCCATCCGGGATGCGAACGGGAGGGTAAGTACCCGCAGTATCCACCTCACTTAGCTAGCTTGCATCTCGAACTATGGGTTCATTACATCCTGAATCTATGAGCCATTCAAACAGTTCAGGAGATTTAACGGCCATGTGTGCTGTCGGATCCGGGGTCCGCACTGGAGGACGCGTCAGCATTTGCTTTAGCTGCGCAAACTGAGCTGCGGATAGGCCAGGAATTGGGTTGTCGTCCACTTCAACGTTCGCTGCTCTTGGTTGAGTCTGCTTGCCCTCTCCCTTATTTCGGCGCTGAACTGCCCCTCGCTCTCCTTGGCGCCCTTTGCCTTGATCCCCTGGGTAGCCAATTAACTTGAAACAAGCTTCCCGTGAATGACCAAGCTTGTTACAATGACTGCAGCGGGGCTTCTCATCTTCACCTTCCCTCTCCTGCCGAGATTGGAAAGCAGCTGCTTCTACCTGTGGACGTCGCCCACCAGTGATGTGCTTCTGCTGCTCTTCTGCAGCCACCATCTGGTACGCTTCTGCTAGGGAAGGAGTAGGCTTAACACTGAGAATCTGCGAACGAATGACTGCAAAGGCATCGTCCAAACCGAGCAGAAAATCGAAAAGCCTCTCTGTCTCCTCCTTCTCCCTAACTTGACGTCCAATGTCACAAGAACAACCTCCGCACGAGCAGCGCGGTGTAAGTGAAACTGAATGAAGCTCATCCCAGTAGGTAATCAGCTTCGTGTAAAACGCGGAAACGAAGAGTTTCTCCTACCTCAGGGACCCGATGGACATACGAAGCTCATAGGCCCTGGTTGCGGAGCCCTTGCCGAACCGCTGCTGTAGGTCGGCCCAGATATCGCGCGCTATTCTCGCCGCGCGAACGCTGTTCCTCACCTCCTTGCTCATGGCTGTCTTAAGCCAGCCTTTGACAGTTGCGTCGCATCTGCCCCATGCATCATCCTTGATTCCAGGTCCTGCCTTCGACCGAGGAAAAGAGCCATCGACAAATACGAGCTTGTTCTTTGCGATAAGGGTTTCAGTCATATCATTCACCCATTCGCTATAGTTGGAGTCTGTCAAGAGATCACTTCCAAATAATTGGCCTGGATTCTCTGCCGGGTGAAGATAGAGGGGCGAGGTCAGCGAAATAACATCTACGTCGGTGACGACGGTTTTGCCGCCTGAGCCGCTATCTTCTCCTGCAGTCATCTTTCAGTCTGGAACGATTACGCCAGCTCTGATACCATGTAAAATAAAGTAAACGCGGAAGCAAACAACACGACGATTTTACGTGGTTTTCTCGTTCAGTGTGAACGAGACTACTCCACGGAGAGCCGAAGCTCTCAGCTAATCTCTTATTAGTTTCGGCAGCTTAGAGTACTGCTCTCTTTCTCAACCAACTAAACCTGGCGGCTGCTAACCCTTAATATACCCTTTTGCAATCAACTAGGGTAATAGGGTTCTGCTGGTCAATAACAAAAAGGTCCTCTCACATAAATAATAGGCAAAATACATTTCTGTAGCCATAACTTTCGCGTTTGTGACAATAATAGCCACTTTTGGAGAAATACCATATATGGCCAGTATTTTAAAAATTTCATGACAAATATAGTCATTTCCGTTACAAAGTTTAACGGTGTCAATAACACAGTTAGTTATTTTAACGATTGACTTACTATGTTGCCAGCTCACCAGACACGTCATCAACAACTCACTCTCCAATAATAGGTGGATGACACATCATTTATATTTATATTTAAAATATATAAATAAACCAAGAATCCCTTCTTACCCTCTCACTCCCCACCAGCACTCTGCACACAGGCCACAACCATTGTTACTTCTCTCTTCCCTCTTCCCTCTACCTAATTCTTTTCTTCCCATTTCGTTTCCTTGCTTCCAATCCAAACACTCCTCTCCGCTGAAGCAGCCATTAATTCTCTACTGGGAACGAATATGTCCCGTTCAGTCCTTACCTCTGCCTTTTCTCCTTCTTGTTCTACTTACTCTTTCACCTGAACAATTGCTCTGCTTTTTCTGCTATACTTAATCCGATAAGAACAGAAAGTGTTCGAAATGGATCTAGAGTGACTATCGTGGACTGGAGGTGGAGTGGAGAGAAGGGGTGGGCGGCGCCACGCAATACCTAGAGGATCAGATCTGAAATTTCAGATCTCTTCAGAAGCACAAGGGAGACGACTGTCTTTCAGATCTTCACGGCGGAGCTGAACACCAGGACCGCGACGGCAGCAGCAGCTAAAGCTACAGCGGGAGTGGCGAGTTACCACTATCTGGAGCCTAGCTGCTGAGGCCTCCCACATGACAGCGGCCGCCGCAGCTGCTTGCTGCTGGTGAACAAAGAGACTCGAGTGTTGAGCTACCATCTCGTGTGGAGCCGTGGCGTAACCCCAGAAATCAGGTCGGGCCTGAACGGCCCAAACCCCTCCCGGCCCGGCGGCGGCAGTAGGCGCGACGAGGGAGTGACGACGACGATGATTGACGATGGCGACGACGACGGGTATGCAGCGGTCAATTGAGCAAATAGGAGATTGGAATTTAGATCTGTATTGATGGAGATAGCAGATTAGAAATTGTGGGGATGCGGGGTTTCAAGTTTTGATGGATTTGGGGTTTCAAAGTTTTGAGATGGTTTTAGATGAAGTGGTTTCTGGGTTTCAATTGAGGAGACTATGGTGGAATGGGTCTGTGAAAGAGAACTTGTGCATAGATGGAGGAGACGATGTGGAATCAGAGAATTTTTTTTTTATCGATGAGGTTGAAATAGAGACGGAGTTGGGTTTAGGGGGATGTGGGGTTTGGGCAATTTTTTTTTATTTATTAATTTTTTCATTAATCTATGTGGCAATGTTTTGTTTAAAAATGCCACCAACTCAGCAATGTCGTTAGTTCAGTCAGCCGTTTGGTTAACACCGTCAAAGAATTGGACGGAAGTGGCTATTTTTGGTATTTCGCCAAAAGTGGATATATTTAGCAAAACCATCAAAGTTTGGCTACACAGGTGTATTTTGCCTAAATAATATATACAAAACGATCCCGCTCAACAAGATCAATGGTAGGATAACACTGCTACCGAAATGGTGTAATACTGTAATCAACATGAAGCAACATGGAGAAGACAACAATTAGAGATTCCATGTCATCTCACTCCATTAATACTTGCTGTAAATCTGAAACACCAATCTATTATTGAATGAAGGAACAACATTGAAATAAACAGAACGATATAAGGTTATGCAACAATTGATTCCCCATACGTAGCATCTTAGTCGTTACTGCAATCACCATTTGCATCGTCTGATTTAGTTCCCCCTATTAAATCACAATTTCATAATCTTCTGCCTCCGTCAACTCATCGTCGGGAGCATCATATTTTAATCTTTGCAATCCATAGTGTGATTACCGGTTGAATATAAGAGAGGCTCTCCCGGGTGCACCTCTGTTTCTTTGTCACCGTTGCCTGGTCGTTCCGCTCGTTGTTGTTGTATTGCCAGTCGCCGCCTCGATAGCAAATAGTATCAAGCATCTTTGTCGAAACCGCTCTTAGACTCTTAGTGAAATTAAAGGTTGTAGGGTGTAGTTATTGGGGTTTCGGGAAAACAAAAAAAAAAGATAGAACGACATGGTAAGCGTGGAAGAAGAGAAAGGGAAGTGAGCGTTGTGGGGTTTTGATTTTCCGAAAGCAGAGAGCATATTGAAGTTAGAACGGCGGGATAAGGAATCGCGGAAGGAGAAAGAGTGGCTGACGTGGACACCGTGAAATTTCATTATTGATTACGTGGCATAGTGATAGAGACCCATTCGGCAGGTAGCGGCGGGTTGGGTTCGGTCATGTGGGCCGGGTTGAGTGGTAGTATTGTTATTTTTTGTTAGTTTTCTGAAACTCATAAAAGAGGGTTCAATACGTCATTAGAGATTAAACAATAAGAATATCAAAATCCCTAAATCCCTCTCTTCTATGTTCTTCCCCAATTCTTTCCCAAATCCTAATTCTTCTTCTCAATTCCCAACCATATTCTCTTCTATCATTTGGTATCAGAGCCAACATGAGCTCGACAAGGCTCTCTGATCTGGACTGGACCTGTGTGAAGCACCAACTTGACGCCATCTGTGCCGACCAGGCCAGGACGGCTCGCGAGCAGGGCAGCGAGGTCGTGGCTGCAGCGGCGGTGTGACGGAGTGAATCGCCGCAGCCCATGGCGGATGACGGCGTGCCGATGCAGGCGACAAAGGGCGAGCGCGGGGCGCCGCGGCTGACCAAGCCGCTCGAACAGGTGGGCGCGGTGGCGGATCGGCGACGAGACTCGTAGAGCTCGGCGGTGAAGGGCGTCGGGTTCGTGGGACCGACCGAGGAAGGGGGCGCAACGGGCTGCCTAGGGCAGCTTCGTCTCTCTCTCTCCATTCAGTGATCGAGGTGCCGACACCGAGGACTCTCCTTTTCCGGGCACAGGTCGCCGGTACCACAGCCTTGACTCTGGTGGACAGTGGCGCCACCCTAAATTTTATAAGCGAGGAGCTAGCCAAGATTCTCCCTCAGGAGGCAAGTCCGGTGGATCCGATGGTGGTCCGGGTCGCGAATGAGGCACCTATGCAATGCAAGGCCGCCTATTGGGGGCTCCCGTTCGAGATTCAAGGGTTGCCCTTCACCGCGGATATGTTTGTGTTGCCTATTCGCGGGTTTGACATGATTTTGGGTGTTCCATGGCTGCAGGGATTGGGACCAGTCACCACCGATTGGCGAAGCTTAACAATGAGGTTCAAATGGCGAGATAAGGAGTGGTGTTTGCAGGGGCTTACTAAGGCCCTGGGCTCGGTTTCTCTCCACGATTGCGTCGTCGAGGGTGAGGCCGAGCTGGCTGTGCTATGCTGGCCTGTGGCACCGACGGAGGAACAGGAGGTTTCTCCCGACCTCCAACGGGTGCTGGCGGGATTTCCAGAGATCTTTCAGACACCGACCACATTACCTCCCCACCGACAGGTTGACCACCGCATTCAACTCAAGGAAGGGGTGGAGGCTGTGAACGTCTGTCCTTACCGATACGACCATTCACAGAAGGAGGAGATCGAGCGGCAGGTAGAGGAGATGCTCGTGATCGGGCTGATTCGGCCTAGTACCAGTCCCTTTTCTTCACCGGTGCTGCTGGTCAAGAAAAAAGATGGGACTTGGCGATTCTGCACGGATTACAGGGCCCTCAATGCAGCGACGGTGAAGGATCGGTTCCCGATTCCGACGGTGGATGATATGCTCGACGAGCTCCCCGAATCGACTTACTTCACTAAAATTGATCTGCGGGCGGGGTACCATCAGATTCGGATGCAGGATGAGGATGCGCACAAGACCGCTTTCAGGACTCATAATGGCCATTATGAGTACTTGGTCATCCCTCGACCTTTCAGGCGGCGATGAATGATATTTTCCGACCTCTACTACGACGGTATGTGCTGGTATTTTTTGATGACATTCTAGTCTATAGTCCATCGTGGGACGTACATTAGCAGCACTTGCAGGCAGTGTTTGAGATTCTACGGCACCATCAGTACTACCTCAAAGCTTCGAAGTGTGCATTTGGGGTACAGAAGATTGAGTACCTGGGCCACATTGTCACACCACAGGGGTCCAGGTGGACTAGTCGATGATTCAGGCTATGGTCGAGTGGCCAACCCCGACCACTGTCACGGAGCTGAGAGGGTTCCTGGGTTTTACAGGTTACTATCGGAAGTTTGTGTAGGGATACAGTATGATCGCCTGTCCCCTGACTAACCTATTGAAGAAGGGCGGGTTTGCATGGACACCTGAAGCGGATACGACATTCCAGCAGCTGAAGCAGGCCATGACCACCACACCGACCCTTGCCATGCCGGATTTCTCTCGAACTTTTGTGATTGAGGCTTACGCTTCTGGCCGAGGCATAGGGGAAGTGTTATCCCAGGACCGTCACTCGGTGGCCTATATGAATAAGACCTTGGCTCCCTCCAAGGAAGGCTGGTCTACTTACCAGAAGGAGATGCAGGCTATCATCACTATGGCGACCATATCTTCTGGGCCAGAAGTTCCACATTTACACTGACCATCAGAGTCTGAGGAACCTCTTGGAGCAGCGAGTTTCCACTCCCGATCAACACAAGTGGGTCTCAAAGCTTCTTGGCTACCATTATGAAATCCATTATCGACCAGGTCCCTCCAACGTCGTGGCAGATGGGCTCTCACGGCGTCATGTGGGCGAGATACTGGCAGCAGTAACGGGGCTTGTGCCCCAATTATGGGACGCGCTACGGGCTCTTACTAAGACAGATGCCTACCTGCGGGGTTGTCGGGATACAACAGTTAGTGAAGCTCCGGGCCACTATTCCTTCTGCCAAGGACCAGTATTCTTCTGTGGGCGCCTTGTCCTTCCGCGGGGATCTTCACTGGTGACGACCGTGCTACAGGAGTATCATCACTCTCCGTTTGGAGGGAATTCGAGGGTCGAGCGGACGCTGCGGCGAATCCAGGCGCAGTTTTATTGGGCACAGATGGGCTAGGACGTGAAGGATTATGTCGCTTCATGTGATACCTGTCATCGGGTCAAGGCGTCTCATCTTCGACCGGCAGGTCTCCTGCAGCCCTTGCCGGTACCCGAGCGAGTGTGGGAGGATATCAGTATGGACTTCATTGTCTGCCTTCCCCCCTCGGGAGGAAAGACAGTCAAGTTCGTCGTCGTTGATTGACTGCCGAAATATGCCCATTTCATGGCCCTGGCGCACTTGTATACAGCTAGGTCAGTGGTAGAGCAATTTGTGATGGGGGTCGTGCGCCACCACGGGTTTCCGAGATCTATTGTCAGTGATCAGGACTCCGTTTTCTTGAGCCACTTCTGGCAGGAGGTGTTCGTTATGGCCCAGACCACGGTGCGGATGAGTTTCGCCTATCATCCACAGATGGACGGCCAGACAGAGGTGGTTAACCATTACCTGGAGCAGTACCTACACTGCTTTGCCCATCAGCAGCTGAGGCGGTGGTTGGCCCTATTACCATGGGTCGAGCTATGGTATAACTCTACGTACCATAGGGCGATCCAGACGACGCCGTTTCAGGCTCTTTATGGAAGGCCACCACCTTTCTTGGTCTGCTACTAGCGTGGCACCATCTAGGTGGATGCGGTGGATCGATGGATCGAGACACGGGACGAGGCCTTGGAGCAGCTCAAGGACAATCTAGCGGCTGCCAACAATAAGATAAAGTAAATGGCCGATGCCAGACGTCGCGAGGAGGAGTTTGAGGTGGGGGCTGGGTTATGCTTCGTCTCCACCCTTACAGGCAGGCTTCCATCTTCCGCCGTGCATACCAGAAGCTGGCGGCTCGATACTTTGGGCCCTATGAGATACTGTAGAAGATTAATCTGGTAGCATATTGTCTGCAGCTGCCAGCTGATGCGCGCATCCATTCCACTTTCCACGTGTCACTACTGAAGCGGTACAGAGGAGCGGCAGATCGGGTGGAGACAACTGTCCCGCCGATTTCCGCGGATGGGGACCTCGAGCTAACTCTTTTGCAGGTCTTGGATACCAGGTGGGTAAGGAAAGGCGGGCGTGTGATTGAGGAGAGCTTGGTTCTGTGGCAACACATGGAGAGAGAGGATGCCACTTAGGAGGAGACGGCGACGCTCCGACAGGGTTTTCCGACATTCGACCTTGAGGGCAAGATCGTTTCTTATGGGGAAGGGGATGATAGAGACCCGCTCGGCGCTCCGGCGCTCCTATTTTCCCCACTCAAATTAGACTTAAAATATGGTATATTTAGGTTTTCTCTCATTTAGCGAGAGTTGCAGAGCGGCGGAAACCTAGGTTTTCCGAAGTTATTTTGGTGTTCTAATACTCTTTGGAGAAGGTTTGCGGACAAGGACTGTGATTCTTAACTATAGTGTTCTATCATGAGGCTAAAGCTATTTAAGGATTGTTGGGACAGGCATAACGTTGTGAGTTACAAGTTTTGTTGTTTTGCAAAGAAACCCTAAAAGTTTCCTTGCTTCGAAATATGTTGGATCTCGAACGAGCTTCTAGTACAACAATGGCGGAAAAGATGGAGATTGTGAAAGGAAAAGAGGGATCCGACATGGAACCCTTAGAACTGCGTAGCACAGCTGAATGTCTGGAGAGAGATATGGACAAAATCACTCTGTCGGGTGAGGATGATGCTCCCCTGGAGGTAGAAGACAACAACGTGGACGTAGTCCGAATGGAAGCAGTTCCTCAGTTGGGTCAGATTGCACGACTGCTAGTTGCAAAACAACCGAACATTAATTTAATGAAAATAGCTCTGCTAAAGTGTGGAATCTAAAAAAGGCTTCCAGATTACAGATCTGGGAGATATGCTATTCGCTTTCCAATTCTTAGACATGGATGGCAGAAACAAGGTTTGTTATGGAGGCCCTTGGCACTACGAAAACAATATTATGGTTTTTATGGCTAGCTTGCTTATCAAGAAACCTACCCCTAAAGCGCTACACATGATCGATATTTGGATCCAAATCAAAGAGTTTCCAACGTAACTAAGAACTCAAAAGATGGCAGAGAAGATAACTAACATATTTGGTTCCCTAGTGTGGTTTGATGACAATTCTGGTACAATGTGGGACACTTACATGCGAATGAGAGTGAGCATATCCATCAACAACCCACTGAAGAAGAAAATAAAGCTCAATATAGGAGGGAGACTGGTGGAATACCTGGTCAAATATGAGAAGTTCCCAATGTTCTGTTACTCGTGTGGGAGAATTGGGCATACAAAGTTACGCTGCCCCAAACCATCTGGTCTGGAAACAGACCATTTTGGAATGGAATTGAAAACTAGCGCCCTGGTCGTCGCAAATGGTTGTCATACACATCAAAGAAGAGGACACTGAGATATTGGCACTACTGAGAAAGAAGTTTAATATGAAAAGCATTAGATCCAACTCGTGTGGAGAAATGCCACCTTCGGAGGAAACGGCAGAACCTGAAAATTTACAACAGCCTAAACAAGCGTTGAAGACTAATATACAAAAAGAAAACAATGAGGTTAAAGAGAGAAGACAGAGAATGGACAGGAAGAAGCACACCAACGAAAGGGAGGAACAGAAAGGAGAGAGCAACTGAATCCTGGTCTAGAGCCTAAGGGGAATGAGCAAGAGACAGAGAAAGTTGAGATGCAGCTATAGAGAAAAGCAAGAGGAGAAGCACCACGAAACCCTACCCTAGGCCAATTGGGTGTAGGAGGTGCCCTACAACAATTTGTTATGGGTACAAGTGGCACCTGGCCGGTAAGAAATAACATGAATCGAGTGTGGCGGAGACAAGAGCAGGCTGTAACGAGAATTTCAGTACAAACTCAAGTCACGCCACAGAAGAGGATGGACAAATAACTTACAGAAGCAGAACTCAGAGAAGATGGGCGAAATGTGCAAATCAAGAAAGCCAAAATTCTGAATTTTGAAGCATGAGCAACTATGGCTCCAACTTATCAACAAAACACAAACATGGATGGGGATGTGGCGGACTCTGCAAGGAGCAGAGCTGCCCAGCTCAATGAGTATCATCAGTTACAACTGTCATGGGCTAGGGAAAACCACAACAGTTGCTCGAGTAGCGGAGCTACTCAAAGAACAAGACCCCAACATAGTTTTCCTCATAGAAAAAAAAAACAAGAACACGAGTGTGAGGATACTATTAAGTAGTTAGGATGGATACAAGGAAAAGGTGTGGGCTCAAGAGACAGAGCAGGTGTACTTTTGATACTTGGGTAAGAGGAAATGAAGGTGGAAGTCAAAACACTTACTCGAAACTACATTAATATCTGGATTACTGAAGGTCCAGAGGAGAAAAGTGGAGGCTGAAGGGCATCTATGGATGGCTAGAACAAGAAATAAACCACAAACCTGGGATCTAATCAGAAGATTACATGGACAAGCTAAAATGCTTTGGATCCTATGTGGGGAGTTTAATAAGGTTCTGAGCTACGAGGATAAGAATGTAATCAACCCCCCTGACATTCATAATCTGGAGGAATTTCAAATTACTTTGGATGAATGCAGTTGGAAGATTTGGGGTGCTACAGAAATATGTTTACATGGGATAATGGAAGGGTGGATGAAACCTTCCTGGAATAGAGACTAGATCGAGCAGTAGCTGTCAGAAAACCGAACATAAAAATTAGGGTTACCGATCTGGCTGAGTCGCGGACTAGGTCGCTCTCTTTAAGACGTTCGTGGCACTTCCTCCTTATTCGCACAGCAGACTATCAGTCGGTCGCCTCCAGGATAAAACAAGCACTTTTTTTATTTGCTAAGCGGTTTTGTGCGAAAACCGGAGCTCTATGAATTCACTCTCTCTAGTGTTTCTGCTCTTATGAGGTGTGTTTAGAGGGTCTGGGGGTCTGCTATTTATAGGAGCAGAAAACCCAGAATATTCCCTCTTTCTTTAACTAGGGAGATAATTACTCCCATAATTAAAATATAATCTATTAAGATAATTAGTCCTAATTATCTCCACAATATTCCTTTTATTAATTATCCTTCTTATTTTTGTATCTAGAAAGAATACGGGATAATTAATTCAATATAGCTTTCAAAGCTATTCATTCCCAACAGTAGCTAACATGGAATGGAAAGAAGAGTTCCCTGAGGTCAGAGTCTATCATCTGGGCAGATGGGTCTCGGACCATTTGCCTATTAATATAGACTCAATCTACAAGAAGAAAGGGTTCGATGGGAATGTCACTTCAAGTTTGAAGCCTACTGGCAACAACACGAGGAGTGCTCATCTGCTATAGAAGCTGAATGGAAAGGAAACAATGATCTACCTTTAGAAGACATTATCAAAAACTGTGAGAAAGTGCTACTGGATTGGGGCAAGAAAAGTTTTGGGAACCTGATGCTCCAAAACACAACACCTAACAATGGCCAAGTGTAACCAATGAAAGGGACTGCAGTATAGTGGCACAAGTAATAAATATCGAATCCACGGGTCTCTAGAGTTACTATTACTCAGCTTCAGTTCATTATCTAGCAAACTAGATTAAGGATTGATTAACTAAACTACTCTACTAACTAAACTAAGTAAAACTACTAATTACAGTTTGGGAACTCACTTAGGTATGATTCCCCCTAGCTCCTCAATTAGGTCCAAGTTGTAATTCATTTTGGTTGATTTACTGTTGATTAAACTGCGGAAGATCCGACAGTAGCTTGGAATCTCTTAAGCTGACCAAGCCCTCTCAGTCTAACTATCCGGCAGACGACTAGTCTTCACCGGGATAGAAAGCTGAAGCAATAAGCACAGAACTCCACTACTGGAATTGGATTCCAGTACAAAGCAGTAAACTGGCTAACTCTCGTATAGCCAATCTCCTACTATCGAATGATGAGACTCTAGCAACCTAATCAGATTCTATCTATCTCAGATTGCAGCAGAAATCAGGAAAAGTTGATCAGACTTCAATTGACTCAATAAACATGCATCATTCGATTATAATCAAACAATATAGCATCCAAAACTTCATACAAGAAAGATCCTAACTCATGGAACTAGGGTTCCTCAAAACCTAAGTGAAGGGAAGTTACTCCATAGAGAAGAGAGAGACTGCAGAAATCTGATCTAGATCTTCAATCTCCATCTCCAAGCTTGATTCCCGAGCTCCAATGGCGAAGAAATCCTCCAAAATAGCTCCAAGAATGTTCCCAAGTCGCTCTCTCTCTCTAGGGTTCGTCCCTTGGGTGTTTGGGATCCAAAAACCCAGCTCTCTCTTCTTTGGTTCGGAATTTGGCTTAAAACCAGGAAATCCCGACTCGCACGGCCAGGGTGCACGGCCGTGCACATCACCATTCTGGCCGTGCACCTCAAAACGCGGCGTATCAATTAGTTGAACCTCAGCCAACTCGCACGGCCAGAATTGTATGTTGCACGGCCGTGCGTGGCCACGCACAATCCCGTGCGTGCCCACGCACAATCCCGCACGGCCAAACTGGTCACTTGCACGGCCGTGCGTGGCCACGCTGGTCTGCCCGTGCAGCTTGCTCAGCCTCTGTTTAATGCTTCGTTTCTCCCTCGTCCGGACTCCGAATCAATCGCCGTTTGATCCCAGACGCTCGTAGTCTCGTCCTCTTTCGTTTCATAACAAGCTTGCATGATTCTTTGTCCATAAAGTGAGGTAGAAATCCATTCTTCTTCAGGTCATGCCCGAGTTTCTTCTCTTGAATCGTCAATTGATCTCTGATTGACTTGAAACTTGCGCCTATGCTTCACTTTATGTGCTAGGACCTGAAATGGGACAAAGGAACACAACCTAGCATAAAATAGGCCAAAGACGCAATAATTCAAGCTCAAACAATCAAGAAACAAAGGGGAAAACATGTGCAAATACCGAGTCATCAAATCCCCCCACACTTAACTGTTTGCTTGTCCCCAAGCAAACCTAACTCAAACCAATGCAACTCTCCAGACCTCTATAGCAACAAACAACCCAGATCGTAGGTAGAGGACTTCCTAGATCATTTAGCAGCTTACGAGGTCAACCGACGCACAAGTCATCTCATAACTTCTTCGGCGAGTCGGCATCATGGCAAATAGTGAACAGAGGACAAATGAATTGTGGATGAGGAGATTCTCAAAAACAACAGATCATGGACTCACATTTTTCAAGGTGCTCTATTTTCTGCTTCTTGAAGATGGTTGAGACCCCTTTTTTTTTTGTTTTGCTTGTTTTCTGATATTTTTCTTTTCTTTTCTTTTTCAAGGGTCCCAACCTGCTCTTACCGGCCATGCCAGGAGCGGATGTCTCGAGCCTCGTGCGGGGGAAAGACATGTAAGGGGGCTAGAGGTAGTAGGTGGAAATTGGGAACGAATTCCCGTCTCCCCTTACACACTTTCGCCCTATTCGCACGGGAAACGTTATTTTGAAGCACATTTTCGAGCACCTGTTAAACTCAAAACATGATACAAGAGTCCATGACAGGTAGAGAATCCACAACACCACACAATTCAAGGGTCCTAAGATCACTAATTCACTCAATCAACCAACACAATATGAAGAAGCAATGAGACTTCTTAAATGCATCAACATCCTCCATAGTGCTACACTACCTCCCTAGGTTGCATATTATTATAAAGACTGTCAATTCAAAGCATACTGAGCAGGCAATTGCAAGGAAACACGTACTTGGAGCCCTCAAATTTAAAAATTTGGACAGTGGACTAGGCTCCAAGCACACAAACAGCCAAACATTCATCCGCATACATAATCGAACATCCCCCCACACTTAAGCACGACATTGTCCTCAATGGAGGAAAGATAAGGAGGGTAGAACGAAGTTACCAGATCAAGGGTGAATGATGATGAACGGGTCAGGCGGTGCATCCCAGAAAGAGAGATTAATCAGAACACAAACACCACACAAAATCTCACAAAGGTTGAGTTATTGACTCTAAAATCAAATAACAAAACTGACTCAACCGAGGATAAATAGAGAAAGAAATGCAAACCGACTGGTTGGGTTGCCTCCCAACAAGCGCTTCTTTCACGTCGTGAGCCGGACGATGGCTCCTAAGTTTCGGTCCATGCTAGAACCTCCTTGAAGTTGAGGTTCTCGTCGATGAGGTGGAGTCTCAAGTCATGAGCATGTGGTGTGGCAGGTGATGAAGGCTCGTGCACTTGATGCAGATGAAGTCTCCACCCTCGAGACCTCTTCTTCTCTTCTCTCGTCTCATTGCCCCAAACCAGATATGACAGCATCGATTGGCCGCCATCGCGTCCACCAAGAGGGACCGATGTCGATGTGGCCTTGGTCTGGCAAAGAGACATTGCAAATGGGTCCTTGCCAAGCAGCTCCTCGAAGTTTGGTGGAGATATCACATGTAACTCATGGCCGGTGCATGCCTCTTCCACCTCAACTTCATCCTCAGCCTGGACGCCAATTGCTTCCTCAACCTCCCTTTCTTCTTCATGTGGTATCACCCCTGGGAAAAGATCAAGAACTCCTCCTGCTTCACTTTCTTCATCCTCCACAACTTCTTTCTGCACCCTTTCTCGCTCTTCTTCTTCCAGCACGAATTGGAGAGCAAGTCTCCATGCAAGGTTCTCGATAAGTTCAGCTTGCATCTCCTCACTCGAGCCCAGCATGTCAGAGCGGAAATGGTGAAAGTTATGATCTACCACCAAAGGATACACTTGATCATGATTATCATGGGAGCTTTCTGTGACAACTTCTGTATGCTCCTCAACATCCTCATGATTGCCTTTTTCTTCCTCCTCCTCTACTTGTATGGCAGCATAAAGGTTGTCTTGAGAAAACTGTGAACAAGCTTTCTCAATGACCTCTAGGTGCTTCTTTATGCTCCGGATGGTATCCTCTGTTTCACGGGGGAAGGAAAAGTCAGTTTGGGCAATGGCCTGGATATGAGGATCCATCTCGGGAAAAGATCTCTCAGGTACTCGAGCAATCTGCTCCACGAGAAGCCTCAATTCATAGTTTGGATCTGGCTGTGGAGTGTAGCATGGCTCTGCAGAATGGCCCGTGAAGGCCGCCATGGGTAACTCCAGATCCGATGGCCCTTCTTGTTGTGGGAGGAATTCTTCTTGATAAGGAGATTGTTCTTGATATGCCCAGGGGTCTGGTTGTTCTCCGTAGAAAGGGGGTTGGTACTGGAACCCGAATCCATAGTCTTCTCCTCCTTGATTGCTCCAGGGAGTCTCAGGGTAATACCACTCGGATGGTGGTGGATACCCCCACTGGTTGGAGAAGCCATTAGGATCCATGATTCAGATCTGCACCAACAAAAACAAAAACACCCAAGTGAAAAGCAAGGGTGGAAAACAAAAGAAAAACGCTAAAGTAACAAACTTCCGCCTTTCCTAATAATCTAGAAAGTCCCCGGCAACGGCGCCAAAAACTTGATGCTCCAAAACACAACACCTAACAATGGCCAAGTGTAACCAATGAAAGGGACTGCAGTATAGTGGCACAAGTAATAAATATCGAATCCACGGGTCTCTAGAGTTACTATTACTCAGCTTCAGTTCATTATCTAGCAAACTAGATTAAGGATTGATTAACTAAACTACTCTACTAACTAAACTAAGTAAAACTACTAATTACAGTTTGGGAACTCACTTAGGTATGATTCCCCCTAGCTCCTCAATTAGGTCCAAGTTGTAATTCATTTTGGTTGATTTACTGTTGATTAAACTGCGGAAGATCCGACAGTAGCTTGGAATCTCTTAAGCTGACCAAGCCCTCTCAGTCTAACTATCCGGCAGACGACTAGTCTTCACCGGGATAGAAAGCTGAAGCAATAAGCACAGAACTCCACTACTGGAATTGGATTCCAGTACAAAGCAGTAAACTGGCTAACTCTCGTATAGCCAATCTCCTACTATCGAATGATGAGACTCTAGCAACCTAATCAGATTCTATCTATCTCAGATTGCAGCAGAAATCAGGAAAAGTTGATCAGACTTCAATTGACTCAATAAACATGCATCATTCGATTATAATCAAACAATATAGCATCCAAAACTTCATACAAGAAAGATCCTAACTCATGGAACTAGGGTTCCTCAAAACCTAAGTGAAGGGAAGTTACTCCATAGAGAAGAGAGAGACTGCAGAAATCTGATCTAGATCTTCAATCTCCATCTCCAAGCTTGATTCCCGAGCTCCAATGGCGAAGAAATCCTCCAAAATAGCTCCAAGAATGTTCCCAAGTCGCTCTCTCTCTCTAGGGTTCGTCCCTTGGGTGTTTGGGATCCAAAAACCCAGCTCTCTCTTCTTTGGTTCGGAATTTGGCTTAAAACCAGGAAATCCCGACTCGCACGGCCAGGGTGCACGGCCGTGCACATCACCATTCTGGCCGTGCACCTCAAAACGCGGCGTATCAATTAGTTGAACCTCAGCCAACTCGCACGGCCAGAATTGTATGTTGCACGGCCGTGCGTGGCCACGCACAATCCCGTGCGTGCCCACGCACAATCCCGCACGGCCAAACTGGTCACTTGCACGGCCGTGCGTGGCCACGCTGGTCTGCCCGTGCAGCTTGCTCAGCCTCTGTTTAATGCTTCGTTTCTCCCTCGTCCGGACTCCGAATCAATCGCCGTTTGATCCCAGACGCTCGTAGTCTCGTCCTCTTTCGTTTCATAACAAGCTTGCATGATTCTTTGTCCATAAAGTGAGGTAGAAATCCATTCTTCTTCAGGTCATGCCCGAGTTTCTTCTCTTGAATCGTCAATTGATCTCTGATTGACTTGAAACTTGCGCCTATGCTTCACTTTATGTGCTAGGACCTGAAATGGGACAAAGGAACACAACCTAGCATAAAATAGGCCAAAGACGCAATAATTCAAGCTCAAACAATCAAGAAACAAAGGGGAAAACATGTGCAAATACCGAGTCATCAGAACCTAAAAGCGAGGAAAAAAGAGGATTGAAAAGGCAATGGCAAAGATTGCTAAAGCCAAAAAGAACAAGGCAATACTTCTTTAATGTCGAGCCTTAGAGAGAGAATTAAATGAAATATTGGAACAAGAGGAGACAAAAAGGAAACAAAGGTCAAGAAAAGATTGACTTAAAGAAGGGGATAAAAACACCGGTTTTTCCATAGAAAAGCATCCAATAGACATCAAGAAAACACCTTTAAAGAGACGCATGGAGAGGATGGAACGATATTCAAGGGCCAAGAAGAGATAATGGATTGCTTCACACACCATCTTAGAAATCTATATAAAGCAGACCAGACTCCAGATATTCTAGAGGTGTTGGAGGTAGTACACCCCAAAGTTACACCTCAAATGAACCAGGAATTAATGAGGCCGTTTTCAAGGGAGGAAATCTGGGAAGCACTGAAGATGATGGCCCCAACTAAAGCCCCGGGGGTCAGATGGGATGTCTGCTCAATTTTTTTAGAAGAATTGGGCAGTAGTAGGGGATACTGTGTGCATTGAACTACAGAGAATTTTATTAATAGTTATGGTTCCTCCCAATCTAAACATACTATGTTGGCTATGATCCCTAAGACAAAGAAGCCTTAGACATCCAAGGAATTTCGACCATTTGCCTTACTTTATAAAATCTTGTGTGCTGAAAGGCTTTCGGCCCTTCCAAAGAAGGCAATATGAAACATTCCAATCTTTTTCGAAAATCAAACCATAATTAAATCAAAAAACAGTTACACTAAAGAAACCCAAATCACATTTTTAAAGTCAAACTGAAACCAACCTACGACAATATTCAGAAATCCCAAACGAAAGCCCAAAGGTCTTCTTCCCTTTTCCACACCTGGTGAGTGAGAAGGGGTCAGTCTCGTCGTTACTTCCTAAGGTCTTTACCTAAGCAAACCTTACTAACACATTATTAGAAATTTCCTTTCTAGCACGAAATCCATTCTCGCTTTCATCCTCAAGACTTTAGTGCTTAATAGTTTATAGAAGTCACTTACTTCTATCTTAACTTATAACTTATTACTAGGGTTTACCGTGCTACTTATCTTCATCAGGTATCCCTATCCTCAAGGAAATGGTATTGTGTTACGTATCGGTGTCCCGTCCATGCCCAGTCAACTACTACGTTATGTATCACCGTCCAGTAGTGACCCGACCATCTACCGCGTCTAGTAGTGGCCCAACAGCCCGGAGGTTCCATTACCATCAACCATACACTCATTTATACATAGCACAACGCATGCCTCCACCTTAAGTAGGCGGTGGAATGTCTCACACACATGATCGCGCAAACTCATAAATTAACTAGCATAACTTGAAATCAAAGACATAAACTAAAAGACTTCGACGAAGATTTTAACCCCTTTACCTCACCTTGAAAAGACGATTCTCCGATCCTTATCCCAAAGAACTCCTTCCTCTACGTACTATCTCGATATCCTATAAACCACATCACCTTTTAGAAATAACCCTTTTTCTAATATAGCTTTGCCTACCGATAATTTTTAGAATAATTTAAACCTCTTGAAAGTTCCAATTAACAATTTTTCCTAGTTGTCTAGAAGTACTTATCCCTAGGAAAATTATGAAATTTTCCGAAAACGCCTTATAAGATTTATTAAATTAAAATATGCAACGAAATAATTATTAAAAATTCTAATTATTCCTATAAAATTCCCATATTACTTCCCAAGCTTCTAATGACCTTCTTACAATTTTATAAATTATTACACTTAATTTACCAAGCCTACAAGGGTGTCGAATAATTATAAATCGCTTAAAAAGTTATTCTACAAATTCCTGACGGTTTAGCAACTACTAGTGTTCGTCACGAAAAATCCAGAATATTCGTCACTAAATCCCCTGACTTGTAGATACACGAAAAACTCTTATGAAACCAAAACTAATTCAAATGGAATCACGTTTCTTACCTCCAGAGCGTGCCTAGACCCCGATGGATCAATTAGAACGAAGGCTCTTTGAATCAACTCGCCCAAATCCTCCAAAAGATCCCTACTTGCCTCCAACTTCAAGATTTAATGATCTCACGTTACTAGTAGGGATTAAACGAATGTTGGAGCGACTAGGGACGAGTATCCTTACCTTCCTAAGACTTAAGAAACTTTAGTGACGCGGCCTACCAACATGGTCGTGTCCAACCCGTGTTACGCTTCGCCTGCAACCCCTCTAGAATGGCCCGTTCAGCCTGTCAGGGTCTTAAAACGAGCATTTAACTGAACACGATCTAATGGCACGGGCGTTTTCGTTGGCCATGTTCAAGCCTATGTTGCCTCGTGTACTGCTTCGTCAAAATGACACACCTAATCGAATATGGTCTAGAAACACGGTCGTGTTCCAGCCCGTGTTCTAGCATGTTCCTCCTTCTTCAACCTCTTATTATTTCCAACCATCTTCCCAAAATTTTGGTTGAACCTTAATCGAACCTAAACCAGAATTCGAGGTGTTACACAGTAGTAGAGTGCAGACTTAAAGGAATCAAAGTTAACAGCAATGGCCCTATGATAACCCATAATTTTTTTTTGCTGATGACAACATATTCTTTTTCAAGAACAAAAGAGAGGCAAGAGAAACACTACGTGACATCTTCTGAACTTATGAACAAGCCTCAGGACAACAGGTTAGTCTGGACAAGTCAGAGCTATTCTTTAGCACCAATCTAATAGAAGCATAAAGGGTGACAATGGGATAGATTTTGGCTATGAAAATGGTTATGTACCATGACAAGTACCTAGGCCTACCAACAGTAATTAAAAGAGCTAAGAAAGCGGTCTTTGCGCAACTAATAGATAGAGTTCGAAACAAACTCAAGATGTGGAAAGGGAAATTCCTATCTGTGGAAGCTAAAGAAATACTCATCAAGGTAGTGGGACAAGCGCAACCATGTATGTTATGTCAGTTTTTATGATTTCTCAAGGAGTGATTCAGGAAATTCAAAGTATGATTGCAAGCTTTTGGTGGGGACGAAGAAAAGAGGAAAGAAGAATACATTGGATGAGCTTGGAGAAACTGTGTCGACCAAAGTTTGAAGGAGGAATGGGGTTTCATGACCTCCACAGTTTTAACATTGCCCTACTTGGAAGACAGGTCTGGAACCTCCTCCAGAAGCCAAAGACTCTAGTGGCAAAGGTTCTTAAAGCCAAATATTACCCTCATTATGACATTCTCGAAGCTGAAGTGGGCAACAATCCTAGCTACATATGGCGGAGCTTAATGCAAGCTCAATCATTAGTAAAGGAGGGCACGAGATGGAGGGTAGGAGATGGTGAAAGCATTCATATATGGTGGGATCGATGGATTCCAGGAGCAGATAATTTCAAAATCCAATCACAAGTAACTGGATTGGGAATTACAGAGAGGGTATCGAATTTGATTGATTGGGAAACCAGGTCACGAAAAAGCAACATTTTGCAATCCAATTTCCAACCAAATGATCGGGAACGAATTAGGAAGATTACATTACCTCCTCAACCTAAGCCAGACACACGAATTTGGGGAAGAGACAAGATGGGGAGATACTCTTTTAGGTCAGGATACAAAGAAGGCAGAAGAAGCAGGCACTTAACCAGATGGAGAGATATGTGTCCATTGACTGGAAACAACTGTGGATGCTTCAATTGCCTCCCAAGGTGCGAATTTTTATTTGGCGATGGTGCAATAACATTTTACCTACTGGGGCTAATCTAAGCAGGAGGATAAAGGAAGTACATGATGAATGCCCTTTTGTGGGCTTATGGAAACACGGGAACGCATTACACGAGAGTGTGACTGGGCTGGTAGGGTGTGGCTCTGAGGAATGGCTATGCAATCTGGTTGAGGGGACGAGTAAAAAAGAGCTGAACGGGAAATAGCGCAACAATCATCTATTCAATAATCTGAAGCTGGAGGAATGGGAAATAGCGCTGAGGGCACATAATTACCTGGAGGAATACCAACTTCATCAATCGCTGGGAACACAGCCTCCGGTCTCAAGGATCCAGGTCAGATGGGAACCACCGCCACTAGGAACCTTCAAATTGAATACTGACGCAACGATCCTAGGTGAAGAAGGAATAGGTTATGGTATGGTCACCAGAAATGGAGAAGGACATTTCAAGATGGGGGCGATTTACCGAACGAGGATGAAATGGCCGGTGGAGATGGCGGAAGTCCAAGCCCTACTCTGGGGACTGAAACTTGGTTGAGCGCATCATTTTCTACCTGTGTTGATGGAGTCTGACTGTCAATCTGTAATTTAGAAGATCAATCGAAGGGAGGCCACAAAAATAGAGGTGGTGGGGATTTGTGATGAGATACGAGACTTAGCTGAAGAAGCAGGACATGTGGAATGGCGATTTTGGGGAAGGAATAGGAATGAATGTACCCACACGATCTGGAGGATGAAATGTCGAGATGAGGAGACGAAAATTTGGTTGTTTCATCCTCCTATTTTCTTGATACCCCAACTTTTAGTTGATATAGGGGTGGACAACGGGAAACGGGTATTTGGGTATACCCAAATCCGTCCCGTTTTCCGAGGATTACGGGTACCCAAATACTCGTTATATTTGTTGCGGGATGGGATTTGAGATTAAGAATTTCAACTTTGGGTACCCGCGGATTACCCGCTAATACCCGTTTGAGTAGTTTGGGTACCCGTATTACCCATTTAGAATTATTAAATGTCATCTAGATTTAGACATTTAGCCCAAATCTAAAACCCAATCCAAGCCCATGTGGCGCCTGCAACCCGAGCTTTATTGGAGCGAGGAGGACTCTGTTGTAGGAATGAATCAAGCTATAGCTAGCTAGTTGTATCTCTCCATATTCCTTTATACATCTGCAACTAGGCAAGATACTGCTACTGTAGGTTTTCTCCTTCATTATTTCTTCTATTGTGTGTATTTTGTAAAGTGGGTCTTGATGGACAGCATGTGCTCAGATCCATTATTGAACTTATGTGAATTGGTGACAGTTTATGAAACAGTTTGCTTAAAGTGTAATTTTAATATTTTGTTTCAGGTCTGATTTTGTAAATGTTTTTATTATTGAACGAGTATGAACGGGTAATTTGGGTACCTGTTATCCATCTCGTATGGGTAACGGATCCCGTTATTCGTACGAATTTGTGATATGAGATGAACTTTGATTTCCAAATAACATTGGATAGTCATTTCAAACGGTATGGATATCCATACCGTCTCGTTTTCTCACCCCCTATGTAACCCTGAGGTTTGATTATTATGAATGCAAGCCGATTGTAAAAAAAAAAAAAAAAAATCATAAATAACGGTAGAACGAGCGGAAGACTAGGCCCAAAACAATCAGGTGGCCCAAGGTAACGGTGGGCTTCGGCTTGTGAGAATCTGGTCTTAGCTAGTACTCGCCCGATGCCTTGGCCTTTACCTACCGCCGCTTTCTGCTTGCAATCAACAAGCAGTAGTCATGGATTCCGATCTCGGCATCCCCAGAGAAGTATCCCCTCTTCAGCAACTCCGATCTCCGTATCAGCCGGAGCTCCCTCCATGGCTTCAGGTGCTTTCCTCCTCCTCCTCCTCCTCTTCTCCATTTTTCAGTTTCACTCGCACACAGTCAGTCCTCTGTTCCGCTAGAGCCCATCCCGAAGCCCTTTGCTATCTCTCTGTTTCATCGCAATTTTCTTTCTTCTAGTCTGCCTTCTTCTTCCTTCGTTACTATCGATGTTAGCTCAGATCGGCCTTTCCTGAGGATAGATCTGCTTACTGTAACGAAAACCTGATACTGATTCCACCCAAAAAAAGAGATCCCCCGGATACTGTGGGAGGTTTAGGTGGAGTAGATCACGTTGCAGCCATTGCCAATTCTCTTATGCTTGAACTGTTTTTCGCTTTTGACCTGTGGATGTGGAAATTGAGTAGACTGTCTCGTTTGTTTCTATATCTGTAATCGTATCCGTGAAAAGGATTACGACTTCTTATTGCTTTCGGACCAGAGCGGACTGTTTGTTTTCAGTTCCTTTCCTTAATTGCTTTGATGCCATGGCTTGTCACAGGGAACCACTTACACCAAGGTCTTCGTCGGCGGCCTGGCCTGGGAAACTCAAAGCGACACCATGCGCCGTTACTTTGACCAGTTCGGGGACATTCTTGAGGCGGTAGTCATCACCGATAAGAACACCGGCCGATCCAAGGGCTACGGTTTTGTGAGTATCATTCCCGTCTTTCCCCCCCCTTTTGTCCTTTGTTTGCTATTCTATTGCATACCCTGCTCATTGATTGGTTGTCTTCGTGATTCCACGTGCTTGCTTGCCTAGTGATTGTTTTGTTTGCCACTTGATTGGTTCCCTTGTCAATCTTGTGGTGGTCGCAATGTCAATCTGTTTTCCTTCTTCTAAAGTTCTCTTTTATTTCACCTCATTCCTCGAGAATGACGTTTTCTTGGCTTGTATTTGCCTGGAGGGTTTAGGTGACCTTCCGGGATCCAGAGTCTGCTAGGAGGGCCTGTGCCGATCCCACCCCAGTCATTGATGGCAGACGAGCAAACTGCAATTTGGCATCGCTTGGGAGGCCACGGCAGCCAATGTCTTACGGTAGGTGTCTCTACTATCTATGGGTGGGTGTTCCAACATGAGTTAAGGTGTAAACTCAAAGTCCAGATGCTTTACATTGGCAATACCCCATCTCTTTGTCCACTTAATACGTTTGTTTAATGGTAGAAAATTGATTGTTCTTCTATATGTTTGGTATTTCTACTCTGTCTGTCTTTCGTGCTTACTCCTGTCACTGCTGGGTTTTATTTTAGGGCGCTTGAGACCAGCTACCCCATATGTTGCCAATGTGCAAGCTGGAAGGGGAGCTTACGTTGGAGGTGTTGGCTACCAGCAGCAGCTTCCTTATAACTACCAGCAAGGATTGGTATATCATCCATACGGGTGAGTGGTTCAATTACAGTGCCTAACAAATTACATAGGTTGCCTGTAGCTATGAGATGCTGACTTGGTATTTGAAAATAAAGTGTTCTTCCTTGCTGGTGTACTTTTGGGAATATCCCGGACTTCTAAGTGTTCCTTGTTTTCTGGGCAGTTTGTTTTGTTCGTTTCCAAGATATTACATTCGCGTTTGCAATTTTTTAATAATCAGTACAGTGAACGCAATTATAGTGTTGGTTGATCTTCCATTCATATTTCTGCGCTTTTGACGTTTCTTCCTAGATTGAGTACATGTCCTCTGCAGCTGCTTTCTAATAGTTCACTCTTTTCTCGACTCGTGGCTATTCGTCTATGATAATGACATCCACTGTCATGACACCAAGGCTCTTAGGTTCTCCAGAGAAGTGATGTCATGTGATTGGTAATTGCAGGAAATGCAAAAACGTAGTTCCAGTGGATATGTGCGTCAGCTCAATGTTTATTTAACAGGCAAGATCACAACCATGGTTTTATCCGACCTGGACATAGAGCCCAGATAACTAGGCTTCAGATGTTAGGCTCCTTTACTTTTCATTGGTCCTCACCTTGCATTATCTATTTCTTTATTCTTTGAACCTGGAAGGACAACATGTAGTTTATTTAGTAACATCACTTCTCTTGCTGTGAAATGATATTGAATGCACTATTTACTCATTCTAATATCTCAAGACTTGTTGCTACCAACGTTTCCGACATCATCAATTTTGTTTTCTTCCTACTTATGCAGCTATGCAGCCTATGGGCCTGAATATGTTTACCCACAGGTAACCCTAACTTTAATAGAAACTCTAGTTGTCGTTCATTTTGAATCTTCTTCTATTGATTTAGCAAAGACTTATCTTTTTTATTTGTTAATAAATTAATTGTAGGGTGTCTACAACCCTTATTCTGGCCAACAGTACCTTCAGATATACGGAGTACCCGGGGCGGTCAACACAACTGTTTATCCCTATGGACAGGTAGGTCAAACAGTTTATGGTGGTCACTCATATCCAGCAATGCAGGGATATGCCATGCCAGGCCATCAGCTGGTGCAGTTTGGTGCTCCCAGCGTTAGTGGTATGACGACTTCAGCTATGCCCTCAATTCAAGCACCATATCCAGCAGGTTTATATTAAACTCTTGAAATTTTATGACCATCAATTATCTATGCATAGCATCCCCACTTTCGTCCTCGTTAAACTTCATAAGCTTGGTTCAAAGGTTTATATTATGACAGTCATCTTCATCTACTTCCGTCCATGGTAATACGAGATTTTCTAAGTGGAAACACACACATGCACCACTCAAGTTAATTGTTATTGGTTTTATGCATTTTTTGGTGGAGTTGGTTTTGAGGGGGGTGAGAAATATTGATTAAGCATGAACTGCTAACGTAGGCAGACCCATTTGGGTACGTTGAAATGGTTATTCAGGGATAGCAACACATGTTCCTGCACAACCACAGTTTATGGTTCCTTCTCCTTCTCAGTATATGCAAGGCAGCGGTTCTGACCAAACAGCTGGGTGAGGAGTTGATCCAGGTGAGTGGATGACAACCTAGAGCTTGCAATATTGTCCGGGAACCATGTCTCCAAGTTGATGACGATATTTAAAGGTATGTTGTGTCTTCTCTTTCGTTTTGTCTACAGGTATTCCTTAAGACTGCAGCAGGACTAAGAGCAGCGGAACTGCTACTTGAGTGGCGGGCTTCGAATCTATAGCCTTGCAAGCCATTTTACTTTGCATTCTAGAGGTACGAAACTGCTAAACACCTATCCATATATACCAATCAGCACAGTGAGGATTGGCATTAAACTGCTAGGTGTGTGGATTTGGTGCAGGTCATACATAGTCATGCTCACCATAGATGTTGATAGCCATCATCGTGTGTCCGAGTCGCTCCATGTGGTGGAGAAGGAAGGAATGTGGGAGGAAAAGGGGGGAATTTGGGAACAGAGAAATCAATCCTTGTTTCCTAATGCCCTCCAGTCATGCTGCTGCTGCTGCTTACAGAGCTCAGGGAGAGTCTCCTGTTGGCAGTAGTAGTGTACATGTGGCCGGGATGCCAGAAGCCATGGGAGGTTGATCTGGCAACTGTATTATATATATTTCCATATAGGTGTAAAAAAGCAAAGGAAGATGGATGGGGACAAACTTGTAGGAAGGTACAAAGGTGTCGACAAGGGTTAGAATCAACATATGATTCTTTTTAGGGTTCTTAGCTGGTCTTTTCTTTCTTTCTTTCTTTCTTCACCAATCCAAAACCCCAGCATTGGATTTGGAGTGTATAATAGTCACAGAAGTAGAGGAGCTTAGTCACGATGGGGTGGTGGACCCACCCCTCTCTGCATCATCGTCATCATCATCATGTGTCATATTTGTCGTTAGTTAAGACAACAGGACAGGAAACAGCATCATGGAAGCAGTTTTTCATTTTCTGTAGGGAATTACCAGTTGTTTAAAACAACTTCCGTCCTTTATTTCCCCTGTGTTGCTTTTGTTCCTGTTCAGTGATGCTGTACAAGTCTTCCTTGTAATTCTCATGGGAGTTGTTGTAATTATGGGAAGCTCTCTTTCAGCCTCCGACCTCAAAGCATGAGGTCGGAGGTTTTTCTTCTTCTTTACCATCATCTTCTTTATTCATTATGTTTTTGTTTTGCTTTGGAAGCTCGAGAAAAGACAGAAGACATGATTGGCAAAGAGTATTATTATAGTTGGAGGAGTAGAAACAGGGTCATTGAACTCTTTTCTTTTGGGTGGGAAAATTGGTCAAGTGAATAGACTAAAGGAATGAATATGTACAGAGTGTGTATGGCTGTCTGTTTCATTGATTGGGACGGTACACATGATGGTGTTTTCTGGTCTAGCATCTCGTCGAAAAGTGGTGTAGATATTGCTAAATGCTAACGGTATAGTTGAAGCTGCATGATTCGATGACCATGAGCGTGTTCCTCTACCTCACATTGCTTTGCTGTTGATGCGCAAATGGGGTGCCCGCCCCTTTAGGATGAGAAATTAATCCAATTATAAACGGGTAAATGTCATATTTGGTCACTGAGATTACTAAATTGTGTCATGTTTAGTCACTAGAAAAATTTAATATCAATTTTGGTCACTCGAATTACTGAACAGGTCACATTTAGTCACTCTCCCGTTAGTTTCCATCCAACTCCATTAATGGAAACTAACGGGAGAGTGACTAAATGTGACCTGTTAATGGAGTTGGATGGAAACTAACGGGAGAGTGACTAAATGTGACATGTTTCAGTAATTCGAGTGACTAAATGTCACATGTTTCAGTAATTCAAGTAACCGGAGTTGGACGGAGACTAACGGGAGAGTGACTAAATGTGACCTGTTTCAGTAATTCGAGTGACCAAAATTTATATTAAAATTTTCTAGTGACTAAACATGACACGATTTAGTAATCTCAGTGACCAAATGTGGCATTTACCCAATTATAAACCCTGGCCCATGAACAACGGTGTGGTCTAGTTGTAATGTTACTAATCTTTAATTTGGAGGTCTCGTATTTAGATCCCTCAAAATAACACTCAATTATAAAAAAAAAATAATAAACTGATACAACTCTTATTCAAAAAAGAAAAAAATTATTTATGACAGACTCAACTATTCTCTCATTGATGCAATAGGGCTAACTAAGGATTTGACACGAAAGCCTCTACTTTTCTTTTTCTCAAACTAACTACTATTTGGATTATGGCGGATAAGATGTGTGAATTATGATGGAAAAAATTCCTGCCCCCTTTTCTTTATATATGGAAAGTTAGGAGAAGAAACAATTGAAGAAAATAAGGCTCCCACAAAAATTTTCCCTTGTTTTAGAATAGAGGAAAAGAAAGAGAAAGTAGAAAAGGAAATGAAAATTCACTATAGAGGTGAGGAAGAAGAATGAAGAATTTGTTAACGCGGAATTGAAACGAACACAGAATACAAGAGTTTTACGTGATATTCTCGATCGACTGATTTATCGAGACTAATTTACGGTGAGCTTGGAAGAGCTCACAACTGACGTTTTATTGAACGATTACATTGTGACAGCTTGCTTACGACAATCTCGTAGCTAAGCTTATATAGAGATAGATGTAGGGTTAAAACCCTAATGACAACCAAGTTTCCTTCTTTTACTTGAACAAGGAAAACTAGGGACTTGTAGGACAAGGAATTAATTACTTTTTGATTAAGTAATTAATATCCTCAACACTTCCCCTCAAGCGAAGACATGAATGACAAGAATGTCGAGCTTGAAAAAGAACAACACTCAAACAACCTCTTGCTGGCAATGACGATCTTATAGGTTGTGACTTTGCTCGCTTGCGGGAGGGGTAGACAAATGATGAAACTACTCCATGCTTGACCCAGTTCCTTTGACAGTGAACTCAGCATGGCAAAATTCCTTGACATCTTGGATGAGATTGATCTCGAGATGACTGGCTCTCTCTCTGAACAACCTGACGAAGACGGTTGACTGCGTCTTCTTGAACGTCGTGACGGAGACGGTTGACTGCGCCTCTACCTGAATGAGATTGATCGAGAGGCTGTTGACTGCGCCTCTCTTAAATGAGACAAATTGAGAGACTTTTGACTATCGTCTCTCTTGAGCAAGACTAGGGAACCTCCTTGACTGATAACACCGTGGTCGATATGCTGAACTGATTGACCACGTATGATGATGCCCTATTCTCCCCCTCAAGCTGAGGCATGAACGTAGTGAATTAATGCCCAGTTTGAAAGTAAACAAAAGCATCTACATCAATGCACAAGACCAACAACTATGACTGGAAGGCTGAGCTTGACTCGCATGGCACGACAAGAATTCAACAACTGATACCTTTCCACGACTGAGCAGAGTTAGCAATAGTGGAAGGGAGCACCATAAAACATCACAACATCTATAAGTGAGCAGAGACATTGTGAAGTGGGTATTTCCTTCTCAATCTACGAATGAAAATGCCCATTACCATGACTGTAAGAACCATTTTCTTTGGTGTGAAACCCTGCATACATATAGCTCCAACTTGACCTTCGTGAAACGTTGACTGCTTGCATGAACAGCATGAACGGAACAAGAACTTTAGTGGACTGGCGCTGAGCGAGGCGAGACGAGGAGCTTCGACTGACCAGCGAGACAGGAGCTGCCGACGATGCTTGAATGAGACTGTAGACTGAATTTGACGGACTCGGCAAGGCGTTGGCGGGAGCTCAGATCCGAGCAGCCTCACCGGACAATGGCAACGATGATGATTCAGCGATGTCGGGACGCAGACGACGAGCATGATAAGAGGAACGACGTCGAGTTGAGGCCAATGACGATGGCCTTTACTCGGCGATCGACGACAATGACGGTCAGCAGTGACACTACAAGAAATTCAGGTAATAACAACGGTCCCTTGCCGGCAGCCGCGCATGACCGGCGTTAAATGATGGTTTCCATAAAAAAAATTGACGGGGTATGTGACCGTCGTGAAAGGTTTATTTATTTTACTTTTGGTTGCCTGGTAGGAGTCTATTTTTGTCTTTAGTTGTTTTTGTCCTTTTACTTTATAAAAACTAAAATAAAAAAGATAAAGTTAGATTTTTGTTTTTCGTTATTCCATCAATAAATAAACAAGGAGAAATGTCTCGAGAGAGAGAGAGAGAGAGCACGAAGTTAAAAGACTGAAGCTTCCTTCAATCATGGCTTCCTACACTGTCGTTCTAATCCAAGAGTTGCGACCTCTTCTCCGTTGATCGAAAAATCTAGATTAGCTAGCTTCTCTGCCGAGAACAAAGACTCTTGCGGCCTTTCAGATTTTTCAGCAAGAGTGATCGAAGAGAAGCTGAATCTCTCCTTCTTGACGCCGAATTTTGAATCTCTGCGGAAGGGATGAGTGACAAGGCATGGAGAATTGAGCCGTCATCGCTCTCAGTCGTGGAGATCTGAGCTACAATCACTTTACACTGAACCGGTAATTTTGTTGGGATGCTTTCGATTGAGTTGGTTCTCTGCATTGGGGGTTTTATTTTTCGAACCCTAACTTTTCAATTCTCAATCGCATCTCAACTGTTGTTTCCTTCCTTGATAAATTCATTATCGTGATGTTTTGTTCCCTTGATTGACCGCCTGTCTAATTTATTGTCATTGCAAGTGGGTGGAATCGGATTTTGTTTAGTGCCTGATTGGTGCTTGTTGAAATGCCCAAGAGAACCTGAAACACAGGCTTCAACCCGCCATAGTGTGGAGAAGTACACAAATTCAGTATCGAGATTTATAGATTCGATGAGATTTGGTAGGGACTCTGTCTGAGTTCTTTATTTGTGTTTCAGTTTGCTTCTATGAACTATGACTACAACCTAAAATGAAGGTTGACTGTTTTGAATTAGGTAGACAAAATCAGGCTCCTTTGCTGGTAGATTGTCACTAATGCAGGCTCAAATTAGTACACATCAAGAACTGAAACTGCAAAATCTTGAAATGCTTAAAGTTGTAAGTTACTACATTCATTTCACTCTCTCTTTTCCGCTCTTAGTAGGATGAATGAATGACAAAGTTGGGAAGATCTTAGTGGGATTAATTTTCCTGCTAGAAAACAGGCATTGTGGTGACAACTAGCATTCTTTTCTCCTCTTCTCTATAATGGCTTGAGGATTCTTGTCATGGAGAACTTGCTCAGCTACAGGTATCTTACTGAATCATGATTGTCAACACTGCATTTTATGCATTTAGATGTGTATGGGGGGCACTAAGAGTTGAAACAACGAGATTTTGAACCTGTTACAGTTTGAAGCTGCTTGGGTTTTTGACAAACATTGCTTCTGGGACCTCTGAGAATACCAAATTGGTGATCGACCACGGTGCTGTTCCAATATTTGTTAAGCTTCTTGGTTCAGCCACCGTTGATGTTCGGGATAGGTATTGGTTTGCCATCCTAAAATTGATTTTCTGAGTGCAGATGTTAGTCAAGAAAGTGAAACTTCGGATTTTCATTGTTGTAACTGTAGGCTGTGTGGGCCTTGGGAAACGTTGCTGGTGATTCCCTGAAATGTCGTGACCTTCTTCTGAATAATGCAGTACTGTTCCTCTTCTGGCTCAATCGAACAAGCATGCTAAGCTTTCCATGCCGAGAAAAGCTTATTATAGCTTTCCTCATTATACAATAAGTTGCTGCAAACAGAGGCTTATTATAGCTTTCGTGGTTTTAAATTTTTCCTTTGTTTTTGTAGGTTCTCACAAGTGTTCAGAACACAGTAATAACTAGGCATGACTATAAGTCTATAAGGTAAATTCAATCCATCTATAGAAACTCTAGATTGACCAGGTTCTCCAATGAGAGAAAACTCTTGTCGCCGTTCAGATTTCAAAGTTGTAGCGACTGATATCCGGACAGAAAGGCAAATTGCTTTGACTTGACATAAACTTTCAACGAGTTGCAGATGAGAGAAATGACGAGACCAGTAGAACTGAACTGCGCGCCGCCACCCTATGTCATCAGTCACTGTGATTGAGTTCTGAGCTGCAAGCACCTTGCTCTAATAATCTTAACCGAGGTAAGATCCCAGATGCATTGTTTTTCAGATAATCAAGTTGATATGTATTTTGTATTGTGAACCTATGAATGGTTCTTATCATCACTTGTACTACGATCCAGATTGCTTGTATGGATGCAATTTAACCATGGCTTTTGAATGTTCGTTTAATTCTAAAATCAAGTTGAATCAATACATTTATTCCTTCTTATTTTCTGAAACAGGGGATGTGGGTGACTGCTTGGATAGGTCAAATAAGGTTCCAATGATAAAGCATCATTGTGGTCTTGGATTATAGGTTAGATGTTTATATATTTGTAAAAACTCATGAATTTATGTCTGAAACTCATATGACTCTTTCTACTCTCCCTCTCCCATGACTCTTTCTGTCTGATTAATTTGTGCTGGTTGGTTGTCACTAACGCAGGCTTAAAATGGTACAGATCAAGAATTGCAACCGAAAAAAAACAAAATGTATGGAGCTGTAAGTTACTGAATGCATTTGCACTCTCTTTTATTTTATCCTATTATGCTGCGGCATAATAAAAAGGGTGAGACATAAAAATATTTTATTGCTATTAGCTTGTTTTTGGAGATGACAACCAAGTTCTTGGAGGCCAGGTTAAACTCAGACGTTAGGTTGTTTGAAAAAGAGCAACCAAATTCTTGATACTACGTTGTTTCATTCGACTATTGTATTCGGCTTTCTAATGGATATTCCATGGATATATTCTTTGATTTTCAGATATGGCAACTACTGCTAAAGCTTCTTACAGACCATACTCGAAAGTTCAGGTCATAGGTAAGCTGTAATGTTCTTGTACTTTTCTAATTCTATTTTCATTGCAAAAGCTACATTATTCTGTTTAGCAGTACTCAACAGCCTTTTTCCTAGATTCTGATCAACAGCCTGTTTAGCTACATTATTATCTATGTGCTCTGTTAGTTTCAGATTTACAAATTGAAGTGTCCATACATATTCTTATATTTTTCTATCTTTTCTGTATTTTTCATTGTTTCCCAAATTCTGAAGGACAGAGGTGCATGACACATCTACATGCACGGGATGTGTGGTATCTTCCTCATGGCATCAAGTTTGTGGTGCCATTTGTAAGGAATCAGCCAAGTTTGAAGTGCTGGATTTGGACTGCAAATCACAAAGTATAAGGAAGCTATATAAGAGGGACTGCAAGTAGGAGTTTTGGACTGCAAGTAGGCCACTAAGCGACTTGTTTAAGTATGGTTTTGAACTTTTTGTAGAATGTTAAACATCTTGCATTTTGAATTGGATGAATGTTGAATGATGGTTTATATTGATGATTGGTGATTCAAAGTCAGATTGATTTTCTTATTTGAATTTGCTAAATTTTGTATTAATAAATTACAGCAGATTTGTTGTGTTATCATAAGAGCAGGTAATTAAAAAAAATCATTATTTTGCGACGGTCTGTCACCTTTAGGGACGGTCAAGAACGGTCACTAAGTAATTAAGTTCTATCTTCGTAATATTTATTTTGCGACGGTCCTTTTGAAAATAACGACGGTTACAGTCGTCACTAAAGATTGCCGACGGTCAAAGCGACGGTCAACCAAAAGTGTCGCAAAAGATTTTAAGGACTGCTGGGTCTGTGACGTTTGGTTGGTCGTCGTTAAACGTTTTAGCGACGGACGCGACCGTCGCTAGTAGTTCTGAAAACCGTCGCTAAATGACGTTTTTGTTGTAGTGTGACAATGACAACGATTGCGAAGTCGGATGATGGGTACAACGCTCGATTCACCATCTGGGTCGACGTCTATGGTGGCGACGATCGATAACAAGAGCACAGTCGCCGACGGCAACGGTGGCAGATTGACGACGACAGGACTCATGAGGCAAAGCTGGAAACGATACGCAGTCATTTGATGGTGACGGTGGCCGAGTGATGGCGGCCTTGATTGACCACCGACTGAAATCGGGACTTGATGATTACACGTAGGGCTGGCTATTTGGTCCGGGTTTTTTGGTTTTACCCGAAACCGGACCGTATAACCCGGATCGAGACCAGATCGGGACCGGATAGTAAACAATCCAATCCAATCTTTGGGTTTAGATTTGAGGTAAAAAACCGTTCGAGACCAGATCAAAAACTGGATAAAGACCGGATAAGAGAGCTCAACACCAAAAACTTAAGTTTAATTTACATAAATGGTCACAAACCTTTGCACCTAATACAAAACTTAACCAACTCCTCACCCTTTAAGGCCTTAGGCCACTCAAATCCCCACAAGCTCAATATAAAATCAAGACCGAATTGGGACCGAACCGGGTCAAGACCGGACTGTATCCAATCCAATCTTTGGTCCTTATATTTTCAAAAAGACCAGACCGGACCGGATCAATTTGGGCCAATTTAACCGGACCGGACCGTATATACACCCCTAATTACACGCCCCCTCAAACGAAAGCCGACTCATGGGCTTGAAGTTTGCACAGGCCCACCATATCATGTGCTTGAAAACTACATGGTAAGCACAATTATGCACAATCCTTAGGTTGTTAAGCACCTAAATGCACAAACCTAAGGATGCTAAGCACAAAACATGCACAACCCCTAGGTTGCTAAGCACAAGCATGCACAATCATGATAAATAATGCCTCAATCATTGAATTGAACAATACCCAATGACAATCATCCAAAACACATACAAGAAAACTACATGGTAGAGTTAGGGTTTCACTACACCCAAGTGAAAGGAGGTCTACTCCATGCTAAAAGTGGGAAAACAAAAGGGAAAAAGGTGGAAACCATCTTTGAGGATGCTCCCAGTCTTCTTGGCCCTTGAGTTGAGCTTTCCTTGGAGGAAATCTTCCCAAAATCTTCCTTGAAGCCAAACCCTAACCTTCTTCTTCCCTTTGGTTCTATTTCTCTCACTAGAATGCTGAATAAGGTATTGCACACAAAAGTGGGCTCTTCCCTCTCTCCTCCTTTCAACTCATCTTTTAAACCATAGATGAGTTGAGTTCACGGTCATGAACCATGAAAAGCGTCCATGAACTCCAGGTGTGCGCCAAAACGCACCGCATCGCCCACGTCTGTTCACGGTCATCTGCCTTTGTTCACGGTTTTAGTGACCGTGAACTCATCTTGCGTTAGTAACCTTCACTTTGGCTATGGACGCCTCCCAATTCACGGTCAACTCCTCTTCTTCACTGTCTTGCATGACCATGAACTCCCTCAGTTAGCCGTGAATTGGCTCTTTTTCACCTCTTCTCTCGGTTTTTGATCCTTTTCGCCAATCTTTCGACTCCGAGGCTGGTTTCACCTGTTAAATCCTGAAACCCACTCAAACACGAAGAACCTAGCGTAAAACCAACCTTTTAGTAACAAATTTGGCACAAACCTCTAAGTAAAATGGGGGCAAAACATGTGCAATTAGGCCCGAATGAATCTGATTGAGTCTTCACCTTTGATTTAGACTGGGATGACTGGTTTTGTTCCAAGCTGAGTTGTTGCTGGTGCTTTAGCAAAAGTGTGCCAAGTATTGGGACTTGTGCATGGCGGCTGGTTATGATTTTCTGACCTTTTATTTTTCTTCAGTGGGAGAGTTGGATACGACAACTATGGTTTTGCTCAAGCGGATTTAGAATTTCTCCGTGTCGTAGGATCTAGGGGGCTCGGGTGGCCGCATACATTTTTACTAGACTTAACTTCGTTGTAGTTAAGGGATTGGGCGCCCAGATTGTATCTTGGTTACCCACTAATTTTTTGTAGACCTTTGTTTGAACTCACATTTTTTAATATTAATAATAGGGTCAGACTTGCGTACTCCTGAAGTAGTGAGATATCTCTATCTAGAACATGAATTAAAATTAGGTTAGTGTGTGATAATATATCCTAACTTCTTGTAGATAAACCCCAAGTCCCAATTATCTAACTCAAATCCAAAGTTCAATTTTATATAAAGAATAAATGACAGTTAACAGTAATTGGAGTTTATTAAAGTATATATAATGGTCAGATCACTTAGAGTTTATCATACTCTTGGAACATACCAGTTTTTTACAATAATAATAATGATGATGATGATCTACACATAACAATAAGGCAATGCAGAGAAAATATATTGTAACGTCAACCGCTCCTCAACAGTGTGCGCACTTCGAGGGGCATTGCTGTAAATCGGAAGATTCCCACAAATAACTAACCTACGAAAAAAATTCGCACAATACTGCAGTTAAAATAAATTTCCAAAATTACCAGCTTTCATGCAGTTCTCCTGCTAGGGGAGCAAACCATTACTTGTTCGCCTCCTTCAGAAGCGAGCCACATGGCTCGCATCATTTGGTCAAAATCAGTTGACACAGATCATGCTCTCTGTCGTGATGCACAACACGTGAGGAGATCGCGTGGTTGTGGGGAGAACCACTCCCTTGGCAAAGAGAGTAGGACGCGGATCGCTTCGTTTGCAAGCAAACCACCATTGGATCACAATCCTCTGTCGCGATCAACGTTGTTCGCATGTCTAGACAGGGAACCCCTCCCCTACCTTCCACCCAAACCACACCACTCCAGTCTCCACTCTTCTCTTCTCTCTCTCTCATTTTCATTACTAAAGCAAATCAAGTATGCTCTAAGGTTGCGGCTAACGTTGATCTTCCACATCAAGAGTACTTTTCTTTAGTCGTTACCCTACCTAAAGATAATTCTAACCAACCTTTGTGAAGCTCATAGGGTATCTTTCTATTTTTTCCAATTTTAATCTATATTGTTATGATTTGCCAACGAGAATCATGTGCGGGACTCTATATGACCAATAATGTCTTAGTAGTTTAACCATGATTGATCATTGAAAATCATTTTTTGAGCATTTGAACTCTTTATTAGTCCATTTTGATTGCTTTTTTATTTTATTTTTAAGGCTAATACCACTACAACACCCTAACTATAGACAATTTTCATTTGTGTTCTATTTTATTCAATATTTCATTCATATACCGAACTATATAAGTTTGTGACATTTCTATCATGACATCTTACTTTAACCGTTAGAAATAACAATGACATTTACTTGAAGAATGTCTAAGAGTGAAAGATAAATATGTTTGGTAACTAAGTGACCAAGTAATAAACATGGCTTAGATAAACAAAAAAAGGTTGAACAATTGCGTCTCATGAGCACTTATTCAAGATGTAGTTATAGTCCTACACTGTCATGCTATACAACTATAGTTATGCATTACCTTTAACTTTTTATGAATGATATTAAAATAAAATGTTAGTTATGGAAACACTTACCTCCACTTCATATTATCATCCAATATTAATTCAATAAACGAAGCCCAAAATAGGCAGCGACAACAAGCGTAATGTTTCTCATTGTAGCTATATTATCCACCATCATTAAAACTAAGCAGGCTCAAGTTTTCTCATTGCATCATGCAACTTTGTTCCCTCATTGACATTATAACAAACATATCACATAACTTAGTTAGAGGTAAGCATAAAATAATTTATGTATTTTCTATTTTGATTGGAAAATGAAACTTTACCATTTAGAATTGATTAAAGATGAGAGATTGTGCAAATCCACTAAGTTGGCCATGCCGAATAAATTTGGGGATAGTGGTGGCTTGAGTGAACTGAAGTACAGATGTTTGCGGAGATGAGGTGAGCTTGGTTGCTCAAATCATCCCCAAACCAACAATGAAGTAGAAGAAAAATGTTGCATGGAACGAAATTAAATGAACCTACGGACAACATGGAAACAGAGTAAAAAATACAAATGCCTATATAAAACGATTGTGTTTGATGGAGGAAAAATGATAGAAAAATTAAATTTTTGAACGGAAGTAGGTTGAGAGAAGTCAAAATACGCCAAAGGTAAGCGAATTATTATGAACTTTTTGAAAATAAAAAGATAATTATTGTGAAAATTGTTGGGAGCGGTTTAGGTGAATGACTCAATTTTTGCACAATGCATAACCACTATCGTATGAATATTTAACGAGATATATCTCATTCGTTTTAACAATGGGTTTTTTTAATATCAATTGAATTAATTTATAATAAAAATTGCATTCAATGTGATATTGGTACAAGAAATACATGAATGGAGATGTCATATACAATGGTGGTATATATTATTGATTTTTTTAAAAAATGTCGAAATGAATATCTTTCGTTGATCACAATTAATTCTTTTCTTCATAAATTTTTTAACATCTAATTTAAAACAAAATGATATACTCATGATTGATAAAATGAAGTAATTAGTTTTTTATTATTATTTAGCTTCAACTATTCTATTAGATCTATCACATGCTTAAATTTTATTATAAGTACTAGTTATCTACCCGCCCGTTGGACGTTGCGTTTTATTTGGTTATTGTATTTGCTCCTTATTGTCTTATTCTTTCTTTTTAGTTTTGGGTGTATGAAGTGGTTGTATTTTTTAATTTTTTATATTGCTTCTTTGTTTTCTTTCGTATTTGTTTTCCTTCATGTTTAAATTTGATTGGACGGTTAGAGATGGACCAAATAATTTTTTAGGGGTTGGCATGAAATCAGATGACCACCTCAGTTTTTTTGTCCTTTATTTCACTTTTTTAATATTAAAAATTATGAAAACGAAGTTAACATAATCTAAGATTACCCCACCTTAATCACTGATTTTTTTAATATTTTTTATTCATTTTCTAGCTTCCTTGTCAGAATAATATGGTTCCCTATGGATTGCTACTCTTATTAATTGAATTTAATTAAGAGAGTATGATTTCTTTTCTAAGATAGTTTGAAAGCTTCGTTAGAGCTTTTTGGTGATAGACAATATGAATTAGGAATTTTTATGGTTAGTGATAAATTCACTCATAAATTAAAGATTATATGTGTTTTTTATATTATAGCGCATCATAGGTTCTATCAACATTTAACAAATGATTGTATAAGAATTAACTATTAAACCATCAACCAATAATTTTTAGATTCAGCATCCGATTCGGATATGTAAACATTGAATAAATATGAAATAGCTTATTTGTAAAATGAATATTAATTATTATATGTAATTTAATAACATGAGAGATTAAGTAATTTGTACTCTGCATAGTTTCAGAGGCCACTAACGATGGGGATAAATTTTCCATAAAAAATGATAATTATTCATATAGGGATGGCCAATTAACGGGGACTTTTGGGTGGCGAAGGGATAAAATTGGGGAAGATTCATTTATTCCCCAATGATGCGAGAGAGGCTAAGAGGCAATCATGTGCTGATGTGGCATTACATTGGTTTTGAATCCCCATAATATTAAGTAAGGATAAGGATAAGGATGCATAAAGAGAGTATTAACCACTTATTCTTTAGATGCCCCCTTGCCACCAAGTTGTGGACCTTAGTGGGATTGAGCAACATCCTTGATTCCGCCCCGACTACTAATTTTAGTCTATGATGGCGATATTGTCATGATATTTGAGATCTCCCCCATTTAACATTCTCCAGTGCGTCTGTTTTACTTTGGAGAATCTGAAAGTTTAGAAATAAAGCGATTTTTGAATTCTACCAACCTCATGTTCGTTCTCTAGCCCGACAATTCTACAACTAGGTCCTCGAAGTCTCCAGTTTATTCCCCCTCCTCCGCCCCCAGATCGTTCCTCCCAAATCCTCCTCCCATCGCTTGGGAGCCTCCAGCAAACGACTATTTGAAGATCAAGTTCGATGTAATTCGCGACTCAGGGTGCTCGTCTGGTCTTGTTATCCGTGGCGTAGATGGGCATGTGGTGGTGACAACAGGTCTGCATCACCAGGGAGTATTCAATTCTTATTTGGAAGAGCTCTTAGCAGTAAGAGATGCTATCACCTTCGTCGCCTCTAGATCCTTGACTTATGTCCAATGGAATCTTCTAGGGTGTCGCTTGTAAGGAATCCCTGGGTAGTTTTGTTGTATAACTCTTGTTCTCTCTTGATATCACTTGAAAATAAAAAGACACCCAAAACAATAAAATGAATTATATCAAATATGAAGAAAAGAAAAAAAAATTAAATTGCATTAGGGAAAAAAGTAAAAACTGGGTTTTAATAAATGTGTTTGGAAGGAAGAAAAATGAAAGGAATGATGCAAAGAAATAAAAAGGGAACATAAAGAAATTGGAATTACATAAGAAAAACGTAATGTTATTACTTTTTTTTATAATGGATGCAACCGCACCCTACCTTTCATTCAAAACCAACCAGGGTTCGGAAATCCCCTGACAATCATACATAATCCAATAAGACAACATCGGATCCGAATTCTCGACCTCATGTAAACCAAAGGGGAGAACATGGCCCCTACTAGCAAGATAATCAGCACAACAATTTCCCTCTCGATAGATATGCTCAATAGTAACCTCCCAGGGTCTCGACATAAGATCCCTAAAGCGATCGAGGATTGAACCACAGTGATGGTCACCTGTATGCGCCTGCCGAATGAGATGGACAGCACACTTGGAGTCAAGTTGCACACGAACACGTCTATATCCTCGCTCACAAACCACCTGAAGCCTTTCCACAACGCCCCTCAACTCAGCCTGGGTAATAGTGCAGGCTCTCAGGTTCAAAGCGAACGCTGTTAGACAGCGCCCAGTGTGATCTCGAATCAGGCCGCCAGCAGCGGCAAGACCTGTATCATGAATAACGGAGCCGTCAGGGTTGAGGCAAACCCACTCAGGAGGAGGAGGCTTCCATGAGATCATCTCCTCCGTTCTAGCAGGCAGACTCGGCTTATGGATTAGCTTGTCCTTATCCAGGGCTGTCCTCACTATAGGTATCCAAGCCCGGACTCGGTGTAGAAAGGCTTCAAGGGTGATGATCTTGCCTTCAAAGACTCGATCATTTCTGGTCCTCCACAGAGACCAGCAGGTTACACCAAACTCTAGAGCACGGTGCTGATTCCTTAGGTTGCTGAGGATCCAGTCCTGCAAACCTGTTCTGAAGAATTGTTGGCATTCAGAAGGTGGGATTAGCTGCATCCATATTAACCTGGAAAAACTACAGTCCCGCAACACATGCATGACTGATTCAGGGTCGTTCTTGCAAAGCTGGCAAGCAGTGTGTTGAGTCAGGTGACGACGGCCTCTTTCTCCATTGGTCAGTAAGCGCTCCCGTGTGGCTAGCCAGAGGAAATGCCTGATCCGTGCTGGGCCCTCCCATCGCCAGATGGTCCGCCAGTCTAGCTCCGGAGTCAGTTCGTCAATGCTGGCAATCCTCCATCCTCCTTTGCCCTACAAACACCCTCCTAGTGCACTAGATGGATCTTTTTGGCGTCCGTCGTTGAGCCCCATACAAAGCTCCTGATCTTCCTGTCTATTTCATCACAGATCGAGATAGGCAGATAAGAGGTTTGCATGGCATACGTAGGCAGGGCCAACAGAACCAAGGTTGTTAGTGTAACACGCCCTGCCAACGAAAGGGAGTTGGCCTTCCAACCTGCAAGCTTTTTGTCAAGCCGATCAAGAATGTATCTGTAAGTCACCTTTGTCACCCGTCCATGGAGGACCGGGACTCCCAGGTACAGCCCCAGGTCTTGAGTCATGGGAATCTCCATCCTGCGGGCCACCTCAGCACTCACTCGACTTGTCCTTACTGACTAGCTCGCCTGAAGCTTGACAGAACCGGTCAAGGCACTCCATAATAACCTCCCCTTATTCCTCGCTAGCCTCTGCAAACAGAATGAGGTCGTCAGCAAAGAACAAATGAGATAAGGAAGGGCCACCCGGGGAGGCCTTAATCGTCTTCCAAGCTCCTTTTACCACCGCCTCCTGGATAACATGACTCAATATCTCCTTGCACAGAGTAAATAGATACGGTGATAGCGGGCAGCCCTGCCTTAGGCCTCTCGAGGGAGTAAATCCCTCAGTTGCACCGCCATTCCACATAACCTGCATGGACGAAGATGACACACAAGCCATAATGACGCTCGTCAGATGGGTGGGAATGCCTGCAGCCACTAGAGTCTCATGCAGAAATCGCCAGCTCAGCTTATCGTAAGCTTTAGCCTGATCTATCTTGAGAAACATTTGACCTTTCTTCCCCTTCTTAAGACCCATGGAATGAACCACCTCCTGCACAATAATAATATCAGTGATGTGGCGCCCCGAGACGAAGTAAGTTTGAGTAGGATGCACCAGGCGCCTCATATGAGGTTTGATTCTGTTGACTATGCATTTGGCCAAGGTTTGATAAACTACATTGCACAAACCGATCGGCCGAAACTGGGCAATGTACTCTGGGCTCTCTTTCTTCGGGATCAACACCAACAGAGTCTCATTGATGAACCCGATCTGCATTGGATTCACAAAGCAATCACCCACAAACCAGAAAAGAGCCTCACCAACCGTAGACCAACATTTGTGAAAGAACACAGGTTGATACCCATCTTTCCCTGGAGCTTTTAGGCTCCCCATACTCATCACCTCCTGCCTCACTTCCTCCAGCGTGAACCCATGCTCCATAGATCTCGCTGTCGTCTCCTCGAGTTTGTCAAACAACGCTGGGATCCAGGGAGCAGCCCCCCCCCCCCCCCTCGGCGGTGTAGAGGTCAACATAGAAACCTCAATCCATGCCCTGCAAAAGAGATTCATCCTGAAACCACGTTCCATCCTCTGTTCGAAGGGCCACAATCCTATTGAATCTCCGCCTCTTCAGGGTGGACAGGTGGAAGAACCCGGTGTTCCGGTCGCCTTCATTCACCCAGCTAGTCCTCGATTTCTGAACCCATAACAATTGTTCCTCCCAGAGAGTTTGCTCTAGCTCTTTCCTGGTGGAGTCTTCAAGAGAAACCGATCGATCAGTGTTGTGGAGTTCGTTGTCCATTTCCAGCTTGCGCAACTTCGAAATTAAAGCCTTCTTCCTGCGAAAAATATTACCAAACACCTGCTTGTTCCACACCCTCAGAGCTTCCGTGAGGCGCGTAAGAGACACCGGCAGTAGTGACGCTGGGCTCCACGACTCCTCCATCACCCCGGCAAAATCCTCAGGACCCAGCCGAGTCGCTTGAAACCTGAAAGGCCGATCCCTCGTCGAGCCCATTAGAGGTGCAGACCGCACAAGTAAAGGGCGATGATCGGATCCAATTCTCTCCAAGTGGAAGTTCAAAGTTTCTGGGTATTTGTGCAGCCACCTTTTATTACAAAGCGCCCAGTCAAGCCTTTGAAGAAGATTGCCCCGCTTTCAAGTAAGCCGTGGTCCCGTAAAACCCATGTCCAACAAACCAGTTCAATCCAGACAGTTGCGAAAAGGCCTCGTTCTAGCTTCTTGGTAATCCACCCCGCCCCTACGATCATTCGAACCAAGGATCGAGTTGAAATCCCCTACCAACAACCAAGGCTTAGGGGTGCAGGCGGCAAGGTCCACGGTTCTGTCCCAGAGGTCCTGCCTCCTAGCTGCATTGGGGCTTCCGTAGATAGCTGAAATGACCACTTCTGTATCCCGAGAATTCCTTCTCGCACACTTGAAATGGATCATTTGCTCCCAAGCTTCGAGCTTCGTCACTAGAAGATCCTGCTCATTCCAGAGTACCCAAATGCCCCCTGCAAAACCAACAACGTCCACCATCAATAATCCCTCGAAATCCAAGCGGGAATTTACCTGTTGAGCCATAGTCCCGCTAATACGTGGCTCAACAATAATCACAATGTCCGGCCTTGATGGCCCAAAAAGAGAATGCAAAAAAGAAACAAATCGATCGTGACCTGCCCCCTGGCAGTTCCATGCAAAAACGTTAAACATAATATAAACTAAACATATAAGAAACAAAGAGGCCAGCAAGGAGTACTCCCTGAGAAACGCTAGCGCAAAGCTAGATAGATGACTTGGCGACCATGTCGCTTCCTGGGTCCGGTATTCCCAGCTGGCCGTAGGGCTACCGCCCTCCCGAGTGGTCTCAGTCTTTGACGTACTGGTGGGGGCCTTACGCTTCTCTTTGCTCGTGTGATTCTCCCCCAGGCTTGTCGTGCTCTTCCCCTTAGCTTTGTTGCTAGTCAATCCCTTTAAACCTTTGCTGTCCGCCGAAGGGCGCCCCGGGTTAGGCTGGCCTGTGGCTCGAGTACCCTTTGGTTGGGGCTCAGTCGACGTTGCAGGAGCAACCAGATGGGTATTCACTGTCGCCCCAAAAGTAGGAATGACAATGGGGCAGGTCCGGGGCGGGTATCTCGATACCCATACCCGCCCCATGGCAGGTCGGGTCCAGGTCGGGTAATTTATCACGGGGCGCGGGTCGGGGCAGGTCGACCCATTGGGTATGTAGTTTATGTGAAAAACATTAGAAATATTCATTCTTTTCATTGAAAGACCAAGAAAGAAACCATAATATGATAAAATGTAGTTAAATTATTGAAGAAATTGAGGTTTTCACTTATTTACAACTTTATTATAGCTAAAATATAATGTAATAAGAAGAAAATCTTAAGTAATTTAACTAATATTATATGTAATTTAGGCAAGAACGGGTCGAGAATGGGGCGGGTCAGGGCAGGTCGGGTCGATGAGAGGTACCCATGCCCGCCCCGCCCCGCCTACGGGGCGGGTTTGACTCGCCCCAAAACAGGTCAAACAGGTCGGGTAAATCGGGTCAGGTCGAAATTGCCATCCCTACCCAAAAGTAATCGGCATTGTCACTAAGTCTTCCGCGGGGATAGGCTCTTTAGCAACTGAAGGGCCACCCACCTTCAAGGACACACTGGCACCAGACACAACGCGAGAGCTAGTGACCGCCTTCGATGGTATGGGTGTGCTCTCCTGAGTCGTACCTATCTCTTTTGGACTAGCAGTGGTTTGATCAACTTCCGTGTCCATGATGTCCTCTAGGTTCTCGTCCTCCTCTGCCTGTAAGATGTCAAACCTCGACCCGGAACCCTGGTCCGAAACTGCTGCCCCCTGCTTCTTCACTGGATGGGATTTTCCCGTGGCCTTTTCTTTATGGCTCTTCTCATTGTTATTGCGAGACCGGGGTTTAGCCACCATCCATTCACCATACGGCTTGACCGGTTGAGGATTGGTACTGACTGGAGAGGCTGTCTCGGTCAGCTGGGCTGAAGAGAGTGGGGCATCCCTTCGAGGTATGACCATACTAACCACATTCCGAACAGATGCGATAGAGTCCCTCATATTCAATGTAGTAAGTTCGTCCTTCTATTTTGTATTGTGAGAGGAGAGGCTTCGTGAGATCAACCTCGACACACACCCGGGCAAAACGTCCCATGTCACCAAGTTGGGTAGCCCTGTCCATTTTCACCGGCCGCTCGATCTTCGAGGCAATACGTTCAGCGGCCTATCGGTTAATGAACTCAATGGGAAGCCCCGGGAAACGTGCCCAAACCATAGTTCTTGCTACCTCAACTGTTCGGGGGTCGAAACCTTTTCGCCAAGGTCGAACAGTGATGTAATGTCCACCGATCGTCCATGGGCCACCATCCGCCGCTTGCACGTAGTCCATCTCGCTCATGAACCGCACGGCGTAGAATCCCCAAGACATGCTAGCAACTTGGATGGCGCCATGCTTAGCCCAAATCGATTCTAGCCTGCGAGAAATTGCCTGGAAAGGAAACGTCTGCCCCAAGACCTTAATAATCAGTGCCGATCGCCACTTGCGCCGGTACCGGATCTTCTCCATCGCCTTGAAAGGGATCGTGGGGCACTTCGGGTCATCGTCCTCCGGGACCTCATCATCGAGGTCATCCTCACGCATAGCTGCCCCGACATCCTCGGAATCAGACTCTGCAACGTACCAAGCATCCTCCGCGAGGACGTCGCTGAAAAGCTTCGCCGAGCCTTGCCCTCATGCGGTATGAGTCGCCGGGCGTCTCGGGCTGTTCGTGCCATTGTTACCATTCTTGACCGGGCTCTCCTCCGGCGTCACACTGTCCTCGGCCATGGGTGTCGCCACAAACAGGGGGTTCACACACATCGCCTTCGGACGCTTTTTAGCTTGTTGAGTTTCGCGTTCCGACTTTCCATTCGGTGATGAGGACGTATCTGGCGGTCGCGTTGAGCCCGCGTTGATCTCTGGCGGGCGGGGATCCGGGAGGGGACCTCCCGGAACTGAGACAGTCATGGCGGAAACCAGGTCTTCGCACGACTCGAAAAATCGCCGCTCCGACAAAACCGGAGCTAGGGTTTTTTCGCCGCTTCGTTCTTTTACCGTAATGTTATTACTTTAAATAAGTGTTGAATGCTAAATTTAATCCATAGAGACAAATTAAACATATGTCTTGGATACTTCTTTACCAAAGGTGCGTTAAGGTTAGACCAAGTGAATTTGATTGAAAAAATATACGAACATATTTTTCAAGACAATCTGCAACATTCTTACACAAATGAAAATGTATTATGATGACACATGGCTAAACTATATTGGTATATTTTAATAATTTTACAGCAGAGCAAATGTCACATGAACAGATGAGAGTGATTATTTTTACTTAGCAATTCATCATTTTTACTTCATAATATTATCTCTATCTAATGTAATAAGGACACACAAATATCATTATATTTCTTGAAAAATTATAATATAATTATATCAGTCCACATATTTATAGTATCATAGATCACATGCTCTAGTTTAAAGTTTTATAACAGTTATTTTTTTTATTTTTTTTTATTTTGAATTTGGATAGTAATTTAGTTTTAACTTCTTACTAGTATTTTCAAAATTTTACCGTACCGGCGGGAGGACAAAAAAACCACTACAGGAACGCATTAGGTATAGGTTTTAGCAATAATTAATAAATCATTATAAGAAGTTAAAATGAAAATATAACATAAAAATTGTGTATATTTGGTTGCTCTAATACAAGTAAACAACTAAAATATAAGTTAAAGATATATATAGGTATAGGGTTAATTGCATGGTTGGTCACTGAGATTACAAAAATGTTCAATTTTGGTCATTCGAAATATTTAAATCTATTGGTGGTACTTCAGTTTACTGAAACCGTTCATATTTGGTCACTCTCCGTCTAACTCCTTTAACTTTGACTGATGTGTCAGTCAACTCTCAAAGTCGACCGTTAACTTAGTGACGTGGCAACTAAAAAATTATTAAAAATAAAAAATAAACTTTTATATTTTCCACCTCATTATTACATTCATTAAAAAATAAAAAAATAGAAAACCTAAATTTTTTTCTACAAACCCTCATACCCTACCCGACCCAAACTCCACCACCGCCGCGTCACCCACAAGGCTCTCCTCGTTGACGCCGTCGACACTCTCGTCGTTCCTTCCCAACCCATGGCTTAGGTGAGAAAAATTGAGGACTCCCTGACTTCTCTACTTCAATTTCTGCAATCTTTACGTTTTCAATTGCTCGAACATCGTGGTGATCGATGGTTTCTGTTTTGTTTGTTTGTTGATTCCATAGATATACAAACAAATTGGGGAGAAATATGGAGTGAATTGCTCGGAAGATGAGATACTGAATCGATATAGAAGGGTTTATGAATAACCTTGGGGTAGATCTCTTCTCAGGTATGTGAGTGAGTGTGGAACTTCAGCTATGGCGGCTGGCTATTTGGTTCTCTGTGTTGTTTCCCCTGTTTGTTTCAGTATTTGGGGCTATCTATTGTTGATAATCATAATACTAGGGATCCAATGCAATTTCCATTTGAAACTAAGGGCCTGTTTACTTTCATTTCTATTTCCTGTTTTTGAGAAAACAGATGTTGAAAACAGGTGAAAACAATATTTTGTAGTTTCCAAAAACAGGAGGAAGTTGCCACTTTTTGTTTTCATAGTTGGAAACGAATAGAAAACAGAATGAAAAGTAAACAAGTTTTCTTATTTGGGTTGCTAAATTTATGACATGAAAACAGAAAACAGGAAACGAAAATGAAAGTGAACAGGGCCTTAAAGTTTTGTCTTTTACCCTTTTTTGAGCTTTTGTCTCAGCATTAGGTTCCTTGAATGCGACGACGACCACCGCATCGGCTCTAACCGGGTCGGGCGGTTCTGGGGCGGCGGAGATGGGGGAGGAGACGGGGCGGGGATTGGAGAACGGGCGGTGGCAATGATCTCAGAGTTGTTGGTGATATCATAGTTGCGAAGAGTGCGGTGGTCTTGCAGCTCTGGCCTGCTGCCGTTGGATTGGAGGACCAGCCTTTGAGAGTTGACTGTCGTTGGATTGGATGTCGCTGGCGCAGGCGGCGGCAGAGGGATGGGAGGAGGAATTGAAGCCAGCGTCGGGGACGGGGATGCGGCAGGAGTCGGAGTCAGGTGGTGGTGGGGAGTGTTGCTACGGTGGTCGGATTCCGCGACGGCTGTGAAGGTTGGGTCGGGTATGAGGTTTGTAGAAAAGAAATTAGGTTATTTTTTTTATTTTTAATGAATGTAATAATGAAGTGGAAAATATAAAATTCTATTTTTTATTTTTAATAATTTTTAGTTGCCACATCACTATGTTAACAGTCAATTTTGAGAGTTGACTGACACATCAGCCAAACTGCCAAAGTTAACGGAGTTAGACGGAGAGTGACTAAACGTGAACGGTTTTAGTAAACTAAAGTACCAATGGATTTAAATGATCAAACTTGAACGTTTTTTGTAATCTCAGTAACCAACCATGCAATTGACCCCATAAGTATATAATGACAAATTTTATGGTCGATCAATTGGGCCACCGGAGGAGAGGACTGCGAACGCCAAAGGAGAGAGCCGTACGACATTCCACCGATTAGGGATTTTCACCGGGGAAGAAGGTCGCTCCCTTGCCCCTTTTTCGGTCATCCTGAAATTCCGGCTTCCTCGTCAGCGTTCGCAGAAGATTTTGTTCGACCTTGGGCGTTCTTGCTGGACTATCACCGTCAGATTCAAGTCCGCCGATTAGAATTCTGGAGGCTGATCGTTTCCGGTGGTTACTATCTCTCTTATGCGACTCGCCGATACTGGTCATTCTGACCTTGTGCGCCGCCATCGTCGATATTCGCTCTTGTGGTGGCTTCTTAATCTTTTTTGTAGGTTCGTGGTCAACTAAATACCGACACTTGACGGAATTGATGGAATCAAATTTCGATTGTGATTTTGATATCTCACCACCGTCTGTCATCTATGCCCATGCCGTCGCAATTCTTCGTTTAGTAATGTTCTTGCCTCTATTAATTAATTAATTAATTAATTCTTAGTGATAGCCTATTTTAGAATTGCATGTCTGATGGGTTGTTTTGGGGATAATGCTTTGACAATTATACTCTTTGTTCCTTGGTTGGTTTAAGCGTTGCATTGATTCTCACTGATAAGGTTTTTCTAGCTTCGCTTGTCTCTTCATCCCGGTGCGGTAAGTTCCCTTCCGCGCTATGGCGATCTCCTCATCTACCATATTCTCCCTCTGCGGGGCCGTGACGGTTGGACGGATAACTGGGCACTATGTTGTGTTTGTTTTGCAGGGGTCTAGGTTTTGGGAACACTTTCATAGACTTTCCTATCCCGAGGAATTGGTGGGATTTTTGTTTTTTTTTTTTTTAATTCGTTCTCGCCGCCATCCGACACGCCGGAGCAGACGCGGTCTGCCAGGTCTGGTCGGACCGGTCTGGTTGGATTTATGATTCGGTTTAAATAAATTTTTATTATATTTATTTTAAATACAATTGTTAGTATCTTAATTAGTTTAATATTGATAGTTGAATAATTAGTCTATAATTATTAATTATATAATTAGTATATAATTGTTAATTATATAATGTGTTATTTTATTAATTAGTTAAGTTGAAATAATTATTTAAATAACTATCTATCGTATTGAGTAAAGTAACTATCTAGTTAAATTAATTAGATAACCAAGTTGTATGTATCATAACTAGTAATTGATAAATTATGACTATGAACAAATTGCTAATCAAATAATTTAATATAAGAGATAAATAGATAATTATTGACTATGCTAATAGATAATTTATTATAATAATTATCTAAATAATTATTGGACTAAATAAATTGTAAATAATTGTTAATTTTAAATAATTATCTATGATGTTTTAGTTAAGTAATTGAGTAAGTTGAAATAAATATTTAAATAATTACCTATCGTATTAAGTAAAATAACTATCTAGTTAAATTAATTAGATAACAAATTGTATGTATCATAATTACTCTATGAAACAACAAGTAATTGCTCAAAAAATAATTTATTATAAGATATTAATAGAAAATTATTGACTATGTTTAGAGGTGGCGTCACCTGGTAATTCTGGAGAATCACGTAGTTCTGGAGGAGCTGCAAAGAGATTGAGAAGATTCATTGGGTGTAACATTAGCGCTAGTGTGAGAAATAGGGACCCAAATGATAGATATGAGCCACAACCACTAGTGACACCGATGAGTTTGAGGGCAAACGGTTTTCCTCAATTTGATTTTCAGTTGCCTAGTATGGCTGGTAGTGGAGCTGATCCCAGTCGTGATCATGCTTCACCGTTTGAGCCTTCATACGAGATTGATGACGAGTCGGAGGAGTATGAGTCGGATGATTTGAGTATCGCATTCCACCAGTCAGTCCGATCAGAGACAGAGGTGCCCCCAGCGGATCGTCACATGTCGTTACTGGGGTTCATGCTGTTACTGGGATCTATAGAGACCATGCAGGGCGTTTCTACAGAGCTCCACAGCCTGGTGAGGGATAGAGTGGTACTGCTGATGTGGGAGAGGCCTGGGAGGCTAGAAGAGCGTGTGCTGGAGGACCGAGCGACCCGAGTTTACTCCGTAGCTTTCTTGGACATGTTGCCCAACTTCAACATCTGGATGGAAGTTGGATGGGCAAAAAAAAGATGTGTAAGCACGTCGTTATCGTCCTTCATAACCTCTGTATGATAATTCTCACGTTCAGCTGCTTGCAACGCATACTGCATTGCATTCATCTCGCCCATCTCGTCTTTCCTAGACTTGGACCCGAGGTACCCCCAGCATCTCTCATCTGCTTCAGATATTCTTTATCCTCCTGACTCAATTTATTCATTCGACTGTGGCCCTCGGGATAAAGCATCTTCTCATGATTGTGATACCCTCGCCTTAAACCGTTTTCTTGCTCAATCACTGCTTGTATCTCCAAGAATGAAGGTCCATCAAGAGCATCTGGATCAACCAGTAGTTCTTTGATTTTAACCTTGAACATGCATCCCGATCCTTTTGAACTTGTATTGCCACGACTCTCCTTGGAAGGATCCGGCTTGTATGACTTCCTCTCCCTACTGCATTTGTCGCAATACATATAAACACATACCCAATACTCTATTGTTGCGCAACTCACGTGGCTTCATCGATCCCTTGGTTACAAAGAAACCAAGAGACATCGCGATGTTTTTGGTCACTGTTACAACATCTTCGAAATTGTCATATCGGACGTCATTGAGAAAATGGTCTGTGTAGTCACCAATTAGTTCAACATTGTAAGCCATGTCCACCTGCAATTATGATTTCTCAACTCGTTAGAAAGGTACAAATTATATGATTCTACAAAATTAAACTAAATTAATTGACTCTACAAAATAAAAATAATTTGACAATAAGAAATTTAATTAAATATAAATTATTAAACCAAATTAGCTCTACAAATTAAATCGAAACACAATAAACTAATTACCGCTACAACAAAACACAATCGCTTAATTAAACTAATTGTGCTTCAATTGACTCTACAAAATTAAACTAAATGCAATAATTTAATTAACTCTAAAAAATAATGATAATTTGACGATAAGAAAATTATTTAAACATAAATTATTAAACTTCTTTAGCTCTACGAATTAAATCTAAACACAATAAACTAATTAGCACTACAACATAACATAATCGCTTAATTAAACTAATTGTGCTTCAATTGACTTTACAAAATTAAAATAAATGCAATAATTTAATTAAATCTAAAAAATAATGATAATTTGACGATAAGAAAATTATTTAAATATAAATTATTAAACTTCTTTAGCTCTACGAATTAAATCTAAACACAATAAACTAATTAGCACTACAACAAAACACAATTTCTTAATTAAACTAATTATACTTCAATTGACTCTAAAAAATTAAAATAAATGCAATAATTTAATTAACTCTAAAAAATAACGATAATTTGACGGTAAGAAACTATTTAGCGTTACAACAAAATACAATCGCTTAATTCAAACTACATATGAATTTAACTATGGAAAATAGAAATAAAAGCAATAAATTAAATATAAATTATTAGATCTAGAATTAATAATATGTCTCAAATTAAAAAAAATAAAGCACTGCCGGCTATCGCTGTCCGCCCGCTAGCAACGGGCGTCGTCCGCCTCCGGCGAGCGGACGGGCAAAAAAATTACTGGCCAGGAGGAGGTCGGTCACGGGGGTTATCTGATTCTCTGGTCCGACGATGGGGTACGACTGCCGTCCAGTGGCCAACGAATGATGCTGACGAGATTGGTCCGGTGGCCGGCGACTTAGACTGCCGTCCGGTGGGCGTGAATCTGGCTATGATGTTTGTGGGGGGTTGGTGGTCGGGTGGTGTGTATGTTGTTTAAAAAACCATTTCAGCGAATAGAATATAAAGAAAAATTTGGAGGGTAAAATTGTCTTTTTAGTGTTTTTTACGAACGGCAAATAGTAATTACTCGGGCGGCAAATAACAATTTTTTTTTGGGCCACCAGTTATGAAGCAATCTGTTCGGCCCATAATTAAGCTAGCCAGCTGAAACTAGAGAGCCCAAAGCCCAAAGGTAGTGGGCAACCCCGCTAAGAGAGCAGGAGCAGGGAACAAACCAAATCGTGGGAAGTAGCCAGAGCCATAGAAGCCTAGACCGACTTGGATCGGAATATGGCGGTTCTGAATTTTTTGCCCTAAAAACGAAAAACCCTGATAAGCCATCCCCACAATCCACACACAGCCCCGTCTCAGTGGATCGACGGAGGCCTCATTTCCGACGAACAAGTGAACGGAGAAGAAGGAAGCTTCCGAGAAAGCTAAGCTGCCAGTCTCGACTGAGTGAGGTTTTAGCTTCGTCAACTTAAACTGCTGGGTGAGTTAACTGGACCTGTTAATTGCCTTCTCCCATTGTTTGCATCTGTTATCTGTTTTTGCTTGTTCCTAATTGATACGCGCTCTCTTTCTTTCGTTTAGGGTTTGGGTTTCTTTCCGGGGATTATCTCTGCTGCTTGTCGATCCTCTTCGGTTTTAAAGGTTAGGGTTTTCCTTGTTTTATTGAGTTTTGGTTTTTTTCTTCTTCCTGCTTGCTGTTTTCTCATCTGTTCCAGATCCAACTGTTTCAGTTCCCCTGCAATGGCTCACCTCGGTGGTGGCGCAGAAGCTCATGCACGATTCAAACAATACGAGTACAGAGCTAACTCGAGTCTTGTCCTCACTACCGACTCCCGTCCCCGAGATACACATGAGCCCACGGGCGAGCCCGAGTCTCTCCACGGCAAAATCGACCCCAGGAACTTCGGTGATCGTGTCGAGAGAGGCAGACCACCTGAGCTTGAAGAGAAACTTAAGAAAGCGAAGAAGAAGAAGGAGAGGGACAACCAGTTTGAACCTGTTCCAAGCCGCCAAGCTAAACGTCGAAGAATCCGGCAGGAGAGTGTACTCTCCGCAACCGAAGAAGGAGTCTACCAGCCCAAGACCAAGGAAACCAGAGCTGCATATGAAGCCATGCTTAGTGCCATTCAATCCCAACTGGGTGGTCAGCCTCCTAATATTGTCAGTGCTGCTGCTGATGAGATTCTGGCTGTACTTAAGAATGAGTCCTCGAAGACGACTGACAAGAAGAAGGAAATTGAGAAGCTGTTGAATCCAATCTCCAGTGATTTCTTTAATAACCTGGTTACTCTTGGAAGTCTTATCAAGGATTACCAAGATGGAGCTGATGCTGGTGGACCTACTGCTGTTAATGGTGAAGATGCTCTTGATGATGATGTAGGGGTGGCGGTTGAGTTTGATGAAGACAATGAGGATGAGGAAGAAGAGAGTGATCTTGATATGGTCCCAGAGGACGAAGAGGATGACGATGATGATGATTTGGTTAAGCGTGATCGTGGTGGGGCTATGCAGATGGGTGGTGCAATCGATGATGATGACGTGGGGCAGGCAAATGAGGGTATGAATCTTAATGTTCAAGATATTGATGCTTATTGGCTCCAGAGGAAGATCTCCCAGGCTTTTGAACAACAGATCGACCCACAGCAGTGTCAAACACTTGCAGAAGAGGTGCTAAAGATTCTTGCTGAGGGAGAAAACCGTGAAGTTGAGAATAAGTTGGTGTATCACCTCCAGTTTGAGAAGTTCAGCCTTATAAAGTTTCTCGTGCATAATAGGCTGAAGATTGTGTGGTGCACCCGTTTAGTCCGTGCCAAGGACCAGGAAGAGAGAAACTACATTGAGGAGGAAATGACAAGGTCAGGTCCTGATTTGGCTGCTATTCTGCTGCAGCTTCGGGCGACCCGAGCTACTGCAAAAGAGAGGCAAAAGAATTTGGAGAAAAGCATAAGAGAAGAGGCTCGCAGACTGAAGGATGGGACTGTTGGTGGTGATGATGATAGGGATGAAACTATGCTTGTTGAGAGAGATGCACACAGTAGTAGCTGGGTGAAGGGACAGCCGAAGTTGCTTGACCTGGAAAATATTGCTTTTGACCAGGGTGGTCTATTTATGGCAAATAAGAAATGTGACCTTCCAAACGGTTCTTACAGACATCAGAGCAAGGGGTATGAAGAAGTTCATGTGCCGGCTCTGAAACCAAAACCTTTAGGTCCTGATGAGAAGCTTGTTAGGATATCGGAGATGCCGGAGTGGGCACAACCAGCTTTTAAAAATATGCAACAGCTGAACAGGGTGCAGAGTAAGGTCTATCAGACGGCCCTTTTCGGTGCCGATAATATTCTCTTATGTGCTCCAACCGGTGCAGGAAAAACTAATGTTGCAGTTCTCACTATACTTCAGCAGCTTGGTATTTATAGGGACAAGGATGGTTCATTTGATCATAATGGCTATAAAATAGTTTACGTGGCACCCATGAAAGCTCTTGTGGCTGAAGTTGTTGGTAATTTGTCGGAACGTCTGAAAGATTATGGGGTGAATGTAAGGGAACTAAGTGGAGACCAGTCACTCACTCGTCAACAAATTGAAGAAACTCAAATAATTGTAACAACTCCGGAAAAGTGGGACATCATTACCAGGAAGTCTGGGGATCGCACCTACACCCGACTGGTTAAGCTCCTTATCATTGATGAGATCCACCTTCTTCATGATAATAGAGGCCCTGTGCTTGAAAGTATTGTTGCTAGAACTGTCAGACAGGTTGAGACAACGAGGGACCATATCAGGATGGTGGGATTGTCGGCTACTCTCCCTAACTATGAAGATGTGGCGCTGTTTTTAAGAGTCGATGTAGGGAAAGGGCTTTTTCATTTCGATAATAGCTACAGACCTGTCCCTCTTTCACAACAGTATATTGGTGTCTCTGTCAAGAAGCCATTGCAGAGATTCCAATTAATGAATGATCTTTGTTATGAGAAGGTAATTGCCGTAGCTGGAAAGCATCAGACTCTTATTTTTGTGCATTCCAGGAAGGAAACAGCTAAAACAGCCCGTGCAATACGAGACACTGCACTGGCTAATGACACTCTTGGGAAATTCCTCAAGGAGGACAGTGCTAGCCGGGAGATTCTCCAGGATCAGACTAATATTGTCAAAAGCAATGATCTTAAAGATCTTCTCCCCTATGGCTTTGCCATTCATCATGCAGGTTTGGCGAGGGCTGACCGTGAAATTGTTGAAGCTCTTTTTGGTGATGGGCATATACAAGTGCTAGTTTCTACTGCAACTCTAGCTTGGGGTGTCAACTTGCCTGCTCACACTGTGATAATCAAAGGGACTCAGATCTATAATCCAGAAAAGGGAGCTTGGACTGAACTCAGTCCACTTGATGTTATGCAAATGTTGGGTCGAGCTGGTAGGCCTCAGTATGATTCGTATGGTGAAGGTATTATAATCACAGGTCACAGTGAACTGCAGTATTATCTGTCCTTGATGAATCAACAACTTCCAATCGAGAGCCAGTTCATATCCAAATTAGCCGATCAGTTGAATGCTGAAGTTGTGCTTGGTACTGTTCAGAATGCAAGAGAAGCGTGCAATTGGCTTGGTTATACCTACTTGTATGTACGGATGTTGAGGAATCCCACTCTTTATGGTTTAGCATCAGATATTCTTACAAGGGATATCACGCTGGAGGAGAGAAGGGCTGATTTGGTAAGTAGTATTTAACTCTATGAATAATTTATTGCCTTTTAAGTAAAGTGCCTGACCAGTGGTAATCATGTGCATCTCTTCTCATGGATTTAGTTTGCAATCGCTGGAAGTTTTGCTAAAATGCTTGATAATAGGTCTTGTGGAGTAGAAATTGATTGTTTTCTGTGAATGGTGGTTTATTAACGTGAATAGTGATCTAATTGCTAAGGCCAGAGGCTATGCAACTTGGATGCTTGTGCTAGTGTTGATCAATAGTGATCTAAGCTAGAATGCACACATCCTACATGGATCATTGTTTGAGACCTAACAATGTCACTTTTTACTTCTGCAGATTCATTCAGCTGCAACAATTTTGGACAAGAATAACTTGGTCAAGTATGACAGGAAAAGTGGATATTTCCAGGTTACTGACCTTGGTCGTATTGCGAGCTACTACTATATTACTCACGGCACCATATCCACCTATAATGAGCATCTGAAACCAACTATGGGGGACATTGAGCTGTGTCGCTTGTTCTCGCTAAGCGAAGAGTTTAAGTACGTAACTGTTAGGCAAGACGAGAAGATGGAACTAGCGAAGCTTTTGGAACGCGTTCCGATTCCTGTGAAGGAGAGTCTGGAGGAGCCTAGTGCTAAGATCAATGTTCTTCTGCAAGCATACATTTCACAGCTGAAGCTTGAAGGCCTGTCATTGACTACTGATATGGTTTATATAACACAGGTATTTTCTTGGTCCTTGTACTATTATTATCTGTTAGTAGCTCTTGTTGGATTTAGACCTACATATGCTGAAGCTTTAATTTTTTCTTAATTTATTTTCTTTCTTTTGGATGGTGCAGAGTGCAGGTCGTCTTCTTCGAGCACTTTTTGAGATCGTCTTGAAAAGAGGGTGGGCGCAGCTGACTGAGAAGGCTTTGAACTTGTGTAAGATGGTTAATAAGAAGATGTGGAGTGTCCAAACACCCCTTCGCCAATTCAACGGGATACCAAATGAGATTCTTATGAAATTGGAAAAGAAAGATTTGTCGTGGGAAAGATACTATGACCTCACATCACAGGAGATTGGTGAACTCATTCGTTTCCCGAAGATGGGTAGGATGTTGCATAAGTTCATCCATCAATTTCCAAAGCTGAATCTTGCAGCTCACGTGCAGCCAATAACTCGAACTATTTTGAGGGTGGAGCTCACTGTCACCCCTGATTTTCAGTGGGATGACAGGGTTCATGGGTACGTGGAACCATTTTGGGTAATTGTTGAGGACAATGATGGCGAATATATCTTGCACCATGAGTATTTCATGCTAAAGAAGCAGTATATTGATGAGGATCACACATTGAATTTCACTGTGCCAATCTATGAGCCGTTGCCCCCTCAATATTTCATCCGTGTCGTATCTGATAGGTGGCTTGGATCGCAAACTGTTCTTCCTGTCTCTTTCAGACACCTAATTTTACCGGAGAAGTACCCCCCTCCAACTGAGCTCTTGGATTTGCAGCCTCTTCCTGTGTCGGCTTTGAGAAATCCTTCCTATGAGGCTCTCTATCAGGGTTTTAAGCATTTTAATCCGGTCCAGACACAGGTCTTCACTGTCTTGTATAACACAGATGACAATGTCCTGGTTGCTGCCCCGACTGGGAGTGGGAAGACGATATGCGCAGAGTTTGCAGTGTTGAGGAATTACCAGAAAGGACCTGATAGCATCATGCGAGCCGTCTATATAGCCCCTCTTGAAGCAATTGCTAAGGAGCGATATCGTGATTGGGAGAGGAAGTTTGGTAAAGGCCTTGGCTTGAGGGTTGTGGAACTAACTGGGGAAACAACTACTGATTTGAAACTCATCGAGAAGGGTCAAATAATTATCAGTACTCCAGAGAAATGGGATGCACTGTCCCGTCGGTGGAAGCAAAGAAAGAATATTCAGCAAGTGAGTCTTTTTATAATTGATGAGCTTCACTTGATTGGAGGCCAGGGTGGTCCAGTGCTAGAGGTGATTGTCTCCAGGATGAGGTACATTGCAAGTCAGATCGAGAACAAGACCAGGATTGTGGCCCTTTCATCTTCTCTTGCTAATGCTAAAGATCTGGGGGAGTGGATAGGAGCTACCTCGCATGGTCTCTTCAATTTCCCACCTGGTGTCCGTCCTGTTCCCCTAGAGATACACATACAAGGGGTGGATATTGCCAATTTCGAGGCAAGGATGCAAGCCATGACGAAGCCAACTTACACAGCAATAGTTCAGCATGCAAAGAATGGGAAGCCTGCCATTGTCTATGTGCCCACGAGAAAGTATGTGAAGGCCACAGCTGAGGACTTGATGTCGTACTCTGCAGTTGACGGCGGTGAAAATCCTGCCTTTTTGTTGCGACCCTCCATAGAGCTAGAGCCTTTTATAACTAAAATTCAGGATGAGACTCTGCGGGTCACTCTAACCTTTGGGGTCGGTTTCTTACACGAGGGATTGACTGATTTGGATCAGGAGGTTGTCTCGCAATTGTTTGAAGCAGGTTGGATTCAGGTTTGTGTAGTGAGCAGCTCGATGTCTTGGGGAGTGTCTCTGTTGGCGCACTTGGTAGTTGTGATGGGAACTCAGTATTATGATGGGAGAGAAAATGCTCACACGGACTACCCGGTTGCTGATCTGTTGCAGATGATGGGCCACGCTAGTCGACCGTTGCTCGATAACTCCGGGAAGTGTGTAATCCTCTGCCATGCACCTCGTAAAGAATACTATAAGAAGTTTCTCTACGAAGCCTTCCCTGTTGAGAGTCACCTGCACCATTTCCTGCATGATAATTTTAATGCTGAAATAGTCGCTGGAGTTATCGAGAACAAGCAGGATGCAGTTGATTATCTCACCTGGACATTCATGTACAGGAGGTTGACTCAAAATCCAAACTACTACAATCTGCAAGGCGTGAGTCATAGGCATCTCTCTGATCATCTGTCAGAGTTAGTTGAGAACACGTTGAGCAACTTGGAAGCAAGCAAGTGCATTGCAATTGAGGATGACATGGATCTTTCTCCCCTCAATCTTGGCATGATAGCATCTTACTATTACATCAGCTACACAACCATCGAGCGCTTCAGCTCGTCTTTGACTCCCAAGACAAAGATGAAAGGTCTCCTCGAGATTCTGGCTTCTGCCTCGGAGTATGCACAGCTTCCAGTACGACCGGGGGAGGATGAGAAGCTCCGAAGGCTGATGAATCACCAGAGATTCTCGTTTGAGAATCCCAGGTACAGTGATCCTCATGCAAAAGCCAACATTCTGCTTCAAGCTCATTTCTCGAGGCAGACAGTGGGAAAGAATCTAGCACTCGACCAGCGGGAGATTCTCCTTTCTGCCAGTAGGTTGCTCCAGGCAATGGTTGATGTCATCTCAAGCAACGGATGGTTGAACCTTGCACTTCTTGCAATGGAGATTAGCCAGATGGTGACACAAGGGATGTGGGAACGGGATTCCGTGCTGCTGCAGCTTCCCCACTTCACACGGGAATTGGCCAGGAAGTGCTTGGAGAACCCTGGGAAGAACATAGAGACTCTGTTTGATTTGGTGGAGATGGAGGATGATGAGAGGCGGGATCTGCTGCAGATGTCTGATCCCGAGCTGCTGGACATTGCCAAGTTCTGCAATCGGTATCCGAACATCGATATGACGTACGAGGTTCAAGGCGGGGAGAATGTGAGGGCTGGAGATGATGTGACCCTACAGGTCGTGCTGGAGAGGGATCTGGAAGGAAGGACAGAGGTAGGTGCGGTGGATGCCCCAAGGTACCCCAAGTCCAAGGAGGAAGGGTGGTGGCTGGTGGTCGGTGACACCAAGACGAATCAGCTGCTGGCAATCAAGAGGGTATCTCTGCAGAGGAGACTGAAAGTTAAGCTTGATTTTGCGGCTCCTGCTGAAGTTGGAAGGAAGAGTTACACGCTCTATTTCATGTGCGACTCTTATCTGGGTTGCGACCAAGAGTATAGCTTCACGGTGGATGTTGAAGGAGCAATGGAAGATGGCGAAAGAGACTGAATGGCTGCCATTTTTGTATGGCGGCGTGTTAGAGAAATGTTACGCTAGTTTGGATTTGAGTGGGAACATTTTGCGTTCGTAGCTTAAAACAAGAAAGACCTGAGCATTGGTTTCTTTATCGTGATGTGTAATTTACGCTATGTAACCTATCTAAACATCTGGGCGAATTGACAGATGCCCTTGAATGTATGCTCTGCTTTATTTTGTTTTGGTTGGATGCCGCTGCAAAAGCGTTCTTCTCCTTATAGCGTCTCTCTTATTTTCAGTCCACATAATTGGCCGCAACGGTAGAGGCTCTACCTACCGCCATTTTCTGCTTGCAATCAACAAGCAGTAGCTATGGATTCCGATTTCTGCATTCCCCCTTTTCAGCTACTCCGATTTCAGTATCAGCCGGAGCTCCCTCCCTGCCTTCAGGTTCCTTCCTCCTCTACTCCATTTGTCAGTACCACTCGCACGTGCAGTCAGTCCTCTGCGATCTCCCTGTTTCATGCAATTTAATTCCTTACTGTCTGCCTTCTTCCTTCTTTACAATCCATGTTAGCTCAGATCAGCCTTTCCTGAGGATAGATCTGCTTAGTGTAACGAAAGCCGGAGATTGAGGAAGGGTTAGGTGGAGTTGGCACAAGTAGATCTTGTTGCAGCCATTGCCTTTTCCCTTCCGTAAAACGATTACGACTTCTTATTGCATTCGGATCAGAGAAGACTGTTTGTTTTCAGTTCTTTTTCTTAATTGTTTTTGGGGTCATGGCTTGTCACAGGGAAGGGAACCACTGTGAGGGTGTAATTTGGCGATGGTACCACAGCAGCTGATCCAGCCTTTAGCCCACTTCCTGAGGGCAACTGCTAAAGTTCCTGATGCTCATATCATCACTGAACATCCACCTTACAAGTAATATTTCTGTCTTACCTCTATCATATGGGCAACTATGGTTCTGTTTCATTCAATGCAATCGTCACGTGTTGAAGCTCCGCGTCTTCTAGCCCTACACGGTTGGACTAGTCCTTTGTGGAAGGCAGTCACCAGATGGACATAATGTCATATTGGGTGTTCACAATGCTCTCAAGACTCATTATCCTAACAGTGTATTGCCTGGATTTCTGGGTAAATCATTCTTGTTCATTTCTTTGATTTCTGGTTGAGGTTTTGGAGACTAGTACAGTTCAGAATCAGTCAGTCAGTCAACCAAAAGCTAAGCATGATGTAACTGCTCTTGATGGCTTACCAAAAAAAATTGTTGGATGATGGTTGGTAATATTTTTTTTGCCAACATCACTGTTTGTAAATTAATGATTCTGTGAACGAAACAAAAGCCTTCAGTTGAAGGAGTAATCTTAGATACACTGCAATTGATGTGCTTCATATGACAATATTCTATTGACAGGTTGGTCCGAGGGATTGTTTGCACAGAAAACTCTTCAAATCGATGACAACATTCTTTGTACGTACAAAAATCAAGGTACCTAATAGAATCATGTAACGGTCATGTTGACATTGTCTATTCTCGGAAACCTATCCAGTTTGAGTAAGTTGTTCTATGATCGCACTCTGCAAAGTGGGTATGATTTGCTTGGAAGGACCAAAGATCAGATACAAACAACTGAACAAGTTAATGCAGCGTTGGCTGCCTGCACAGATCTTAAGTTGGATGCCCTTGCTATCATTGGAGGTAGGGTTAGTCCCTAAGGTTGCGTCAACAAAACATGATGAACTTTGAAGTATTAGTAACCATTCCTGCTACGCATATCCAAAGGGGTTAAATCAAATACGGATGCTGCTCAACTTGCTGAGACGTTTGCAGCTGCAGGGTGTCCAACCAAGGTACATTTGTATGCATTTTAAAGCTGAATTGAGATGCTAGCTGTTCTGTCCTTTAGATGCATTGTTTAAGATTTTCCAGTTCTCTCATTACTTCAATAATTGATGCTTTTGCACTTTGCAGGTGGTTAGTGTCCCTGTTACTTCGAATGGAGATCTCAAGAATCAATTTGTGGAAACTAATGTTGGGTTTGATACAATCTGCTAAGTTTGGTTACTATAATGCTTCATGTTGTACTTTTTTGAAAACTACTCTTCATGTTATGCTAAACAGTGAAACTCCGGTTCTCAAACATTGAATGTGCAGTCTCATTTATTTTCATTCTGCAGGTTAATTCCCAGCTCATCAGCAATATGTGTGCTGATGCTCTTTCTGCTGAGAAGGTATACCAGTATTTTTCTTATTCACTTCTCTGATGGTAATTGATAAATGAATTCTCTCATATTGCCTTTACTCCCAGTCATTGCAAAGATTTTAACCTGTTGTCTCTTCTGCACTACTATTATTTTATTCGGCTAATGGGTCGTAAAGCTTCTCATGTTGCCTTGGAGTGCACTCTTCAATCTCATCCCAATATGGTTAGGATTCATTGATTCACTAGTTTCTTAGTTTCATGTATTTTTATATATCTATTGTAGTGCAGTGTCATTCTTGCCTGTTCATATTACTTTCCTGTTTCAGGTCATTCTTGGTGAAGAGGTAGCAGCATCAGAACTTACTCTGTTTGACATAACTAAGAAGATTTGTGATGCAGTCCAAGCCAGAGCAGAACAAGATTTTGAACAATTTTGAAAACCTTTCAGATCTCTCTCAAGTCATCTTCTTTTCTTTATGTAATCTAATCCAACATGATTGCAACAGATAATAACCACAGAGTTATTCTGCTGCCAGAGGGTCTAATTGGAAGTATTCCTGAGGCGTATGCACTACTGAAGGTACCTAGCACTTCTAACAAAATCGGAATTGCTTCTATGCCACAAAGGATAATGTCTTTACTTTAGGTTTCTTGAATTGGTTTATGGTTTCACATCTTACACTCATAAGCACAATTGTTTCTAAAGAAACATGAGTAGTCACACTCACATATGCTACCATATTCTTGCGGCAGGTTTAAATGGTTACATGGCAACTCTTACTAACTTCAAGAACCCTGTGAATACATGGCGTTGCGCTGCTGCCCCAAGCACAGTATTTCTACTTCCATCTATTTACTTTCTAATTTCTATTTGATAATGCTTGTAGATGGCAGCACCTTAAGATCTATCTTTACTTGGTATATTGCACTGACTTCCGTGATCTGTGAATTTTAGGCAATGTTGACTGTGAATTGATGGGCACAAAGTCCCGGAGCATCTTCAAGTGGAAAACCTGCTATTCACCCAGCTACTGTTCACTTGAATGGCAAAGCATATGGGTGAGTGTTTCCAACTTCCTCTTTTAATCCCCCCTTGTTTTCTGTATTGAGTTAAAACATGGAGATAAGGATTACAACATGGCTTCTACATGGTTGTTGGTTGCTGAGACAAAACGCAGTGAGATTCTTGTTGGATGATCTGTACAGAAACCCGGGGCCGCTTCAGTTTGACGGTCCAGGGGCAGATGCCAAAGCTGTGACTTCGTGCGTTGAAGACCAAGATTACATGGGCAGAATGCAGGAATACTTGGACAAGGTGAGTTGTTATGTTATTAGATCACACTTCGCTCTCAGTTTCTTTTCTTTCATTTTGTTTCCTAGTGCTCATTTGTATAAAGTCATGGTGGAAGCTTTAATCAACAGGTCATCGCTAAACCTGGTAATGAATGCTACTGAGTTAGAATAGATCGCACCTTCTGCCACATTAGTTAATAATGATTAGCTAATGGAGTAGGATTCTCTGTGGATTATGTACTTTAGAGGATTTAGAAGTTGACATTTTGTTTGTATGTACGTTTCCAGGTTCGTACCATAGTGAAACCAGGTTGTTCGCCTGAAGTTCTCAAGGCTGCTTTGAGTGTAATGGCTTCAGTGACAGAGGTTCTTACCACCATGTCATCAACTCCATCCAATGGCCTCATATCCTTGTAGACAGACTGTCCTTTCTTGCGGTTATATTCTCTCTTTCTGCATATTTGGGATGAAGTTTTCGAACAGAGTGACAGAAGAACACTTACCTTTTTTCCTTGTCATTTCCTTTTTTGAGAGGCAGTAACTTAGTTTGTTACTATATCACTAGTTAATTGGCCCGCGCTTAGCTGCGGGATAACTTTTTTTACCTATATTTCATTAATCTCCATCAAATCATGTAATCTAAACATGAGTTTGTACTAATTTAGCCTCTAATAAATTTAAAAAGGCCAAACAAACTTTTCTCACATTTGGGATAATCACATGCTAAATTCATTCATTAACCTAAAAAGTTCTCAACTGAATATGAGTAAACCTAAAAAAGTAACTTGAAATTAGAGCAAGTCTTGTGGTTCGAGTGCCATTTTCTTGTTTGGCCTCGATGTTGAATCTTTTTTGTAAAGTTATCTTATGTGTTTGAATGAAACTATTCAACTTTGTATAAAAAAATAAAGTACTACAACTAAAGGCAAGATACAATAATAAAAAATCATTATATATTTGGTGAGTTAGAAGTTGCAATAAATTTTCATGTAGTATTTGACCAAGAACAATATATTTTTGTTGTACACATGTAGTATTCAGCTCATGCAACAAATGCACCTCATAACATGGCGTAGCCAGAACTCATTTAGAGTGAGTCCGTTTGAAGAAAAATACACATGATAAATAGTTTTTCTTAACTTTGTAATTTGAATTATATTTCAAAAATTGGAAAATTAAAATACAATGGTAATCAAAACTATAAAAAATATTACTCTATATGTACGGAACAGTTATTTATGATTTAGTTAGCTAAAATTTGGTGAAAAATTTGTTCTTAATATTGAATAAGCGCACATTGATTTTCAGTGGGTCATATGCACCATTGTTGTTTTTACATATCTTATTATAAAATTTTGAATATAGATAAGTAAATTCTACATCAAGCATTTGTAAGGCCAACCACTTTAAATTAGATGCACCCTAAAATTTATTCTCAATTATTTACTATAACTAATTTATTAATTTTTCTTCCGATTCAGAGTGGAATCCGAAATCCACCCTCTTAACATCTAGCTCCGCCCTCAGTTGCTTGTCTTTCCTTATCCTTTTCCTACTACCTAATTGTTTGTCTCTCTTTTAGTTATCCCAAAAATCCTCTATTGCATTCCGTAAAAATAAAAATCCTCTGTTGCATTAGCTAGATACCCATACTGAAAATACGGTGAACGGAGCCAAGGTTAAGAAAAAGGAAAAGGACCCTTTTGGCAAAGGGAGGAAAGAAAAGGAAGTGCGTCTCTGTATCCCAACTGAGTGTGATGTGTGAATTAGTTAATTGACTATATATAATTTGGTGAACATGATTATGAGAATGAGAGAATTGAGAAGGAGATGGAGGCGGCCTGATGCTGCAGTGAGAGAGAGAGAGGAGATGGAGGTGGCCTAGATGCAGTGAGAATGATGATGGTGATTGGTTGTGGGGTTTGCTTGGAACGTAGGGAAGAGAGAGGGAAGTAGGTTGATGGGTCTCAGTGTCTTGATGGGAAAGAAAGTGAACCGGGAAAGCCAAAAAGTAACGTAGAAAGAGGGTGGTACGGATGAGGTGTAACCTTTTCACTGCAATCAACGACTATACTTGTTTAGCCCAATGGGCTGAGCGTGGGCTTACATACAAATGTCTACAGGTGATCACAAAATCTCATAGTGAACAGTAAATCCCGAATTTTTCTTAAAGAACCGTAACCTTGCTTTTTTGGTAAATTTTTAGTACTTATGGTTTAATAATTCTAATAATTATGGTAGACGATTATGGATGATAAGCCGGGTGAGTGGGGATGAGTTTTTACTTTTAACTAACTGTTTTGGTTTTGTTGTAATAAAGGCTGCCATTTGCTGGGAAATTTTAGGATGCCTCAACGATGGTCTGAAGGGAAGCTATTGTTCTATCATTCATTCCTTCTATATATAAAAGATAGGTTCAATTACTGTATCATTTCTGTCGTTTAGGGTTTCCAAAGGCCTTCACAACAAATAAATTTCCCACTCACCTCTTCCTCTCGCCTGCATGGTCTCCCCCAATTCCAGCAAACGCCCATCCCTTCTGTACACCCACTGATGCAGACGTCGCTTCTCCTGCACGGCAACCCTACTGAAACCTCTGTCAAACACGTCAGCAGCCATGAATCGTATTGTACTTGCTTTACTGACCTTGATTAGGGTATTGGTACTCCCAACCCTTGGAGCCGGATTGCTTCGTTCATGGTCCTCTCTCACCTCAGTTTGTGCCCTATATCGTTTTCGCGTTCTCTCCCTTTCTCTCCCACCTCCGTCCAGTTCTCGGCTTTCGGCGTCTCTTTCCAAACTACGCTCCTCCTTTCACTAGCCTCATGGAATCATACTGTCCTTTCCAATCTCACATGGACAGAGGAACAATGGACGGAGAAGAGGGCCCTTACCTAGGAGGAAAAGGCAGACCCGCCGGCGGGTGGTGAAGACTACGGTGAGTGGATTTTCTCTTTATTGTTTTCTGCATCTTTTTTAGCAGTAGATTTGAGATAAGTCATGTCCCAAGTTTGGATCTATTAGGGAAAAATTCAAACTTGAATTTCCCACACTCTCTTCACGTTGATCCGGTGTCTTTGAAGGAAGGAAGATCTCCTCAAGCCGAAGCGACGTCGTTGCAGCTAATGACTAAACGATCGTGGAGCGATGTCGTTTCTGGTGGAACTGGCAAACTTCCCAGTTGATACCCAATTTCCTGTTTTATGTCTTTTTTCCTTTTTCGGGCTGTACTACCTTCAGACCCAAGTTTGTCTCATTTACCTCTTTTGTAAGCGACTCGCTCCTACTGTCACTCTAGAAAATGGCCAAGTGTAACCACTTCCTAAAGCGTAGTATAGCAGGTTTGGGTTTTAATGTCAACCTGGGTCCTAGATGTGATGACTACCCCGTGAGTTCTTATTATTTAGCAATGAAACTTTAGTGAAGATCAAAACAAGCAAAGCAAGTAAAAAGGTTGTTTTCAAGTAGAGAGAGGTCACCCGGATATGGTTCCCCCTAGACTGCAGTTGATGACTCGGTATTTTCACATGTTTTCCCATTTGTTTCTTGATCGTTTAAGCTTGCATTATTGCTTCTTTGGCCTATTTTACGCTAGGTTGTGTTCCTTTGTCACATTTCAGGTCCTAGCACATAAAGTGAAGCGTAGGCGCAAGTTTCAAGTCAATCGGAGATAATTGGCGACTCGGGGGAAGAAACTCGGGTATGACTTGAAGAAGAAGGGATTTATACCTCATTTTGTGACCATATAATCATGTAATCTTGTCATGAGAAGAAAGAGGACGAGACTACGAGCGTCTGGGATCAAACGGCACCTGATTTGGAGTCTGAACGAGGGAGAAACGAAGAATCAAAGATAGGGGAAAATTGGTTTCGGGCTTCTCTGAGAAACAGAAGGGGGCCCTATCGTGAACCAAAAATCCCCGGTCGTGAACCAAAATCCCCGGTCGTGACCCAAAAATCACCGGTCGTGAACCAAAAAATCCCCGGTCGTGACCTAAAATACCCGACCGGGTATTTTGATCGGGGATCGCGAACGCAGGCTGTTAAAAGCCTGTTTTGTGCGTTTTTGCAAGGGAGAGCTGGGTTTTGGATCCCAAATACCCAAGGGACGAACCAAAGAGAGAGAGGGCGATTTGATGGCATTCTTGGAGTGGAATTGGAGGGTTTCTTTGCCTTGGAAGCTCGAGGAACAAGCCCGGACTTGAAGACTGATCATCTGAAGATTCTTACTGCAGTCTCTCTCTTCTCTATGGAGTAACTTCCCTTCACTTAGGTTTTGAGGAACCCTAGCTATGTTTGTTTGATTGGATGATTGTATGAGTACTCTGACTTGATAATCTTGAGTTCATATTCAATCTATGCATGTTTTCATGATTCAATTCTGCTTTCGTCGAGATTATTGATTCTGCTTTGATCCTATGAGAGGGAATACCTGATTAGGTCAATAGAGCACCATAGATTGATAGTAGTGGATAGATTGCTTTAGTCGAGGGTTGATTCACTGCTTTGTATCGATTGAGAACCTCTTTCGATAGAGGGAGTCTAGTTCAGAACGCCTTGATCAGTTGTTCTAGAGAAGGATACGTCCCTCTAGGCAATTGACTCAAGAGGGCCTTGTTCCTTTAGTCGAGACTCAAGGTCTAGTCAAGGATTCTCCACATTGTGAATGAAAGTGAAACAAGTTAGAAATCATCAATCGTTAGTCTGGCTAGTGGCTAGGGGGAATCATACCTAAGTGAGTTCCCAACTTGTAATTAGATTAACTTTAACTGTAGTTTGCTAGAGTAGTTTTAGTTCTTTCATCTTAATCTGGTCTGCTAAATAATAAACTGAAGCTGAGTAATAGTAACTCTAGAGATCCGTGGATTCGATATTTATCACTTGAGCCACTATACTGTAGTCCCTTCCATTGGTTACACTTGGCCTTTGTTAGGAGTTGTGTCATAGCGAGTCAGCAGTTAAGCCGAATTGTAATTTACCAAGTTCAGGTTCAATGATAGTTATACTGCGGGAGGTTCTTAAACTGTCTGAAGTCTCGACTAAAGGTCTGCAGACCCTCTCAATCTGAATCTCCAGCGGGCGACTAACCTCCACCAGAGTAAATAGATTGAGGCCCTAACGAACCAAACCTCCACTACCGAAGTAAATTCGGTACATAATAGTGAATTGACTCCTCGACTAAAGTCGCCAATTCACTATCTTCAATCAAGGGTGCTCTATCAACCTAGGCAGATATTCTCTTTCTAGGTTAAAGCAGAAACAATAGGAATTTTATCAGGATTCATGCCATTCAACAAAACAAACCTCAATTGAATATAATCATATCACATAATTTGTACTTGGGTTCATACAATCAGACCTAACATACAAATCTAGGGTTCTTCATACCCAGGTGAATAAGAAAACTACTCCATAGAGAGAGGTGGGAAATCTAGCTCAGATGCGGAAACCATACTGTGAAGGATGATAATCTGCTTCTGGCACTCAATCAGGTCTTCTCCAAGCTCAAGCCGGGCTCCAATGGTGATGGAGATCGATCTATGACACTTGTAGAGTCAGGTTCGTCACTTTCTCTCTCTAGGTATCGCTCTTTCTCTCTAAAACTCGGAACCCCTCACTTTTGGCCTTCTTTTCCCGGCCTGAATACCCGGTCGGGTATTTTGAGTGGCGACCGGGTATATTCAAAACGCCGCGTCTGAAGACAGGGGAAAATCCCCGATCAATGCCAATAATCCCCGACCGGGAATTTCTGCTCTCTGCCCGGGCCCCCTTTTGCTTCTCGGAGACGCCCGAAGCAACAAATCCCCAGTCTGCTCCAAATAATACCCGGCTGGGTATTTCTTCTCATGGCCGGGTATTTCTCCTCTAGCACACTTCACCCCAAACGTGCTCCTTTCGACCCGAAACTCGTTTCTTCGCCTTGATGCCAACGCTAAGCCCTGAAATATGACATAAACGCACAACCTAGCGTGAAATCGGCTTAAAACATGAGAATCAACATCTCAAATGGCTCAAGAATAGGGGTAAAAACATGTGTAATCAATGGTCTATCAGTAAGGCACTGAACACTTCCTCCTCTAGCTATTTAAGCAGTGGATGGTAATGAGACAATCTAGGTATTTCTCTTCCAATAACAAAGCATTGTTATGGTATCAGAGCCTACACAACCCTAGCCACCATGGAAGTGCAACAACAAGCTGGGAACAACAACCAGCAAGCTGCCAACAATGAACAACCTGCTCCTGCGGGCAACAACAACAACAACAATGTTAACGTGAATGTCGATCCTATGACAAATCCTTATTTTTTCCATGGATCTGAGCAGCCAGGGTTGCAGCTAGTGGGTTAGAAACTAACCACCACTAACTACAACGACTGGAGTAAAGCTATGTTTAATGCACTAGGAGCCAAGAACAAGCTCGAGTTCATCAATGAAGTTTTGACAGAACCAGCAGGAGATAGTCCCCTGCACTGGTCTTGGACCAGTAACAACATCATGGTACTTGCTTGGATACAACAAGCGGTTGAACTTGGAATCAGGAAAACAATTATGTCCTTCAAGTCAGCCTATGAGGCTTGGAGAAGCCTTCGTTCCAGATATGGACAAGGAGATATGGTCAGAATCACTGAAATTGTTAAGGATCTGGCCTCCATTAAGCAACGTAATCAGTCTGTTACAAAATATTATGGCAATCTCATTGCTTTGCACAATGAGCTTGATAAATATCAGCCCCTTGAACCTTGTGACTGCACCCCTACTAGCCACACTGATTGTAGGGCTATGAAACAAGTATTCTACTATAGAGATACTAACTATGTCATTCAGTTCCTTAGAGGATTGAATGATAACTATACAACTATTAGATCTCAAGTTCTTTTTGGAGATGAACTACCTACAATTGATAGGGTTTTTCAAAGGGTTCTCCAACATGAAAGACAGATCTATGGGACACAACAAAGTAAGGCCCTTGCTGCTGATTCTACTGTTTTAGCTGCTCAAACTTGAAACTTACAGAACAGGAGGGCTAGGCCTTATTGCACTCACTGCAAACTCCATGGTCACACTGAAGATGTGTGTTACCATAAACATGGCTGGCCTCCTGTTATGAATCCGAGGACAAGCACCTCCACTGGCAAGGTTCTTGAATGCACTCACTGCAAACGCCAAGGCCACACTGAGGATAGGTGTTTTGTGAAGCATGGATACCCACCAAACCCACGAACCAATGTTAGGGGCAGATCCTATGCAAACGCAACTGCAGCATCACCACCTGTTGACAATCAACAAGTGATCAAGCTTACCAAGGCTGATTATGACAAATTCATGCGCCTCCTTGCTGACAACAGCAACCAGAAGCCTCAAACCAGTTCTGGTCCTTCCTTCTCAGCTGCTGCCTTCACTACTACTGATTGCTCATCCTTAGGTAAATACTCCTTTAGTGCCCCTGATAAGTTGCCTTATCATCATACTTGGATTCTGGACACGAGTGCATCAGACCATATAGTCTGTTCCATTGATCATCTTTTCAATCCTAGACCAATACACAGTGTGTATATCACATTACCAACATTAGAGCAAGTCCAAGCAACTCATGCTGGAACTGTTACATGTGTGGTTGATCTAACCCTTGAGGATGTCCTATTTGTCCCCAAATTCAGTTTTAACCTTGTTTCTGTAAGCAAGCTCACTAGAAACAGGTCTCTTTCCTTAACCTTTCATTTAAATACATGTTTGATCCAGGATATGCAGCAGAAGAGGATGACTGGTTCTGCTGAATTGTTCCATGGACTCTACCACATCAACAACATTTCCCTCCCTAGCAAACCAAAACACATCATAGCTCTTACTGCACAGTCTTTTGATCTTTGGCATTTTCGCCTTGACATGTTTCTCATTCCAAAGTTCCACATTTGAAACAAATTTGTAATTCCATAGAAACTGATAGGTCACTACCCTGTGATGTTTGTCATTTTGCAAGACAAAAGAAACTTCCTTTCCCTTGTAGTTCTACTGTTACTACAAGTGCTTTCGAATTAATGCATGTGGACATATGGGAACCCAACCCTACTCCAAGTTATGATGGTTATAAGTATTTTTTTAACCATTATAGACGATTTTTGTAGGATGACATGGATCATCCTTCTGCAAACAAGAGCAGAAGCCAGAACCAAACTTCAGCAGTTATGCCTTCATGCTGAAAGACAATTTCAAACCTTTGTCAGAAAAATCAAGAGTGACCAAGGCAGAGAGTTCCAAATGACTAATTTTTTCAACCAAACTGGAATTTTTCATGAACTTTCATGTGTTGAAAGCCCTCAACAAAACAGTGAAGTTGAGAGGAAACACCAACATATACTTGTAGTGGCCAGAGCTCTCAAATATCAAGCCAATTTACCTGTAGCTTTCTGGGGGGATTGTGTGAAATGCAGTATTTTTGATTAACAGGGTTCCTACCATTGTCTTGGGAAACAAAACCCCATTTGAACTCCTTCATTATACCAAACCAAACCTCACTGAGCTCAAAGTTTTTGGCTGTCTGTGCTTTGCCAGCTCTTTGACAAATCACAGATCCAAATTTGATTCACGAGATAGAAAGGGTGTTTTTATTGGGTACACTCCAGGAATTAAGGGTTATAGAATTTATGATCTAGCCACCCATGACATCTTTGTCTCAAGAGATGTACAATTCTATGAGAACCATTTTCCATTTCAAACCCCTACTGCTACTCCTCCCACACCTGCAATATATAGTCAACCTACAGCTCCTGCACTTTTTGATGATCCTAGCCCTTCATACCAACCCAACCAGCCCTCCCCTAATCCATCTGACCCACCCATTTTCATCCAAGACCTCCACAATCACACTGACTATGACAGTCCTGATTCTGCAGAAGATGCAGACTCAGGTTCATCATCCCCACCACCCTCTCCTCCATCCTCTCCCCCTCCTCCTCCTCCTCCTCCTCCTCCTCTTCCTCCACACCCACTACGTAAATCCAATAGACAAACCAGACCCCCTCCTCATCTACAACAATACCATTACAACCTAATTCAGCAGGCTTCTTCTTCCAGCCATCCTCCTATGCAGCAGTCTCCAGGTATGACATATCCACTCTCCTCTGTAATCCATTATGATCATTTATCTCCCTCCTATAGACATTTTGTATTCAGCATATCCTCCCTTAAGGAACCTGTCACATATTCAGAGGCAATCCTCTCACCCTACTGGAATGCAGCTATGATTGATGAACTTCATGCCCTTGACAAGAATCAGACATGGGATGTTGTTGAGAAGCCTGAAGGGGTCAGATTGATGGAGAACAAGTGGGTTTATAAAATTAAACTGCTCCCTACTGGCAGTATAGAAAGGTTCAAAGCCAGAGTTGTTGCTAAGGGTTATAGCCAGCAAGAGGGAGTTGATTACTAGGACACATTTGCCCCAGTACTCAAAATGACCACCATAAGGTTGTTTCTTGCACTTGCAGCAACACATAAATGGCATGTCCACCAACTGGACATCAATCATGCTTTTTTACATGGGGATTTAGAAGAAACAGTCTACATGAAACTACCTAGGGTTACAAACCACCACCAGGCATGACTAACCCTGTTTGCAGACTTAAAAAGTCCTTGTATGGCCTCAAACAGGCCTCTCGCCAGTGGTTTTCCAAGCTGGCTGATGCATTACACATCCAAGGCTACACTTCAAGTAAGATAGATCACTCTCTCTTCTACAAGTCTACTGATCAGTCCTATACCTACATTCTTGTTTATGTTGATGACCTGATCATTGGTGGTACTGACCTTAAAGAAATCAATCATCTCAAGACTTTCCTCAACCATGAGTTTAGCATTAAGGATTTGGGTGAATTAAAGTTTTTTTCTCGTCATTAAAGTTTCCAGAAGCAGTAAAGGGATTCACATTTCACAAAGGAAATATACACTGGAACTCCTACAAGATGTTGATGTCCTGGCTGCTAAGCCTGTTACCACACCCATGGACTATAAATTGCATCTATCTGCTCACCATGATGACCCTTACCCTGATCCAAAGGCTTACAGAAGACTAGTAGGGAAGCTTATCTACCTAACTACAACAAGGCCAGATATCAGCTATGCTACACAGCAAGTAAGCCAGTACATGTCCAACCCATCTACCACTCATTGCAAAGCAATGATTCAAATTCTGAAATACCTGAAGTCTGCTCCTTCGAATGGAATCTTCTTCCCTTCTTCTTCCGCTATCCATCTCAAAGCCTTCTGTGACTTTGACTGGGCTACGTGGGTGGACACCCGCCGATCAATCACTGGCTATTATGTTTATCTCGGGGATTCCTTGATTTCCTAGAAAAGCAAGAAGCAGACCACAATTTATAGGTCTTCTTGTGAGGGGGAGTATCGTGCCCTTGCGCATACTGCTTCTGAAATTCAATGGTCAATATATCTTCTGCAGGACTTCAAGATTCCTCACCCGCAGCCTGCCACAATATAATGCGACAATCAATCTGTCATCCACATCGCCGAGAATCCAACCTTCCACGAACCAACTTAGCATATCGAATTAGATTGCCACTTCGTTTGTGAGAAGCTCCAATCCAACACGATCAAGCTTTTCTAGGTCTCCACACTGCACCAGCTCGCTGACCTGTTCACGAAACCACTTCCTCCATCGACATTTGTAGCACTCTTCTCCAAGCTTGGAGTTCACAATTTGTGTCCTCCAGCTTGCCGGGGGTATTAGAGAAAAATTCAAACTTGAATTTCCAACACTCTCTTCACGTTGATCCGGTGTCGTTGAAGGAAGGAAGATCTCCACAAGCCGAAGCCACGTTGTTGCAACTAATGACTAAACGATCGTGGAGCGATGTCATTTCTGGTGGAACTGGCAAACTACCTTCAGACCCAAGTTTGTCTCCTTTACCTCTTTTGTAAGGCACTAAACACTTCCTCCTCTAGCTATTTAAGCAGTGGATGGTAATGAAACAATCTAGGTTTTTCTCTTCCAACAGCAAAGCGTTGTAAGGATCTTTGTAAGATCTGACAATGTGAGTTCTCATTTTTGGATTCAGTTTTTGGTGGTGTTCTCAGAGACGTCGATTGGCCAACAAAGTGTTCCTTCTATATATAAAAGCTAGGTTCAATTATCGTATCACTTTCTATTGTTTAGCTGGTTTTCAAAGGCCTTCGCAACAAATAAATTTCCCACTCACCTCTTCCTCTCGCCTGCATGGTCTCCCCCAATTCTAGCAAACGCCCATCCCTTCTGTATGCCCGCTGATGCAGACATCGCTTCTCCTGCACAACAACCCTACTGAAACCTCTGCCAAACACGCCAATGACCATGAATCGTACTATACTTGCTTTGCTGACCTTGATTAGGGTACTGGTACTCCCAACCCTCGGAGCCGGATTGCTTAGTTCATGGTCCTCTCTCACCTCAGTTTGTGCCCTATTTCGTTTTCGCATTCTCACCCTTTCTCTCCCACCTCCGTCCAGTTCTCGGCTTCCGGCGTCTCTTTCCAATCTACGCTCCTCCTTTCACTAGACTCATGGAATCATATTGTCCTTTCCAAGCTCACATGGACAGTGGAACAATGGCCGGAGAAGAGGGCCCTTACCTAGGAGGAAGAGGCAGACACGCCAGTGGGTGGTGAAGACGATGGTGAGTGGATTTTCTATTTATTGTTTTCTCCATCTTTTTTAGCAGTAGATTTGAGATAAGTCATGTCCCAAGTCCGGATCTTTGTAAGATCTGACAATGTGAGTTCTCATTTTTGGGATTATGTTTTGGTGGTGTTCTCAGAGACGTCGATTGGCCAACGAAGTGCTTGCCTCCATGAATGTTGACTGTAGCTCAGAAACGGATGCAGATTTTGTGAGTTTGGGGGAACTTTAATTTGGTGGTTCTATCTTTGAGTGAACTTTAATTTGGTGTTATTGTTTCATTTCAGCTGCAAGCATGTTGGCGCTTTGTTCCATAAGCAAGAGACGACTGACATAAAGGTTCTGAGAATTGACGACCAGCCAAATATGAACTAAAAGACTGGCTTATCTGATTCTGTCTACTATGGCATATCTCCTTATGTGTACAAAATTGGCTTATTCGACAAATACAACAAGCTATTGGTGCTCTTCCCAACAGATTACTACTTACTACTATCACTATGTGTTTTGGTTGGTCCTGCTCATGTTTGTTGTTAAAAGAACCTTGATTTATGTCATTAGTTTGGTTCTTTGCAGCTAGGCTTTGGAAGCCGATAAACAAGTACCCTTTTGACATATACTGCATTTATGATGTCAATCAATGGAGAAAGGCCAAACTTATGACCCTTCAGGGTTCCCACCTCACAATTCCACCACCTCTCTGGTATCTTTCTGCAAAGGAGAAGTAAGACGGGTTCAAGTTGGAATTCAGTTCGTTCTCCATGGAACTCTAAAGCAGTAGTGGGACGGCAGAAGGTATGGATACAAGAGGAGAAAGCTTGATTGATTTGTCTGCTTCGAATTGAGGCTGGAAGGATCATTGCTGCATGGAAGTTTCATGTTCGCCCCAAGCTTTATTTTGTTGGTATCGATTTACATGTAAAATGGTTCAATGTTAACTTTGGGCTCCATTTTTACATTTTTAGGGAAATGCATAGAGGAGCTTAGAGCTACTACCACGACAATAACAGTGGGTGGGGATGCTACACTGAGGACCAAATAAAGCAGATTCTATTGAAGCATACGGAGTTTCAGCACAAGGATGCCATTTCCCACCTTTCTGTGACGGGCTACGATGAGGAGACTACATTGAAAGTGGTTCTGTGTACTGAGTATCCAGTTTGGTTTCTCTCAATTATATGATTGCTTCAACTCAACATTTGTTTGTACTGTGCTGTTAAATCATTTCAGATTAGCTTATTGATTTGAAATGATTGATTGTTTTAGGTGCACTTTTGGGTGATTTGTGGAGGATGCAAAGGCCTTGGCAAAGAATGGTAGCTTTCTTTGGGGGTTAGGGATTCAATTGGGGAAGCACATATAGTCTCCATGCCTTTGTTTCCAACAGATAGTAGACTCAACTTCAATTTTGCAACATCGGCAACCTGATTCATTATGAGGGCTGTCCAGAGAGGTAGAGAAAGTTAAGAAGCATAGTGACACTTCAAATTCAAGTTGTTTTAAGGTTTTTGAACCTAGACGTGGCATACATGATTTTATAAGACTTTAATTGTTTGTATGTTATAAAGACACCAACTAAGGAGTTAATTTCATGTCACATATTCTAGCTATTTGGAGTCTCTAATGCCATATTTTGTTATGCTATACTTAAGTTAATTAGAGCTTAAGGCCATTGCAAGATAAATTAATGTGAGCTTCTCAATCTAGATTATTTGGATTGATGTACAGTTTTTTCTTGGTTGTATGCTTCTGCAGCAACTTCTCCCTTGCCGTGCTGTCACGTTGAAATGGTATCCGATATGTGTCTGCCAACATCATGACACCCCATCTCTTTTTGCAGTTCTTTGAAGAAAAGTTCTGGAAGGCAGTAGCTTGCTGTGATGGAGAAAAGTTTGTTGCAGAATCTGATGAGTAAGCAACAAAGAGCTGGGATCAAATGTTGATATAGTGTCTGGATAATGCATAACAGGTTATGTTCACCAACAGGTATGTAGGCTGAGAATACTTATGGTAGTGATCTAAAAAACCCAAGCTGAATCGACAGAATTTGAGAGCATCATGTTGTAAGCAGCTCTCCTTGAAATGATGTGATTATTTCTGAGTTGTTTATTTCTATTAAATTTTGTAACTGTTGAGTTCATGGAAAATGTAAAGCTTTCCATCCGAGATCTTCTTCCTTCCTATCATTGTTTGTGTTTGTCTAGAGATGTAACCCAGTGATCATCATCTACATAGCTTCCTCTTCGACTACTCAATCACTCGCCACTTTATATAAATCCAGTAGCAAACATATTGTTGGGGCTCCAATGCAACATGTCTCGACCTTATTTGCTTCACGTGTAGTTGTTCTGCATCCACTTTTATCATGATAGTTGCTTTCTGTATTTCTGCCTTGATCTTCAGTTGCTGATTACTTCATGTTTGTGCATATCTTCTTCCTTGACTTATACAAAATATGGATATGTATGTTTTTTACCTTGATTAATCAATTATTCAAATCACTAGTGGACTGAAATAAGGTTTGGTGACTTCAGAAGGTCAGTTCTTCCTTTTACCTTTTTCGTTTGTTTCACTTTGTCAATTTTCCTCCAATCTCGAATTGTTTGTGTTTATCCATATTACTTTTACCATTTGGCTTGCAACCTAAACCAGAATTAGATCTGACCTCTGCGCCTAAACATCCTCTAAAGTAACCAACCTGCAACTTCTAAACTTTATCTTTGGTCGAAGTGAATTAGATCATTACAGAAATATTAATCACCAAAGTTTATGCAACTTATTGTTGACTTGTTTCTTAGTCAATGTTCTTGTTGGTGTTATCTAACTCGATTTACATCACCATGATTAAACCTACTAGGAGGGTGCTCAATCATTAGAGTGCGTGCTTTCTATAATACTTTCCTTCTCTTGCTTTTGAACAATTATGCTCACTGATCATCACATGTTTTTAAAGGTTGGAAACAATCTGATGCAGTTATTGTTGGTTGGTTCTTTGTGGTTGTGCTCTACTAAATTCATGCCCCCCCCCCCCTGCATTTGAGCAAAATATTATGTACATTGCTACTCTTTTGCAGTTCCAAGCCGGTTCTTGCTATTTAGAGTATAGGGTTCGTTGCTTTGCAGGTGACAGTTTTGGAACTGGGCCTTTGTGTTTCACTCAAATCTTCATCGGGCGGTTCGAGAGCGTACAGAACCAAGAACGACATGTTCTTGCACATATTATGCTGGAGTGTTTGGTTGGAAAGAAATGCCAGGATCTTAAAAGACGTTGCTAAGACTTCACGATGGTATACTTTGGAATTTGGCAACATATGTCCAATTGGTTGTGCGCTTCGAAAAGGTTGGGAATGCAGTGGTGTACGATTGGATGAGGACTCTGAGACATTGCATACTGCCAAGATTGCCAGGAACAACGCGTAACCATTGAAACTTCCAGCGATCTGCAGGCAACTTACAACAACTTCCGATTGAGAGCCAATTCCTGTGTGGCTGGAATTACAGCAACTTCCGATTGAGAGCCAAGATCGCGAGGAACAACACGTATTATCTTGTACTGTTTGGATACTTTTTCCTGTTTGTAATCTGTCTTTCCTTTTCTTTGCTTTCCTCAGTGGCCTGTTCAATAGGAGAGGCTTATCGACCAAAATTTAGTGTCGTTCTGCCCTTGCGTGGGTTGAAAAGATTGATTAATCCTTTTACTGTAGCACTGATTTAGTTTCGCCTTAATTATTTACCTTTACCTCTTGATTTTGTGGGTTTGTTAATTTTAAATGTTGGTCATTGGATGTGCAAGATTTGGTTTCTCCTCAAGAATGACTAATGCAAATGTTATTTGACGTTTTTTTTTTGTCAACAGATAACATATATTAATCCAATCAAAAAGATAATTACATCCTGGAGAGCAGCCAGGCCCTGAAATCAAACAAACGATTCCCAGTCGGGTACAAAGAGAGGGCTTTTCTAGCTACCGAATGAGCTACCCTATTGTTATCCCGACCTACAAACCGCACACTAAACCCCGGATGGGCATCAAAATATTGACAAATCTCTTCCAGGACTGCCCCCAACTGATTGTCTCGCAAATCGGCTTGATTAATCTTGTCAATAATGTTATTTGACGTTCAGTTCTGCATAGTTTTAGTTATCTCATTTCAGAATCTATTTCACGTGCCAACTGCTATATGTTGATGTTGGTCAATGTGGGAAAATTTTCAGTAATTATTATGATCTATTGCTTACGTTGACTAATCGGCTAAAAGAATCACGTGTTGTTTTGTTGGATTCTGGAAAGGATGGAGCACAATAAACTTAAACGGTTAACCATTTTTAATACCATGGTCACAGTTAGGAGTGTATCTTATATTTGCTTACTATGTAACATATTTTTTACGTAGATGGAGTACTTTAGTGACTTTGTTCCACAATTTTTGAATTTCTTTGATATGTTGGGTATAGACTAATAATGACTTATCTTTTTTACAAAGTTTGTTTGAATTTTTTCGAAAAATAATGTGATGTATGGATTGATTTGATGTCTAAAATAGTGAGTTTCATATGTACAAAGGTATTTCCTCGGGGTAGGTTTAGTAGAGAACTTACAAAGTTAATGAAAAGTATACATCGACCTTAACCTCTTTACAACTTATGTTTTATAAATAATCATTATGATTGTAAGTTTGTATGTATAATAAGAAACCTTTTGAACAAAAGTTTTTATACTTAGCATTCTGCATATAATTCTAACCATATCCATTTTAAATATATGATATTTAGAGATATCCATTGGCGGATCCAGGGGGTGGCCAACCCAGGCCCCGGCCCAGCCCTCCTATGGATTCAAAGTTAGTATAGTCCTTATGAATATTTTGATTTTAGACATTCGGTTCAATGTTATTTTATAATAAGATTGTGTATAACTAGAAAAATAATTCGTATGAACATATTCAAATAACTACTCTAAATTTAGCTTATAAATTCTAGCCCCAAATATTTTCGTCTAAACAAAAACAACGGAACCTAAAATTCTAAAAGTCTAAAGCATAAAAGACTAATAAAAGAAATATGAGATTTATTCCATTGAAAATTTACTAGAGCAGCTGTTGGATATAGAGATGGACACATAATGGAATTTGATTAGTCGATTGATTTTAGTGTTGACGTTGTCCGTTTCCACAGATGCTACGGCGAGAATCTTATCAACAATGAAACATGTGAAAACTTATTAGCGCAACAAAATGAGCGATGAATTACTCGTCGGTTGCTCAAGTATTTTATTTGAAACAGAGCATACTATTGGTATGGATATAGACTCCATCATTGATGCATTCGCTAAATTAAAACACCATCGTGAACAATTGACATTGTAAAAAAATATAAAATCATTATCCTTTTTACGATATCTAATTTCTAATGAAATGCGGCCCAGTGCGCTATTGTGTTCTGGATCCGCCGCTGGAGATACCAAATACAACTAAATGTTATGCAGCGTAGTAGGGGGTATGGATTCTAGTAGCATTTAGTTACAGGTTCTGCGTACCTGAAATTGGGTATGATTTCGTTTTGCTTTAGATTTTGTCAAGACTGTTGAGAAATGGTTAGCAACACAAAAAGGTCTGAAGGGCAAAATGAGATGCGAGACGTATCATTACGAACAATGCTTGTATTCTACTTCACTCATGTATATGAATCGATATAAAGGTCGTATATACAAGAATACAACATAAGAATAATTGAAGAATTGAAGCAATGGGAATCTAATATCTATCACCCTCGTCCTGCAATATTCCTCAAAGGCTCTGCTTTCTGCCTCTGTTTCCTACTCATAAAATGGAGGGTGCAGTAACAAATATACCATCTTTTTGTTGTTCTCTTTTTGGCTACATTACTACCACTATCATCATCACCAAGATAAGATAAGATGTTCAAGAAGAGGTGACGAGCCACATGAAGCAAGTGGACCAAAGGGTGAGGGAGACGGAAGCCAAGGCGTAAGTCCAGAGCATGATGACGGAACACTCGGACTCCCCTGCTCCAAACAACTGGGTGATGATGCCGATGTTCATCGCAGGCGGGACGGTGAACTGCAGGAGGAGAATGAATTGATAGAGTGGGTCGTTTGCCGGGATGAACCCTAACCGCAGCGCCCCTTTCACCACCACGATCCCGACCAGAGGAAGGGCCACGTATCTGGCCAGTACCACCCCGATTATCACCGTCTTCTTCACGCTCGACCCTTTCAGCCCTACATGATCACCGAAGAAGCAGAAGAAGAATTTTCTAATTAGTTAATTTACTCTTTATGATGTTTTTATAATGATGATGATGATGATGAGTACCTCTGAGTAGATTAGCTCCGACAAGCAGGGTCAGAGTTGGGATGGCTGCCTGTCTGCATAGACCCAAAGCCAAAACGGCATTAATACTATACGATGAGCAAAGTTGTTTGTTTATTTTGAACATATGATGATTACATAATCTAATAGGCGTGTGGGGGCTTGTGGCCTTACCCTAAGAGGACAGCGGAATCTTGAATAACACGAAGAGGTGCTTCGTCTCCCACCAGCACATTCTTTATTGGCGGAGTCAGCCCGATCGCAAATCCTATAATCTGCACATAGAAAAATAAATATTGTATTACAAACCAGAGAATGAGAAGATGATAGGATTTGTTAATGGTGCATGTTAAATAAGTAGTTAGTGTGAGTGTTACTTACCACACCAATGGTGGAAGGTGCAAAGATGGTCTTCCAGTTGACATTTCCCAGCGTTTTGGTCAGCCCTTGCTTTACCTTCTGAGGGAAGCTGCTGATCTGTACAGAAAACAAGAGTTAATTATCAAGCACGCGTACGTACAAGCAAATCGCAGGCCGTTTGCTTGCGTTAATTAGGCAAATTAAAATTAAGCTGTTTACCTTGTTATGGTTCGAGGTAGGTGAAGCAGGTTGAAGAAGCGGGTGTTCAAGGGAGTTTTCAACAGTTCCAGTCGTAGTAGTATTGATGATGCTGACTGGAAGCTTCTCTATGTCATCGCCGCCTTCTCCTCCTGCTGTATCTACTATGGTCGATGCCCTCATAATACTGTAAACATAGGTCCATAGATACACTGCTCCCAACTGCGCGCATCAAATAAAATATATTAATTTTGAAGTATGTAGCATCAAATTCAATCTCGATCGGTTCATCAGCAGCATCATGATATGTAATGTAAGCAGACATGTTTGTTTAATTTCTAGACGTACGGCCATGGAGACGGAGACATAGGCCAAGCCGTAGGACTGGCAGACTTCAGGGGAGCCAAAGGGGCTGCCTTTCTCCTTACAGATGGCGGGTATCATGACCATAAACATGTTGCCCAAGTTCCCTGCGGCGGTGCAGCCGATGATGAGTCCCCTCAGCTCCTTGGGCGGCCTGGTGAGCTGTATGACCATCCAGCCCAGGACCGAACCCACCACGAAGGTGATGAGGACGTTGACCGGCATGAACCACAGCTTCACCATCTGCTGGAAGGTTATGGTCTGGGAGAGGCTCCCCACCATGAGTGCCGGGTTGAACACATAGAACACTACCTGCATCCATCCATGTACATTTATTTATGTAAGTTACATTAGTACGCGCGCTCAGCCACATAGATACATACAGTGGCTAAGCCAGAAATCTGAACGTAGAGTGATTGGTACGAGTTAGTTAGTTACGTTGTTGACGTGTTTTCTGGCATCGGCCCCCAGGACATCGACGCGGTCAAGGGCGAGGAAGGTGCCGAGTGCAGTGATGACGAGGACCTTGATGACCGGAATGGTCGACGCCACAAAAAGATCTAATACCCCCATCTATCTGCACAAGGAGAATAGAAAGATGTTCAAAATTTGAAGTAATTAATTAGTCGCCATGACACGAGCAGCAGAACAAGTGGGAACAAAATAAGTAGGAGCAAACAGGGGATTTGGTTTGATTAGTGAGTTAAATCTGTGGTGAATACGTAGTTAGGTAGCTGGCAATCGATTGCGTGAGCATTCAAGTAAGAAATTTCTTGTGCATCATATCTACAATCTACCCTACCCTTTGTAGTTCTTGAACCGGGTATCTAATTCTAATGTATGTTTGTTTGTAGAATCGGTTGCGTTGGATGGTTTTGTGGTTCAACTGGGTGTCGACCTTGATTTTGCAATCCTGACGTCGTTGCATCATCGGTGTCTTATTGTATTATTATTATATATATATGATTCTTTTGTACTTCTACATGGATATATAATATTAATTAAATATTATAAATAAAGAACAGAAAATAAAACAGAATGTATGGACAAGCAAAAGAACAAGAACAGCAGCAGCAGGGAAACCAAAAGAAACGGAGAAAATGCACAAAATACCTTTTCTATCAGACCCAAAAGAAAAAACAGAAAAGCATGCAGAAGAAGAAAACATATGGAGGAAGGGGAATGAGATGAGTTACCCGGCCGATCGATATGGGGCGAGCGAAGAAATGATATATATAAATGGAGCGGGATAGCTAGCTAGCTAGCGGGAGCAAAGGGGCCACTCGCAGAATTACAATGTCGGCGCCGGCAGGCCGGGGTATTGAATTTCTGTTTGATTGGACGGCGTACGTCCTAATGAATTCGCCGGAGGACGATGGTATAAACTTTTCTTCCCTGGGCTGATCGAGGTCAAGAGAAAATATGAAATGGCTGACACAGATTCTAGGAAGATGAGAGAGAGAGAGAGAGAGAGAGAGGCGATGAAAGGAAAGGGTAGCCGAAAATGGGGGCGAGGTGAGGTGTATGTGTTGGGCGTTTCTGTATTTATTAAGTTTTGGGGGTTGGGTTTGGGTTTGGTTTTTGATTCGGTGCAGCGAGAGATGAAAATGAAAGAATGAATTAGCTGCCGGATGGATGGATTGATTCTGTAACCGATCTGACTCCGGCGCTGCTGACCAGAATTCGGCGGCGGAACATAGAGAATTTATATATATTTATATTGTGTTGTGTGCAGCAACCTGGATTGGATCCCCACCACAAGTTGGTGCAGCCAATCTTGGGATTTTGGTAGCTACCCGCAGCCGCCCCCACAAGACTACAAAAAAAAAACAAAAACAAAAATCCCTCCGACTTCTTTCCTGCTGGTTTCCTAAAATGAAGAACATCAAAATGGAATCTTCAACACTAAAATTGTAAGCCTCAAGAGAGGGAGAGAAGACAAGGACGGCGGAAGAATAATAAGAAGCCAAGGAGAAGAAAACTCGTATTTGGCGCATGCACTGCACCTGTCTTGCTTACGCCTCCAAAACCAAACCGTCTTTCTCCTCTGTCTATCTATTCCGCGTCTTGGGAGCGCGCTGACTGCCTCGCCTTGCCTTGCTGGCTGGAATTTGTTTTGGTTTACCTTTTTTTTTCCCTTTTCTAAAATTTATCCCAACCCTTAATTCCTGAGGTTAAGGAATGATGAGCTTCCCTAGTTTAGTTACTTCAATTCCCGTTTTTCCGTCCTGTTTCTTTCTTTGGATTTCTTTACCATTTCTCGCCCTTTGGTCTCACTGATTAACTCCACCTCTTGGAAAAAAATGCCTCTCTCTTCTTTCTCTCTAACGGACATATTCTCTGAACCTGCTAACGGTTCCTTTTCCGTCCCCCTTGCTGGGACTCCTCCAGCTCTTGCAAAGAGCAATCTATTGACCAAATCTCACAACAACAAGTTTCCCTATCCACCTGCACAACACAAAGAAGTTGTTAGTATCATAAATCCAGAGGCAGGGAAGATTCTAATGCTGATTGGACTTCTCGGTGAAGAAAAAACAGATGGAGTTAAGATGAGGGAAGTTTGGAAACCTCCAGATGGCGGCAATAAAGGCTCTCCCAGCCAAAAAAAAAGGAAGGAGAAGTAGATGGGAAGAGGGGAAATCAGTAGCTAAAGATCTGGAAGGTGACTTTGCCATCCACCTCGAGCAGAATGGAGGCTACATTGAGCCAAGAGCCTCTGTTTTGTCAGGTAAAAAACAGGGGAAAGCTCTACCTAGTCCCCTGATGAATACAAAAGCGATTGACAAGAAAGGAAGCTACCGCATTCAAGAGGGAAGAGAGGTGAACAAGGAGGGGAAAGGCTTTAAAGGGAGGAGGAAGAGGGGAGGAGAAGATTGTACTCACCTTTCTAGTAGCACTGCTTATTCCCCCTGGCTTTGGCTAGTCTCAATACCCACCTATAGCAGAGGAAAAATCACTCTACCGCAAACCAAACTTCAAAACTTGCTGCTGTGCACTAAGATGGAGCCCATCAACAATGAAGCAATCACCAACCAGGGGAGAGGAAGCCTCGTCCAGTCGCAAACCAGGGGCAGAGGGGGACGCCTTGTCCTGTCCTCAACTGGAGGGAGAGGGATGTCCATGCTGCTGGGGAAGATGCTGACAGAGAGCAAGGTTGCAGTGGCAAAAGCGGCTGGAGCGGCTCGTTACGCGTGGGGCTGCTACGGGGAGGTGAACATTCAACCAACAGAAACCCAAAACCTGTTCCTGTTCACCTTCAAGAGCAGGGAGATTAGAGATAAAATTTGGGAGGAGAGGCCCTGGAGCTTGTCGAACACTATGACGGCGATCGAGAAGTACAGCGGAAGAGGGAAGCCCGAGGATGTTCCGATTGAAAAGATGGCGATGTGGGTTCAGATCCATGGCCTGCATCAAAATCAAAGGAGTGAGGAGAACATGGTGGCAATCGGATCAAGTTACTTCATGGAGCTGTTGGATATTGACAGAGCAAGCCTGGAATTTACCGGGTACAGGAGATTCCTTCGCATTCTTGTGGAAGTCGATATCAGGGAACCCGTCCCAGTAGGTTTCGATTTCCCCTTTCTGGATGAATTCACAGGAGTTGAGCACTGCGACGAGATTGAATTCAAATATGAGAGATTGGTGGAGCTTTGTTACTTCTGTGGCAAAGTTGGCCATAACTGGCCAACATGTAGAGCTATGAATGAGGAAAGGAGGCAGAAGGGAGTGGCTTACCTGTCCGAAATCTACACTGCCTCGCTGAAGGCGGGGATCGATTCGCCACGAAGAAGCTCCGCGGCTCAGGTCAGGAGCAGGGGAGAAGGAAGAGGAAGCTATCGGGGGAATGAAGCAGGGGAAAGCAATTCTGTGGCGGAGAGGGGCAGTACAGCAGGGGGGATGCAGTTAATCCCACCGGGTTTCATGATTCAACGCGTGGAGGAAGGGCAAATCGAAACGGAGGATCAGGGGCTATTGGGTAGGCAGAGGGGAAGGTACAGGGAAGGGATGGGAGGAAGGGATATCTCCATCGACCTTGAAAAGGCGGCGGAAGAGCTAGAATGGGGTCTGAGATTGGGAGAGGGCGGCGGAGGGTGGGAAGCTGGAAACCAGAGAAGGGGAGTGGGGTTGGGCCAGGGAAGTGGGGAGGGGGAAGTGCAAACAGCACTCTCCCTTGGGCCGGTGATCCAGGAAACAGGTGGGAAGACCCACGGTCAGCTGAACAAGGGCGGTCTTGAGAAGGCCCAGGGTAAAGTAATAAGTGGCGGATCGGGCCTATATCAGCATGCAGAGGAAGAACTGGAGGAAGAAATGGGCCGGGCCAGAAAGAAAAGGAAGGGGACTAACAGGCTGGAGTTGGCTGGGCCCATTATTTCTGAGGGTGCAGTTTTTATGGGAGGGCAAGAAGGAAAGAATAGAAAGAAGAAAGGTATTAGAGGAAAAAAGGGTGCTCAAAGAGTGACGAGATCGGAGGAGGTGGCGGATTGTCAGGAAGATGACTCAAGGGCAGCGGTGGTTCGCCAGAAGCCACCTCATCCAGAATGAGTATAGTAAGTTGGAATTGTAGGGGGTTTGGCCCTCCCCTTACAAGAAGTTATGCGAAGCGTCTATGTAGGCGTTTAGGCCCGTCTATTGTTTTTCTTATGGAAACTAGCAAAAATGAGGTTTTCATGGAAGAACAAAGAAGAAGTCTCAAAATTTTCCCCAATAGAGAGTATGTTGAACCGATCAACTCTTCTAGGGGTTTTGCTTTATGGTGGAAATCCGGTATTAATATTACGGTTTTAAGTAGTGATAGCTACTACATGGATGTTAGTATTGATATGGGTAGGAAATTTTTCTGTACTTTTGTTCATGCACCCTCTACAGCTGTTAGTAGAAGGGAATTTTGGGAGCAATTGAGCTCTCTGCGGAGTAGTAGGGATGATAACTGGGTGGTTGTAGGGGATTTTAATGCTGCAATCTATGAAAATGAGAAGGAAGGGAGATGCCCTCTTAGATACGAGAATGTGGAACCTTTTAAGAGGTTCATATTCCAGAATGCTCTTATTGACCTGGGTTACAAAGGGGAGCCCTTCACTTGGACCAACAAGAGAACGGGCCAAAACTTGACGAGAGTGAGACTGGATCGTGTGCTATGCTCGACGTCATGGCGTGCCCAATTTGGCGAAGCAGTGGTCTTCCATGAGAAAATGGTGGAGTCTGATCACTGCCCGATCATACTGGAACTCCATTATCGGGGAAACAGGAGGAAGAAGACACCCTTTAGGATTGATGAAAGATGGCTTGAGAAAGAAGAATGCAAGGAGATTATTGCCCGCACATGGGACCCTGGAGGCCAATCAACGGAACAACTGAACAAATGTGAAAGAGATCTCAAGGAATGGGCAAAAGACTTCCACAAGAACAGTATACAGAGGGAGCAAGAAATTCTTTCTAGACTCGAAATCCTTCAACAGCCGCCAAGAACAGTGGAGAATGTGGAAGAGGAGAGAATGCTTACTATGGAACTGACGAACATTTGGAGGGATGAAGAAGCATTCTGGAGCCAATGCTCGAGAGTTAACTGGCTCCAAAAAGGTGATCAGAACACTTCCTTCTTTCATTCTAGCACTATATATAGAAAGCATAGAAACAAAATCCTGAAACTCAAAGACGGAGAAGGAAATTGGATTGAAGATGAGAATAGTCTCAAAAGACTAGCTGAAGAGTTTTACATGGATCTGTTTAAGGCTAGGAGTCCGATCCCTTTTAACCATCTGTTGGAAGGCTTCCCTGAAAAAGTAACTAGGGAGATGAATGAGGATCTCTGTACTGAGGTGACTGATGGAGAAATTAGGAAAGCGGTTTTCTCACTGGGAGCTCGAAAAGCTCCTGGACCTGATGGTTTCTCGGGAAGATTTTATAGGAGATACTGGGAAATCCTAGGAGAAACAGTGTGCCGAGAAGTTAGGGGATTTTTCGAGATGACTAATATGCCAGCTGGATGGAATGAAACTCATATCGCAATGATCCCCAAGGTTGATAACCCTGAACTGATAAGCCAATTCCGTCCTATTAGCTGCTGTAATTTTAGATATAAAATCATATCTAAGATTATGGCAACGCGCCTTAAGAAATGGACTCCTGAATTGGTATCTGAGCTCCAAACAGCTTTCACCGGGGGTAGACTTATTCAAGATAATATCATCATAGTCCACGAGGCCCTGCATCATTTCAAAAACCATAAATTGGGTAGGAGGAGAGATATGATGTTGAAATTGGATATGAAGAAGGCTTATGATATGGTGGATTGGGACTGTCTGGAGGCTCTTCTCAAGAAGTATGGGTTTGACAGTAAGTGGTGTGGGTGGGTCAGTTCATGCATTAGAACAGTTAGCTTCTCTATTCTGTTCAATGGGGAAGCAACGGACTCTTTCAAGCCTTCCCGAGGAATTCGGCAGGGAGACCCACTCTCACCATTCTTATTCATCCTCATGTCAAATGCCCTCACCTTCTTGATTGATAAGGCTGTGGCGAACGATAGTCTAAAGGGGATTAAGCTGAATGCTCGATGCCCAGTGCTCACCCACTGCCTGTTTGCTGACGATACAGTCATTTTCGGCAAGGCAGATTACCAGGAAGCGCAGAAAATTATCGATCTCATTGGGGAGTATGGAGCTATTACTGGTCAAGAGGTTAATATTAACAAATCGTCAGTGTTCTTCAGTGCCAATGTCCCCAGCGATGTGAAAGACCAGATCATTGTGAGCATTGGCTTCGCTTCCTCGAACTGCCATTCTAAGTATCTGGGGGTCCCGACGGAATGGGGAAACTCAAAGAAAGAAACTTTTAACTTCCTCATTCAGAGAATGGAAAAGATGGGGGAGGCTTGGAAAAGTCTCCTACTCTCTCATGGGGGAAAAGAGATCCTACTGAAAGCAGTCATTCAAGCTATTCCATCGTATATCATGTGTCTGTTCTATCTCCCAAAGGGTCTCACAAAGAGAATGGACTCTCTTCTAAGTAACTTCTTTTGGTCAGGGTCGATGCAGAAGAATAGTCTCCATTGGTGTAGGAAGGAAATTCTCTGTCTGCCCAAGCATGAGGGAGGTTTGGGCTTTAGGAGTTTCAATGATTTTAACCTTGCCCTACTTGCTAAGCAGGCCTGGCGCCTCCTCACGACCCTTGAGGCACTGTGGAGTCGTCTCCTGAAAGGCTTGTACTTCCCTAGAGGTGATTTTCTTAATGCAAAAAAGGGGAGCAAAGCTTCATGGATATGGGCTAGTCTTTGGGAGGCAAAAAAGGTGATTGGTTTGGGAGCAGTCCGAGTGATTGGATCAGGTAATGACACGTGGGTCGATAGGGACCCTTGGATCCCCACTTTGGACAATTATGCGCTCAGGACGGGCCCGCAGAATCATCAAAAGGTCAACGAGTGGATTGATCCTGGAGAAAGAAAGTGGCAATCAGATGTAATCCAGGGGCATGTGTCCAACTCAGAGCTCGAAGCTATCCTCAGGATTCCAATCGGGGAGGATGGAGCTGAGGACTATTGGGCATGGAACTAAAATGAAGAGGGAAAGTTTACTGTTAAATCTGCGTACCATAAGATCCACAGAGCCAACACCAATATGCAACCAAGCGGGAACACGGAAAAATGGAAGTGGATTTGGAGCCTTCACATCCCCCCGAAGTTGAAATTCTTTGTTTGGAGATGCTCCAAGAATGGGTTAGCAACGAAAGAGAGACTGCACCAGAGGAAGTGTGCTCCCAATTCTTCTTGTCAGGTGTGCCTGAACCCAGTCGAATCCATCAACCACTGCTTGTTCCAATGCCCCCATGCCAAGGAGGCATGGAATGCCCTGTTTCCGTCTCTCCCTTTACCCCCTCAAGGAACCGTGTTCTTTGACTGGTTCTGCTCCCTTAAAGATGTTGTTCAGCACAGCTCCTTGATCCATATTGTTTTCCTTTGTTGGAACATCTGGAAGGCGAGAAACGAATGCGCCTTCAAGAGTAGAATTCCGTGGCCTCCGAAGGTGTGCCAACTTACGTATAAAGAGCTTACTGAATGGAATTCGTGCCCGAGGACCCCTCCTCCCCTGCCCTCCCTTCCCTCTCAGCTTAGGGGAACCCAGTCTCATACGAATCCACCGCCAAGCAATCAGTCTTTGGTGATTCACTGTGATGGGTCGTTTGTTAGCGACCCCCAGTCGGCGGCATATGGTGTTGTGGTTGTTAACCACCATGGACAAGTGTGATGGAAGAGCTGAGAATCTTCTTTGTTCCACCCCGATTGAAGCAGAAACTAAGGCCCTTCTTGAAGGAGTGAAATTAGCTCAAGAATATGGATCCGAGTGTACGGTTCATTCCGACTGTCAGGTGCTTGTGAAAGCTTTGGAAAATGATCGCTCTCGATGGCCATGGAGGTGTGCAGCATGGATCAGATCGATTGTTTCTATTCTCCGTACAAACCCTCTCATCAAAGTCAAAGGAGTGCCCAGAACACTAAATGTTAGAGCAGATTGGGTTGCACGATCAAAAGCTCGAGCATCGCTTCCTGATGATTGGATTAATATTCTTGATCTCATTTCTGATCCGCTTTAAAGATTGTAACCAAGTTTCTCGTCTCCCATTTGTTTGGTGGAATAAAAGTCGATAATCTTTGTCAAAAAAAAAAAAGATTAACTCCACCTCTTGGCTCTTACCTGATTGGCTCCCGTGGGCCCAACCACTCCACGTAAGCCCACACCACTCATTTAATTTCTTATTACCATTACGATTACTTAATTTGGGTGGTCTCCTTTGCCGCCACCTCACCATTCGATTAATTATATAATCCCCTCAAACAGTAATATTAATATACCACGAGTCCACGACGGTAAATAATCCGGGACCGGCGGTAATAAAGGACGGACCACCACCTAGACCAGAAAAGAAAACAACATGTAAATAACATGGGCCTTTTTTTCTTCTGGTCACCACTTTTTGCTTGACCTTCCGTCCATCGGTTTAGAATAAATGGGCCGAAAAACCAAACAATGGACCACGTGACACATAACATACAATCAACCTCTCTATATATATACGCGGATTCAGAATGGGTACATCATTGCACCACATTTGAATAGAGGTAAAGAAGGTTGGGTACGAGCACTAAAATGAATACCCAAAATTGAAAATTTACAAGTGTTATACTAGATTTGGATTCAGAGAAGGACTGCACCATGACCCCAGGGGCAGAGCGCCGGAGCGAGGGGTAATTGGGGGTGTCCAATTTTGGAAAAAATAATTATCCAATCCGACAGTAGTTTGTGTATGGGTAAAAATATATGTATAAATGGTATACTAGGTGATTTAAATTAGGACACTAATATTATTAGCCAACATGTTATCCATTTGACCACAACCCATTTGTTATTGTATTTTAAACACAAGTCTAATAGTAAAAAATGCTATCCATGAAAAAAGACAAGTCTCCAGGGCCAGATGGGTTCACAACAGGGTTTTTCCAGCTTAATTGGGCTGTAGTGGGGACTGATGTTATTCAAGCTGTACACGATTTCTTCAGATCAAGGAGGCTACTCTCGGAGGTAAACTCTACCTACTTAGCACTAATCCCTAAGACTTTGAATGCTGATAATATGAAGCAGTTCCGACCTATCTCCTACTGCAATATAATCTACAAATGCATCTCTAAAGTCTTAGCAAACAGGATTAAGGAGGTACTACCTTTTGTAATCAGTCTGAATCAATCTGCCTTCATAAAGGGTAGATTGATAAGCGATAATATTCTGTTAGCCCATGAGAAGTTGAAAATGTATAGCAGAAAAAAGGTATCTCCTCGATGTGTCCTTAAAATAGATATTATGAAGGCTTTTGATAGTATAGATTGGACTTTTTTTTGTCTACTGTGCTAGCAGCTATGGAGTTTCCTCAGCAGGTTATAAATTGGATTAACACTTGCCTTCAAAGTACTAGACTTAGTGTGAGCTTCAATGGAAGTCTGTGTGGCTATTTCCCTGCTAAGAAGGGCCTGAGACAAAGGGATCCCCTCTCCCCTTATCTCTTCACTATATCTATGAAGGTCCTTTCTAGAATGCTAAATAGAGCCCTGCTAGTAAAAGCTTCGAAATTGAATAAACGATCAGTTTGTGAATGATTGTATAGTAAGATAGAGAGATTTGTTGAGCTGTGTAGACACTGAGTGTATTTTACAACTTTTTTAGAATATGAAAACACGTCATAGACTTTTGCTATACATGCGTGGCCCTGGATCCGCCATTGAATTACCTTTTCTCTCCCCCGTGTTGGGCTAACCAACTCTCTCTATATATATACATGGGCCAACAAACGCAATATGTGCTAGTAGCTGGGGAGGGGAGCGGATCCCATCAGTAACTATATGGTAAGTCAAGGAAAATATACAACTCTCTCTAGTTTGAATTTTCCTCTTCCTTCTCTCTTGATTCTACTTTCCACTCTCCAGGGGGAGCTGCCAGCTTCACCTCTGAGTGACCGGCGACAACCCAAAATTTTCTCTCTTTACATTCCGCTTTTCATTTTCCAACCCTTTATGGGTTTCACATTTCTATTATACTTCTTTCATTTTCTCATGATCTTCTCTTTGGAGATAGTTCATTTTCCACACTTCATATATGTTTATAGATCTTAAAGTCGTTCTCGCGTGGTTCGGTCCTTGTTGGTGGTTGCCAGAGGGAGCAATCATTGTCGGTTTGTTTTCTCCTTTCATGTTTCTAGTATCTACCTCCACACATTTCACCCATAAATGGGGGTGAATCGGAGATGTAACGACTTGATTTGACAAAGATATGTATTCATGGGGTTGAGAGCAGGGATGACATTCTTGCTGAAGAGTTTTTCATCACTTGCTCAATTTGGTGGGGGCTTCAGTTGATTGCCTTTGACACCTTTCTGCTCGTGTATGGGGTTGCTCATATTCTCATGTTTTGGATGTGTTTTGTGGTTGCTCTTCTTTGAGCCTTGCTGCTCTGTTTGTTTGGGTTCCGAGGAGTTGCTTTCTGGTGGGTGAGTGAGTGACTCTAGCGTCAATCCTCCTTTGTTTTCTTTCTCTGTTGTGGATTTCTGCTGGAGGAGCCCTTCTTTTTCGTTTGTTTCTTCTTCATCAGTCCATGCATGTGATGTTGATCTTGTGGCTGGGTTTGATTATCTCTCCTTTTCGTTTCCCGACAAAAGGTTAGCTCCGACGGCAAGAAGGGAGCGGAGAATGGTTGTTGGGTGGGGATGTTGGCTACGACCTTGTGCTGTTTGTTCTATTTTTGGGCTAGGTTTCTCGAGTGTGGGCTTTTGGTTTCCTTTTCAGGCTTTACATTTGGGCTTGCTGCTGGTCTCTCGTTTCTACACTTGTGTTTTCCGACTCTTGAACTTTCCTTCCATTTGAGTTTCACGAACTCATGCTCTGTTCTCAGTGTATGGTTTTATTATCCATTAATGAAACTACTACTCTGTCCAAAAAAAAATATTGTCAGAAATTATTCTACTCGGGCAAGAAGTTATGCACTTTCTGAAAACAAAAACTCAAGGTCGTGACAAAAGGATGGCTTTAAAATTAGACATGGAGAAGGCGTACGATAGGGTAGAGTGGGAATTCTTGTTCACTCTTTTGCAACATTTGGGTTTCTGTGATCAATGGATTAACTGGGTTCGGGAATGTGTCACTACTGTATCTTTTTCTGTGCTCATTAATGGTTCTCCTCATGGCTACTTTCATCCAGAACGTGGCATCCGGCAGGGAGATCCTTTATCTCCCTTGCTCTTCGCTCTTTACACAGAAGGGTTCTCGACGCTCCTTAATCAAGCTATTCAAGCTCAATTTTTACATGGGTTGAAAATCCATTATCGATGTCCTATGTTGTCCCACATATTCTTTGCATATGACACTTATTTGTTTCTTCGTGCTTCCTTATCAGAGTGTCATAACCTCATTACCTTGCTTGAATCCTACCAGCAGGTTAGTGGCCAGAAAGTCAATTTGCAGAAATCCACAGTTACATTCAGCAAGAATGTCTCCACTTATGAAGCTGAAGAAATCATGGCTTTGCTGGGTGTTGCGGCCAGTGGCGCTCATGATAGATACCTAGGTTTGCCTACTAGAGTCTCCAGATCTAAGCAGGAAACATTCCAGTTCATTGAAGATCAGTTAGTATCCAAGCTTCAATAGTGGAAGACCAAATCAATATCTCTGGCTGCCAAAGAAACTCTCATCAAATCGATTGCTAATGCTTTGTCGAATTATGCCATGCTGAGTTTTCGATTGACTCTTACATTTTGTCGCAGATTGAAGGACACTTAGCCAGATTTTGGTGGGCACAGCAGGATAGAGATGCAGGGATTAATTGGACGTCATGGCGGGCTCTTTGTCGGCACAAGTCCAGTGGTGGCCTTGGATTCCGCGATTTCGACACCAATAACAAAGCATTACTAGCTAAGCAAGCCTGGCGTATTCTGCAGGATCCGGACAGCTCCCTTGCGATTCAATATAAAGGAAATTCTTCCTTCTTGCAGGCCACTTCAGGAGCTTGGCCCTCGTGGGCATGGCAGGGTGTTTTGGAGGGTCGTGATCTCCTTCTTCAGGGTGTCAGATGGCTTATCGGGTCTGGGACTCTTGTGAATATTACAGAGGATATTTGGCTCCCCACTACTCCTCCTTCCCGCCCGCAGCTGTTGCCGCACGCAACTCCCCATCTTCTCAAGTTTCATCATTAATTGACCATGTTGCAGGTGTATGGAAGCTGCCGCTGCTGAAAACTCTCTTCGATGAGGACACAGTAAAGGTAATCTGCAGTATCCCTCTTCCTGTATTCCCCATGCCCGATAGAATAGTGTGGCACTATGAATCTTCAGGCGAAGATACTGTCAAGTCAGGCTATCGCATTGCGGCGGCGGCTGATTTCGTTCGAGACCTGTCTACAATTCCGGCGATATTTGATGCTAAAGCTTGGAAGTTCTTGTGGTCACTCCCCGTCCCACCTAAGCTAAGAGTTTTTATGTGGCGGTTGATCAAAGGATACTTACCTGTGAAAGATGTGCTCAGAGATAAAGAGCTTATGGATGATGAGGACTTGGAAGCTTTGAAATGCCCAGTCTGCACAGACCCTTCAGAGACTATGTCTCATTGTTTTCTCCATTGCAGGGTGGCCACTAAGTTATGGGAATTGGTAGGATTTGGGCACCTTCTAGCCCATATACGCCTGATGCATATTGCAATTGGGTGGCGCTATCTATTTTTTGATGCAGGTCTGGATAGAAGTATAGTGGCTCGTTTGGTCTTCTTATACTGGAGGATTTGGAAAGGGCGGTGTTCTTCAACGTATTAACTTGTCCTCTTCATACCACCCACTCTGCTGCGGCAGTTTGACAGTCAAGTATCGGAATGGACTTTTGCTCAATTAAACCCTGTCACTGGAGCTCGTCCAAGAAGCCAACATAGCTCCCCTACTGCTGGCCGGAGCCATGTACCCCCTGCTATTCCCGAGAATTCAGTCCTTGTTCATTTTGATGGAGCCACGCAACAATCACTTGGAGGAGGAGTTGGATTTTTTGGCTTCACTGGACATCGGGAGGTGAGCTTTGCTTTTGGCAGATTCTATGAGGGAGTTTCGGACCCCTTTCTTTTGGAATTGATGGCTCTTCGTGATGCTATGCGTTGGTGCATCTCTCACTCTCTAACTAATATTCTTTTATGTGGTGATGCGTAGGTGCTCATTCGGATGGTCAACGTGAACGATTCGGCTCACGCTTTGGGAGGTGCCATTCTGAAGGAGGTTCAGGTGTTACGATCATCTCTCCGGCGTGTTTCGTTTCATTTCGTGCCTCGTAGGTACAATAGGGCTGCCCATATCGTGGCGAAACAGGCCCTCTCATCGATGATTCAGCAGCTTGTTGATCATCGCGCTTTAGCTTTTTCCCTTTGACTTTGACCTTTTTGGTTTTGTATATTCTCGTACCTTGCTATTCCTACCGGAATATCTTTGAAAAAAAAAACTCTATGGTGAGTAACCATATTCTGAATCCGCCACATCAACAGTCCTTTCTCTCTCATGAAAAGTCTTTATTATTTAACAGAAGATTTCTCTTTTGTTTTAAGTCGGAATTAAAAAAAATTTTCACAGATAAATCAGATTAATTGTGTTCTTTAAAATGATATTCACTTTGATATAGTTTTTTAAACAAAAAAAATTGAGACATTTTTTACCAGTCTATACCATGGTGGGCGGTGACATTGATTGGTATTAAATGAAGAGTTAATACATTATTTTGGCCTGAACTATGACCATATAATAAACTTTGGCCCGTGGTTTCAGAAATTAACATCCTAGCTTCAACTATGCAACATATATACTCAATTGGCCCGACACATGGTTTGACCGTCAATTTGGACAGTCAACACACCATGTCATTGTCTCGTCAGCCCAAAAATCATTAAAAAAATTTCAAATTTAAATTATTTTTTATTATCAAATTAACCAAAAAAATAATATTATAAAATAAATCTCTTTTTTTTACTAATTTTGAAAATGATAAAATTTATAAATTAACATAAAATTATCAAATTATTTTAAATGTTAAATTTTTTATTTTTTGGTTTATTTGAAAATGATAAATAATAGAAATTAGGAAAATAATTTGATTTTTTTAATGATTTTTAAGCTGACAAGGAATGACATGGCGTGTTGTGTAACGATCAACTGTGTTGATCATCCAAATTGACGGTCAAACCATGTGTCGGGCCAATTGAGTCTATATGCTCCATATTTGAGGCCAGGATGTTAATTTCTGAAGCCACATGCCAAAATTGATTATATGATTATAGTTTGGGCCAAAATAAGGTATTAACCCTAAAATGAAAGCATACCATATGGTATAGATAGCATACCACATTGGTATGAACATACCAAGACTGTAGGATGGTTGAATACATGATAGTAGAAGTATACTAAGTACTAACTGTCATTTACGACTTTCAACATTATGTACCACAAGATACCACACTTATCCCAGGGTGGTATTGTGTGGTATTTTTTGGTCCTCTATTTTTTTCACCCAGAAATTTTTAGATCTAATAAATCTTGATGAACTCGTTCCTTCTGTGTAAAAATTTACAACCATAACTTATAAACGAAAGAGATACCATATGGTATGAAGCTGGTAATGATAGGTATGAAATTGTTTTTCTAAAAAAATATTGGAAATGGATCTAATTTTGTAGAGCACAACAAACTCGTTTCATTTGTGATTTTTTTTTTAATTCTAGTTACAACGAAGAATATAATAGTCGATTAAGAAAATTAGGAAAAATAAAATATTTCTAATTCTCAGCTCTTAAATCTGAATTTTCTTGGCTCACTAAATAATGAAGGTCCAGATTTAGTTATACAAAAATGCATAACCACCCTAAGCGTGAGCCGCTGGAGAGGGCCATCAACGACGAAACTTACCATTAGTACAATATTCACCATTGATTTCACATTAAGCATAGTCTTATACTAATCTATCACAAGAGCTAACAGTAATAAATAACTCTATATGTATACGTCTAACTTACAATTTCTACAACAAACGGCCTATAATTAATTCAAGGCTACCATACCATGCATGCGTCACACATATATGTACGAGCTAGGCTTCCAAAAATGGGCTACCAACTAGAGTGAAAAGCCGTTTTCATTATGTTTGTTTTTCAACGGGAGGTTAAGGGGACGACGACCTCGCCCTCCATGCCATATACATATCTATATATTTTATGTCATTGCTGACAATGTTATCTGTTGGGGGTATTATGAGCAAGGCTCAATGGGCGACAACTTGGGCTTCCAAACAGCCGAATTGGGGGGCAAGGCCCAAGCAAGGTGGGGGGCACATAAGGACAAGTCACTAGAAGCCAAAGGGGGCCAGGCTGTCAAGTGGTCCATCGTCTGCGGGCGCCTGTCACGTGCCAGAAGCCTGACAAGGCGGTTGGGATATCTGACCAGAAAGGGACAAAGCATTAAATGGAGACAGTGAGGTGGAGAAGATCAACCTCGAACTCTGGTGAGTATAAATAGGGGCAGTTGGTAGCATTTACACAGGTCGGACTCTCTCTCACTAAACTCTAGTTTTTGGGACACTTCTCTCTTCCTAGAAACTAACTTGGGCGTCGGAGGATTAACGGGCCCAGGCGCCCCCTCCTTGTTCGTGTGTGCAGACAGGCGTCTTGCAAGAGAGGATCCGTGAGAGTCATACGAGGGTAGCGTGTCTCAAACAATTGGCGCGCCGGGTAGGGGAATATAGCCAGGAGTCATGAGTGAAGAGGCGCCGATGAATGAAGAAAGGGAGGATATTACAGAGGAACAATCGGAGCGAATGAGAGCGCAGACGCCCGAGATGGAAGAATGCGAGGAAAGTGACGGCATGTTTCGGGGGTCCGAAGGCGCCTCGGTCACGAAAAAAGAATTGTTCCGGATCATCGAGGATCAGGACGAGGCAATCGAGGCGCTGCGGCGGGAAGTGAACGCCTTGAAGAGGAGTGAAAGGATGACGCCCAGCCCGACAAAAAAAAGGGAAAGGATGGAGGAGACGGAAAGTGAATCGGGGTGTCTGAGGCGCCCAAGTCTATGGCGCCAACGCGATCATGGGGGGCCGGATGCTAGCGGGTGGAATGGAGGAATTTTAGGGCGCCTATCACGCCACTGCCCCGTAAGGCAGCCTCTGGCACGTTGCATACTGTCGGAGCCCGCAGGAACAAACATCCCCCCGCTCCCCGCCAATGACGGGACCGGAGACCCCGAGGACCACCTTAACGGGTACTTCACCAAAATGCAACTCTATAACAGCACAGACGCCACCCTGTGCAAGGTATTCCCGTCCACCTTTTCAGGCGTGGTCCTCGACTAGTATCATCAGATCGATGAAGGGTGCATCGATTGCTTCGAACAGTTTGCAGCGATGTTCTTAGCGAAATTTGCCAGCAGGAAAAGGCGCTCCTTGACCATAGGCGCCCTGTTCAAGGTCAGGCAGAAGGAGGAAGAGGCATTGAGAGAGTTTTATGAGAGGTGGCTATCCGTGGCCCTAGCGGTGAAGGACGCCCAGCCGTCGGTGCTGGGAGTGTGCCTGAATGAGTGCACCTCCAGTGAGGAGTTGTGCAGGTCGCTCGCAAAGAGAGACGTGGTATCCACGGAGGACCTGGATCACAGAGTGCAAAAGGTAATTATGCTGGAGGAAACACTAGCGGCCAGAAGGGCGGATCGGAGAAAGATAAGAGTGGAGGAAGCCGACATACCAAGGAGGCCGTACCCCCCGAGCGGTTCGGGCTATGCGCCCTCAAGCCAACCCCCACCGAGGAGAATTGATATGGGGCGTGCGGCGCCTAGGGGGGTTGGACACTTCGCCGAGTACAACGACACTCTGAAGAACGTGCTCCAGCACGTCAAGGAGAAGGGATACCACATCAGGTGGCCAGGCCCCGTGAGGGGACAACCCAACGAGCGGAACTTGGACCGATACCGTGACTTTCACCGTGAAATTGGGCACCATACGATCGATTGTTATCAGCTGAAAATGGAGCTACAGGGTCTGGCTGACAGAGGAATGCTTAACGACTTCGTTAAGAAGCCTGAAGAAAGAGTGCACCGGGCGTGCGTGGCCGGCGTGGTAAAGGCAAGGGAGGAGCTGCCGCCCCCACCCTACGACCTGGATCAAGAAAAGGCGCCCGATCGCGTGCGTCTGACCATCGAAGCCATTTCAGGAACGATGGATTTGAGGGATAAGATAGAGGCAAATCGCCGACTGAGGGCAGCGTCGGCAGACGTGCAGGAGTCGATCGATATCAGCTTCAACAAGGCGCCGGAAGAAGCATGTATGCTCCCGTCCATGGACGCCTTGGAGATACAAGGAGTAGTAGCTGGATGCAAAGTGAGGAGAATGCTTGTCGACACGGGAAGCTCCATGGATGTGCTGTTCAAGGATACGGTGGTTCGCATGCAACTATCACCGGAGATGATCAGACCATCGGAGTCTGTGCTAGTAGGCTTTTCGGGGGCGCCCGCCAGAGTGATAGGGCGGGTGTGCCTGCCTGTCACCTTGGGAGATGGGGAGCAAAGAGTAACGCGCGCCATAGACTTCGGGATAGTGGACTGCCCATCGCCGTACAATGCGATCCTTGGAAGGCCCCTCCTAGCCTTATTCAACGGGGTGGCCTCCACTTGTCACCAAACCTTGAAGTTCATTGCCCCGCAAGGGGTGGGCGTGGCCCAAGGACTAGGCGCCCCGCGCTATGCAAAGGAAACGGGGCGTAAGCGAAGGCACGTCGATACAAGAGTCAATGTGATGGAAGTCGTGGGAGACGAGGCACCTCAAGCTGAGGCTGCCGACGAAGAACTTTTGGTAGCGCTAGAGGAAGGGTGCCCAGAAAGATGCGTAAGGATCTTGGCAGAGGCGCCCACCGAAATGAGGGAATGCCTCATCGCCCTTCTAAGAGAGTTTGCAGAGCTTTTCGCGTGGAGTGCACTGGAAATGTCGGGCGTCAAACCCGAAATGGCCGTTCATAGATTAGCGGTCGAGGAAGATAGGCGCCCCGTGCAGCAAAAGCGCAGGAACCTATCGCCAGAAAAGGAGGCGGCTCTTAGGGTCGAGGTGGACAAGCTCACGGGCGCTAACTTGGTCGAAGAAACTTCTTATGTGTACTTGGTTGTCGAATGTGGTCTTTGTGCCAAAACCGGCGGGAGACTGGAGGATGTGCGTGGATTACACAAGCCTCAACAGGGCATGCCCAACGGACGCCTACCCGATGCCCCGGATAGACTTACTGGTAGACTCCACGGCGTCCACGAGATACTGAGCTTCATGGATATGTTTTCCGGGTACCACCAAATCCCCATGGCAGAGGAAGACCGGCCCAAAACAACTTTCATGACACCCTTTGGAAATTTCTGCTATCGGGTCATGGCCTTCGGGCTCAAAAACGCGGGCGCCACTTACCAAAGAATGGTCAACAACGTCTTCCGGCAGCAAATCGGCCGAAATGTGGAAGCCTACGTGGACGACCTCATAGTCAAAAGCCGGAAACGGGAAGACCACATGGAAGACTTGCGGGAGACGTTCCAGGCCATGAGGGCGCATAGACTTCGTCTAAACCCCTTCAAGTGTGTGTTCGGCGCCGAAGCGAGAAAATTTCTGGGATTCATGATCACCAAAAGGGGTATAGAAGCCAACCCAAAGCAGGTAGATGCTATCCTCAAGTTGACCCCCCCGAAGACGCCCAAAGAGGTACAAGGCCTGGCGGGCAGGCTGGCGGCTCTGGGGCGCTTCATCCCCCGATCCGCCGACAAGGCCGCTCCCTTCTTTCGAACGCTTAAGAAGGCGGCGCGTTACCAGTGGACCACTGAGTGTGACGGGGCGTTCGAAGGGTTGAAGCAGCTCTTAAGCGCCCCAACTGTGATGACGGCGCCCAAAGCGGGGGAAACGATGTACCTTTACATCGCTGTGTCGGAAGTCACAGTAAGTGCAGTGCTTGTCGCAAGAGAAACTCATTCTGGAGAAGACAAACCGGTATACTATGTCAGTCGCACCATGGTCTCCCACGAAAGGCGGTATGCGCCCATCGAGAAGGCTGCATTGGCGGTTGTGATGGCCGCAACCAAGTTGAGGCCTTACTTCCAGGCCCACACCATCATAGTACTCACCAACCTCCCGTTGAAATCCACGTTGGGGTCAATGGACGTGGCCGGGCGCCTTGTCAAATGGGTAGTCCAGCTGAGTGAGTTTGACGTCAGGTATGCGCCTCGTCCAGCCATCAAGGCCCAGGTCCTGGCCGACTTCGTCGCAGAGGGTATAGCAGAGTTAGAGAAAGGGACGGACGATTGCTGGCAAGTTCAAGTCGATGGAGCGGCCAGCCGCACGGGCGCCGGAGCAGGTATCGTGATGATAAGCCCCGGAGGCGCGATGCACGAGGTCGCGCTGCGATTCGCCACCTTAAAGACAAACAATGCTACAGAATATGAAGCGGTGATTGCCGGCATGACCATGGTTAAGGAGCTGGGCGCCCACAAGGTCAGGTCAAGTCCGACTCGACCCTCGTCGTCAACCAACTTAACGGAACATTCGAAGTAAAAGAGGAAGCGCTGGAAGGATACGTACAAAGAGTCAGAGAACTGGGAGCCTGGTTTGGGGAAATCTCTTTTGTGCACATACCACGTGAGGAGAATGCTCATGCAGACGCTCTATCCAAATTGGCCACCGCGGTGGATTTTGCAGAGGACCGGAAAGTCATAGTCACTGCAGAAGCGCCTCGTGAACATTTGGTCGCAACCTTGGGGAACGTGGGCGCCGACTCCGGGTGGATGGCACCAATCGTACTATTCTTGACCCAAGGAACGGTGCCTGATGACCCAAAGGAAGACTGGCGCCTCCGTCGAAAGGCGGCCCAGTGCTCCATAATTGAGGGAAAGTTGTACAAAAGGTCTCATTCGGGAGCATACTTGAGGTGTCTGGATGAGGAGGAAAGTAGGAGGGCAATCGAAGAGGTGCATAGCGGGACGTGCGGCATGCATGCGGGAGCACGCAGTTTGAAAAAGACACTGCTGCGACAAGGTTACTACTGGCCAACAATGAGACGGGACGCAAAGACACATATGGGCGCCTGCCATCAGTGCCAAATTCATGCAAATGATATCCATGTCCCGGCGGCGCCTATGCAGGGCAATGTGGGAGCCTGGCCTTTTGCCCAATGGGGCATGGACCTCTTAGGCCCTTTTCCCAAGGCGCCTGGGCAAATGAAATACCTGATAGTGGCGGTCGACTACTTTTCCAAATGGATTGAGGCGGAACCTTTGGCCACTGTCACAGAAGCCCAGGTGCGAAGGTTCACCAAGAAAAATATATTCACTCGGTTAGGCCTGCCTGAGTACATCGTCACAGATCATGAGAAGCAGTTCGACTGCAAGAAATTTGTGGATTTCTGCGATGACAATGGCGTCGTGTTGAGGTTCTCTTTAGTGTCGTACCCACAGGCAAACGGTCAAGCAGAGGCGGCCAACAAAAGCATTCTTCACGGGTTACACACCCGATTGGCAGGCGCCAAAGGCAAATGGGTGGAGGAGTTGCCAAATGTGTTGTGGGCACATCGCACAACCTACAAAACAGCCACAGGGGAAACACCCTTCGCCCTGACTTACGGAAGTGAGGCGGTGATCCCAGTGGAAATCAACACCCCAAGCTACCGCGTTGTCCAGTACGACCCAAACAGCAATGACGAAGCAAGAACCAACGAACTGGATATGGCGGATGAGGTGAGGGAAGTAGCGGCTATCCGGTTGGAAAAGATGAAGCGCCAAGTGGCTCGATACTACAACAAGAAAATGCGTGCTCATGGAGTCATCGAAGGCGCCCTTGTCCTCAAACGTGACTTCCGCCCGGACGCCCGTGAAGGGAAGTTAGCACCAAAATGGAAAGGCCCATACCGAGTCCGAGAGGTGGTAGGACCAAGTACATTCAAGCTAGAGCATACTAACGGCAAGGGTGTGAAACGAACATGGAATGCGCAAAATCTGCGAGTTTACCGGGAGGACGCCGTTTGAACGGGAAGCGCCTCCGTCTGATGAGAACCAGGAAGGCAAAAGGCGGTCGTAGTTGTGAGCATTGTTTGTGTCAAAACAATTATGTTAAGCGCAGTGTGTTGTGTCCAAAGCGCTCGTAAAAATAGTGTTGTGTCGTGTCCAAAGCGCCCAGTGTTTCAGCGCCCAAAAGTGACTTCATGTTTTGAACTCTCCTTTCGTATGTAGTAAAAGCGCCCAAACTTTGCGCCCAGTAATTTTGTGTTGAACAAAGCGCCCTATTTTTGCGCCCGATTGTGTATTTACAATTGTTAAGTGAGTCGGTAAAGCGCCCAATTTTGCGCCCGTCAAACACAAAGCGCCCACATATTGCGCCCTAAGCCGGAACAATTATGTGCCCAAATTTGCGCCCTCGAAACGTGGCAATCAGTGATAAATGGAACTTGCGCCCAACCTCGGGCCCAAAGCTACAAAGCGCCCACAATACTCGCGTCCAAGTGCGGCGATAACGCGTTAAGTAAAAGCCAGACAGTACGATCGCAACATCAACAAGAGCATTTTATACATAAAATTGCAACCACAAAATGGAAAAGTCTACATATAAAAAAAAATATCAAAATAGAAAGGTGGGCACCCATTTCCAGTTACTCAGCTCCTGAGTTAGCATCACCAGCACTAGGCGCCTTGGGGGAGGGAGAGACGGGAACATAATCATTCGGAGGCTCCTCTACAATAGGAGGCTCGGGCGCCTTCTCTACTTCATGCGGAGTGTCCAACTCCCCGATCACATACTCGGCAATTTCGGTGAAATCCCAAGTAAGATCGGGTGATCCTTCTCCAACTTCCCATGAAAAATTTGGAGGCCGGACAAAATGGCGTTGGCGCTCATACTCTTTCCAGCCTCGGACTCTTCGAAAGTGTCCAAAGAATGGCGCAAGTTGGTGATTTCTTTCCGCGCCTCCTTCAAGTTCTTCTTGCAGTCCTTCTAGGCGTCCTGCCACCTCTTCTTCTCCTCCTTGAGGATATCAATCTCACTCGCCTGGGCGCCCGCCTCCTGCGCCAACGCCTCCTTCTCAGCCTGAAGGGTGGCCGATTTATTGCGTTCTTCGTCGAGGGCGCCCTGAAGCTGCGACACCTCCATGGCCACATTCATCTGTAACTCCTCGCATTCCTTCACCAGTTGCTCGCAACGCTCAGTCGGGTTTTCAAGGTCATGCTTCAAGGAGGAAACAGAAGTAGAGGCTTTGAGCGCCTCTCGCTTGGTTTCAGAGAGGCGTCGGGCGCCTCTCTCAGCAAAAAGAAGAATCTGCACACACCAAATGAAAAGAGTTAGCATTTTCGTAAAGTCAATTTCAAAAACTCGAGAACGCAAGCAAAGTGGCATATACCTTGGCGCCCACTTTCGCCAATTCAGCAAAGAGATGATCCCCATTCATCTCTGACGACACTTGCCACATCTTGGCAGCCGTGATTGCCAACCCCATGGCACAGCCTCGGTCGACAGCCACCAGTGGGGAGCATGGCACCTCGATGCGCCCAATGTCCGAGCAGCGGGGCTGGAAGATTGGGGGGCGCCCATCGGGGCCCACATACTGCCCCTCTTCGTTAAGGTGGTATTGAAAGGCGCCCCTTCTCCGCCTCGGGCATCGGCGCCCACCTTTCCCTTACCTTTGTCAACCCTCTTGCTGACGTTGTCCAAAGGGGAACCAGCCCGCTTCCCTCGTCGAATCAAGGGCTCAACCTCTTCCTCCCCGGAGTTGCCCTCCTACTCCGCGGGTTCTGTAGTGGGCGCCTCAACATGGGGCGCTTCTTCCTCTGCCTCCGGGGCTGAAGACGCCACACTGGCGTTCTTCGTTGTACCCCCCTTCACCGTCCTCTTCTTCTTCTTTGGGCCAGGTGGAGGCACCTGTGGTTCGGGAGCAGCCGCAGCAGGCGCCTTTGGCTGACTCGGTGGGGGCGCCCCTCCAGCCATGGCCGCAAGCCGACTCTTCATTAGCTTCGCGATGCTGGTGAAGTCCGACCCTGCACATCGCTAAATAGTTAGCACTAAAAACAAAATTCATTAAACGCAAAGTCACAGCAAGGATATACACGTAATGTAGGGGCGCCTACAGACCATCATTATAATACGCCCCCAAAATTGGGGGGCGATTTTCAATTTTGCGCAAGTTTACGGGCGTCTCGCAAATAAGGCGGGCGCCGTCCTTTTCTGCTTGAGACAACACGACTGGCGCGTTAAACTCTTCTACGTTCCCCAGCCTCCACTCTCTCAGAAAGGCGCCCCCACTTTCGAAAAAGGAGTCCCGGTACGCCTCCATGAAGAAGAACCAGTTAAACCAGCTGCGCCCCAACTTTGGGCCCTTCTCCACAAAGTGATAGGGGCGCTTCTTCCACTTTTGAAGCGATAAGCAGTTGTCGAGGGGCGCCATCTTGCAGAAATATCGGAACAGATTGAAAGTAGGCTCGACGTGATGTTCGCGGCACCTCAGCTTGAATAGGATCACTATCACGATGACTGAGGGAGACAGGCGCCCCAACGGACAGCCGCACATAGTCAAAATACCTTCCATGATGTGGTCGAGAGGGAACCGCAGCCCGAAGCGAAAATACTCGTGATACACCCCAATCCACTTAGGCCCACAGACGCCCACTCGTGAGATAGGGGAGGGCGGCGCTTACCACCAGTCACGGGGCAGTTGGAGGCTGGTCACCAACTCATGAACGCGAGCCAGGGAGACGGTGGATGTGTGCTGTGGTCCTGCCACGTCGAAGGGCAACGTGGCCGTCTCCTTCGGGAGATGATCAGGCGGAAACGAGTTCTCCCACGCAGAAATCTTGTACAACCCATCGGCGGGCATGAAGTCAGGAGTGGAGGCGCTTGATGGACCCGCGGACGTCGATGCAGGCGCCCTCTCTAAACCAACAAATGACCCAGACGCAACGTGGACACGGAGTAAGTGACGCCCTACCCTAGGTAGCTAGGATAAAGATAATGAAAGCAACTAGTAGATCGAGAAAATTCCTTACCACTTTGAGTTGGGCGCCTTGCCTCGCCACCCGCACCCGAGGCGCCTGCTACCGAAGCGCCCGTTCTTGCCTCACCACCCGCAGTGGGGTCGCCCTGGCTGACGGCTTTGTCTGTTTGCGACGACATTCTCGGCTGAATCTAAGAAAAGGCTGACGATGGCACAGAGGAATCTAGAGAGATGTCAGGAAGGAATCTAGAGAGAAGTCAGACCGAAAATCCTAGAGAGAGGTGAGATTGTGGAAAGTGACAAGGACTGAAGGGGAGTGGGGTATTTAAAGGAAAGGGGGAACATGAGTCAAGACTCACGTTGCGAGCCACGTGTCACTGTCAAGGGCGGGCTTTTGAGCTCCCCCCACTTTTTCCTTTTTTGGAATTTTGCCAAATTTAAAATTCTCTTTTCGAATTTTTTAAAAATTCGAAATATGTTTCAAAATTCAAACAAGAAAAACGTGGGGCCAATATCAAACACCCGCCCGTGAGGGGGTCATAGGGGATAGAGGCGCCCTTTCTGAGAGGCGTCCGGAAGAAAGCTGAGTAAGGGCGCGTCGAGAGAGAGGCGCCCATATTAAAAAAAAAAAAGAAGGCAAAGAAGACAAGACAAGGAAGCCAAGCAAGCTGAAGGCGGGGCGGACAACACGACAACAGATGGCCAATAGAGAACTCAGACACCGTGAGGACGGACGTACTCGGGAAGTTGGGCGCCTACTGACAAGAGGAAGGGCGAGACCAAAATAGCTGGGTCAGCTAGGCGCTCAAAAGCAGAGTTATGAGCACCTAACTGGGGGGCAATTGTTGGGGGTATTATGAGCAAGGCCCAATGGGCGACAACTTGGGCTTCCAAACAGCCGAATCGGGGGGCAAGGCCCAAGCAAGGTGGGGGGCACATAAGGACAAGTCACTAGAAGCCAAAGGGAGCCAGGCTGTCAAGTGGTCCATCGTCTGCGGGCGCCTGTCACGTGCCAGAAGCCTGACAAGGCGGTTGGGATATCTGACCAGAAAGGGACAAAGCATTAAATGAAGACAGTGAGGTGGAGAAGATCAACGTCGAACTCTGGTGAGTATAAATAGGGGCAGTTGGTAGCATTTACACAGATCGGACTCTCTCTCACTAAACTCTAGTTTTTGGGACACTTCTCTCTTCCTAGAAACTAACTTGGGCGTCGGAGGATTAAAGGGCCCAGGCGCCCCCTCCTTGTTCGTGTGTGCAGACAGGCGTCTTGCAAGAGAGGATCCGTGAGAGTCATACGAGGGTAGCGTGTCTCAAACACTATCAAATGGAACGGTAATTTCGCCAAGTAGTCATCTCCTGGCGAAAGGAGATCCCCCACTTGAAAAATAAATATGGTTATTTATGTAGGTGTTTATTTAGTACGAGTAGTTTACGAATTTGGGATTCCGTTGTTACGAATTCAAACTCTCAATAATATATATAGTGGCGTCTTCGGTGTACTCACTTTTTTTAGTGCATTCAGTGCACTCACTTCATAACCGTTATTTTAAACACGCGATTTATGTCAAAATGATATCATTCATCACTTATGATGTGATGAACAATAACGCACATGAATTTGCACAAAACCATTGAAGATTTACTTTAATTTGAAGGATTTAGAGTTTAGAGATTTAGGGTTAGAGTTAGGGTTTACAATTTGGGGTTTAGGGATAGAACTCAAAATTGGAGGTCTAGGGCTTAGGGTAATCCACTAATTAGTTGTTATCATCTGTTATATCATCATATTACACTAATTCTACAAATTAAAATTCAAAATCTGACACCTTAAGACTAGTTTTTGTGTTGGGTGCATTGAGCGCACTCATTTTTGTCAGTGCACCGAAGTAGTCACCATATATATATTTACAAAAGATAATCATATATTGATTCAACGAAAAGATAGTTACATCCGGGAATTCAGCCAGGTCTAAAATCGAAAAAACGACTCATAGTCGGGTACAAAGAGAGGGTTTTTCTAGCCACCGTATGGGGCTACCCTATTACTACGCCGACCTACAAATCGAACACTAAACCCTAGATGACTGGCAAAATACTGCACGATTTCTTCCAAAATAGCACCCATTTTGTTATCTCTGGTGTCTGCCAGATTGATTTTACCGATGATCACTTTGGCATCGCCTTCAAAGCTTATGTCTGTGAAGCCATGCTCCAGACACCACAATACAGCCTCGCGGAGGAGAATCAATTCCACCACCACAGGGTCATCAATCCTATGAAATTGAATCCGCTTAGCCATCAGAATATCCCTAGCCGAGGTCAAAAAAACCATCCCACTTGCCGAGTGCGACCCACTCCTAGTTGCCCAATCCCACACAAAAACAACCCTGGCACCCCCCCCCCCCCAACATGACCCAATTGGCGTATCTCAGGGAGAGCAACCGGAGGAGCTCTATCCACCGGTAGACGGACACACTCCTCATATTGCTGATGAAACTGGCGCATCAAGGTAGGAAACCCAAATTGCTTGCCTTCAAAGACAACCCAGTTGCGAGACCGCCAGATCCGCCAAAGGACAGCGACCACCGCCATAAATAACGTAGGTTGGTGAACCAAAGCCATTAACTGTTTAAGAAACAAAGGGAATGTATGACGAGGCAACCCCTCCCCCAGATACTTGACTCACTCCTACTGTCACTCTAGAAATTGGCCAAGTGTAACCACTTCCTAAAGCGTAGTATAGCGGGTTTGGGTTTAAATGTCAACCCGGGTCCTAGATTTGATGACTACTCAGTGAATTCTTGTTATCTAGCAATGAAACTTTAATGCAAGTCTAAACTAACAAACTAACAAAGCAAGTAAATTGTTGTATTCAGGTTAAGAGAGGTCACCCGGATATGGTTCCCCCTAGACTGCAGTTAAGCCGGATTGTAATTACCAAGTTCAGTTTCTATGATAGTTATACTGCGGAAGGTTCTCAAACAGCCTGAAGTCTCGACTAAAGGTCTTCAGACCCTCTCAATCTGAATCTCTAGCGGGCGACTAACCTCCATCGGAGTAAACAGATTGAGTCCTTAACAAACAAAACCTCCACTACCGGAGTAAATCCGGTACAGAATAGTGAGTTGGCTCCTCGACTAAAGTCACCAACTCCCTACCTTCAATCAAGGATGGTCTATCAACCTAGGAAAATATTCTCATTCTAGGTTAAAGCAGAAACAACAGGAATTTGATCAGGATTCAAGTCATTAAATCATTCAAACCTCAATTGAACATAATCAAATCATAGAATCAGTACTTGGGTTCATACAATCAAAGCCTAACATACAAATCTAGGGTTCTCCATACCCAGATGAATGGGAAAACTACTCCATAGAGAAAGAAGCAAAAGCAGAATCAGACGCGGAATTCATACTGTGAAGGATGGATTCCTGCTCCTGGACGTTGATCGGCACTTCTCCAAGCTCAAACTGGCCTCCAATGGTGTTGAAGATCAAGCTAGGGCACTTGGAGACTCTTGTTCGTCGCTTTCTCTCTCTAGGAATCGCTCTATCTCTCTCAAAACTCGAATCCCCTTCTATTTTGGCTGAAATCTGCTTAAAAGGGCATCAGTGGCCAAAGCACGGTCGAGGGCACGGCCGTGTAATGCCTCAGCCCGCCCATGCTTTGGCTAGGGTTAATTACACGGCCATTGTGTTGGGAGAAACACGGCCGTGATTTTGGGAGGACACGGCCGTGCTTTCGTGGACACGGCCGTGCTTTCAGCCCGTGTTTTCAGCTTGAATTTGCCAAACTCAATTAGCTCTCGGCAGTAAAAGCACGGCCACAGAACACGGCCGTGTTCTGTTTTAGGTGTGCCCGTGTTTTGGCTCCAGCTCGACGAAATGACTTCCGAATGCCCCGAAACTCGTGCTTAGCCTTTCCTTTGACGCCTGGGACCTGAAATATGACAAAATAGCACAATCCGGCGTAAAATAGGCCAAAAATACACGACTATGCCCATCAAACGGATAAGAACTAGGGGCGCAAATACGTGCAATTACACTATCAATACTCCACGCCCAAATAGTCCCAAAAGGCACGTGCCACCGAGCAATAGAAAAACAAATGTTCCATCGTTTCAGAACTACCCTAGCAAACCGGTCACCGAGACTCGTTTCTCAATAAGGGCTTCAGTAGTGGGCAAGATTCGGTTGAGAATCTGCCAGACAAAGACTTTTAGCTTGGCGAGAATATTAGATTCCCACAAACGAATCCAACTGGACTTGTCCATCCAGCTCACCATAGACCTCCAACCTCCCCTCCTCTTATTAATTGAGACAGCTAAATGGTAGGCAGGTTTGACAGAGAAGACCCCATCTGGTGTGTCATGCCAGATTAATCTATCCTCCAAATTAAATGGTAGGCAGATTTGACAGGGAAGACCCCATCTGGTGTGTCATGCCAGATTAATCTATCCTCCACATTCTGACGCGGAAGAGGAATAGTTTTGATGGCACGACAGGTCTGCGGGTCAAATCATTGACTAAACTTGAGGTCACTCTAACACCCCTCCCCCTGGCAAATAACCTCTGGAACTGGTGTGTCCCCCCCCCCCCCCCCAATCCGGTAAGACCTGGGGATTATACTTAGGGGGTCAAGCTCGAGCAGAGGGATCCAGTTAGAATGAAGCAATAAAGCAGATTGACCATTTTCAATTTGCCACTTTAAACCCTTCTCCAATAAACATCTACCAAACATGATACTCTGCTAGCCCCACGAGGGGCGTGAGCGAGCCGTAGCTTTAAGGAAGGTCCCAGGGAAGTGCTTGCCCTTGTAGACATGTGTCAGAAGAGACGGGTTCAATAAGGATACGCCATCCAATTTTGGCTAATAGAGCTTGATTAAACTGCTCAAAATGGTGGAATCACATCCTGCCATCATGTTTACTTCGGTACATATTGCGCCATGACATCCACCGAACCCGAAAATGGCCCTCAGCAGCACCCCACTAGAACCGGGCCACATACTTATCCAAATGACGATACAGAGAGACAGGTAGCTTGAAACATGACATCACATGCAGCGTCAGCGCCAAAGCAATTGACTTAATCAAAGTTTCTTTAGCCGCCCAAGATAAAGTCCTATGTTTCCACCCCTGGAGGTAGGGGTGTGCAATGGTCCGGTCCGTACCGGACCACACCGGACCAAACCGTTGTTAAGACCGGACCGGACCAGACCGAGTAAAATGCGGTCCGGTCCTTGGTCCTCATGAATTTTATAATTACTGAAATGGTGGACCGAGCTCATATTTGGACCGGACCGAACCGGACCAAATGGACCAAATGCAAGAATGGTCCGGTCCTTGATCCTAACATGTCTTTCACTAATGGACCGCGGTTCTCATGAGTTTGGTTCGGTCCGGACCGAACCGAACCATTGCACACCCCTACCTGGAGGCGCTCTAATAACTTCTCCTCCAAATACCTAAAAGTAGCCATTTTAGATCGAGCAATCAGTGTAGGTAATCCCAGATACTTATCATGGACCCCCACCGCCCCGACTCCTAAAATCGCAGCCAATAACTCTTGGTCTGCTTGGACAATATTCTTGCTAAAGCAAACAGCCGACTTTGCCAAATTCACCCGCTGGCCACTCAGTTCCTCATATTCGTTCAAGACCTCAATCAAATTCTCACACTCCTGGAGAGTGCCTCTCAGGAATAAATACGAATCATCGGCAAAAAATAAGTGCGAGATCCGGGGTGCACGAGGAGCCACCTTTACCCCTTCCAGCTTATTCTCCGAAATAGCCTTATGAAGGAGCGCCGCAAAGCCCTTTGTGCAAAACACAAATAAGAGCGGAGAGAGTGGATCGCCTTGCCGTAACCCCCTGGAAGGAGTGAAGTATCCCGAGGGGTACCATTCATCAGAACAGAAAAAGATGATGGCCTGAGACACTCATGAATCCATCCTTGCCAGACGGAGTTAAAACCCATTTTGTCCAAAACCGCAAGAAGAAAAGGCCATTCGTCTCTATCATAGACCTTTTTCATGTCAACCTTTAGAGCCATGTACCATTTCTTACCTCGCGTTTTGATTTTCAAATAGTGCATTAACTCATGACCAAGGAGGATATTCTCAAAATGTTGACGTTCGCGGATAAACGCATTCTGCCCCCCCCCCCCCCCCCCCCCCCCCCCCCCCCCCCCCCCCCGAGCTAATTTGTGGCAAGTGGCAGGCAAGCCTTTCCGCAATGATCTTTGTAATAATTTTATAAACAAACTGGCATAAACTGATTGGACGCAATTGTCGCATAGATTCCACTTTATCTACCTTGGAATTCAACGTGAGCCAAGTATGATTGAAACTGCAGAGCATCCTACTTGTAGCAAAGAACAAACACACCGCTTCAATTACCGAATTTCGCACAATATCCCAAAAGGCCTTAAAAACTTTCCGGTGAATCCATCCGACCCAGGCGCCTGCTTCGACCCCATAGCAAACACCATTTTACGAACTTCGATGGGGAGCACTTCAGCCGTTAGGATGGCATTCATATTAGGAGTAACACGAGCGATAGGCAAAGCAGCCACCCGATCAGCCATGTTAGCCACCTGCCCGCCTGATTCTCCGTGGTGAAGAGGTGTTGGTAAAATTATGTCGCAATACCAGCTTTCCCATTCTCATCAGTGATCCACTCCCCATTATCATTACGAATGTCGTCCACAAAGTTCCTTTTACGATGAGCCTTAGTCACTGTATGAAAGTATGACGTATTTTTATCTCCTTTCTTTAGCCAGTGGACCCTGGACTTTTGTTGCCAATAAATTTTCTCAGCCTCCCATTGTCGGTTCAACTCCAATTCCAGACTCCGGACCTCATCCCAGTCCATAGGATGGATTAATTTTATCCTATTAATTTCACTCTGGAGAGTTTTAATATTTCGCAAGGAGTTGGTGGTACCTGCCCTACTCCAATCATACAACAAATGACAGAGTCTCTTAAGGCGCTCCCAAAGACGAAACATAGGAGTACCCTGGATGTCCTGCTGCCAAACATAGTTAACCATAGTTTTGACCTCAGGATTATCCGCCCAGCGGGCATCAAATCAGAAAAGAGGGCGACTATTCCGAGTGTATGACCTATCGGAGAGGAGAGCTCTATGATCAGAACCCTGGTCCGTAAAATGCTTGACCAAGGTCTCTGGGAAACGATCTATCCAGGTCTGAGAGCACATGACCCTGTCCAATCTTTCACGAATACAAGCTGTACCCATCCTCTTATTCGTCCAAGTGAATGGGTCACCTTGGTAGCCCGGATCATGGCGTCCCAGATCATGAACAAAGTCCTGCAAGCTGACTAAATGGGCAGCATTCCACGGATTACCACCATCTTTTTCACTCTCATGAAGGGTAGTGTTTACAATCTCATATAACCACATAGGGAAGATGGAAGGCAAAACAGATTTCCTGGAGACGAGCCAATTGGGCGGCTCTTAATGTAGCATTACAACTAATGTCAACACAAATCACAATATAAGAAAAATCCACTTCATTAATTTGGGAACAAATTCAGAAGTTGCTCAATAATATATGATATACATACATAAATGAATAACACTATATCGATAAGTGGACATTAAAAGTTCTCAACTTTCTAACTCGTAATTAAGAAAATCTCTCCTCCTGATATATGTATTTGAAAACCCTCAACATATTTGTTTTATTTATATAATTTTTTAGTGTCTTTGAGACATTTTATGATAGGTCTATAATGTGTTCCATTATTAGATAGCCAACAAAACGTCACTTTTCAATTATGAATTTTTCAAGAAGTGACACATTCGAATAATTTATAATTTGTGAATACCTATTTAACCAGATATATTACAAGAAAAAAATTAAAAATACTAAATTATATAATTTATTTGTAAAATTAACCCCACTAAAATCAAATCCTGAATGCACCACTCTCTCCAGTCTAACTTTCGCCTCCACCTCATCTGCCTCGCCTCCTCCGCGCTATCTCGATTAATTACTTAAATTACTTCCTCGCCGATTGACTTACTTAGCCACAATGTAGTCAATATCAATAAGAGACCACGCCAAATACGCACACCTCAAGAAACAAGTGAGAGTTTATCAACCCCATACCTAAGCTTCGCCTAATTAAACTCTATCTTCATGAGCAAACTTATTAATTAATTTCACCTTCTAGAACCACCCAAGATAAATTAAGTACATATACAACATTGATTCTACTTCTCTGGTTTCTGAAAATTTTGATAATTAATGTAGGATGAGCATTGGGTGGTAAGTGGGTAGATTCAAATATGATACACACTCATCAAAACATACAATACTGAGTGGATTGATGTGATTTGTGTATAGTCCTAGAAGCAACTTACGTCAGGCTTCATGGTCGATCGAGTTTTTATCGGGTGGATAGGGTGAGTTTGATGGAATGACTTGCCTAATAATGCTCATCCCTAATTACCAAAATGAATACTATTTTAATAAGATTAATAGTATAAATTGCCCTCTACTATGGTTTTTTCTCAAATATGCCCTCTACTAAGTATTACATCAAATTTGTCCTCCTACTATTACCACAATATCAAACCTGCCCTTCTTTGAATATTTCCCTTCGGGTTCCGTTAACTCCGATTCGACCGGTTCGAAGTAGGAAAAATGGGAGGGGAAAGGTCAAATTTACCCCTCCCTTTGGTTTACCTGCATCCGTGTATCTTCCCCACTCCAAAGAGACGTCATTGTTAAACTAGCGCCGGCCCTTTCCCCTCTATTTTCCAAACCCTGCCTCTTTCTCACCGCCAACTTGCCAAGCCGTCGTCTACCACTAGTCCACAACGTCGGCTCATGATTTTTATCCATTAATATTCGATTTTCCAAAAACAGCTTTCTCAAGTTCACCGCTGTTTACTTTTATTTCTGTTTCCTGTTTTTGAGAAAACATATATTGAAAACAGTTAAAACATACATTTTGTCGTTTCCGAAAACAGCAGGAAGTTGTCACTTTCTGTTTTCATAGTTGGAAACAAATAGAAAACATTAAAATTATTAAACCACAAGCAGCCAAAAATTACCAAAAACCGAAAAACACTGTTCATTACAAAAAAAGCGCGTGTGACTGTTCACGGAGAGGTTGGGTAATTCCCTGCGGTCTAACTCACGTGAGCTCATATGTACTTGTGTTGGGTTGGTCAATCGTAACCGTTGATCTAATTTTTAGTTTGTTAGATACTTGAGCTTACAAAAAGCAAGTAGCACCTGATCGTCGCACTGATTAATTGAAAATTATTAAAACGTTTCTCCCTTGCTCCTCTCTCCCAATTCCCGAACCCACTGAAAAGTCGCCGGCCGACCATCTCCCATATCTCTCGATTCCATCTCTCCCACCACCGGAACCCTCTGAACGGACCCAAATGACGACGCCCGATTCTCCTCTCTCACCCGCCGACGAAGGATTTTCCTTCTCTCGAATCCCTGAACTCGCTGTGCCAGCGGGAGACAAAACCCACTCAACAGTCCCCGACCATTTTCTATCTCTCTGACCTCCCGAATCCACTGAATGGAAGTCGAGGAACGATGCGCTAGATGACACCCGATTTCCCCTCTCTCACTCGCTGGCGAACGACGGTCGATTTCCCCTCGGCATGCCGACCATTTCGGATTTCTTTTAATTCCAATCCACTGAGCGACACAGATGGGAGATGGTGGGGACGAAAGATCAAAGATACCACATCTCCGAACCCACTGAGCTTATGCCGACAAACAACGTCGGATTTCTCCTCCATCTCACCTCCCTATTTGAAATCGAAGGCTTCATAGAGCCCTATTTGAAATCAAATGAAACTCTATTTTGGGTTGCCCATGAGCTCCCAATGCTGAATGCGACGGAGTAACAAAGAAATCACCAATCCAACACCTCCAAGGTTTCATGTAGGTGAGAAATCGAACCGTTCTTTTTTCTCTTTATGTCCTCTGCTTTCTTCACTGAGACTGTCTTCTTCATCCTCTAACGGGACTGCAGATTCAGGAAATAATATGGCTAAGAAATTCACTTAGGATACTAGCCAATTGAGATTGAAATAAGGTAAATAACTTTTCGAAAGATTAAGCTCAGTTGTTTCATTCTTCTAAATTGCTTTGGTTGACATCATCAACAACTTTGTCAAGAATAAGGGACTTTTTCTTAGGTTTGATCTTCCGAGTTAGAACCAGAAGAAAACAAAATGAATGAACGATTTTGAACTGCTGTTTTGCTCAAGCCATTGGCGTGCAACTTCTGAAACATGTTCTTCGATTAAGCTCATAGTTTGTACTTCTTACACGTGTCTTCTGCTACATATTTCTCAGTTGCTTGCATCAGTTTCTATAAAGTATGTAGAGGATTTACAGACTGATTTGTGATGGTCTCTCGGTTGCTGACATAAATTTTGGGTTGGATACAAACATGGAGAACTCATGTCATTGCTTTATTTCTTTTCGCAACCACTTAATTCTTGGAGTTGCAATACAAAGATGCATAAGGGAGCAGGGGGTTCATGAGGTCTTATAGGTTCATTTGGGATCAAAGCCGGTTACTGTAATATATGTTTCTCTCCTACAATATTTGAATGTGAAACCTTGATAACACTCTAAGCTTGATCATTAACTAGAAAGTATTAGTTAATTTTACTCCAAGTTATATGAATGTCGATCTGCAGAGATCCATGTCGGGGAAGGTGCTACCGGAGCTTCAGTGAGGATCCAAAGGAGCTTTAATTAAGGATGTATCGCCATTATTCACTTGCAAAACAGGGCAAGAGCCCGAACAGTTATAGGCTAGGAAGAAGGGCCCTTTTTGCTCTGCCTTCCCCAATGGTTACAGGTAATCATTATTATGAACATTGACATTGTGTTTTAGCTTCTTATGATAATAGAGTTCTAGGGCATTGGTCGACCTCACCTTTTCAGTTTGACAATGATGCATGCCTAATTTATCCAAGTTCAAGTTTTACTGATATTGAGTTTGGTGCATCTGTAAAAGAGCCATTGTTGTCTCAATTAGTTTAAAAGAAGATTTAAGCTTGAATTAGCTGTTTATTGATTCAGAAGAAGTTGTTCGCGATTTTCGCAATCCCTTTTGTTTTGTATGTTGGACAAACCCTCTCTTCATTGCTCTAATACATAATAGTTGCTTTTGCAGGTGGTTTCTAAGGATCTGATGCAAATCATGCAATAATTAGCAACTAGAAAACTAAAGGAAAGTATGATAATTTATGTTCCAAATGAAAGCGAGAGGTTGCATAACCATTGTAAGTTGTAACCCAAGGTAGCCTCCAGCTCTTGGTTCTGCTGTTTCAATTGCTTTTAATCTGAAGCTCTAATATAGCATTTTCACAGGTGTGTTGTAGTAATGCCATGAAAGTTTTTGGCCCCCTGTATTATTTTACATGTGCTGTAGGTATGATGATTAAGATAGTTTAGTTAAATTTATGTCGCACTGACCTGTAGCTTCTCTTTTCATCTTAGGATTTGGTTTTTCTATTGCAGGTAGGTGCACTTTATCTAGATTTATGACACTAGAACTCAATTTCAAGGTTGTCAAAAGCAACCTAAAGGCTGCTATCTGACTATTATCTCCAACTATCTCAGAGTTTTGAGCTTTCATTACACTATGTATTTCTGTTAAATAGGTTGTAACTCACTACATATTTTGTTAGCTTAACATTATATGATAGGTTTCCTGGTCTTCTGCTATCTGCAAAGCATGGTCCATTAACTCACTACATATTTAACGGTACTAACGGTTGAACTACGGTTAAACCACGATTTTGCCATAAAATACCCTACCGCTTACTTTTCTGGTACGGTCTCCGATACGGTTTCATGGACCATGCTGCAAAGAGAGATTCATGGCACTGATATGTGACATTTGTCCAGGTGGCTGATATGAGATTGTCTATATGCAACACCAACTCAACAAATTATTGACGAGATCCTGTCTTTTGTGAAGTATGTTGATAAGATGCACTAAACATGTGTGGTGAATTGTTATCCGTGATCACATTGATCACATTAATTGTAATGCATGACCATTTGTATATTTTTACTATTATAAGTGGGGAGGCTTAGAGTAGAGAATATAACGTTTTAAGACCGTCGTTTTCACTAAATTTGAAATAGTATTACGAAAAGAAATAATTATTTTCTAACCGCAGCGAAGCGCGGGCCAAAAACTAGTAATGAAAAATAAACAAGTTTTCTCGTTTCGGTTGCCAAATTTATGACATGAAAACAGAAAACAAGAAACGAAAATGGAAGTCAACAGAGCTAATTAATTGTAATTTTTGAAATCGCATGCAGTAGATCGACAAATAAACCGCAGCACTCCAGTGAGTGATTAAGGGTGCGCTGGCGGTTCTTGAAGGCGCGGAGTGAAAGTTGAAACTTGAAAGCTTCTTCGCTGCCTCGGAGAATGGACAATAGAGAAGGTAATCTTTTACTCTTTAAAAGCCAAACAAACCTATCCTTTACAGTACCACCCCTTGAAGACGACAAATTACTGAATAGAAAATTGAATCTTTTGAATTAGTGGAACCACTTGAGCTGAACGCTTGTGGCAACTGGCGACCTTTTCCTTGAGATTGAAGTGGGCAAAAGCTCTTTCTCTGCAATTTTGTTTGAACCAATATTTTATTTGAGTTAATTGCAAAAAACGTTTAAGTTTGGTCACTTGGAATTGTTGGGCATGTGACTCGGACCTAGACGCGCCAGAGGAACGCACCAACACTACCCCATATGCCGCCAAACCCTGCGGGACGCGACGCGACCGAAGACTCCCAGCGCGAAGATCCCAGAGCGGTTCAGCGCGAAGCCCTTGAGCGCAACGCTGTGAAGGCAGACTAGCGCGAAGATCTCGAACGCGACACAGGCTACGCGCACGCGGAAGGATCAAGGCGTTAACCAGACCAAAGAGCCGTAGAAAGCGTCGTCTCGTTTCCTGAGGAGTAGTCACATCAGAACCCTAAGCACAATCATAGGTAGGCCTCTGACATGTCCTAGGTATAAGCATGGTCTAAATCCCTGACATGTCAGTGGTCATGTCATTGTTCCCACATGTAACTCAACCACTCACCCACCACCATGTAGCCTATAAATAGGGCATTTACTCCGGTGGGTGAGGGGATCAGATTTTTCGGACTCTATCTCTAAAATCATCGACTTCTCTCTCTAAAATATTTCTCTCTCAATTCTCTTTGTAATCTCCTCAGTTCTTCCATCGACGATTATTCCCTCATTGCTTACTCTCCTTGACCCATTTTCCCGAGTCTCCCTCCTACACCCAGTTAGGCTCAAACAGGAATATTTAATCTATTGGTGGTACTTCAGCTTACTAAAATCGTTCACGTTTGGTCACTCTCCATCTAACTTCGTTAACTTTGGCTGATGTGACAGTCTCTCAAATTTGATCGTTAACTTAGTGACGTGACAATTAAAAATAATAAATAAAATAAAATTTAATCTATTTTAATGTCAAACTCATTTTTATCATAAAATAAATAAAATAAAAAATATTATAATCGATCAAGATTATCGTACGAGCATGCTTCAACATGGGCAAAGTTTAGAATGACAGAATTCATCAAAACCCCACAATGGGCAAAAGCCCCTTCCACAATGAAATTGACACCAAGACAGAGAAATTGACCCCAAAATGTCGGAAAGTCCGCCATTAATATCTAGTTAAGACAACTCAGAATGCAAGAGAGATATACCTGAGGAAGATGAGGAGGGGTCGGAGGAAAAAGCTTTGACTCGGAGAGTGGCGGCAAGTGAGAAGGAATTGGTGAGGGGGAAAGAGTGTTGGTGAGTCCAGAAAGAGAGATGGGTTTTGTGGGAGAGGAGGAGATGATGCGGGAAAGAGAGAGCGGCCGCGGCGGAGGAGGACTTGGCAGCGGAGGAGGAGAAGGAGTGAGTCCAACTGGGAATTATGTCATTCGATTCCAAAGTTCTTTATTATGGTTGTCATTTTTACCATAAATATATAATAATCTATTAATTACAATATTCTTTATTTTATGGTAAAAACGAGTTGGATATTAAAACATATTATATTTTATTATATTTATTATTTCTTAACTGCCACGTCACTAAGTTAACAGTCAACTTTGAGAGTTAACTGCCACATCAGCCAAAGTTAACGGAATTGGACGGAGAGTGATCATAAGTTAACGGTTTCAGTAAACTAAAGTACCACCAATGAATTTAAATATTTCGAGTGACCAAATTTGAACTTTTTTGTAATCTCAGTGACCAACCATGCAATTAGGTTGGTGGGTAATTAAGTTTTGTTACAGGGCTCACAATGAGCAATCCAATAATAGCTTAGTTTGGCCCTGCTGTAGTTTTTGCAGAAGCAACTTCTGGCTGGAGCTTTTAGATAAGTACTTTAAAAAAAGCAGTTGAGTGTTTGGCTGTAAAACTATTAGAAGTGCTTTTTAATATAAGAGGTTGTGTAAAATGACTATAAAGGACTTATAATATAAAATATGAATAAAAATTATAAACAATAAAAAGTAGTCAAAATGGATATTGTTAGATTTCTTTTATACTAAATAATATAATTTTATAATTTATTTTATTTTTAAAATGATATAAATGAAAGAAATTATATTTTCTTAAATAAAATTAAAATATGGTAAGGATAATCTTGTATTTTCAAAACAGCTTTTTGCATAAGCTCCAAATTGGAGCTTCTGCTTTTATGTTATACAAAAGCGCTTTTTGGCTTTTCAAAAGCCGAGCTTTTACAGGTGTTTGGCCCTGCTTCAGCTTTTGAACCCGAAAAACACTTATAAAAGTTGGGCCAAACATAGGGAATAGGATGTCTCTTTGAAGTGGGGAAGTTAGACATGTGCGTGTAAACCAAAGGGAGAGGTAAATTGGAGATTTCCACACCCAGTTTTCATACTATGGATCGGTCGAACCGGAGTTAACGATACCCAGACAGAATTATTCACAGAAGCATATAAATATAGTATTTTCATAAAATTATGTTGTTTAAATTAATTTATTCATACAAGCATATAAATATAGTATTTTCATAAAATTATGTTGTTTTAATTAATTTATTCATTCTAGTGGATTATTATCGTACTTTTTCTTTTATTGTAATGTGAAAATACGTGTTAATGTTAGCGTATTGGTTGAAGTTGTAAAGGAAATTATTACCCATGGATACTCGAAACCCCAACGGTTATGGACATGGTATTGAGTTTCTACCCGTTTCTTATGTGGGTATGGTTAAAACTCGAACTACTTTGGGTAGGATAACGAATATGCACTATCCGCCCCAACCCTACCCATTGCCTAAAATTCCTAATAATCCTCCACCATCTTCGTCAAAAGAATGTCGTCGCCCTTCCAAAAACGCCCGCCGCCAAAAACCTATTTTTTAGTGACAAGAACCTGTAACTCTGCAGTCATAGCGTCGCTCTTTTGTGATTAACTAAAAATCGGGGTATCCAATCTTGATGATTTCATAGTGCCCGGGTTTCTTAATCGGAACTCTCCAAGCTGTATTCCCTTACAATCCCTAATTATGTTACATCTCCTCACAACGAGAGAGGCAGCGGCCCTCCTCCCCGTCTACGCTGACAACCTGTCATGCAATCATCAGACTCCTCTCCGGGCGGCAATATCTCCAATGCCCTACCGCCGTTCAACCCCGGTTCATTTGACTGGCGACAGACTCTCCTTCTCAGTTGGCTTCATTTTCTGGTGGCCGCGCTCTCAATGTCGCTTTGATTAACCGCTCCTTGTTATTAGTTCTGTGATTAGTGGGGAGCTTTGAAACCCATATCAAACACAATTGAAGATTTTACTGCTTTAATTTAGAAGCAGAGATAAGTAGATGAACATGGTAGTATTGGAGGGTGGGAGCGGTCGCCGGTCGGAGGTGGGTAGTGGTGGCGACGGGTGGAGGTGGAGGTGATAGTGATGATTATTTTTGTTAAAATAAAATATTTTCACATTAAAAAAGGTTAGAAATGTAATTTTAATTTAGGGTGATTACACAATTAGAATGACAAGTAACAATTCCCAATAGCATTAGCACTAAAAATACTCAAACATGCGACAACTAAAACTACTAAACTCATTTCTTTTTGTTACCGCATTAGCACTATCTTTTATCTTCCACTAACACATCATTTTCGAACAACTGTGTTTTGGCTAATGTGACGTTCTCAAAAAGTGTTAAATTGTCGTCCTCCTATCCAAGTAAGAGAGATGTGGTGAGAGATGGTAATTGCACTCGGATTCATGGTATCCACAAGGACGGAACCAAGTTAGTGAATGGATTCAAATTTGGGATAAAAAACCTTTGTTAAATTTTGTTTTAGTGGTGATGGAATTCCGACATTATACTATTTGACAACACTTAATAACTTTGGTATATCGTTGAATATCCTTAATAAAGTTTTTGGGTCCGCCACTAGGTATCCAATTCGATTTAGCTCGATCAAAGCTAAGCAGATAAAATCCACTATAAAATAGATTTTTTTTTATTTAATGATACTTTTTATTTTTATCAATTACCAGTTATTCAAACATCTTGAATTGCTAGTGGGCGTGACTATCTTCTTGTGGTAAATATAAGCTAATCTTTTTGGCAAGAATTGAAAAATTGTATTTTACTGATGATTCGATCAAATATAAGTTGGACTGTATTTACTGTTTAGCACTATTGAACGGTTGAACTACGATTTCAGTATTGAAATATCGTATCTCTCTTGACTTTTCAGCTACGTTTGCAACCCTTGCTTTTCGAGGAAAAACAGCGGGTCCGGATCCTATCAGTAACCGACCTATCAGTAACGGTCAGTAACCGTCCATCTGACCGTCCATCGCGCCATCTTCCCAACCGTCAGATCATGGCAATTAAATACACGCGGGGGCAAAAAGGTAATCACGCCTTCTCTCCTTCTGACAATTTGAATTGCAGACGTGACCGCGACAACCGTCCCGCCTTCTCTCCATTCTTCCTCCCGTTCCTCTATTCTCTCACCAAAATCGCAGCAAAAACTTCCAGAAAAAACTTCAAATCGAACGATTTTCGCAAAGCTTTTCGAAGAATCATTCAACGAAACCCTTCGTCGAAAAATGAAGGGTTTCCAACTTCAACGAGTCTCAAAAATCGTTTTCGCACAAAATATCAAGGTAAAACCTCACTTCTTTCTTCGAAATCCATCCATAGAACAATAGAAACAGTATTTCAGTCACTCTTCATGTGAAAATTGTAGTAAAACTTGCTACATTACCGAATCGTTAGCATGCATTGCTGAACTGGTGTAGAATCTGTTGTGTTTTGCTTCGTTACCACATGGTATGGCGTGGTAAACTATGATTGCACGTTATAAAAAAGCAAAAAACTATGTTTTGCTTTGTTACCATATGGTAATGTGTGGTAAGCTATGGTTTCATGTTGTAAAAAAGCAAAAAAACCATAAGTGCTGCTGTGTTTTAGTTTGTTACCATATGGTAATGTGTGGTAAGCTATGGTTTCATGTTGTAAAATAGCAAAAAAACAATAAGTCCTGCTGTGTTTTAGTTTGTTACCATATGGTAATGTGTGGTAACCTATGGTTTCATGTTGTAAAATAGCAAAAAACCATAAGTTCTTCTGTGTTTTAGTTTGTTACCATATGGTAATGTGTGGTAACCTATGGTTTCATGTTGTAAAATAGCAAAAAACCATAAGTCCTGCTGTGTTTTAGTTTGTTACCATATGGTAATGTGTGGTAAGCTATGGTTTCATGTTGTAAAAAAGCAAAAAACCATAAGTCCTGCTGTGTTTTACTTTGTTACCATATGGTAATGTGTGGTAAGCTATGGTTTCATGTTGTAAAAAAGCTAAAAAACCATAAGTGCTGCTGTGTTTTAGTTTGTTACCATATGGTAATGTGTGGTAAGATATGGTTTCATGTTGTAAAAAAGCAAAAAAACCATAAGTGCTGCTGTGTTTTAGTTTGTTACCATATGGTAATGTGTGGTAAGCTATGGTTTCATGTTGTAAAATAGCAAAAAAACAATAAGTCCTGCTGTGTTTTAGTTTGTTACCATATGGTAATGTGTGGTAACCTATGGTTTCATGCTATAAAAATGGAGGAAAACATACGTCCTGTTGTGTTTTACTTCGTTACCATATGGTAATATGTTATAAGACATGGTTTGATGTAATTACCATATGGTAAAATGAGATAAATATATGGTTTGATTTCGTATGGTAGGAAACCATTATCGTACCATATGGTATATTATGGTAAAAAGCATACTAACAGACTATTACTAATTTCTACATTCAGGTACACTATGGTAAAACCAAGACACAGTTTTCGCACAAGGTGCAGCCCAACAAGAATATCTGCAATTGCAAGGTCAATAACAGATGAGCGGAAAGAGCAACTTGACATATTAGGCCTAGCAGGCTTAATATCAATCAAGCAGACAAAGATAAACAACCATTTTGCACTGTTCGTAATGAACAAATACGATCCAGAGAAAGAATCGTTCAAGTTACCTGACGGGACACACATGAAGATATCACCAATCGACTTTCATAGGGTATATGGTCTGCCGATGGGGGATAGGGAAGTTGTACCTCCCACGATTTATTGGGATGACGCAGCAGATTATGCAGTAGAAACCCTACTCGAAGTAGATGGAACATCCACTCCAAGGGTAAAGCTAAGTCAGGTAGAAAAAGATCTTCCTACAACCAAACTGACTAAGAGATGGATGCAATTGTTCTTTCTGCTGGTCACCGGAGGCTTGCTGTGTCCAACTTCAGCACCTATGGCTGAACTCAACATGCTTGAGTACTTGAAGACCGAAGAACTGAAACATTTCACCAGCTACAACTGGTGCAAATACTTCTTCAAACACATGAATGAAGGATTGAAATCACCAAAGCTCTATGTCAGTGCAGATCTTCACTTCCTTACAGTAAGTCTCCATTCCCTTGGCCATTTCAACCTTGTTACTCATATATTTTATATATAAATGATACTCTTTGAAAAAAACTAATACAACTATCTGCATAAAAAGGTATGCTTCATGTACAAACTGGACGAAATGGCATTCTCAACCCAGCTTCGAACACCAACAGTAAGCTACTATGATGATAACAATGTTGATAGCAACTTTGAGAACATTAAGAGCTACTACAATGGAAAAGAGTTGAACGAGATCGAAAAGCTTGCCAACATTAATGACGATGAGGCTGATGGTGCAGCTGATGAGGAAGAGGAGAATGAGCCAGTCTATGAATCACCGAAAAGACAAAGAAACAAAAGTCCAGACCAGTCATCATCACTGAACTTTGATTTGAAGAATATCAGAACAGTCAACCAAGTAAGTACAAATTATCTATATTACAGTTGTCCAATTAATACTAAGCGTAAGTCCTTTTGTGTTTTAGTTTGTTACCATATGGTAAGGTGTGGTAAGCTATGGTTTCATGTTATAAAAATGGAGCAAAACATAAGCCCCTGTTGTGGTTTACTTCGTTACCATATGGTAATGTGTGGTAAGCAAATGGTTTCATGTTATAAAAATGGAGGAAACCATAATTCTTGTTCTGTTTTACTTTGTTACCATATGGTAATGTGTGGTAAGCTATGCTTTCATGTTTTAAAAATAGCAAAAAAACAACAAGTCCTGCTGTGTTTTAGTTTGTTACCATATGGTAAGGTGTGGTATGCTATGGTTTCATGTTATAAAAATGGAGGAAAACATAAGTCCTGTTGTGTTTTAATACGTTACCATATGGTAATGTGTAGTAAGCAATGGTTTCATGTTATAAAAATGGAGGAAACCATAATTCTTGTTCTGTTTTACTTTGTTACCATATGGTAAGGTGTGGTAAGATATAGTTTCATGTTATAAAAAATGCAGAATAGTGATAATAATTGCCAATACCATGTATTACCACCATGGTATCTTACAAAAACTCCCATTATGCAGGCTGAGAATGCAATCAAACTGCTTGCAGCATCAATGAAGGCAATGATGAAAGCAATCAAAGACCAGTACAAAAGCCAAATTGACAATCTGATCAGACACAAGGAGAATCTTGCGAAAGAAAGTTGTGATGAAAATGTTCAGCCAACAGAAGGAGAAAAATTTCAGTGTGAAGATGATGAAGAAGAGAATGATGAAGAAATGAATGCCAGTTTGAATAAAACACTCAATGAAATATTCAAACAGGCAAAGATAGACCAGAACAAAGAGGAGAAGGAGGAGCAAACACAGAAAGAAGATGATTCACAACCATCTACAGTCGATCTTGCTGCATCTACACCGAAGCCAAAAGAAAAGGAGCAAGATGTTTCTGATCCAGGAGCTGTGAATAGGGAAAGCATCCCAAAAGAAGGAGGTCCACTGGGGGAAGTTGCAACAGAACCACCAGAACAATCTGTTCAAGAAGGTCTGAATCAGGGAACACCACAACAAGAGGACACCCCGAAAGTAGTTCCAGAACAGACATCTGCAAAAGAAACAGGAGAAAAAGGAGCTACCAAAACAGAAGATCCAATGGAAGTTGATAAGGAAACAACAGAAGAAGGGAATACAGGGCAAGCTGCGCAAAAGTAGGGGTGGGCAATGGGAAACGGGTATTTGGGTATACCCATACCCGTCCCGTTTTTTGCGGGTTACGGGTACCCAATTACCCGTAATTTTTTTATGGGATGGGATTTGGGATCAAGAATCGCTACTTTGGGTACCCGCGGGTTACACGTTAATACCCGTTTGGATATTACGGGTACCCGTTATACCCATTAATCCAAAATTATTGCAAGATTGTTTTTTATATTGATAATGGTGAACATATATATTAAAAGAACGAAATAGAGTTCGTAAAAGAAAAAGAAACCAGCAGCCAAGACTCAACATAAAAAGAAACCAGCAGCCAAGACTCAACATAATTGAACCAAATTTACCTCCGCGACACCAAATTTTCATTTGGATATGATAATGGGTTGGTGAGTTTCACATCAGCAGGCTGTCTCGAGAGCTTGCAGCTGGAAGAGTGCAATAGAGTTACAAAAGCAGGAATCATCAGGCAATCTTAAACTGTGGAGCCAAGTTGAAATCACTCATGGTGAGGTGCATGGGAATCAAGGATACAAGGGCTTTCACTTCAACACATCTCAATGCAGCCTTCTTGTTTCTGATATGTTATTGGTTTTTTTTTTTTTTGCTGTTTTGGTTTGTGTGCAGAAGAAATAGTTATGGTGTTTTTAGGAACGAGCTGGGGAGATGCAAAGAAGCGATTCGATAAAATTTTGTACGGGTATTTACGGGTAGTATGGGTACCCGTTATCCGTCCCGTACGGGTAATGGGTACCCGTTAATCCATATGGGTTGGGACATGGGATGGAGATTGCTCTCGAAATGGGATTGGGTACCCGTTTCAAACGGGACGGGTATCCCGTCCCGTCCCGTTGCCCACCCCTACGCAAAAGACTCCAGAAACTGACAGCGAGAAAACGGTGTCAGATGATGTTGTTCGAGAAGAGGCTCCAAAACTGACAACCAAAGATGCTGAGAAGCCTAAAGTGACAAGGGAAGACGACATTCCATCCTTTGATCTCAGCCCTCTCAACCGTCAAACACCAACAACACCAACGAAGTTGACTACCAACACGGCAACCGATCAACCAGGAGAGCCTCGCAAAAGAAGAATCGTGGTGAAGAATTTGAATGTATATGAAAAGAAGGCAAGAACAACACCACCACCAGCACACCCACAAAGCACCCAATCACAGACGGCGTCATATGCTATATGGTCAAATCTGTACACAAACAGCCAAGAGAAGCTCAAGGAAGTCCGTGAATGCATAGATGCTTACCTTGAGGACCTGAATTCTCCAACTGTTGATCCAGTTGCTCCACAATCACAAAAAACACCAGTTGAATGGTCAACACCAGCACAAACAACACCTGATGATATGTTCACCAACATCTTGGAGTACATAAGATGCAAGAACAAGAAATTTGTCAAGAGGTAAGTCATCATCTTAAAACTTCTACTGTTATATGATTTTACTGTAGTGATCTAGTTTGTTACCATATGGTAAAATGTGGTAAGATATGGTAAAATTAGATAAATCTATGGTTTAATGTTACAAAATGTAGTAATGCACAAGTCCTGTTTTGTTTTAGTTTAATACCATATGGTATGATGTGGTAAGCTAAGGTTTGTTGTTAAAGAATGGATTAAACCATAACTCCTGTTCTATTTTACTTATTACCATATGGTAAGATGTGGTAAGCTGGTGTGTTTTACTTATTACCATATGGTAAGATGTGGTAAGCTATGGTTTTGTTGTGGTAACCTATTGTTTGATGTCATAAATTAAAGTAAACCATCCGTCCTGTTGTGATGTGCTTTTATACAGTGATGAGATAATGTTTAAAAGGAAGGATGGAACATTCTTGCTGAAAAGGGAGTCAGTACAGTTGATTGACATTGGCTGTGAAATCACAACTGATGTCGTCGACTGGTATGGAGATGTAATGAACAGGAATGAAGCAAAAAAAGGAAAATTCAAAAGGTGGTTCTTCGATACATCTTTGGCAGTAAGTAAACCCACCCATATTCTGTCAATAGTTCTTAGACAACACATATATAAAACACATAATAACAACCACAACCTTTCAGGGTGACTGCCAACTGGACATTGATAGTGGCAATCCTGTACTATCTCCAGACGATTACTACAACAAAGTGGACTTGGGACATCACCAACAAAGAATGGGCAAAAAACCTCAGCTTCACAGAATGTAACCTTGTAAGTATCTCACCACAATTTTTGCAGTGGTTACCATATGGTATATAGTGGTAAAATTAGTTTGCAATGGTTCTTAACTTACTGTTCATCACTTATATGGCAACTGCTTACCATATGGTATACTGTGGTAAAATTATTTTGCAGTGGTTCTTCCCTTACTGTAATAACAAGCACTACATCATGATTTGTGTCAACATCAAAGCAGAGAGATTTGAAGTACTCGACAGTCTCCGTCACAAAGATTTTAATGAACACTACAAACCAATGGCAGAGAGGGTTGTCCAGTACGCAATCAACTACATGAAGACACAGTTTTCAGACAAGACAGTAAGGTGGGAGAGGTTTACCTGGTTCAACCTCGAGAAGGTTACACAACCAGATCAAATTTCATGTGGGATGTACATCATCAGGTGGATGAGACACTGGGAAGGTAAGTACAACAGTGCCCTGACCAAAGATTGGAAGAGGATTGATCTCATAAATGAAGAAAGGGAGTGCCTGATGTTGGACATCATTCTTGATGAAGAAAATCTTGAACGGGAAAGAATCATGAAAGAAGCAACAAAGTACTGCAACATGAAGAACAAGAAGAAAGAGTTGAAAGGAAGGAGATGAAAATTCTATTATTGTTTGTGTTAAGTAGTAGGAGGGTATAAGTAAGCTTTTGAGAACAAACTCACAATGTTCAGTAGCCACTTCATTTTAATTAGTAGGATGGTATGAAACAACTTATTATGGTTTGTATTATGACTAAATGAAATGTTCTGTTTTTTATTATGTTAGCAAATACTTAACATGTGTTCTTAATTCCCAAATTACCACATTTTACCACATGGTATGGCATGGTAAAAATCAAATTACCACACTATACCATATGGTATGGCATGGTAAAATCAAATTACCACACATGCCACTTCCAAAATACCATATTTTACCACATGGTATGGCATGGTAAAAATCAAATTACCACATTTTACCACATGGTATGCAATGTAAAATCAGTTAACCACACAGAACTTCCAAATTACCACATTTTACCACATGGTATGGCATGGTAAAAATCAAATTACCACACTATACCATATGGTATAGCATGGTAAAATCAAATTACCACATTTTACCACATGGTAATGCACTGTAAAATCAATTACCACACATGCCACTTCCAAAATACCATATTTTACCACATGGTATGGCATGGTAAAAATAAATTACAACACTATACCATATGGTATGGCATGGTAAAATCAAATTACCACACTATACCATATGGTATGGCATGGTAAAATCAATTATCACACAGAACCCTCACATTTAACTTCCAAATTACCACATTTTACCACATGGTAATTCACTGTAAAATCAATTACCACACATGCCACTTCCAAAATATCATATTTTACCATGTGGTATGGCAAATGTAAACTCAATTATCACACAGAACTTCCAAACTACCACACTATACCACATGGTATAGCATGGTAAAATCAATTATAAAACAGAACTTTCACATTCAACTTCCAAAATAGCACATTTTACCACCTGGTTTGACATGATAAAATCAAATTAACACATTATACCACATGGTATGACATTGTAAAATTAATCCAACAAACCAAAAACCAATCCAAAAGAACAAAATAGCTTCAACAACTCAACCAACCATTCATTCAAATAATCCTCTTAAGAAAACTATTACAGCTTCAGCCTTAAACTTTCTTCAACAGCCTTCAAATTCTCCTCCTCAAGCCTGCTAGTTTTTCTCTTCTTCTTACTTACAGCCCTTGCAGCCTCCGCAACTGGAATTGGTCGTTTCGAAGGCTTGAATGAATCTTTTTTAGGCTTAAACCCCTTCACTTTTTGGACCGGTACATCATCTATACCAAGATAACAAAAACAAACTACAATCAATGACAGATATATGTAAAATCATTCTCCTCAAAAAAATGCATATATCAAAACACAAAACTCTAAACAATTAAAAACTTACTGTCACCGTTAGAAGACGTGCTTGTTCCAGTAGGTTCAGTAATCGATAGGGCTTCACACTTTTTGATCAAATCAGTCATGAAGGCCATGGCTGATTTATACAAATCATCATCCAATGCAACCCTGCTGATCATTGATGCAGAAACAGCTGACAGATTGAAAAGACGAGAACGGTATTTCGATGGACTATCAGTAGACGGAACTTCAAAAGAAAAGTTCCCTCCAGTTTTCGCTGCCCTTGTCCACCGCTTCAAAATCAAACTGCTAGGAATGTGCTGGAACTTCAGATTGCATGTTGTAGACCACAACATATCATATCCCTTAATTTGATGCTTACAGATCATACCACTTGACTCCCACTTACGGCACGAACACTTGATTTCACCGGTTTCAAAATCAACCTTCAACACCCTACTATCCAACCTTGTAAGGTCATCCTCCAATATGAAGACATCAAACAGTCCTACACCTTCTGGTTCTATCTCCGTATTGGAAAAAATATTATACGCAAGAGATTCCTTGTACTGATCCAGGAAAAACTTGAATATCTTCCGCGTATACACATTGGCAACTTGCTTCACAATAGGGCTAGTAGAAAACCGAGAATCAGCCAACCTAGATAAGGCGTAGTACTCTTCTTGTTCTTCAGCATCCCTCTTATTATCAAGCATCCTCTCAAAGTGCACAAAGAACCTACTAACGCTAAACTCTGACTGCAAGTAATGTCGAATATTACTATTGCAGCACTCACTTAGCTGGGTACTCTTCATTCCCGCACCAAAATGACAATTCACCCAGGCTGAAGACCACTTCGTCCTGACTTTGTAAATGCTCTGTAACCAACTGTGTCCCAAAGGTCCCTTCCCAGGAAAACACTTCTCAATCATCTTCTTCCAATTATACTCAAAATCATCCTCATCATCAGCATTATACATCAAATAACTAAGCTCACGAAGGAAGTCAGAGTCACACAAACTTCCCAGATTAACAACTGCATTCTGAGCAATATGCCATGTACACAACCCATGAAAACAATCTGGGAAAACAGACCTTATACCAGCAGCAATTGCAGCAGCCTGGTCAGTAAACATTGATAACGGTCTCACACCTCCCATGCATTTCAAAAACTGATCGAAAAGCCATTCAAATGTTGCCGTTGTTTCATCATATAGAAGAGCAGCCGCAAAGACAGTCAGTTGGTGATGATTGTTGAAACCAACAAACAAAGCTACAAAAACATAACAAAAATGTGAGTAAAAACAATTCTACCAACACATACCATGTGGTAAAAGGTACGAATAACAATAATACCAACCCATACCATATGCTAAAGACTCATACCATGTGGTAAAGACTTCTAAGAACAAAAAAAAACCTTGTTACCAACCCATACCATATGGTAAAAGACTTTTAAGAACAAAATAACCTTGTTACCAACCCATACCATATGGTAAAAGACTTTTAAGAACAAAAACACAATGCATACCAGCCCATACCATATAGTACAAACTTCTAACAACCCAAAAACCACCTCAAATAACCTTGTTACCAACACATACCATATGGTAAAATACTTTTAAGAACAAAAAAGCAATCCATACCAACCCATACCATATGGTACAGACTTGTAAGAACAAAAAAAAAAACATGATACATAATGATAATAATAATAATCATACAAACTAACAAAGACAATAATAAACAACAAACTAGAAAACATACCTAGTGGCCGATACTCTTTGTTAGTCCGGTAAGTAGTATCAAAACTAATTGAATCACCAAAATAATGATAATCCATCCTCATCTTCCCATCTGCCCAAAAAATACTAGCAATGTTCTCTTCAACATCAACCTCCACCTCATGAAAGAACCCAGGATCCAGCTGTGCTTGACGTCTAAAGTATTCAAGCAATGCAGTCGCATCACCATACTCCATTGATAACGTCCTAACCGTTCGCAGATGATTCTTCATATCATTCTTTGTGAACCCAACAAACTTCCGACCACCACCAGCCCTACTAATTGCATTATACGAAGAAGTCACACCAATACCAGCAGCATCATTCACCTCTGCCAACATCTTATACACAGGAGCCATTCGTCTGCTGGATCTCACATAGTGACGCAGAGACTCAGGAATCATGTCATGGTTGTGCACATTACACCAACGATAGATCTTGTAGCATTTAAACTCTTTAAACCACCTCAGTCGTATATAAGCACCATTACATCCACCCCTGAGTTCTGGAACATTACGAACACGAACTGTCGTATCAACAACACCTGCATTATCAGGGTTATTCTCGCTACCTCTTTTCCAACCTTCCTTATTGCAACAATACTTGATATAATATACAGCTGAAGAACCACCATTGAGCTTCGGACACGCTGATTGGTTATAAATCCTCACACCAAAACCTTCATGATTCCCATAATCAACATAAAAATTATATGCATCATTTGGTGTATTGAACTCTAAGTCCTTCCAAGAATCACGAACAGTAGGATCTATACCATTGAAACCTACAAACATTATGAAACAACATATTAAATGGATTCCACACCACAACAGTATGAAATCTCAATGTATACCAATAATTACAGCCATGATACAAGAGTTACCACCATGGTATGGCATGGTAAAATCAAATTACCACACTATACCATATGGTATGGCATGGTAAAATCAAATTACCACACTATACCATATGCTATGGCATGGTAAAATCAATTATCACACAGAACCCTCACATTTAACTTCCTAATTACCACATTTTACCACATGGTAATGTACTGTAAAATCAATTACCACATGATAAGGCATGGTAAAATCAAATTACCACACTATACCATATGGTATGGCATGGTAAAATCAATTATCACACAGGATCCTCACATTTAACTTCCTAATTACCACATTTTACCACATGGTAATGTACTGTAAAATCAATTACCACATGATAAGGCATGGTAAAATCAAATTACCACACTATACCATATGGTATGGCATGGTAAAATCAATTATCACACAGAACCATCACATTTAACTTCCTAATTACCACATTTTACCACATGGTAATGTACTGTAAAATCAATTACCACATGATAAGGCATGGTAAAATCAAATTACCACACTATACAAACTTCAATAAACAAACAAATTTGTATATCTTACCTCCTGATTCACCAGAGTTAGCTGAATGATCAAATCCAAGATCGATAGATGAAGAAGCAATTCCAACAGCACTAGATGAAGAACCAGATCCTACAACGCTGGTTGAAGAACCAGATCTATCAATTGGAACAACATCGCCACAATTTACGTAACTCATCTCACCAGAATACTACAAAAACACCAAAACACAAAGAACATAACACATGAACAAGCTCGATTAGCTAAACATAAACAAGCTCGACTAGCAGCAATGAAAAACCTCCAACGAAACCAGAGATCAACAGAAAACTCGATTAGCTAAACAGGAAGAATAAAAAAAACTAATATCTAACCTCGTCGTCGATCAATTATGGATAATCACAAAAGATTCGCCGTCCCCTGTTTCGCAGCAGCTGCTCGCAGTTTCTCTCTACAAAAACCGAATCCAACTCGCGCACACGTCGATCGATTATGGAGAATCAGAAAGCTCGATTCGAAGCTGCTGTTCGCAGTTTCTATCGCCGTCGATCAACCATGGAGAATCGCCGTCCTTGTTTCTCAGCTGCTGCTCCCCTGCTCGCAATTTCTCTCTCCAAAATCCGAATCCAACTCGCGCACACGTCGATCAATTATGGAGACCGAGAATCAGAAAGCTCGATTCGAAGCTGCTGCTCGCAGTTTCTATCGCCGTCGATCAACCATGGAGAATCGCCGTCCTTGTTTCTCAGCTGCTGCTCCCCTGCTCGTAGTTGAGACTCTCCAAAATCCGAATCCAACTCGCGCACAGAAAGATTCGCAACGGACAAAAGGGGAAACTCATTAATGCAAATAACGGACAAAAATGCTCCTGACCATCCCGCTTCAATGACAGCCACACGATCCGTCCGCCCCAGATCAACGGTTCCTAGGTGGTTACTCACGGGTGAGTAACAAAGGGTTACTCACCCTATCCTAAGCCCATCAGTGGCCCAGTTTCTTTAGCTTTGGATCCCCCTCAACATTTTGGGCTTTTCTTTGGAAGTATTGTTTCAGCATCCCCTCGTCTTCGCTCGCTCCCAAAAAAATTAGCGCATTCTAACAGCCATGGCTTCCACAGAACCTCCTGCCGCCGTTACACCGCCGTCCTCCAAGCCCAACCTCCTCCCTCTGGCCTCCACCACAATTATCACCCCCTCCGCCGCAGCGTCAGTCGCAGTCGCTCCAACCGCCTCCTCTTCCTCCCCCGCCACTCCCTCAGTCACAACACCTCGACCTATCCCTTCCGACGCCGAAGTCGTCCACATCCCTAGCTACTCCTGTAATCTCCCTCTCCAACTCCAACTTTAGCATCTCCCACCGCTTCCCTTCGCAGCCATGAGAATAATTGTCTAATTTCTCTCCCTTTTGCGTCTGTTTTCGTTTCAGGCTGGTTCTCCTTGGGCGACATTAGCGAATGCGAGATCCGCTGTCTGCCGGAGTTCTTCGATTCTCGGTCCCCTTCGAGAAACCCTAAGGCGTACAAGTACATCCGTGACTCCATCGTCAAGCAATTCAGGCGGAATCCTTCCTCGAAGATCACCTTCACCGAAGTCAGGAAGACGCTCGTCGCCGACGTCATCTCCATCCGCAAAGTTTACGATTTCCTCGACGCATGGGGCCTCATCAATTACTCCCCAGCTGCATTGAACAAGCCTTTGAAGTGGGAAGACAAGGATTCCAAGTCCTCCCAACACGCCACCGATTCGCCGGCAGGGCCTTCCTCCGACTCCACTCCTCCCGTCAGGGAAACCTCAAAGCGGCTTTGTGGTAGCTGCAAGTCCGTCTGCAGCATAGCTTGCTTTGCTTCCGACAAGGTAAATCTCGCCTCCTCTTTTCACTGTGATGGAATCCTATTCCATACTACTAAGGGAAATCCGTCTGCAGCTTTTCTGCGCCATCGCTAGTCTGCAGCATTGCTCAACTAATTTAGTCCTGATTGTATTGAAACAGTACGACATAACTCTTTGCGCACGGTGCTTTGTGCGGGGGAATTATCGGGTGGGACTTAGTTCTTCAGATTTCAAGCGGGTTGAGATCAGCGATGAGATGAAAACAGATTGGACGGAGAAAGAGACTCTGCAACTTTTGGAAGCGGTTATGCACTATGGTGATGACTGGAAGAAGGTTGCACAGCATGTTGGTGGTAGAAGTGACAAAGACTGCATCACCCACTTCATTAAGCTTCCCATGGGGGAACAGTTTGCTTCTTCCGCAGAATTTGGATCCAGTATCAACAAGCTAAACCAGATGAAAGATGATAACAATATTAGCTCTTCCTCCTCCCCTAGTAAACGATTGTGCCTTTCACCTCTTGCAGATGCAAGCAACCCAATAATGGCTCAGGTACATTCTAATTGCATCCCTTGCTTTTGCTCGACTCTTTTTTGTCTACCATCCTGTAGGATTTCATGTTTATTATTCAAAAACATTTGGCAGGCTGCTTTTCTATCGGCTTTGGCTGGCACAGGGGTTGCTGAAGCTGCTGCTCAAGCAGCTGTAACTGCAGTGTCCGAGATGGGACAGGGAGAACCCAAGGCTGACATCAGAAGTCTTCATGGGGTTCAAGGATTGCAAGGTAAGAGGGGATTATGAGGACAATGTCATGAATATCCATAGAATTGTGTAAAAGCAACCTTTTGACAATAGTTGTGTGTCTTGGATTGAACTAATTGTGTCAAAATGCTGTTCGTTTTCTGTGTTACTCGAGGATTGAAAGAAAAAGTAATGATTTTGTATTTGCTTCTATGCAGATGCCAGTATTACATCCAATGGTAGTGGCATACTCAAGTCTGTAGAAGAGGCTCATTCAGGTGTAAATCCAAAGCCGGAGGAGAAGGAGAAGGTAAATGTTGAGGAAGAGATTCGTAGAGTTGCAGAGGTACAGGTAAAAGACTTCCCCCCACCTTGCGAAACTCCACTAAGTGAAAATGAAATTGTCTATGTTTGCTGAGAGTAATCCTTTTGCAGATGAAGCAGATCCAAGAGAAGATCATGCACTTTGAGGAGATTGATTCACAGATAGAAAAAGAGTGGAAACAGATGGAACAAATGAGAGATATCCTGTTTTATGACCAGTTGAACCTCTTAAAGCACGAAAGAGCAATCCGGAAAAGTGGTCAGCAAGCAGCGGAGGGCGTGAGAACACAGGGTGATTTTGTCAGTTAGATGTATGTTTCGTAGTATAAGAAAATTTCCCGAGTTTGTTTCAAGTATTTTGTCAAGGTAAAAGAAGAGTAGATAGTTCACTCCACTGGATGATGTGTAACAAAATTAGAGAAACTATGCTTGCCGCTGTTAACTTACTCAGTTCAGTTGTATCAAACGTAACACAAATGAGACTTATTTATTGTCAACAGACAGCTGATAGTGCTATGATCATAATCATAGATAGCTGGAAAAGAAAGCAGTGAGCAAGGAGTGAGCTCAAAATTCTTGGCCTTCAGGTAAACCTGAAGGATGAGACCACCTGGGAAATGGCAAACATAACAGGAAAGAATGTAGACGTTAAAAGAAATCTAAGGACCCAAGCCATCAATCTAACAGGAATTCGAGATGAGAGTACTACCTTCTGGATTTTGGATCCGTAAGCTTGTGATTCTTCGTCAACGAACTGGCCTGAGATGGTGTACAGTCTGTTGTACCAGCCATTGGAGGCCATTCCAAGTGCTGTATACAAATGCTTTCGACTCTCGCCTGGGTTTTGAAGCGTATACTCGATGTAGTACAACCCTACGTCCATTCCTAAACTTTAGAAACAATGCGCAGAGAAATGAAATCCAGGCTGCTTGAATTTACCTACCCTTTGAAGATTTGCAGTCAATCAATTTTGCTGCAACACCAGGAGTCTTCTGCCAGCTTCTGTCCAGTCCACTCACTAATGTCTCGGCGAACTCTTCAACCTTTCCAAAGGACTCGATTCTTGTAAAATCAGCTCCCACCCCTGTGATCACCACGCTGACTGTCCCGACAGATCAATACATTATTCAGACGCAGCAAAGAAACGCTCAATTTTTATTGGCATCAACATTATGTGAATTTCAGAGTTACCACTTGCAGCAGCAGAAGCTTGTTGTGGATAGAACGCTGTCACGGATTTGAAGCCGCTGGGCTCTCCAGTGCCCACTTCCCAGTCTGGAAAAAAAATGCAAAGAGTCAGCAGCATTTGCAAATCGCAGCACGCAATGTGCGAGTCCTTTAGCTTTTGAGGCGATACGAACGTATTTAAGTAATTGCCGTTCTGTAAGACCATTTTTGGATGTATCGGTCAAAAGAGAGTGAAAGGGTACCCAGTGGAACTGATATCTGAAATTTGTTGACTTCGTCTGTGTAAACCCGGAAGTCTTCTGAAACCGCCAAAAGAACAACAGGCACCCGTTAAAGCTTATAGTTCATTGCAACTGAATTAAGTTGTTGCCTTGTTGAATGTTGGGCCAAGGCAAGCGATTACCATTCTCCGCACAGGAGGATTTAGAAGCTGCAGTGAGAGTGGCAGCTGCTGAAATGAAGCCCAAAACCAAACTTTCTCTTCTACCTCGACCTCTCAACTCTCCTCCCTCGCACAATCTATGCCCAAAAACTGGAATAGCATGAGAAAGAACAGAGGGAACATAAAAAAGAGAAAAGGGCAAGCTGCAAATACACACACTGAATGGAAGGAAACGCCGATTACATTGAAGGTTGCTCGCCGGAGCAGAGGACGAGACTTAGCTTTCTCCCTGTGCTACTGCTGACATTGGGGTGGAAAGAAAGGAGGGGAGGAAGTCGAAGAAGATTCGAGCTTGAGCTGAGATTACTGCTAGGCAGTAGATTCAGCACCGATGGAGAGGCAGAGGAAGCGGATAATGATGATATCTTCATGTCCACTCCCTTAATTTTCCCCCATTCCTTTCCCTTTATTTTCCAATCCAAGAAGTAAACAAATATGTTGAATCAGGAAATATTTGTGGTTCAGAGACGTCAGTAGAGAATCAGGGTCTTTCCTTTTAGGACCATTCCTTTTAAACCGATTTCTTTCACAACGGAACTTCATATCATTACACAAGCAGAATTTTTTCCAACACTTTCATCTTATTACATTTGCCAGGAAAAAACACACTAGTTCTGGGCTCTTTTCAGTAGGAAACGCAATGAGAAGAACCCGAGAGCGAAAGTCTGCCAAAACCATCCCTTGGCATTGGCAGGATCTACTTTCTTCGCCAGCTTCCATGCATACATAGCCTCGAACAGATGTGCAGCTGTAGCTAACACAGCTACCAGCCTAATCACGAACATGGACCTCATGTACAAGAGACAAATAGCTTTCATCAGGGACACAGGTCCGACATCCGGCAGAAAAGCAGCACACAAGACCATACCCAATCCAATCACACAATACAGCCATGCATATATCGTCGGTCCATCCAACATTTCCCTTTTCTTCTTTTGCCAATACGAAATCGTTGCAGCCATCCCTTCCCGGGGGGTCACCAGAGGGACATACCCGAGTTCTTCCTTGGCCTTCAGGTACGAGAAGTAGTGTGTCACTCCAACCTGTTTTGACATCATAAGAGACGCCCAAAGGTTACATATAACTTAAGTTCTCAGGTAAAGAAAGTATCAATGATTACATGAAACCCAAGTTCTTAAGGTCTGAAGGCTTTTTTCAGCAGACCTTGTAAACTTCAGCAGGAAGGATCAATGGTTGAGGAAGCCACCAATGCTTCAACCATGGGTAAAAGATTGTATAGACAGCTGCCAAAACCTTGCCTATAGTAAGAGCCTGAGAGACAGGCAAAGAGGCCTTCGGTATGTCATAACCTACACTTTTTAGAAGAGGTTGAAGGAATTCAAAACTGTTGACTGGAGAACCTGCAAGAAAAAGCTGATTATTTGTCACAGCTGGATCAGTTTATAAAAAAAAGAAAAAACGTTAAGAGAAACATGCTTCCTAGACGGTTACCATCACATATGAAGTAAGCTTGGCCAGAGGCGACTGGGCGTCCTTTTCTGCCTGGAATGTCATCTAGAAGTCCCATGCTGGACTGGATAAGTGCAAGGACAAGGTTATCACAATACACCCAATCTGTTTTCACATTCGGATCACCAATTCTGAAAGGCATGAGACCCAACTTAGCAAGGGACATTATCCTGGGAAGGTGCCTCTCTTCTCCAGGTCCATAGATTGCTGCTGGACGAATAGCACAAGTATAAAGCTGCCCACTATTGATCTTCCTGGCCAACCACATATAAAAAACAGATGAAATCACATTCGCATCACAAGAGTTCCATGCAACTGGATCATTAAAGATTCTGGTACTTACTTGAAGGACCGACCATTATACTTCAGCACTAACTGCTCAGCAATTGACTTGGAGCGGCTATATGTATCAACATGATCATCAAGAGGGAAGTAAGGCAAAGCCTCGTTCCCATTCACTATCTCTTTTCCCCCAAAAACCACATTGTAAGTACTGACATAAACAAGCCTATTCACTCCTTGGTCAACGCAAGATTCCAAGACATGGCAGGTTCCATTGATGTTAACCTCATCCACACGACCAAACTGAAGCATTTCTTTGCCAGACATGCCGCAGGAAGCTAAATGGAAGACACAATCTGCACCACGAAGGACCTTCCCCACATCCTTCTGATTGGTAATGTCTCCTGTGCAATCACAGAAATGAAAGTTGAAGGAAAGCATTATGGATAAAGTAAAGTCTAGCTACGGGAGTTGACTTGTTTCAATCTGCATCCCCAAATCAATCAAAATTCGCTTCCTTCAAACCAAAATGAGCTTTGGATTCAGGCCAACACAGTATGATAGGCAATCCAGCAGGTATAAGGATGACATTCATTAGAGAATTGACCAGATTGAATGAGACAGCAAGTGAAAGAGGCGATCTTTCACAACATAGGGAAAATGGGTTGTGGGAATTTACCTTGGATGCATTTGACACCTCTGGAGCTGAGAGAATCAGACCATGGAGAATTGGTTCGGAGATCAAAGGCGCGAACTTGGCGAGCTCCTCTACGAACGAGGTCGAGACAGAGGGCGGAACCCACGAAGCCCAAACCGCCGGTGACTACGAACACTTTGCCTTCTATCCCTTCGTTCTCGCTCAAGTGCATCTTCTTAGATTCTTCGATTGATCGCTTAAGCTAATTTATCTACCAGCTTATTTCGGAATTGAATCTCAGCACCGACGACTGGAGTTCTCGAATAAGAACGTCTAGTCGTCTACCAAGAGGAGCAGAGCACTACTTCACTTTCTCCGCGTGTAAACTGCTGGATTAAAAATAAATAAATAATTAAAAAATTATCGTTACACTGGGCCGAGCAGCTCGGCCTCGGCCCACAGAGCGCATTTTACTTGGGCTCAACCGCGTATTACTTTTCTTAGTACGCCGCCGGTCTCCCTCTGTTCCCCTCTCTCAAGACTTCAGCATCTCGCCGCCGGTTGCAAGCTCCCGACTTTGGCTTCTTCAACAATCTCCGGTCAACAACTCTCTCTCTAGTGTTGTTGCGATCTGTGAGAATCGGCTGTTTGAGTAATCGTTGACTACTATTTTTGTAAGTAGAATTTTCCTACTGCTTAGCAATTGAAATGGCGACACTTTGTAGATGGATACGCTCAAACATCCCGGCGCCCCGGAGTTCAAGCCGACGGTGACTATAACAGGAACCGCCTCTGAAGGCAGAGCAGGCCCGCAACTGGGTTCCGTCGACATAGGAGTCAGCCACGAAGCTTACCTCTTCCGGGTAACACTTCCTGGCGTCCGCAAAAATCACGGTCAGTTATTTTTCCCCCATTTCCCCAGCTACTCGTATCAGTACTGCTTTGCTCGTTCCCATAGGGTCACTGGAAGATTGAAGAACGAGAGGATAAATTAGGCTGCGATCTAATCAAATTTGTTGACTGCCTTCTGCTCAATCTGTATATAATTAGGCTGTGACCTAAATAATGAACTCCAGATCAATCTGTTAGAAATGCGCTGGATAAACAAAAAAAATTCGCCATTTTTGGTATAGGGGATGTGAAATGCAGGATCCAGCGAGATGGATCTGTGCAAATACAAGGGGTACGGCCGCCCACTTCAGATTTTCTGGGTAGCTTCCCTGGAGAATTCATGCTCAAGGTTGAAGAACTCTGCCCCAGCGGGACCGTTCGGATTGGGTTTAAGTTGCCTGGACCGGTTGAACCAAGGCTCTTTGTTCCTACTTACCGGGACGGGATACTCGAAGGTGTGGTGATGAAATGCAGGATGCCAAGTGCTGCTTCTCCTCTAGATGGCTCATCAAAACCAAGTGCTGCTTCTCCTCTAGCTGGTTCATCGCAACCCGATTTCAAGCTTTGAGGATATGGCCAAGACCTCGATGGATCTCGCGACATTTGTTCTGACCAACAAGCATCCAACCCATTAAGTTAAAGGGTAATGCATATGATATGGTATGATATGAACAATGTACCCTACTTCCCTTGATGTCTTTGACTAATTACTCCATTCTATTCTTACAAATTAGCCGGTGACTAGTTGTGACAAGAATGCAGTGTGTTCATTTTCAGGATGAGATATTGGTTAACCTGTTTAAACATTCCTTTAGCCTTTGTGGATCATAAGGCCTCTCGATAGCCCTGAGTTTGTATTTATATTTGCAAATTAGGATATGAGAAACCAGGCAATGCTGATGCAGCTGACTGTGTGGTGAATGCTTGATTAGCTGATATCGCTGAAACTCGCACTGTGATTCATTTCCAATCATATCATATGATAGCACACAGCACAGGCCCTTTGATGAGATGCTGTGGAAAGTCTGCTAATGTCGATATTCTATTGATGAGGTAGCTTTCTAGAATGTGAGGTGTGTGTTGGACTGAAGGAGGACTGTGCGAGATATGGGCGGTCCAAGGTTTGTAATTTCGTTCCAGTTATGAACTGCAGGTTGGAAGGAAATGGAGGAAGGTTTGAAAAGTCTTTAGAAAGGAAGATGACATTTCTCAGTAAGCTTGCTGAGATTTGAGGGGTTGGATTGCGAGCGAGGAGGGTCATCTCATCCCTGACCCGCCATTGTCCGCAAAACATAAATGGCGGTGACCGGAGGAGCTTTGGTTTTCCTTGGTTGATATTCGTTTTTATCTGCTAGAGGGGAATCTAATTTTTCCATGAAACCAAGGGATTTCTTTTCATTGTCCCCCTCCCCGGCTTGTCTGATCCAAATTCCAATGGGTCCCTGCGTCGGCGGCGCCATCCTTTGGTAAATTTAAGCCTACAGCTTTACCATCTCCACCATCCTTTGGTAATTTTATACTCTATTTTCGGGTTGCAAAGAGATACATATTCTTCTGCAATTATATGGATGGCCACATCTGTCTTCTACCATAAGATCATCCATATATGATATATCTGTATTTGATCAATAGCATATCCTACCTGGAATTCAATATGCAATTGTAAAGGATTGCACCAACCAATGTAGTAGGCGCTTACAATATATAGGAAAATAAGAATAATAAATTTTTTTTTCTCTTCATTTATATGTTTCTTTATTATAAAATCACTTGGATACACCACATTGCAAGTGAATTGATTTGATGTATACATAATGAAATTTAGATGAGTTAGATTGCACAGCACAAATTATGATGTGGCAATAGGAACATCAATTAGTTTTACAATTGGAGTGATATCTGATATGGATGCTCTAAAAACACAATCATATGATATGGCTCCGAATTGTACAAGTCAACTCAACCCTAAACAACTTAACTAATCGCTAGCTATCAAGGTTATATGTGGAGAATTGAAAATTCAAAACTGTATAAAACTCCCCTAACTTGCAATATTCCAACCGGACTTCTTTGTAGAAATAAGAAAAATGGAAAATTCAAAGGAATGGAGATGACAAGATGGCAAGTCTTGCTAATTAGTATTTTCCCGTAAACTACTCATTTTCTTCTTAATTGTAGGGCTCAAACTTTGACCCTGAAAACCCATCGATCAACTCCGCTCCGATCTGAGGGTTGAGCGGATCAATCTGCCTATAGAGTCAAATGTGTGTCGTGTCATCTCCTTAACCCTATAAGTAGGGGTACACATGAGTGGTTAATCCGCAAGTTGCTATCAATCTACCAATAAATAACCCAAATTGCAGGCAGTGGATAGTTGATGTGGGTGGATTGTGGATTGAAAAATCTACTACCCGCACTTATGTGGGTGAGTGGATTGCGGATTCACATGAATGACTTGCACCATATTTTCACATGACAAATTGTTGTTCCTTATACTATTGAATATTAATCATATTTCCTAACTGCACTACATAGTGACCATTTACTTCTAAAGATGGAGAGTAAAGAATATGTTTGGACTACTACTACTGGTTATTGTGTGGTGTACTAATCGTTAGATATTGGGATGTAATGATATTAAAGTGGCAAAATGCGTCAATTTTCTCTACACAATTGATGAAGTAATAAAAATCTTGTTGCAAATATTACTTAGATTCAAATAACAAATTACTACTAAATCTTAATCTCCTCGCTTGCATTTTTGTTCATTTGCCTTGGGCCTTGCATTTTTGCCTACTTTCCTACCAAATTACTGACATTCGTCTCTCATGCTTATGTATTTCCTAGTTAGCACACATTATTTGTGCTAATGACAGTTCCATTATAAAGCTATTGTATTATCCATTGCATTATCCATTGCTGAAACGACAGTTCCATTATAAAGCTATTGTAAGTATATTCTTTCCATCCATCCATTTATCCATCCAGCAAGAGGTGAAAATTTCTATGCTTGCTAGCTCGCTCGATCTGTCCAATTGTAGTTGTCCATTTACGTACATGTTAAATCCTTTTAAATTTTAACCAATCCCATTTCTCCGTTCTCCTAATTCCTTGTTTGTGTTTTGTATTGTTTTTACAGTCCACACAGCTATATCTATGTATATAAAAAATACTAGTGCCAATTAGATCAGCTGTGGATCTCCACATGGCAATTTATTAATTTTTAGTTAATTTCTCTAATGACGATTTTACTTACTTAATCTTCAACTTCCCGTGCCCGGCCTCCTAATTAATATTAATTTGGGCCGGGAACGAGAGGGATATTCCGAATCTTGATAGGAATCATTGGACTGAACAAACCTACGAATCCAACTAGCTAGCTAAGCTTCTCCGAAATTTCCTCATTATCATATCATATGTAGGAATCCTTTTCGGCTATTGAATATCCTGCTTCAGGTTGCATCACATATTACCTATGCCTGTATATAGTCAAACCAAACATAAATTTTATTAGAGTTAATACCTTATTTTGGCTCGAACTATAACCATATAATCAACTTTAGTACGTGGTTTCAGAAAATAACATCATGGCCCCAAGCCCCCAACTATGCACGATATAGACTAAATTGGCTCGACACATGCTTTGACCGTCAATTTGGACGGTCAACACCATTGACCGTTAGTCAACAAGCCATGTCATTGCCTAGTCAGCCTAAAAGTCATTAAAAAATTGAAATTCAAATTATTTTTCCAATTATTATTATTTATCATTTTGAAATTAACCAAAAATTAAAATTCGAAAAATATATAATAAATTTTATGTTTTATCTTTTGGGACATTTGAAAATGATAATTTTATACATTTAAAAAAATTATTAAATTAAATTTATAAATTTAGGAAATATAAAAACATAAACCAAAAAATTATTTTATGTTTTTATAATATATCATTATCAAATTAAACAAAAAAATAAAATTATAAAAACATAAAATATTTTTATTTTTATTTTTTTGGTAATTTTAAAATGAAACATTTTATAAATTATCAAAATATTATAGATTTTTTAAATTAACCAAAAATAAAATGTAAAATATATATTATTTTTTTAAATTTACCATTTTAAAATGTCCCAAAAGATAAAACATACAATTTTTTTTATATTTCATTTTTTGGTTAATTTCAAAATGATAAATAATAATTATAAGAGAAATAATTTGAATCTGAATTTTTAATGATTTTTAGGCTGACTAGGCAATGACATGGCGTGTTGACTAACGGTCTGTTGACCGTCCAAATTGACGGTCAAAGCATGTGTCGGGCCAATTTAGTCTATATGCTGCATAGTTGAGGTCAGGATGTTATTTTCTGAAACCACGTGCCAAAGTTGATTATATGATCATTGTTCGGGCCAAAATAAGTTATTAACCCATTTTATCTACACATAATATAATAAGCCGAAGGTAAAAACGGGAGCCCCATTTCAAATTTCCTGCAACGAGAGTGAAAGTAGGAAGGACATTTTAGTCTTCACAATTACTTTTTTTTATTCATTAAAAAGACACGTACTGGGATTCGAACCATGACCATTTTAAAGAAAAGCTAAGATCACAACCAATAACACTAAGTACATTTGTTGTATCTTTCTAAATTAAAAACATATAATAGCAGGGAGGAAAAAACCCTTTCCCCATTTCAAATTCTCTGCTCGATGAGCGTTTATAGGAAAGGTAGAATACGGAGTGTCAATTTTTTTCTCTTTCCTCTGTGGAACGGGCCAACTTACAGTATACATGCGAATTTAAACGGGCCCAGGAGTGTCAATTTTTTTCTTTAAGCCCTTTTATTTCTCTGTTGTGATAAAATATATATGAAAAGGAGTTGAATGCATGGTATCTAATGAGCTAATCGCTAACCATAAAATAAAAGAGTTGAATGGGCCTGACCTACATGGGATTTGGCCATCAAGTGAAACAAATGAACATCATTGGTTTGTCATTCTAAAACAAGCTATTTTCTCTGGCATAATATATATTATGCTATTATTCTATATCTTATTGGCTAAAATATAATGTATTTTAGAGTTATTCCATGGTTCAACCTCGACCAACCCAATTAGTCTAATTTTTATCATTTCAAATATATATTTTATAATTATTTGATATCATAATGATCAAATTATAGTGTATTTTATAGGGAGTCGTTTGGTATTTGTTAGTAAAAAACTAAACATAAAAGATCTATTTAGTTATTTTAAACATTAAAACGATCCTAAATATTTTCAGTTCCTTTTGAATTTCTATGGTTTTATTCCCGAATAAGTGATGTGCAAATGGCGAATTGTAGTCGTCTCTTTTCTTTCACTATTTTTTATTTTCAAATATAAAGTTTAAAAGTAAAGAATAATTAGAATTTGGCATGGGTCGGTCAAACAGGCTGAATTTCAAGTTTTGGCCCGTTTGTTTTATGCATTGCAAATTTATTAGCATGTTGATGGAAATGGCTTGGAAAAAAGACATATAAGTTGTACCTTTGCAGAAATGTCCTCAAATGTTTGAATGCATTGTGAATCAGTTTTCGTGACTTTTGTGATGGTGTATGTGCTTGACGATTGCTCGATGTTGTAACTGCTTAATTTGAGAGTAAATCTTTTGATTTTCCCTATGAGTTGTGATACCAGTTCTGGTGGTTGCAGCATGTTGTCGTTGTTGGCCTGTAAAAGTTTTTCAGTCGTGATGCTAAATACCTTTCTTTCTTTTTTAACAAATTGTGTAGTAGTGCTATGAAACAGACCACCCATGAACGCGACGCTTATTATGGTCTGTTCTTACTTCCGGTGGTGAGAAATTGTGAATTGAGAATCATATTCGCCTACCGCACTGTGTCTGGCTGGTGGTTGCTTACTGTGCTCTCTAGAGTTATGAAACAGACTACCCATGAACGTTACCATTAAGGGTCCATAACTTTGCGAAAAACCAAATTTAGGCAATCAAAGGTGGTGGATGTGTGATGATTTTTTATGGCTTAATTGTTTGTGAATTGGATATCTGATCTTTGTATGATTAGAGGGGATGTTTGCTTAATAGAATAATATATTTTAATTCATGTTTATTTTTAACATGAACTTTAGTAACTCAAAACCTTCGAGACACATATCACCTACTGCATTGTATCATTTTCCCTGGGTGCTTGATGTGTTGTCAAACTTCTTTGCTGTTGCTGCTGCTTTTATACTAACAGGGGAGTTAAGAACCCATGAATGTTTCCGTTTGACACAAACAGGAGGAATTGCTTCTAAATCGTGCACTAAAGATGATTGGAGGAAACATTTCTGTTGCAGTTGATATACTGGAGACCAGAACAAAAGCAATTTATCACATCAAAACCAACCATATGAACTATTAGCATTGTTGCTTTACTCTTTTTTCGTGGTTGAGTCTCCTTCAAAAAATTTAGTTTGATTTTAGAAAATTTTTCTTCTGCAGTCCTGTCTTGCCACCAACGCGTTCAGTAGATGGAGATGGCAGAGGCGAAGGCTATTTTTGTGTTGTTGTTGCTGGTTTAGGGATCGGTTTGTGAAGAAGAGGGAGAAGAGAGGGGGAAAGGGAAATGCAGGAGAGGGGGGTAACTCTTTTCTCCGGCAAAAATGGAGTGAAGAAAGGAATTATGATCAGTAAGAATATGGTTATCTTACATAACGGTCTCTACTCTGTTTGAAATGAGCTTGGGAGGCAGTGTTAAAGACGAGCTGCAACCAATTCATAGTGAGAAGAGAGCTATGAACTGTGATCATGTCTTATTTCAAGTTAGAAGGTAGTTTCAGTATAAGGATTATTTAATTTGACAAGTTGTTTCGTCCATGATTCTTGGTAGTTTCAGTGCCATTCTAGCCATTGTTTAGTCTGTAATTTTTGAGAATTGATGTGCAAGTAATGACTTTCACTTAGCTTCAACTATTATGTGTGTATTTATTGGCATGTGATAGAAATCTCTTTTCCTTTTCTTTGAATTCAGTTTCATACTCTAATTGTATCATTTGTACATAGGCAAATCATGCTCGAGATGACAACTCGCTAATATGGCTGGTGCAAGGAACGAAAGCTATCATTAGAATTCAGACCGACAACGGGGAGGAATGCCCAGGACTAATTTAATGATGATTGATGATGGTATAATAAAAACTGCAGTCTGCATCAGCACCAATTTCTAGGCCTAAGTAAAGTTATTCAACCCAAAACTCTGCTTAGCACTAAAAATTTCCCTCGCCCAACCTTGATCCTGTTTGACCCACTTCTGAAGAGTCAAGATATATGACTAATCCTCTCCGTTCGTATTTTCTTATTGACTCTTTCTGACCCTTTAGGTTAGGACGGGTCGGGAAGAATCAGATTAGTGGGTTGGTCCTAATAAAGTGGAATCCCAATCCCTTCATTCTCACTTGCTTTCTCTCCCATTCCACAAGTGGGTAACATACAGTAGTCTTGCATGCGGAAGACTTGCAGCTGGCAAACCCAGCTTTAGGTACCAAAGTTTATCCTTTTACTTCGTTCTTCCATTCCCATTTTGGTTTTAAGCTTTACCAAATAATTGGAGCTTTGTTGGGGTTTTTCGAACCTATTACAGAAACCAAAGATAACTCATGTATGCTACATTGTACGTTATCTTGACCGATGCTCTTTACTGGTGAATGAGTCTTCTTTCTTTGTCAGTGCATCATACTTTAATATTTTATAACTGTTTTGTGAAGTAGAAATTGTATTGGTATAACTACGACAAGATGGTAAGTGGTAACTGAGAAAAAAATACCAGCTGTGATTTGATCGGGCCGTGGAACGATGTGGAAGATTACTGTGATTTGGTTGTTCTCAAGTTATTCTTGCCAATGGGTTACTGAAAGTAGTTGGTCAAAGGTCGTGGCTTTATTTATTTATGGAGTTTCTGAAGGTTTTGTGAGGCAAATATACCTTCCTTTCTTAATGTAGATATATAGTAGGCAATTATGCGTTCCTTTCTTAATTAATGTACATATATAGTAGGCAATTATACGTAGTTGTTGGATGACCCATATATTGCTAGAACTTTCGGATGGTTGAGTTGCAAACTCTTTTGGGCCATCCAGACGAGGGATTATGATAATTAGGAATTTATATGTAGGATGTGTGGCAAATAGTTTGAGCCCCCTCCAATTTACTAATGACTGTTCCAAACCCAAAATTGCACAATAGCTCAATTGTTGGGCGTGAATTAAACAATTTTGTATCAGGATTACAGCTTTGGAAATGTTAATATAGTCAACTGATTCTCCTGAGTTTTGTGTTAGAGCTTATGAACTTACAGGTGATGCGGATTCAATGGTCTTCCGCAGTATGTTGGTAGGATATATGCAGTATGTTGCAGTGTGGAAGTACTTTTGTTTTATATATGTTGGTAGGATATATTATGCTTCCTTTGTTTTAAAAATTGATGTGCTCTTTTCTGTATACACCAGCAGACTTGCCATTTTCCCAACCCATATGTTCATGTCCAAATTATCTATTTGCGACATGTAGGTTGTAAAGCAAAAACCGGGAAGTGTTGACAACTAAGTTTCAGATGCATTATTTGTTTTATAAAGGGTCAAACTGCAGCTTCGGAAATGTTAATAGAGGTTAACTAATTCTCATGGGTTTTGTGTTAGAGCTTATGAACTTATAGTTCCGGTGCGGATTCAATGGTCTTCTGGATCTCGATTTAAGATGCCCCTCCAGAAAAAGGATTCGTCTAGCATTTGTCAAGTTGTCATCCTATTAAATATTAATATTTGTTTTTTTTTTTTTAATCTTGGGAAGCACATAGTATCAGGATTGCAGTTGATGTCGGGCAAGTAAATTCATGAAGAAATATGAATTGATGGACCGGGTTGTGTAAAGTGTCAATATTATTTGCCAAAAAAAATATGGTACTTCCTTACTTCATATAATTTATATGTATTTTCATCAACATTATAGTGCTTTTAAATGTATGAACTACTTCTAAATCTTTCGTGATGTAACTGTGGGTATCGATACTAATATTTTTTAAATGCAAAATGACTGACCATTACTTAATTATTACCAAAATCTATTCATAATGATTACTTCACAACAGACCAACGGGCCGAGCAAAGACGCATTCAAGACGCAAGCTGATATGTAGATATTCGCAACAGTTCTGCGACCAATTCTTTTGGGCTATCTCCGGCCAAGGGGCCGGGTAATAAGCTAGTTATTATTTAAGCACAACATATACGGAATCTAGCTACTTGAGTACGTCGTATAGCGGACTCTGGTAATGTTTGGGGTAAGCCGTACGGAGATAGCAAAAAATACCCACTTACATTCATGATATTCCTCAAATTCGATTTGATAGGGTAAATTTTGAATTAAAAAGATTTTTAGTGGACATGTAATGATGTAAATATCGAATGTAAATATTATGAGTAATGGGTGTATATGATTTCTTTGCTATCCAATCCAATCCATCAATTATATTTTTATGGTGTTCGATTACCAGTGCCGAGTTAGCTGTAGTGGAGCAGGGACTGAGGCTTGCTTGGGAGGCAGAGGCTCGGAAGGTGCTTCTGCATACATATTCGACAACAACCATCAAACTCATTGAGACGGCCACACTGCAGCATATCCACTACACGAGAGTCAACCAGATCCGATAGCTTTTAGTCAGGGACTGGCAGGTCAGACTCACTCATATATCTACAGAGAAGCAAACGTCGTAGCCGATTTTTTGGCCAGCCTAGGCCATACTCGCTCGTTGGAAGTCCATAGAATTCCTGTACCAGATAGTGCTCTTTCGCATTGGTTGTACCATGACTATATTAGGGTTGAAATGACCCGGATGATTTCTAAATAAAGGTTGGGACATGGGATGCCCTTATGCGTTCCATTTTACAACCCTATAAAATATTTGTTTTAAATGTACAATAGTTTCATCCAATTATTTTCTTGTTTACTATTTTCTTAGATTAGGTGATATTTTGTAGTACTTTTACACTTATAATGTCAACAAGTATACTTGTTGATTTGTTGGCTGAAGTTAAAATAAAAGAGAAAAAAATTATTTATGGATAGTCATGAACACTCAAAATCCGATTTGGTATAAGCATGATTTGATTTTTAATTCGATTCTTGTGTGGATATGAGTATTAGTAAAATCCAAACTATTTTAGTTAAGATAATGAATATTTTCTACCCGCTCGACCCTTTGTCATTCCTATGATGTGCTTCTAAACAGTAGGTCATGACACATGGAAAAAAGCCGTATAAGAATCATAATTTACATTCTCTCAACAACTCGAATTATGAGACCAAACGGTTTTGACTAGATCAGTTATGCGATTTGGTTATGGGTAAACGATTAACCAGTTAGTAGATAACCATTTTGCCTCTCTCGACAACCAGACCGATTAGTTAAGGTTAATCAGTTATGGAAGGGTCAATTAGTCGGCTAATCGCCAAACACTATTGCTGAATGCTGGATGTTTTTATTATCCTTCTCATCTGTCCTTCATGGTCATGGAAATCAAGAAATCATTCGAATCATATGTTGTTCATGTAAATAACAATAACTCCAATTCAGCAAACACGTTCAGTTCGACCAACTAATGTCTTTAAAACTCGTCATAATATATAAAATTTTAAACCTACCTACTTTTAGTTTCAGATAATTTAATACGCAGAGTACAAAAGGATAGTAAAATAAACTGTATTTTTTAATTTGTTTTATCCAAAAAACAAATTAACAATTTTTCATACAAATTCCCTAGACCGGATAGAATGCTAACATCTCTTAGTGTTAGAACTTCGAATCAAGCTAATCTATCTACACATAATATAATACACCGAAGGGAAAAACGGGAGCCCCATTTCAAATTTCCTGCAATGAGAGTGAAAGTAGGAAGGACATTTTGGTCTTCACAATTACTTTTTTTTATTCATTAAAAGGATACATACTGGGATTCGAACCATGACCATTTTAAAGAAAGGCAAAGATCATAACCAATCACACTAAATACATTTGTTGTATCTTTTTAAATTAAAAACATATAATAGCAGGGTGGGAAAAACTCTTCCCCTATTTCAAATTTCCTATTCCAGGAGCGTTTGTAGGAATGGTGGAATAGGGAGTGTCAATTTTTTTTCTCTTTCCTCTGTGGAACGGGCCAACTTACCGTACACATGCGGATTTAAACGGGTCCAGGAGTGTCAATTTTTTTCTTTATACCCTTTTATTTCTCCGTGGTGATAAAATATATATGAAAAGACAAAAATAATACTCCTTTTTATTATTAAAAATAAAAAATTTAACAATAAACTAATGCATGGTATCTAATGGGCTAACCGCTAACCATAAAACAAAAGAGTTGAATGAGCCTGACCTACATGGGATTTGGTCATCAAGTAAAACAAATGAACATCATTGGTTTGCCATTCTAAAACAAGCTATTTTCTCTGACATAATATATATTATGCTATTATTTTATATCTTAGTGGCTAAAATATAATGTATTTTAAAGTTATTCAATGGTTCAACCTCGACCAACCCAATTAGTCCAATTTTTATCATTTCAAATATATATTTTATAATTATTTGACATCATAATGATCAAATTATAGTGTATTTTATAGGGAATCGTTTGGTATTTGTTAGTAAAAAACTAAACATAAAGATCTATTTGGTTATTTTAAACATTAAAACGATCCTAAACATTTTCAGTTCCTTTTGAATTTATATGGTTTTATTCCCAAATAAGTGATGTGCAAATGGCGAATTGTAGTCGTCTCTTTTCTTTCACTATTTTTTATTTTCAAATAGAAAGTTTAAAAGTATAGAATAATTTGAATTTGGCATGGGTCGGTCAAACAGGTTGAATTTCAAGTTTTGGCCTGTTTGTTTTATGCATTGCAAATTTATTAGCATGTTGATGGAAATGGCTTGGAAAAAAGACATATAAGTTGTACCTTTGCAGAAATGTCCTCAAATGTTTGAATGCTTTGTGAATAAGGTTCTGTGACTTTTGTGATGGTGTATGTGCTTGACGATTGCTCGATGTTGTAACTACTTAATTTGAGAGTAAATCTTTTGATTTTCCCTATGAGTTGTGATACCAGTTCTGGTGGTTGCAGCATGTTGTCGTTGTTGGCCTGTAAAAGTTGTTCCGTCGTGATGCTAAATACCTTTCTTTCTTTTTTAACAAATTGTGTAGTAGTGCTATGAAACATACCACCCATGAACGCTACGCTTATTATGGTCTGTTCTTACTTCCGGTGGTGAGCAATTGTGAATTGAGAATCATATTCGCCTACCGCACTGTGTCTGGTTGGTGGCTGCTTACTATGCTCTCTAGAGTTATGAAACATACTACCCATGAACGTTACCCTTAAGAGTCCATAACTTTGCGAAAAACCAAATTTAGGCAATCAAAGGTGGTGGATGTTTGATGATTTTTTATGGCTTAATTGTTTGTGAATTGGATATCTGATCTTTGTATGATTAGAGGGGATGTTTGCTTAATAGAATAATCCATTTTAATTCATATTTATTTTTAACATGAACTTTAGTAACTCAAAACCTTCGAGACACATATCACCTACTGCATTGTATCATTTTGCCTGGGTGCTTGCTGTGTTGTCAAACTTCTTTGCTGCTGCTGCATTTACACTAACAGGGGAGTTAAGAACCCATGAATGTTTCCGTTTGACACAAACAAGAGGACTTACTTCTAAATCGTGCACTAAAGATGATTGGAGGAAACATCTCTGTTGCAGTTGATACACTGGAGACCAGAACAAAAGCAACGGATAACATCAAAACCAACCATCTGAACTATTAGCATTGTTGCTTTACTCTTTTTTCGTGGTTGAGTATCCTTCAAAAAATTTAGTTTGATTTTAGAAAATTTTGCTTCTGCAGTCCTGTCTTGCCACCAACGCGTTCAATAGATGGAGATGGCAGAGGCGAAGGCTATTTTTGTGTTGTTGTTGCTGGTTTAGGGATCGGTTTGTGAAGAAGAGGGAGAAGAGAGGGGGAAAGGGAAATGCATGAGAGGGGGATAACTCTTTTCTCCGACAAAAATGGAGTGAAGAAAGGAATTACGATCAGTAAGGATATGGTTATCTTACATAACTGTGTCTATTCTGTTTGAATTGAGCTTGGGAGGTAGTGATAAGGACGAGCTGCAACCAATTCATAGTGATAAGAGTGCTATGAACTGTGATCATGTATTATTTCAAGTTAGAAGGTAGTTTCAGTATAAGAATTATTTAAGTTGACAAGTTGTTTCGTCCATGATTTTTGGTAGTTTCAGTGCCATTCTAGCCATTGTTTAGTCTGTAATTTTTGAGAATTGATGTGCGAGTAATGACTTTCACTTAGCTTCAACTATTATGTGTGTATTTATTGGCATGTGATAGAATTCTCTTTTCCTTTTCTTTGATATCAGTTTCATACTCTAATTGTATCATTTGTACATAGGCAAATCATGCTCGAGATGACAACTCGCCGATATGGCTGGTGCAAGGAATGAAGCCATCATTAAAATTCAGACCGACAACGGGGAGGGATGCCTAGGACTAATTCAACGATGATTGATGATGGTATGATAAAAACTGCAGTCTGCATCAGCACCAATTTCTAGGACTAAGTAAAGTTATTCAACCCAGAACTCTGCTTAGCGCTAAAAATTGCCCTCACCCAACATTGATCCTGTTTGACCCACTTCTGAAGAGTCAAGATATATTACTAATTCTCTCTGTTCGTATTTTCTTATTGACTCTTTCTGACCCTTTAGGTTGGGGCGGGTCGGGAAGAATCATATTAGTGGGTCGGTCCTAATCAAGTGGAATCACAATCCCTTCACTCTCACTTGCTTTCTCTCCCATTCCACAAGTGGGTAACATACAGTAATCCGGCCAACGGGCCGGGTAATAAGCTAGTATAACTAATAGGGTATTATGATAAGTGCTACTATGCATAGTAGTTACCCACCACTTCCATCCTCAGTTTTTTTCCACCATTGCATCTCATCTCATCTCCCGCCCCTCCACTTTCCCCTTTGGTAAAAAAAAAGTATTTTATATACAAACCTGTTCTGAGATGCAGCGAGCAGAGGAGGCGTTTTACAAGCAGAAAGTACACAAGTGCATTACAAAGATACCAGCACACCGATCATCTAGAGCTCTCCCCTGTTTGATAAGCAAGAATCAATCTGCATTTGTGCAAGGAAGAAGTATAAGTGACAACATTCTAATGGCAGCAGAGTTAGTCAATGGATATAGTAAGAAGAATATATCCATCAGGTGTACTATGAAGATTGACTTGATGAAGGCGTTCGACTCGGTGGATTGGAATTTTTTACTAAACGTAATGAGAGCTATGGGGCCTCCTGAGAAGTTTGTGGGGATGGATTGCTTCGTGTATTACAACTCCAATGCTCAATGTGACAATAAATGGAGGTACGTGTGGATATTTCCCAGCAAAGCAAGGTCTACGCCAAGGTGATCCTCTATCTCATTTTCTCTTTACTTTGGCTATGGAAATATTGCGTTGTCTATTGAAGAGAGCTGCTAATTCTGTAACATTACCATATCATCCACATTGCAAGAACCTAGGGATTACTCATTTGGCATTTGCGGATGATCTATTGATTTTTTTGAATGGGACAAAAGCTGTAGTTAGGGATGTGTGTAGTGTATTAAATCAATTTTATACGTTGTCTGGACTCATATTCAATCCTAAAAAGAGTCAGTTATGTTGTTTTATGCTGGTATGCTAGAAAGTAAACATGAGGAATGTGGTCTGCTTTATCAGAGTTCTAGTATGGTTGTTTGTATTTCTAGTCTGCTTCAGGGAACTTTTAGTCTTATTTATTTATGAGAAATCTGGTCTGCTTTAGGAACTTATGGTAACCTTTATGAGGTTTATGGTATGCTTTATGAGATTTCTAGTATGGTTCAGAGAATTTGAGTATGCTTTATTAGGTTTCTCATATATTCAAGGAACTTGTGGTATGCTTCATGAGGGTTTTGATATTATGTTTTATAAATTTTGTGTTGTGACGAGGTTTTGGTATGTATCAGGGATCCCATGGTCTACTTTATGAGGTTTGTGTTTGTTTCACATGACTTGTAGTATGCTTTATGAGGTTTCTCGTATACTTTATAAATTTGTGGTGTGGTGAGTTTCCAACCTGCTTTAAAGGGTTATGGTATATGCTTTATGTTATTTGTTGTGTGGTTTGTGTGTTTATGGTATATGTTTTGTCGATAATTGTGATGAGGCGCGAAACGTGAAATTAATAAGTAGCGCCACATACGTGTGCCCCACAATAATTTTCATAATGACAAGCATGCCCCTCTTTTAGAAATCAGAATTAATTGTGGTAACCCCTTGGGCTAAGAAGCCATCATAACGAAATATTCATATTGGGTAGAGCATATGTTAGCACCATACTAAGAAACAATTTAATACCCGTCACACAAACTGTATTACTCGTCCAAGGTTTACTCCATAAAATAAGACCAATATAAATTATTAGGAAGAAAAAGAAAAAAATTTGAGGTTCATTTCCTTGAATGACCACAACTCTTACATCAATAACCACCAAATTACATTAACGAGTACCAAATAACGTAAATAAACTCTACAATACGTGAATTAGGTGTTGTAGCATCAAACCTATTTCCAATATATAAGTGTAAATAAGTTTTGACTTCAACCTTAACTATCGAACTGCCACAGTATGTATATATATATATATATATGAGAGGACTCATTGGGTTTCCAATTCCATCTTTCCTCAGCAGATTCTCTTCCTTCCCCAACAACAGAATTTCCAATTCCCCCCCAAAACAAAAACAAAGCAAAAATGGCGCTAAAAGTGCTGTCGGCGCTGGACACGGCCCGGACGCAGTACTACCACTTCAAGGCCACAATAGTCGCCGGCATGGGCCTCTTCAGCGACGCCTACAGCCTATTCTGCATCCCGCCAATCACCAACATGCTGGGCCGGATCTACTACCCGCATCCCCACCATTCCTCCCAGCACCACCTCCCAACCAACATCTCCCTCGCCATGATCGCCGCCTCCCTCCTCGGCGCCGCCGCCGGCCAGCTCGTCTTCGGCTGCCTCGGCGACCGCATGGGCCGCCGCGGCGTCTACGGCCTCTCCCTCCTTATCATGGTCGCCGGATCCCTCGCCTGCGGCTTCTCCGTTTGCACCACCCGCGGCTGCGTCCTCGGAAGCCTCGCCGTCTTCCGCTTCGCCCTCGGAGTCGGCATCGGCGGCGACTACCCGCTCTCCGCCACCATCATGTCCGAGTTCGCCAACAGGAACACCCGGGGGGCCTTCATCGCCGGGGTGTTTTCGATGCAGGGGTTCGGGATTCTGGCCAGCTCCATGGTCACCGTCGTGGTTTGCAAGATTTTTGCCGTGGGCAGCCGCGCCGGAGGAGGGTTGTCCGATCAACACACGCCGGCCGGGGCTGACGTGGCGTGGAGGGTGATTCTTATGCTGGGTGCTGTTCCCGCGGCGCTCACCTATTATTGGCGGATGTTGATGCCGGAAACCGCCAGGTAATTGCTCTAACACTAAGCTCTGTGATTTACTATAGCTCGCCGGCCGGCAGGGAGGCATTAATCTCTCTCGCTCTCTCTCTCTCTCTCTCTCTCTCTCTCTTTTTGTGTGGTTCTCATGATTGTGATTTGTTGTCGTTTTGTGGTGCAGAGTTTCATCCAGATATAATTTGTATGAATTTAAATCGCTAAAATATATTAAAATTAATTTAGACAATTGATTACCAAATCATCGGTAATCGATGTTGCCGGTCATCACTTATTACTTATTGACCGTTGACAAATGTAGTGTTACATACACATCATAAGTGTTACGTAAGACTTCTGAAATAACTTATGTAAAAGTTACAAAATGAAAGTTCTTTCTTACGCAACAGTTAAATCAGAAGCGTTACGTAAGACTTCTGAAATAACTTAACACTTTACATAACAGTAAGACAATGTTAATTTTTATTACGTACAGATCCCGTAATGACACTTTACAACTTTTACATAAAATATATATCCATTAAGTAAAGGATACGAAATGATAGTTATTTTTTAGGTAATAGTTAAATCAAAAGCGTTATGTAAGACTTTCGTAACAATTTAACACTTTATATAATGGGAGGTTAATATTTATAATTTAAACGAACTGTCCATTTTGTAAGACTTCCGTAATGACCTTTACCAGCGGCCGATTCTAGATAGGGTAGAGTACTGGACCACATTTGAAAAGAGACGGACATGACTTGGTCGTAACACGACGAGCACTAAAACGAATACCTAAAGTCGAACATTTACAAGGTCTATACTAGCTCTGTATCCAATAGAGGGCTGAGCCGTAGCCCGAAGCGGCCCCCTAAATCCGTCGCGGACCTTTACATGCTGTTACATAAACATAAAGTCATAAACATAAACATAAATCACATAATCATTACACAATGTTTATTAGATTTTACTCGTAGTGCGACCTCTGAAGCCTTCTCTAACATATTTAAAAATTCAAAGTAACTTATTGTAGTAAATCTCTATGTAGATATATGTCTCTTTCCTTTCTCATAATATTTAATTTGGATTATTCGTTTCTTGTTGATAATAAGCTATTAAATGGGGTGGAAATAATTGCTTTGGCATGGAAGACTTTTCTCCGGCCAGGCATGTTTCTTTGGCGACGGAACAAACAGTGTCGACGCCCATCAATAATATGCTAAGAGACAGAGTGGTAAAATAAAACAAACAACTTGAAGTGACAATAAATAATATGAACCAAACTCTACCTTTTTTATAATAATTTGAAGAAGAAAAAAAAACTCCACTTTAAACGTTCATGTGAGGCATTTTAATTAATACGCATAGAAAAAAATGTGAACAAAAACATACATGTCTCCATGCACAGTGGAGGAGCCACCTTCAAGAGAAATTATAGTCCTCCTAACTCATAAAATCATGTAACATTATATGTTAATTTAGTAATAAATTTGAGAAATATAATATTTGATAAGATATTAATTTTTTATCACTTCAAATTCTTTGAGCGTTAAATTTTTATTTCCACTCATTTAAATTTCTGACTTGGTCACTCTATATGTGCAGATACACAGCACTAGTAGAGAACAATGTGTTACAGGCAGCGCGTGACATGGAGAAAATCCTAGACCTCCCACTCAGCCAGATACAAGAAGACAAGCCACTCGACGACGACGAATTACCACAACCAACAACCATGGATTCCCCAGAATACCCTTCCTCCACCTTCCCGCTCTTCTCGACCCGCTTCCTCCGCCGCCACGGCGTCGAGCTCTTCTCCTGCGCCGCCACGTGGTTCCTCCTCGACGTCGCCTTCTATTCGAGCAACCTCTTCCAGTCCCAGATCTACCAGCAGTACCTCGCCGTCGACGACTCCACCGACGTCTATGAGGAGGCCATCAAAGTCGCCGGCCTCCAAGCCCTCATCGCCATCTCCGCCACCATCCCGGGGTACTACTTCACCGTCTTCTTCATCGACCGCGTGGGCCGACGCAAGATCCAGCTCATGGGCTTCACCCTCATGGGCTTTCTCTACTTGGGCCTCGGGATTCCTTACTTCTTCTGGAGGAAGCACAAGCACGCGGGATTCATCATCCTCTACGGCTTGACTTTTTTCTTTGCCAACTTCGGGCCCAACACGACGACGTTTATTGTCCCCGCGGAGCTGTTCCCGGCAAGGCTGAGGTCGACGTGTCACGGGATATCCGGGGCGACGGGGAAGATCGGGGCGGTGGTGGGAGCGGTGGGGATACAGAGGGCGTGGGGGAGCAGCGGGGAGTATAATGAGGGTGATCCGGATAGTAAGCTGAAGCCGATGAGGGCGGCGTTGGTGGTGCTTGGGGCCGTTTGTTTCTTGGGGACGGTGGTGACGTATGCTTTCACGCCAGAGACGATGAGAAGGTCGCTTGAGGAGAATGAGAAGGAAAGGGAGACGGAATCGGATGGCCCGGGCGTTGCACTGTGATTATAGTTAGTATAGGATCTGAGGTTGATGTAGTTTATATATGTACTAGCACTAAGCCCGTGCTCCGCCGCAGGATACTAATTCATTTCTAATTTAATCGTTGGTACGTGACATAGAATTGTTGTGGATTCAACTCTGGTCCTAATTTATTGCCCGCGCTAGTGTAGTTAATTTTGATGTAACAAATATTTGTTCTTCCCTGGATAATCATCCGTTCACAATTGGTCCATTCAATTTTTTCTTTGAGTCACTTTGTTTTATAATTTGCTTGCATTGTGGACTGTAAGTCTTAATCGTGATATGACCCTAATAATTCTCCAGGTAGGTTCATTAGTCTCCACCAAGATTTTTCCTGTTTTTAACTCGTAAAAGGGTTGAAATGGATTAGGTATGTTCTTTGTTGGCCCAACGATATATTTGGGCTTTGTTATTTAGCCCGAAAAAGTCACTAACTAAAACTTGCTCGACCATGTCGTTTTGATGAAACTTTTGTGGTTGTTTTTCGGACTTGAAAGATCTAAGGCAAATTTGGCGATCTTCTCTGATGAACTTTAGAAGAACATAAAGAGCACCAAAGCCATTTCCAAAACAGGGTGAGTACATAGTTCTATCTGTTCACATTATAGGTAGTCAGATGCATTTGCCACAAAAGAGCATTTTCATTGTTTCAGAATATTCTCGTCAGCTGTCACGATGCTTTTATTGGGTGATTCCTGAAAATGCAAAATTAAAAATTTGTTGGAAACCTAGATAGTTAAGCTGATTGTGTAAATATCTCATGGATATAAGAAGTTATTTTACACACCTGTGTACTTGTAGTCTGAACTCAACCTGTGAAAATATCTGTTAATGCTTATGAGTACACTATGTTTCTTGTGCAATTCTGGCTGATGTGATCATCAATCACTTATTGTTACATTGAAAGATTAGATATTTAGCAACTGGTATTTCATTATCACCACTTAAAGCCTAATTCTATAAATACTGATAATTCAATGATTGGTATAAACCAGAATGATTCCTAAGCAAACTATTACTTATATCAACAAATAAACCAAAACACATGTCACACAACACAGTACACAACTTGGTCACTCAACACAATGAACTCACAACTTAACCACTGCACTGCGTCAAAATAGCATAGAAATTAATCCGATAAACATAACCGATCACCACTTCACAAAGGCAGATATATACATTAATGATTGAGGCCTTCTGAAATTCCAAGAAAAATAAACCACCAGCATACTATAGAAACACAACAGAAGAACCTTGTCCCGAAATTGAAATTACAGTACTACATTGTGATCCTCGAACAAACTACATTCAAGACACCCGAAACATTGACAACTACATGACATGATAATCATGTTCACAATGCACCAGAGAGCATCGGAGGGGCCTTGAAGAGAGTTGGGTTGCAGAAGAAGTATCCAAAAAGTTTTAAAGAAGCTTCCCAAATGCATCAAGTGGACTCCAATCAGCTCCCCAGGCAGAACAAAAAGCGAACCACAACACCCCCAAAATCATCATCCAAGCAGCAACAACCAACAACCAACCTTCATGAACTCCTTTGCTTACCTAAGAGACAAAATAAGAAATTCACTATTAATCCAAGCTCACCAAAAACCTTTTTCAACCAAGAAAAAATGGCCACAGAAGCATTATCATATTGCAAACCATGTGTGATATCACAAAATCATACACATACATGCACAAAAACCTAATCCCCATACAGGCGACGCTTAGCAGAAGAACACTTAAAGAGTTTCTTGCGGCAGAGAAGGTTCCCCAAGTGTGAATGGTGCGACACTCAAAGGCTCACCACCAGTCCCTTTGTCATAACCCTCTTTAGTTTCAGAAGACTCCAATTTCTCAACCTTCACCTTCCCCAGTGGCAAGCCCAACCTTGAACAAACGGGAAAAGAAAAGCAAATAAAATATAAGGATATGAGTATATGTCTACCTAAAGCATTTCTTGTTACTGCAGAATTACTCACAGATTTGCCAATGGTGATGAAGAGGGTGGTGTTAAAGATGAAATCTTCCTAATCTTGCTCTAAGGAGTCTCAGAGTTGCCACCAGTAGTTCCAGGAGAAGCAAAAGATACATTTTCAGAAGAATTCACAGGAACCAACTTCTGCCCTGGAAGAAACAATGATGGCGTTTCAGGATGCTTGACATCAGCCACAATTGTGACACCATTGGCCTGCATCGGATTATCAACGCTGACTGGTCTACTGCTGGCCAAACCAAGCAACTTAGGGGTCTTGCTGGATACCAGCTTAGCAACGACTGACACACAATCTGGCCTACTCAAATTACTTGCTGGGAGAGTTGGCTTCCCAAGCTTGCCAACATCTTCTTTAATGGTTAGGGAACCATGAGACTGGCTGGAAGAACAAACAAATAGTTTAGCCATTCTAACAATGACACATCACTGAATAATAAATCAAATAATACCAGGCAACATCAAATCCAACCCCCAAGGAAATACGTCACCTTCCATGATCAACCACCGTTTTCACCTTGCGTAAGTAGCATCACGTTCCCTAGAGGATCGAAGAGCTGATGCAGGTGTACCATAACCACTTTGCCCTCGTTAAGGTGGCAAAAGCAAAACACATTTTAGATCTGCAAAAACCCCTAAAAAATCCTCCATTTCATATCATGGAACCCACTAAACAACACAAACTCCACAGAGACAAAGGGAAGAAATGATCAACTGAAGCCAGAAAGACCCCACGATCCGAGTCTGCCCCGCATGCTCTCTGGATGTAATACAGAACCTCCTCTTCGTCAGAGAGGCATCGTAACCCATGGGCTCTCAGTGATTCCATGGTCCCCCAGCAACGACCACGGAGATGAGATGAAAGAGAAGAGGAAGAGATGAGATGCTGGAGGGATGTTGAAGAGAAATTGAGATAAAAAGAGGAAAGAGGCATAACATAAACGTTTTAGAGAACCTGCTGTTTGGAAAAATCAACATGCTTTTATCATTGAGCAGAGGAATCGTGATCGCCAGTGCTCTCTCTACGACTCCCATCTCGTCAATCTCTTGCAAGACCTTGATTTCATCAGGCAAACCCAAAGTGGAGGATGATCATATCAAAAAACAAAGAGATAATACCTGCAATTGTTGGTATTCTTGCAACTGATCATCGCCGATTTGGTCGGCCGTCTCTGCTCGCACCGGCGGAGTTGAGTGAAGAGAGGGAGAGAGAAGAGGATTAGAAATATGAGAGAAAACTTCTTTCAACTTCGATTGTTGTGGACAGACTACAGAGGCATTGGAGAGAAAGAGAGTTGTTTGCAAGGGGACTAAAGGATTACGTGGTGCCATGCCCACCAAGGAAAGAAACAATGAAAAAGTATATATTTCTCTAGCCTCTCTCAACCTCTCTCTAGGCCGAACATCGCAAGGACTTCCCAACCCCTCTCTGAGACACACCGAAGGCCGGTCTTTTCATACACCAGAGAAACATCCCATCCCTGTCAAGCTATCTCTCTCTATCTAAAGAACCCTCGAACAACCCATCTCTCCTTTTTCCTAAAAAAACAAATCATCTCTCTATTGTCCATGCATGTCACTCTCATCCACTCACTGATCCCTGCCGAGCAGAACACCCAAAACAACTGAATAAGCCTCGATCCGTGTACACGCCGGCCAAAGCAACATATAGATCTCTGATGACCAACGCGCGTCAAAGCCACCAAACGACCCCAAAGAAGACCAACCAGAAGGCAACGAACAGTCCCACCCCGGCCGAGCCCCCAAACTCCGTCAGATCCCAATGAGGCCTCACCCAACTCCAGCCCACGCCAGGTTGAAACAGTAATTCTCAGTCATGTTGTACAGTAAAAGGTGTCTGTGTGTACAGTACCAGGGAATGCGGTGGGTTTCTTTCTTTCAATATGGTTTTGTCTTCCATTCGCTCACTTTTTTTAGCGCTTAGAATAATGTACCTTATTTATAAAGATAATCATCATTTTGAGTAGTTGAATCACGTAAAAATAATGTTAATTATCATTCATGATACGATGGATAAAGAAATGTATGAACTGTTTAAATTTTTCTTTGATTTGAAGAATTTAGAATTTAGCGTTGAGGATTAGGGTTTGAAATTGAAGGTTTAATAGCACTTAGAATACTAATGCATTGATTAGTTATGATCTTACACTATATCATCATATCATACTCATGTTATCAACTAAAATCCAAAATTCAATGTCTTAAAGTAAACCTACTTTTAGACATGTCCCCAGTATGCACCTTTTTTTGGGTTAATTGCATGGTTGGTCACTGAGATTACAAAAAACGTTCAAGTTTGGTCACTCAAAATATTTAAATCCATTGGTGGTACTTCAGTTTACTGAAACGGATCACGTTTGATCACTCTCCGTCCAACTCCGTTAACTTTTGCTGATGTGGCAGTCAACTCTCAAGGTTGGCCGTTAACTTAGTGACCTGGCAACTAAAAAATTATTTAAAATAAAAAAACATTTATATTTTCCACCTCATTATTACATTCATTAAAAAAATAAAAAAATACAACGGGTTTCGTTGCCTCGTTGGCACTGATTTCAGGAGGATCCTTCTTTAACTGACCCGGCGACTGATTCTTCCTCTTCACCGACCCGTTTCGGTTACCCGCACCCGAATCCGCCGCCGCAGTAAATCTGTGGGTAGCGGGTCTCCTCGCTGAGTTGTCGCCAATGCCCTCCTAGTCGGATCAGGTCTCAACGGTCTTCTTGCACCCGGATTAGGACCCGTCTCCGTGCTCTGCCGAACCATCATCCTCACCTGCCCACCACCTCAGGAGGCGGAGTAATTCCTCTTCACCGGGGACCGGTCAGATAGCCGAGTGGGCGACCTCCCCACCGCCCGTCGATCCTTCCTCGGATCTGAATCTGTCGTCGAAAACGCCCGATTCATCCTCGTCGCGGACATCTTCCCCGCTGGGAAATATCTCCTGCCTGCCTTCAGCTGCTTGATTTCCTCATTGTTGGTCGTCAGCAAGTCTGTGCTCATGTCCTTGTCGTTCCGGTACCTGGTCACCGCGAGGCACATGAACACTGCGGCCACCATCGAGTGAAAGCCGGCCAAGATCAAGTCGATCCCGTTCGACTTGTGGAACTCCTTGTCCATTGTTAGTTTAAAAAACGAATCAAAGAGGAGGCATATGACAGATCTGGACATTCATTTTAATACGACTCTGGGTTTGGAATCTAATGACAGGGGATGGATATAAATGGCACCTCCCAGGAAAAAAGTATCAAGCTAGAGAGAGTAGTTGGCTTTGGGTTTCTCTGAGAACCAAGGGGTCGTAACAGAGATAAAACTTGGCATCCATGTTCTCCTTCATCAGCATCTGGTTGATGTACTTGGAGATTGGGTCGGATGTGTCGGAGATGTTCCTCTGCTTCGGGGCTCCAGCCGGACGTCACCGATTGGGAATCGGTGAAGAAGAGGAATGATAGAAACTAGTATTTAGTTATTTTGATTAATTATTGGATTATGGTTATTTTGTATTATTGGGACTATTTCGGGAATTGGGAAATAAATTATATGACAGGTAGCAATAGGGAATCATCCAATTATTATATTAATTACTTGTAAGTGGAATTAGGCCACTAAGCAAGATTAAACCTAAACCTATTGTTATTATTCTCCCTCTCTCTCTCCCTTTGGCCGCCGAGCCTTCCCCTTCCCTATTCCCCTTGGTTGCCGCGGCAGCAAACCCTTTCCCCTCCTCTTCTCTTCATCAATTCCCAAATCCACTCCTCTTTCTATTTCCCAAATCTCCGGATCAATGCCTAGTTGATCCTAATTCCTAATCCCTAGGTAGAGCTCGGACTCGAGTTCTATCAAGGAACGACTCACTGCCTGGACTCAAGGTGAAGGACAGGTTGAAAATGTCGAGGTTGTGGCTATGGCTGCTGTCCAGTGGGTCGAAGGGCGTTGCGCTGAAAGACTGATGATCCTGGGAATTGTTAGCTCAATCGACGGCGGTGGAGGATGGGTTGTTTTGAATTTGATGATGATGGTCGGAATTGGGGAACATGATGGATTCATCAGAAGGAATCTGGGAGGCATAAGTATATGGGTAAGAATCCGAGGCCGTGCGGATCCATGATCATGGATTTGATGAATGGGTAATTCGCGATTCGATCAAAGGAAGAAAGAAATTGGGTTTAGAGAAGATTCCCCTTTGTTCTTACTTTTCATAGTTTATATTTTTATTTTTAGTTATTTAATAGTTAAAAATGAGGTGTAAAATTTAAAAAATTTATTTTATTTTATTATTTTCAATTGTCGTGTCACACATTTAACGATAAACTTTTAGAGTTGACCGCGACGTCAGCAAAAGTTAACGGAGTTGGACGGAGAGTGACCAAACTTGAACGTTTTTTGTAATCTCAGTGACCAACCATGCAATTAATTTTTTTTTTTTTTGCACGCCGAAAAAGCACTATTCATATAATTAGTTTTTTTTGTGTGGATCAGATGTAAATGTAGTATTTTTTCTTTCATTTTGCAGAAATAAAAAAAGCATCAGCATTATACCAAATAAAGCCTTCGGCCCCGTTTAGTATCGATTTGTTGCTGTTGTGGTTGCAGTGGTGTTGTGTAAATAGATGTACAACCACAACAGGAAAAAAACAGAAAACACAAACCTGTTTAGTTGATAATCTGAAAAATAATGAAAGCAGACAACAAGAAACAAAAACACATTCAGTTACTACTATTAGAACTAAAAACCAGAAAAGAGAGGAGGGGGGGAGAGGATTCGAAATCGGCGGCAGGGAATCGAGAGGAGGTGGCGGGAGGAAAGAGAGGCGACGGGAATCGAGAGGAGGAGGCGGCAGGGGGAAAGGCAGGTGGCGGGGGGTAAGGATTCAAAGTCGATGCTGGGGGGAAAGGGAGGCGACGGGAAACGAGAGGAGGAGGCGATAGGGGTTGCGAGGTCGGGCGACATGGGAAAGGGAGGCGGCGGGGGCAAAGGGACGAAATCGGCGTCGAGGGGGAGATGGATGATATCGACGACCTGGGTCTTGAGAGGAAGAAGTTGAGAGAGGGAGGGAGCTGTTGGGCGGCGGGTTTGGGAGAAAATGAGGGTAGGGTTGGCCGACTAGGGTTTGGAGGTGGGATTGGGAGTTTAAAAAAAGAGAACATTTTTGTTTTAGGTGGGATTCGAATTGAGGGTTGTTTTAATGAAAACAAATGGGAATCCCGTGTAAAACATGTACAAGAATCAAATCCAAAGCAATAAAATGTTGTTTCTCAAATTTTGGCCCTGTTGTGCAAATCTGATTCACAACAAAAAATAGAAACACAACTAAACATGTTTTTTTTCCTTGGTTTCTCCAATTTTGAAAAACACAACAGAAAACAAAAACAGGCAACAATACTAAACAGGGTCGCTTAATAATTCAAAGAACACACCACCACATGCACCCACGTACAGGCACGCATGTCACTGACCTATAACATGGCATATGGTGTTACAGTCATACATAGGTGAGTCGTGAGTGGTGACTCATCTTGAAGTAAATTGAGCTGAAAATGATGGAAAGCAGCAGTGTTAATCATTATTATTTTTTTTAAGGGTGGAAAAAGGTAGGAAATTGGGGAGTGTGGTTTAAGTAAGGGAACAACAATGAATGGGTAATCATTTGGATTTGGTAGGGTAGGAAGCCATCTTGTAAAGGCCACACATCCCCTCGGGCTTGCCGGTGTTCCTCTTCATCCGGATGAAGCCCTTCTCCCCCCACTCGGGCCCCCACGAGTTCTTCACGATCACGTAGTCCAGCCCTTTCCCGCCCGACCCGTACCCGACCGCCGCCACCCCGTGGTTCAAGCTCGTCCCACAGTGCCCGTCGAACGCACCCCCACTGTAGAACTGGAAATTCCTCCCAGAGGCGTCAATCGCCACGCTCAGCGGCTGGTTCGCTAGCGCCTTCAGCATGCTCTGCTCGTTGTTGGCCGGCACGTCCTTGTACCCGCTAATCGTCACCACCTCAGCATCCGCCGCCTGCCAGCTCGCTCCACGTCAGCTCACATTCTCTCACGTAGCTATAGGATTGCGTTACATAATTTATTATTACGTAGTACGTACCTTGGTCATCTCGCAGGTGCCTTCTTCCATGACGTAAGGGTAATCCTCCTCCTTGTGGAGCCCACTGGTGGATGCGATGTAGGCGAAAGCGTAGTCCATTAGACCGTCGTTACAACCGTTGTTGTAACCCGTGTCGCAGTCGATGAGCTCCTGCTCCGATAACGCCGTGAGGTTCCCCGTCACGATCTGGTTGATCCCTTCGACGGGCGCGACGGTGGAGAAGGCCCAGCAGCTGCCGCACGACCCTTGGTTCTTCACGGGGGTGACCGCTCCCTTCTTCCTCCAGTCCACAGCCTTGGGAATGGGAATGCTGCTGCTGATCTCCTCGTCGTCTTCGTCGTTGACTACTGTGTCCCTTCTCGTGTTGACTGGCTTGAGGCCGAGGTAGTTGTTCTTGAACTCCTCGTGGGTGAGGTCGGCGAAGTAGTTGAGGCCGAGCCAGTAGTTGGCGGCCTTCTTGTTGGTGTCGTCGATGTGGAAGAGGTTGTCCTTGAAGATCTCGAACCTCAGGAGCTTCTCCTCGATGGTCTCGTAGATTCTGGAGTGTCTCTCCATCCAGGACTCGAACAGGTCGACCAGCTTGTCGGTGGAGGTGAGGTTGGAGGAGGAGTATCCCACGATGGAGAAGTCGCGGCCCGCGGCCAGGGACAGGAGGGAAGCCGACGTGGCGATGATGAGGAGCAGGAGGGATGTGGTGTTGGAGGAGGAAGCCGCCATGGTTTTGTTAGAGATGGATGGAATGGAACGGTTGATGAATGGAAATTGGGGGGTTTCGAGGGCTTTATATATAGGGTGTAGTAATGGAGTAATATAATGGTGTATATTTATTAAATTGGTGGAGGATGCTTTCAAGTGAAGTATGTGGCGACATGGATTAGTATAATTGCACGCTTTCCAGCAATTCCAGCTGCCTGAGACTTTAAGGTTGGTTCTTCTCAATGTTCTCATATATATCATGATGGATGTGTGTGTGAGAGAGTGCATGCATACCTTTCCATTTAAGCATAAGCATTTTGTCCATCGTCTTCGTTCCTAACCATTTTCCTTCTACTCCATCTCGATATTGTTTGACAAATGACAGACCATCAGTTACTTGATTGGGGGGTGGGCCACGTCATCTTTTGGTTCATAGTACAATATTGTTCTATCAGACCAACTCTCCCTCCCACAACTGACAATGTTGATATGACTTGAAGTTGAAGATCCCAAGCTCACAAAACTTGGGGTAGTTAGGAGTTAGGACTGAAGGTTGCTACGAGCTCTGATGTAAGCCCACCTCAGGATGTTCTAGGCCGTTGGCAGCCCAATAGCAGGCTACTACCCCAACTTCTGAACCGATCGACCATCCAGACACACATGCAGTGGGCTGAGAGCTAGGAAGCCCAAAAGAAAACATTGACAAACTATTTCATGCATGCATGTGTCATGTAGAAACAAAAGAAATTGATAAGTGCCTATATCTTAATCAGTTGAAGATAAGTGGTTTGGATCTAAAATTGTACTTTAGAGCCGACCTATAATGGAACTCAACAAACAAGCCATCATTAATCACGAGTAGTACGCTTTCTTTAGGGTAAAAGCATACCACAACTATTATTATGTTTACTCTACATTTAACACAAACTACTTTTTCAATTATTTCGACATAACCTGAATTAATGTTGAAGTTACAGTATTTATATAACTCTTCGCTCAAAACCTAAACCTCGGTGACTTGTTTACTCGACCAATATTCCTAATCAACTCTGAAACACAAACATAATATTAGTATATCAACGCAGAGACTAGCAATTCAAAGTGAGATGAGTAGGGCCGCCCCCAACACTTTTGATGCCCTGTTCTAAAAATTAATTATGGCCTTAATTATTTTAGCTAATAAAATTAATAAGTAACAAAATAAAAAAATATTACTAGTCTTGAACATGAGATCTCAAGTTCGAATATCATAAGCAACACATATCTCTCTTATATAAAATTATTACATTACTATTTAAAAATAATAATGTCTTTCTAGCTATTGTTCTTTTAATTTACCGTTGCTACGTAATGATGGTTTAATTGACTTTAATTGCTGCATTAAGTTATTTATTTATTTAATGGACAACTAAAATACAAAGAAATAAAAGTGGAGATGAAACCTCTAATTTAATCTAATCTAAACCAATACTATATGGAGGTTCTCTTCCAGAACCCCATAAATCTCAATTTCTTTGCTCCCTGTGCAAAGCACGGAAGGAGACTTTGATAAATACAATATTTAATTATTTGTGTGCCGTAATTATTTGGTCCCTGGCAGGTTAGAGCATGGATTCAGAGGATTCGCTTTCTCCTTCAGACGCATATCAGATTGAGTTTATTCTTCACGCCAAGATCTACTAACAAAAGCGCAGATTGGGTGGCAAAGGAAGCGGCAAATGGATCTCTCCCTCAAGAATGGATCCAAGTGCTTGACATTTTAAATCCGATCTTGTAATTCCGCTATGCTTGTACTCCTATCGTTGATTTGAATGGAAATTACATATTGTCAAAAAAAAAAATTAAGTATTACTGAAGGAGATACAATATTTACTATTTATGGACCATATGACGGAGAGAGACGTGAGCTGCAGGAAGAGGGATAGAGAGAGAAACGTGTATGAAAGTAAGAGAGAGGGAAAATGTATTATAATTTTATTAATAAATTGAAACATTAATTTTAAATTTCAAAACTATGCCTAATAAATATTTGCCGTTGGATTCGGATTTTTAAAATATGAAAGGGCAATTAAGAAGATTAGTATGTCACGGTAACTTTTAGTTATGGTTGCATTAATTTTGAAAATTCTAGCCATTTGTAGATTTGTTGGGTAGGATTGATGAATGAAATTATGAAAATATTTTATTTTATGAATATAATTATTATTTATTCATGAATGAAAAACAAATCAAATTCGGGAATAGAGTTATTCTCTCATCTATACCTAGGGTTGAGATACATTAAAAATACTATCAATTGCAAAATTGCGAAGGTTATTTTTATAGGACAAGATATAGGTGCACATAAATGTCATTCACGCACTTGGATACTAATCTATATCTACTCTTCCATGATTCCATGCAAGTGGCAATATGAGAGGAGCTCCACCTTTTTATCTCCTACAAATTGATGCAATGGAGTTGAAATTCGACATTAAGCACACCGATTGCAAACATTGCGGATCCTATAAGTGAGTATGCAATTTTGAGCATAAGTAGGGGTAAATTTTGCACTAAATAATGTCATATTTGCAAACATTTACAATTAAATTTTTTTCTTTCAATAAAAGTCAAGAAAATAACAAAGAGTTTGATAATGCCAGAATTAGTGACCTTGATGAGGGAGAGGATCTTGGCCCCGATTTTAATTAATAGAAAGATACAATTCCAGGAGATCGAGGACACCTTTTTTTTTTTTTTTGACAATAAGAGGACACCTTTCACTACGCTGCCATACCTTCCCCAGCGCCAATCGAGGATGCAGAAGAAAGAAAATTATTCCGCCCGGTCATGCCTCCTCCTACCTCGAAAGCGAGCAGCGGTAGGAAGTGGGGGCTTGAGAAGCGGAAGATTCTCGCGGTGACAACTCTTGAGCGGAAGGCAGTTGCAGGGCGCAGAGCCGGCGACGGGGGAAGGATCCAGGGCGAATGGCGTCGACAGGGAAGCGGAGCAGTGGAAACGCCTCGAGAAGTTCTTTTTTAGGGATATAGGGCGAGTGGGGTAAATTCGTATGTTTTGTCAATTGAGGGAAATTTTTTTAAAAACTTAGGGCATTAAATTGGAATCCAGATGTAATCATAACTCCATAACAGCTCTCTTTTCATTGAACAAAAGCTCCATCCCCGCTCCCCCCATTCTCTATGTTTAGTACGAACGAACTACTTCAGTTTCAGTGCTATCTCTCTTCCTATAAATCGCATTCCCAACCCACAATACCTAGTTGACAGAGGCATACGGGCGCTCATCACCTCACCTGACCACTATCATTTCCTTTGTATAGGTCCTCCTTTTTCATCTCCCTAAGTCGGGCGCTACGGCCACACAACGCCCTTTCCCCCTTTCTTGGGAGAGTTAGTTAGCAGCTTTCGTCATTATAAGTACTACTACTCATATATCATCAGTAAATCAGTCTCTAAAAGTGGCAGTTAAATTTTACAAGAAGTTGTTGGGGGCAAAGAACCAAGAAGTGATGGGTTGCTCTATAGAAGAAATGGAAAGACTTCTAGTTCATAAAATTTCAGAAGATGAAGCTGCTAGTTTGTGTAATAATGTATCTAAGGAAGAAATAAAGGGAGTCCTATTCAGTATGGGTTCTAACAAAGCAGCAGGTCCTGATGGGTATACAATTGAATTCTATAAAGCTGTTTGGGAAATAATAGGGGAAGATATCACTCAAGCAATTGGCTCTTTTTTTTTTAACTGGTTATCTACCTAGAGAGCTGAACTCTATTATTCTTGTGCTTATACATATGGTAGCTACTGCAGACCATATGAGATTGTTCAAACCTATCTCGTGTTGCAATGTACTATATAAGTGCATTGGCAAAATACTAGCAAATCGTCTTTTAATGGTGCTACCAAACTTTATCAACAAAAGTCGTCAGCGTTTGTGCAGGGCCGGAGTATAAGTGGCAATATTTTACTGGCATCAGAACTGGTGGCAGGGTATAACAAGAAACATATATCCCCACGCATCACTATGAAGATAGATTTGATGAAGGCGTTTGATTTCATCGATTGGGATTTCTCATTGACTGTTATGCATGCAATGGGGTTGTCTACTAAGTTTACAGCTTGGATCAAAACTTGTATTATTACACCAATGCTGAGTGTAGATGTTAATGGAGGGAGTTGTGGCTACTTTTCAGCCCAAAAAGGCCTCGGGCAGGGTGATCCCCTCTCCACATTCTTATTTTCTATAGTCATGGAAGTTTTGTCTTGTATCCTGAACAAAGCAGCAGCAGGGAATCTCCCTTACCATCCCAGAAGCAAGAGACTTGGAATTACCCATTTAGTCTTCGCATATGACCTCTTAATTTTCTCAAATGGCTCAGAAAAAGCAGTATCTAGTGTATGTGGTTTGCTGGACAGATTTTACCATATGTCAGGACTGAGATTTAACCCTGAAAAGAGTCATTTGTTTTGTGATGGGGTAGCAGAAGATGAGCATGGGATATTGGCAAGGCTTGCAGGATTCCAGAAAGCTGTTTTACCAGTAAGATACTTAGGAGTTCCTTTAATTGCTGAGAAGCTTAGTGCTGGTGATTGTAGCATTTTAATTGAGAAGCTGACAAAGAGGATCACTGGTCAGTTATTGAGTTATGCAGGGAAGCTACATCTTATTCAATTTGTATTGAGCAGTCTATTCAATTCTAGATGAATGTGTTCCTTTTACCTTTGTCAGTTATAAGAGAGATTGAGTTAAAATGAAATCATTTCCTCTGGGGGTGACTGAGAATTCAAGTAGGAAGAGAGCAGTAATTGCTTGGGACCAGCTGACTTTACCTAAACAGGAGGGTGGATTGGGGATCAAGTGTCTTAGGACATGGAACATAGCTTGTACAACTCGTCATATATGGAATCTGCTCACCCATAGTGGTTCATGGTGGGTGGCATGGATCCACTTATATAGGATAAAAGGAAGCTTCTTTCTGGGAACTCACTGTTGGCTCTACTTGTTCATGGATATGGAAACGTCTACTGAAAGTCAAGGACATAGTAGAGGGATTCCTGAACTGCTGGGGTACACAATTTTCTGGAACAATGAAAGAATGCTCAACCACTCTGGGAAGGCTGTTTGGGAGGATTTACAACAATCAGGGCAGCTGGTGGATTGGTTTCAACTCATCTGGTGTATGTATTCCATTCCACGTCATAGCTTTATCAGTTGGTTGATTGTGAAAAACAGGATTACCACAATGGATAAGCTCAAATGTTGGGGCCTAATAAGTGATGACACATGTATTCTTTGTTCTGCTAGCCAAGATACTAGAGATCATCTCTTCTTCAATAGTTCATATTTCGATGGTGTGTTGCGAGGTTGCTTGCAGATGATTCAAAAGCCTTGTCCAAGATTTGCTGGCTATGGTGACTATTTAAGCTGGGTTGTTCAGCAATTCAAAGGGAAGAAAGCAAATGCTCTAGTTGGTCGATTGGTCTGGAATGTGGCAGTCAGCTTGATATGGAGAGAAAGGTCCTCCAGAATCCATGGTGGCCAAGCTGTCTCGTGTAATGAAGTGGTTAGAGTTGTCCGAAGATTGATTGAATTGGCTAGAAAAGGAAATCTGGGCTTGGACTCAGCTTGTCAGAGTGTGTTTTTATAAATCTCAGGTTAGTTGTGATATTTAGTAGCAGGAAGTAGTTGGCAGCTAGTATTCTGCGTACACAGCAGACTTATGTAAAAACCATTGTAAAGACCCAGAATGCTCTCCTTTTTCCAGGTTGCTGCATTAGAGCTTAATAAAATCTTTTGTAGGAGGAGGAACTAGTAGGAGCAGGGGTGAACCCAGGGGCATGGGATACTCCTAAATTTTGGAAGATCGATTATCCAACCACCGGTGATAATTTACGTATAGACAAAAAAATTTATAATTAATAGTCCGGGACACCCTGAAATTTGAAAGAACGATTATACTACTCTCGTTTGTAGTTTGCGTATGGGAATATAAGTGGTAGTTTGGGTAATTCAAACCCGGAACACTACTATTACTAATAAATATAATTTCCATTAGGCTACAAGTTTTTTGTTGTTATATTCTAAACACTGTGTAATAGCAAAACTCTATTCTCTATCTTTAATTATTTTCAAAACCTAACAATGTATCTAATTACAAGCTACCCTTAATTTGGATTGATTTTATGGTTGTATGATAAGTGTTGAAAGTGTTTTTTCAGCTTTGAGTTACATCATGAACAAATTTAGAAGTCAAATATGCGTTAGTTCGTAAATGATTGTCTAGTAGGGAGTAGTGTAGACACCAAGTGTATTTTATAAAAAAATTAGAATATGAAAATACATCATTGATTTTTTTTAACTTATATGAGTTGGATATTTTCTTATTTAAGAATAATATAATTTTTATTTTACTTTATTTTTTGAAAAAAGACACCCATATATAAAATTCCTAAGTCCGCCACTGAGTAGGAGCGGAGAAAGTGAACGAGCATGGGCTACCGCCGGAGTTCAAGTTCTACCGCACCGAAGAGGAGCTCATCACCTTCTACCTCGCCTCCAAGGTCTTCCATGGCTCCTTCTGCGGCGTCCAAATCGTAGAGATTGACCTCAACCGCTCCCTGGGACCTCCTTGGGTTCGTACTCGCTTTTCTCCCTACTCTATATACTCTTTGGTGCATACATTCATGATAATGATGGATTCATGGTCATTCTCCTCCTTTTTTTTAATAGGTATATTATGTGAGTAATTAGTTGGTCGGTTAGTTGCTAATCTTTTTGAGCGAGGAAATCTCATGTGTATGGACATGCTGATGATATAAATGCAGAGGTGGCGAAGATGGGGGAGAAGGAGTGGTACTTCCTTGCCGCCAATCCATGATATAGTAGAGTACTGAATCACATTTTAATAGAAAATTAGATACTTTAAGAAATATATAATAATTATAATTTTCATTACAATGTCAATTGTACAAGACGATTTTTCCATTTATAAAATTCATCAATAATTGAGTATTTGTCTATGCCAATAGTATACTCTCTCTCAAAGAAAATAGTTAAGCAATCAGCGAGAAATTCATGGATCGTGTGTCCTTCACATTCTATTTTTCTATATATATTTGTGTTAAATGTCGGGGTTGCAACGAATTTCAATGTGGTTGAGATTTTCGTACTTACAATTCTCTCGATTCACGATTTCAAAACCAATATACCAGTTTGACAGATACAAATGGCCAAAGATTTGAAGTGCTTGAGCATAGGCTGAGCTAGGGTAATCTCACTGTTTAAAAATTAATCAACCTCTAGATATGCATATATGAAATGAACTCAAAATATCACTTACCACTATGCTACAACTTATGTAAATTTGTACATACTCCCTATTTATTTGGAAAGCTAAACACTGGCCATGGTTCATGCATTCATTGGTAACCTACTGTTAATTACGATAAGTTGAGGAGAACAAGTTTGCATATACCGAGTTTTACTTAAAACGCTTATGGTTCAAGCTATGTCGTTTTTTGTAAGGCGTTTTACGTACAAAAAATGTTGTTAAAACAAGATTTTATTCAAATTTGGATAGATTGTGAAGTTAGTTAATAACTATGATCTTTGCGACCACTTGAACCATGACCCTGACATTTTGAGAAAGAATCTAACCATAAGGTGAATTCAGTATGAATATTTAGAAGATCATAACTGCACCACACTTATTACCTTTTTGTAGGGTTTGGAGAAAACTCATACAAATTCCCTGTTAGATTGGGCTTGATACCCGGTACTAGAAAGAAAAGAATGTATTAGGCCCATACGAAATGAGTAGCCCATGTTGTTTCTTTCAGGGAGAGGGCTGGGCCCGGACCCGGGCCCAATGTGGCCCTCCCCTGGATCCGCCGCTGAGCCTGAGGGACATGAAGTACCCGACGGGGCTGCGGACCAACCGAGCCACCGGCAAGGACAGACAAGTCTACACCACCACCGGACGCCAGGAGAGCAGTAGCAGCATGCTGTTGGGGATGGAGAAGACGCTGGTGTTCTACAAGGGAAGGGCGCCCAAAGGTGAGAAGACCAAATGGGTCATGCCGCCTCCAAGGACATTTCTCCTACCGCCACCATTCCACCTCCAACGATAATGGCGACCTCAAAACCATATTAACCAACCCAATTAATGTGGATGATGGGTTTGGTGGTGATCACAGCAAAACTCGTCTTCTCAGACAATGCAAGACGGAGCTGGCCGCCAGCGCAATTGATACAAATTATCAGCTCTGGTCGTCCTCGTCATCACATGATAACTTTCAACTCCCTCCATCTCCTGCCGCAGTCGACTTCCCCAACTGGGGATGCTACCAGGATCATCGAAGAATGGCAGCGACGACGACGAATAATAACAACACAATGCTGCAGCAAAATCCATTCTCCGGCTTTCTTAATCAGGACGATGACTCCACTATCAGCGACTACACATCATCATCATCAGCTGTTGCACTTCTTGGTTTCCAATCTCTTGCAGCTCCGCCTAACATCGCTTTCAACAAGTCATCTGGCACCGGTGCTGTCAGTTTCTCATATCAGAGTACACAAATTAACTTGCAATCTAAAAAAACTTAGCTGCAGGAATGAACATCGATCGGGTGAATGTTATCCTTACTTCTAATTGCGATTGCAAGTAGATAGCTTCTGGTGTGTATACCACTCTAGCTATAGTTCTTGAGTGACATCCATCTAGCCCCTAAAAAATGGATCTATTTGAGAAGCCACTGTTCCATGGCTGGATGCCAATAATCACATCTCAAAAGCCGATTGACAAGTCCAGCAGAAAAGAGGATAATAACACAAACAACACTCTTTCATTCACAATAAAACTGCTAGCTCACAAGAAATCCAATTATCACATCCCCACTACAGCTTTTATTCCATACCTAACATTATCAAACAGGCTGCGCATCCTTCACTTATAATGGAAATTCGCCTGCACAAGACAGAATGACTTGCGGTCAGCAATGTACTAAGGCCTTGTTTACAGTAAAATCATTGTATCATGGTACATCTCTGCTTTGTTTGCTTCTCAAGACATGAGCCCTCTATTAGTTTTACCAGCTGCATAACAGCAGAAGAAGAAGAGCAGACTTCTGTATATGAAGGTGCAAAAAGAACGAACAATGGCACAACCTAGGTCCTAAAATTGATCACTGTAGTCAATATACAAGACTCAGGGATGAGGCACCAGGCTTACTTACTATAGAAGCAGTCTCTGATTCAAATAATCATTAGACGCACAGAACAGAGATGTTGCAGCAGGCAAAAAATAATAAACATTCTAAACAGAAAACGAAATGCCGAAAATAATTTTAACTTAAATCTCATCGTAAGAAACAGATAGGCACACAAATCCTAGGACATCCTCATGATATTCACCTCAAGGAACTGCCTTCAAATTCTTCAATCGAAATACAATCAATAAACAAGCAAAAGGTGGCCCGAACCCATATATATCCCACAGCTAGCTCTCCTCTCCACACTCAAATCATTTGTAAAGAAAATCCAAGTTCAATTTGGATTGATCCAATCCAGAGCTAAACAATATCCTATAGCAGCGAATTGTGGGGAGGAGAATTCAGGTAGCTTCGATTTTGAGCGAGTGTAAGAGAACCATCCCTATATCTGAAAGTTACGTGGTCGTCTTTGAACCATGGTCCATGAAACCGTACCGTACCGGCGGTTCAACCACGAAATTCCAGTATCGGAGGCTAAATCGGTATTTAACGGTACTAACGGTTGAACTACGGTTAAACCACGGTTTTGTCACAAAATATCATATCGCTGACTTTTCCGGTATGGTTTCATGGACCATGCTTCGAACAACATAGGGATTGGGTGCCGTGATGGCTACTAAATGTAAAAGATACATGAAACATGCTAGTAGCCATTAGCCAAGCCAATTCTTTGCAACTAAACATCCCGGTAAAAGAACATAGCCACGGAGAAACTAAACGAAGCTAGATTACCAATAGCTATCAGACTCATAGACTAGACGGAGCCAATTTTGGGAGAAACAATAGATGCGAGGGGTTCTCGATGTCTGACATGGAAGAGCAATTGAATCAAGCGGCGAGAAGAATTAAAGGGGAGGAGACAACGGCACTATACCCTGACGATCTCATTTGGATGAACCGGAGGTCTTGGAATTGGAGGTGGAGGAAGATGAGGATCCATAGCGCGGCGGCGAATAGAAGAGAGCGGCGATCATGGCTCCAGGCAGAACCACGTATTGCGACAGAGCAGACAGCTTGGACAACAAAGGCTCTCCCCTCATGAACGCCATTCTTAATTCTTTTCCCTTTCACGACTGTTTTGTTTCTCCGCCCCCTGCCTGCTTCAATTCGTCTTCTTCGTCAAGATCGGCAGCTCGGCGCTCTGGGGATTGTTCTCGATTGCTTCCTCGTCTTTGCGAATCCCAATCACCAGAAGGAGTGTGGGCGGATGGGGGATGCGATCCGGTACTAGTAACACTTACGGTAAGCTAGAAGTTCGCCGGGGATCATGCGGCTTCAGGGAATGGCACGTCATCATTCAGTTTCCATCTGACGTTGGGGAGCGAAAGTGATGATGGACGAGAGAACACGAGCCAGTTTTGTTCGGGCCCGGCCCGTTCACTTTAGTCCGAAACTGCAAGTCATTGTGGGGCTCATGGGCTTGAAACTGAGTCTGCCCGCCACATGGGATATTAGTTTAGGGATATGATTGGATGAACATAATCCAAAATCTAATCACTCGTTTGCTTCTTACATTTGGAGCCATTCCACCCCACAATATTTGGAATCAATTTTCACTCATTATTCATGGGTCCATCAATTTGATTTTTTTTTCTTTCCAAATTTGGGTTGTCTAAGAATTTGGAAACCCCACCTTTTGGAATGAAATTTGGTATGAGAAATCAAATTTATCATGTTAATTGAGAGGAATTTTACAATGCTATATAGTATTGGTGCTATAGGTTTTTGCCTTTATGGTACAACTTGAAATTGTACCTTTAACATTATGGTACAACTTCAGATTGTACCTATACTTTTTGTACAAATTCTTTTATGGTACAATTTAAACTTGTACATTTATGTGATGGTACAACTTCAAGTTGTAAAGTTGTACCATAACATAATGATACAAATTCCTTTATGGTACAACCTAAACTTATACATTTAATGTAATGATACAACTTCAAGTTGTACATTAAAGCACCAATACTATATAGCATAGTAGTAGTGCTCGTTAATTGATGTTAATTGACACATGTATCCCGTTAAAATTTTTCATTTAAAATTTTAGAGATAAAAAGGTAAATTCATTTTGTTTTGATGGCGAAACTCCGCACTGTTTTCAAGTAAACACAAATACAAGGTCAACACAATCGTCAAATATCCGCCGCTGAATGTCGGTGCCGTTGATTTGATCGATTAAACAGAAACCACGACGACCGTCAAATATCCACCGCCGGCGACGGCGATGTTGATTTGATTGATGCACCTTTGACTTCTAACCAAGAAAACCGTTACTCGGTTCACCATCTCTCCAACTACGTTCGAACGAGGGTGTTCAATGAGAAATGAGAAACCAAACCGGGAGTGTTCTAAGTTACGTTACCTCTACTCCTATGGAGGTTCCTCTGGAGAGCTCCACGACTACGATCTACGACTCTGCAAAGGAGTTCTTTGACAAAGCGGTTCCACGAAACTAGAGAGAAAAACTGATAATTCTGCGACGGTGTAGTTTGAGATTTGATTTTGCTGTCTGGAGCTTCTCTCTCTTCCCGATCTCTATACCCCGCTCTTCTCCCCGTAGTCGTAGTTACTGCCTTCGCGCCTTTGTCTCACACGTTCTTCATTCCTGTCAACCGTGCGGGTAACTTCCTCCTTGTTGCGTAACTCCCACGAACGCGAAACCGCTTGGACACACGGAATTTTGGCCAAAACGACACTGAGCCAAAATTCACAATCCTCCACCACGGTTCGATCCCCCAAACAACCCTATCCACATGATAAACAAACAACATCGAGTACACGACATCGTCAAAACTGAACTCTCGCCACGACGTTATTTTTGGCTAACCAACGTCGTTTCTTATCCCCTCGGTGTCGTTCCACGGAACAATGTTGTTTCTACATCGTTTATGTGAAATTTCTCACGATATTGTTCTATGTTAAACACTGTCGTTTTTTAATATGCGGTGTTGTAAATACCTCTCGCAGCGTCGTTTTCAACTAAACGACACCGTCTAAAATAATCTTTGAAATATTAATTAATTAAACCGGCCAAAATTATTGATACGCGATCAAATTCTTATCCCTTGGCGCCATTTAATCCTTACGTGGCATTGTTCTCTACCAAATGATACCGTTTTTCTCGTCCTGCGGTGCCGTTGGGCTTGTCGGGCCTCGCCAAAATCCAACCTGCTGTGGTATGGTTTTGGACTAAACTACATCGCTTACCAAGGCCTCTCGCGGTACCGTTTGGTAATCTGCGGTGTCGTTTTTAGCTAAACAGCACCGCTTGATTCTATCAGCGACATCGTTTTAATATTAAGCATTGTCGTCCTAACTACTGTGACATTGTTGGGCTTACTCGTGGTATCATTTTCTTCCCAAAAACGACTTTGTTTGCTTTTTCTTTTGCGATAATTGTTTTTTATTTTAAACACCGTCGTTTGCTGGTACAACGGTACCATTTTTAATTAGACGACACTGCCTAACATAATAATAAAAAGAAAACATACCAACGTATTAAACTGTCGAGCTTTTGCACGTTGGACTGGACGGATTTTTGGGCCAATCACTTACCAGATATGGTTTTTAATTAATCGGTATCGCTTATCAAGGCCTCTCGCGGTATCGTTTTTAAATCTGCGGTACTGTTTTAACTCTCTATGATGCCGCTTGTCTCCACGCGGTATTGCTTCTCCCCTTCCGACAAGGAATAAAAAAAACTCCTTTTCCAACACCAACACTAACCATGCGGCCCACATCTTGTTTTTTGGTAAACAATGTCGTTTCCAGTGCCGCGGTACCGCTGAACTTACTTGCGGTACCGTTTTCTATTTTGCGGTATTGTTTTAACTCTCCGCAATGCCGCTCAACTCCAAACGACACCGTTTTTTTATCCGCTGTAGACACCACTTTTTGTCCGGGTAAAACACATCTAACTAAATAAAATTTTATTTTTATTTTAGAATGGCAATATCAAATCTTAAACAATTTTCAAGTGTGCTTCGAGTCGGTTGTGATTCGGATGTGATTGCATAGATTAAATGAGATTAGCAATAGCAAATCTCAATGGGTGCAAATTGGCTAGACAAGAGTTGATCATCTTTTTAAGAAGTTGGGTCTAAATGAAGGTTGGGTTTTGGAACAATAACAGATAACAAAATCAATAATAATCATGCTAATCAAACATAAATAAGAAATTATTATTATAACTTTATAAGTACAATTACCATAAACATAAAATACAATTACGATTAGTAAATTTAAGTCACATCACAACTTACTACAATTGTATTTACAAGAGTGTAAAAGAGCAGTTGGAGTCAAGTCCGAGTCCAGCCCAAACCCTGGTCAACTCGGGTCAAACCCAGTCAACAAAAGTTAAAACTCCCAATCCAATCAGTCAACTTTAGTCAATAATGTCAAAGCCCAAGGTCAATGTAAGTCAAGAAAAGTTAACCAATTCAGGTCGGACCCAACCCAAACTGGTCCGACCCAAATCCAGACCACTACTCTTGTCAACCTATAGCCTAAACCACGAAAAACTTACCAAAAGAAGGGATCTATCTCCCTGTCGTCATCGTTCTCGCCGCCGGCAGTATTAAGGATTGTCGGTGGCGGCTGCCCTTCCTCTCCTCCTCGTTGACCATTTAAGCCAAAAAAAATTAACCAGAAAATCTCTAGATTAGCAAACCATAGAAAAATCAGAATTTTCAAACCCAAAATTACAAACAAACCTAAGTAAGAAAAAGCCACAGAAAATCTCACTTTAAACTGAATCCACCGCCTCTGCCTTTTTTAGTTCCCGTCGCCGACAAGGCACTCGGCAGCTGGCTCCCTTCACTTGTCTACCTTTCGCCTCCCCTCGATCGGATCCAAATCAAAGCACACAAAAACGAGTTAGAATCGTGATACCCAGAAATCGAAAAACGAAAACCAATGTATTGAAATCAAAATAGCTTACCCCGGAATCGAACCTGGCCGGTGGCTTTTCATCCTCGCACCGTCGCCAGGAGCCCTCGCCATCCGAAGAATTCCATTTCTTCTTCTCCTTGACGAGAATCAAAACACAGAACATGTCAGAACCCACCCAAAAATCGAAAATCCCCTTAAAAATCTAGCATGCAAGGAAAAGAGAAGCCGGTTTTACCTTTGACACCGCCGTCGCGTTGAGCAATTTCGGCCCTCGCTCCGCCGCCGCCGTCGCGTCGTTGCCATCGCGAACCTCTCCTCGCCGCCGACGCCATCGCTACCCTCGCCTCGCCTCCAATGGCATCACAACCCCGCCTCGCTTAGGGTTCGTTTCCCTTTTTCGGTTTATCTTCTCGGTTTCCATATGACGTGAGAGAGAGTTGGAGGAAGAGGGTGATAGGGAGAGAGCAGATCGGTTTGGTTTCTCTGGGTCTTTCTTCGTGGCAGAGAGAAAGAACGAGAGAGTGAAGTGAGAACGAGAGAGTGAACGAGAGAGTGAAGATCGGTTTGGTTTCTCTGGGTCGTTCTCGGGTAGAACTTGACCTAAGACCATCTCAGCCAGTTGGGCTGCTGGCCTTTTATGTGTCAATTTAATCCTCCCATTTAAGTTTATTTTTTAATATCCTTAATACGAAATGTCAAGATGCGGATTAAGTTTATCTCGTTTCTTGTCCAATACATCGAATTACCTCCTAAATACTAAAATCCTTGCAAGATATAAACTTAAATTTCATTAACGAAATTATAGTGCGAAAATTACTTTCAGTGGAAAGCGATAAAAATTACATCTAAAACGAATCAAAGTCAAGAGCCGCGATCGGTGGAACGTGGTTAAAATTACTTGCTAAATCATCAAAGTTTTGATCCGAACTACGTGGACTTTGATCCCGACTACTCGGGTACGTAGGCAACCAATAGGTTCGAGTCCAAATAACCAAAAACACTTTCTTTCTTTCGAAATTTACGTCAATATACGTAGGATCGAATCATAATAATAAACATAAAATTATTAAAATAATTCAATTAAATACATCAACAAAGTCGCAAATTATTATACACCCAACCCTTAAAAACTTATCAATTTAAGTAGTACCCATTTGGGGCGTTGTGGGGCGTGAATACACTTTCCCACACGTAACCGTACTCCCGAACCCATAAACTCTAAATTTCGCAGACTAGGTTCCGGTTTTGACCCTAAGGTCGAGACCGGACCAAAAGGTGTCCGATCCACCGCACATTTAAGGTCGATGGCGACTTCGATCAGTTCGCGACAGGTCCCCCGATCCGGAGGGGCGGTTGCGACAGTGGCGACTCCGCTGGGAACTATAAAGAGTCGAGCTACGGTAACAAATCGATACTTCTTTCTTTCCTTCACTTTTTGGGTGTTCAATATATTGTTTGTGCTTTTAATTTATCTTGTATTTAATTATTTGCATTCATTCATAAAAGCTCTATACCCGAGCTATCCCTTTAGAAAGTGAAAGGAGTAGCGTGACTTCTACAATAGTAGGCGAATAATGTGAAACTTTCTAACCAAGTTGAATTCAAATCCGAGGTTGATTTGAGGTATCTGGCTAACTCGAAAGAGCTATAGTTGGATACAACTTGGGAGCCAATTCTTAGGAACTTCTCACCCAGCATATAGTCACCTCATAAAGCCGTCCAAAACTTATCCAAGAGCCTACCTTAAACCTCATAGTTAAATCATCCAACAACGCTAGGTTTATCTAATCAGTGTCATGTTTGTTATACTTTTGATGCATGTTTGCCTATAACGTGATAAATTGTGCTTTATCAGTTATTCATAAATTATGTGGGTCAATTATACGCAAAAAAATTCTAATCTTTGATTATCATTCTCCATTTATCTATTGTGTAATTATCAATGGAATTTCACAAGTATTCATGCATCCACCAAAAATCTATATTGCATACCACATTCATATCATTTAGCATGATTATCATACATTCATCTGATTTAGCAACATGTCACAATTTAACCATAATAAGTCAAGGATTCTCTAAAGTTGCTCATACACAAGGATATAGTCAACCTTTTAAGTACCAGTTCCAAGGTTGTGCTTGAGCCACTCCATAAGGTTTGGACGACATTAGACAAAGGTTCTCAAATCTTGAAGAAATGAAGAGAAGCTAGCATGTTCTTGATGATTTTTGGTCGAAATTTGAAGAACCGAGGTGCCAAATCGTCCATACATCGACAATGACCCATTGACCACACATGGGAAGTAGTTGGCACACTGCACGACGAAGCTCTATTCTATGATGATGTTAATCCTCATGGACAACTGAGCATGGATACACATTACCTTATGTATCAAACAATCTTCTTCGTACTAAAGAATAAATTGTAATTTGCATTTCCATTTATTTGGGACATTGTGTGACTAATACCAATCTTGATCAAGGGTTTTGCATCATTGATTCTTTTTTTCAAAAAGATGATTATCTCTTCCAAATCTTTAAAATCAACTTTTCTTCTCTAAAAGTGGGATCCTTAAAATACATTTCATGTTTACAAGTTAAGCCATGAGATTTTCACATTAAGCAAATATATACACCCCACTGGTGTCGAGTGATTATCAACACCCTACAGGTGTCAAGAATTCGAGCACTCTACTAATGTTGAGAGTCTACACGCTTTACTAAACTTGAGAGTATAAACACCCCACTGGTGTCAATAAAATATTGTGAGCTGAATAGTCAAAGGGCGTAACGGGGATACGAAACTAGGTTGCTTATAGAAGCTTGTCACTACCATAACTGATATCCTCTATCAAATTAAGGCTCGACTAGAAATGAGGTTGATTATCCAAATCATGGTCCATAACCACCGATATGCCGGCATCATAATAGCCAAATTCTCACAAAGCCCTAACGGCCAGAAGATTGAGGAGGTTGAATGATCCAATTTGACAAACTCACATCATCAGTTGAAGTTTTAAGAAGACAAGAAGCCTCGTTGTCCAAATGTCTACATTCCAAAATCTGAATCGTGGGATATTCAAGCGCAAAAAGCGTTCAAAGGAAGACTCCACATATAAAAAAAAAAGAATTCTTCAAAAAAAAGGAATGGCCTATTCACCATGGCCAACAAGAAGAACCCTCCCATGATAATAAGACTCGACAATTATGACTGCCACATAAAAGTCTTCATCCTTCACCAGTCCGAGAGCATATGAGAAGCAGAAGTCTGCATCATACGAATACCCTATTTATCCATCATTTCAAGATCAAACACAGAACTCGACAAATGAGAAGATTTTCATAACCGAGTTGTTACTTAAATAACTTCAGTTACTTTGCTAGCAAGCTTACGCCTCAAAACCAAAAGTTAAAGACATGGGGGCAACATGATTCAAAATATACCACAAATATACCCAAGATAAACTACCATTATCAAGGAAAATGAGACTTCCTCAACAAGGATCTCCCCTATCCATCAACCATCTCACACTTTGAGGCAAGGTAATATCCCTCCTCGTGGAACTTTTCACGACGAGAAAATATGATCCCCATCATCTATTGACCAGACTCATACCTAGGGGGAAAGCCGAAACCCCCTCAATATAAAGCTTCATACGACTAAGCCCAGATGTCACAGGGATTTCCTTTACCCACCTCACTTGAGGAAAGCATAATTTCCATAATATGAGGACTCTTAACCAAGGTTCAAAAAGGCGCTAGGCGTAAGGTGGGCGTTGAGCCTTTGCCTTGCGCCTAGCTCGCCTAGGCGTAGACTAAGCGTGCCTAGGCGTTGGAAGAAAAATAGCTATTCGCACTGCATGATGAGTGAAATAATTATCTACAACACTTCCTCACTTCAGTTAAAATGATTAATAACTTACTCAACACTTAATGACAAGAACATAGCTCACAAATTCATAGAATCATAGCTCAATAGCTCACAAAGTTCTTGAGTTATTGAAAATATTGCAATAGAAAATTGATTTCGTAGTTGATGTTAATTTTGGCCTTTAATATTGACTTACTAGCTCCATCTAGTAATGTTCAGGAGAGACTTATATGTCGCCTTACTCCATGACGTGTTCCAGTATCTAATTAGGCGTGAAACCCCTAGGAGAGGCGTTTTGCCATTGCCTTGCGCCTAGGCGTGCCTAAGCGTAAGATTAAGCGTGTCTTTTTGAACCATGTCTTAACAATAGGAGTCATACAAAGCAAGAGCCACCTTTCAGGAAAGTTTGAGAACTATCACCCCGGGACCAAACAAAGATCGCTCGAACTCTTTCCAACCAGCCTATACCTTGTACACATTTTCTCCATCAACATGGTGACGAGAATCTTGATAGCAGCTGAAGTATCGTATACTCAAAGCACCCATAAGATTGAGGGAGAGTGATTTCAAAGTGAGAACGAGAGCGAGAGCTTATGAATATTCTCGTGGCTTGACTTAAAAAAAAACATTTTAAACAAGATGGCAATAACCACAAAAGAAACAATTTAGTTCAAATTGCATACATTTTCTTCAAGCAAGGCTTTGGTTTCTGAAATTGAGTTCCCATTATACTTTTCAAAATGAGATTTTTCGAACATTGTTTGCAATCTTCTTAAGTCAAGATTGGTAAAAGTTGCACTTTGTTCCGAAGAACAGAAGGCAAAGAACATATTCTCAAGGGCAAGATAGTGCCACTGAAAAAAGTGGTTATCCAAACCTCTCAAATCATGATTATACGGGAAATCTCATTGATCTTGAATCATTGTGTTCCAGCTACCCAACCTGTCAATCAAACTATCCTTCAACTAAATATTTTTTTTACCTCATACCTCTTGGTGAAATCAATCAAGCATGTCTAGAAACCGACATCAACAAGACAATACCCCCGACATGAAAAATTCCTCTTAGCCAAGCATGTCATACTCACATAGCAAGAATATCAATCAAACTAAAAGAGCACGTTATCCGAGGCCACCATGCTACAAATGCCTCCTACAAAATCAACCTACCAATAAGAAGATTGTATGGCTAACACATCAGCCACTCAAGCACCAAGGTCCAAGGTGGAGAAAGCAAAGGACCAACCTTTTATTAGTCCCCAAAATGACATGCATTGGGCTCATTGAGGAGACAAAGAGGAAACACTATATGGCAAAGCCCAATACCTCGAGATGATGACTCACACTCGAAGGAAGAAAGTACCTACCGGAGACACCCATGCTGCTCTAGCGCGAGCACAACTAAGGAGCAAGTTCACTAAAAGAATGACGTAGTTCCTTGAGGATGATCGGTTTAAGAGAATCCATGAAAAATATCAAAACTACGACGAATGGTCATACATGGCCTTTGCATACCTTTCAAGACATCATCATATATCTCATCATACATGCATAGGCGTCAAACTTATCACATGACATCATTCAGTAAATGACTAGTTTCGAGGAATTCAAAGCCAAAGTAAATATCAATCAGGAAGTACCCTTTCAACAACATTTCGAATCATGACATTACATCATGTCATATCACGTCATACAACATCTTGCATTTTCCCGTCCGTACGACGTCTAGATAATATTTACAAGTCAAATTTGACACATACCTAAGATACACCTAGACTCAACAATTTGCTTGATTCGGCACTTCATATCAAGCACACAACTCTATGCCACTCGTCATCAAGTCAAGCTTTCGCATATCCTCATGAATTTTATCGCCAAGACACACATTATCAATCAGGCTATACCGCCACGGGAAGCTCACCCAATCAGACCTAACCACCAAGTTACCTAAATACCAACTCGGGCCCTACCGCCAAGATAACTAAATAGCAACTCAGGTCCTACCTCCAAAATACCTGAATACCAACTCAGACCATACCGCCAAGCAAAAACCAAAGCAAGTTATACAGTCACACAAAGAAACCAACACAGGCTATATCGCCATACATAAACCAAACCAGCCTATACGGCTACAAGCAAAAACCCCAAGTCAGGCTATACCGCCATGGGGAACAAGATAGAACCCAAATCTGGCTCTACCGCCATGGGACCATAAAAATCCAAATCATACTATATCTCACACTTCACTTCACTTACCTTTCAGTACACGACATAATCATACTCATCCTACGATTTCCCACTCATTACCAACGTCGCCATGCATTGATTGTCTAGCCTGTCATATCCGGGACGATCCCGGAGCTTTGCCATCAATAAATGTTCAGCATGTCATACCCCGAACAACTTGAGTGCATTATCATAAAAAATGTCTAGCATGTCATATCCCGGACAACCACATAAGTTATGCCATCAATAAATGTTTAGCATGTCATACCCCGAACAATGTGATTGCATGGTCTATTCAAATGTCTAGCGTGTCATATCCCGGACAATCCCATAGTTATGCCATCAGTAAATGTTTAGCATGTCATACCCCAAACAATTTGATTGCATTGTCTATTAAAATGTCTAGCATATCATATCCCGGACAACCCTATAGCATCGCCATCAATAATTGTTTGTGATGTCATACCCTGAACAATTTGATCGCATTGTCTAACAAATGTCTAGCATGTTATATCCTGGACAACCCTATCATACTGCCATTAATAAATATTCAGCCCGAAATACCCCGAACATTACGATTGCATTTTTATTTCAATTTATTATACCCTCGACAACTTGAATGATTCCTTATACCATCTTTCAACTTCTTTAGCTAGTTTTCCCCCCAAACAATTTGAATGAATCATCTTACCAAACAATAGATTCATCCCTAACATTGTCAAAATGTGGTGTCTTAAAAAGAACTTTGTATACCTCTCAAATACCAAGAGATATACATGTGGGGGCAACTGTAGACACCACTTTTTTTCCGGGTAAAACACACCTAACTAAATAAAATTTTATTTTTATTTTAGAATAGCAATATCAAATCTTAAACAATTTTCAAGTGTGCTTCGAGTCGGTTGTGATTCGGTTGTGATTGCATAGATTAAATGAGATTAGCAATAGAAAATCTCAATGGGTGCAAATTGGCTAGACAAGAGTTGATCATCTTTTTAAGAAGTTGGGTCTAAATGAAGGTTGGGTTTTGGAACAATAACAGATAACAAAATCAATAATAATCATGCTAATCAAACATAAATAAGAAATTATTATTATAACTTTATAAGTACAATTACCATAAACATAAAATACAATTACGATTAGTAAATTTAAGTAACATCACAACTGCCGTGATAACTAGCAAAATCACTACGGATTATTATAAAATCAATACAACATCTAAGCTAAATCACTACTAATTCAAACTAGTAATTTTTCCTTTGGTTAGGACGGTGCTAACTATTGTACAATTAGCACCGTAGCCGTTCCCGTAAAAGAGCAGTTGGAGTCAAGTCCAAGTCCAGCCCAAACCCTGGTCAACTCGGGTCAAACCCAGTCAACAAAAGTCAAAACTCCCAATCCAATCAGTCAACTTTAGTCAATAATGTCAAAGCCCAAGGTCAATGTAAGTCAAGAAAAGTTAACCAATTCAGGTCGGACCCAACCCAAACTGGTCCGACCCAAATCCAGACCACTACTGTAGCAAAACTTAGCGCACAAGTTGTCGTTTTTCCTATAAAAAAGGAGCCTCTTGGCTCTTACGAAGGGCGGACACTCTTCCCTTCCTCTAAAATAAAAAAACTTCTTCTTCTGCTGTGGTTCTTCTTCTTCCTCCCCACAAAATAAAGAGCTTCTTCTCTTCTCTTCCACTTCCCAATTTCTTTCTTCTGTGAATTCCTTTCTGTGAATTCCTTTCTCCTTCTTCAATATACAGACAACAAAAATTTCCCTCCCCTTCCCTTCGCTGCTACTGCTCCTACTCCTGTTTCTTCTTCTTCATAGACAAACAAACGACAACAACACACAAAGTCATAAGTAGCAAAAAGCAGCAGCCAAAGGCAGTAGCAACCAGCAAAGCTCCCAAAAGCTAGGGGAAGAGGCAACAGCCATCGCCTTCACCAAAGGGCAAGCAAAAGGTTGGTTAACAACAAATAACCCAACAACTGATTATTCATTTGTTTAGTTCATGTCGACTCATAATTAAAGTTTACCAAAAGCCAAAACCCACCTCCAAGCTCAAGCAACGCCATTCAAATTACAAAATGGCTAATCTCACCATGATAGCAAAATAAATCAACAAATCGAGTTTACTACTTTCTTTATAAGTTCATCATATTCCTTTCTAGTCTATCAGTTTTTGTCATTCATTTCAGTATATCTATTAAAATATTTTCATGATTGAGCATATCCACAAGTAAAAGCTAAATGTTTCCTTTCTGTGTTTTGTGTCAGTCGCTTTGATTAGTATATCCAATCCAAACAGGCCTATATAATTAATATCATGAGCTACAATAAAAGCTAGTTCTGTTTTCTCTGCTATATTTTGTATTTTACTTGGTAGTTAGGACACCCATCTTATGTAAAATTAAACCACCCCAAAGTAACTATCTACCGCAAAACAAATCTAATAAAAACCATAAACCCTCCAAATCTCGAAGCCAAATCCACAAAACATGATTTCCCAGGATCGAAATCACCTTGAGCATGTACTATTCTCTAACTCTAAAACCCCAGCAATCACTATAAGTTCTCAGTTTTAAACCCATAAACCATCAATAATTTTCAGCCATAAACCATAACATATGAATCTCGATACACAACCCAGATTCGTAACACTATCAATTTATCAAAACTAACCAGAATCAGTCATCCCATATTATTCAATCAAGGTAAAACCAAAAGGATCAACAAACTCACTACTCTAGTCAACCTATAGCTTAAACCACGAAAAACTTACCAAAAGAAGGGATCTATCTCCCTGTCGTCATCGTTCTCGCCGCCGGCAGTATTCAGGATTGTCGGTGGCAGCTGCCCTTCCTCTCCTCCTTGTTGACCATTTAAGCCAAAAAAAATCAACCAGAAAATCTCTAGATTAGCAAACCATAGAAAAATCAGAATTTTCAAGAGCACTTCTACTATGCTATATAGCATTGGTGCTTTAATGTACAACTCAAAGTTGTACCATAACATTAAATGTATGAGTTTAGGTTGTACCATAAAGCAATTTGTACCATTATGTTACGGTACAACTTTACAACTTGAAGTTGTACCATCACATAAATGTATAAGTTCAAGTTGTACCATAAAAGAATTTGCACAAAAAGTATAGGTACATACTAAAGTTATACCATAACGTAAATGTACTATTTTAAGTTGTACAATAAAAGCAAAAACCTATAGCACCAATACTATATAGCATTGTAAAATTTCTCAATTTTCAAACCCAAAATTACAAACAAACCTAAGTAAGAAAAAGCCACAGAAAATCTCACTTTAAACTGAATCCACCGCCTCTGCCTTTTTTAGTTCCCGTCGCCGACAAGGCACTCTGCAGCTGGCTCCCTTCACTTGTCTACCTTTCGCCTCCCCTCGATCGGATCCAAATCAAATCACACAAAAACGAGTTAGAATCGTGATACCCAGAAATCGAAAAACGAAAACCAACGTATTGAAATCAAAATAGCTTACCCCGAAATCGAACCTGGCCGGTGGCTTTTCATCCTCGCACCGTCGCCAGGAGCCCTCGCCATCCGGAGAATTCCATTTCTTCTTCTCCTTGACGAGAATCAAAACACAGAACATGTCAGAACCTACCCAAAAATCAAAAATCCCCTTAAAAATCTAGCATGCAAGGAAAAGAGAAGCCGGTTTTACCTTTGACACCGTCGTCGCGTTGAGCAATTTCGGCCCTCGCTCCGCCGCCGCCGTCGCGTCGCGGCCATCGCGAACCTCTCCTCGCCGCCGACGCCATCGCTACCGTCGCCTCCAATGGCATCACAACCCCGCCTCGCTTAGGGTTCGTTTCCCTTTTTCGGTTTATCTTCTCTGTTTCCATATGACGTGAGAGAGAGTTGGAGGAAGAGGGTGATAGGGAGAGAGCAGATCGGTTTGGTTTCTCTGGTCGTTCTTCGTGGCAGAGAGAAAGAACGAGAGAGTGAAGTGAGAACGAGAGAGTGAACGAGAGAGTGAAGATCGGTTTGGTTTCTCTGGGTCGTTCTCGGGTAGAACTTGACCCAAGACCATCTCAGCCAGTTGGGCTGCTGGCCTTTTATGCGTCAATTTAATCCTCCCATTTAATTTTATTTTTTAATATCCTTAATACGAAATGTTAAGATGCGGATTAAGTTTATCTCGTTTCTTGTCCAATACATCGAATTACCTCCTAAATACTAAAATCCTTGGAAGATATAAACTTAAATTTCATTAACGAAATTATAGTGCGAAAATTACTTTCAGTGGAAAGCGATAAAAATTACATCTAAAACGAATCAAAGTCAAGAGCCGCGAACGGTGGAACGTGGTTAAAATTACTTGCTAAATCATCAAAGTTTTGATCCGAACTACGTGGACTTTGATCCCGACTACTCGGGTACGTAGGCAACCAATAGGTTCGAGTCCAACTAACCAAAAACACTTTCTTTCTTTCGAAATTTACGTCAATATACGTATGATCGAATCATAATAATAAACATAAAATTATTAAAATAATTCAATTAAATACATCAACAAAGTCGCAAATTATTATACACCCAACCCTTAAAAACTTATCGATTTAAGTAGTACCCATTTGGGGCGTTGTGGGGGCGTGAATACACTTTCCCACACGTAACCGTACTCCCGAACCCATAAACACTAAATTTCGCAGACTAGGTTCCGGTTTCGACCTTAAGGTCGAGACCGGACCAAAAGGTGTTCGATCCACTGCACATTTAAGGTCGATGGCGACTCCGATCAGTTCGCGACAGGTCCCCCGATCCGGAGGGGCGGTTGCGACATCCGCGATATCGAATTAAATGCCCAGACTAATTAATGTGACATTTAATTCAGACCAAAATAATTTTAGGTGTCAACACATTTTTAATCCATAAATTTAATTATGCAAATTCATCATCAAATCCAATAACCAAACCGGAAAATGTTCAAATTCCTAATGATCCGAAGCCAACAATAATCCTTAACCTGCCAAATGTAAGAGTATGATACAATCGTTTATTTTTCAAATTCAATAAGCGAATGACCCCATAAATAAATTATAGATGACATGGTCTAAGTCGAATGCCTGGTAAAGGTTGAATATACTACCTTTGTTCGTACCGGACTCTCTTGGATATAGATGAATCAAATTAAATATGAAAATTGGTGTTCAGAGTAAGGATTAAAAATCGTACCGTGCCAGCGGTTCAATCTGAAAAATCTCTTACTGGAAGTTAAATTGATAAGTGAGATGTTTAGTCGTATGAAACGGTTGAACCACAATTTTCAACATAAAATACTTTACCACTGACTTTTCCAGTACGGATTTACGATCCTTTGGTTCAAAATTAACCACAATTATTCACAGAGATCTCAAATTCAACCACCACCCCATTGCAATTTAAAAACTCTCAACTTTCAAATTTCATAAAGTTCAAATTAGAGAAACGATTATCAAAACAATCTAGATTGTGTCATCGAAATTGACATGTTGAAGCGAGCAAGTGCATATTAGAAGTGGTGGACAATGTACATTAGTTCATCAGCCATTTTGGATGAAGCATCACTATTGCGAAATTTAATTTTGGGAGGCAAGGCAATGTGACAAAATAATTCGATACAAACATCTTCATCAAATTAAGCTTTTGTTATGGTTAACTAAAAATTTGTGTATGCATTAATTTAATTCATTTGTTACATGAGAATGAACTTTGATTATAAAAAAAATGTCAAGCTTCTGATAATACATAAATAGATACATGAATAAGTGGATTAAACAATTAACAACCTAAGACAAAAATCATCGGCACAAAAAAAAAGAAACGTAACGTTTTAGACATAGGCACATAGCTTATCATCAAGAAAAATGCGAACAAATGCAATAATGTAGCATGGACATGAATGGAAGCAAGGGAAGAGGATAATTAATTAGGACGATTGGCCGCCCTCACCGGCTAGAGTGGGGGTTGCGCCGGCGCCGGAGGGCGTAGGTGCATCGGTGGCGCCGGGAGTCTGGTTGGGGTTGACGGGGAGGTGGCCGGTGGTGCCATAGCCTTGGCCCTTGTAGTCCTCCAGATTGGAGTACTTCACATATGGACTGCTCTTCATGGGAACCCCATCTACGTTGGGCTTGGATTGGTCGGCATTCTCTTCTCGCCGGGCCTGGTTCCCGGCCTGGCTCTCGTTGTCCCTCCGCAGTTGCAGGCTGTTCCCGCTATTCAGTAGATCTTCCGCTCTGTCCATCGGTTAATCAGCTGTTAATCTCACCGTCAATTATTATTATATAATTATGATGAATGGATGTGAATGTGTTCTTGGTTTTGGGAGAGCTCAAGGGCTTCGTCTATGTATATTCTGCATTTATACCGTTTGTGATTTACCCTCTAAGAGCAATGCCGATGGTGTAGGAACTAGGAAGGGGGAATGATCAATGTCCACCAATTTGTGTGTGGTAGCAAGACACATCACACATAAGAGTTTTGACTCCTTCAATGCACTTCCTAGTACCATGTTTCCACAATTATATAATTTGTACTGCCCTCGTTATCCATTTTAAGAAGTCAATTTGACTCAAGAGGAAAAATGAAGAAAATAAAAAGGTGAATATAGTATCTCGTAACACGAATAAGATTGTTGGTGCAAGCTGTGATAAGATTAAGATTACGAACAACTAAGGCCCTGTTCACTTCCATTTTCGTTTCCTGTTTTCTGTTTTCATGTGATAAATTTGGCAACCGAAATGAGAAAACTTGTTTACTTTTCATAGTGTTTTCTATTCGTTTCCAACTATGAAAACAGAAAGTGGCAACTTCCTGCTGTTTTCGGAAATGACAAAATGTTGTTTTCATCTGTTTTCAACATCTGTTTTCTCAAAAACAGGAAACAGAAATGAAAGTAAGCAGGCCCTAATCGGTTGTTGTAATTGTATAGAAATGTTATATTCGTGAAAATAAATTGATTTTTGTGATTAATTAATAAGATAAAAATATTTGTGTGTCAACGTTTCTCGTTACAACCAGTTCCAAGAAAACATCATTAACTCTCCCAACACGATACGAGAGTGGAGAGCCATCGATGACTCTTCATGTTTTTCGAGGGTCACATGAGTGACATATGCAATAATTTGTTACAAAATATAGACAATTAATGGGCTCGACTTGCCCATCATGTGATGTTCAACAAAGAATCTAAAGCCCACCATGTAGGGGTGTCTATTCGGGTTTACCCGAAACCGACCCGATTATATACATTTTCAGTTTTTCGGGTTCGGGTTTGTTTTGGGTTTCGGGTTCGGTTTTGCTTATCGGTTTTTCGGGTTTCGGCTAAAAACCTCCAATGAATAGAACTCAGCCCGTATTTTTAGGCGTTCGGGTTTTCGGGTTTCGGTTTTGCTTTAACCAAACCCGAACCCGATAAGGAATTTTTTAGTTTCGGGTAACCGGAACCCGCAAGTCCTTATCGGGTTCGGATTCGATTTTAGAGATTTTCGGTTTTGGGTTTTCGGGTTTTTTCAAGTTTCGGTTTGGGTAACCGAACCCGACCCGAACTGACACCCCTACCACCATGTGCCTCTCCCGACTCTGCTCATGCTCATCCATGTGTCGACTCTAGTAATTACTTCATTTCCCTGCCGTAGCTTGTACATCAATAACCATCATACAACCAGTTGATTTCTCAAATAAAAATCAAACATACATGAGTTTGAAGTTTGCACAAGTTCGATTATAATGTTTTAACAAAATATATGGAAGTCATTGGGATTCAAACAAAAAACCTTTCGGTCACAAAAGACTTTAATACCATGCCAAAACCTTATCCGCTTCCACTCTACCCGAACCTGTAAAGTAAAATGATATTGTGTTGTATCTAACCTCAACAATATGGATAATTTATAGGAGGAATTTTACAATGCTATGTAGCATTGGTGCTATAAGTTTTTGCCTTTATGGTACAACTCGAAGTTGTACTTTTAACGTTATGGTACAACTTCAGATTGTACCTATACTGTTTTGTACAAATTCTTTTATGGTACAACTTGAACTTGTACCTTTATGTGACGGTACAACTTTAAGTTGTAAAGTTGTACCATAACTGTTTACCCATAAAAAAATTAGCTTGTACCACATCGATTAATTACAAGGGGATTAATGGATTTATAAGGTCAGCTCAACATTAATGATTAAAAGAGCCAGCTGGGCCTAGTTGGGTTGGATTTTTGGGCCTAAGTGGCCAACCCCCTTCTCCTCTATACGATGGCCGACCCGTCTCCGAGCCCCCCATAGCCGGACGATGCCTCCACCCCTTAGTATGAAATTTGGCCTACAAAAACTAGGGCCCGTTTAATATCATTTTGTTGCTGTTGTTGTTGCAGTGGTGTTGTGTAAACAGATGTACAACCACAACAGGAAAAAAACAGAAAACACAAACATGTTTAGTTGATAAATTTGAAAAATCTTGAAAGCTGAAAACAAGAAACAAAAACGCGTTTAGTTACTACTATAAGAACTAAAAACCGGAAAAAAGAGGGGAGTCGGAGTGGCGGCGGCTGGGCGGGCAGCGGCAGGGTCGGGCGGCGGCTGGGCAGGCGAGGCTGTTGAGCAGTGGAGGCGCTGCGGCGGCTGTTGAGCAGGGGAGGGGAGGTCGCAGCGGCGGCTGTTGAGAAGGGGAGGCGCGGAGGCGGAGGGTCGGAGGGCGGAGGCGGCCGGTCGGGAGGCGCGGAGGTGGTCGGGGTTTATGGCTGGAGTGGGGAGAAGGCGCCCGCGTGTATGGCTGGAGGGGGAGAGCGGGGCCTGTGTTCGAGAGAAAATGGAGAGGTTGGGGGCGGTTGAAGTAAGTAGGGTTTGGGGGTGGTGTTAAAAAAAAATTGCTTCTGTGGGGATTCGAAAACTGGTCTGTTTTAATGAAATCAAGCGCCCAACCAGTAGGAATCCCGTGTGCAACATGTTTAAGAATCATATCCAAAGCTATAAATTGTTGTTTCTCATATTTGGACCTTGTTGTGAAACTCTGATTCACAACAAAAAATAAAATCCCAACTAAACACGATTTTTTTTCTTGGTTTTCCAAATTTCTTAAAACACAACAGGAAACAAAAACAAGCAACAATACTAAACGGGCCAAGTCTTGGAAACAAGGCGACACAACGGGGTGCCAAACGGCCGGGTACCAAGCCGGATACCAAATAGGAGGTCATCCAAAAACTAAGTCTTGGAAACAAGGCGACACAATGGGGTGCCATACAACGGGGTACCAAGCCGGATACCAAATAGGAGGCTCCCAAAAACTAAGTATGGAAACAAGGCGACACAACAGGGTGCCAAACGACCGGGTACCAAGCTGGATACCAAATAGGAGGCCATCCAAAAACTAATTCTGGAAACAAGGGGACACGATGGGGTGCCAAATGACTGTGTACCAAGTAAGGGGGTCAACGACGGGTATCAAGCCGACAAGGCAAGGCTTGATACTATGACATAGAATTTGGCTAAGTATAGAGCCAATGGGGGTACCAAGCCGGCAAGGGAGGCCTGGTGTTAAGACATATGAAAATTGGCAAAAGTATAGGGCCAAGAGGGTACCAAGCTGGCAAGGCGGGCTTGCTACCAAGACATGGAATTTGGCTAAATATAGAGCCAACATGGTACCAAGCCGGCAAGGCATGAAAAAATATGAATTTGGCCAAGTATGTATCCGAAGGGGTATCAAAGCCGACAGGGCGGGCTTGATACCAAAAGACATGAAAATGGGCTTAGTATGGAATCCCATGGCCAGGTGGTATGGAGCTAAGGGGGTACCAGGTCGGCAAGGCAACCTCGGTACAAAGACCCCCTACCAAGCTGGCAGCCAAGCAAGGCGACAGGGTACCATGAACCCTAGGGGGTATCAAGCCGACATGACGGACTTGATAGCCAGACGTCACGGTATCAAGCCAACAAGACAAGAAATTCGACCAAGGCATGGAGGCTAACTGAGTTTGCCACCCAACTAGGTACCAAACAGCCATGGATGGATCCATGATGCAGAGTTGAGCCCTTATGGGGCCATATGGAGATAAATTCCCAAGACGGGCTTGGTAGCACCTCAACAGGGCACCAAACCGGCAGGGTGCAACTTACCACCTTGACGAAGCTACAAAAAACTAAGTATGGAGACCAAGCCACCCGGGCTGACTTGGTAGCAAGGGGTGCCAAGTTGATTACATGGGATTGATGGCATGCCCGAAGGTATCAAGCCGATTAGACGGCTTGGTACAACCAACAAGTTAATGAGGAGGACTTGGTGTCATGAGGTGGTAACGGTCTCGAGACGATAAGAGTGGGGAGTCATCAAGCAGCCAAGGGTGAGATCAAGAACTCATCATGGTTCATGGAGGCTAAGGCAAGAGCCTCAACCCCATCCAGTTATGACAGGGCGATAATGCTCAACACCAACCCGCCCCGGCATCAAAGCCGTCAAGTACCCACCAACCCCAAGACGGGACAAGGGCCTGCAAGGCAATGGATACCAACCAGTCAACAAGATGGGTCAAAGAGCTCCAAGGAAATGGAGGTGAAGACCAAGACAACGGTTACCAATTGGCAACCAAGGCAACGAAAAGGGGTCCCTAAGGCGGTTGGAGCAACAAGCCGGCTATCAGTTACCAAGGCAGTTACACCCGGTGGCTATAAATAGGATAAACGAAGACGGGAAAAGGGTTACACAACCAAATTTTTTACGCACATGTCAAATTTTATCCTTTCCCCAATGTAGCCATAGTCGTATCTTTTAGTTTTTGGAGCTCTCACTGAACCTCCATAGGAGTAGGAGTAATTAACGTAGTTTGTTCCCAAAAAACCATCAAAAATATCAAATACTCTCGTTCGAACATTATTCGGAGAGGTGTGAACCGTGTTATTAATCGTTGTTCAAGAAGTCAAGGTGCATTTATTGAGTTCAAACACCAGATTTTCCTCGTCGGAAAACAAATTGGCACACCTGGTGGGACTCTATGTGTTTGATTTGATGTCTCCATGACTGAGAGAACAGGAAGGTGATATTTCACTAGGAGTTGTGAAGGAGTTGGCGACCAAGTGCAAAGCCAATTTGTTTTTCGGCGAGGAAAAACTGGTGTTAGAACTCAATGAATGCACCTTTGACTTCTTGAACAACGATTCTAAACACGGTTCACACCTCTCCGAACAATGTTCGAACGAGGGTGTTTGTTCCCACTGAACCTCCATAGGAGTAGGAGTAATTAACGTAGTTTGTTCCCAAAAAACCATAAAAAATATCAAATACCCTCGTTCGAACATTGTTCGGAGAGGTGTGAACCGTGTTATTAATCGTTGTTCAAGAAGTCAAGGTGCATTTATTGAGTTCAAACACCAGATTTTCCTCGTCGGAAAACAAATTGGCATACCTGGTGGGACTATGTGTGTTTGATTTGATGTCTCCATGACTGAGAGAATAGGAAGGTGATATTTCAGTAGGAGTTATGAAGGAGTTGGCGACCAAGTGCAAAGCCAATTTGTTTTTCGGCGAGGAAAAACTGGTGTTAGAACTCAATGAATGCACCTTTGACTTCTTGAACAACGATTCTAAACACGGTTCACACCTCTCCGAACAATGTTCGAACGAGGGTGTTTGTTCCCACTGAACCTCCATAGGAGTAGGAGTAATTAACGTAGTTTGTTCCCAAAAAACCATCAAAAATATCAAATACCCTCGTTCGAACATTGTTCGGAGAGGTGTGAACCGTGTTATTAATCGTTGTTCAAGAAGTCAAGGTGCATTTATTGAGTTCAAACACCAGATTTTCCTCGTCGGAAAACAAATTGGCATACCTGGTGGGACTCTGTGTGTTTGATTTGATGTCTCCATGACTGGGAGAATAGGAAGGTGATATTTCAGTAGGAGTTGTGAAGGAGTTGGCGACCAAGTGCAAAGCCAATTTGTTTTTCGGCGAGGAAAAACTGGTGTTACAACTCAATGAATGCACCTTTGACTTCTTGAACAACGATTCTAAACACGGTTCACACCTCTCCGAACAATGTTCGAACGAGGGTGTTTGATGTTTTTGATGGTTTTTTTGGGAACAAGCTACGTTACTTTACTCCTACTCCTATGGAGTTTCAGTGAGAGCTCCAGAAACTAAGTTTTTGTAGGCCAAATTTCAAGACTTAGTTTTTGTGTCGCCTTGTTTGGCACCCCGTTGTGCCGCCTTGTTTCCAAGACTTAGTTGTTGTAGGCCAAATTTCATACTAAGGGGTGGAGGTATCGTCGGCTATGGGGGCCTCGGAGACGGGTCGGTCATCGTATAGAGGAGAAGGGGGTTGGCCACTTAGGCCCAAAAATCCAACCCAGCTAGGCCCAACTGGCTCTTTTAATCATTAATGTTGAGCTGGCCTTATAAATCCATTAATCCCCTTGTAATTAATCGATGTGGTACAAGCTGATTTTTTTATGGGTAAACAATAACATAAGGGTACAAATTTCTTCATGGTACAACCTAAACTTATACATTTAACTCTATGGTACGATCATTGGCGGAGGCACATGGAATGGTGTGGGGTCAGTGGATCCCAATTGGATTTTAGGGTGACATTCAAAAAATACTGGTATTAGAGGGGGCAGGGGGCAAGCATGAGAATTGAACCATGGACCCCATCTTACCAATATTACATGCCTTACCACTAGGACAACTACCTACAGTGTGTTCATTACTCTTATATTACTTAAGTTAAACGACTTGACCATCGCAGCAGATTAAACTAATTTACTAATCCCTAATCAAATATACTTTTCTCTGCCTACTGCCGCCCCAAAAGAATCCCTTCCCATACACGAGCTCGTAGAAACTCTCTGTGCAGCGCCGACCTTTTGCCTCCCCATTCATTGTCGTTTCCGCTGCCGAGTCCCCTCCAAATCTTGTCCTCCTCTCTTCTAAGTTTGAGACGCAAGCAACAACAGTACTAGAGGACATCAAGTCTTCTAATTTGAACTTCGGCCGAGAAATCTAAGAGCCAAAGACCAAAGGTAACTCGCAATTCAAACAACTAAGCTAATAATAGTATTGTATTTACGTTGACTATTTTATGCATGTATAAGTTTTATTGTTTCTTTTCATTCATGTCCACATATTGTTCAAGTTTCAAGAAGAATCTGTTGTTATGCCTATAAATAATAGTGTACCAATTGAATAGTAAATTTTATATTGATTGATATCATGCTCAATAATTTTGTAGATTTCAAACAATGGAGCGTTACTTTGCAAAGAAAGCAAAGACTACCCCAGCCCCTAATCCTGTAGTTCCTGAAGATAACGGAGCTTCCAATATCCATCCAGAACCACACGAGTCTCCCTCTGCAGCTACAAATCAGAAAGTTGATCTCAATTCCTTGCAAGCTGATCCAGGGTTAAGACTACCGGTAACTTCCTTCCATCCTAATGTTCATGATGAGATTAGAAGAGCTTATCTTCAAAATGGACCATGTCAACCTCGATTGCATCAATTTCCCTTTAGAGATATTGGTGGAAGGAAACGGAGATTTAATCCTTCTTGGTATGATAAGTACTCGTGGATAGAGTACAGTGTTGTCAAAGATATTGTATATTGTTTGCCTTGCTACTTATTTAGAAGTGAGATCAGCAACAAGGGTGGAAGTGATGATTTTGTTTGAGAAGGTTTCAATAGTTGGAATAAGAATATTGGGAGGTTGGATACTCATGTTGGTGGTCCTAATAGTCCACACAATATAGCTTCAAGAAATTGTGAGGCTCTGATGAAACAGTCACAAAGTATCCAAGTTGCCCTCTACAAATAGTCGAATCAAGCCAAGAAAGATTACATGATTTGTTTGGAGGCTACAGTTGACTGCATCATATTTCTTATACGCAATAGATTGGCACTTCGTGGGCATGATGAATCAGATTCTTCAAGAAACAGAGGTAACTTTCTTGAACTTCTAGATTTTCATGCTCGAGGTAGAGAAGCTGTACAGAGAGTTGTGTTGGGAAATGCTCCTAAAAATCTCCAAATGACTTCTCCAGACATACAGAAAGATATTTTTCATGCAATAGAATCTCAAACAACCAAGAAAATCTTGAAGGATATTGGGGATGATTTTTTTTTTGCTATTCTGGTGGATGAGTCTCGTGATGTGTCTGTTAAAGAACAAAGGGCCATTGTTTTGCGCTATGTAAATGGGCAAGGATGTGTTGTAGAGAGATTTCTTGGTGTGTCTCATGTTTCAGACACTAGAGCAGTGACACTGAAGAAGGAAATTGAGTCAATGCTTATAAGACATGGATTGAGCTTGACAAGAATTAGGGGGCAGGGTTATGATGGAGCTAGCAATATGAAGGGGGAAATTAATGGACTCAAAACATTGATTTTGGAAGAAAATTCATCTGCATACTATGTTCATTGTTTTGCCCATCAGCTTCAGTTGACACTTGTTGCTGTTGCCCAAAATCATGGTGATGTTAGTTGTTTCTTTACTACTGTTGGTAACTTGCTCAATTTGGTTGGTGGGTCTTGTAAAAGAAAGGATACTATTCGGGAGAGCCATACTGTCAAAGTTGCTGATTCTTTGGCTCGTGGTGAAGCAGAGAGTGGTCGGGGTTTAAATCAAGAGATCGGGCTGAAAATATCAGGTGATACTCGTTGGGGATCACATTATGGTACTCTTGTTAATTTGACTTTGATGTTCACAGCTGTGATTGATGGTTTGGAGGTCATTCGGAATGAGGGAACTTCTGAAGCAAAAGGTGAAGTCGTTGCTATGTTAACTTTAATTCAGACCTTTGAATTTGCTTTCATCTTGAGAATGATGACTAAAGTTCTAGCAATCACAAATGAGTTGTCTTTGGCATTGCAAAGGAAAGATCAATATATTGTCAATGCAATGACACTTGTTCGTACTGCAAAGAGTAGATTGCAAGACATGAGGGATAAAGGATGGGATCCACTTCTGAATGAAGTGTTGTCTTTCTGCAACAAATTAAGAACGTCTGCCTATTTCTGATATGAATGGTACTTGCGTTCCTCTAGGAAGATCAAGGAGGAATTCTCAACGAATCAAAAATTTGCATCATTCCAGGTTGAGTTATTTTACATAGTGGTGGATATGCAGCTGCAAGAGCTTAATAGTCGTTTTGATGAGGTGAACATTGAACTCTTATGTTGTGTGGCTTGCTTGACTCCTGATAATTTATTTAGTGCTTTTAAGAAGCAGATGTTGTTGAAGCTTGCCACGTTTTATCATAGAGACTTCTCAGATGTGGATATCTCATGCCTAGATGATCAGCTGGATACATATATTTATAATATGATGTCATATGAAGATTTTAGAGAACTGAAAGGAATTGCTGATGCGGCATCAGTTAACCGCCTATCTAAAATATATATATCTATATCTCCTATCTAATCCTCTGTATCCCTATGTCAGTTATGACAGTTACTTGTTTTAAGGGGGTGAAGGGGTGTGTCCCTTCATCTTTTCCCTCACTGTTTCGGTTATTCCTGTAACTTGTATATAAAACAAGTCAGGAATGACAGAAGGGCAGAGATATATGAATAAAGAACAAAGTTAAAGAAATATTTCTGTTTGTTTCCCTTTCTATTGAACTAACGTTCATTCGTCCGTTCGTACGATAACGAACATAATCTTTCGGTGGTCTGTCCTACATCAGGTTGGTATCAGAGCAAAGGTTTCTGCAACTTTTCTACAAGTTGCAATCCATTTGTTTCTGCTGCAAACAATTAGAGGACGATGGCCGCTGAAAACGAACGCCTCGACAACTTGGAACAACAAGTTGCCGGTATCACTCAATCCCTACAACAAATACTAGCCGCCTTACGTGTTGAAGATCAGCCCCATAATCACAGGGTTCTCAACCCACAGCCGCACCGGGAAGATCGCGATTGGTACCGAATCAAGGCCGAAATCCCAATCTTTAGTGGTAGCCTGGAGATTGAGCCTTTTCTCGATTGGCTTAATGAAGTTGAACGTTTTTTCGAAATTATGGAGATTAGCGATGAAAGGAAGGTGTCGATTGTCGCATACAAGTTACGAGGGGGAGCAGGAGCATGGTGGCAGAATATAAGGGAAGAACGCTACCGTCTTCGTCAACAACCAGTTCGAGAGTGGCCGCTGATGAAAGAACTTCTTCAACAACGATTTCTTCCTCGGGATTATACTCAGAATCTGTACCGCCAATTGCTTGATTGTCAACAAGGGAGTCGTTCCGTCTCTGACTATACGGAAGAATTCCTGCGTTTGACAGCTCGATGCAATATTCAAGAAGACGATGACCTACAAGTTGCTCGTTATATTAGGGGGCTGAAAATTGAGATTCAGGACCACATTGGTGTTCAGGCAGTCATGTCCCTAATGGATGCTCGAGAGATGGCGGCACGAGCAGAGGCGCGTCTGATTCCACAGCAACCTCTCTTGACATATCCCCGACGAAACCATCGAGAATCTCCTTTGCCTCGACCATCTGAAACCAGTTCTTCGCGTGTCACTGCTGCCCACCAAACAACAGCACCACACATGGAAAGCAGGCGCTTTCCAGCCGCTGCCGCTCAAGTGCCAACAGCCCCTCGAACTGCTCCTCGCCCCAACAATCAAAATCCCTACCAACATCCAACGACAGGGAGGTGTTACCGATGCAATCAGCCTGGGCATAAGTCCAATGAGTGCCCCAATCGAAAGCCAGTGCACGTGGTGGGTAACCTGTCTGAAGATAACTCCAATGATGTTGAGGACCCAGAACCTGAATATGATGTTGATGACATATGCGGAGATGAACATGAAGAGGCCACCTATGTCATTCAACGGACACTTTGCTCTTCACCACAAGAAGATGCCAGCCAACGCAAACGGATCTTCCAAGCAAAGTGCCGAGTTGCTACTCAAATATGCAGCCTAATTATTGACAGTTGCAGCTGCGAAAACTTGGTCTCTCGAAAACTAGTTGAAGAGCTCCAACTTCCAGCAGAAGACCATCCCACTCCATATCAAATTGGATGGATTCAAAAGGGGCCAAAAATGTTGGTGAAGCAAAGATGCAAAATTCCTCTAGCCATGGGGAAGTTCTATTCTGATAACATATTCTGTGACATTGTTGATATGGATGTTTGTCAGGTTTTATTAGGAAGACCTTGGCAATACGACGTGGATGCGATGCACCGAGGCCGAGAGAACACATACACATTCCAATGGCAGCAGAAAACAATAGTTGTCGCACCATTGGGCAGTCCTAAGCTTTCATCTAAAGTGGAAGGGCAGATCTTCTTATCATTGATAGAATCAAGTAACTTTTCTACTTCTAAAGTAAGAAGCTGTGGAGGTGTGTATGGGCTGGTTATTAAACCTGATTACGGAGAAGCAACAATGCCGGAATCTGTTCGAGAAATGTTGGCTGAGTTCCCCCAACTCATTTCTGAACCCACTCGGCTGCCGCCTTTACGAGATATCCAGCATCACATTGATTTTGTGCCTGGCGCTCGACTACCCAATCTACCTCATTACCGGCTTAATCCCGAAGAAGCAAAAATACTTCAGGAGAAAGTTGAAGCATTGTTACAGCTTGGACACGTTCGAGAAAGTTTAAGTCCTTGTGCTGTACCAGCATTACTAGTGCCAAAGAAGGGGAACCAGTGGAGAATGTGTGTGGATAGTAGGGCCATCAACCGAATCACGGTGCAATATCGATTTCCTATTCCTCGATTGGATGACATGTTGGACCAACTATCGGGATCGGTAATTTTCACAAAACTGGACTTGACAAGTGGGTATCACCAAATTCGCATCCGTCCGGGGGACGAGTGGAAGACCGCCTTCAAGACCAAAGAAGGATTATACGAGTGGCTTGTGATGCCTTTTGGTCTCTCCAACGCACCCAGCACATTTATGCGGCTTATGAATCAGGTGCTTAAACCCTTCCTCAACAAATTCGTTGTTGTGTATTTTGATGATATTCTGATTTACAGTAGCAGTGAAGAAGCACATGAAGGCCATTTGCGTAAAGTTTTGTTGACACTTCATGAGAATGAGTTGTATATTAATCTCAAGAAATGTCACTTCATGATGGAGCAAGTGCTGTTTTTGGGATATATAATCAGTGCAAATGGAGTACGTGTGGATCCACAAAAGATTCAAGCCATTGTTGACTGGCCAACACCTTCAACCATCACTGAGATAAGAAGCTTTCATGGTTTGGCCACATTCTACCGTCGTTTCATCCGTAATTTCAGCAGTATAGTTGCTCCTATTACCGATTGCTTGAAGCAAGCTCGTCCTTTTCAATGGACGTCTGCTGCTGCCCGTGCTTTTGCAGAGATCAAACAACGCCTCACTTCTGCCCCGGTTCTCGCCTTGCCTGACTTTGATAAGGTGTTCGAGGTAGAATGTGATGCATGCGGAGTAGGTGTCGGTGGAGTGTTGTCACAAGAGGGCCGTCCGGTGGCTTATTTCAGCGAGAAGCTCAATGAAACAAGGGTGAATTGGGCAACCTATGATCAAGAACTGTTTGCTGTATTCCGGGCCTTCAAGCATTGGGAGCATTACCTTCTCCCTAAAGAGTTTGTCATTTACACCGATCATCAAGCTTTGATTCACTTTAGAACTCAACGAACTTTGAAAAATAAACTTCATATTCGTTGGGCAGCATACTTTGGACAGTTTAATTACGTGATTAAACACAAATCTGGATCTTCAAACAAGGTTGCTGATGCCTTGAGTCGACGGGGAAACATTCTTCTCACCACCAGCCATGAAGTTGTTGGATTTAGTTTCCTTCCTGAACTCTATGTCGACGATCCAGATTTTGGCACCACTTGGTCTAAGTACATGGAGAAGCAGCCCCTTGGAGATTTTACAGTGCAAGAAGGCTATCTCTTTAAAGGCAATCGGTTGTGTATCCCTCGAACCTCGTTGCGTGAAAAGTTCGTCAGGGAACTCCACGCCGGGAAACTTCAAGGCCATTTGGGACGTGACAAGACAATTGCTCGATTGGAAGAACGGTATTATTGGCCACAGTTGAAAAGAGATGCTGGTCGGGTTGTTCGCCAATGCTCTATTTGTCAAACCCAAAAGGGTCATCTTCAGAATACCGGCCTATACATGCCGCTAGCAATTCCTGATCAGCCGTGGGAAGATTTGTCAATGGACTTTATTCTGGGATTACCTCGCACTCAACGAGGAGCCGATTCCATCTTTGTTGTGGTGGATCGCTTCTCCAAGATGGCTCACTTCCTTCCCTGTAAACAGACCAACAACGCACCGCATATCGCAAAGCTATTTTTCCAAGAAATAGTTCGCCTTCATGGGATTCCTCGATCCATCACTTCTGATCGCGATCCCAAGTTTTTGGCTGTGTTTTGGTCTACCTTATGGAAGCGATTTGGCACCGAATTGAAGTTCAGCAGCACTGCCCATCCACAAACATATGGTCAAACAGAAGTTGTGAATCGAACCTTGGGTAACTTGCTACGGTGTTTGTGTGTTGAAAACCAACGACAATGGAATTTTGCATTGGCTCAAGCAGAGTTCGCCTACAATAGTGCCCCACACCGAGCCACCGAGATGGCTCCATTTGCTGTAGTTTATCGACGCATCCCTGCAACTACTCTTGATCTCATCAAGCTGCCCAACGGCTTGAAAAACAGTGACGCCGCTGATCTGTTTGCTCAGTCCCATGTAGATATCATTGCACAAGTGAAGCAGAAGTTAGAACACACAACTGCTCGTTACAAGCTTGCTGCTGATCGTCATCGTCGTCGTGCTAAAACTTATCAAGTGGGAGACTTGGTGATGGTCTATCTACGCAAAGAGCGCGGTGGAAGTCAGCATAAGTTAGACCCGCGGAAGATTGGACCTTTCAAAGTTCTCCGGAAGATTAATGATAATGCCTATGTCCTTGACCTCCCTGCTCATATGCGCATCTCCAGCACCTTCAATGTTGCAGATCTGTCTCCTTACTACTCTGCTGATCAATCCGAGACGGTTTGAGCTCAAGTGGAAGGGAATGATGCGGCATCAGTTAACCGCCTATCTAAAATATATATATCTATATCTCCTATCTAATCCTCTGTATCCCTATGTCAGTTATGACAGTTACTTGTTTTAAGGGGGTGAAGGGGTGTGTCCCTTCATCTTTTCCCTCACTGTTTCGGTTATTCCTGTAACTTGTATATAAAACAAGTCAGGAATGACAGAAGGGCAGAGATATATGAATAAAGAACAAAGTTAAAGAAATATTTCTGTTTGTTTCCCTTTCTATTGAACTAACGTTCATTCGTCCGTTCGTACGATAACGAACATAATCTTTCGGTGGTCTGTCCTACATCAATTGCAGACCTTTCTAAGAAGATGGTGAAGACAAATAAGCATCTATCATATCCTTTGGTGTATATGCTTGTAAAGCTAGCTCTAATCTTACCTGTTGCAACTGCAAGTGTGGAGAGAGCTTTTTCTGCAATGAGCTACATCAAGAGCAAGCTGAGGAATCGGATAGGCGATGCTTGGATGAATGACTGCTTAGTTGGGTACATTGAGAGAGACATACTGGATGGTTTAGATAAGGAATCTATTTTAGAGTACTTTCAGAATATGAAAACCCGTCGTGGTTCATTGTAGACCTGGCTAGACCTTTCTTCTCTTTGTTTCTTTTGGTGAACATGTTCTTTTAGATACAATTGGACGGATGCTTTTATTATTGGACAAATGCTTTTGTTTGACAATAAGATCATTTGATGAATAAATTATTGTGGTTTTTTTATAAATTTTTTGGACCCCACTATTACATTTTGCTGGCTACGCCAATGGGTACGATTTCAAGTTGCACATTAAAGCACCAATGCATTATAGCATAGTAGAAGTGCTCAATTTATAGATGTTATTAGTTTTTATGTCACTATAATACTAGTAACATGAATAATTTATGGATGTTATTAGTTTTTTGGCAATATACTTGTTGGAAAATTCTCGATAATAAAGAATGTGAGTGCGAGGAAAAATTATTTGCAGTTATATCCATCAACCCATGGGTACCTATAAATCTATGTTTTTTTCTCCTCCAAAATCTAGTGGGTATTGCACTGGTTTTGTTGGCGGATGCATCCACAATTTTGGGTTTGGAGAAGCTCAATCCAACCAGACCCATTGTCATCCATAACCATGGTGGTATATACAAATATACCATGACGGTAGGAATATATCATGGTGTAGAATGGTGGTACATGGTAGTATGAATATACTAGCCACCATCTACTGTCATCCTACTACCACTTTGGTAGATGGCGGTATATTTGATCCAAAAAATTTGTCCCATACATATTGATGTAATATATCGACTTATAATGCGTCCTTTCGCTTCATGCCACCAACTAATTAATGAAGTGCAATGAAGTAGCACATCATTAAGTGTGAGCCTCTTGAGCTATAACAATGGTACATGGTATTGGAGATATTCAAGCATCCCGAACATCATCATCATTCGAGCCTAAAGGGTTGTACCTTCCCTCTATACACGTCAAAATCCCCTCAAATTTTACACATAATTATTATAATAAAATCCAGAGCGCTCTGACAGATTTTGTGAAATCTCTCACCACAATCCCTATCCAAACCGCTCAAAAGTGATTTTGAACCTAAACATTTACACCAAATTCACAAATGCACTATTTAGATTTGCTGCGTCTCCTTGATTGGAAGTAGGCCTTTGATGCATTAGGAAAACAACAAACAAGAATTACAACCATAGTTGTAAAGAAGATGCTGACAAGTACTTTAGCTGAACTTCACTGACTTCAATTATGAAGCCAAGATTGATATAATATCCAAGTGATGATTGTAGCATTTAAACTAATAAAAACTTAATTACTATCTAGTCCATCATGTATCTCACTTTAACTTTTCAATCTCAAATATCTTTGTTTTTTTTTTTCTTTCTTTTCCGTTGTTTCCTCTCACTATTCCATTCAAAACAAAGCTTACGGATAATATCTGTTCACAAAATTAATTCAACACTCGTACACATGATCTAACAATTGATGGCAAAAATTTGTTTTCGAGGAACGAATTCTCGAAGTAGACTCTACACCATATGGTCCATTCTTGGACTATCATTCAATCATATCCCCAAAATTTCACATCGTGAAATCATGTGGCTTCATCCCATCATAGGTAAGCTAGCAGAGAGAGTATTGGACAAACAATCAAATAATGACACGGAGACACATTCACCTTCCCCTCCATGATATATGCTAAAGAAAACGTACCATTTCCTTTTCTCCTATGATGAAGTAACATATATTTGTACTTTTTGTCCCAATGCACAAAATATCTATTCCAGCCTTTCGCCATCGACCCTTTTTTCCACTTTTCATCGTCCCACTAATCAAGGGGACGAAACAGACACAAACCTAAAAACATAACCAATCCCACGAACCCCTCCAATCACTTGCCGCCGAGGGTTCTCTTCCCCCCCCCCCCCCCCCCCCCCCCACCCCCACTTGGAAGCATTGTGTAATGAACTAATAATAGAGTTATTAGTTGGTAACATTTTTGTCATCATGCTTCTTATTAGTTGGCTAAGCAACAAGGATTGTAGTTTACTATCTATAATCAAACATTAAGTGTCAAGATTGTAGTTTTACTCGAAGCTTTAGTTTTAGATGTGAAGAAAACTAGCTATAGTTTGCGGCAGATTCAGGATATAGTAGGGTACTGGGTCGCATTTGAATAAAAAATGAGATATCAACTAGCACTGAATTGGAAGAGATGAACTGAGTCCTGGCCAAGGGAGGCCTCCTTCTAGATCCTCCACTAGCTATAGCTATTGTATGCATCAATTCATCCATGTCAATGTGACTCAAAAAGGGTCACGTAGAAATTTGTAATTGGTTTTTCTATCAACCAACAATCCAATTTAATTCAATCCAATTTAAATTTAACAGTTTTCAGTCCCGAATAATATGAATGATTGTGATCCATAATTATTATTAAAATTTATATACTTTTTGAATTTATAATAAATTTCTCGATCACAACTTCATCACTGCAAGTGATCGATATATCTCTACCGTTCAAACATATATATTAAAATATATGAGTAGATTTGGTTGGAAGGCACATGACAAAAGCATAGGCATATAATAGATTCACTAGGTAGCAAAGGTTCTCCATCCCCACAGGCCACAACCTTGGCCTCTCCCTCTTCTTCCCTCCATCCATACTCTCATTATCTGCACTTTCCTTCAATCCAAAAACCAAAACAGAATAAAAAGTAAAAACACTTTCCTTAAACAAAAAAGCTTGGTTTTTATTTTTTTCATTTTCGAGACAGATACAGACAAAGTTCCCATGTTCTAGCGCTCTCTCCTGTCATTCAGATAGCATAGCGCCTTCAGTACTGCAGGCCGCAGTTCCATTCAACTGAACTGAAAAGAGAGAAAAGCCAGCGCTAGGCTTTGCTCTCTTGAAGTCAATTACAAAGGCTTACCACTGTTCATCCTTGCTGCCCGCGTTGAAGGTTTGTTGGCGGGTAACTTCTGGATTTTAATCGCAGTTTTTCTCCCGTTGCTTTAGCTTGGGCTAACCATCTAAATCTCGCCGGCAATTCAACGCCAGAAGGTAAAGTGTTCATAAAGATGCTTGCTTTCCTGCCTCTTTTTAAGAAAAACCCATTTTCCATTTTCCAAAGCTTTCTCCTAATTTAGTGGGGGGATTGAAATGGGTATGCATGGAGAAAGTCTTTTAGGGAAGTCCTTCGATTTATATCGGTCTCTGTCATTTTAGAGTCATCTACTGAATAAGAGAAAACGTTGGGTTTTCTGTTCTTTTCTTGGCAGATCCACCAATTCAACTGCGGCGTCTCGTGAAGTTGTTCGTGGTTTACTGATAAAGGTTGCTACTTTGCCTTGTAGTTTTGTGGTTTCGAGTTAGAAAGATGAACGGAGCTACCCTCGTTGCTATTGCTGCTTGTATCGGCAACTTCTTGCAAGGATGGGATAATGCTACCATTGCCGGTAATGCCCATTTACAGAATATACGAAGACTGAAAATAATTGATAAGAAAAAAAGCGTTCAACTTTATCAATTTGTCCTTTCTTTTCCTAGGGGCAATTGTTTATATCAAGAAGGACCTTAATTTAGACAGCAGTGTGGAAGGCCTAGTTGTGGCAATGTCTCTTATTGGTGCCACAGCAATCACAACATGCTCAGGACCCATCTCAGATTGGCTTGGCCGACGGCCTATGCTGATCATTTCATCATGTCTCTACTTCATAAGTGGCCTAGTCATGCTGTGGTCGCCCAATGTGTACATCCTGTGTTTAGCTAGGCTGCTAGATGGGTTTGGGATTGGCTTGGCTGTGACCCTTGTTCCGCTCTACATATCTGAGATCGCACCTTCCGATATACGAGGACAGCTGAATACTCTCCCTCAGTTCACTGGCTCAGGTGGCATGTTCCTGTCGTATTGTATGGTTTTCACTATGTCGTTGTCGGCTTCACCAAGCTGGAGGTTGATGCTCGGGGTTCTTTCAATTCCCTCGTTGTTGTACTTTGCATTGACTGTGTTTTACTTGCCCGAATCGCCTCGTTGGCTCGTAAGTAAAGGGAGGATGCTTGAGGCAAAACAGGTTCTCCAGAGCCTTCGTGGCATGGAAGATGTTTCAGGTTAGATTTTGCTTGCTTGTTAAGTTTATTGTTTCCTGATTGTGATAGATTTTGTAGCTGGAAATTGAGAATGTTATCTTCAATGTTTAATTGTTGCTTAGGGTCTAACCAATTCGCAGTCTTCGTCTAACCTACAATGTGATGTATTGCCATGGTTATGATTATGTGGAATGAATTGTGGATGTGGGAAAGAGTATTTCTTTTTAAGCCTCCCATCACAAAAGACCCTTTTGGCCTACTCATTTGTTAAATTTTGTCAACGGAATTGAAAAGTGCCTTTAAACCCAAAATGCAATCTCTTGTCATGAGTATGCTTATGTTAACTGAACTCTATGTGGTTAATTGTTCCGTCAATCATATTCCTTGGGATTAAAAGAACATTCTTTCTTTGATCCACAGGTGAGTTGGCTTTGCTAGTTGAGGGACTTGGTCTAGGAGGTGAGACATCAATAGAGGAGTATGTAATAGGCCCAGGAGATGACGATGACCTTGCTCATGATAATCAGGCACAGGACAAATTCAGGTTGTACGGCCCTGAACAAGGACTATCATGGGTTGCCAAGCCAGCGACCGGACGACAGAGCTCTCTCGCCCTCCTTGCCTCTCGCCAGGGTAGCATGGTGAACCAGAATGTGCCTCTCATGGACCCTCTCGTGACCCTTTTCGGTAGTGTCCACGAGAAGTTCCCCGAATCAGGAGGAAGCATGAGGAGCATGATCTTCCCAAACTTCGGTAGCATGTTTAGCACTGCAGATCCCCACCCTAAGCATGACCATTGGGATGATGAAGAGAGCCTGCATGGAGAAGGTGAGGACTACAGGTCAGAGGCTGGAGGTGGTGGAGGGGCAGATTCTGAAGATGAATTGCACAGTCCATTGATCTCCCGTCAGCCCACCAATGTCGAGAAAGACAGCAACTTGGGGGGCGTGAGACGCCACAGCAGCCTCTTCCAAGGACAAGGGGAAACGGTGGGCAGCACTGGGATTGGAGGTGGGTGGCAGCTGGCGTGGCAGTGGTCCGGGAAAGAAGGCGAGGGTGGTGGTAGGAAGAAAGAAGGGTTTAAAAGAGTGTACCTGCATCAAGAAGGTGGTGCTCCTGGATCTCGACGTGGGTCACTTTTATCAATCCATGGCGGTGAACCAGTTGGTGATTATATTCAGGCAGCCGCTTTAGTAAGCCAGCCAGCTCTTTACTCAAAAGAGCTCATGGACCAGCAGCATCCGGTTGGTCCGGCCATGGTTCACCCTTCTGAGACTGCTGGTAAAGGCCCGGTTTGGGCTGCTTTGCTCGACCCTGGGGTCAAGAGTGCACTGTTAGTGGGCATGGGGATTCAGATCCTTCAGCAGGTGCTGATTGATGTGTTTAATCTCCTTTTTTATCTATGGTTATTTCCTTGGCTGAATTTTGCTTTGGTGTTCTTTGGTTGCAGTTTTCTGGTATAAATGGAGTTCTTTACTATACCCCTCAAATCCTTGAAGAAGCAGGAGTAGAAGTTCTTCTTTCAAACTTGGGAATCAGTTCAGAATCTGCTTCTTTCCTCATTAGCGCCTTCACAACGCTGCTGATGCTTCCATGCATCGCGATCGCCATGCGGCTGATGGATATCTCAGGCAGAAGGTATCAGGATAATGTCACCTTTTTTTTCTTCTTATAGTATAAATGGTCACTAAACTTTGGGGCCGCTAACAAATCAATCAGTCCCTAAAATTTGATCACGGAACTCTTCACTTCATGTTCGCAGAACGCTGCTCCTCGCCACTATCCCAGTGCTCATAGTCTCCCTCATCATCCTAGTCATCAGCGAGCTCATCAACCTGTCCTCCGTCATCCACGCAGTCATCTCGACAACCTGCGTCATAGTTTACTTCTGCTGCTTTGTGGCAGCCTATGGGCCCATACCAAACATCCTCTGTGCCGAGATCTTCCCCACCAGGGTACGGGGCCTATGCATCGCAATATGCGCGCTGGTTTTCTGGGTTGGTGACATCATCGTGACATACACACTCCCAGTGATGCTGAGCTCAATCGGTCTGGGTGGTGCATTTGGGATCTACGCAGTTGTTTGCGCAGTTTCTTGGGTTTTCGTGTTCTTGAAGGTGCCAGAGACCAAGGGCATGCCGTTAGAGGTCATTACCGAGTTCTTTGCAGTTGGAGCTAGACAAGCTGCTGCGGCCAAGAACGAGTGATGAAGATTTTAGTAATGTTGTAACTAAAGTGATAGAAAGATAGGTTCTTTTTTCGCTGATTCTTAATAAGGCAAGAGCCATGTAGTTAGTAGTATAGGTGAAAGTTCATAGAGTCTGAGTACTCGATTGAGGTGATGCTGTATCATTGACAGAGAGCCTTTGTTGGTTCCACGGTGGTGAAATGTCACTCTCCCCGCAATTTCATTGCAACAGTGAGAACGAATCCCTGAATTTTCATATATACATTTCCATACAACTGAGCTATTGAAGCTACAATCCCATACAAAAGTGAGCTACAGCAATTGAAAGGACAGCTACACGGCTTCACGTAGCGAAGGACCACAGTGGATTGCAAAGAAACAAAACGGATAGCGCATAATTGGTAAATGGCAAAAGCTACTCATAGTTTCTGTGGTCATCAGAGGGTGATGTGCTGTTGAAGGAACTCGACGAGCTGTTAGAGCTGGAGGGACTCGAGTTGCCTTCTTGATTACCCGAGGGATTTTGATCAACGGCTTCATTAGACTTGGGATGCAACTTCAATGATCTGTCGTACTCTTTAGTATTGCCACCATCGATGAAGAACTTATTGAGCTTTTGATCCTGCAGAAGGAAAACCACTCGAGTTTATTGAAGACTCAAAGCTCGACAAATGCCGATAGTCATCCATAAATAACCCACTTTTACCTGTTGCAATGCTCCTAGTTTCTGCTGCAATGCTTCATGCTCGGCCTTAATACGAAACGGAACACCATGCTTTTGATACACGTTAGTTTGAGCCATGCTTTCATCAATATCACTTGCAGTAGTTGCAAAAGGATGATTCGCAGGGATCCATCTAACTGAATCGGGATCAACATCAGGTGGTATCGAATCGCCTTCCTTGAGGAACATTGTCGGCCTCTTCCACTCATAAGCTACTCGACCTCCTCCTCTGATGGATAGCTTGCTCTTCCTTGGTGAGTGTAACTGGGGACAACTTATAAACCTTGCCACACATCTCCACCGTGGAGTTGCTCTTGCCGAGTTTCACATAAGGGTTGTTGAACGGGTCCTCATATTTCAGACTGGAGATGCCTTGTGCTGCAAATGGTACAAAAAAGAGTCTACGTTCAGCTTATGAAATTGGAGAAGGATTCGAAGTTAAAGAGTCAGCATCAGTGGGGAGAAAAGGGTCTGGAACCATACATGCCTCTTCTATCAGACCTCAGCTGGCCACGTCTAACAAGATCAGCCACAGTTCCAGGACGATTGTGCTTCGATTTTCGAGTAACCCCAATGTAGACTCTCACAGCAACGAACAATAAGAATGCAGTTGCAGTGGATAACCAGATTACGTTGCTATGACTTCCAGCATATATTTTCATCTGAGACAACCCACGAGGCAATTGTTACTTGTTAGGAAAGTTACGAAACAAGAATTCTTGCGTTGTGATGATATCAGAAATGTTTACCGAAGAGACGAACGGAGAAAGAGGGGAGATTGCCGCCTGCAATTTGGCGACGAAGACGAGGGGTTTGGAATCCGGGGAATCATTGGCGCTCTCGCTAGTAACAAGAACCTTCTCGTCCTGAGAATCAGGCGGAGAATCATTAGCGCTATCGCTAGTAACAACAATGTTCTCGTCCGGAGAATCAGCTGCTGCTCCTTCCGTCGAGCTACCCGAATCGCTAACTGCTCTCACTAAGCGGCGTCTAATCATCAGGGAACCAGATTTTGGAGGATTGCGCCTCGACGGACATTGGAACATCACGAATTCGGTCATGAGCTGCGTAGTGTTTAGAGATACACAGTGCTTTGGGAATGGCGGAGATGGCTACAGATGAAAGAATGCAATTGAGAACAATAGAAAAGGAAGAGAATCAAAAGCGATGGGGGATAGTTGCAGTAAGTGTACCTGAATCGAGAACGAAGGCAAATGGAGAGCCGCCATTTCCATGCTGGGACTGAGACTGAAGAAGAGAAGAGCGCCGATTTGGGGAATACGATAATCATTCACTCTTTCAGCGAATTCAGAGCTCTACCAAAGACGAAAATGGGGGATTAGGGTTTAGGAAAAGGATTACCGTCAGGGTCCTCAGGGAGGAGGAGGAGGAACGACAATTCAGCTGCTTGCAGCTTCTCCTTCCTTTCAGAGCCGTTTCTCCTCCAAAACTAGATAATTATGTCTTTACAGAAGATATAACGACAAGTGGATCCGTGGCGCAATGGTAGCGCGTCTGACTCCAGATCAGAAGGTTGCGTGTTCGATTCACGTCGGGTTCAATTCCCCTTGAATATCCATGGTTATATTATTATAACTAGCTTATAACCCGGCCCTTTGGCCGGAATGCTCATATTTGATTATTTGTATTTTTATGTTACTTTTAAGTCTATTAACCCGTTTAATTTTATTGATGATCATTCGATCGAGATGATACATAAAGAAATAATATATAGGTCGAAGATTCGGAGAAATATCATAATCATTTAAGAATATAAAATATAAAAATGTATCATTGACCCCATTTTCATAATGCTAATTAAGTCCCTGTTAAAATGATATTGGTTAGTTTTTTTTGACAGTCAAGAAATATAGAGTATAAAAGCTCACTGAAATTCTCACACAACCCATAGATAGTTTGAAACTAAATCTTTAACCTCACAATCCTATATAAAGGGTTCAATGCTCTCCTTTTAGAAACAATATGTCACTAATCAAAAAGAAATGGAGAGTTGTTGATTCAAGTCATTTATATAGTAAAAACTCAGCTAAGAGGGGACCATCACAACTTGAGAGCAAACGAAAAAATCAGGGTTATCTACAATATACGAATAGACTCGATCAAAGTAATAAGGCGCAAAATTAGACACTCCTTATCTATTAGTTCCAGTAGGTTGAATAAAGAAGCGACCTATTTCAAACAATCAATCAATGATTCCTCGTTTTAAGATAGAAATAGGTTATGACAGTTGCAAAAACCATAAACCTAAAGATCCAATAGCCACCACTCTCCATTGTACAACCAAATTTCTATCTCAAGAGGCATATATTCAACCAAAAATTCAATTTCTAATCTTCCTTCTACAACTTCAGTTATTGATGAACTCCATTCTATTCGCCATGAATTGATATCGGAGTTGAAATCTTCTACTCGCCCAGCTTAAAATCCCCAACAATAAAACCGTAGTGCCAAGAGATACCTGAAGATTGATTTTCAATGACAGTCTTGTACTGGGAAGCGAAAGGCGCAAACTATTGCACGATGGATGAAATTTCGGAGGAAGTTAGAAAGAGAAAAGAACAAAGATAAAAAAAACACAAAATTTAAATTTAAATTGAAAAATGCAAGGATACAACAGTAGTTACATAATTAGTTTCTTCCATGTTGGCCAATTACCCATTTACCTTTAGCAAAAATTAAGGAGAGAGCGGGAATTTAAAATTGAGAAAATTACATGAAACTCTACTATGAAAATAGAAGTATCAAGCTCGATAAAAATAAATACGGTAGACTTAGTGAGCTTGCTAATTATGATAAAAAGTTCTCTGATTTTCAGAGATTAACTTTGTTTATTTTTTTTATCAAAAAGAATACAAAAAATTTGTTTAGTGTAACTGGTTGTGATTGTTATCTTTGTTTGAGGAGACCCAGGTTCAAACCTTGATATTGCTATTTTTATATGAAATAAATAATAAATGTGTAAAGACAAAAATGACCTTCCTATTTTCACTCTCGTTGCAGGAAATTTGAAATTGAGAAAAGTACACAAAACTCTACCATATATTAAATGGAGGATTAAAAATGGGATTTGGGAAAATTGATACTCACTTGCTAAAGGCCATTTTGGACAGCCTCAGGTGATAATTTATTTAATGTTATTTGAACGGCTCCCAAGGAAATGGAATAAAGAGGGGGGCTCCAAATTATGATTAATTATAGGCTAGCAAACATATGCTATTCCTTGCCTTGTTGAGTGGACCAAAGACTACCAACACTATCTTTTGTTAATGTTAGGTCAAGACAAGAAGAAGAGAAGAAAGGTATGATTAATAAAAAAAAAGATGTAAAATGATGATTAAGTAGTAGTTGGGAAGAAGATTGGAGAAGGGAGGAATGGGAGGTTTGTACTCTTTTGAGCTATTTTGTCGGGCTTGTTTTTCTATAATTAGTTATTGAAGTGATTAGTGAGAATTCCTTGACCTTACTAATGGAAAGATGATTATTTAGCAACGAATAGGGAATCACTTTAATGGTTTGTGATTGATTTATAAAATGTATCACTATGTTCCAATCAATTTGATCTTGGGACAATCTCGGTTTATAAATAGCAACACAATACAATGGAATAAGTTCTATAATTTTTTGACCCAAACTTGTGGAGTAAGTGAAGTGGTTGGTTGCTCTTTTTTTCTTTTGTTTTTAAGTTAGTGGGAGAGCTCGATTTCGTGGCAATTAAATTGTGTTATTGTGTATGATCTTTGATATGACAAAGTTGCATTTTTCATAAATCAATTCGTCTTTTATAGTAATGACGACCAAATTTAGAATAATTTGATGCACAAGATATTAAGAATACTTGATTCTTGTAGAAGGTGGAGCGTGATGATTCATGTAATTAGGCTTATGTGGGCGCTTGTGTGAGAAGAATTGGAAACTCTACTTAGTGGAATGCGCGAGATTATAAAAAATTTATAGAAAACAAGAGGTCTAGAATTATTTTTTTATACATCAAATGTAATATTAGTTCATAAACTCATTTATTTGGGTGAATTCAACAATAATTAAGTCATCTTTACGAGTAATCTACATATCTAAGATATGTTTGATAATATGATGAACTCTATCGGATTAACTAGGTTTGAACTTCTGACCCAACAATTAAAGAAGAAGATTAGTTTTCAGTTTCAACTCTAATAGGGATGGCAGGCCGGGGTCCATTAGCCGTTACCCGCCTGAAGCCCGACCGAGAAGGGCCCAAGCGGGCTGGCAACACAGACCCATCAACGGGTGGCGGGGAACCCATGATCCGTCAACCCTGGGTTTCGGGTGGGGTTGGATCGTCCATTATCCGCCCCATAACCCACCCAGCGGATTACCCGTGCACCAGAACGGCGCTGTTTCACCCCCGTATATATATTTTGTGTTACACGTTAAGAAACCCTGGCAGCCTCCCCTCATTCCTCATTCTTCATTTCGCAGACCAAAACTCCAATACCCTAATTTTCTTCTTTCTCTCTGCCTCCTCTCTGGCGATTAACAATCAGATCGCAAGATAATATCGATTTTTCGTCTTTTCTCCTCACCAAATTCTCGAATCTCTCCTAGTTTCCTTAGGATCTCACTTCGATTCCTCCATTCAATCAATCGTATGGTTGGAAGAGCAACCATCCAACGTCAATTTCATCGAGCACAACCCAAAAATGAGTCGTTTGGAGTTAAAATCCCTGATTGTTCGTCGTTAACAAATAAGTTAATTCTGGATTCTTTTCTTTTTTTTCGATTATCTTCGTTGTATCCTCAAGATCTCTACTGACTCTTGACTCTCGTGTGGCTATATATAGGGGGATTTCAAAGGTCGTTCCTCACCAGTCACCAACTCACCATCCTCATCTTCTCAAAATTTCTACCAAGAACACCTAGACCTAGTCCACAGTGAGCAAAGACAGAGAGATTGCGACGAGTATCCAGACAGAGTCTAGGTCTCAAGGGTAAGGATATTGAACTCATCGACTTTTTCTAGGTTAGTGGTGTTAATACAGACATGCATGCTTGCCATCTTGTTCTAACGTTGTTTTTGTTCGTTGTTCACTCTTTTTTGGCTAGGTTGGACTCGTTTGAATCGGTATTGAAGGACTAAACTCTGGAAAGCAACTGAGCGAGCGATAGAGATAATCAGTGATTAGTCTACTGTCATTGGGTACTCGATAGTCCTAAAAAAAACTCAGACAAGGTAATCATGTTCTCCTCTCCTAAACCCTACCCAGTAGGCAGTAACCATTGTGTTTGTTGTGTTTTGAGACTTGTTGTGACTATGGCTTGCTTGCTAATGAAAAGAAGTTAGTTAGAAGACGTAAACTGCAATGCAGTCAAAAGCGCGATTCTACCTAGAAGCGGTGGGTGACCTAGAAGCGTAAAATCGTAAGCTTTTAAGTTTTAAAACATAGATTTTGACTACATTTGTAAGGGAAAATCACGATTCTACATAGAAGCATTTTGGTGACCTAAAAAGGCAAAACCGTAAGCTTTTAAGTTTTAAATCGCGATTTTGACTGCATTGGTAAATTGTAATGGTGAAATTGTTGAAAATGGTGTCTTGTTTGCTGGTTAGAAGAAGTCTTGTCCATTTAAGTAAGAAAAAATGTAAAATGAAGGTCTAATTAGAGATATATAACTTGATTATGTTCATATGGAAGGTGCTACTGCTAATGCTATGAATGTTGACAACATGTCCCTGAAAATGGTGTCCAAGTCCAACTTGAACAACCTGCTCCTATTCCAAATCATCCGGTTAATGGTAATGGTAATGAGGAAAAACTAGAAGCACAAAGTAAGTTAACCTCTAATGTGTGGCCTCACTTCCATAGAGTTAGGATTAATGGGTAATGAAAGCTAGGTGCAAGTATTGTCATAAACCCCTTGGTGGGGAAAAAAGTAATGGAACTTCACACCTGAGAAACCATATCAAAACATGTATCCAGAAGAGGATACATGATGGTTCTCAAAAAATACTTGGCCCCAACTACCAACCTGTTGGAAATCCTCAACTCTCTGCTTCTCAATACAATTATGAGGTTTCTAGAAAGGAACTTTGTTCGATGATTCTGGTCCATGAGTACCCCCTCAGCCTTGTTGTTCATGTGAGTTTCAAACATTTTTGTTGTTCTCTTCAACCTCAATTTGCTGTCCCTTGTAGAAACACTGCCAAAAAGGATATTTTGGGTCTGTATGGGGTTGAAAGGTCTAAATATCAGACCATGATTGATGGTTACCGAGGGAGGATTTCAGTGACTACTAATTTGTGGACTGCCACAAATCAGAAAATGGGGTATATGGCAGTAACTAGTCACTTAATTGACAATTCTTGGAAGCTCCGTAACATAATGTTGAGGTTTATGTATGTTCCAACCCCTCACACTAGTCAAAGACTAGCTGATAGGTTGTTTGATTCTCTTCTGGATTGAAACATTGATGGTAAGTTGTCCTCAATCACACTGGACAACTGTACCATCAATGATTCAATAATATTTCATATGAGAAATAAGCTTGTGAGCAGTGATCTGTTGCTTGATGGTAAATTGGTTCATATGAGGTGTTCAGCTCATATTCTGAACTTGATTGTGAGGGATGGTTTGGATGCAATCAAAGATGTTATGCATTTGATTAGGGAGAGTGTGGTTTACTGGAATTCTACACCTAAGAGATTTCAAACCTTCTTCGAAGTTGTTAAGCAACTAAAGTTGACCTTTGAGAAAAAAACTGGTACTTGATTGTCCAACTAGATGGAATTCCACATACCGTATGCTCTTTGTTGCTCTTCAATATAAGGATGTTTCTTTCGTTTGAGCTTGAGGGACAATCAATACACATCTATTCCTTCTAGTTCTCATTGTGAATTTGCATCTGTTGTGATTGATAAGCTGGAAATTTTCTCTGAGATAACCGAGTTATTCTCTGGTTCCAAGTATCCGACTGTCAATCTTTTCTTCCCAAAGATTTGTGAGTTGAGACTGAAACTGAATGAGTGGGGTCTTGATCCCAACCCTGTGATTTTTGGAATGGCTAGTCAAATGTCTGAGAAGTTTGATAAGTACTGGGATGATATTCATCTTGTACTTGCTGTCTCTGTTGTTTTGGATCCTAGATATAATAAGCTCCATGTGATTGAATACTATGCTGGAAAGTTTGGGAATACGGAAATTGATTTGGTTGGTGAGAATATCAAGAAGATTATTTGTGGTTTGATTCTTGATTATCAAACCAAAGTCGAGAAGAAGTCTGGTTCTGAAACTGGAACTTCTTCTGTTAGTTCTAGATCTATCTCGGCTACTAATCTTGATTTTGAGCTCTTTGTAAGTCAAAGGAAAAAGAGCAAGAGTTCTTTGATTACTACTGAGTTGGATATGTATCTTGCTGATGATATTATTCCTCGGACAGAAGACTTTGATCTGCTCTTATGGTGGAAACTGAATGGTCTCAAGTATCCCACCTTGCAAGGGACTTTTTGGCAATCCCAATTACATATGTTGCTTTTGAAAGCGCATTCAGTTCTGGTGGGAGGTTGTTAGACCCTCACAGGAGGAGGCTTCATTATTCAACTGTTGAATCAATGATGTGCACACGAAGTTCGATTATGGAAGACATGCAACGATTCAGAGGCTGTTGTTGCTGTGGAGGCATTGGAGGGAGTCTTCTCAGCCCTGTCAGTCGAGGATACGACTGTGGAGGAGGCAGAACCCGGGGTAAGAAAATCACTTCTCCTTTTCTAAATTTTCTGACCTAGATCATTGTGATTTGAGGATGAACTAATGTGATTTGCTACCTGGTTTTCAGGTCTAGAAATGGTGTTCTTGAGATCACCATTTGGCCAGGAAGACTGATCCATTTGCATCTGTCGATCCAGGTATAACTTCAAATCATCTTCTCTTGTGTTGCAAGAACCTCGAGGTTGTTGTTGATTGTTAGGCTTAGTAACTTAAGAATAAGAATGTTTACTTGAATGTTTGTGCAGACTTGCAATTGATGAATGTTGACTGTTGCTACTTGCTTTGGAATAAGACAACAAAAGGTAGGATGGCTTGAAGCTGCATCTTGCTCGAAGGAAGGCTGCTGTTACATTTGCTCTCAATAGTTACGATGGCTTGGAGTTTGTTTTATCTTAGTCAGCTAGTTGTTCTTGCTTATGAATAAGACTCGGCAATCATGGTGCTGAGAATGGATGTTTTTTGTTGATTTCAAGTTCGGAAGATTTAAGTTGCTGTTGATTGCAACTTTGTTGAGTTCATGAGTTCTTGTTGCTCACAGTTTCAAAATTAAGACTATCAATTATTCAGAATAAAATTAAATGTTCATATTTTTTTATATATTAAGGTTTTTTATTTTATTTTAGCCGGTATCTTAGACCCGCGGGCACCCGAAAATCCAGCGGTAACGGGGCTGGTGCCACTACCAGACCTGTATTAACGTTTGGGCCGGGAATGGGTAAACTCGAAGCCCATGATGTGCGGGGGACTAATACAGGGTACCGGGTCCGATCCTCCCTGTTGCCAAGCCTAAACTCTAGACTACAATTAAAATTAAAATAAGGATTACAAGGGGCTAAGATCAGGTGACTAAGGGGGGTCCCTTAGTCATGTGACTAAGTGAATCTCAGCCCTTCCACCTCATTAAAATCCAATGGTACTGATTAATCCAATTTAATGAAGGGTAGTGTAGTAATTTAATTAATTATTTTTTATTTACCAATTAAAATAAATAAAAATACAGCCCACACCCGCCGATCCGTTTCCTTCTCCGGCGGCCTGAGTATTTTTTTCCAGAAAGTTTCGACCCATTCCCGCCTGCCAATCCTTCTCTCCGGTTGGGAAATAATTCGCCGGACCACTTTTCCCGGGGGAGGGTGGCAATTATTCCCCAATTTTTGCCCAGGGAATTATCCTAGCGAGAGAGAGATTTTTGCCCAGGGAATTATCAGAGAGAGAGAGAGAGTTTTCCGATGACCGAAGGGAACTTTTTCGGCGACCAGCGATGACGGAGAAGGATTTCCCGGCGACAGTGTTGGATTTGTGATGTTTACTGACCTATTTTGTACTGTTTGTATAGATTCGGTTTGTATTGTTTGTCATTTTTAGTGACATTTTGTACGGTTAGTACGTTTTGTACTGTTTGTACGCTTTGTTATTTTGTAATGTTTGTCGTTATTTTTGTAATGTTTGTAAACTTTGTTATTTTTGTGCACCGTGTTTATCATTTTTGTCAACCATGTTTTTTATGTCTAAAAAACAACCTAGTTGACTTTTGGATGAAACTCCTCTATATAGGGATGGAGCCTCCAAAGTCAACCTCGGTATTTTTTCGAGTTCGTATGAATTGTCGGTCTAGTTTGTCATTTTTGTTCACCATGTTCGTAATGTTTGTATGTCTAAAAAACAACCGGGTTGACTTTGAGACGGAGCCCTCTATATAGGGATGAAGCCTCCAAAGTCAACCGGGGTGTTTTCCAGTTTGTATGAATTTTTGGTCTAGTTTGTCATTTTTGTCCACCATGTTTGTATGTCTAAAAAACACCCGGGTTGACTTTGGGAATGAGCCCCTCTATATAGGGATGGAGCCTCCAAAGTCAATCTGTTGTTTTCTTTTTGTATGGTTTGTTGGTCTAGTTTGTATTTTTTGTACAGTTCATATGTTTGTAATGTTTGTAAATCTGTTTGAATGTTTTGTCGCTCTAGTTTGTACTGTTTGTATGGTTTGTACTGATTGTAAGTCCGGTTTGTATACTTCGTAATTTTCCATAATACTCAAACTACCTCTGTCATTAATTAAATAGCTATTCCCACTTTTTAACCATTAGATTGCTATATCCAGATTTAAGAGCTGAGAGGGTACTAACCACCCCTATTCACCGATGCTCTCTCGATTACAAGTGAAGTGATAAAGCACCATTCATCCACGTATGCTAGTTATAGAATATATATAGGGCTTGTCTTGTCCAACCCATATGCTAGTCGCCTCATGCCTTCCTCGTTCTTTCGGCTTTAAGGCCGCCACGAACCGACATAACCCACTTTGGATTGATCGTGTCTTATTTATCTTTCGCCCAATTTGACAGAAATATATGAAAAACAAAGGGAAAGCCCTCAAACTTCTCGATCAGAACGACAAAGGAAATGACCATAAAAAAAAAAAAAAAAAAAAAGAACGACAAAGGAAAAAAACCCGTAAGATGCAAAAGGAGGAGTTTGGCCCAAAGCCCAAAAGATCAACCCATTGATTAGAAAGATCAGCAACCAACCGAGGTTCCACTCGAGACTCTTTGCACATATTATCATACTACCTGCAACTGCAATTAGCCAACAGCAGCCCTCACCGGCCGGCCCAAATCCTTATTTTCCATCTCCTTTGGGCTCCGTGTCTACGGATGTTTTCGCCGCCTTTTACAGTATTAAATAAAATTGACTCGAATTCAGCACTTACCAACGGAAGGCAACCAAATTTTTTGTCAACTCTCTGCCCCCACCCAACACTTTCATTAGTCAGTGGGTTGGAATGAATGAAATGAACACTTTTTTCCATACAACTCACAGTCTTCTTCATCAGTTAGTGGGTTGAGTTGAGGAACCACCCGCGCCGTTTCCACAGCTAAGTGGGATTCCCCGCCTTTTCCACCTCTCCTAACCATTTTCAGTGGTTGCTTCGTTTCGGCTTCGATTTCATGTATAGAACGCTTATAAGATTTATATTTGAACATCTTTCGATAATTAAATTTATCGGAATAAATTATTTTGTGAAATGTAATTAAAGATTTTGGCTGCACACCAAGTCACCAATCATCTTAGGTTCATTAACCGCAATGTTACGATTTGTGATTAATGGTATGGTGAAATTTGAGTATCATACATCAAGATATTACAACTTACAAGTATACATAAATTTTTACAAACCGATTAAGCAGCCAACCAACTTCTAATGTCTAATCGCTAGCTACGTAGTCCCTGAAATCCGAACCGACATTGCGAGACATGACATTTTTCTCCCTTTTTTTTTCCCGTTCCTTCTTCCACCTTTCTAATTGCTCTAACTAATTAACATTTTACAGTTTTAACCACCCCAAAATAGAAAAAAAAGGAAAGGAGAAAAATAAAAAAGGTAAATAAACCGCGCGAAAATAGGGAGGGGGGGAGAAAATCTAGGGCAAGAATCGATTCCCGTCATCCACATCTTCTCGCGCCTTCAATCTCGCCTCCGTTTCCGCTCCACCTCCTCCTTCGGGGACGGCGGCGGCGGACGAGGAGCTCGGGGGCACGCCGCCGCACTTCTGACACCGGTTGACGACGAGTATCTGTCGGCAGGAAGGGCAGGATGAATGGTTGCCGAGCCAGGTGTCGATGCAGTCCACGTGGAAGCCGTGGCCGCACTGCGGGAGCACCCGGAACTCATCCCCGACCGCGAATTCGACGAGGCAGATGGCGCAATCGGAGAATTTGGCCGCTGTGTCGGTGGAGAAGGTCTGCTTGGGGAGGGCGCGGAGGATCTTCTTCTTCACCCCCTTGTTGGCCTGCGAGGAGCTCGGGGCCGGCGGAGCCCTGCCGCCTTCCGCCGCGGCGGCGGATCCGGAGGAGAAGCGGCGGATCCAGGCGCAGCGGGCGACGGCGACGAGACCGAGGACGCAAATCAGAGCGCAGAGGAGCGCGGCCAGTATGACGACGAAGTCGGAGTCCACCGGCGGAGCGGGTGGCTCGGAGGAGTCCCCGGTTGTCGTTGTCGGCGAGGAGCTCACCGAATCCAGCAGTCTGAATGGACGAGTCATGTGAATGGAATGGGGAGGAGCTGTAGAGAGAGAGGGGAATGGGAAGAAGGAAATGAAGGTTTAGAGAGAGAGGGGGAATGGGGAAATTTGGGGGATAGGGATTTTGGAATTGGGGATTTTGGGGTTTCATTTAAGGGGGTTTAAATATGAACTTCCCTTCTTCTCTTCTTTCTTCCTTCTTCTGTCTTTTTCTTTTTTTGTTTAATGTTCTTTTTTTTGTTTAATGTTTCCTCTTTGTCCTGTATTGCAATTAGATTGGAATACAGGAGCTGCTGGGAAACAAAAACAGTTTCTAATGAATCGTTTTCAGTGGTTGGTTTGATTTTGGTGTTAAGAAGAGAGGGGAAGAAAGAAGCAAAATTATTTTATAAGAGAAAGGGGGAATTACAGCAGAGATTTTTTTTAATACACTATTTATTTATTGACACTTTTGTTTTGCTGCTATATTTCACTGTTCCTTCCATTCATTGCGCTCCTTCTTCACCACCACCTTTTTACCTTCTTTATTTAAACATATTTTTAACTAATTCAACCAATCTAGCAAGATCATAGTTTCTAGGTTATAACGTCTTTGTAGTTTGTAATCAGATCCGACTTTGTAGTTTTGTTTTGTATTGGAGAGTAGAGTATAAGTACGGTTTACTATTGAGCTGACAAATACTCTCTCTATATATAAATTAGACGGACAAAGATAATATCGCTTAAGATCTTTGTTTGCAGGTTAACAAAAAAATGCATTTAACTTGAATTGTGAGATTCATGACAAAATGTTTTATAATTTATTTGTAAGAGGCAGATTTGTTTTTGTTTATGCCTCTTCTACAAATGACAAATTAGTATTGGTTAGTAGGGTTAGAGCTTGCACAGATCTATCATAATTTAGGATTTAAGTCAATTCATTAGTTAAAGGATTTTAACGTTCAGTGTGGACCCTTTTACTATCTGCAATAGTTCTGACTTCTGATCCTAGCTAGTTATATCAAAGATGAATTTTTGCTATGATAACATAAGGGGACCTCCTACCATGCCTTGAAGTTACTATTACTTGATATTTTTGACCTGCTATAGCAGGTTTTATAGGTTGCATTTCGTAAAACTAATGTTTATTAAGTAACAATTACGTAATGCCTGTCAGTCTTACGTAACAGTTAAACTAGAAGCGTTATAGAAGATTTCCGTAACGCTTTATCAGTTTACGTAACGCTAGGTAAATATTCATTACGTAAAAGCATTGTCTATTACGTAATGCTTCCGTAATTACATTTTACAACGGTTACATAAAATACACACTAATTAGGTAAAGATTATGTAACGAAGGTTATTTTGTACGTAACAGTTAAATTAGAAGCGTTACGTAAGACTTCTGTAATGACTTACCACGTTACGTAACTTGATTAATATTCATTGCGTAAAAGGACCATGACCATCCATTACGTAAGGCTTCCGTAATGACACTTTACTACTATTACGTAAAGTATGCATCTATTTCGTAAAGGTTACGTAACGATAGTTATTTCTTACGTAACAGTTAAATTAGAAGCGTTACATAAGTCTTCCGTAATGATTTAACAGATTACGTAACGGAAGGTTAATATTCATTATGTAAATTGATTGTCTATTACGTAAGGTTTCCGTAATGACATTTTTCAATTATTACGTAAGATAAACACACATTACGTAACCATTACGTAATGCCTATTGTATTTTACGTAATGCAACTTGTGAAACCTGTTATAACAGGTCAAAAACATCAAGTTACAATAACTTCAAGGTAAAGTAGGAATTCCCTAACTCAAGTCTTTGTCAGAAAAAAATGCAAAAATTGATATTTTATTATTCCATTATTCCTTACTTGCAATCCTTCAAATTCAAAAGATCATTCACTAATAGCTCAAGTTCATATATGGAACGAACTCGTTATTAATATCATAACAATGTGTGTATTAATTTAACTCTAAAATCATTAGTAAGAATCATAGGCTCTTACAATCCTACTATCTTGACTTATACAAACTTCAAATTACATAAAGCATGTAAAAATAGGCCCCTATGAGATCCAATACGCTTTGAATTTCTCCCCATTCAAGCTACATGACAAAATCAGTTTGTTCACAACACACACACTAGCATGGCAATTTGGTTTGCTTTAAGGAAACTAATAACTGCCCTGCGCCAAAGTTGCAACAAATTACAAACATGAGAAGACTGTCTATTTTCTCTTCTCTTCTCTTCTCTTCTCCACTCCCTCCATGGCAATCGTATGATTCTACTTTGGTCCCAGTAAAGCCAAGAGTTTCAGTTACTATTTCACTTGCGTTGCCCACCAATCCACGCCACCCAACGGATTCCTTGCTTGTTGGGGATGATATATGATGCATCTAAATTATGAACTAAAGTAGTCTGTACTACTACTGCCATTTATCCTTTCTGTATACGTCAACTAGCCTGCGTGAAGCTCATTACCGCTTCTGTATTTTGCTGATCACTACTCTCAGTCAGATCAATCAGTCCAGAAGCAAGCAACCCTTTTTTTCCACAGAGGCGTTGAGACCAAGAGAGAGAGAACGAGGTAGACAGGAATAATATCTCCAACCTTTTGATCTCCCCACTTACTATTTAGTCTCGCCCACCCACCATGTGAGTTTCAGAAGGAAGGAATAAAACTGATGGACTAGACTGCAAGTTGGGTCAAAAGGGGGAGCCATCATCCTATTCCTTCCTACCGTCGTCAGTTCTTCACAGTAAGCCAGAGATTCCACCCCCAATACCCGCCATCCCTTTTTCTAATCTCGATTCAAGGAACTTAACAGCAGGAAACCCAAGATATTTAGGATTAAATTAGGTGCTTAATCACTGTGGGGGAAATATTCATCTAATTAAGCAGGTAAAAGTGCCTGGTGGAAAGCGGCTGATCTCAAGGTAATGCGGTCCAGCCAGCCAGACTCTGCCTACCAAGAATCAAGATTCTATTAATCCTTAATCGCAACCAAATCTGTGGAAACCAGCTTCAAGACACGTGGAAGGACTGGAACAACGCGTGGCAGCACTCTTGAGTCTTCTTGACTTTGGTCGGCTGGTTTGGATCAGGATGAAGGAGGCGGCCCACCCACCTTGTCCCTTTTAGCAAACAAGATGCACGACTCGCATGACCTCGAAAAAATGTTATGGGTTCGATTTTTGTTCTTGGCTTCGCCTTATTAACTTGGTAACACGAATGATCAAAAAGAAGAAAAAAACTACTTTTTACCTGCTTAGAATTAGGTGAAAAAAGTGTAACAGATTCAATCATACTATTGGGAAGTCTTATGATAAAATCATTGCTCCAACATGGTTTGGCGGCCACTACGGCCCGAAGGGATAAGGAAGAATCATGAACCTTGACCTCTAAAACACAGGGTTGGCCATCCCTTTTGCCTTTGCCTGCAATTTCAAATCAACGTGAAAACAGAGTTCTGGTTAGCGGACTAAGTGTGAAGGTAACAGAAAACAAACCCAAGCCTGTTGTTTACCTCATAGATCGAATCTCACGTTCCATCTTCCCTTTATGTCGGCGTTGAAGGTCCAGTTGTTCTCTCTAATTTGTAGATATGGCAGCTGAAACAAGGACCAAAAGATTGGGAGTTAACCAGCTGGACCAATGTAACAGTCACATTTGGAGGTTGGCACACCATGGACTATTACCAGTCAATACAAGGGCGAATGGAAGTAGAAATTAAGGCTCATCTGCCAACTCAGGAAAATGGAAACGGTTCTTGCCTCACATCACTCGGGAACATCAACAGACCATACAAGAGCGAATGAAAGTAGAAAGTAGGTATAGCTGAATAGAAAAACAGCAAAATCCAAGATCAGCATTCACGGTTCCTCGAGATATTAGATATTTATACCTTGTCAATGACCTCATATCCAACTTTGATCCTCACATCTTGGTCTTTCTGAAAATTGAATATGCTGCAGGAGAACTCGGTTGCTGCTGTTGGTTTGCTCTGTCATGTTATAATGAGAATAATAAGTTCTTCACCAACAAACTGCTATCTAACTTTCATGATGACCATTGTTGCAATAGACTAGACAACTACAAGGACTCTCAAAGTAAACCAGGCACAAAGACCACAATGTCCAATGGCGATGAAATGAACACGCCAATCCTAACCCAGATTACCAAGTTTAAAGAAGGGGAAATAAAGCAAGAAAGCAACCTCCTTGAAATCTTTGTCCAAGTGGTAGCGACCCTTGACATTGAAACTGAACAAGCCATCGCTGGTGATGGGGAAAGCCTTCTTCGCACGTAAGCTGTACCGAAGCTTTTCTTGTCTGTCATACTGCACTCCCGCACCCAAGCTAGCACCCAACTGATAGTCAACAATACCAAACAAGGTTATGTCAGCAGCAAGGGAAGATGGCTTAAAGTTTCAGTTGAGCAAATGTCAAATTAGCAGTGATTATAGAACGTACGTCCGGGAGGAAGTGTCTTAAAATTGCACTGACATGACTTGGCGCTCCAATCCTTGTATCTAGCTCTCCATGAAACTAGCAAAGAATCGAAATTATGACAGAAAAGATTTCAACATCCATACCCTAGAAAGCACAGGTCTTCCCTTATCCTGCATTCCCAATTGAATTCACATACTAGAGAAAGCACCCAGAACCATAAAGCATTCAACTTTATTACTTGCGGAGAAAACTATGACTGCCGACAAATTAAGCAGATATGAATCAATTAAGAGAGAAGGTTCACCTGCAACTGGGTTTTAGGATCAAAGAGGAGCTTCTGCTTGGCATGAATCCTCAGGGATTCTTCTCTCAGGGTTCTTTTTGAGCCTCCGCTGTATCTCAGAGACGTCTCCATTCGATAAAAGGATATTCTTTCTTTCTCTTCCAACTGACAATTCAACCCAGTTCTCCGCAAACCCAAAACCTGGCTGCTTTCAGTCTCTCTGTTTGAGTCAACAGATACCTCAAAAGGAGAGAAGAAGAGAGATAGCTCGAGCTCCCGCAAAAATGGAGGATGGAAGAGATAATTTACGGCCCAATAAACAAAGGAATCAAGACGGGCTTTCCTTTTGGGTCGGCCCAATGTTACAGGAGTCTGGCCCGCTTGGAAGCACAGTTATGGAGTTCCGACTTCGGAGCTACGTGCTGAAAATGGGAGAACAAATCGGTAGGGGTGAACCAACCACCCGCAAACCGACCCACCCGTCCAACCCGACCCGACCCACCCGTATTTATAGCTAAAACGAAGGTTTTGGGTTGGGTGAAAGTTTTCTTTTGTACAACCCGCCTCTTTTGGGTTGGGTTTGGATTTTGGATTACACAACCCGTAGAACCCGACCCAACCCGTGTTCCAACTATTAGTATGAGTTCGTATCTAAAAAATATTTATGTCGTATGTAGCAATACTTATGAGAAAATTAAGATATTTCGCCATGTTTTTCTATCATGGTCTCCCTAATCTAGTGCATTCTTCGACTTAAAGTTTAAACATAAATTGAGTATAGTTATGATTCACGTAATCATTTTTCTTGTGTACAATTTTAATAGAATAACATATTATAGATGCGTTTGTTTATAACTTTTTTAGCCTATTTCAACAAATATCGTGAAAAAAAACTAGACATATGTGGAAGTAAATAACATTTTATTAAAATTCAAACAACATTTTTGAATTTTGATAGCTTTCACCTCGGTTTATTCGTTTGAAATTTTAATTAGTTATAAAATATTTTTATGATGTATAATAATTATATATTTTTATGTTGGGTTGGGTTTTTACTTAAAATTATCGCCAACCCGACCCAACCCAATTAGAAACAAACCGTAGGGTTTTAATTTTTTTGGGTGGGTTTGGGTTTGATAATTTCCAAACCGTAGTACATGGGTCGGGTGATTAAAATGGTTAAACCCGAACCAACCGACCCATATACACCCCTACAAATCGGCACCAGTGAGTAATAGCGAAGAAGGGAACGATCCACTGTCACTGTGTACGACGACGAGGGAGACCTGAGAAGAAGAAGAAGAACAAAGAACAGCCGATGGGGCTTGGGTTAGGTGTTATGCGTACGATTGAATTTCTACTCTTGATAATTGCGATTCTCTCGGTTCCTGTACTCTCCGATCTGATCCTCTCCAAAGTCGAGCGACGGGTAACCTATCTCCCTCCACCCCTTTCATTTCTGCTTAGTCCTTCTGTAGATCCGGCGACGGGCTGAACTGGGTACATGAACAGAAATAGAGACGAGCCCTCATTGTAATTGGATTTTGATTTGTAAATTTGAGCTGTTTTGTTTAACTTGTCTATCAATGGACGTCTCTCTGTTCTGTTTTACAGATTGATTTGACCTCACAGATCGCACGCATCGCCTCTACAATCAAGGTGCTTCAACTATGCTTCTCTATTCGTTCTATACTTAAAAAGGTTGTGTCTTTGTCGTAATGGGCATCTTCTCATTTCTTATTCTTCATGTTCTGCCTTTACTCTGTGATATCAGGCGGAGAATGATGGTTCAAGTTCGGTTTCAGAGATTCTGCTGTCCATCCCTGAAGTCCAGGCGAAAAATCTGGCTTATTTGACTGTAAAACTTGTTGAAGGGAAAGGGAAAGCAAAAACATCTGGTGTTACTCTCGCGGTTGAACCTGCCAATCCTAAAGGGATGCCACCGGCTTTGAGTTTCTACACAATGCTATTACCCAAGCCTTTGGCTAATGGCGATAGCGTGACCTTAGATGTTTTGGCTGCATTTACCCATAGCTTGAGGCCATTCCCCGAGAAGATCACTCAGGCTGACATTCAGCTCGTGGTGTTCCAAGATACTGCACACTATCTCTCTCCTTATCCAGTCAAGGTTCAATCCCTCACTGTGAAGCTGCCCGACGCTAGGATAGAGTCATACACAAAGCTTGAGAACACAAAGGGTCTTGGTTCGGAGATCAAATATGGCCCATATGAGAACCTCCCTCCATTCTCATACTCTCCGGTTGCCATACATTTTGAAGCCAATCAGGCATTTGCTGTTGCTCAGGAGCTCGTGAGAGAGATCGAGATCTCCCACTGGGGGAATGTGCAAGTAACTGAGCATTATGACATTGTCCATGGAGGTGCCATGAGTAAGGGTGAATTTTCCAGGTGAACTTTCAACATTAACCGTTTTTTGATTCTTACCGTAGATCACATTCTAGAATTCCTATTGCATTATGGTCACGAGTGTGGTTGAAGTCTAATGTTTAATTCTGTACTTCCACCCTGCAGGCTTGACTACCAGTCCAAACCCCAAATCCGAGGTGCATCAGCCTTTAAACATCTTGTTGCTAAACTGCCTCCGAGGGCTCATTCTATTTATTACAGGGATGCGATTGGAAATATATCAACATCCCACGTCAGGGGGGACTCAAAGAAGGTTGATATCCCGATAGACGTGATGCAAGTTGTTCGAATTAATGGCTTTGATTTTAACCTCAAGATTTTCTTTGCTTGCAGACGGAAATTCTGATTGAGCCTAGATATCCACTATTTGGTGGTTGGAAGACTGCATTCACTATTGGATATGGTTTGCCGCTACAGGATTTTGTGTTCGAGTCAGAGGGGAAACGTTTCTTAAACTTCTCCTTTGGTTCTCCTATGCATGACTTAGTAACAGATAGCATCACTTTGAAGGTTTGATTGATTGATGCATGAATTCTCCTTTCTCTGCTTGCTTACCTTGCCTTTCCACTGAGGGTGTGGTTGCTTATGTGATTAGATTTATATCTTGCGACATTTCTCATGCCTATACAAGGTTCTTAAGATGACCAGATTAGGCATGTATTTTTTTTAATTTAAATTGGCCTAGTGACCTTTCTTATTTGTCTGCAAAACAAGGCTATTGGGAGCTGTGTTTGCAAGTTTGTTATACAGGTGCAACCTTAATTGTTGATTAAACTTTTCAACAGAGCTATCTGATGTCCTGATGTTAAGACTTGAATTTCAGGTTGTATTGCCCGAAGGATCCAAATATCTCTCTGTTTCTACTCCATTTGTTGTGCAACAGGAAGAAGAGGTATTGGGAACTAAGAATTAGTTTTGACTCTCTTTTATGTTTTGCTCTTGATTCCATCAAAATTTTGCATTGGGCAGCTTCTTCTTTTGCTGAATGATGACTGCAATGACCTATACAGATAAAAATGTCTCATCTAGACATATTTGGCCGACCTGTTGTTGTGCTGAAAAAGGCCAACGTTGTGCCAGAGCATAATCAATTTTTCCAGGTAAACGTTACTGTCCCTTTTCATTATGTTAAACTCTGTTTGGGATACTGATAGATTCATGAGATGTAAAGGCTTCCCTTACCATCCATCTAGGAGAAAATTAGAATGGCAGACAGATTCAGTAGTGTTTTCTGACATTTACATGATGGCGAGATCTTTTAGCTTCGCTTAGCTTAAAATATTGCCATTTTGGTCATTGTGCAGGTCTATTACCAGTTCAATGCACTTGCAATGCTGATGGAGCCATTCATGTTGATCACTGGAATCTTCTTCCTTTTTGTCACTTGCATAGTCTATGTGCATGTTGACTTATCTATCTCCAAGTCTTCAGCTTCGTATCTAGCAAACCTGCAGTGGGATGATGTATGGGAATCTCTTTATTTCTTGACCTTCATTTCAATTCGAAGATTGGAACTTATAGATAGGAAAAATTAACTTACATTTCTACAGGTGAGAGCAACAGTGCAGCAGATTCAAAATACCGTCAACCAGTGCCTATCCACACACGAAAAGCTAGAGGCATCACTACGTGATCTCTCCAGAACAGGAGATGTGCAAGCTTGTAAAGCCGCACGCAAGGCAACCGATGGCCTGTTGAAGGAGTTGTCGAAGGAACTGAAGCCCTTGATCTCGTTCTTGCAATCTTCACCCCCTGCTGCTCATATTTTCCCCAAGGTTCATTCATGAACAATTTCACTCATTATTCCTTGTAGAAAAGCCTTTATGTCTTGACTGATACCGGCTTTGCAAAACAGGTAGAGGAGCTAGTAGCAAAGGAGAGGGAATTGCAGGAGAGGCTGATGGCCAAGCACTCGATCATAGTTGATTCCTACGAGAAGAAGCTTGGAGGTAGGGAAACCGAGAACCGGGTTGCTTCTGTGCAACAGAAGATTGCAGCTTTGAGGCAGGACATTGAAGATCTAATGGAATACATTGACGAAATATAAAAGGCTGGTTGCTGGATAGAATAGATTGCCCAAGTTTTGTTGCACTGGGACTGCAGAATTATGCTAGTAATTAGCATTAGACGTTTCCTGTACTAGTTGCAAACGTTTATAGGTATTAGAAGAAGTGAGCATTGAGGGTTGTTTACTGAGAACAGTTTTCCAGAAGTAGAGTTTAATCAGCAATGTTCATTTGCTCTTCAACAAAATCGGGCAGCAACATATAGTATGCACCACCACTAAAAATTACAGAATCGTCTCTATTTTCCTCCTTCTGGCATTACTCTCAAGAGCTCAATGTTAAGCTCAAATGTGCCTCCTGGCTGCAATCAAAATATATAACAGAGTGAACAGAAAATACCACGGCAGGAAAAAAGAGATGAAGGGAAGGAGTGAGTTGAGTTATGTGCATACTGGAATCTCATACAATCCCCTGTTTCCATAGCCAGCCTCAGGAGGAACGATTACAGTCCTCTGCAATGTGGCAAATTTGAGGGTTTATATAAAGAGAACCAATCAAACAGAGAAGAAGAAGAAGAAGAAGAAGAAGAAGAAGAAGAAGAAGAAGAATGGTAAAAGAAACATGAACTGACCTTGCCTCCGACTTTCATCCCCTGGGTGATCGTGTACATAGCCGGTGGAGGTTTAGGAGCAGCTTGTGCAGAGAAGAGACCATTTGGGTTATCTACAAATTCTCTCTTCCTCTCTTTCCCAGGGATGGCTCCTACTTGAAACGCGTATGGCTATCATCAAAACAATCAGCCTTAATCCGAAAGTGGCCCGCCGCAGCATAGCAGAATTCAGGGGGGTACGAATGCCGTACCTGAGAAATGATGCGATTTCCAGCTAGCAGCTTCGATTCTCGGCTCGACACTGCCGTCACTCCCCTGTATATGCAGTCGAAATGCACCTGCCCAGCAATCAACCTGTAAGCTACTTCTCCGACTTGAAATTTACCTCAGAAAAGTAAAGAAGGTACCAACCAGAACGGTGGTTCCTTTCTCAGCGACGGGGCCATTCCCTTCCTCGATGTCGAAGTATTTCAATCCTTCAGCTGTAGCCAACATGGAAACAATGGCGTGAAATTGAAATGGGTTTCGGAATTTATCCATGGAACGGAAGAGTTCAGGGTAGAACGGAACTAACGGCTAGTGAGGTAATCTTCCATAGGGATCTTCTTCCGGTTGCGTCTTTCTCTGGCCTCAGACGGAAGAACCACCAGGCCCAGTAACGTCGGCAATGTGGTGATGAGAATCGCGCCTCTTCTGGAAGTCGAATTGCAGGAAACCGTTGGCAAATCCGCTTGCACTACCGTCGGCAGGAGTTTACGGTGACCGTGATAGTTACTGCTGGTCCCGGCTAGGCTCCATCTCTCTAAGCTTCCCCCAATTGGAATGGAAGCCATGGCTGAAACAGAGGAATCCAAGGAAGCAAAACAGGGGAGAAAGGAAAACCAACGAAAGAGACGGAATCAAAGCATCTATCCACTCTAATCAAAATGACGGCCCTGTCCTTCCACGGACTCCTTTTGCTTTTAGCGGAAATAAAAGTGGTTAATAGGGAATGCGTTAGGATGAATAATACTCTGGTCTAGACTACTTATAATATATTTTAGGGCAATGTCTATTTTTTACCCAAACATTTTCAAAATTCTTTTATTTTATCCAAACTTATCAAAATTCTATTTATTATCCAAACTTATTGTAATTGATCAAAGTCTGGGCATTCGTTCTGTTACCGTTACTTATTTCGTAACAGAACTCCACGTATGCATCCATGTCAGCGTCCACTCATAAATGAAAAAACAATTCTCTTATATCACTAAAGAAAATAATTAGAAATTTAAAAACTCCAGAAGCTCTACAACTCACGCTCTTGCCAGCCGTCGCCCGTCGCCGCCCAAGCCCCCGCGAAACTAAGGAGGACATCGATGCCATCGCCCGCCGTCGAAACTGTAAATCCAGATCTATGAATCGGAAGAACAAAAAATCAAAAGATGGGTTTTGGGGAATCGAGTTTGCTGATGGGTTGGGCGCCGGAAGGGAGCAGAGATCGTGAGGATTGCTTCGACTGACACTGACGGTGGTGCTGGTGCAGGAGGATTGGAGGAAGATGAAGAGGAGTCGGTTGCCTTCTCTGATTGGGCTTCCGATTCCGACAACGGCGATGAGGGGTTTCCCCATCTGCCCCAGCAACGACGATGGCCGCAAATCGATGAGAAAAAGAGGCGGAGAGGGAAGTAGTGAGAGGGCGACGACGACGGCCAAATCGATGAGAAAGAGAGGCGGAAGGGAAGTAGTGAGAGGGGATGGGAGAATTGAGAAGACGTGAGGGGTGGGATCCTTTTTTGTTTTTATTAAATTTTTGATATTTTTTTTTACTAAAAATAGTAAATGATAGTATTCTGACTGCCACGTGGGAAGCCAACTCATCATGGTCATGCTTAGTAAGCATTCCTAACAGAAAAGTTGACGGAGAGTTAACGTTTGGATAATTATTAGAAATTCAATAGGTTTGGATAAAATAAAAGAATTTTGAAAAGGTTTGGGTAAAAAATAGACATTGCCCTATATTTTAAAGAGTTTGATTTGCTCCATTTTAAATTTCCTGCAACGAGAGTGAAAGTAGGAAGGGTATTTTCGTCTACACAATCATTTTTTTATTTCATATAAAAAAATATCAATGCTAGGATTTTAACCATGGTCCCTTCCTCCAAAGACAAGAATTGTAACCAATTAGACGAGATACATTTGTTGTACTTTATTAATACAAAACATAGAGGAGGTTAAAATTATGAAAAACAAAGTACTTTTCTATCACAGTTAGTTAGCCCGCTAAGTCTCCTGTAAGTATTTTGTGGAGTTTGATACTTCTATTTTCATATTTTAATAATTAATTTATAATATTTGTAACTTATAAATGAAGGATAATCTTAAAATCTCAACACAAATATCATTGGTTGGAATATTGCGCATTGAATTGAAGTGTTCAATGACGATATAAGAACACTGGTACCATACATTTCAAGATAAATAAAAATGACAAACATCGATACCAATTATCTCGACAGTCTATGCTAAAATTCGAAATTGTTTAATCATTCAATTTGAATGATAGTTTAGTCAAATCAAGCAAATAATTCACGATTGTGTATGAACAAAAATGAAAACATATGTATTGTATTATGAAAAATGTATTTTTTTTAACAATCTAAAAAACAATCAAAACTTCCATACGACCCCTTATTTCAATAATGTAATTAATGAAATAATTTTTATCAGCATGATGCAATGTTCAAGCTAAAGTCCAAGTATTGACACCAGTATATAGTATTCATCATAGTTAACTATTTCAATATCCACAACTAACTATTAATGGTTACTTGCTTTCTCTTAGAGAGTTTAATGTAACACTCTCATGCCTAGCTATGCTCTAAGCATTTGTTTTCTTTTTCACAATATCCTTTGCAGTTATTTATTAAATCAACTTTGTTTCTAGCTTTCAAATCCTAATTATTCGCTTCTTCACACCAACTTATGAGAATGCTAAATATATTTTTCATGTCTAATCTATTAAACATAAATGTTGCTTATCACTTAAATTCAATGGTATCCATGTTAGGTTTGATGTCACCAACATATTCTCCCAATTTCTCCTAAAAGCATAATATATTGCGCTTGATATCATAGTTTCGTTAGGTAAACTTCAACAAACTCAATCAATATTCTAACTCTTCGAAATAGCTATCTACATGCGAATATGAAGTACTGAGTAGCTAAAACTCTACTTGAGTTAGTACAATCTTTTGCGCTATCGATTCAAAATTCAATACATGATTATCTTAGTACAATTTAGTCATACTAATTGTGCAGTAAGGGACATCTTATCAAAATCTTAAAGAAAGACTCTTTGATTGATCGCTTTATTGATGTAATCAATTATACCCAAATAGAAGTGATCAAATTTATAAGATGCACTCAAAGTTTGCTATAATTATTGAGGTTCAGCAGCACGTTAGGCGTACGACGGTCATTGGGCATTTTTCTATCTCTTAGCTCGCCTAGACATGCTTAGACATTATAATAAAAATAGCAATTTTAATAATAATGAATAAAATAACGGTTCTAAACCAATTTCATACTTTAGTTCAAATGATTTAACACCAAACGAAATAACTCTAAAGTTTATAAATTATTTTCTTTTACCAAATGATATAATTAATTCATTCATGAGCTAAAATATCTAATTATAAGCACTTCAAATTTAGTTAAAACTCTATATGATGCAATTGTTTGACAAAATGAGTTTTATAATAGAGTGGTTCTATCGAGAGGGGTCTGTCACCAACGAGGCTCAAGAGTCGAAAGAGGCTGCTCGAGGTCGAAGGAGGCATTTCGTAGCAAGGACGCGACGAGGGCGTCGCGAGCATATGTGGGGGAGGATGTCACATGTGGCAGATGACATGGCGCCAACAAGGTGACAACATGGCGGCTGCACATGTGGCGTGTATGGAAGACTAGTAGCATAGAGATGCTCCTAGGATTCTCCACCTAAATGAGAGCTTAATGGTGCACTTATGAGTCACATAATGGGTGACATTTATAGAGTGCATAATGGGGGGACTTAATGGGTGTATTGATGTAGTAGAGGGACATTATGAGGGGCATTGATGCCTTGTATGAGGAGAGGCCTATATAAGGAGCCATCTCCCTCACTTGTAACTTATCCATCATTTTTGTGAGCAATACAACTATAGAGTTTCTCCCATCTTCTTGTGTCTTGTTCTTGTGAGTTGAGTGAGTTTGAGAGCTTGTGAGAAGGCTGCCTAGTATCTCTAACGGAATTGAGAGCTAGGGCCGCACGACCAAGAGTAAGGCCGTGACAGATCTCTAAGAAACATGGTTTACTTTATTATTCCTTAGGTGGATATAATATCTATCTTCATCGTTACTTTTACATTGGATTCAATTTAGTATACTTTTTCATTTAGATAGATTTGTTTATGATGTTCTGGGATATAATATATCATTATATATGATGGTGTAGGATATTAATTCCTCTAATTTTAGGTTCAAATTGATGCATTTTATCCTTAATCGTTCCCTTTTATTGGTTAATAATTTTTATGGTATTTTTCACTTTGAAATATCGTGAGCGGAATCTATACACAGCAATTTGTGTTTTTTCGCTTCCTCTTATCTTGGTTAGATATTGTGTCCATATTGATTCCTATATTGATTATCGAATTACTACTTTTTTGTTCTTTTTTTCTGGCGCAAGATATGATTTTATGTTTGATAATATAGATTTATTTCTCAAGCATGAGAGTAGGTTGTCAACACGCGGGTCGACCCACTTTGACCCTGACCCGGTGAGAAAAACGGGCAGCACGCACCCACCGAGTCGACCGCTACAAGGTATCGGGTTAGAGGTCAAATTGTATCATTTTTTTCTTTGGGTTGCGAAATGCGTCTATTTTCCAATTTTCTTTTCGCTAACTCAATCTTTGGAATCCTAAGTTGAACATTTGAATATTGTTGTTATATAATTGTGTGTGAATTTTCACTATATGTTGGATCTAAGTACGACATGTTATTTTAGTGTAATATTATATGTTATAACTCATATGTTAAATGAGATTTGATATAATTTATCAGGATAAGTATAATATAATGACTCTTTCCATATTTTCGGGCTAAACCGGGTGACCCATTAACCCTTTACTCACTAGATTCACCAGGTCCGGGTCAACCCGCGAGTTGACAACCTTCCTTGAGACTTTTCATTTGCCTCATAACTTACATTTTACAATGGCTCCAAACTTGGATGGGTTTCTATTCAGCACATAAATTTTTAATGATGTAAAATTTATGAAACTAAGATGCATATTAATAAACAATGTAAGGTCTCATCTTCCCTCTTAAGCACTACATATCATTGTTTACGTACCATTAAATCAAAGTCTTTCTAACTTGAGTAAGAGCTACAATAACTTTTATTAACTTTCACTACTCATATATCACAAGTGTTCAAATCATTATCAAGTGTTCATACAATGACTTTTATTGTTGTGGATTTCCCCCAAAATGTTAGATATGCTGCTTTTAGTTTTTGCCTTCTTTTCGCTTTGATTTAGCTTTTTATGTGTTGCTCTATTAGTTGAACTTGCAGCTGGAGATCTGCATGCTTTGTTTCATTATATCATTGAATACACTAAAGTCAATGGAACCATGACTATGTGAGTTAGTTTGTTTCTTTTTAAGTATACTCTAAACATATGATTTGTTTCATTATATCATTGAATACACGAAAGTCAATGGAAAAGGCAAAAAAAATTATCGTATATTGAAGATTGATTATGTATGTGTGATGTAAAACAACTCTTATCATTGTTCTTCTTAGACATTTTTATATAGATATGACTTTGTTTGAAATATGAATTTACGTTAGTGTAGTTGGGCGTTGTTTGTCATTTTTTAAACTTCATTAGTCAAATACATTAAATACTTTTCTATATTATTCATGGAGAACTTACCAAATTAAATTGTTACTTCAATCCTTAATGTTTACTACACATACACATGAAAATCAAACTCTCCCGGCCAAGTGGGGGGCCCTAATCTAGTTTTATAGTAAATAATCGTGGCTACCTATATTTAAATCGTTCATTAGCTCTATTTTTTTTAAATAACGGTCAAGATTAAATTAAGAATAGTTTAGGAATCAAAATAATATCTCACGAGATTATTACATATATTTATAATTTACCTTTCCCAATCCTACGTCTACCCTCACCACCCTCCCACCTTTCCTCCTGCCGACCGCCTCCCCACCTCACCATCCCCTCCCGCCGGTGCCGCCTCCCCACCTCACCCTCCCTAACTTCCCACCACATCCCACGACTCTCCACACACCTCACCCTCCCTCTTCCCACCCCATCCCACGACCCTCCCTTCTCTCTCTCTCTCTCTCTCTCTCTCTCTCTCTCTCTCTAACAGCAGGAAGAAGCCGATGGACAAACGTCTTGGGCGAGTATGGGACCACGGAGGTCGTCAAAGCAATCGCAAGCTCTGGTCATCCTTTTATCTCCGACACTCTCGTCTCAATGGTATTGTTTTTGTCGCATTGGTATTGATTTTGTTGCATTGGAATTGTTTTTGTCGCATTTGTATTGATTATCATGTATAGTATTAATATGCATGTATTGGTATTGATTAAATATGCAATGGTATTGATTTTTTGTGAAATGATATAGATTTATATTGGTAGATTGTTTATATTGGTAGTTTTCGTGTAATGGTATAGATTTATTTCTGCAATGGTATTGATGTTTTTCAAAGTGTTAGTGGTTGTCTAATGGATTGCAAGTGATTTCGTGTTTTTTTTTGCAGAAAGATTGAGAAAAATAAGGAAAGGAGATCTGGCTGGAGATTATAGATGTGAGAGAAAGAGAGAGAATTGTAATTAATAGATTTTTGTAACTATCTAAAATGTAATTTATTAAAAAATTAGTTAATACGATTTATTTTTGATACCCAATTTACCTTAGTAACCATGGTGATTACTACTTTTGTAGTAATCACCGTAACCTGTCCCTGGTTAATAGTTACCCGCGCTTTCTAGTTTTTTTCCCTTTACACATGAGATATGCTTCTGGTAGGAATATTGAAAATCTTTCATGATAAGCACCAAAGACTCAAAAGCTGAAGTACGAATTACTGATCAAATAGCATAATCGCGTTAAGGGACAATAGAATATTTGAAAAATGCTTACCCTATAAATTCCTCCTCTCATTACACTACAAAAAAGACTGGCAGAAGTGACCAAAACCTTCTGACGACACTGTTTTTTCATTGGAAATAACTGTTTTTGTGACAAAACTTTCTTTGTATCATAAAAACTTATGTTATTTCCAACCAATAGCTAAATTCATCAGCAAAGTTAAAATACTTCCTCAGTAAAGGTGAATTTCACATCTATGAGGAAGGTAGTGTCATTTTTATTGACGATATTTTTATTTTCGTCAATAATTTATAACATTACTAACTGTCCTAAGCAAACCGTCAGAAATAATCATTGTTTGTGACGCCCAAAAAAAATGGCATATGTGTCATAACGTTTTTGCGACGCAAAAACATTTACTCGGTAAAGAATTGTTTGGTATAGTTTTATTTGCGAGGATTTTAGTAACTTCTCATAAAAATCATTATTTTTCGACGGTGATAATACGGTTGTCAATAAAAGATGGTTGGAACAAACGCACACTACATGTAGCTGCCCGACCCATCTTAATGACCACATATTTTCCATCGTTAATGAATAGTTGGTTTGAAAAACTTGCGGGAAAAAAACAATATTAGTGAGCAAACTTGTATTCGTTAATAATATTGAAAAAAATCGTCAAAAGTCAAACATTACTGACGAATTATGATGTCGTGGGAAACATGTTTTTGAAATGTACCCTTTTTACCCTTCGGTTGCTTTTTACGAATGTGAAAATGGATTTGTTGGAAATAATTGGTCAGAAATATTGTTTTCCGAAACAGTAGCTTAGTGGATTTCATAATGGAAAACAACTTTAAAAATAAGTCATTGATGAAACTCGAACCCAAGACCACATGTTTGCAAAGGAGCTTGCTAACCAGTTACACTACACACAATTTATGTACATTTTTTAATTTTTTGTATCTAATTATCGTGTAACAGAATCATAACTGCAGAGAACTCTCTGTCTACTGCAGATCAGTTCAATGTTCTTCCTCCCTTGCAATAAACGAAGGCTGGTTCTTCCCCTGCAGACCATTTGATTCCGAAATTACAGGAAAAGGGAACGATACAATGGCATCAAAACTGGTTCAATGAATGGAGTATGTTCATCCGATCAGTTTCTCTTAATTGCGGCAAAAGGGTTAAAGGGGAAGAAGAAATCAATCCACCGTGACCCAAATTCGCCATAAACCACTATAAAATCCCAGTAAGAACAAACGGATTATGATTATGTAGTTTTCCCAATCTGAAAGAGTAAAGAAAACGATTCAGAGTTGCGTTTCCCACCGCCAAACTTCACCGCCGATTGAGAATTTGGAACGACGCGAGGGTAGGGGAGGTCCGGCGATCGGCGCGGCTGCGGTTTGAGGACGGAAGGTAAGCAGTTCCTCCGCTCTTCAAACCGACCACGTCTTTGGTTTTTTTTTATGAATCTGTTTAATTATTTTTTTCCAGCTTAACTTTATCATTTTTTTGGTGTCTATATTGTATTTAGTTGTACGCAGCACTTAACTTTTTTTTCCCAAATGTTATTATCTTTATTAATTTATTATTTTATTGGGTAAAGGAAGACTATTAATTTAGTATTTGTTTGAATGTGATTACACGGATTAAAGTGGAAGTAGTTAAGTTTCCTAGTTGTACATCGATTAAAATTATATTGAATGTAATTAAAAATTCGTTTCTTTGTTTTATATATGAAAGCTTAGTGAAGGTATAAACATTTGATTTAATTTGGATTATTTTTATTTCTACATCGACAATTTAATTTTCCTGAATAATTAAGTTAGTTTTACTTTTTTGTAATATTGTCTAATAACATAAATTTCCTACATATATCTATAGGTATGGAACCTATCGACAAAGCTTGGATACAATTGAAGAATCGGGCATGCACACAGTACATTGTGGGAATGGAGAAATTCGCGAAGTATGCAACAGACCATGTTAAAGACGATGATGGTCTAATAAGGTGTCCTTGCGTGGAATGTGGTAATGTGCGTAGAATGACAGTGAACCAGGTAGAAGGACATCTTCTTTATAAAGGAATGAGAACCGACTACACTAAATGGATTTACCATGGCGAGGTCGACGAAGATGAAGAAGATGACGATGAAGGTCCAGAATTGGGTGATGATAACATGGAAATAGACAATGGAGATGATGGCGATATGGGTGAAAATAACGATATGGGCGAAGTTGATATGCTTGGTGTTCTGAACGACCTCATGGCTCCATTAGCGAATCCGGAAGAACCTAATGCCCAAGCTCAAAATTTGTACAAACTTTTCGGAGAGGCCCAATCACCGTTGTACGAGGGATGTGCTTCGAATGTGTCAAGATTGTCATTCGTCACAAAGCTTATGAAAATCAAGTGGGAGAATAACTGGAGTAACAATTCATTTACCCAGTTGGTCAAGTATATCCGGGCTGTATTTCCTATGGCGCAATCACTTCCGAAGAATTACTATGAAGCAAAGCAGCTTATGAAAGCTCTTGGGCTACACTACGAAGAAATAGATGCATGTGAGGACGATTGCTTCCTATACTACGCCGAGCTGGTAGATGCGACATCTTGCCCCACGTGCAAAAAATCAAGGTGGAAGAAAGTTTATAAGGATAAACAAGCACAACACGTGGCCGGTCCTTCTATGGCATGCTCTAAATCACACGAAAGATGGGATCATGAGGCACCCATGTGACGAAGAGGGTTGGACTGCTTTGGACGAGTTTGACCCATCTTTTGGTTTTGAACCCCGCAACGTTCGTTTGGGACTAGCGACTGATGGTTTCAACCCATTCGGCAATATGAACAACAAGCACAACACGTGGCCGGTCCTTCTATTCCCGTATAATCTTCCTCCTTGGAAGTGCATGAAGAATCCTTTCACCTTCCTAACATTGCTCATTCCTGGACCAAAAGCTGCGGGTAATAGTATTGATGTTTTTTTGAGACCTGTTATTGATGATTTGAAGGCTTTATGGAATGAAGGCTTGTTAACTTATGATGCATTCAAGAAGGAGAACTTCATCATGAGAGCTGCATTGTTGTGGACCATCAACGATTTTCCGGCTTACGCTAATCTTTCTGGATGGAGTACGAAAGGTAAATTAGCTTGTCCATCGTGTGCAGGGGAAACAATGCATTTGAGGTTGACGAATGGGCATAAGGAGTGGTATATGGATCATCGTCGGTTTTTGCCTATGGATCATAAGTGGCGCAACCAAAGGAAGCAATTTAACGGTAGAGTAGAGAAGAGGCCCAGACCAAGGCAATTGTCATCACTCGAGGTATCAAATCAGATCCACTCATTCGATCAAATTGTGTTTGGGATCAAAGGAAAGGGTAAAAAGATCGATGGATTTGGTAAAGAACATAATTGGAAAAAAATTTCCATTTTCTTTGAATTGCCATATTGGAGTTCACTTAAGTTACGCCACAATTTAGATGTCATGCATATTGAGAAGAACGTGTGTGACAGTGTTTTGGGTACAATGATGAGTATTGAAGGTAAAACCAAGGATAGTCTAAATGCCCGCAAAGATTTGCAGGAGATGGGATTGAGAAAGGAATTACATCCTGTAGAGAGGAACGGGAGAACAGTGTTACCTCGAGCTTTATATAGCTTGCTGCTAGCGCAGAGAAGGGAATTCTGCGAGTGGATATCAAAGTTAAAGGTTCCAGATGGTTATTCTGCCTATTTGAGAAATTGTGTGAATGTTCAGGAAGGGAAGATTTCAGGAATGAAAACTCATGATTGTCATATCATGTTGGAAAGATTAATACCTCTTGCAGCTAGGGACTTCTTTCCGAAGGCTATAGCGGACCCCTTAATTGAGTTTGGCAATTTCTTCAAGAATATATGTTCGAAGGAGCTAAGTTTGAAAGATTAATCAGCCATGGATTCTGAAATCGCCATAACCCTCTGTAAGTTGGAACGTGTATTTCCCCCGACATTCTTCGATATCATGATTCATTTGGCCATCCATCTACCTTGGGAGGCAAAAATTGCTGGACCCGTCCAATATCGTTGGATGTATCCAGTGGAAAGGTATGAATTTCATTAAATTTAATAATTTATTGTTTTTCGTTTTTACTAATTCTTGAAACATGTCCAATTTTTTTTCTTTTTCTTTTTTACTAATTCTTGAAACATGTCTAAAATTTTATTGTTTTTGAAGTGTTACGTTGTCCGATGAAGAGGATTAATTATTAATATTTCCTACTTTTTTAACTAGGTATTTGAAGAAATTGAAAGGTTGGGTTCGAAACAAGGCAAGACCAGAAGAATCTATTGCTGAAGCATACGTGATTGATGAGTGCGTTACATTTTGCTCGCAATACATGACGGATGTGGAAACTCGATTTAATCGTCCTGAAAGAAATGATGATAGTATTCCGGAGGGAACCGTTCACCCACATAATTTGTCCATTTTGCCACATGCCGGTCGTTTTATTGGTACATTCGTCATGAAAGACTTTAATGATGATTTGTTCAAAGCTGCAACATTTTATGTCTTGCAAAACTGTGACGAAGTCGAGGATTTTAGGAGGTACGTACAATTTATACTTCTTCAATACTGTGTGTATTGCTACAATTAATAATCATTATTTTAAGAATTTGCATATGTATGTATACTATATGTAGACAACATAAGGAATTTTTGGCTGGACGCGGTGTGCGAATGGTTGAGAGAGTGCACAGGGAAGAATTCCAAAAGTGGTTCGCTATTCAGGTAATTAACTATTTTGACACGTAAATTTTGAAGTGTTGTCGTATTATGATATAGTGTTGTCGTATTATGATATTCGTGTACAAGCCAACAAAAAAAATTGCTTCATGATGCAGGTGGCCAAAATGATTGATGACAATGTTGCAACTTTGCATCCCTCTATGTTGACTTTGTCTCGAGAGCCGGACAAACGAGTGTTGCACTACTCAGGCTATTGCATCAATGGATTTAGATTCCACACGCAAGATCACGAGATTAGAAAAACAAGTCAAAATAGTGGAGTCATGGTGCGAAGTGAGGAAGGTGTGGGGATTCCTTACTATGGCGTAATTGAAGATATCATAGAGTTGCGATATACTGAAGACCTTCGTGTAGTGTTATTCCAATGTGATTGGTATGAAACCACGCGAGAAGGCGTAGGCTATAGGAGGGATGGCCACGGTGTTATTAGCCTCCATCGAAGACGAAGGCGACCAACGGACGAACCTTTCGTTTTGGCAAGTAAGATAACCCAAGTGTATTATGTGCAGTGTGCCAGAGATCCGGAATGTGACATGGTGGTTGAGACAAGGCCGAGGAATTTTTATAATGTGGCGGATGTCGAGGAAATTTTAGAAGAACAAGCATACCAAGAAGACGAAATGACTAATGGGGGTCGAGTTATCGAGGATGAGGACGACAATGTTAACTTAAACTTGCGTGGCATGTGTTATGAAGAATTTCTTTAATCATGTAATATGACTTCTAAATTTTGTTTTCCTACATTACGAACTTGTTCTTTTATATACATTATTAGTTTTCATTTTTTTAAACATATACATTATGGTATTGTTATTTTCTCTTGAATATAGTCTTGAAAGCTAAAATATCTATATTCATAAAAAAAAATATTATGTATATTAGAGATAGAAAATATTATGTATAAAAAAATATCTATAGTCGTGAAAGCTAAAAAATATTATGTATATTAGAGATAAAAAATATTATGTATAAAAAAATATCTATAGTCTTGAAAGCTAAAAAATATTATGTATATTAGAGATAAAAAATATTATGTATATTAGAGATAAAAAAATATTATGTATAAAAAAAATATCTATAGTCTTGAAAGCTAAAAAATATTATGTATATTAGAAAATATTATGTATAAAAAAAATATCTATAGTCTTGAAAGCTAAATTTTTTTTATTTATATTAGAGATAAAATTTCTATTTTGTTACATTGGGTTAAATCGCCAAAAAAGGGGTTAAATCACTTATATTCGAAAAAATTGGGTTAAATTGCAATACACAGCAGCGTTTAAAAAAAAAATTCACACCACACTCCAACACAAAAAAAGGCGACGCATGATGATAAGCATCGACAGGTGGGTGTCAAAGAGGGAAAACTCCCCTTCGATCGATTGAGTTCCTATTTCCCCTCTTTTCCATTCTCATTTCAGACGACGAACCCTAATTATTCCACCCTTCGATCGATTGACTTCCCCAGACTTCCCTCGAATGAAATCGCTATGGAAACTCTCGCCGCTTTAAGACTGAGTGAAGGAGACAGCGGAGAATCCATCATCAGATGGAGAGGCGCACGACGCGAGAAGGCTATCGGGATTGGCCGCTGCGTTTCTGGGAGGTACGAAGCGTCTGGACTTGTTTTGATTCATTGAATTAATTACAACATGCATTTACTTTCGATCATAATTGTGAGTTGCCCGTTACTTGATTCATCAGAGTTTTTGGCCTTCAATTCTTTACCCTATTCCTAGAATCAACTAAGCGAACTAGTTTAAATTTATTAGGATTCTTCGATTGATTAGGAGTCTTCTATTTATAACGAATGTCCTCACACATTACTTTTACATACACAGAACCCCTCCCCTCAGGAAATAAAAAACACAGAACGAAAAGCTTTATTGATCTGCTCGTGCTAGCTAGATGGGAAGGCCAAAAAAGGCTGAGAAGTCAAAGCCATCCAAAAGGCCAATGGAGGAACCAGGAAGGTCAGCCACTCTAGATACTGTCGAAGTGGTTCCTCAGGAAAATGAAACCGTGCCAAAAACTCAGCAGGCAACAAGGGAGGGTGAACATTTGAATGAGTTGGAGAATGAAGAGGTTCAGCCCCCGAATGACGACATAGTTTTTGAAGAGGACGTGAACCTCAACTAGGGGGCTCACTCTACTGGGGGAGGTTCTTCAGCTCAGAAGAAGAATGGCAGAGGTCCTGGAATAGGGGTGAAGCCTGGACATGGCCTTCACCTTGAGATACATGACAACCGGTAATAAATCATGATATTGCCCTTCTACGTGACAAGCTGTAATTTCCATTGAGAATGAGGCCTTATGAACGTTATTTTGTATTTTCAGGAGCGTCACACCACAGGCTTCCCATGAACTCACTGCTATCTTCAAAAGGGGCATCACTGGTCCATGGATTAAGTTCTCGGAGTACCCTGCTTCTGCTTTGCAGACCGTGATTTCTCGTTTCAAGGAATCTGGGTTCACATGCTCTCTTCCAGAAGAAGAACTCAATGTTCATCTCAAGGAACACATCAAGAGGAACTTTTCCCAGTGGATGTATGGGTTCCGCAACCGAGTCTTCAATCAATATCGTACCCTTGCTGAAAGGATTAACAATCCACCTACTGAAATCCCTGCTCATATTTGGAGGGAAATGGTTAACAAGTGGAGTGATCCAAACTGGAAGGTAATTTACTGCTGTCTAAACTTGTGTATTATGATTATTTGTGTTTGTATCTAATTTGCATATGTATGTTTACACCCCGGCAGAGCACCAGTGATAAGAACAAAGCCAATCGTGAGAAGTCTGAGCTCACTGCTACTGGCGGATTTGTTCCCATGGCGAAGTTTAGGCTTGATTAGGTACCCCAATATGTTCTCTTGTATTTAATAAGAACGAAGCAAAGGTCCAGAAGTGTGAGCTCACTGCTGCTGCGTTATTCTTGTGTTTGCAGATCAAGAAGACGGGAAAAGAACCAGATCCTATAGAGACATTCAAGAAGTTCCATGTGAAGAAGGGCAATGGTGAATTCACCACCCCAAAAGCTCAGACCATACATGTAAGTGCATTGCATGTTAAGTAATTTTAGCTTTCTTCTTCTTTTTTTAAATCATTTAAACTCAGCGTGTTAGTTATTAATTACTATGTGTGTAGGCTGAATTGAAGAATAAGGAAGCTGAGAAGTTGAGTCAAGGGGAAGAGGTGAACCAGTTTGCGATTTATGGTGAGGTTGTAGGAAAACAGCCTAGGAAACGTGTGTTGGGAATGGGTTATGGGGTAACCGGTGTGGATGTTTTTTGCCCTACCTCCGGTCAGGGCTGCAGCAAAAGGTGTGAAGAGGACCGAAGGCAAGAGAAGGTGAAGAATGATGAGATGATAAGAATGCTGAAAGAAGAGCTAGTGCAGGTGAAGAATGGAATTCCTCAGATTGTCGAGGATACATTGAAGAGGCTAGGAGTTAATTTGGCAGAGTCCTCAATGGTAAGTGTTTGTTGCTGTTTTTTTAGTTGGTTGAGCATGATTAATCGTATGAACTTATCATAATCTATTTAACTTTGTAAATTAGGCTGGAGACAAGGGGGTGAATGATGAAGATGAAGATGGAGACGAGGAAGTGAATGATGAAGATGCGGATGGTATTGACGATGAGAACAGCTCCCCCTGATGATGATGATTACTAAGTTTGCAGCGCTTGGAAGAAAGCAGCAGTAGGAACTTTGCAAGTTCCAATTTTCAATCGGAAGTTTGCAGCTAGGAAGAAGGCAGTCTTAGGAACTTTGCAAGTTCCATTTTTCAATCGGATTATGTTTATGTTTATGTTTTGTTTTGTTAAGTGTTTGGTTGTTTTGTTTTATGATTGAAAAAGTGTTTGGTTGTTTTGTTTTATGTTTGAACAAGTGTTGAATGTGGTCTCCTTTTAAGACAGTTTTGGTGGTTAGGCCACCTAATTTTATGGAGAATTTTCATTTTTTGCTAATATATTGCATTGGTTAATTTCTTTTATGCTTTTAATAAATTACATGCAAAATAAAATGTATTATTATTATTTCTCAGTTTTCATCACTAATAATATATAGTAAATATATTTACAAAATTGGAAAAAAATTGTAGTTTTAACGATATAATTTGGTTACAGTAACACTAAATTCGGTTACAATTGTCGAGTTGCTTCCCACAAATATTTTGTGTTGCAAGTATTCTATTTGTAATGCATGTTAAAAATATTCTTTTTAACACAACAATTTGGTTAGATTTAATATGTTTATGCCGACGTATATTTTGTGTGACAAATATCTTATTTTTAACGCAACAATCTGGTTACATGAACACAAAAGTTGGTCTAAATTAATTAGTTTCTTCCTACGAAACTTTTGCATCACAAATATTCGATATTTTCTTCTGACCTTATTTTCTCGTTGGAAACTAAATTTACAATTATTAGGAATAGTTTTTAGTGACGCAAGATATTCATTATAAATATCACAGGGGTAATTTAGGAACATAATTAACCCTCGCAAAAATGTTCTTTTACGACAAACAACTGTGGTCAAAACGATCAAAGGGTATTTTCAGAAAAAAATGTCATTTTTTTACTAACGAATTTTTTATTTACTAACAAACACAGTTTCCTCAATTATAGTTTATCTAACAAAATGTACTCCTCACAAAAAATATTTTATCCCTTAAAAATATATTTGGTCAAACAATTTCGTTAAGTACATTTCTTTTCCGATCACGATATTTTGCATAATGACAAAAAATAATTGTCACAAATGTATGATTTTCTGACGCAAATATATTTAAACTATTAGCGAGGGACCTTTACCCCACGACCCACCAACGACTGTATTTCGTCAAAATAACCCTATTGTGACGAGAAAAGGCCTTTTTTGATGCCAATTGTCTGGTAACATCTGCCAGTCTTTTTTGTAGTGTTAGTAACAAAATTTAATGAGGCAATTCTAAACCAGGTAGTCTTAGGGAGGTAGGGACCACCCAAACCTCTAAGTGTATGGTTAGAACAACGATCATCTAACGTTAGTCTCTGAAAATTGGCCCTCCAAATGAATTTGACTATATCCCTCTGAGAAGTTGACGAATGTCGACTTTAGAATGTCCTTCCAGTGTGACACAAAGGAGGTCGATGTTACGAATCAAGAGTAGACCATCTCGAGAAACTAGCAGTATGGGTAGTTACGGCCTTACGGGTGAGCAATCATAAGATGCTAAACACCAATGGTGAAGTGCAGATGTTCATTTGCGAACTTTGTCACCAAACTAATAGCACAATGTCAGTAAGGATGATCAGTTGAGTTGAAGTAGAGTTTGGAGCGATCAGGTGGCGAAGGAGACTAGGTTGGAGGCATTGTAAGGAGGGCCATAAGTGGTGGAGGAAGAAGAAAAGGATTGGCAGACGAGAATTCTTCGACTTGATGAGCGAATTGAGTAGTGAGGATCATGGCCTGTGGCATTAGTTGAGTAACCTTGAAACTATTGTATTGCGTGATTTCCAGATTTTTTCATAGTAAGCAAATGAGTTTGAAATTTATGTTATGATTGTATATAAAGTACATTAATCTCCACCACCAAGTATAGAATTTTCTTGCACGAATTGATTTAAGATATAATTCAACTCTACCATTTAAAGCAATGCAAATACTATTCCAGCCAAAAACTACTTAATGCCTTCATACTTAATACCTTTCTTTAAACTTTACTGTAAAAGTAGGTTTATTCAATACATTACTACATACACCATCATAGAATTAACAATCTACAACAACACTATTATCTCCTTAAGTTTACCATCAACAACAACAATGAATTAGAGTCAGTCGAAGGACATGTCCTATACGCTATGACCAAACATAAGATATGCACGAATCAAACCAAAGAAAAAAAAGTTATTGTATCTAACTCAAAAGATCACGTTGACCATGTTGGCCCCCATTAATATCCACTGTCGCCATGATGTTGGCCGATGTGCCATCTGTGTCATCCCCTGCTGTATGACTTCGGTGATGAATTCCATCATGGGTGTGTCCATCGTCTTCTGAGTTCTCCTTGTGGTGCGGATGATCAGATTTCCCATCGTGCGCCTTCTTGTGGGCTTTTTTGTGCCATTGCATCAATGCCTTTGATGTTTGCTCGTCGAAGATCGATCGTTTCATTGTCGAACCCATCTAAAAAAAAAAGAACAAGATATCATATTGTTATATCAATTATGAATATTGAAATTATATTATGGTCATTTTCAATTTGATTAGAACCTGAGTGACAAGGGCGTAAAGAGGGAGCGTGATGTAACTACATAGAAATTGAGCTCCAATCCTGTTTATAAACTTCACATTTGTCAGACTATCAACAAGTTTAGCTTATCTATTCATCTCTCTATCATTGGCTAACTCTCTACCTATATATACATCAGCTGAATCATATTGAAAGATGGGTTTAGGCTTTTAATTGTTTGTTTTACCCGATAGTAACTCTGATCACTGGGATTACAAGGTGTTCGTGGAAGCAAGAATCCCACCCAAACTCATACTGCAAGATAATAAGGAAGGGTAAGAAAACCCCCAAGATGATTTCGAGCATTGCTTCAATTCAAATCTTACCCATATCCAAAAGGAATAAGTGAGCTCAAGCGCATTCTGGAACAGAGTAAAGTGGATGAGGTAGAGGACCAACTGAGGCCAACTGAACCAAAAATGTCTGTCAGAGACCTGCACAAGGGGAATCCCTTGTACCACAGCATGCCTTTCCGTGATCTCAATCGCCATCTCCGTTATGATTGCTTGAAGCTTTGTTCCAACTGCCAATATCACCTTCACAAACACCAAAATATCCACAATCAATACCTTCTTCTAGTTACTCAAAGTCTTGGGTTCTACTTTGTCCATCATCAACTTAGTCTAGCAAAAGATTACAAGGAGAGAGGTCCTTACAACTACTGGAAGCAAAGAAAAGTAGAACATCACATGCCATCCTGAAAAAAAGGTGTTTGAAAAGGTTAAGAAATGGAGAATGAGTTGAAATGATGTGAAGTGACTGAATGAAAGAACTTTCACTGACCATGAACATTCAGAAGCATGAACAAAACCACAGAAGCCCATAACAGTGGACTGCCACACAAACAGAAGTTTCAGTTTAGAACGGAAGAAATATTAGAAACCAAAACAAGAAGCTAATTTTACCAACCTGATTCCCACAACCACCTTGAAATCATCTTCCAGAGATCTCTTGATGTACTTTTGGAAATCAAACTTAGTCCCAGGTGCCAAATGAACCTGCACCAGATCAGTTTCACTCCATCGTTCAATGACTTCAACAACAAACATGTCTCAGCAAGTTTTTAAAACCTGCAATTCCTTCGATTTAACTCACAGAGATGAAGCCGTGGCGCATTGTCAAGTAGTCGGCTCTGCTGACAGACCTAAAGAACTGCCTGAAGAAGCATACCTACACAGCACAGCAAAACACCAGTTGATTTTATTTTTTTCTTCCACCATTGAAATTGTGCAGAAGCAGAAGTCCCCTTTTTGAATAAGTTCCTTACCACATAGAAGGATACTGGCGTTTTGGTCCAAAAGCTAGTGTGGGATTTAACAAAGGATGTCTCATGAGTAAGCCTGAATCTCGTTGGATCTGCGTGAATGATAATCAAAATGAGGTATAATACTCGTACGTATGGCGCGATTGATTGATGTGAATAAGTATCATATTTGATTGACGTATGTAAGCATCAAGTTCTTACAGAAGAAGAGTTTTTACCATTCAAATGTTCGTGCTCCTGGGCACCTATAGTTTCCCATTCCTTCCACCCACGAATCTAGCACAAAAAAAATTAACACCGAATTTTAGCTCCTACCCAAAAGCTAATTGTGAGAGCTCAAGATCAAGGTCATATATTGGTTTAATTTAACCTTTAATCGCCCAAGCATCATGGTTATGGCGCTGTAGATAACATGGAAAACCGCTAGGAAAAATATGAATATGTGCAGTTGGTGAAGCCCATTCACTGAAATCATCGGCAATTTTCCCTGAATGAAACGTGGGGAAGGGCCAAAAGGAGCAAAATTTTTAAGAACCCAATTGAAAGTGTGAACGCAAATTTGGTTAATTGATGGATTAAGGCATCACATGTCCACAATGTATAGGTCCACCATGCCCACTGAGCTCTCTCCGTTCAAACCAGAGCAGCCTCCGGTGATTCTCTGCGGCGGCAGCTGCAGCGACGGCACCCTCGGCACCTTCTTCGGATTCTCCGCCGCCGGCCTTATCCGGGCTAGCAGTTTCGTGGCCGGCGGTGTGACTCAAGTCGCAGGGCAACATAGAGTTGGCATATCTGGAAGCCACGCAGATTTGGGCGATGTAGTTTTGACTGAACGTCAGGGTCAGTGATATGAATCCCAAAACCATTAACTCTGTAAGGAAAACATTAACCAAAAGATGTAACCTTTTTACCACAGATCATTGATCTTTCTTCTTTCCATTTAAACAAACCAAAATTTATGCGTTTACCTCCTTTGATTTTGGCTAGAGCTTCCACCAGGGCTTTCTTATGCCTCTCGTGAAACCACTGAGAATCAACACATTCGATTAGAAACAAGATCTATGGAGAAACATTTACTTAATTCCGGAAAAGGAAGCCCATTTGGTTCATTTGAAATAGAGGGTTGATTAATCGTTAACATCATTGTTACCTCTTCAGTCAAATGGAGGAATTTTTCCAAGACGATGGAGATTACGATGATGGCAGCGCAAACAACTGCGACGGCCCACGTCGGCGTGGCGTCGAGCTCCCTCGGTCGGGCTTCTCCTGCTCCTCCTCCTCCTTCCCCGCCTCCCCCCATCTATCTCTAAAGCTGTACCCAATTCCTACTCCACAAATATAAATAAGAAGACGTGGTTGTTCGAATTACAGAGGTTAGAATTTGTTCAGTTCTGATGAAAAAAAAAACAGAGTCTCTTTTGCTCTGTTACGAAATATGAAAATTGGTGGGCCAATAACAAAATGGAAAGAAGAAGAGAAAACAGAGCACAAGGAAGGAAAGTGGGAGAGAAAGGATCGTTCTTCTTCTTCTTTGCTCTACATTTCTTTCATCTGTGATTCATCATAGACTAAAAATGGCAAAAAGATTTGGAAACAGAGGGAGAGGCAGAGAGGAAGAAGTTGGAGAAGGGACCGGCTGTCATTCAACGAAGCTATGTTTCGTTCTCTTTCCCGCTTTCTCCATTACTGACACTTTGCGCCCAGCCCATGATACTGTTTTTGGCCTTTTCACTATGAAGGACCAACTCTAAGCAAGCCCAACTGGCATGAAAATCTACATCACCATTTCATTTCATATATGCTTTTGGTAGAATCATTCCATTAGTATTGATCATTATTTTGTTCTCTGGTTGGAATATCAATTTATGGTAATTTTATGTGTGTATTTTTACACTATTAAGATACTACTGAGTTTCATAACAAACAAATGCATCAAGGATGCTAAGATACTACTCACATTACTTTTCACAAGATTTTTTTATGGAACTTTTTCACAAGTTTTGTGATAAATGGTTTCTACTCGTGGTACTATATAGTGTGATCTTATTTCTTTTCAAACTCGTACCTTTTTCTATCTTAGTATTTAATTGTCAATAAATTTTCCTCTCTAATTTATTTATTCCTTCCTTTCTTTTTGGTTTACCCACACTCATCTTCTCTACATCACTAATCAAAGATCCGGAAATTTTCCTTTGGATTGAATGAGACAGAGGAGCTTGCCTAGGTAAAAAGTTGGTTTTGAAGGTGCACCATCGGTGCCCTATGATTTCTCACCTATTCTTTGCAGACGATTCTTATTTGTTTCTCCGTGCCTCTCTTATGGAATGTCATAATCTTCTTCATATTCTTAATTCTTACCAGTAGGTGAGTGGTCAGAAGGTCAATCTTCAGAAATCCATTGTTACCTTTAGTAATAACGTTTCTGCAGATGAAGCCTCCGTAATTATCTCTCTGCTTGGCATGGAAATCAGTGGACCCCAAGATCGTTATCTTGGACTTCCGATGCACGTCTTGCGATCAAAGCAAGATACTTTTCGTTTTGTTGAGGAAGGTCTGGTTACCGGATTCAAGGATGGAAATCGAAGTATATGTCATTAGCGACAAAGGAAACAGTGATTAAATCTGTGGCTTTGGCCCAACCGATTTAAGCGATGTCATGCTTTCGAATTCCTTCGTTTTTTTGTAGGCGTTTGAATGGGCATCTTGCTCGCTTTTGGTGGAGTCAACAGGATAGAGAGATTGGCATGAGATGGACCTCTTGGCGTGCTTTATGCCACCATAAATCAAAGGGGGGTCTTGGCTTTCGAGATTTAGATTCCAATAACATTGCATTGCTTGTCAAACAAGCATGGAGGATCGTCCAGGATCCGGATAGCCTTTTAGCTACCATGTATAAAGGCAGGTATTTTCCCAACTACTCTTTTCTTCATGCTACTGCTGGTACGCGTCCTTCATGGGCATGGCAGGGTGTACTATTGGGTAGGGATCTTTTGGTCCAAGGCCTTCGTTGGTTAATTGGCCGTGGAACATCGGTTCATATTACAAATGATGCTTGGCTACCCACCACCCCTCCTTCTAGGCCGATTCTGCTTCCTGGGGTTGTCTTACCTGACTCCTTTGTTTCATGCCTAATTAATCATGGCCAAGGCTCTTGGAAGGAGAGCATTCTTTCATATCTTTTTGATACTGCCACTGTCCAAATCATTATGGCTATTCCTTTGCCGATTTTTCCTGTGGCTGACCGCTTGATTGGGCATTATGAAGTTTCAGGTGAATGTTATGTTAAATCTGGTTATCGTTTAGCTGCGGCTAAGTACATTGCTGACTTTTCCACGGTTCCATCGTCTTTTGACTCCCGTTCTTGGAAGTTTCTTTGGTCACTTCCTGTTCCTCCAAAGCTTAAATTTTTTCTTTGGCGATTGGTTAAAGGTTTTCTCCCTGTTCGTGATGTGCTACGTGATAAGGAATTGATAGCTGATGATGATACTGAGGCTTACGCTTCTATGGTGGTGAGGCAGAGACTCTTGCTCATCGTTTCTTGGATTGTCGGGTTGCTTTGGAGTTGTGGGATTTGTTGGGGTACAACCATATTCTTGCTCAAATTCGCTTGTGCCATGTTGCGATTGGTTGGTGTATGCTATTTTTTATGCAGGTTTATCCAAAGTAGAGATTTCACGTTTGGTTTTTCTTTACTGGAGGCTCTGGAAGTCCAGATATTTGGCTACGTATGATGGTATTCAGTATTTATCTCATGTTTTATCACGACATTATTACTCTAAGGTTGCTGAATGGGAGCGAGCACAGGCCCATCCGGAGAGATCTTTGCCTCGCCGTTCTCCTGCGTCTAGTGGGGTTTTACCTCGTGATCAATCCCCTCCATCCATTCCTCCTGGATCAGTGTTGGTACATTTTGATGGCGCCACCAAAACTTTGGTTGGATGTGCCATTGGTTTTGTTGGTTTTGCAGAGGCTAATAATGCTATATTTGCTTGGGGCCGTTTTATTCCTAATATTGATGACCCATTTCTCGCAGATCTCCTGGCTCTTCACGACTCCTTACGTTGGTGCCTGGCTCACTCGTTCACTAATGTTTTGTTTTGTGGGGATGCGTAGGTGATCATTCGAATGATCAACGCGAAGGACTCGGCGCACGCGGTGGGCGGAGCTCTCCTGCAAGAGATTCAGGTGTTGCGGGCTTCTTTCCTATGTGCAACATTACATTTCGCTCCCCGTAGGTATAATAGGGCTGCCCATACCGTGGCAAGACAAGCCCTTGGAGCGATGGTCCAAAATCTTGTTGACCATCGTGTTTTATTTATTTAATTTTCCTAGCCTGGTCTTAGGAGACCTTGTATTTTGTCGTATCTATGCTGCTTCCCCTTCGGGATAACTATGGCAAAAAAAAAAAAAGAGTTGGTTTTGTATTTTAACTTTTCTTCTGAGATCTTGTTTTTTCCAGTCGAGCATACACATAAATATCATTAATAGTAACTCACCAAAAATGGATCCACTAACTATCAAGTCGACTCAATAATTTATAGATCTAAAAGTTCAACTTAATTTTTCCCTATTTCATGTTAATCAATAGGTATAAAATTTCTAAAAATCTAATGATTGAGATTAAACTCGAGTTTTGAAAATACATAAAAAATAGATTATTTTTTATATACAAAACGAATTTATTTTCTTTATACTTCGAGAAATAATTTTTTGAATCACATATACGTACAACTATGGTACATTTCATACCGACAAGACTTGTTGCAAATTTACCATGATATAATTTTCCATATGACCATGCTAAAGGATGTTTTTTTAAATATCAAAGTGGATATAATTTTTTTCATAATTAAAGGGGATTTAATTTAGTAGACCATAATTAATTTGATTTTTCTATTGTTTTTGAAAATTTAAGTTAAAATAAGGTATAGTTGTTAACTTTTTTTTTTATCAAAATATGCTAATAGTCCTTAATAATTAACAATGAACTGGTAATTTTGGTTATAGCTGGTGTATAATATAACGTTGAAACAATAGAACAGTAATGAAATATGTTTCGAACCGATAAACACAACCATCAAACCTACAATAATCGGCTTAAAAAAGAAAGGAACACACAAAACGAAGATATAGAGGAGAAAATAGGAAGCCAAACCATAGAAATTAAGAGGAAGTAGAAGCTAATAACACTGGTACAACAAATCCATCCCAGGATAATTATCATAAACTGTCATACAACTTATCACTTAGTACAAAATGTTAACCAAAGTTTAATTTTGCTCGTTCCAATAAAATACGTTCGGACGAATAACAAAATTGTCATTTTGTCCATTTCCATCCAGAATTTTGTTAACTTTGTATATTCAGCAGTCCATGAACCAAAAATATGAATAAAAAATTCATATAACCATAAAATTTTGACATGAATTACTCGCGTAATAGGCTAACAGTTCTTACAACTAATCCGCCAAAATAATTCATCTGAAATACCGTTGGTGCATTAGTGATTCCAAAAGGCATTACCAGGAACTCATAATGCCCATATCTTGTTCTAAAAGTTGTCCATGAGGTTGCTCCATCTGCCACTTTCAGTTGATGGTATCCAGGCCTCAAATCAATCTTAGAAAAGACCGATGCACCCTGCAATTGATCAAACAAGTCATCTATTCTTGGGATGGGATACCGATTCTTCACTGTTGCTTTATTCAACCTTCGGTAGTCAATGCACTTTCTCATGGAGCCATCTTTTTTCTTGACAAACAAAACCGGTGCACCCCATTATGATATGCTAGGTCGAATAAACCCCTTGTCCATCAAATCTTGCAATTGCTCTTTAAGCTCCTTCAGCTCAATTGATGCCATTCGATAGGGTGCCATTGAATTCGGTGTTGTGCCCGGTACCAATTCAATATCAAATTCTACTTCCCTTTCTGGTGGAAGGCCGGAAAGTTCTTCGGGGAATACATCAGGAAATTCCCTTACTACCTCAACATCTTCAACCCTCTTCTCATTTACAATAGTTATTTGAGCAAGAAAGGCTTCACAACCTTCCTTCACTAATCGAAAAGCTTCCAAGGCATAATGAAAACCTTGAGTCTCTGTTTTCTTAATGTCTCGGAATACAACAAGACCTTTGTTTGGACTGTTGAATAACACTTCTTTCTTTTGACAATCCACACCAGCTCCATGTGTTGCTAGAAAGTCCATCCCAAGGATGACGTCAAATTCATCAAAGCGTAGCAGAATTAAATCTGCTGCTAGAAAAGCTTCTTCCACACAAATGAAGGAACTTCTAATAACTGAGTCTACCTTCAGGGTATCTCCCACGTGTGTTTTAACATTTAAGGTATAACATAGCTTATCTGATACTAAGCGTAGCATATGCGCAAACATATATGACATGAATGAGTGTGAGGAACTAGTATCGATCAAATCATATAATTGCATGCCAAGAATAGAAAGCATACCAGTCACTACTTCTGGGGCCACTTCTGCCTCACCTCAAGTCATTGCATAAACCCTTGGTGCTCCTTGTGCTCTGGTACCCTGTGTACCACTTCCTGATGGCTGATTTCGACCACCACCTCTACCACCCTGTGAACCACCACGACCTCTCTGAAATCCACTACGACCTCCTTAGTAACCACCTTTGGTTGGGGCTCTACTAAATTGCACTGAGGGCTCGGACTAAGTAGCTCCTCCTCCTCCCACATGAGGACAATTCCTCATGATGTGCCCAAGTTGGCCATAGTGAAAGCATACACCAGAAAATCTCCTACACTCTCCCAAATGCCTCTTCTGACAAACTTGACAAAATGGAAATTGTGGCGCTATGGAAACTGGTGCCTTGTACAATGTTCCTGACATAGATTGACTCGGCGTTCTCTCATAAGCACTAGGAACCTTCCTTGGTGGGTAACGAGGTCCAACATAATTTACTCCCTACTTCCTCTTCATTTCATCCTCCTTGGCCTTGTGTTCCTCTCGACCCTCACCTTCATAGGCTTCATACCTAAGTGTTGCTTCCTTGATAGTGGCCAAGTTCTCTTCATAAACCCTGTGGATCTTTTCTTTCAAACCTAGGCGCAGACCATGTAATTATCTCATCTTCTTCTACTCAGTATCTGCCAACCCATCTTCCAAATAGAGTAGTCAGACAAACTTGATGGTATACTCAGTAACTGTCATGTCCCCCTGCTTAAGGTTGGCGAATTCGTTATTCTTTTCCTTGATAAAAGCTTCGGGAAGAAACTCTATCTTAAAGGCCTTTAGGAACTCCTCCCATGTGAACTGAACTCGTTCACCATTAACTCTAGAGACTGAGGACCACCAGCTCCTCGCGTACCCCTTTAGCAGAAAAACAACATATTGCACTTTTTCCTCTAGGGTCGCATAAAGATACTCAAACACATCTTCCATCTCCCTCAATCATTCTACCACAACATCCGGACTCACATCTCCTTTAAAGTCCCTACCGCCCAAACTTTTCATCTTTGCATAGTCTAATACTGGTTGTCTCGCTTCAACGACCCCTACTCCTCTCGACTGGTCAGTAGGAACATTTTCACAACTTTTGTGTGAGCTACAAGAAAACATTGACCTTAGATTGATCTACACAAAATTCAGTCTAAACCAAATCTCTCACTTGGTTAACACAAAATTTTCAAAATAATTAATTGGAAAATAAGTTCAAAACTCAATTTTGAAAACTATGATGCAAGTAATTCCATCTAACATATCAATGCTCATAATCATGTAAACTCAATTCACAGTTTAAGTCATTATAAGGTACTCCCCTCCTTAGGAGTATTTAAACCTCACATTGGGCATAGTACGCCATAACAACAAAAAGAGGGAACCAGGCTCCGATACCAAACTGTAACACCCTACCCTGTACGTTTTGCCTGATCATATTGTCCATACAATTGCAGTGGAATTTAAAACTGGTGTTACATTAATTACCAAAATCAACCAATAAAATTTCGACATGAATTACTAGCGTAAGGGCTAACAGTTCTTGCAACTAATGCTGCAAAATAATTCATCTGAAATCCCTGCATTCGTAGACACACATATATACTCACGATCATATACATTGGATTTCATAGCCATAGTCACAGTTTCATACTTCACAACTGCATACCTAACTAATACGTGCCATAGTCGTCACAACTTACACAACCACACAAATATACACATATCAACTTTCCACACCTGTGGATATCTAATCAGAAGCTAGTATGCAATGAAATACATTCTCAAAACATTTTTACAAAAGAGGCGTGGATCACTGGCCAAAATCCCGAGTAGTCGTCCAAGCACAAAATAGTTGAAGACCATACCTCATCTTGGCTTCAACTCTAGCTGAGCTCCCACCTAACACTTCTATATTGTTGTTGCTGATGATCTGCTTACACATGGCATAAATAGAGGAAAAGAATAAAAGAGGGTCAGCTCATGGCTGAGTGAGACAATCATTGCATCGTGAGTTCATAACAGAGCATACTATACCATACATCTAGAAATCAAGCCAAAACACTAGGATCGGACCTCAGCCATTCTCATATCCCAATGGGCAAAAGACTCAACCCCCTTGACTTATGCATATGCGTCTTATCATGTTTTACTTATAGGCGCCTAGCTAATCCCATGCTAATAACTCTCCTAGGAAACATACCCCACATCCCGTCAGATGTAGTCATACATACCCCAACATCCCGACGGATGTGGTCATACACACCCACACCATTATGGGTGTAGTCATACCCCGACACAGCTTTGGGTGTGGTCAAATGTCATGAAAAATCTTCAGTCACCACCACATGAGAGGTATGACTATCATACTTATCATAATAGAGTAATAGCATAGGGAGCCCTAATTACTATGTAATTGACCATGAGACCACAACACTCATATTTGGTATCCTTATACATGATTCATATCTCATCCTGCTTAATCATAATTCGTTACTTGCACATGTACTTGACTTGGCCATAATTGGCTCAACATAGATAAAACAGGAGTCGTATAATTGCTTAATCATAATTCGTTACTTCCTCACCGAGTAGTTGTTTTGGAGATGCGACGCCACGAACGCTTCTCCCATTGTCACTGAAATAAGTAGTACAAACGGGGGACATTAGATTAAGAGGGTAAGATGCAGAGTTTCTCAACAGAGAGGGAGACTCAAAGCTTGAAAAGAGAAGAGAAAGGCGCAAAGCTCACATGAAGCTCAGTGTATTGGACACCTCTAACTTTTTCAGTTATCGCCACCACCATACCCATAGCCAACACCGGCTCTGACTGAATCTCAGCTTTGAAAGTACCAAGCTTTATAATCGCAGTACCTGGAAACCGCAAAATGCGTATGAGAACAACATCGCAGAATAATAAAGAAAGTAAAAGAAAGAAACACCACCTGGGAAGGTATCGTACCCATCAGTCTCTGGCCAACATGGATCTCTTGATACCCACAACACCTAGAACCTAGACAGATCCATCCTCCGGTCACCCAGCCTCCCATCGGCGGTAAAAAATATTGCAGAAACTCATTGGGGCGAAATATAAACGAACAAACCCGTCTTATGAAAGAGAGAGAACAGTACCGTCAAAGGGAGAGAGAGTGACAAAAGGAGTTGTCAGAGGGTTGGCATTCGAAATCAAAACACTGCCAAGCAGGTCCACCAAGCAAACCGCGGGTTCCCACCAATTTCATGGGCTTCAACAAATCCCACCCTGCACCCTTCCCGTCCCACAAAAGATCCGCCTCCATGTTGTGGACTCGAAGAATATAAAGGGATGAGAGGATAATAAAAAAAAACGAAAGCGAGGAAAAGTTTCGCGTCGAGAGATTTTGGGGAGAAAGGAGATAGATTTGGGAGAACGAATAAAGCAAGGCAGAGCTAAAAAAGGAAAATCATGATCGAAGAAGAAAGAGAAACAGAGAACGACGTGGAGCTTTATCTACTGCCAACAGAAACAGAGAAAGAACCGCTAGCGCTCTCATTGTTTCAATGATTGACCTCCAATCCCCTTAAGGGTCTCTCTACTGTCAAGGTACCCATGCAACGGTTCAGGAATCGAAGAGGCAAAAGGCGACACAGTGTCCATCCAGCCCACTTGTGGCCAACACGAGGGTCCCAATTCTCAACCAACCGAATCCAAGAAGTCATCTGTTCCATCACAACTGAACCACCCAGTTCCATCCGTTTTCAATAAGGCCTCACCAAACGGCCGCCCACACCCAGGTCCCTTCCGAGTCGAAACAGTAGGTATGAGTCTGTAAGTACAGTAAAAGTAGAGTGACGCCACAGTAAAGGGCAATGTTGGGTGTTTTCTTTTTTCAATATGATGTGTGACCACTTGCTTTTGTTTGTTTTTTGTTTATGTAATTATATATAATATAATATAATATATTTAGGGTTAATACCCTAATTTGGCCTGAAGTTTAGGCTGAGTGACAGTTATAGCCCCATTTTTCAAATAAGACATCTACGGCCTACTTTTGAAATTATTAGACAAATTTGGCTCGGAACTTGTGATGACCGTTAATATTAACGGTCAAACACTTATTCCATTAGTGACTCAGCAAAAAACTATTGATGTGGTTATACATGGTGCCACTTCATTAAATAATATTTTTGTAATTTAATTAAAATTAAAAATTATAAGTTAACAAATTAAAAGATGGATCTCTTCTCCACTTTCTCTTCTCTGTTTCGCAGCTCCCCTTCCCCCCTCCCTCCACCAGTGCTTCCTCTACCCGCCGCCATCGACAACAAAACCGGACTATTCTCATCAGCTGCCGTTGATATATCGCCCCTCGGGAACCCCGCCTCTTCCGACGAAATTTATATCTCTACGGCAGCTTTCGCCGCAAACGATGTCGCCGATCAAATCGTCGGCGTAAAAGTTCGCCCCTCGCTGGCCCCAATCGCCGCCGCCGTCGGGGTCGATGTGGACACCCTCAACCGCCGCAACCTCCTATCGCAAACATACAAGCTACAACGCACCATCGGGATTTTGCGAAGCCCCGCCACAAGACGACAATAGTGGTGGGGATTTTTCAATTCAGAAGCCGCAACCAATGTCGTCCCAGTGATACGACTATGGGGTTTAGAGTGAGAAAGCGCCAGCCTAATATTGCCTGTAGATGCGCCTGCGCCCCGAAGCAAGGAGAGGAGAGTTGTAGGCATTCGTTCCATCCACCGACCCAGGATTGTAAGAATCCAGATCTGGTGGTGACGCACGTTCCCTCGACGAGCATCCTTCTCGAGATTCCCTCTCTTCAACGAATCGACGCGGTCTCTTAACAAATCTGTGTTAGTAACTACATATGATCTGCCATGACAAGTATTGGTTCTTGCTTCGGTTGCTTCGCCGGTGGACATGAAGAAGGGGATGAACCTGTTGGGACGGAGGCGGCGGGAGGAAGAGATGAGGGTCGGAGGTTTGGGGTTTGAGGTTTGGGGATTTTGGAATTTTTTTATTAATTGGGAGACAAATTTAAAAATTATTATTATTTAATGATGTGGCACTATGCGTAAGCCACATCAACCGTTTTTTGCTGAGTCATTAACGGAATAAGTGTTTGACCGTTAATATTAACGGTCAACACAAGTTTCGGGCCAAATCTGTCCAATCATTTCAAAAGTAGGCCGTAAATGTCTTATTTGAATAATGAGGCCATAACTGTCACTCACGTTAAACTTCGGGCCAAACTAGGTCATTAACCCATATATTTATATATGGAAGGGTTTATAATATATTATATATAATTAATACATATACTTATCCCATCGATCGATATTTCGATTTTCGTCGAAATACTATCAAAATACTCGATTTTAATCGCGTAATTTCTAACGATTGAAATATGGGTTTTGCCGGAATGAGATGTTACATAAAAGACAACTTCTAGTATACAGATTTCACTTAACACATTTATGAAAAAATACAGATGAATTTTCTCTTCCACAATCTCTGAATCTGGCATGGTATCAGAGCTACGCGCTCGTCCTTGATTTCTTCGTCGTTTTGTTTTTTCTCTCCAATTTTTCAAGTTTCAATTCAATGTGGAAGCTCTGAAAGGAGTTGGTCTGATTCCTCCGGCGATCAATCTTGACGCCAATCATCCATATTTCCTTAATCAGAATGAGAATTCGGCATTACTCTTCGCCTCGACACTGCTTCACGGCGGAAATGATCAATCATGGGCGAGATCTATGAGGATGACATTGTTAGCCAAAAATAAGATCGTATTCGTCAATGGCAAAGCGCCTCGTCTGGCCGACGGAGATCCTCTACTTCCATCTTGGGAGCACTCCAATCTAATGGTGTTAGGCTAGATCTATCGTTCGCTGGAGACGACCATCACTAAATCAATCCTCATGTTGGATTTGCGCGAGAGGTCTGGCTGGATCTACAAGAACGCATTGGCCAGGCAAACTTTGTGAGGATTTCAGATCTTCATGAAGAAATTTTTGGATTCAAGCAAGGTAATTTGACCGTCACTGAGTATTACAAAAGGTTAAAGTTATTTGGGATGAGTTCATTGCTTTCCGTCCTCTACTAAGTTGTTCTTGCAATCCACATTGCCACTATGGAGCTTTTACTCGTCTGAGGCATTACATTGATGCAGATCAAGTGATCAGATTTCTCAGAGGCCTCCGAGATTCTTTTAGCGCAGTGAGATTTCAAATTCTCCAGCAAGACATGCTCCCTTCCATCAATCGCGTCTTTGTTCAGGCGATTCAACAAGAACGTGAAACTCGGTATGGATCTGCTGGTTCCTCTGAGTAGCTGGCACCTATGGAGATGACATGCAACTTTGCTCCTTCTCAAGGTCAAATATCTGGTCAAGGTCGTCAAGTTCCTAAAGATGCAGCTAAGAAGCTGGTTTGTACCTTTTGTGGATACACTGGGCATACTATTGAGAAGTGCTTCAAAAAGCACGGGTATCCACATGGATACAAGGCTCGTGGAAAAGCTATCAATGCGGTTTGCTCTAGAGAGGTTGAAGGTCTTCCTGATCAGTTGATTGCTAGTGAAAGCTTCATGTTATCAAGGGAACAGTATCAAGCCTTCCTGGCTTTGATTTAGACACTGTAGCAGCCGACTACTAATCTGGGATCAATCAATTCGATGGCATTTTCCGGCCCTACTCCACCAGAGCACTCCACCGCAACTCTTTTTGATGATGCAACTTTAGAACAAGCTTCTTCCTCAACCTCACAACTCGCATATGAGGAAGTTACAGGTACCTATGTGCTTTCTGCTCTTACAAAACAGTCCCCTAGGTCTATAGAACAAGCATGGATAGTAGACACTGGTGCTACTGATCATGTGGCTTGTACATTAGATATGTTTGATTCCACTTTACTTGTTTCTAATTATTTTGTAACTCTACCTAATGGTTCAAAACAAAAGTTACTCACATTGGGACTGTTATTATGAACAACAACCTAAAAATATCTAATGTTTTACTTATTTCTACCTTCACATTCAACTTGTTGTCTATTATCAAGTTAACATATCATCACAAGTGTGCATTGACATTTCTTTCTAATAAATGTTTTGTTCAGGAGCTGTCAGCTATGCAGACGATTGATATAGCTTATCAGAAATCTGGACTCTACTATTTTCAACATGGAAATGTCGAATCCTCCATATCTATCCCTCATTTACTCTGTTCTGCATATAATACTGATAAAGACTCATTCGATTTGTGGCATTACAGGTTAGGACATGTATTTAGTCCTAGAATAAAGGGTCCACAAGCTAATTTTATTCCTATCAGTGTGAATTACCATTTTCACTGTAAGGTGTGTCCTCTTTCAAAACAAAAGAGGCTACCCTTTGTATCCATCACTTCTGTGATTCAGTTTCCATTTGAGTTAGTGCATTGTGATGTATGGGGTCCTTATAAGGAACCTACTATTGATGGTCATCGTTATTTTTTTTGCAATTGTGGACGAGTGTACTCATACTACATGGGTGTACTTGATGAAGTATAAATATGAAATTAGAGATTTGCTTGTTCATTTCTGTTCACATGTTAACACTCAGTTTGGTTTAAATGATAAAGTTATACGAACTGATAATGCACAAGAGTTTAACACTCCTAGTTTTTATGCTTCCGAGGGTATTATCCACCAAACCTCGTGTGTTCAAACTTTACAACAAAATGGTCGAGTCGAAAGTAAGTTACAACATATCATACAAGTAGCTAAAGCTCTCATTTTTCAAGCTACATTACCTTCAAAATTCCGGAGACATGCAGTTCTTCATGATACCGATCTTATGAATCGCCTTCCTTCTCCTCTTACCAAAGATACATCCCCTTTATGTCTTCTTATTGGTTCTTCCCAATACTTAGGACATCTAAAAGTACTCGGTTGTCTAGCTTATGCTAGCACCAAGGTTCAAAAAGGCGCTAGGTGTAAGGCGAGCGTTGAGCCTTTGCCTAGCGCCTAGCTCGCTTAGGCATAGACTAAGCATTCCTAGACGTTGGAAGAAAAATAGCTATTCACACTGCATGAGGAATGGAATAATAATATACAAACTTTCTCACTTCAGTTAAAATGATTAATAACTTACTCAACACTTAATGTCAAGAACATAGCTTATGAATTCATAGTATCATAGCTCAACAACTCACAAAGTTCTTAAACTATTGAAAATATTGATATAGAAATTTAAATTCGTAGTTGATGCTAATTTTCCATTTTGATATTGACTTCCTAGCTCCATCTAGTAATGTTTAGAGAGACTTTTACGTCACCTTACTCCATTGACGTGTTCCGGTATCTGATTAGGCGCGAAATTGTTAGGTGAGGTGTTTTGCCATTGCCTTGCGCCTAGGCATGCCTAAGTGTAAGGTTAAGCGTGCATTTTTGAACCATGGATAGCACACTAAGCAACAATAGGCCAAAGTTTGAACCCAAAGTAACCCCTTGCGTTTTTATGGGTTATCCCTTTGACACGAAGGCTTGTAAACTTCTAGATCTTTATACAAATAGATCTTTTGAGTCTAGGGATGTGGTTTTTCATGGAAATATCTTCTCATACAAAACTATCTCTTCATTTTAAGATTCTGATTTTTCATTTCCTAATCTAGACATTGTCACAAAGTAGCCCCTTCCTTTATCATTGTCTATCCCTTCTATTTCCCAACCACATGTCTTAAATCAGCCCCAAATATCCGAGATTAATGGAGCAGCTAACCCTGGCAGGCCTAATAGACAGAAAAAGCAGCCAGTCCGTTTAAATGACTATGTCGCAAATTCTGTTCACACTACATCTTCTCACATATAGTATCCTATTTATGATACAGTTTCTTATGACTCTTTAGCTTCGTCTTAAAAAAGCTTTGTTATGAATGTTACAAAAGAAGTTGAACCTTCTTATGAAGAAGCCATTCGTGATCCAAGATGGGTTGCAGCTATAAAAGCTGAATTAGATCCTTGGCTGCCACCAGCGGTGGATCCAAGGGGCTGCCCCCGAGCCATGACCCAGACCTCCTCTGGATCCAGAGCTAGTGTAGTCCTTGTAAATTTTGGATTTTTGGTGTAAGTTTTGGTGCTCGTTGGGTTACGGCCCAGTCCTCTCCGCCTCTTTTCAAATGTGGCACAATGCTCTAACCTATCCAGGATCTGCCGCTAGCTGCAACTAATACTTGGCAGTTAGCTTCCCTTCCTTCATGTAAAAAGACTATAGGTTATAAATGGGATTTTCGTATTAAATACAATTTGATGGTACTGTTGAACGTTTTAAGGCTAGGTTAGTTGCCAAAGGTTTCACTCTATTAGAGCAGGTGAGTGGGCCTACACCGCAGCCCACGTCGCGGCATGCAGCCCAACGTTCATCCACTCAACCCAAAGCCCATGCACTCTACTCTTTCTGCTGCATGCATGGATTGCGTGTTAAAGGAGGATAATATACATGATGTAACCTAGCTTCTAGTAGACGAGGTATATATACTTCTTGTACGCGGTCTAAGCCGCTATGTGAGCTCACAACCTAATAATATCGGTAGCCGGAGAGGTTCATACTCTCCCATAGCAATTCATCATCGGAGTCAGGTTCCGGAGCATGAAAAACTGGCCTTGGGATCCAATGCAAGCGAAGTGCCATTCCTTCTTGGAATGGAAACTCGTTCTCACAAAATTGAACATCACGAGACACAACGAGACCTCCCGTAGCTAGCACGTAAAACGATATCCCTTCTGGCTAGAAGCGTATCCAATAAAAGCACAAGCTTTCCCCCGTTCAGCAAACTTATCGAGGGACGCATGTGTGTCCTTAATATATGCCAGACAACCAAAGACTCGAAGGTGGGAATACAGGGCAGGCTTGTCGAACAACACCTCAAAAGGTGTACGCCATGTAGCTGTAGTAGGTAAGCGATTAATCAAGTAAACGACAGTGAGAATACATTCACCCCAAAAACGAACATGCAAGCTATCCTGAAATAACATCCTACCTCAGATTTGAATCAAAGCAAGTAAACCCAAACACCGCGACTGTAATCATCCACAATCGTGAGAAAGTAATGCGCCCCACTAAGAGATGTTGTCTTATAACCAACCCAAATGTCAACATGAATCAAATCAAAACAATGTTGAGTTCGAATTTGACTAGTAGGAAAGGGAGTTCGTGTTTGCTTGACCCAAGAACACGAATCATAAGTTTTATTCGAAACAGATGAAATAATAAGAACATTCCGCAAACTCTGTAATTTTTCCGAAGATGGATGCCCTAGCCTGGCGTGACAAATGTCATCAGAGACTCTTCCCTGTTGCCTTGCCGCACAAACTGTGGGACATCAGCGCCCAAGAAACCACAAATAATAAAGACCGTCGTGCAATTCACTCCTCTCTATCAACGTCTTGGAGCGTAAGTCCTGAATTATGCAAAATCCATCGACAAAAATTAATGCAACCTGATTCTCCTTAACAAAGCGACTTACTGAGATCAAGTTACATCTGAATTCCGGTACATGCAAAACGCGGTTAAGAACAAGGCCCGGTCATAGTTCAACACTTCCCACATGAGCTACGGGAACACTATGACCATTAGGAATTCTCACCGGTTGTCCATTTTCATGCTTTCTCTTGTTCATTAACATTACATCATTCATAATAATATGTTCGTTGCATCTAGAGTCAAGTAACCACTCAGTTCCATCGAAAGACATACATGCCAAGTTAGCACTGGGATCGTCGGCGCCCTGAACAGAGTGCCCAAAGAACTACTTGAGCGGCTCGATTTGAGCTAGGGTAAAACCAGACACCGAAACTTCTCTTCTTTCCCGTGCTCGATGAGTTCAAAGTAAAGCATAAAGAAAGCAGTAAATTGTCCGGTTTCCTGAAGCAAGAGAAGAGTCACTCGAGAATGAGTCCCCCTAGCTCTTTAGTTAGGTCCAAGTTGTAATTTCCTTAGGTTGATTTACTGTTGATTAAACTGCAGAAGATCCGATGGTAGCTTGGAATCTCTTAAGCAGACCAAGCCCTCTTAGACAGACTAACCGGTAGACGACTAGTCTTCATCTGGATAGAAAGCTAAGGCAACTAACACAGAACTCCACTACTGGAATTGGATTCCAGTACAAAGCAATGAATTGACTAATTCTCGTATAATCAATCCACTCCTATCAATTGAAGAAGCTATAACAACCTAATCAGATTCTATCTATCTCAGGTTGCAGCAGAAATCAAAAGAAGTTGATCAAGATTAAATTTACTCAATAAACACACTTCAATAGATTATGATCAAACAATATATCAATACAAAAGTCATTACAACTCAAATCCCTAACACATGGGACTAGGGTTCTTCATGCCCAAGTGAGAGAAAAGTCTACTGCATAGACAGAGAGAGGAAAACAAAAATCAAAGCAGTCATACTCATAAAGATTCACTCCCGGGGATGCAATATGGGCTTCAATGGTGAGAAATCCACTCCAAATAGCTCCTAGGGTTTGTTCTTTGCACTTTCTCTCTCTAGAACTCTGTTTTTGCTCCAAAAAGTCGTATCCCTCTCCAAAACCCGAAATTGGGTTAAAATGCAGCTGTCCGCGATTGCATGGTCAGGCCGCACGGCCGTGCATTCTCCTTGGCTGCCCGTGCACCCCAAAACGTGCAGTTTGAATTAGTTCTGTCAGGGGAGTGCACGACCATTGCACGGCCTGTGCAAACCGAGAGCGTGGTCGTGCAGCTCTCTCGCAGAATTCATCACTGTCGAAAATTCATTAGGCACAGTTGCGCGAACTCTGGACGCGCATCTTCTCTTGCACGGCCATGATGCACGCCCGTGCATCGTCCCTTCCTGACCGTGCAACTCATCTGCTCTCCCTAGCTCGTCCCGATTTCGCCCAATCGACCCCGAAATAGTGCTCAAAGCCTCATTCATGCATTAGGACCTGAAATGTCATAAACATGAACCACCTAGCGTAAAATCGGCTTAAAACCCGAGTTCCGAGCCTCAAACAGTATAAGAATGGTGGACAAAAACATGTGTAAATATCGAGTCATCAAATTCACCCACACTTAACCGTTTGCTTGTCCCTAAGCAAACCAAGTTAGACACTAGGCCAGCTCAAAACAATTTAAACTTTGGGGGACATATCATATAGGCGCAAAACACGTGAATCATATTGGCTTTTAAACATCAACACATGAACAACCTCAACGACAACCTAGACAACCACCACAGATGACATTCGAGTGCAGCAAAATTGAGTAAAGGAAGAGTCTCCCTTCTGTTCACCAACCAACATAGACTTGACTCGTCCACTCATTCAAGATAGTCACCTCATGCATAAAACTCAAGACATCAGAATCAAGACCGAGCAATCTAGGTCCTCATCGGGGTAAAGAATGTAAAGTTTATAAGGAAATGAATCGCTCACTCTCGACCAGTGGGGTCAGCACAATTTGACGCGAAAAATGTGCATGCTTATTCTCTCAATCCTAGCGTCTCTTCACCATGATGGCAACTTCTAGATGCTAGAGTTCACATATCGGGTGTCGCCACTAACTAATCCGGAGGTCTTAGACACGGGTTCAGATGATTGGCTAGGGTCTTTGACATGGGGAAAAGGCCTTTTAGGTGGTCGAAGAATTCATAGGACAAGGTTCCACAATTCCAAAACCAACAAAGTCACAATCATTTAAACCAATTACTTTCTTTCTGCCATTCTGCATTAATCACGTTCTTTAGAGCAAAAGAGTGAAGGAGGTCACAACGTGTTAGTATTTCTAAGCCAGACTGCTAAGAAACACTACTTAATAAGCATGATTCATATTCTTAGTGGTGGCTCTCTTTTGCTTTCATTCATTTTTTTCTTTCTTGAGAGAACCACCACCTCTGCACATTGTTACAAACACATGCCCAACTTTTAAGAACTACCTCCAACCCTTATATTATTTCTAGCAGAAATAGCAGAGAACATGCAAAACCCACTCTGTGGAACTTCTAAGAGATGCAAAAAGGGTGATCTTTCATTGTAGACCAAAAGAAAGGAAATTACACGGCTCAAAAGGTCTGACTAGGGGCAGGACACCAGGACAGTCGATTTAGTTGTGAGCTAATCCTAGCCTCCATCATCCAAACTAGTGGCAACGTGAATGCTACACATCATAGAATAGGGATCTATCGCACAAGAAAGAAACGAGCAGGCTCAAATCTCACACGACTACCTATATGCTCTATCTCTCATTCTAATTCTCTGAACTAGATGCATAAGCGACTGTAGAAAATAAGTGATCAATCCAAGTCACAGTTGGTAAGTAAACAGTTGAAAAAATGAACCCCTACACAACTCTATTGCATGTCTCAGTCATCATTATAGGTTGTCCTAGTCACAATCAAGTTGTCATGCATCAATTTTAATAGTCATTCGATTCACCACAAAAACCACATGTCCATATGATCATGCAAACATCAGTACTTGGAGCCCTCAAATCTCGAGATTTGGACAGTGGACTAGGCTCCAAGCACACAAACTCATCTATTCAGTCAAAGAGAAACACCCCCACACTTAAGTTCAACATTGCCCTCAATGGATCAAAGGGAAGTGGAGCGATGTTACCGTGAAATGATGATCAGGAACGGGGACTGGAGGGCAGACCAGTCAAGAGGAGGGGACTGGAAGGGGACCAGTCCAAAGACATAAAGCTAGAGTCATGAAAACACACACACTGGGTGAAAGAAACCATAGTTCCAAGTGGAAAAAAACAAAAAATAAACAAAAAAAAAGAGCAAACCATGACTTTAGCTAGAGGGTGGATGCTCAGAACGGTGTAGGAACAGGTGCGTCCAAGAGCGGATCCACATCGCTCTTGAGGTACAACTTCAGATCATGGCCATGCACACGACGGGTGTGACCACCAGCACATGTCAGCGCGGCCTGGCCATCCGACAGGATGCAAGTGAGTGAATACTCAGATGGCCAGGGCGGGCGTGGTTCAAGAGCCGGGACCAGCTCATAGTGGTCTCCAACTTTCTTTTGAGCAGGCTTAGCTACTTGCCGCTTCGGCCTCCACTCCTCCTTAATCCGCTCTTTTGGTAACTCAGGAAGCGGGGGTGGTGGAGGAGGAGGGGGTGCAAAGTCCTGCAAAACGGGAGGCATAGAAGGATACACAACAGCCTCGTGTACCTAGTGAGATAAAGCATGCACAAGCGAGATAACATTCATATTATTAGCAATGGAAAATGTTATCTGCTCCTCGCCATCTCTCCAAATCAAGGTCCCATTATGCACATCTATGAGAGCCTTGGCGCTAGCCAGGAAAGGCCTACCTAGAATAAGGGGCACATCTGCGTCCTCATTGATGTCCAAGACAACAAAATCCGGAGGATAAAATAATCTGCCAACCTTAACCAGGAGGTCTTCCACTATGCCCTAGGATGAACTACAGATCGGTCAACTAATTGAATACCCATCCTAGTGTTTCTAGGTTCACCTAGGCCTATCTTCTTGTATAGAGTATATGGTATAACATTAATACTAGCACCTAGGTCTGCCAAGGACCTCTCAACATGCATTTTATCGATTAGAAAATGGGATCGTGAAACTACCTAGGTCCTTTTGCTTATGCGGAAGCTTGTTCTGCAGAATGGCCGAGCACTCCTCGCTGGGCTCCACAATGGCCAACTCACTCAGCCTCTTCTTCTAGTGGGCGAGGAGATCTTTCATGAATTTAGCATACGTGGGCATCTTCGACAATGCCTCCACGAAAGGAATGCTTATGTTCACCTGCTTCAGCATTGCCATGAACTTGGCAAACTCAGTCTCCAGTCGGTCTTTGTGTAACCGAGTAGGGAAGGGAAATTGAGGGACATACTCCTTCACCACTGGTTGTGGCTTAGGAGTAGACACCTCACTCTCCTTCTCCATTTCTTCTTCATCAGCTGGAAGTGTTGAGTCAGGTCTCTCTCCCGCCTGTCTGGCCAGGACAGGTGGGTCTGCTGTCACTTTGTCGCTCCTTGTAGTAATAACATTACAGTGGACATTCGGGTCCTTCAGATTAGGGATGGTATGACCGGGCAAGGTACCCGGAGCTCACTGTGCCACTGCTTGAGCCAGACTTCCCAGCTGGGTCTGGATATCCTACAAAATAGCCTATGTGTTCCTCTGGCTAGCTTCAAGAGCCAGGAATTTACTCAAGGCCTTTTCCATGAACTGCTCGATATTGTTGAATCTGTAAGCACTGGAACTGGCAAGAGAACCCACCAAGTCCCGTAGTTTAGCTATCAGATCGTGATGTACTGGGACTGTTAGAGTTGCGCCTAGATGCTGGAATGTCCTTGGCTGTTGAAGAGTTTTCCCCGGTCTGGGCTGGTAAAAAGGCTGCTTCTATTGGAATTGCCCCTGCCTGGGCTGGTATGGCGGTTGCTGGAAATATGGTGGTCCTTGGGAGGCTGGTGGATGAGGATTACTGCCACTCCAAGAGAAGTTGGGATGTGACTCACTCCTACTGTCACTCTAGAAATTGGCCAAGTGTAACCACTTCCTAAAGCGTAGTATAGTGGGTTTGGATTTTAATGTCAACCCGGGTCCTAGATTTGATGACTACTCGGTGAATTCTTGTTATCTAGCAGTGAAACTTTAGTGCAAGTCCAAATTAACAAACAAACAAAGCAAGTAAACGGTTGTTTTCAAGTCGAGAGAGGTCACCCGGATATGGTTCCCCCTAGACTGCAGTTAAGCCGGATTGCAATTTACCAAGTTCAGTTTCCATGAAAGTTATACTGCGGAAGGTTCTTAAACAGTCTGAAGTCTCGACTAAAGGTCTCCAGACCCTCTCAATCTGAGTCTCCAGCGGGCGACTAACCTCCACCGGAGTAAACAGATTGAGGCCCTAACGAACCAAACCTCCACTACCGAATTGAATTTGGTACAGAATAGCGAATTGGCTCCTCGACTAAAGTCACCAATTCGCCACCTTCAATTAAGGGTGCTCTATCAACCTAGGCAGATATTCTCATTCTAGGTTAAAGCAGAAACAAGAGGAATTTGATCAGGATTCAAGTCATTCAATCATTCAAGCCTCAATCGAATATAATCAACTCATGAAATCTGTAGTCGGGTTCATACAATCAGACCTAACATACAAATCTAGGGTTCTCCATACGCAGATGAATGGGAGAACTACTCCATGGAGAAAGAAGCAAAAGCTGATTCTGACGCGGAAATCATACTGTGAAGGATGAGTTTCTGCTCCTGGTTGTCAATCAGCACTTCTCCAAGCTCAAGCCGGGCTCCAATGGTGATGAAGATCAAGCTATGGCACTTGGGAACTCTGGTTCGTCGCTTTCTCTCTCTAGGAATCGCTCTGTCTCTCTAAAACTCGGATCCCCTTCTCTTTTGGCTGAATCTGCCTAAAAGGGCATCACTGGGCAAAACACGGTCGAGGGCACCACCGTGTTTTGCTCCAGCCAGCCTGTGCCCTTGCCACGTGGTAAATACACGGCTAGACTTTGGGGAAACACGGGCGTGTTTGATGATGGACACGGGCGTGTTCAGGGTCAGTCCTGCCCGTGTTTTGAGCTAGTGTTTGTCAGTCTTGGATCAAGCCTCGGCAGTAAAAACACGGTCCAGGAACACGGCCGTGCTTTGATTTAGGCGTGCCCGTGTTTTGGCTCCAGCTCGACCGAATGACTTCTGAATGCCCCGAAACTCGTGCTTAGCCTTTACTTCGACGTCTGGGACCTGAAATATGACAAAGTAGCACAACCCGGCGTAAAAAAGGCCAAAAATACACGACTATGCCCCTCAAACGGATAAGAACTAGGGATGCAAATATGTGCAATTACATTGTTATCAAATTCCCCCACACTTAACTGTTTGCTTGTCCCCAAGCAAACCAAGTCAGACACAAGGTAAGCTCAAAACGTTTCAATCAAGCATGCTTTAGGGCATATCATATCGGCACAAAACACGTGGATCATACTGGCTTTCAATCATTAACACATGGACAACCTCAATGACAACCTAGACAACCACCACAGATGACATTCGAATGCAGTAAAGTCGAGCAAAGGAAGAGTCTCCCTTCTGTTCACCAACCAACATAGACTTGACTCAACCACATATTCGAGACAGTCACTTCATGCACAAAGCTCAAGATATCAGAATTAAGACCGAGCAATCTAGGTCCTCACCGAGATAAAGAGTATAGAGAATATGAGAAAATGAATCGCTCACTCTCGACCAGTGGGGTCAGGACAATTTGATGCGAAAAATGCGCATGCTTATTCTCTCAATCCCTAACGTCTCTTCACCATGAATGCAGCCTCTAAATGCTAGAATTCACATATGGGGTGTCACCACTAACTAATCCGGAGGTCTTAGACACAGGTTCAGATGACTGACTAGGGTCTTGGACATGGGGAAAAGGCCTTTTAGGTGGTGGAAGTTTTCATAGCACAAGGTTCCACATTTCCAAACCCAACAAACTCACAGTCAATCAAACCAATAACTTTCTTTCTGCTATTCTGCATTACTCAAATTCTTCAGAGCACAAGAGCGAAGGAGGTCACATAAATGCTAGTATTTCTAAGCCAGACTGCTAAGAAACACTACTTAATGGGCACTATTAAGATTTTTGGTGGTGGCTCTCTTTTGCTTTCATTTTTTTTTCTTTGTTTTTCTTTCATTCATTTTTTTTTCATTTCTTAAGAGAACCACCACCTCTGCACATTTTTCAAACACCTGCCCAAATTTTTAAGAACTACCTCCAACCCTCACATTATATTTAGCAGAAATAGCAGAGAACATGTAAAAACCACTCTGTGGAACCTTCTAAGAGATGCAAAAGGGTGATTTTTTGCATATTGACCGAAAGAAAGGGTAACACACGGCTCAAAGGGGCTGACTAGGGGGTATGACACACCAGGACAGTCAATTTGGTCGTGGGCTAATCCTATGCCTCCATCATTTTAGCTAATGACAACGTGAATGCTGCACATCATGGAAGAGGGAACTATCGCACAAGAAAGAAACGAGTAGGCTCAAGTCTCACATGGCTACCTATATGCTCTATCTCTCGTTCTGATTCCCTGAACTAGATGCATAAATGACTGTCAAAAGCAAGTGATCAATCCAAGTCACAGTTGGTAAGCAAACAGTTGAAAAACTGAACCCCTACACAATTCTACTGCACATCTCAGTCATCATAATAAGTTGTCTTAGTCACACTCAAGTTGTCATGCAATAAGTCAAAAGCCATTCAATTCACTAATCACATCCCAGTGCCAATACGATCAAACATCAGGCAAACAGCAGTGCTTGGAGCCCTCAAATCTTAAGATTTGGACAGCGGACTAGGCTCCAAACACACATATATACGTTCCAATTCATACAAAGAACCCCCCCCCCCCAACACTTAAATGCGACAATGTCCTCAATGGAGCAGAGGGAAGGGGAACGATGTTACCGTGAAAAGAGAATAGGAATGGGGACTGGAAGGCAGACCAGTCCAGATAAGGGATACCAATCCAAGGCGCAGAGCTAAAGACAACAAAAGACACACACTGGGTGAAAGAACCGGAGTTCCAGGTCTACAATCCAAGATAAAAAAAAAACAAAACGAAACAACAAAAACATGGAGTCTTAGTCTGGAACACAAATGAGGCACAGAACCAGCCACTCGCCACTAGAATGCATCACCACCATCGCCGGTGGGTGGAGGGTACTCGTCCTCATACCCCGGGGACTGCACGAACGGGTAGTGGACTGCATTCGGGTCCAAGCCCAGGTAGGACATGATGTAGTGCTGACCTGACATAAGACGACGCCCTCGGTCCCGCTCACGATCGAGTCGGGTGTGAATGCGCTCCTAGCCGGCCAGGATGCGCTCGTTCTGCTGAGCGATGGCCGCCAACTAGTCAGAAATAGGCACCACCACGGGAGGAGGAGACCCGGGAGTCGGAGACCTGGGAGCAGGGGACTGGGGAGCAGCGGAGGGGCTCGCAGGAGCCTGGTCACGACGAACAGCACGACGGGGAACCCGACGTCCCCCCAGCTCCGCTCGACTCTGGCTGGTCACCCGCTGCAGGTAGAGGTGGCTGAGGAAGGCCTGCGATCCAGTGCACACGCCCGTGGCGAGCAACCATGTGCTGGTGGCGGAGGGTGGCCTCGCTGAGCGGGGTTGGTCCTTGGACCAAGGTCATCCCAGTGAAGTCGACCCCGTAGTAGCGGGCCAAGGCGGTGATCACAGGGCCACATACAAGGTTGCGACTCTGGCTGGCGGCGGCTTTGGTGAACGTCCGGGCAAGCACAGAGCCCAGCTGGATGGTGTCCTCAGAACGACCCATCGCATGCATGAAGAATAGTGTCCGGAGTGTGACCCAGTTGGACGAACCTTTGCTGGGTGTGTAGGAATTGGTGAGCAAGTGGTTGAGGATCCGCCACTCCAAACGAAGGAGAGCGGCCCGCGTCTGGCTGGCAGTGTACTGTTCATCCACATGGTTCGGCAGGCAAATTCGGTGGAAGTAAGCCTGGGAAGCAAAGTCGGTGGGATCAGAGAGGTCCAAGCGTAGGGGCCGGTCGCTGGAGTGCAGGGAGTTGAGTCCAAGTGCAGTGGCGAACTCCCAGTAAATGACGGAGTGTTCCACCCCGCCGAGTGTGAAACGAACCGCATCAGCATGGTCGGCGGACCCCTTCAAGGCATGGCTGAAAGAAGCGTAGAACTCCCAGACGAGCTCCTGGTAGGTCGGTTCGGCGAGGCAGAGAAGGCGCCGCCAACCATAGGGGAGAACCACGGCCTCCATCTGCGGCCTGACATGAAGCGCCTCGAACACCTCAAAATCGAGGTGCAGGTGCTCGGCGATGGTGCGGTTACGGATGGTCCGCAGCAGATGGCGTTGGGTGATGCTCAACTGGTCGAGGTAGGCTTCCATGATCCTGCAAAGCACAAGTACAAATGGTACAAAAGCGAACAGGGTCAATGTTAGGCCAAAACCACACCGGGAGCCCTCCTATCGAAAGATATGGACAGTGGACTAGACTCCCGGCGAAACAAGCATACCCATCACACGAGAATCACACAACAAAACACACCGGGGACCCTCAAATCGAGCGATTCAGACAGTGGACTAGGCCCCGGTGAAACAAGCATACCAAAACCGTACTAAATAAGCACCAATCGAGCCACCACACACAAACCACACAAGCCCGCATACAATGCAACATGCAAATGGTAGGCTGAATGACTGAAATCCCGAGGCAAAAATAGAACAAGCAGAGAGCGTCATCGGCCTACCCAATCATCCGCAAATCATACCACAATCACAAGTTCTTCACCTAACTCTAGGTATCGATTCTCCAGAAATAAAAGAAAAGACAATGAGAACACACCTGGAGACGCAAGTAGAGACCACGAGAGAGGTGAAGAAAGTGGAAGAAAACACCCTAAGTCGCCGGAAAACACACCGGAGAACTCGCCGTCGGCGACCCAACCTCGGCCAAACAAGCCCAAATCTTTGGGGATTGTGCTCCTCGACGCCAGGAGCGTGGGGGCGGTCGCGGTTCGTGATTTGGAGGTCGGGAGAGGGAGTTATGGCCGTAAAATTGAAGAAGAAGAGGGAAAATCCGAGTTTCCGGCGAGAGAGGCGGTTAGAATTTTGAAAAAAATGAATATGGTGGGAGGGGGGGCTGAAAATCGAATTTTATAGGGGGAAGGGCAAAACACGGGCGGGCTGGGACACGGCTGTGTTCGGCGTGTTCCGCGCCCGTGTTTTTACTGTCGCGGCCGTGTTTCCCCCCTTTGAAAACACGGGCGAGCTGGGACCAAAATACGACCGTGTTTTGGAAGCCCCGCGCCCGTGTTTTTACTGCTGCGAGCAGTGCAAGCCAAAGGTTAAAACACGGGCGGGCAGGAGGGAGAACACGACCGTGTTTTCCTCCCCTGGTGCCCGTGCTTTTAGTGCCGAGCCCAATCTGCCTTTTTTCAAAATTCCAATTTCAAACCACCAAGACTCATTCGTGCCCCGGCTCTAAAATTTACCCAATCACACATTAAAAAGAACCGCCCGACGCACGAAATACTTTCCAGACAGACTCCAGACAGACTCAAAGACTCAAAAACCGACAAAAAATGAAAAAAAAAACAAAGGGTAGAAATGCAAACCGTGGTGGGGTTGCCTCCCCACAAGCGTTTCTTTACCGTCTTTTAGCTGGACGCCCATGGCGGAACTAAGGGTCCGTGAAGTCCACTGCCAACTTCGAACATTCGACCTCGCCTCCCAAGTAGAGTTTGAGACGATGGCCATTCACTTTAAATGGTACAATCTGCGGGTTGGCAATCTCGATCGTGCCATACGGGAACACCTGTGTGACCGTGTACGGTCCAGAACACCGGGAACGGAGTTTTTCGGGAAAGAGCTTCTGGCGAGAGTTATAAAGGAGAACTCGATCAGCAACGTGGAACTCTTTCAGACCCCGCAACCGTGCATCGTGCAGGCGCTTAGCGCGCTCCTTTTATATCTTGGTGTTCTCATAGGCGTGATAACGCCACTCCTCCAGCTCCAGCATCTTCATTTTGCGCTCAACACCTGCAACACTAACATCCAAATTTAGCAGTTTAAGGGCCCAGAAGGCCTTGTGCTCCAGCTCCACGGGCAAATGGCATGCCTTTCCATAGACAAGCCGGTACGGTGAGGTACCAATGGGCGTCTTGTAGGCAGTGCGGTATGCCCATAGAGCATCATCGAGCTTGGTGGACCAATCCTTGCGGGATAGATTCACCGTTTTCTCCAGGATACGCTTGAGCTCCCGGTTCGTCAGCTCGGCCTGGCCACTTGTTTGAGGATGGTAGGCCACGTACACCTTATGAGTTACACGATAGCGAGACAGCAACTTATCGAACTGGCCTTGGAAATGGGTGCCTCGGTCGCTTATGATGGCTCTAGGTGTCCCGAACCGGGAGAATATCTGCTTCAGAAAACCACAAACACGTCTAGCATCATTAGTGGGCAAATCTTGCGCCTCAGCCCACCTAGAGACGTAGTCAACAGCAACAAAGATATAGGTATTACCAAAAGATGGAGGGAAGGGGGCCATGAAGTCGATACCCCAGACATAAAAAATCTCACAAGTTATAAACACATTCTGGGGCATCTCATCACGGGCAGAGATGTTACCTGACCTCTGGCATCGGTCGCACCTGCGTGCGAAGGTGTCTGCGTCCTTGAAGAGTGTGGGCCAGTAGAAGCCCGACTGTAGCACCTTCCTCGTTGTGCGGTTTCCTCCGTGGTGACCGCCAGTAGGTCCTTCATGACAGTGAGATAGAATGCCCTCCATCTCACTCTCTATAACACATCGACGGATTATCCCGTCGGCTCCGATCCTGAAGAGATGAGGGTCATCCCAGAAGTAGTGCTTCAGGTCGGAGAAAAATTTCCTCTTGGCGTGGGTTGTCATCCCCTTGGGTAGCTGCTGGCCCACCAGATAGTTCGCAAAATCAGAATACCAGGGGGTGACACTCTCCACCAGGCACATCATCATCAGTCTCTCATCTGGGAAGGAGTCGTTGATCTCCTCCTCGAGGTTGTCCGCAGGGGGTGCGTCCAGCCGGGAGAGGTGATCGGCTGCAACATTCTCCGCTCCCTTCTTGTCCCGAATCTCAATGTCAAACTCCTGAAACAGTAAGATCTATCGTATGAGCCTAGGCTTGGCATCGGCCTTGCTCATCAGGTATCGAATCGCGGAGTGATCTGTATGCACGGTCACATGGGACAAGACCAGATAAGGAAGGAATTTATCGAAGGCAAACACCACCGCGAGCAACTCCTTCTCCATGGTGGTGTAGTTTTCCTGGGCATCATTCAGGGACTTCGAGGTGTAGTAGATAGGTTGGAAATGCTAATCTCGCCTCTGCCCCAATACAGCTCCAACAGCAAAGTCACTGGCATCTCACATCAGCTCAAATGGCAGGGACCAGTCAGGAACAACCATGATAGGAGCTTGAGTGAGCTTCTCCTTCAAGGTCGTGAAGGCCGATGTGCATGCATCAGTGAACTGGAAGGGGGCATCCTTCTCTAGAAGCTTAGTCAGGGGCAGGGCGATCTTCAAAAAATCCTTGATGAACCGCCTGTAGAACCCTGCATGGCCTAAGAAACTCCGGATCCCCTTAACAGATGTAGGAGGAGGCAGCTTGCTGATTGTCTCGATCTTTGCTATGTCACCTCAATCCCCATCTTGGAGATCTTATGCCCCAGAACTATGCCCTCGCGAACCATCAAGTGGCACTTCTCCCAACTCAGTGCCAGGTTCGTTTCTTCACACCGTTTAAGGACGAGTTCCAGGTTATGGAGACAGTGAGAGAATGAGTCTCCGTAAACCGAGAAGTCGTCCATAAACACCTCCATAATCTCGTCGACCAGACGGTCAAAGATGGCGAGCATGCACCGCTGAAAAGTGGCGGGGGCGTTACATAGCCCGAACGGGATCCTCCAGTAGGCAAATGTGTCGAAGGGACAGGTGAAAGTGGTCTTCGCCACAGCCTCCAGGTTTGGTGTCAGTCTTCTCTGCGGCTGTCTCACTGGCCGCATCTCATCCTCCATCAGTATTCGGTGGGAGCAGAAGGAAGGGCTGATCCCCCGGATATCTGTGATCTTCCACGCTAGGGTACGCTCGTGCCGCTTGAGCAAGGCCACCAGTTTGTCCTTCTACTCTGGTGTGAGGGACGAGCTGATGATGACTGGAAGCTTATTCCCCTCCCAGAGAAATGAATACTCCAAGTGAGGAGAGAGGGGCTTAAGCTCCAGCTCTGGTGGTTCCTCCAAGGAGGTAGTGATGCGGGGTGAGGATGAGATCGATTTGAACAGCCGGTCGCCCTCCAGGGTTGTGCCACTCTCCAGCTCGGCCGACTGCTCCGCCAGCTGCGGCTCCTGCGATGCCTGCTCACCTAGCAAAATACAACGCTCAAGAGCATCGTCAGTACCCGCACTCGTTATAGCGAGTGCGGTCTCAAAATCAGCATGCACATCACTGTAGTCTATGTCATCATGCAAATGAGAGTGTTTCCCATTCTCAGACACAGAAAAAGTAGCTTGTTCATCACCAGCACGCAGAATCAATTTACCACTATGCACATCAATAAGCGCCTTGGCGGTGGCGAGAAACGGTCTACCCAAAATCAAAGGTACATCCACATCCTCATTTATATACCAAATTAACAAAGTCAACAGGATATGTGAATGCACCCACATTAACAAGCAAATCCTCAATGATACCCCTAGGATGCACGATGGAACGATCACCTAACTGAATGCTCATCCTAGTAGCTCTAGGTTCACCTAGGTCTAGCTTTTTAAACAATTTGTAAGGCATGACATTTATGCTAGCGCCTAGGAGCTACTGCTGGCTCACCATATTAATGTTGGGGCTGCTGGAATGGTTGCCCCTGCCTAGGCGGGTAGGGTTCTTGCTGTGGGGCTGGCCCTTGTCTAGCCTGGAAAGGCTGCCTCTAATGAAAACCACCAGCTGGTGCTGGGAAACCAGGTGGTTTAGTGGTGTTGCTGCTCCAAGAGAAATTGGGATGCTGGCGCCACCCCTCATTATATGTATTGCTGTACGGGTCGAGGTGCCGAGCATTGGCGATGAAGTCCAACTGCTCTTGGGGAGTAGAAGACTCCCTCATAGCCTGGCAGTCTTCCACTAGGTGATTTGAGCTCTCACACCACTGACATTGAGCTACTGGAGGTGTAGCCAAACCTCTGCCCAGAATAAGACTGTTGGGCTGCTTCTATGTCTGCACTAACTCGGCCACCTGCTGCTCGAGCCCGGATCTGGTCTCCATGGCGTGCACACCACGGTCCCGGGAATGTCTGCCTCTGCTGCTCTGCCCCCAGGAATGATCTCTGGCAGCCAAGGTATTGATCATCTGGTTCAGTTCGGGTGGAGTCTTAGTAAGAATATCCCCTCCTGGGCATAGAGACTCAATCACCCTCTGGCTGTCCGGAGAGAGAGCACTGTAGAAGTTCCCCACTGTGAATGCATCACTGAAGCCATGATGGGGACACTGCCAGAAATATCCCGTGTACCGCTCCCATGCATCATGAAGTGACTCGTCTGGCTCTTGGCGGAAGTGAGTGATCTCCCGCTGGATCTCTGTGGTCTTCGATGCTGGGTAGGACCTGTGCACGAACTTGTCAGCTAGATCATCCCAAGAAGTGATGGACAATGGGGGCTGGGTCTCCAACCACCTCTTGGCATTCCCCGCCAGAGAATGGGGGAAGAGGTGAAGGCGGATTTCATCATCAGGGACACCGTTCAGCTTGAACCCGTTCGTCAGCTGCAGAAAACGGGAAAGATGTACCCTTGCCTCCTCATCCTTCAAGCCATGGAACTGGATAGAGGATGTAATGAGTTGAATCCAGCATGGCTTGATCTCGAAGTTGTTCGCTGGAATAGGTGGGTAGAGGATGACCGGGCGGATGTCAGCAATTCGTGGAGTGTAGTAGTACTCCAAGGTGGGACCCGGCGGCGGTGGATGATGATGAACCCCATCTGCCTGGGGTATGGGGTTGTTCCCCAAGACCTGATTTACCGGGGGAGCCTGGTGAGGATTCCCCTGGTGTGGATTGTAATCTCCTTCCATCTCGTACTCGTTCTCGGACTCGCTGCTCAAATGGCCGTCTATGCGCTCCTCCGTAGCCAGTCTAGCTCACTGTTGTCTCCTGAGTTGGCGACAGGTGCGTTCAATCTCTGGATTCAACAGCAGTAAACCTCCCGACTGGCTACAGGTCATGCACTATCTGCACACACTCAAGCAAGCAAACCCGTGAAGGCACAAGTGGGACAAAGCAAACAATGCGAAAAGAAAAGCTAAATTAACAGAAATCACTTTTCTTCAACAACCTAGCCATCCCCGGCAACGGCGCCAAAAACTTGACTCACTCCTACTGTCACTCTAGAAATTGGCCAACTGTAACCACTTTCTAAACCGTAGTATAGCGGGTTTGGGTTTTAATGTCAACCCGGGGCCTAGATTTGATGACTACTCGGTGAATTCTTGTTATCTAGTAGTGAAACTTTAGTGCAAGTCCAAATTAACAAACAAACAAAGCAAGTAAACGGTTGTTTTCAAGTCGAGAGAGGTCACCCGGATATGGTTCCCCCTAGAGTGCAGTTAAGCCGGATTGCAACTAACCAAGTTTAGTTTCCATGAAAGTTATACTGCGGAAGGTTCTTAAACAGTCTGAAGTCTCGACTAAAGGTCTCCAGACCCTCTCAATCTGAGTCTCCAGCGGGCGACTAACCTCCACCGGAGAAAACAGATTGAGGCCCTAACGAACCAAACCTCCACTACCGAATTGAATTGGTACAGAATAGCGAATTGGCTCCTCGACTAAAGTCACCAATTCGCCACCTTCAATTAAGGGTGCTCTATCAACCTAGGCAGATATTCTCATTCTAGGTTAAAGCAGAAACAAGAGGAATTTGATCAGGATTCAAGTCATTCAATCATTCGAGCCTCAATCGAATATAATCAACTCATGAAATCTGTACTCAGGTCATACAATCAGACCTAACATACAAATCTAGAGTTCTCCATACCCAGATGAATGGGAGAACTACTCCATGGAGAAAGAAGCAAAAACAGATTCTGACGCGGAAATCATACTGTGAAGGATGAGTTTCTGCTCCTGGTTGTCAATCGGCACTTCTCCAAGCTCAAGCCGGGCTCCAATGGTGATGAAGATCAAGCTATGGCACTTGGGAACTCTGGTTCGTCGCTTTCTCTCTCTAGGAATCGCTCTGTCTCTCTAAAACTCGGATCCCCTTCTCTTTTGGCTGAAATCTGCCTAAAAGGGCATCACTGGGCGAAACACGGTCGACGGCACGACCGTGTTTTGCTCCAGCCCGCCTGTGCCCTTGCCACGTGGTAAATACTTGGCCAGACTTTGGGGAAACACGGGCGTGTTTGATGATGGACACAGCCGTGTTCTGGGTCAGTCCCGCCCGTGTTTTGAGCTAGTGTTTGTCAGTCTTGGATCAAGCCTCGGCAGTAAAAACACGGTCTAGGAACACGGCCGTGCTTTGATTTAGGCGTGCCCGTGTTTTGGCTCCAGCTCGACCGAATGACTTCCGAATGCCCCGAAACTCGTGCTTAGCCTTTCCTTCGACGTCTGGGACCTGAAATATGACAAAGTAGCACAACTCGGCGTAAAATAGGCCAAAAATACACGACTATGACCCTCAAACGGATAAGAACTAGGGATGCAAATATGTGCAATTACACCGTTATCAGGATGCTGGCACTACCCTTCGTTAAAGGTATTACTGTAGGGGTCGAAACGCTTAGCATTGTTGATGAAGTTCAGTTGCTCTTGGGGAGTAGTAGATTCCCTCATTGCCTGAAAGTCTTCTACAGTGTGATGGGAGCTCTCACACCCCGTGGCAGAGGCAGTCTATAGGTGGGTGGGTCCTGGGACCTACCTTGCATTTGAACCAAAACCATAAATATAAACATGGAGCAGCAAGGAGTCGAGCCATATTTGTTCTTGATAAATGGAAGAAGTTTCTTCCACCGAGCTACAAATACCTCTTAATTGTTCAGAAAATATTAACTATATTAATATACCATAATGAGTTATGGCATAAAACATTCCTTACAAATTATTTATTCGTTAGTTACCAATCCCTAATTGTTAAGTATTAAAAAATCGTAAAGAGTTTGTACCAGAAACATCAGGGTATCTTATGCTGAAATTGTGGTTTAATTGTTTCATACCGCTAAATATTTCCTATCAATTTTGATTCTAGTAGGAGATTTTTCTGGTCGAACCACAGGTACGGTACGTTTGTCAATCCTTCGCTAATTGTTATTATCGAAAACCATATTTATTAGCTGTGGACTTTGCCTCTCTGAACGAAGGCCACATGAAAACTTTCACCCACCAGTTCACCCGTCTATTCAAGTATTCGTGAAGAACACACTTCGAAATCAGATGAGCGATGAACTCATGAATGACTTTTTTTTTAATTTATGATGAACTCATGAATGATTTTTTGGTTGGTTACTTTGAGAGCGACATCCTTGATAGTTTGGATGATGAATGTATTTTACATACTTTTCTGATTATGAAAACACGATGTGCCTCATTTTAAACATTAGTATAATAAGTTATATTGTAGATTTTATTTAACGATGGACCTACCCTAGTAAAATTTCTGACTACGCCACTGTTCACACCACTGGCAACACATTGCCTGTTGCTGCCCTGTCCCAACAATCATCCCAGTCCGATCAATAGCTGATACCAAGATGCACCCACTCAGATGATTGGGTGTCCACAGCATGTACACCCTGGCCTGGTGCTCGCCTAGATCCCCTCGCAGTCCCCCAATCATATCCCTTCTCTGCCATCTCCTCAAAGATCTGGTTCAGTTGCGGTGGCGTCTTGGTCAGCATGTTCCCGCCACAGATCGAGTCAATCAACTGCTTGTCTTTAAGGAAGAGAGCCCGGTAGAAGGTGTCACCCTGAAAGTGTCGTTGAAACCATGATTGAGACACTTCAGGAAGAGACTGGTGTATCTCTCCCACGCGTCTCGGATGACCTAATCTTCTTCCTGTGCAAAATGAGTGATCTCCTTCTATAGGTCCGATGTCTTAGATGGAGGATGATAGCGAGTGAGGAACTTGTCGGCCAGGTTGGCGAATGTAGTGATCGATCCTGGGGGCCGAGTGTCCAGCCACTCCTTGGCCTGCCCCTCCAAGGTAAAGGGGAAGTACCTTAGCTGGATGGCGTCTGTAGGGACCCCATTAATCTTGATTCCATCGATCAACTCTTGGAATCACCGTAGGTGCGATCTGGGGCACTCCCCATCCTTTCCACGGAATACCACCGTGTCGCGCACAGAGGTGTTCACCTCAAAGTTGTTAGCTGGAACTTGAGGGTGCTGGATGGGCAACCTCATGTCTGCGGCTCTAGCAGTTCAGTAGTATCCCATGGTGTGCTCCTCGGGGATGACCGCATTATTGTTCTGTGGGTCACCCATTTCTTCCTCCTCGATGATGGGCAGTTGCTCCAAACCTTCCTCCACATCCATTCCTGCCTTCAAAGCTTGCTTGAAGTTCCTACAAGTCCGTTCGAGCTCTTGGTCTAACGAATATAGTTCTCCCGACTAGCTATGGGTCATGCACTACCTGTACACAAACAGCAAGCACAACCCGTGAAGACACACAGGGGGAAGAAGAAAAATGCAGAAAAATATTTGCTAAAGTAACAGATGTTCACGTTTCTCCAATAACCTAGAGTTCCCCGGCAACGGCGCCAAAAACTTGACACGCTAAAACACAACACCAAACAGCGACCAAGTGTAATCGTAGAATGGAAATGTGGTATAGTGGAATCAAGTAATAAATGTCAACCCAGGGCCTAGATGTACTGCCTACTCCATGATTTTCTATTATCTAGCGGAACTAAGTAAATGTAGATGAATTTAAAGTAAAGTAGAAAGAAAGCAGTAAATTGTTAGGTTTCTTAAAGAAAGAGAAGAGTCACTCGGGAATGAGTCCCCCTATCTCCTTAGTTAGATCCAAGTTGTAATTTCCTTAGGTTGATTTACTGTTGATTAAACTGCGGAAGATCCGACAGTAGCTTGGAATCACTCGAGCTGACCAAGCCCTCTTAGACAGACTAACCAATAGATGACTAATCTTCACCGGGATAGAAAGCTAAGACAATTGACACAGAACTCCACTACTGGAATTGGATTCCAGTACAAAGCAATGAATTGACTAACTCTCGTATAATCAATCCACTCCTATCAATTAAAGAAGCTCTAACAACCTAATCAGATTCTATCTATCTCAGGTTGCAACAGAAATCAAAAGAAGTTGATTAGGATTCAATTGACTCAATAAACACACTTCAATCGATTATAAACAGATAGTATATCAATCCAAAAGTCATTACAAATCAAATCCCTAACACATGGGACTAGAGTTCTTCATACCCAAGTGAGAGAAAAGTCTACTCCATAGAGAGAGAGAGAGAGAGGAAAACAGAAATCAAAGCAGTGATACTCATAAAGATGGGAATAATCTGCTCTTGGATGTCAATCTTCACTCCTGGGAATGCAATCTAGGCTTCAATGGTGAGAAATCCACTCCAAATAGCTCCTAGAGTTTGTTCTTTGCACTTTCTCTCTCTAGAACTCTGTTTTTGCTCCAAAAAGTCGTATCCCTCTCCAAAACCCAAAATTGGGTTAAAATGCAGCTATCCGCGAATGCACGGTCAGGCCGTGCAACCTCCTTGGCTGCCCGTGCACCCCAAAACGCGTCATTTGAATTATTCAGCCAGGGGAGTGCACGACCATTGCACGACCTGTGCAAAACGAAAGCGTGATTGTGCAGCTCTCTAGCAGAATTCATCACCACCGAAAATTCATATGCATGGTCGTGCAAACTCTGGGCGCACATCTTCTCTTGCACGGCCACGATGCACGGCCGTGCGTTGTCCTGTCTTGGCCGTGCAACTCATCTGATCTCCCTCACTCGTCTCGATTTCGCCCAATCGACCCCGAAATCGTGCTCAAACCTACGCATTAGGACCTGAAATGTCATAAACAAGAATAACCTATAGTATAATCGGCTTAAAATCTGAGATCCAAGCCTCAAACAGTATAAGAATGGTGAAAAAAAACATGTGTAAATATCAAGTCATCAGGGTGCAACGCATCTTTTCTTTGGCACCTCGCTGACTTCCTCGATCCCCATCATTTCGAGCCGTAAAGGCAGCCGCCTCCAACGCTGGCTTGTGGTTCTGTGATATGAGGCATTGTTGCTCCTCATTAAGTGTCATATTAAATGCTTTGGTGAGTGTTGGTGTTGGATTCATCGCCAGTACCTGAGTACGCACAACCGAAAAGACCTCATCTAGACACATTAGGAAGTCAAAAAGTCGTGAACTCTCCTTCTGCTCGCGGATGAGGTTCGAGACGCCGCATGTGCAGTGTCCACACGTATAGGTGGGTGTGGGTGATATAGCGGTCTCCTCTTCCCAAAGTGACCTCAGTCGCGTATAGAATACCGAAACTGAGGTTTTCTCTTGCTGCAGTAAGCTGATCAATCTTCGAAGCTTATAAGATCTGGGCGCATTGCCTTACCCAAATTGATTACGCAAATCCTCCCAAATTTCGCGAGAGGCCTCCAAAAATCTGATGCTACTGCGTATCTCCTTATTCATGGCCGTCTTAAGCCACCCTTTTACCACAACATCACATCGTATCCAAGTGCTACGCGATTCTCTTGCATCTGGCTTGACAAGCATTCCATCAACAAACGCGTATTTGTTTTTAACGATCAAAGAATCTTTCATATCAAGACACCACTCCCTGTAATTGGATGACAGAAGAACATCGCCAACCAACATCTAACAGAGGCCGTCAGAGTTGTGTAGAAACAGAGCCGGTGGAAGGGTGTAGCCGCCATCATTTACTTTGCCGCTACCGCCCGTATCTCTGCCGGTTTTCTTGTCACCGTACATCTCTTTCAAGGTCTAGGAAACGACTCGCTCTGATACCATGTAAAATAGGAACAAGACTCGGTTTAACGTGGTATCCCCGATGTATCGGGACTAATCCAAACCCCCCCCCCCCCCCCCTCTTAAGCTGGAGCATGTATATCACACACGCCCAGCTTGGCATTAAGCTCCTGGAACCTATTTATTGCTAGTGATTTGGTCAATATGTCTGCGATTTGGTTTTCAATATTGATATGGAAGACTTTGAGAAGCTTGTGAGCTCTTTTCTCTCGGATTAGGTGACAATCGATCTCTATGTGCTTCGTTCTTTCAATTGCAACTGGATTTTCTGCAATACGAATTGCAAAATTGTTATCACAATATTAAGAAAATGGAGCTTGAAACGAAACACCTAAGTCAGAAAACAAATAGCTTAACCATTGTAATTCACAAGACCAATCTGCCATAGCTTTGTATTCTGCTTTAGCAGAAGATCTACTTACAATACCATGTTTCTTTGCTCTCCCAAAATAAAGGATTGACCCATAAACACGCAAAAACCAGTAGTGGATCTCCTTGTATTCGTGCAACCAGCCTAGTCAGAGCCCGAAAAAGCAAGTAAATGCATGTTTAATTTGGCAGGAAATAATAAACCTTTTCCTGGGTTATTTTTAATAAAATGCACAAGTCTCTTGTGCTGCTTGTAAATGCAAATCAGTGGGATGAGCCACAAATTGAGCTAAAGCATGTACAACATATTGTAAATCAGGTCTGGTCGTGCAAATGTATAACAAACTCCCTACTAAACATCTATAAGGGGAAGGGTCATGAAGGATCTCACCAGATGTAGTTGATAAGCGAGTGTTTGGTTCTGAAGGAGAAGGTGAAGGCTTACCAACAAGGAGAACATAGTCTACAATTACCTCAAGAGCAATCTTTCGTTGACAAAGAGTCAAACCATTAGCGTTTCTAGCTATTTCAAGACCAAGAAAATAGCGTAGACTTCCTAAATCTTTTATTTTAAACGTTGCATCCAGTTTAGACTTGATAGATTTCATGCTATCTAAATCATCACCGATAAGAATAATATCATCGACATACACTAACAAAGCAAGAAATCTGCCATTAGATCGTTTGGTAACCAATGTATGGTCTACCTTAGATTGTATGAAATGATCATTCAACAAAAATTCAGTAAGCTTAGAATTCCATTGATGACTAGCTTGTTTTAGCCCATATAAAGACCGGTTAATACCTTATTTTGGCCCGAACTATGACTATATAATCATCTTTGGCCCGTGGTTTCAGAAATTAATATCCCGACCTCAACTATGCAACATATAGACTCAATTGGCCCGACACATGGTTTGACCGTCAATTTGGATGGTCAGCACCGTTGACGTCAGTCATTGCCTCGTCAACCTAAAAATAATTAAAAAAATTAAATTCAAATTATTTTCCTAATTTCTATTATTTATCATTTTCAAAATTAACCATAAAATAAAATTTATATTTTATTTTTTGGGATATTTGAAAATGATAAATTTTATAAATTAACCAAAAATTATCAAATTATTTTATATACTTAACATTTCCCAAAAATAAAATATATATTTTATATCATATTTTTTAAATTTATAAATTTTAATTTGATAATTTTTGGTTAATTTATAATTTATCATTTTCAAATTACACAAAAAAATAAATAAATAATATTTTATGTTTATTATAAATTATTTTTTGTTAATTTGATTATAAATAAAAAAATTAAAAAAATAGTTTGAATTTGAATTTTTTAATGATTTTTATGCTGACGATGCAATGACATGGCATGTTGACTAACAGTCAATGGTGTTGACCATCCAAATTGACTGTCAAACTAGGTGTCGGGCCAATTGAGTCTATATGTTACATAGTTGAGGCCAGGATGTTAATTTCTGAAACCACGGGCCAAAGTTGATTATATGATCATAGTTCAGGCCAAAATAAGGTATTAACCCTATAAAGACTTAATTAAGCGACAAAAAAGATGTTTAAGAGAAGAAGGGGCTGTTAGACCCTTAAGGAGTTTCATATAGGATTCTTCTATTAAATCCCCATGTAAAAAAGCATTGTTACATCTAGTTGTTCAATTGACAATCCTTTTGTTGAAGCCAAAGCAAGAAGAGTGCAGACTGTTGTCATTTTAGCCACGAGTAAAAAAGTTTCTAAATAATCTATGCCTTTGGTTTGAGTATGTAAAATAGGAACCAGACTCGATTTAACGTGGGATCTCCGACGTATCGGGACTAATCCACGGGAGAGTATGAACCTCTCCAGATACTGATATTATTAGGTTGTGAGCCCATAGAGTGACTTAGGCCGCGTACAAGAAGTTTGTATATACCCCGTCTACTAGAAGCTAGGGTTACATCATGTATATTATCCTCCTCTAACCCGCAATCCATGCATGCAGCGGAAAGAGTAGAGAGTGCATGGGCTTTGGGTTGAGTGGATGAATGTCAGGCTGCATGCCGCGACGTGGGCTGCGGTGTAGGCCCACCCACCTGCTCCAATACTCCCCCGCAAGCTGGAGCGTGAAGGTCACGAACGTTCATCTTGGAGAGTAGAAAACAAAATTGCTCGGCCCCCAAACCGTTGGTGAAGATATCCGCCAGCTGCAAATAGGAGCTGACCTTGAGAGAAGAGACGACACCAGACTGAACCCGCTCACGAACAAAGTAGCAGTCTATCTCCACGTGTTTGGTGCGCTCGTGGCACACCGGGTTAGCAGAGATGTGAAGAGCTGCCTGATTGTCGCAGTAGAGAGGTGTGGCACGCTGCTGAGGGGCCCCAAGTTCAGCGAGAAGCCAACGAAACCAGATCACCTCACTCACAGTACTTGCCATGGCGCGGTATTCGGCTTCGGCGGAAGAGCGAGCAACAATGTTCTGCTTCTTGGTGCGCTAAGAGATCGGGGCGCCACCTAGAGTAATGAAATATCTCGTCGTGGAGCGACAAGTACTCTCACAACCCCCCAATCTGGATCACAGTAGCCAGCCAGAGTAAGATCATTAGACTGCGGGAGATAAATACCTTGGCCCGGGGAGGTCTTGAGATACCGAAGATACGCATCGCAGCTTCCATGTGGGCACGACTCGGAGCATTGACGAACTGGCTCAGGATGTTAACATTGTAGGTGCTGTCAGGATGAGTTACCGTGAGGTATAAGAGGCGCCCAACAAGGTGACGGTAGCTCGAAGGATCGGCAAGAAGCTCGTCATCAGATGGAGGTCGTGTGAGATGATGGTTTTGCTCGACCAGGAAGGCACTAGGGAGAGCTCCTTCCACGCCAGCATCCTCGAGAATGTCTAATGTGTATTTTCGCTGACACAAGACCACCCCATCCTGAGTACGGGCGAGCTCCATGCCAAGTAAGTAGCGAAGAGCACCCAAATCCTTAGTGCTAAACTCGGTGTCGAGGAAATGCTTGACATGATCGATGAAGGGAATATCGTTACCAGTCAAGATGACGTCGTCAACATAAATGAGGGTAGCGACAAATGTGCTCCCCCGTCGAAAAATAAAAAGAGAGTGATCGGCAGGAGACGAGACAAACCCGAGACTACACAGAGCAGTCGTCAACTTGTGATACCAGTAACGAGAGGCCTGAAGAAGGCCATACAGAGACTTTCGAAGGAGACACACTCGAGCATCGGATGGACTAGCAAAACCAGGGGTAGCTGCCATGTAGACCTCTTCCTCAAGATCCCCGTGGAGAAAGGCGTTGTTAACATAAAGTTGATAAATATCCCAACCACAACTAATGGCAACCGCAAGAAGACAGCGAATAGTCACCAGTTTTGCAACAAGGGGCAAAAGTATCATGGAAGTCGATGCCTTCGATATGAGTGTAGCCTTTGGCAACCAAGCGTGCCTTGTAATACTCGATTGTCCCATCCGGGCGATACTTAATTTTAAACACCCACTTGGCCGCAATGGTGCGATGTCCAGGAGGCAAGTTGACGAGGTCCTAGGTGCCGTTTTGCTGGAGGGCACGAATTTCTTGAAGTATCGCTTCGCGCCAACGAGGGTCAGCCAGAGCTTCGCGGTAGCTCCATGGAACATCATGGTTAGTTACTGTAGCAAGGAAAGCACGATAAGTGGGGCGAAAATTATCATAGGAAATAGAAGCTGTAAGAAGATAAGAAACAACATGCGAAGAACTTCCCTCGCCGTCAACGTCATGTAACGGGGCAAACTGAGTATCATAAAGCCCCAAATGCTTCGGCCGAACCCTGACTCGGTCGCCGCATCGAGAAGGTTGAGGAACCATAGACGACGAGGAGGGAGGCTGGCAAGGCAAGAGAGGAAGGCCTAGTGGTTGGAGTAGATTGTGGCAACCGCGGGCTGTCGGGGGCTTCAGGAATGACAGCCACGGGATCGGGGGCAAAAATGTAATTTTTATCACACATGCTCCAACTTGAGGGGGTATTAGAGTAAGTAAGATTAAAAATATAATTTTTAATATAACATAGGTAGTTTATGTAATTTGTAGTGTAGGTACTATAGTGATAATTTGGTCAGATGTATAAGAGACAACTTCCAATGTACAGATTTCACTTAACATATTTATGACAAAATATAGATGAAAAGCACTTCTACTATGCTATAAGGTATTGGTGCTTTAATGTATAACTTTAAGTTGTACCATAACATTAAAGGGTTAATTGTATGATTGCTCACTGAGATTACAAAAACCGTTCAAGTTTGGTCATTCGAAATATTTAAATACATTGATGGTACTTTAGTTTACTGAAACCGTTCACGTTTGGTCACTCTCCGTCCAACTCTGTTAACTTTGGCTGATGTGGCAGTCAATTCTAAAAGTTGACCGTAACTTAGTGACGTGACAACTAAAAAATTATTAAAATAATTTTTTAAATATTTTCCACCTCAAATAATAAAAAATATAATTTCTTTTCTACAAACCCCCATACCCTACCCGACCCAACCCCGTACCCCCAGGGATCAGAACAAGTTCTTCCAGGATTTCGCCAAGGCGATGCAGAAGCTGAGCGTCTACGGGATCAAGACTGGGGGGAGAGGCGAGATTAGGCACCGGTGTGATGATGCCAACTGATTGGATTGGATTATTTTTCTTCTTTTAGGAATGCCATTGATTCATATATGGTCGGTCAATCTCCCTGGGATTAAAAATTTGGAGGTTGTTACAATGCATGACTATAAATTATAAATGGGTTTTTCTTTGGGTTGTGATCGTTGTTCTGTCCTTTTTGGTTCTGCGAGCGTCTCAAAATTGATGGGGTTTTCATACGGGGAGATGGAGGAAAGAAAGAAAGAGCTTTACTTTGTATCAAGCAAGAAAAGAAATAACTTGTTCTGATCCCTGGCGTACAGCTCCACAAACGGCCGAGTCCGGCCGTTGGTGACGAGCCTGTGGTCCGACGCCAGTAGGCCCAACTCTTTGGGCAAGTTCTGGTAGTACAAATTGTTGAACTTGTTGGGCGTCATTATGTCGTTGAACACCGAGATCGACGGGTCCTTCTTCTAGTTCGCGCACGCCTTCTTAGTGGGACCGGTTCCAGCAGGTGAAGAATAGAAAAGTAATTAGGTTTTTGATTTTTTGATTTTTTAATGAATGTAATAATGAGGTGGAAAATATAAATTTTTTTTTAATAATTTTTTCATTGCCACGTCACTAAGTTAACGGTCAACTTTGAGAGTTGACTGTCACATCAGTCAAAGTTAAGAGAGTTGGACGGAGAGTGATCAAACGTGAACGGTTTGAGTAAACTGAAGTACCATCAATGGATTTAAATATTTCGAGTGACCAAACTTGAACGTTTTTTGTAATCTCAGTGACCAACCATGCAATTAACCCCTAAAACTTATAACTGTTTTTATAACAAGTGATAAGTTGTGTGACGGTTTACGATAATATCCCATAATTCCCAACTAGCAGTGTAGCACCGGGAGAAAATGTGGGAGAGAAATGAAGGATTGGGTTTCTCAGTGGCTTCCTTCACTAATTTCTGAAGGAACCGGGATGGAGAAGAAGGAAACACGACGGTCCGCAATCAGATCAAAGGCCAGATCTGAGACCCCAATCAGACGATTGGATCTTAGGCGGCGGCGCACTAATGCACTAGAACCGCAAGCAGCAACACTATGGCCATCAGCGGGGTAGCAGAGGAGACGGAAGACAGCGTTGAACGGCGACGAAGACTCCGTCGAATCCGGCGGCAAAGTTTCCGGAAGGAGTGACATCACTATCCGGCGACAGGCGAACCGGCGGGGGCAGTGTGAGGAGCCTGGGGAGAAGCACCAACAGGTGTGCTCTTCATCCGTAAATGGATATTTTCTAGCTCTATTCCAATCTCAACTATTAGCTCCACAAATTAGAGAACCTCTATCACTTCTGCTCAGCGGCGGAGAAGGATTGTGAATTTGGGATGATGTGGACGGTGGTGGCGCCGGCGGCAGCTGGTGGGTGGGAGGTGGGATTTCCTTTCTGGGCCTGCTTTTATTTATTCTGCAATAATGTCATCCCCTATAAATTTACGCCATCCATGATCTCACCATGGCTAGAACTAGAATAAGAAAATGGCCAGATGACCATTTCATGGGGTATGAATCGTTGTCATGAACAAGTTAATAAGTAATGTAAGAAACTGTGGTGGTGCTGTTGTCATTTTCAGTTGAGCTTTCTCCATTGTCATATTCACATATATGTATATTATGTATTCCAGTTCCGGCCTTGAGCTACATATTCCATTCACAAATGACCTGGTCCATCCCAACCCCGGGCCTCAGTTGAAGTTGAAAATCAAAGGTGTCTCTGCCTCACTCTCCCTTCCTCCAAGCTTCCCTTGTCTCAATCCATCATTACCATCTATTAGTAGTCAATTCTCTGCTCCTTATTCTTTTTTTTTCTTCTCCCACCTCATTCCTAGCTTGCATTGGATTCTCCTTCCTCTTTTGTCTTTCTTCGTCCCACCCAGAAGCTCACTTTGCTAATCTTGGTTGTTTCTCCATAAGTTAAACCGCACCTCATCATCTCTCTATTCTAGTGTGGCTTCAGCTTCGGTAGTAGCAAGAGATCCAAAAATATTCAACCATGAGAATGGGGAAGACTTCACACAGAGGACCCGAGGTAAGCTAGCTAGCTAGCAAGCAACTCACTCCCATTTCCCACACAGCTTGATTTCTTCTTCTTCTTCTTCTTCTTCTTCTGCAAAACAAGCAAATCAGTGGGTTTCTGAATTGTTGGGCATGGATGATATTCAGGTGAAAGCAGAAGGTCAACGCAAGAAGTCCCTCTTTGCTTCCATAGCCAAACCTTCATCAACAGAGACCAACAGACCTAACAGTATGGTGATCAAGGTAACATACCTGAAAAGACCAAACCTTTTCTTCAAATGCTAACTCGGGTCCATGTTGATCTAATTAGAATTTGAATTTCCCCTTCAATTGTCCAGAAGGCGCACACTGTAATCCCAGCAGAGATTGTGGCGGAAGCCATTTCCACTCTCCGTGGGCTTGATCTCCGGTGGTCGGGCCCTATAACTCCCTCAGAGATGCAGTACGTTGAGCAGTACGTCCTGGCCAAGTACCCTCAATACGCCGGCCTCGTTGGGGAGAAGATCGATCTCTCCACCCTCTGCATCATCGGAGAAGATCCTGCTGCTGCTGACAAAGAAGAACGCAGAAAATCCTCGCCCCGGGGAAGTTTCAGGGACGCCACGTCGCCTTCCAATGGGAGCAGCAGTCACCCTGACCTCGACAGGACCCAACTGGAGCCTTCCAGATTGCTCGATATCCTCACCATGAAATCTTCATTTCCGGGCAGCTTCATCTCCATCCCGGAAATCCAAGCCCAGAACAAGGTGTTGAGGCACTGCGGTTTGCCCGACGATGAGTACCTTGTTCTCTTCACCCCGAGCTACAAAGACGCCATGATGTTGGTCGGAGAGAGCTACCCTTTCTATAGAGGGAACTTCTACATGTCGGTTCTCGGGGAGGACAACGATTGCGTGAGGGAATTCGCTGCTTACAAGGAATCCAAGCTGATATTGGCGCCAGAGACTTGGCTGGATTTGAGGATCAAAGGGTCGCAGCTCAGCCAATATTTCAGGAGAAAGTGCAAGCATAGCACAAAGGGGCTTTTTGCTTACCCGGCGGATGTGGAAGGGACTCGTTATTCGATGCATTGGATATCGGAAGCCCACCGGAATTCGTGGCATGTCCTGCTTGATGCTACCGCTGCTCTTGCCGCCGGAAAGGATAGATTGAACCTGGCGCTTCACCGGCCGGATTTCGTGCTGTGTACTCCGGATAATGATCCGCAGACGCAGTCTTCGACCATCACTTGCCTTCTTGTGAGGAAGAAATCATTCGACACCACAACAGCAACAACTACGGGTTTATCTTGAGCATAATGAGCTGCGAGAAATGAAGAGCGACGACTATGTAATGTGAATATATCTCAACTACCTTTTTTTCCTTTTCAAGCTGGGCTGTTATTAGACAACGTTGGAGCTTGCGCATTTGACCCAAGTATAGCTTTGGATTAGTGACGAAGATACGCATCAATTTCTGATCTTCTAATGGAATCAAGTTACAGTAAGTAGAAGTCTGACTGCTACAGCTACAACTTATTCTTGAATTCTTGCTGGCCATTGCCACCGCAAAGTCCTGGTAAAGCGTATTTGAGGTCTATCATGACTTATCAAAGCTCAACTGTGAGCAAATGGTAGATACATAGAGTATAGAGCACTATAATTAATTGTGCCCCTAAAAGGACTGGTTCATATCTTTCTTTCTTTTGGTAATTTGGTCTCCCACTTGTTTCTTTGCAAATTTATTCCGAGTACACAATGAAGATTTAACTTTGACCACAGAAATGAATTGAATTAAAATTTTAAGAATGGGTGGTCAGGTCTAAACGTTCTCACAAAAGAGAGAGCTCTGAAAAATTCTGTACACCAAATAGGGTGTTCAAATGGTTACTGTGGTAATAACCAGACCAATTAAGTCTAAATTTCATTAACCATGGAATAAAATGTCTTAACCAAACCGTCCAAATTAACACGAAACCCAAATTAACCAAACCAAAGTTTAATTGGTTTGGTTAATCGGATAATTGGATTAACCAAATAACATAACATTACATGAAAACAAGTATCTTGTTAATGAATAAAACATTACCATATGCTATTACTATCATAAACTATCATTATATATAAACAGTAATAATAAGACTAACCATCCATGATTATCATCATCATTCGAGTTAATACATCATTCATCATCTCTGCACCTAATATAGTTAGCTTACAACAAACCCCTTAACATAAATACATACCAAGACCCTTCATCAGGAAGTTAAAGCTCTCCTACAAAACACTTAAACTATACATAGTTTGAGGTGGTTGTCATGGTATTGTACGTAATCCTAAAGTCTAGTAGTTGTCCAAAATGTTTTGGTATAGTAAATAGGCAGACCCATTTAATTTTTGACCAATAATGTTTTGGTTTGTTGTGCACATGGAAATAAAATAGGGAATCACCAAAGTTTGGTTTGGTTGGTTGCATGGAAGTATAAATAATTTTGTATATTAGGTGTATCATTAATTGGTTTCATTGGTTAGCAGTGCTGAAACCAAACCAAACCACCTAAACCAAATAAGAAAAATTGTTTAACCAAACCAAACCAATTATCCAAATTAACCAAACCAAATTAACCGAATGCTATCAGTTAATATGGTTACCATGGTAACCAATCCGTTTGAACACCCCCTACCAGATTCTGCATCCCTCTCTTTCCTGCTCTTCAAGTTAAAAACCTATGGAAATCTATAGCCCGGTGAGAACCCGTTCGGCGGATTATAATCACTCGGAACAAACACGGGTAGCTGCCTGCCCCTCTGCGATCTCCCCTGATGATGACCAACCACTGGCCCTCCGAAGAATATCGACTGTTCTGTGTACAAAAGCTCTGCTCCAGGTACATGTGACGCACTGTGACTCGACTCTACTGTCACTCCAGGAATTGGCCAAGTGTAACCACTTCCTAAAGCGTAGTATAGCGGGTTTAGGTTTAATTATCAACCCGGGTCCTAGATTTGCTGACTACTCAGTGAGTTCTTGTTATCTAGCAATAAAACTGGAGTGCAAGTCTAATCTACCAAACAAACAAAGCAAGTAAACTGTTGTATTCAGGTTAAAGAGGTCACCCGGATATGGTTCCCCATAGACTGCAGTTAAGCCGGATTGTAATTACCAAGTTCAGTTTCTATGAAGATTATACTGCGGAAGGTTCTTAAACAGCCTGAAGTCTTGACTAAAGGTCTTCAGACCCTCTCAATCTGACTCTCTAGCGGGCGACTAACCTCCACCGGAGTCGACAGATTGAGGCCCTAAGAACAAAACCTCCACTACCGGAGTAAATCCGGTACAGAATAGTGAGTTGGCTCCTCGACTAAAGTCACCAACTCCCTACCTTCAATCAAGGATACTCTATTAACCTAGGCAGATATTCTCATTCTAGGTTAAAGCAGAAACAACAGGAATTTGATCAGGATTCAAGTCATTCAATCATCAAAACCTCAATCGAATATAATCAATCACAGAATCAGTACTTGGGTTCATACAATCAAAGCCTAACATACAAATCTAGGGTTCTCCATACCCAGATGAATGGGAGAACTACTCCATAGAGAAGAAAGCAAAAGCAGAATCAGACACGGAATTCATACTGCGAAGGATGGATTCCTGCTTCTGGACGTTGATCGGCACTTCTCCAAGCTCAAGCTGGCCTCCAATGGTGTTGAAGATCAATCTAGGGCACTTGGGAACTCTTGCTCGTCACTTTCTCTCTCTAGGAACTGATCTCTCTCTCAAAAACTCGAAAATCCCCCTTCTGTTTGGCTGAAAATCTGCTTAAAAAGGCATCAGCCAAAGCACGGTCGAGGGCACGGCCGTGTAATGCCTCAGCCCGCCCGTGCTTTGGCTAGTGTTAATTACACTAGCAGCAGTGGGGAGAAACACGGCCGTGCTTCGCTTTGGACACGGCCGTGTAATGCTTGAACACGCCCGTGCTTTGTTTTGGCCCTGCCCGTGTAATCAGCTCAGCTCTCGGCATAAAAAGCACGGCCACCAGAACACGGCCGTGTAATGATTTAGGTGTGCCCGTGTTTTGGCTCCAGCTCACCGAAATGACTTCCGAATGCCCCGAAACTCGCGCTTAGCCTTCCCTTTGACACCTGGGACCTGAAACATGACAAAATAGCACAACCCGGCGTAAAATAGGCCACAACACACGAATATGCCCCTCAAACGGATAAGAACTAGGGGCGCAAACATGTGCAATTACATCGTTATCAAACTCCCCCACACTTAACCGTTTGCTTGTCCCCAAGCAAACCTAACTCAAACCAATGCAACTCTCCAGACCTTCATAGCAACAAACAACCCAGATCGTAGGTAGAGGACTTTCTAGATCATTTAGCAACTTACGAGGTCAACCGACGCACAAGTCATCTCATAGCTTCCTCGGCGAGTCGGCATCATGGCAAACAGTGAATAGAGGACAAATGAATCGTGGATGAAGAGATTCTCAAGAACAAAAGATCATGGACTCACATTTTTCAAGGTGCTCTATTTTCTGCTTAAAGATGGTTGGAACCCCTTTTTTTTCTGTTTTGCTTGTTTTCTGTTATTTTTCTTTTCTTTTTTTCTTTTCAAGGGTCCCAACCTGCTCTTACTGGCCATGCCAGGAGCGGATGTCTCGAGCCTCGTGCGGGGGAAAGACATGTAAGGGGGCTGGAGGTAGTAGGTGGAAATTGGGAACGGATTCCCGTCTCCCCTTACACACTTTCGCCCTATTCGCACGGGAGACGTTTATTTTGAAGCACATTTTCGAGCACATGTTAAACTCAAAACAAGATACAAGAGTCCATGATAGGAAGAAAATCCACAACACCACACAATTCAAGGGTCCTAAGATCACTAATTCACTCAATCAACCAACTCAATAGGAAGAAGAAATGGGACTTCTTAAATGCATCAACATCCTCCATAGTGCTACACTACCTCCCTAGGTTGCACATTACTATAAAGACTGTCAATTCAAAGCATACTGAGCAGGCAATTGCATGGAAAAACGTATTTGGAGCCCTCAAATTTAAAAATTTGGACAGTGGACTAGGCTCCAAGCACACAAACAGATCTAATGCAGCCAAAAGATAAACACCCCCCCCCCCCCCCCCCACACTTAAGATCGACATTGCCCTCAATGGAGAAGAGGGAAGGATAAGGGAACGATGTTACCGGTATGCACGGACTGCAGGAGACTGGAAACGGGCCAGTCGGGGCACGCACAGCCAAAGGGAAACAGAAGAGCTCAGACACAATATGTTAGGTTCAATGGTCAGCCCAATAAAATATCATCCAAACCAAAAGAAAACTAACCAAACCCAAACCGGGTTACAATCCGACTCAAAACACAAGAAAGAAAATCAAACCGTGGTGGGGTTGCCTCCCCACAAGCGCTTCTTTACCGTCGTATTAGCTGGACGCCCATGGTGGATACTCAGGGCGGTGCAGGAACAGGTGCCTCCAAGAGCGGATCCACATCGCTCTTGAGGTACAGCTTGAGGTTGTGGCCATGCACCCGACGGATGCGACCACCCTCATCAGTCAGCTCGACCTGCCCATCTGGCAAGATGCAGGAGAGCGAGTACCCAGACGGCCAGGGTGGTCGTGGTGCAGGAGGTGGGACCAGCTCATAGTGGTCTCCACTCTTCTTTCGTGCAGGCTTAGCAACCTGCGGCTTCGGCCGCCACTCCTCCTTGAACTTTTTGTTCGGAGGCGAGGCTGGATGGAGTGGCGGCGAAGGAATGATAGGAGGGTCCTGCAAAATGAGAGGAGCAGAAGGATACACGACAGGCTCGTGTACCTGATCAGACATAGCATGCACAGGCGTGACATCAATCATAGCACAGTGATCAAACTCAGTCACAGAAAAAGTAGCCTGTTCATTCCCAGCATGCAAGATCAATTTACCATCATGCACATCAATAAGTGCCTTGGCGGTGGCAAGAAATGGCCGACCCATAATCAAAGGCACATCCACATCCTCATGCACATCAAGAATAACGAAATCAACAGGATATGTGAATGCACCGACACTGACAAGCAAATCCTCTATGATTCCCCTAGGATGCACGATAGAACGATCAGCTAACTGAATGCTCATCCTAGTAGGGCTAAGTTCACCTAGGTCTAGCTTCTTATACAACTTATATGGCATGACGTTTATGCTAGCGCCTAGGTCCGCCAAGGACTTACCTACATGCATGCTGCCAATAGTAAGAGGGATAGTAAAACTCCCTGGATCCTTGCGCTTCTCGGGCAGCTTGTTCTGCAGGATAGCAGAACACTCCTCGCTCAGCATCACTGCCGAGAGATCCCCAAGTTTCTTCTTGTTGGTGCAGATATCTTTCATGAGCTTGGCATACTTGGGCATCTTCGACAGTGCCTCCATGAACGGTATGCTTATGTTGAGCTGCTTCAACATTGCCATGAACTTGGCAAACTCAGTCTCCAGCTTGTCTTTGTGTAGGCGAGTGGGGAAGGGAAGCTGGGGCACATGCTCCTTAACCACTGGTTGTGGCTTGGGGGCAGGGGCTTCCTTCTCCACCCGCACTTCTGCATCGTCGGCTGGAAGTGCTGAAGCAGTCAGTGGTTCCTCCTGTCTGGCCGGGACAGGATCAGCAGATATGGTCTTACCGCTCCTGGTAAAAATGGCATCCAGCTGCTGATGCTGGTGAGGATCTCGAGGATTAGGAACAGTGGTGGCAGGCAGAGTCCCCGGTGCCCTGGTGGTGCTCTGGCGGGCCAAGATGCCCACCTGGGTCTGCAAATCCTGCAAAATGGCACCCTGGTTCCTCTGACCTGCCTCCAGTGAGGCTACACTCTGGTCCAACCTCGTGATAGTCGCCTGAGTGCTCGTCATGAATGAAGCTAGAATGTTTTCCAGCTTCGTCATCCTGTCATCGGGGGCTGGAGCTGCTGCTGGCTCGGCAAACTGGCGCTGGGGCTGCTGGAATGGCTGCCCCTGCCTAGGCTGGTAAGGCTGCTGCTGTGGGTCTGGCCCCTGGCGAGCCTGGAAGGGCTGTCTCTACTGAAAACCACCTGCTGGTGCTGGGAAACCAGGTGGTTTAGTGGTGTTGTTGCTCCAGGCGAAGTTGGGATGCTGGCGCCACCCCTCATTATATGTGCTACTGTATGGATCGAGGCGCCTCGCATTGGCGATGAAGGCCAACTGCTCCTGGGGTGTGGTAGACTCCCTCATAGCCTGGCAGTCCTCCACTAGGTGATTGGAGCTCTCACACCACTGACACTGAGCAACTGGAGGTGTAGCCAAACCTCTGCCCGGAATCAGACTGTTGGGCTGCTTCAGTGTCTGCACCAGCTCAGCTACCTGAAGCTCGAGCCCGGATCTGGTATCCATGGCGTGCACACCACGGTCTCGGGACTGTCTGCCTCGGCTACCCTGTCCCCAAGAATGATCTCTGGCAGCCAAAGTACTGATCATCTGGTTCAGCTCGGGTGGAGTCTTGGTAAGAATATCCCCTCCTGGGCATAGAGACTCAATCACCCTCTGGCTGTCTGGAGAAAGGGCACTGTAGAAGTTCCCCACTGTGAATGCATCACTGAAGCCATGATGGGGGCACTGCCAAAAATAGCCCATGTACCGCTCCCAAGCATCACGAAGTGACTCATCTGGCTCCTGGCGGAAGTGAGTGATCTCCCGCTGAATCTCTGTAGTCTTCGATGCCGGATAGTACCGGTGCACGAACTTGTCAGCCAGATCGTCCCAAGAGGTGATGGACAATGGGGGCTGGGTTTCCAACCACCTCTTAGCATTCCCCGCCAGAGAATGGGGGAAGAGATGAAGGCGGATCGCATCATCGGGAACACCGTTCAGCTTGAACCCGTTTGTCAGCTGCAGAAAACGGGACAGATGTACCCTGGCCTCCTCATCCTTCAAGCCATGAAACTGGATCGAGGATGTGATGAGCTGAATCCAGCATGGCTTGATCTCGAAGTTGTTTGCTGGGATCGGCGGGTAGAGGATGACCGGGCGGATGTCAGCAATCCGAGGAGTGTAGTAGTACTCCAAGGTGGGACCCGGCTGCGGTGGATGATGAGCTCCATGATCCTGGGGTATGGGGTTGTTCCCCAGGACCTGATTCACCGGGGGAACCTGCTGTGGATTCCCCTGGTGTTGGTTGTAGTCTCCGTCCATCCCGGGCTCTTCTTCAGAATCGCTGCTCAGGTGGCCGTCTATGCGCTCTTCCGTAGCCAGTCTAGCTCGCTGTTGTCTCCTGAGCTGGCGACAGGTGCGGTCAATCTCTGGATTCAACGGCAGTAAACCTCCCGACTGGCTACGGGTCATGCACTACCTGCACACACTCAAGCAACAAACCCGTGAAGGCACAAGTGGGACAAAGAGAACAAAGCAAAAAGAGAAGCTAAATTAACAGAAATCACTTTTCTTCAACAACCTAGCCGTCCCCAGCAACGGCGCCAAAAACTTGACTCGACTCTACTGTCACTCCAGGAATTGGCCAAGTGTAACCACTTCCTAAAGCGTAGTATAGCGGGTTTAGGTTTAATTATCAACCCGGGTCCTAGATTTGCTGACTACTCAGTGAGTTCTTGTTATCTAGCAATAAAACTGGAGTGCAAGTCTAATTTACCAAACAAACAAAGCAAGTAAACTGTTGTATTCAGGTTAAAGAGGTCACCCGGATATGGTTCCCCCTAGACTGCAGTTAAGCCGGATTGTAATTACCAAGTTCAGTTTCTATGAAGATTATACTGCGGAAGGTTCTTAAACAGCCTGAAGTCTCGACTAAAGGTCTTCAGACCCTCTCAATCTGACTCTCTAGCGGGCGACTAACCTCCACCGGAGTCGACAGATTGAGGCCCTAAGAACAAAACCTCCACTACCGGAGTAAATCCGGTACAGAATAGTGAGTTGGCTCCTCGACTAAAGTCACCAACTCCCTACCTTCAATCAAGGATACTCTATTAACCTAGGCAGATATTCTCATTCTAGGTTAAAGCAGAAACAACAGGAATTTGATCAGGATTCAAGTCATTCAATCATCAAAACCTCAATCGAATATAATCAATCACAGAATCAGTACTTGGGTTCATACAATCAAAGCCTAACATACAAATCTAGGGTTCTCCATACCCAGATGAATGGGAGAACTACTCCATAGAGAAGAAAGCAAAAGCAGAATCAGACATGGAATTCATACTGCGAAGGATGGATTCCTGCTTCTGGACGTTGATCGGCACTTCTCCAAGCTCAAGCTGGCCTCCAATGGTGTTGAAGATCAATCTAGGGCACTTGGGAACTCTTGCTCGTCACTTTCTCTCTCTAGGAACTGATCTCTCTCTAAAAAACTCGAAAATCCCCCTTCTGTTTGGCTGAAAATCTGCTTAAAAAGGCATCAGCCAAAGCACGGTCGAGGGCACGGCCGTGTAATGCCTCAGCCCGCCCGTGCTTTGGCTAGTGTTAATTACACTAGCAGCAGTGGGGAGAAACACGGCCGTGCTTCGCTTTGGACACGGCCGTGTAATGCTTGAACACGCCCGTGCTTTGTTTTGGCCCTGCCCGTGTAATCAGCTCAGCTCTCGGCATAAAAAGCACGGCCACCAGAACACGGCCGTGTAATGATTTAGGTGTGCCCGTGTTTTGGCTCCATCTCACCGAAATGACTTCCGAATGCCCCGAAACTCGCGCTTAGCCTTCCCTTTGACACCTGGGACCTGAAACATGACAAAATAGCACAACCCGGCGTAAAATAGGCCACAACACACGAATATGCCCCTCAAACGGATAAGAACTAGGGGCGCAGACATGTGCAATTACATCGTTATCACACTGGCATTATTGGCAGAAGCCACGCCACCCACTCTTGGGGTCGATGAGGACACAAATCGCCCAACATTTGGATCTCAGTGAACTGTAGCTCTCATACTCTCCATCCCGCCACCGCCACCACCCACGTTATTGTTCCTCCTCCCAGCAGCTGCCACTTGCGGTTGGACTCGACCCACATTGTGATTTACAGCTGTTGAGAGTGGAGACTGGCCAGCCGAGGACTGATACATTAGGTTGAAATGGTCTCTATTCTGCATTGGCGAGGTAGCCAGGTGTTACATATTGCAACTGCTCATGTTGCTGACACTGTGGCGGCATGACTCGATGTCCTCCCTGCTCGTCTAGCTCATGTTTCTTGGGCCGTAAGAAAGGTTGCTTTGGCCAGGTTGATCTACTGGGTTCATGGGGCTGCTCTTGACACTGAAGTTGCTGCCCGAGAGATGATCAGTGTCGTAAGGCTGGTGCCGAGGGGATTTGATTGGGCGGAGCACGGAGGAAGATGCTCGGGCTTAGCAGCTGCCTTCATTGCCTCATTAGAGTCCAGGTTTGCGAGATTCCATGCACTGATCCGCACTTGACCCGGTGGTAATCTCTTGCTGCCTTCTGGTAATGTGTATGGATCAACAATTGAAGGTAGGCGTCCTTTCTCCAAATGTGGAATGATTTCATCCTAATAGATGGAAAGGAAAATGCCAAATTCCCCAATCATTCTAAGAGTATCACTCATGAGTCATGATTCATTCATAGGGTAAAAAAATACATAAACAGTCATCGAACTTTGGGGTCACAAACAAATCGATTGATGAATCAAAGTTCAGTGACTCATTTGTTAGTTACCTCAAACTTCAGTGACCATTTACGTAGAAACTGACACCTCAGAATGAGTGAACTGAACACTTTTGAAGCTTAGCAATGGTATAGGTTTACTGGGTTGTCCATGAAGATTCTTGGAGGGGTACACCAAGCGCCTTTGTACTGCAACCCATTCCAAGTGAGCTTCTTCCACTAATTGTTGTCACAGCGGAACTCGCCGGTGAAGATGGAAGACTTTGCTGCTCACCTCCTCCATCGACCGATGATCCTGGTGGTTCACTTTGCGTTCTCATAGCAACAACATACTCGTATGTTGCGATACCCCTGCAGAAGGACATGTTTAACACCCCTTGTTTTCACAGCAAATGGGGTCTGCTGATGCATAAACAAAGTACTTTTCTAATCAGAATCATGAGGAAGAAGAATAGCTCGCCCAGGGGTATCGTGGCAAGGAATGATACAACAGTGCAGAGTGCCTGCAAATTGAAAATTCATATGAACTGTCTCAAAAGTGGTGCCAGGTGACTTCATACATTTTGACTGAACGAACCACTACATTTCTCTTAACAGCCTATGCATATATCTTCTCTGTACTGGCATCCAGACTAGCAAACGAGTTCAAACATTTACCACTACCACCGCGAATGGAGGGCGGGAAAATCCAATGCCGAGCTTTTCTGATATTTGATGGTCCATAGTTTTTCGATCGATAAAGCATCTGACAAGGACTGTAACCCCAACAACCAAACTCAACAGCAAGCTACAAAGCAAGGAGAGGTAGATCAGATAATTAACACTTCTTTCATACTTTAAAGTTGGAGGATAGAAGAGAAACTTGAGAGAGAAAAGCTCTCCTCTCTCTCCTCGTCTCTGCCCTGTCCTCCTTACCGTTAATGACCGTTGGGGGTGAACCCCTAAAACAGGGGGAAGACTACTGTTTGAAGCCACCGGATGGCACCACGCCGGCAAACACCGTGCCGGAGGGATCTCCATCGACATCCCCAATCCAGTCGAGTAAGAAAGCGAAAGCCTAATCCAGCACTGGATTCTCAGGACAAGTTGATATGGATTTTTCCATTGTCACCGCAAGGGTAGCAGATGAAGAGATGCAAAGCCCAGAGAAGCGGGAGAAGGGGAGGGCGCCTCCCCTACCGCACGCCACCAACGAATCTACAGCGCGCAAAGCTTTCTACAAGGATTCATTCCTTCAAAATGGGGCGCCACTGGAAATTTCGGAAGGTGATGACCTAATGTCGGATGAATCCGACGAAGAGAATGGTGATGATGATCCAGAATGCCCTACAATCATAATTAAGAAGAGAATGAATGCAATTATCTGCAATCAATGGAGAAGGGCCATCACATTTCGGATTCTAGGTAAAAACTTTCCCTTCGCCTTTGCTCACAGGAGAGTTCAGAGAATGTGGACAAAGACGGGAGGGATGAAGGTAGGAGATATTGGCAATGGGTACTTCCAAGCATCCTTTGACTCGCAACTTGACCACGACAAAGCTTTATATGGAGGGCCAGGGACGATAGAGGACCACTACATCGTTTCAGAGCCCTGGAGGTTAGATTTTGATCCTGACTTCGATACTATTAACAGAACTTCAGTTTGGATACGATTCCCATGCCTTCCTCTTGCCTACTTCGATGAAGAGATCCTTACTGATATAGGCAATAAGATAGGAAGGGTTGAAAAGATTGATTATAACACAGCTAATGGGTTAAGGGGCAACTACGCTCGCATTTGTGTGGAGATTGACCTAAGGAAGAAACTAATTTCTAAATATAGAATCAAGAGGAGAGTGATGCATGTTGAGTATGAAGGGTTGCATACTGTTTGCTATGACTGCGGACTCTATGTCCACTCTTCGGGTGCCTGCCCACAAAGACAAACAACTGTGAATACTATCAGTTCTAATCAGAGCAAGGCACCCAACCTCTCACAAACAAACCATGATATCAGGCCAGAAATTCTTTGAAGACTATGGCCCATGGATGCTTGCAACAAGGCCAAAGAGAAGGAGCAACCAACATAAGCAGAAAAAAGTGAAGATAAAGGAAAGGAGACACCTTCATTCGTGGAAACCAAAGCTTCTAGATCACGGTTTGGAGACAGATGAAATGGATACAAAAGAAGCGGAAGCCGAAACAGAGATGACACTGGAGCAACATCAGGAATCCACTGTGCAGTAGAGCATCAACAGGAAAATAAAAATGAGGATCATGGGGAGAAAGTCCAAGAGGAAAAAAAGCCAGAGAAGAAGAAAAGTGGCCAAAAAGGAAAAAAAGAGGGGAAAGAGAGCAAAGATGCAAAACCTGACTTGAAGCAAATCAAACAAAAGGACCATCATAAACCAACCCCGAAATCGCGCAAGCAGATTGAAAGTTTGACTAATCCCAAAAAGCTTGCCATGGAATCCAGGAATAACTTGAAGATCAAGGCTAAGGATGGCTTGTCTTCACTTGGAGCTACTAGTCATAACAAGCATCCTGGGGGGAAAACCACACCTACCTTAGCCATGAAGAGTACACTAATGGCTCATCTGCTGAAGCCAAATCAGGCCACAAGCCAAAGATGAGGTAAATAACAAATGAGAGGAAGGAAAGTGAAGCCTTTAGCAATGAATCCAAGACGCAAAACAACCTGATGGGCAATCCAAGGAAGATTAACTTCGACCTTAACAAGGATGGTGTCAAAACAGTGCCAGAAAGTGCAACTAATCCTAAGGATACTGCTTGCAGGAGCAGTCCAATGGAGTAAAAGATGGCAATGGCCGTCGACAAGTGCTGACTTCGACCACATGGTCGATATAGGGAAGCTTTTCTAATACCTTTGCTATGGTTAAAGTTCTTTCCTGGAATTGCAGGGGTGCAAAGCACCCTAAGTTTCTTGCCACTCTTAAGTTGTATAAGGCCACGTTCTATCCGGATATTGTTTGTGTCCTGGAACCAAGAATTAGTAGGAAGGATGCTGTCAAGGTTATCATGTCTACTGTTTTGTTCTTAAAAAGTGTCTGAGGCGATTGGTTTCAGTGGAGGTATCTGGGTCCTATGGGATAGCAGTAAACTGAACCTGGAGCTAGTTGACAACCACAGACAGCTCCTCCATCTCAAATGTGTTATGGGAGGAAGAGAGAAGTACTTCCTAACCGCTGTCTATGCTAGCCCTAATGAGCATGACAGGGGAAGCCTTTGGAATGAGTTGAAAAGAATTGAAGAAGCATCTCCCTACCTTGGCTGATAACTGGATATTTTAACTCTATCACCAGACCCTCAGAAAAGCAAGGAGGTGCGCCCTTTAATTCTGCTAAAGTTAGTGCCTTCAATGACTGTATTGATGAATGTGGTCTCATTGATATGGGGTATATTGGTCCCAAATTCACTTGGTTCACCAGTAATTCTAGACTCAAAGAAAGGCTTGACAGAAGCCTGTGTAACATTGATTGGCAACAACATTTCCCTCTGACCACTGTGACACACTTGCCAAGGGCTAAGTCTGATCACATACCAATCCTGACTGATTCATCCCCAAATATGGGAAAGAACAAACTGGTGAGAAGGTTCCATTTTTTGGCATCCTGGTTAGATCATAAAGAGTTTTTCCCTTTTGTCTCCAACTATTTGACTGTTGGCTGTGACTTTCTTCCTTCTTTGCAGAACCTTGCTAGAAAGCTCACTGTCTGGAACAAGGAAGTCTATGGAAACATTTTCAAAAGAAAAAAGGAACTGCTCTACTCCCTCAAGTCCCTGGAACTGCTCAACCAAAGAAATCCCTCCAACAGTTCATGTGCTAATGAGCAGAAAACTAGAGAAGACTTGGAGTGTGTTCTGTGACAGGAGGAAATGCTCTGGATCCAGAAATCAAGAGTACAATGGACTACCAAAGGGGATCTCAATACTCGATATTTCCATAACCGCACTCTAAGCAGGAGGAAAAGGAACAAAATCATGGCCCTCAAGGATGATCATGGGAACTGGGAACAGATCCCGTGGTGCTCCAGTCTATGGCCAGAAATCACTTTGTTACACTTTTCACAATGGATTATGGGGACAACGGACCTACAATTGTTGCTGCCTTCCCAGAATTTGATGATGCTAAACTGAGATAGCTTGGAAAACACCCCGCACCTGAAAAGATCAAAGCAATCATCATGTCAATGAATGGCCTCAAAGCTCCAGGAAAAGACGGGTTTCAAGCCCTCTTTTACAAAAAATGTTGGAGTACTATTGGTTTGGCTTTTGCTAATTTTGTTGCTACTTGTTTCAGGGACCCCAATAGAATCCAGTTTATGAATGAGACCTTGCTTGCCTTGATCCCTAAAGTGGATGCGCCCAGTTCAATGAACCAATTCAGACCAATCAGCCTGTGTAATGTGGGATACAAGATGGTGGCAAAGAGCTTGGCTGACAACCTTAAGAAGCTCATGCCCCATCTGGTGCACTAGAACCAATCCAGCTTTGTTCCTAAGAGGCACATAACTGGCAACGTTATTATTTTGCAGGAAACAGTGTATTCCATATTAAGAAAAACTGGAAAGAAAGGCTAAATGCTACTGAAAGTTGATCTTGCCAAAGCATATGATAGGATTGACTGGAAGTTTATGGAAGAGACCTTACTGGCTGCTCGCTTTCCACTGGACTTCGTCAACCTCATCATGGCATGTGTCCCCACAACTTCCTTTTAGGTGCTATGGAATGGTGGAGAAACTGAGAGCTTCAAGCCTTCACGAGGTCTTAGACAGGGATGCCCTCTTTCACCTTACCTCTTTACTTTATGTATTGAACGCTTGAGTCATGATAATTATCGAAAACATATTGATTTCATGTGCTTAATGTTATTATTTCATGATACGTTTGAGACATATAACACTCGTTTTAATGCGAACTGACTCTGAAATGGTTATAAGACCATTACCACCATGTGTTAGTATTGTGATATATTTAGGTGGAAAAGCAAAAGAGTATGGAAGCATGTGCAGCTGGCGAGTACGTATTGGATTTGAAGCCCAGCAAATGAAAAGGAGCTTTGGGCCAGAATTGAATTAATTGGTCAGGGGAACTATTTGTTTGGACGGAAGAGGATTGTTCTCGTGGGCGGCGATTACTTTTAATTGGACACTTTTCTGGGAGGGGAGGCAATGATTAGGTGGCTAAGTTTTGGACGGGATCAATTCTCTTGGAACGGAATCCTTTGGGGGGGGGGGGGAATTAAAAGAAAAAAAGGCAGTTGGCGGCTGGCAACTAGGGAAAGAGGAGGTCGGATTTATTATTGTGGACGGAAGGGAGCGCAGCGAGCAGGAGCGCGGAGTTGGAAGCGAGCTATCGCTCGGAGCAAGCAGCAGGCGATTGAAGCGAGAAGAAATTGGTGTCGGGATTACGTTCGAGAATCTCAGTATTTTTCCTTTAGCTTTAATTGATACGATGATGATTATAAACATGATTGTGTGCTTTATTTTTGTCATGAACTAAACCCCAATTTCTGGGGGAAACACCATAGGATGTAGCTATTTCTAGAATTGATGGATTGATTCATATTTCTTTTCTTCCAATCTCTATTGCATGAAATTACTTAATGCTTTGTGTTGACTGGCCACCAATACATCGATTTGTAGTTAATTAGGTTATTAGCGACAGTGAAACCCTAATAACTGAACATATTTCATGTGACATAGTAACTTATCGAAGCGACAGTGAATTAAATAAGGAGCTATGCTGTCTTAAATAGGATATCGATTTTCAGGCTAAATAATTAAGTCATTGAGCTACGACAGCAAGATTTGATTTAATTGTTTAGTACGTAGTAATTCCCGACAGGGATAGCTAGCACATTCGTGATATCCTGGCTGTAGAGAGTTGGATTAAATTGATTGGAATATGTGAATTAATCTGGATAGGATAGGTAGTGAGTCCCAGTGTTTCTCCCAGAGCTATTCCCATTGAATTTCTCCCGACAGTTTTCATTTAGTTAATTTGTTTATTTTATTTTGCTTTTAGAAATTAGTCTCATTAAAATAGTTTCACTTATAGTTTGCTCATAAATTTTATAGAATATAAGGTTGTACCAATACTTGAGAGACGATACCCGGACTTTCCGGTTTACTACGAGATAGGAAATTGGCATATACGCTTTTGCCCTATCAAGTTTTTGGCGCCGTTGCCTGGGACTGCCATACCTTATTTTTGTTGATTTTTGTGAGTGAACTATTTTGATCTGGGTGTTAGTGCGCAGGTGAATTTTTTAGGTGTATCCTCCTCGTGCATGCCAAGGAGGACGACCGGCAATTTACTGCCGCTTGATCCAGAGATAGGGAGGACCTGCCGACAGAACATGAAGCAGGTCAAGTTAGGGAAGCAGCCAACCCCAACCACAACTCCTAGGCCTTCCCTAACCAAGAATCGTCAACAGAGAGGGTAGGCTTCATCACCTGTCGTCCATACACCACCGACACCACCGCCTTGTGAGGTTGAGCCAAACATCATGGCAGACGAGGATCGATCAATCAGGGCTCGTTTGAATCGAAGGACTCGATCCCGAGCTTCATGTGTTGTCATTCCGGCTGGGGATGCAACCATGGAAATTACCCCAGCATTCATCAACATGATCACCAATGGGTATACTTTCTCTGGGGCTAGCACTGAGGATCCTCATGAACATCTTCGTCGGATCATGAGCATATGTGATACCATGAAAAGCCCCACAGTATCTGATGATGCAATCCGTCTTCGGATGTTCTCATTTTCTCTGTTAGGGAATGCATCACACTGGTTCCTGAACTTAACACCCCGTTCCATCACGACATGGGGTCAGCTTGAGAAGACCTTTTTGGATAAGTACTTTCCTCCTGCCAAGGCAATGAAGAGGCAAGAGGAAATTGTCACTTTTAAACAAGCTGAAGACGAGAGTCTGATCGAGGCATGGGAGCGCTATAAGGGGCTTTTAATGAGATGCCCAAGCCACGGTCTTGAAGATTGGAACGTGATCTCTATTTTCTTCAACGGAATCAGAAGAAAATTCCGAGATGCTCTGAATAATGCTTCCCGAAATGGTTTCACAAGGATGGAAGCACCAGAAGCATATGAACTAGTAGAGAATATATGTTCTGAAGATACTGAATGGGGTAGTGAGATCAGCATTCGAAGGAGAGGAGGCTTGCATGAGATAGACAGAGTTGCAAGTTTAGAAGCAAAGATTGATGCTAAGCTGGATTCCAAGTTCGATGCCCTCGAATGAAGGCTGGCTAAGATTGCTCTTGGTAGACAAGAGGAGGTTGCTTTCTGCGAGTTATGTGAAGGTGCTCATCATAGGGATCTATCTCCACTGGAAGCTGATCAGTTGGAAGATGTGCACTATATCAACAATCAGCGAAGTCAAGGCCAGGGTGGTATGTATTCAAATACATATAACCCTCAACGGAGACATCACCCCAATATGTCATGGTCGAATAATAATCCAGCTGGTGTTCGAAACATCCCACCTCCTGGTTTTCAACAGCAACAGCCTCAACCAGAGAAGAAGCCCCAGCTAGAGGAGTTGATTTTGGCTCATATGCAGAAAACAGACAATAATTTCAAGGGTCTTGATCAATTTGTCACTCAACAGCTAGCCATCAACAACAATATGCAATCATCTATGCAGCTATGGAGAGGCAAATAGGTCAGATGGCTCAAACTTTGGCAGATATTCAAGGTAGGATTCCAGGGACTTTACCAGCAAATACCGAGAGGAATCCGAAGGATGCCATGGTTGTAGCAGTCACATTGAGGAGTGGAAAGGCCTTGGAGGATCCAGAGAGTTCAATGAAGTCAACAAAATCTGAAAAAGAAGGAGTTGTAGAGGTAGAGGATGAAGAAAGTGCAAAAACTGAAAAATCTGACTTGCACAGGCAAACAACATGCAATCTGCCTGTGCATGAACATTCTGCCTGTGCCTCCAAAGGTGGAAAAATTCAAGAATGAAGAGGTAAAGCCTTATGAACCTCCCGCACCATTCCCTCAAAGGTTAATGAAGCCCATGGAAGACCCAAACTTCAAGAAATTTGTGAATCTCTTCAAGCAACTTCATATCAACATACCGTTGGCGGAGGCACTTGAACAGATGCCTACATATGCTAAATTTTTAAAGGAGTTGCTGACAAAGAAGCGCAAATGGGCTGAGCTAGAGAAGGTAACCCTTACTTCTGAATGTAGTGCTGTGATTCAGAATAAATTACCAGAAAAGAGGGATGATCCGGGAAGCTTCAACATTCCATGTGTCATTGGAGGTACAGAATTCAATAAATCACTTTGTGATCTTGGAGCAGGAATTAATTTGATGCCATACTCAGTTTACAAGAAATTGGGATTGGGAGATGTTCTTAAGCCTACTCGGATCACTCTCCAATTGGCCGATCGATCAGTGAAAATTCCAAAGGGAGTGGTGGAGAATGTATTGGTGAAGGTGTGGAAGTTTATTCTCCCTACAGTTTTTGTGATTCTGGAGATGGAAGAAGATCGGGGAGTGCCTCTCATTCTTGGGAGACCTTTTCTAGCAACTGGAGATGCACTCATCGATGTTGGGAGAGGCAAACTGACATTCCGAGTAGGTAAGGAGGAGGAAATTTTTAATGTCTTTCAAGTTGATCATAATCACGATGCATTTGATGACCTTGAAAGTGGAGCTCGAGAAAGGAAAAATTCCTCTTCTTGTGATAGTGGATCAGCTGAAGTATCACATGTCCTAGCAGCTCAAAGTCCGAAATCAAAGCAAGGGCAGAAATCTTTTCCAGGTCACCTCAAGTATAGATATTTGGGTAAGGATTTCAATCTTCCTGTTATTATTCCTTCGTCACTGACATTAAAACAGGAAGAGTACTTGCTTGAGGCGCTGCAGTACCACCTACGCCTCACTAAAGGGTCTAACATGCCAGCTAAGAAGGTCATACCCAATTTTCGCACACCTGGCCCTGCAGAGGTGACTCATATGTTGGATGGAGGTTATGCATTCTATCATTGCTCGGGAGGGTATTCTGGATACCTTTCCATACCCATTGGTTGAAAGCTCCATGAACGTCAGGCTGAGGACGTTAAACAAGCGCTTCTTGGGAGGCAACCCAAGGTAAGTTTTCTTTTCTTTATTTTTCTTTTTCGTTGTGTCAAACCCGTGCATGTTTAGATTAGGAGTTGAACATTAGGGACATTGTTCCATCCTGAGTGTGGGGTGGTGAGTCTTAGTGTTTGTTTGTCCCTATTGCATGTGGTAAAAAAATCCAAAAAAAAAACTTCATTTGGGTTGAGCACCTAAAAAAAACTGCATGTGCAAAGCTAATGGCTAAAAAACACCTAAAAATCAGAAAAATTAAAAACAAAACCTTGTACTCTTGTGGTAACATGATGTTAATGACCGTGATGCCTTGAAAATGAGTTTGTGCTTGAATGAAATCATCAAAATCACCCCACTAGTGTCGAATTGCATAGTTCTTTACAATGAACTTGATGTTTTGACTGACTTGATATGCTTTGAATTAGCAAACTCTTTTAGCAACACTCTCTTTTGTGAGGATAGTGTAATGACTTTTGGTGAAGTGGTTAGGTGGAGAGCATTGACCATTCGACATGTTTGGATACCTTGCTTACTTGCATCTGTTGAGAGCTTTTGACTTTGCAACGAGTCTCTCTGTTTTGATTGTTTTATGATGGGGTGAACTGTATCTTCATAAAAGAAAACACTACCTGACAAGTAAAATATAAGAAAGTTGCCATAATAATTAAAGTGTGGGTAAAATACCAAAATCGTGTGAGGCAATCACTCATTGCACAGGGGGATTAGGAAAGATTCAACTGAGCATCGGTTCGCGACTGTACGATGTTGCTTATCAAGTACGATCCCCCGTTGAGTGAAGTGCCGTTTGAGATGTGTAGTGACCCTCCACACGGACCGAGGAAAAAGAGTTAAAAGAAGCCCTTATGCGAGTGCTAAGAAGTAGAAATTGCTCTTGCTCGGTCACCGGTAGTAAGAAACAAATCCCACTTGTACTAAATACGACCACTCGGCAAGCAAAATCAGAAAGAGAGAAAGCCTCTCCTTGTCATAAAAGGTAGTGATGTGCTTAAAGTTAAAATCATGTTTGCGAAAGGCTTCCCCCATTAGTTTTTTAGACTCATTCTTAATTAATTGCTTATGATTAGTTTGAGTAAGACAGACTGTCCTCACGAGATATGCACCTCACTGATGTGGTTAGATTCTCCTAATAATTGTTGCACCATAAGTTGTTAATCACCCACTACTGATGATCGGAATTGAGTGTTGCTATTTGAGTTTTTGATGAATTTGAGTTAGTCAATGGTTAAGGGTTGCAAATACCTTGAGTGTGGGGTGAAATGTATGATCATTAAAGCACAACTTGTCCTTGGAGAAAGAAACTACTAATTACAACATTAGTACAAGGAAAATTTTGTTTTGTTTGAGTGTTTGGTTAGTGAGTCTGTGGTGTGTCATTGTTATGGTTGGTTATGTGTTTGTGACTTTTGAGTCGTTGCTTAGGGACAAGCAACAATTGAGTGTGGGGTTGTGATAATTGTCGAAAACATATTGATTTCATGTGCTTAATGTGATTATTTCATGATACGTTTGAGACATATAATGCTCGTTTTAATGCGAACTGACTCTGAAATGGTTATAAGACCATTAGCGCCATGTGTTAGTATTGTGATATATTTAGGTGGAAAAGCGAAAGAGTATGTAAGCATGTGCAGCTGGCGAGTACGTATTGGATTTGAAGCCCAGCAAATGAAAAGGAGATTTGGGCCATAATTGAATTAATTGGGGGAACTATTTGTTTGAACGGAAGAGGATTGTTCTCGTGGGCGGCGATTACTTTTAATTGGACACGTTTTTGGGAGGGGAGGCAATGATTAGGTGGCTAATTTTTGGACGGGATCAATTCTCTTGGAACATAATCCTTTGGGGGGAATTAAAAGAAAAAAAAGGCAGTTGGCGGCTGGCAACTAGGGAAAGAGGTCGGATTTATTATTGTGGACGGAAGGGAATTCTTGGGAGGAAGGCTGCGCAGCGAGCAGGAGCGCGGAGTTGGAAGCGAGCTATCACGCGGAGCAAGCAACAGGCGATTGAAGCGAGAAGAAATTGGTGTCAGGATTACGTTCGAGAATCTCAGTATTTTTCCTTTAGCTTTAATTGATACGATGATGATTATAAACATGATTGTGTGCTTTATTTTTGTCATGAACTAAACCCCAATTTCTGGGGGAAACACCATAGGATGTAGCTATTTCTAGAATTGATGGATTGATTCATATTTCTTTTCTTCCAATCTCTATTGCATGAAATTACTTAATGCTTTGTGTTGACTGGCCACCAATACATCGATTTGTAGTTAATTAGGTTATTAGCGACAGTGAAACCCTAATAACTGAACATATCTCTTGTGACATAGTAACTTATCGATGCGACAGTGGATTAAATAAGGTGTTATGCGGTCTTAAATAGGATATCGATTTTCAGGCTAAATAATTAAGTCATTGAGCTACGACAGTAAGATTTGATTTAATTGTTTAGTACGTAGTAATTCCCGATAGGGATAGCTAGCACATTCGTGATATCCTGGCTGTAGAGAGTTGGATTAAATTGATTGGAATATGTGAATTAATCTGGATAGGATAGGTAGTGAGTCCCGGTGTTTCTCCCAGAGCTATTCCCATTGAATTTATCCCGATAGTTTTCATTTAGTTAATTTGTTTATTTTATTTTGATTTTAGAAATTAGTCTCATTAAACTATTTTCACTTATAGTTTGTTCATAAATTTGATAGAATATAAGGTTGTACCAGCCCCTGAGAGACGATACCCGGACTTTCTAGTTTACTACGAGATAGGAAATTGGCATATACGCTTTTTCCCTATCAAGTAACTACATTCTTAAAGAACATAAGGAAGGACACTGGAAACCTGTCTGTTTATCTCCCAATGGTGCTGCACTAACTCATCTCTTCTTTGTTGATGATCTTGTGCTTTCCTCTCATGCATGCACTAAACAAGCTAATGTTGTCCTTGATTTCCTTGATTCATCTGCTTAGCTTCTGGTGAACTTTTTAGAAAAGAAAAATCTCATGTTTTCTTTTCTAAGAATGTTAAAACCAACACTAGGCAGAATATTTGTATGAAACTAGGTATCTAGGAAATGAATGACCTTGGTAGGTATCTTGGTGTTCCTGCTATTCATGGGAGAATCACTCGAAATACCTACAAGTACATCCTTGGTAGAATTGATAGAAGTCTTGCTTCATGGAAAGCCAGAACCCTCTCACTTGTTGGAAGGGTCACTCTTGCTACTTCAGTTTTGAATATCATCCCTACTTATGTTATGCAAACAACACCTATTCCCATGACTGTGTGTGATATCATTGATAAGAAAATTTGTGGGATTGTTTGGGGATCTCAAGAAGGGAAAAGAAAAGGCCACCTTGTTTCTTGGGAGCAAATCTGTAAACCTAAGAAGCTGGGGGGGGGGGGGGGGGGGGTTGGGGCTTAGATCTGCTCGTTGCTTAAATAAAGCTTACATGATCAAACTTGCTTGGCACATTTTCAACAACGAGAATGATCTTTGGGTTAGAGTTTTATAGGGGAAGTACTACAAGCAGAGGAATGGGGAAATTATTTCAATGAAAAATTTAATCATTCCAGCTTGTGGAAAGCTATTGTTCAGGCTATGCCCCTTATGAAAGAAGCTTCCTGTTGCAGCATACGTGATGGGGAGACCACTAGCTTCTGGAAGCATCCATGGCTTGACTGTGGGGTCATCCTTGAAGATCATCTCTCTCGGGACATCACCACCGAGGAAAGAGAGTCACCAGTTTCCAATTGGGTTACCCAAACAACTGAGTGGAACTGGGAACGCCTGCAACCCCCTCCTTCCTGATGATCTATTGTCTCTGATTGCAGGTGCAGCACCACCTAAGCCTGAGCTTGGAGTGGACAAGATGTCATGGGCGCTTAAATGTGATGGTAGATTTCGACTAAAGTCTGCCTATATGCTTGCTGCTAACCTGGAGGAGGAACAAGAGATGCAGAAGTAGCAAAACCTCTGGAAGTGGAAGGGACCAAGCAGAATCAAGCACTTCCTCTGGCTGATTCTACATGATAGGACCTTCACCAATAAGGAACGAGAAAAAATAGGCATCACGACCAATGCAAATTGAAACCTTTGCAGGGACAAGGACGAAACAACTGAACATATTTTGAGGAGTTGTGAGAGAGCTAAGGTTACCTGGGAGAAATTCAGGAATAAGCTGACGACCAGGAATGTGAACTTACCTTTCCAAGAATGGCTCTTGGATAACCTCTGCAATGAAGAGAAAGGAGTGGAATTCGGGGTTATTTGCTGGAACCTATGGAAACAACGTAATGAGGAGGTCATGGAGGGCAAGCAATTCCAGGTGCAGAGGCTTTGCTGCAGAATCAACGCGTGGATCAACATCATCAAGAAAGCACATTAGTGGAATTAGAGTGTCACCAACACCATCGAAAGGTCCTACCAGCAACGACAGATTACTTGGAATCCACCTCCTGAAGGTTGGATCCAAATTCAAACTGATGGTTCTGTTCTGCAACCATTAGGGAAAGTTGCTGCAGGTGGTTTGCTTAGGGATCACCTAGGAAGATGCAAGGAGGCGTTCGTGTGTAATCTTGGAACCTGCTCCATAACGAGTGCTGAACTGAAGGGAGCATTGACAGGTCTTCGGATTGCTTGGGAAAGAGGCTATAGAAGAGTGCATCTCAACTTGGACTCTGCCACTGCAATTAGCATCATCAAAAACCACTCGGAGACTGATCATAGCCATGGCATCATTGCCAAGGAGTTTGAGTTCCTACTGAATCTTGATTGGGAGGTCATTGTATCCCATGTATATAGAGAGTCGAATTTTGCTGCTGATTTCCTGGAAGATAAGGGTCACTTAGTTCATTTTGGCACACATCATTTCAATGTGTACGACTCTGAACTTGAACACTGGCTTCTCCACGACATGATGGGTACTCCTCATGATCGTTTGATTATTAATATGAGTTAGACGCTTGCGTCGCCCTTCTACAAAAAAAAATGTTGGAGGAGATATTGAACTCAGATGAATTAATTAGAAAGTTTGATGGCATCTAGCATTTTACCCAAACGAGGCTGGTTGCCATGAGAGTAATAAAGGTGATGTAATTTTTCCTTCCTACATAGTTGTTCAACCACTGCATCATAGATGAACACAAACTTCTTTAGCAGACTGAACAAAACAAAAGAGAACAAAGCAGTAAATAATATTTAGGAGCAAAGGTTCAGAAAGGACGAACAAAACTGTAGGAATTACACGACAATGGTGATTGAATCCATCGACACATTTATCAGAAATTCTGCAATGCTTGCTGAACTTGCGAACCTGAGGAAAAGCTTTTTGAAGTATTATGATACAAATCCAGTAGAATGTTTCTGCACAAGCAACCTCATCTAAAGGTAGGATAAAGTTCTCAAAGAAAACAAAAACTGCTAAGTGTACAGAACATTTCATGATAACAGGCATGAATTATTAGAACCTCAATGTAGCAAAAGATATACCATCAATAAGAAATAAAAGGCAAACCAAGTAGGAAGAAATCATTGACTCAACTATTCCAAACTGGTTCTATTATTCTTCTCTGATCGCCAAATTCCATTTCCAAGTACTTCATTTTTCCTCAGCTTAGCCCAAGCTCACCTTCGGCTCAGGCCGTAAAAACACCATACCCCAGCATTGCATAATGTGCAGAACAAAGCTTCATCTCCAGAAATTATGTCTTCATCACTCTGCTAGTCAGCTTTGACCAGGAACCCACAGAAGAAACATCCGAGCATTGAGCAACATGTTGAACCATATCCACCAGATGCTTCTCCATTACTTAATCCTATCTTGTTTTCTTCCTGAACCGAGGTTCCATTTCCTAGGGAAGTAGATTACGTTCATAAGCAACTGAAAGGAGATCTCAAACTAGATGGAAAACCCCATATCTGGAAGTCAGAATCAAGATAAATCCTGCATTCACTACTTGTACATTGTCAAAGAGAGCCAATGCTCCCAAGGAAACCAACCATGAATATCAGTGGCATTCTGTGGTTTATCTGCTGCTGTCTCGGGAACTTGGAGTTGAATGCTAGGATCAGAAGGGTCAATGGCAGTGCATCGCACGTAAAGAGGGAAGACATATAGCGCCCGAGAGCAAAACCAGCAAAGAATCAGACACAATAAGCCAAAAAGCAACGACTAAATACAGTAGGTGAACAGAAGAACTGTGCTTTACTTACCAAAACAGAATAAACACCACTAGCTATATATTCATAGATGTCCTTCCCAAGGAAAGGCGCAAAGAAAGCGTAGTATGCAACCGCCAGCAAGAAGAAAACTGTTATAGCCACGATCTGCAGCACCAATGCACCGCCAAAAAGGAACACATTGTTGTCAGAACAATCCTTGTCAAGTTTGGATTAGCTGCAAAGCAAAAAGGACGCAAATCTAATGAGTTGAGCATTAAAGCCCAATCACGGAATCTCAAAAAGCCATTTTGACTTTGATCACACTCAAATCTCTTCCACTTTTCTTGACCACTGAAACAGAAAGATTGCAACTTTAAAACATTAAAGGGTTCCGCAATCCGCCGTCACAATCAAGTAAACATCACTAAGACAAAGCGCGATAATTAATTGACTAAATGGCAAAAAGAGGGGCGAACCCAGTACTCCTACTAATATTCCAATCGGAGCCTAGATGCCATTCCAGCATCACTCAAAACGGAGGAAGCAGACAAAATTTGAGTAACGAGCCAAATTTTAGCGATAGTGAATGGATAAAATTGTCCAAAAAATCAATGTACCTGAAAAGGGTGGACGGGGAGTTGCATCCATGGCGCCTAGCCATGGCTATCAGGAATCGGAACCCAAAAATGGAAGAACGAGACCCCTTTGCAGGAACAAAGAAAGGGGAATCTCCTTTATGCACTCAGAGGCAGGAAGTTGCCATCTCTGGGGCGATGAATGAGCAGACTTGACTGCTCTCGGCGAATCCCAGAAGGAAGTTCTCGTGCAGTCTTTCCAAGTCAAAACGGCGGTGTAAGCATTCTCATTAAGACAATAATGGCGAATAATGTGGGATTGAGAAAAAAAAAGAAAGTTGAGTTTCGCTTTCTAGGGTTGGAAAGGAAGACAACCCGTTGCCCGTTGGTTTTCTCTGCTTCCACTGAGGAGGAAAAGGACCAGAACGAGAAATGGGGGAAAAATTCAAAACTACCACTGTTTTAAAAAAATTACAAAAATACCACCCATTCCGAAGAAATTCCAAATCTACCATCATCCCCATAAACCGCGCCTCAAAGGCGCGGTTCTCACTCAAACCGCGCGGGCAACATGCGGTTTGACATTGGCCAGGTGCCAAACCGATTTTCCACGTGGCGGTCCATGCAACCGCACGATGGGCAGGCGATCTGATGGCTAACCGCCTGCCAGCGGAGCGATCCGCGTCGTGGATTGCTAACCATTGCGCAATGGAGCGTTTTGCGCGTTGGGAAGCGTAAACCGTGTGCTGGGGACGCGGTTTTTAATGAGGTAAAAATACCAAATCGTCCCTCCAACACGCGGTTCGTGCCCTATATAAACCCATCCCTTCCTCTCATTTTCTTCACACCAAACCCAATCTCCTCTTTCTCTCTCTAAGTTTCTCACTCTACCCATCCCCCTCCCCACCCAAAAATCTTGGAAGTATTGGTTTTGTTGGTTGCGGCTAAGTCTGATCTGCTTTCAAAAAACTTTTCTTTGGTTTTCACTAAAAACCGTCGAATCTCTTTTCGGATCCTGAAAAAATGGCCGATTATATCCAAGAAGAGGGTATTTACTATGATGATTATCAATCGATACATACTCATTTTACCCAATTTTTTTGTTGTTATAATGGTTTATTTAATTTATATACTAATTGATTTTTGTTGTTGTTTTACTCATTTTACTTACCTATTCCGATCCCAATTTCACTATAAAATCTATGGACTTTAAAATTCTACATTATTCATTATTTAAATACTTAAAATCTTTAAATCTAACGATTTTACGATTCAATTTTTTGGGTCAATTTTACTTATTTTTCTCGGAATTTCCAAATTTTACTTATCATGCAAATGACTAACTGTGTTGGATTTATAGGATAGGATGCGGATCACTCTAATATGGGAATTTCAATAATTACTTTTTCTCCTAACACGGCCTACAAAGACCCAATGTCACCTTAGTCAATGTTTAGTGCTAGGGATGCTCACTTAGTTCCTCTCAATTGGTTCAACCTATCATGCATACTATACTGGTGATTCGATCAAAACACATGCGACATCTATAGCATATTGCTTTAGAAGAGTATTCATATAGTGGGGGATCGGTCGCCACGTCCACTAAGAAACTCTAAGATCATTCATCTACCGTTAATTGCTTTAGAGGGCATTCCTATAGTAGAAATTTGAATTTCCCAAACCCATTGGGGTTTTCCATGAATTTTTTGACGAATAAATTCATTGGTTTGAATTTGGCAAAAATCAATCCATTGCCATCCCAGTTCGGAGGCGATGATCTCCATCACTCATGTAGGCTGGCTGACTGAAGCGCCAAAAACGCACCGTATCACGCTGAGTCGCTCGCCTCCCTCTCTCTCCGATGTCTGCAACTGAAACAAAAATGGAGCCTCGATTTCATCGTTAGCGTTAATGGAGCTCAGCTCACTCCACCAAACAAAGGCCAGCCAGAGCTACAAATCCTTCGAAACCTTACGCCGCCGCTCCTTCTCCATCATCTAATCTCTTTCGATCCCTCCAAAACCCCTTCTGTTTAGTGGAGTAGGAAACAAACCATGGCTGCAATGTCCAACTCTCTGATTGTCTCCAGAAACCCTCAGCTCTCCAACCTCTCTTCCGGTAATTCCTTCATTCGCTTTCTTAGATCCCCCTGTTTTCGTCTTCTTTGGCTTCCGTTTCTTGATTGTTATGCTCATTAACTGTTTCTTCTTGTTCTTCTTGCAGGTGTCGCACCTACAGTGTTGTCCTTCAATCCCACTCGCCCTCGGAGCCTCCGAGTTGGTCCCTCGAGAAGGTCGCTCGTCGTCCAAGCTGCCTACAGGTACCATTAGCTCTCCCCGTGTCTTCCTGATGGTAGAACTTCATAGACCGATGATAATGGGTGATGGAAATTCAGTCTAATGAGCTGCTTATGGCTTTGAGCTTAGGGAAGGATTTTGCACCTTCTTGTTGCTACGGTGTTGCTTTGGTTTATAGAATCTGCAATTGCTATAGTGAATTAGACATCTAGCTGGTATTAGCTTCGTCGGCTTCTGCAGTGGATTCATTCTAGAGATGTTCAGGGTTACGTGCTTCTTGTGGTTTGTACGATTCTCTTGTCTCGTTTGTGGTCAGTTGCACGTTAATTTTTTGCTTTCCAGGGATGGTGAAAGATCAGGCAGTACCGGAATCTTCATCGGCGGGTTTGTGTTGGGAGGACTCATTGTTGGTGCACTCGGTTGTGTTTACGCACCTCAGGTCCGATTGTCTTCCCTATCTGAATTGTTCTTCAATTCTTCTTTTGTGTCGATCATTAGAAAAGCTACAGCGAAGATGGTTCAGTGTGATGTCGATCGGCTTGTGAGTTTCTTGTTTCTGTTGTTGCCCATTTTAGATTAGCAAGGCACTAGCTGGCGCTGATAGGAAGGACCTAATGAGGAAACTCCCCAAGTTCATCTATGATGAAGAGAAGGCTTTGGAGGTTTGTACTTTCTTCCTCTCTCTTTACATTTAGCTTTTGACAGTTCATTCGTGTGTTGTGTGGCATCAACCAATTCAGCCTTTTCGGTTTGTTTCGATCTTAAAAGTCTGGAAAAATCTGCAGGAAACCTGTCATTTGCTCTAAGCATTGGCATATTTTCTCAGTACTACTATTTCATTCCTTATCTGTTGGAAACCGACATTTCGTCTCTGATCTGAGTTCTGACAAACTTTCTTCGTGGCTTTGCGCTGTGCCATTTTGTCTATTTGGTTTTGCAATGCATAACCAGTTTGATATTACGAGTCAGCATCTGTTCTAGTTCAGGCAATGAACTTCTTGATGGAAACCTTTCTAATGACATCCTCCTCTTTCACTTGATTTGTTTTCAGAAAACACGAAAGATATTGACTGACAAGATAGCACAACTGAACTCCGCCATTGACGATGTCTCTTCTCAGCTCAGATCAGAAGATGCCCCTAAAGAAGACACGTCTGTGAACCCCGATGAAATCGAAGCTGCAATTTGAGAAATCTGTGTGTGTTTTCTTTTTTGGTTACATTGTTGGTATACAGTTTACTAAGCGGTCAGTAATTTTTGATAACTATGAAATAACAACAGCTGAAACCCATCTTAATGCGCTTTTTAGTAGCTGTTTCTGTGCCGTGCCTCCCAAGTACAAATTGTGTATGACTGTATGCTACTTGCCTCCTAAGACGTTGGGCCAAGATTGATATACACTTTTACTTTCATCAGTTGCCTTTGTAATCGAATGATCTCTCATATCACCTCTTGAAAGTACGTTGTAGTTCCCATTATCTGATCCATTGTGATTGATGATGAATTCGTTTGGAATTCAAGCATGAGTTGCACCAGCTTGAACTCATGACCATACCATCTGATGTTGATATAGATATTGTTACATGCTTCAAAGTCCTCTAGACCATCGACTTTTAGCCCTCTAATATCAGCCATAGATTTAGGCACAGTGGGAGAATCTACAGGATGAGAACGAAATGTTCCTCTCGTTCTGATAGAATAGAAGGGCCATCAGGCACAAACACTGAGATCTTATCCCCACAGATTTTGTCTACTGACACTCTCGCCCACACGTTCTCTCGACGATGTAAGGACCACAGATTTTCCCAAGTGTTGGAGAAAAGAAAATAGATGAGAAAAAGGGAAGAAAACGTATTTCAGCTGCCACTCTTATATAGGTGAAGCATAGTTGTCAAGCTAGAGTTTAGCTCTTTGCAGCAGCCATGGCCACTCACGCAGCTCTTGCTCCTTCAAGGGTTCCTGCCAGCACCAGACTTCCTTCTTCCAAGATCACTCACTCTTTCCCTTCTCAATGCTCCACCAAGGTTATCTTTCTGTCCTTCCTTCATTCCCTTGTGCATGTTATTTTTCAAGTTCCTGATCAAAACGTTGACATGGCTTTTATGTTATTCTGCAGAGGCTAGAAGTTGCAGAGTTTTCAGGGCTTCGCGCCACTCCTGGCGTGCTGTACGCCAAGAACACTACTGAGGCATCCTTCTTCGACTCTGTTGCTGCTCAGCTTGCTCCCAAAGTTAGTGTTGATCATGTTCATAGCCACTTGCTTCTGTTTAATTGACTCCGCATAGGCTGTAATAAGTTTTGCTTGAATTGATGTCTTGGAAGTCATCCATTTAGCTTACAGCTTTCGGTCTTCATTGGAATTAGGCTGCATCCGCCACACCTGTAAGGGCGGAGACTGTTGCCAAATTGAAGGTGGCAATCAATGGATTCGGACGCATTGGTAGGAACTTCCTGCGGTGCTGGCATGGTCGCAAGGACTCACCTCTTGATGTTATTGTTGTCAATGACAGCGGCGGTGTTAAGAATGTAAGTAGCCTCTGATATCTAACTTGTGAAAAAAGATTGCAATTTTCTTTATCAATTTCCATGGGTAGGAAATAAAGGATCTGTGTCCTTGTGCAGGCTTCCCACTTGCTGAAATATGATTCGATGCTTGGAACTTTCAAAGCTGAGGTGAAGATTGTTGATAATACCACCATCAGTGTTGATGGAAAGCACATCAAAGTCGTCTCCAGCAGAGACCCCCTCAAGCTTCCATGGGCTGAGATGGGAATCGACATTGTCATTGAGGTAATCTACCAAAACCATCTTGTTTTGAAAAACTGTCTTAATCTGGATGGTGGTTCTGTTCATCATTCGATATGTCTTCACAGGGAACAGGAGTATTCGTCGATGGCCCTGGTGCGGGAAAGCACATTCAAGCTGGTGCCAAGAAGGTGATCATCACAGCTCCTGCCAAAGGTGCCGACATTCCAACCTATGTGGTTGGTGTTAATGAGCAGGATTACTCACACGAGGTTGCCGACATTGTAAGGTAGGTATCTTCAGTGTTGATCTTTGAATGGAACTTGGCAAATCAGTATGAACAAACTGACAATTCCACATTTGATGCTTTGGATGCAGCAATGCTTCCTGCACCACCAACTGTCTGGCCCCATTCGTCAAAGTCATAGACGAGGAATTCGGTAGGAGGGCTCCCATCTCAAATCACCATTCGAAACCACCTGGCGTTGAAGCTTGAGTTTCAAGTAACTGATCTTTTTGAGTTCTTTTGCAGGCATTGTCAAGGGAACAATGACAACTACCCACTCCTACACAGGAGACCAGGTACTTAATCCAATCGCCCAATCATTCATAGCAAACAATCCCTAATACAAAGTTCACATGTCCTCAAGAGTTTTGGTTGCCCTCTGTGAATATGCAGAGGCTGTTGGATGCTTCCCACCGTGACCTGAGGAGAGCTAGGGCAGCAGCACTCAACATCGTCCCTACAAGCACCGGTGCAGCTAAAGCCGTGTCGCTAGTCCTCCCTCAACTCAAGGGGAAGCTCAACGGCATTGCTCTCCGAGTCCCCACGCCCAATGTCTCGGTGGTTGACCTAGTCGTCAACGTAGCGAAGAAAGGAATCTCAGCTGAGGATGTCAATGATGCCTTCAGGAAGGCCGCAGAGGGACCATTGAAGGGCATATTGGACGTCTGCGATCTTCCTCTCGTGTCTGTGGACTTTAGGTGCACCGATGTGTCATCGACCATCGACTCTTCACTGACCATGGTGATGGGAGATGATATGGTGAAGGTGGTAGCCTGGTACGACAATGAATGGGGATACAGGTTAGTTAACCCAAAACCAAAATGAAACTAATAAAGTTCTTAGCTTTGTGAAGGAAAGTGAACCTAAAATGGAATTGTGGTTTTCTGTTGGATTGAAACAGCCAAAGGGTGGTTGATTTGGCACACTTAGTAGCCAACAAATGGCCAGGAGTTGCTGCTGGAGGAAGTGGAGACCCATTGGAGGACTTCTGCGAGACAAACCCTTCTGAGGAGGAATGCAAAGTTTATGAAGCTTAGATAGATGAATGAACATCTGGATTGGCTTTCTTCTTTTAAAATTTTTTGCACATTTTCGGGTTTCTTCCTTTCCCTTGTGAAGAGAGATTGGTGCAAGAGGATCATGTTTCTGTAAACGTGCAGATGAATGGTCCATGGTTGTGAAGAAAATAAGGCATTGTTTTTCGCAGAAGCTTTTGAAAGTAAAGATCAAATTGCATGATTATTATGTTTGTACAGAGCAAAGGCCAGAGAGTAACGAAAACCTGAGGCTGGGAATCTAAAGATAAACCGACGCCGCAGCGAGGTGATCCCTTGAACGAGATGAACTCTAGTGGAAATTGCTATTTGGAGCAAGGGAAAGGCGTCGAACTAAGGCTAATGCTACCGGCGAGGAACAGCCGAACAGGGTGAAAAGAGGGGTTAAATGCTAAGTTGGTCCATGGCTTTACAAATATGTTTACTTTAGCCACTGATACTGGATACATGTGCTTAGCCGTTTGTACTGACTTTACATTCTTGTTTCATCATTAATTATTCACCGTTTATTTACGGTTACAAGTTTGTTCATTCGAATTGCTAAAAGAATTCACGTTTGCCACTAAAATTACTTTATTTCATTTGTGGTCATTAAAATAAGTTAAATGGTTCAAGTTTGGTCACTCTCCATTAAATTTTTTTGATGTGGCAGTCAACTCTAAGAGTTGACCGTTAAATGAGTGAGGTGGCAATTACAAAAATATATATGAATAAAATTTAAAATATTTAAATTTCCACCTCATAAATTCAAAGCCGCTTCCAATCCAACCAACCGTCTCTCCGACTGGGAACTCCTCCGCCGCCGGCCCCTGCAACCTCACTGGCGTCACCTGCCGGTGACCCGAATCCTTCTTGAGAACTTCAACCTCACCACCGCTTCCCATCTCCACCTCCGCCTACTAGCTTCCCATACTCACCTCCGGGTCCCAACCTCAAATCCAACTCGCTCGTCGGTACCGTCGCCGATTCCTTCTCCAATTTAACCTCCCTCAACCTTTTTTCCCGTCCCACAACAGATACTCCGGAGAATTCCCTCTCCCCCTCTTCCGCCTGGATCTTGCCCACAACAATTTCTCCGGCGCCATCCCTGGCACCCCACCACGCTAAGCCTGTTGACTCTCCTCCTCGAGGAAAACAATTTCACCGGCTCCATCTCCTCGTTAGTTTTACTGTTGTCGCTCCACGATTTCAACGTCCCCTATAACTGCCTCTCTGGCGGGACCCCCTTAATCGATGTCTGGCATCCCTGACTCCGCTTTCTCCCGCGACTATGCTCTCTGCAGCGAATCGTTGGCTCAAGCCTGTAAATCCGAGCTGAAATTTAAAAAAATAAAAAACTAATTTCTTTTAAGCCGTCGAGACCATTTCATCTCGCTCGCCCTCGCCGCCGCCGCCGTGGGAGACGAATCGGCAGAGTTTAGGGTATTGGAGCGATTGAGAGGGAACCCGCCGCACTCCCCTCGCCCTGCTTCTAGCCGCCATCGCCCTCTGCTCTCTGTCAATCCCACTCTCCTTCTGTACTCTTTATGAGCTCTCTCTCACTCCGGGTAGGCTTCTCCACACAGACGACCTTGTATTAGCTCCGCGGCCGCGACGGGAGCAGGAGTGGGAGGAACCGCCGGGATTCGATGGAGGACACGTTGACGGTCACGCGAGGAGATTGAGTGGAACCAGTGGGGATGGGGGATTAGAAAATTATTTTTTATTGGTTACGAAAATTAGGTGGAAATTTTAAGAAGTTTAAATTTTATTTATATATTTTTTTTAATTGCCACCTCATTCATTTAACAGTCAACTCTCAAAGTTGACTGCCACATCAGAAATATTTAACGGAGACTAACGGAGAATGATCAAACTTGAACTCATGAACTAATCTTAGTGACGAGTAATGAAATAAAATAATTTCAGTGGCAAACGTGAATTCTTTTAGCAATTCGAGTGATCAAACTTGCAATTTACCCGTTTATTTACATTAGACTTGGTTAATATGGTCAACTTTTCAATGACATACTAGATGAACAAGTTGAGTTGACAAATAAATTGATGAGCCACTATTCTTTTCTTTTATCTCTCTTTTAATATCGTTGTGTATCAATTGATAAGTCGTTTTTCAAGATGATTAACCAAGTCTATTTCATTTTGAAAAATATTAATCTTGCTTTCGTTAAAGTTTGAATCTTTTGCTAAAGTTTGAATGCCTTAATAATCTTTTTGATCAAAACAACATTGACAGATCACCAAAATATCTCACGAATCACCAGTAATAAAATAATAGTATAAACTTAAAGGGTGATATTATGAAGATGTGTTAATGGTGAATGTGAAACACAATGGTGAATCTAAGGGAGGTCTACATGGGTCACTCACGACCCAACCCTCCTCTGGTACGAAGTTAGTATAACACTTATAATTTTTTGGGTAAATACAATATAATAGCCAAACCTTTGATTTTAAATAATATAATGGTCAAGCCTTTCAAAAAATAAAATAATAAACATTCCATTAACTTTCCATCCGGTCAAACGTTAGCTGACCCTGACATGACAAATTTATTGTTGAGTTGGAAGAACTTTAGTGACATGACAAGAAATCAAATGTTTAACTAGACTATAAAAATATTTATTAGTTTTAAGTTTTAACCCATCAGTTTCTTAAAAATATAACAAAAATAATATTAACAATCACCAAATTAAAAAAAGCAAGGATAGGAAACAGAGTCCGATGAGGTGATGCAGAATTAAAAAAAAAACCTTGAAATCAGGGTTGTCGATCTGTCTCCCTGCCGGAAAAAGTTAATCTGCTAACTTGAAGATTCGTTAGCAGATACTAACTGATATCCAAAATACATGAACTAGTATCCAAGTACTAAAGTATCTAGAGAACACAGACTAGTATTCAAAGTTTGTTAACTGATATCCACCATGAATCAACTATTATCCCAAATTCACAAACTAATATGTAGACAACACAGAATAGTATCCATACATCACATAATTAATAATAATTGGAATCAAAATGAAACCCTATGATTTTGCCCAGAACCTCAACAAAATCCTTACGACCCCCGCCGCTAGGTCATCATCCTTGTGAGGCCAAATCTCATTTTCCCCCTATATCGTATTTTTCATCTTTTCGTAGCGGCCGTCGAGACCAGAAGCAAGGACAAGGGAGAGCAGCCTCATCGATGGAGACAAAAACCAACCAGAAAGCAAGGATAGGAAACAGAGTCCGATGAGGTGATGCAGAATTAAAAAAAAAAAACCTTGAAATCAGGGTTGTCGATCTGTCTCCCTGCCGGAAAAAGTTAATCTGCTAACTTGAAGATTCGTTAGCAGATACTAACTGATATCCAAAATACATGAACTAGTATCCCAAGTACTAAAGTATCTAGAGAACACAGACTAGTATTCAAAGTTTGTTAACTGATATCCACCATGAATCAACTATTATCCCAAATTCACAAACTAATATCTAGACAACACAGAATAGTATCCATACATCACATAATTAATATCCAGATAACACATAAGAGTATCCAGATAACACACAAAAGTATCCATATTGAATAAAAGTTGGTTGATTGTGGATATTAGTTGGTATCTGCTATATGGATACTAATTTGTGATGTTTTGAATACTAGTCTGTGCTATCGAGATACTCAGCAGACTTGGATATTAGTTCATACATTTTGGATATTAGTTAGTATGTACTAACGAATCTTCAAGTTAGCAGAATAACTAGGCTGCTCCCTGCCCCTCTTTCATCGATGAAACACTCACCGCTCGTTTCTATACAAATACTAGCCTTGTCCGAATAGCCGTTCGTTTCTTTCCAGATTCATCGACGGCAGGATTTTGAACGAGAGAGCAGAGGGTGACGCCAGCTAGTGTAGATCCGCTGAGCTGCACCCGACTCAATGCTCGTTTCTTTACAGACCTGAGCTTTCCCCGACAAAAAAGCTCGTTCCATTCCCAATTCGTCGGCGGCGAAAGATGGATTTGGTGTGGCGGACTCCGGCGAGGTCATGGAGGAGGCCGAAGAGCAGAGGAGAGAAGAGAGGGTGGAGGGGAGGGGAGGGGAGGGGGAGTGGGGAGAAGAGGAGGCTAATGCATATCCGAAGTCGGTGGAGATTTGGGTCGGGAAACTAAGGAAGATGGCATTTGTGGCGTTGCTTGACAGAGCTGGTCGGATGAGAGAGCTCGAGGATGTTGGGCTTGGAGAGGCAAACCGCACATCGCCGGAAAAATGACGGAGGAGACGAAGGTGAAGGATAAGAGGAGGAAACCAATGGCTATTTTTGTTTTCATTTGTTTTCTAATTTTTGAACTTTAGAATAATATTTTGATAAATCAAAAAGAAAAAATTATAAGCTGATGTGTACAGAAATTTGCCACGTTAGAGTCAATTGACGTTGATCGGATGGAAAGTTAACGGAATGGCTATTATTTTGTTTTTTTAAAGGTTTGGTTATTATTTTGTTTAAAATCAAAGGTTTGGCTATTATATTGTATATTTACCCTAATTTTTTTGATTTTAGGTTTTTGGTCCAGTGTTAGTTGGGTCTCGATCCAGTTCTCTCTATCTCTTTTTAAATGTGGCACAATGCTTCTCTCTATGTATTTTTAAATGTGGCACAATGCTCTATTATGTTCTGTATCTGTCCCTGATGAAACTTACATGTAAAGCTAACTAGTGACTGATGGCAATGTGATTGAGCGGGTACCTCATTACTCATACTCGTCCCGTACCAAGCGCGGGTTGGGTCAGGTAGGTGCAAAGCAGTCAAAATAGAGATTTTACGTAAAATCGAAAATGAGGGTAAAATCATAATCGTAAAATCGAATCATAAAATCGTAGGATTTTAAGGTCCATATAAAAATGAAGATGAAATAATATTAGTAAGGAAAATCATGAATAACACAAGCACATAACAGTTACAATGATAATTTTTTAAGGTTAATGTTCCAATTCATCAAGGTTAATGTTAAGAGGTGGTGAATCGATGATGATTAAAATGTTGATGTGAATTGATTATAGTCGATGTGGTTAGTGTGAGAGAACTAGATGATGTTGGTGGAGGAGAAGAAAAAGAGGCATAATTTTGCAAATTATGAGGAAAATAAGTAAAATTGACTCAAATATTTGAATCGTAAAATCGTAAGATTTTAAAGATTTAAATCGTGAATAGTGTAGGATTTTAAGGTCCATAGATTTTATAGTGAAATCAGAATCAAAATAGGTAAGTAAAATCGTAAAAGCGTAGGATTTTAAGATTTAAATCGGGATGTTGACTAGTATGGGTAGGTGATACCCGCGCGGATACGAATGAGGCGGGTCGATCCATTCTTATATATTATTTTCAAAACGAATGTCGATGTTTCACTCTCTTATAAGAAGACACGGAGAAAACACTTCATAAATGAATGGGAACTATAATAGAAGGAATAATTGTGTCTAAATAGTTGAAGGATAGAGTTTTAAAATTTCCTTGGGATGAAAATATTATTTTAGAAAGGCCATAAGAGGGTAAATATAGATACAATATTGTTGCAAATCATGATGGAACAGATTGAGAAATAGACATGTCCCACCCCAAGCTACTGCGAGTCGGATAATATTGCTCCAAACGGATTGGAGCAGGTCGGGTCACACTGCAAAATTGTGATAAATACACTTGTATAACCATAACTTTCACGTTTTTGATAAATATAGCCATAACTATTGGAAAACACAAAATAGCCAAGAAATTGGAAGGTCGTGTGACAAATCTAGCCATTTTCGTTAGAAACTTTAACGGTGTTAGAAACTACGTTAGTTAGATTAACGTTAGGCTGACTAGGATGCCAAATCATCGCACACGTCAGCGACAACTCAACCACACTTGCCACGTAAATGCCATGTCATATTTTAATTCAAAAATAAATTAGTTAATCAATTAATAACTAATTTAAAAACATAAAAATATATTTTTTTTTCCTTTTCAATATTCAGTCTCCTCTCCCTCTCTCCTCTCCTTCGTCTTCCCCATCTGTTCTCCAATGGACTCCCCCACAATCTCAATGACGGAGATAAACAGAGGCTGAATCATCACCAAAAAAGTCAATTTCTTCACTTCTTCTCTATCAAAATCCCTTCTACCTTCCGTTCTTCTCGTTGCAACCCTTCCATCCTCCCAAATCGCCAACGATGCCGTCGTTGCCAGGAGAGGCACAGCTTCAATCGAAGCCACCGCCGCATCAATCGTCATTCCCAACCAGCAACCATTGCTCCCAACCAACGACCCGACCCCCTCCGTCTCCGAACAAATCCCCTTCCTGCAACAAAAATCTCAAACTCAGAAATACCCAAAATCTCCAGAGAATATACCTAACCCCCTTCGTCTCTGATTCAGATCTGCCTCACCGATCCTACCGCACAGCCAGGCCCTGCAGCTCCTTCGCCGCAGCCCTCTCCGCCTTCAGCTCCTCGTACCGGCTCGCCTTCACCATTTCCCCCAATCGAACGAGCATGAGGCTGACGTTCATCCCCAGTTGCTCGAATCCTCTCAACTCGCTCTCCCGCATCTTAAATCTCTGCCTCATCCGCAGAGCCAACCATGGATGAAGCTGCCATGACGGCGACGACGATTGAGGATGAAGAAGTGTTGTTGCTGGTGGTGGTATTTCAGGTGGCGATGAGTTGCGGAGGCGGCTTGAGGTGCTTCTCGACCTCGAGGGGATCCAGTCGGCAGAGAGGGTATCGATTGAAGCGTTGATTTCTAGGGATAGACAAAGGGCAAATATATTTTAGGGATTTCATGTGGCTGTATTGAGGATTTTGTGTTAATTTGTTCTTGTTTGTGAAAAAAAAATTCATTTCCACGTCTGATTTCCATGTCGGAAGGTAGGGTAACCCAGTGGCCAACTCAACATCAGTCGTTAGTCTAGTCATAACGTCTATTAACACCGTTACCAAAATGGACAGAATTGGCTATTTCGTGTTTTCGAATAGATATGACTATATTTGTAAAAAACGTGAAAGTTATGGCTATACATGTGTATTTTGCCTTAAATTAATTAAAAACAAAGGAGAAAGAAAGAAATAGGAACATGACAGTAGGCAGGGCGATGTGAAAGTGTAGCAAGTCTCAACCCCAATAATGGAAATCCTTTTAGCTAAGATGCTACCTAAGTTCACCTCTCTTTCATTGAATACAAATGGTGAGCGATTTCGATCCCGCAGCTTACTATGATGTGGTTGAATCTTGCCTCTCGTGTGTGCCAATTGCCTGAGCGATTTGAATTACAAAGTCTTCAAGAGGGACTAAATCAGTTGGGTCGGGGGAGAGGAGGTTGGGGGTTGGGAAGGCGGTGGCAGTGGTAGTGGATTGATGGCGAGGAAGAGCTACACGAGCGCGGAAACTTGAAGGAATTGTTGGCGGCGCCGCCGAATGCGACCATGAATGGGGAAGGCGGTGCATCCGGCTCCGTCCGCTACACCTGGGAATCCACACCTAGAACTGCGAAGCACATTTTTGCGACAAACTTCGCCGCCTTCCTTCAACTCGTCATCGAATGACTCCCACCGCCGCCACTTCCGCTCCTCCGCTGCCATGAGATTGTCAAACTTCCTCTTCGGAGCCCTTATTATTAGAGCAACAGAAGAAAAATTTCTTCTGTTGCTCTAATACTTATCCCCAAAACCAGTGTTGCTCGAGGGTTGAGGTCCTCTGGCACATCTTCTTATTCTTCTCATTTTGATCAAAATTAAATTATAATTCTAATAGGAGCCCCAACTAGAGAATGAGTGTGGGACGACGTGGAGATGGCGGCGGAGAGGGAGAGGAGTGAGAGGAATGATTTGGGTTGGGTTGGAATTGGGGGTGTTGGGTTGGTTATCGTTTTAATTGAGTTTGGTTGTTTATATTTTATTAATTCTTTTGATGACTTGGATGCTGACTGGATGGCTGACTAGAAAGAATTAACAGAATGACTGTTTTGATATAAGCTCAAACGTATATTACCGTATCGTTATAAATTAAAGATTTATGATAAATGTAAAGGTTTGTCACCATTTATGTTAATTACCAAAAAATATACAAATAGCATAGAAAATCCCACCTACATTTATTATATCACGATGGCGTCAATGGATCAAAACTTCCGCCAGAATCATTTCTGAGAACCCTGAGGAACCGCACTCCGCCATCCCTTCACTTCCAGCCGAAGAAAAATCCCTAATTCCGCTGACCTCAACAGCCTACTACCTCACCCAATTGAAAGATTACTCGGCGGAGCATTGCATGTCTCAGAATGAGACGATGTCTTATACTTCGTATGTTTCTAATGGTGATACTGTCGCCATTGGTGCGCTGCATCTCCAACTCAGCCGTTCCTCAGACTTTTCTCTCCGATCAGAGCAGCCTTGCCTCCAGCCCTTTCAAATCCCTTCTGCCTCCGATCCCGTAAGTACTTCCAAGTCTTAACCCCTTTGCAAAGCACTGTTTTTTGTGAATGTCTGGCGACTACGGGTCAATTTGGGATAGAGTTTGGATTGACCTTATTCTAGCTCGATCCATTTCTTCTGGGTCTTTTTTCTTTATCAGTTGAGTTTGTTGAATAGACAAGGGATCTCAATCCCCAATTGGCTGCTCATTTCGGTGCTTATCATTTACTGTATTAATTTCTCCCGTCATTGCTTGCTCGTGGTTGGATTCAGCAAGCGTGAAGTTGCCGTGGTGGCTGCTTTGGATGGCACTATTTACTTGGTGGATGCTAGTTCAGGGAAGATTCGCTGGTCTTTCCCTACTGGGTCGCCTATATATTCTTCTTATCAGGCTACACTTGATACGGACGATGATGGGCTTAACGCTTCTGAATTGAGCAACGACTTATATTATGTCGACTGTGGGGATGATTGGGACCTCTATCTGCATAGCAAGCACCTGGGTAAACTGGTAGACTATACCCTCCATCTGCCAACATAAATTGATCTTATCAAATTTTGTATCTTTATGGAAAAATGCAGTAAGTTGTTGCTTTAATGTCCATCAGAAATGAGAAAACTCAATCGGTACACTGTTTTGCAGCAAAAACTGTCTCTAAGTGCTGATGAGTACATCAGGAGGACGCCACACATATCAGAGGATGGTGAGATTACATTGGGGTATAAAAAGACTACTGCATTTCTTGTTGATGCCAAGACTGGAAAGGTAGTCCGCTCTTTTGCACTGGATAGCCCTTCACCTAATAGGGATGGTGTGGAAGAAAATGCCCTTCGTTTGATAAATGGCCCGGAAAAGTTGGTTGAAGCAGGTGTTGCTGACTTGGGAACTCTTGAGAATCTGGTTTACATCACAAGGACAGATTATGTGTTGCAGCACTACTTGCCAAACTCCAGTAAAGTCCTCTGGAATGTGGCTTTTGCAGAGATTGAGGCTGAATTTCGATGTCAGGATGGTCGGAGTTTCTTCGATGGAATTTCTCCTGATGCAGATGTGGGAAGAAATGAAATTGAATGGCAATTTCCTTGTCAAGTGAAGACGGTTGCTGTGCGCATTCGGGATCAAAACTTGCTGCCATTTGAGAAACTAGCAATTAGTCATCCCGGACTTGGACGCAGAGCTCAGTTCTTACCTGCCAAGGATCAGCTTCCCGCTTTAGAGCCTGTTTACAAACTTCCAACTGCTCTTCCCACCAATGCAGGCAGATCCACTCTTGCTTTGCCTTCATCGGATATCTTGAGTGAGAATGCTCTTGTACCAAAGAGTGCCAGTTGGCCTTCTGAAATTGCAGCCAAGTCTCAAAGGTGGTCCAGCATAGTCACTATTGTCTCTGTTCTTGGTATCATCATCTACAATTATATTGCAGGTAGGAAACGGAGCAAACTGAGTAAACCGGTAGAACTTAAAATGCAAACTGGAATGCCTAAGAAAAAGAAGAATAAGAGAACAGGTACAGGAATAGGAACAGGAACAGGAAACAACAAGAACCATTCCTCAAAGACAAATGTGTCTCTGGAAGGTAAGGTTGGAGGCCCTGATGAAACCGAGGATCGTGAAGGAAATGATAGAAAGATACCACAAAGTCTTATGGATCTTATTGATGGTCATGTAGACGGACGTAGAATTGGTAGGTTATTAGTTTCAAGCAAAGAAATTGCTAAGGGTAGTAATGGAACAGTGGTGCTAGAGGGGGTGTATGATGGCCGTCCTGTAGCTGTTAAACGCCTTGTGCAGACCCATCATGATGTTGCTATCAAAGAGATTCAGAATCTTATCGCCTCTGATCAGCATCCCAATATTGTTAGATGGTACGGTGTGGAGCATGATCAAGATTTCATTTATCTTGCTCTGGAGCGTTGCAGTTGCAGCTTGAGTGACTTTATTTATGTTCATTCTGGTATATTTCAAAACCAAATGAACTCTGAGGGACAACAACCTGGCAGTTTGCCTGAATCTACTGTCAGGATTTGTACAATCCTGCAGCAGAATAAGAACATTGAGTTGTGGAAATCAAAGGGTTACCCTTCTCCCCTTCTGTTAAAACTGATGAGGTCAGTGGTTTTGTTTCCTCTCTACTCGGTTTCCTTGCTTGTTGTTTCTCTTGGGTTTGCAAATATTGAGTGTGATCAGTGGAGATGAAATTGCCATTTCCTTAGGTTTATTATGGCAACACTAAGTTTCTTTCTATGTTCAACTTTGCACTATAGTCATATCCCTGAATCACTGACATGTGACAAACTGGGCATGTCTTGATTAAAAATGTTTGAATATGCAGCGACATTGTTTCTGGCCTGGCCCATCTGCATGAACTTGGGATAATTCATCGGGACTTGAAGCCTCAGAATGTCTTGATAATCAGCGAGAAATCATACTGTGCTAAACTTTCAGATATGGGTATTAGCAAGCGCCTTCTTGGAGGCATGTCTTCCTTAACTCAACATGCGACTGGTAAGTATGGCCCGGGTATCTGATAGTTCATCCTATTTTACAAAGGGATGGAGAGGAACTTTTAAGATTGGCGTCAGAAATCTTTATCTGAAGTGATTGCTACTGTTGCAGGCTATGGAAGTTCAGGCTGGCAAGCTCCTGAACAACTTCTCCAAGGGCGGCAAACACGTGCAGTAGATTTATTTAGTTTAGGCTGTGTTTTATTCTTCTGCATTACAGGGGGCAAGCACCCGTTCGGGGACAGCATTGAACGAGATGTAAATATTGTGAATGATAGGAAAGACTTATTCCTGATAGAGAACATACCAGAAGCCGTTGATCTATTCACTTCCCTCCTGGATCCCAACCCAGATAAGAGGTAAACCACATTTCCTTGTAAATCTGGTCCAATTTTTTTTCTTTATTTTCGATCCAGTTCTATGCCGATTCGGTCCAATTTTGGGCATAAAGGACTCAATTTTGGGCATATAATTTGAGTTCCTTCGATCTTTGCAGACCAAAGGTCGAAGAAGTTGTGGTTCATCCCTTGTTTTGGCCACCAGAGAAGAGACTCACATTCCTTCAGGATGTGAGCGATCGTGTTGAACTGGAAGACCGAGAAACCGAGTCAGACCTTCTTACTGCATTAGAGAGCATCAGAACTACAGCATTAAATGGCAAGTGGGACGAGAAGATGGAAGCCACATTCCTGAACAATATCGGCCGTTACAGACGGTACAAGTTTGACAGTGTTAGAGACTTGCTCCGTGTCATACGTAACAAGTCCCATCACTACAGAGAGCTTCCTAAGGAGATCCAGGAGCTGCTTGGGTCACACCCTGAAGGTTTCGAGAGCTACTTCTCTAATCGGTTCCCTAATCTCCTGATAGAGGTGTACAAAGTGATCTGCAGCCATTGCGCAGAGGACGACTTCTTCAGGAAGTACTTGCAGACAAATGTAATCTAACCTAACCAGTATAGCAGTTGTAGAAAAGGCTAATTGTAATGCATGGCAATATGGCATTGGCAATCTGTTGTACACAATAACCAGCTAGTGTTTACATGTGAAATAATAGTTCAGTTTTCAGTTTTAGAGCAGGATCATCTGAATATATGAACAGAACATGTAGATAAGTTGATTATTGGTTTTAAGATGGGGACGACTAAAACATTCACCCAAATTTAAATGGATGTAAGAAAGTGCATATGATATTACGGATTGAAGGTATGAATTTGTTACTATCCAATTATCTATATGTGTATGGCGCAACTTGAAAATACAGCTATACAATTAATTTCTACCCTTAGGAACGCAGTCTGTTTGAAGTTTGAACTGAATTTAACAAATGATTAAGGTGATTCGAAGGTTCTGAGTTCCTTTCCATTACGTTAACAATTTCTTTACATAATGATACTGATAAGCAGCCTCCTCTTTGAGACCCTTCAATTCCAATTTCTATACATAATCAATATATATATTTTGCTGTTGATTGACTGTAAAAACTCGACTCTTACTCGGGACTAATCCCATTTCCATTCATGTTCCTTCTTGGTATCTCCATTTCCATTTCTCTCTTCTCATTCTTCTCAAACTCACCCAGCCTGCTATTATCAGATAGTGAAGTCTCCAACTTCCTCCTCTTACTACTCCTACCCTTCTTGGAAGTGTCTTTCTTCTCATTCATTATCGACAACAGACGATGAATACTTCGAGAACGCGACGAGCTACCCTGACCGGACTCCAGAGCTTCATTAGGCTCAGTTCTATAAAGTTTCCTGATAACCTCCACAAAGTATATGACAAGAGCTACAAAGCATGCCACCCCACATATCAAGAAAAGGCCGACAAAGCTCTTAAGATGGAGCCTGTCTGATTCAATCTCTGAAGTCTCCGAACTGCAACTGGACCCCACCAGCCACTTATCATGGATCCTTTGGAGATCCCCGTTCTCCGATAGCTCCAGGATCGCGGTTGATATGTCAACAGCCAGTGGGGAGTCACGCGGAAATGCCTTCCAGGACAAGAAACAGGGAGAAAAAAAAATTCTTCAGGAACAAGACCCTAGTAAGAACTTTCACTAATGTGACTAGTCACGGTTTCCAAATAGCAAATACTTACAAATCCCCAACCACTTTTGGTAAACTCTTGACCCACGATTCGGAACGTGCATTGAGATGCGAGGAAGAGTTCCACATAGGGGCGTTCATCGACAATTGCAGCAACTCCTCCATTCTTGGGACCCTTTTGGAGGGCTGCAGCATATTCTTCAGGTGAGCCAAGTTCAATTAGCCGAGACTTTGGTATGCGTAGCTCCTCTCCCAGATAGTATTCAGCAAAGGAACCTGTTTGATATCCTATAGGGTCATCGCCTTCCTTCAAGCTTTCGATTCCTTTGATTGGAGAAAAGAGCTGTTGCACTGTGAGGATTGATGTCAGGCTTGCTGTGTAGCTGGAGTTGATTATGAGAACCACAAAGAGCCATATTAGCAGCACCATCCGTCCAAGTGTGCTCACTGTGTTCTCTCCTGTCAAAGCAACGAGAAATTCAAGTCTGTAAATGGTGTTGTTCAATTCACATCATAATTGGTTAATTCATATATAATGTACTTGCCACTGAAGTTTGGAACTAAAATAACAGTCAGTCCGCCCATGGCCAGTATAGCTAATTACGCGTGAAGTCCGGCAACCTACATAATTAACCACAAAACTCACTGCACAAGCTAAAAGAGGCACTCACTGTGGGCGAAAAACAAAGTTGAGAGGCTGAACCTGCAAAGGTTGTCACAAACATATCAGACACAGCTTTCTGTGATAGAGAAAACCATGACCAGTTTGGTCAATAAAACTCACCACAAAACAGTAATGATCTGTCTTTTCGGAGGGCCTCTGAATTCGTCATTGATCCTGTGCTCCAGTATCCACACAACAATGCCAACAGCAAGGAAGAAACAACCAGTGACGATCCACATGATGGGACTGAAGGGCCTAAGGAAAGCCCATGCCCCTGTGTTCAACTTCCTGAATGGAACCACCACAACCAGCCCAGATGCCACATAAGGCTGAGAGAAGTCTACTATCTTTGTTCTGTTTGTAACAATGGCAATGTCACCAATAGCAGCGTCAAGAACCTTGAAAAGAAAGATGAAAAGAGAATACTGTAAGGACATCATGTGGTTGAAACATAGAAGTCAATTGCGTAAATGGTCACTAATCTTTGGGGCCAGTGAACTTTATACTACTTGATCTCCATGCAAAAATATATTTGCAAAAAGGACCCCTAAAGATACAAACTTTACCCTACTTTATCTATAAGCAAACAGAAGTAAGCATCTACTACTACTGCTATTACTACTCACTCCTGTGTAGACTGAATTCACTATATCTGTGTAGCTGGGGTTCTTCTTCCCATCTCCAACAGGAACAAACTGATAAGGAACAGGATACTGCAACAAGTTCAAAGCAGCAGTGAAAACATCTATACAAAATCCTTGGAACTTGTCAGATGTTCCTCTGACTGGCGACACAAACTCCTTGTAGCTAACTCGAATCGGCACACCAATCCTCAATTGCTTCCCATTATTGGGGAAAACCCATCCACGAGGCTTTACAGATGTCTCACCGGGCCAAATCACACTATACAGCTGCTGGTCAGCACTCAAACGATTCGGTGGACTCGTGTAAAGTGTCTCAGGAGTGACAGTTGACAAACCAGAATAATTTGACCAGTAACCAACCCTTCTAAACCCAGTCCCAACCACATTAATCACATCATAAGCTGGAAGGACCAGAGATCTATCCGATTCGAACTTGATACGACCAGTCAGACCAACAAAATCGCCCTGCAGTATGTTTTTCAGGAGAAGCTTCCCATCATTGAAAATGCTCATTGCATCCAAGTGAAGGTTACTGTCTCCTCCTGCACTCAACCTTGAGTCATTAGAAAATGAGATGACCCCACCTTGGTTGAAGAACTTGTCGATGGCTTGAGCAACAAGCCACACAGAATCATAAGCAAACAGGCCATAGGAGTTCAGCCCAGGAAAGCCACCACTGTTCCACCTAGAGATAAATGCCTTCTTTCGATCTGAATCTGCAGTATGCTGGCGAAGAACAAGGACTCCTTGTATCTTCTCCATAGTATCAGAATCAAGTGGTGCAGAATCGAGCACAGAAGAAAGCCAATCTGTTGCTATCCATACATACCCATTCCCCATCATTCCCAAATAATTCGCCATGGAGAAGATCTCGAAGCCCTTTTGAGGATAGACATGAAGAACAATGACCCGAGATTCCATCATTGCAACCTTGACAAGAAGGTCCATTGTGTCACTTGAGTTAGCACCAGATTCAGGAGGGATTCCCACTTTGTAGGAGATTTTGCACCGCCTCTCAGCAAGCTTATCGCCTAGAGCTGAAAGGCCATTTCTTCCATAGTCATCATCGATGTAGATAGCAGTTACTTGCTTCCAGTTATAGAAATCCACTATCTCGACCACTGCAGCCATTTGGTAAGTGTCACTGTGCGTGGTTCTAATGAAGAAGGGGAACTGAAGCGAGTTGAGAGTTGGGTCAGTTGCTGCAAATGAGAGGAGGGGAACTTGGAGCTCGTTTGCGACATGTGAAATGATATGGGCGACTACAGAAGATTGTGGACCAATGATGGCGACAGTATCAGTCTCCATGAACTGCAGAGCTGCCATTAGCACAAGGAGATTGTATGCTTTTAAGCTTGAGCGTACATACAACATGCAGATACAACACACAAAAGACAGTTTTAAGTTGAAATGTAGATAGTAAGCTACCTTCAACCATGCCTACGAACCCACTGCAATTGGTGTTCTGCATCTGCACTTTCAGTATGGTTCCCGGTAAGATGCTGGAATTTGCATTTACATCTTTGACAGCTTCCCCGATGGCAATCTTAGCAACTCTTCCAATGGAGGACTCAAATGTGAAAAGGGCTCCAATATTTACTACAGCAGGCCTGGAGGTACCATTTCCACTGTGGCCACCAGGGAAGAGTCTAAAGAAGAGGAACACGAGCAGAAGAAAGCAAGTTGTCTTCATTTGAAGCCAAGAATGCCACTATGATCTCCAAGTGCCCACTGAATGTGTGCCCAATCAACCCATGAGAACCTAGAGATTAATAATGAAAGTTGGGAAGCAAACTTCCATCAGAATTGTCATTATACCAACACAAGCAAGCAAAGTAAATGAATTCGAAAATGGATCAAGGACCTACTGCTTTGCGTATGGGCAGACACATAAGAGGAAGCACAAACCTTGGCAAACATTCAGCCAACAAACCAGATTTTTTGAACCATCCCATTTCAAAGTTTGATATTTTAGGCCATTAGGTTTCAAGTTCCCACTCAATGGGAAAGATACCGAAGAAGGAAAAATCCAGCTTAGGCGTCAAAAGAATGACAGGGTAGCTAGCAGAAACAAGGATCAGATTCTCAATTCAAATAAAGAGCAATCTACAGCCCCCATTATGCAAACTGAGGGCCTCTTTCCTAAATATAGGCAGGCAAAATTCGGCTTTCTTGAAACAACCCACGTGAAACACCAACCATTTACACACACGGTGAAGAGAACTCAAGTACTCAACATGGGGGGAAATATTGTGGAGGGCCATTGACACCCTTCTTAAGTAATTAATAAAAAGGGGGGAGAATCTAGTGCAGATGGCATTTCAGCTTTTACGAGAGAGAGGCAAATTACGAGGACAGAAGAACAAAGTGAGAAACTTGAAATCCACGCGAACCAAAAGACCAGAGAGATACAGAACTGTTTAATTAACGTGCTCGAAGGTAAATGCTTTCCCTTCCCATTCTGCTAAACAAAGAAGCAGGGACTTGCAAAAAGGACAGAACTTAGTTTACCCATTTCTATGGCAGCTGGTGGGTTTGAAGCCATTCAAGCAAAAAGTGAAAACTTGGTGAGAGAGTTTACGAATTGGGAAGGAAGTGCTAAGTTGGGAACTAACCTTTTCGGCGGCGGAAGTCTGATGAACCAATCACAGAACCCAGGTGTGGGATTTTTAATGTTTCACAAGTGGGGAAGTGGAGAAATGGACAACCAGAAAGTTTGTGGCTAGTGTGAAAAGAAGAAGGAAGAAGAGAAAAGTGGTGGGGATGGGGAATGACGGAAAGAATTAAAGATCAATGCTTTGGGCAAGCAAAGGGCTGCGGCGACAAGACAAAATTGCGTAGCCGAAGTTGAAGAATCACGTTTAGAGGTTGCAGAATAGAATAGAACAGAATAGACGCAGGAGGTTAGAGAAAAGGATGGATTCAATCTGGTTTTGGTTTGGGGTTTAAGCATGATAATGATGGACTTATAATGACAGAACAGTCTTCTTGGGTCCCGACATTTTGACATGACAAAATGATGGTAGAATATGCTGTTACTTTTTTTTTTTACCGAGAGAACGTTCATTCATTATCGTTACAAGAGTCTCACGAAACAACAAGGAGGGGGAAATGAGATTTAGGATAATAATCCAGTCCTGAGGGAGCTCATCCCGCGCAAGCGTTCGTGCCACCCAATCCACTCGCGCATTAAACTTCATTGGAAAAAAAAAAGAAACCTTGATTAGAGGGTTCCTGAGAAGGATGTCAGCCATGATCCCCAACCATGCAACGATTCTCCAAGGCCAAGACTCTGGCGGAGCTGAAAGGGCCAGAACCAAGGGAAGACAGTCGGACCGGATCCAGCTTGAACCGCTCGGTTGCACGCCAACAAGAGAGCTTCCAAGAGAGTTTTTGCTTCCACTTCCAAAGGTGCGGAACAAACAAGCGTGGCTGCCCTCCCGTCGCAGATATCTCCATGGTCATCAACAACAATAACGCCATATGCCGCCTTCTGGGAATCATTTAAAAATGATCCATCACAGTGAATCTCCAACACAGGATTACTCGGCGATGGTGAAATTTGGTTCAGGGTGTTGATGGGCTGACACGGGGGTAAAACAGTGTCCGGTGTCCCTAGGTAGCTTAGGGCAGGAGGTCCAAGAGAAGCAATCATTAACCGCCTTGGTGCAGGTGAAATCTGTTACTTTTTCTTGATGAAGAAAAAAAATGTCTAAAGTTGTTAGAGCGACGATTACATTGTGCATGAATTAAAGAAGTTATTTTTGTATGATATAGTATAATTCAAAAATATACAAAATTGAAAATGAATATTTTTGGATGGGGCGAAAGTTAAAATAATTAGACAAACAACTAATCGAAAAAGTTACATCGGTATGGTATAGTATAATTCTAAAATATATAACATTGAAAATGAATATTATTAGACGGAGTGATAGTTAAGATAATTAGGCAAACAATTCATTTGTTTGCATTATTGTGATGAAGCTCAACAATTAAACAGTACATACTATAATTTATATGATGGTTGATGAATGACTAAGAAAAATAACAATTTTGGAAAGAATGAAATATCATAAGTAGTGAGTCATGAGACTCTGAATCTCAATGAAAAATTCGAGAAAAGATATATATTTTTGTAATTTGTATCAAAGAGTGAATTTGAAAAATGATAAATAAGATTCCAAAATTGCGAAACATAATTTTAAAATATTAGATTTTTTTTCAATTGAATAAGTATGAGTAAATAATCTATGGATAAATAGAAAAATACATTTCGAATCGTAACTAAATCTTGAGAATGTTTTTTTTTTTATGGTCGAGATTGAAGCAAAGTAAGTATTCCACTAAATTGAATGCCCTTTATTGTAAGATGTAGATGCATTCGGTATAAACAAATATATGTGTAAATTTATCAATTAAGTTGCATTAACTTTTATTAATAGGTGAGAGATGATTACCATGATGAAACCTTCGGGTTAATTACATAAATATATTTTTTAATTTACCATAAATAAGGCGGATTAAAAAGTAGGACTTTGCTACGGTGACATACATGTCACGGTGACATGCACTTTTCGGTCGACCTCATATAGGATCAGGTCGACCTAATCAGTTGTTTCAGTGTAAAAACAGTTTCATGGTGCCTAATTTGGAGATTCATATCTTACAATTGGCTAGATGGAAATTGGATATTAAAGGCTTGTTTTGAAGCTGAAGTGTCCATCTACACATTAAAGTACTTGGGAGCTCAATAGAAAGTCCAGAAGACCTTTTTTGAATCTGACCAAAAGGCTATGCCAAAATTGGGAAACTGCCTGAAAATGACTAAGTCTGGCAACGTGTTTGTCAAGCCTACTTTGGAGCTCAATTTGAGAATCATGGATGCGAGTCAAGTCCAGGGGCCTCTACCAAGTTAAATTACGTATTTTTTATACAAAGGCAAGGCATTGGATGAAAGATTCAATATCTTTAAGGCTTCAAACAAAAGGCTCGAAGTTGCTACGAAGGCTGTTTTTCTGGCAGCTTGCTTGTGCTCAAAGTCTGCCAGAAAAACAGCCTTCCTAGCAACTTCGACCCTTTTGTTTGAAGCCTTAAAGATATCCAATCTTTCATCCAATTCCTTGAATTTGTATAAAAACATACCTAATTTAACGTGGTAGAGACTCCTGGACTCGACTCGCATTCATGCTTCTCAAATTGAGCTCAAAAATAGACTTCACAAACACGTTTCCAGACTAAGCCATTTCTAGGCATTTTCCCAGTTTTGGCATAGCCTTTTGATGAGGTTCAAAAATGGTCTTCTGGACTTCCTATCGAGCTATCAATCACTTCAATATGTAGAGGGACACTCCAGCTTCAAAACAAGTCATTAGTCTTCAATTTCCATCTAGCCAATTGTATGATATGAATATCCAAAGTAAGCACCGTGAACTGTTTTTACACTGAAACAATAGATTAGGTCGACCGGATCCTATATGAGGTCGACCGAATTCTAAATGACGTCGACCTAATCCTAGCTGAGGTCGACCGAAAAGTGCAAGTCACTGTGACATGCATGTCACCGTAGGCACACCCTAAAAAGTATTGACACAGATATAGTATTTTGGAGAGCAAAACCAGCGAGACTACCTGAGACTCGGGCGCCGCCGCCGTTTATGTTTTTTTGGATCATTTAATTAATTTTACAGCGGCGACGCCAAAGACTGAGGCAGTACCGCCTGAGACTGAGGCGTGTTGTGGAAAATTGTACCTAGCGATGGCGCCCTGGACTATGGCGGGTCCGCTGGCGTATTGCTGGCTACTCCCCTATAAAACCAGCGAATTTCGTTTCAGTTGTTCACCACAAAAAAAATCAACGAAGTTTGAGGAGGAAAAGCTCTGGTTGCTGCTAAGGCTGTTAATGATCCGAGTCGAATCGAGTTTTGCTATGATTCGGGCTCGGCTCTTGAAAAAAAAACTCAAGATCGAGTTCGGCTCGAGTTCGTCACGAGCTTTAGTAGGAATGTTCAAGCTCGGCTCGCTTATGAAAATAAGAGCTCGAGCTCGACTCGAGCTCGGCTCGCCAAAAAGGCTTAACGAGCCAAAATCGAGTTCAAGCTCGGCTCGAAATTACATTCTAACCTGTAGGGCTTACAATGTATATCTTACTTAGACCAACGCATTGGGCAAAAGATGTTTGATGGTTTTGTACATCATTACAATTACCATCCGAACATAAACCTATTTGTGAACAAGTTCTGAGAATCTAAACAACATTAAATAAGGAGTTTGAAACTCAGTGACAAGTCTCAAAATTCAAAAGAAAAGATGCATTAATCATCTTCAACTTGACTCATCAGTTGTCAACTCCCATTCCCCTGCGTAAAAGTAACATTAACATGAGAAATCCATTACCATATCACTTTTTGTTACTGGTTATATTCTATTTGTGCTCATAACAGAACCAAATAATTCAAAACTACATGTTGTGATATAACTTATAAGCAAGCAATGTCTCTCTAATGAGAAAACAAACATAAGCTAGAAATGATTCAGATGGCATAAAGTTTGGCTTCCAGTTTTAGGTTCATTTTGGGTTCCATATATACATTTTTGGTCTACTTTTAAGACCAAGTGCTACAAAGTTCATACCACCAGAGGCAACTAGAAAGAGTCATGAGAGACAGAAAGAAAGATAAATGGAAGGGGAAAGTAAAAATCAGTAGATAACAAAGCTAAACAAAATGCTAACAAGACTAACCAAGATTGTCTAGGCCAAGTCAATTCCGATAATCTCTTCTTTCTTCGTCATAGCCTACAAAGACAAGAATAGAGTTTCTAATTAGACTTCACAGCATAACAACACATAAAACTTAAACATAAACATTATAGTTAAAATTGATCACCTCAGAATTTCCTCTTAGACCATGATAGGCTCTCAACCAATCATGAGAGCAAAGTAGAGCCTCAACTGTCTCTTGTCCCAAGCTCGTTGAGGATCAATCACCCTTCCTCCAGCACTAAAGGTAGCTTCAAAGGCTACCGATGTAACAGGAATTTCCATAATATCGCATGCCATCCTTGATAAAACCTTGAATCTTATCCTTTGCTCTTTCCACCACCCAATGATGTCAAATATAGACTCCTCGGTGTGCACATAAAGACCTTCCTCAAGATAAATATCAAGTTCAGATTTCATCGTAGAAGCAAAGTTAACATTTTGAACCATGGAATCAAACCTTGCCCTTCCACTTCTTTTCTTAGAATTTCCAGTTGATGTACTAGCAGAGGGAGCTGTTTGAACATCACTTGCAGCTGATGCAACATTTCTAGCTCTGAAATCCTCAACAAACTCATGGAAAAGCTTATACAATTTATCTCGGACCATTCGAACATTCAACTCAGAATCTGCCGGAGTGTACAGATCTGGAAAGTATGCCTCGAGCATCTTGAATTTGTTCCTCGGATCCAAGACAGCAGCAAGGGAAACTACCAAATTAGCCTCACCCCAATATTTATCAAATTTCTTGAGCATTCGAGAAGCCATAGACCTCATACTTGCATGACTTGAGTCCAAAGTCTTTTTCAACAACAGTTTAATATCACAAAGCTCAGGAAGAAACAAATTGGCAGTTGGATAAGCACTTCCAGATATCATTGTTGTGACATCATTGAACAATTCAAGAAAGTCACATACAAGTTTAACATTTTCCCAATCTTCCTCTGATGGGAGAGAATGATACAAAGCGTCTCTTTCTTTATACAGAGGAAACACATCTTTCAACTCTAAGGCTGTAGACATCATGTGATAAGTCGAATTCCATCGAGTAGAACAGTCTAACACAAGCTTTTTGGCAGGCGACTGAAGTTTCTTAGCAATATCCCGAAATGTTGTAATTCGAATTTCTGAAGCAGCAATGTGTTTGACACTTTCCCTAACATCAGTAACTATGTCTTGAATCTCTTTCAAACCATCTTGCACCAATATATTCAGTATGTGAGCACAACATCGGATATGGAATATTTCACCACCAAGAGGAAGTGCACCTTGATAACTAAGAATGCCTTTCAAATTCTTCACAACACTCATTGTAAGAAGCATTGTCTACTGTGATTGTCCACACTTTTCTAGATATATCCCAATCAACCAAACATTTGTGCAATGCATCAGCCACAACAAGTCCAGTGTGAGGTGGTTTAACATGGCAGAAATTAAGAACTCGTTTTTGCAGCACCCAATCATTGTCCACAAAATGACAAGTAAGAACCATATACTGCACAGTCTGATTAGATTTCCACAAATCAGTTGTTAAGCTCATCCTATTCACCCCTTCAAGAAGAGATTTTATCTTTCCTTTAAAGATCTTGTACGTCTCAAAGACATCACTTGTAGCAGTGGAACGAAAAAAAAATTTATAGTGTGGAGTGCATGCTCTAATCAACTTGTTCAAGACTTCATACTCAGCAGCAGCAAAGGGTTGTTCATGGACTATGATGTAATGAGCCATAAGTTCTCGTACCTTAGCATGATCATATTTGAAGTTCTGGACAGCAAGAACACTATCATTAGTTTCCAAGCTTAGATGTTGTTATCCCTTCCCATCAGATTTCGGCTTCCTTGTACATCTTTGTATATGCCTCAAGAAATGACTCGTACAACCTGATGGGTTTTTATGTAATCTGGTTTTGCAATGACAACACTCTAGCTTGCTCACGCCTGCCACAACAACTTCTTTGAAATCCTCCCATGCTTTTGAAGTCTTCTTCCGCTTTTTTCGTTCATAAGGTTGTTGTTCTTCTTCACCTTGATTTTCGATCACTGGTTGAAGTTGGCCCTCTGGTTGAACTTGAACCGCAGCAGCAGGAACATTGTTATTAGCTAGATTTGCTGGCAACTCTTCTCCTGCCATTTCTTTAATGTTCTAGACCACAAAGATAATGATGTTAACTCATGTTAAGACCACAGCATACTTTAGTTTCTTCTTTATTCATTGATGTCTGTGTGTTTACACTACTTTAGTCCAAAATAAGAAAAACAACAAAACTAAATACAATAAACAAAGGAGAAAGGGGAAACATCCAAAGCTATTCAATTAAAGGTTTTGCAGGGATTGTAAAACAGGATAAACAATCACAATAAGTAATTAATTAATGTTTTTGTCCTTTATCTTAGCAAAGTATATCAGGAGAGAGCTCGTGAAATAGATGGCAATTGTTATTAAAATCAATAGCAAGCAGTAGAGAGAGTCTCCACTCTTAAACAAGTAAACTTAAACATCCAGAACCATATCCGTCAAGACTCTTTCTACTGTTATCCCCGTCGAAAGTCTAGGCTGGATTGGAATTGTGTTGCTCACCGTTATAGTAACAAGAGTAGGAGATCTACAATCTGCAGCACAAGAGATGAATGGAGGCGGTTTTGCGTGCTGGGACACCGATGTAAGGCTTGAGGATGCTCTCGGATCTGCGATGAGGGAAGCAAGGCGACGCAACAATCCGTAGCAGCGGAGACAAGTGCTGTGAAATCAAAGATCGTGGGCGAAGGATGACGGAGGAGAAGCAAGCATCTGCCGCTGAATCAAATAAAAGATGCGACCTCACAGAGACAAACTACAGCCGATGACTGAGGAGGTGCGATGACGGCGGAGGAGTACTAGGGTTCTTCATCTTTCTTTCCTTAGTCAATGAGTGAGGAAAGTGGAGGGACTAGACAGACGGGTTCTCTACTTAGCTTAAAAATTAATTATATATAATATTGTATTATTGAACAAATTAGTCCACAGTCCACCACCGTAACACTTTCGAGCCCGCTCCCAAACTTTAAACGAGCTGGTTCATGAATTAAATATAACGAGCCTTTGAGTCGAGCTAGTTCACGAACCTATCGAACTGAACATGTCATGGCTTGAGTTCGGCTCGTTAGTTAACGAGCATGTTCGCGAGCCGGCTCGGTTAACAACGAATCGAATACCGAACGAATTTTTTTCGAACCGGACACCGAGTCGTTCATGAGCGGCTTGGTTCATTAACAGCCCTAGTTGCTGCTGCAAAAATGGCTAATAGGTAAGAGACACATTTATTTTTTTTAATTATATTATGATTTTCTTTAGTTAATTAGTGAGTTTGTTTTTTTTTCTGTAGTGATTTTAGAAGATTTGAACTAGTCGTTCGGTGGAAATCGGAGAAAGTAGAGGATAATTTGGGCGTCAAATTCGTTGGTGGTAGTAGTTTTCAGTTGACGGTTCCATGCAGGGTGACATATCACAAACTTTGTGAGAATCTAATTCTGAGAATACGGCGTAGAGACGAAGCAGTACAAGATAGTGATGTTATCACAGGTTTCACTTACCATCTCCCACAATGGCAGAATGGTGTTTTATTTTATTATTCGATGCCTATTGTGGATGATGATAGTTTGAATGTGCTTTTCGATTTTATGGCACAAAACCCTTATTGTTTGGGTGCTGAGATACATGCTAAGCTCAGTGAGAATCGGGATGGAGAGGAAGAAGATACATGGAGCATGCCATCCGATCATGACGATGTTGACGGAGAGGAGGATGATGCGGAAGAGGAGGAGGAGGAAGATGATGAAGGAGAGCAGCCTAATTATCCTCCATATTTTTACTTGCAGGGTAATGAAGAGGATGACGAATTATCATATGCTGATTCATATGGCGTAATTCCAATGCATGTTGTTGCTAGTTTTGAAGGAGAATTCTACAAGGGGCAGATATTTCACTTGAAACAAGCTGCACATGTGGCGATTAAATACCACGCACTACAACTCAACTTTCAATATGACATGGTGGAGTCGTCACCTTCCATCTGGAAGGTCAGATGCTTGAAGCACAAGGATGACAATTGTCCTTGGATGGTGCGGTTTGGATGTCGAGATGTTGGAAGCGAATGGACTGTCAGAAAGGCCGAGTTGGTGCATTCTTGTAGCAATACGACTCAACCGACGGATCATCGCCATCTTGATTTCGATATTATATATGAGGCCGTCAAACATTTGGTACGTGGCCAACCAAATCTGAGTGTTCTAACTGTGCAGGCTGAGTTGAAAGATAAGTTTAATATGCAAGTTACTTACAAGAAGGCTTGGTATGGGAAACAAAGAGCATTGGAGAAGTTGCATGGAAATTGGGAAGAATCCTACGATTATTTGTAAACATTCTTGCGGGTGGTAAAGAGAAAAATGCCAACATCAGTGATTGATTGGGTAAGAGTTCCTTCAGCTGAACCAGGTCATTCGATCTTTCAGCGAGTACACCTCCCATCAGAGATAGAGCATAAGCTCATGCAAACTGTTTTGTAACCTCCTGGGATACATTTGCCGGCAGATGACTGAATTCATCCCTCAGCCAAACAATCCTAACGACACCGCCTGAAAGATCATGTAGAACCCATCCTAACAGTCTCAAACAGATCGTCGGCCACTCCTCATCCGGTATGTCAACTACGACGGCATCACCGTCGATCGCCAGACCGGACAGTGTCACAACGTCATCTAACGTGATCGTAACCTCACCAAACAGTAAATGGAAGGTCAACGTCTCAGGTCGCCACCGCTCTACGAGCGCAGTAATCAAACTCGCATCAGAGTTCATAGGGACTAGGGGGAAAACACTAGACAAGCCAGCCGCTCCAAGATATGGTTGATAACGCTCATGGTACGTGACTAACATGGTCGTACCTCGAACATGATAAGGTCTATCACCAGCCTATAGTGCACAAAACTTATATTAATTCAATTTCATTTGTAATAATTCTAATTTCACCTATTAAATTCTAATCTATCTAATCTAATCTAAAATTATACTAATTTTAAAAAAATTTGATACGTAATTCTATTCTAATTTCAGTACAGTTCAGTTCACCTACTAAAATAGTCTAATCTAACTAGCTAATTAACTTTATAGAAATAGTTATCAAATACTTACCTCGTTTGCCCAAACTGAGTCGATACGATGTTGACCATGTCCCCAAAGAAGTACTGGATCGACCGGAGTTGGATCAATTGTCGCAGGCGATAGTCTCATCGAACAACTGTCCACAAGACTAGGAACTGCAAAAGCAAAAAAAAATTAATAAAAAAAAACCGACTGCGAGATTACGGTCGTCGCCGGCGAGATGCTCACAGCGAAAACGGTCGCCGCCTCCGCGACTGCTTCCTCGTCCGACGACGACATCGAAACCAAGCAGTGGCACTGGCGCCTCTGTCTGCGGCGGTGGCGCCTCAGCTTGCGGTGGGGCCGCCTGCGTCTGCGAGGGGTGGCTTACGACGGCGGTATGGCGGGTCTGCTTTTTGGGAGAGTGGTGGCGTCGTTGTGGGGGGGGGGGGGGGGGGGTTGTGGGGGGGTTGTGTGTGTGGGAGGAAGAAGAAGAGGAGGGATTAAGAGGAGTGTGGCCGCTAGGGTTTTAAAAAGACGAGTTGTGACGGGGGCGCCTTAGTCTCAAGCGTCACCGCTTGGGACTTGTGTAAATAAATTCAAAAAGCGGTCCCAGTGAGTCTCTGGCGGCCCCACCTATAACTATACACAAATACACAATATTTGTGTAAATACTTTTTAATTCGCGGTAAATAAAAAAAAACAACATTTATGTAATTGGTCCGAAACCTTCGTCCTTCTTGTCCACCGCCTAATAATGCCAAGTTAATGATGAAAGTCTCTTGGCATTTGATGGTGATTAGGATTTTAATGACTTTGGCCATTGGTTTTTCAAGCCGCACTATTAGTATATTGTACTAAAATAGTGAGCTTGATTAATTTATTAGGGACGACTTAGGTAATCATGTAGAATATATAGGATTACACGAACAACCCTAACCCAACCATTGAAAACAACGCCCTCTACATGTCCATCAATTCATAGGCAAAGTGATAGATCACTTCTCAGAAAACTAGTCTACCTCTTTTATATAAAATTTTCAATTACTTTCTAAGAAAATGATCTATCGTTTTCATCAAATGGTCCACCTCTTTCGACAAGAGGTCAACCTAATGACACATGTACTTTCAACCTACACTCAATTGTTGGAAGTGGCAGATCGCTTCCGCTAAACGGTCTACCAATCCCGACAAGCGGTCTACCGCTTCTAGATAACGGTTCACACTTCTGGTGAACATTCAACCAAATGACATAATTACCGTTTACTTACATTAGGAAAATAATGGACGATAGGAGGCCTACAATACAAAATTATTTTGTAGTAATACAACATCCTATCACCCGTGGGCAACCAAATCTCTGCGCAGATCATAGGCCTAGATAAAAAGAAATAACATCCTCTTTTTAACACTTATGGAATAAAAGCCCATAAAATCAAGATGATATGAGATTTATGGACATTGAAATGGCACAATTGTATATCAATTATACTTTACTTTTTAAGTATCTTCATAACAACAATAGCAACAAAAATTATCTATCACAATTCACAAGACAACTATAGAATGAAAACAAGCAAACTTAGAATTTGAAGAAAAGATGAAAGTCTCTATATAGTAAGTTAAATAATAAAAAAGCAGAAGATTTCACAAATCTGCGAGAGAACAATCACTCAAGAAACTTCTCATCTATGTTCCACCGTTTGTACTAATTTTTAACTCTCCTGCTAGTAAACATATCGATTAATATTGGACTCCTCTAATCATATATGATTATGTTATTAGCAGTGCTTCATCAGGTCGACTAGTTGCTAGAAGCGGTGGGCCTCTTAATGAAAGAGGTAGACCAATTTCTTAGAAAGTAGTAGAGCGCTTAGTGAAAGAGGTAGACAGTTTTCTCCAAATCATCGTGACTTGCAAGTCACTGTAGCAAAGTCCTAAAGGATATTCTAGCATGGTGATCTCTACAAATTAAAGAATTTTTTTTTAAATTTTAATACAATTAAATACATTTACAACTTATTAGTATATACTTCTTAGAAGACGTGGGGCTTTTTACATTTGAAAAGAGAACAATGAGGGTCTTGTTAAATATCTTTGGTCCCGACATACTCCAATGTCTCTAGAAAAAAATGGTTGGGAAGCCATCTTCACTAAGAGCCTTGGTAGCACCCAACTGGAACAAAGTGGTTTGGATTTCCCAGTGATATTAAAATTGAGCCGAGCTGGCTGGTCGGACCACTAAAACCATCACCCGGTCACCAAACCAACTCGGCACAGTCTAAAAACCTCTACAGTTTTGTGTAGCGCTGGTGAACGGCCAAGACGGTTAACCGCTCGATCAGCTCAAACTGCCTAACCGGTTTTTAACTTCCTGACCAATTTTTTTAAGAGAATAAGAAAAAAGGATAAAGAGAGTCGCCGCCTCTGTTCGTCCGCATGAATTCCTCAGCCGCATCACCTACTACGGCGAACCCCACGCCGACAACATCTGCTAACTGCAACTTGCGTCTTTGCTTCCATCTACGTGCCAGCGGAGAAGAGGTTCTCATGTATGCATCAGCAGCTCCGCTGTTCCCCTGCACTCTATCGCCTGTTGCCTCTGGCTTCCATTTGCTCTCCTGTCAGCGAAAGGAAAAAGGGAGATGGATGGTGATACGATCGTGAAGAGGATGAGAGGGAAGATGAGGAGAATGCGATCTGATTCCCACAAGATAGGCAAGAAAAGGAAACAAAAATGAAAGGAAAGAGAGAGTGTGTGGACAGGGGCGGACCTAAGGCAAGGGAGGGTGTGTCGGAGCCGAGAATTTTGTGAAGGATCTATATATTTTCGGCACAAAAACTTTTAGTTCGGGATTTCCGACAATCATTCGATAGTTATAATCATTAAACTGGAAGAATATTATTATTTAAAATGAATCAATCTTAAATTTTAATTAACAATAATTCATTTTCAATTTGTTTAATAACTATTAATCCTATCAATTGTTATTAAAAAACCCACAGGCCATACCAATGTACATGTGTGTTGGGCCTGGTCCTTTCATTAAGGGAGAAACAAAAAAAAAAACCCCACCAAAGCCCAAGCGGCCATGGCCGAGACTACCAGTATCACTACAAAAAAGAGGAGGTTTGGGGACGGCAAAAGTTGTCCGCAAAAATAGCAAAAATCATCCCTATTACTAGGGACGACAGTCTTACCCGATACTAACATGTCATCATCTCGCTTCTTTTCCATCAAAGACAACATGTCGTCCCTATAGCTAACACTTTAGTGACAATAAGTCGTCCCTAAACATCAATCCCAGGGATAGACTGTCGTCCCCAATAATCAATTTCATGATTATGTTGGGCCTATCTGGGGTTAAGTTATCGTCCCCTTTTTTTATAGGGTTGACATGTCGTTCCTATAGGTATCAAACTGGAGTCCAAAAATCATCCCTGAAAATTTTGTTCAAGGACTACGAGTTGTCTCTTTTACTATATCTTTAGAGACGACAAGTTGTCGCGTATGAATTTTAGGGACGAACAATTGTCATTTAACTTATGTATATTGGGGACGCGGAAGGATGAGAATCTGCTTCTGGTAGTCAATCGACACTTCTCCAAGCCTTAACTGAACTCCAATGGTGATGAAAATTGATCTAGGGCGCTTGGAGACTTTGGTTCGTCGCTTTCTCTCTCTAGCTATCTGCTTTCTTTCTCTAAAATTCGAATCCCTCTAAAAATGGCCTTCTTTCCCTCAAAAGGGAGCAGATCGATACCCGGTCGTAATACCCGATCGGGTATTTCGGGAGGCCGGCCGGGTATTTTGAAACGCAACATCGTGGGGAAAGGGGAATACCTGATCAAGTTCTAGAATACCCGATCAGGTATTTAAGCATTCTGGCCGGGACCCCTTCTGCTTCCTCGCCTCCAAAGCGTGTTTTACCCGGCCTCCCTTCGCATTTTACCCGGTCGGGTATTTCAGCTCCTGACCGGGTATTTTCGTCTGACAGCTCCTCTGGATCCGGCCTTCGACTTTCCGACCCGAAACTCATTCCCACGCCTCAATATCCACGCCAAGTCCTGAAATATGACATAAACGAACAACCTAGCGTGAAATCGGCCTAAAACACGAGAATCGACTCTCAAACGGTTCAAGAAATGGTGGTCAAAACATGTGAAAATAATGGTTTATCAATCACACCTCCTCCAGGTTTTGCACTCGCTAAATCCTGCGCTTCTTTTCCCCTTTCTAAGTTGAATTTGTCCCCTTCCATTCTCTTTTCTTCAATGTGGCGCCTTTCCTCATCAATCTTCTTCCTCATTTTCTTCCCTAGACCAAGCATCCTCGCTCTTCGTAGAGATTGCGACCACTGAGAGATTGGTTGGCGGCAGTGGTGGATGAGTGAGAATTGAGTAGCAGTGGGAATGGATTGCTGGAGGCAGAGGGGGAGGAAGATGACAACCGTGGTGGTGGCGGCCATGGAAGAATACAATGAGGGGTGAGGTTGGGTCGGTGGGGTATGGGGATTAGTATAAGAGAAATTAGGTTTTTATTTTTATTTTTAATGAATTTGATAATGAGGTGGAAATTTAAAAATTATTTTTTAATTTCCACGTCACACTTTTAACGGTGAACCATAAGAGTTGACTGCCACGTAGGACAAAGTTAACGGACATGGACGAAGAGTGACCGTTGATGAAACGAGAGTACAAAGTTAGTGACCATAGATGGAATAAAATATTTTTTTAGATGAGAATCTAAAAATTTCATTAAGTACAGGCCATCGGCAAAAAAAACAGATGCCTCTCAAACAACCATATACAAGAGCTAATGAGCTACTATATCTAATAGAAAGAGAAGAAAACCTAGCTGTGAAACTTCTATACTAAGTCCAAGAGTCAAGAATTCTCTGCATATCTGGATCTCCATTCACCCTACATGTAACTTCACCTCACACTATACTACTGATCTTTAGAGGGGATCGAGCTGGCCGAGCACCATACATTCATAAACATAGCTCACGCCAAACATAGCTTAAAGAAACACACCAGGTGAGCGTGAGCCTACAAACTTTTGACTTAGCAGACCCTCCTCCCCATTACTTAACACACCAATCTACCAAAGGCTCCCACATAAGAAAAAGAGGGGGAGCATTCAACCTTAAACACTTCTACAACACACAGCCTGTACATGAGCAGTGCATAAATAGATAAACTTTGTTTTCCACCCCTCCTAGACACAATAAGCATAGTCCAGAAACAGGTTTTCCCCAACGCAATAGCTTGTCCTGAGTAGTCAGACGATCATGCATAGCAAGCCAAACAATAAATCCATGTCGATTTATAACTTCTTTCCCCCCATATCAGCTTAGCCCAAGACACCCCAGGGTCATGCTGCCTAATAGATTGCCAAACTTCAATAACTGAGAACATCTCCATCCATTCACCTTGCCACAGAACATCTGGCATCACTCTAGTAATAAATTGTGCAGCCAGACTTCTACACTTCAAAATCCTTTTCCATATCCACATCCCTGCAGAACGAGGAGTGACATTCCAAATGCTCTGCTGCTTCAAACGGTAACGTCTCACCCAAGCTACCCAAAGAGAGCCACCATTAGTCAATATATCCCATATGTGCCTTAAAACACAAGCCTTATTCAGATCCCAAAATTTTTAATGCCCAAGATACCCTCTTGTTTTGGTTTTGCCATCAGATCCCAAGCCATGACATCCTTTTTCCTTATACCATCCTCACCTGAATTCCAAAGAAATTCATTGCAGAGTTTTTCCAATTCCTTAATCACATACTGAGGCAGCAAAAACAAGTTAAGCGAGTATTGCAAAGTAATAGAGATGACTGAAGACACAAGTTGAATTGTTCCAGCATAGCTAAGAGTTTTTTTTTGTTCTCCAGAACCTCAATTTCTGAGTAATTCGATCAACTAAAACTTGGCAGTCTCTTCGAGAAAGCTTGCCCGTAAGCAGAGGGACTCCCAGATACTTCACAGGTAAAGAACCAAGTGGAAATTCAGAATAAGTCGATATATCCTCTTTTTCCTCTTGAGAAACCCCTACATAAAATAGTTGACATTTTGCTGATTGCACCTTAGACCAGAAATAGAATAGAATTTGTCCATCAAACGCCTAATTCCAGCAACCCCTCGTACTGAACCATTATTAAACATCACCAGATCATCAGCGAAGCATAAGTGGGTTATCTGAAGCGGTTTACACCTTGGATGAAAAGGAATCTGGTTATTAGCCACATATTTCTTCACTAAGCAATCCAAAAATTCCATAGCTATAACAAACAAATAAGGGGACAGTGGGTCCCCTTGTCTTAGACCTTTCCTAACTGAAATTTTGGAGTGCAGAAACGCGATTTTGAATGGATTCGCGAAAAAATCGTTATTAATTATCCGTTGGAGCGCGATTTCTCTGGAAAATTCACGATTCTATTTTACATGGATAGAGTGGAAGAGATGAAGAGTAACTGTCGACGGCGATGACTGTCGATTTGGGGAAGGAGATGGAATCACCGGTCGGGTTGATGGGGGAACCTAGAAGGGTTGAATCTGCATATGAAAGAGGCTTTCTTCATCATGGAGATCTTGAACTGTGGGGGAGGATATTGGCCGGCAGAGGGATATGCAAAGCCAACGAATGAGGAGCAGGCGGAGAGAGGAAATTGAGGCAATAGATGATCGGAGAGAGAAATCCATTGTTGGTGATTCTGCATGTAAGAATCGGGTAGTGGATTGATTCGGTACCGTTGTCTCTCCGTTTCGTTATTCCTCGGAGAAAACAATTGATTGAGAACCTTGCAGCGAGCAGCACAATGCCAAATCTCGATGTTTTATCTTCTTTCCATCCCCTTTAGCTTCTAACTTCGTGCTCATCACCAGAGCTGTAGTGCCCTCTCTATATTTAACCAATTGCTTCATATTTGATATGCTCGAAGGAAAAGGGAAAAGTTCTGTAGGGAGTGAATTATTGGTGAGAGAGATAGACATAATATTTGGTTTGATTATTAGAAGTGGGGGCGGGTTGTAGAAGACAAAAGTACTATGAGGTTTTTAACCCAAGTATAAGGTTTATTTGGATTTTCTTTTTCTTAAGTTTATTTTTCCTTACATGATGATATTTGGTAAGCATGTGATAGTATATTGATAATATTTAAATTAAAATAATATAATATTAACTTCCACACTCCGAATATATAATTCTTTCAAAGTAGACGCTTCCACGCTCTTGCTCCCACTCCATGAATCGGTATCCTAACTTATATAAGAGGAGTAGTGATACGACCTTTAACCAATTTCACATAACCATAAGGAGAGTCCATAGCAGCCATCACATTGAATAAAAACCCCAGTCAACTGAACCAAAAGCCTTCATGAGATCAATCTTAACAGCACATCTAGGAGTGATTACTTTTTTGCAATGTTGTCAAAACCGAGCCGGAACATGACTCGATAATGTGAACGACACGCACTTTAGTGGTCCAACCGGTCTTGAACCATAAAAAACCCCATTAGAAAACCGACTCCTTATAAATAATAATATTATAAGTAGAATACATATAAGGTAGTATATTAATAATTCAGTGACTAAAATAAAATTTACTTTAAAGATACCACTTAACAATTTTACATTATAAATATAATAAATTAACAACTAAAAAGTAAAAAACCCTACTCTATGCACCCCATCCAACAACAACCACACTCTGCACACACCTCTCTCTATTTTTCAATATCTAACAAATAAAGAACCAAAAAGGCAAAAAGTGAAAAGCAAAAAACCCCACTCCAAACCCTCTGCCAACGTCAGCGCCACTTATCTCTCTCTATCCTCAATTTCTTCCTCCCTCTTCTTTCAAAACACACGAACCAAAATAAACCACCCAACAATCATCTCACCTTTTACTTCTCATCTGATGCTCTGGAATTGGATTCTTATAATCCTTCACTATAAAGTATAAACGATCGACCTCCATCACCCTCTTTGTTTCATCTCTTGATCTGGCTCTGTCACTCTTGAAGGATGGTGGAGACAATGACGATGGAGGATAGTTATCGGCCACCGAAGCCTTTTTGCTTGTGAGCATATAGTGGCTTCAAACCCAACATTATTTTAAAGCAGATGGGTCATGTGCCAAAAACCGGCCGAGCGGTTCGTGCGGCTCGGATGATTAACCGTCCGGCCACCCAAAAACCGTCCTTCTGGGGGCCTCCGATTATTTGAGTGTATCGAGTCGGATTGACGACCGAGTGTCGGTTTTACCAGTCCGACCGGCCGGTCTCACTTGGTTTTAATAACACTGCTTTTTTGTGATAATCTCTCACTTATCAGGTTAGGCAAAACTTTAGTCATCCGATTTGTAAACAACTTAGAAATCCCTTTATACAAGACATTGCAACAAGATATGGGTCTATAGTCTTTCATATGTTCAGCACAGGGTACTTTAGCAACTAAAGCAAATATAGAAGAATTTACTATAGAATATAAGTGACTAGTAGAGAAAAATTCAGAATTACCTCTTCCACCTCTTTGCCAATGATATCCTAGTGAGCATTGTAAAACTCCACTGGAAAACCATCATGTCAAGGGGCTTTGCCCTTTCCCATATCCGAGTATACATTTCTAATTTCCATTCTTGATACCCCCTTTATAAGCTCTTCACAATCAGCTGCACCTAAAAATAAGCTACTGGATGCTGTTGGACATTTGGATCTGCAGATCCAATCAGTTTAAAATAAAAATCCACAACAATTGATCCAATGCCTTGTACATCAGCCACCATGTTTCCTTGAGAGTCAAGTAATCTCGTAATCTGCTGCTTCTGGGTTCTAATTTTAACATATATGTGAAAAAGGAAGTATTGGAATCCCCATCTTGAATATACTGAAATTTAGATTTTTGCTTAAAAAACAATTCTTTAGCTTTCGTCATCTCCTGATAAACCAAGTTAACTCTCTGGTCCTCCTCAACAAGATGTGGGATAGGATCTTGAAGAACAACACTATGAGCTTTCTCAAGAGCAACTCCGGCCTCTCGAACTCGACCAGAAATATTTGGGTAGATCTCTCGGTTAAGTTTCTTTAAACCAATTTTAGCCTTGGCAAGCTTACTGTAAAAGACAAAGTGTGGATATCCACTAAATGGTTTCTTCCATGGCTCTTTAATGATAGACAGATACTGAGGATGAGATTGCCAAAACAGAAAATATTTAGATGGCTTAGGCAAGCTATGCAACTGGGGGGCATTGTGCAACAACAAACCACAATGATCTGAAATCTGGTGGGGGGGGGGGGGGGTATGCTGAACTGACAAGAAAATATCAAGTCAGGGTTCATTGACAAGAATTCTCTCAATGCTGCGAGCAAGGGTTAACTTTTTGCTTGTTCCACCAAGTAAACCAAGACCCTGCAGTCTTATGGTCCATATCCTCCTTTTCCTTCAACCATTATACCCAAAAATCCAGCATACTAGTAGTAATTAGCTCCACATTAGAGGCTTCATTGATGGCGTTAAAATCTCCCATTATGACCATAGGTATAGTACCCTCTTTAAGCCGTAGCAATTCCCTATAAAAATCCTTCCTCTCCACCTCTTTATTAGGACTATATACAAACAATATAATGAAAGGAGACTGCTCAACAACCAAGATTTTCATATAGTGCTCACCTTCTTCCATGCATGTGATTTTCAATCAAGGTTTCTAGAAAATCCTAACTCTCCGAGACTTAGACTTAATATAGTTATCCATATGTTTCCTAGCCGAAAAAATACCCTTTGTTATTCCTTTGCTATTACCTTCTAACACTCTTGTTTCAAACAGACCAACTATATCTACATTTAATTTTCTTAGTTGTTTTAAAACAACTAAGTGCTTATCAGGAGCATTGAAGTCCCTGACATTCCAGCTCAAGATATTCATTTACCTATCTTCTCCCCCTACCTCGACCTCTTGGGAGAGAAGGGAGAGGATCTACATTCCTACTACCCGAACGACTCTGCTGCAGTCTTGGAAACGATTGCTCATCCAATCGAGACCTCCTAAAACCCTGATTCACACCTGATGGCCCAACTTTAGTCTTCTGTCGACGATTAACCACCAAAGTAAACCTATCATCAGTAATTAACCCTGCTTCTGGTGGCGGAGTAACAGTTTCCACCCGCCTCAAAACACCAATTGTCTCCACCCAACCTTCAACAAGATCCATAGCCAAACTCTTTTCTTTAGCAACTTCCTTCACTTTGGCAACCTTGTTAGGAACAACCTCACCAATAACGGTAATTCTAGCCTGCCAAACTCGCTTACTGGGACCCATAGGAATCGAACAATCATGCCCAAAACATCCACACTTCGCATAAACCCTAGGCAAATTACAGTACTCCACATCCACAAAAATTTCAGGCAAGCCATCCGGAGTAATATTGAGTTTGGTAACCCATTTGATTAAGGACTTAACCTCAATACAGATATGAGCAAAACCCACCTTCCTACCATTTCTCTTTGAATTATCCATACAAAGAGGCTTCCTCGAGGAACTTGCAACCCTGCCTAAACCAACTTAGGACGTGATCTCAGACAGAAGGTTGTAAAGATGAACCCAGATAGGCAGCATTGTTTTATAAATAGCAAGAGGACTGATGCATAACTCTAATCGACGAAGAAACACAAGATGATGCCAAGGACCATTCTAAAAACCCATTGACAAATCTCAGCATTCAAAAATTGTAACAGAAGAAGCTTCTAATCCATCCACGAGACCTGAATTTTTCCATCCTTCCTTCAAATCCAGTTGGCCCAATAACGAATCGAAGAGACCGAGGCTGGACGATCGATGAATTGGCCTACAAGACTATGTTCCCATCTCTTGGAACCTTCTTCAATCACCTCCTGAGGGGTCCTCAATGAACCATTTACATACTCTGGCTCATAGTAGTCTAGCCGATTATCCTCATGGAATAAAATATTTCTAGTGACCAAACGTGAACATTTTTAGTAATCCCAGTGACCAAACTTGTCATTTACCCTTTTTTAATTATTATCGTATTTTATCGACTACACACCTCTTTTTGTTGATCTCCAAGTATTGTCTTTGATTTGAGATTTCATCACCCAAATATCCTTCCTTGTGATTATGAGCTATCCTCTTCAGGATTTCCAAAAAAAATTATCTAACGCCAGTCACTAAGGTTGATGATATTTATTTAGACTTCTTTATAAGATACCATACTCCAATCTCTCTAGAGGTTTGTCGTACAATATCCCTACTTTCTTCCTCCTTCGGCCAAAATGACTTAAATCTAAAATAAGTTCCCCGTTTAATTTATTCTCCTTTATCTCCTTTTAGGTCCATGACAACGGGAAGATGGTGAAAACCACTTTGATTGAAAACCCCTACACATAGCCTGTATTTTCTCTACCTTCATGAAGTCTCCTCAAAAGCTCTTGTGTACGAGAATGATTCCCACTTTCAAGTTATCCATACACACTTGTGAATCGCCACCATCTTCTGCTATCATCCCCCTCAATTTTAGAATCAAAGTGGTTTCGAGAACTTGACTTCACTTCCAACTTAATTTTCTTCTTCCATAAGAGGTAGAGACGCCATGTTTCCTGACATTCGCAACTCGTTCGCCATCGTAAGAAACTTACATAATCTGCACCTTTCCCAACCATCCTCTGAAAACTTTGTTTCTATAAGAAACAAAAGTTTGGGTTTGTGGAATCTAACAGTTGATTCTAGAGAAGAAATTGCCTCAAAATTTACTAACCATTGGCAGTTGGGACTTAAATGATTCATTGTTGTAGGCGGCTCTGCAACTCGGTAGGGTCCACCTCTAATTCTCCGAGTTTGTTGTTGGTATTGCTTATATAATTTTTCCCACCCTTGTGAGAGCACATAACTCTTCTTAATCAAACTCCATCTCCTCCCCGTTCCTTCTTTTCCCTCCCACTTTGACTCATTGCTTATTTGTTTATACAATAAGAGGCATAAACAATCTCAACTCTTTTATCCTTTATAAAATAACACAGGACAAAGAATGTGCTCTCTCATATGGTTTGGAAAAAAATCTAAGAAGAAAGCAAATCTTCCTTCTCATGTGACTCATCCATTCTTTTAGACTTTGGAATTAATTTTTATTATATTAAACACATAATCAGAACCAAATAAATTAATTTTCTATGTTTTAAATTTATAATTAAAACTCAATACTCCACATAATTAATAAGTATTATACATAATGGAAAACCTGGATCGGAGTCCACGAATAATATGGGTTCCCTATGCAGGAGGGCCTCCCGCACACCCACAGGGTAGGCCCTGGCTCCGAGATCATATCCCTGATAACGAACATTTGATGAGCAATGGAGTCTTCTTATAATATGGGGACAAAGCTTTATTGTAATGGCCACTACACATGACCCTACAACATGCATGCTCATCAATTGGGTCATAGTTCAGGCATATCGCGACACTTTGTTACAAGAGTCAAACCACTGTAATAATTAGGGAAATTTTGGGCTTGCACATCTTTTTTGTTTATTAATTCGGTTGAATTTATGTTGTTTATATGCTCTAGTAGGATATGAATTGCTTTCTAGTATTTTCTTAGGAATAGATTTTATGTAGGAGAAGGTTACATATTTTTGGTAGGAAAGGAAAAGAGGGTCGCACCAGAGGCCGAAGGAGAATAATTTTTGGGGTTCTGTGCCTATAAATATGTACTCCTTTTCTAGTTTAATGTCACTGGATATTATAACCCAATTCATGTTTCTTGTTTTGTTATTCAACTAATAGTTTCGTAGTTTGAGGTAGTTCTTGACATTAAGAACATCCTCTACTCGAGAGCGTTGAGCAACATATCCAAAGTTCGCGAGAAGGATTTCTATCGAAGAAATCCACTTAATAAGTGGTATCAGAGCGGGCTTGGCACTGAATTTGTTATGTCAATTTTCACGAAACATCCAGCGGAAGAGGGTTAATGCTCTATGGAGCTGCAGTTATTGGGAAGACCCTTATGCTCGAGAGGAAAAAGGACCCCACCACCAGAGTTAAACCCATCTACAAAAAATCACTACCCTTTATCATATCCGACCATGTCCTATTAATCGCCACCATCATGTCAATACTTCTACTGTTCTACACACATCATCATCAGTTCTATCATCATCATCATCATCAGTTCTATCATCTTCAACCTCGTTAGTAACAATTGTATCATTGCCAGTCATATATATGTCCTCTACCTATCATCCATCACTGACATCTCAATGCTTCTACGCTCAAAACTAGAAGGAACCGAGGAGTTTCAAATGGTACCACAACAAGGTTGGGGCCGACAAACCCACAACCAGCTACTAAATCGGGGTTTCGCTGCTAAAACATGGGCAACCACAAGGGCAAACGACAAGGATCATGGTCTGCAAAACACGGGCAGGTGAAGATCATTTAGCGACTGGGGAAGACACTAGAGGCAAAACATAGGCAGGTGACTCAACCTTAATTCACCACTTTAAAACTCCCTATTAAGGCCCAAGTATAAACCTTAACCGGGTGCAGTACAACGCAAGTATGTTTAATTATCGACCCGAGCTGGTTCAGGTACCCCTACTTCGATTGTTTGAAACATTATCTAGTTGTCGGTTTTGGTGAAAACAACAATCTATAGCTAAAGCGGTTGCAAAAGTAAAAGGATTTGACACTAATTGAGAAGGCTTCACTCGGGTATTGCTCCCCCTTGCTAGCAATTATGTATTGATGGATCGAATGAGCGTGTGTGATGCGGGAGTTGTAAACCATAGGGAAGCGTAACAAGTAGTCAATGTCACCCTCTTAATCTCTAGGTTGAGGGAAGGGGATACGATCCAAGCCACCAACGTGACTCTCTCGACCTATTGACTAAGGATTGGTTTGACTTCACCCTCGAATCGGAGTTCGGACGGCCACCCACAACCAAACCCTAGGTGCTAATACAAAATAGGAGGTTTGCCCTGCATTAACCTAACTAGGTGACAATGAATTCCCTAAGAAAACCCAACATTCAAGCCTCTTTCAAAGAAAGGAAGGGAGTTTTCTCTTTACCTAGGTTAGAATGGCAATTAGATTGATAGGCTTTCATACAAGTGAAATAAGGGACTACTCCATGCTAGGAGAAGGGAAAACACAAGAGAGAAGAAGAAAAACTATCAAAGAGATGCTAGCCTTGCTCCTTGTGTTGAAGAGAATGGAAACCTAGCTTCTTCTCTTCTTTGGTTCGTCACTTTCTCACTCTAGAAATCTGAAGAAGAAGTTTCTCAAACTAGGTCTCTCTCCTTTTCTCCTATGGCTCAACCTCCTTTATATACCCAGATCAGGCTCAGTTCATGGTCTTAGTTCACGGCTGTGAACTGAAAGCACAACCCGTGAACCAACGATGAAACGCGTCGCATCACTTATCTCTGTTCACGGACGGAGGTCAGAGTTCATGGTCCTGTCCAGTGAAAACCCTTTTCTCTCTGGATGCGTGGCACTTTGCGGGGATCGCCTCTAATTCACGGTCTTAGTAACCGTGAACTCACAGTCCAAACCGTGAACTGCTGCTGTTTCCACCGTTTGACTTGATCTTTCGCCCTTTTGTCCAACTTTCGACTCTGGGGTTGGTTCCACCTGCCAAAGTTTGAAAAACACGAAAACAAGGCACAACCTGGCATAAAACCAAACCTCCCGAAGTAAAAATGTTTTAAACGACTAAGCAAACCGGGGGGTAAAAAGTGTACAAATGAGCTCGAATCACTCCCCACACTTAGACTTTTGCTTGTTCCCAAGCAAACCATTTTCAACCTAGGTGATATCTCAACCTAACAAGATAACTTGGGGACAAATCAAAAGGCACAAAGCGGTGAATCTCAATGACTATTTGGGAATCAACACATGAACCGTCTCAAACAATACTGGCATCCACCACAAACGAAATTCTATAGCATCAAGAATGGGCAAATGAAAAGTTCTCACCTTCTTCACAAATCAATGCAAGTATCGACCGGGCTACTCACCAACCACAACTAACCATGCATAGAACTCAAGTCCAAGGAACAGACAACGGGGGAACATAGGTCCTCACCGGGGTAAGATATGAACATGCAAAACAAGAATGAATCACTCACTCTCGACCAGTGGGGTCAGGACCATTTTGGTGCAAACTATGTGCACATTCATCAACACTCAACCCTATCGTCTCTCCACCAAGGCGGAAACCTCTAAATGCTAGACTACACGGGACGGTTGTCATCAGTAGCTTGTCTGGAGGTCTTAGACACGAGTTCAAATGACTGGCAATTGTCTTGGACATGGGGAAAATGATTTTTTGGTGGTGGTAAACATGGCATGAGGTCCTACATCTTCAACCTAAACCCAAGGTTCTATGGTATCGACTAACAACCTTTCCTACAAACAAATGCCACTAGCATCAGCCAAAAACCACACTTCCCTTCTTCCAAACCACAACCAATCACGAACTACATTCAAGCACACATCTCCAGCCTAACTTGCTATTCACATTTCAAACCTAGTAGTGAAGGAGGTCATCAAACAATCTAGGTATTTCAATGGCTTGAGTGCCATGAAACCTTTTCTAGAGCATACACTTTGACTTTTGACCACTCTACTTTTATTTACCCCATTTTATTACCTCTTTTCGTTTTTTTTTTTTTTGCTTTTTCTTTCTTTTTCTCTTTTTTCGAGGGGGTACTATATAGCTAAACACATGTCACATCTTTCACTTAACGAACAATTATGTCCATTTAAGAACTTTCCTCCGACACTACCTTCTTATTTCTAGCAAGAACCATGCAAAACCACCTACGTAGAACCTTAATAGAGATAAAAAGCGAGAACTCCGAGACACAAGGATGACTCACACTTTGACACAAAGAAAGGATGGGTGGGGGAAGTTCTTTCAATCAAAATTAAGCTCAACAAGCACGAAGCTCCTAACATTAGAACGACCCCCAAAGTCACACGACTCAAAGGGGTTGACTAGGGGATAAAATATTGTGGGACAATCAACTTTTGGGCGTGGACTAATCCTATCCTCCATCATACACGCTAGTGACAATGGTGAATGTTACCCACTGTGGCGATAGGGATTTATCATACATGAAAAAGTCGATCGGCACAAAACTCACATGGCTACCTAGCCGCCCAATCATCTATACCATTTTCAAAAACATCAACACATGGCAATCGTAATCAAGAAGTAACCAAGTCAAGACATCCATTTATTTAAGCACACATGAGAACTAAGCTTTTGCACAACCCTAATGCACTCTCAGTCATCATAATAGGATGCACTCGATTACATGTAACAATTCAAGATCGATGCCAAATAAGCACGAGATTCACCCACCAACCGGCGATCATGCATTGCTTGGAGCCCTCAAAATTTTCAAATTTGGGCATACATCAAGGCTCCAAGCATTCTCTCACACATGCAAGCATAATAGTAAACTACCCCCCCCCCCACACACACACACACTTAAGCTCGACATTGCCCTCAATGGCGTAAAATAGGGGGTAAAATGATGTTACTGCATGGCTTGGTGAATGAAAGTTGGAGAAATTCCTGGGGTAGGATGTATGAGCTTCAAGGGAGAGACAAAACAAAGCACAAACATACGCACATTCTCGCTCGAGGCGAGGTTATTACACATAACAAAGTTTCACAATACGATTCAAAATAAAGAACTCACAAGGTACTAGTTCACACAGTAATTAAGGAGAAAATAAGAAGAAATATAATAATAAAAAGTTCATAGTTTGCAAGTGGAGAAGTGGGGCGAAAGAAATTGCCTTTGCCACATGTCTACCTCGATGGCTACCTCATCGTGGCAAGCTCACTCCTCGTCATCCGAGAGGACGTCCTGACGTCGAGCCATCCTCTCTATGAGATCGGCCGTTCGGTCGAGTCAAGCGGTGACTCCCACATAGTGTGCCTCGAGGCGATCCACTCGCTCCTCGAGGTGGGGTCCGGAGGTAGAGGGTCTGGCCCCGAATGATGATGATGATGATGATGATGATGATGATGATGCAGTTGATGATGGTGGTGCTGCAATGAGCCGGTGGTGGGCAGGAGCTCTGATGGGTGGCTTCTCCTGGGGAGGAATCTCTGGTGGGAGGGAGAGTCCCTCAATAAAGCGAAATGGACCGAAAACTCGAAGCAACTTCATGGCTTTTAAGTTTTCCACCCCAAATCTCGTGAAGTGACCATCTTTTATGCAGCACCCGAGGTTGACATTGAAGTGTCGAGCCAGGTGGGTGATTTAGGGGCCCAAAGACGTGATGTAGGATCGATTGCCACTAATAGCCCTACTGAAAGAGGTTACCAGAATCGAGCCAAGGTGAAGTTGACTTGATGGGTCCGCCATGGAGGTGAACGCTAGCAATGCTCTCACGGTGTTCTTGTTTGCGCACATGTAGCTTGGGTAGAGATAATGAGCTAAGAGTGTGTTGATGATACGCCATTGCAGCTTGAGCGTAGATGCTGAAGTGCGGGGTCGAACAAATCGAGTATGGCGCATCTCCTGGAGGCAAAACTTCTTGAGAGCGGATTGCGCGTTGAAATCTTTAAGGGCATCCACCTCCCATAATTCCTTTGACCTCTCCGGGACTCCCGTTGCTTCAACAAACTAGTTGAAAGACAGTCTTCGAGGCACACCTCCCAAACAGAAACTAACGAAGTGAGTCGGTTGCCTCATTATGTCGGTCTCCTTCAGGAAGCAGAATGTGCTGAAGAACTCTACACACAGCTCCGCGTAGATGTCGTCTTCCAACTAGAGAAGCTAGCGCCATTGTGGGTGCGCCACAGCCTCCCGTATGATATTTCCATAGTGAAGGCCATCGAACTGAGTGAAGTCGAGTTTCCAGTGGACTCCAATCCAAGACTGTGCCCAAAACCTTGCTTCCTTTTCAACTTTCGCCCACCTTCTGAGCTCAATCAATGACCGGTGGCTCAAGTCAACCATCCTACAACAACACTCAATACATACACCATACATGGAAATAACTTTCAATTTCACCTCAAGTGGAGAAAAGATTTCCCCCACACTTAGGCTTCCACTATGGTCTTGTGCCTTGACGGCTTTCACAAAACTGGCTTTTGGACAACTAAGCTTAAATGCACACAAAGCTCACTGAGGCATGGTTCCAGGTGATTCACGAAGTATCCACACAGAAAAACAAACCTAAACCATGACTCGATGGCTTCCAACCATCAACTACAAGCACTGATCCACATTCATTCATATTTTTGCACTTGGTGGGCAATTTTCACATTCATCTATAAATTGTACCAAAATTTATGCCCACCAAGGCTTAACTAAGTTCATGCAACATCAAACATCATAAAAACACATTAGTCAGCTAATCCCTTGCCCAAATTTCTATAGTCAAGCATCAATTCATAAAAATTCACCTCACTTCACACCCTAACCCGATTCTCCAGCAATTGATAAGTGAAAAGGTTGGAAAAAAAACCTGGAGACTCAAGTAGGGTCGAGGTAGACGTGAGGAAAGGGAGAGGGAGCTGTAAAACTGGCCAGAGAGGGGTCACCGGAGCCTCGTCGAAAAAAAACTAGCCTCAAATCTCCTCAAACTTCAGGCGAAGGTGCGCCTAGGTGAGATGAGAGTGGGTATGTATTTTGTTTTGGGTTTGGAGGTCGGAGGTCGCTGGGATATACAAAAATTGACGGAAAATCTCGATTTCCTGGCGAGTTTTTTAATTTTCCGGTGAAAAGGGGCTGTCGTGAAGTGATCTGAGTCGTTCACTCCCCTTTTATAGGCAGAACCCTAAGTTCATGGACGAAGGTGTCAGTTCACGATCACTAAGACCGTAAACATAACACCTAGACCGTGAACTAGGGTTAAACGATGAGTTTTGAAAACAGGGGGAGCACCCTCAATTCACGGACGGAGGCACCACTTCATGGTCATTAAGACCGTGAATTGGAAGCCAAAATCGTGAACTGAGTGAAAAACAAGGCACTCCCAACAATTTTTGACTCAATCTACTCAACTGTGCCCCTAATCCAATCACACCACATTCCAAAACACGAAAACACAGAGACTTGGCACGGTGATACCCCAAATTCAACACTTGAACTCTTCACACACACAAAAAGAGAAAAATAAGGAAAAGAAAACAAATTATCATTGGGTTTCCTCCCAACAAGCGCTAGTTTAACGTCACTAGCTCAACATTGCATATCTATCATGCTTTAGTGCATGGAGCCACCGAGAGTGGATCCGCCACGATCTCGGGGCGAGGCTTGACACCTCCTTCCTTTAGATCCTTAGGGTGGCTGTCTTGACTCGACATCTTCGCCTTACCCTTATCTTTTGGTCGGGAGGAGGCTTGATCAAGCCTATCCCTCAACACTCTCTTCTTCTTTCCTCCGGGTTTAGCACCCGCCTTGATGTCCTTCACCTCATCATCAAATAGAACATACACACAAGTGGGATTTGCCTTAAGAGGCTCACCTCCACTTTCATTCATACCACTCAATTCCAATTCTTCCACCACATCATTCTTAACCTTAGGATCAACACCCCATCTCTCATCTTTCAACACCAAAGTTCCCTCATTAACATCGATTAAGGCCTTGGCGGTGGACAGGATAAAATAAATTGCCAAGTCTCACTAGGACATCCACCACAATACCCCTAGGATTAATGACAGAGTGATCGGCCAATGTGACGCCAAGATTAGTGACCTTCAATTCACCCAAATAAAACTTCTTAAAAAGCTTGTAAGGCATCACATTAATGCATGCTCCTAAGTCCGCCAAGGAATTTTCCATATGATGAGTTCTAATAACATCGTATTTGCACATGTTTGCACCCTCGTTTCTTGATCATTTTGGCTTGAGTTTTTTCTTTCTTGGACTATTTTACACTAGGTTGTGTTCCTTTGTCACATTTCAGGTCCTAGCATGTAAATTGAAGCATAGGACAAGTTTCAAGTCAATCGGAGATCATTTGGCAATTCGGGAGAAGAAACACTAGCATGACCTGAGGAATAATGGACTTCTAACTCATATTATGGACAAATAATCATGTAATTTTGTTATAAAAAGAAAGAGGACGAGACTACAAGCGTCTGGGATCAAACGGCGACTGATTCGGAGAGGGGGTCGACTTTTTGGAGCAAAAACAGAGTTTTAGAGAGAGAAAGTGCAAAGAACAAATCCAAGGAGCTATTTGGAGTGGATTTCTCACCATTGAAGCCAAGATTGCATCCCCAGGAGTGAAAATTGACATCCCGGAGAAGATTTTCCTCATTTATGAGTATGACTACTCTGATTTCTGTTTTCCTCTCTCTCTCTCTCTCTCTCTCTCTCTCTCTATGGAGTAGAATCTTCTCTCACTTGGGTATGAAGAACCCTAGTTCCATGTGTTAGGGATCTTGATTGTAATGACTTGGGAATGTTATACTGTTTGGTTTTAATCGAATGATGCATGATTCATTGAATCAATTGAAGTCTGATCATCTTTTCTTGATTTCTGCTACAACCTGAGATAGATAGAATCTAATTAGGTTGTTAGAGCTTCATCATTCGGTAGTGGTAGATTGGTTATACGAGAGTTAATCAATCTACTGCTTTGTACTGGAACCCAATTCCAGCAGTGGAGTTCTGTGCTTTTGCCTCAGTTTTCTATCCCGGTGAAGACTAGTCATTTGCCGGGTAGTTGGACTGAGAGGGCTTGGTCAGCTTAAGAGATTCCAAGCTACTGTTGGATCTTTCGCAGTTTAATCAACAGTAAATCAACCCAGGGTAATTACAACTGAGACCTAACTAAGGAGCTAGGGGGACTCATTCCTGAGTGACTCTTCCTTTAGAAAACTGAATCTTTTCCTGCTTTCTTACTGCTTTTAGTTAAAACCACAATCACTCGACTTAGTTTGCTAGATAATAGATACTCACAGAGTAGGCGGTAGATCTAGATCCCGGGTTGATAATTAGTACTTGCCACTTTACTGCATTCTCGGACTGCGATTACACTTGGTCGCAGTTTGGTGTTGTGTTTTAGCGTGTCAAGTTTTTGGCGCTGTTGCCGGAGACCCTCTAGGTTATTGGGGAAACGTGAAAGTTTGTTAATCTAGCTTTTTCTTTCCTGCATTTTCTCTCTTCCACCTGTGTGCCTTCACGGGTTGCATTTACAGACTGTGTGCAGGTAGTGCATGACTCGTAGCCAGTCGGGGGATTTACTACCGTTAGATCAAGAGCTTGAACGGACTTGTAGGAACTTCAAGCGGGCGTTAAAGGAGCGACTGGCTGCGGAGGAAGCTCTTGCACATTTGCAAATCGCCAAGGAGGAAGAGATGGGTGACCCACAGGACCATGATGAGGTCCTTCCCGAGGAGCAAACCATGGGCTACTACTGGACCGCCCGCGCTACAGACATGAGGTCTCCCATCCAACACCCTCAAGTTGGTGCCAACAACTTTGAGGTGAGTACCTCTGTCATCACCATGTTGCGCGGCTCGGAGGTGTTCCATGGCAAGGAGGGGGAGTGCCCCCGATCACACCTGAGGCGATTCCACGAGCTCATCGATGGGATCAAGATAAATGGGGTCCCAGTCGATGCCATCCAGCTGAGGTACTTCCCATTTACTCTGGAGGGGCAAGCCAAGGAGTGGCTGGACACTAGGCCTCCCGGATCAATCACCATGTTCGCCAACCTGGCGGATAAGTTCCTCACCCGCTATCATCCTCCCTCAAAAACGGCGGACTTGCAGAAGCAGATCACCCACTTTATTCAGGATGAAGATGAGACCATCTGGGACGCATGGGAGAGATACAACAGTCTCTTCCTGAGGTGTCCCAATCATGGTTTCAATGATGCTTTCAAGGTGGGCACCTTCTACCACGCCCTCTTCCCAGAATACAAGCAGCTGATTGACTCGGTTTGTGGCGGGAACATCCTGACCAAGACGCCGCCACAATTGAATCAGCTCTTTGAGGAGATGTCAGAGAAAGGGTATGATTGGGGCACTGCTAGGAGGTCGAGGCGAGCACCAAGCCGAGGTGTACATGTTGTGGGCACCCACTCTTCTGATTTGGTGCAAGTTGTGTCTAAACTGGTCTCAACCATCGATCGGAATGGGATGGTTTCGGGGATAGGGAAACAGCCGGCAATGCGTTGCCAGTGGTGCGAGAGCGCCCATCATACTGTAGAGGACTGCCAGGCCATGCGGGATTCCAGTACACCCCAGGAGAAGGTGAACTTCATCAACTATGTTCGGCACAACGACCCATACAGTAACACCTACAATGAGGGATGGCGCCAGCATCCAAATTTCTCCTGGAGTGGCAACAGCAATCCGAAGCAACCTGGCTTCCAAGCTCCTGCAACTAGTTTTCCGAACCAGAGGCAGCCATACCAGCCTCGCCTAGGACAGATGCAGCATCAGCAACCACTTTATCTGCCCAGACAGGGGCAGGCTTTTCAACAGCCCCCAGAGCAGCAGTACTAGCAGCCTAGTGCATCTCCATCATTCCCAGCACCGGGTGATCCCGTGTTAGAAGTGAGGGATCTAGTGACTACCTTGGCGAGCACTAGTACCCAAAAGTTCAATAAATTGGAGCAATTCATTGAAGTGGCTGCAGGCAAATTCATGGAGATTGAAGCTGGCCAGAGAAACCAGCAGGCACTCTTGCAGGATATGGACACCAAGATCGAGCACCTGGCAGATGCCCTTGCTTCCAGACCAGCTGGCACACTTCCTGGCCAACCCTTGTCGAATCCCAGAAATCTTAAGGAGGGGTTGCATGCCATTATGCTAAGAAGTGGGATTGTGACTGCGGATGCACTGCAGAAGAGTGCCAAGAAGGTGACCCAGATCACCCCTGAGCCGGAAGAAGACCTGTTGATGGAAAAGGAGCCAGAGGATCAAACTCCAAAGACACAACCAGTAGTGGCTTAATATAAGCCTAAGCTCCCTTTTCCCCACCAGGATTCACAAAGACAGGCTAGAGGCAGAGTTCGGCAACTTCTCGTCCATGCTTAGGAAGCTGCATGTTCAAGTGCCCTTCATGGAGGCACTATCTCAGATGCCTAAGTATGCGAAGTTCCTGAAGGAGCTTCTCTCGAAGAAGCGGAGGCTGAGCGAGCTAGCCACTGTGGAGCTCATCGAGGAATGCTCAGCCATTCTGCAGAACAAGCTTCCGCAGAAGCAAAAGGACCCAGGTAGTTTTACTATCCCGTGCTCTATAGGTAAATTGCATGTAGAGAGGTCCTTGGCGGATCTAGGTGCTAGTATTAATGTGATACCATATAAATTGTTTAAGAAACTAGGCCTAGGTGAACCCAGTGCAACTAGGATGAGTATTCAACTAGCTGACCGATCTATAGTTCATCCTAGGGGCATAGTGGAAGACCTTCTGGTTAAGGTTGGCAGATTCTTTTATCCTATGGATTTTGTTGTCTTGGACATCAATGAAGACACAGAAGTGCCCCTTATATTAGGAAGGCCTTTCCTGGCCACCTCCAAGGCTCTCATAGATGTGCATGATGGGACCTTAGTCTTGAGGGATGGCAAGGAGCAAATAACATTTTCCATTGCTAATACTCTCCCTGCTTCATCGCCTTTGCATGTTGTTTCTCACCAGGAGCACGAGTCTTTCGTGTATCCTTTTGTGCTTCCCATTTTGTAGGATCCCTCTCACATATCTTCGCTGCCACTCCCGTCCACTCCATTACCAAAAGACAAGATCAAGGAGGAGTGGCGGCCGAAACTGCAGGTAGCCAAGCCTGCTCAAAAGAAAGCCGGAGACCACTATGAGCTGGTCCCGCCTCCTGAGCCTCGACCTCCTTGGCCATCCGAGTATTCACTTGCTTGCATCCTGCCGGATGGCCAGGTCGAGTTGACGAGCGCTGGTGGTCACACTCGTCGTGTGCATGGCCACCACCTGAAATTGTAACTCAAGAGCGATGTGGATCCGCTCTTGAAGGCACCTGTTCCTACACCTCTCTGAGCATCCACCCTACTGGCGTCCAGCTAAACGAAGGTAAAGAAGCGCTTGTGGGGAGGCAACCCCACCAAGGTTTGTTTTTCTTTCGTTTGTTTTTCGGTTTGTCCACTTGGAACTATGGTTTTTATCACCCAGTGTGTTTTGATGACTCTAGCCCTGCTGACTGGTCCCATTTCCAGTCCTCCGACAGTCCATATTCCCGGTAACATCGTTTCCCCTTGTCTTTCCCTCTGTTCCATTGAGGGCAATGTCGTGCTTAAGTGTGGGGGGTGTTTATCTACTATTGACTGCTAGATGAGTCTGTGTGCTTGGAGCCTAGTCCGCTGTCCAAATCTCGAGATTTGAGGGCTCCAAGTACAGATGTTTGCATGATCATATTGGCACTGTGGGTTTAATTGGTGAATCGAATGGCTTTCGAATTAATGCATGAGAATTGAATTGTGACTAGGACGACCTATAATGATGACTGAGACGTGCAGTAGAATTGTGTAGGAGTTCAGTTTTTTTAACTGTTTTCTTACCAACTGTGACTTGGATTTATCACTTGTTCTTGACAGTCGTTTATGCATCTAGTTCAGGGAATCAGAATGAGAGATAGAGCATATAGGTAGCCACGCGAGATTTGAGCCTGCTCGTTTCTTTCTTGTGCGATAGATCCCTCTTCCATGATGTATAGCATTCACGTTGTCATTAGCTAAGATGATGGAGGCATAGGAATAGCCCACGACCAAATTGATTGTCCTGGTGTGTCATACCCCCTAGTCAGCCCCTTTGAGCCGTGTCACTTTCCTTCTTTTGGTTTATAATGGAAAATCACCCTTTTGCATCTCTTAGAAGGTTCCACGGAGTGGTTTTTGCATGTTCTCTGTTGTTTCTGCTAAAAATAATGTGAGGGTTGGAGGTAGTTCTTAAAAAAGTTGGGCATGTGTTTGAAAAATGTGCAGAGGTGGTGGTTCTCTCAAGAAATGAAAAAAAAATGGATGAAAGCTAAAGAGAGCCACTACCAAAAATATGAATCATGCTCAGTAAGTAGTGTTTCTTAGCAGTCTGTCTTAGAAATACTAACATTATTATGACCTCCTTTGCTCTTGTGCTCTAGAGAATTTGAGTAATGCAGAATAGCAGAAAGAAAGTTACTGGTTTGATTGGCTGTGATTGTGTTGGGTTTGGAGCTGTGGAACCTTGTGCTATGAATAATTCCACCACCTAAAAGGCCTTTTCCCCATGTCCAAGACCCTAGCCAGTCATTTGAACCTGTGTTTAAGACCTCCGGATTAGTTAGTGATGACACCCAATTTTGAGAACTCTAACATTTAGAGGTTGCCGTCATGGTGAAGAGACGTTAGGGATTGAGAGAATAAGTATGCGCATTTTTCGCATCAAATTGTCCTAGCCCCACTGGTTGAGAGTGAGCGATTCATATTCTTTACACTCTTTACCCCGATGAGGACCTAGATGGCTCGGTCTTGATTCTGATGTTTTGAGTTTTATGCATGAGTTGACTGTCTTGAATAAGTGGTTGTGTCAAGTCTAGGTTGGTTGGTGAACAGAAGGGAGACTCCTCCTTTACTTGATTTTGCTGCACTCGAATGTCCTCTGTGGTGGTCGTCCAAGTTGCTGTTGAAGTTGTTCATGTGTTGATGTCTAAAACCCAGTATGATTCCCGTGTTTCGTGCCTATATGATATGTCCCCAAGGGTTTCATGATTAAGATGTTTTGAGCTTACCTTCTATCTGACTTGGTTTTCTTGGGGACAAGCAAACGGTTAAGTGTGGGGGGATTTGATAACATCGTATTTGCACATGTTTGCACCCTCGTTTCTTGATCATTTTGGCTTGAATTTTTGCTTTATTGGACTATTTTACGCTAGTTTGTGTTCCTTTGTCACATTTCAGGTCCTAGCATGTAAATTGAAGCATAGGAGCAAGTTTTAAGTCAATCGGAGATCATTTGGCAATTCGGGAGAAGAAACACGAGCATGACCTGATGAATAATGGACTTCTACCTCATATTATGGACAAATAATCATGTAATTTTGTTATGAAAATAAAGAGGACGAGACTACGAGCGTCTGGGATCAAACGGCGACTGATTCGGAGTCCGGACGAGGGAGAAACGAAGCATTAAACATGGGCGGAGGAAAAATTACGGGCAGCCCCTGCCCAATTACGGCCGTAATTGCTCCTGGCATGCCCGTAGTGGTAGATTGGTTATACGAGATTTAATCAATCTTCTGCTTTGTACTGGAACCCAATTCCATCAGTGGAGTTCTGTGCTTTTTGCCTCAGTTTTCTATCCCGGTGAAGACTAGTCGTCTGCCGGGTAGTTGGACTGAGAGAGCTTGGTCAGCTTAAGAGATTCCAAGCTACTGTTGGATCTTCCGCAGTTTAATCAACTAGAAAATCAACCGAGGGTAATTACAACTGATACCTAACTAAGGAGCTAGGGGGACTCATTCCTGAGTGACTCTTCCTTTGCTTTAGAAAACCGAACCTTTTCCTGCTTTCTTACTGCTTTTAGTTAAAACCACAATCACTCGACTTAGTTTGCTAGATAATAGATATTCACGGAATAGGCAGTAGATCTAGACCCCGGGTTGATAATTAGAACTTGCCACTTTACTGCATTCCCATACTGTGATTACACGTGGTCGCAGTTTGGTGTTGTGTTTTAGAGTGTCAATTTCCGATGCAAAGGGGGATTGTGAAACTACCTGGATACGGTTGCTTTTTAGGAAACTTGTTGAGGATAAAGGAGGAGCACTCCTCGTCCAAGGTGACATTGGCGAGGTCTTCATATTTCGGCCTCTTGGCGAGAAACCCATTGAGATATTTAGCGTACCTCGGCATGTGCACCATGGCCTCCAAGAATGGAATAGTGATGCGGAGTTCCCTGAGCATCTCCATGAATCCTCCACACTCCGCCTCTAAACGGTTCTTGTGCATCCTTGCGGTGAAAGGAAGAGGAGGCTTGTACTCAGCCACTTGTGGTTGCATTGACAATGCCTTCTTAGCCTCTTCTTTCTTTTCTCCCACTTCTTCGGGATCATTGGCCGATGGAGGGGTCTTCTCTTCTTCATTCCCTTCCTGAGGAACAACCTCCGGGGTAACCTTTCCACTCCTCAAAAGAATTGCATTGCACCCTACATTTTGGTCTTTGGGGTTAACAATGGTTTGAGAGGGTAGTAGGGCTCCCCTTGGCCTCTCGTAGAAGATCTCGGCATTGCCAGCTTGCACCTCCAAGTTTTGTAGGCTTGCTTGATGGCTCCTTAATCCCGCCTCAATCGAGGTAAACTTTGTTGTTGCCACATCCATAAATTGCTCAATCTTCTCGAACTTTTGAGTGATCGTGCTCACAAAGGTGGTCACAAGGTCTTCAAGTTTTGCAAACTTATCGGTTGTTGGAACCCTTGACCTCCTTGAGCTTGAAATGGTTGTTGGAAGTTAGAGCCTTAGAATTGCGTCCTTTGTTGAATAAAAGTAGGCCTTGGTTGGTAATTTTCCATTGGTCCTTGGAAACCGAGGGGTCTTGGATTGGTCGGAGAAGACCAAGAGAAATTCGGATGATTTTGCCACCCCAGGTTATAAGTGTTGCTATATGGGTTGTTCCCCCTAGCATTTGCTATGAAACTCACTTGCTCCTCTGGTGTGCTTAATTCCTTCATCATTTGATAATCCGAAATCTCGTGGTTGGTACTTGAACACCAATCACACGCTATTACCTGCCTCTTGCCATGCTTCTTGTCCTCTAGGTGTGCCTCAATCAAACGATCAATCTTGGCTTCAAGGGGGGGACTCGCTCCTACACTTTGCATTCCCCTTGCGGTGCTTCTCTTTCCTCTTCTCGTCAAGCCCCAATCATACCCTTTACTTTCCATGTCTTCAAGCAACTCGGTCACTTGGAGTGGAGTCATGTTCATCAATTTCCCTTGACATAAGGAGCCAATGGGGATCTTGTCATCTTGGTGGAAACCGCCATAGAAGGTCTCAATCCGGAATTTCTCCTCGAATCCATGAAGTGGGCATTGGAGGAAGTAATCGGAGTACCTTTCCCAAGCATCCCTCAATGTCTCATCTTCCTCTTGCTCAAAGTGGTGACCTTCTTGCGCCACTCCGCGTCTTTGAAGGTGGGCAATACCGAGTCATAAAATTGTTGAGCATGTCATCCCATGAAGTGATCGAGAGACCCGGCCTATTATTGAGCCACCGAGACGCATTCTCCGCAAGAGAGTAGGGGAATAACCTCAAATTCAAAGTGTCCTCGAGGACGCCATTGATCTTCAAACTCCCCGCAAGCTCAATGAACTTCTGAACATTCTCCCTTGGAGACTCTTTGTTAAGCCCATGATCTCAAAATTGTTAGCGGCCACGGGCGGATGTCGAATGGCGGGTTGAATATCTGCCGACCTTTGAGTCATGTAATAGTCCATGGTCCTCGGTTTCTCCTCCGCAACTGCGCCTCCTTTAGCAGGTTGATTAGCCGCGATCTCGGCTTCACTTCCCTCCTCTTTGGAATCAACCCCTTCCTCAACTTCAACTTCCTTTTCTATCCTCCTTCTTGCCTCCGCTAGTTCCCTCTCATGAGCCAAGTATCAAAGAGTGCGGTTGAGATCCTCGTCCAGTGGTGCCAAAGGTATAGAATTACTCTGGGTCGTACACCTCCCTACACACAGTCAAAAGAACCACAACAGTTCTAGCACAAACAAGATTTGCACACACAAAAATGAAAATGAAAGCCCGATTAAGGCCCAAGCATAAACCTTAATCGGGTGCAGTAAAGGGCAAGTATGTTTAAATATCGACTCGAGCAGGTTCATGTACCCCTACTTTGACTGTTTATAACATTATCTAGCGGTTGGTTTTTGGTGAAAACAACAATCTATAGTGAAAGCGGTTGCAAAAGTAAAACGATTTGACATTAATTGAGAAGGATTCACCAGGGTGTTGCTCCCCCTAGCTAGCAATTACGTCTTGATGGATCTAATGAGCGTGTGTGGTGAGGGGGTTGTAAACCGTAGGGAAGCGTAACAAGTAGCCAATGACACCCTTTTAGTCTCTAGGTCAAGGGAAGGGGATACGATCAAAGCCACCAACGTGATTCTCTCGACCTATTGACTAAGGATTGGTTAGACTTCACCCTCGAATCAGAGTTTGGACGGCCACCCACAACCAAACCCTAGGTGCTAATATGAAATAGGAGGTTTTTCTTGCATTAACCTAACTAGGAGACAATGAATTTCCTAAGAAAACCCAGCATTCAAGCCTCTTGCAAAGAAAGCAAGGGGGTTTCTCACTAGCTAGATTAGAATGACAATAAGATTGATAGGCTTTCACACAACACAATCATTCATGAATAATACCTCCACATTCACATTAAACACAAGTACACATAGAAATCATTCAATCCATACAAGCATTCACATAATTGTAGCTAGGGTTTACAAACACCCAAGTGAAAGAGATGCTAGGAGAGAAGAAGGAAACCCATCAAAGAGGGACTACTCCATGTTAGGAGAAGGGAAAACACAAGAGAGAAGAAGAAAAACCATCAAAGAGATGCTAGCCTTGCTCCTTGTGATGAAGAGATCTCCTTTGGGAGAGGAATTCCCAATTCCTTGCTTGAATATGGAACCCTAGCTTCTTCTCTTCTTTGGTTCATCACTTTCTCACTCTAGAAATCTCAAGAAGAAGAAGTTTCTCACACTAGGTCTCTCCCATTTTCTCCTTTGGCTCAACCTCCTTTATATACCCAGATCGGGCTCAATTCATGGTCTTAGTTCACGGCCATGAACTGAAAGCCCAGATCGTGAACCAACGATGAAACGTGCCGCATCACTTATCTCTGTTCACGGACGGAGGTCAGAGTTCACGGTCTTACAACCGTGAACTCACTTGTGTCCAGTGAAAACCCTTTGTGCTCTGGATGCCTGGCACTTCACGGGGATCGCCTCCAGTTCACGGTCTTAGTGACCGTGAACTCACAGCCCAAATCGTGACCTGTTGCTGTTTCCACTATTTGAATTGATCTTTCGCCCTTTTGTCCAAATTTTGACACCGGGGTTGGTTCCACCTGCATAAGTCTGAAAAACACCAAAACAAGGCACAACCCGGTGTAAAACCAAACCTCCCGGAGTAAAAATGATTCAAACGACTAAGCAAACTGGGGGTAAAAAGTGTACAAATAAGCCCGAATCAGCAGGCTACTCCAAACACGGTCTTGCTTGTCCAGCAGCTGCATGTGCTTCTATTGTCGAGAGGAATTATGAAGAAAGTGGGAAGCATGATCGTGTTCATGGGTGTTGTAAACATGACTGTGTTTCCTCAAGCCACGATCGTGTTTTGTATGCCGAGAGGAATTGTGGGCAAAGGCAAAACCACAGGCAGAAGCAAAACACGGGCACCGCCCGTGTTTGTGAGTGCTTGTGTTTTCCCCTTCCTAAAGAGACTTAGTGAAACAAGGGCAAGAGGGAAGCAAAGAAACATGATCGTGTTTGTTCCTCAAGTGCCAGTGTTTCTGCCTTTCCTAGATTAAGTGGAGTGTTTGACCAGGTCAAAACACGGGCATATGCAAAACACGGGTGTGTTCACGACTGTATTTGCCCAGTTTTGTGGTAAATTGGCATATTCGAGCTTTTTGCAAAGGATCCGACTTTTGGGAGAAAAAACTGAGTTCTGGAGAGAGAAAGTGGCGATGAACAAGTCCTTTGAGCTATTTGGAGCTGAGATATCACCATTGAAGCCCGTATTTCATTCCTAGGAGTGAAGATTGACATCCTAGAGCAAATTATACACATCATTATGAGTATGACTACTCTGATTTTGGGTTCCCTCTCTATCTCTATGGAGTAAACCTCATTCTCACTTGTGTATGAAGAACACTAGTTTCATGTGTTAGGAATCTTGTTTGTGTGAACCTTTGGATGTTAAATAATATGAAAAAAACGAGTAAATAATATGAAGAAGACCAACTTCATTCTATCTCGAGAGAAGATGAAATCAGTGACTACAATCACTGGTGCCGACTGTAGGAGCAACCTGTCGAACTGGAAGATTCTGACTTCTTTACCATCGAAGTTAATTAGATTCAATGGTTCTTCTGTATCAAACGAAGTGGGACAGGAGATCACCCCAACGATATTGTGGGTTTGAGCAGCCACGATGTCGCTGCTATTCTGCCCACAAGAGAAGAAAATGATGGCCAGAGACATAGGCGAGCGATTTCTGGCTTGTATGGCACTGAAGCAAGGTCCACTAACTATGAGTCTTGTCCCGGTTAACAGCGTGAAATGGGAAGGTATGACGCGGGTGATCGATTCCATTTATTTCTTTATTTCTCATGTTTGTAAATTAAAATATTCTAAAAAAATTAAAATAAAAAAATTTAATTTTTATTGTCTATGTAGTTTATAATATTTTTTATAATATTTTTCTTTTATATTTTGTATATTTTATTTTTGGTTAATTGTAAAATGAAAAATAATAGAAATTAGAAAAATAATTTGAATTTTTTTAATGATTTTTTGGCTGACGAGGCAATGACATGGCGTGTTGACTAAAGGTCAACTTTGTTGACCGTTCAAATTGACGGTCAAATCATGTGTCGAGCCAATTGAGTGTATATGTCGCATATTTAGGCCAGGATGTTAATTTCTAAAACTACGGGCCAAAGTTGATTATATGTATATAGTTTGGACTAAAATAAGGTATTAACCCTTTATATTTTCATTATTTTTAATTTTCCTTCACTCATATTAATTTCTTATTCTCTTTTTATCCTTTGCTTTCACCATTTTTATTATTCTTTCATGTTATATGTTTAAATAAATTTTCTCATTTCCCATTTCTCATTTTTTACTTAAATCTCATCTTCTTTTAAATTTTATTTATTATATGTCATTTGACATTTATCTTGTTTCGATTCCTACATATATTTTATTAGATTTTGAGCTATGGAAATAAATAGTAAATTTTCTAGTTCATCCACTCAAAATATTTAAAACGTGTATCTCATACAAAAATTACTTATTTGGTTTTACTTAAGTAACAAAATATCAATGTTGTCAAAACTGAACCGGAGCATGACCCGATAACATAAATGGCTCGCACTTTAGTGATCCAATCGGTTGGGCCGTTAAAAAATCATTAGAGAACTTATACCTTATAAACAACAATATCATAAGTAGAAGACACATAAGATAGTAATATAAAAATCTAATGACTAAAATGAAATTTACTTTGTAGGTACCACTTAGTAATTTTGTAATATTTATATATATATATATAGGTGACTACTTCGGTGCACTCACTTTTTTGGGTGCATTCAATGCACTCAAATCTAAAAGTGGTCATAATACATCGAATTTTGAACTTTAATTGGTAGTATTAGTCTAATATGATGATATAACATAAAATCACAACTAATCAATCTATTACCCTAACCCCTTAACCTTCAATTTTGAGTTCCAACCCAAAATCCTAAATTATAAACCTAAACCCTAACCCTAAATCACTAAATCCTAAATGCTTCAAATTAAAGTAAATCTTGAATGAGTTTTTTTGCAAATTCATGTGTTTCTTGTTCATAGCATCATAAACGACGGTTGATCTTGTTTTGACATGAATCACATGCTCGGAATGGCGATTATGAGGTGAGTGCATTGAATGCACCTAAAAAATGAGTGCACTGAGACGCCACCATATATATATATATATATATATATATATATATATATATATATGTGGTGGCTTCTACGGTACCCCGGGTGAAATTCAGGGTACCGTATACCTTGAGTATGAAAACACTATCTAGACCTCGAAATGGAAAAAACTTTGGGCTTGGTACTATACCCTAATCCTTATTGAGTGAACCCTAGGTCCTAATTATCTAAATCATAAACTATAAACCCTAAGACGGAGCATTCATTTTTTTGCCTATATTTGGACGAATCATAGCCGTCGATTATTGTTTCTAATTAAATTGATATTGGAGTATAAGATTTAGGGAGCTAAGACCTAGATTTTGATCTTTAAGGGTTAGAGTATAATATCATGTCCAAATGATCAATCAATTCAAGGTCTGGATAGCGTTTTCATACTCAAGGTATGCGGTACACCGGATTTTACTCGGGGTACCGTAGAACTCGCCATATATATATGGTGACTAAATCCTACATCATACATATATTGGTGTATGTCGTACAGCAGCATTTTCCACAGTACACGTCCATCTCAACGGTCGGCGTTAATGCGGGTTCTTTTTTGTGTGAATAAAAAATAAACTAGCTCATTTATGTTGGTCGTTGAGATGCACTCAAACGGTGGAGATTGTCTAGTGTACGACATACACCATATAATATATGGAAAACCCTACACGACCATACACATCCCTCCCGCCCAGCGGCCAACACCGCTCAAACCCCTTCTCTGTTTCACTTTCTTCTAAAAATTTCATCTTCCCTCAAAATTCAAAAGCACATACCTTCTGTTTGATGCTCCCATAAACAATCGATTTCATCAATCCCTCTCTCTACTTCGTCTCCCGAAATCTCGATCTACCTATCTCCTCTTACTAACTAACCTCTCCTCTTCTCTTTCTCTATGGAGACAATGAGAGAAATGCAAAAGGAGGACAACGACTGAGAGAGGGAGCTCGTCGACGGGTTTGCCAATGAGTTGCGGGTCGGACCTCGGAAGAGCAGTTGAAGAAGTTCCAGAAATCGGCCCACTAGACGCTAGTCAAATTTGAACCCAATAATTTTTCGTCATATTATTTTATTTATTTCAGACGATCAGATTTAAAAATCGGTCAAGCGGTTCGAGTAGTTGGAATGGTTAACCATTTTGACCGGTCAAAAATCGACCTTCTTGACCATTGCGGCTTTTGGATGGTTCCGAACCGGACTGATGGTCGGGTGTCAGTTTTACCGGTCCGATCGGCCAGCTCGGGTCGGTCTTGATAACACTTCAAAATATGCATATTTTCTTTTTTTGTCCCACCCCACCAAAGCCAAAATCCTGGATTCTCCCTTATATGCAGGTCGTCCCCTCTGAATTTGCAAATAAGTAGTTCCCCAAAAATCTTGTAACAGTGGGGTTGCGTGCTTGTTACGAGGAAATTGATGAATTTTTTAACCAATCGGTACTTGTTGTCAAGAGAAATAAAAATGGATTGAGGTTGAAAATGTGGGTCGAATTTCGCATCAATAATGACTTGAGGGAAACGTGTGTTTGCAGAGGAGGAAGAAGAGGAATCTGGTAGAAACTGGAGTTCTCTACTTTGGTGTATTATGTAACACATGTGTTCTCATGGATCTTTTCCTCCCGTTTTTCGAGTGTGCAATGAGTTTTTCATGGTTTATGTCTAAAATGGATTCAATGTGTAACTAATTTGTGCATATGAGGAATGCACATCTTTGACCGTGAAGAATTATTGGGGTACAAGCAGGCCAGACTCTCTGAAAATCAGCTTACAAGTGTGGGCTTTCATGCAACATAGCCAGACTCTCTGAAAACTAGCTCTGTTCAGTCGACCACTCAAAACATCTCCCAAAATTCCAATTTTAGAGAGTTTTGGAAAAAGGATGATTGAGTGCACTAGCTCCTAATATCTTCTTTCCCCTATAATGGAAATACGGTTGTTTATTTTGTTTCACAGACGAAACAAAAGTTTACTCATTTCTTTTCATCCCTTTTAACATAAAGACACTTCTCCTTTCTCTTCCTCTTCCGCTTTTCTCTGCTACTGACTCGATCAAACTATAACATCACAATCGATGACCAAGTATAACCGCCGATCGGTGTAGTATAAGGCAAGCAAGCAATAAGAATTTATCGTACCTCGGTGACCTAGGCTTACCCTACTTCAGGTTTAGGGTTCGTTATCTAGCCAACCTAGGATAGTGATTGATAGAATTAAACTAACTAACCTAAACTAACCACTAACCTAGCTATTTACAAGGTTTGGAGCTCTCTTGGGTTGAATCGTCCTAGGTCCGGTCTTTGGATCAATGTTGGGTATCCTCCTAGCTTGATTGACTCAAATACACTACCGTTTGGAGATGGACTCCCTCGGGAATGACCCGGAACGGCGAATCAATGGATGGGTAGTGCTATATTCAACCTAGGGTTTCGTATAATGCTAGGAGACCTGTCGAATAAAATCCCTCGGGGACTACCCAGACAAATACGATAGGAGTGACCCGAAGTCGCCAAAAGGGGGCACTAAGGGGATTATCTCTCTCCTAGGTCAAAAGCTCAATACATGAAATGGAAATCCAAATCATGCCATTCATGAAAACATCCATCAATTAAGTAAAAGCATCAATCAAACATGGAGTTTGTCACATACATCAACATTAAATCAAAATCTAGACCTAGGGTTCTTAAACCAAGAGAAGAGGTTGAGTTTCTAGAGAGAGAAGATAGTGATTACAAATTTGAGCTCATGATCTTCTTCTTCTTCTAGGTTTGAATCCTTGTCTTCAAGATCAATCCAAGCCTCCAATCAATCTCCAAGATCACTCTAGCACTCTCTCTGTCTCACTCTCACTAGAACTCCCCTTTTGGTATTTTGGGCAAACCAGAGAGAGGGAATTGAATTTCTCTCCAAAAACCAGCTTTCCTTTTCTCTCTCCCCGCTGGTGTCTTCATATTTGCACGAAAGTGACCAGTTCACGGCCGCGTTGGCCAGTTCACGGCCGTGAACACCTAAACGCGTTCGTAAACTCAGCGTCGTCTCCAAAACGCACCGCTTCACTCTCATGGGTTCACGGTTTGTGCTCCAAGTTCACGGTCTTAGAGACCGTGAACTCGTCTCGCGGTAGTAACTGCAGATTTCTCCCTGGATGCCTCGATGTTCACGGTTACGGGGCAATTGTCACAGTTTTGGCACTTTTCGACCTCTAATCAACCCGAAACTCGTCCTCGGCCTTCCCATACGTGCTAGGACCTGAAATGTATCAAAACAAGCACAACCTAGAATGAAATATGTCAAGGAACGATGAAATGAAAAGTCAAACTATCAAGAAATGAGGGGCAAAATGTGTACATTTGGACCCGAATCAGCTACTTTCCATTTTCGTGCAACTTCTCTACGGTTGAGAACCCCCCCCCCCCCCCCCCCAAGGCAGTTCAATAACTTCACCTTGGAGATCTGTCATGAGGCCATAGTGATAAAAAAAAACTGGTAATACCCCATTTTATTCTTACACAAAAAACAATCCATTGAACTTAATCTTTCTGCGAACTCCCAATTTGACTTCGTGCTATGTTTTTTTCTTCTTTTCGTCTTTTTTTTCCTTGAACGACATGCAGATACTTCCTCAAGTTTGTCAAGACTGTGAAGGACGAGATTTCTCATGAAGAGTGTCTGGAAGACCCAAACGGTAGAGTATGGCTCGTTGGGTTAACCAGAGGTCGTACTAACAAAAATATAGTGTGGCTCTATCTGGACTTGCTGAATTTCTCAATTCTTACTTCATCAGGTTGGCCACTTGCCGATATTCAAATATCATGACAGATCCGTTCTAGGTGGTGGTTTTGACAACACGGTTGTGAGGTCCTGAATGTCATGCATCTACGGATGAAGGAGAGAGCGACGACTCCAAGTCCGATGATGCCAAAGATTCAGAGTCGAAGAGGGACAGGTAGTACTACCTTGGTGGCCAATATTGTATCCAATCCACCGTTCCAATCCAATCCATGCATCGACTAAAACATCCATTTAATCCAATCCATTTAATCTAAATCCAATTATATTGGTGGATTCATAGATATTTGGTAAATTACAATTTGGTGCCTATATTTGTTATTTTTTATATGATGATACCTAAAATATTATTTTTATATGTAAAACATCATTGAAAAATTATGTTTTGGTGCCTACATTTTTATTATGACATTTAGTACCTACAATTTTTAAAATTTACATAATGGTCCAATGTTTAGATGTCAGTTTGATCCATGATCCAATTCATGAACCCACCAGTCCATTTTATCCAATCTATGGATCCTCCAATTCAATCCACTAATCTATGAATTCAATCCATTTTCTAGTTCTACCTTGAAGTTCATAAGTGCCATTCTAGATTCCCTATCCAAGGAACCTACAATAATGGAGATGGTGTTGAATATTGGTGAAAGCCATTCGAGTTATATCATTGCTTTCTTACGCTTTGCTATTGTATCGCAGCTCCTCCTACATGTGGTTCCTTAGGATACAAAGCTAAATGCGATGATATGGCAGATGTCCCCATTAGGATAGTTCAATCATAGCACGTCATATGACCTGACATCGGGTGAAGAGGATTTGGGTACTTCCCGTCCAGTGTAGCGCGCAATATAGTGTACCCCGACATCAAGAAGGACCCAAACCTCCCTTTGGTTAGCAACAGGAGAGAGGATTATAAAAAATCCGGAGTCTCATTGCCTTTGCAACGTGCCTGATGATATTCCTCAACAGATGTACTTTTCATTAGTGGTAACCCTACCTACAAATACTTTTAACCAACCTATGTCTGATATTTGCAAAACAAATGGAAGAAGAAGCTAATAGAATATGTTCTTATATTTTTCGATATATTAATCTATATTGCTATAATTTTTGCATTTAAACTCTTCATTCACATATTCTGATTGCTTTTTATTATTGCCATACAAGATGGGAGTCGAGATTTATGATACGAGAATTTATATTCATCCTGGTCCGAGAATTCCTGAATTGTTGGATGGCCAACCTTTTCAACGATCCCAAAGTATTTGGATGGCAGACCCGGTAATTAGCATTTATTATTTCTATTTCATACATTATAATTAGTATTTATTATTTATATTTCTTCATATAATTAGCATGTGTTATTTCTATTTCTTACAAAATAATTAGCATTTATTATTTCTATTTCATACAATATAATTAGAATGTATTATTTATATATCATGCAATATTATTAGTATTGATTATTTCTATTTCAACACTAATTATTAACTTTTTAACTTGTGGGAACAACTTGATGGTATCACCTATTGGGGACATCTGTCTTGCCCCCATGGGATGTGTACGAATTGAGACTTTAATCGAGAGAGCGGGGTTGGCGAGTGCGCGATTCTTCATAGGGATGGAGTTTGACAATGATCTGCTCACAGTGTTGGTCGAGAGGTGGAGGAGAGAGACGCACACCTTCTACCTCCTCGAGGGAGAGGCAACGATCACATTGAATGACGTCGCCTTGCTCATCGATTTTCTCACCCTGAAGGATGCATCTATTGTGTTATCTTCTGTGTGATGAGATATAACTGTTTAACATCTGAAGTGATGCTTGGATACGTCTTACAAACCATGCAATAGTCTGAAAGAAGATATGCAGGACAATAGCTGATATTGGCATTGCACGAGCACCAACATACAAACCGTTGAATCTCTCACCCATTTTCGTCGTGGTTATGCCATACCTTTACTATCTGTCCTAGTGTAATGCCTACTTCTCAAAATCATGCCTTTCTGCCCAATCTGCGCCTTCGGGGTGGATCTCTCTTATATGCTTCATCGTGTCCACATACTTTCGGGGTTGATAGTGGGTAGCTACATGAAAGAGTGTGAGTGTTAGTGAAGAAACGTAGACATACACATATTAATGAGGGAGATATGTACATTGAAGAATTATAAATTGTACTTGCCGGCTCGCCAAACATCACTTTGGCCCAATGTGTGGCCAAACTTACGACCATAATTGCTCTTGAAATGGCACATCACCATCGCCACTTTCATCCAAGCTCCTCGGGAAAATTGTACATTGCATGCGCAATGGTACGGTGACAATCAGATAGGATGTCAATGTCATTCCGTTGAGTGACGCGAGTGTATAGTTGGAGGAAAAACCATAGACATTGGACAACTGTCGGTGTTCTCCGATTCAACTACAACAAATGCAAGCAGGAAAAATTGTTTATTGTCATCAACACTTGTGGCGATGAGTAGAGTGCCCTTGTATTTGCCCATCAGAAAAGTCACATCTACTTGAATTACCCGCTAGCAATGATCAACAATACTCGCCCACCTGTTCCGTCTCGATGTACACCTCAACAACTCGAAAATGTTCTCGGCTACGAAATCCAGCATCATATTAATTCCATCATCATCAGACATGATTGATTCTTTGTACACCATTGCATATCTGTCGTAAACCGGCATTCGATATACCATCTTGCATACTCTTCAATGACCACCTATGCAACACCATTTCCTTACAAATATGAAAGAGATCCTGCCAACCAAATCTTCTATCAATCCGAATAGTGCTTGCCTCACCACCTTCATAGTCAACACTATTCTGAAATCTTGTCACTCGACAATTCCACTAAATCAATAGGTCGAACTTTTTGAAATTCCTTCCTATTTTTGCATTTAACAATACCAAAAATTACATATAATTCAAAGCATAAATATAAATAAATAGTCAAATATTAATCCAAAACTCTAATCCATATTTAACCTACATTCAAAGGCTAATGTAACCCATGTTAAAACCAACAAAACATATTTAACCTACATTCGAAAGCTAATAACAACCGGTACAACTAAACCTTAATATATCACCAAGCATTAAACCAAAATCCTAATCTACATTCAAAGGATAATGAAACCCATGTTACAACCAACATAAACAAACATTCCTTCCAATGACACCTTCTTCTTCCTTGCTAATAATTTCTTGCTCTTTTTGTTGTTTGTTTTTTGCATAATGAAGAGAGGAATGAAGAAAGGGTGCTCGGTATTTGTTTTAGTTCACTGAGAGTAGTTCGTTGTCTACCCCAGCGATCCACTTCAACTCGGAACCCTATCATTGTACCCTGTCGTGAGACAAGTCGAGAGAAAGTGAATGAAATTATTGGTAGAGGTTACTAGATTATGAAGCGAACTACTTATAAATATGTCGACAGATTGATGGGTAAAAGACCTCGCGTACCATTTAAGTTTGAGAATTGGGGTCCTCATACCACTTAAGTTTGAATAGGGCGTCAGGTACTACTGAACTCTATTATATGTGCACCCGGTACCACTTAAGTTTACTCCTAAGTGCATTCCGTTAAAGTTGACAGAATATTCTTGGAATATTTTGTTTTCTAAATTTCATAATTGGTCCTTCTACTTTTTTATTGTAAAAAAATAATTTGGACCTATGAAAAACATTATTTTTTATTGGTTAGTTAGAATCCTCTTTTGAATATTTGATACCATATCAAGAAAATTTAGAATCAATTATCATTATAATTATTTTTAATTATCATTATGAGTTCTAATAATTTAATTATTCCATACATGTTGTAACTAAACAATGTTGTAGCTTATATAGTCATATTTTTTTCTATATTTTTTACCGAATGTTGTAGCTTTTATTTTATTCGTTACTTGGTTAGTTTACATTTCTTTTTGTTCTAATTATTTTCAATCAGAGGAATATGTTTAATTCTTTCTTATTGTGTTCTAGTTATCCTTCTTTGATTTTAATATATTGATAATCAATTAGGTTCTATTTTAATTATTTCTAATGGTACTTCTAATTGAATTAGGGGGTTCAAATAGATATTCTAATATTAATTTTTAATATTAATTTTTATATTCTAGTATATTTATTATTATTCTTGATATCAATTTAATATATTTACTAATTTATCTATTTTATTTAAAAAATATTAATCATTCTAGTAATAATATTTAGAAGGTTTTCTAATTATTATATTAAATAAAACTTGTTGAAAAATAGTTTTAGATGTTTTTAAAAGTTTCGGGTACCAAAAAGTAATTAAAATTTTGGGTTGGATGGAAAAGTTGACGGATGCACATTTTGGCGACTTTAATGGTACCCGACGCCCTATTCAAACTTAAGTGGTATGTCTACCCCAATTCTCAAACTTAAGTGGCACCCGAGTTCACAGATTGATTATTCATATTGGTTCGTTTACCTAGGCAACAAATAACCATTGTTTCGCTTACAATATGAGCGAACCAGTGTAGTTCGCTTAAAAAGCAGGCGATCCAACCTAGCTCACATCCTCTGCCAGCAAACCACATTTAATCCACTCTCTAAACTCACGAACGAAATGGTTCACTTAGCTGCCAGGCGAAATGCTTTATTGTTACGCCCGCATATGCAGCGAACAACACCTAACTTAGGCATTTTGTAATTTTTTTGTAATTGTGGTATTATGAGAATTGTTTTTTGCAAGTTGGGTATTTTGGGATTTTGTCCCACAAGATTTGACTTATTTTTACTACCATTGAAAATGGCTAAAGACTTATTTATTTTCGATTAACTGAAAATCAATAATACCGCTAATGATTTTTATTGCAGTAGAAATTTTCCTGATTTGATTTTTATTTTTCATGGTTAACTATCTGATTAACAAAACCAAACCAGAAACGACAACATTACTTTTACCTCATTTCATTTTGCCATATACCAAAACTATATTCAATCTCATTAAGTGGGAAAAAATCTCAAACCCAACCAAACCACTGTGGCATTGACCCATTGTCCTGTCCTCCTACACCTTTTTTTTTTTTTTTTGTTAGATGATTAAAATTATTCAACGAAATCAAGTGATTATAAAAATTTTCCTACAAAAAAAATAAAGAAGATTATAAAATTTTGAGTTCCAAACCTTCGAATATTTTAATTTTTTTATATATATAACCCCCAACTATCTCCTCCCATTTTTTCGTTTTCTTCCTTCTTTCTTCAACTCTTCTTCATCCTTCCCCTTGTTTCTGTCTCTGCATCATCGATAATTTCCTGCTTTCCCCTTCCCTTTCCCCTTCCACTGTTAAAATTACAAATCTTTTCTTCCCCTCAAACCAACCCTTTTTGATTCTTTTCTCCGTCCTCTCTCTCTCTCCCAGACTTCTCTCTCTCTCACCATCTCTCTGTTCCTTTCTCGCCTCTGAGAATCATCTGACACACGAATCAGGGAAAAACAGAAGCCGCCATAGCCAAAAGCTCCATCACCGCCTCTGCAACAACAACGAGAAGAAGATATCAGCAGCAGAACTAAAGAAGCTTACCACCAAAATCATAATCATCATCATAGCCGGATTCCCCTGATTCCAGAAACCCCCAAAATTTCCTCGTCCGCGATTTCGATCTCATCCCACCATTTCTGCTTCCATCGGTAGGAACAGAGCGGCAAAAGTTTTGGGCGTCTCTGTTTATTTATGTTCGGGAAGCAGATATGGCTGCCGGCACAGATTTCTCGCCTCCCTTCGCTATGCTAAACGGCGGTGGATACAACAATTCCAGTAGTAATAAGGATAACAGTAGAAACCTCTCCCCCGCTGCCGGCGCCGACGAGAATTCCGACGCCGTCAAGCAAATCCCCAATGGCAGGCCTCCCCGCCACACCATCCCCTCCGCCAGGCTACTCGCCGCCGCCGATCTGGTACGCTAAACCCCTCTCCGCCTTCCAATGGTAGTTTCTGGATCTTGTTGTGGTGGCCTAATTGTTTTGGAATTTCGAACCTCTCTTTCCCTTTTTCTTATCCAGGCTATGGATGTTGGGTTAGTCGTCAATAAGTTGCCGTCCGATGAAAAAACCGATTTTTTGCCGATCTTCCGATCAGGGAGTTGCGCCGAGGAAGGTCCCAAGCGGTACATGGAGGATGAACATGTATGTATTGATGATCTCAACCAGTACCTGGGTTCAACCACTGCCAGCTTCTCCTCCATGGGAGCTTTCTACGGGGTTAGTAATAGTAATACTAATCTCCTTGGATCATAAGAAACTCCCAGTTCTGAAAATTCCGGTTGACAGCAGTCAAGTTTGTACTTTACAATAGGTGTTTGATGGCCATGGAGGTACGGATGCAGCTTTGTTTGTGAGGAACAATATATTGAGATACATAGTTGATGACTCCCAGTTTCCTATGTGCGTGGAGAAGGCAATCAAGAGTGCTTTCTTGCGCGCTGATTACACCTTTGCAGATGATAGTTCTCTCGATATCTCCTCTGGCACCACCGTGCTCACTGCCCTTATGCTTGGCCGGTTAGTTCATAAGCTGTTAAATTCAAATGATATGTTGCTGTTTTCTGATGGTCCTAGAGAAAGATGGTCGATATGAAGGCAGTTAGTAATTTTGTTTTGATGCTGTTAATGAAGTTAATGAAACTGAGAGACTCATTCGCCAGGTTAATGAAGCTGAGAAAGCTAACTTTTTATATCGAAATATGGTTGCCTGTTCTTTCTGATGTACCTAGGATAGTAGGAGTTGTGACTCAGTTGGTTGGATGCATCCATGGATGCCTGTTGTTTCAATGTTCGTCAGACTCTAGAATTTAAGTACTTGGAGGTCGCTCTTCGGTCTCATGATTGGCTCTCATGAAACTAATAAACACGATGAGAAGTTTTAGATACCTGCTTTTTCTGTTTGTCATCAGTTCATAGGATATTAGACAAGTTTGTGATCAAGTCGCGATTCAAGTACTTGGTGATCTGGCGACTCCTGTTGCATTGTTGTTAATGAGCCTGTTGAAAAGTTTTGATCGTTGAGTGGATTATTCATTAAGCCTTATTCTTGACTCTTGACCGTTGCAGGACACTGATCATTGCCAATGCTGGGGATTGTCGAGCAGTGCTGGGCCGAAGGGGCAGAGCAATTGAGATGTCCAAAGACCACAAGCCGAACTGCACATCTGAGAGGTTAAGAATCGAGAAGCTTGGCGGAGTCATCTATGACGGCTACCTCAATGGCCAATTGTCGGTCTCCCGTGCACTAGGCGACTGGCACATGAAGGGTCCCAAGGGGTCCGCATGCCCTCTGAGCCCAGAACCTGAGTTGCAGGAAACAAACCTAACCGAGGAAGACGAGTTCTTAATAATGGGGTGTGACGGCCTTTGGGACGTGATGAGCAGCCAGTGTGCAGTGACGATAGTAAGGAAAGAGCTCATGCTCCACAATGATCCTGAGAGGTGCTCCAGGGAGTTGGTCAGGGAAGCACTGAAGCGAAACACATGCGATAACTTGACGGTTATAGTTGTTTGCTTCTCCCAGGATCCGCCACCTCGGATCGAGATCCCTCAGACGAGAGTTCGTAGGAGCATATCGCTGGAAGGTTTGAACTTGCTCAAGGGCGTGCTTGATGGGAACTCGTGAGATGGAGGGCGGAAACGAATGGCCTTTGTACAGGACGTTTTCCTTGGTGTCCCGCGATTGTCAGGAGCGCATTGTTCTGATTCTTTGGAAATGCGGAACCTTGTGATGAAGTTGGAAATGTTGTGCCGATTTGGGAGAACGTTCGTAGCTCTGAATGGCTGAGATGCATGGCTTCCTGGCCTGCTGCCTTAATTTTTGATTTATCCATTGTACATAATCATGGAATTCATTTTGTTTCTTACCTTTTTACTTCATATGGTGTAATGTTATTTTGATTACTACGTGATGTTATCACAATTTATTTTTAGAGTTCATTTAATTAATTGATTATTGCCTGTTCTTTCCTGAGTTTGTGGTGATCATTGTTCTACATGAATTACTCTTTAGATAGTTTTTCCCCATTGGGTTGATTCTTAATGGTAGCATTTGGCAAAGAAAGTCTCCTTTGTTTAACAAGGGCCAGAATTTAACGGAACTGGAAAGTAAAAGACCAACGAAGAACTTAATCAAAAGGACAAGCTGCTGAATTCCGTACTGGTGTTATCATTATCCAACTTCATGTTCTCTTTTAACTTTTAAGGAAAGCATTAAGCTCAAGTATATGACAAAACATCAGATGAAACAAACTAGCGGACCAAAGCCAGCCAGGGAAGCCAAATTTCTGTTTCAAGTTACAAACTTTATGTTATCCAAGCTTAGCATAGACGGCAGCCATGCCAAGCCAAATATCAGTTTCTTCTGACAAGCACTCTTTCTATCTCTTTCACGTCACAAGCTAGTCCTCCTGGTGTTAATTGACGCAAAGCAAAGTCAGAGCTCCTCATGTTCGTCATCGACGTCAACATCAGCCTGATGGGAACCACTGCAAACAGAGAGAAACGTCTTTTTATTTGGAATTCGCAGTCTGAAGATTCTGCAACTCTTTTCAGTTTGTAGGATCACAATCAGCAAGCAAAACTAAGAGTGAAAGAGATGCATAGGTGGAAAGCAAGAACTTTAGTCTTTATAATTTCCATTTGTGAAAGGGTATCATGAGATGGCAAAAGAAAAGACAACTAAAATTAACTCTGAGATGTGGACAAGGGGTATAGATTCTTTTAAGTTAGGCTATAGACTCCAGAACTCCACAATTTGATGGACTCTTCTAAGTCAAGTAATGAGATATGGTATGCATACCTCAAACTGCCAAGTATTGTCGCTACCTTAAGGAACATTAACAAATAACAGAAGAAAGACTCATCTATTTGCAACTCTGGTTGTAAGCATCCTACAGCTGTTAAGGTGGGTTATGACAGAATGATCTGGAATTGGAGATTACCTTGATTGGCAGTGCTTGCTTAAGTCCTGACACAGAACCTTGCTCACACCTCCTACGGTAACTGATCCTTTCTTGATAAGCTCTGTCAACTGCACCATTAAGAAGCATGAAATGTTTTAAGCATCTCTCTGCAGATTTAATTGACAATTTAGATAGAAAATTCCCAGACCTAAGGATTACTTACCTCATCTTCAGTTTCCTCAAGTAACCTGTCCCATTTTCGAAGAACTGGTTAAACTTCCAAAATCTTAAATCGACTACATTTTAAATCCTTCGAGCATAAGCTAGACTAGAGCATAGAACAGGAATATAGTCATAGTGGACAATATTTCGCATTACCTTCCACAATAAGATGACATCTGTTTTGAATACGCTCGAGCTTCTTGCTTGTCTGTAGAAAGAAAATATATATCACACGCCTTAGAAGTGTAGTGAAATTCATAGAATTGCTGAAGTCAGAAACAGATTAAGTGATAGAAAGCTGCAATCAACAAGGTCATCTACAGAATAAAGAACAATCTTCAAGCTTTCCAAGGTCCTATGATAATCTTTATAAAAAGTTACTTACTCGTCGTCAGAGTGTCCCAGTCATTTACTTTGATCCACTCCCGTCTGCTAGAATCTACCTGCAAGACCGAATATAACATTCGAAAAATTTAGTTCACTTGCCACAATCTCACTAGTGCAGAGTGTCAACAGCTTTCCAAACAGTGAACGATTAGAAAGACAAACTATCCACATCCAAATCTCACCTTCTCGAGTGTATAACCCTGCATCTTGTCGCAAAGCCCATCCAAAAGCTCAACAACTCTCAGCTCACTGACTCTGTTGAAACATAGCCCAGAATTCTCAAAAGTCAACCAGTTTGAATCAAGCAGAAGGCACGTATCAACCAAATTGGACCTTCTGTAGCTCTATTCGTTTGCTTTTTTCTTCAGTTCTACAGAGGACATGATTCTGCATATATATATCTCCTAAACATAGCAGTTATAGATGCATTGGGGCAATACCTGTAATCAATTACCTTTCCTTCTCTTTGCCCTTTAGAATTCAAACGATTCCTCATGTCTAAATGATTCCTGGGCTTTTCCTACGTGAACAAAATGAAGAACCGCAAAAGGGTTTTATCTCCATAAGCCGAACACTATATAAACACATTACTCGCAGCCGCAATTGAGCAGAAATCTTACATTGGACAGCCCAATCTCCAACTCCGCCTGCAAAAAAGAATCCATTTTTCGCCACCGCCGTCATAATTTGACCGTCGGTAATTTGCTTCAAGTGATCGAAGATCTGGAACAAGGAATTGAAGAAAGGAAATGAAATGAAAAGAAAAATGAAGATACCGCGACGGCATTGCAAGCAGCGCACTTGTCGTCGACGGCGGAAGCAGCCGAAAACATGAGGAGGAGGATGACGGCTCGCAGCAGCGACGCCATTGACTCCGCCGTCCTTGTAATCTTCGATTAGCGATTGTTCGTTCCGATTCAGTATGGAGAACTCAAGATAGATGCACCCATTAATAATTAAATCTGACTCTTCAATTAGAAAATTCAGATCTAAGGATGGAGAATTAAAGACCATTTTTATTTTCCCTAACTTTCTAAATTGACTTATATCTTTTTCGTTTTAATTTGGATTTTAATTTCTTTTGCACAGATGGAACGAGTTCATCGTGCTCTACAAAATGATATCAATTTTCAATATTTTTTGAGAAAAAAAATTGTGGCCTCTCGGTACCAACTGCATACCATATGGTATCTTTTCGTTTTTAATTCGTTTTTGAAAACGTTTGCACAATAGGGACAAGTTCATCATGATCTATTGGATCTACAAATTTCTGGGTGAACAAATTACAATACCACCTTGGTACGGGGTGGTATCTTATGGTATACAATGTTAAAAATTGTAAATGACAATTAGTATACTCTACTATCATGTATTCAACCATCCTACAGTTTTGGTTTATGTCATACCTCCATGGTACTTTTTTGAAACCATAGGTATGCTCTTATTTCAATACCAGTCAATACCATATGGTATAGACTGGTAAAAAATGGCTCAATTTTTTTTGTTCGAAAAATATATCAAAGTGGATATCATTTTGAAGAGCACAATTAATCTGATCTAACTGTGCAAAAAAAATTAAATTTTGACTTAAAACGAGTGAGAAATCGTCCGTCAAAGATTAAGGAGAGGAAATTTAAAGGCTTTCCAGGAGATCGAGGATGCTGATGTCATGATGTGGGCGGGTTCCTCATGGTTACTCACCATAAGGTTACTGACCTGATCCATTCCCCAGTATGGAGCTAACCACAGTCTCGACAGTCAAAATGTCGCGAGTAGGGATGTCAATGGGTCGGGTTGGGGCGGGTTTTGTCAAACCAAATCCAAACCAATGGGTTTATTCGCCAAAAAAATTTGGGGCCCGCTGGGTTTGAAAAACTCAAACCTAACCCAACCCGCCGGGTATCCGCAAGTTCATGGGTACCCGTGGTTTTTTGTGGTAAAAAATTTACAATAACAAGTTTCTTTCAAAATAAAAATTTAACATCAATTTTCTCATACAAATTATTCATACAAAAAACACCAATCTAGAGCATACAAGCAAACCGCAAATAATCAATACAAATTGTTCAAAATTAAAGACAAACATCTATAAACAATAAGATTAATTAAAAGCTTCTTCCTCGTCAACTAAGTTTCTTCACTCTCCACTTCATAATATCAACTTCATTCAAAAAAATTAGAAAGAACAAATTATACATGTCTCCAAAAACATAAAGAATATTAGTTGTTTAAGGAAGATATATTATTTATAATATTAAATATACCGGGAAAATAATTATGTGTGTGTGGACGGGTACCCATGAGGCGGGTTTACCTAAACTCAAACTCAACCCAATAAATAGTGTAGCAAGTTTAAATCTGAACCCGAACCAAAACCCATCAATATGAATTTTATCCGCGTTGATCGGATTGAATCGAGTGGATACCCGTGGATTCGGGTTTTGTTTCATCCCTAGTCGCGAGTCTGGTCCTTAATTTTGCTTTCTAATATGGCCCGACGACTATCGAGTCTATAAACTTAAGGGATCCTAGCCCAATGGACCAATTGAAGGAGCAGCTGTGAAAAGCTGGGCCTTGAGATTTGTAGTCCAATTAGGGAGCCATCAGCCATGGAAATAGAGATGCTCATTATAATCTCATTGGGCCTTGAGATTTGTAGTCCAATTAGGGAGCCATCAGCCACGGAAATAGAGATGCTCATTATAATCTCATTAAACTACGATTGTCTAAAGGCGGTTTGGAAAGTATGAATTTAAATATATCAACAATCTAAAAATTGTAACTCTTCAAATTGTTGATAATAGATTTTAAAATGTTTATTGTTTGGTAATTGTGATTGTTAACGTTCAACGAAAAATAAAATTTTTACTTTTATATTAAATAGCATGTTTATCCTTAATAAAAAATTAGATTGGTTCAAGAAAATATTAAAAAATTTGTTTATAAATATATTTAATATGACAAATAAATAAAAGAAAGAGAAAAGGTAGGAGAAAAAAATATCACGAATCAATATATAGAATCTCTCTGATTATGAGAGATTTTATATCCATAGATTTTAGAGACTTAAAATCTCTAAAGCTAAAATTCATAATACAAAAAACAAAACAAAAAAACATAACTTTTTACAAAATCTACGGATTCAATGAATTCACGCCCTAAATCCCGTTCTCCAAACGACCCCTAAATTAGTTTGTCGTAATCTATCACTATATTTGATTCAATTAGTGACGATATATGAATTATACTAAGATGACCAAGAAGACCCACTCAGAGTCAATTCAATCCATATTCACAGCGTTTTGCTTTATGCCTTCAAATTTGTAGTAACTTAATTCCTTATGATTCTTTGAACTTATACCAACCAGAATGCACATAAGAGATATTGGTCTAGAGCCTTACGGTCTTGAAAAAATTGAAATCCTCTCATCTCCTTCCGTCGTGAATGCTAATCTTCAAAATAGTCATATCATGAAAGATAATTTATACATCAAATTTGACTTGCAAATCTTTGTATTCATTAGAGACTTTAAAAAGAAATGAAAGAAGATATACAACCATTAGGGGATGAATGGAGATGCATAGAAATGGAAGAAACAATGGCAAATAGAAAGAAGAAGAAAAAAAAAGTCATAGACCAATCCTCGTAGCTTTGTTTGGCCATGATTCATGAACTCCCAATTATGCAACTCTATTAACACCTTCCAATCCCAAAGCTAACAGACATAGTTCATCAATAATGGACCAAAGTATTAAATTTAAACCCTTTCTTCATACTTTATAGGTACAATTGATTCTCATAATAGTTCCTTTGTAAGGGGAATTAAATAAATGGGAGGGAAATTAACTATAATAATTTGTAAAATGAGGTTGAAAGAAAGGTGCACATGTTAGTCATAAATGAGACCTTGTTTGCTTTTGTTGTCATACTCATTACCCCCACAAACCCAACCCCGATTGTCAAAATTGTTTCATTATTATTTTACACAATGATGTATTGTATAAGTATAATAACATATATATAAGTTAATAATAACCTACCAAAGAAACAAACACACAAAAGGCATCATTTTCATGCATTAGGTGGAGACAATGCACTTTCAAGAGTGCACAAGTAATAGGTTATTAGGCAAGTAAAGGCGTTCCTCTTGGTGTGTGGTCTCTTTTCCCATTTGTATGTTGACTTGTGTGTGAGGGGATAACCAATAAGTAGCCAATTCCAAAGCTCAACAACAATTTATATGATTTGTGGGTCATAATTTTGATAGACTATAGAGTTTGTTGCATAAATTTTGCTTAATTAATTACGGTTATTTGTCTGCTAACCATTGCGCATCAAGTAAATGAGATCGTAAGAAATTTGTTGACTGAATTAGGAAACTTTTCCTGATACGTTCCAACAATACAAAAAATAAATCGATATCAAGTATCAGAACTCGTGAGTACAATCATATTCGACATCTTGTGTTCTTATTCATTTCGAACTATTATAAGTGTTTACCTCCTCGCAAAGAAGAGAAACCAAAAAAAAAAAAATTCACATGGATAATTAGGTGTGATGATCGGTGAAGATTGATAATTAGGCATGATGATAAAAGGAGAAATGGAACAAAAGTAAGAGGATTAGTCATCGTCTCCCATTAATTAAAATGTTGTAATTAAGGTCCCACTTCCACCACCATCTCCCATTCTTCTCCGGTGTATAGTGTCTCATTACCTACTCTCTCGACCAAAATAAAATGGCACTCCATACCATTTCCATTCCATGCCACTTGTTCCCCTCTCCCTCAATCATCAAAACCAAAAATTTATGAGAAATTTTACAATGCTATATAGTATTGGTGCTATAGGTTTTTGTCTTGATGATACAATTTAAAATTGTACATTTATGTTATGGTACAACTTCAGATTGTACCTATACTTTTTGTACAAATTCTTTTATGGTACAACTTGAACTTGTACATTTATGTGATGGTACAACTTCAAGTTGTAAAGTTGTACCATAACATAATGGTACAAATTGCTTTATGGTACAACCTAAACTTATACATTTAATGTTATGGTACAACTTTGAGTTGTACATTAAAGCACCAATACTATATAGCATAGTAGAATTGCTCAAAATTTATAGGTCCAATCCAACCAACCTAGTCTTCTTCAATTCATTCCTTCTTACAAGGTGGAAAGTACATAAACATCCCACTCCATGGAGATATAAAAGTACAGGAAGCATACTGGTCTCCACCACCTCCAGGGTATACATGTGAAAGTGTTGTATTGATGGGACTTGGGAGTCTATCATCAAGTTCACATGTCTTGGTGAATGCATCCGGATCGAGACAGGTGCTTAGATCGTCGGATTTCTCAATCGTATATCTTTGTGCTAGAACTTTGAGTTATTCGAGATGACTTGTCACTTCTATTGGCTTTAGGCTACATGAAGATGCGCATCTCAAAACAAATTCTAATACGCCAACTTTTCTTGTTCGTTTAGGTCGATCTTACTTTCCACCCTGTTGAAAACCTCATTAAAGATTACTTGCAACTCATCAGGAAATCGTAACAAAATGAATTTCTATCTAGTGCAAAACTAATATTGTTGCATTGCATATATGACATCGCCGCTGGGGGTGGGGAGTCAGGCGGTGCAACAGCCTGAATCCACCGCCGTCGCCGTCACGCGCATCCCTTCAATATGTACGATCCAGTTCTGGCTCCTGTATGATTTCATGGATCGTGCTATTTATTGTTAATACGAACTAGGACACTCTGCCGTATGTCTTTCTTAAAAAAAAAAGGAGGAAAGAGCCAAACCAAGAGCAAGACCTTGAAGTTGGTGCAAGCTGATACCTCTGCAGTAATCTAGTACTGCACCTAACCAAACAACAAAATTGGACGGCCCTGGGATACAAAAACCTTGGTTTTACGGATTCTTTACTGGTAATTAATTTATAAAAAATGGAAAGACCGGCCGGTCCACAGATTGTAAAGGGTGAACCGTGAACCAGTTCCCGTAGTGTTTTATCGACGGTGAAAACCGGAAAAGAAAGAGAGAAAAGAAAAGCAGTGGTGGCCACTGGGCAAGTATCAATCAAAGGAAGTAGAAAACAAAAAGGGAAGCCGGAAAAGAGAGAATAAAGGAGAGCTGCAAGGTTGTCAACCCGCGGGTCGATCCGCAGGTTGACCCACTTTGATCCTGATCCGGTGAGAAAAATGGGTCGCACGCACTCGTCGGGTCGACCGTTACAAGGTACCGGATTGGAGGTCAAATTGTGTCGTTTTTTCTTTGTTTTGCGAAATGCGTCTATTTTCCGATTTTTCTTTTCGCCTAACTCAATCTTTGAAATCCTAAGTTGAACATTTGAATATTAATGTTATATTGGTGTAATATTATATGTCATAACTCATTTGTTAGATGAGATTTGATATAATTTATCAGGATAAGTACAATATAATGATGCTTTTCATATTTCCGAGCTAAACCGGGCTAAACCGGGTGACCCATTAACCCTTGACCCACTAGCTCAACCGGGTCAGGGTCAACCCACAGATTAACAACCTTGGAGAGGTGGTAACTAATTACTCACTTCTTTCTCCATCTTTCTACTGTTTTATTTTTGCTTTCCTTTCACCTGGTTTGTTTTTTTTATTTACTTTCACCTGGTTTGTTGTTAAGTAAGTCGATAGTTAATGAACTTAAAAGATGCAAGCTAAGTTTAATGTTACATTGTATCTTATGGGTTCATAGTATATAGTTAAAGCATATACATATCGTCGGACAAGTTGGTGTGATTTCATTCGAAATTGTATATGATTGATGTGTTTCGAAATGATATTTTAATGTATTTGAAAAGTTTAAAAAAATGCCTTTGATTGCTTGCGAATGTGAAATACACCTTGTGCACAAAAATTGTCATACATGCGGGCAATTGCATGTTATTACAAATATCACTCTCCCAAATCATGGGCAAAACCAGGATTCTTATGTCGTCGGGGAGGGGGCAAAAAGGAAAATTACACATATTATCATGCTTCAATGGGTAGATCAGTAAAATCACATTTAATGTAAATGTTCAAATATTTCGGTTTACTGAACCAAGAATTTACAACACAATTTATAGCTAATTTTTATTATTTTCATAACGTAAGATGCACATTTAAAAATAAACTTAAAACATTCAGAGAATCTAAACAAAATAGTATCCAATGACACAATTAAAGTTCATAAAGACTGAAGGAAGTAAATTAAGCTGGCAAAAATATATCCCGAATGGAAAAACAGGAAAATCAACTAAAAATGATGGTGAAAATGATAAAACCATGTACTACTAATTCCTGAATTTATAAATTTGAAAAAAAATTCCTACATACACAAATTTATAAATTCAGGGAAGGGAAGGGGGGAGATGATGCACATTTTTTTTTGTCAATAGCTCACTTATATTATCGAGAAAACAAACATAAAAAATCTACATTACTTGTTAAAAAAAATTAACTTATAGATCTTTCACATACAAGATTTATACCACCCTTTAAAAAAAATAATATTTATACCACGTTTAGGATTATATTTCTACAATTAAACTGAGTGGTAATAACGGTTCAAACTATAATAGTTAATCAGTGAATTAATCGGTCCAACCTTGATACAACCCTTCGATTTGGTCATTAATCAGTGAATTAATCGGTCCAACCGACTGACATGATTCATTAACTTCTTTTAACTATTTAGTTATGAAAAAGGCTAAAATCAAGGGAGAAAATAGAAAAACAAAGAAGAAAGACGAGAAAAGAAAAGGAGAGAGAGAGAGATGGGGTCAGGGTCGGTCGGGGATGGAGGGTCGCTTTACTAATTCCCTCGCCATCCCAAACGGTCGTCGTCCGTCGTTCTTCTTCATCATTCTCCCCCACCGAAACAAAATTTAGTGTAAAACCTTCTCTCAACTCAACCTCACATCTCTATTCTTCCCATTGCTTCGCTTCCCAGCTAATTCCTCTCAACTTCCAAAATCCCTTTTCACCTACTCGTCTTCTTCTTCTTCATTTCCCACTTAGATTCGCTTTGTTAGCTCTGGAAACCAGATCTCTCTCCTCCCCTCTAATGTAAGTGGGAGAAAAACCGAAACCCAGTATCCCGTTTACTTGATTGTCTCCTGGGTTCGTCTCATTGATTCTTCTTTCCGAGCTCTGCTTTCGATCCATGACTTAGCTGCGGGCGGGAAATGTTATCCGACGGGGACGCCTCGCTCCGCCGCGATTTCGAGGCGTTGACAGTCTCCCGCCGCCTGGTGAGGACCGTTAGCCAGAAGCTGAGGAAGAAGGCGACCCCCGATCACGATTCTCCCGCCAGTGATGGATTCTCGTTGAAATGTCTTACCTTGATGGGACGAGGAGGCGGCTGCAAGGTCGGAGCCGATACCGGAGATGATTTCGTTGGAGATTCCGGAGGCCGGAGGAGGTCCTCTACTTCCAGCGATGAAGCCAGCAGGACGCCTTACAAGCCCATCTGCGGCGGGGAAGAAACGGGAGTCGATTGCTTCTTTAGAGAAATGTTTTGGAAGAAGCACAGCAGGAGGGGCTTGCAGATTGAAGCCCCTCCGATTGCGAATCCAATGGACACCAGCAAGCTGCACATCTTTCTTCCAGACGACATTCTAGAGCTTTGCCTGGTAAGGCTTCCTCTAACCAGTCTCATGAATGCTCGCCTTGTCTGCAAGAAATGGAACAACTTGACTACTAGCCCTAGGTTCTTGACCATGAGATGGGAAGGCTTGTATAGGACACCATGGCTGTTTCTGTTTGGAACTGTCAGGGATGGATGTTGCTCCGGTGAGATTCATGCTTTCGACACTTGCCAAGACAAATGGCACAAAATTGATGCTGAAATTCTTAAAGGGAGGTTCATGTTCTCTGTTCAAAGCGTTCATGACGACGATATCTATGTGGTGGGCGGCCGTTCTAGCCTCGGCCAACCAGGGAGACTAGATTGGAGCTCCTTCAAGACTCACAAAGGGGTGATGGTGTTTAAGCCCGTGACCAAATCATGGCGGAAAGTGGCCGCCATGAGGTATGCAAGATCAATGCCGGTACTTGGAGCATCCGAGGTTGGTCCGGATTTCTATTCTGGTCATCAATATCATCATCAGGAGAGGCGTTTTCCTAGGTCGAAGATTGGTGGGGTGTCCGATGTGTATGAGGATCCTCACAGGCTATCACTCAGGCGGCAGTATAATGAAGTGCCGTTCATGGCAAACAGAAAGTCTCACTCGCACTCTCACTCTCACAAGTTCATGAGGCAGAGAAGCAGCAATCGGTTGAATCCCAAATGTAGCAAGAGGTTCGTGCTGATTGCAGTGGGAGGACTCGGGCCATGGGATGAGCCTTTGGACTCTGGAGAAATCTATGATCCTTTGACCAACAAATGGTCAGAGATTCAAAGGCTGCCTGTGGATTTCGGAGCAGTTAGTTCCGGAGTTGTCTGCAATGGGATCTTCTACGTGTACTCGGAGATTGACAAGCTGATGGGGTATGACATAGAGAAGGGGTTCTGGATTGGAATCCAAACTTCCCCCTTCCCTCCTCGAGTTCATGAGTACTGCCCTAAGCTCGTGGCTACCAATGGCCGACTATTCATGCTCTCGGTCTCATGGTGCGAAGGGGATGGCCGAATTGGGCAGAGGAACAAGGCTGTAAGAAAAATGTGGGAGCTTGATCTCGTTTGCCTGAATTGGAGTGAAGTGTCGGTCCATCCTGATGCTCCTATGGATTGGAATGCCGTGTTTGTAGCCGACAGAGGGCAGATATATGGGATAGAGATGTTCAAGATATTCGGTCAGTTGCTGGATTTCTCCACTGTGTGTGATGTCTCTGATTCAGGGGCGACCAGCTGGAGGCATGTCTCTAGGAGTCATGTGGGTCATGAGCTTGATTCTTCTTCTTGCGTGACGAAATCCTTGTCTGTGCTGCATCTGTGAAAGGCCATGGCAGGATTGACTGGCTCTCTCGATGGAATTGATGCCTGTTGTTCTTGCAATTGTTTTAAATCCTCTGTGACAATGCTGAATCTGTGAAGTTTCCATGAAGTTTCTTAGTTGCAGGAGAAGAAATAGTATGAGTTGCGAATTCCATTTTGTCGATTCTTTGGATATATGATGATTTGCTTGCTGGCTTCATTTCCCTCCCCCCTGCCTTTGTTCATACAAAGATTTGTATTCTTCATCTTTGGTCATGGTTTTTTTAATAACAAACTTTATCCCATTACTGGCGTCGTTACAGCTTGAAAAATTCATATGGCTCTTGTAATAGTAAATTTGTCGGAGGTTAACTAACATGCCACATTTGTTCTTAAAAAACAGCATAAAGCACAAAACCCAGATGAACTATTTGGAAATTTCTCTACAACTGAGAAAAATCTGGTCACAATTATACAACAAAGCAAACATCTATAATATATGCAGCAGCTCAACACTCTGAGAGAACACGAAAAACAGAACTAACCATGGAATGGAATCATCAGATATGAGACTCAGAAAACTGCTCCACGTAGAATAAACAAACAACTTTCTGCATTCAACCGCCACCCAAGTTAGGAAACACCCCAGAGAAGTTGGGTATCTTATCTACATGTCTCAACGCACGCTCAGCAATTTGCCTGGTCCTGTAGTCAGCATGCTGAAACGCATCAACGAGGGCAGTCCCGACATTGTTATCCCCAGAAACCTCGTACGCGATCTCCTCGGACCTCAACAGCCTCTCCATTGCCCACACAGCTCTCCTCCTAAGATTCTCCGTCCTCTTCTCGACCAACACTTCGATGATTGGTGGAATCCCTTCCGCCTCGCAGAGCACTTTCATCCCTTGCTCGATGTCCACACCGTCCTCCAGAAGCGTGCAAACAGCAGCAAGAGCCGCCTCGACGACTTTCTCGTTGTTATGATCCAACAGGGCCACCAGTTTCTCTACCCCCTGCCCTTCCAACAGACAAAACGTCTCCTTCAAGGAACAGGTCCCCCGGTGGAGCCTACACAGCCCAGTGATCACTGGCTGTCTGCTGAAACATGGGAAGACCGATGAACACAAGCTCGGGGTGGGCAGGTCAGGCAGTTTGGTCAGGTTCTTGGACTCCTGAGACAAATTCTCTAATGCCACGGCCGAGCTCATTTGAACATTGTCGAGACCATTGGATTGAAGCAGCTCGATGAACAAGCGAGCAAGCTCGTGCTCGCGACAAAACGACACAGCATCGTGCTCGTCGCCTAGCACGAATGTGACCCGAGCGAGGACTTTGACCAGTCCCTCGAGAAACGGGGTTACAAATCGGGTCCCACGAATCTCGCCCTGTCTGATTTTCACCACTCTGGAAAAGATAAGCTCGAACGCTCCGTCATCCAGCATCTGTCGCGTGAGGCCTAAGTCTCGCTCAGGAAGCTCGGCTAAGAGACCAACAGCGGCAGCTTGCTCTTCTGTGATCCCCAAGTTTTCTGACACCACTCGGATTAAGCTCCCAAGCTGGCCCACTGTGCCACGTAGTGCATCCGCCAGCTCTTGTCCCATGTGAGGCGATAAATTCTGCAGAAGTTTGATGGAGGCTAGCCGGAGATCCTTCTGTGGAGCTTCAATGAACTGAACCAAGCTGATGATAGCTCCCGAGCTCTTGATAGCAGCTACCACGTTCAGAGCAGTGGCTTGACTACATGTCAACCCTACCAGAACCTGGAGAAGCTTGCATTCAATACCAGGGCCCGTGTTGCTGATCAAATGGAGCAAATTATGAACTATCTCTTCCGAAACCAGTGTCTGATGATCTGAACCAACCGGGATCACATCAAATTCGTACCCTGAGTTCACCACGTTGGCGAGAATTGTGGCGGAGACTTCTTTGAGACGCATGGGGAGTTGATTGGCACCCACAGTGAAGAGGTCCTTGACAAGTGGTGGAAGGATTCCTTCCTCGATAAGGATTCTGGCACTCTTCTCGCAGCATGAGATCTGGTTTAGAGCTTTCAGTGAAGCTTCTCTCGACTGTGGATTGCCACTTCTCATGATGGTGATTAGAGATGAGCCGACGGTTCTGGCCACAAGAACTTGGACGTCATTGCTGAGAACTAGCTCGCCGAGATAAGATGCCATTGAGAGCTTGGTTTCTAGAGGACCTGCAAAATGATGTTCCTCGTTATGTTACATCACAAATAAGAGCCATCGAAAGCTTTAGAGAATATGAAGATTAGAGCAAACTGAATAACCTCAAAGATGGAAAGAAGGAATGAAATAATCTTTTCCATCCAATTGTACCACAACAAACTGAAGGGAATATTTGAAAATATCAGGGTAAGTGAAAGCTGCACCTTCAAGAATGTGATTCAGAAGAGGCTGCAGTCTACCGTTCTCAGCCATCTGCCGGACATTGTTCTCACACTTCTCCAGATTCTCCAGTGTTCTGTCAGCCTTCTCAACAGTAGCAAGATTTTCAGACTTGCTACTCGTCATTCCAACCAATATCAGAATCGCTCCATTCACTGAACCTATCTTCTCACACAAAGCTTCCGATTTCGAGAGCTCATATAGCAACGCGACAGCTTGCTCCCTCTCTTTTGATTGCTCATGTGACAAAAATTTCACAATTGTGCGGACTGTATCACCTTCCCCCAATATTGCCTGCAAAACAAGAAAATCAGTATCAAGTTACTAGTTTGCATCCAAGGTAGTCAAACTATAAGCTCTACACAGAAAAAAAAAAGCATTGAACGCCAACCTTATTATCATCATCATCTTCAACCACAACTCTCAGAGTCTCCAATGCCTTACACCTCACTCTCCTACTGCTACTCTTCAACATATCAACAATCATTGGTATCAGCTCATTGTTCCTCACATCATGCTTGTTCGAACGACTCTTCTGACATATATATTGAACATATTGCAACGACTGAAGAATCTCGCTCTCCGGACTGCTCAAATTCAACGATCTTCTCGCCATGTCGAGCTGAACTGCTTCATTCCTAGCAGTCCACTCTTCAATAGTATGCCGCAGAGCTATGCTGGGGTTTAGCTCAATGCTCTTCAGCTCCTTCTGCGTTAATGGACAGACTAACTTCCTCCCACTATCCCTGCATTCCCTGAACCATCTCTCGATCGCCTCCCGTTCGAATGTCTGGCCGTTTTCCAAGCTAACAGGATCTTTCATGACTTGCTTGGTTAAAGGGCAGATGAAGGAATCATAGATTGGCTCTATGTGGAGTCTTTCAAAATGGTAGCTCTCTTCTGATTGACTTCCATGGTCATAACTCCCATCCCAACTATCAGCCATAATCACATCTACTAAATGCTCTCTGATCAATAATTCTTTAACCTAAATCTACTATAAATAGGCAGGATAACTAACCACAATTTGCCTAATTAAGGAAAAGTAAGAGATTGAGACATTGGGTTCCCCTTGAATCCTGAAATGGTATCAAAGCAGACTAAAAGCAACAGACTTTCTCCAACCAGCAGTTCCCAATTCTTATCAGAAGTGGAAAGAAAGAACGAAGTAAACAAGGAAACCCATACCGCCAAAATCAATCGGAGAGTGGAGAAAACCCTAACTCTGCCAATAAAGGCTGTCCACGAAGAACAAAAGAGCGGAGATGAATTGGAATTTCCATGGACAAAGATTCGGCTGCGAAGAGATACGATTGGGTAAGAAAGAAATAGCGGAATTGGGTTGAAACAAATGGGGGCCGCCGGCGGAAGGGAATCGACTGGAACGATTTTCTTTCTTTCTGCAGCTGGAGATTTTTTGTTTTTATTTTTGTTGGGTCTCGTCGAAATTGGAAGAAGAAGAAGAAGAAGATAAACGACAAAAGGAACCCAACAAAGAGTAAATGGTTCAGAGGTTCTCCGTACACCCCTTTGTTGTATTTGGACAACGACGAAGAAGGTTGACTCCTAGTAAATCACCGATGACGGAAGAGAGAGAGAGAGAGAGAGACAGAGTGTGTGTTGAAATGGAGGAGATGGTGGGGTTTGGTGCTGTGCCAAGCTGTCAACGCCTAATTATTTCACCTGATTAAGAAAATTGGCCAGTGGGAGCCATCGGATTGCCGGGAAAGCAGCAGCTCCGGCCGCCTCCGTCAGGGCGGCAATCCAGAGTGGTTTTGTTTGTATACTTGAAGGCCAGGCTGGGTTGAGTACCCTTTCTTCATTGAAATCATTGACGCAAAAATGTTCAGGTGAAAAAAGAGAACCGCCATTAACAAACGTCTCCCTAGCGCGGGAAATTTCTTGCCGCCGTCAGTTGAGGTTTTTACTTTTTAGTCGTGAGGCCGTGACAGCTCCCGGCAACCTTAAACTACGTCAGTCGCCCTTATATTAATCCACAATTGATCTTTTAGTCACCCAATTTTAATTGTGTAATAATTTTGGTTCAGCTTCCTCTACGTTTTCATCCAGCTTTCTTAATTTTGAAACAAATCATATTAAAAAACTTTGGAGTAGCTAATAAAACAATCACCTTGTCCAACAATGTAGTAATCACTAAAAAGACCAAACCAAACCAGAAGGTGTGAGCAAATTTCATCTTCAAAAGTCTTGGCTAACAGATTGGTCGACTTTTAGCCTCCGCCTCAATTCATTCTATCAAAGCCTATATGGTCTCACATTCATAACTATGCACATCTGCGATTCGGTCTTCAATCACTCTTCTTCAAATGATCGAATCGTCTACAAAATTGCAACCCGTCGTCCTTTTTCCAGGGAGTGAACATTGTTTCACTTACAGGTTGTTAACATATATCTTCAGCGAAGATGATGTCGAAGATTGATTGCACTGCAAAGAAGAACGAGCAAACGTAATCAGGATGCAGAACCTCTATGTTGCCTTAGTGCTGATGCGCGCACATTCTCCCGAGGAAACTAGTTTAGCATTTGCTCCTTACCTTCTTCTTTGGGTATATTAGGCTGAATGGCTGATCAACCAAGAGCTGGTGAAGGGCACTCAGATCACTGGAGCTGCAAAAGCAACATGAAGGCTGATTTTATACTATGAATACCTCACCAGCAATCAATAGCAGCAGTAGCAACGCAATGTCAATTTCCTTGAGCAAGGTAGTTAAAACCGTGATTGTACTCATAAGAATCTTCGGATTTTACAATCTAACACATGAGTTTCGATCCGAAACTTGCTAATAAAATCGATGGGCATCAAAACCAGGTTAAAATCACAATTTGCATCTGGTAAAATCTATGCAGTATTAAACTATTCTACAGCATTGACGGACCCAGAATTTTTTTACAGGGGTGTCCTCTTTTAAAAATAAATTAAATAAAAATAATTAATAATTAATAAAAATAAAATCGTAAATTTGAAAATACCTTACTCGTACAGGTTAAAAAAGTTCATGATTTGTTTTCATATTCGGAAATAATTGTAGAATACACTTGGTGTTTATAGTGTTAACAAAATTGTCTCTATATACCCTACTAGACAATCATTCACGAACTTATCGCATATTCGATTTGTAAACTTTTTCTCCATGTAACCCAAAGCTGAAAGACTCTTTCAACACTTGCCGTATTAAGGGTGGCTTGAAATTAGTTTAATTGTTAGGTTTTTAAAATAATTAGAGATAGGAAATGACATTTTACTTTTACATTTTTCAAAATCGAATAACAAATGAGTTGTAGGTCAACGAAAATTAAATTTATTAATAAGAATAGTGTTCTATATTTGAATTACCCAATCTACCACTTATATTCCTATAGACAAATGACAGTAGGATAATCATGTTTTCAAATTTCAGGGGTGTCCCTCAATATAATTTTTTTTTTGTCCATACGTAAATTACCACCGGGAATAGGATAATCGTATTCCCAAAATTTAGGGGTGTCCTAAACCCCCCGGGTCCGCCCCTGTTCTACAGCATGGTCTATGAGTTCTAATCCTGAGCTCGTTGCGAAGTCGAGATCACGACCTACCTGGATTTCAATGTAAGAGACGAAAGTGCTGAAACCACAGATGACTTGAGAACGTACCTGATAGAAAAAGTTGGTTAAGTCCCACAAATTGATCCATATGAAAACTCTGTACAGAAATAAACACAGCCATTACTCGGATTGATGCATATCATGAAGACTCAGAAGGCCGTCCAAGCAATAGGCTAGTGATGGTTTAACTCCAATTCGAAGCTGCAATTGCTTGGTAGTGATAGCCTGTGCAGAACCCCTGCTTACCAACTGTTTACAATCGCGATGCATCTTCTCAAGAGACAATACAATAAGATGAAACTCTTCCCTGGAAAATGCAGAAAGCCAGTTCAAACTTATCAACTGTCCAAGTAATCAAATTGAAGAAACTTACAGTGTTGCGTTCATGCAGCGGAAAATGGCGCCAAGTGACTCCATCTGCTTTCTGAAAACCACATCTTTAACTCCATTGATGCTATTCAGAGCTCCGTAATTGGCAGAGCTTTGAATCGCCTGCCCGTTAAACAGATAATGAACTCAAGCCCATAACTTTTGCTCCAGAGATTCAGCAAGTAAAGCAGGATAGAAAGCTCACCTGTAAGCGATCGACGATGGAAGAAGCGTTCCTGAATTGGGAAAGAAGACGGGATTGAAGAGCTTCCCATCTCTCCATTTCATCCTTTACCCTTCTGAACCGCTGCTGATAATTCTTCACCATTCCCTCCATTGTTACACTCTTCAACCGCTTAAGCCCGCCAAAATCCCCAAATTTAGATAAACCCTACGAAAATTTTCACAGGGCTAGTATTTTAGGACATACGTGTGACGTCATGAGTTAAAAAGACCGAAATGTCACTAAAGTTGGAAGCTGGTTTAACTAAAGAGGACTCCTCGCCCAATGGCGAAATTGGCGGGGGCGGATGAAATTGAGATGGAGGGGAAGAAAACCCATGAGATGACGGTGCTTGAGGATGAACGGAATCGATTGGGCGAACTGGTAGATGGCTTAGAAGGAGAGGAAGATCGGAATCAAGCTATTTTGAAGCTTCTCGATTCCATGGATCACTACTTAACCCAAGTCGATTCTCTGACTTCTACGCTTCGTCAGGTAATCCCCGTTCCTGATTCTCTGAATCCATGGTGGCCAAAGTCTGCAACTTTCCTGTGTTTCTCGGTGTGGGAAATGCTGGTAATGGAAAATTTGACTGGCGATCCCTCTTTCTTTGTTTTGCTAGGGGTGGCTGGACTTGGCGAGCGCCAGGCATTCCATGGGCACTGCGCGCATCAATTACACCTTGCTGGACCTCAAAGAACACGACGCTTCTACTTCATTGCGGGTTATCTCAGATGATGATGGTGTTGCGGTAGATGATTCAACGGGGAAGCAAAAACCACGATTTCAGTTGCGGAAATGGGGATCCTTGGACAAGCAGAATTTCTCTGCTGAGGAGCATAAGGAATCCTCAGGCAGTTTAAAGCAAAGACATTGTGGCGATTCCCAACCTCCTGGTATTCCTTGCGAACTACTACGTTGCTGGCCTAGAAACAAAGTGCTTTCCACAAATGCTGAATACGTTCTCAATTGTGATTGTTTTTGTGTTTGCGTTTTGTATGAAAAGCATCCTTAGCTTTCTATCGAGTTGCGGCTTAGTTTTCTTTTCGCCTTACAGAAGATGCTAGCAAGTCTGAAAATGGAGCTCAGCTTGAGACTGATGACAGGGTGAGTACCTATGTTGAAGTTGTTCTTTTGCTCGGGCTAATATAAAGGAAAGAACACCCCTGTGGTTTCATCGTAGATAGAGGGTTCAATTAGAACTGGAATGACGAAGCTTCTAATTATCAGTTGTCACGCTTCTGGAATTGAAATGATCTTTGGGGATTGATTGCTCATATGAAGTTAATTTAACATTATGGTGTCTGGCAGGTAAAGAATGAGCGGTCCAAAACCCTTGCTGTGTTCGGAACACTGGTTTCTCCGAAGCTTCGAGCTTCCCAACTGTCATTTGAGAAAGGTAAACTAATGTACCTAACTAAACCAGCTAAAATTTTGGTGATGACGACTGTGTCGCTTACTAATGTTCACATGGTTATGCAGCAATAGAGATGATTGTAGAGATAGCTAGTCTTCGTTCGGAGATCCTTCTTGCGTCAGATCAAGTCCAAAGACTGTTGGAGGGTGCGAAGAGGGTCACATAGAGGTTGATAGTCAGGTATTTACAAGCCAGTTGTTCTTAGCCCCATCAATCATTCCGATCTGTTCTTCTTGCAATGATCATGAGGTCATGGTTGAATGTACAAAAGTTCATCCTAAAAAATTATCAGTTTCTCTGTGCATCATTTTCTTGTTCCTGTGGCTTACACAAAATCCTTGAATCTTTTCTATTGGTTTCCAGTGCCCAACTGAGCCGATCTGTTCTATTAGGGCTAGTGTTCCGTGAAAGTGATTCTAATGAGTAAAAGAGAGAAGATTCTGCTGAGAAGGAACTGTTTTCAGATTTGTGTACAGTTGAAAGTCATTCTTTGAAAGATAAAAAGTGGGTACGCTTTATCACCCTAAAATTTTTACTACTGTTTCACTATTTGTCGCTTTGCGGAAAGGGGGTTTGTGTTCTCCGTAGGGTGGGTGGTCGCGGCGGCCAGAATGGCTTCGATTGGGTCGGATCAGAAACAAATTCCACACGCTTTCCGTAAGCATGTTCCAGTTCGCCCCTACCGCAAACCCTGCAATGAAGTGTGTTCTTTTTGTCACCGCGTCGCTTCACCATTCCCGGAATCGCCGGTCTGCCACTCATAACCCACACCAATGACCAATGTCACGACTCCTTCCCGATGCTATCAGCTACTCCCGCACGCCACCTCCCATGTTAGCACGTCGTCTCTCGCATCTCTCTTCTTCAGTAGAGATTCATTTTCCAATCTATATTTTGGGTGAGGAGCGAGAGTCAATTAGGAGGAGGAGGAAAATGAGAGCATTACCATCTCATACTTCGTTTCCAGATTGGAGAATCATTGTCGCCGAACGAGCCTGCTGTAGTGCCGAATGATGTAGTCGGAATCGAGGGGAGGCGGAGGGAAAGGAGAGCAGGCGACGATTAGGTTCGGGATGTGAGGGTCAGGCTGGGAATAAACGGAGTCGGATGTCGAGGTGCCTGTGTTGATTCCAGCGGTGGAGAAGAGCCGTCGAAGAAGGTCGGTGTGGGGGTGAAGCAGGGTGGATAATGATGGGTTAGTTCTACGCTTATTTTCTTCTTCTTCTTCCTTCCGTTGTGTGCCCCGAAATTATGATACTGTGTTTGAATGTGTTAGAGGTGAACACCCTTTTCTATTAAAATGCAGCTACTTTATTCCTAGAACAAAATGGCTTTGTACAGGTTGGCCAAGGGTTATGCTTTTGTGAAGTGCACAAGCAAAGGGGCTTTAGTGTTCTTACGACTTCTTTCACTTGCTGTTCTTATTTCAAAGATTGTATCTTATTGATACTTGGTTCTGTGTGCAGTCTGTTGTTGAGTAATTTCCCCATCTCACTGTGGCATGACTGAACAAATAGTTCATTGGATTCTCATAATATAGGCAAGGTCTTTCATTGTTTGCTCATCTTGATTTGATGCTATCACCTCTACTATTGCATCATTACGATGCTTTTGATTCTCTGGTCGGTGGGTAGATAATAGATTATAAAATGACTCGATTGTGGTTGATAATGGCGTTCTCTGTTTTTATGAATAATAATGGAGGTTAATGTATATAAAATTACCCTTTTCTCCTTCACCATAAATACGAAAACAAGGTTTCACAAAACTTGAACAAGATTGACTTCAGAAGATTTGTGGTGTTTGGTTGCACATGAACATGGGTGAGGATTGGACAGATTCTTTTATAAATTAATTTTTTCTTGATTTTGAAAAATTATTGATTTGACATGTGAGCTTTGGTTGGATTATAGGTAAGCTTTAATTTGCTTCTCTTGGATTCAACAAAGAACACGGTTGGTGCCAACAAGCTTTGATAGTAATGTTTATGTTTCTATGATGCATGGTTCGTGGCTGATTTGCTTATAGCAGGTAGTCTCAATTAAAGTTGTTTCTTCAGTTTTATTTTACCTTCTTTGTTAGATTCAAATTCCCTTATATCGCTTAGTTTGATAGAATGTATCAACCCAAATCACAGGACGAGGAAGCAAAGGTAACAACAAAGGACCGGTTGGATATAGTGGAGTTCACGCATTGAACTGAAGTCAACAATCATTCATGGGCAGCCAACAATCATTCATGGTACAGATCAAATGATCAATGTTGTTTTATCTCTTCCCCTTTATCTTTAGTTCATTTAGCTTACTACCTGATGTGTTAGGCCTCTTTACGAAGTTGAGATGCTTGATTGATGCCATAGAGCCTCCATTATCAATTGATAGCGCCAGTTTACGTGTCTTTTTATGCAACCGTATAAATTGAGAAATGTAATTTGCTGCAACTAATAACTACAATGTGATTACTCAAAATCCTTATTTCAGTTTCAACTTATAGTTTGAAAGCTTTAACTGGGGTTCTTAATCATTACTCGGGGACTGGTTCCTTTTCCTTTGGTGGTGTCATCTTCTTAGTTCTTACAGTTGTTTTTGCCATCATTTGTGTTTGTTTATTTTTGTTTTAGGTGTTCACTCGGATTCTATAAAGGGACGCGCTTTTTAGTAGAACGTCGCTAGAAGGCGATGATCCATTGGCGTTTGTAAGGCTCGCAGCTACAACACTTTTACCTTATCTTGAGGTCGGTACCAGTATAATGCATCTATATGCGTTCCATTCATTTTCGCTACCATATTTAATATATGCTTATCAGCTGGTTCTCCATCTGGCAAGCCCTTTTGGAGACCAGTTCTCTTATATGCATTCAGTTTAGATAGCTCAACCAACTGTAGCTTTGACGCAAAACTCATTCATTTACTGGTGGCTAGATGCTCTACTTTGTCATTGTCCTCTTTGTTTGTTTAGTGTTCTTCAGCCCTTGGTAATATGCTTTGTTCAAATGCCAAGACATTTGTTAGCTTATATAGTTATATTTATTACTTTTATGAGGACTTTCTCCTCCTTGCAATACTCTTGGCGATCAAGTTTACCTTTACTACTTCTTCACTTTAAAGTTCAATCATTGGTTGTTTCCTTTCAAACTTTGGTGAACATTTCATAGTGCCATAGTTGAATGACTATGGTTTTTGGTTTGAAATTGCTCTTATGTTTCTTATCTCAATGTCATATGTTGCATATGTTTTCTGTAAGTGATTACAAGTTTTGGTTGGAAAGCTTTTGTAGGCCATTTACTGCACTCTTTAGTGACACTAACCAGTTTCAATTATATAGCTTCCACCTCCTTGGGTATGGTTGACACATCAATTCTATCGAGCAGATTGGACTGCTTATGCTACTAAAAAAAATTCAAATTATTTTTCCTGTTAGCTCAGTTATTGTGTGTTGATGGAAACCTGCAATCTCATTATATCTTCCCTTAGAATGAGAGGCACATCAATTTCAGCAATAAGTTTTAAGGTCTTACCTTATTCTTAGCTTTCATATTAAGCTGGTTGCTCTTCATTCACTTTTTGTATTTCTTCTGATTCATGCAACTAAATTCATTATTTATCATGGATTTCCATAGAGTAACAGCTATGCTTCCTCATCACCTAGAATTTTAATGTGAATGTTTGTTTATGTTAGGATTCATGGATTTCCGGAGGATATTTTTTCTGTCTCATTTTGTTGTGGTCCTGCAAAACCTCTTTCGGACTACTATTAGTCCTGAGGCTTATCGCAGGAAACTGTCTCTTCCCTTTTGAAGGCGATCCCGTATTTGTAGCAAGGACTTCGTCACCACACAAGCCATTAGCTTCGACCATCATGAGGTGTTTCAGTTGCTGCAAGTGCCAGCCCTGACGTTGCCCAGCTCCAGCCTTTTGCACATGAAGTCATCGTTGAGTGAGTCCAAGGAAAGTACTTTGCGTTGGAAGTATACTTTTATGATATGCTTCATTGGAACAAGATATGATCGTCACAACTCTTTAGAGTCCCCTTTGTTAAAACATTCATCGAATTTAGATAAACCAGCCAATGATCATCGCATATGCATATTCTCTAAATATATCCTTCCCCTTATTTGTTTTTCTCTTCTTAATTCATTAGTCCCTTTTGTTTCTGTGAGTTAATCTAATTTCAATTGCATATTTCGGTATTGGAATTATAACAACCAGAAACTGATGTATTCAGGAAGTTTGGAGATCATTCAACAAGTTGAAAGAAAGGTAATTAGCTGCACTTTCTTCTTAGTTCAAAGTGAAAACCAGTACAAACCACCTTTTTTCTGGATTTGTAGGGTTAAGTATTCTTAATCTTTTCCATATCTCTTGGATTCGCAAAAGCTAACCTCGCTGATGGTTCAGGGGAGTTTTATGATGCGTACTTGAATTCTTCTTTTCTTAGTGCAACTTGAAACACAAGGGAGGTATACTCCTTTCATAGAGTGCGCTTTCACTCAAACATGTTATAGAAAATGTGTTGATTCTATTGTAGGACTTTCAAGCGAAAAGATTCAGTATGGTCCCTTTAGTACCATTTTTTGGAGGGACTCTAGCTTCCGGAACTTTACCGTTTCTGATTATCAATGTTGTTTTGTACATATCTTTTGATTTAATATATCTGCATATATTCTCTGTCGTGTATGTCCCCCCCATGTATTTTCTTTCAATTTGGCTGCACTTACAGAGAGACCTCTGGAATCTGTTACCTTTCTTTGTCATACCATAGTTTTTTCAGAATAATAAGTCTCCGATTACCTTCCATGGATGCGGTTTTAGAATTGCTTGCTTTACAAACCTTTTTTATTTTTTTGTAAAAAACCTGTTTTTTCTTTTTCTTTCTCTTCTTACAGGTGAAAGCTTTATTGCATCGGAAGAGAGAAAACAAGGAACAGATGATTACAAAAGAAAAAAGAAAAAACGACGGAGAAACTACAGAGGAAATTGGTGTGGAGGAGGAGATAGGTTGTCGGACTTTACAGGACATCTGAAACTTTGCAGGTAGTTCTCGCTTTGTGTTGAACAAAACATTTTGAACATGAAACACTAATGCAGAAATTTGTATCTTCTATGGGTCAATTTCTGCCTGAAAACTCAAGGAAATGAAAACCAAAAAGAGTGGTGGAGAAGGGAAGAGTAAGGCGAAATTGACTACACTGAGAAACCAAACCGTCCTCTGGAGACAAATACAAGGGGTGCATTTACACTATGATTTGGTTTTTCATGATGTCTGTTTTTACCTTCCCGAACAATTAAGTTTGCTTTGGCATAATAAGAACGATTCCTGCTCAATTGATGCAGTTATGGCCGGGTACACTTTTGGGCCTTCTTAAGATATTAGTTTTGCATCGACAGAGAATTGAATGGTTACATTGTCAATTGATACATGATATCAGAATGAGAATGAAGCGAGGGACTATGTCTCTACAAGCTCAGGGAATCCAAACTTCTTCATCACCGTGGCTGAAGGTCACATGGAAAATTATTACATTGTAGGTTCATCCATTTCCATCAAACGAAATTGCCTTTTTCTCCCCAAAGGAAGTTTGGCATAACCAAATTTGAAGCTCACATATTTTTATAATATGCCTATACTTGGAGATATCTCTCATCTGTAGCAACCGGGGAAAATACTTGGATTTTACTAATTGTTTTGTATTTAGTTATGAAAAGATTTTGGACCTTAAACATAATTTGATGATTGAGAGCACCATGCTAATTGACTATGCAACTCGAGATGCGAAGGTTTGCCAACTACACTTCCAATATTCTGAAATTCAGCCCAGCGACAAGAATACAACAAACTCAGTTGATAGGAACTCAGTTTGCCATCAAATTGTCAGCCATATGATCATGTTAATGCAAATTTTGTTCCTGCGTAGCCGCGGGTATTAATTCTAGTAACTTTAATGGGTCAATACCTCAATTTGATTGGGCAAAATGTGGGTTAATTGCATGTCATGCCACTTAAGTTTTGGTTTGGTTGCACGTTAACCATTTAGATTTGTTTAGTTGCAACTAAAACATTTAAGTTCAATGTTTGTTGCACCGTCATCTTTTCCATCAAAAAACTTAACGACGAGTATGAAAAAATAATTTTACATGCCACATGGACATTCTAGCGCAGCTTTGGACTGCTGACTCACATAAGCTGGGTAAACTTAAGTGGCATGACATGCAATTAACCCCCAACATAGCCCCTCCAAATTAACAAAAGAAAAAGCCGCCTCCTTTCGTCAAATTCACCTCGTTTTATTATCCTCCCAAGGAAGAGAAGAAACGTTTCGGTTTTCAGGGTCATCAATCCCACACGAGAGCAATCCTTCTCCATTCCTGCTTGCTTCTCGCTAAGATTGGGGGGAAAGTGGCGGCCAAGCAAACAGTGCAATCGTATAATCATCCAGTCATTTCAAGAACGAGCACGACCAAGCCGATTTTTTCATTATTAGGCAACAAATTTCCATTGTCGCCGCCTCTCTTCTCTCGACCCAATTCTTCGTTTCCCAACAAATCGGTCATCGCAAAATGCAGCGGCGACGATAATCTGAAGGATGCGCTCAGCGGCATGGTGGGCAAGCAAGTTGAGGAACTATTGGGGAGAGAAGATAACAAAGCGTTGCTTGATGAGTTGGAGAAGGCTTCGGAGAGAGTAGAGATAGCAAGAAGAGAGCTTGTCGAGATTGAAAGACAAGAGCTTGCCGATATTGGTTTTGAATCTCATGCTCATTGAACAATGATAAAATTGAAATCGTCGAAAGAAAATAAAAAACTCAGATCATTGTAGAAGCTAAAACAAATAGAATGTCCATGTGGCATGTAAAATTACTTTTTCATACCCGTCGTTAAGTTTTTGGATGGAAAAGGTGACGGTGCAACGAACATTGAACTTAAGTGTTTTAGTTGCAACTAAACAAATCTAAGTGATTAACGTGCAACCAAGCCAAAACTTAAGTGGTATAGCATGCAATTAACCCGCAAAATGTAAAGCATCATCTGGAGAAGACATATTTTCTCGTTGAATATTACAAAAATAGGACCATTTGTGGTCAACTGGTCATACTAATCGTCTGTGTCATTCCAATTTTATGGAATGTCCCTGAATGTCATTTGGAGAGAACATATGATTTAAGAAAAACCCAAAACATTTTTGCCATGCATCAACATTGCGAAATGACTCGAAGAAGACACGGTAACATCAAAATGTCCTGTTTTTCTTATTTGTCAAAGGAGACATTTTACCATAATGTCTCATCACATCTTATCCAAACAAATCAATAAGATTGCATGGAATTCGGTCGCTGAATTCACAGGCTAAAACAGAAGAAAACAAAACATCTGTTCTTTTTTGTAAATTTATGTACCTTAGAGTTCCATCCAAAATTGAGGAACAAGAAAAGGGAAGAGAGAAGAGAGAAGCACATGAATACATGATACAATGATATAATGCGAATCTAAAGAACAAAAACCGCACGAAATACAACAGGCTTACAGTCATGTCGACCAAGCTCTACACTAGTACAATTCTCAGCTCACGCTATACATAACAAAAGCAAGCATTCCTTTTCCAAAATGAAGATATCCATTGCCGCCGACAACACTGAACAATCCCTCCTCTCTCGATGGTATTAATATACTGGAGTAATCAGCAAACTCCGGAGTGGTAAAACTGGACACATTTTCAGCCCATTGAATTGAAGGGAGAAAAAGATAGGGATTTGGCTTTTGGCTAGAAGGCATTCCAACTGTCAGAGCTTTTCTTAGGACTGTGATGGGGGTCCGACGAAGAGGAAACTTTGAAAGGCTCACTGGACCCAAAAGGGTCTCCATCATCGAACGAAGAGAATGAACGGTCGTATCCACCACCACCACCACCACCACCACCACCAAAGTCCTTGCTGCTATTTATGGAGTCGAACCTCGAAAGCGTTGCCTTCTGTGGCGAAAACCCGCTACCGTCGTGCATGCTGAAGGAGTCGAACCTCGAGAAGCTGTCAAATTGGTCACCGGCTTCACTAAACCTCGGAGAGTTGGCAAACCTGGACATGGGAGAGCCAGCTACAGATTCCTCAAAGAATATGCTCTTCTTCTGGAAAATGTGGTCTGTTGTGCTGGTTGGAGATCCAGATGTCCTTATTGGCTTTATGCCGAAATCATCGCCGCCAAAGAAGTCTTGGTGCTTCTCTGAATCAGTATCCTGTTGACAATGACAAAGTTGTGGTGATACAGAATGGGTAAAGCTTTAGTTAATGCTTTGGAATATCAACTGAAACTACATTTTAGGGGTTAAATGCCTAAATGGACAGTAAAATATAGCGTCTGTAAGGAAAATAGCCACTAAACTAATAAACTTAACGAAGTGCCAACTGGAAACTAAATGGTTATGTAATACAGAACAGTTGATGTGTCTTATTCTGCCTACCAGCCATTATTACGACTGAGTTAGCATGTCACATAGGTTGGTCGCGTCTCTAAAATTGCCACGAATCGAATTATAAGTTCGTAAGTGGGTGCTTGGACTCTAATTGTGAGATTTCAGCAACGCAGACAGGTTATTATGCATGGGGACTAGCTGAACTAATGACGTAGTAGACGGAACAAGATAAAGTGACTACCAACTACTTAGTCTAGTTAGCTTTTTTACTTTTTAGTTACTTAAGTTGGTTTCAGGACAAACCTTGGCGCTGGCAGGATTAAATCCCCATACGGAATCCACGTCGTCGTTCGAGTCAAATGCTGCACCCCATGCTGAATCGTCGAAACTTCTAAATTCCAGACAGAGCAAATACAGTTTCAAGATCAGCAAAGGTAACACTACAGAAAGGAAGATACTGAAAAATGGACATGTATATACCTATGAACTTCTGAATCTCCTTCAGTGCTCTTTGCAAAAACATCAGAGAAGTCCCGTGAAGGGGTCCTTCCAGCAGGGCTTCCATGAGGGCTTCGTGCCACCGATTCAACTTCACTGTGAGTGTATGCAGATTCATTCTCCTCGAGGTTATGCTCATGATCATGAGTGTTTCTGAAGTTCCCGGATTTTGCATTACCGTTGGACAAAGAATCTGGAGTTAAGCTACCACTTGGCGATGCTATTCCATTTTGGACAGCATTGGCTGTTCCGTTTGCAGCCTCAGAAACGTTTTTCACATCAATAGTGAGATCATGGCCAAAACCTGACCAAACACAGATTTAGATCTTTAGCGACATTATTTACAGAAACTTATTGGAGGTATAGATACCACATAGGACAGCACTTGGGATAGATTCTTAGACATTTGGTATAGGATTTGACTAGCATACCCCACTTTTCAGGGGGTATGAAATGGATTTTCCTCACAAGCATCAGAATGAATTCGTTATGATTCAGTTTTGTCACACTATTAGACTAATGGTAAAGATTATATTTTAAATTGGGTGATCAAAGTCTATCTACAGACATACGGGCATAGTAATTTTTTTGTTTTTGTTTTCATCTGGTAAATTACAAGGTGTAAGATATCTTCATTGAAATTGATTAAGCATACCTTCATCTTCGAACTTATCCCATTCTTCATCCCAAGGAACGGCATTTTCTTGAATTCCAGGTTGCCATCCTTAGTAATCATCGAATAAGAAAACACAGGTGGGGGATAAATGGCCCAAGTTAGAACCGGTGTCATGTCAGAGTGATTGGTAATGAGAAATTGAGGATTGGTTAAAACTGAAACACCACATTTCATAATAAGTTAAAAGATTCGCCTAGGATTGGAGTACCAAATGGAAGCTCGACCATAGCAGTCGACTTGATATCCAAATTGTGCTTCTTGGAACGTTCGATTAAAACCTTCGTCAATTCATCCAGATCTGACTGTATACGATCTGCACGGACCTGTAAAAATACATTGAATTGAGCAAGGAACAATTAGGGGCACCTCTTAGTATATAAATTGTGATTGGGAAAGCTGCTGTAAGTAAATACCTGAAGAAGGCCGTCGGCACTGCCACCTTGTTCCATGTTAACGATTGCTTGATGCAACTCCTTCTTTCGTTCCTATCAGCCAGTCGATGATTAATATATAATACATGAGTTGACAGTATCATTTCTGGACAACTGATACAAAAGATTCTTAACAGTAAAAGCATAAAACTGGCAAACCCAAAATGGTACGGACACTAACTTTGGTGAGCACGTTTATCTAACCACAACGTGAATATTTTTTCCTTGAAAATATAACTGAATATAAAAATCAACTAGACTAGAGACTCATAGACCAGTCTCACTAACCCATCACTGAAGTTTACACAAGAAGTGAAAGGAACTTGTTACCTGAATATCCCGAAACTGGGCTTCTTCAATAGTTAGTTTAGAGGCCACTTCAGCAACCTGCTTGTACTTTTCTTCATACTTCTTACCCAAGATTTCAGCCTGTCAAGCAAGTTTTAAGACACCCGAGTTTTTACAATAGAAGTCAGATCCCAGAAGATGATAAGTAGGCTTGAACTCAATTAACATACCTCACGCTTATCTGCTAGTGCTCTTTCTGTGATCTCATTAAGCCGATTGTCACATCTGCTCTTATATAGAACCTACAAAACAATCCAGACATAATAAGAACAGATTCGTAAAAAAAAAAAAAAAAAAAAAAAAAAATACTAAATACATAAAATAAATAAAATAAGAACCAGAAAAGGGTATAAGATCCATGATATGATGAAATGTAGGATTTTATGGGATTTGGGGAAGGATAAGGATATGATACAAAGCAAGTGACAGCAGGAGGTTCACACTTATACCATATTAACAAAAATACAATGTTTATCAGATAATCAAGCACTTTTGTCAGCATAGAAGCTTCTATATAATGTGAAGTTTGGATTCTATATGATTTTATTTGGCTACTGACTGCTTGGCTTGGTTTGAACAGTCATTCAACTTACTCCGACCACCCAATTACACCCGAAAACGAAGTTCTTTCAACTCTATAGGGGTCATTTTTCTTTCGTATCTCCTGGTATGCACACACCTTTCAATTTCCTCGATACAAACCTGTATTTTTAAGAAGTATAACAAAGAAGAAGAAAAATTATATACTTACAAGATCCTGCATTTTACTGCGGTAGTACTCAATTTTCTCTCTGGAATCCAATATCAACTTCTCTGCTCCTTCAGCCTACATAAGATACAAGAAAAAAATTTATGCTGCACATATAGCGTAATCAACCTAGAGTGTCATAATAAAAGCTATATATCTGATTCCATTATTCTTCACATAAGGCAATAGGTTTCACACGCCATCTTGGACTGTCTTCAGAAGCAGCAAAAGGTCAAATGAAAAGAAATTTCAATAGCACAGAAACATGATACGAGGAAGTGCCTTTTTCTCTGTAGTTGCATCTTGCGGGATTGCATTCCCAGAATCGCCATTCTCACGACTCAGAAAGGAGTCATCCAACACAGGAGCTCCAAACTTGTTCTGACTGGACACAGCTGCAACATCATGCTGAGGTCCAGGTACTGGAGCTGGTGGTCTCAAGCCAGGTGCAGGACCCATTGGTGGTCGAGGGCCCATTCTTGGCTGCTGAGCAAAACCTAGCCAAATAGCAACACCCACAAATATCAACAAAAATCTCAGATGCCAAAGTAGAACAATGGACGGCTGAAAAACCAATCCTAGAAGAAAAGCTGTACCAGCACCAGGCCCCCATGCAGCATTTCCATAAGCAACCTTAGGTTGGCCTGTCATTGACATCAGTGTTTCGTCGAACATCACATTACGGGGGAGGGAGGGTGGCAGAGGACGACCTTCCCTGAACCTTTCCATTAAATAGAGAGCAAAGCAGAACTCCCTCAAAGAAAGCATGCTATCACTATCCTGGTCAGACAAATCCCAGACCTGCTTCAAGACCTCTGAAAGCAGAGGCATTATACCAGTTAATATACTTAAACCACTGAGTACAGTAGGGATTTGTTACGGTAGTAAGATATTCACATAGAAACCTAGGTCAAAGATTTCCAATTATCTGTTATATCATAAGCACCAGGACACAAAGTAAGAAATCAAGTAGTTACCTATATGGTTTAAGAAACTGTAGTAAGCAACACCACATCAAACATTTAGTTCCCTGTAATGCCATTATCCAGTACACTACTTCTGAACCAAGCACTATGCGAGCAAATAAATTTTATATGGACAGAGAATGCGAGACTAGAGGCATCGTAAATCAAAGAGCAATTACCTCTTGGCAACCTCCAGCTTAGAAAAAGGGTGCGCGCCTGCTCACCGGTAATCTTTCCATCCCGGTCCGTGTCTACTTCCATGAACACCTTTGTGTACTTCTGAATTTCTGCTGCTTTCATCTTTGGCCACACAGGCTGGGAGTTGTTGTCTAAGGTACTTCCTAGTCCAACAGAAGTCACAGGTGAAGCAGGTAAAGCAGAACTTGAAGCAGAAACCTGCTGCCCTATTGTCGGCAATGATTGGGCCCGTTGAAGACCGCCAAGGGATTGCTGAAAAAAAGCATCCTGCAACGAGCCAAGCGAGTTGGACTTGATAGGGGCTTGACCAAGGGAAGAGACCGGGGCAAGAGCAGATGTCGGGGATGGATTAGCAGCAGAATAAGTTGGTTTTGGAGGTTCCTGCTTTTTTGTAGAAGGAGAAACTGAGAACATGTCATCTCCGAAGGAAGAAGTAGTTGCCGACACATTGCCAGAAGACACTATAGCTTTGGAGTCAGTAACAATAGATGGTGAAGACATAGAACTTGGAGTTAGTTGCTGCAAACTAGTAGTTGGGCTGGCAGCTCTAGGTCCAGCACCAGGTATAGATACGCCACTTCTTCCACCCAGCCAATCAGTCGTAATACCAGAAGTTGATGCACCAAGACCACCACCAGCACCAGCCATGGATTGTGGGGTTGGACGATAAGCAGTACCAGTAGACATTGGCTGAGAGCTAACCATCATGCTAGCCTGAGGCAGTTGAGGAGCAGCTGCAGGAGAAATTGTCTGAGGTGGTCGAGGGGCTGCCACAGGAGATATTGCCTGAGGTGGCCGAGGGCCAGATACTGGAGTAATCGGCTGACCTGGTCTCATAAACTGATTTTGTTGAGATGGAAAGTAATTTGGGTTCATACCCATAGTTGGAGCACCTTGTGGTCTAATGCCAGGACTCTGAGCTGACGCTGAGGCAGGCATGCCCATCTGTTGAGCACCCATTGAGCCCGCTTGAGCTGCAGGCACAGCTGCAAGATTAATTTGTGGTGCTGGGATTTTGGCCGCAGCAGGACCATATAGCGCAGCCTTCACAATCTCAGGTGTCAGCTCTCTCTTGCTCTGTGCAACAGTCACGAGCTTAAGAGCATTGTAAAATTCTGCTCGACCGAGGAAGCCACTGCGACTTTGATCAGCATGCATCCAAATCTGCAACCCGCATCACAGAAACACTCAGCAAACCATAGACAACATCATAATGAGTTTTGGCCCATTCATTATAGCCAGTGCCAACTTTAGTTTGTTATTACATACCATCTCGTTTCCTCTTTCAAGTGTCATAAGTACATCCTAAGGTGATAAAAAAAAAAAAAAAACTTCCTCCCATAGAGATTCTAGCACTCAGGGAAACTACTTTCCTCATTTGACTTAGAACAGATCTAACTCCGTTCATTAAAATTGGATACTAATCAATCGACAGTTCCGAATTGGTTCCAGGCACGGGAATGTTCAATAACTAATCTAAGAAAAACTCGAACACTGATCAGAGAATTGGGAGAAAAGGCGGAAAAGGGGAAGTGAACCTGAGCAAGGACTTGTTTGTGCAAATTGGATCCCTGGAAGAAAGCAACAGCTTCAGCTCCACTGATCTTTCCATCGCCGTCCAAATCTGCTCGTCTGAAGTAAGCCTCAAATTGATCCATGTTCGGCCCCGCCATGCCGGCTCACCCGGCAACGATTAGGCGCGAGCTCGGAAAGTGGCGGAGGGGAATTGATAGCAGCGTAGCTTGAGAATGGCGATGGGAGGATGGGAGAGCTTGACTGGTAAGTTCGTCGGGAAATTGAGGAAGCAATTGGTTCGCTGAATCAGGAATCTAACAGCTGCCCGGAATTCAACCTGTTGGGAAGGAAGATGAAGATCTCTTTTTTTTTTTTTTTGTTTAATTCCTTAATCCTTAGTGTGGTTTTTCTTTTTCTTTAAAGAATAGTTTTGTTTTATTTTCTTATCAAAATAAAAAGTATTGTTTTTATTTACTTCCATATCATGGTGTTTTATAGAGAGAGATTGTAATTAACTTTGATAGTTGTAAGAAAAAAAATTAACTTTGATAAATCCTTATTTTGCTACGGTGACATGTCACCGTGATATGGACTTTTCGGTCGACCTAATCCAACATGCGGTCGACCGAATGGAATAATTCATGTATGTGGGGTTCCAAGACGCGGTCGACCTCTTACATAATACGGTCGACCGCTTTGGTGGTCTAACAGAATGAAAGGTCGACCCAAATATCTCATAGGCCGACCCTTGTGCACCTAACAGGTCGACCGCATTATGAAGAGGTCGACCGCCTTCACACCGTATTCGTATTGGATATGGATTCCAACACCACAAAGGTTCCACAATTGGACAAGGAAACGAATTGGGTCGACCCATTGACGTCCTAAATCTCTATAAATACGAATATAAGTCCCCTTCAACGCCTCCAAGTCTGAATTAGGTTTTTTTTTCGATTAAGAGCCTTTGTGAAGAAGATTGTTCGCGGTTGCTGTTGTACGCGTTGGAAGTGGTCGACCAGGTCTAAGGTGAGGTCGACCTAATGTACCATTCGTCGTCTTCTTTTCTAATGCGTGATTTCTACCGGCTAATTTGATATATTGTTGGGTGCAGAATTTCATTCGGTCGACCGTGACGTCAACCAGGTCGACCTGACGAGACAATTCTGCGTATTTGAGTTTAGGCCACAACACTTGTATTTCTGTACTTGCGAGGTAACCCAATTGGTCGACCTAATGGGTTTCAAGGTCGACCGTTCCTGTTTTTTTGGTTATTCAACCTGAATGTCGACTTTGGCTTTGATTGTATGACTATGTTGTGCTTGAAAAGGTCGACTGCGCCAGATATCTGGTCGACCTATCCTTTTTTCGGTTTAATTTTGAACTTACTTTTTGTTGTTAATTGTTATTTTCCTGCTGGATAGGTCGACCTAGGAATAACAGAGGTCGACCTTAATGGTTGTGGTAGTCACTATTTGTCTTCCAGGTCGACCTAATACTATGTCAGGTCGACCACGTATTTGTTTTTTGGTCAATTGTAGAAATTTGTAGTTGAATTATGATTTAAATTTTTCTTGAAACTGTTTAGACAATGACGCATGATGAGAAACTGCATCAAGATTTGGGTGAAATCATGAAATTGTTGAAAGCCACACAAGAGAAGCTGGTGGTGTGTCAAACACAAGTCAATGACTTTCAGAAGTCCATGTGTGATAGAGTGGAGCAATTGTCAGTTCGACTGACAGATATGACTGGGATGATGCATGACGGGTTTGAGAGGCTAGAAGGTGCTATCAAAGATATAAGTGCAGAACGAATGGAGAATGGCGGAAGAAATGGTAAAGGAAAGAAATTTGACTTTGGTAAAGAGGAAGAAGACCATGATGACTCTGAAAATTGCTACCAGAGCATAGACGATTTATTGAAAGAGCACATTTTAAAGGTATCCAAGTATATTCATATGTGATTGAAGATATTAGTATTACTATCATTAGTGCTAATTTGTTTTGATTATATGTTTGACAGAGTGAAACAACGAATGGCAGCAAGGGTTCCTCTCCTAAGTACAAGAGACCGCGATATGAAAGTGACTCCTACACCACTCCACAGAAGGATCAATTTGTAAGAAAAGGATTATTTAGTGATGATAGCGATGAAGAAGAATCTAAGAGTCCTTTCGAAAAGCACGGGGTAAGTTTACGTTACATATTCATCTATAATGTGTGTTTGTGTTCATATGTTACTTTAATTTTAACTATGATTTGTAGGTCATGAAAGTGGAGGGTCTAGAAGGATTCACCGAAAATCTTCAAAATCGAGTTGAAGACTTGTATTATGTTGTTACTAAAGAGAAGGCTGGGGACAAGAATTGGGACAAGTAAGACGTTTTTTAGTACGTGTAGTCGACCGGATCGGTTATGAGGTCGACCGCTTTTCCAATAAGGTCGACCGTGACTGTGAACAGGTCGACCTGTACGTTGCAAATCACAATTGACATTTCTGTTATTTTGATTTTTGCAGTTTGATCGTTGTGGACTTTTTTTCTGAAAACGTGCAACGACATTATTTGAGTTCGGTCATTAGCGAGAATAGCTGGGTTTGCTCATCAGTAAGTACTATACTACTACGACTTTCGTATGAATTGTGCACTATTTATGTTACGATTTATGATGATTTTGTGTTTGATTGTTGGATGGTAGGTAGTGGATTTGTGTGCAAGGGCACTAACAATGTCTGAAAAACATGATGTGAAAGAGCCAAATGTGTGGTATTTGCCAAATATGTTTTCGGTAAGAGCCGTAATGTCAAATTATTTGTCATAACCTAGTTATTTATATTGTACCATGTCAATTCATCTCAACTAAAACATGGTGCAGAAAATGGTACGCGCTAACATGAAGACCAATCAAATTCGTAACAAGTTGATGAATGATGGCGTGGTCTTTATGCCGAATGTCAGTTCATGCCAGAAGGTTAGTCTAGTCAATGTCCCTCTATCATTAAATTTCGAAAGTGCATTTGTTTGTATTCGCTGTTTATAACATATAGTGAGTGTTTCGTTGCTAGATATTTATGCCAGTTCTTGACGATGAAGCACGTCATTGGTTTCTGTATCTCGTCAATGTCCAGCAAAAAACTGCATTTTTGCTTGACAGTCTACCTTCAACTAGTGAGGCGAATCGTAGGCATAAATCAGCACTATGCAAGAAATTGGTAAGTGTTTCCTATAATTTTCTGACTATTAAGCGTCACGTATTATGCTAGAAACTTAAAATATTCATTATTTGTGTGTAGTTGTCCAATTTGGATGATATTTTCAAACCGGAGCGCATGAACAATGTAGGAGTACCAAATTTTGGAGATTTCAATTTTGATGATCTACGAGTTCAACGGCAAAGGAATAGTACTGAGTGTGGTGTGCACGTCATGCAGTGGATGCGCTATGGATCCAAGGATCTTGATAGAGTGGTGAGTATATCGTCAAACAAATAACTTGTTTAATTTACACTTTTTTTAGTTGTAACGAAATCTTACATGGCATAATGCAGATAGGAGAAGAACACAAATTACCGGCTCGAAAGGAGATTCTATGGTATCTGGCTACACATTTTGAAAACCTTGCACGAGAAAATCTTTTCAAGCATGTAGTAGATGAATGCATGGAACGAGGCAAAGAGAGACAGAGTTCAAACAAAAAAGCAAAGAAATGAAGTCGTTAAGTTACAATGTTGCATTATTTGGACCATACATTGAATTTGTATTTGCGAGATCGTTTCATTTTGGATTAGAATGTTTATCGTTTATTAGATTTGTTATACAATTATGGATGTGACTGAATTTACGATTTCAATCGTCTAGAACAAGTGGTCGACCACATACTCAAAGCGGGCATACCCAAAGGCAGAGCACATGTCGACCTCGTGACGCTTAAGGTCGACCTATGATACCGTAGCAAAGTCAAAAACCATGTAGAACATGAATGGAATCTCGTCAGTTTGGCCTTAATAAAATACGGTCGACCATTCGTGTCAAGAGGTCGACCTGTTTCACATTTATAAACAATGGTCGACCATTTCAGTAAAGAGGTCGACCTGTTTCACATTTACCCAAGACGGTCGACCATTTGTGCAAAGAGGTCGACCTTAATGAATCATGTCCTTGTACAATTAGGATTTTGTGTACTTGTCCTTGTCGAATTATGATTTTATATATCTTTCACCAATTGGATAAGGAATCCGTCTACATTATCTATAAATAGATGGGAGTCTGAAGACTTTAATCGTACTTCGATTTATGCAATTTGTTGGAGTGAAGTTGTAATATCACCGCTCTTATTGTGATCGGGTGTTGGTGGCGGTTTATTTTTATTCCGGTAGACCGTAACAATAAGTGGTCGACCTTTTTGCTAAGGTATGTCTCGTATGTGCTTGTTAATGCTTGTATGTGGTTAAATTTTTCCTACCATCCGGTCGACCACCTTCACCATCCGGTCGACCGTGCTTTTGTAATTATATGATTAGGTCGACCTTTCAGTAAATTCTGGTCGACCGCATGTTTGTTATTTAGTAATAAGGTCGACCGTACAGTTCATTCAGGTCGACCTGACGAGCGCTAATTGTGTATGTTTTGACATTAAGTTCGTATTCCGATCGTTTCAGGATGGATAACAGAGATGATACAGATGATAGAGATGATGATGAGGTTAACTTCGATGAGGAACCTAAGGATGCTCAAGAAGGAGCTACGGATAATTCAGATGATACAGATAATACGGATGATGAAGTGGTTGGGGATGATAATGAAACCGAGGGTGCTGAAGAAGAATTTATGGATGATGAAGAAGCTACTGAATATGAACAACAAATTCCTTCCATGGAGTTCCAAACATTAGAAGATGCAGAGAAATTTTACGATTCCTATGCTAAAGCGAAAGGATTTAGCGTTCGACGTAGAGATCTTCGGAGGAATCGTCGAGGAGTAGCAATTGGGAGGACAATGGTATGTTCGAGAGAGGGGACTAGAGATAAGATGCATATAGATAAATAAGGTCGGACTCGACAACATCGTAAGATGACAAGACATTATTGCAAGGCATCGTATACTGTACGCTTTGATCGGAATAAGAAAATGTGGGTTGTTTCTAAGTTTGAGAGGAAGCACTCACATCGTTGTTGCAATGAAGAAGAAACTCAATTCCTTCGGTCTCATCGAAATGTGAGTGAAGGAGACAAGGCTCTGGCGATAGGGATGCGATAGTCAGGAATAAAACAACGCAACATTGTTCAGTTCATGAAGAATAAAGTTGGAGGATATGAGAATCTGGGGTACACTCCAAAGGATTTGGACAATGCTGTTCAGCAATCTCGAACAGTTGACGACGATCTAATATGAGATGTTAACCGAACATTGGGTTACTTGCAAAGTAAACATACCTCTGATGCAGGCAGCTTCTTCAAGTACACAACCAACGATGAAGGTGAATTAGGCAATCTCTTCTGGTCGGACTCCACATCTAGAGCAGATTACCATTTTTTTGGGGATGTCTTGGCGTTCGATGCATGCTACAAGCGCAACAAGTACAATCGACCATTTGTTATGATGGTTGGTGTAAATCACCACCACCGTAACATCATATATGGTTTTGCCCAGTTGGATAACGAGACAATCCCCAACTATGTTTGGTTGTTGAATACTTTTCTGGAGTGTATGAACTCTAAGATGCCCACTTCAGTGATCACAGACGGAGACAAGTCTATGCGTGGTGCCATTGCTACTGTTCTGGTTGGAGTGCCTCACCGTCTTTGTATTTGGCATATTGAGACAAATGCGACAACGGCCGTTCATAATAAGGAGTTCGTTAGCGCATTCACTTACTTGGCGAAAGCACGAATATCGATTGAGGAGTTTGAGAGGCGTTGGGAGCATTTGATTAGTCAGCATGGTTTGTCTGCAAATAAGTGGTTGCAGAATTTGTACGCTGACAAATTACTGTGGGCAGAGGCATACTTGAAGGATATTTATTTCGGTGGACTCCAATCAACCTCGCGATGTGAGTCATGTAACCATTTGATAAATGGGTATGTGGGAACTCAATACAGCTTGCAACGTTTTGTTCAGGGCATTGATGAAGCACTGGAGGGGATGCGTTTCACGGAGGTGCAAGATGATTATACTTCTAGGCACACGAGGTTGGTCTGCAAGCATGCCCTTCGCACTTGGAAAATGCAAGTTGAAAGTATCTACACTCATCGTACATTTGCTATCTTCAAGTCTGAACTAGAGAATGAAGCTTCTTATGTATTAGCGGAGAGAAGAACTGAATCAGATGGGACAGAGACATTCATACTAAAGAACTACATGAACCCAGATCGGATAAGGCGGTTAACATTTACTACGTCCAATCAAGATCTAAAATGCGAGTGTGCATTATTTGAATCTAAGGGGTTTCCATGCAGACACATGCTTACAGTAATTAAAAATATGGGATACACCACACTACCCTCGTCGTGGTTCAAGCTACGATGGACCCAAAATGCGAAGACACTAAATCGTCATCCTGGAGTTGGAGGTGATGTGGGAGAGAAAGTTGGTCGACTGATAAGACATGGAGGATTGGCTCTAAAGTGTAAGCGTTTATGTGACATCGCGTGTGGTAGTGAATATGCTTTTAATCATGTCTCTAAGACGTTGGACGACCTAACTCAATGGGCAATTGAGTTCGCGAGGGAGAGAACGGACAACACCACACCAGCAAACCCTCCAGCACCCCTTCGAAGTGTGAAAGATCCAAAAATTGGGAAGACCAAGGGGACATTCAAGTCAGCACGAACTGCATCGGGCAAAAGTTTAAGAAAGTGTTCGAAATGTGGGAAATATGGTCATTTTTGCCCTAAGTGCCCGAAACAAAGTCCCAAAAAAGGATCTTAAATTTCTTCTATTGTTTTTTAGGAGTTTATTTATTTTTTTAATAACTGTGATTACATTGTATTTTCTTCGAATTATCTTAATAATTTATGAGTTAATTGATTGTTGGTTGAAATAAACAATAGCAATAAACGGTCGACCTCATACAAATTTCGGTCGACCTGACCATACACGGTCGACCGAACAAGTTAGTGCGGTCGACCGCGTATTTAATTCGGCCGACCAAACCGGTTTGTTTGCAACATCCACCCAAACCTCCCACAATCCTCTATTTAAGGAACCCTCTCCCACTCATTCTACACCACAATCAGAACCCTATCCCACCACATCCACCGATTCTTCCTCTCCTTTCCCTTCTTCATCTTCTTCTCCATTTTCCAAAAACTCCATTTTCCAAAAACTCAAAGAAAGCTTCATCCTCATCACTTAGAAGAAGAACAAGGTATAGCTTTCACTCCTCTGTTTCATTTGAATAGATTCTTGTCTTCTTCTTTTTGTTTTCAAAAAATCTAAAGATGTAAAAGAGGGATTTTTCCTTCTGCTCGTCAGAAGCGGTCGACCTGTTCATCATCGTGGTCGACCGCAACTGGCTTTTAATCTATTTTATTTCTGTTTTATGGACTGAGGTCGACCTATGATGATATTGAGGTCGACCAGTGAAGTTCGAGTTGAGATTTCTGGCCTTATTATTTAGATATGTAGCTTGAAAATATGGACTTTGTCCTTCTGTTCGCCAGATGCGGTCGACCTTTTCATAATCATGGTCGACCGCATCTGGCCTTAAATCGATTTTTATTTCTGTTTTATGGACTGAGGTCGACCTATGATGATATTGAGGTCGACCTGTGAAGTTCGAGTTGAGATTTCTGGCCTTATTATTTAGATCTATAGCTTGAAAATATGGACTTTTTCCTTCTGTTCGCCAGTTGCGGTTGACCTTTTCATAATCATGGTCGACCGCATCTGGCTTTCAAGCGATCTTATTTCTGTTTTATTTGTGCGAAACTAACACTGGTCGACCGCTTCTATTTATGAGGTCGACCGAATCTGTTTTGCACTCAATTGATACGAGCATTTGGGCCATTTCTTTTGTTTTAATTTAGCCGAGGTCGACCTATGATGCTTCTGAGGTCGACCTATGAAGGCAAAAGTTCGATTTGTGCCTTTGTCTTTGAATTATTTGTGCAAAACTAACACTGGTCGACCTCTTCTATTTATGAGGTCGACCGAATCTGTTTTGCACTCAATTGTTACGAGCATTTGGGCCATTTCTTTTCGTTTTAATTTAGCCGAGGTCGACCTATGAAGGCAAAAGTTCGAGTTGTGCCTTTGTCTTTGAATTATTTGTGCAAAACTAAAACTGGTCGACCTCTTCTATTTATGAGGTCGACCGAATCTGTTTTGCACTCAATTGATACGAGCATTTGGGCCATTTCTTTTGTTTTAATTTAGCCGAGGTCGACCTATGATGCTTCTGAGGTCGACCTATGAAGGCAAAAGTTCGATTTATTTGTGCTATTGTCTTTGAATTATTTGTGCAAAACTAACACTAGTCGACCTCTTCTATTTATGAGGTCGACCGGATCTGTTTTGCACTCAATTGCTACGAGCATTTGGGCCATTTCTTTTCGTTTTAATTTAGCCGAGGTCGACCTATGATGCTTCTGAGGTCGACCTATGAAGGCAAAAGTTCGATTTATTTGTGCTATTGTCTTTGAATTATTTGTGCAAAACTAACACTGGTCGACCTCTTCTATTTATGAGGTCGACCAGATCTGTTTTGCACTCAATTGCTACGAGCATTTGGGCCATTTCTTTTCGTTTTAATTTAGCCGAGGTCGACCTATGATGCTTCTGAGGTCGACCTATGAAGGCAAAAGTTCGATTTATTTGTGCTAAACTTATTGAGGTCGACCTGTGATGATATTGAGGTCGACCTCGGGCCATTTAAATCGATTGAAAGCCAATTGTGACTTTCAGAAGGAGTGCAGTGCAGGACATTAGGCCACCTTGCATAGCAAGGTGGTCTAATGTCCTGAACTGCACTCCTACTGAAAGTCACAATTGCCTTTCAATTGATTTAAATTTTCCGAGGTCGACCTATGTTTTTTCTGAGGTCGACCTATGATTTTCAATCGATTTAAATTTTGTACTTGAATTGTTACGGGTTTATTCGACCCATTCTCGTTTTAAATTAACTGAGGTCGACCTATGATTCTTCTGAGGTCGACCTATTCTCGTTTTAAATTAACTGAGGTCGACCGCTTTATGGAGTGGTCGACCACATATTGTTCAATTCGAAAATGTGACTAACGTGTATTCTTGCTTGTTTAATAAGAAAAGAAAGTCACAAAAAACTGCTGCCTCAAGTTCGGAATGGGAAGAGTTCAATCCCAAACTGTTCCAGACCAAGGATCAAAGTGACAACTATGAAGAGAAGAGAATGCATAACCGCAGGGTGGCTCCTGGAAGGCCATTGACGACGGATGCGTATTCTCATTTCGAGAATTACGGGTTTCTGGGACCCTTCATCGAGCAAGAGTGGCTGAAGGTGATATCTCTCAATGTACCATACTACCCAAAACTGGTACAGTACTTCTACAACAACATCGTCTACGAGCGCAATGCAAATGGATCCATTCACGCATTCAAATCCTATGTGAATGGGGTGGCGATGCGCATCAGCAAGAATGTGTTGGCGCAAGTACTTGAGGCTCCAAACGAGGGGAAGAGAATCAATTCTTACGGTGCTTGGAATGAAACGCATTTCACGAGAGCCAAGCAAATCCAGACGGTATGTGGTCTTGATGAAGAGGAAGATGCTCAGGGGCGCAATAGGCCAACGTGTAACCACCTGACAGCTCAAGCCAGAGTTCTTCACCACATGCTTTCCTACAACATTCTGCCAAAGGGTGGACATCGGGAGACAGTCACCTACTTCGACATGGAGCTCCTCACCAACCTACTGTTAAGCGAGAAGGTGAACTTGCCATACTTGATCTTTAACCACATGCTTACTGCTGCAGAGAGTTCAAACAGGAATCTTCCCTATGGGATGATCCTCACTGTGCTATTTGAGCATTTTAATGTGAATTTAAGTGAAGAGGTGGGGTTAAGAATCTCAAGGCATGAGTTCTATACTGTTTCATCTCTGAAAAAGATGGGCTTTGAGCTGCGTAATTGTGAGTATGTCAGAGTAAACAATGCTCATGGTGGTGATGATGATGATGATGATGATGATGATGAGGGTGATGAAGGAGCTCGAGACGAGCCAATGGCGGAGGCACAGAGTTCAACTCCACCGATCACCTTACAGCGTGTGTGGGAGCGCATGGATGGCATGTACGAGTACATGGGCCAGATGTCCACCCAGATGTCTGGCATGCACGACTACATGGGGCAAATGACCGCCCAGATGAGCACAATGCAGGTGACCGTGAATGAGATGCGAGATTAATGGCGATCTTTTAGCGGAAGATACATGCATCCCACCACATCCGACCACCATCATCCTAGCACCACCAATGAAGAAAATGTGGATGAGAGAGAGGGGGGGAGATGAGTAGGAGAAATGAGTTTTTATATTGTGTGTTGTAGTGGTCAAAACGATTGTTGAGTGTTATTCTGTTGTTTTTTTAGTTTTATTTTTATGTGTGAACAATTATGATTTCTGTTTTATTTTTAGTTGTTATGCTATGAATTGATGAGTCCTTGTTATAATTATTTATGACTAATTATGATGGTCTGAAACATAATTTATACGATTAAAAGAACCACACAAATTGACATACATAAGCAAAAAAGACACGGGGCATAGGGTGACTTTCTTGTATTCGGTCGACCTCGTACCGGATTAGGTCGACCGCGAAACCAACACTTGATCTTGATTTTACGTCAAATAATTGGACACTTTGATATAACACTTATCTTCTATCTGGTAGACCTCTTTCCTCATCTGGTCGACCATTTTGTTAATGACTGCCATCAAGTGGTCGACCTATATACCTTAGGTGGTCGACCATGTTGTTTCTGGTGCCAACGAAATGGCCGACCCAGGTTTTATTCTGGTCGACCAAAAATAACAACTTAAACTAAGTGCGGTAGACCAGGTGGTCGTTGAGGTCGACCGCAATGCTTTCTCGTGCTGCCCAAATTAGTCGATTCGGTCGACCGCCTTCAGCAATAGGTCGACCGAAAAGTGCATGTCACCGTGACATGCATGTCATAGTAGGCATACCCAAAAACTAATATTAACTTTTTTTTTTAACGGGAGAGGCGTCTTAAAGATTGAATGGCTAAACCTCGCCCTAACTTCCTTTATCGTCCTAACTTAATACATAAAATTACTAAACTAACCTTTAATTAACAAAAGGAAAAACAACAAAACAAACGACACTGCAATTTCTTCATCTTCTTTGTCACCGTAACTTTACCTTTAATAATCCTCCATCATCTTCATCCCCCCAGCCTTCTTCGGATATGGGATGTTGCTTCCGGAGGCGTCTTGACCAGCTAACACAGTGAAACCAAGGAGAAACCCAGCAATAGAAACATTTAAAATCAACTGTGCAAGGAACAAATTCTCACTTGCAGCATTGCCGAGCCTCCCAACTAAAACATCCCCCTAGGCTTGTTTGAAATCAACGCAGAAAACAAAGGAGATTGCTCTACTCTAGTCAAGATCGCCACGCCGGCGGTGACTTGTCGGTCAACTGCGCAAGGAAACAAATTTGGCCACTTGCTGCTGCATCACCGAGCCGGCCAACTTAATTAAGAGGAAGGTGATTGAACATTGGATTCCATCTAGCCAACTTAATTAAGAGGAAGGTGATTGGACATTGGATTTGATTTTTATAATATAAAATTAAATTCAGAAATAGAAAAGGAAAAGGATAAAGAAGTGATTGTCAGTCTAAATTTAGGGCGATTACAAAAAAACTAGGGCGACAATTAGCAACCCCTAAAGATTGAATGACTAAAGATTTAAAGATCGTCACAACCTTCATGATTGTTAATTTTGTTTTTTCCCCAAGTAATCTACAAAAATTATAATAGCAAAACATGGGTCAGATTTTCAGGATTTAAAAAATGCAGCAACCAGAGGGTTTCCCGGAAGGGCAAACCTGTCATTTCCAACCAATTTAATGAAGCTCTGCGTTTTGCTTCAAACCGCCCCGCTGGACAACTTAGACCGCTGAATGGGCCTAACAAAGGCGGCCCAATTCAGGGCGACGCATATACGGCCCCAAACACCGACGCATATAATATAATCTCCTCTCCGCTAATCTTTTTCTGTTTTTTGTCTCCATCAAGTTGGGTCTAAATTGATCAATTCGTGTGCGGCAAGCGGTATGATTTTTTGTTTTTCTGAATGTGCGCCATGACTAGAGATGTCTATAATCTATACACAATTGGGGGTTCCGTATTGTTCAAGTTGCCAAAGACACAATTGGGTAACCCAGAATCCACATAATCCATAATTTAAATTACATGTATTGTGGCTTTGTGTGATTGGGAACCATTATGGATATAATTTAGTCAAGCATGTACTGTTACGTTCTACCCTTATCAAGGATGTTAAATAAGCCATTAAGTCTGTTTGACAAGTGCTTTAAGGTTTTAAGGTCAATCGAGTTCGCTTAGTTTAAGTCGGTTTTAACATAATATGTGAGAAAACCTCTAATATCAAATAGATTATACATATATTTGACATATTTGAAAACAACTTCAATAATCTATATTCATATATTACCAAATTAATTCTTATATATATATGGTGACTTCTACGGTGCCCAGGGCAAAATCCGGGGTACGGGTACCTTGGCCGATCTTAACCATTCATTCTCAATCTCCACGGCTCATGTTTGTTGAACCTAACTGCGCCACTAAATAACTAAACAAATTACAAAAAGCCTCCTTACGCATTAAGATTGTTTTCATCCTAGTCCAACTAACTGCCCCGATTAAATTAAATGGATTAAGACTGCAAACCCAATTGGGTAGACCCACTGCCGCCCTAACCAATTTCCAGTCTGCCTAACCAATTACACGATCCCTCTCTCGTCTACGAGGGACGCCCCTTCACGGTTCCAAGAGAAGCTCCCCATCCAATTTGAACTCTCCAACTTAATCATCTTTTTGAATCCCAATTCCTTGTTTGTTCTTCGCCATTTTATTTCCCCTCGCCTATCTCTTTCTAACACGATTACGGCGACCATGTCTATTATTGTGTTCATCAAACTTTTCATTTTGCTAACCCTAGGGTTCATGTCGCTAGTGCTTTGTCATCTTGTCTTACCGTTATTGTCATTTTCTCGAAACTTCTATCACTCAATGAAATTAAGGTTTTCTGATATGTAGTGTTCGTCTCGCCCAATGCTGTCAAAAGCGTGATTCTACCTAAAAGAGAAAAGGGGTAAAATCGAAAAGCGGTGAAGCAAAGCGTAAAAGCGTAAGTTTTTTTATGCATCCTGTATAATAGTTAAAAATCTGTTAAGTATGACATAAACTATGTAAATATAAGTGCACAAAGTTTAGATAAAAAGAATAAATACCTTCAATTCATGTCTAAATTAGAATAAACTCATAATATCTTAACAATAACTTCATAAATATAAATCATAACCTGCATACGAGTTAAAAATACAAATTCTCACAACTAGTTTAAGTTTACATAATAACATACGAGTTTAATAATCCAAGTTCTCAAAATCAAAGCACACAAATGTTATAAAGGATAGAAGGAAAACTACATCAATTCATCGGTTTCTATAATCTCCCATCATCAAAAGTTGTCATCCTTTTTCATATTATGAAAACTCAGCCATTGATTTGAGAAAGTTAGATCGATGTAGGATCCAAGATGGAAACGAAGAGAAACCCCATTTCATTTAGCTTATACAAATTCGGAAAACAAAGAACCAAAGCTCCAATAAAAAAAAGTATGAAAAAGCAAGGAATGGATCAGAACATTGGCTTGAATATCTCCATAGGAGATACATTTCGGACAGTATAATCAATTTAGATCATCTAGGAAAAGTATCATCACATCCACAACGAAACACAACTACTCAAATTGATCCAAAATTTAGAAATCATCAAAAAGGGGGTTGGAGTGAAAACCATCATAAACCTAAAAAAGATTCCACAGAAGCAACATTGAAGCTGTTTTACGGTCTGCAACTCCGCATCATGGTTAGGGCACGATTTGGCCGCCCGCATCACCTGGTGGAGCAACATTGAAGCTGCTGTACGATCTGTACAATCCGACATTGGTGAAGTGGTGACGGGCTAGGACAAGGAAGAGAAGGAAACTAACCTGTTGTGGCACCGATGAGTTGCGATAGGCAAAGACGAGTGCGACGGGTGCTGCCGCGTTGGAGGCTTGGAGGAGCTATCGAGTGCGACGACTAGAGCTTTGCTGACAAACTGGCGGCGACGGTTGTGGAGCCTTGTATCAGCTTCGAATTCTTCACTGGAGTTTGGAAGGCCTGCATCGCGATGGCGGCGACATGCAATGATAAGTGCAGAGGGCGGGGCCTACCTCGTTGGAGTGCATGAGATAGGCGACGAACGATTAGGGATTGTGGAAGATCTCAGGCCAATATCCACCCCATTCCCTTTTTTTTTTGTCCGAAGTGATTGAAACGACGCCCTTTTGGTTTGGTGGAGACAGTTTTCTCCTTTGCTTGGAATCGGGTAAAATCGATGTGAAAACACGTTTTATCCTATTTCAACGATTTTAACGATTCTACTAACGCTTTTGACAGATTTTGAGTGAAAACCGATTTTATTAGTGATTTGAAACGTTTTCCTACCCTAGAAACGTAAAATCGTACATTTTTACGGTTTAAAGCGCGATTTTGACTACACTGGTCTCGCCTAGAGGATTGAGGAAGGAGATGAAGAAGACAGAATTTGATTCGAATCGGATGTAGAGGTCTTCTTAATTTGTGTTTATGTATTAACGGTGCGTTTAGGACTAATTCTAGTTGGATTGGGTCTGATCATTGATTTTTGCAGGCTTTTAAATAACATTCAAAAGTGGGCTTGTACATGATCCATGCAATATTCAAGTGGGCATGGACTGTGCGAGCCCATTTCATTTCTCCTGCCGTATCAATTCGTGCGCCAACCCTAGTTTAACTAGCATGACTTACCCTAGTTTAACCTACATGAGTTACCATTATCATTACATATCTTCCGTAATCTTCTAACTCTTGACATCCCAGACTCAACCGTCTCCATCACACTCACGTCTCCAGACTCAACCCCCACGATCACTTTTTCTTACACCTACATTCTCTCTCTCCTCCATCTTCACCTTCCCCTTGTTCCTTCTTCCTCCAGACTCCATGGCAAAGAAAAGTAGATCATTTGCGGAAATGGGGATACTATCTCTATCAAACGAAGATTGTCGATCCACTGCCAGTCTCGGTGACTATCTTTCATTTACAAGCAAAACTGCCATTGTCGCCGAGTACGAGTTCATCCACCTAAGTCCTTTCCCTACAGAAGTGAAGACGTTAATAAAAAATCTTGGCTGGGAAAATTTCTTTGTTCTCCGGAGTCGAGGAAGCACAAGTTACTGCCCCCATGTGGTGAGGAAGTTTTACCACAATCTACAGCTTTCTGGTCCCTGTGATTCTCATCTGGTGTCAATCTTCCTCGGACATAGAGTCTGCTTTCAGCCTCATCAATTTGCTGAGATCCTTGATCTTCCTGCTGAAGGACACCCCATTGATAGCATAAGTGATCTTGGGCGGCTATATGATTTTGAGTTTGAAGTTGAACTGGCGAAACTCACGAAGGGGCACATCTAGGCTTCTTTCCTCCTAGATCCTCTTCGATTCCTCCACCAGTTGATTGTCAACTGCTTCCTTCCAAGATACCGTGGTCATTCCATTATTCGTAAACTTGACTTGTTTATCCTTGTGCAAGCTCAAAGAGGTGTTCCTGTTAACCTCGCATCTCTAATGTGCTTGAACATGGTCGAAGCTGCTCCCAAAGGGAAAAACTGGTATACTGCCTTTCCCTATGCCACCTTCGTCACCACCTTTCTTGAAAGGGTTGGGATGGATCTGAGCGTTTATGTTAAGGAGGACCAGTGCGCTTATTTGCCAGTGTACCGTATAGCCGAATTGACCAATACTTTTATTGAGAATCGGCATACGGAGCATCAAGAGACCCCTGAGGCCTCCTCAAGCAAACGTCCTCGGCTTACATGAGAGTCGATTGATGCAGGGCGGGGTGGAGCGTTGGAGCAGCTAAGGGGCCAGCAATGGATGTCTTCTGTTAACAAGTTTACTAAGTCGTTGTTGGGTTTTTTTTTCCAGTCTTTTGTATTTTCCTTTATTCTCCGGCACTCAAAACTGTCAGGTACTGAGGGGAGCCAGTACATCATCTGAATAAGAAAGTCTCCTATTTTGATTTCTGAAATGTCCATACCTGGATTTTTCTATGCATGTAGTATTTTTTGAATTTGCCATGGCTAGGATCCCTAAGACAGGTGACGAGATACAGTAATGGTCATCTCCAATGGTGCAATTTTTGTGACTTGCAAGATGATGTGGCAAGGAGGTGCAATTGCATCTTTAAATTGCTACGATGTGAGAAGCTATTGCAAGGGTGCAAATTTGCATAATGTGCAATTCTTCTTGCAATTCAAATGGACCCGCTGGTGGGCTCTTTTTTACTCTTTTTTAAAGAATTTAGATGATGGAGATGATATATAAATTGTTTAGTAGTGGTAAATTAATATGTTGATCCCACTCATTGAAATTGCATTTGGATTTCATTGTTGTAGAGAGGATGAAGTTGAGAAGTGGTGTTTTCTCAAAATTATAGAAGTGGAAGTAGGGACTACCTATGAAATTGCAAATGAATTTCATTGGGGGAGATTTTAATCCGCTTTTGTTCTAAGCAGTTCCAATTAGGTCGAAGAATGTGTTACTTATTTCATCTTCAATTTTTAATGGTTTTCGAAAATTATGGTTTTATTTATATTTGGTCACAAGTATAGTGATGATGATAGGCGTGAATAGTATGGATTTTAAATGGCTTGATTATAATAATTTTTTATCTATGGTGATTTTTTTCCCTTTTTCATCAAGACTCATGCTTCTTTTATTCCCCTGGTGAATCTATCATGCCTCGTTTATAGTAAAATACCCTTTTAATTATACACAATAAAGAATCCATTAATTATGTAAGCCTTTTTATTATATTTATTAATACAATGAATTCTCTCACTAAAAGGGGAGTGCATACATCGTTGGTGGAAATTCAAGGAATGGAAGCCTTTCCATATCCTAGGAACATTAAATTAATTACCTAAGAATCTTTTTGTGAATACGCCCACAGGTGGCGTACAAAAGCTGTAGATGTTCAACCTCCTCTATCAGAGAAAGAAATGGTGTCAATCTTCTTCGACACACTCAAGCCTCCCTACTACAACAATGTGGTAGGGATTACCACGACTAACTTTGCTGATCTGTTGATAATCGGAGAAAGGATAGAAAAAGGGATTAAGCAAGGCAAGATGGAAATATCAGAAGGCTTTGTGAGGCTAAGCCAGAACAAGAGAAAGGAAGAAGAGATGTATTCAACCTATAGAGAAACAAAAGAGAAAACACGGAAAGTAAATTCTCAAAAGAATCAAGCTCTCCCATATGTTGCAACTACCACACCAATATTGCAACCTCCGAACTTCATGAAATCAATAATCCAAAATCCAACACCGATACCACGACAAGGTGTTAATCGAGATGTTAGTATCCCAAGGAAAGCAAAAAGGGGATTTGACCCTATCTCGGTCACATATACTGAACTCTTTCCTCGATTACTCCATGATCGTCTAATCACTCCTATTCCGGGCGAGACTCTGCAACCTTCATTTTCAAGGTGGTATAGGCTCGATAAGCATTGCGATTACCATTCCGGAGTCCAAGGACATTCAGTGGAAAATTGCAACGCTCTCGATAAGGGTTCAAGACATGGTGAACGCCGGATGGTTGAAGTTTGAATAAGAGGAGATCGTTTACACGTCAATAACAACCCGTTGCAGACTCGTGGAAGTCAATAAGCACAACCCCAAATAAATATCGAGATAGTTCGCCACGATAAAGATGTATCACCTTTTGCTTTCATCATAAGAAATAAAAGGTTACTCAGGTTTCGACCTTCTCGGAGCATTTTGTGATCATTATCAATCTCGATTTCGGATTTTGCATCAATGGTCCCTATCTTTCCAAGTGATAAAAGTCTATTTCACGGATTTTTACCTAAATTTTCTAAAACAAATCATAAATCAATGTCATGTGTTCAAGTTAAGCCATGGGATTATCATACCAAACAACTATGAGCACCCTACTGGTGTTGAGAGATTACGAACACCCTACTGGTGTTAGAAATTTTGAACATCCCACTCTTGATGAGAGTACAAAAAGCCAACTTATGTTGAGAGTATAAACATCCCACTGGTGTTTGTAAATTATGCGAGATAATAGTCAAGGGATGTAAAGGGGATATGACATCAGGCTATTTTAAGAATCTTGTCACATTTAGCCAAATCTCGTCACCAAAATAATGTTTGAAAAACTATTCAATTAGCCCAGCCATCAAGAGAGACACTCATGTTGTCGGCCATCAAGACAAAGCATAACATTTTGGTGCTTGTGCTCAGTGGAAGAATTAGTGAAATCCATAGAGGGCATTACGAAGTCAAGCAAGTCCCACAAACGTGAAAATTTCAAAAGGGAAACAACAACAAAAAAAAACATTGTGGGACTTACCATTTGCCCCTTTCTATGTTATTTGGAGTCAAACCATTTGCAAAAAGTCAAGATATATGCCAACCAATATCCAAAAAGAAACAAGGAAGAAGCTCAAACAAAAGCTTACGTGATAAGAAAACTCATGCAGTCACTACCACTACACAAAAAGAACTCCTCAGCATACCATTTTGGGTTGAAGCAAGAGTTCATTTGCTTCCTACTCATTCTTGCCTCTCAAAACCAATATTTCAAGAGAAGGGGGCAATACAAGCTATAGATACACTCTCTGGAAACCACCAATATTTCCAAGAAAAAGGAAGACTTCCTCGATGAGAGAACCTACAAACTTTATACGAATCTAATATTTCCATCAATTAGCCACATTGTGTTGGGGGGCAAGCCAAAAATTCCCTGACAAATGTCTTCATATGGCTAAAATGTCTCAAAGATCTTCCTTGCATCAGTGTCTCGACCCTGCGTTACAAGAAAATATAATTTCAGGACGAAAAGATCCTCACGATCGAAGGCAGAATCAACCAACAACCTCCTTCCATGAAAAATCATATACCTCCATGACAAGACAGTATGAAAATCATCTAAATCAATCACACAAAGCTCTCATCCGATCGTCAACATGGACAGAGTCATCTCATAGTGACAGGAATCTTGATGGTAGCTGAAGTGTCGTAAACTTAAAAAGTTCCATAGGGATGAGTGAAAGCAAAATAAAGGTTAAGGAAGAGAGAGAGATTATGGATATTCTCATGGCTCGATTTGCACTCTTCTTGAAACAAAAATTATTTTGAGCATTATGAAAACAAAGTTTGTGGCATAAGTCACACAAGAAAATGTATTTGCTCAATTTGCACACACTTCCCTAAACAAAGAGCTTCATTATCTAAAAATGAGTTTTCACTTTGTTATTTCAACAAAGTTCTTTTCAGACGTTGTTGCATTCATCCCAAGTCGAGGATGATAAAAATCACTCTTTGTTCCAGAAGATGGAGAATGAATAACATATCCTTGGGGGCAAAATGGGGGCAATTTAGAAAAAAGTTCAAGGTACTAAGTAGCTAGACTACTTAACTTGTCAACTCCCCTATTTATGAAGAAATTTTGGAGAACTCGAAGACACTCAAGTTCCATGGGACCAGCTGGTCAACTAAACTATTCTCCAATGACATACTTGCAAGAAGAAGCACAATATACTCTGTCACTAAGGAATACACAACTCCATAGAAGTCCGTGCGACCTACCTAGGGCAGAAAGAAGGAAAAGAATACCATCTCAAGACTCCCTGTATCTCATATTGGATCAATCAAAAGAATAATTCGAAAAGCCAATCCTGACAAGACATACCTCAAGATGATAGATCTTCATAACCAAGCAAAATATCGGTTACATCGCCACAAATACCACCAAGGGCAAGACCCCTGGTCGAGCGGATTATTCCAAACCCTAAGCCTAAAAGGTTGGGTTTCCCATTCAACATGTATCAAAGCAACAAATTACCCAATATCCCTACCCCTGCACCACAGGGGCGGATACTCAAAAGCTTGCACTATCGAGTTTCGAGCTCAACTAAGGATCAAGTCTTCCAAAGTCGATGACAAAATTCCTGGTGGTTGATCGATTTTAAGAAACCCAAGACCAACAACAAAAACAATGTATTTTTCGTATAACATTCATACACATCATCATGATACATCATACTATCATTTCTGAAAACATGTCCATCTTTACTTTAGACATGCATTGAGCGTCTCATAAGAACCTCATAAATTGTCTGCTTCAACTTTCAAAGTTTACCAAGATCCCAGAAAATATCGCATCTAATTTCATACTAGAAACCCCCATTCCCGCGTTGGCGAACGCTATATAAATACGTCCCCGCGTTGGCAAACGCTATAGAAAAAACGTCTCCGCGTTGGCAAATGCTATATAAACACTGTCCCGCGTTGGCGAACACTATATAAACACGTTCTCGCGTTGGCGAGCGCTATATAAATACGTTCCCGCGTTGGCGAATGCTATATAAACACGTCCCCGCATTGGTGAGCGCTATATAAATACGTCCCCGCGTTGGCGAGCGCTATATAAATACATTCCCTCGTTGGCAAATGCTATAGAAAAACGTCTCTGCGTTGACAAACGCTATATAAAAATGTAATTCTCCGCGTTGGCGAGCTCTATCAAAACACGTTCTTGCGTTGTCGAATGCTATAGAAATGCATTCCCGCGTTGGCAAACGCTATATAAAAATGTTCTCGCATTGACGAATGCTAACAAAAACGTAAATTCTTCTCGTTGGCGAACGCTATATGAACACGTCCTCGCGTTGGCGAATGCTATAGAAATACGTTCCCGCATTGGCAAACGCTATATAAAAATGTTCTCGTGTTGACGAACGCTAACAAAAACTATAAGTTTCTCGCGTTGGCAAACGCTATATAAAAATGCAATTTCACCCATTGGCAAATAAAATGCAAAAACGTAAAGCTCGCGTTAGCAAACGCTATAGAAAAATGTGAAATCGTCGCAATTAGCATTCACGATGCAATCACAAACATATACTTGTAATTCCAATGACCTTCAAGCCTGACTTTTCGTGTTACGATACAATTATCAGGAGAGTCTACAAAATGTGGTGTCTTATCAAGAACTTTGTATAACTATTTATACAAAGAGATATACAAAGGGGGGCAACTGTTGACACCACATTTTGTCTGGATCGATACTTATTGTCACTTTTAAACTTATGAAGCTATCTCCCAGCAGTTGAATAAGGATTGTTCATGTTATACGAGAATACGATCTTTGATTCAAGTTTTATACAAGATGAAGCATTCAAGGTCAACGCACAAAAGAGTTGTATGCATGAGGAAAGTACAAGATCGTATTATTGAAGAATTCAAAGGCCGGTACAGTCATCGACGCCATTACAAAAGTTTGTACACTCCTAATCAGTCAACTGAGTTTACAAATACAAGGCTGGGAAGTAAAAGTCCAATACACTTGAAAAGCCCACACCAGCAGCCTACAAAACAAAGAAAAGGGATCAGCTAATTCAGGCCCAAATACGTATGTAAAGCTCAAGTAAAGACATCAAGTCCAAGAATCATAAAACCAGGCCCGCGAATTGAGCCCAAGTTGTCTTAGAAGCCCAGGGGACCAAATTCAGATGCTGGTTTGGCCCAACTCGGCCCAAAGCAACAAAGCAAAGAGCCAATCTTATTTACCCCTGACCAGTCAGAAGTCAGAACCAACCAAGCAAGGTGGAGGTCTCACAATTGGCCTCAAAACTCTACCAATAAGAAAGAAGCACGCTAGTTTCAGCCTCAGCAACAAGAAATGATCATGTGACACGTGGCATATACTTTCGATATTAAATAAGCTCTCTGGGCTCTTGTTTAGGAGGGGGTGGAGTCGCTGCAGAGAAGGGGGATCTACCATAAACACTTTCTTCTTTACACTCATTATTGTAGTTCAGTTCACAAATTGAGGGGAAAAGGTCACACACATAGATCCGACCATTTTCAGTGTGGAAATTTGCATAAAGCAGAAAGTGGGCAGTATACAGATTTGCAAGGAGCCGTTTTGGCCAAGGAATCGAATCAGGTTTGCTCTTGCAACACAGTTCCTTTCTCAATAACATTTCATTTAATTCAAGCCTCCTTATTACCATGCCTTTGTGCTAGTTAATCCACCTATTCATTTCTATTGAAGTGATTATGTTTAAGCACTAGTATTGAGTTTGTAACATGCTAACTACTTATATGGAGTTAGCAACATGTAACAACTCGTATTGATTTTTTTTTCTATCCTTTACATAGTCAGATTTCATTTAATTTTAGTTACTTACTTTCCATCTAATAACTAAGTCATACGACGGTACTCTTAAGACTATTTGCTCTAAGTGGAGTAGTTCAATCGCTTTTTTAGTTATAAATCTACCATTTGTGATTGTTTTTTATCATGTTTTGCAAAAAAAAGGTGGCATGTACCAAACACCATATAGGCATATACACAGAGAAGTTATAGATCCAGCAAACCATAACCACCAAACTAACATAGTCAAGAAAATACTATAATAAAACCCAATCAGTAAAATACAACCAAATCAACAAAGTTGCATAAAAACTTTTTTAAACTTTATTTTAGTTTAGCCAATCGCAAGCAGTAGCGGCGAGGATCAAGGGCCAGATTTTGGTATTTTTAAGTTGTTTTGATTTTTAGATAAATTTTGTTAGGGCAATGATTGGCAGAATAAGGGCCGACAACTCACTCACATAAACAACCATTTTTACCAAAATACAGATCTGCAATCAGATTCCAAACTCTCAATGATAACCCGTTTTTTGTTCAAGTTCCCAAATCACACTAAGCTGAGTTAAGAAACCTTACCCAGACCTGTCAATTTCAAAACCTGCGCAGAGACCAAAATCGAATAAAACCAATACCATTCAAGAAAAATAAATAAAAATTAACCGAAGCAATACTCACCTGCCGCCGCGGTTGTCAACTCATCGCCGACGTAGTTTTGCAGACAGGGATCTTGGCCGCCAAAGATCCACTTCTTCTCCTCCACTCAACTGGAAAAAAAAACATATTAGAACCCATAAACTAGAAAAAAAACCAATAAACAAAAAAAGTTTCAAGCCTACCTCATTTTACCCTCGGTCTGATCCCTTCTCCCCTCGCACAAAACCAAATCGAAACCCAGGAAAAATCAGAATCCCTCATTGAACTAGAAAACCAAAGAAAACTCCACATGCAAACCTAGAGTCGACCCCTTACCCTTGCTGCAATCATCGCCGCCGAATCCTCCTTGATTTTTGTCGCCGCCAGAGGAACCCAGGACCGGCGAACCATGGTCTCTTCTCACCTCCCCCCCCCCCCCCCCCCTCGTCGATCCATAATCCAGAAACCAAACATACCAAAAACAGAAAATTAGTATAATCCGAAACAAAAATTAAAAAATAGAAAGAGAAACAAACATGCATGTACAGATTCGAGAGGGGGAAGGTCGTCGTTTTCTTTTGGTGTTCGGCGGCTAGGGTTTCTAGATCTCTAGGGGCGAGAGTGAGAGATGAGAGAGACGAGAGAGAAGAAGATGAGGGCGACGCTCTCTTAGTGTGGGGCTGTGGGCTGAGTGGCTAGGGTTTATTTCTGTTTCTCTGGAGAGAAGAAGAAAGATGAGAGTGAGTGAAGAGAGAGAGAGAGAGACGAGAGAGAGGGATGAGCGGCCGCCGCTTTGCTTAGGTTTAGGATTAGGGTTTCCGAAAAGACGTTTATATACCTCGTCGATCACAATTACCGTTTTGTCCTTAGGGTTTCCGGAAATTAACGGGGACTTGCCACCGCGTTTTTGCGCAATTACCAAACTGCTCTTCCCCCTTCTTTGCACTAAAACGAGATCAACAAAAATTCGTGGTCAACTTGTTTCGAACCCTTGTTCTAGAGGTCGAAAACGGTCTGGGTCTAGCAACTTAGCTATTGGGATGCTGGCCCATCATGCATAAATATAATCATCCCATTTATTTTTATTTGTTTTAAACTCCTTAATATGAAATGTTAGATGTGAATTAAGTTTATCTCGTTTCTTTTCTAATACGTCAAAATACTTCCTAGTAACTTAAATTCTTATGTTCTCTTTTCATAATTTCATAATAATCCATTTAAATTTTATTAACAAAAATTATAATACGAGAACCACGATCAGCGGAACGTGGTAATAATTTTATTTAAAATCATCAAAGTTCTAACGAACTACGTGGACTTTGATCCCGTCTAACGGGTACGTAGTCAGCCGATAAGGTTCGAGTCCAACTAACCAATTAATTCCATCTTTAAATTTTACGTCAGTGGGCGTATAATTAAATTACAACTAATACGATAAAATCATTAAATGGTCCAGTAGGACCCCAAAAATATAAAATAATTACTAAAAATACACCCAACTAATATGAAACTTATCGACTTAAGTAGTACCGATTTAGAGCGTTGTGGGGTGTGATTTCACTTCCCCACACGTAACCGTACTCCCAAACCCATATCTCTTAACCGCAGACCAAGCCCTGGTTCTTACCTAAGGTTAGAGCCGGCCGAAGAGTGTTCGATCCACTCCAAGTAAGATCGATGGTGACTCCCAAAATGCTGACGCGACCCCCGACAGACCCTCAGAGGGACGGTTGCGACAAACTGCAGAGCCAAGATGCGTGTTAAACACAACAAGGTCGATGGGAAATGGTATGTGCACCAGTTTGTTGATGTACACACACATTAGAGAATATAGACACTACATGAAAGGGAAACGTCGTATGAGTGATGCAGTCAAAGCAGCGATAAATTTTAGAAGAGCTGCAGGTATGAAAACATCTCAAATTATGAATCTGGCCGTATCAGAAGCAGGAGGCTACGACAATTTGGGGTACATGAGGATGGATGCATATAATTATGTGGACAAAGAGAGGAAAGAACAAATCAGTAAAGGTGATACCGCAAAAGCCCTAGCCTACCTGCAAGCTAAATGCAGCGCAGACGATCATTTTGTTATTGAACTAAAGAAGGATGACGACGACCGACTTATTAACATCTTGTGGGCCAATAGTGTTTCTGTTGTTGATTACCGCAAAAGCCCTAGTTCAGATGGATTTGATTTAATTCGATATGGAGGCTGCTCCCTAAATAAATCATGTGCAACATTTCAATTGAATAAATTTATTTAATATTGGCTACTAAAATTATGAAATGAAAATTTTCCTTTTTCCATTTCACTTTATTATTTTAGGCGTGAAATGACAAGAGCATGCGGCGACAGAGGAGCAGAGTTCGAAATCCGGAAAAAATAATGTTGGCCCAATAGTAGAAGACTTCTGAAAATGGAGTCAGTAATCAAGAAATAAACTACAGTATTTTTATTGAGTGAAAGATCCCTCACCGATCTATTAAGATCTCAAACACTAAAAGTACAAATCTTGAAAAACAAAACAATGTACTTTCCCTCCCACTTTTATACTATACATATGGAAACTTTTCCCTCTTGTATATATTTTCGGAGCATGATCAACATGTACGCGTCAATATCGCACAAAAAAACCACCATATGACGTAGGGTTCCACAATACTTATTATGGAATCGTAACAACATATGATGATTTTTTCGGCAATATTCAGACGGCGACTTATTATCATTGCTCCCCTCCCTGCCTCTAACAAAGACCCTGTACGGGGAGAAAAAAAAGAAACAATAAAACGAAGGAGTTAGTTTAACAGTCATGATCTAACAATGACAAAATGAAAGTAACTGAGATCTAAAATAATACGGAGTCTCATCATTACCACTACACCCGAAAATAAAGCATGGGACAGGAGCACGAAGAGGCGGACGGGGTTGATTTTTAGAGTTTCATATCGAGAAAATGGGAGAAAGGGGTCTTTTCAGGGATTGAGAGGAGGAGGAACGAACAATAGCAGGAGATGAGTGCCTCTCGGGTTTCGAAGCATGGTCTCTCCTTCTCCGATTAAAGAATTTATAAATGGACTCGTAAAATTACTTTGCCTTTCCAGCCCTTCCCATTTACTGAAAATCACACTCCCTACTGCTGCCTCGCCTTGGTAACGCCAGCACTGGTTATGGGCAAATGCGACTTTCCGGAAACGGCGAAATCTGATTGGGTGACACCCCGCGGAAAGGATTGAACCTCTTTCACCATCGGATTAAAGAAAAAGTTTAGGAATTGACGGCAGGAGATGGGGATGTGCTTTTAGACTGGCTTTGTAGATTAACTAACTTTTTCGTTTAGCAAAATTAATCTATTAATTTGGTATATGTTATTGTAACCCTAAACCAAACCCTAATACCCAAACCAATCAATACCATATACTCTACAACAATAACACCTTATACCCTAACCAATCATTACATATATACTCTAAACCATCAACACCTGGCTACCTACCATATACCCTAACCTTCAATACCTTATAGGCTTATGCTCTAAGCCATAAACACCTTAGAGCATCTCCATCCCATTGCTAAACCAACCTTTAGCAATTGCCAAAATCTAGGTGGCAATCCAATTGGCAATTGCAAGGGATGGAGAGGCAATTGCTTAGAAAGATTGCTAAATTAGCAAGTCCTTAAGCAATGCCACATGTGTATGTGCTTTCCTTTTTCTTTTTTTTAGCAGTAACTTTTCAATGAAAAAATGTTTTGATAGATTTAAAATAGTAGTTGGGCCCACAATAGCAATTGCAAACAAAATTTAGGGATGTAGGTGGTTTGCAATTCTCTTAAGAGAAATTGCTAAACATGATGACATGGCTATAGGGACCACATATTAGACCATCTCCATCCCATTGCTTATTTAGTGGAATCCTATGTGGCACCACTTTTAAGCAATTGCAAGAATGTGGGGGTGCTTTCTTATTTAGCAAGATTGCTAAATAATAAATTCATCTTGCAATGCCACCTAGGATATCTTTTATTTTTCAATTACTTTTTCTTTCTTTGTATGGGCCCACTATTGGCAATTGCTTATTGGTTTTAGGGATGTAGGGGTTTGGAAATTATTGAATGGAATTTTTGCTTGATTGGTGATGTGGCGATAAGGGCCCACTTTAGAAATTGCTTATTGATTGCAAGGATGGAGATGGTCTTGGACCATCTCCATCCCCAACTTTTAGCAATTGCTAAAGATGAGGTGGAGCTTAGATGGCAAAAACTTAGCAATGTTTAGGGATGGAGGAGTTCTTTCTAAACTAGCAAGATTGCTAAATTAGGAATTCTTCTAGCAATGCCACATAGATAACTATTTTCTTTTTCTATTTTATTGTTTATTAACTTTTCTTGCCCAACTAAAGTACATAGGTACTTCAAAATTGAAATTCTAACTTTCTGTTCAAAACATAAATTAAAAATTGATAGTCGCTAAGTATCGAACCACAAATCTCTACTTTATTAACTCAGCAACTAAAGGACAATTAACCAATTAAGCTACATGACATTTATAATCATCATGTGAAATTTCGCTTTCTTATTAAGTGAAGGGTTAAAATGAACGATAAATATATCTTAGTGGATTGTTTCTGCTTCGTGGGGGATTGAGAGAGTGGAAAAGAGGGAATTAATGAAGAGTTAAATTGGACGGATTGTCTTTACCATGCCACTACAAATCCTTCGGGGCAAAAACATGCAGGTTCAAATCAAAGAATATATGAAGAAAGATGAACTTAATAACTCTAACTAATTTTCATTCCATATGTGGCGAATCGCTAATGGCCGAATCACCAACAAGGATAACCAACAAGGCAAAATCGTTAATAGGAACCTACCTTGCACACACCAAATCATTTTATCTCGCACCGATAAATGTGTCACGCTACAATAATTATGTCTAAGTTTTTTTTAGTAATAAGGCATGATTAGCATTTATAAGCAGATATAAAGAAAATATAAAATCGAGAAAAAATAAAACAACACCTACCCTCAGCCTAACCAATCAATACCATATGCTCTAAACCATCAACACCTTATAACCTACCCATATACCATATACTCTATACCATCAACAACCTAATACCCTAACCATTCAGTACCCATTTCCTTTAACATCAACACCTTATACAACAATTGTATACCTATACGCTTATAAAATTTTACATTTTGAAAATACTTGCCCAACTAAAGTACATAGGTACTTCAAAAGTGAAATTCTAACTTTCGTTTCAAAACATTTATTAAAAAAATATCTTCACTCAGTTTCAAACCACAAGCCTCTAATTAGTCTAGAAGAGGTTTGTTATGTATGAGTGCAATGCATAAAAAGGGGCAATCAGTGAGAGAGTGGAATAGGGCCAATTAATGAAGAGTTAAATTGGGCGGGTAGTTTACCTCGTACCGCTAAATGTGTAAAGAGACGCGTAGCATTTACCAAATCCCAAAAAAAAGATGGAACACATAATTATGTTTAAATTGCGTGAACTCAAGGCATGATCAAGATTTTAGAAGCAGAAGCAGATGAAAATAAAATATAAAATCAAGTAAAACAAAGAACCGCCACTGAGATAGACAATTATCAAAGGCCCAACCTAATGACAATCCAGAACTCAGTATCTATTATCAACAAACTAAGTGTCATGGATCATGTACAAGCCCATTTTTTAATGTAATTTAAAAGCATGCAGAAATCAATGATCAGACCCAGTCCAACTAGAATTAGTCCTAAACGCACCGTTAATACATAAACACAAATTAAGGAGACCTCTCCATCCTATTCAAATCAAATTCTGTCTTCTTCATCTTCTTCCTCAATCCTCTGGGCGAGACGAACACTACATATCAGGAAACCTTAATTTCACCGAGAGATAGAAGTTATTTTGCAAATGATAATAACGCTAAGACAAGATGACAAAGCACTAGCGACATGAACCCTAGGGTTAGCAAACCTCTTTCAAGGGTTCTTTTGCAAATGAAAAGTTTGATGAACACAATAATAGACATGGTCGCCGTAATCGTGTTAGAAAGAGATAGGTGAGTAAATTCCGCCCGGAAATAAAATGGCGAGGAACAAAACGTCGATTTGTGGATACAAGGATTTGGGGTTCAAAACGATGATTATGTGAGGATTTCATATTGGATGGGGATCTTCTCTTACGAATGTGGATACATAAATTTGGGGTATGAAACATGATGATGTTGGGCATTTGAGATTGGATAGGGAGCTAAATCAAATGTGGATCAAATAATAAAAGGATTTGGGTTTCGAAACGATGATTTTGTTGGAGATTTCAGATTTGATAGGCAGCTTATGATCGAACTTCGAACTAAGAGGGGACCCTCCAAGACGAATGAGGGATCGTAGAAGGGAGATTGGAAATTGGTTAGGGCGGCAGTGATCCGTATCCATAGGGTTTAACCTTTTAATCGATATAATTAAACCGAGTACAGTTAGGTTGAAGTCCAATGAAAAAAGCTTTAACGTTTCGTGATGCTTTTTGTAATTTACCTTGTCCCCGGTCTTCCGTACCCCGAATTTTGCCCTGGGCACCCTAGAACTTCCCATATATATATGGTGGCTACTTCGGTGCACTCACTTTTTTGGGTGAACTCAGTGCACCCAACTTTAAAAGCATCCATAATACATCAAATTTTGAACTTTGATTAGTACTCTCAATATCATATGATGATATGACATAGAATCATAACAAATCAATCCATTACCTTAACCCCTTAACATTCAATTTTGAATCCCAACCCAAAATCCCAAATTGTAAACCTAAACCCTAACCCTAAATCCCTAAATCCTTCAAATTAAAGTAAATTTTGAATGAATTTTTTTCAAATTCATGTGCTTCTTGTTCATAATATCGTAAGCAACAATTGATACCGTTTTGACTTGAATCGCATGGTCAGAATGACAATTATGAGGTGGGTGCACTGAGTGCACCCGAAAAAGTGGGTGCACCGAATACGGCACCATATATATATAAAACCTCCATAGGCAAATATATGCATATAAGAACATAAATTATTTACTGCCACTTACTATGATCCATATGAACATGTTCCATGCATGAATCTCGTCTTGCTCATAATTATATATGTACTTATATCCAAGAAAGGATGTACTTATATCCAAGAAAGGACGTAAAAGCTACTGCTTTGTCTATATATATGTATATACTCGAGGTCTTACTTTATTATTTTTTTTCCAAGGCAAGAATAGAACAAACATATATACAACAGACAAATATATAGGCATCAACAACGGGACAAAGATAGATTATTACCTGTTCCGCAATGACTGCCGAATAGGGATGGCAAATTACCCACCCATGGGTAATTATACCCAAACCCAAGTATACCCATTGATAATGGGTTGGGTATGGGTGAAGTGCAATATGGATTTGGGGGTTTATAGATGGGTTTGGGTTTGGGGCTTCCATAATCTAAATGGGTATGAGTTGGATATGGATATCCATTTACTTGAGGGTGTTTTAACTACACATGCAACAATTGGACCTATTTGCAAAACTTGAAAAGTTTAGGTACCAAAATGTAAGACCAAAAAAATTTAGGTACCAAAACGTAATTTTCCATCGATATTTTGAGGACTTATATGCAAAAAAATTAAATTTAGGTACTAAATATGCATGTCTATTAAGTTTGGGTACCAAACTGTAATTTGTATTTGGGCATGGGTACAAACCCAAATCCATTTGATATAAACCCAACTCAACCCAAAGTAAATGGGTATGGGTACAAACCCATCAAACTCTACCCACATCCATCTATTTGAATTTCATACCCAACCCAATTGGGTTGGATAGTAAGAAACCCATGGGTATGAACAAAGTTGCCATCCCTACTGCCGAATGCCACTAACTCGTTAATCAACCAGTAGAATGATCACAAAAAGTCGAAAACAATATATGTTTAAGGGTAGTTAGAAGGAAAAATGGATGCTTTGTGTAATCAGTACACCAATCGGTCACAACATGTATAGTTCACGACATTTCCTTACCGAAACAATACTACGTTTCAGACTAAGCAGTTGCAAGAAGAGATAAGTACTACTTCATGCATGGGACTAATCGGAAAATTCTTGCGTCCAACCCCGTTGGAGCTACAAGCTTCAACCTGCCAGTTGGCAGCATATTAATGGTTACTTATTCTTCCTTTTCCCCTTATTTTTAATGTCCTTATTATTGCTTTATGATTAACCAAATTAGGAATTAAAAAATAAAAGAAAAAATAACTTGGACGGAAACGACAGAAGACGGATGGGAAAGCTGCAACTTCTAGGTTATTAATCTAATTAGGTCATATCTTAGGTTTATATGTTCTTGTATAGAAAAATTGGCCGCCATAGAAAGAACCTGAAAATTGAGTGCAACTGTGCAAGTTGAAACGAAACTGCGGGCGAAGAGATATTTCGTATGTTTTATACAATAGCAACCAAGAGGCAATTGCTTTGGGAATTCTTTGCTCCTAAAGTGAAAGGAATTTCTTTTCAACAATTTGTAAACAATCATGCATGGTCTAAACAATCAGGTGATTGTTTTAGCTTTTTCTAATTTAAGTAGAAGAAGAGTGTACTATGTTTATTTTCTTAACTGATCCTAGTATTATATAGGGTAAGAAGATGAAAGCTGATGATTCTCTACAAATTGTAAGTTACTCTGAAGTTCACATTCAAAATGATCAGGTTTGTTGTTTTAAAATATTTTAAAAAATAGTATATTTGCTACCCTTAATGAACTTTTGTATATTTCTATGTATTGATGTACATTTTAAATTTTGTAGGCGGAGATTGAACAATATGAATCGCAAATTTATATCATCCTTATAAAAAAAAAGTTTGATTACTAGACCAACATGATATATTCACGAAGAGTACAACCAGACAATACCTTTAAATAATATATCATACACTCAAATGTTACAGGTATAGAAAACAAGAATAATTGTTATGTATGTTTTATAATTTTATTTGTTACTTTTTTAAATTGATGTCAATTTTTCTTTTTTTGCATGAAGCAATAGAAAATTCACGTTCTGATGATCGAAATTTGTGACAAGATTTATTTTTCAACCGCAATGGATTGTTGACTTTGATTCTTTTATTTAGATATTCTATTAATGTTGGCACTGTAATATTAGAATGGTGTTCAATTTTTTGGAAAACTATTTATGAACTTGTGAGATATTTGTTCGTATTTTGTACAATGGAGGAATCAAATTTTGAAATTGTCAAAGTATTTCAAAGAATTATCAAAGCAATTGTCTCTTGGTTGTTATTGTATAAGACATACGAAATATCTCTTATAGGGCACTCAACTTTCAGGTTCTTTCTATGGCGGCCAATTTTTCTATACAAGAACATATACACCTAAGATATGATCTAATTAATTAGATTCATATCCTAGAAGTTGCAGCTTTCCCATCCGTCTTATCTCTTATTTCGTTTCCGTGCAAGTTATTTTTTCTTTTCATTTTTTAATTTCTAATTTGGTTAATCATAAAGCAATAATAAGGACATTAAAAATAAGGGGAAAAGGAAGAATAAATAACCACTAATATGCTGCCAACTGGCAGGTTGGAGCTACAAGTTGAAGCTTGTAGCTCCAACGGGGATTGGACGCAAGAATTTTCCAGACTAATCCGGTTGCAACTTTCAAATTGTTTATAAAAAAAAAACTTCATCCATGAAAACTTACCATGCGAAACTTGCAATTATCCGGGGGAAAAACGCGCAACGTATCTTTTTTTCTTCATGCAGCAACAAGAGCAGATGTTATTTTATCACAAAGACCACTGCTGCATGCGTTGCCTTAATTAATCAAATAAACTAGAATGTGAAATACAGAATATCAGTGCTCTACCACCAACATTTGCAAGGACACACGAAAATTGCATGGCATAACCAATATGACGAATAATCAAATTGTGATGCAATTTTACATGAAACCAACGTGAACAATAACATGACATAAATTCCTTAAGATTGTTGTGAAAATTGTTCACGTATACCATATATTTTGCAACACAAGTCACATATAGGAATTAAATTGAACAAAACATTTAGAAGAAGAAAACATGGCACACCCTAATCCGGCCGGGTACTACTTTTAATAAAATGCCCTTGAAAAATAAAATAACCAAAGCTTAAATTTCAGCGGGAAAAATTTCATAACAAAATACTGAAAACACACTCCTGTAGTTCAAAGCAAAGCCCTACAAGTGGGCAAACTCAGTACTTAAAATCTCAAAGTGATTTCCAGTCTATTCTCATAATCATAAATGTAAATAACTAATAGTCCCTAATGTTGCTGCTACTTAAATCCTTAACTAAGCATCCTCCGTGACGCTTATACTGCCCTTCTCTAGCTGGCTGCCATCCAGCTCGCTGCTTACTAACTGCTCCTCTAGCTCCTCCTCTAGCTCTTCAAACTAGTGAGTGAGATGGGGTCAGTTTACGCCCTTACGTTTAACATCTTATTAAGACTTGATTACTTTACTTAACTGAGTGGAAGTTGTTTTGTATTTCCACTATTAAAAAGCTTAACTCTTAAAACTGAATGGGAGTTACTGTTACTCCATTCTTAAACCTCAAATCTTGACTTAAATACTTGACTGACACGGGGATCCCTCACTAGCTAGTCTGGTTGCCAACTCATACATATGAGAAGCCATCCAGGCTTTCCTTAAACTTAAACTTAGTTAGGGAAGTCGTAACGATTCATCCCCCTAACATCCTAAACTTATCGTGGTGGCTCTTCACCACGATTCTCAAGGGCATAACTCCTGCCCATCTTAAAAGTCTCAAGAGCATAACTGCTGCTCTATCTCAAAATGTCTCAAAAGGCAACGGATTGGCGCTAGTGACTAAAAACACTTAAAATGACTTCACCTTCTTGAAGGTGAGTTACTTCTTAAAAAGAACTTGTTTCTTAACTTTAACAATAACTTATAAACTTAAAGCTTAAATTTAAATAAGAACTCATGCACACTCACATCAAGCATAGCTCAAACAAAGTCACATATCATCAACCATAAGCAATACAGTCAACCAACGACATTCACTTCATCAAAATACTCAAGACTTGTAATTCTTGAAAGAACCCGTAAGGCGTAGAATTTACCCCTTTTGCACTCACCTTACTAAAGTAATTGAGAGTCCTCATTCATAGTCTGATCGGCTTGCTCGTTATCCTTACTCAAGCCATCGTTTCGTCCACATGGTCTAGAACACGTCCTATGGTTCATCAAAGCAAAGCCACCAATTGATTTCTTTAATTGCCTCTACTAAACCCCTTATCATAACCATGAAACCATATGTCTTGATGGAATACCTTTTTCTTTTGCTCATCGCCTTGTCGCGGGATCACTCGGAGACGACCAACTATTAGCTGCGGTACCACCATCACAAGAGCTACCAACGCTTCCTAACGCAATGCAACCATGTAGAACTCGCCTCCACAACTATTGGCACCGAACCCCTTTCCCATCACTGGTTCCGTGTTATAATAATCAAAACAACAATTGAATAAAGGCTGCACTCTGCTTACCCTTTTGACCCACGAAAATCTAGTCCCCCACCATAATCATCTTGTATTGCTGGTGACGTGGAGCAATAATAGTGAGAGGTAAAGGATGGTGAGACGCCCTCCACCTGGCTTGACTCAATCTTCGTGTAAGGTCCAGGAGCTCGAGCTCGAGCTCTTTATAACTGATCAAATCCTCTTCCCTGAAAGCCATCATGATCTCGTTCCATATCAATGCAAACTTGTGGCCTCCACCTTGATTGACCACCAATAATCTCAATTCGGTCACGGTCGGTATCTTCGCTTGGTGAGAGGCGGAATTGAGAAGAAGAAAAGCAATAGCTTTTGGGGAAAAGGAATTCTACACGTGATGCCGAGTGGGGGTTTAGGGTTTCATTCTAATGAATAATAATAATAATAATGTAATTATTATTATTATTATTATTATTATTATTATTATTATTATCCCTAATCTGTGGTTGTAACTCTTTGTACGTAACCGTCGATCCAAACGTTCGGTCGAACCTTAATCGAACCCTAACCTGAAAATGGGGTGTTACAAAACATGACTCATGCATAAACCCCGTCCGATCCAATAGAATTCACTATTTCTCCTTAAGAAATTTAGTTCCCCGCTATGGTACCCAAGATTAATGGAACTATTCCTCCCAGGATAGAACGGACGTACCTTTTCTGGCGTAACGGTACTTGAAACCCCAGAAACCATCGAACGCAACGAACGGCGAGAAGTCACACGACACTGTTTTCTTTTATGTGTTTGTAGAGAGGGGAAAAAAAGAAATGAATAAGAAAAAACTATTTTCTTTCTTTCGGCCGAAAATCTATTGAAAAATTCATTTTTTTTATAACAGAGGGGGATGGTGCATTTATAGAAAATGAAGGGGTGTATGTGAAGGGCTGTGACCCTTCGGGTGGGTGGTTACACCCCAACCAACACATTGGTTCATTTCAAAATTATGAACCATTGCATGGGTTCGCCCATGATAGTTGGACTGGTTGGTTCACTCCAACCGCCACATCGGTTCGGTTCAAATCAATTTGGTCCGGTTGGTTACACAAACCAATTTGGCCAATTACCAAACAATTTAATCAAATCAATTGACCTAATCCAAAGCCTCCTTCCCATATATAACCAAAATAGTATTTCCAGAATTTCTCTTTACTCATTCTCCTTTCAATTCCATTCACACCATTAAAAAAATCCCAACACATATACCTACCGCATATAATGACAATGTTGGATGTTTTCTTGGTGAAGGGTTTACTGTTATATGTGTGTTGTTGCCGGCTGATTAATTGAAGCATTTTGATCTTTGATGTATAGTAAATAAATGTTCTAGAAAGCAAAATGATCCGTGATAAATTTATATTTTCAAACGTGTAAAAGAGTAGAGTTGAATCTTCTAATGATGAGTGAGTTTCTAACGAATGATTTTGGTCTAAATAATTCATCGTCGGACTGCTTCCCTCTCGGGATAATCATGGCACAAAAAAAAAAAAGCAAAGTATCAGCTTGAGAAGTGGGGTTGTGGGAGTTTATGAACTCCAAGCAGCAGTAAGGTTAGAAAACAGTATGAACTGGTCAAATTGGACTGGATTGACCCAATTAACCGAATAAGAAACTGAATTAGATTGAACCCAATTTTAATCGACACCCGATTGGATGGATCTTGTTTGGTCCGGATGTGAACCCAAAAATCACTTTTGCCTATTTCTCCCCAAGTGCAGTCGTTTAAAAGAAATTATGATCAGTCATGCATCCAAACCGATTCAAACGACCCCCTAAGTTTTTGTGTGGGTCATAGCCAAAGGAAAATCGATAGAGATTCTGGTTTTGCATGGCCGACTGCTCATCTACATTGCTAATGGATTGGACTGTAACATCTCGACTTTTGGATTAAGGTTCAACCTGGAATTAATATATGGTTTGATTCATTAGTTAGATACAAGACCTCAAACCTAAACCAACAAGTCACAACTGGGTCGAGGAGTTAACTCTCAGCAGGACCAATTAATTTATTACCACCACGTACAAGAGTAAGTCGTTTAATTGAGAGCTAATCCGTTTAATTGAGAGCTATCATAGAGCCACATTAAGCCAAGTAACTTGATAATTTTTGGCTTACCAAATCATTTTACCGATCCTAAGTAAATTGACTCATCTTTGGAAGCTGTGATCACTTTTGTCATTTTTAGATTGATTAGATACTGATCGGTTTAGTAAATTCCCTACCATTATATGAGAGTGTGAAAGTAACAAGATTTGAAATTTTGGAGTGGTGGAGTGGCTTGGTATCTCGAATATGCGAAGAAAATGGAAATTCGAAAGCTCTTAAATTAATGGTAAACTTCAAAATAAACAAGCTTTTTAATAAATATTTTTTTACCTAAACAAAAATGTTATTATTGGGTATTGACTCTCAACAAGCATAGGGAAGATTCGGATTGTAAAGCAAGCTATTCCCACCAAACTCAATAAGGCGTCGCCAAGTACCCCCAACATCTCCTTTATCAATCGCCCAATAGTGTACTCTATCACTTTGATAGATTTTACAATCTGCGGGATTATAATCATCATTCTCATTTTCATCCACAACCATGATAGTTCTAGCATAACCATCAAGCTTTGCGTCTCCATAAGGCCGACAACCAGATCCCATCCTTGGAATGACGGAACCTGGAGGACTGTAAACTTCTCCTCCCCATTCCGCATAGTTAGCAAATCCTGCTAACCCCGTGAATGTCTCTCGGCCAAAATCCCAAAACCTTATTGTCAATTCCATACCTGAGAACCCAATCTCCAGTGTAATGATCCTGCTTTCACGATCAAATAATATTCAAACATTTGGAATTTTGCTTTACACGTTTTAGCTCAACTATCTATTTCAAATAAAAACATATGTATTTGGGTTTTTACTTGAGTATTAAGAAATTACCTTGCTAATAAAAAAATTTTGTTCATATGTCGGTCCACCTCTTCTGGAAACAGGCGAAAGAATAACATCCAATGGTATTTCATGATTCGTCACCACGAATCCAGGGCAGTAAGTGTTGTAGCAATGCACATCTTTCGTCTAAGAATTGCAAATATGTTTAATCAAATTTATATATTCTTTTGAAAATAATAATAATAATAATAATAATAAATATTTTCCTGATAATAATAAGTAAAATAATCATAAAACATTCACCATTGTGTATATGAAAAGTCGAGTGTACGAATCTTGATACAAGCTCGGATTAACCTTAAGCACAAAAAATGCGAAAAGGGGTTATTGTGTAGTAGTGTCATTAATTATCATATGTAGCTATGTCATTTGAGAAGGTTGGAATGTGACTAAATACGTTACATTAGTTACTTACTACCCATCCAACTGCAATACTATCAGGGCCATTTTGGAGTTTGAAACGGCTAGAAGTGTATTGATTGGCTTGAACCTCATGATTATATACACTAGTGTACATTCAAGCTCCATGGTACCTTTTGTCCCCAGTAGACCTTAGTACTGCAACCTATGTAACAAAATATATGGTTCCATGACCAATATATCAAAGTATGGTTAGCTTGCATATAACAAATAAAAACCAAATTCATCATGACTTTCATATAAATTAATATGAAATTAAATAATAATGAAATGGTAAACATTAATGGGCATTTCACAAAGAGTTTGGTGGTGCACCTTGGATTCTAGGTGTAACGGATGCATAATTGTAATTTGTAAGCATTAACAAATAGTTTTTTTTTTACAATGATTAACAAAGAGTTTGTACATGAGTATTTGCAAGTTTTACTTGTTATTTTATAAATAATGTCAGTTTACTGATTATATGCCAGAAATTCCAAGATATATAACACACGGGATAAAACAATAAATACTTACATGAACTCCCGGATTGAGGTTGGACGTAACAGCAACAGCTAAATTTGCTCTAAGTAAATCATTTTTTGTAGTTTTTCTAATTGGCACCGTTCCAATTGGACATCCTTTACCATTCAACCATATGTCTAAGTGTTCGCCACCAAATGAGCTTGAGTCTGTTGCTCTTGCTTCGAAACCGTGTAAAGAAGAGTTCAACTACAATGCAACCAAAAAAGACATACCGTTTATTAATTATTGATACAAATAGTGTGTTTAATTAAATGTATTAAAAAGGTATAAGAAAAACATGTAATAATCATATACCTGATAATCAAATTTACGATTCTTTAATAAAGGATGATCAAATGCCGGTTGCTTGTAGAAATGCACACAATTATATGTGTCTCCATGGATTGTCTATTTGACAAGGGACGCAGTAAAACCATTAAAAATCAGTTTGATGGTACTAACTACAATTATAATCAAGAAAATAAATAATTGGGATAAATTCATTTAGCAATGTAACCTGGATAGTGGCAACAGCAGACTTATCCAAACGAGAAAGTTGTTTTCTTGATCTCCCAAACAACCTCTGTGCTGTAATGACATTAAGTTCTAATAATAACACAGAACATAGCAAGACAAATATTAAGGCAGAACTAGAGGTGGTACAACCAATATTCATTTTTAATTTCCTGTCAAAAAAAAGTTATAAAATATGAATTAATATCTACAAACTGGACACTTATTATGCTTGCTTCAATGTAGTTTCAAGACACTTACAGTGACTCGCCTCTTAAATTCTTTTTGTGTATATTTCAGATGAAATTGTTTTCTATGCATTAATGCTTGCGGCCTTTTATACAGAGAGAAAGTAATTTGTTAACAAAAAATGAGATATCATCGAGTAGAGATAAAAAGTGTAAGTCACTTAAGTCATATCGTAAAATTCGCTTTTATATTTTTAACTAATTTGAAATTTTCAATGCACTCAAAGTTATAATGAAATATTATCTACACATTTACTATATCATTAAATTATCCGGCAGTTCTAGGGTGCCCAAATTCGGGGTACGGAAGACCGGGGGCAAGGAAAATTACAAAAAGCATCACAACGCGTTAAAACTTTTTCATTCGACTTCAACTTAACTGTATCCGGTTTAATTATATGGATTAAGAGGTTAAACCCTATGGATACGACCCACCCCGCCCTAACCAATTTCCAGTCCCTCATTAGTCTTGGAGGGGACTCCCCTCTTAGTTCGAAGTTCGAACATAAGCTGCCCGTCGAATATGAAATCTCCAACAAAATCATCATTTCGAAACCCAATCCTTTTATGATTTGATCCACATTCGATTTAGCTCTCTATCCAATCTCAAATCCCCAACATCATCATGTTTTGAACCCCAAATCTATGTATCCACAATCTAAGAGAAGATCCCCTTTCATTCTGAAATCCCCACATAATCATCGTTTTGAACCACAAATCCTTGTATCCACAATCGACGTTTTGTTCTTCGCCATTTTATTTCAGCCGGAATTTACTCACCTATCTCTTTCTAACACAATTACGACGACCATGTCTATTATTGTGTTCATCAAACTTTTCATTTTTCTAACCCTAGGGTTCATGTCGCCAGTGCTTTGTCATCTTGTCTTAGCGTTATTGTCATTTTCTCGAAACTTCTATCTCTCGGTGAAATTAAGGTTTCCTGAGATGTAGGGATCGTCTCGCCCAGAGGATTGAGGAAGAAGATGAAGAAGACAGAATTTGATTCGAATCGGATGGAGAGGTCGGCTTAACTTGTGTTTATGTATTAACGGTACGTTTAGGACTAATTCTAGTTGGACTGGGATCCGTATTATCTCTGGGTCTAATCATTGATTTTTTCAGGCTTTTAAATAACATTCAAAAGTGGGCTTGTACATGATCCAGATTGTCATTAGGTTGGGCCTTTGATAATTGTCTATCACAGTTTTTGGTTCTTTGATTTTATATTTTATTTACATATGATTCTGCTTCTAAATCTTGACCATGCCTTGAGTTCACGGAATTTAAACATAATTATGTGTTCCATCTTTTTTGGGATTTGATAAATGGTAGTGTGTCTCTTTACACATTTATGGTACGAGGTAAACAACAATCCACCCAATTTAACTCTTTATTAATTGCCCTTATTCCACTCTCTCACTGTTTGCCCCTTTTTATGCATTGCACTCATAGATAACAAACCTCTTCTAGACTATAGAGGCTTGTGGTTGGATACTTAGTGAGGACATTTTTTAAATTTATGTTTTGAAACGAAAGTTAGAATTTCACTTTTGAAGTACCTATGTACTTTTGTTGGGCAAGTATTTTCAAAATGTAAAATTTTATCAGCGTATAGGTATACGATTATTGTATAAGGTGTTGATGGTTAAGGTAATGGGTACTGACCGGTTAGGGTATTAGGTTGTTGATGGTTTAGAGTATATAGTATATGGGTAGGTTATAAGGTGTTGATGGTTTAGAGCATATGGTATTGATTGGTTAGGGCGAGGGTAGGTGTTGTTTTATTTTTCTCGATTTTATATTTTCTTTACATCTGCTTATAAATGCTGATGATGCCTTATTGTCAGGAAATTTAGACATAATTATTGTAGTGTGTCTCTTTACACATTTATCGGTACGAGATAAAATGATTTGGTGTGTGCAAGGTAGGTTCTTATTAACGATTTTGCCTTGTTGGTGGTCCCGGCCATTAGCGATTCGCCACATATGGAATCAAAATTAGTTAGAGTTCTTAAGTTCATCTTTCTTCATTTATTCTTCAATTTGAACCAACATGTCTTTGCTCCGAAGGATTTTGTAGTGGCGTGCTAAAGACAATCCGTCCAATTTAACTCTTCATTAATCCCCCCCTTTTCCACTATCTCATTCCCCGACAAAGCTGAAACAATCCCCTATGATATATTTACCGTTCATTTTAAACCTTCACTTAATAAGAAAGCGAAATTATGCACAATGGTCATAAATGTGATGTGGCTCAATTGTTTAATTGTCCTTTAGTTGCTTAGTCAATAAAGTAGAGGTTTGTGGTTCGATACTTAGCGAGGATCAATTTTTAATTTATGTTTTGAAAAGAAAGTTAGAATTTCAATTTTGAAGTACCTATGTACTTTAGTTGGGCAAAATTTTTATCAGCGTATAGGTATACGATATTGTATAAGGTGTTGATAGTTTAGAGTGTAGGGTATTGGGTTAGAGTATTGATTATCTCCATCCCTAAAATTGGTTAGCAATTTCTAAACGTGGTCCCTACAGCCACATCATCAATTTTAGCAATTTATCACTTATCAATTTCTAGTCATCTACATCCCTAAACTATGCTAGCAATTGCTAAAGTGGGTCCCATTTACTATTTCAAAGCTACACAAACACTTATCAATTGAAAAGTAAATAAACAAGGAAAAAGAAAGTTATCTATGTGGCATTACTAGAAGAATTGCTAATTTAGCAATCTTTCTAGTTTAGAAAGAACTCCTCCATCCCTAACTATTGCTAAGTTTTTGCCACCTAAACTCCACCTCATCTTTAGCAATTGCTAAAAGTTAGGGATGGAGATAGAAGAAGGTGTTTATGGTTTAGAGTATAAGGTATTGAAGGTTAGGGTATAAGGTAGGTAGCAAGGTGTTGATGGTTTAGAGTATATATGGTATTGATTGGTTAGTGTATAAGGTGTTCATGTTGTAGAGTATATGGTATTGATTGGTTCGGGTATTAGGGTTTAGGATTTAGGTTATAGGGTTGAGGGTAGGGCTGCAAATGAGCCGAGCTACTCGCGAGCGGCTCGACGTTCGACTCGATAAAAGCTCGTTCGAAACTTGACTCGTTAATAAACGAGCCGAACACGAGCTCATCTTTGTTCAGCTCATGAAGCTCGCGAGCTAGCTCGACTCGGTGGTTTGTTGAGCTAAAATCGTGAGCTGGCTCGTTTAGAGCTCATGATATGTCTTGACATGTGGCTAGAGAGCCAACTCGATTACCAACTTATGGACGAATCAATCTATATCTTATGATTTTAATTCATATGGTTGTTAAATTATACATCTCACCATATATAAAGTTTAACACGTTGAGTTTGTGAGCAATATATCTTATTTCTACTTTAAAAAGAAATTATGCATCATAAATTGCTTCGATGCCATGAAATAACATGATTTGGAGTAGTTCAAAATTATTAACGAAATGATATATGATACCCACAAAGTATAATATGAGATGAGCTAACAAAATAAATCATATGTATTATGATATACAAAATGAAGTATCAAATAAAAGTTAAGATTTTAATAAACAAGCTAGCTCGAGCTCGACTCGACTCGGCTCGTTAATAAATGAGCTGAGCTCGAGCTCGACTCGTTTATTAACGAGCCGAGCTCAAGCTGGAGTAAAACTCGACTCGGCAGCCTTAGTTGAGGGTTTAGAGTTTAGGGTTATGATTCAAGTTAGAATAACATAAACCAGATCAATAGAGTAATGTTGCTAAACGAAAAAGTTAGTTAATCTACAAAGCCATACTATTTATAAAAGCACATCCCCATCTCCCGCCGTCAATTCCTAAACTTTTCCCTTAATTCAATGGTGAAATACCTTTGATCCTTGTTGCATGCGTGTCACCCAATCAGATATCGCCGAATCCGGAAAGTCGCATTTGACCATAACCAATGATGGAGTTACCAAGGCCAAGGTAGTGGTAGGGAGTGTGATTTTCAGTAAATGGGAAGGGAGGGAAAGGCAAAGTAATTACGAGTCCATTTATAAATTTGTTAATCAGTGAAGGAGAGATCGTGCTCCAAAACCCGACTGGCACTCATCTCCTGCTGCTGTTCGTTCCTCCTCCTCTCAATCCCTGAAAAGAACCCTTTCTCCCATTTTCTCGATATGAAACTCTGAAAATGAACCCCAGCCGCCTCTTCATCCTCCTGTCCCATGCTTTATTTTCGGCTGCAGTGGTAATGATGATACTGCGTATTATTTTAGATCTCAGTTCCTTTCATTATGTCTTTCATAGATCATGATTGTTAAACTAACTCCTTTGTTTTATTGTTTCTTCTTTTCTCTCAATATAGGGGCTTTTTGAGAGGCGGTGAGGGGAGCAATGAAAAACAAGTCGTCGTATGAATATTGCAAAAAATCATCATATGTTGTTACGATTTCATAATAGGTATTGTGGAACCCTATGTCATATGATGGGTTTTTTTGCGCAATATTGATGCGTACATGTTGATCATACTCCGAAATTATATACAAGAGGGGAAATTTTCCCTATGTATAATAGGATAAAAGAGGGAGGGAAAGTACAGTGTTTTGTTTTTTTCAAGAATTGTACTTTTAGTGTTTGAGATCTTCTAAATCGGTGAGGGATCCTTCACTCCCAATAAAAATACTGTACTTTATTTCTTGATTACTGACTCCATTTTGAGAAGTCTTTACGATTGGGCCAACAGTATTTTTTCCGGATTTCGAACTCTGCTCCTCTGTCGCCACATGCTCTTTTCATTTCACGCCTAAAATAATAAAATGAAATGGAAAATAAAAAATTTCATTTCATAATTTTAGTAGCCAATATTAAAAAATATGATATAATAATTCAATAAAAAAATGAATGCTTAAAATTATTCAACTGAAATGTTATAAATGATTTATTTAGAGTGCTTAAAATTATTCAACTGACAATTATTATTGATGATGATAGAAGACCTTAAATACTTGATGTTTAGCCATAACACGACTTGGCCTTATTCAAACAGACACATAAATTAAACAACACCACAGAAGGCAGCAGTCTTCTTATATATCAAACGACGCCGCATAGGAGAAGGACTTCCAGCTTCAGTTCAAGTTTCCAACACCGATCAAATAGTTGAAGCCCTTTTACACACGCATTCCGACGAACTCAAGTGTCCAAATCTCTGGTCCTTAGCTTGCTACTTCTGGTAATAGGCCTCTTCTGCAAAATCGATAACAACGATTTTAGTTCTACAAAAATATTGGATGCAACTGCATTGTGTAGACACGAACAATTATCTTTTATTCTTACCCTAGGTTGCTCGTCATCGTCGTGAGAATCAACATCATCTTCATTTTTATCCTCGGATGACCCAGACCCAGTACACTTTCTTGCATTATGATTGGTAGAACCGCATTTATTGCAATGCTTTTGCCTTCTCTTCTACACTATTTTCGACTGAGCTTGAGTGGTGGGAGGATCAACATTGGTGTCATCGCCACCGCCACCTTCTTGCATAACACCAGCATTCAGGGCATCATCTTTTGAGGTTGGCTTCACATAGCCAATAGGATGTGGGCATCGGGACTTATAGTGGTGCCATTCCCCGCAATTACTACACTGTCATGGGTCTCCTTTCTTCCTTTTAGATTTTTTAGCCCCCGAACCTTTAGCTTTGATCGGTAATGGATCCAACAAAATATCATTTGCCTTCGGTCTATTAATGTCGGGTATGTCCACGTTACCAGTGTCCACCATGTCCAGCTTTTCACATAATGATTGAACTCCCTCACGAGCAATCTTGAAGCATTCACAAAATTTTGCCCCTTTTAACATTAGGTGTAAGCTGCTTTATTGAATAGTACCATACCTGATTGACACAATATTTTATACAAAGTGAGTAAAAGTAACGTAGTCATAGCTTTTATGAATATAAAAAAAAATTTGATAGTCATGGCAACCCTCAATGCGAAAAGTTGCGATTCATTAATTATGTCATGTTCCTGCAAGCTCTCTAATGTCTTCGGCTTCTTTTACCATCTTCGACGTACTAGGCCTACATGAAGTTCGAGTATGCTCTCTTCTTTCCGTACAAATATCATATGACAGTATGGTATTCCCATATAATCGTAGTGATTACAACTACACTCCATTGCAAAGGGTTGAACTGTGTACGTAACTTGAAAAACCTTAGCCGTGCCAGACACCTTGACCTTGTACACACACTCACTTACTCCACCCTTACACAATATGCCAACTTTTCAACCTCGTCTCTGAATAAGAAGAATGCGTTCTTTGTGAAAACCGCAGCTCCACTCTTTTGAAGTGAGACTAAGACATTGCTTGTGATGGTTCGTTCTCGATGAATGGATTCAAAATCAGCATGCCGCTCATTCTCCCTCATATCCCTAGTCCAACGATCAAAGTGAATAAAAAACTCTAAGGATATTTTTATCCTTTTTTAATATAATTGGCAAGTTCAGAGTTCAATCCTTCACATCTTGATGTTGTACTCAAGCCTGCGAAGAACTTCAAACGCAAGTATGCAAATCCCCATTCATGTCTTTGTGCAAATAAATTGGAGACCCAATTGTTGTGCTGAAGGAAGCATTCCTCCACTACTAATTTCCACTTATCTTCGAATTCTAAAGGTTATAGTCTTGTCTATATGCCAATTAGCTAACACAAAATGCTTCCAGCGGGGCAAAAAAGTAGGATAATTCTTCACATTTCTGGTTATAGTCTTGTCTATATGCCAGGAACATAGACGATGTGTTGCATTGGGAAATACTTTATGAACTGCATTACACATTGCTTTATCCCCATCTGTAATAACATTCTTGGGATCTACACCGCCTAGCCTTCTCTTCAAAGCTCCCAACACCCAAATATAATTTTCCTCTCTCTCGTTAGCCAAAAAAGCACATGTAAATACGCAAGTTTGCGAATGGTGGTTGACACCTAAAAAAGTACAAAATAAGTTCGAGTATGCAAACTACTAGGGTTATTTTAGCATGTTGAGGATAATTGTATGTGTGAAGGACAAGTACCTGAAAAAATCACGAGAGGCATCTGGTAAATGTTCCTTTTGTAAGTAGCATCGAATGCCAACAATTCTCTAAAGCATGCATAATCAGCGAAAAAACACTATTGGCCCACAAGATGTTAATCAACCGGTCGTCGTCATCCTTCTTTAGTTCAATAACGAAATGCTCGTCCACGCTGCATTTAGCTTGTAGATAGGCTAGGGCTGTTGCGGCATCACCTTCACTGATTTGTTCTTTCCTCTCTTTGTCCACATAATTATATGCATCCTTCCTCGTGTAGCCCAAATTGTCGTAGCCTCCTGCTTCTGATACGACCAGATTCACAATCTGAGAAGTTTTCATGCCTGCATCTCTTTTAAAATTTACGCTGCTTTGACTGCATCACTCATACGATGTTTCCCTTTCATGTAGTTCCTATATCCTCTAGGGATCGTTTCATGAGTGTGTACATTATCAAACTGGTGCACATACAACTTCCCATCGACCTTGTCGTGTTTAACACGCATCTTGGCTCTGCAGTTAAATCTGGTCTCCTTATGACTTGATATTTGCACATGTTTTCCCCTTTGTTTCTTGATCGTTTAAGCTTGCATTATCGCTTCTTTGGCCTATTTTATGCTAGGTTGTGTTCCTTTGTCACATTTCATGCCCTAGCACATAAAGTGAAGCGTAGGCGCAAGTTCCAAGTCAATCGGAGATCAATTGGCGACTCGGGGGAAGAAACTCGGGTAAGACTTGAAGAAGAATGGATTTCTACCTCATTTTGTGACCATATAATCATGTATTCTTTTCATGAGAAGAAAGAGGACAAGACTACAAGCGTCTGGGATCAAACGGCACCTGATTTGGAGTCCGAACGAGGGAGAAACGAAGAATCAAAGATAGGGGACCCGGAACTGCAAAATACCCGACCATAATACCCTACCGGGTATTTTGACCATCTGATATGGTATTTTTGGCAGCATCAGAAGGCCCCCCGGTCGTGAACCAAAAATACCCGACTGGGTATTTTCCCTTTTGCCCAGAAGAGTGATCCAGAGCATTTTGTTGATACCCGACCGGGTTTTCTGACCGGGGATCGCGAACGCAGGCTGTTAAAAGCCTGTTTTGTGCGTTTTTGCAAGAGAGAGCTGGATTTTGGATCCCAAACACCCAAGGGACGAACCAAAGAGAGAGAGGGCGATTTGAGGGCATTCTAAGAGTGGAATTGGAGGATTTCTTCACCTTGGAAGTTCGAGGAACAAGCCCAGACTTGAAGATTGATCATCTGAAGATTCTTACTGCAGTCTCTCTCTTCTCTATGGAGTAACTTCCCTTCACTTAGGTTTTGAGGAACCCTAGCTATGTTTGTTTGATTGGATGATTGTATGAGTACTCCTACTTGATAATCTTGAGTTCATAATCAATCTATGCATGTTTTCATGATTCAATTCTGCTTTAGTCGAGATTATTGATTCTACTTTGATCCTATGAGAGCGAATACCTGATTAGGTCAATAGAGCACCATAGATTGATAGTATTGGATCGATTGCTTTAGTGGAGGGTTGATTCATTGCTTTGTATCGATTGAGAACCTCATTCGATAGAGGAAGTCTAGCTCAGAACGCCTTGATCGGTTGTTCTAGAGAAGGATACGTCCCTCTAGGCAATCGACTCAAGAGGGCCTTGATCCTTTAATTTAGTCGAGATTCAAGGTCTAGTCAAGGATTCTCCGCATTGTGAATGAAAGTGAAACAACTTAGAAATCATCAATCATTAATCTGGCTAGTGGCTAGGGGAAACATACCTAAGTGAGTTCCCAACCTGTAATTAGATTAACTTTAACTGTAGTTTGTTAGAGTAGTTTTAGTTGTTCCATCTTAATCTGGTTTGCTAGATAATGAATTGAAGCTGAGTAATAGTAACTCTAGAGACCCATGGATTCGATATTTATTACTTGAGCCACTATACCGCAGTCCCTTTCATTGGTTACACTTGGCCATTGTTAGGAGTTGTGTCATAGCGAGTCATCTCCCCTCTTGCTTCTCTCTTTTGTTCTGTGCTTTTCATGCGCCTCTTTCCCTCACCAGAGCATACATAGTCACGCCATATCATCACCTAGTTCTTATCACGACCAATGTCTGATTTTCTGATGTCAAAGTCATTGACCAACCCGTAGTCCATGTAGAAATCATAGGCTTCTTCTGTATCATCGAACTTCATTTTTTTAATATCTCCAGGCTGTAGAAATATGAGATCATCGACATTATCTTCCTGGGTGGTGTTACTGGCTCCGACCCCATCATTTTCTTGGACTGGCTTCGACGTCAATAGTAGGATTGTTTCCGACGTCAATGGTGAGACTGCCTCCGACGCCATTGTCACTGCGACTTATTTTGGTGAACAAACGCTGTAGATTACAAACCCTATTGGGAATGATGACCGAATCATTTTCTTCTAATTCTACTGGACTTGTTACGTTTCCCTAATTAATGCTTGAACGGGCCACAAAAGATGGGCCCATAAAGAATAGCCGAAGTCGTGGTTAATATCTCCACTTAACAATTATCCCCATTAAACCGAATTTTAACACGATTTGTGATATCTTTTTTTTTAGGAACGATTTAAACTTTCTATTCTTTATCTTAGTGATTTCTTTACCATTTTCAGAATCTGGAGAAAGTATTTAAAATGAAAAGGAATGCTTAGTAAAGCCAAACGCCAACTGACTCTATAAGTGTACTGCGTGTATGGAGAAGGATCAAATATTAATAAGAGGGAATATTTACTACTAGCACACATTTTTTTATCCAACCGAAAAATAAAATATATTTTTATTTTGGGAATTAATAACTACCCATGTTTATCCCAAGTTCATGTACCTTTGACTAAACCCTAACTATTTTTCCGCGGGAAAATATGCCGCCACAATTGCTAATAACCTAGTATATATAATTAATCTTCTGCGGAAGAGCAGTGGTTCCATATCCTTATTGGCCGCAATTTTGAGTACAGATTAGAAGTTTAGAGCCACAACATGGAAAATAGGAGGATTACTCGCTCTTCGTCCAAGCTTGTGGTATGTCTAATAGCGCTTTAGCCATTCAAATTCATTCTAGTTAATTTATTAATCGTAGCTTCACTGTTCTTGAAGGAGACCGACGAATTTGTGACTCCAACAAAGAAACCAAGGCTACCCAAAGGTGTGCGCACTATCCACTCCTGCTTCAATCATCATTTTATTTCGGACGATGAATCTGACTCTGAGGTAACACCAAAGAAGCCTAATGAAAAAGCATTTCCCTAAGTTCTGTTGACAAGGTAATAAAGGTGACCTATTTTTCATTTCAGTGTTGGGTTTGTTCTTTGTTGTGCTTTCGTCAGACATATCGAATGCATTTGGACTCGTGTTTATTTATGGTCCTTATTCCAGGTCATTTTGAAGTTTAAGCTACCTACTAGTATGGAATACGATGATGAGCAAATCCAGCTTGCTCACTATATATTTTTAGCCAATCTGCCACCCAACGAAGTATTGGTCAAAACTTCAAACATCTCTTGTACCAGGAAGTCATTGTGGTCCTTAAGCCCTCGCTGATCCGTAGATGCTGAGGTAATCTACGGAACTCCCGAATTTTGTTTTGTTTGTCCACTATCCATGCTTTATACGTAGAAATATTGTGTAAAAAATCTATAGTGTCATGAAATGTTTTTGTCCATGTTATATTAGGTTATAACAGCGGTGGCATGTCACTTGACTCTAGAAGAGTTGTGGGAAAATTCTAAGGACTGAAAAAGAGTGTGTGATAGCCTGCTGAACTACAGGCATGTGGGCCGATTTTGCTTAAGAGTAATTTCATGTTAGCAAACAAATAAAAAACATATTTTTTTACATGAATGATATTATGTTGACAAAATTTCAATTGTGCAACTACCACATGGGCAGGAACTAGTGATTTCATGTGGAATAACACCCAAGAGGGCATTAGACCTATACGAATCCAAATTCCTTAGTCGAGCCAATATGGCAAACAAGGTAAACTGTTCGTGTTGCTCTACTCTGTACGGGCCTCCTCTGGATTTTTAATAAGTATTACATGGTTTGCAATTTATTTTTTTAATACGTGTTGACAATTTCCGCATATGTAGGTGTGTGTGTTCCGATGAGGGATAATGCCCACTGGTACTTGGCTTTCATTAAGTTGGATAAGGAAGAAGTCCATATCTTGGATCCACAACCAACAGAAGACCGCAATTCTTTTCGACTACAAGCAGTTCAGACAATGGTAAATGTGTGACATTGAGCCGTTATAACGTAAAAAAATGTAAATACCTCTTTCTCAATACATATGTTTCTTAATTTGTACAGATGGGATTTATGCAAGCCTTGTGGAAGACTCTCTATCGTGAACTTTATCCGGGTCTGTTGCCACCAAGGATTGCGGAGTTTTCGTAAACAAATCCTTCAGAGGATCAAGAACAACTACATCAGTAAGTATGTCCATTTTGTGTGATATTAAACAACGGCTTATCAACTTGTTTATCATGCAATGCTTTCATTTTATGTAGGTCTGACAGTAGAGTCTGGGTTTGCATGTGGATGTATGGAGCAAGCTGGGACTCCTCTTATATTTGGGTAAAGACAATTCTAGCACGCCTATATTTGAAAACCACACTTGTTTGTTAATTTTGAATCATGCGTTAAGCACCATGGTTGTTGATGTTGATAGCCATGCACTCAAGTGAGGAGGATGCAGATCGTGTTGTACCTTGTTGGAGAGCCCATGAACTACATAAGGCATACAGTGCTCACGGAAGCAAGAACAGTTGCACCTCAACTTGAAGCTGCAGTCCAAGAGTACAAGAAAGCCCATGAAAGGAGGAAAAATGAAAGAGAAGAGCACAAGGAAACCCAGTCAAAGAGACCAAGGACAACCTGATTTTGCTTTGTTTTTCAAGATGATGGACAACCATTTTATTATTTTTTTTATTTAAGATGATGGACAACCATTTTCGGTTTGGTGAATGACTTCTATATTTGTTTTGATGGACAACCTTTTTTGGTTTGGTGAATGCTTTCTATATCTGTTTTGATGGACAACCATTTTTTGTTTATTGAATGCTTTCTATATTTGTTTTTTCGTGGAAACTATGATTTTTTCCGTAAAGGAGGAGTTTGCTTTTAAACCCCTATGCCAAGTAGGCAAGTGTGTTTTGGGGACTTTTGTTTTCTCCAATTAACAATGCATTGATGTCTGTTTAACCCAAAAAGTAAAACTAATGGCTCCCAATCAGCATGGATTAATAACAAAAACCCAATAATCAGAATAATTTAATGTAGAAAACTTTATATTCTCTATATAACAACCAGAAACTCATTTAATAATGTTTTATACAAACTAACAAAATTCAAAACCAATGTCTCTTCCTCTTACTCGGTTCCACTTCGTTCCCAATTGCCCTCGTCTAATTAAATTTGATGTTTGGTTAACCCAAAAAGTAAAATTGATTGGCTCCCAATCATTATATTTTAATGACGAAAACTCGTAGAAGGCAGATGGAAAATTCTTAGGTAATTAATTTAATGTTACTAGGATATGGAAAGGCTTCCCATTCATTCAAATTCCACCAACGATGTATTAACTCCCCTTTTAGTGAGAGAATTCAACCATTGTATTAATAAATACAATAAAAAGGCTTACATAATTAATGAATTCTTTATTGTGTATAATTAAAAGGTTATATTTACTGTAAACAAAGCATGATAGATTCAACGGGGGAATAAAAGAAGCATGATAGTCTTGATGAAAAAGGGGGGAAAAATATCTCCATAGATCAAAATTCATTATAATCAAGCCATTTAAAATCCATACTATTCAAGCCTATCATCACTATACTTGTGACCAAATATAAATAAAAACCATAATTTTCGAAAACCATGAAAAATTGAAGATGAAATAAGCAACACATTCTTCGACCTAATTGGAACTGCTTAGAACCAAAGTGGATTAAAATCTCCCCCTATGCATTACTGCATCTCGTCACCTGTCTTATGCATCCTAGCCATGACAAATTCAGAAAATACTGCGTGCATTGAAAATTCCAGGTCTAGACATTACACAAATTAAAATAGGAGACTTTTCGAGTTAGATATGTACTGCTCCCCTCAATACCTGACAGTTTTGAGTGATGGAGAATAAAGGAAAAGACAAATGATTGACAAAAAACCAACAAAGACTTAATAAACTTGATAACAAAAGACATCCATTGTTGGCCCCTTTGCTGCTCCAACGCTCCACCCGGCCTTGCATCAATCGACTCTCATGCAAGCCGAGGACGTTTTCTTGAGGAGGCCTTAGGGGTCTGCTGCTGCTCCGTATGCGGATTCTCAAGAAAACTATTAGTCAATTCGGTTATGCGGTACACCGGCAAATAAGCAGAACGGTCCTCCCTAACATAAATGCTCATATCCATCCCAACCCTTTCAAGAAAGGTGGTGACAAATGTGGCATAGGGAAAGGCAGTATACCAGTTTTCCCCTTTGGGAGCAGCTTCGACCATGTTCAGGCACATTAGAGATGCGAGGTTAACAGGAACACCTCTCTGAGCTTGCACAATGATAACCAAGTCAAGTTTACGAATAATCGAATGACCATGGTACCTTAGAAGGAAGCAGTTGACGATCAACCAGTGCAGAAATCAAAGAGGATCTGGGAGGAAAGAAGCATCGATGCGGCCCGTCGTGAGTTTCGACAGTTCAACTTCAAACTCAAAATAGTGAAGCCGCGCAAGATCGCTTCTGCTCGTAATGGGGTATCCTCCTGCGGGAAGATCAAGGATCTCAGCAAATTGATGAGACTGAAAGAAGACTCTATGTCTGAGGAAGATCGACACCAGATGAGAGTCTGAGGGACCAGAAAGCTCAAGATTGTGGTAGAACTTCCTCATGACATGTGGGCAGTAACTTGTGTTTCCTCGACTCCGGAGAAGGAAGAAATTTTCCCAACCTAGATTTTTTTATTAATGTCTTCACTTCGGGAGGGAAAGGAATGAGGTGGATGAACTCGTACTTGGCGAAAATGGTGGTTTTGCTTGAAAATGAGAGATAGTCACCAAGAATAGAGGTGGATCGGCAGTCGTCGTTGGATAAAGAAAGTATCCCCATCTCCGCAAATGATCGACTGTTCTTTGCCATTACTAGATTTCAGATTGTAGGGAAGAATTAAGTGGGGGAAGGTGAAGACTGAAGAGAGAGATAAACTAGGTGTACGATGGAGAGATAAGTGGGGAAAGAAAAAGTGATCATGGGCGGAGGAGACGTGAGGGTGATGGAGACGGTGGACTATGGACCGTGGAGGTAAGTGGATTGTCAAGAGTCAAGAAGATTACATAAGATATGTAATTATGATGGTAACTCGTGTAGGTTAAACTACGGTAAGTCATGATAGTTAAACTAGGGTTGGCGCATGAATCAATGATAGTAGCCTCGTAGGGTTCGTAACTTCTTCGAGGGCGAACAAACAGATGATACGGCATGAGAAATGAAATGGCTCGCACGTTCCAGGCCCACTTTTGAATATTCCACGGATCATGTACAAGCCCACTTGTGAATGTTATTTAAAAGCTTGCAAAAATCAATGATTAGACCCAGAAATAATACGGATCCCAGTCCAACTAGAATTAGTCCTAAACGCACCGTTAATACATAAACACAAGTTAAGGCGACCTCTCCATCCGATTCGAATCAAAAAATTTCTTCTTCATCTTCTTCCTCAATTAGGTCGAAGAATGTGTTGCTTATTTCATCTTCAGTTTTGTTCTAAGCAGTTCCAATAATGCTAACTGCTAAGACAAGATGGCAAAGCACTAACAACATGAACCCTAGGGTTAGCAAAATGAAAAGTTTGATGAACACAATAATAGACATGGTCGCCGTAATCGTGTTAGAAAGAGATAGGTGAGTAAATTCTGGCCGGAAATAACATGGCGAAGAGCAAAACGTCGATTGTGGATACAAGGATTTGTGGTTCAAAACGATGATTATGTGGGGATTTCATATTGAATGGGGATCTTCTCTTCGAATGTGGATACATAGATTTGGGGTTCAAATCTTCTTACTGTGAAGGGGCGTCTCATCCAAGACGAGTGAGGGATCGTGTAATTGGTTAGGGAGACTAAATTGGTTAGGGCGGCAGTGGGTCTACCCAATTGGGTTTGCAGTCTTAATCCATTTAATTTAATCGGAGGCAGTTAGTTGCACTAGAATGAAAACAATCTTAACCCGTAAGGAGGTTTTTTTGTAATTTGTTTAGTTATTAAGTGGGGCAGTTAAGTTCAACAAATGCGAGTCATGGAGATTGAGAATGAATGGTTAAGATCGGCCAAGGTACCCGTACCCCGAATTTTTCCATGGGCACTGTAGAAGTCACCATAAATTATAACTTTAAATGTTATTTCATCTGAAATGTTATTTCGTGCACTAACTAATGAGGTAAATTCCCAAAATATTGTTAATTTTTTTATTTACCACCAATATGGTGGTTTTAAATTAATTGACACAAATATTGTGTTTTTGTGGGGGAAGGAGAGCGAATTCACATCAGACTGATGCGGACCCGCTACATATGTCTTTTAACGTAAAAATAGGGGGCCCGCGTGGGACTGGCGCGGTGCCGCTGTCTCTCTTTTAAAGTGCGCTGACAGATTCCTTTAACTTTGACCAACGGACCTGCATTAGTCTCATGCGGATTCGTAGCCTTTTTTACCCCACTCCAGCATATATATCATCCTACATTCTCTTCCTTTCAGTATACTCACCACACCAAAAACTGATACGAAAACGAGAGGGAGGAGCTCTGCTGGTTGTTGCAAAGATGGCTAGGTAAGAGACACATTTATTTTTGTAGTTATATTATTAAAATGCTATTATAATTTTCTTTAGTTAGTAATTAGTGAATTTGTTTGTTATGTAGTGATTTTAGGAGATTTGAACTAATTGTTTGGTGGAAATCGGAGAAAGTAGAGGACAATTTGGGCTTCCATTTTGTTGGTGGTAGAAAGTTTCAGTTGACAGTTCCATGTCGGGTGACATATCATCATTTTGTCGGAATATAATCCCGAGAATATGGCGTAGAGACGAACCAGTACAAGATAGTGATATGATCACAGGTTTCACTTACCGTCTTCCAGAATGGCAGAATAGTGTTCTATTTCATTATGTGATGCCTATTGTGGATGATGATGGCTTGAATGTGCTTTTCGATTTTATGGCACAAAATTCTTATTGTTTGGGTGCTAAGATGCATGCTGAGATTAGACAAGCTGATCAGGGTGAAGATGAGACATGGAGTGTGCCATCTGATCATGATTATGACGACGAAGACGAGGAGGAGGGGGAAGATGGGGAAGAAGAGCAACATAATTATCCTCCATATTTTTACTTGCAGGTTAATGAAGAGGACGATGAATTATCATATGTTGATTCATATGGCGTAATCCCAATGGCTATTGTTACTGGTTTTGAAGAAGAATTCTACAAGGGCCAGATATTTCACTCGAAACAAGCTGCACAGGTGGCGGTTAAACATCACGCCTACAACGCAACTTTCAGTATGGCGTGGTGGAGTCGTCACCTTCAATCTAGAAAGTTAGATGCTTGAAACATAAGGATGACAATTGTCCTTGCATGGTGAGGTTTGGATGTTGAGACGTTGGAAGCGAATCGACTGTGAGAAAGGCCGAGTTGATGCATTCTTGTAGCAGTACGACTCAACCGACAGATCATCGCCATCTTGATGTCGACTATATCTAAGTCTGTGAAACATTTGGTACGTACCCAACCAAATCTGAGTGTTCTAATTGTGCAAGCCGAGTTGAAAGATAAATTTAATATGCAAGTTACTTATAAGAAGGCTTGGTATGGGAAACAAAGAGCATTGGAGAAATTGCATGGAAATTGGGAAGAATCTTACTATTATGTGCAAACATTCTTGGGGGTTCTCAAGAGAAAAATGCCAACATCAGTGATTGCTTGGGTAAAAGTTCCTCCATCGCAACCAGGTCATTTGATCTTTGAACAAGTATTCTGGGCTTATGGACCTTGTATAGATGGATTCAAGAATTGTCCATGAGTCATGGTTGTTGATGGAATATTTCTTACTGGAAAGTATGAAGGAGTGCTACTCATGGCGAGCTCATTTGATGGTCGGAAGAAGATTTTTTCAATTGCATTTGCCATAGGGGAGAGCGAGAATACTGATAGTTGGCCATGGTTCATAAGACACGTTTAAGATTTGACCGATCAGAACGATGTATGCATCATCTCAGATAGACATGTTGGACTCTATGAAGCCATGAGTAACATTGAAAGAAGTTGGGAGTGGAGATGGTGCATGCGACACAATGAAAGCAACTTGCAAAAGAAGACAAAAAGCAAAATTATGTATAACCAACTGTTTTGAGTCGGTAAGTCTCTTCGTCGTTATTGTTATTGATTTTCGACGTATTATTTATTTTAATTTAATATTATCATGAATTTATCTAACTCGTGTGGTTATTTATTTTGTTAGCCCAAGAAAAACGCTTGGAGAAGTTTGATCGTCAAGTTGAGCGATTTAAGAAGATGGTCGCTGAAAGAAATATTTCTTGTGATAACTGGGTGGATCAAAATCAACTTCGTTGGAGCTTAGCACATGATAACTATAATGGTGGGTGTCGATGGTCTATGCTGACGACCAACATGGCAGAGAGCATCAATGGTGTTTTCAAAGGTATTCGTTCACTTCCTATAGCTTCTCTTGTGCAACATACTTATTGGCGATTATTGGAGAAATTCGATAAGATGAGGTTGGAGACAGAAGTACAAATCACAGAAGTGGGAACTTACAGTACACGAAACCATGTGAAGATCTGATGAAGCTGTGGGCACAAAAGGCAGTTGAACATTTCGTGACAAGGGTTAATCGACGTCAGGGCATCTATGTAGTTCAGAATCCTCCCAACAATTTCAACATGATGGGTTCGAACACACTCACTTTGCATTTCGATGACCACAATCAAGCGGGATTTTGCACTTGTGGGAAATTCCAAGGAAATAAAATTCCTTGCTCTCATGCCATTGCAGCTTGCAACCGAATGGGGGCTAACCCGTATAGGTTTGTAAACGACATCTATAAGCTGGTAATAGACCAATAATTACACCTGTTTTTACCCCTATTCTTGAGCCGTTTGAGAGGTTGATTCTCGTGTTTTAAGCCAATTTCACGCGAGGTTGTGCGTCTATGTCATATTTCAGGGCCCGGCGTTGGAATCGAGGCGAGGAAACGAGTTTTGGGTCGAAAGGAGCGAAGTTGGGTCGAAGTGTGCTGCAGGAGGAAAATACCCGGTCATGGGCTCAAATACCAGACCGGGTATTTATCGTTTTTGGCGTCTGAGAAACAGAAGGAGTCCCGGTCGTGAAGCATAAATCCCCGGTCGGGGATTCTTAGAGAAGACCGGGGATTTTTCTCTTCTCTTAAACGCGCGTTTCAATTATACCCGGTCGAGACCCAAAATACCCGACCGGGTATCGCGACAGTTAGCCTTTTAAAGGAAAAGAAGGCCAAAAATCAAGGGTTCCGAGTTTTAGAGAGACAGAGCGATTCCTAGAGAGAGAAAGCAACGAACCAGAGTTCCCAAGTGCCATAGCTTGATCTTCATCACCATTGGAGCCCGGCTTGAGCTTGGAGAAGTGTCGATTGACAACCAGGAGCAGAAACTCCCTTCACAGTATGATTTCCGCATCTGAATCTGCTTTTGCTTCTCTCTCCATGGAGTAGTTTTCCCATTCATCTAGGTATGGAGAACCCTAGATTTGTATGTTAGGTTTGATTGTATGAACCCAAGTACAGATTTCATGAGTTGATTATATTCGATTGAGGCTTGAATGATTGAATGACTTGAATCCTGATCAAATTCCTGTTGTTTCTGCTTTAACCTAGAATGAGAATATCTGCCTAGGTTGATAGAGCACCCTTAATTGAAGGTGGCGAATTGGTGACTTTAGTCGAGGAGCCAATTCGCTATTCTGTACCGAATTCAATTCGGTAGTGGAGGTTTGGTTCGTTAGGGCCTCAATCTGTTTACTCCGGTGGAGGTTAGTCGCCCGATGGAGACTCAGATTGAGAGGGTATGGAGACCTTTAGTCGAGACTTCAGACTGTTTAAGAACCTTCCACAGTATGACTTTCATGGAAACTGAACTTGGTAATTGCAATCCGGCTTAACTGCAGTCTAGGGGGAACCATATCCGGGTGACCTCTCTCGACTTGAAAACAACCGTTTAACTTGCTTTGTTTGTTTGTTAATTTGGACTTGCACTAAAGTTTCACTGCTAGATAACAAGAATTCACCGAGTAGTCATCAAATCTAGGACCCGGATTGACATTAAAACCCAAACCCGCTATACTACGCTTTAGGAAGTGGTTACACTTGGCCAATTTCTAGAGTGACAGTAGGAGTGAGTCAGCTGGAAACAGTATTGGCTTGTTATGGGACAAGTTTCACACCTCTTGGTGAACCTAAGGGGTGGAAGAAGCACAATGGCTCTACTCTCCATCCTAACGTGCACATGATTAGGAAGCCGGGGAGGCCACGAACAACAAGAATTCACGACGAGATGGATTGGCCAAGAGAGGAAGTAGCTGGACATGATGCATCAACTTCTGGTGGATGAGCAAGTGGCAGTGGGTGCCAGCGAAGAGGAAGTGGTAGACGTGCCAGAGGTGGTAGAAGAGGAAGTTGTGGTAATAGACGTGGTAGGTAGTTTGGTTGATGTTGTTATGGTTTGAACGAACGAATGTGTTATTGTTTGATGTTTGTTATTGTTTGAACGATCGAGTGTGTTATGGCTGCAAGTCTAGTAACATCTTGATACCACTCGAGATGCTCTGAGTGGTAGGCTAGAGTATCTGGAATATATGGCATAGTCGCTATATACTAATGTCGACGACTCCACAAATCAATCGACTCTCTGGAGGCGTGTATCAACTGATGCCCTCGCGATGGCCCTCGAATTGTCTAGCAAAGGAAATACCTAATCTCAGCCTCAAGAGCTGGATGATGAGGCTCATTCTGCATCATGCCAAACTGTCGGAGTACGCAATTTTGGATGGTGCCACATCACTACTGAAAAGCAGTTAAGTGGAACTACTGCTCGAAAGGTATCTGAATGGATCACAGAACCCCTGAACTGCTCGCCTCTCTCTCAGTAAGGCAGCCACTACACACAACAAGTGGTCACTTTATTATTCATTAATCTAAAACAAACTAATGAGAACTATGAACTATTCTTGTATGAAATGTTATATACTAACCAGGATTGTCGACAGCTCGTCAAAATACAACTTATAACTAAACAACTGGTCACCATGCTGACAGGACGTGGTCGAAAGCCATCGAGCACCACGTGGGTATGCTTCCTCTGTAATAGTCTCATCTGTCACTATATGTCGTGGTGCTATCAATGGAAATCGCTCCCACGCCCAGAGTTGTAGTAAGGCAACCCAACCACCAAGGTCACCTCATGTGGAAGAGGCCTGCATCATCTATAGAACTGACCTACCCATCTCACGGTACAGGTAGGCTAAAACAGCTGCTCCCCAACCGTAGCCTCCGGCGCTCTGCCAATTCTCCAACAGGAGTAGATACTATAGATGAACTGTAGATCCAGTCCAATCGGGGAACAATATACCCCCCAACAGAGATAGGGCATAAGCTCGTGCAAACTGCCCTATAATATCTGATGATGCATTTGGCTGCAGATTGTTGACATGCTCCCTAAGCCAACTAATCCTAACGACACCGCCGGAAAGATCGGTAGGAGCATGTCCTAACAGTCTGATACACGTCGCCGACCACTCCTGATCTGGTACGTCTACTATGATGGCCTCACCGTCGATCGATAGACCGCTCAGTGTGGCAACATCCTCCAGAGTGATCGTAACCTCACCAAGCGGCATGTGGAAGGTCGATGTCTCAGGGAGCCAATGCTCTACGAGAGCAGTGATCAAAGATGCATCAATAGCAGCATTCACAGGGACCAACTGCTGAACGCTAACCAAACGGGCATCCTGGAGATACGGCTCATAACGTGGATGGTACATGACCAAATTGGTCGTACCTCGAATATGGTAAACGCGATCACCATCCTATAGTGCACAAAACTTATATTAATTCAATTTCATGCGTAATTATATTTTCAATTCACCTAGTAAAATCTATCTAATCTAGTAAAATATATCTAATCAAAACTAATACTAATTTCAAAAAATATCACATGTAATTCTAATATTTCAGTTCACCTAGTAAAAATCTAATCTAACTAGCTAATGAACTTTAATGAAATACTCACCTCGTTTTGCCTAACTGAATCGGCACGATGTTGACCATGTGCCCAAAGAAGTACTGAATCGACCGAAGCTGTATTAATTGTCGTAGGTGGTCGCCTCGTGGAATAAGTGTCCATAAGTCTAGGAACTGCAAACAAAAATGTCAGAAGCAAACAAAAGCCGCCGCCGGCGAGCTTCGGACCGGTGAGATCGCTCACCTCAGTACCGGCGGCGTGCCTGCCGGCCTCTTCCACGGCCTCTTCCTCCGGCTGCCGCCTGTTCTTCGTCAGAGTCAGACATCCAACCAGATATGGTTCCCGGTTAGGCGCTTCCGTGTGAGACTGGGTTGCTCCCTCACCTGGAGAAGTAGTCCCGCAGAGGAGAGCGGCAACCTCGCGTGAGACTGGACGGTAGACGCGGGAGGTTGGGGTCTGGGTTCGCGGTGCGGCGCTGCGTAGGGTTTGGGAGGGAGAGGTTTTGTGTTGTGGTCTGTTGAGGGAGAAATGGCAATGCGAGTCCGCATGAGACTCGCGCGGGTCCGCACTGAGCTTGTGGTGGATTCGCGTTTCTGAAGGCTCTTTCTGAGTCTCATGCGGACACACATGTCTTCCCCCAAAAACACAATATCTGTGTTGACTCGACTCTACTGTCACTCCAGGAATTGGCCAAGTGTAACCACTTCCTAAAGCGTAGTATAGCGGGTTTAGGTTTAATTATCAACCCGGGTCCTAGATCTGATGACTACTCAGTGAATTCTTGTTATCTAGCAATGAAACTGGAATGCAAGTCTAACTAACAAACTAGCAAAGCAGGTAAACGGTTGTATTCAAGTTAAGAGAGGTCACCCGGATATGGTTCCCCCTAGACTGCAGTTAAGCCGGATTGTAATTACCAAGTTCAGTTTCTATGAAGATTATACTGCGGAAGGTTCTTAAACAGCCTGAAGTCTCGACTAAAGGTCTTCAGACCCTCTCAATCTGAATCTCTAGCGGGCGACTAACCTCCACCGGAGTAGACAGATTGAGGCCCTAAGAACAAAACCTCCACTACCGGAGTAAATCCGGTACAGAATAGTGAGTTGGTTCCTCGACTAAAGTCACCAACTCCCTACCTTCAATCAAGGATACTCTATTAACCTAGGCAGATATTCTCATTCTAGGTTAAAGCAGAAACAACAGGAATTTGATCAGGATTCAAGTCATTCAATCATTAAAACCTCAATCGAATATAATCAATCACAGAATCAGTACTTGGGTTCATACAATCAAAGCCTAACACACAAATCTAGGGTTCTCCATACCCAGATGAATGGGAGAACTACTCCATAGAGAAGAAAGCAAAAGCAGAATCAGACACGGAATTCATACTGCGAAGGATGGATTCCTGCTTCTGGACGTTGATCGGCACTTCTCCAAGCTCAAGCTGGCCTCCAATGGTGTTGAAGATCAATCTAGGGCACTTGGGAACTCTTGCTCGTCACTTTCTCTCTCTAGGAATCGCTCTCTTTCTCAAAAACCCGAATCCCCCCGAATTGTGGCTGAAATTCTGCTTAAAAGGAGAAAATCCCGACTCGTACGGCCAGGGTGGCACGGCCGTGCAGCTCACCCAGTTGCCCGTGTGAGTCAAAACGCATCGTTTCATTTAGTTCGAATTCCAGGCTCTTTGCACGGCCAGAATGGCACGGCCGTGTGGACATCCCCTCTTGCCCGTGTTTGCTCTCGCAGAATGTGGCACGGCCAACCCGGCCACTTGCACGGCCGTGTCGATCCTCTGCTCTGCCCGTGTGTGCTCTCGGCAAAACTCGCACGGCCAGGCCATTACTTCACACGGTCGTGTGAACATCAAGGCAGCCCGTGTGACCTCCTTTGTGACTTGTCTCGCGCCCGATCTTCACCCAATCGACCCCGAACTCGCTCCTAAACCCTCATTCACTTGCCAGGACCTGAAATATCACAAACAAGCACAACCTAGCGTGAAATCGATCTAAAACACGAGAAACCACCTCTCAAACGGTGTAAGAACATGGGTGAAAACATGTGTAACTAACGGTCTATCATGTGTCAATAAATTTAAAACCACCATATTGGTGGTAAATAAAAAAAAATAACAATATTTTGGGAATTTACCCTAACTAATGAAATGCAGGATATAAGTTACTTTCATAAATAAATAAAAAATAGAAAAGAGAAGTAGTTTCTATATTTGAAATATTGACAAATTTAACTTGATTAAAAGTATGAATTCCTATGATGACTTGACTTAATGCTAAGTGAAGCGACTTGAGTCGATAAAAAAAAGAAGTTAAGCAACTTCAATAATCATTGACAATGACCTAGTTGTAGCTCAAGTTGAAGCTCTGGATCACCCTGACCCCTAGGCATTTAATGTTGAAAATGGTGTTTGGCCTACGTTATTGAGGTACAAGAAGCAGAAGAGCAATTCTCTAGGCAGAAGTCTCGATTACTATGGGTCTGTAGTGGTTATTCAAATACTAGATTCTTTCACAATATAGTTAAAGTAAGGCAGTCCCTGAACATCATTAGACAGGTTATTACAATTGAGAGGAAGATCTTAACCAGTTTAGATGACATTTGTGAATAAACTGTGGGTTTCTATAAATGCTACTTGTAGTGGAAGATCCTCAAATTAAAAGAGGCTTTATCCGTTTACTTTGACTTTGTTGATTCATTATCTTCCTGAGGATACTATTAAGTTAAAAGAGGCTCGGTCCCTTTACTTGTAGTTGAAGTGATCAATACATATTCAATGAGGAAATATTTGTCAATCTCTTGATGAAATGTGTTGTATGAATGTGTTTATAAGATCTTAACTATTAGAATAAGTGAAGTGTTGCCTTCTATCATTAGCACTAATCAGTATGTTTTCATCAAAGGTAGTTTGATTAGTGATAATATTCTCTTTGGACATAGAATGATCAAATTGTATAATAGGAAATTTGTCTCCCCTAGGTGTGCTATGAAGACGGACATTATGAAAGCATTTAATAGTGTTGGATGTACTTTTCTATTAGTGATGGCAATGGGACGGGGGCAGGGCGGGATGGGTATCTCAATACTCATACCCGCTCCACACTAAGCGCATGTCAGGTGCTACCCACGGAGGTAAGGGGCTGGACGGGCCTACCCATCCTTATATGGAATTTTAAACAAACAACGTAGATATTTAACTCTTTTTCAAGAACAATTAGAGAAAAAATTCATAAACGAATGATAAAATATAGTAGAATGAATAATTGAGTTTAAACAGTTGAAAGATAGAGTCTTAAAATTTCTTTAGGACGAAAAATAAGATTTTTGGAAGGGTCATAGTTAGTGCAAATCATGATAAAACGAGGCGGGGTGAGGCAGGTTGGAAATAATACCCATGACACGCCCCACGCTAATGTCGGTCGGGTAATACCCGTCCCAAATAGGTCGGGACAAGTCGGGTCGCTTAGATCATATCGGAAATTGCCATCACTATTTTCTATTTGATGTCATGGTTGCAATCAGGGGTGGAAATCGGTACGGTATCGGTATCCCAATACCAAATACCGAAATCCCGAATACTGAATTACACCCTAAAGTCAATCCCAATCTCAATCCCTAAATTATTTCGGTATCCCAATCCCAATTCCTAAATATTTCGGTATCCCAATCTGTACTTCGGCATTCCAATCAGTATTATCGAATAAGAAATTAATTACCTTTGCAATTAATAATTAAATATATTTATTAGATTTTATTGTTTAATTTAGGGGGGAAAAGACTAAGCAAAGAGTTTTGAATTAGGATATTATTAAGGAGAGTGGAGGAGAGGAGACATCTCAAGTTCTTGTCATTGATAATTGTTGGGGATATAGCTCCAGTCGCGCAAGCAAGACTGCCAAGCGTGCTACGCGCGCTCGCGGAAAGAACCTTCTGCGAGTACTAAAGGCCTCCGCGAAAAAAGACACGTCCGAATTGTTGGGGATATAGCTCAAACCCAGTCGCGCAAGCAAGACTGCCCAGCGCGCTCGCGGAAAGAACCTTCCGCGAGTACTAGAGGTCTCCGCGAGTAAAGACACGTCCGCGAGTGCCAGAAGCGCCAGACGGCGTCGTTTTGCTCTACTCAAGCCAGCGCCGTTTTGTAAACGCCAGACGGCGTCATTTTCCCTATACAAGCCGACGTCGTTTTGCTTAATTCGAACTGAGAAGGAAAACCGGGAAGAATGAGGTCGTATCCTCCGAAGGAACGGTCACATCCTAGTCCTAGGTATAATTATGGCCTAAGGCATGGCCTAAACGTCTGACACACGTAGCAGTCATGTCACATTAAATGTACACCCACTGCAATGTGTCCTATAAATAGAGCATTTACTCCGGTGGGTGAGGGGATCGAATTTTCTGACTCTATCACTACAAAGTATCAACTTCTCTCTCTAAGATATCACTCTCTCGATCACATTCTCTCATACCTTTGTTCTCCAACCGATAGAAGATTCTCGTTGCTTGCTCTTCTCACCCCATTTTCCCGAGTCTCACTCCTACACTTAGTTAGGCTCAAACAATTGGCGCCGACCATGGGGCCGAGTAGAGAAGCAGTAGAAAATCAACTAATGGCGGAACATAATCCCAACTCAGCCGACGAGGCAACGCCCATCAAGGCAATGACGAACCAGAGGGTGTTCGCGGAAGCCAGCAACCTTAACGCAGTACTTATTGAAGAAGAAAAGCCCGAGCTAACAGCCAAAGAGATGAGGCAACTAATGGCGAAGCAAAATGAGGTCATAGCCGATATGCAAAAAAAGATGAGCAAAGTCATAGCGCTCATGATGAGCAAGGAGGCCATGTCAACAGCACATGTGGCGCCAACCGCGCCACAACAGGTGGCAGGTGAAGCGTCAGAGTCTGTCCCAGCGTCAGAGCTTGCCCCACTATCACAACAAGCGCCGTTCGAGTCACCCGCGCATGAAGTGCAACAAGTGGAGCCGCGGGCCAGGGTGGACCTCAGCTTCTTGGAGCAACATTTATCCCCGCAGTACAGCCCCCACCCACCCCAGAAGAACCCTCCATCAACCATTAAGCGCGGAAATCATGGCAGAACACCTAAGCGGAATGCCACCCGCCCTCCTAACATATAACGGAACAAACGACCCAGAGGACCATGTAAGCACCTTTTGCCTCCGGATGCAACTCCAAACCAACTCCAACGCGGCGTTATGCAGAACCTTCCCATCAACATTCTCCGAAATATGCCTCGATTGTTATAACAGACTCCCAAATGGGATCATCCGCTCGTTCGAAGAGTTCATACTCTTGTTCATAACTAAATTCGCGTCCAAAAAAGAAGACCTCTCCACCTCAAGGCCCTGATTGACATCAGGCAAAAAGACGGGGAAAGCTTACGGGCATTCTATGCCAGGTGATCCAGGGTGCCAATGGTTGTGCGAGGCCTTACTCCCAAAACTGTCGCCCATCATTTCATGGACGCCACCACCAACATGGAGCTCAAGCGGGCATTAGCAAAAAGATCAGTCACGTTGTCAACAGAGCTAGAGGTCAAAATCGAGAAGGCCATCACACTGAAAGAAACCCTGGGCGCGGGTTCTATCAGGCACTTTGAACCCTCGAAGCCACCTAGAGAGGATCAGGGGCGGAAGCAGCTCCCGGTGTCACGGGAGCAGTTGGTATAGTTGCATAGCGGGTCGAGACACCCGCCCACCCCACCAGAACAAGGTCAACGAAGGCGTTCACCAGACAGGCGCCCACAGAACACTTACACACCACTCAACGATTCGGTGAAAAATGTGTTTCATGTGCTCCACGAGAAGGGTTACAAATCAACAGGCCCGCGCCCGTGAGAGCCTTACCACATATGCGCGACCCAAGCAAGCGTTGCCACTTTCACAGGGAGACGGGTCACTTGATGGAGGATTGTAGGGATCTACGGTACGAAATTGAAGCCCTAATTCGAAGAGGACTATTGACCGGATTCATCTGCGGAGCGGAAGAGCAGAAGGAACAGCCCAGAAATCCGCCACCACCTCCGCAACCCGATTACAACGAGGCCACCGGCTCGTATGTAGTGCGGAAGGAAATAGGGGTGGTAATAGCCGAAGAAGACCGCCCAAAGAAAAAAACCAAACTCGAGCGTGCGATGGAATGCGCGACAACTGAGGTGCAGCCAAAATGTAACCTAAGTTTTGACGACGGGGAATTCCCACAAGGGATCCCATCAGAAGACCCACTCACCATCACTGCACTGGTGGCCGCCTGCAAAATTCATCGCCTACTGATAGACGGGGGCAGCGCGGCAAACATCCTCTTCAAAACCACCCTCGACCAAATGGACATCGACCCGCGTCTAATCAAGCGCGCACAAGGGAACTTGGTTGGATTCTCAGGAATGAGAGTTCCAGTGATCGGTGTGGTCACTCTTCCGGTTGTAATTGGAGACCAAGAGCCGCGAGTCTCAAAGCAGGTCGAGTTTACCATTGTCGACTGCAACTCGCCCCACAATGGCATCTTTGGTCGACCATTTCTCGCCAAGTTCATGGCCCTCTCATCAACATGCCACCAGAAACTCAAATTCCCTACCAAGGCGGGAACTGGAGAAGCGCGCGGGATGCCATGGGGAGTGCCAAAGGGAGAAGGTATGCATCTCAACCCCAACCGCGTCTAGAATCCATGTACTCTGATTTTGAAGTCGTGGTCGACCCCACCGAACCAACGAAGAAGGTCCGCATCTCAACCCACATCCACAGTGACGTGATTGAGCCAATGATAGCGCTCCTAAAAGAGTACAAGGAGTTGTTCGCTTGGTGCACTGAGGACATGCTGGGGGTACAAAGGCAAGTATCTCAACATTGCCTCGCGGTTCCCGCAAACGCGGAACCAAGGCAGCAAGCGCCGCGAAGCTTCACGGGTGATAAACTGAAAGCCATCGAAGAAGAGGTCGCGCGACTACTCACCGCGGGGTTGATCTGAGAAGTGAAATACCCGAAGTGGTTGGCCAACGTGGTCTTGGTAAAAAAGTCCTTCGGGGCCTGCCGGATGTGTGTCGACTATACAACGATCAACAAGGTGTGCCCAGGGGATCCTTACCCGCTACCGCGCATTGACCAATTGATTGACGCCACTTCCGACCACGAGACACTGTCTTTCTTAGACATGTTCTCAGGATACCACCAAATCCCAATGTCCCACGAAGATGAGGAAAAAACGGCTTTCATGATGTCATTCAAAAACTTCTGCTTCGTCGGGATGCCATTTGGATTAAAGAACGCTGGTGCCACTTACCAAAGAATGATTGACTTGGTGTTCTCACAACAGATAGGGCGAAATATCGAGGCATACGTAGATGAACTCATCGTCAAAACCAAAATGGGCAACTCCCATATGGAAGACTTGGGCGAGACTTTTGAAGTGCTCCGCAAACACAGCCTCCGCTTAAACCCCTTGAAGTGTGTATTTGGAGTGGAAGCAGGAAATTTATTGGGATTTATGATCACCAAGCGTGGCATCTAAGTCGACCCGAAGCAGATCACGGCCTTCCAACAGCTTCGGGCGCCGAGGAGCACGGTAGAGATACAATCTTTGAATGGCAAGATAGCGGCCCTGGGAAGATTGATACCAAGATCAGCCGACAAGTGCGCCCCTTTCTTCAAAACGCTCAAAAGCGGCACGCGATTCGCATGGTCCAAGGAGTGTGAAGCTGCCTTCCAAGAACTCAAATCATACCTTGTATCCCCCCTGTACTGACCGCCCCCAAGCTTAATGAAAAAAAAAATGTACCTTGCTGTGTCAACAAGAGCCGTGAGCGGGGTGCTAATATCCAGGAGAGACAACCAGACTGAGTGGCCCGTGTATTACACGTCGCGAACTCTGGTTAGCGCGGAAACAAGGTATTCCCCAATTGAGAAAGCCGTCTTGGCACTGGTGAGCGCGTCGCAAAAACTATGCCCCTATTTCCAAGCACATTCGATCACCGTCCTGATCAACCTTCCGCTAAAAAAGATATTGACACAATAGAAGTGTCCGGGCGGATGGTTAAATGGGCGGTCGAGTTTTCAGAGTACGACATCCAATACGCTCCAAGACCAGCAATAAATGCGCAGATACTAGTAGATTTCATTGTTGAGGGAGTCACTCTCGATACAACACCAGAAGGAGTATGGGAGGTATACATGGACGACGCGACAAGCAAACATGGGGCCAGAGCGAGTGTCGTCGTGCGCACCCCGACAGGCGTCGTTCACGAAATAGCAATCTGATTCAAAGTGTTGAAAACAAACAACGCAGTCGAGTATGAGGCCATATTGGCGGGAATGACGGTCGCCAACGACCTGGGCGCAAGAACGATCAGGGTGCTATCCGATTCTTCTCTGGAGGTCAAACAACTGAACGGGACCTTCGACGCAAAAGAGGACACGCTCGCACAGTACATGGAGCGTGTCAAACAACGAGCAAGTACCTTTGAAGTGGTGACCTATGTGAAAATACTAAGGGAGGAAAACATGCACGCGGACGCACTATCCAAGCTAGCAACCGCCACCGACTTCGAATCGACGCGCCTAGTCTCGGTTCAAAAAGAGGAAGAAGAAAGCCACCGGGACATCATGGTCAACACCACGCAAATAGTGCAGGAAGAAGACTAGAGAGTCCCAATCAAAAAATACTTAGAGGACGGTGTGGTGCCAGAAGACACTAAAGAGGCATGGACCCTAAGGCAGAAAGCAGCCCGCCGCACGCTCATTGGTGGGGAGCTGTATCGCCGGTCATACTCCGGTGTGTACTTAAAATGCATCGGGCAAGAGGAGGCGCGCGACCTACATGAAGGCTTGTGCGCAATGCACACATGGGCGCGTAGTATGGAACGAACTATCTTGCTGAACGGATACTACTGCCGCAAGTGAAAAAAGACACAAAAAATACGCGGACCAATGCCACAAGTGCCAAGTGAACGCGCTCCAGCATCATCTACCATCGTGGCCCTTCGCGCAATGGGGAGTGGATCTCTTGGACCCCTTCCCAACGTCAAAAGGAAAGTGAAAGTACATAATCGTGGCGGTGGACTACTTCACCAAGTGGATCGAAGTGGAAGCACTAGCCTCGATAACTGCGCAACAGGTGACCCATTTCCTAAAAAATAACATCCTTGCGCGATTTGGTGTTCCAAACGCGCTAGTATTCTACCATGGGAAGCAGTTCGACTGCGCAGAGGTGATAGACTTTTGCGACCAAGTGGGAGCCATCGCAAGATTCGCGTCGGTGGCCTATCCTCAAGCCAACGGCCAAGCGGAGTCGGCAAACAAAGAAATTCTACACAGCCTACACACCCACCTTGATGAGGCAAAAGGAAATTGGGTAGACGAACTTCACACAGTGCTATGGGCGCACCGCACCACATTCAAAGTGGCAATAGGAGAAACCCCCTTCGCCCTCACATATGGCACAGACGCGGTGATCCCCATCGAGACGGCTGCACCCACCTATCGGATCACGATGTATGATGAGGAGAGTAATGACCAAGCGCGGCTACTGGATCTAGAGTTGGCACAAGAGTGACAGGAATTGGCAGTCATCAGGCTAGCCGCCACAAAGGAACAAGTAGCAAAGTACTACAATGCAAAGCTAGTGCCACACAAGCTGATCCTCGGAGACCAAGTACTTAGGTGGAACTTCCGCCCTGACCCCGGGCATGGAAACTCGCCTCAACATGGGATGGCCTATACCTGATCCGCGAGGTTATTGGCGCCAACACATTCAAGCTCAGCGAATTGGGGGGCATGAAAATCCCAAGGACGTGGAATGCGCAGAACCTCAGGAAATATTGCTGCCCCAGTTGATGTGTATCTTGTTCACAGTAGCGCTTTTTGCGCGAGGAAATAAATGCAAAGTTCGACAGAACACGAATAGCAATAATCATGAATTATTCGCGCCACCGCGCCACGCGCGCAAAACACACAAAGCGTTAATCATGAATTACGCGAAAGTTTGACAGAACATGACTAGCAATAATCATGAATTATTCGTGCCACCGCGCCACGAGCGCAAAACACACAAAGCGTTAATCATGAATTACGCGAAAGTTCGACAGAACATGAATAGCAATAATCATGAATTATTCGCGCCACGAGCGCAAAACACACAAAGCGTTAATCATGAATTACGCGTCACACAAGAATGAAAGGCGAAGGGAACTTTTGGATTTTCATCAAACGGGAACAATAATCGCGCACCTATTGCCGCGACATAACATAGCAGTAAGACAAAATGATACACAAGTTCTCAAAATGATATCGACCTAGCACGGCTACACTTAATCTATCACTACGTTATCAGTGGTAGCCGACCCATCCTCCTCTTCCGCCGCCGCCTCAGCTTCCCCTTCGTTAGCAGCCTCAGCTTCTCCATCCTCGACCACCGCGTCTATGCGCACCTCCTATTCCTCAGCCTCCGGCTCATAATCAGACTGCAAAGACCTTTTCTCGCCCAACCACATTTGCACATGTCGCACCATGGCGCGAGTGTTCCAGCGGATCCCCGGGTTTTCCGGTCGCACCTTCTTGCGGACCACGATCGCAGCCTTGGTCATCGCATCCGCCAACCGCTCGCAAAGCAGTCTGAGCGGCCGAACTGTTGCATGCCGCAGCGGTGTGGATCCGCACATCACGGAAGTAATTGATCGCGGTGGTTCCTCCAAAACCGGGCATCTCTGACAGTGTCTGTTGGACGGTTGCCCCGGATGAACTGGCAGCCGCCACCTTCTCAGGGCGAGGAGGTTTACTCACTCGCGCCTCCGGTTCAGAAATCACCAGAGGCAGCTGCTGCGCCGGCTGTGCGGATTGTTCAGTCACTCGCGTCGCCTTCTTAGGCCTCTCCGCAATCAATGGTTGCTCCACCTCCTTCCTCTTCGATCCGCTGGGTTACGCGCTCTCCTTCTTATTCTTCTCGACACGCAGAGACCGTGGAACCTTCACTATTTCGTCAACCGACATCATGCTCACCAATGACGAGAAGTCGACACCTGCGCCAATAAGTCGTAAGACGACCGTTAATACGACAGAATACAAAAAGAAAGAAATATAACTAACAATCAGCAAAGAGCTCCTCCAAGCACGTCGCGCGGACGTCGCTGGAGTACAAGTTTATCCTCTGAGGCATGCAAGCCTCGTATTCTTCATCGAGCCCATCGTACTTGCCCAACTCTGACTCGAAGCCGCGTAAGCGCCCTTTCTTCCAAACAGTCGGCTCCTCCACATACTCACTAGCCCACTCCCCCGGAACGGGCTTCACGAAGAACTTCTCAAACCAGTTCTTCTCCAACTTGGGGGACCCATACACGTAACCATCAGGCCGCTTGTCTCGCCGCCTGATGGAAAGACAGTCGCTCCTCTCCGTGGGCCCTTTTATCTTATATATCTTCCAGAACAGCCCGTAAGATGGTTGAATATTAAGCCTCTTACGAACGAGGCGGAGACAAGACACGTGCATGATCACGAAAGGAGACAGGTGCGTGACTGAGCAACCTCGATGCCTATACAGTACGCACAACAGCGGGTCGACGGGGAATTTGAAGCCCATCCTCCAATACTCGGAGTATACGCCGAACCATCCTGGGAAGCAATTCCCAATCCGACTCCGCGTGGTGGGAACTGCATACTGCTAATTGGGGGGCAACCCCAACCTGCGCACCAGCTCTGTCACTTCTCGCCGCCCATACACCTACACGTGGTCCGGTCCGCGCAACAGATTGTCACTCAGAACCTGCCCTGCGTCGAACATCTCATCCCAATCCAAGATCGTGAACGTGGCCCCTACCCCATGCACACCAAGATGACTCATCACCTCGGTCACGCGGGAGACATAGAGTGGCTCCGACGATGTCTCTGATGTGTCCGGGACGTCAACAGGAGCCGCGCCAGTCCCGCTAGCGCGTTCGCGGCGGATTATCAGTACCCCCCGCCCGCGCGTGCTCGCCTCACCACTTGCACGCTCCGCCATCCCCACGTCGGAGAAGCCATGCAAAAAATCCCGGCCGGAGTCGACGTCATATGACGGCGTCGCCGGAGCGCCTCCTTTATCTGCTCCGCCGCCGTGAATGTGGTCGGAATCGTCCAGATCTTGTGAAGGATCAGAAGAGATATGAGAAAGAGGAGAAAGATTACCTTCTTCGTCTGGTATGACCTCGATCTCGTTGTTCACATCAGTGCTGGCCATGGTGCTCTGAGAAGTAACACGAACAATCTAGAGATTTAAGGTCGTCGGAGAAGAAGAGGAATCTCGTTGGCGGAGAGAAACCAGAGAAAACGAAGTAGAAGTGGGAGAGAAGAATAACTCATCTTCGTAAAAAGAGGATTATTTATAACCCATAGAAGAGTGGCCGAAGGGTTAAAGTTACATTGGGGATCGGAACCGTCAAGAATTTCGAAATTCAAAAAACCGCCCAAACGAGTGAATGACAGAGTGCCACGTCAGCACCTATAAAGCATAGAGACTAGGTGGTGATGTCATAGGGTACGCACACCGCCTGGGAGGCATGGTGTACCTGCGGAGAGGAAAAAATACATCCGAAAAACCAAATTGAAGCGCGCAAAAAAGTAGAACCGCAAGAAAGAAGGCGGAGACAGTGAGAAGATTGGGTACGAACAACCAAGTGTAAGAAAGAGGACGATGAGCACGAGGAACCGAGCCCGGCGCGCAAGAATTGAACAGGCAACATTCACAGAATACCCCCTGATGGGGGGCAATTGTTGGGGATATAGCTCGGATCCAGTCGCGCAAGCAAGACTGCCCAGCGCGCTACGCGCGCTCGCGGAAAGAACCTTCCGCTAGTACTAAAGGCTTCCGCGAATAAAAACACGTCCGAATTGTTGGGGATATAGCTAGGGCCCAGTCGCGCAAGTAAGACTGCCCAGCGCGCTCCGCGAGTACTAGAGGTCTCCGCGAGTAAAGACACGTCTGCGAGTGCCAGAAGCACCAGACGGCGTCGTTTTGCTCTACTCAAGCCGGCGTTGTTTTGTAAACGCCAGACGACGTCGTTTGCCCTATCCAAGCCGGCGTCGTTTCACCTAATTCAAACTGAGAAGGAAAACCGGGAAGAACGACGTCGTATCCTCCGAAGGAACGGTCACATCCTAGTCCTGCGTATAATTATGGCCTAAGGCATGGCCTAAACGTTTGACACACGTAGAAGTCATGTCACATTAAATGTACACCCACCGCAATGTGTCCTATAAATAGAGCATTTACTCCGGTGGGTGAGGGGATCGGATTTTCTGACTCTATCACTACAAAGTATCAACTTCTCTCTCTAAGATATCACTCTCTCGATCACATTCTCTCATACCTTTGTTCTCCAACCGATAGAAGATTCTCGTTGCTTGCTCTTCTCACCCCATTTTCCCGAGTCTCACTCCTACACTCAGTTAGGCTCAAACAATAATCTTTAATTTGACTAATTGGAGGTTGAGAGACGACTATTAGTAGTGATGGAATGATTAGTGTATAATTAAATGACACTTTTGGTGGTTGAGGGTCATGTAGTAGTAAATGAGAGAGTCTAGTTGAGAGGATAAAATACAAACTAGCTTATATTTCGGTATTGATCGGTATTTCGGTATATTCCGATCCCAATCCCGTAATCCCTAATACCAAATAACAATTGAAATTCAATCCCAATCCCAATCTCAAGAAATAATACATGCATTTGGTAATACCAAATATAGTCAAATTCGGTACGGTATTCAGTATATCCCAAATACCGGTACCAAACTTCCAGTCCTAGTTGCAATGGGGTTTCCATCTGTCTCCATAGGATGGATTCGTAGTTGTCTTTTGAGTGCAAATTTCAGGGTCTATTTCAATGGAGGGTTGAGATTTGATTTTTTTTTTTTTGGAAAGAGTGGTTTGACATAGGGGATCCCCTCTCCCTGTATATTTTCTATAATCATGAAATTCTATCATGTACGTTAAATCGGATTGTGGCTTCAAACTCCTACCCTTAGTGTAGACAAATTGTATTAACACATTTGGTATTTACAAATGATCTTTTAATCTACAAATTACTATAAGCCAATGTCATAAAAAAGAGTTTGCCACATCAGCTCTTCCTGCACAACCCGCATTGTTCGGGAGGACAATCCTGTAAATTACTCAACCCTTCCTCTTCTCGCTCTCTACGATCAGTTTACACACCACAAACCAGGTTGTCGCGTATCCTCTCCACAACGCCCGCCGTCGATGTATCTTCTTCTTTAGTCCCTCGAAAATCTCTGTACAAGACCGCCGCCGCCGTTGCCGAATCAACAAATCCCTCCGCCGCTGCTTATATCTTCTTCTTCAATCCCCCGAAATCTCTGTACAAGTCCCCCACCACCGAATTAACTAATCCCTTCCCCACTGCTTATATTTTCTTCTTCTTCTTCAATCCCCCGAAATCTCTGTACAAGTTTGCTGCTGCCGAATCAACAAATCCCTCCGCCACCGCTTCTTTTCCCAGTCACTTATTCAACTTTCGGAAATTAATCGCTGGTGGTGAGTCGTTACCTATTTAGTAGTTAATACCGGCCGAAAATTAAAAATTGTTGTCGGTGGCTTCTCTCTGTCCCAATTCGTAAGTATGCATCTCCCCGTACCCCTCCATCTTCCACACCATTGCTCTCTACTCCATGATTCCTTGTGGCAGAGTTATTTGTGCGTCCAAAGTATGGGTAGGTGAATGAACTTGGAAATTGATGATGGGGATGATGACGAATTAAGGAACGATAAAACTGAATAGGTTTGGAGGGAAGCAAAGAAGCATAATGAACTAACGATTATAAGGAACTTCATTGGACCGAATTATTCCAAGGGATCCCTTCGTAACAAAAGTGGAGTGACGAAAGGAGGAATTTTGCATTACAAAGCTCGAAAAAGCTCTCTCAAACTATCACAATGTTTAGTGATAAGTTTCTATTGGAAGATGGCGACTTCGAGTTCTTATGGTGATTGCCTAATAAAAATAAAAGTCGTGTTAAGGAGTTAGACACCAAATATAGTAAAAGTGGACACCAATCGAGTTCTTATCAATTTTTCTAGACCAATTTAAGCAAACTTATATATATTTATAAGATCAATATTTAGTAGTTTGTTTTTCATGTGTGGGAAATTTTCTAGACCAAAATTTATGACACAACTAAGCCAAAATTTAGTTTCATATATTCTATTGATATTTCATAAAACTCCATCTTCCTTTCAAAGAAAAAAAAACTATACCGGCCAACGGGCCGGGCACGATTACTAGTTTTCATTAAGGGCTCTGTACAAGGTCGAATGCAGTAACAGATATTCTAGCTAAATTTTATAAGGTTTCAAGATTAAAATGCAACCTAGGTAAAAGTGAGATTTTCTGTGCAGGGATGGAGAGTGAGTTAGATAACGAGTTGCTGAGAAATTTTACAATGCTATATAGTATTGGTGGTGTTGGTGCTATAGGTTTTTGCCTTTATGGTACAATTTAAAATTGTACATTTACGTTATGGTACAACTTCAGATTGTACCTATACTTTTTTACAAATTCTTTTATGGTACAACTTGAACTTGTACCTTTATGTAATGGTACAATTTCAAGTTGTAAAGTTGTATCATAACATAATGGTACAAATTGCTTTATGGTACAACCTAAACTTATACATTTAATGTTATGGTACAACTTTGAGTTGTACAATAAAGCACCAATGCTATATAGCATAGTAGAAGTGCTCCGAATTGCTATTTTAGTGGAATTTGGTAGCTAAAATTTAGAAGAGAGGAGTTGGTTTTCCTTTTTTAAACTATTATTTTTTATTATTTATAACATTAATTATTTTCTCATAATATCTCATTTGCTATTTTAGGTAGTTAGCTCTTCCCTCTCTAACCGCGGTCATGTTTGAAAACTCATTAAGATTACAACCTTTAATCACGGGATGTGACCCGGGGCGGCCATAAACAAACAAACAAACAAACAAACAAAAAAAAAACGAAAACTCGAAATCTCCCGCCCAAATCATCCCTAGTTCAAACAAACAAACCCCATTTTCAGTTTCACACCCCCTCACACACAGTTACCATCTCTCCAGGGGCAAATGGTGGCTCAGCATCGATCCCCGCCGTCGGCGAATCAAATCCCTAGCTCCGGCAGTTCCAAAAGGGCTTATCATGTGGGAGGAATCTCAGTGGAATTCCCGTACCAGCCGTACGGAACGCAGCTAGCGTTCATGGGTCGGGTCATATCGACGCTGGAGCGAGCTCAGAGGGAAGGACACTGCCACGCTTTGCTCTAATCTCCTACTGGAACTGGGAAATCTCTCTCGCTACTGTGTTCCACTCTGGCATGGCAGCAGACCCAGAAGCTGAAGAATCAGTATGCGAATCTCACTCTCTCTGAACCGGATCCTGAGGCGATGATCTACCCGAACCCGATCATCGGTCATGGCGGTGGATTCGTCCCTGAAACGCAGCCTTCGAGTAAGTGAAGTGAACGTTTGTAGCTGATTTCCCATTAATGAAATTTGGCAACACTTCGTCTTCCTTCTTCTAGGGTTTTGAAAATCAATGATGTTGTTTTTTTAGAGAATTTGCTTGCGGGTGTGACAGAGCCAACATCTCAAGCGGCGCCGAGCAGTAAAGCGGAGCAGATGGAAATGGCGCCTACTATCTTTTATGCATCGTGCGTCTTTTTGCTTTGCTGTTTTTTTTAGCTTCTGACGCCATTTCATCAAATACTGAAACCAATCGAGGAGTTTACTTGTTGGGGTTTCTCTGTTACTTTTTAAAATGAAGGAGGACGCACTCTCAAATTTCCCAAGTGGTACGCGAATATCGGAAAACTGGCTACCGGGTTCCAATGGCTATACTGGTGAGTTGCTCGGGTTGTCCTCATTGATGTCATCTTAACTGGAAACCACCAGCAGAAGCTTAATATCTTCTTACTGAAATCTTCCAGGCTTCAAGGAAACGTTACTGCACAAACGAAACTGTGAATCGGTCTGGGAATATCGATGAAAAATGGTCCGGCTTTAGCCCTATAGACCTTTTCTTTACTGTACCTTGTTTTCCTTTCATTCCTCATTTGACTACTTGGTTAAATCTACAGTAAACTGCTCACGAAGAATCCCGAAGGTGGATGCTCATACTTGAAGTAAGTTGACTTCCAGCTCCATGTCTCCTTATCCTATTGATTCGACTCCATTGATAATGTTTTTCAACGTATCAGAAATGTGCAGAAACTCATGGACCATACATCACTTCAAAAGGGAGGATGCCACGAGGTCCATGATATTGAAGATCTTGTGAAAGTTGGAAATGTTGTTGAAGGTACCATTTCCTCCCTCTCATTAACATTCATGATATTACTTTATGAGAAAGGGAAAAAAGGATCAGTGCTAGTTATTTCTTCTCTAGTTTGTGTACCATGCATGCCTCTTTCTATTCAATTCAATGTACCTCAAATGTTTGACTCTTGTTCCAGGTTGCCCGTATTATGCTGCTCGCTTAATGGCAGAGGAGGCACAGTTGGTTTTCTGCCCCTATAGCTATGTAATTAATCCAATCGTTCGTCGTGCGATGGATATTGACATCCAAGGAGCCATTCTTGTCCTAGATGAAGCCCAGTATGAGTTGCAATCTCTTACCCAGTCATTCATATGAAACTAAAAATGATCAAGATTTGTGCATTCCCTTAGGTTATGACTCTCTAGTTGTCTTATGCCCACCGTTCCCTTGATCAACAGCAATATCGAAGACATTGCTCGTGATGCTGTTAGCGTGGATCTCAATGAAGATGCTCTACAGAGTAGTGATTAATTATAGATTTCCTCTCCCTTTGTTTTCTCAGTCACCTGTGTTACTTATTACTGTCATATGCTATCCAAGAACTACAGACAGAACTACGCCAAGTTTGTTCAGGCGATGCGATGATATACCAGCCACTGTATAAAATGACGCAGGTAACTAATTGCTCCGGTCAACTACTCCTAATTCCTATGTAATTTTGCCATCTTTCCTGGAATCATGACTTAGCTGTGCTTTAGGACCTGTTGAGTTGGATGGAGCGGAAGAAAAGCAAACTTGAGATGCGTGAATTTCAGCAGTTCTACTCTTGGTGAGCAATCATGCAGTGTTTTTAAAATCATATCGTATCGGCGGCCCAACTGAAGTATAACTGGTAGATCCTTTTTAGCGGTATGAAATGGTTGAACTACGGTTTCAGCATAAAATACCTATTGGTGACTTTTCCGGTACAACCTCCAGTACGATTTTACAATCTTTGCATATTTTTGCTTTCGAAAGTAAACAATGCATCAAGGTTTCTGTGTTATGTTTGTTCCGAAGTTTCTTTTCATGCTGCAATCTCTTGTAGTTGGACAGGTGATCAAGCTTTAAGGGAGCTCCAAGAAGCTAACATCACTCAACTGAGCTTTCCAAACTTGTTGGACTGTGCCCAAAAGGTTCTTCATCAGAGACTGAATATTGGGTTTGATTGTTTTTGCTTGCTGCTTCTCAGCAGTTGACTATATAATATATATCAATGTTCTCCCTGTGTGTTTTCCATTGGGATGATTTCTTGCTGGGGCTTATGTCTCCACCTTTTTTCTTCTTGTTTCTTTCTCTGAGTACTAGCAGGGACCCTGTTTCTTTTTTTTTCCTGGGTTGATTTTGACCTTTTCTTTGTACTGTTTCTGTTTCTTGTGTACACCGCTGGTGTATTTGTGATACTAATAAATTTTCACCTTCATAAAAAAAATGTTCTCCCGGCACAGACAATTAAAGATGCAACTGTTAAAGAGGCAGAATTTGCTCTTTTAAGTGGCATGTCCGTGACAACATTGGAAGGTGATATTCATGGTCTCCTCTTATTCGGCATTAATTGAACTTCAGTATACCATTTACTGATTTCCGAGTTATTACCAGGTCTTTTCTCTGCGCTCAAATATTTTTTCTCAAGAAATGGATCCCACATTTCTGATTATCAGCTTGCTGTCCAGCGAACTGTAAAAAAGGACACAAGTAAGTTTTCTACTTAACCTAGTTATTTTATTCCACGCATTACTCATCTTTTAGTAAGTCTCTTCTGTACCATTGAACATTCCACTTCACTTTTTTTTATCAGAAAACGTTGTTACTGGCTGGACACATACTTTTAGCTTGTGGTGCTTGAATCCAGCTGTTGTGTTCAAGGAAATCACTGATCTTTCCTTGTCAGTCATTCTAACATCTGGGTAAGCATCAGGCTTTATGTTCTTCATACTATGAAGTTGTTTCTTATGAAAAGTTACTGGCTCTTTTAGGACTCTGTCTCCTATGAATTCCTTCCCATCTGAGCTTGGAGTGAACTTTGGAACTTGTATAGAAGCCCCACACGTGGTTAATATTAAATCACAGGTACTACTTGTTGATACGTTTTTATCGAAGTTGTGATGTTCTTGTGGCAAGAACGAGCCAATGTGCGAACTTGGGCATCCTCTGCATGGCGTGCATGGGATGAGCTGGTCATCGCTACTTGATTTCCATCTTTATCTATAATTGTGTTCTTGTCTCTGCGTTTTTCAGCTTTTATAATTGAACTGTAGGTTTGGACTGCCGTCATATCCTCGAGTTATGAAAAGTACCCATTGAATGCTAGTTATAAGACAGCATCTACATTTGCCTTCCAGGTAACTGTTTCAGTGTAATTTATTTACGATAATACAATAACACCTCTTCCATAATCCAGTGCAAGATAATGTCATCCTTGCTTTTAAAGGATGCACTTGGGAAATCCTTGGAGGAAATTTTGAAAGTTGTTCCCGCCGGCTCTCTTGTGTTCTTTCCAAGTTATAGTATGATGGGAAAACTATGCAAGCGGTGGCAAGAAACAGGTCAATGGTCGAAACTACACGCACAGAAGTCCCTCTTTGTTGGTAAGACCTTTGCAGTTTATTTGTGCGCTGAAATCTGAAGCCATTAGCTACTTTTTTCCTTTGTTTTTTTTCGCAACTCCCTTTTTTTCATGTTCTGGTTCGTGTACCCCTCCCTCTCTTTTGTTGTAGTGTTAAATGCTAAGGTTTGCTTTGGCTTGTGCAGAGCCAAGAGGAGGAAACCAAGAGGAATTTGACTCTCTTCTCAAGGGTTACTACAAGTCAGTTTCTGGGAGTGAAAAAGTTCCCGACCGGACTAAGAAAGGAAACAAAAAAGCAGACAAAAAAAAAAATGGGGGTGCTTTTCTTGCTGTTTGCAGAGGAAAGGTGTGCAAATTTGTAATGATTCATATTAATGTTTCCATCTTCTCAAGGAAGTAACTTAGCCTTCTCTGCAGGTCTCAGAAGGAATAGATTTTTCTGATGATAATGCTCGAGTAGTTGTATCCTTGGTTGATTGAATTATGTTTTTCTTAATGTTGACGGTGATCTTCTATTCATATCAAGTTCTATTTCTTCCGTTGGTATTAGGTGTCATCAAGTAATTTCTGCCATGCCTGGTAGCATGCTCTATTCATTCTTGCTTTTGCCCCTGCATGATTACAATATTTTCTTTGTTGTAAGCCCTTGACAATTTCAGATAATAGTTGGGATTCCTTTTCCAAACATGTAAGAATCCCTAACCAGTTCTTGAAGTCTTTTCAAACAAAAAAAATGGATGTTCTGATCAATGATTTGCTCATTGAAATTGAAATTTCTTGTAGTAATGATGTTAAAGTTCACTTGAAGAAGAAGTACAATGACACTTTCAAATCAACTAAGAACCTTATAAGTGGAAATGAGTGGTATTGCCACCAAGCTTTCCGAGCACTGAATCAAGCTGCAGGTATGCTCTTGCATAACTTGGATTTTGTTGTTGCTCACATGCCTGTAAATTTGTCCTTGTCACATTAAGCCTTTTAAATGCATGTTTAGTATTTTCTTTCTAAAACCCTTGTTGATAATGTCTTTAATATATTACTAGCCGAAATCCAGTGATTCGATTTGTTATAGCGGGACAAATCCGGGTGACGAAACGTTGTCGCCTGTGGGTTCTGAAGAGGCGTTGTGGCCTGTGGGTTTTGAAGAGGCTCCGCCGCCACCGCCTGCCGGAGCGAGGTTTCCCGGCGCCAGTTGAATGCAATTAGGGGTAACGACTGTGGGTTCTGAAGAGGCTCTTCCGCTGCCACCTGCCGGAGCGAGGCTCTCCGACGCCATTGGGTAAGGACTATGGGTTCTGAAGAGGCTCCTCCGCCACCACCTACCGGAGCGAGGTTCTCCGACGCCGTTGAATGAGATTAGGGGTCGAGGTCGCCGCCGCCTGCCGGAGTGAGGTTCCCCGGCACCATTGAATGAGATTAGGGATCGGGGTGGGTTTTGGTATACGGGAGAGGGGAAATGCAGAGAGCTTTGCGCAGCCATCCTTTTCTATTTTCTTTATTTTCTTTTTCTTTTAGAATGTAGGCACTGCCGTTTCTATTTCTTTGGAGGATGTAATCAGGTGTTGTCGTTCCTATGTGAGCCCGTGAACAATATGGCGAAAATTTCGTAATGAACAGTAACTCTGACTTTTTTGGAACTTAGGACTTAATAGTTCTAATAATAATTATCACTATCAAGTTTTGGAGAATGCTTGCACAATAAACGGCATATTTTTGCATTCTTTTTCAGGACGATGTATACGCCATAAAAATGACTATGGAGCAATCATCCTTTTAGGTAGTTCTCTTTCTTCGTTCTTCATATATATCTGACCAGATCTGTACCTGTTACTAAGGCACAACTGCCTCTGTTTAACTGCAAATAATAATTTATTGTGTTTCGAATTTTGGAAGTTCCTTGGTTGATTAGTATTCCGAAGGTAGATTCAAATAGATGTTGATTGTCAGTCCTGGTCCCCAACTTGTGTCTGCATCATGCTTGAACTATGATACCCATGGCATATTATTCTTTATGAAGTAAATTTTAGAAGTCCGATCAGTGGAATGTACTCTAAAGGCTTGGCATGGAACTTCCTCTGAAGTTGAAACTCCATTAGTATCCATATCCTGGCTCAGGTTCAGACAGTGCATTGATTTAAATTAACCAATGTTGTTATTCCTCATATCCATAGAATGCCTTTGATATCCGTTTTTTTAAAGACCTACGTCAGTGAACATGAAGTAAAAAAGCTGATATGGTTCCCAATGCAGTTTCTTGAACTCGTCCTTCCATTCTTTGTTTCATCAAGCTGACCTGAATTTCTTAGAGCAGATGAGCGCTATCAGGAAGAGAGGAACTTGGCATACATTTCCAAGTGGCTCAGAAAATCCATTCAACACCATGATAGTTTCGACGAGTCGCTTGAAGGATTAAAAAGATTTTTCAATGATGCCAAGGTTTCCACTTTGTCAACCTCTCTTTTGCATATAACCTACCTTAGTTTCTAGTTTAAGCGCTTTTGACTCATTTAAGGTCACACTTTTTCCTATATGAACCTGCTTATAGGCAGCTGTTGCTATAAATACACCCAGCCCACTGCTAAATTTTGTGTGGTTAAGGAGGAGAAAGATATCACCAAGGATCAGGATAATAGATGTACAGGTGAAAGCAATAATAGGTGGAGCAAGCTGAGTTGTTGTGGACAGAAGCTAGTTGCTGCACCAAAATGTAGCCCTTCTGCGAACTTTGACTCCATACGAGAAGTGAAGCCAATCATAATAGAAGACGACAGTGAAAGTTGCAACGTTATTGACCTCGATTGCCACTCTCCGAAAGCCACTTGGTAATAGCTCTTGAAAATTCCAGCTGAAATGGAAAAATATTCTCTTAATTTCCCTACATGTTTTGTAGTGACAATGGGCAACAGAAATGATTATTCTTCTTGAGCCATCTCCTTGTGCTTGCTGTAGGTTAGCTGAGGCATCTGACTCTTTAGATCCTGCAGTAACTGTTGTCAGAACTCCAGAGTTGGTTTGGAATAGGATCCCAGCCACTGGCAGCCCAGAATCTTCATCTACTACGGCTATGGATTACGGCTTGAGTAAGATTCAAGCCTTTACTGAGATAACGACTCTTAACGAAGTTACTTACCGTGTCCAGGGTTCATCCGTATGCAGTCCTGAGAAAGTCTTTCGTACATCTACCTTTAGGCCAAGACCCGCGCCTCCCCAGCCTCATCACCGCCGCCCCCTCCCGGCGCGCTACCGCCGCCGCATCGCCGCCCTCCTGGCCTGCCATCCCCGCCGCGGCTGCTGCCGGCGTCACCCCCAGGGTTGTGGTCGTCGGCCGCTCCCGGTTCCTAAGAACCTGGGTTAGCACCTCCTGCATCGTCGCCGCTAGGGCTCCGCAGATGTTTTCAGCCACGCTCTTGCCCATCTCTTCGATGGAATCCTTGATCTGGTCACCCATGGCTTCGATTGCCCTGATTGAGCCCCTCGAGGCCTCAGCTGCCCTCACAGTAACCTCCGTCAAGCTTTCCAACAATGCTGCCATCACATCATACTTGCTTGTCGTCACATCCTTGACTGTCACGACCTCCTTGTTCTGGCGCGGCGGTTGCTGTTTGTCTGTAGGGTTTGACAGCTTCGAATTGCAACGTTCCTTCAGATAATCGCACACCAGCCAGGCTCTGATACCACTGAAAGAGCACGGATCTAGGTGTGCGATTAGGGATTGGAATTGATATGCGAATTGGGAATTTGGGGTGAGGTAGAATGGGAATTATGGTTGAGAGAAGAAGAGGTCGGGTCACCAAGATGGTGGCCGACGGGTGTGAGAGGGGAAAGGGGTCGGTGGTTGAGAGAGAGAGAGAGAGAGAGAGAGAGCTTTAGGGAATAATTCTGTTGTTATTGCTTAACCCTAGTTTAGGCCTAACACAGAATATATATAATCCGACGAATTCCCTATAACTACCCAAAGACTTAACCTAACCGATTTAACCCCAGTAATCCCTGAAATATCCGACATAACACAAAAACGTCTAAATAACAAATGAACCCCCAATTAATTCTTTAAAACATAAAAGGTGGGTACGCTTTATTGGCCAAGAATGTTATGGTTACTGTTCATTATTCTGTCGTTTCCTACGTGGGACTAAAAGGGCTTCCGAAATTGGTTGCTCAACCTATCTGAAAAGAGCTCCTCGGAGTTGTCTTCTGTATCCCCATCCTTTCACAGCCTCACCTCCAAATCTACAATCACAAGGCACCTGTTCAGCAATGTCCTTTCCTCTCATGTCCCAGCACTCAAAGTTGCAGACTCCTTCCCATATGCCACCGCCCATAGATTTATACAGTCCTTACTCCTTAGGCTTACTTTACTCCTCTGGATTAGAGAGAGACAAGAATTCTTCTCTCTGATTCGGTACTTTTCAATTTCAGTTGCACCTCATGTTTCCACACTCAACTGACCCTCTCTTCCTCCTTACCACCATGAATTACACCATTCTTTCCAATCTAGCATGAGCAGGTGGAAACCTTGCTGTCGGTAAATTCTCAGAGTTATCGATGTTGACGACAGACAAATCGGGATCTCTCCTATTAATAGTTCCGTCTAGGCAATAATTTCCCATCTCCCAGTGTATCTCTTCTCCGGGATCTTTTATTTCAATCTTTCCCTGTTTTTTCCTAGAGTGTGTTGATGCATTAAGTTAAATCCTGCCAGCTCCTGAAATGGGTTCTCATCGTTCTGAAACTCCTCACTGGCGCTCTTCTGTGTGTTTTTGCCGGTGAAATTCTCCCTATGATCAAAATCATTCATTCGATATGTATTCCTTTTCTTACCCTGTTACCGCATATATGTATCAGAAGATGGAGATAAGTGTGCCGGCGGAAATAAGTGTGCCGTCAGTGAGGAGTATGGAGGAGGCGTCAGCGGAGCAGAACAGGAGAGGGCGGCGGTGGCGGCAGATTGGGGAGTGGAGGCAAAGAGACCGGTTTCCTTCTTCTCCGTATCTGCACTGGCACGTATGTTTGCTCATTCTAACAAGAGATTTCATTGTTCCATTTACAGTTGATGGCTTGCTTTTTACTGTATCGACGGTGATCGCCATCTCCACTCCTCCGGTTACCGCTTTAGCTATTCCATGTAACGACTCACTCTCTCTGTTACTTTTCATCCTTCGTTTCCTGCAACCGATTCTCCGGTTGATCTCTTGCAATTTGAGATACTGATTGCTACTTGAAATTTCCTTGGGGATCAAGGCAGTAATCAACGTATTGGAGGAGAAGTACGACGAGGATACCCAAAGAAACAATGTCACGACTTACGACTCACTGGTGAGAAGGAAAGTGGAAGAAGACAGCACGGGAAAAGAAGATTGGCATGGTGGTTACTATGAGGAAGATTCGGATGATAATAATGATAATGGTGGTAATGCTGTAAGCACCACGAGGCTAAACCATAATTCAGTAAGTGAACGATCGCTAACAAGAAAAGGATAGCAGTTATGCTATAAAGATGCCCCCTCCAATCCAAATAATTTTCACCTCTGTCAACTCACGGTAACACCATTGTTGGATGGAATTGGGTGAGTCAACAAGTTGGTTTAATTTTGTTTTCTTCTCTCTATGTTAGTTAAATGCAATTCTAAACAGCGAGATGGATGAAATTATTGGTTGGTTCTCTTTGAGACTTTTTCAAATCAACATTTTGTTTTTGAAATGTAATTTCAGCCACATTCGGCAACTAAGGAAGAGTGAGTCTCAGTGAGAGTGAGAGGTCAGCAGAGGGGAGGGAGTATTCAGTGGAGAGAGAGTTCATTCTATCTTTTGAATGATGAAGATTCAGGGTTCCGTGGCGGTGGCTTCTTGGTAGAGGGATGTGCGTGGCTATTCGACAAAGAGATTGTGTTTATGTATGTTGCTTATCTATGTTGTTTCTTTGATCTAACTTTGTTCTGTCATTAAAAGTATTTTGTTTTTTTGTTATAAGTAGTCTCCCTAGATCATTGATTGTTTTAGATTGATGTTTTAAATTAGGTATCAAGTTGCTGCCTGATAACGATGTAATTGCACATATTTGCGCCCCTAGTTCTTTCCGTTTGAGGGGCATAGTCGTGTATTTTTTGCCTATTATACGCCGGGTTGTGCTATTTTGTCATGTTTCAGGTCCCAGGTGTCAAAGGAAAGGCTAAGCACGAGTTTCGGGGCATTCAGAGGTCATTTCGTCAAGCTGGAGCCAAAACACGGGCAGACCTAAAACAGAACACGGACGTGTTCTGTGGCCGTGCTTTTACTGCCGAGAGCTAATTCAAGTTGGGCAAACATTGGCTAAAAACACGGGCAGAAGCACGGCCGTGTCCATCATCGACCAAGCCCGTGTTTCGCCCAAAGCACTGGCCGTGTAATTAACCCTGGCCAAAATACGGGCGGGCTAAGGCATTACACGGCCGTGCCCTCGACCGTGTTTTGGCCACTGATGCCCTTTTAAGCAGATTTTCAGCAAAACAGAAGGGGATTCGAGTTTTGAGAGAGATAGAGCGATTCCTAGAGAGAGAAAGTGACGAACAAGAGTCTCCAAGTGCCCTAGATTGATCTTCAACACCATTGGAGGCCAGTTTAAGCTTGGAGAAGTGCCGATCAACGTCCAGGAGCAGGAATCCATCCTTCACAGTATGAATTCCGCGTCTGATTCTGCTTTTGCTTCTTTCTCCATGGAGTAGTTCTCCCATTCATCTGGGTATGGAGAACCCTAGATTTGTATGTTAGGCTTTGATTGTATGAACCCAAGTACTGATTCTATGATTTGATTATATTCGATTGAGGTTTGAATGATTGAATGACTTGAATCCTGATCAAATTCCTGTTGTTTCTGCTTTGACCTAGAATGAGAATATCTGCCTAGGTTGATAGAGCATCCTTGATTGAAGATAGGGAGTTGGTGACTTTAGTCGAGGAACCAACTCACTATTCTGTACCGGATTCACTCCGGTAGTGGAGGTTTTGTTTGTTAAGGCCTCAATCTGTTTACTCCGGTGGAGGTTAGTCGCCCGCTAGAGACTCAGATTGAGAGGGTCTGAAGACCTTTAGTCGAGACTTCAGGCTGTTTATGAACCTTCCGCAGTATAACTATCATAGAAACTGAACTTGGTAATTACAATCCGGCTTAAGTGCAATCTAGGGGGAACCATATCCGGGTGACCTCTCTTAACCTGAATACAACAGTTTACTTGCTTTGTTAGTTTGATAGTTTAGACTTGCATTCCAGTTTCATTGCTAGATAACAAGAATTCACTGAGTAGTCATCAGATCTAGGACCCGGGTTGATAATTAAACCTAAACCCGCTATACTACGCTTTAGGAAGTGGTTCCACTTGGCCAATTCATAGGGTAATAGAAGAAGTGAGTCAAGTTTTTGGCGCCGTTGCCGGGGACGGCTAGGTTGTTGAAGAAAAGTGATTTCTGTTAATTTAGCTTTTCTTTTTGCTTTGTTTGCTTTGTCCCACTTGTGCCTTCACGGGTTTGCTTGATTGAGTGTGTGCAGGTAGTGCATGACCCGTAGCCAGTCGGGAGGTTTACTGCCGTTGAATCCAGAGATTGACCGCACCTGTCGCCAACTCAGGAGACAACAGCGAGCTAGACTGGCTACGTAAGAACGCATAGACGGCCACCTGAGCAGCGATTCTGAAGAAGAGTACGGGATGGACGGAGACTACAATCAGCACCAGGGGAATCCTCAGCAGGTTCCCCCGGTGAAATAGGTCCTGGGGAACAACCCCATACCCCAGGATCATGGGGTTCATCATCCACCGCCGTCGGGCCCCACCTTGGAGTACTACTACACTCCTCGGATTGATGACATCCGCCCGGTCATCCTCTACCCGCCTATTCCAGCAAATAACTTCGAGATCAAGCCATGCTGGATTCAGCTCATTACATCCTCTATCCAGTTCCATGGCTTGAAGGATGAGGAGGCCAGGGTACATCTTTCCCGTTTTCTGCAGCTGACGAACGGGTTCAAGCTGAATGGTGTCTCGGATGATGCAATCCGCCTTCATCTCTTCCCCCATTCTCTGGCGGGGAATGCTAAGAGGTGGTTGGAGACCCAGCCCCCATTGTCCATCACCTCTTGGGACGATCTGGCTAACAAATTCGTGCACATGTACTATCCGGCATCGAAGACTACAGAGATCCAGCGGGAGATCACTCACTTCCGCCAAGAGCCAGATGAGTCACTTCGTGATGCATGGGAGCGGTACATGGGATATTTCTGGCAGTGTCCCCATCATGGCTTCAGTGATGCATTCACAATGGGGAACTTCTACAGTGCTCTCTCTCAAGATAGCCAGAGGGTGATTGAGTCTCTATGCCCAGGAGGGGATGTTTTCACTAAGACTCCACCCGAGCTTAACCAGATGATCAATACCTTGGCTGCCAGAGATCATTCTTGGGGGCAGAGCAGCCGAGGCAGACATTCCCGGGACCGTGGTGTGCACGCCATGGAGTCCAGATCCGGACTCGAGCAGCAGGTAGCTGAGCTAGTGCAGACATTGAAGCAGCCCAACAGTCTTATTCCGGGCAGAGGTATGGCTACACCTCCAGTTGCTCAGTGTCAGTGGTGTGAGAGCTCGAATCACTTAGTGGAAGACTGCCATGCTATGAGGGAGTCTACCACTCCCCAAGAGTAGTTGGACTTCATCGCCAATGCTCGGCGCCTCGACCCGTACAGCAGCACATATAATGAAGGGTGGCGCCAGCATCCCAACTTCGCCTGGAGCAGCAACACCACTAAACCACCTGGTTTCCCAGCACCAGCAGGTGGTTTTCAGCAGAGGCAACCCTTCCAGGCTCGACAGGGGCCAGCCCCACAGCAGCAGCCCTACCAGCCTAGGCAGGGGCAACCATTCCAGCAGCCCCAGCGCCAGTTTGCCGAGCTAGCAGCAGTTCCTGCCCCAGATGACCGGATGACGAAGGTGGAAAATATTCTAGCTTCATTCATGATTAGCACTCAGGCAGCTATCACGTCACTGGAGGCAGGTCAGCGGAACCAGGGTGCCATTTTGCAAGATCTGCAGACCCAGGTGGGCATCTTGGCCCGCAAAAAAACTACCAGGGCACCGGGGACTCTGCCTGCCACCACTATCCCGAATCCTCGGGATCCTCACCAGCATCAGAAGCTGGATGCCATTTTTACCAGGAGCGGTAAGACCATATCTGCTGATCCTGTCCCGGCCAGACAGGAGGAACCACTACCTGCTTCAGCACTTCCAGCCGACGATGCAGCAGTGCGGGTGGAGAAGGAAGCCCCTGCTCCCAAGCCACAACCAGTGGTTAAGGAGCATGTACCTCAACTTCCCTTCCCCACTCGCCTACACAAAGACAAGCTGGAGACTGAGTTTGCCAAGTTTATGGCAATGTTGAAGCAGCTCAACATCAGCATACCGTTCGTGGAGGCACTGTCGAAGATGCCCAAGTATGCAAAGTTCATGAAGGATCTCCTCACCAACAAGAAGAAACTTGGGGATCTCTCGATAGTGTTGCTCAGTGAGGAGTGTTCTGCTATCCTGCAGAACAAGCTGCCCGAAAAGCGCAAGGATCCAGGGAGTTTTACTATCCCTCTTACTATTGGCAGCATGCATGTAGGCAAGTCCTTGGCGGACGTAGGCGCTAGCATAAATGTCATGCCATATAAGTTGTATAAAAAGCTAGACCTAGGTGAACTTAGCCCTATTAGGATGAGCATTCAGCTAGCTGATCGTTCCATTGTGCATCCTAGGGGAATCATAGAGGATCTGCTTGTCAGTGTCGGTGCATTCACATATCCTGTTGATTTTGTTATTCTTGATATACATGAGGATGTGGATGTACCTTTGATTCTGGGTAGACCATTTCTTGCCACCGCCAAGGCACTTATTGATGTGCATGATGGTAAACTGATCTTGCGTGCGGGGAATGAACAGGCTACTTTTTCTGTGACTGAATTTGAGCACTGTGCTATGATTGCTGTCACACCTGTGCATGCCAGTTCTGATCAGGTACACGAGCCTGTCGTGTATCCTTCTGCTCCTCTCATTTCGAAGGACCCTCCTATCATTCCTTCGCCGCCACTCCATCCATTCTCGCCTCCGAACAAAAAGCTCAAGGAGGAGTGGCGGCCGAAGCAGCAGGTTGCTAAGCCTGCACGGAAGAAGATTGGAGACCACTATGAGCTGGTCCCACCTCCGACACCACGACCACCCTGGCCGTCCGGGTACTCACTCGCCTGCATCTTGCCGGATGGCCAGGTCGAGCTGACTGATGATGGTGGTCGCATCCGTCGGGTGCATGGCCACAACCTGAAGCTGTACCTCAAGAGCGACGTGGGTCCGCTCTTGGAGGCACCTGTTCCTTCACCTCCCTGAGTATCCACCATGGGCGTCCAGCTAAAAGATGGTAAAGAAGCGCTTGTGGGGAGGCAACCCCACCACGGTTTGATTTTCTTTCTTGTGTTTTGAGTCGGATTGTAAACCAGTTGGTTTTGGTTTGTTTTCTTTTGTTTTGGTTGATGTTTTATTGGGCTGACCATTGGACCTAACATATTGTGCTTGAGATCTTTGGTTTCGTTTGGCTGTGCTTGTTTTGACTGGTCCTCTCTCCAGTCCGCTTCACTCGACTGGTCTGCTTCCAGTCTCCTGCAGTCCGTGCATACCGGTAACATCGTTCCCCTTTTCCTTCCCTCTTCTCCATTGAGGGCAATGTCGATCTTAAGTGTGGGGGGATGTTTATCTTTAACTGCATTAGATCTGTTTGTGTGCTTGGAGCCTAGTCCACTGTCCAAATTTTTAAATTTGAGGGCTCCAAGTACGTGTTTCCGTGCAATTGCCTGCTCAGTATGCTTTGAATTGACAGTCTTTATAGTAATGTGCAACCTAGGGAGGTAGTGTAGCACTATGGAGGATGTTGATGCATTTAAGAAGTCTCATTTCTTCTTCATATTGTGTTGGTTGATTGAGTGAATTAGTGATCTTATGACCCTTGAGTTGTGTGGTGTTGTGGACTCTCTACCTGTCGTGGACTCTTGTTTCTTGTTTTGAGTTTAACAGGTGCTCGAAAATGTGCTTCAAAATAACGTCTCCCGTGCGAATAGGGCGAAAGTGTGTAAGGGGAGACGGGAATTCGTTCCCAATTTCCACCTACTACCTCCAGCCCCCTTACATGTCTTTCCCCCGCACGAGGCTCGAGACATCCGCTCCTGGCATGGCCGGTAAGAGCAGGTTGGGACCCTTAAAAAAAAGAGAAGAAAAAAATAACAGAAAACAAGCAAAACAGAAAGAAAAGGGGTTCCAACCATCTTCAAGAAGAAAATAGAGCACCTTGAAAAATGTGAGTCCATGATCCTTTGTTTTTGAGAATCTCTTCATCCACAATTCATTTGTCCTCTGTTCACTATTTGCCATGATGCCGACTCGATACTAGTGCTCTCGCCGAAGAAGCTATGAGATGACTTGTGCGTCGGTTGACCTCATAAGCTGCTAAGTGATCTAGGAAGTCCTCTACCTACGATCTGGGTTGTTTGTTGCTATAGAGGTCTGGAGAGTTGCATTGGTTTGAGTTAGGTTTGCTTGGGGACAAGCAAACGGTTAAGTGTGGAGGAGTTTGATAACGATGTAATTGCACATATTTGCGCCCCTAGTTCTTATCCGTTTGAGGGGCATAGTCGTGTATTTTTTGCCTATTTTACGCCGGGTTGTGCTATTTTGTCATGTTTCAGGTCCAGGTGTCAAAGGAAATGCTAAGCACGAGTTTCGGGGCATGCGGAGGTCATTTCGTCAAGCTGGAGCCAAAACACGGGCAGACCTAAAACAGAACACGGCCGTGTTCTGTGGCCGTGCTTTTACTGCCGAGAGCTAATTCAAGTTGGGAAAACATTGGCTAAAAACACGGGCAGAAGCACGGCCGTGTCCACCAAAGCACGGCCATGTCCATCATCGACCACGCCCGTGTTTCACCCAAAGCACTGGCCGTGTAATTAACCCTAGCCAAAACACGGGCGGGCTAAGGCATTACACGGCCGTGCCCTCGACCGTGCTTTGGCCACTGATGCCCTTTTAAGCAGATTTTCAGCCAAACAGAAGGGGATTCGAGTTTTGAGAGAGATAGAGCAATTCCTAGAGAGAGAAAGTGACGAACAAGAGTCTCCAAGTGCCCTAGATTGATCTTCAACACCAATGGAGGCCAGTTTGAGCTTGGAGAAGTGCCGATCAACGTCCAGGAGCAGGAATCCATCCTTCACAGTATGAATTCCGCGTCTGATTCTGCTTTTGCTTCTTTCTCCATGGAGTAGTTCTCCCATTCATCTGGGTATGGAGAACCCTAGATTTGTATGTTAGGCTTTGATTGTATGAACCCAAGTACTGATTCTATGATTTGATTATATTCGATTGAGGTTTGAATGATTGAATGACTTGAATCCTGATCAAATTCCTGTTGTTTCTGCTTTGACCTAGAATGAGAATATCTGCCTAGGTTGATAGAGCATCCTTGATTGAAGATAGGGAGTTGGTGACTTTAGTCGAGGAACCAACTCACTATTCTGTACCGAATTCACTCCGGTAGTGGAGGTTTTGTTTGTTAAGGCCTCAATCTGTTTACTCCGGTGGAGGTTAGTCGCCCGCTAGAGACTCAGATTGAGAGGGTCTGAAGACCTTTAGTCGAGACTTCAGGCTGTTTAAGAACCTTCCGCAGTATAACTATCATAGAAACTGAACTTGGTAATTACAATCCGGCTTAACTGCAGTCTAGGGGGAACCATATCCGGGTGACCTCTCTTAACCTGAATACAACAGTTTACTAGCTTTGTTAGTTTGATAGTTTAGACTTGCATTCCAGTTTCATTGCTAGATAACAAGAATTCACTGAGTAGTCATCAGATCTAGGACCCGGGTTGATAATTAAACCTAAACCCGCTATACTACGCTTTAGGAAGTGGTTCCACTTGGCCAATTCCTAGGGTAACAGTAGAAGTGAGTCACTGCCACAAATTATTATGCAACTTTCAGAATTGGGTTGTTATGTTTTGGCTCTCTGCAATTCGGATTCTTCTCATCAGGTTTGTTTGTCGATTTTTTCAATCAATGCCCTTTGCTTCACTGCTTTCATGTTTCTGGTGTATTGCTCCTCCGTCTATTTAAGATATGTTTATGTTTAATATGTTTTATGTTGTGTTCATATGATATCTGGTATGCATCCAACTGCTTTTCGTTTACGATTTCTTTCTCTTTCTTTCCATAATCATTTGTTGCTCTCGGATTCTTTGTTAATCTTCAATCCATTAGTTGTCTATGCATGTTTCAGTTGCTTTAACGTTTTCCCACATCCCATGTTTAATGTTGCCCTTTCACAAACCTCAGCTCTCCGACTTCTATTACCTATGTCGTGTTTGTTTATGTATGTGATTGTTTTCTTCGGTTTTGTGAATCATGGATCTAACTTGATATATCCCCTTGGAATCTTTTTTTGCTAGCAGCTGGGTTCGCATAAATCAAACAAATGAGTTCTCATTTCTACCATCAATCAATTAATTACTACAATCAATCAATTAAGTTCTCATTTTCTGGAAGGATCATTGGTTAGAGTACTTAACTGTCATTTGTTCGTGAAAGCATCTTTTCTAGGTCGTTTCAGACTGCAGTCAAACTATATCTTTCCCATTAAGGAATGGTTACATCATTGCTGCTTAAAATATAACGAGTGCAACTTTGTAGAGAGACTTCTGCCTAGAGAAACTATTGATGAATAGGTAAAAAATATGACCTTGAATTCATAAGTTGGTCATGGTAAATTGAGCGGCTCCATGTTGTTGACACCTGATTGAATTGTTCTTTTTTAAGCAACCTTACATTAGGAATGAAGTGGGGTCTTGACAGGATAACTCAAATCTATACGAAGAACTAAAAACCACTTGCACTGTCCTGTGACTGGCACTTGAAGATGCTACACCTGTTTATGTCTGCATAAACTCCCTTCCTGGATCTGATCACAGTATTCATCTTGCCTTTCGTGCTCTAGATGGGCAGTTAGTTGTGTTTATATTTTCCTAGTGGTGGACTATCCATTGACCATTGTATATCTTGATGATCCTGCCGTTTGGTTCAGTTCCTGAAGCTTTTAGTATTTAATTTATGTGTTGGTATCGCAGGATACTGAGTTTGGTGGTGATACAAGCAATGTGAGCAGAGGCAACCATACTATACAGAGATTGATTTAATTGCTAGGTCATATATCTTTCAATGAATTGCTTTATGGGGATGCAAGGTTTGGTAATTGAAGCTAGAATCAATCGGTGAGCTCTCTATATCTCATTGTACTATCTCTTTGTAATTTCTATGAACGTAATGGAATCATTTAGGAGTGCCTTAAGTATTAATTTTTTTGTTTCTATGAATGTAATGGAACTATATTATTCCTCTACGGAAGAACAGAGTGTTACCATATGCAAATGCATTGAAAGAGCAAATATTAAGTTTATTATGTTTTCTAAAACACCACTTTAGCACATTTGAAGCTAGATAATTTTACCATTGATTTCAAGACTTCTTGATGTTGGGAAATTGTTGGGATTACAACAACATTTGCAGGGCCATTCCTGGTTATGTTGGAGCTTAAGAGAGAAGCATGTGCATTTTTTCCCATTTATGTGTCAGTTATTTCCTTTTGCTTTTGAATTGTTGTGTTTCTTACCAAAGATGATTTGTCCCCCAGTGAGTGTAGTTCTGTATTCCAAAGAAAATCCGAAGATTTGTCATATTGATACATGCAATTAATAAGAAGTTCAAAGGGAAGAAGAAGCAAAGATCAATGATGTTGCGCTGTCGTTGATGCAACTGTTGGCTGGTGAAGTCGACACCGTTAAACAAGTGGAGTTCTTCATTGGTTCAATCCCTTTTTTTGACAAGTGGAGTTTCTTGGTGTAGACTTTGTCAAAGTATAACAGTCAATATGAAATTCAACTTCAATGCAGTAAACATATAGTGTTTCCTGCTGCAGCAGCACTTCTTGCCCTGTTGTTGTGGAATTTTTTTATTCTGCTGTTGTATTATCCCGCTACTCCTGTTGTAATTCTGTTATATCATGCTTGCGTGTTGTTCCAATTCTATGGTTGTAGGAAACTTAAGTATCTTCTTCCTTTGTAGTATCATTTCACTATCAGTGTCAGTTACTTAATGGGGAAAACCTTGAAAATTAACAAACCTGCTCAGTTTCCAGGTTCTCTTGGTGTGTAATTGGTATGTGAGTGTAACCGGTTTTAGCCTTTTAGGTCCTGCTACTCTCAATTCATCAATTGACATAACTAGACCTTGATTATAGAGGAATGTAGGCATGACGATCAAGCATGCTAAGCAAACAACTTCTTTTTGTCTTAATGTATACTAGTGTTTTGGCCCGCGCTTCGCAGCGGAAAGAAACTAATGATATTTGAAAGTTTATCCATATATTTTATAATTTAGTTAAGCTTTACAATACGGAATAGGAATACATTTTCTTTAAGTGATATATAAGAAATAACTACCCTCCATAAATCTTATACAATGTATTGGAATGACGTAATTCTCATGGAATAGTGTTACACAAATTTTTCGTACGATGCAGTCTAATAATAAAATTAAGTTAACAAAAATATTACACTTAATTATACGGTTATGTAAGAACCACCTAACTTACAACACAGTTTAATGCAAATAATAAATAACTTATGGTGGCTATGGAAGCTTTATGTAATATATTTGTAATTACATAACCGCTATAGAATAGCGTTGCACAAAATTGTCGTATCGTGTGATCTAATGATAAAGAGTTTTATAATAAATTTTGAGTTTTTAACTTTTTATAACAAAAACAACGAAACGAAAAAGATATACATACCATAATACTCCTACAGAGAGATGTAATTACGTAACTATTATGGAATAGCCTTACACAAAGTTTTCGTTTTGTGTTATCTAATGATAGAGAGTTTTATGGTGAATTGTGAGCTTTTATAGCAAAAAAAGCGGGGGGGGGGGGGGGGGGGGGGATACATCATACATTTAATGTACCGTAGTACTCCCGCGGAGAGATGGTGGAATAGAGGGTTGTGCAGACACTTATGGTGAACTCACCTCAATCGATGACCATCGTCAAATTTCCATCGTGGTTAACAATTGTTGGCCTGAGTTTGGTAGACTACCATGCAAGTGTTTGTATATGTAATTACTGCAATTTAAGTCCCCGCGGCGTAGCCGTGGATATTGATTCTAGTGACTATCTAACAACTCCATACAACCAATCTTTAGAACAGATACGCACTATATCATTATATATATATATATATTGGTTATTGAAAAATGAAAACCAGTTCCATTATCAATCTGTTCCAAAACCGCTTCCATCTATCTCCAGCAGCTGTAGACTGTAGTAATGGCTTCGTTTCGGCGGCTTGTCGAGTTGTAGTCTGTCTTAATTTCTGGATTAGTTGTTGTCAAGCCCACAAGGCAGGACTAGGACTAGAGATGGATGTATTAAAGCTGTTGCAAGTTATAAGAATGGTAGCTTAAATAAGGAATTACATAGATTGAGATTTTATTCTCACTTCACGACCATTTGTGGTTGGATTGAAATGGATTGTATACTAATACGGATACAAAACGTTCCAAATGGATCCAAAATGAAGTCTAATCACAATCATATTCCAATCCAATCCATAAACAAGTGGGAATATATAAGGTTCCAATAACGCAACAATCACTCCACTAACAAGCCAAGAAGAATCCCAAATGGATTCACGCTTTACTATCCTGAACATTAGCTTCATATCTTCCTATACCACATAAAACTCCTTCCCTAGCCCATATATATATTTTGCAACTATTTTACATTTCAACTGTGAATCATCATTCATCTAATTCTAACTTGATAAGCAGTGTCTATTAATGCAGCAGCTCTATACCAGATCTACCTGCATAAGAAGCATCATCAGGAGAAGCCATTTTGCTGCTCCTGCCAGTATAAATTGTACCCGTCACACACCTCCAGTTTGCCAATCAACTGGTCGATCCCTGCACACAAAAAGGAGAAGCCATGAATCCATCTTAACTAACGTTGTTCCTATAATGGGGATGGATCGATCCAGACCTACAGACCAATCTGGCGGTGAACGACTCGTTGGACAGCCCCTAATCATATCCAAATGTTTCATGAAAAGAAGCAAAAACCTACCAATCTCTGGGCTGTGGAAGTAGAGCTGATCGACTATAAGCTGCTCGTTTTCGTTCTCATTCTCATCTTCTGCTGGCTGCTTATTCTCCTTCTCCTTGGCAGCAGCATCCAGCTCTGCTTCAACATCAAAGTTTACAGCTTTCGGCGCCCCTGGAGCTGATGATTGCTTCCTTTTGCAACGAGCCCTCCTGTTCTGAAACCAGTTGTAGACACTGGCTTCTTTAACTTGACCGTACTTAGACAGCTCAGCGGTGATCTCCTTGATCTTCTCTTTGCCTGGATTTGCATTGCACTGAGCGAAGATTCGCTCGAGGATTTGCAGCTGTGCCTGCTTTGGCGCCCATCTTTGCCTTGATGGAATCCTGGATGAGCCGCAGGATGACAAAGGGTCGCCATATGGCAGCATACCTGGAATTTTAAACAAACCAGCAAATGAGATCTTACCACATCGACTTGCTATAGACACGCCAAAACACACAAACAAATGACTCAACAAGAGCTTAGAACACAGCTAAGTGAAGACGGAATACATAGCAAATAGTGTCCCCAGCCGTCCTAAATCAGACCAAATCTATCTTATATTAACTTAGATTCTATTGCTTCTCTAACACAACTAAACACTCAGGCCAAACCAAATAGAATCGAATGTGTCTCCAGTTATGGTATTCAGCATTTCTTTGATTTTATATCAAAGCCGCCCATGCACACCCCTAGATCATGATACAAAACAATGTTCTGCAGAGCAAAACATAGGAAACCTGAGCATGATATATCTACCACTCGCGAAACGACAATTGCAGTGGACCAAAAAGGGCATCAAGGAAATGCTGCAATTCAGAAAATGGAAGCCAACCCACAATTCCTACTTCCAGAAAGCGATTGACTTTGTTCTCCTCCAAAATCCTTTCCGACCCCTCAGTTGAAAACAGTTTCAACTCATTTTGCTTCCACTTAAAAGCTTTTTTCACTCCTGCTGCTTAAAGTTCATGCTGAAAAAGGGGGCAAACGACAGGGAAAAAGGAGAAGCAGAAAGAGCGGCTTACCCGAAAATTCAGGGCGATTGAGGGAGAAGGAGGTGTGCATCTCGACGAGCCGCTCGCAAATCGTGGCGTAAACTGATATTTGCTTCCGAAGCATCTCCATTTGTTCATCAGTCATCACTTGAACACCCAACCCACTTCCAATCAGCGCCTCCGCCGCCGCATTGTTGTGAATTCCTCCTCCGTTTCCCAGCTGGGTCTGCAGATGACCGGCGCCGGCACCGGAAGCTGAGACCGGCGGCTGCTGCTGCCGCCACCCCATCATCGTTTTCGGTGCTAGCTGACTCGCTACAAAACCCGGCTTCCGATTGGGGGTTTTGAAAGAAATGGGAAGGAAAGCAAATGGGGGTGAAGGAGAAAAAGCGGATAAAGATTGCGACTTTTTGAAATTTGCTTCTTGGCGTATTGTAGCGGGCGGGAGAATGGAAGTGGTGGTGGGTGGTGCACTCTAGCCTTGATTGCGCGGGTTTCCCGCGGTCTTTTCCCACGCGAGTCGCGACCAATCCATTATATAGGCCGCGGCCCGGTTTGGTTAGAAATCTGATCCAATAGGGTGTGTGGTCCGTCCGAAAAAGTAAAGGAGAGTAGAACTATTGTTAAATGAAAATATATGCATTTGATTTGGAATAATTTGATTTTAATTACTTTTTGTTTTGTATAAGAATTGAATCAGATCAAATAAAATTGAGACTAAATTTTGAAACCACATCAAATTATGGACTGACTCGAACTACGCTTAGACCAAATATCGACTAGGTCTGAAACTAACCGCCACCCATCCGCCCTGATATTTCCTTTCCTTTCTTGTTCGGGCACAAGAGCCTTACGAGTTAAGAGTTATGAATCAGTGTTTTTCAATCAGATTATTATGATTATGGTAAGAAAATTGAATTTGTGATATCATATTTGTGCTAGTGATACTCAGCTTATACGATATGATATTTCACCAAATACAGATCCTTATCCTACAAATCCTGTAATCCCGCAAATTAAGGAAGAACATAAAAGGAATTCGCTATGAAAATTGGAAATGGAGTCGCTAATTTCGTTGGGTAAATGTTAGTGGGCTCAAGATCATCCTTATTTCACAAACAAGCCTACTGGGTCATATGATTCCACTGTATCCCAAAGGCCCATATAAGCCCAAAATATGACCAAGCCCAAATAATAAAGTGGCACGACACCAGAGATTCCCTAGTGTTTTTGTCGTTTTGTTTTCACGAAGGAACACTGTTTCCTCGGATATGGCCCGCCTTGGCCGGGAGTTTGACTCGCAGATGGCGACCCGAGCCGAGAGCAAGCAAAAATGGCCTTCTGTTTGTCTTAGATCAAAAAGCTCTCGTGGCACTTTCCCCGATTCCCTCATCGTCGTACAAGAGACCTTTCAACGGAGGAGGAAGACAATTTGGTCACTCACTCTTGAGCGCGACGTTAAAACATAAAACCCCCTGTGGTGGTTGCTGCCAATTGGCATTTCCTTTGCACCCGCTGAAGCTCTCACTCGCCGATAAGATCAAACTAGTTTCAGCGACAAAAAAGGAGTAATGGGGGAAACGAATCAGAAATCTGGATCTCCCCAGCAGCAGCAGCAGCCTCTTCTGACTCCCTACAAGATGGGAAATTTCAGCCTCTCCCACAGGTAAAAACGTCCGATCGATATTGGAACGAAAGAATTAAATTTCCCCCCTTTCCACGTTGATTGATTGGTATATGATATCTAATCCACCCATGGAACAGGGTAGTTTTGGCTCCTCTAACCAGGATGAGATCCTACGGCCACATCGCGCAGCCGCAAGCCGTGTTGTACTACTCCCAAAGAACTTCCCCTGGCGGTCTCCTGATTTCGGAAGCCACTGGTGTTTCGGACACCTCTATTGGGTAACTTCACTCAACTTCCTCACTCTTTTCTCTCATGTTACCTTCATCATTACTTGTTTTTGTTTCAAACCCAGTTCTCGTTGACCAAAAACAACTTCCGGGTATGTTTCTAATTCCCCCCCAAATCATATAGATACCCAAACGTTCCTGGAATCTGGACTAAGGAGCAGATAGAAGGGTGGAAGCCGATTGTGAATGCCGTCCATGAAAAAGGAGGGATATTCTTTTGCCAGATTTGGCATTCTGGCAGAGTTTCTGATTACTGTGAGTGAGGGTTTCTTTCTTCAGTTCTTTAGTCCTTCAGCTTGTCCAAACAAGAAATGAGGTAAAAAAAAAGTTTGAAACTTTATGACATTTGAGTTTGATGGTATCTTGTTTTTCTATTTAGGCTTCCAACCAAATGGCCAAGCTCCAATCTCCTGTACAGACAAGCCTGTTGGAGGTGAATTCCAGATCGATGGCACCAAAGCCCCAGCTTATCCTGCTCCCCGCCGTCTTGCGACCGAGGAGATAAAGCAAGTTGTGAACGACTTTGCAGTTGCAGCAAGGAATGCTATGGAAGCTGGTAAACTCAGATTTTGCATACCGTGTTCCTTGTTTAAAGTGAGATCTATCGGCTAGTAAATATGGAGTAATCTAGTAATGGCCAACAGGTTTTGATGGTGTTGAGATCCATGGAGCCAACGGGTACATCATCGATCAATTCCTCAAGGATCAAGTCAACGACAGAACCGACCACTACGGTGGAACGATGGAGAATCGATGTCGGTTCGCCTTCGAAGTTGTTGAAGCTGTCGCTAAAGAGATAGGAGCAGACAGAGTCGGGCTGAGGCTATCCCCATTTGCAGACTACAACGACTGCCCCGATTCCAACCCCGAAGCTCTGGGCCTCTACATGGCTCAGGAGCTCAACAAGTATGGCATTCTCTACTGCCATGTGATCGAGCCACGGATGATCACTCAGTTTGAAGCACACGATACCCATAACAGCGTGCTGCCCATGAGAAAGGCCTTCAAAGGAACATTTATGGTTGCAGGAGGATACACTCAACGCGATGGGAACGAAGTGGTAGGAAATGGAGGTGCTGATTTGGTTGCATTCGGACGCTGGTTCCTGGCTAATCCTGATTTACCGAGGAGATTCGAGCTGAATGCAAAGCTGAACAAGTATGACAGAAGTACTTTCTACACACATGATCCTGTTGTTGGTTATACAGACTACCCATTTCTTGAAGCTGCTGACAAATGAAGTCTGCTGTTCCGAGTTTCCATTTTTTGTTCACTCCATTGGTATGGCTGTCTCTGCTGGCGTATATCTGAACTTCTAGAATAAACCGCCTTGTCGGAGCCTGTTGCTCCTTAACACTAGCATGTATCAACAACTCGTGCGTAAAGGAACAAAATTGATGGGTCTCGGTATCCAATCCAAAGTTGCTTTGATTTAGATCATTTCAATTGCCTAAGCCATGGATGATCACTCAGCTTGAAGCACTTGTACTTCCCATGAAAAACCCCTAGAAATTAACTTCTTATGGTTACATTACATGAGGATACAGTCAACATAATGGCAACGAAGTAGTTGCTAATGGAGGAGCTTATTTGGTTGCATTTGGACGTTGGTTCTTGGCTAATCCTGATTTACCAAGGAGATTTGAGCTGTATGCAAAGATTAATAAGTTATAAATGTATTTTCTTACGCGCATGATCTTATTGTTTGATACACAGAATACACAAATCTTGAAGCTGCTGACAAATGAAATCTGCAGTTCTAAGTTTCCATTTTTGTAATTTGTTCACTAAATTGTTAATCAGTGTTCATATGGACATACAACTGAACTTCTGCAGTCAATTCAACATTGCTCCACAACAAAGCAGCTATCAAATCGTGGCATAAATTAATCACATTGCCTTTGATACTCAATTCAATTCACGTTGCTTAATCTATTAGTTTGATTCTTAACTAAGATGAGTTCTGTGTCCAACTTACGAAATCAGAAACGAAGATGATCCCAAGTAGTTCAAACAAGTGTGATTAGCCTCTTTTTTTTTTTTTTTTGTGTGCTTGTGGAACGCAGATTTGTGCCTTAACTCTTAACTAGTGAAATCATCTAAATCAATCAAAATAAGATAATACGAGTGTGATTACCGCAGTTTTGTTTCTTAACTGGCGTATCAATCTGTTCAAAATGAAAGATAACACAAATGTAGTTAGCAAATTGTAGTTCCGTTTATTGCCTAGTGAAACAAATCTAAAATCAATCCAAATAAGATACATCAAAATAAGCTCACAAAAGCGATACTACTCGGTTGCCTCACTCGGCCATCAACATCTGCACCCCATCTCATAAGGGTATCAACGGCTTGAAACATGAATCGGAAGCCTAATCCAAAGGTAAACAATAGTCACTCGAAACTGTAAACTGACGCTGAGCAAATCACAATGCATAAATAAAAGCACACCTAGCAAATATTCCAAAACTCTAGACCTTCAAATCACCAAAGCCGACATCCAAGCAATCATAATCAATGATCAGGAGAAAGAACCATCATTTGCTGCAACTGTTCAGAAGTTCGTTACCCTCCACTGACAGAACAGAGACTACAAACAGCAATTCACCAACCTCTGCAATAATGACAAACATTATCTGACTTTCAAGGTGAAGCCAATCATTATCTTTGGTTTACCACGTAAACAAATATCCACACATCTAGATCACATTCCAGAAAACAGTTGGGGACAACATGTCCTGAAAGAATGAACACAGAAGACAAGAAGCCACTGGAGACTATAACAACATGAAATCGAGTTCAGAATCTACAGAAGAGAACCATTTCAGCTAAATCATTAAACCTTGATTCAGATTACAGATAGATTCGATCTCCCCACTTCTACAACAAACTACAGCGCGACCGACAGTGAACTCCTTACAAAGGAGGATGAACAAGCTGGGGGAGAAGAGATGCCATCCTCTTTGGAGAGACAAGTGGGGTAGTAACTGGGAAAAATTAATTAACAAGTGAAACTATCCATCCAGCCATTAGACATGTTTTCCAAGGGTACATTGTAAACAGCCTACATGACTAAAGCTCTATTCTTCTCCGTTCATTCTCTACTCCTCATCATCATCCTCCTGTCAAACCATCACAAATGAATTCCCATGGGATAATCAACACTGCGAAAATTATAAACCAACTTAAATAAACTTATCAAAACTCAATTTCAACTGACCTCTCCACTGCCTTCTTCATCGTCCTCGTCATCGTTAACTTCGGACATCGACTTCTCAGACTCCTCTTCATCCTTGGGTCCCTCAGCCTGAGTTTTCCACCCAAAGAAAGAAATACACATCAGAATCTGTAGAACCATGCATTCCTAACAACAAGATGGCAACGCCAATTGAGCAAGACAAACCACCTGTTCCTTATTGTAGGCCTTCATCTTCTTCTCATACTCAGCCTTCCTCTTCTCAGCTCTGGAGATGTAGGGTTGTTTCTCCTACAATTTGCCCAAATTCAACCCAAATCAGCAATAGCCCAACGCATCCAACCAACACAAATGAACCATAATCGCGCCTAAACTAACTCACAGCATCAGTCAAGGACTTCCATTTTTCTCCAGCAGCTTTTCCAACCTGAGATGATATCCATACAAAGCAACGGGAACCCATCAGCAAACCAAGCCATTTAAGCTCAGACAGAGAATAAGAAGCAGGTAGAGATGAATGAACCACTTACAGCTGCAACTGATTTATTTTTGGGGTGCTCCTTCTTGAAGGTCTCCCTGAACTCTTCCCTACATCCGTGAAAGCAAAAGCCAATCATTACAAGGGAAAACCTAGCACACACCGAATAGTCAAACCATCTAAACTAACACCCTGCCAAATGAATCAGAAGGCAAGCAAAACTAAAAACTCCTCCATCAATTTACCAATTCACAGGATTAACTATAAACCCTAAAAACCAATCAAAATTCCTCTAAACAACTTGGGAGAAGGATCTACAGAGTGGGAAGGGGGGATAATTACATGAAGACGAAGAAGGCACTTGGTGGCCTCTTGGGCTTGTTGGGGTCCTTAGCTGCTTTACCGGCTTTCTTTGTCGGCTTAGCAGGCTTCTTAGTCACAGACAACCTAAATCACCACCACCACGAACGAAAGGAAGAAAAGAAAAAAAAAACAACCACAATCGTCAGCTCAACAAACTCGATCTGCGATCCACCACTCGGCTGGCGATTCAGATTCTCTCCTCACGAATTCAACCAAAACCGGAGAAAAGAGGCAAGGGGAAGCTCACTTGGTGTTCTTGGCATCAGACTTGGATTTACCTCCCTTCATCGCAAATTCTGCAAATCCAACGCCAGATCAGCTCAAACCACCGCGAAATCGACAAAACCGAGCGAAATGAAACCATAATCGACGAGGAGATCTAACCTGAATCGACAACTGCCGGCGAGCTAGGGTTCTTTGGAAGCGAGAGAGAGGAGAGGAGGAAGGAAGGAGGGGGGAATGAAATGGACGCTTTTAACGCTGAAAGGCGGAGATATTAAGAGGAGGGGAAGGGAGATGAGAGAAGAAGAGATAGAGAGAAATGGAATGGTGGAAATTGAAATTCAATTGCGCACGAAATGAAAGTGGAGGGGTTTAGGCGGGATTTTACAAAAAATATTGCCACGTCAGCGATCCGGGTTCGATGGTTTGATTGGCTGGGAGGAGGCGGAGATGGAAGCCTTGGTTGCCTTTGTGTTTTCCCCTTGTGCTTCTTCGCTCTCTCTACGTTGTGAGTTAGAAAGAGGCCTGAAGAGGGTTTCGGTCAACAAAAGATTAAACAAATTTGATTGCCCCTCAGCGATCAACCTCCTCCGCTTGATATTTTTTCCTCCTTTCAAGCCCCTGGTGCTGCTGCCCGGCTGCCCGCGAATGTTCATTTGGTCTATATTTCTTTCCTTTCTTAAGATACCTTTTTCAAATTACAAAATAAATAAAGAATGGGATTAGATTGTATTTAACTTTGTGTAAGTTGATGATAACAATTAATTAAGATGAGAATACCGTGTTGGATCTCAGTCAGCGCTTCTAATTGCCTCTACTCTTGTCCTAGTGAAATTATTAAAAAAAAAACAGCTAAATTGTAACTGCTTTTTATGAATCGGTTAGTATTATATCATAAAAAACAACTTGACAATAAACTCTATCGATTCGATGTTCCTCGCATTTTAAGTATTAGTATAAATCTATCCCACCATGAGAAAAATACAGTGTTACACTGTGTTCAGGAAGGGCGGAAAGGAGGGGTAGGGAAAATAGCGCAGGAATTTAGGAACTTTCCTCCGTTTCCGAGAGCGAGAACAGTAAGGAAGCGAGAAAAATTAGAGAGACAAAACACTGTGCGGCTGATCCCTCCAAATTGGAGAGAAAAGGAAGGAAAGGTGTGTTGGTTTGCTTATATCTTTTATTTTACAATTTTTTTGGCCACTGAGTTATTGTAGCAGTTTTAAAATATTGATCCACTGTTTTATGTAATTAGGTTTGGCTAGACGTGTTAATGCTTTAGGAAAGATAAATGTCCTTAATTTTAGAAGAAGATAGTTATGATTATTATAAAATAATAAAATATATAGATATTTAATGTTTCTTATAAAATTACTCTACTACTATTAAATTAGTAAATTATCGTTTCACGCAAAAAATATTATCTTGGGCTTATTCGGTATTAGGGATGTGCAACGGTTCGTTGTTGTCCGGATTGTCCAAGGATTACGAATGATTGATCAATTATTATATAGTCTCTATTTATAATATTTTTGTTTATTAGTCAGCAGTTCATTAGTGGTTTCTCAAACGACTTAACACCGGTTAAACAATATCATCGACAGTTAGGCTGAAAAAACGTCCTACCGGAGTCTAAACCAACATGAGATTTTAAACGCTATAGAATAATTGTTGTGGTTAAATCACGATTTTTGAACAATATACCCTACCACTAGTTTTTCCGGTACAATCTCTAGTGCGGTTTAGAAAGAAAGTATAAATTCAATTCACAATTCATAAGTAGAATATTATACAATCAAATTATTTTACTATTAAATAACCAATAAAATAACATATTCATCACACTTCCCTATACACACTTTCCTCAATAAAACAACATTTTCCTCCCAATTTCCTTCACCTTCAAATCTCCCCTCCATTCCTAATTTTCCTTCACCTCTCCTTCTTTTCCTCCCTTCCTTCAGAAACAGAGTGGAGTCAAACTAATAGAAATCGTCAAATTATATCTAAGAGGTCCAAAACCTAACCATTGCTTCATTAGAGACGGTAACCGCTTCTTATTTGATGTGTGCAAGCAGCACATCGAAGCTTTGACAAGGGTATGCGAAATGAACATCTCTCTCCGTATATAATTTAAAATTGAACTCCAAATGATTCTCCTCGTTTTAGCAACAAGATTTTGCCTTTAAATTTTGAAACAACCCACGTCAGCTTATACTTCTTTTGGTCATATCGTCGGTACGATACAATCCAACGATATGATCAGAAAAAGCTTATTGGAGTCCAAACCGATATAGGATTTTACCAGTATGAAATATTTGAACCATGTGATTTAAGCACAAGGTATCATACATTGACTATTATGGTACTAGCATCGGTATGGTTTTTACAATATATAGTTTTCAGAGCAATTCCACATAAACACAGTTCGTACTCCGTCGAACCTTCGAAGCCCCATTTCTACAACTTATCATAGATGTTGATATGGTTATATATAATACCTTGAAGTTATTATAGCTTTTGACCTGATATAACAGGTTTCACACGTCGCATTACATAAAATACAATAGGCATTACGTAAAGGTTACGTAATGTGTGTTTATCTTACGTAACAGTTGAAAAATGTCATTACGGAAAGCTTACATAATAGACACTCATTTTACGTAATGAATATTAGTCTTTCGTTACTTAATTTGTTAAATCATTACGAAAGACTTACGTAACGCTTCTAATTTAACTGTTACGTAAGAAATAACTATCGTTTTGTAGCCTTTACGTAATAATAATTCTTCAGTGGTTCTCTCTTATTTCTCTCTCCTGAAACTTCTCTCTGATTTCTAGGATTACGATGGATGCCTCGCCGTCAGCCATCCCGGCTGGCGAGGGCTCCTTCTCTTAGGCTAAGTTATTTGCAGTAGCACCAAACAATCGACTCCAGTATCATCCTCCGATCAAATTTCAGGATGGTTTCCGTCTTCCGAAAGAGGTGAAGGAGAAGGGAGCGGAGCGGTGGAAGAATTCACTTATCGGGCAATTCGTAGGTCTCGCCCGAAGATATCAGAGTTTCAATCTTGGGCAAACGCTCTTTGGGGCCGAGATAACATCGTTCGAGTGTCGAAGTTTGGGGCGAAGCTCTTGGTGTTTCAATTTCCTTCTTCTGCTTCGTGCGATTGGGTCTTCCAGTCGGGTCCTTGGCTCTATCGAGGTAATCCTGTCTTCTTTCGAAAATGGAAACCGGGAATTCAGCTAGTTGTATCTAAGGTGGAAACGTTGCCAGTTTAGGTCAGAAAATTGGGTCTTCCTTTGGAATATTTGGCATTGAAAGGGTTGGAATGGGTCGCAAGTATGATTAAGCCACTCTGAATGGATCAAAAGACTAGGGTAGGTGGGCAGCTAGGATTTGCGCGTGCTTATGTGGAACTTGGAGCTGATTACACGTTCCCAACTTTTATTCGTATATATCCAGATGATGATCCTCCGTTTGATATTGGGATAGAACACAGCAATCTCCCTCAGGTTTGTTCGAAGTGCAATGTGCTTGGACACAATTGTGATGCTGGTCCTAAACGTGTTTGGGTACAAAAGAAGAAGAATGAGAAGATTGAGGTATCTGCTGAGGTTCAAAAGGAGGGGGGATAGGGTAGCTGAGGCTGAGCTAGTGGAAGAAATCCAAAGGCAGCTATAGGATAGTGTTATGCAGAGCGTGTTTGCAAGTCTAGAGGAAGAGGTTGATACACAGTCTGTTCAGGAGGTGAGTGCTTCTTTGGCCACTGTGGACGAGACTGTCACCCCTTTACCAATTGGGGGGGGGGGGGGGGGTTCGAGTAAGTTTTGCAGAGGTGGTGAAAGGGTCATCAGCTCTTGCTGGGAGCCCTGTCACATCTGTGCAACAGTCTGAGGACTTTAAATCACTTTCCCAAGAAGGGAGTTTAAGGCCTCAGATCACTGCTCGGCCTGCAGATCCTACAAGCTCTCGTTTTGCTGTTCTGGATAAGGAGAATAAGGTTCCTAGTGTAGCAAGCAAGGGTAAGAAGATTTGGATAGATCCCCTTGAGATTAAGAAGAAAGTGGGTAAAAGTGGAGGAAGGGGTCGAAGTCGTAAATGAGAATCTTATCATGGAATACTAAAGGTTTTGTAGACGATAGTAAGTACAATACATTACTTAATAAAATAAACAAGTATACTATTGATGTAGTAGCAGTGTTAGAGCCTCGGGTAAAGTTATATGATGAGAAGAAGTTGCTAAAAAAGAGATTTGTGAATTGGCAGCAGAAGATATTCTATAATGAGAATGGTCTGGGACATGGAGAATGGATATTAAGGTGCAAGTTCTGGGCTTCTCGGAGCAGTTTGTGCATGTTATGGTGGGGGATAGAGTGCCTTTCTTTGCCACATTTATTTATGCCCCCAACCTAGAAGGTTGAAGAAGAGAGATGTATCGAGAGATTGCAGGGCTGAAGGTATAGCACAGACCATGAGTTTTATTGGGAGATTTTAATGCAATTAGGAATCAAAGTGAGGGGTCAAATAATCCAGCACAAATTTGCAAGTATGGCTGACTTGAATGAGTGGCTTACGGATATTGAAGTTGAGGAGCATAAGTCCACTGGTCCTTGGTTTACGTGGATGAATAGACAAGCAAACAATCCAATTGCTAGAAGATTGGATAGGGCATTTGTAAATTTGGCATGGCTAGATGAGTTTAAGGAAAGCACAGTCCATATGCAAAAGCCTAGGGTCTCTGATCATTGTCCAGTTCTGGTTCAAACAGAGGTGCCTCTTAAATCACTGCTTAAACCTTTTAAATTCTTCAATTTCTAGGTGGAGCATCCTAAAATTGGGGAGTTGTTACAAGAGGCTGATTGGTGAGAATGTCTTGTTAGCTCATGAACTGGATTCAAAATATGCTAGAAAGAATGTTTCATATAGATCAGCTCTTAAAATTGATCTAATGAAAGCATTTGATTCTGTCAACTGCATTTTATGTTCAATGTGCTTGAAGATATGGGGATTCCCGTTGAGTTTATTGATTGGATCAAAATGTGTGTTACTGAGCCTATGTTGAGTATATCATTTAATTGAGGGTTGACAGGATATTTTCCTTCTAAGCAAGGGCTGAGACAGGGGGACCCTATGTCTCCATATTTGTTTGTGGTTGCTATGGAGGTTTTTACCTGTCTTTTGGATAGAGAAGTAGAGAGGGGCTACTTCCCTTACCATCCAATGTGCAAAACGATTAGATTAACCCATTTATGCTTTGCGGATGGTCTCTTGGTGTTCTCGGATGGTTCCAACTGTGGGTTGCAGAGTGTGCAGAATTTTTTAGACGAGTTCTACTGTTTATCTGGTTTGAAGTCCAACCCAAGCAAATGTGAGGTGTATTTCGGAGGAATGGATAAGGATGAGATGGTTGTTAAGGCCACTCGTTTTGGGTATCAGCTGGGCAATTTCCCTGTTCGCTACCTAGGTGTACCATTGATTGCGGCAAGTTGACAGTGGCTTCATATAAGCCACTGATTGATAGGCTTACTGCTCGGATAAAAGGATGGAAAGAAAAGTCTCTCACGTATGCAGGGAAGGTTGAATTGGTGAGCTCTGTGTTGTATAGCATTACTTAGTACTTGATGAGTGTTTTCTCTCTTCCTAAGTAGGTTCTTAGGGAGATTGAGAGAATTTGCAGTAATTATTTGTGGGTTGTGGGTGATGGACCGAGGCTTAAAGCAAATATAGCCTGGATGTATATAACCTATCCTAAGAAAGAGGGTGGATTAGGATTGAGAGATATGTTTGCTTGGAACAATGCTTGTATTTGTCACCAAATATGGGCAATCATGTTGCAGCAAGGATCACTCTAGGTGGCTTGGATTTTGACATACAAGCTGAAAGGGAGGAGTTTCTGGGAGACAAATATAGATGGTTCTTGGAACTGGAAGAGGCTGATGAAGCTGCGAGGTAAACTTCCTCACCTTTTCCGTTTGATTGATTGCAAAGTTTACTGGAATAACTCTGTTATGCCAAGGTATTCTGTGAAATTGGTCTGGGAGTCACTAAGACCTAAACTAAGTTCAGTTCCATGGGATGGCTTGGTCTGGTTGCCTCCTTCTACTCCCAGAAATAGATTCCTGGTCTGGCTTATCATTAAGGATAGGATCCAGACTAAGGATAAAATGAAGAAATGGGGTTATGCAGGCTCATATATATGTTGTCTTTGTAATAAGTTGCTAGAAAGCAGAGATCACCTATTCCCGCAGTGTGAGTATTTTAGGAAGATCTTTCAATAAATGTTGGGGGGGGGGGGGGGGGTTCTGGATTCTTGCCAAGGGACTGGGATGATTGTTTGCAGTGGGCAACTCGAAAATTTGGGAAGAAAGGGATGGATGCAGGACATGGGAGAATCATATGGCATTCCATGATTAGTCATGTATGGAGAGAGAGATGCATAAGAGTCTTTGAAGGGAAGATTAGAAGCATGGAAGGTTTGCAAAAGGTGATCAGAAGTGAAATTCTGGTGCTGTTGCAGGAAGAAGAAGCTGCAAAATTCTGGAACTCTGGCAATGCTACTTCGTGACTTAGATAGTTTTACCTGAGGTGCTATAGTTCGTTATAGTTTTGGTTTTGTATGAGGTTGTCTGTTGTATTTCCCAAATTATAGGGATGCCTAGCTGGAAAGGATGTTTCCAGCACCCCTTTTCTTTGATGAAAAAGAAAGAGTCTAATTCAAAAAAAAAAAATAGATGCATAAATTACGTAACATTTGTAAGGTGTCATTACGGAAGCCTTACGTAATGGATGATCCTTTTATGTAATGAATATTAATAAAGTTACGGAAAGTGGTAAGTCATTGCGGAAGTCTTACGTAACACTTCAAATTTAACTGTTACGTAAGAAATAACCTTCGCTACGTAACCTTTACGTAATGTGCGTGTATTTTATGTAACAGTTGTAAAATGTCATTACGAAAGCCTTATGTAATAGATGATGCTTTTACGTAATTGTTATGTAATAAATATTAGATTTACGTAATGCGACCTGTAAAACCTGCTATACCATGTCAAAAGTTCAAGTTATAGTAACTTCAAGGCATGGTAGGAGGTCCCTATAATAAGTCATGTCAGGAATTGTTGTTGTGTATTGCATGAGTTTTCCAGACCCAAGGAAACTAAACTACCTTCTCTTCACTATGACGAAAGCGATTATGGCCCAAATGTACCCAATAATACATGCTAAATTCAACTACAAAGGCCTTATAGACCTAAACCACCTTCTGACTTTGGAAATGTAATGAAGTTTCAAGCAATCACAACCTCCTTTCTACATTCACATCTAATACCACATATGAAATCACTACACAATCGTTTTATTCCTTAACCTTCATCGTTGGGAGAACAAATAATGTCATCCAAAACTATGTTGGACTATACAGAACAAACATAACTAACTACAAACGCCATGCACAACTCGAAACTTCTGAAAGCCACCGCTGAATTCTTGTTGTAATTTTTTCAATTATTAGCATGCAGGTCTTGATCAACAACTTTCTCGAGATTAGAGGAGGACCCAAATATTTTACATAAAGTGTTTCCAATTTTAAAACTAGTTCTAAGAGTCATAGTTTGTTGCCATTCCAAGGGTAATCCCCCACAATAAAGTTCATGCTTTTGTAGGATTTTAGACTAGACCATACAAGGTCCTAAATTTATCAATACCTTTTTTGATAATACATTGAATTCAATTATTTGAACCATTAGAAAAAAGAAACCAGTCATCACCAAAACTTGAGTGAGTTAATCTTAGTCTTTTACACATTAGATGGAAGGGAGCTCATTTTACCAGTTGCTTCCTCCATCAGGCATAAAAACAACTTTCATAGCGACGAAATAGCAGCAGTTACATAATGACATGTGATATCCCAACTAGCCTGGAAAAAACAAGCTAGGTATCCATACAAACATGGCTCTTATCTCCTTCAAAATAAGCAATACTAAAAAACATTGCTCTAACAAGCTAAGATTTAAAAAATCTTAATCCGATGTAGAACAAATATCAAATTTATCTGGTTGGTAACTAGGATAATTTTTCCTCCGAGCCTCGCTTATCTCCTTACTTAGTTAGCAAGGAACATATGTGATTTGGATTTTTAAAAAGAATGTGGAGGCTCTCCAGGGTTGAAGTTCCCATTTTTTGGTTCGAAATTCTAAAGTCAGAGAAAAGGAATAACAATCTAAACTACCGGATGAGGAAAAAATAAGGGATTGCGTCTCATAGGCAAGCTCCCTCTAGAGTTCCTTAGACTTGCTTCAATTGATACTGGAATCATATGAGTTGTCTGATTTTTGCAGATTTAACCAGACCATGTGTCTAACGTATATCATATCTAATAGGCTAAAATGTGTACCCTACATATCTGTCTCTTGAGGTGTCGTGCAGTTAAATTGATTGATGACTGATTGTGGAGACGAGACGACAATGTCCGATCTCATCCAACACAAAATCATATGCACAGTATATATCGCACAAGATGATAGCTTTAGTTCTACACGCAATCATATTGACAAGAAATCACACAAAGAAATCAAACAATCAAAGTACTCAAAATACTCATATTAACCATAATCAATCCGTACATAGTCTATATAACTTCTAGGATTTGCAAACCTACATCACTAACAAACAAGCCACTCATGGGACAAGTGATAGGGAGAACATCATTTGAAGAACATATCCCCAAAAATACCTGAAAAAGGCGACCATAAGAGAAATTTATGCATAGGGCGCCAATTATGCAACAATCGCACCCTTGAGCTTTCTTATCGTTTGGTGACCAGTGAGTTCCTTTGTCGCCAAAGTACCCCTTGTATAGCTTATCTTCGAATGAAGGCCAAGAGACTCTATTCATAGGGTCTTCTATAAGGTTTTATGAAAGAGAAAGTAGGAGTATGACTCTTTGGCTGAACCCATTTGGCTTATCTTCCAGGTTAGCCTTAAAGTAAAGCATCTCCACACGTTTCTAGGCTAAGATGGTTCTCTATAATCGACACATATAGGTCGCCAATTTGGGATTTGTTCAGGTAATCTTCACACTAAATAATGGGTTTCATTCCAATATGCATTTATGACTTCCAGTAAATGGGTAATTATATCTCCCCACTCATACAAGGTGCTCCACTAGGATGCTTTGGCTCGAAAGCACAAGAAACACCACCAAAAGTGCATTAAAATAGTAAAACTCATTATCAGAACTACTAAACATACATGTGATCATTTACTAAGCCATACTGATCATCATACCTCTACGGTGACACATAACTTGGAATCATAGGTAGTGGATCATATGTAGCTAACTAAGTTCAATCCTCATTGGCTCAAGTAGAACAGTAGGAAAAAGCATAACGAATGTACCTTGACCGTTGCAAGAATTCATGTATACTTGGCTAGATCGTCTTGATTCTTGGTAATTTTAACGAGAAATAAATAAAATAGAAAACAAAAAAGCAAGTGCGTCGTCTGCTCACATATGGCAACACCATTGAAAGAACTGTTGATGGATTTTTGGTAGAAGTTGAGAAGCTTGTTCTGGCCATGAACGAGGTTGTGGATCATAACATAAAATCTCTCGGGATTCAAAAGTGAGCTTATGCTAGGCGTCTTTGAAAAGAGTAATACATTCCATAATCATCTAAAAAGTGTTGTTTACGATACATGCATTACTTGGGGTTGTCACCTTCCAACCCTAAATTGTTGTTAAGAAAGAGCAAGACAACAATGTCATAAAGTCCAAATCTAAAATGTGGACACTATATAAGTGAATATGGTCGTGGATGTTATAGGGAAAGAAGTTGGGAATCGATATTCCATGAAGGTGTAATGGAAATCATATAAAAGGTGGTGCAAATGGAGATTGGGTGTGTATTGGAAGGTAAAATGGATGTAAAAGCTCGTGATAACATGGTCCTTGACATAAGGTTGTTTGGAAGGAACACAATGGAGTAAATATGGAGGCTAAGAACCATAGCCTGAATTTGGCGATCGGAACGGCAAAATGGCGCATGGGCCGCCAATTTTGCTACCAATTTGGGTGGGTGGGTGGGTGGGTGAGGAGGTTGTGTTTTGGGTCATAGGTTGATGCTTCCAATGTATAACATGCACAATTACGTCTTTTAGAACACAAGAAATTGAGAAAAATCTTGGGCAACGCATACTAAAATAACGAATGAAGAAGCTAGACAATGTTAGACAATGAAGCTACAAATGAATGACCAACCTTGTTTCTTTACTCATGTGATTAAACAACGAGCTAGAAAATGAAGCGTATCTCATACTAAAATAAAAAAAAATTATTATTAATGATCCACATATAGAAAACTACTCCTCAAAAAGAAAACAAATTCGAGCTATCTCCCGAATCCCATAGTATGAGCTTTACCATCTTTAAGTTAGGTGATAGCATGAGTTTCTTCCTATGAAGTATCCTCTCTTTTATTCCTTTAAGTTGGGCATGGCCATTGGTGTTTTAGTTATATGACCAATGAGGCTCGGTTGGCCATTATGCTCCCCAAATGTCTGGCGAAGGTGGTTCAAGGAAATCTTCTGGTTTGCATCATAAGCTTCTCTAGGAGGCTTTGTTACGTAGATTTCTCGAAAAACCCACACACACGAACCTTTGGATACGTTTCTCGAACGCTCTCGAGTGGAGGGCCTCCTTGATGGCGAGATCAACCCCAAATCACCTCACAACTACTCCTAAGAAATAACAAAGCAATAAACACAATTGAGTTCCAATCTTATCATGACATTAAATGAATGAACTAGTACATATTTAAAGGCATAGAATTCTCTACTTTTCATATCTAGAACATGACTCCTATTCCTTCACGGAAGCTACTAACAATAACCAAATCCTACTTATACAAGGAAACTACTAATAAAAACAATAATAATACGACTACTAATATAATAAGGATAACTAGGCCTAGATAATTAGCCCAATTGCTACGATAGCCCAATTCTCGTAATAGTCTTATAGACACTAACATGTAAGTTGCGCACCATTTTAAAATTCTCGTTTTGCTGTCAGACGATAGCGAGTTCCCCTTGTGGAATTCTCTTTTAATGAAGTCAAATTCTCCTTCTATGTTGATTTAAAGATTCTAATCAACGTCTTCCTAATAGTTCGTCATATGAGAATTAACTTGAGGAACCTTAGTCGGATCCTATAATGGAGGGATCTAGTTGATCACCAAACATCTTTTTTCTTAGTATTCGTCAATGTTATATCAATGACGTGCTCCATATTATCATTTTCATATTAATCCTTCGTGCGAGAACATTAATTAATGCGACATATGAGGCTAAGAAAGGTATCCCAAATAAGATAGAGTAATCTTTCTCCCTATCCATGTCGAGTTATATGAAATTGGGAGGGAAGACAAAAGGCTCTATGTCAATTTTTATCCTTGACCATTTCTCTAGGATGACAAACCGTGTGGTTGGATAGCTTTATCTTCATTGCCTCATCTTATAAACCTTTGACTTTGAGCTCAAGTGCTAAGTAAACGTAGTAAGGCAGTGCTTAGTAAACGTAATAAGGCAGTGCGTTTGACCTAGCCTCGATGTCTATGTGAGCATCCATTACGTGTATATCATTGAGGAGGCACGAGATAGTGAAGTGCATTGGATCATGCAACTTATATAGTACTATAAGTTGTATATGGGGAGGTATTTTCTCCAACGTGATTTTCTAAAAATATTCATCCTTTTGAGATAGCAGCTTTCGTACGGCTTGTATCGGGTTAGGCATCTCACCGATGGCCTTTAAGATATGTACATACACAACTTTTCTTCCAACCACAACCTCTAAAACTCATTCATTGCGATTGGAAAATTAGAACTAGAGTTTCCTTGAGAGGTGAGAAAATGGCACCTTGGCCGCCAAAGTCTGGCAACATTTGGTCGCTGGGGTTGTCGTCTTCTCTGGGCAGGGATGATGGTCCTCGTTCTGATTAATGATGGTATTAACTTCCTCCCATTGTGATGTAAAAGTTTTTTTCAGTTCAAGGCCTGGAAGTGTTGTACCTTCGTAGAGAGAGAATTACAACATCCTAGGAGGTGAAGAATTCTGCTATCTCTTATTTTCCATATAGAAAAAGAATATTTTGCTAGTGATCATAAAAGTTCAAACCTTTGTTCGTGGTTAGGAGGTGTTGGATATTTTGTATATGAGTGAACTTGGTCATAATGCACTTGTCCCACATTTTTCACTTAACTTACAAGAAGCTATATTGGCACCACTGATAGCCAAATTGGATGCCATTTATGCTCTTAAATTCGTAATCCATACACTTCAACAACCAATTTGATCACCAAACTCATTGTATAGGGCATTAAACTTGTTATTAAGACAACTAAAATAGATATGGTAATAATGACTAATTAAGATATCGAGTTTAGTGCTGACTCTATAAGCTTGGTGACCAAGTTAGTATTAATCCCATTTAACCCACTTATGGAATTAAGATTTAACAACAATAACGAAATTTACCTCTAGATACATGTCTATGGCATGGTACATCTCATTGTAATAGTCCTAAACAGAAACTAGCAATGCCAAAGCAAGAAACTTGGATGGTTTCAAGCTAGGATCAGGAGCTATTCTGCAATGTGCATATCCATCAAAATCACAACCTCCTTCAATTGAATTGAGTAGATTCTGTCATGGAGAAACAATTTCAAGAATCTCAGAACAAGATTCACATCATAGAGAGAATTGGTCCCATGAGGAGATGGAATCAATAGATTGTCCAGAGTTGCTTGATCCAATTGAGAACCTATCATGTTATCCACCTTTTCCTACTACATTTTCTCACATTCAAACTCATAGCAAAGCTGAGTAAATCGAATATTTTCTTGCAAGGAATGGAGCTCCAATCAACCGAGAACCTATCATGTTCTCCCCCTTTTTTCTACTACATTTGCTCACATTCAAACTCATAGCAACTTTGAGTAAATAGAATAAACTCTTGCAAGGAATGGAGCTCCAATCAAGAAGGTGGAGCAAATTGATAACAACCTCAATCGTCTTGTGCTTCTCATCGCCTGAGGTTGAGTAACACTGGGATTTCTGATAGTAATAGAGGAACCTATTAATTGTGTCATGATCAAATTTTTTTTGAAGCCATTTCTTTGATTAGCATCTCAATGAAACTTAAACTAGATATCTCCTCAAACCACAAAGTCCCTTTAACAAAGCAGGTCTCAATACTCTCTGTAGTTCGACAAAATGAACTTGGTAAAATTGTGTTTGTACCACCGAATTCTGCTTGAAATTAGTGCATGGGACGCCTATTTTGGGTCTTCTGTCTTTTGGGCCTACTAAACACAAAAATATGAATAAAAATGTGCAAAAAGAAATACAATACGAACATAAATGAAATACACACAATCACAAGACTAAAAGCCGAAAGACTCTAAAACACACAAAAAAATAAAATAACAAAAGACTCAAAGACACAATAACTAAAACGAAAATATAAAGAAAAAAAGAAAAAGAACACACATATATTGCTTCTTTTCCATAGAACGCTTTTATCGACAACAACACCAAAATTTACCTGATAGGTAACCAAGATTGTATTTCATCCTAACCTTGCACGTCTCCTTACTCAGCTAGTAAGAGACATTCTCTTTCGGTTTATAAAACGAATATGGAGATTGAGGTGCCTCCGGAGTTGAAGTTTCCCTTGTTTGGTTTGAAATTCTAAAGTAGAAGAAAACGAAAAACAACCTAAACTATTCGACGAGGGAAAATAGAAGGAAAACCATTTGATAGGCAAGCTTCTCCTATATTTTCCTTAGACTCACTTCAATTGATAATGACAGCATATGAGTTGTCTAATTTTGCATATTTAATCATGTATGATGTTTGTCATATCTAATAGGCTATTATGCGAACCCTACATATTTATCTTTTGAGGGTTTGTGTAGTTCAATCGATTGATGATAGATTGTGAAGGACGACCATGTACGGTTTCCTTCAACACAAATTCAGATGCGAAGTAAATATAACATGAGATGATAGCTTCGATGCTGCATGCAATCAGATTGACATGAAGTAATACAAAGATATCAAACAATCAAAGTAGTCAAAATACTCAAACTAAGAATCATTGGTTACATATAATCTAAAGAACTCTAGGGTTTGCAAACGTACACAACTAACCACACATGGGAACATGCGATAGGGAGAACATCAATCGAATACGAGATTCCCAAAAATACCTGTGAAACGGCAGCTAGAAGAGAAATTGACTTGTTATCAAAGGAGACAAATTTGAGCTAAGCTCTGGTTACAAAGCTCGTGGGGCTAGCGAGTTGACTTTATACTATAGATAATTGAAGCTGTCATATGTTTTTTTTCTTAGTTTTTAGTTTATACTATCTTATGTATTTTTAGCATTTTAAAGATTATAATATATTACCATTGTTGCAACCGTCCCTCCGCGGATTCGGGGTCGTTGCGTTCGCTTTTTGGGAGTCGCCATCGATCTTACTTGGAGTGGATCGAAAACTTCGAATCGGCTCCAACCTAAGGGTTGGAACCGAGATATGGTCTGCGGTTAAGAGATTCGGGTTCGGGAGTACGGTTATGTGTGGGAAAGTGAAATCACACCCCACAACGTCCTAAACCGATACTACTTAAGTCAATAAATTTTATGTGTGTTAGGTGTTATTTTGGTAATTATTGTGTATTTTAAAATCCCAGTGGATTATTAATATATTTCTTATGACTTAACTAATCCGTCATTGGATGTTAGTTCATGATTAGATATTTTAGATATTTTTAGGGCCTTACTGGACCACTAAAAAAATTAAATCGTATTAATTATAATTTAATTATAGGCCCACTGTCGTAGATTCGGGTTCGGGATTACGGTTACGTGTGGGAAAGTGAAATCACACCCCACAACGCCCTAAATCGGTACTACTTTAGTTGATAAATTTTATGTGTGTTGGGTGTTATTTTTGTAATTATTGTGTATTTTAAAATCCCACTGGATTATTAATCTATTGCTTATGACTTAACTAATACGTCATTGGAAGTTTAGTTCATGATTATATATTTTAGATATTTTTAGGGCCTTACTGGACCACTACAGAAATTAAATCACATTAATTATAATTTAATTATACGCCCACTGTCGTAGAAATTAAAAGATAAAGTTAATTGGTTAGTTGGACTCGAACCTTATCAGTTGCGTACGTACCAGTTAGACGAGATCAAAGTCCACGTAGTTCGTTATGACATTGATAATTTTAAATGTAATTTTTACCACGTTTCCCGATCATGGTTCTTGTATTAAATTTTTTGTTAATGAGATTTAAGTTGATTTATTATGAAGTTATGAAAAGAGAACATGAGGACTTTAGCTATTAAAAAGCAACTTGATGTGTTAGAAAAGACACGAGATTAACTTAATCAGCATTCAACATTCGTATTAAGGATATTAAACAATAAAACTAGACGGGATGAAAAAATTTACGCATGATGGCCCAGATGCCCAACTGGCTAAGTTTCCAGACCCAGACTGTGTTCGACCTCGAGAACGAGGGTCCGAAACACATTAAGTACAAATTTTTTGGGTTCTCGTTTTGGGGCATAAAAGGGGGAGGGAAGTTTGGTAATTACTCAAAAGGAAGGTGGCACGACCGCGTAATTAGTTAGAAACCCTAGGGATAGAATTGTCATTTGTAGGTACGTATAAAAGCATCTCTTAGAAGAAAAATAAAACCCTATCCTACAACCCTAAATTGGCTACCTCAACTCCTCTCTCTCTGCCTCTCGTTTTTTTTGGGTTCTCTCTCTCATTTCCTCTGCAAGAAAACGACGATCACCACTCCCCTCTCTTCAGACACCGCCTCTATTCCCTCCCGACGGCCAAAACCAACTGAAAACTGAGAAAAAACGAGCACAAACACCCTCCTCTCTCCTTCGTCTATCTCTATTCTACCTCCATTCGATTCTTTGTTTGGTTTCTCTGAGCACTTGATCCCGGCGGGAGGAGAAGGAGAAAGGGCGACGGGGAGACATGCATCGCCTGCATCGATGGTGACATGCGCCGCCAGTGACGACGAGTATGAAGTTCTTAAAGTTCGTACTATTTTTGAATCTGTTTTACGGTTTTTTTCGGAGTTCTAATACTTGTTTTCTTGTTTTATTTTTGGAAAATCGACCCTGAGCTGAGAGGAGCTCTCGATATGCTTTTCTAGTTGGAGCAGCGACGGTGAGAAGATCCCTCTGGTAAGCCTTCTTTGACATGCAAGTTTATTTTTAGTTCGATTATGAGGTTTTCGTTTTGGATTTTTATATTATTCACTCTCCTTTCCGTGTTTTCGGCTTTGGAATGAGAAAAGGCGAGGGCTAATCCCACCGGCGTGGAGGCAGCAGCAGCTGCGCGACAAGATACTCAATCCGGGATGCTTCTATCCCTTCTCTCGGTAAGTTTAATCAAAGGGGTTTTGGTTAATTTTTTTTTGTTAATTTCTTCGGGATTGAAATCTAACACTGCTGATTGGGTTGGAATGCAGGTTAGAGGAGGCCAAGATCTGGGTGATGTTCTACCATCTCATGACCTTGTATGATTAAAAGGTAAAAATTGAAAATGGAATATGGCTTTTAACGGGTTTCGGGTTCTGAGTTCTAATTAGCTAGGAATTAATTCCTTAATCTACTGGCCGAGTTTGTAGATTCAGAAAACCGCTAGTGTTGCTAAGATCTAGATTAAAATGTTTAAGATAACTGTTGGCCGAGTTTGTAGATTCAGAAAATCACTATTGTTGAAAGTCACAGCCACTGCTTGTGATTTCAGAATGAAAGAATACAATTTTGTCTCGAGTTTGGGGTAGCTGTATTCGGTTTACTTCGCTATTTTGGGTCACTTGTTGCTTATTAAGTGCTATCGATTAAAAGGGCCTTACAATAACCTAAAGTCAAAGCCACTGCTCATGACTAAAACAGAAACTTCAGCTCTTCCTAGTTTGCGATTAACTTATTTCTTATGCTATGATTATCATGGGTACGTGAAAAATGCTACTTGTCTATTCTTTTTCATGGATATCGGTATAGTTCATGTAAACCGACTTAGATCACAAGATAATGAAATATGAAAAGCAGTAACAAGCACACAAATAAATGTAGCCAAATGAACACAAATCCGATGTTTGTAAATGCTTTTGTGGGTAGTATATATGTAGATACGTTTCCTTATGCTAGATCAGCTTTCTTGTGTCAGATCTATTAGCAAAAGTTAGATTAAATAACAACAGGAGTAGATCTCTAATACATATTACTCCACCATACACATACAATTCTACCATGAGGTATATACGTCTCTACTTTTAGATATGCCTTTTATGTTGAGATGAATGACTATTCCCGCCAAAGGACAATATCACTACAAAAAAGACTGGCAGATGTAACCAGACGATTGGTGTCACAAAAGGTCTTTTCTCGTCACAATAGGGTTATTTTGACGAAATACGGTCGTTGGTGAGTCGTGGGGTAAAGGTCCCTCGCTAATAGTTTAAATGTACTTGCGTCAGAAAATCATACATTTGTGACAATTATTTTTTATCATAATGCAAAATATCGTGATCAGAAAAGAAATGTCCTTAACGAAATTGTTTGACCAACTCTATTTTTAAGGGATGAAATATTTTTTGTGAGGAGTACATTTTGTTAGATAAACTATAATTGAGGAAAACGTGTTTGTTAGTAAAGAAAAAATTCGTTAATAAAAAGATGACATTTTTTTTCCGAAAATACCCTTTATACGTTTTGACCACAGTTGTTTGTCGTAAAATAACAGTTTTTTGCGAGGGTTAATTATGTTCCTAAAACACCCTTGTGGTATTTATAATGAATATCTTGCGTCACCAAAAACTATTCGTCATAATTGTAAATTTAGTTTCCAACGAGAAAATAAGGCCAGAAGAAAATATCGAATATTTGTGACGCAAAAGTTTCGTAGGGAGAAACTAATTAATTTAGACCAAATTTTGTGTTCATGTAACCAGATTGTTGTGTTAAAAATAGGCTATTTGTCACACAACATATTCGTAGGAAGAAACATATTAAATCTAACCAAATTGGTGTGTTAAAAAAAGAATATTTCTAACATATAATATTCGTCGAAAGAAACATATTAAATCTAACCAAATTGTTTTGTTAAAAAAGAATATTTGTAACACAAAATATTCATCGGAAATGACTTACTAAAGCTAACCATTTTGTTACATTACAAATAGAATATTTGAAACACAAAATATTCGTGGGAAGCAACTCGACAATTCTAACCGAATTTCGTGCTACTGTAACCAAATTATATCGTTGTCCGATATTGTAAATATTTTTACTATATATTATTAGTGATGAAAAATGAGAAATAATAATAATAAATTTTACCCTGCAGGTAATTTATTAAAAGCATAAAAGAAATTAACTAATGCAATATATTAGCAAAAAAGGAAACTTCTCCATAAAATTAGGTGGCATAACCGCCAAAACTGTCTTAAACAAAGACCAACTTCAACACTTGTTCAAACATATAACAAAACAACCAAACACTTAACAAAACAAAACATAACATAGACATAATCCGATTGAAAAATGGAACTTGCAAAGTTCCTAAGACTGCCTTCTTCCTAGCTGCTGACTTCCGATTGAAAATTGGAACTTGCAAAGTTCCTACTGTTGCCTCCTTCCTAGCTGCAAACTTAGTAATCATCATCATCAGGGGGAGCTGTTCTCATCGTCAATACCGTCCGCATCTTCATCATTCACTTCATCGTCTCCATCTTCATCTTCATCATTCACCCCCTAGTCTCCAGCCTAAATTACAAAGTTAAATAGATATGAAAACTAAGGTTCATACCATTAATCATGTTCAACCAACTAAAAAACAGCAACAAACACTTACCATTGAGGACTCTACCAAAGTAACTCCTAGCCTCTTCAAGGTGTCCTCGACAATCTGAGGAATTCCATTCTTCACCTGAACTAGCTCTTCTTTCAGCATGCTTATCATCTCATCATTCTTCACCTTCTCTTGCCTTCGGTCCTCTTCGCACCTTTTGTTGCAGCCCTGACCGGAGGTAGGGCCAAACACATCCACACCACTTACACCATAACCCATTCCCAGCACACGTTTCCTAGACTGTTTTCCTACAACCTCACCATAAATCGCAAACTGGTTCACCTCTTCCCCTTGAGTCAACTTCTCAGCTTCCTTATTCTTCAATTCAGCCTACACACATAGTATTTAATAACTAATACGCTGAGTTTAAATGATTTTAAAGACGTAGAAGAAAGCTAAAATTACTTAACAAGCAATGTACTTACATGTATAGTCTGAGCTTTTGGGGTGGTGAATTCACCATTGGCCTTCTTAACATGGAACTTCTTGAATGTCTCTATAGGATCTGGTTCTTTTCCAGTCTTCTTGATCTGCAAACACAAGAAAAAAACAGGAGCAGTGAGCTCACACTTCTCATAATTAGCTTTGTTCTTATTAAATACAAGAGAACAGATCGTGTTTTACCTGATCAAGCCTAAAATTTGCCATGGGAACAGATCCTCCAGTAGCAGTGATCTCAGACTTCTCACGATTGGCTTTGTTCTTATCACTGGTGCTCTGGCGGAGTGTACAGACAATAGAAATTAGATACAAACACAAATAATCATAATACACAAGCTTAGACAGCAGTTAATACCTTCCAGTTTGGGTCACTCCACTTGTTAACCATATCCCTCCAAATATGAGCAGGGATTTCAGTAGGTGGATTGTTAAGCCTTTCAGCAAGGGTAGCATGTTCAGAGAATACTCGGTTACGGAACCCATACATCCACTGGGAAAAGTTCCTCTTGATATGTTCCTTGAGATGAACATTGAGTTCTTCCTCTGGCAGAGAGCATGTGAACCCAGATTTCTTGAAACGAGCAATCACGGTCTGCAAAGCAGAAGCAGGGTACTCTGAGAACCTTATCCATGGTCCAGTGATGCTCCTTTTGAAGATGGCAGTGAGTTCATGGGCAGCCTGTGGTGTTACGATCCTACAAATACAAGAGAAAGTGCATAAACATTAATCGACTCAATGCAAATTATTAGGTTCTACACACAAAAGGCTTGAAATTATATATATACCTGTTGTCATGTATCTCAAGGTGAATGCCATGACCCGGCTTCACCCCTATTCCAGGACCTCTGCCTTTCTTCTTCTGAGCCGAAGAACATCCCCCCAGTAGAATGAGACCCCTGGCTTAGGTTCGCATCCTCTTCAAAAGCTATGTCATCATTCGGGATATTAACTTCTTCATTCTCAAGCTCATTCACTTGTTGTTCACCCTCCCTTTCTGCCTGCTGAGTTTCTGGCATGGTTTCACTTTCCTGAGTAACCACTTCGACATTCTCTACAGGGGCTGACCTTTCTGGTTCCTCCACTGGCCTTTTGGAAGGCTTTGTCTTCCCAGCCTTTTTTGGCCTTCCCATCTAGAAGAAACAACATTCACATTGTTACAGGGACACTTTAGACACAACTAATACATGAAAAGGAAAGGAACTAAGAGAAAATTATTTACTTTGTGCAATCAGACTTAAGCTTTTCGTCTGGTTTTTTGTTTGCCTGAGGAGAGGGGTTCTATCTAGGTTGTGAGGTTTGTCGTTATAAAAGAAGAGGGATATATATATACAGGGTAAAGACTAGGGTAGATAATTGGGGTAAGGAATTGGATACAGATGATGTTTATGAGTTTAGTCGTCGACGAGTTGTTTCTAGGAATAAGGTAAGAAATTGAAAGCTAAAGACTCGATCGGATGAATCATCAAACGGGCAACGTAGAATTAACTGCGCAAGTTAAATGCAAAGTTATTAATCCAGACGCTTCGTACCTCCCAGAAACTCTGCAATCAATTCCGATGGATCGCCTTCTCGCGTTGCATGTCTCGCGCCTCTCCATCCGATGGTGGATTCTCCGCTGTCTCCTTCATTGCGACTTAAAGCATCGAGAGATTCCAGAATGATGCTTTGCTTCATTAAACCTTTCACTCGAATTGTGACACTGCCCTCGGCAATTTCGATTCAAGGGAAGACGCGAGAGCTCTCGATCGACGAAGCAGAAATCTAGGGTTTCGTAGGAAAATGAGGAGGCAAAAGAGGCAGAGGGGAATTTCCCCTTTTCCACAGCCACATTTGATCGACGACAGTGTTTTAGAATTGAAACGTCTGGCGTTTCAGTGCGGCGGTGGCGTTTCAGTGCGGCGGTGGCGTTTCAGCCAATATAAGTGAATTACCATTATAAGTGATTCATTTGTAAGTGATTTAACAATTATTCTATATAACATTATAACATTAGGTATAATATAAGTGATTTAAATAGCATATGGCATAATATAGTAATTCATTTATGCTAATATACTTTTATATAAGTCATTTAAATATAGTAGTAAACATTATCTATATATACCTAATATTTTTTTTATGAATATAGTTATTTTAAATTTCAATTTTCTAACAAAACAATACTATAATGTATATGTTTAACTAAATCAAAATTGATAGTAATAGTTAAAGTAACAAGTTCATAATGTAGGAAGCAAAATTTAAAAGTCATATTACATGATTAATGAAATTCTTCATAACCCATGCCACGCAGATTTAAGTTAACATCGTCGTCCTCGATAACTCGACCCCCATTAGTCATACCATCTTCTTGGTATGCTTGTTCTTCTAAAATTTCTTCGACATCCGCCACATTATAAAGATTCCTCGGCCTTGTCTTAACCACCATGTCCCATTCCGGATCTCTGGCACACTGCACATAATACACTTGGGTTACTTGACTTGCCAAAACGAAAGGTTCGTCCGTTGATCGCCTTTGTCTTCTATGGAGGCTAATAACACCGTGGCCATCCCTCCTATAGCCTACGCCTTCTCGCGTGGTATCATACCATTCACATTGGAATAACACTACACGAAGCCCTTCAGTATATCGTAACTCTATGATATCTTCAATTACACCATAGTAAGGAATCCCCACACCTTCCTCACCTCGCACCATGACTCCACTATTTTGACTTGTTTTTCTAATCTCGTGATTTTGCGTGTGGAATCTAAATCCATTGATGCAATATCCCGAGTAGTGCAACACTCGTTTTTCCGGCTCTCGAGATAAAGTCAACATAGATGGATGCAAAGTTGCAACATTGTCATCAATCATTTTGCCCACCTGCATCATCGAGCAGTTTTTTTTATTTATTCTACACAAATATCATAATAAGACAACACTTAAAAAAATTTCGTGTCAGAATAGTTACCTGAATAGCGAACCACTTTTGGAATTCTTCCCTATGCACTCTCTCAACCATTCTCACACCGCGTCCAGCCAAAAAATCCTTGTGTTGTCTATATATATAGTATACGTACATATGCAAATTCTTAAAATAGTGATTATTAATGTAGTAATACTAACAGTATTGAAGAGGTATAAATCGTACGTACCGCCTAAATTCCTCGACTTCGTCACAGTTTTGCAAGACATAAAACGTTGCAGCATTGAACAAATCATCATTAAAGTCCTTCATGATGAATGTGCCAATGAAACGACCGACACGTGGCAGAATGGACAAATTATGTGGGTGAACGGTTCCCTCCGCAATACTATCATCATTTCTTTCAGGACTATTAAATCGAGTTTCCACATCCGTCATGTATTGCGAGCAAAATGTAACGCACTCATCAATCACGTATGCTTCAGCAATAGATCCTTCTGGTCTTGCCTTGTTACGAACCCAACCTTTCAATTTCTTCAGATACCTAGTAAAAAAAGTAGGAAAGATTAATAGTTAATCCTATTCATTGGTAAAAAAACAAAAACAATAAATTTTTTGGACATGTTTCAAGAATTATTAAAAAATGAAAAACAATAAATTTTAGGACATGTTTCAAGAATTAGTAAAAAAAAACAATAAATTTTTTGGACATGTTTCAAGAATTATTAAAAAACGAAAAACAATAAATTTTTGGACATGTTTCAAGAATTATTAAAAAGCGAAAAACAATAATTTTTGGACATGTTTCAAGAATTAGTAAAAACGAAAAACAATAAATTAAAGATAATGAAATTCATACCTTTCCACAAGATACATCCAACGATATTGGACGGGTTCAGCAATTTTTGCTTCCCAAGGTAGATGGATGGCCAAATGAATCATGATATCGAAGAATGCTGGGGGAAATACACGTTCCAACTTACAGAGGGTTATGGCGATTTCAGAATCCATGGCTGATAACTCTTTCAAACTTAGCTCCTTCGAACATATATTCTTGAAGAAATTGCCAAACTCAATTAAGGGGTCCGCTATAGCCTTCGGAAAGAAGTCCCTAGCTGCAAGAGGAATTAATCTTTCCAACATGATATGGCAATCATGAGTTTTCATTCCTGAAATCTTCCCTTCCTAAACATTCACACAATTCCTCAAATAGGAAGAATAACCATCTGGAACCTTTAAGTTTGATATCCACTCGCAAAATTCCCTTCTCTGCGCTGGCAGCAAGCTATATAAAGCTCGAGGTAACACTGTTCTCCCGTTCCTCTCTACAGGATGTAATTCATTTCTCAATCCCATCTCCTGCAAATCTTTGCGGGCATTTAGACTATCCTTGGTTTTGCCTTCAATACTCATCATTGTACCCAAAACACTGTCACACACGTTCTTCTCAATATGCATGACATCTAAATTGTGGCGTAACCTAAGTGAACTCCAATACGGCAATTCAAAGAAAATGGATATTTTTTTCCAATTATGTTCTTTACCAAATCCATCGATCTTTTTACCCTTTCCTTTGATCCCAAACACAATTTGATTGAATGAGTGGATCTGATTTGATACCTCGAGTGATGACAATTGCCTTGGTCTGGGCCTCTTCTCTACTCTACCGTTAAATTGCTTCTTTTGTTTGCGCCACTTATGATCCAATGGCAAAAATCGACGATGATCCATATAGCACTCCTTATGCCCGTTTGTCAACCTCAAATGCGCTGTTTCCCCAGCACACGATGGACAAGCTAATTTACCTTTTGTACTCCATCCAGAAAGATTAGCGTAAGCCGGAAAATCGTTGATGGTCCACAACAATGCAGCTCGCATGATGAAGTTCTCCTTTTTGAATGCATCATAAGTTAACAAGCCTTCATTCCACAAAGCCTTCAAATCATCGATAGCAGGTCTCAAAAAAACATCAATACTATTACCCGGAGCTTTTGGGCCAGGAATGAGCAATGTCAGGAAGGTGAAAGGATTCTTCATGCACTTCCAAGGAGAGAGATTATACGGGAATAGAAGGACCGGCCACGTGCTGTGCTTGTTGTTCATATTGCCGAATGGGTTGAAACCATCAGTCGCTAGTCCCAAACGAACGTTGCGGGGTTCAGAACCAAAAGATGGGTCAAACTCGTCCAAAGCCTTCCAACCCTCTCCGTCACATGGATGCCTCAAGATCCCATCTTTCGAGCGGTTTAGAGCATGCCATACCGTATCTTTAGCATTTTTGGAAGACATGAATAATCTTTGTAGTCGTGGTTTGATAGGAAAATACCGTATAATTTTGCACGGAATTTTCTTATCTCTGCCCTTCTTATCCTTATAAACTTTCTTCCACCTTGATTTTTTGCACGTGGGCAAGATGTCGCATCTGCCAGCTCGGCGTAGTATAGGACGCAATCGTCCTCACATGCATCTATTTCTTCGTAGTGTAGCCCAAGGGCTTTCATAAGCTGCTTTGCTTCATAGTAATTCTTCGGAAGTGATTTCGCCATAGGAAATACAGCCCGAATATACTTGACCAACTGGGTAAATGAATTGTTACTCCAATTATTCTCCCACTTGATTTTCATAAGCTTTGTGACGAATGACAATCTTGACACATTCGAAGCACATCCCTCGTACAACGGTGATTGGGCATCTCCAAAAAGTTTGTAGAAATTTTGAGCTTGGGCATTAGGCTCTTCCGGATTCACTAATGGAGCCATGAGGTCATCACCATCTCTATTTTCTTCTTCCATGTTATCATCACCCAATTCTAGACCTTCATCGTCATCATCTTCTTCATCTTCATCGACCTCACCATGGTAAATCCATTTAGTGTAGTCGCTTCTCATTCCCTTATAAAGAAGATGTAATTCTACCTGTTTCACTGTCATTCTACGCACATTACCACATTCCACGCAAGGACACCTTATTAGACCATCATCGTCTTTAACATGGTCTGTTGCGTACTTCGTGAATTTTTCCACTCCCGCAAAGTACTGTGTACATGCTCGATTCTTCAATTGTATCCAAGCTTTGTCTATAGGTTCCATACCTACAGATGTAGAAAATTTACGTTGTTAGAAAATATTACAAAGTAAAACTAACTTATTCATGTAAATTAAATTATTGATTTTAAAATAATTGTAAATTACAAACAAATAGTTAATCACATTCAATATAATTTTAATTGAATACCAACTAGGAAACTTAAATACTTCCACTTTAAGCTACATAATCATATTCAATAAAATAATAAATTACAAAATAAAACATATTTGCACGTGTATGGACTAGAGAATTCATAAAAATACCAATAAAATAAAAAAATAATAAAAAAGCCGGAAAACAACCCCTTACCTTTCTTCGCGTCCCAAAACCGCAGCGGCCAGATAGACTTCCAGAGTTCCAGACTTCCAGAGTTCTCCAAGGCGTCGTTCCAGACTTCCAGAGTTGTAGTCGTCTTCTCAATCGGCGGTGCACTCCGGTGGTGGGGAAACGGTAACTCCGGCGGTGTATTCCGGCGGTGGGGAAACGGTAACTCCGGCGGAGCAGTCTAGCGGCGGAAAACGGCAACTCCGGCGCTGCAGTCTGGCGGTGGGGATCGGCGGTGCAGTCTTCTCAATTTGCTATTTCAGAGTTCGTTCGAGTTATTTGTTCTTTGGTTTGCAGAGGTTTTTTATAAAGAGTTTGTTGATTGATTTGTTCTTCCCCCTTTCTCCCTTTGGCCGCAATTAAGAGGATGATGTGAACGAATGACAGTTTAGATGCGTTGAACAGTTTTGATTAATTTGTATCGTTACCATTTATTGTAATTTTGGAATTAATTGGTCTGCAGGGGAAGAACAGCGCCTGAGATTCGTTTATTGTTCTGCAGGGGAAGAACCAGTGTTGAATTGATCTGAAGAAGATGGGGAGTTCTCTGCAAATATATTTCTATTACACAATAATTAGAAACAGAAATAACAAAGTCACGCAAATTGCATGTAGCGTAACTGGTGTGTACTCTTATTTATGAAGAAGAGGTCCTAGGTTTTTGTGACACCAATGCACTAATATACTGTATGTGAAATCAATATTTGTGACTAATTTAAAGGTTTTTTTGTGACACCAATGCACTAATCTACTGTATGTGAAATCAATATTTGTGACTAATTATTTCCAACGAATTCATATCAACAATTGAAAAAGATGAGCTGAAGGGTAAAAAGGGAATATTTTAAAAAAAAATTCTTACGACATCATAATTCGTTAGTAATGTTCTGTTTTTGACGATTTATTTTACTAGTTTTGACGAACACGCGTTTGCTCACTAATATTGTTTTTATTCTTTATGTTTTTCAAACCATTTGTTCATTACCAACGGAACATATGTAGTCATTAATACAAGGTAGGTAGCTACATGTAATGTGCATTTGTTCTAACCATTTTTTATTGACGACCTATTATCATAGTTGAAAAAAATAAGTTTTTCTGAAGGATAAATAAAATCCTCGCAGATATAAGTATCATTCTCGAAAAAAAATATAGTTTTTCTGACGAGTAAATAAAATCCTCACACATATAATTATTCCAAACTGTACTTTTCCGAGGAGATCATTTGGCGTCACAAAAACGCATTCTGAATTGTAGAACAGTTTTTGGCGTCACAAACAATAAATATTTCCAACGGTTTTTGTAAGTTAGTGAGTAATGTTATTCATTACTGACGGCAATTAAAATATCGTCAATAAAAGTGGCACAACCTTCATCATATATGTGAAATTTACCTTTAATGAGGAACAATTTAGACATTTCTGATGAATTTAACTGTTAGTCGGAAATAACATAAGTATTCATGAGCAAAATAAAAGTTTGTCACAAAAACAGTTATTTCCAATGAAAAAACTGTGTCGTCAGAAGGTTCTGGTCACTTCTGCCAGACTTTTTTGTAGTGTATGAATGTGTTTGGACTTGAGAAATACTAACCTGGACTATGACGTGTGGTTCTTTGTGATGTGAATCTGGTTGCTTGTTGCCCCATTTGATCTTTCTGCCTGGGTTTATTCAGAGCTTCTCCTCGGTGCTGCTCCTCTTTTAGCTTATAATACTGCTTTCTTCCTTTTTTCAAGCTTGCTGTCATTTTTCTGCTCTGTTCTCCTCTATTTTTTGGATCCGAAACCCTCTTCCAGAAAGGCCGTCCCCTTTCCTTTGTTGTAAGTAGCCCTTGTGTATATTGTTCTTTGCTCTATTGTTAATTTTTTTTGGTGTGTTGGTATGTGTGATTACTAATGAGTGTCTTTTGAGAGGTAGCTGCCCCCTACTTCCCTAGGACGGTGGCAATTTCTGCTTCCCATTGGAGATGGATAAGGGAGAGTTGACTTGGGATGGTCTAAGTTTGACCAGAGATGGACTGAAATTGATGGGGTTTAATTGGGTTTAGCTGCTTGAGTTTGGGCTTCATACTAATTATGTTATTCTCCTTTTTTGCAGATTTTTCTGGTCTGGTATGGGGCTTCCAAAGAGATGGGTTTATCTTTTTACTTCCCTGCTTTGAGTTTATGAAGGCTTCGAATGTAACAAGTAGAAAATTATAGCTTTGTAAAAATGACGTTTTTTTTAATTGTTTATTCTACTTGTGTCAAATTCAAATGAGATCAATAGCATGTTTAAAATTTGGACAACTCGAAGTCAAAATCTCAAACTCCGGTGCCAAGAATTCTAGATTTCCATCCCTCTCACACCCATTTATAGACTTGCCACTGCTAGTCTCAACCGAATTGATATTAGAACTAAATAAAAGTAAACTTGGACATCATTAGCACTTATTAACTTGCAATTGGAAACTCAAATCAGTTCCTCCCAAGCATTCTATTTAATTTATCGTTATAATTTTCTTTCTTTTGAGTTTAAGTATAGCGGTTGTCCTGGATAAAATGTGGTGTCTACAGTTAACCCCATTTGTATATCTCTTTGTATAAAGAGTTATACAAAGTTTCTATAAAGACATCACATTTTATGAAAGTAATCTCGATAGTTGTGTTAGAGTTTCAAGGATTTTTTTCGTCATGTGAGAATTGTATGCATTTTGTGTGTTAAAGATATTGTCAACCGGTGTGGGAAATTAGGCTCCTCATAGTATGAGAAGTAGATGTAATATTCTACTCAGGCACTACCTAGCATCCCGCGCAGTATTGATTGGTAATGATACTCCTCAGCTCCTGTGCGTTGTTGAATGGTAGAGGGACTAGCCAGCTCACGTGTGTTGTTGAATGGTTGAGGGGCTCGCCAGCTCCTGTGAGGTATTGATTGGTAGGGGGTGCTCCTCATCTTCCGTACGTTATTAACTGGTAGATGGGCTCGTCAGCTCCTGTGAGTTATTAATTTGGTAGGGGTGCTCCTCAGCTCTCGTGCGTTGTTAACTGGTAGAGGGGCTCGCCAGCTCCCGTGACGTATTGAATGGTTGGGGTGCTCTTCAGCTCCCGGGCGTTGTAGCTATGTGAGATGTTGACTTGTTCCGTGGTTGTAGGGAAGACTTTGGAATTGGTTGTTTCGTTCGGTAAGAAGAATAGGATATTGGTTTGTTTTCGTGGAGGCAGAGTAGACTTGAGAATTTCGTTGCCCGGTGCAGTACTAAGCAGAGTGGGGTATAAATTTGTTCCCATGGCGGTAAAACAGACTTGGGATTTTGGTTGCCCTCTTGTGGTATGCAGAGCATGTAAAGGTTTTCTACATTGTCCGTGATAGTCGACGGAACAAGTTTTAGTAGGAGGAATGTAATTTGCTCGTGATAGTCTACGAAACAAATTTTCTATGTAACTTTCATGTTGCCTGTGATAATCGGCGAAACAACTTTATAAGGAGGGGTTTAATTATCTCGTGATAGCACGACGAAGCAAATTTTCTAGTAATTTTTGAATTGTCTGTGATAGTCGACAGAACAAGCCAAAAGGATGGTCTAATTTGCTCGTGATAGTCAACAAAACAAATTTTCTAGGTAATTTTTGAATTGTCAGTGATAGTCGACGAAACAAGTCATAAGGATGGTCTAATTTGCTCGTGATAGTTGACGAAACAAATTGACTTGGTTTTCTAAACTGCTCGTGGTACTCAACGGAAGAACTTTAGAACAAGGGTTTTAATTTGCTCGTGATAGTCGACGAAACAACTTGACTTGGTTTTCTAAACTGCCCGTGATAGTCGACGAAACATCTTTAGCAGGGGCCTAATTTTCTCGTGATAATCAATGAAACAAATTGACTAGTTAATTTCTAAATTGCCCATGATAGTCAACTGAACAAATTTAGAAAGAGGTTTTTAATTTGCTCGTGATAGTCGACAGAAACAAATTTATCATGTTATTTTTTATTTGTCTGTCATAGTCGACGGAACAAGTCGCCAAGATGGTCTAATTTGCTCGTGATAGATGACGAAACAAATTGACTAGTTAATTTCTTAATTTCCCGTGATAGTCGACGGAACAAGCCAAAAGGATGGTATAATTTTCTCGTGATAGTCGACGAAACAAACTTTTAGGTAATTCTTGAATTGTCCGTGATAGTCGACGGATCAAGTCACATAGATGGTCTAATTTGATCGTGATAGTCGACAAAGCAAATTGACTAGGGTTTCTTTTAATGTCGGTGATAGTTGACGGAACAAATCTATTAGAAGGCTAGCGATTGTTTGCCAACACCGATATCGTATATTCATGGTATTTGTTTAGGACGTGCCTAAACCGTTGTTATGGCTTGTCATAAATGCACGTGAAAGCTAACAAGAGACTTGAAGAATTCGTGTGAATATAGTTGTTGTATCTTGCAATAATTTCTTTTAACATACATTGGAAATCCAACTAAATATATGAGTTATTTTGGGAATTGTTGGCAATGAATGCATGATCCATTTTAACACGTGACAGTGCTGTTTAAGGAGTATGAAAATGATTTTCGAAATTGATTGCGTGATGAATCATGCCGATGAAGTCGTGAATGTTGAGCGAAAAAGAGGATGTGATGCATTTGATAATCTTTATGCAATTTTTGCCTGGGTCCCCTTTGAATTGCTCGTCTTCCAAGATCGTCAATCTCTTTTGATTAACTCGATCCATAGTTCATGCTTATGCTAGAGCGACTTTGAAATTGTTGTCTTGTGATATACCGTATATCTCCTTGGTGGTAGTTGCGCGGAAATATACTTTTTTTGGGTGAGCTGAGCGTGTGTACTGCTTCACCCTTCTTGTCGGCCAGGATTGGGCCCACATGTTTCAGATTTGTGTGTTTCTCGGTCTGTGTGATATATGAGGATCTTCTTCTATGTAGTTGAAAGGTTGATGGATAATCAGTTGGCCTCTTTGGCTTAATGAGATCTGAATGTTCTCAAACTCCTCGAGATTTTGTCATCAACTCATGAGTGAAAAGTTGATTAATGTGATTCTTGGGCTCTCAAACTTCTCCTTCTTCCATGATGCACTATATTTGCCCCCCGTAGATATGTTATTCACTTTCTATTCTCGAAAACAAAGAGTGACTTTATCAATCTTGACTTAAGACAAATGCAAAAATGTTTGAAAACGTTTATTAGAGAAGTAAAACGGAAAGCCATATCAAGAATATGCTTTTGAGAAGTGTGCAAACTGGATACAACCGTTTTTGCGTGGTAGTTGCTATGTGGCCAAATTTGATTTTTTTCAATGAAAGAAGTGTAAGCCAGACAATGAGAATGTCAGTAAGGCCTCACTCTCACTCTTGTTTTTTTTTATTTTGCTCGCTTTCACTCCCACTTTTGATTTTGCTCATCACTCATTCCTATAGGTGATTTGAGTGTACGACATTTCAGCTACTATTAAGATTCGAGTCACCTTGAGACGTAATTGATTTATTCAATATGGAAGCCTTTGATGTAATTGATTTAGAAGATCTCCATATGATTCGTCGCGGACGTTTTGGTCTCCCGTGAAGGAGGCTTTTGTCCGATATGACTTTGATGGTAGGAGTCTTCTTGCTCTTGAAGTGTGGTTTATTTGAGTGGGTGAAGGATAAATCAGATCTTGATCTTATCCATATAAGGCTTCTCGTAGAGGGATTTTGTCTTTGCCCCCAAAGTATGAGATTGTCTTGATGGGTTAAGAAACACTATTATCCAGATCTTTTTGTTAACGTAGTCTTGTTTGAAAATGCTGGCAGCCCTGGGCATATTTGGGGGAATGTGTTTCGCTGGCTTTGCCCCCTGTCTTTGAGATTATGGTTTCATGAGTCGTGGTTTGAGGTTTTTGCAAATGCAATCTGGCTAGGGATTTTTTTCCCACGGGACTTACTTGGCTATGGTATGCTCCCATCTATGCTTCTCTTTTTCTTTAATTCTGCATTTGTCCTTGTTAGGACGACTATTGAAAGGTGGATAGTCTTCTTGACGATTGATGACGTGGGTGCCACTTCTCATTAGCTAAGTTGAGTTGGCTATTCCCTTTTTGTGGTAAAAGTGAGGATCCCGACACCATGTGCTTTCTGGTATTGCATAAATATCTCACTCTCGGACTTTGATGTGTAAGTTTAATGGAAACTCCCTTCATGTAAGGATGTAAGCTCCTAAACCAAGTATATGAGTGCTTTATGTGTGTGATCCCTTGGTTATGATAAATTAGATCCTTGATCTTCCTAAATCTTCTAGTCATACGACTCTGTGAGAGTTTTCTTGCCATGATAGTAATGTTTGGCTCCCTATGCATCAAGATTTGGCTATTTGACTTCATGTAAGCTGAGTCTCAATCTGTTAGCAAAATTCGACTATACTGGTGAAAGATTTTACAAGTAGCATGATGTAGTATACTCGTTACACCTTTTGACTATTAAGTTTGACTCACAAGTTTATATGAACTCAAGTGGAGTGTTCAAACTCTTAACGCCATTGGGCACTCAAGCTCTCGACACTAGTGGGGTGTTTTAAATTCTCAACACCAGTGGGGTGTTCACATTTTCTTAGCATGACAATCTCATGGCTTAACTTGAGCAAGAAACTGTATTTTGATGGGTTTCATTGTTGTAGGAAATAAATCTTTTTTTTAAAAGACATCAGAAGTGGTATTCGCTATTTTGATTATGAAAACCCATTGTTGCAAACTCTAAAATTAAGATTGATAATGTTCACACCGTGCTCCGAAGAGGTCATAACGTGAAAGACCTTTTATTCATGACGGTGAAAGCAAAATTGATACATATTTTGTTATGGCAAATTATCTCGATATTTTATTTACTAGATAGGATCAACATCATCCTTGAATCGAGATTTGCGTTGTAACATGCCTACTAATTCCCATGAGTTGGCAGTGGGTTATTACTGATGTCTGGAGATTTAAGCTCTTCTTCAAACTTTAACCAACCAGCTTTCATCATTTGTTGGCCTTTGATCTTGAACATTTGGCAATCTTCAGTTGAGTGCCCCGCGACCCCTGAGTGGTAAGCACAGTGTTGATCTGACCAGTACCAATTTGGATAAGGAGGTTTCAATGGTTCACATGGTATTGGGGAAATTAGGTGACTCTGAATTAGTTGAGTGAGAAGTTCGGTGTATGTAATGGGGATATGGTCGATTTGGAGAGGTTTTTTGTATTTCCCGGGATTGTTCTGGTCTTGGTTATTTGGTGGTGCTATTTGTGTCGGCTTTGGATTGTTCGTTGAGTAGGAACAATTCGACGTTGAATCATGGCAGGGTTTGCAACATGGGGACGAGCTTGATTGGCCTGAGGTTGATGATCCCACCTTCTCCCTTTTGATAATTCTCTTTGAGTATAATGGACGTCTACTTCTCCCCTTCGCGCTTGGTGTGGTTTCTTAGAGGCTTCTGGAATTTCCATTTTTCCTAGCTTAATCCCCTTCTCTATTCGTTCTCCAATTATTAACAAATCTGCAAAATTAGTCGTAGTAATCCCTACCATGTTGTAATATGGAGACTTCAATATTTCGAAGAAGGTCAAAACCATTTCTTTTTTTGACAACGGGGGTTGAACATCTGCGACCTTTCCTCGCCACCTCTGTGCATACTCACGAAAAGATTCATTTTCTTGCTTCTCCATAGCGCGTAAATCTTCTCTATCTGGGGCTAAATCTTGATTGTGCTTGTAGTGTTTCATGAATGCATCAACTAAATCTTGACACCTCTTCACCTTCGACCTTTCGAGTTGAATATACCATCTTAGCGATGAACCACTTAGGCTATTCTGGAAGCAGTTTATCATGAGCTTGTTATCTCTAATATGGTTAGCCATTTTGTTGCAATACATGATCAGATGGTTTCTGGGGCACGTGGTACCGTCATACTTTTCAAACTCTAGAATTTTAAATTTATTGGGAGTTGTCACGTCTGGCACTAGGTACAACTCTGTGGCATATGTAGAACCATAGGATTCTACCCCCTCAATGGCTCTCACCCTTTCGTCCAGGTATTCCCATTTTTCTTTTAGTAGCGAGTCGTCCAAGGCTCCTTCCAATTTGTCTTCCTCTCGATCATGTTTTGAAGATCCCACATTCTTCTTATCATTTACGTCTTTTGAGGGTATGACGGGGCTCTTGGCACTAGAAGCTTCACCCTTCAGGTTCCCATCGCGATGTTCTTCATCAAAGTGTATTTCTTGATCTTTAGATACTAGCCCTTTCCCTTTAGCATCCTTACTATCATGTTCAGCTGATCCTTCATTTCATCAAACCCGACTAGCTTTTCATCAAATCCAGTTATCTTTCCTTCAATGTCACTTGACTTTTTCCTTGTGGACGAGCAATTTTAAGGAAACCTGGACCGTCTCAATATTGTCAAATTATGTCCTTTTTTTTAATGATGGTGTATGTGTGATGCTTATGCAAAATGTTAATGATGTACGAATGCAAATTCAATTTTCACTTGATGCATGTGAGTTTTTTTTAAATCTTTTTATGATAAGTTGTGAATGAGTGAATGAAAATCTTATGAGCGAATGATGCTTATGAATTTTGAAAACGTTTTTCATTCATACAACCACATAGTTTTGCGAGTAAAAGATAAAACACATATCATAACATCTTAAGCAAACATACATTTAGATAAGCAAACACATATCATTACATCCTTGCCCTATTTAGGTAGACCTAGGGCTTTTGTGCAGCGTAACGACATTGTTTTAGGGTGATTTCAAGATTGTTTCGGATGGTTTAGGGAGGCCTCTAAGCTTACTATATGCTGGCAGAGGAATTCCTAGGTATTTGGCTCCCAGGTTCTATCCTATCGTAGTCCTTTCGAACTGGCGGGATACCTCGAGATCATCCTCGAATTCGAGTTCAACTTTGTTAGAAAGTTTTGCGTGACTACCACTACTATGGATGTCAAGTACTCCTTTCAATTTTCTAAAGGGATAGCTCGGGCATAGAGCTTCTGTGCATGAATGCAAAATTTAAATTACGAAAATAAAATTGCGCAAATAAGTAGTGAATATCCAACATGTAATAAAAAGTTAGAAAACTTATCGAACTTAGTTATATAGCTCGACTCTCGAAGTCCCCAGCGGATTTGGCAACTGTCGTAACTGTCCCTCCGCGGGTTCGGGGTCATCACGTTCGCTTTTTGGGAGTCACCATCGATCTTACTTGGAGTGGACCGAACACTCTTCTAATCGGCTCTAACCTTAGGGCCGGAACCAAGATATGGTTTGCGGTTAAGAGATTCGGGTTCGGGAGTACGGTTACGTGTGGGGAAGTGAAATCACACCCCACAACGCCCTAAATCGGTACTACTTAAGTCGATAAATTTTATGTGTGTTGGGTGTTATTTTGGTAATTATTGTGTATTTTAAAATCCCACTGGATTATTAATATATTGCTTATGACTTAACTAATATGTCATTGGACGTTTAGTTCATGATTAGATATTTTAGATATTTTTAGGGCCTTACTGGACCACTAAAGAAATTAAATTGTATTAATTATAATATAACTATACGCCCACTGTCGTAGAAATTAAAAGATAAAGTTAATTGGTTAGTTGGATTCAAACCTTATCGCTTGCCTACGTACCCGTTAGACGAGATCAAAGTCCACGTAGTTCGCTATGACTTTAGTAATTTTAAATGTAATTTTTACCACGTTTCCCGATCGTGGTTCTTGTATTCACTTTTTTGTTAATGAGATTTAATTTGATTTATTATGAAGTTATGAAAAGAGAACATGAGGACTTTAGCTACTAAAAAGCAACTTGATGTGTTAGAAAAGACACGAGATAACTTAATCCGCATTCAACATTTTGTATCAAGGATATTAAATAGTAAAACTAGACGGGTGAATAAATTTACGCATGATGGGCCAGCAGCCCAACTGGCTAAGTTGCCAGACTCAGACCGTGTTCGACCTCGAGAATGACGGTTCAAAACACATTAAGTACGGATTTTTTGGGTTCTCGTTTTGGGGCAGAAAAGGGGGAGGGCAGTTTGGTAATTACTCAAAGGATGGTGGCACGGCCGTGTAATTAGTTAGAAACCCTAGGGGTAGAATTGTCATTTGTGGGTACGTATAATAGGGAAAAAATCCCACTGTACACATGTTCTTAAAAAAAATTCCCAAAATACATAAGTTATAAAAAATTTTCCCAAAGTACACATGTTTGGCATTCACCGCTTTTGACAAAACGCAGTAAAGACTATCACCGCGTTTGACAAAGACGGTGAATATTTCACCGTAAAAAAAAGGTGACGTATTCACCGTTCTTCTCTAACACGGTGAACAACGAGCGAGTCAATGACCATTTTAGAGGCAAACGATGAACAGATACCCGTTTTACTGAAACGCGGTCTATATTAAACCGTTTCTGTAGGCCACGATGAAGCGACGAGGATCGCTGACGTGGACAAACGCGGTGTACTCACCGCAACAGACAAACACGGTGAATACCCCGTGTTTGTTTGCGTCAGCGATCCGCGTCGCTTTTCCTTTCACCGTGGCCGTCAGATGCGGTGAGGCGCAGATCGTGCTTTTCTTCCCAGATCTTTCACCGTCTTCGATAAAGGTGGTGTATTCACCGTCTTCGTCGAACACGGTGATGCTTCCCCAATTAAATTTTCGGCAGAAACCTTCTCCCCCCCCCCCCCCTTTTCCCCCCACTTACAAATCACACCACAACAATTACAACTCTTTCTCCCTCAATTTATCCGCTCTAGTATCGTTTTAAGTATGCTCTGTGGTTGAGGCTAAGTCCGATCTTCCACATAAGAAAGAATTACTAGAGTTTGACCCTAAAGCCCTCGTCCCGCTAAGCTCCCATCCCTTACAAACCCGAACCTGTCGAACCTTTGTCCGGCTTTTGCCAAAAAATGGACGAAGAGGCTCTTCGTGTAGTTTTTGTTTTTTTTTCTGTGTTTTTTTTAATCGAAACAATTTGATTTTGTGATTTTTTTGATCAAAACAATCTCTGATTTTATTCCTTTTTTTATAAATGGGTGCCGAGATATACGATCCTCGATTGTATATCCATTATGGGCCAAGAAATATGAGACTCGATCAAGAAGCTCATCGCTCCCGTGCTATTTGGGATAGAAATCCGGTAATTTGATGATTTATTTGCTTTATTTTATTATTTTCTAAGGTTTTATTTTGCTTTATTTAAACTAGCAAATTGATGTTTTTCCTATTTTTTTGAAGGAATCACTTATTCCCGTCGTTCATAAAGGGACCACAAACTTGCCCGCTTGGCATCCACGGTTGGCGCCCTATATAGAGAGGACCGGGTTGGGTATGTTGCGCCATTTCATGCGGATCGAAATCGACAACGATCTGCTTACGGCAATGGCGGAGCGATGGCGTCTCGAAACCCATACGTTCCACCTTCCGGAGGGGGAAATGACGATCACCCTCAAAGACGTGGCGATCCTCACCGGGCTACCGATTTCTGGAGATGCCATCATTGGTTCCACTACCAAACTCGAAGGAGGTTGGGGGCTGCTCATTCGTGATCGTTTGGGCTTTAACATGCCGACCACCACACCAATTCAAGGACGGAGGCATCCATCGTTGAATGTGGGACAAGTGTCGGTCCCGTGGCTGGTATCTCACATCCAAAATGAGGTGGAAATCAATGACGAGACTCCGGAAGATCAAGTGGAGCGCTATGCACGCATCTACCTCATTGGTTTGGTGGGTGGATTTCTGTTCCCCGACAAGTCAAACCGGTGGATTCAAGGCATATGGTTGGACTTGCTCCTTGGTGATTGGGATGCAATCGGGGAAAAGAGTTGGGGATCGGCCGTGTTAGTTGGCGTATACCAGGAGCTGTGTACTTGCTCGACGGTGGGAGCAAAACAAGCTGGTGCTGCGATGTTCATCCTACAGCTGTGGGTATGGGAGCATCTTCCAATGTTCGCACCTCTAGACCCACGTCCATACCAGAGAGCCAATGATGAGCTACACTTTCTGCAAAATCCCCCCTACGGTGTCAAGTAAGTTTATTCCATACTTAGCCTAATTTAAAATTATTCCATGCTTAGCTAGATTTAAATTGCATGTATTCCGTACTTAGCCTAATTTAAATTTATTCCATGCTTAGATAGATTTAAATTGCATGTATTCCATACTTAGCCTAATTTAAATTTATTCCATGCTTAGATAGATTAAAATTGAATTTAATCCGTACTTAGCCTAATTTAAATTTATTCCATGCTTAGCTAGATTTAAATTGAATTTATTCCGTACTTAGCCTAATTTAAAATTATTCCATGCTTAGCTAGATTTAAATTGAATTTAATCCGTGCTTAGGCTAATTTAAAATTATTCCATGCTTTTACTTACAAGGTGGATATGAGCAAATACGAATGACCATCAACCTGAGCATTCGTTACTGTTTTATCGTTCTGAGTTAGATAAGCCTTGGTGGAATCAGGTAATCATGCTTTATCATATTTTAACAAGTTAAATTTTTTCAATGTAAATGGTCGCTAATTGCATCATTTGAATGAATATAGGTTACTTGGGATCCATATCCAAGTGAAGTGGTCGAACTGCATCATCTTAGACACCCTCTGGATCACGAGATGTGGTTGTGAAAGGTGCCATTGATCTGCTGGCACATCGTGGAGTGGCACCTACCCGATCGATCCTTGAGGCAATATCGAATGGAGCAACCAATTCCACAAACCCCGCCTCAAGGTTTCAAGGAGCTCCATGCCATCGACCTCCGACACGCGACAAAGAATTGGCTCCTAAAGCATCAGTTCTACATCAACATCTGGGAGAATAGAGCGACATGGGTGGTCCAAGGGATGCCGGAGACGAGGCCGATGGGCTACCACGATGGGTACATGCAGTGGTATCGGAAGTTCACCAATAGATGGGTGTCAAAGCAAGGTGTTGTGATGGGTTCGTTGGTAAGTCATCCTAATCTCCCTCGTGAGTCTAATTATTTTGTTTTAAGGTTTAATTAATTTTGATTTATTATGTGGATTTCTTAGGTTGATGGTTTGGAACACGCCAAACACACCCTCGATAGTGCTCAACCATGGATGAGCGCAAAACTTCTTGGCTGTGAAGGCTTATGAACAACCTCTTGAGTTGTACCCGAGAGAAAAGGAGGGATGTCATGGCCTATCCTCCCATTCCCGCTCCGGCACGCCCATCATTCCGTGATGGTGAGCCCATTGTGCCCTCGGTTGAGCCCCCACGAAGGAGCAAACGCAAGCCGCTGCCTACTTTCGAAGAGGTGCGTACAACTCAAGCAACCGAGCTCCCTGAAACCATTTGAGTACGAGTGGGCACCTGCACCGGATGTCGCTGGAGGTTCATCATAGGAACCATACATTTTCCCTCATTTCCACCATCAGCAACAGACTCCAATGTATCACACCCCGCAGCAACAAACCCCTCACCGCCCGATCTACCAGCAAGCTACCGGTCCATCTCAGCCACCTCACCCGCCACTTGTAACTCCAGTAGGGGCTCAGGTTAAGAGACATCCGCGACAAGTCGTTGAGCGAGCCCGCCAAGAAGCAGAAGGAGGAGGTGGAAGAAGGGGTCAAGGACGTCGTGGAGGACGAGGCGGAGGGCGAGATGGGGGCCAAAATGAGGGGCAACCAAATGAAGACAACCAGTGAACTATCCGTGCTTTCTTTGATTATTCTAGTGTTTTGTGTAGTGAACTATCCGCATTTATTTGAATTTTTCGGTCTTGTGATTTGAGTTTGCATTGTCGTTGAACTATCCATGTTATGTTAGTCAACTTTCTAATTGGACCACATTCCAAATTTATTCCAAATTCATGTCAAGGCAAAACATGGGTACAATTTAAACAAGCTTACAAACGAAAATGCTAATTAAGATAGATCACTTTTTCAAGGTTGGTCCTGATTAATATCCGCACCATGCCCGATAGGTTGTCCTGGGCAACGCCTCTTGTCATGGCCAGGTTGTCTGCACTTGGAGCATTGCTTCGGCCCCCGCCTCGTGCGCTGCACTTGATCCATCTCATTGTGAATCCTTTCAATCCTAGGACACCCTTGGTGCGTTTTAGGTGCAACGGTGGGATAATCAACTTCCCAGCGTATATAGGCCAATATGCTTCATCTGGCATGGGACTCAAAGCTACATCATATGAGTTCCGTATCGCTTGTTCAGTGTAGTAAGGACTCACCAGAGTGTTTCTGTTCATGGTTAGTGACTTAGCTATTACCATTGCATGTGAACAGGGTATCCTCTCATTTTGATATTTTTGACATGTACACTCCCCTGATTCATAGTGCAGAGTAACCGTTTGACGATTTTGGCTACGTCTACCTCCACCCCATACACCTGTTTCCACTACAAATATCCCTTCACTGCGATCGAAAAGAACAACTTTATGCTTACTTGATTTTTCTTCGTTCTTCTGCATTTGCTCAAAAACGTCATGTGCTATCGGATGACCAGATATCTCCCTCCCTATCGCTAGCTGCAGTCGAGCCACTTGCCACTAGGGATGGCAACAAAACCCGAACCCACGGGTACCCACCCGACCCAACCCGGTCAACGCGGGTAAAACCCGTGTTGACGGGTTTTGGGCCGGGTTTGGGTTTAAACCCGCTACACTATTCACCGGGTCGGGTTGGGTTTAGGTAAACCCGCCCCATGGGTACCCGCTCACACACATATAATTACTTTCCCTATATATTTAATATTCTAAATAATATATCTTCCTTAAATGACTAATATTCTTTATGTTTGTGGAGACATGTATAATTTGTTCTTTCTAATTGTTTAGAATGAAGTTGATATTATGAAGTGGAGAGTGAAGAAACTTAGTTGACGAGGAAGAAACTTTCAATTAATCTTATTGTTTATAGATGTTTATCTTTAATTTTGAACAATTTGTATTGATCATTTGCGGTTTGCTTGTATGCTCTAGATTGATGTTTTTTGTATGAGAAAATTGATGTTAAACTTTTATTTTGAAAGAAACTTGTTATTGTAAATTTTTTACCATAAAACCCACGGGTACCCATGAACCCGCGGATACCCAGCGGGTTGGGTTGGGTTTGAGTTTTTCAAACCCAACGGGTTTTACCCCGGGTTTTTTTTGGCGGATAAACCCAGGGGTTTGGGTTTGACAAAACCTGCCCCAACCCGACCCATTGCCATCCCTACCCGCCACTCGTTGACCTTCCAGTATGACATCTCCACAATGACAGAAATAGGCATCGCTCGAAGGCCCTTGTACACATTATTTATACTTTCTCCATGGTTGGTAGTTGCAATGCCCCATCTGGCCCCGTTGTCCATATGGAACGTCCACATGGCCAACTCTTGACCTTCAGCCCATACTGCTCCAGCTCGGTGGGTCTGACGGATCGTCTTCATCTTCTGCTTGGTGAACAATATAAAAATTATTTTGGATGATGTGCAACCGCTGCAAGGTGAACAATATAAAAATGGTCAATACATGATAAACAACAAATTATTAAACACATAGTTAACTCGCATTAAAGGACATTAGTACCTGCATGCCACAATTGATTTTTGATGTTTCTTCTTTCAAAATTTGTGTTTGAAATTGGCGAGCCTGTGTCGAATACACCAGCGCCATGTCCATCCCCACTCGTCAGGAAAACCACCCACGTCATTCCTAATCCCCGCGTGTCGATCGGATATAATCGTAATACCCTCCCGCTGTGTCACGTGTTCGTGTAGTTGGTCAAAGAACCATGCCCAACTTAAGCTGTTCTCCCCTTCCACTATTGCAAATGCAAGCGGGAAAATCCGCCTGTTTCCATCAACGCCAATGGCAATGAGAAGAGTTCCTTTGTACTTCCCAGTAAGGAAGGTTCCATCAACCTAATTAAATATTAGGAAGTAATTAGTATGAAATTTACTTGGTCTGCAAGAATACAAACATTTCAAATAGTAAACATGTATTAAAATACCTGAATGACTGGTATGCAGAACACAAACCCGGTCAATGCATGGTTTGAAAGCCCAAAAAAGACGGTGAAACATCAACCACTCAGGCCCCCAAGCAGGCCATTGAACGCCATCGGCAGGTTGATCCTATTGCGAGTATTATTCCAATGGCACCCATCCTGCACTACTACCTCCACCGTAGTTGATTGAACTACCACCCTCTCCATAACCTCCTGTATAACCACCTCCTTCGTAGTTGCTCGAACTACCACCCCATCTGTACCCTCCTGCAAAACCATCATCATAAGAATACTGGCGAGAATGAGTTTCACCAACCGCCTCGGTCTCAACATACACCTTTGCTTGCCGCATCCTGTTATCGCTTAGGAACTGTAACACCATCGTAACCGCGTCATCATCGTTTATGACAACTTCTTGGCACACAAGCCCGCCAGTACTCATACATGGATACCGGTAACTAATTTTACCAAGTCTTGTCTGTCCGCTCGTACAAACCCTGTCTGCACAAATATTACAGAGTTCTTGAAAATTGATTCGCGACTCAATTTTCAGCATAGTGGATACACCGTCCTCATAATCAATCCCTATGTAAGAGTTTGTAACCCTTCCATTCCACCGAATAATAAGCTGAAACTTCTTGAATTTACCCATACCTACAATTTACAATAAATAGCTATTAGCATAATTCCAGTAATTCATAACATCGGCCATATTTGCTACGATAAGTCATTCATAACATAACAATATAACTACTAAAAACAACCATTAGGAATTAATACGAAAATTAAATCATACCGAAAATTCCCGTTCTGTGTATGTTGCTCGGTTTTGGCTGCTGAAATTTGAAGAGGGGGGAGGGATTGCATTTTTACAACTTTTGGTGGGAGTGGTATTTAAAGGAAAATCGGTCAGCATTCACGGCCTTTGTCTCAAACGGTGAACAACATCACTGCGTTTGTGTCAAACGGTGAACATTAGGTAGTTGTGATCTAATTTTCACCTACCAGGGTTGGGAAACGTGGGAAATAATCACCGCCTTAGCCTGAGGCGGTGAAGATGTTCCTCGCTTTGCCCTAAGACGGTGACGTTTTCACCGCTTTTAACTTAAACGGTGATGTCTTCATCGTTTTGTTAAATGCGGTGAACACTTCACCGCTTTATACAAAGATGGTGAACACATCATCGTTTTATTTTAAAACGGTGAAATGTTCACTGTTTTTGACAAACACGGTGATTATATTCACTGCGTTTGTCAAAAATGGTGAATGCCAAACATGTGTAGTTTTGGAATTTTTTTTATAACTTATGTATTTTGAGAATTTTTTTTAAGAACTAGTGTACTTTGGGATTTTTTTCCGTATAAAAGCATCTCTTAGAAGAAAAATCAAACCCTATCCTACAAACCCTAAATTGGCCGCCTCAACTCCTCTCTCTCTGCCTCCCGTTTTTTTTGGGTTCTCTCTCTCGTTTCCTCTGTGAGAAAACGACGATTACCAATTCCCCCCCCCCCCACCTCCACCGCCTCTAATCCCTCCTGACGGCCAAAACCAACTCAAAACTGAGAAAAAACGAGCACAAACACCCTCCTCTCTCCTTAGTCTCTCTCGATTCTGCCTCCCTTCGATTCTTTGTTTGGTTTCTCTGAGCACTCGATCCCGGCGGGAGGAGAAGGAGAAAGGGCAACTGGGAGACATGCATCGCTGGTGTCAATGGTGACATGCGCCGCCAGTGACGACTAGAATGAAGTTCTTAGAGTTCGTTTTCTTTTGGTTCGTACTATTTTTGCTATTTTTGAATCTGTTTTAGGGTTTTTTCCGGAGTTCTAATCCTTGTTTTGTTGTTTTATTTTCAGAAAACCGACCCTGAGCCAAGAGGAGCTCTCGATATGCTTTTCTAGTTGGAGCAGCGGCGGTGAGAAGATCCCTTTGGTAAGCCTTCTTTGACATGCAAGTTTATTTTTAGTTCGATTCTGAGGTTTTCTTTTAAATTTTTATATTTTTCACTCTCCTTTCCGTGTTTTCTGTTTTGGAATGAGAAAAAGGCGAGGGCTAACCCCACCGGCGTGGAGGCAGCAGCAGTAGCGTGACAAGAGACTCAATCCGGGACTCTTTTATCCCTTCTCTCGGTAAGTTTAATCAATGCGGTTTTGGTTAGATTATTTTGTTAATTTCTTCGGGATTGAAATCTAACACTACTGATTGGGTTGGAATGCAGGTTAGAGGAGGTCGAGATCTGAGTGATGTTCTCCCATCTCACGACCTTGTATTATTAAAAGGTAAAAATTGAAAATGGAATATGGCTTTTAACGGGTTTCGGGTTCTGAGTTCTAATTAGCTAGGAATTAATTCCTTAATCTGCTGGCCGAGTTTGTAGATTCAGAAAACCGCTAGTGTTGCTAAGATCTAGATTAAAATGTTTAAGATAACTGCTGGCCGAGTTTGTAGATTCAGAAAATCGCAAGTGTTGAAAGTCACAACCACTGCTTGTGATTTCAGAATGAAAAAATAAAGTTTTGACTCGAGTTTGGGGTAGTTGTATTCGGTTTACTTCGATATTTTGGGTCACTTGTTGCTTATTAAGTCCTATCGATTAAAAGGGCCTTACAATAACCTAAAGTCAAAGCCACTGCTCATGACTAAAACAGAAACTTCAGCTCTTCCTAGTTTGCGATTAACTTATTTCTTATGCTATGATTATCATGGGTCGACTGTGGGGTTAAGTTTTCCTATTTAGTAACTACTTTTGTGTGACTAGAGGCACGTGAAAAATGCTACTTGTCTATTCTTTTTCATGGATATCGGTATAGTTCATGTAAACCGACTTGATCACAAGATAATGAAATATGAAAAGCAGTAACAAGAACACTAACAAATGTAGCCAATTGAACACAAATATGATGTTTGTAAATGCTTTTGTGGGTAGTATATATGTTAGATACGTTTCCTTATGCTAGGTCAGTTTTCTTGTGTCAGATCTATTAGCATAAGTTAGATTAAATAACAACAAGAGTAGATCTCTTATACATATTACTCCACCATACACATACAAATCTACCACGAGGTATATTCGTCTCTACTTTTAGATATGCTTTGTATGTTGAGATGAATGAATATTCCTGCCAAAGGACAATATGAATGTGTTTGGACTTGAGAAATACCAACCTAGACTATGACGAGTGGTTCTTTGTGATGTGAATCTAGTTGCTTGTTGCCCTCGTTTGATCTTTCTGCCTGGGTTTATTCAAAGCTTCTCCTCGGTGCTGCTTCTCTTTTAGCTTCTAATAATGCTTTCTTCCTTTTGTCAAGCTTGCTGTCGTTTTTCTGCTTTGTTCTCCTCTATTTTTTGGAACCGAAACCCTCTTCCAGAATGGCCGTCCCCTTTCCTTTGTTGTAAGTAGCCCTTTTGTATATTGTTCTTTGCTCTATTGTTAATTGTTTTTGGTGTGTTGGTATGTGTGATTACTAATGAGTGTCTTTTGAGAGGTAGCTGCCCCCTACTTCCCTAGGACGGTGGCAATTTCTGCTATCCATTGGAGATGGATAAGGGATAGTTGACTTGGGATGGTCTAAGTTTGACCAGAGATGGGCTGAAATTTATGGGGTTTAATTGGGTTTAGCTGTTTGAGTTTGGGTTTCATACTAATTATTTTATTCTCCTTTTTTGCAGATTTTTCTGGTCCGGTATGAGGCTTCCAAAGAGATGGGTTTATCTATTTACTTCCCTGCTTTGAGTTTATGAAGGCCTCGAATGTAACAAGTAGAAAATTATAGCTTCGTAAAGATGACTTTTTTTAATTGTTTATTCTACTTGTGTCAAATTCAAATGAGATCAATAGCATGTTTAAAATTTGGACAACTCGAAGTCAAAATCTCAAACTCTAGTGCCAAGCATTCTAGATGTCCATCCCCTCACACCCATTTATAATTTATGGAAAAGCAAAGTTGGAATTTTGTAATATATTTAACCTCAACAAAATTAGGAATACTGTTGTTTGTTCTACTCCTATCTCAGCAATCTTCAAACCAAATTTGGTAACATTAGTAAACTATGATATTAAGTTAATAAACCTAGCTAATTTATCCTTAGAATTAAATGAGTGGGACTCGATAATCTTTTTGTATTTATAGACTTGCCACTGCTAGTCTCAGCCGAATTGATATTGGAACTAAATAAAAGTGAATTTGGACATCATTAGTACTTATTAACTTGCAATTGCTAACTCAAATCAATTCCTCCCAAGCATTCTATTTAATTTATCGTTATAATTTTCTTTCTTTTGAGTTTAAGTATAGTGGTTGTCCCGGACAAAATGTGGTGTCTACAACCATATTTTAACAAAATAACATTTCAAGTCAAGCTCATCTCGGGTCGAGCTTACGTTCATCATGACAAACTTTGTTTGTGAGTATTTATCGAATCAAGTTCATCAACATGGAAAAAGTTCACTCAAATCGAGTTTCAGCCAAATAAATATCCCCACATACGCTTCCCATCACAATTAGCCTTCTTTATTTTACCTCTTTGTTCTTCCTCTCTACTGATTTTTTGTCATCCAGAAAAATAAGTGGAGTTGAGAATAAACCCAACCAAACATCTTGAACTTACAATATGATGGATTTCTCATATTGCCCATCAACACTTATTCATCCAACCCTCTATGTTATGATAACCTACTACCTACATAATTTAGAATTGAATTGGATTTGACAAATACATTGTTCTAGTTTTCCCTCTTTGGTATCTCCCCAACCTTCAATGTAAACAAACTGCAAGACTTTCAAATGCAAGGCCTACAAAACATTGATAATCTGTCGGTTTCAAAGAAATCCCAATTGCGTTTGCCCTATTTTAATACCCTTTTTGTCCCAACCCTAAGTGAGAGAGTTGTAATCGAGTTTCCAACACCACCGTTCCTAGAATATGACAACAGTATTATTAGTTTATTACATTAGAAGATTAATGGGGAAATCACCACTAATCACTGTCTCTAGATCATTGCTTACGTGTTAGATCCAATGGTGGGTGGGTGTCTCTCGTCATTTGAAGGTTACAAGGACCACCATTCCTTTTACCATTATCTATTTATTTTTCGTTGCCAATTGAAGCTAACCAGCTTTCTTTCAGAGGGTTACTATTTGCCGTCCGGGTAATTACTATTTGCCGCCCGTAAAAAACACTAAAAAGATAATTTTGCCCTCAAAAGTTTTCTTTATATTCTATTCGCTGAAATGGTTTTTTAAACAACATACACCACCCGACCACCAACCCCCACAAACACCATAGCCAGATTCACGGCCACCGGACGACTGTCAAGAACCAGTTGCTCCCAATAACTTGAGTTGTTGGGAGAGGTTCAATCGTGGATCATATACCACAACACTAACACGCCCCCTCAAACGAAAGCCACTCATAAGGGCTTAAAGTTTGCACAGGTCTGAAGACAAGAATACCATGTGCTTAACAAATGGGGGTCACCGGGAATCGAACACAAGACCTCTCGGTCACAGAAGGCTCTGATACCATGTCAAGAACCAGTTGCTCCCAATAACTCGAGTTGTTGGGAGAGGTTCAATCGTGGATCATATACCACAACACTAACAACGACAACCTAAGCCGCCGGCCACCAGAACAATCTCGTCAGCATAATTCGCCGGCCACTGGACGGCAGCCGTACCCCATCGTCGGACCAACGAATCAAGTAAACCCCCGTGACTGACCTCCTCGTGGCCTGTAATTTTTTTTTCCCGTCCGCTCGCCGTCTTCGGAAGGCGCCCGACGCCGGCGAATGTTTTAAAAAAAAAAAGAATTTGAGACATATTATTAATTCTAGAGCTAATTTATATTTAGCTTATTGATTTTATTTCTATTTTACATATTTAAATTCATATGTAGTTTGAATTAAGTGATTGTATTTTGTTGTAGCGCTAATTAGTTTCTTACCGTCAAATTATCGTTATTTTGTAGAGTTAATTAAATAAATGTATTTAGCTTAATTTTGTAGAGTCAATTGAAGCACAATTAGTTTAATTAAGCGATTGTATTTTGTTGTAGCGCTAATTAGTTTATTGTGTTTAGATTTAATTCGTAGAGCTAAAGAAGTTTAATAATTTATATTTAAATAATTTTATTATCGTCAAATTATCATTATTTTTTAGAGTTAATTAAATTATTGCATTTAGTTTAATTTTGTACAGTCAATTGAAGCGGTAATGTGTTTTGTTGTAGCGCTAATGAGTTTATTGTGTTTAGATTTAATTCGTAGAGCTAAAGAAGCGTAATAATTTATATTTAAATAATTTTCTTATCGTTAAATTATCATTATTTTTTAGAGTTAATTAAATTATTGCATCTAGTTTAATTTTATAGAGTCAATTGAAGCACAATTAGTTTAATTAATGATTGTGTTTTGTTGTAGCGGTAATTAGTTTATTGTGTTTAGATTTAATTTGTAGAGCTAATTTGATTTAATAATTTATATTTAATTAAATTTATTATCGTCAAATTATTTTTATTTTGTAGAGTTAATCAATTTAGTTTAATTTTGTAGAATCATATAATTTGTACCTTTCTAACGAGTTGTGAAATCATAATTGCAGGTGGACATGGCTTACATTGTTGAACTAATTGGTGATTACACAGACCATTTTCTCAATGGCGTCCGATATGACAATTTCGAAGATGCTGTAAAAGTGACCAAAAACATCGCGATGTCTCTTGGTTTCTTTGTAACTAAGGGATCGATGAAGCCACGTGAGTTGCGCAACAATAGAGCATTGGGTATGTGTTATATGTATTGCGACAAATGCAGTAGGGAGAGGAAGTCATACAAGCTGGATCCTTCCAAGGAGAGTCGTGGCAATACAAGTTCAAGATGCTCTTGATGGACCTTCATTCTGGGAGATACAAGCAGTGATTGAGCAAGAAACCGGTTTAAGGCGAGGGTATCACAATCATGAGAAGATGCTTTATCCCGAGGGCCACAGTCAAATGAATAAATTGAGTCAGAAGGATAAAGAATCTCTGAAGCAGATGAGAGATGTTGGGGTACCTCCGTCGCAACAGAAGCAAACAATAAACAAGCAGAAGGGTGAGAAAGGGCATCACACCAAAAGGCAGATGTATAACCTCGGGTTCAAGTCTAGGAAAGACGAGATTAATGCAGTGCAGTATGCGTTGCAAGCAGCTGAACGTGAGAATTATCATACAGAGGTTATGAAGGACGATAACGACGTGCTTACACATCTTTTTTTTGCTCATCCAACTTCCATCTAGATGTTGGAGGCTTGGCCGTACGTGATTCTGATCAACTCAACGTATAAGACCAATGCATATAAATGACCGTGGGTGGAGGTCGTAGGTGCTACTCCAGTTGGGAAGAATTTCAACATCTGTTGTGCTTTCATGAAGGATGAGACAAAAGAGTCGTATCTGTGGCTGTTGGAGTGCATACAACAATTTCTCCATCCACGCGTGCCCACTGTCATCGTCACCGACCACAAAGGTGGACTACTTGCTACGGTTTTGTGGTCTTCCCCCGTACCCCGCATTTGCTATGTGTTTGGCACATCAACACCAATGTGCAGAAGAAGTGTTTGGAAATATTTGGGAAGGACATGATGGATTTGGTCAACGAGGCGTACGATCAATATTGGTGTCATATGCTTTATTCTTGGTCCGAGCAAGATATGTTGGCCGCGTTTGGCCGCTTTAGGACAAGATGGGGCAATTTTGAACCACGTCTGTTGCAATACATACAGGGAGTGTGGTGGCAACATCGAGAAAAGTGGGCAGTTTGTCATACCAAAAATGTGTTTCATCTAGGAAATACGAGCACAAACAGGGTTGAGTCGTCACATTCCAGTGCCTCGGATGTCAGTCTCCAGTGCCCACTTCTCCAACTGCCTCGGATCCACTACCATCGCCTCTCCCTCAACCGCAAGCCCAATAATGTGTGCCACGTCGTGAAGGAGGATCATAGTCTCTCCAAACGGCATGTGGAAGGTGTTGGTATCCGGCTGCCACCTCTCCACAAATGTCGAGACGAGAGCAGGGTCAAGCTCGCTCTGGAAGGTGATATCAACGAGGTGAGCAAGGCCCGCTGTCTCTACGGTAGTCCTAGTGTTATCATCTGCTATCACATAACCGTCGAGAACGTGGCGAAGGGTCGAACTCCTGTCATAGCAAGTGATCACCATTCTATCAGCCTCTCTAGTGTACAGACGGTGGGCAACATGCCCAAAAAAGCTACGGAGCAAACTCGGGTCGCTCGGCCCTCCAAGACACGGTCCTCTAGGCTCCCAGGCCTCTCCCACATCAGCAGTACCACTCTGGCCCTTACCAGGTTGTGGAGCTCTATAGAAACGCCCCACATGGTCTCTATAGATCCCAATAACAACATGAACCCCAGTAATGATATGTGACGATCCGCTGGGGGCACCTCTGTCTCTGATCGGACTGACTGGTAGAATGTGATACTCAACACCATCCGAGTCATACTCCTCCGACTCGTCATCAATCTCGTCTGAAGGCTCAAACGGTGAAGCATGATCACGACTGGGACCAGCTCCACTACCAGCCATACTAGGCATCTGAAAATCAAACTGAGGAAAACCGTCTCCCCTCAAACTCATCGGTGTCACTAGTTGCTGTGGCTGTGGCTCATCTCTATCATTTGGGTCCCTATTTCTCACACTAGCGCTAATGTTACGCCCAATGAATCTTCTCAATCTCTTTGCAGCTCCTCCAGAACTACGTGATCCTCTAGAATTACCAAGTGACACCATCTCTAAACATAGTCAATAGTTTTCTATTAATATCTTATAATAAATTATTTGTTGAGCAATTACTTGTTGTTTCATAGAGTAATTATGATATATACAATTTGTTATCTAATTAATTTAACTAGATAGTTATTTTGCTTAATACGATAGGTAGTTATTTAAATATTTATTTCAACTTACTCAATTACTTAACTAAAACATCATAGATAATTATTTAAAATTAAAAATTATTTACAATTTATTTAGTCCAATAATTATTTAGATAATTATTATAATAAATTATCTATTAACATAGTCAATAATTATCTATTAATCTCTTATATTAAATTACTTGATTAGCAATTTGTTCATAGTCATAATTTATCAATTACTAATTATGATACATACAACTTGGTTATCTAATTATTTAACTAGATAATTACTTTACTCAATACGATAGATAGTTTTTTAAATAATTATTTCAACTTAAACAATTAATAAACTAACACAATATATAATTAACAATTATATACTAATTATATAATTGAAAATTATAGAATAATTATTCAACTATCAATATTAAACTAATAAATACACTAACAATTGTATTTAAAATAAATATAATAAAAATTTATTTAAACCAAATCAGAAACCCAACCAGAACGGGCGGGCGGGGTCCGACCAAATCGGGCGGGCATGGTCCGACCAGACCTGTCGGACCGCGTCCGCTTCTGTCAGGGCGCCGGCCAGGCGGACCGCGTCCTATCCGACATGTCGGACGGCGGCGAGAACGAATTAAAAAAAAATCTCAGCGGGGACGAATGGAACAGCGGCGGCGGCTTCTCCTGGGCGGTTGCGGCCGAGATCGACAGAGGGAATGGGGCGGCGGCTCTCCTAGCGGCGGCGGCTTCTCCTGGGCGGAGCTCGGCAGAGGGAGGTTGGCGGCAGCGGAGCTTTGCGGTAGAGGGAGGTAGTGGCGGCGGCCGACGGTGAGCAGCAGGGGTGGGAAGTGAAGGCAGCATAAGGGAGGGGTGGGACTTGGGGTAGTTAGGTTTAGGGTTTTAAAATGAGGCAGAGGCAAAATCGTCATGTTTTTTATAACTACGGGCGGCAAATAGTAAAACTACGGGCGACAAATAGCGATTCATTTCTTTAAAAGGAAAATTCACTCACGGAAAAAAAGGATCCTACTGTATCGGCCACGACCTGTCATTTGTTTATTTATTTGGGCGATAAAACATCTGCCACCGCCAGCCAGATATTTTCCCTCCCCACTCGGACAATAATGGGCCGAACATGGGCTTTATTCTTTCCATCTCCTTTCCCGGCGGAAATAAACCATTTATGCCGCCAGATTCCCTGTCTCAGCTGAAAGCCATGGGATTGCAAGAAATCGAACTTCCAATTAATCCCTCATCTCCAGCCTCCAGGTGCTCTCTAATGTATATTTATTGCTGAACCTGCGTCTGTGATTTTCTTTCTCTCTGTCTGGATATGTAATGGTGCTGGTTTTCTTCCGAGGTAGGGTTTGTGTGTTTTGCGAACTGTGCTTTGGGTTTCTAGGGTTTAGTCTTTTAGAGTTGAAAATTCATTGTGTGAAGTTGGGGGAGCGGCAAATGATGGTTTACACTTGATCTCTGAACGTTCAGGTAAGTATTGTTGACAAATTCACTCTAGTTGATGCTCTTCCCCGGGCTTCCACTCTTTGCAAATATTTGCCATTTGTTCGTAAAGGGTTGTTGTTAGTGTGCATTCTATGAACTTTCTTTCGAAAGATTTGAACTTGGAGCTATTTTAAATTGGATTGAAGTTTTTCTTTCTTGTGTTGTGTGGTGGATCTTATGGTTGAGTTAGCTTGGTATTTGCTAAATGTATGCGATGCTTTCACTGGCAATGAACCTGTTAAGCAACATAAGATTGGGAGAGTAGCTTTGGCACTTTTTTCGCTCCATAAAGGTTTTATAAACAAAGTGCAGGAATCATGACTGAAACTTCCCCTGGCCATTCACAAATGATCGCCTTGAGAATAGAATCCATCGTGCAATGAGTTGAGCAGCCGCTTTGGACCTGTGGAATGACATCGATGGAGTTCAGGAACGACGAAGAATGTGAACTGCAAGACCATAAGCCTGGAAATCATTCATCAATATATGTAATAACTCCATATAATTTTGGGTAATGGATATTGAATGTTTGCAGATTAGCGTTTGCTGAATGATGTACTCTGTGTATTGATATTGAATGCTGCAGAGGCTGTTAGGAGAAGAGAAATGTAGTTGGAGAGATTGGAATGCATCGCGTGTATTGCAGAGTAAGAAGTTCCGGAGGGAAGTCTTATATGGCAATGGATTTTCGTCCATCCCATTGCATAGTTTGCAGATAAAGCTGCTTCTATACATGTTACTCGGATTAAATGCTTGTAGATCGTTCATGATCCCTGGAGTGTAACAGATAGTTACAGTCTCGCAATTGTTATATTCTGATCAGTTTACTTTTATAGATCGACTGTAGGTTTGTTGAAGCAATTAGCAAAGTCATCATTAAGCTGTCTGAGCTTCTTGTTCTGGATCTGGTAATAAAAAGTTTTATCCTTCCATGTTCCATCTTCCAGGTAGGTCTCATCAAAGCATACTTCACCATTTCTCTCTACAGTCAAAGCAATAGTGCTCCTAGTGCCACACCATCCCTGGAAAGTGAAACCCACACAAATTAGTTGTTAGTTAACGATATCGTTACAGAAATACTTTGTTGTACCCGTTCGACTTAATCTTCCACAACTTTTACCAGTGGTGTGTCGCCACAAAAATGGAGCTCAAATCCAGCTCCCATTCCATAGCACAAATTCCAGGCAGCCTGTTCTTGTCAGCTTTCACTCTGTCCTTCATTAGCTTTTTGGCTATCTCCTTCAGATGAACTTCACCTTCTCCATACTTCAGTAGCTGTTGTTTGAAACCCATTCTCAGCTTCTGCGACTGCAATTGCATTCAACAATCAACCCCTTGGATGTAATGGAGAAAAGGGGGAAGAAAAAAATAAACAGAAAGGGAACCTTTGGCCAGTGACAGTCGAGCTTCCCGTTGGCGAGGACATGGAGGCCAGGAGAAACGCCATGGACGACGGCAGCTCCCCCTTTTGGCCGGTTGGAAATGTACACCATGGTGTTCGACAAAATGTCCGAGAGAATCAAGTTGAACCCGTTGTAGTGGTGAGCCTCATTCCCCAGTCCCTCCCCGAACTCCCTAGGACTCTTAGAACTCTGCCAAAAGCAATACGATCACATGAGTTTCATCAGTCTCATTTTGAATCCTTTTTTCATGCTCTATTTCATTGGAAGCCCTAATGCAGAAGTCACTCTATAAATATGATATCAATCAAATTCTTAACCAGCTCTGATACCATGTCATAAACCAGTTGGTCCCAATAACTCGAGTTGTTGGGAGAAAGTTATGCTGGATCTTATACCACACTCTAACACGCCCCCTCAAACGAAAGCCAAGTTATGGGCTTGAAGTTTGCACAGGCCCACCATACCTTGTGCTTTACTCAACTGTTAATATTGGGGGTCGTGGAGATTCGAACACACGGCCACTTGGCCAAACCAGCTCTGATACCATGTCAAGAACCAGTTGATCATATACCACACACTAACACGCCCCCTCAAACGAAAGCCACTCACAAGGGATTGAAGTTTGCACAGGTTTAATACCATGTGCTATAACAAATGGGGGCTACCAGGAATCGAACACAAGACCTCTCGGTCACAGAAGGCTCTGATACCATGTCAAGAACCAGTTGATCCCAATAACTCGAGTTGTTGGGAGAAGGTTCTGCTGGATCTTATACCACACTCTAACAAAAAGAACAGGGAGCTCTCCACGAGGTTTGGCGTTATGGAAAGGCTCAAGCTCCAAAACATTGGTGAGAAAGGCCACCCTTCCTCCTCTTGAACAAGCCAACCATGTCCCTCCCGCCACACCATCCTTTCCCCCGAGAACCTCCATTTCCTCGCTTCCTCCCCACAACTCTGCTGCTGTTGTAGGCTTGCAGTAATCCATATATCAACCAGTTACGAGCCAAACTCATGAGAGCATGTGCGGTTCACCGAATAGAGTCCAATATTTCTATTCGGTTACGAACCTACTTAGCACGTACACAAGTTTACATTACATAAAAAAGGAAGAAGTAGGGAAAATAGAGAGTTGCCTGTTGTGGTATTCATCTCTGTTGTGCAAGAGAAGCAAAGGGTAGAGCAGGTGAGCTTGCCACAAAAAAGCAGCTATGCACATTTTCTGTTTCCGTGTTTTCGCATGCAGAAATGGGGAAGCTGTTTGGTAGCAATGAAGTGGTTCTGTCGTTCTGGACAGTATATGAGGGAGCTTTGGAATGGGAAATAAAATATCATTCATATATACGGCCGGAGAAAGAATAATAGAATACCGACACACTATTGAAGTTATGACAATGCCAAATGCGTGTGTCCAAAGAAAGCAGTAGTTATTGGGACTGTGAGCGAGCACGAGCTTCATCGTTTATATATTGACTCTAATTATCTCTGACACCCTGAACTTAGTTAATTACCTACTTTAGTAGTTGGGTCTTTTATGGTAAGAAAATTGTAGTTGGGAATTTATGGTAATTTTTTCCCCTAACTACGGTAATTAATTATTTCTGTTTAGATCTTGACATATTAAATATTTTTATATATATAAAAGTAATTAAGTATGAGCTTGATTACGGTACAAAACTCAGGGCTACAAAACTTTTAAAATCCGTATCTTACCGTGTGTAACGGTCCGGTCTGTACCTAACCAAATTCATGAGGATCGCGATCCAATAGTGAAAGACATCTTAGAATCAAAGACCAGACCATTATTGCATTCAGTTCAATTTGGTCCAATCCAAACGTGAATTCGGTCTATTTTATTCAGTATTTATAAAATTCACAGGATCAAAGACCTGACCACATTATATTCGCTTAGGTATGGTTCGGTCCAAACGTTGGTTTGGTTCGATATAATCGGGTAAGGACCAACCTATTGCACACCCCTATCTGATACGAATCATACCACCCACTGATATGATCGTATTAGGGTGGTATTACATAGAGTTTGTAGGATTTGATAGAAAATTGTTTTGTAACCCTATCATTTCCCATTACGTATAGTTATAAATTTATAGGTGTGCAATGACAAACCAACGTTTAGACCGACTCATACCGAACCGAATATAATATGGTATGATCCTTGATTACATGGAATTTATAAATATTGAAGAAAAATGGACTGAATTGATATTTGGACAGGATCGAACCAGACAAAATTTACATAATGCAATATTGGTCCGGTCCATTTCTTCTAGAAAATATCCTAATTGTTCCAGAGCAACTAGAAAAAGATTCTTTAACAAGAAAAAATTCAATTAAGATGTAGGATACCTATCCAGAAGTTTTCGTAACTCGAACTAAGAAATAGATTCTAGAAGCTAAAAAAGGGCTAAATTACACGTTTGGTCACCCAAATTATATAAATCTTTCACGTTTGCCACTTGAATTACTTTTCTTTCATATTAGCCACTAACTTTACGATTCGTTTCACCGTTAGTCACCAGCCGTAAGATTCCGTTAGCTCCGTTAATTTTTTAATGCATGGCAAACAGAATTGCTGACTGTACCGTTAACTTAATGGCATGTAAATTATAAAATAATAAAATAATAATTTACCATTCATTCTCACCGAGCCTCACCCACGCGTCCTCTCCAATTTGTCCAAGTAAAAACAAAACAACAACAACATAATCCACTGCCACCACCAGTAATCATCATCGGCAACAAGAATCAATAATCAATAGCCAAACAATAATATAATAATCATCCCCACCATTATCCATCTTCGCCACAAATGATCATCGTCGCCAACATAATCTTCATCTCCACCAACAATTCAATCTAATTATCCAGTTCGCCCAAAAAATCCAAATCGGAACAACGACAAGATTGAACAGCTTCGCCTAACTGAAAGCTTGGGGTCCGCCGGCGGGAGCAGTTCATGCCTGCAGTTCGAGCCACAATGGTCTTTTCTTCTACCCAGAACTCCCAAATCGGCCTTTGGTCGACTCCAAATCGAATTCGACTCCGCGTTGTAGTCAAGAACAACTTAGATAGGGTCGACTCTGCATTTTCAGACTGCTACGCCGCCTTCAATTCCCCTGTACAACGACGGAAATAACGGTCGCGCCGCTTTCGATTCCCCTCGCCTCGCCGCTTAACTTACAGTTCCGCTTCCCCTTGAAGCCGCCTCCAATCGAGAGAGGAAGAAACCAGAGCTCTCAGATTTGGCCGGCGATTCCAATGAGGGTCGGAGCCAGGTGGGAAAGAGACTACTGGTGGGAAAGGGGGTCGCAATAAGACGGCGGCGGAATCGAGGGTGAACTCCTGACTAAGGTAATTCGCCACTTGTGGTGCTTTTCGCCACCGTTCTCCTTCTGCCGATTTTGGGGATTTATGTTTCGAAGTGATGGATTAGGGATAGGGATAGGGATATGGAAAGGGAAAGGTTTTACTAGTAATGGAGGAAATCGAGTGTGAGAGGAGAGGATACGTCGGGTTCTATGGTGGCAAGGCAACGGCGGCGGTAGAACCGGGGACGCGTCTCTTAAATGGGAAATCTGGGTTGGGGAAAGGAAGGAGGAAGATGGGTTGGGTATTGATGCTGACTAGACGGTCAACTTGTGTGACTTAGCTTTTTGTCAGTCCACTCAGCACTCTCTTTTGCCATGCCATCAGATAACTAACGGTGTTAACGGAGGCTGTGACTAACGGTGAAACAAATCGTAAAGTTAGTGGCTAATATGAAAGAAAAGTAATTTGGGTGGCAAACGTGAATTTGTTCATGTAATTTGTTCATCCAGAAATTTGTGTGGTATTTTTGGTCATGTAATTTGTTCATCCAGAAATTTGTAGATCCAATAGATCATGATGAACTCGTCCCTTCTGTGCAAACGTTTTCAAAAACGAATTAAAAACGAAGAAGATACCATATGGTATGCAGTTGGTACCGATAGGCCAGAATTTTTTTCTCAAAAAATATTGAAAATTGATCTCATTTTGTAGAGCACGATGAAGTCGTTCATCTGTGCAAAAAAAATTAAAATCCGTGTTAAAACGAAAAAGATATGAGCCGATTAAGAAAGTTAGGGAAAATAAAAAAGACTTTTGTCGTTTGCTTGTTGGATTTGGGTCATGGATTTGGACCCAAATCCCAAGCTTGATGGATTTAACATAAGTCCATTGTTTGTTGAAGGATGCTAAATCCGTGGGGTCCACGGATTTGGTCTTTATTTTTGAACCAAATCCGTGGACCTTATGGACTTGTAAATCTCACATATTGATTTGGTATTTGCAAATCTTTAATGGTTAGTTATTTATTTAACAAATCCATCACAAATCCACAATCAAATCTATCATGCAAACATTAGACTCTTCAAATCCATAATCCAATAAATCCAACATAAATCCCATGGTTTTTGTTGGCCAAAACCCTCATTTTTCAAACCCAACAAGCAAACCATCCTTAAATCTGAATTTTCTAAATGAAGATCTAGATTTGGTTATTGATGAGTGCATAACCCATATCTTGAGCCCCATTTCTCGTATATGGATAATTTTCATCACCATGCGATCTAATAAACCTTAAATTACGTTAATGACTCGAAATTAAGTTGTGTGATCATTGTGTTCCTAACAAGTTGATTACTGGTACTATCGCATTTCAACACTTCAACCGTGGTTTAGGTTTACAACCGATATTCTTCTATTTTTTTCCACCCTAAATTCATAATCATGCGTAGCCCTCATATCACAATAGGCAATAGAGAAAGTAGCTATAGCTGTATCTGAACCTGACTAATCCGGCCGGATTCTAAGACGGAACGGAAGGGGCGCCGGATATAGCTCAGGCCGGCAGACTTACCAGCTTTGCCAACACATCTTCTGCGGTCCTCGGCAGAACAAAATATTCCCTATGGACCTTTTTTTAATTTGTTTCTCGTTAATTAATGAATCCTTTTAATCCACCGTTTGTTGACGAAAGACAAGGCACAAACAAAAGGAAAAAAAAAAACTTTCTTAAATGTATTCTCATATTGAAAAGTTTTTAAAATACATCGGTACTCCAAATTATAAGAGATGACAAGTGCTGTAGTCCGAAATATGAACGAACGGGGTAAAATTTATGTTCTATGGATTTAAACTAGGAAATGGAGGAGGTAGAACCTTACCAATTACTCTATTTTCAAATTTATTACAAAATTCACATGGAAATTTATATAATTTTAAGAGTTGAGAGAGGGCTATGAACCCTCCTTCAAATAATGTGGTGCTGCTATTGGGGATGACATTCTTAAGATATCCTATCCAAAAATCATTTATGATTTCAATTTTCATCCTTTAATTCTGAAGTGTTTCTTCACGTTGTTCATTGCACTACATGTTCTTTCAACATTTGCAAAAACAACTAATAGCAAATTAGCTATAGACGACACTAAATTTTGAGTTTTGATTTATATAAACTCACTTACAAAATATGTTAATTTGAAGTTAAATTGAGATCACAAAATACTCACTTTTCGTAAAGTTGTTTACAATAATAAATAAAATCTTATTTCAATCCACAATCACATTAAAAAAAGCTAATATATATATATATATATTATATAAAATGGTTCAAAGATCTTTCTTGACTTCAAGTGTCTACGCAGTATATATATTTTATATAAAATGGTTCAAAGATCTTTCTTGACCTCAAGTGTCTACGCCACTGCATATACACAGGTTACAAACAGGACTTGAGGTCAAGTTTCTAGGGCGATAAAATTTAAATTCTAGGGCGATGAACAACGATTCAGTCTCTGTTATTTAGTACGATGCAGTAGTGTTGAGTAACTCGAATCAAATGTTCATCAGCTGCCTGAGCTTCTGGCTTTGGATTCTGTAATTCACAGTTTTCTCCTTCCATGTTCCATCTTCCAAGTAGGTCTCGTTAAAGCCAACTTCCCCATTTCTCCCCACAGCCAAAGCAATAGTGCTCCTCGTGCCGTAACGTCCCTGAAATGATCAACCCACACGAGATTAGTTATCACCTAATAGCTCCCACATGCCTAATCGACGAGCCCAACTGTTTAATGGCGATGTCATAACACATTGTTAAAGACTATGTATCGGTAGAGGACTACCAATTATCAATAATTCGATGTGACTTATGTTCTCGTCGATTCTTGTATCTCGAGCAATCAAAAGCGTATAAGTTAATGATGGTTTTTACCAATGGGGTGTCAACTTCAACGAAAATGGAGCTCAAACCCAACTCCCAATCCACAGAGCAAATGCCAGGCAACCTGTTTTTGTCAGCTTTAACTCTGTCCCTCATCAGCTTCTTTGCTATCTCCTTCACACGAACTTCCCCTTCTCCATACTTCACTAGCTGTTCCTTGAAGCCCTGCCCCAGCTTCTGCGCCTGCAATTTAATTTCCTCCATCCATCCACTGTCAATCCATTTTGACTCCGAAATTAAGAGAAGGAATCAGCAAAAGCAGACACAAGAAAGCTGACCTTGGGCCAGGGAGAGTCGAGCTTTGCATTGGAGAGGACATGGAGGCCAGGAGAAACATCCTGAACGACAACAGCTTCACCTTTCGGCCGGTTGGAGATGTACACCATGGTGTTCGACGAAATGTCTGAGAGAATCAAGTTGAACCCATTGTAGCAATGAGCCTCCTTCGCCAATCCCTCCGCAAATTCCCTCGGACTCTTAGAACTCTGCATTGCAAATATGACAAAAACTCATCTTCTAGACTCCAACATGAACAAAACTGATTCCAGTATGTATATATATTCATCCATGTTTTACCAGGAGGAAAAGAACAGGGAGCTCCCCACGAGATTTGGCTTTTGGGATGGAATGAAGCTCCAGAACATTAGTGAGGAAGGCCACTCTGCCATCTCTTGAACAAGCCATCCACGTTCCACCAGCCACAGCATCTCTTCCTCCTAAAATACCAATTCCCTCGTACGCTGCCCACCATTCCACTGCTGCCGTCGGCCTAAAACAAGCAAACCCATCATCGTTAGCACAATATAGTTTCATATACAAATCATAATTTACAAATGAAGAAGCTTTGGAGAAGTAAAATTCAGTAGTGGTTACCTGTTGTGGTATTCATCTCTGTTTTGCACGAGAAGCAGAGGATACAGCGGGTGCGCTTGCCACAGGAAAGCTGCTATGCACATTGCTGCCCTTACAAGTGATTCAATAGTTAAATCAGCGACGAGAGGGGAAATAAGGAGAGGATTGAAAGCTGAAGTGGGTTTTCGGCAAAAGAAATGTTGGGGGGGGGGGGGGGGGGGGGGGGGGGGGGGGGGGGGGGAAGGGTAATGCTTTTGTCTTCCTCTTTCTGTTTTGCATGCAGAGCGATGTTGGAGGCTCTTGCCAAATGAAGTGTGGGTTCTGGAATCTGGACATGTTTATAAAGGGGAAATTTGGGTTTAGTGGGGAAAAAGCAAGGAACATGAAGACTGAAGTGCTTTGCTAAGGTGGATGTCAAATGCATTAGGGTAATTTTGGTTTGTGATTGGGAGTGAGAAGGGCAGGTTAGTGCAGGTATTCCGATACTCATACGGTCGGGTTCAGGTCGAAAAATTTATTATGAGGTGTGGGTTTGGACGAATTGATTCATTAATTTGTAGTTTTTTTTATAATGTTCGACTTGGTATTTTTGTGACGGATTCTCGACGAGTCCACGTATTCGAAAATATAATCCTAAATTATCGCGTATTGTTATAAAATTTGTTAGACATTTGTATCTTTTGATCATACCAAGTTATAAATAATTCCGAATTTGATTCAATTTAAAAGACAAATTCATGACCCATAATTCGTCCCTCCAAAAAATGCATGCACAAATAAGACGATATTTTGAAAAATCTATACAAATGTTATTCATCTCAATCCACCATTTTTTTTTATAAGGGTGATGATATCAATCCACTATTAAATACAAGCTATTAAGTTGTCATTAGTTTTCCACAATGACAATTTAGCTAACCTAATAAAGAAGTCGTTCCAGTTGAGCTAAGCAAGTGGATTGCTTCCATAATCCAAAATTTGCCAAAGCAGGACTACACATCTATCCATATCACCAAGTTGGACAAAAGGATAGACATCGCCGATCTTTTCCTGTCGGCGGCGGCACCTTTGCGACCAAACGGTGGATTTCAACCAGGGATGGCAATAGGTAGGTAGGGTTCGTTCGAGTTTTGCCTAACCCAAATCCAAATTTATGGGTTTATCCGTGAAAAAATTCGGGATAAAACTCACTGGGTTTGAAAAACTCAAACCCAAACCAACACGCTGGGTATCCGCGGGTTCATGGGTATCCACGGGTTTTTGTCGTAAAAAATTCACAATAACTAATTCCTATCAAAATTAAAGTCAAATATCAATCTCTCAATACAAATTATCCATACATAAAACACCATTCTAGAAAATTAAAGCAAATCACAAATTAACTATACAAATTGTTCAACACCAATATAGAAAACTCAAGAAAATTGATGCAAATCACAAATTATCCATAAATAACATGATTAATTGAAAGCTTCTTCCTTTCAATTAAGTTTTTCACTCTCCACTCGATAACATCAACTTCATTCTACATAACTAGAAAGAAAAATTAGACATGTCTCCACAAACATAAATAAAATTAGTTGTTGATATATTAAATATGCCGAGAAAATTAATTATATGAGCGTGGGGGTACCCATGGACTGGGTTTACCTAAACCCAAACCCAACCCAACCCGGTGAATAGTGAACGAGTTTAAACCCAAAACCCGTCAACACGAATTTTACCCGCGTTAACCGAGTTGGGTCGGGTAGGTACATGTGGGTTCGGGTTTTGTTGCCATTCTTAATTTCAACAGCATCCGCGGCCCCTTTGACAAAAAAAAAAAAAAAAGCATCCACGGCCCGACCCGGCCCATGGATTTTAGAAACCCGGTGGGTTGAGACGGTTAACTAAAATCACTGACTGCAATTGGCTCGAAAATTCCAACAAATTATAGGTCAAAACTCTAGTTACTTGCAGTTGAATTGCTCGAAATAATTTCTTTAATTCACATTTCACTGGCACACGTAATTAGTTAGCGCCATTTGTAACTAACTAACTAATACCATGTGCTTAATTAGGCCTAAAAAATTAGAGCTTGTCTTTTGTCCTCAACTAGTTAGCTGGTTTCATCTTCCCCTGTCGATAATGGTGACGCATTACTTCTTCCATTAATTAAACCCATTGCTGTTTATATATGCTAACTAACACCAAGGTTGATGCCACCTTTTCTTCAATTACGTATTTGTTTACACAAACATATTTTCCCTCTGAAATACTATTTGGGTAACCTAACAACACTTGGTCACCATGTACCGAGTCCAGGGTAACCATCTAACTTTTAGGTGGATGGTAGCATCGCACATCATGAATACCGTCCAACCCTATGATGGATTGTACCATCCTATATAGTGGATGGTGATCATCCCACATCATGGATATCATCCAAAATATTATGGATACCATCTAAACCCCAAATTAGATGGTACCATCCTCATATAATGGACACCATCCAAACTATAAGTGGATGGTGACCATCCCACACCGTGGATACCATCCCAATCCTATGGTTGATGGTACCATCCCACATATCATGGACACCATCCAAAAGACTAATTGGATGGTGACCATCCCACATCAGGGACACCATCCAAACACAATTCAACACAAAGACAACTTGTCTCAACTGTCCCTTTTTTCATGTTCTCTGTAGTTTGCAGAGCTCTCCTCCATGAAGGATCCTCATAGTAGTAGTCTTAGTTGTAGTCGCGGAGCTCTCAAGGAATCTCCATAGGAGTAGTGTAAGGTAACGTAGATTCCCCATACACCAAACACCCTCGTTCGAATAATGTTTGAAGAGATATGGACCGTAGTAACAATCGTCACCTTCATAGAAGTCAGGTGCAACCCATCCACCCGTTTTCTACCAAAAACAAATTGGCACGCCCGGTGGGACACGTGTGTTTGGTATGGCTTCGTGACTGATGCAACAAGAAGATGATCTTCCACATGGTTTTGTGGAGGAGGAGGAGTTAGTCAGTTTTGAGATTGACCAAGTTGGAGAGACTTCAGGCAACACTGTTGGAGCAATGGTGTCAACCATGGTGTCAAGTCCAAATCCAGGTGAAGTAGTGCCTTCACTTCGCCAAATGATAGAGGAGATTCATAAAATAGTGGTTGGACTCTATAAAATCGATCAACATGTAAACCTTCACATTGCCTCTATACATAAGCATCTTGATTATCTCAAACAAAGCTTGGATAAAGCCTGTGATAGGATGACTGATAGATATGTTTGTGATTTTGAAATCTCAAAGCATGAAATTATGCATGATGCATCCACTGTACCTAAAAAAATCATGTTGGTGAGCGATAGAGATGTGGTGAATGAGAAAATTAGAATAGTAAGCACTGACGAAGTTCATGTTTTAGGAAGTCAACCACAATTGGTTGATGAGAAAGTTGGGTGTCAGGCCATTTCGATGGACAATCTATAATGTCATGGTAAATGTAGTGGTCAATCCAACTTGTCATGCTTGTCAGGTAAAAATGTTAAAGAAGCCACATCTGTCAATGATGAAATTGGTCGTGGATTAGATAATGTCAATAAGGTGTCATCCCCGATTTTGGCATCAACACTGTTGCCAGAAGCAAGCAATTCAAATGTGCATTTTCCTATGAACACAATTTATTGTAAGGGTACAAAAATTGGAGATTGCTTACGAAAGCCATTGCAAAGAAGTATATGTAAACATGCTTCTAAGAAAATCAAAAGTGAAATACATGGTATCCATACCATCAGTGAGTTCATTGAAAAAGGGAACCATAAAGAGGAACTTGATAGTAATGGTCAAGTTAAGCTGTCAGGGAGGCATGTCATCCCACCAAGTTAAGAGATGTTTTAACAATGGTTACCAAAAACACTTCTATATGTCGAGATGGTACCACATTATGAATTTCAAAGGCAAAAAAATTGGCCCACCTCGTTATAATCCTTTACTGAACCATTTGTCAAAAAAATCTCCAATAGCAGGGAAACTTAGTGTCTAGAAGTTTGGACAGGGGGGCATGTCACCAACCAACAAAGATGGATTAGGAGGCATGTCCAACAACTTGCAAAAAGTTCAACCTGCACATGACTAAGGTAAAGGTAACAGCATGGCAAAGAATATATTGGGGGGCATGTAACCAACCAACAAAGATGGATTGGGGGCATGTCAGAAAACTTGCAAAAAGCTCAACCTGAACATGGCTCGGGTAAAGATAAAAGCATGATCAGGAATAGACTGGGGGGCATGTCACCAAGCACAAAAACTGGATTGGGAGGCAAGTCAATAAATATGCGATATGATCAAGCCACTCATGGCTTGCATAAATTTAAGAGTGTAAAAAAGGATGAACAAGGTTGTAATATGTCAACAAAAAAGGGCGGACATAGTGACATGTATAAGAAGTTTCAATATGTACCAATAGAACTTGGTAAAACAAATGGTGAAAGGTGGTTGTTTTCTAAGTGTAAGAGTCAAAAAGACTTTGGGGTTTGGAAACAAATACAAGTTATCCATGTAGGTGCCAATGGATTCGTAAAGTCTAAACACCCATCCCCTTGAAGTGATGTGAAGAGTATACATGAAGCAGTTTGGAGGCAACCAAAGCAGAGATGGGCTCGTGGTTTCCCTTCAGATCCAAAAGAATTGAGAATGCATTATGTACCTCATAGAGCAACTCACAACCACAAAGGTCGATGTCAAAAACTAAATGAACTGGTTGGGATAACTCGAGCATATAAGCAAGATGTCACAAGCAAGGGTGTCAGGAAACATGTTGGGAAATTGAAACCTAATATTAATATGGAGTATGCCACTCCATTGAAAGGAGGAAGCCACATGATGTTTGGATATCTAGTGTGGTTTGACCAATGGAGTTGGCAGTGGGTATATACTTATGGATCCTTAGTTACTACTAAGGGCTTATGGCGAGTGGTGATGCTTCCAAACTCTTGCCATATAATATCTAATAAATAAAATAAATAAAGTGGTATCAAAGCCATCCAAGTTGGTTTTTGGATGGTAGTGCTCAAGTAGAAGGACATCATCCAAGTTGGCAGATGAATGCATCAGTTTATAGAAGGAAAAGTGGTTGTGTTCTTCTAGGAACTATGTGTCCTACTTGAAAAAGAAGATGGTGTCCTTATAGGATTGAGTTTAATTTTGCTAGTATGATATGGGTTAAGATCATGTGCCCTACATGAAAAGGGATTTGCATTCTTATAAGACAAGGAGAAGGTATTATTAAAGCCAGGTGGCGGCCAACATTTGGCTATTTAAGGATTAAATAATTTGCTTGTCTTTCCCATAAGCCTAATAAAAAAAGAACTATTAATTTTGGCCGAGTCAGAGTTGGAAGTGAGATAAATTACTGTAATGGGTGACCTGGACATGAAGGAAGGGGACTCCTGGCTGATGTGTGTGGTTTGGTACAAGTTGGTGTCAACAACTTAGTTCATAATCTCTTATCAATTAAGTTGTGGGGGACATTTGTTTACACCAAAATATTTTCCCTCCTGAAATACTACTTGGATGACCTAATAGTACTTGTTCACCATGTGTCGAGTTCCAGGGTAACCATCCAACCTTTAGGTGGATAGTAGCATCCCACATCATGGATACCAACCAACCCTATGGTGGATGGTACCATCCCATATAGTGGATACCATCGAACATGTTAGTGGATGGTGACCATCCCACCTCAGGGATACCATCTCAACCCCAAATTGGATGGTGCCATTCTCATATAATGGACACCATCCAAGCTCTAAGTGGATGGTGAACATCCCACACTGTCGATACCATCCCACATATCATGGGCACCATCCATAATACTAATTGGATGGTGACCTTCCCACGTCAGGGACACCATCCAAATGACTAATTTGATGGTACCATCCATGTTGAAATAGGATGACGTGGTGACGTGTACAGAGACTTCTTAGCGACAACTAAATCACGTAGAGGCTAAGCAGAGCTACTTTTTGGGAGGAGAGAGAGAGAGCAGTTGGAGGGCTCAACACAACAAAACTGGAAGCAACCTTTTGGAGCAGGCAGACAAACACAACTCAACACAAAGTCAACTTGTCTCAACTGTCCCTTTTTCCTTTTTCTCTGTAGTTTGTGGAACTCTCCTCCATGAAGGATCCTTCATAGCAGTAGTCTTAGTTGTAGTCGCGGAGCTGTCAAGGAATCTTCATAGGCGTAGTGTAAGGTAACGTAGATTCCCCACACACCAAACAACTCGTTCGAACAGTGTTTGAAGAGGTGTGGACCGTAGTAACAATCGTCACCTTCATAGAAGTTAGGCGCAACCCATCCACCCGTTTTTCCACCAAAAACAGTATTTGATCACATGCCATGCCCTAAAAACTCCCACACGTGTTTTAGTAGTTTCGTTGAGTTTTCTCATCATGACACCTCTAGTTTAATTAGCATGGACACGACCGGGTCCACACCACCCATTTTGTTCCATTTTTATTAATACGAGAGAATAACATGAAATAATGATAATGCCAAATATCATATGAACATCCAAGCTAAGAATACTGTGTTATTTCAAGAGCAATTCAAAGTCTGCCTACTGTCAAATATAGTCTTAGTTACATTCTCAATAATAAACATATAGTCACTTCATTAGAAGTAGTTTCACTAAGCTATTGTGGTGTGGGATTGGGGCAATCTCAATTGAAGAATTATGCTAATTACAGATGTGGTGGTTTATATATAGTTCCTTGAATGAAGAAATGACAACAGAACGTGTATATCTTATAAGCTCTACAGGTACTTAAGGAATCAGCTGATGAACTATTTACATTGTATCATGACACTTTTTGTTGGAAGCAAATATCTTCCATTAATCCCAATGATAGTGCCCTCCCCATTACCAATAGGTGATGTGATATTGAAAACACATTACATATATTGGATTGTCATGACAAACCATTAAGAGGCGGTTGAACTTTAAATTGAGGAACAAAAGAAAAAAGGAGACTAATCATTAAAATAGGGTTATAATTTGGAAGAGGCACCGTTAGAAGAATCACAAGCAGTCACTATTGCTATTTCAAATCATCTTTTGATATAATTTTTAATCTATAACAGTTAAATCCTCCAGAGGCAAGATGATAATCTAGCATTAGTTTACACTTACTATGAAACTTCACTCCAGTGCAATAGTCATGAGAAACATGAGTAACATAAAAGCATAAAATCAAACCACTCAATAATAATTCCCTAACCTCACATTCTCCTAGTTAGGACATAATAATTAAAAGCAATTAGAGGTTTAAATGGAATAATTACAGTAAAGAAGCCTCGTAAGAATTATCATCAAACACACTGAAATTGATGTCACCTTTGTCTACTAATCTCACTTCTCATATTTAGCACTCAGTGCTAACTGAATCAAGGATCCACATTTAAACATGAGATTGATAAATAAGAAATTCTTCAAATTGACCTGGCAAGACGATTACTGTTGGATAACGAAAACTTCAAATTACGATATTAAAGGAAATCAGCGGATTTTGACTAGGATTTCTAGCATTCCTTTTATGGGCTTTATTCAAACTCAACGGCAGGATTGCAGAAGTTATATATAGACCATGCAGAAGACTTTTTGAATGCATCTTTTGTAAGAGTGGTATAAGACTGGCTTGCAAAATGGGTTAATCAAGATAGAGGCAAATGATATGTATGATTAACGGTGTAATGGGTCTAGATTGGGATCTGGGTTGCTATACTTTCGATTATGTTTTTGTTATTGAGGATGTTCTTTTCTTCTTTCTTTGCTTGATAGAAAAATCAAATAAGAATTAGTGTCTCCTAAAAATCAGTGGGTATTGATTCTAGGACTAGAACTGACTAGTAGATTGGAAACCTCGTTAAAAACATTGTCTGTTCTTTACTGCTTTTTTTGTTCTGATGCTTCCTCTGTTTTTGGAAAATTCCCCTGTTCTTGAATGTCTTCTCGCCAAGGAAGAAGATAAGTTTCCAAGACATAAATTAGTGGGCTTTTCCAGATTAGGCTAGAGTGTCTCAATTCTTTTGGTCTGTTTATTATTCCTTTCAATAATATTGGGCTTGTTGGCACTTGGGCCCAAATCAGAAATAAAATAGAACTAGAACTCTGAGCAAATCGAAGATCTCTCATCTCCTTCAGTTCCTCTCGTTCTCTCAATTGTGATTTCCCCCAAACCTCCACGAACCCCTAATTTCTTCTAACCCTTTTTCTGATTAATAACTAAAACCAGCAAGAATCAACAAAACATATATTTTGTTGAGCGGAAACAATCATTGAGATAAGTCCTGCCAATGGGTAGCGAAACTCGGAAGTGTTCCAATGGGTAGTTAATGATAGTTCACCTAAGGATATCAATCAACTTAAAAGTTCATAAGATACAAACTTTATGTCTTTAAAACCCCAGTATACTCTAAATATGGCTACGTCATTGAGTGCAAGAACAAAGAAATCAAAACATAAACCATCTAAATAGGGAACTGCTTATTTAGGGAGGAAACGGTAACGCACCATGGAAGAAAAGTACCACTCTGTACTCAATGACACGATGTTGCAGCTGTTGTGGTATTCCAAGTTGTAGATGAAAGAACTGAAAGTAAGATGTGGGTTATTTTATGGCCACTGAATCCTGGATGTGCACAGGCATGTTGCCATTACCATATACAAAGCTTATAGTTTGTTTCATACTTTGTAGGTAACTTATGTACCTCTGAGTTGTGATCACATAGGAGTCATTATGGGTAACAATGATGAGGTCCCATTAAAGCTCAAGAACGTGGAGGATGGAAATGGAATCTTGTGGATGATGAAATCGGTCGGGATCCGCCTCTCCACAGATGATACAACTCAGCCAGAAGAGTGCAATCAGCTGATAACACCTAAATTGGTGTGATTTACCCTTCATATTAAGGTCTGTTTCCTGCCAATTCATGTGCATTGCTTGAAAATCGTTAATTGTATCCCTATTTCGTTCCTATTTGATTTAGATGTGATTTTAGGGCGTTTTAGACGATACATGCGAATTAGGTACAAAACAAGGTCACAAGTGTAGAAAGGGGGCATAGATCGAAGATCGTGGCCTAAAGTGAAGATCATGGCCGAGATCATGGACCGCAAAGTCGAGCTGAAGATCACGGCCAGGAAACCAAAGATCGTGGCCGTGAATCGGAGGGCTCAGGACGCAAACTTTGTGAAGAAGGAGCCATGGAGAAATAGAGAGTTTCCTCGGTTGGATCACAACCACAGTTTAAATTGACCGCAAGGAAGATTTTGGCCGCGACTATGAAGTCAGCCCGCGATCTCCTCTTCCTAGAATGCTGAAATGGCAACATCGCAAGATCGTGGCCTCACCATTAAAGATCCCACCCGCGATCTTGACCCTGTCTGGCCGCAAACTTCTCCATCCTCTGATGCCTATAAATAGAAGACCCTTTCCCTCTCATTTGGGGAGCGGATTTTGAGATAGAATTCTTGGTTTTAGAGAGTGATGAGAGAGAGAAGATGAATGAAGGAGAAGAGTAGAAGAAGTAGAATGAACTAGAAAAGAGGATGCATCTTCCTCAACCTCAAGACTTTTTTTTATTTCTTCTATGTATCTTCTTCCCTCCTTTATGGAGTAGTCCTCTAAGGTACTAGGGGTTCTAAACCCCAACCCTAGTTTTAGGGTTTACTATGTATGTATGGATATTTTAGGGTTTGAATGAGTGAATGTGTTTATCTAATAAATTCTATTGCTATTCTTCTCTACTAGCCTACTTTATGCTTCTACGATGGGTTTGGTATTTTAGAGTTAGACAGGTATGCGCCAACAAGCAAATTGAGGTTAGATGTATGAATAGGGAACTTTGGTGGTCGAGGCGACCAAACCCCTGCCATGCGTAGCCTTCCTATATAGAACCCGGGATGACACCTTGGTGTGGACGGTGGGTAGTACCCATTGAAAGGAGCTACGAGCTTAATGCCCTAGATACGATAGCCTAGATCAAGGTGACTATATACGAGTCTAGGGAAGGCGTACTAGGAGGCGTGTGGATAACCACGAAACCCACGAAAAAGAGTCACTCAACACATTCGATAAACCCTAAGTATCTAAATATTACATAGTAGTCCTAGGCTAGGGTGAGGGGTAGTTCCCCGAAGTACCTACTTTTAGCTTTATCAATCTCTAGACTAGTTAATTCGCTCAAATCCTCCACACAAACCTGCAAACCGATCGAGTGATCGACTAAATAACAACGAAGTGGGAAGTAGGCTAGGATACCAGGACCCAAGTAGAATAAGACCTTGATTGCCATTATACGACAATGCCATCTTAGGTTAAACTTGGCCTAGGATGGGGTAGTTGTTGACACGTGCTAACCACTTACAATAATATGCACGGATGAATATGATCATTAACAGATTGGGTTTTGAACAAAGTAGTGGGAGAGACAGGGATTTTGTTTAGTTTCTTAAAGGTAAATTAACTCTTAGAAAAAGTGGTAAACGTTTTATTTATTATACAGACACATGCAGGATTTAATTTGTTGGAAGTACCACCTAGGAATTCCAACGTGGTAGTCCCGGCGTATGCAATAATTCCTCAAGTGATATTAATTTAAATGGTTCGGTTATAATTATGAAAGAAAGGGAATGTTTTTGGTAAGTTTGGACAGGTGTCAACACACCAACCAATTCTGCTCAAAAACTTCCTTTTATTAAGTAGTACAATGATAGTTTTTTTTCTCTTCATGCATTTATGTGTGACTAATGTCTTGTCACAAACGATAGTATGAAGTTGTAAATGAATAACCAAACAATGAATTTGGGATGATATTTGTAACATTTGCCCTCTATTTTTCTCTTGTGTTGTTAGCTTTAGTTACTTACTGCAAAATCAACCTGCCGGTCGATCTCGATAGGGACACATTCTCATACTCAAGTTAGTAGTGATACACGAGACATAAATGAACTGAAGAGTTAGAGTGATGGGTGATAGCATCATATTTGCACGTGTTTGCACTCTTGTTTCCCGACCATTTTAGCTCGAATTTGTGGTTTCGTTACCTATTTTACGCTAGGTTGTGTTGTTTTGTCGTATCTCAGGTCCTAGCAAGTAAAGGGATGCGTAGGTGCAAGTTTTGGGTAATTTGGATGTCAGTTGGCGATTCAAGGTTCAAAATACGGGCATCCCCTGCACAATTACGCCCATAATTGGGTTTTTGAGGCAGATTCGAGCCAAAGGAGAGGGAATCGAGTTTTTGAGCAAAAAACAGAGCTTTAGAGAGAGAAAGTGCGAAGAACAAACCCTAGGAGCTATTTGGAGTGCATTTCACACCATTGAAGCCCAGATTGCATCCCCAGGAGTGAAGATCGACATCCCAGAGCAGATTATCCTGATCTTTATGAGTGTGACTACTCTGATTTCAGTTTTCCTCTTTCTCTCTATGGAGTAGAACCTTCTCTCACTTGGGTACGAAGAACCCTAGTTCCATGTGTTAGGGATCTTGATTGTAATGACTTGGAATTGTTATACTGATTGGTCATAATCGATTGATGCATGATTCATTGAGTCAATTGAAGTCTGATAATCTTTTCTTGATTTCTGCTGCAACCAGAGATAGATAGAATCTGATTAGGTTGTTAGAGCTTCATCTATCGGTAGTGGTATATTGGTTATACGAGAGTTAATCGATTTACTGCTTTGTACTGGAACCCAATTCCAGTAGTGGAGTTCTGTGCTTATTGCCCAGCAGTCTATCCCGGTGAAGGTTAGTCGCCTGCCGGTTAGCCTGCCTGAGAGAGCTTGGTCAGCTTAAGAGATTCCAAGCTACTGCCGGATCTTCCGCAGTTTAATCAACAGTTAATCAACCCAGGGTAATTACAACATCTACCTAACTAAGGAGCTAGGGGGACTCATTCCTGAGTGACTCTTCCCCCTGCTTAAGAACTTCGAACCATTTCCTGCTTTCTTACTGCTTTTGCTTAAATCACATTCATTCAACTTAGTCTGCTAGATAATAGATAATCATGGAGTAGGCAGTATATCTAGATCCCGAGTTGATAAATAGAGCTTGCCACTTACTACATTTTCGGACTGAGATTACACTTGGTCGCAGTTTGGTGTTGTGTTTTAGCGTGTCAAGTTTTTGGCGCCGTTGCCGGGGACCTTCTAGGTTATTGTAGAAACGTGAAAGCCTGTTACTCTAGCTTTTTCTTTACTGTATTCTCTCTCTTCCACCTGTGTGCCTTCACGGGTTGCTTTTGATTGACTGTGTGCAGGTAGTGCATGACCCGTAGCCAGTCGGGAGGTTTACTACCGTTAGATCCGGAGCTAGAACGCACCTGTCGCCAACTAAGGAGACAACAGCGAGCGAGACTGGCTACGGAGGAAGTGCGCATCGATGGCCACTTGAGCAGCGATTATGAGGAAGAGTACGAGATGTACGGTGAGCAAAACCCGCCCAGGGGATGCCTCTCCAGGTTCCCCCGGTGAATCAGGTCTTGGGGAACAACCCAATACCCCAGGCAGATGGGGTTCAGCATCATCCACCGCCGTCGGGTCCCACCATGGCGTATTACTACACTCCACGGGTCGCTGACATCCGCCTCGTCATCCTCTATCCGCCCATTCCCGCGAACAACTTTGAGATCAAGCCATGCTAGATTCAACTGATTACATCTTCGATCCAGTTCCATGGCTTGAAGGATGAGGAGGCAAGGGTGCACCTTTCCCGGTTCCTGCAGCTGACTAACGGGTTCAAGATGAATGGTGTACCCGATGATGCTATCCGTCCTCACCTTTTCCCCCATTCTCTGGCGGGGCATGCGAAGAGGTGGATAGAGACCCAGCCCCCATTGTCCATCACTTCTTGGGACGATATGGCCAACAAGTTCGTGCACAGGTACTATCCGTCATCGAAGACTACAGAGATTCAGCGGGAGATCACTCATTTTCGCCAAGAGCCAGATGAATCCCTTTGTGACGCATGGGAGAGGTACTCGGGATTTTTCTGGCAGTGTCCCCATCACGGATTCAGTGATGCATTCACCGTGGGGAACTTCTACAGTGCTCTCTCTGGAAAGCCAGAGGGTGATTGAGTCTCTAGGCCCAGGAGGAGACATTCTCACTAAGACTCCACCCGAGTTAAACCGGATGATCAGTACCTTGGCTGCCAGAGATCATTCATGGGGGTAAAACACCAGAGGTAGGAGTTCCCAGGATCGTGGTGTGCACGCCATGGAGGCTAGATTCGGGCTAGAGAGGGAGGTGGACGAGTTGGTCCAGACATTGAAGCAGCCCAACAGTCTTATTCTGGGCAGAGGTTTGGCCGGGCCTTCAGTTGCACAGTGCAAGTGGTGTGAGAGTTCGAACCATCTGGTTGAAGACTGCCAGGCTATGAGGGAGTCTTCTACACCCCAGGAGTAGTTGGCCTTCATCGCCAATGCTCGGCGCCTTGACCCTAACAGCGGGACATATAATGAAGGATGGCGCCAGCATCCTAACTTCTCCTGGAATAATAACAACACCACTAAACCACCCGGTTCTCCAGCACCAGCTGGTGGTGTTTAGCAGAGGAAGATGTACCAGCTCAGATAGGAGCAACCATTTCAGCAGCCGCAGCGCAGTATGTCGAGCCACAAGCAGCTCCAGCTCTAGATAATCAGGCGAGCGAGCTGAAAAACATCCTAGCGGCATTCATGACTACCTGCCAGGCGAATTTTGCCAAGATGGACCATAACATCGCCACACTGGAGGCAGGCCAGAGGAACCAAGGTGCCATATTACAGGACCTCCAAAATCATATTGGAGGAATAGCTCATCATAATAATACCAGGGCACCGGGAACTCTTACTGCCACCACCGTCCCCAATCCCCGGGAACCTCACCAGCAGCTGAATGCCATCACTACCAGAAGTGGCAAGCCAACAGCGGCTGTACCTGCCCTAGCCAGGCAGGAGGAGGCACTACCTGCCTCAACACTTCCAGCCGATGATACAAAAGTGAGGGTGGAGAAGGAAGCACCTGCTCCCAAGCCACAACCAGTGGTGAAGGAGCATGTTACCCAGCTTCCCTTCCCCATTCGACTACACAAGGACAAGCTGGAGACTAAGTTTGCCAAATTCATGGCAGTGTTGAAGCAGGTCAACATCAGCCTGCCGTTCGTGGAGGCACTGTCGAAGATACCCAAGTACGCAAAATTCATAAAGGATCTCCTTACCAACAAAAAGCGACTTGGGGATCTCTTGACAGTGAGGCTGAGCGAGGAGTGCTCGGCCATCCTGCAGAGCAAGCTTCCAGAAAAGCAGAAGGACCCAGGTAATTTCACTATCCCTTGCTCCATTGGCAAATTACTTATAGAGAGGTCCCTGTCGGATCTAGGTGCTAGTATCAATGTTATCCCATACAAATTGTTCAAAAAACTAGGCCTAGGTGAACCCAGCGCAATTAAGATGAGTATTCAATTAGCTTATCAATCTGTGGTTCGTCCTAGGGGTATAGTGGAAGACCTCCTAGTTAAGGTTGGCAGGTTTTGTTATCCTGTGGATTTTGTTGTCTTAGACATCAACGAAGACACAGAAGTGCCCCTTATTCTAGGAAGGCCCTTCCTGGCCACCGCTAGGGCCCTCATAGACGTACATGATGGGACTTTGGTTTTGAGAGATGGCGAGGAGCATATAACTTTCTCTATCGATAATACTAATATGCCTGCTGCCTCGCCTGTGCATGCTATTTCTCACCAGGTGCACGAGCCTGTCGTGAATCCTTCTGTGCCTCTCATTTTGCAAGATCCCCCTCTCAATCCTTTGTCGCCACTCCCATCTGCCTCATTGCCAAGCAAAACAATCAAGGAGGAGTGGCGGCCGAAGTCGCAGGCTGCTAAGCCTACTCGGAAGAAAGATGGCGACCACTATGAGCTGGTCCCACCTCCTAAACCACGACCACCCTGGCCATCCGAGTATACACTCGCTTGCATCCTTCCGGATGGCCAGGTAGAGTTGACGAGTGCTGGTGGTCACACCCGTCATGTGCATGGCCACCATCTGAAGTTGTACCTCAAGAGCGATGTGGATCCGCTCTTGGAGGCACCTTTTTCTACACCTCTCTAAGCATCCACCCTACTGGCGTCCATCTAAAAGACAGTAAAGAAGCGCTTGTGGGGAGGCAACCCCACCAAGTTTGGCATTTCAGTCCTTTTTCCTTTTCGCTTTTATCGTTTTTTTTTTTTAGTCTTTGAGTGTGTCTGGAGTTTGTCTGGAATGTATTTCATGCCCCGGATGGTTTGTTTTTGTCTGTGGTGGTGTTTATTTTCGAGACGGTGCACGAATGGTTTTGGCTGTCCGAAAATGCGGTTTAAAAGTTTGAGAAAGGGGCTCTCGGCAGTGTAATTATGGGCAAGGGGGGCTAAATTACGGTCGTATTTGCTTGTCCCCCTATCCGTATTTCAGTCAGAACAAAGGAGGAGCCTCGCCAGTGCAATTACGGTCATAATCCTGCTCGTAATTGACACAAGGGGGCGGTTGGCTCGCGGAAGCGTAATTACGGGCTGACCAGGGGCTCTGCGTTTGTCTTTCTTTCTAGAATATGACTCCATTTTGTGTTTCCTTTTCTCTTGTTCTGTTTATTTAGATTGTAGACTTGGAACTATGGTTTCTTTCACCCAATGTGTGTGTGTGTTTTGATGACTCTAGCTCTGTGCCAGTTGGACTGGTCCTTGTCCAGTCCCCTGCTCTTGACTGGTCCGCCCTCCAGTCACCGTTCCTGACCACTCTTTCACGGTAACATCGTTCCCCTTCCCTCTACTCTATTGAGGGCAATGTCGAACTTAAGTGTGTGTGGGGGGGGGGGGTGCTTTGTCTTTGTCTTTGTTGGAACGTATATATGTGTGCTTGGAGCCTAGTCCGCTGTCTAAATCTCGAGATTTGAAGGCTCCAAGTACTGCTGTTTGCTTGATCATATTGACACTGTGGGTTTAATTGGTGAATCGCATGGATTTCGAATTGATGCATGAAAACTAGATTCTGACTAGGACAACCTATAACGATAACTGAGACGCGCAGTAGAGTTGTATAGGGGTTCAGTTTTTCAATTGTTTGCTTACCAATTGTGACTTGGATTGATCACTTATTCTTGACATTCGTTTATGCATCTAGTTCAGGGAATCAGAATGAGAGATAGAGCATATAGGTAGCCATGTGAGATTTGAGCCTGCTCGTTTCTTTCTTGTGCGATAGATCCCTCTTCCATGATGTGTAGCATTCACGTTGCCATTAGCTAAGATGATGGAGGCATAGGAATAGCCCACGACCAAATTGACTGTCCTAGTGTGTCATACCCCCTAGTTAGCCCCATTGAGCCGTGTACTTTCCTTTCTTTCGGTCTACACTGGAAAATCACCCTTTTGCATCTTTTAGAAGGTTCCACAGAGTGGTTTTTGCATGTTCTCTGCTATTTATGCGAAATATAATGTGAGGGTTGGAGGTAATGCTTAAAAGTTGGGCGTGTCTTTGAAAAATGTGCAGAGGTGGTGGTTCTCTCCAGAAATGAAAAAAAGGAAGAAAAGAAGGAAAAAAATGAATGAAAGCTAAAGAGAGCCACTACCAAAAATCTGAATCATGCTCATTAATTAGTGTTTTTTAGCAGTCCGGCTTAGAAATACTAACATTATTGTGACCTCCTTCGCTCTTGTGCTCTAGAGAATTTGAGTAATGCAAAATGGCAGAAAGAAAGTTACTGGTTTGATTTGATGTGAATGTGTTGGGTTTGGAACTGTGGAACCTTGTGCTATGAATACTTCCACCACCTGTAAGGCCTTTTCCCCATGTCCAAGACCCTAGCCAGTCACTTGAACCTGTGTCTAAGACCTCCGGTTTAGTTAGTGGTGACATCCCGTGTGTGAACTCTAACATTTAGAGGTTGCCATCATGGTAAAGAGACGTTAGGATTTGAGAGGATAAGCATGCGCATTTTTCGCATCAAATTGTCCTGACCCCACTGGTCGAGAGTGAGTGATTTATTTCCTTGTTCTTTATGCTCTCTACCCCGGTGAAGACCTAGATGGCTTAGTCTTGATTCTGATGTCTTGAGTTTGATGCATGCGATGACTGTCTTGCTCAAGTGTTTGAGTCAAGTCTATGTTGGTTGGTGAACAGAAGGGAAACTCTTCCTTTACCCGATTTTGCTGCACTCGAATGTCTTCTGTGGTGGTTGTCCAGCTAGCTTTTTGAAGTTGTCCATATGTTAATGATCAAAAGCCAGTATGATTCACGCGTTTTGTGCCGATATGATATGTCCCCAAGGGTTGCATGATTGAGATGTTTTGAGCTTATCTTGTATCTTACTTGGTTTGCTTGGGGACAAACAAACGGTTAAGTGTGGGGGAATTTGATAGCATCGTATTTGCATGTGTTTGCACTCTTGTTTCATGACCATTTTGGCTCGAATTTGTGGTTCCGTGGCCTATTTTACGCTAGGTTGTGTTGTTTTGTCGTATCTCAGGTCCTAGCGAGTAAAGGGATGCGTAGGCGCAAATTTCAGGTCATTTGGAGGTCAGTTGGCGATTCATGGTTCAAAATACGGGCATCCCCTGCACAATTACGGGTGTAATTGCCTCTGCCTTACCGTAAATGCAATGCCGAGCCAAATCTCTGAGAATGTCTGTCGAATATCAAATTACGGGCAAGAGCAAAATGAAATACGGTCGTAATTCCACAAATATTGGCAGTAATTGGGTAACTACGACCGTAATTCCAAATACGGGCAGACCATGTTTAGGACCATAATTCAGCCCGTATTTCGCCCAAAATCGGGTTTTTGAGGCAGATTCGAGCCAAAGGAGAGGGAATCGAGTTTTTGAGCAAAAAACAGAGCTTTAGAGAGAGAAAGTGCGAAGAACAAACCCTAGGAGCTATTTGGAGTGGATTTCTCACCACTGAAGCCCAGATTGCATCCCCAGGAGTGAAGATCGACATCCCAGAGCAGATTATCCTTATCTTTATGAGTATGACTACTCTGATTTTTGTTTTCCTCTCTCTCTCTCTCTATGGAGTAGAACCTTCTCTCACTTGGGTATGAAGAACTCTAGTTCCATGTGTTAGGGATCTTGATTGTAATGACTTGGGATTGTTATACTGATTGGTTATAATCGATTGATGCATGATTCATTGAGTCAATTGAAGTCTGATCATCTTTTCTTGATTTCTGCTGCAACCTAAGATAGATAGAATCTGATTAGGTTGTTAGAGCTTCATCAATCGGTAGTGGTAGATTGATTATACGAGAGTTAATCGATTTACTGCTTTGTACTGGAACCCAATTCCAGTAGTGGAGTTCTGTGCTTATTGCCTCAGCAGTCTATCCCGGTGAAGGTTAGTCGCCTGTCGGTTAGCCTGCCTGAGAGGGCTTGGTCAACTTAAGAGATTCCAAGCTACTGTCGGATCTTCCGCAGTTTAATCAACAGTTAATCAATCCAGGGTAATTACAACCTCGACCTAACTAAGGAGCTAGGGGGACTCATTCCCTAGTGACTCTTCCCCTGCTTAAGAACTTCGAACCATTTCCTGCTTTCTTACTGCTTTTGCTTAAATCACATTCATTCAACTTAGTATGCTAGATAATAGATAATCATGGAGTAGGCAGTATATCTAGATCTCGAGTTGATAAATAGAGCTTGCCACTTACTGCATTTCCGGACTGCGATTACACTTGGTCGCAGTTTGGTGTTGTGTTTTAGCTTGTCAATGGGCAATGCTAATCATTGCTAGGTCTTACGAAGATCCTCTAAGGACTTTTTTTGTTTACCTTTTGATGGAAAATTTGAGCGCCTTTTGTAGGTTTTCCTCGGGGGACAAGAAGAAGCAGGTGTTTGTGTCAGAGGTGCCGAAGAGTTGGGGTTTGACATGTAGCATGATGAGATGTAGCAGTTGCAGGTACATGCTCTAGAGGGCATATTAGGTGACACACAGTCTTTACACATTTCAGGAGACTAATTCAGTAAACATTGGGTGTTCGAGTCAATTTTGCCTGTCTTGGGGGTGCTTCGGAGATATGGGAGTAGAGTTAGAGGCCTTAGGCCTAGGTTAAATGCATGTATTGGATTTTTGTCGGGTTATAGATATGTCTAATGACCAGAAGAAGTATAGAGACCTACTACAAGCTAAGATACTGGGAGGGCGTCTATGAGTTATTGCATGGTTGATGACCATGTCGAGATGTTGAGGTTCAACACAAACACGTGATTTGTGCTCAAGGTTGAACCCCTACCACAAGCCTGGTGACCAGGTAAGTGCCTATGTTCTTTTGCACTTTAGGAGTGCCAGGTGCCTTCTATCGATCTGGAGTGAGAGCCAGAGGTCTCGTGGCAGAGGTGCTGAAGGGTATGAGGCAAAGAAGAAAAGAAACATGTGTCTGTGTCAGAGGTGGTGAAGGGTCCTTTACAGGTCCATGAAGATATGAGGTTTAGGTTGGGGCACGAGGGGCCTTTACAGGTCCATGAAAAACAAGACCTTATATATACAAGTCCAATGCCTAAGTTGGAGATTCAAGTCCCGATGTATGTGTGGGATATGGGTCGGGGGCCAAAGCTACCATATTTCTTGTGACCAGAAGGAGTATAGAGGCCTACTGCAAGCTAAGTCATCGGAAGGGTGTCTAGAACCTATCATAGGGTTGATGACCATATCGGGGGTGTTGGAGTTCATCGCAAACTCACAATTTGTGCCCGAGGCTAAGGCCTTACCACAAGTCTGGTGACCAGTTGGGTGCCTAGGAAGTTTTGCATGCTCGAAGTGCTTGGTGCCTTCTATCGGTCTGGGGCCAAAGTTAAAGGTCTCATGCTCGAGTTTGAGGTATAGCAAAGGTCAATTTTTGGGTCAATCAATATTGTTATTCCTACTGATTTTTTTATGATATATGGCCTTATTAATGGTGTCTACGTAGGAGCATTATAAAGGATAATGAGCTCAAGATCATAAATATTACATGTTTGATTTTTTCGAAAAAATATTGAGAGATCAAAATCCAATATCTTATGTACATTGTGGATGATCACCCCAAATAGTAGGCAACTGGTTAGGACTTAGGAGTGAACTTTGTTCTCGTTAATAGTAACCCAATCTTATTTTTTGGTGAACTTAATGCGATTTCATCCTTAATATTCATCCAAAACCAATAGTCATGGACTGGCCTTGTGGGCTCATGCAACAATTAAATATTGCAACCTCTTGAGCCAAGCCTTGTACGACCAGACAGTTAGTGAACATATGTGTGGCTCGCACAAAGAGAAGGGGAGAGAGAGAAATGTAGAGTGACTGAAGATAGTACAACTTCACATAGTAGAGCCGGAGCAAAGAAAATAAGTATAAAAGATTTTTCGTGACAAGTGTGATGATCTTTTCATACAAGTATTTGGGGCAAAAATCTGGAGAGGAACATTAGAAATTACATATACAACAATCCATACTCACTTTATAGCTTTTCCTGTGTATCTCACAGTTTCGTATCTCCCATTGCATGAAAAAATCCCCATAGTTGTAGTGATAATGGTAGTGTCGAAGCTCTTATTTTATATGAGTAGCCATCATTTAACTTAGATTCCTAAAACATATAACACCTTTGTTAAAATATATAGTTTGGAGAAATATGAATAAGTACATGCTCCGGGAAACACACACCATAAGTCCAGTTGCAGGTGAACTCTTTGATATCCATTATCTCATAGCAATTGGAGGATAACAACAATAACCGGGTGCGGTTAAGCTAACCCTTATGGGTTGAAAAAATGACACTCCTAGTATTAAATGCAACTTGTAAAATTTAACACTCATATTAAATACACCATATCAATTACTTACTTTAAAAAAAAATTAAACATACACTAAATAAATTTCTCTCTCCCTATCTTTGATCCTTCCTTTTCCAGCAGTCTTCGACCACCAGGCTTCTCTGACCGCTACACTTCTCCGGTGAAATCCCGTCGGCTCCCTTCGGGCACCTGCAAAAATGTACCACTGCACTGATACGTTGTACCACTGCAATTTAAACTCAGATATGAGATTTGTACCAGTGCACTGATATCGCTACCATGCATTGGTACGCTACCAGTGCACTGATACAGATATTCTATCTGCATTTAAGTGCAGTTGTACAAAATTCAGATTTGGAAATAGAAAAGTAAGATATGGAAATTGGAAACTCATTGGATAGAGGCGTGTGGGAGGAAGGCGGAGCAACAACAAGGGATGGTAGCAGCGACGCAGGAGGATGGTGACGGTAGGATGGCGACAACTGGAGAGAGGAGGATAGTGGTGGTGGAAGACGATGAAGGAGGACATCAACATGAGGGATGGTGGCGGCACAAGTTGAAGGCACGGAGGAAGAGGGCGGCGATAGTGATGTCGAAGGATGAGAAGAGCGGTGACGACAGGGAGAGGGAAGCAGAGAGGGGGCGACGGAGGTGGTGGCAGGAGGGGGGGGGGAGGAGAGGGAGATGGCTAGTGTTAGAGGAGGGAGGGAGGGGCAGATTTTGTATTAGTAAGGGATTTTTATTAATAGCAATTATCATTTCTTAAGTTATTTATTATGCCAACAATCTCCATTATTATGCCATTTATTATGCTAAATTTTTTTTTATCTTAATACCAGCCATAAGATATAGTGGAAATGAACGACATCTAGAGGGGGTGTAAAAAACCAGACCCCTTTAATGGTAGTCTTGTTATCCTGCCCCACAGCAACTTAATAGTAATCCAATCTTTGATCCACATGATTATTAGAGCACCTTTAAAATCATTATAGTTATAATTTCTGAACCATCAAGAGAGGGCTACCAAACTTGATCTCAGATCTTTTCCACAATATTAGCAGCATAAGTTTTCAACTGTTTGTACTTGGCCAACTGTTGCGCATATAGCTCCATCTTCGCTTTTGTATCCAACATATTTTTGAATAATGGAGTGTACTGCCGGTTCGACATCTAGCAAGAAAAGGGGAAAAAATGGCGAATCATTAGACAAAGAGACGAGAAAAAGAAATGAGAAAGGAGCTCACCTTGAAGAAACACGAAGAGATGGAAGACAGACGGGCAAATAATATGGGTTTATATACAAAAAATGGTGCAGCCTACTCACAAGTCACAACTACCTCATTAATGTTCCCTCCTACACTACTGCCCCGCCTTTGAGTTCCTCATCACAACCCCCTGCATTAAGCTATAACTGCCCCTGACCATTAAAGCTACGAATAAATACAATGTCTCATATAACTGTCCTTCTGTCCCCTAGGTAGCCACACATCAATGAGAAGAAGAAGAAAAAAAGAATGTAGTAATGTCTTGATCACATGTCATGCCCTAAAAACTTTCCCACATGTCCACACTCGAATAGGGGGTAAAATACTCTGGGTACCGCTAAAATATGAAAATTGAGAGAGCTATACCACTTAAGTAAGAATAGGGCATCAGATACCACTAATGTTATTGAATTGTGCATCCATTTAAAATTCCGTCCATCTACCGTTAAGAAGGACTAATAAATTATTTTTTGGCCAAAATTTTTAAAGTATATATAACAAAAGGGGGGCGGGGGAATCAAAATTTTGTCCGTCTCCAAACCCTCACCGCCCCCACCGTGACTGCGGGTCCATCTTCTCCACCAGTTGACAACATTCTTTCTTCTTCCACACCCATTGAATTTCATATCCTTTCCATTTCGTTTTTTTTTTTTTTGGTTATGAAATGAAAGTGTAGGTATTGACCTAAAAGTTGGACAATGACAACTTAAACTTGTCATTGATAAGAGATTGATAAGAGGAAAGCTTTCTTTAACTCTGAGTTTCCCTGCAAATGGATCCCTTTGTATCATGCAATTCTGGTCAATTTCTCGATTGGAGATCGGGACGGTCGTGGCGATGCTTGTCGAGGAGCTGCACGATGTTGGAGAACTGGTTCGATTCATAAAACTTGGTGATAATTACGGAGAAGGCGATGCAGTCAAGGTGGATTTTGGTCTTTCGCGAAGAGTTGGAGTTTGGTGATAGGATCGTGGAGAAGGTGTAACACCCACGATAGGCAGTGACGGGTTGGAGATGGACGAAAAATTTACTATTTGTTTTAATTTTTTCTTTTTTTTTATATATAGTTTTTACAACTTTGATCACAAATATTTATTCCTTATTGAAGGTAGATGGACGAAATTTTAAATAGATGCACAATTCAATGACATTAGTGGTACCCGACGTCGTATTATTACTTAAGTAGTATAGCTCCCCCAATTCTCATATCTATGTGTTACTCGAGGTATTTTACCAGTGTTATTAAAGCCGAGCCGCTCGGCCCAACCGGTAAAACCGTCACCCGGTCACAAAACCGGCTCGGAACAGTCTAAAAGTCGCTCCAGTTTTATGTAGCGGTTGAAGAGCGTTGGAGGCGGTTAACCGTTCGAGCCGATTGAGCCGCTCGTCCGGTTTATGCCACTCAGCCACTAAATTTAATTAAAAAAAATTGCAGAAAATTGAAAATTGAAATAAACCGAAAACGTCGGCCTCTTAAACTGAATCCTTATTTCCATTTCACAATTTCGAAGGAAAGAGATGAGCTCTGATTAAGAAATGTCCACTATTTATACTGATAACGTTTATTAGGTACCGGTTCTTTAACGGTTTTCAAACGGTCTAATGCCGGTTGGACCACTAAAGTGCGAGCCGTTCGCATTACCGGGTCATGCTCCGGTTCGGTTCTGACAACATTGTATTTTACCCTCGGAATAGAATATGGTAACTAAGGGATTTCTTAGTCACTCTTGATTTTAATTATACTCTAAAGTAGGAGTGAAAATTGGGGCGGGTGTGGATACATTACCCACATTTTGCAGGTATACTCATCCACAAATTTACAATTATGCTATCCACACCCCGCACGGTAGTGGTTAGTGGATAACCACTACCCATTGTGGGTTGGTGCGGGTTGGGTGTGGTTACCCGCACAAATCCATATTTGCAAGCATGGAGTTGAGGCCACCATTAACGTATTAGTTGTTCGTAGCTAGACTATAGTGATATACAATTGTGTTGTTCGTGGAAATATAATTTTGTATATCGATCTTACTCAACATGAAGATTTTTTTCGAGTTTAGTATTCAAATTTTGTGCCAGGGAGCTATGATTTCAGATTCAACTGACTAGGGTGGGATATAACATCTTGTACTTCCTTTCACACAAAAGCAAAAACATACAGATAAAAGTTACCAAAGGTGCCCGCTTTTAATAAATCAATTATTCTCTACTCTCTCGATTATTGTGTTTTATAAACTAAAAATTTCTCACATTAAACTATTTGGGTGCATATTGGATTTTGGTGGCTGCTTTAATTTTTTGGCCTCTCACATTTCACATGCTATTATAATACAAAGTACTATTAGTAAATAAATATAATTAGTTTGGTTATTATGAATTTTGTGGGTTAACCACTGTGGATAGTGGGTAACCACTAACAACAAAAATAATTATTTTACTTCCTAGACCCAACCCACTACCCACAACTTGTGGGTATGATTACCCATAATAGGTGTGGGTTGATGCGGTTTGCGAATTATCCAAAACCTGCAACCCAAACTTCCACCCCCTACTCTAAAGTAGGGCTGGGAATCCGGTCTCAATTTTTTGGTCAAACTCTAAACCGACCAATTACCGGATTCCAATCAATCCAATCCAATTTGCGGTTGTAGTGTGCACAAGCCCGGTCAAATCCGGTTAAAACCGGATAAAAAAAATACTCCAGCGCACCCTAGCCCATCACTGCCCTTACTCTCAGCTAGGGCTGGGCATCCTTCCTGTCCAGATTGAATCAGACCAAATTTAGAGAACCGCGGTCCAATAGTGAAAGATAATTTAGGACCAAGGACCGGACCAATAGTGCATTCGGTCCATTTGGTCTGGTCCATTACGCTGTCGTGACCGACTCGTCGAGATCTCATTTCTTGCGTTGTTGGTCGCAGTTAGGGTAGATCTGGACTGCTTGAAATCGGCGATTGCGGCGACGAGGGTGGGAAATCGGTTGTTGCTCCTCCTACTGGTCGAGCTCGTTTTTGTGCTCAACGGCTTCAAGAGCCCACGCGTCGGGCTTATCTCATGGATAACCTGAACCTCTAACGCACCGGCGACTCCGCCCCAAAAAATCCAGAAATCGAAGAAGATGAGAGAGTATGAGCGAGGGTTTTGTGGAGGTCGGGAAGAAGGAGATTGAGTGGTCGTCGATGTGCATTATGCCGGATTGGATCGGGATTGAATGTAGAGAAGGGTGGCAGCGATGATTGTGTGCAGAAGAAGAAGGAGAAGAATGGGGATGTTCGTGCCTCGGGGAGATCAAGTTTCACCAGTCAGAGATATTTCTTTTTTTATTTTCTTTTATCCCTTAAAAATCAATTAAAAAGGCTTGAATTTTATTTTTCTTAGACTCCACCTAAGCGCTGATGTGGCGCTGGCTGTGATTTCAGTAAAACACTAACGGCAAAACTAACGGAGGTTACACAAATGACATATCGAAACTTACGTAATATAAATGACACTTTCGTTAAAGGTTGGTATTTCTAGTGGTATTAGCCCAATTTTTAAAACAAAGTTGCCACATTTGCTTTCAGTATAGCCGAGGTTCTGGGTAGTGTAACGTGACACACAAAGATGTTATGACAACGTATTTTGTCATTAAGATTGTCATAATCTAGGGATTTTTGGAAAATTGTTCGTCATATTACACGACTATATTTTGTCATAACTGTATATTGTGACGACTACATTTTGTCACAAGTGTTTATTGTGACGATATTATTTTGTCATACCTGCATATATTGAACAATATATTTGTAATGAAAGGTGCCTTATTTGTCTCATGTCTAAAATAACATATAATAAATGCTACAAAGAATTTTTTTTAATTAGCTTGTTGCATCTGCTTCTTGCTGCATGCTCTTGGAGCCTTATATATTGTATCAATCATCTCTTTTAAATAAGACAAACATATTACATAGAGTTCATTTAAAGAATCCAATGGCAAAGTAAACAAACATTAACAACAAAAGAAATAATGTAAAGAAGCTACACGTAAAAAAACAAGCAACTGGAACAACAAAAGAATGCTGCATTGAAATGAATAGAACCAAGCAAATGGGGTAGATCACTCCTACAAATGTCTTTTATCGCCTTGAGCTCCAAGTTGCTACTCCTCGTCTTGCACGCTTTGAGGGGATATTGGACAAACTTGATTCATGCAAAAAAAAGACAACGCACACAATTAGAATTTGGAAAATGCCACTTCTCACTTTTAAGAGGACTCTCTTGAAACAACAATAAAGTATGCCATTTTTTCTTACACCTAGTTTTAAATTAAAGTTACTGAAATTAATGATATGAAGATATCATATCAAAACAACAAAAACTGACTAAATATTAACTGAGATATTGACAACTTAGTACATTAGAAAGGTTTACCTTACATAAATATCAAATGACGAATTCTTTGAGAGCCAATGAGAGTAAGGGATGAGCCACAATAATGTGTAGGCAAATTTTCAAGCTGCAATTAAAATAAAAAATGCCTAGACTTCATCTAAACTCAAGAAAAAGCACAAAAACATGGCTTACGAATCAAACAACTATCAATAAATTACCTTGAGATTCCTAGCTCTCTTAAAGAGTCTATGTATGACTTGGTAAGAGGCTTTACCCTCTAGCTCATCAAGCTGCCATTGGATTCACCATATGAATAATTTAATCAACCGAAACCAATGTTGTCAAAAGTGAACCGGAGTATGACCCGATAACGTGAATGGCTCGGTCTTTAGCGGTCCAACCGACATCAAACCGTTTAAAAACCGTTAGAAAACCGATACCTAATGAATAATCAGTATAAATAGTGGACACTTCTTAATCATGGTAACCATGACTAAATTAGTAAATTACACTCTTAACTATTAACAATTCCAAAACATGAGTACCAAAAGGGGTGAGACGGCCGGAGCAGGGCAGTGCTTGATTCAAGCCTCTGGCGATGGATATCAAAGGAGAAGTTGCGGGAAGAAGGGATGGGGACTGGCGAGCGGGGAACCGGGAGCCGGCAGTGGCTACAAGGACTGGGATGACAACGGGAAGAGACGAGACGGGGAAGTGACTACGGAACGGAGGAGTTGCTACGGGAAGAGGGGACGGGGATGGAGACTGGCAATGGCAAACTAGGAGCTGCTACGCTGACTAGGGATGGCGACGATGCCGACAGGAAGTGTTGACGGCATCAAGGTTTGGTGCCTCTCTTCTCCCTCTGTTCACGAAGAGTCGAAGACGAAGACTGAATTAGAGTTAGGATTGCTTTCTCAGCCCCACGATTTTGCCTTTCGTTTTCAATTTTTTTTATTAAACAGAAGGGACATAAGGGGGAAAACCGAGCAACCGTTTCGAGCGGCTCGAGCGGTTAACCGCCTCGATCGCTCGCCGGCCGCTCCATAAAATCTTAGCGGTTAAATGAGTGACCTGAGCCAGATTTGCGACCGAGTGACGACTTTTTTGGTCCGGCCGGCCGGCTCGGTCCGGTCTTAATAACACCGACAGAAACTGACCAAGAATGTGAAAGAACATTGGCCTTAAGAAACATAACATGACTGAAGTAGGGGCGTCTTCAAAATGAAGCGAAGCTCTTTTCCTACAAATTGGCAATAATTTTGAAAGCGTATGAAAATCAACCTAAACCTTGAAACGAAAATTCACTATATAATAAGCATGACCCTTGGAACACAAATCCACTACCCAATAAACTGCAAAAGAGATATGCAAACCAATCACCCGTAGGTAAATCCCTCAATCTAAATTCCTAAATTCCACATCCACAACTTAATAGGAATAGAGGATAGAATCAGGAAAGAGAGATTAGAAGAACCTCACCTTTTGTCGCCAGCGGGATTGAGGGCCGCAACTACATCTTCTTTTCTCTTTCCATCCTTTAGAAATCAGAAACCAATTCCTGACAAGCAAAAAATATTAGAACCAAGAAAAATTCGTTGATGCTACTTTTACCAAGAATGGGTCGCTAGCAGGAGAAGGAAGGAGCGCCGGCTGGAGCTCATCGTTTCATACCTCGTCGCTGTTGCTTCACATCTTTGATGCGGGCTCGTGGTTTTCTGGAGGGAGAGGAAGATGATGGCGGCACAACTGTCCCTGCTGCTTGACTTCTCGGACGGGGACCGTCGTTGTCTGGAGGGAGAGGAAGATGATGGTAGCGGGGTTGGTGGCGGTCTGGGGGTAGGGAACGACGGGACCGGTGGTGGTCTGGGGGAGAAGGAATAGCGGTAGAGAGATATCGTGGGATGAGAGGTCGAGTGAGAGGTAGAAGAAAGTGGGAGGAGAGTTTGAGAACCGTCTCTTTCTAGGGTTGTGGTGGACAAAACAACAGCATTTAGAAGCACAGAGGAAAAGGGGGAAAATTGTACCCGTCGTGAATGGAACGCGGAGTCTCATTAATGAATAGTGTGCTTTTTCCGCTGGGAAAAGGGGAACAACCCGTCCCCTTATTTCCAGAAAACTAGAATTTATTTTTCTCCCACAGCTTTCTCCTTCCCAGAATAAAAAGAAGTGCAGAGGAGGAAAAGGAGGGGTGGGCTGGAAATTGGGGTCTAAAAATTGGGAGGGATTGAAAAGTTGACAGTTAAAAATTGGACGGGACTTAAATTTGAGTGGGGGAAATAATGTGTCGACAGGGTCGATTGGTTTCCGTCTAACACGAGGTTTCAGCCTAACACAAGGAAATCTAACGAAAATGCCTTTTGTAAAAAACGAAACCATTATATTATGACGAACATGCCTTTTGTCAAAGCCGAAGCCACCTATATTATGACGAACGTGCCCTTTTGTCAGCTCATCATGGGATTATTTCTATCTATTGTGACAAAATATTTTGTCATTTAAACAATTCAGGAAGACATAATATGACAAAAGCTACTTAGACGATATAATTGGTCACTTTTGTGTCTCTTACATCCCGATATGGGATGCCTATTTTGACAAACTTAATAGTAACACAAAATATTTTTCACATTACTCACTTTAAATGACAAACTATTCTGACAACAAGAAATTTGTCACTGTTGAGTCTCTTACATCCCGATATGGGACGCCTATTTTGACAAAATTAATTTCGACACGAAGTATTTGTCACATTACTCACTTTAAATGACGACTTATTCTGACAATTTTTTTTGTCATATTAGGCATACCAAATAGGACATATATTATTTTTGTCATATCACCGTACATATTGTGACAAACAGAAAATGACAAAATGAAATTTTTATCGTAATAGGCTGAATTTGTTGTAGTAATATACAACCATGTTGTAAAGGCACAATTTAGATAAGTTGATTTTCAGTGAGGGACCTTGGTGCATTTTTGTAGCATCGCAGTGCTAAGACAAGATAACAGTGATGGCTCGTGGTTTAGAGCCACAATGCAACCCATAGAGATCATAGTCATAGCCATGGAGTGAGCCTGTCAGGCTATGGTGCAACAATGTAAGTTTGGGGCTCCATGAGAATGATTTTGAGAAGTATTATGCTCCTAAAAACATCTTGGTTGCAACCTTGTGGTCTCTAAATTAAAACAAAGTTGTGATCTAGCACAGTTGGTGGCTCGTGGTGCAGAGTCATGATGAGCCCTTGCAACGTCATGGTTATGAATCCATTGATGTTGTCTCACTTTATGGCGTCATGGTCTGATCTGGCTGGTGGTATGGAGTCGTAAAGAAATTTTTATAGTGTGGGCTCGTTATTCCATGAACTGTGACGCGTGAACGTTTCACGGGTCGGGATTTCGTAAGCGAGAAACTAAGAAAAACTGAAAGAACTAGTTTATTATTTTCGGGTGAATAAAACGTAGAGGTAAAGTACATATTTATAGGAAAAGTCCCATAACCCTCTCCTTCTCAAACAAGGAAACCCAATCCTAAACCAACTCCTAACCGATTACTTCCTATCAAGAAATAATAATAACACAAAATAACCAAAAGAATATCCAAATAAACAATAATAATAACAATAACGAAAATTAGTTTAATGACCCAAACGGTCAGAAAACATGCACTCATCAATCCTCCCCCCTTCAAGCGAACTCGTCCCGAGGTCGCGCAACCTCCTCGACCCATTCCTCCATTCCACCACTGAAATCCCTGATCAGAGCAAACACCTGGTTGTTAGCACAACGATGGCCAATGGTAAATCGCTCGTAGCAATTGTAGCAGAGATCATCACGGCGACGCTTAGCAGCTTCCTCCGGAGTCAGATGCCTAAAGACTCGCCTCCCAGTTGGCGGCGGAGCTCGATTTTGCGACGCAGGAGGGTGCAGAGGTCCAGTAGCTGGGGTGGCGGCTACCTTGTGCGGCACCGGGACAGGCACACGTAGTCCCCTTGCTGCCCCATGCTCGAGACGGATCTCCTCATCGCGGATCTTTGCAAGACGATAGGCTTCGCCAGTATTTCGAGGCTCAAATGCAAGGATATAAGCTGAAATTTCTGGTTTGAGCCCGCCCGTGTAGGTTCCCATTACAGCTTCCTTACTCCAACCACGGTAGCGGTTGAGCAGCTTCTCGAATGCCTGTTGATAGTCCTTTATCGTACCAGTCTGCTTGATTTTGGCCAAAGACTCATGCCTAGCGGCCTTCTCTGATGCTCCATTGCGCTTCCAAAATTCGGCTTGGAAATCCTTCCAGTTCATCTCCATACCATCCTGCCAGAACTCCTCCTCAATCCACATGATCCACTGATTGGCATCTCCTTCCATGTGGAACGAGGCTAGTGCAACCTTCTGCTCCTCGGGAATTGCCTGGTATATGAAGTATTTCTCTACCCGAGCTAGCCATCCGGAGGGATCTTTCTGCCCGCAGAATTTGGGAAATTCCAAAGTTGGTGATCGCCCCCGAAAGAGTGCGGCAGCCGCTTCATCCCCTGCACGAGCCTTCCCTCGCTCGTCAACCCCGGGATTCGACCCGCTCGACCCGTTGATGGGTCCGATCGATCGGTTCGGCCTAGTCCGGCCGGATTCCCCGCCTCCACTCCTCGGCAACCTCCAAGCCTCCTCTCGAGCCCCTCATACCAGGTCCAGGCGGCTGACTGGTCCTCTCCTGCTTCTCGGATTGCCTCCCGCCTGCACCGATCCTCCGCGTTCCTCACCTGGCGTGCGTCCCGTCTTGGTCCGCATCTCCTGGAACCCGTCATGCCTCCTGCTGTCTTCTCCTCTTGCACGGTTGCGTCGTTCATCGAACTACCCCACTCGCTTTCCCTCATCGTCTCTAAAGGCCAGGTTTCCCCAGGCCATCCCGCTCAGAACAATGGCCTCATCAGGCCCGTGGGGTCCTGTTTGTCCTTTCGCGGCGCTCGACCTGTGCGGCGGTGGCACACTCGGAGTCCTGCCGTGACTTCCTCCCTTTGCCGAGTCCGTCTCCCCTGTCATGCCCTTCAGCTTCTCTTCCGGGGGTATTTGATCAATCGTCCTTTGATTCCCTGGCTTCTCCCGATTACTACCGTCGGGGCCGAACTTTTCCCCTCCGTTCCACGCAAGCTCCTGTAATTCCCGGCGCATGATATCTCGGAGTTCCTGCATCTCACGCCTCATCTCCCCGCGTATGGACTCGGATACCTGCGCAAGCTTCCTCGCCATGGATTCGGATTCCTGCTCAACCTTCTGCTGAAGCTCCCTTCGTCCCTAGTGACCCTCGATCTGGAGCAGGTTCTGCGAATCCTTGAGTTGGCCAATATTTGTCAGAACTGGTTTATTATTTTCTGAAAAAGTTCTTAAATAAGAAAATATTCGACGAGTAAAAGTTACAACAAAATTTAATAATATGTTCATATTTTGGTAATGTAGCTTAGTGTTACTTAATTGTAATGTTCCATGGTGCAAGAGCACGCAGGTTTGATGCTTGCCTTTAGCTTCTTTTATCAATTTTCTCAGTTCTCACTTTTTGCCTTCTAATTCTTTATCTTCTACAAATTAAATAGAGAGTTTTGAATTTTCAATCAATACCTAAAGTGTATTGTTGAATTTTTTTAAAAAAACTTAGTTTCCATTTTTCTATTAAAAAATCTTAATTTTATTTTTCTATTTGGATCTCAATTTCTTTAGTATTTATTATTTGTACCATTAGATATCTTACTTTGTTTGATTAATTTAATATATAATTTTATTATCAAATTTTAATTTCGAATTATGAAAACAACACAACCAAATTCCTAGTAAATTTCTTAATTATTTTCATGGAAAATTTTAAATTTATACATCACTTAAACTCATTCTGCTAAAGTGAAGAATACATATAATTATTTGATTCTGGGCACAAATGCAAAATTCCTGGCTTCCTCCCTGGGGATAAGGGCTATAGGTTTATAATAAGAGAAAATTACAACAACAAATAAAATGTAATCAAATATAAAAGATGTTCACTAATAACTACTGTGTTATAGATTTGTATAATACATACTATTATATTTTTCCTTTCCCAATACTCAAACTACTATTAATTTTTCTCTCAAAATTTAAGAGTGTCCCGAAACACATCTACCTTCCACTTGAGTCCGCTCATGGCTATAAGTAAATTCTTCTATATCCAATATCTCATAACAATTGCAATATCCCAACAACAACATCAACAGTAATCCAATCTTCAATCCACATGGCGATTGGAGCACCCGTCAAACTCATTAGAACTATGATTGCAAAACTATTCAGACCTTCTCTCAAAAGGCTTGTAATTTACTTATTTTCCTAATCTTATAGGCTAATTATGCCACCAATTTCTTAGGTCGCGCTCGTCATGTGATGTAAGAGCATAAATTTTGAATAATAAAATTAGCCGACCGCACCTGCTTAAGCGACAGAGAATCTAAAAATCTTGTCATCGGTGCAACACGGAATGGTCCAGAACTAACACTTCATGGGCTTGGACCCATAAACTCTACGAGCCCCATTTTAAGCTGGGCTAGCTCAACCCTTCAAATCAGTTCCAACCATTCTTCTTTACATTCACACTCGCAAATGATTTATCACATGCAAAGAATAAAATCAGGTAAATGCCACGTTTGGTCACTCGGTTGACTAAAACGTGTCATGTTCAGTCACTGAAAAAATTTAATATCAATGTTAGTCACTCAAATTTATAAAACGGCTCACGTTTGGTCACATTCCGTTAACACCGTTAGTCATTTGCTGACGTTGCTAACAGAAGTACTGAATCACCTAATTTTAACCCCCACAAACCTGAACCCTACTCGCCATATCATCTTGCCTAGCCCAACCAATCCAACCCATTAACCAAACCCAACCTAATAAAATGACCCACTTAAATTTCTAAAATGAACCAGATCTCAAATTAAATCCCTAAAATAATAAAATGTTATCTTCTTCCCACTTTCTTCCTTTTCCGTTTCTTAAATAGTCACCGGCGACGAGGGAGAGATGGAGTCAGACTGCCACCTCCGACTCCTACCACTGCCCGACACCGGCTCTCTCTGACAATGAGCTTGGCATCATCTCCCTCACCTCGGTCTCATCTTCCCGCATCCTCACCGTTGTCATTGTCCATCACCAAATGGACAATGACGACGGTGGAATTATTAGTTCCCACTGTCGCGTCAATTGTCCGAGATCATGCCATGCATTGAGGAGGAAGGAGTTAGGGATTGCAATTTGGAAGATAGAGTCGCCGACAAAAGCAGCAGTAGCAACCATCTAATCCTACTGAAGCGGTCCTACTCATTTGCATATGAGCGGTCGGAGAGGATGCTGGTGACAGTGTCGCCATGGAGATCGAGCAAGAGATCATCAACGTGGAGCAAGCGGTCGTCGAATTCCAAGCCCAGATTTTTCTTTTCGTTCATGTACTTCTACAGATCAGGAATCAAATCGCCCTTCTTCAAACAGAGATATGGAGGCAGGGGCGGTTTCTTCCCTCTTTCGGAGCGATTCCCCGCGCACCACCACCACGGTGGCGGTTCTTCGAGACGGAGAGAATGCATGACGAGTTCGATGTTCTTGAGCTTCTCCTTCGACGATAGATCGTGCGAGTTCAGCCACGCCGAGGAGGCGACGGGGAGCGAGAACAAGGAAGCGAAGCTGCTGCGGCGGGGGAGGGTGGCTAGAGGAGAGTGAGGGTAGCGGGAGGAAATCGATGGCGAACCCGAGTACTCGACCGTTGCAGAGGATGAAGGAGATGCAGCGGAAGGTGTTGGCGGGCGGATGAAAATCGGAGTATGCGGCGGGAGATCTGTCGACGATGGCGTAAGCGATGGTGGTGGTGAACAGGTGAAATAAATCGACGAATCCTAAGGAAGATTTCAAGAGGTCGATGATGGAGATGATAACGGAGAAGGAGTTTTACAATGGCAATGAATTGGAAGAATTGCTGCAGTGTATGTTGTCGCTAAATTTGAGACAGTAGCATGAAGAAATCGTGGAGGCCTTCTTCTCTATTTGCGGGAGGAAGCGAGGGTGGTAGATTTGGATAAAGAAGGATATGGGAGGAAGAAGGTTTGGATTGGGTCAAATAGAGAAACATTTAAAGGGTTGGGTGATAAGTTGAGTTTGTTTTAATGATGTGGCAGGTTTTAATGATTTGACAGGTCAAATTTTATTTTTGTTGGGTTAAAGTCGGCTGATTTGGCGATTTCGTTTGCCACATTAGCATTTAATAACACTAGTTTTTTTTTCTTTTCGATAATGGTGAATTTTATCTTTTGTGCATCTTTTTCCTCTTTATTTATTTTTGTGCATTCTCTTTGTTAATGGACAATCCAAGTAACACATCGGAAATACAAGGGAAGTAACCCTTGTATATTAGTGTCCATCGAGCCTAATTAGTACGAGGCCTTTTGGGGAGGATACCCAAGAGTAAAACCGTGCGGGTTTGGCCCAAAAAAGACAATATCATACTAATGGGCTCCCCCGATTATGACAAGTGGTATCAGAGCCTTGTTTAGGTCCAGGGTGGTGAACGCCAGTTTGGTGGACCCTTGTTCGGTGACCTCGGGATTTGTGATCTGCGTCTGGTTTGGTAGATCCACGAGAGATCCACGTTTGGGCTGCATCAGGTCTGGCGGATCAAGGGAGGTCCGCGTCTGGTTTGGTGGATCGACGAGAGATGCACGTCTGTTTGGCGGATCAAAGAGAGTTCCACGTTTGGGAAAATCCTTGTACCGAGAAGCCCATCGATATAAGGTGTCTGGCGGATCAAGATAATCATTGAGGTGAGAACATGATGTTCGTGGTTCTTGTCGTGAGGGGAGGATTGTTATGGGACAATCCAAGTACCACATCGGAAATACAAGGGAAGGAACCCTTGTATATTAGTGTCTATCGAGCCCAATTTGTACGAGGCCTTTTGGGGAGGATACCCAAGAGTAAAACAGTACGAGCTTGATCCAAAACGAACAATATCGTACTAATAGAACACCCGAGTTTGACACTCTTTTATCTATATCGATGCACTTAATTCAGTGATGCGTGTTTTATTTGTTCTTTTTCGGTTGTTAATAACTGCTTTATACGAGACATGGTACTTTGTTATTGGTCATTATGATTAACTATTATAATTAAGTTCTACATATGAAGAAGAAGAAGGGTTTCTTCCTCGACGGGATGAGTCGATTTTCAAGTTTTGCTGAAGTATCAGAGTTAGTTTGTTTTCTTTTTCAATCGAGTTGCCTTCAGCGGGTCACAAACCCTAAATGCCAATACTTCTAAAATTTATAATGTATCAAGTTAGTATGACATCCAACATGGTTGTCAGTTTAACGATGATGGTATAAAGCATATACTATCAAACTATCACAAACAAATTTAAACAGAGTGTGAAGGAAAGTCATGTGAGTGAGAGTTGAGATGAGTAACAATACTTAAGCTCACGATCAATTTCAGAGGTATGTAACGATATTTAAACTTGCGATTAGTCCCGGACTAAACCGACATAAAAGTTAAAATATAGGGACTACTTCACAAAAGAAGTCGCATTTTTTTTTATTTTTATGAATAGAAGTCGCATTTACCCTGCCTCGAAATGAAAAAAAGAAGAAGAAAGGAAACGGAACAGAAATTCAGCGGCGAGCAAGACAAAAAGAAAAGGAACAAAAAAAATAAATATAAAATAAATAAAACAAATAAACTGAAGGGACTGTTTTAGAGAGAGAGGAAAGAGAGGGGAAGGAAGAGGAGAGAGAAGGGAGAAGGGGAACGGGGGAAAAACAGAATGGGTAAGGCGGCAGCAACGGCGGAGACAATGACGAAGAAGCGGAAGAAAAAGGGACGGCCTTCGCTTCTCGACCTCCAAAAGCGAGCTCTCAAGCAAGAATTGCAGCAGCAGCTGCAGCAGAAGAATCCTCCGCCCAAGAATCGCAATCAAAACCCTGCTCGCCAAAACCCTAATTCCCTCCTCAATTCCCGCCGATCTGCCCGCCGGAACCCTCAATCTGGCGGCGAAGATGACTACGGAGATGGCGATGACGACGAAGACGATGATGAGAGGAAGGAGAAGAAGCACAAGCTTCTGCTCGGCCTGAATTCCCAGCAGCAGCAATCGAATCCCCTTTTCCGTTCGAATTCCTCTGCCTCTAATTCTTACGGGTCGGGTTCCGATAATCCCGAGGCGGCTGCGTTGGCCATCGTCAAGCACCGCCAGATCGGAGGTGTCCGCCTCGGATCTGATGAAACGGTGATTCAATAAATTCCCCGATCCCCGTCAATTGATTAATTAATCGAAACAGGCCCCTTTTTTGTGCATTTTGCAATTGTGAATGTGGGGATTTTCGCGGGTGATTTTTCAATTTTGTGGGTTGCTGAATTCGAATAGGCGTGGAAGTTTTTGACTGGGTCAGGGGTTTTTCTGGTTTATTTTTTTTTTTAAATAAAATTTATCATCCCCTCTTTTTATCCTTTTGGAAATTCTTGGTTTTGTTCCCCATTTGATTTCCTTTTTGTTTTGTGTTGAATAAATATATATATTCTTTTTCTTAGTGTTTTTGTATTGAATGAAACTTCTGATCTTAAATAATGGAGTGGAATGGAATGAATGAATGGTAAGAAAGATGCAAAAGAAAAGAGTCCCCTCTTGTCTGAAAAATAAAGTTTTTGTTTGTCTTTTCTCTAATTGAGATGTTCAGTTCCTCTCAGTCATTTTAGCTCATGTACTTTCTTCGCCTTTTTACTGTAACTATTGCTCAGAGCTTCTTCTTCTAACACAGAAGAGAAGATGAGATGAGATGAGATGATAATGATATGATATGCCAGTTCAGTGGCTACCTTCCTCTAATTTTAGTTTATCCCTTTTTCCCCTTTCCCTTTCTGCTTTTCCCAGCTTGGGATGGGGAGAGTTTCGAAGGAAATCTATGCTGTTGTTAGTGTTGCTGTTATCTCTGTAAAATTGAGTATTATATATAATGGAATGTGTTGCTGGGTTTTCCCTTTTGCAGGGTGAAAAGTTTTGGAAAGCGACGGACACTCTTCATGGTATGGTTGGTTTCAATCAGTCTTCAAAATCCATGGAGGAAAAGGCGGTTCCTTGGACATGAAATATTTATATATTTTTGTGGGTTTTCTCATCTTGGGAAAGACTGTATTAGTAATTAATTGGTGAACTCATTCCTTTGTATTTATCTATCTGTACAGGGTTATCAGGGGAGGAGCCTGGTCCCACGACGACACCTTTGCCAGACAAAAAGTTGTTGGTCTTCATTCTTGACAGACTTCAAAAGTGGGTCTCTTGTTTATAAGCTTCTCAGAGGGATTTTTTTTCTTCTCTCTTCTCCATTTCAATTTTTTCCAAACGACTCGCTTATTTTGGTTTTCCTTATTTTCCCCACCATTGACTGTTATTCGGTTCTTACTGGTATTTGTCTTTTGCAGAAAGGATACCTATGGAGTTTTCTCCGACCCTGTGGATACAGAGGAGGTTAGTGCATTGATTGTATATGTGTTGAACGTACTCTGACAATGCCACCCTCTGCTGTGCTGATGTTTCGTGGTCAATTGCTTTTGTTACAGCTTCCTGATTATCTTGATATCATTGACCATCCCATGGATTTTTCTACGGTTAGGAAGAAGCTAGATGGCGGGGAGTACTCCAACTTGGAACAATTTGAGGTTTGTTTAAGAAACTCTAAACTTTATCCTTTCTTGAAATTAAGTAGACTTCTGCTGGGTAAGTTTTTGAGGGGATAGCTTGAATATGCTGCCAGAGTAAGTTTGCCTCAAGCAGGTTTCGTATAGGCATCTCTAGAGGTGTTCTGTAGATGTAAATTGAGTCCTTCTACTATTTAAGATGTAACTTCGGATGCAGTCAAGTATGTAGAAGAATAGCTTGAATATGCAGCCAGAGTAAGTTTGCCGGAAGCAGGTTTCATATAGCTTTCTCGAGAGGTGTTCTGCAGATGCAAATTGGATCCTTCTACTTTTTAAGAACTAACTTTGGATTCAGTTAAGTATCAAGAAGAATATCACAGCTGCAGATGTTAATACTCTCTGTTGTTGGTAGAAGAGAAGCATCATGCCGAACTATTCTTTGAAGGGATGTGCATGAATTCAATGCTCCCATATGAATGTAAAGTACGTGTGGACTTGTTTGCTTGAAGTACACTTAATAGTGTGACAGCTGTTGGGACAGCATTGCATATTAGTGTCCCATTTTGAAAACTTAAGAAGTAAAGAAATTTGACGTGAGTCTCAACGTGGTTTGACGTGGTCATTCTGCTCTTGTAGAGAATGTCGTAGAAGTTAATTAACTACTTGATCTCCTATGCAGAACATTTGTCTGTGAAATTGAAACTTACTGGAGTTTGTTATAAATTTGCAGGGAGATATTTTCCTTATTTGTTCAAACGCAATGCAGTATAATTCTTCCGATACCGTTTACTATCGACAGGTTTGCACCCCATCAATTTAGTGCTATACATATTTGTTTATCCGTGGTTTCTGTTAGAATTGTTGTTAAAAGTACTGTTACTGTCTCTCAGGCACGCTCCATACAAGAGCTAGCTAAGAAGGACTTTGAAAATCTGAGACAAGACAGTGATGACGGTGAACCGGAAGAACCCAAAGTGGAGAAAGTCGTGAGGAGGGGCAGGCCACCAGGGAAGTCAAAAAAGTCACTCGAGAAGCCTCCACTTGACCGCTTGGCAATCGAGTTCTCGTCTGATGCAACACTCGCCACCGGAGGCGATAACTCTATCGGGTCGAATGGTTATAATCTCAGGAAAACGACGTTGTTCAAGCAACCTTCTGATGCAGTTTTGAGAATCACTAATGGGCCTCACAATGGGGAAACGAACGCTTCGCAACCCGAATGGGAAAATGAGTTTCCAGGTTTAGGATCATTAACTGCCTAATTGAACTTTCCTCTTATGCTAGCCTTTCAAGAAAATTAAAGTTCATTTTTTTTTTAATGTTGACTTGCAGCTTCTGTGGTGAGGGCTGTGATGAAACATTCAAAGAAAACATTAGTAGATGAGAACAGGCGTGATACATATAATCCTCCTTCAGCTTCCTCCGCACACGAGCCATCAATCTTGAATTCATTAGATGGAGAATTGAAGCAACTAGTCGCGGTATGTTGGAAATAAATCTCGTCCCCATTCTTGATTTGGGAAGGAAGTTGATTTTGATGTTTTTGCTATGGAAAGATTGCATTTTTTTACTTTCAACTTTGGTTGTAGGCAATCATAATTCTCTCTGCTTAGTTTGCACTTATATTTTTTAAAACGTCATCAGGTTGGGCTAAGCGCGGAGTATGGTTATGCAAGAAGCCTGGCTCGATTTGCAGCTGGCCTTGGTCCAACAGCATGGGCAGTAGCTTCTAAAAAGATTCAGCACGTATTGCCTACGGGAGTCGAATTTGGTCCTGGATGGGTAGGAGAAAACGATGTGGTCCAGAGTGGCCGTGTTTTATCCAATGATACTGCGTCCGATGATCCATCTAACAGTCATCAAACCCTCTCAACAGGCATAAGTACGACCCCGACTGTAAACATGCATCAGACATGGAACAGAGAAGATACAGCAGTGAGAAATGGTGCCGTTGGACCATCAACTCCGTTCAACGACTGCATTACTCCTACCATGAAGCCTATGGCACCGCCGCTAGCTCAACAGCAAATTCGAGGTGTTGCCTCTTCATTCGACTGCAGTACTTCTCAGGTTGGTGTGCTTCCAACGACACCCTACCGGCCATTTGGTGTGGTTCCGAGTTCGTACACAAGTTTCGGTCAAATACAGCAGGGGCATGCTTTCGATCCGAACAAGGGCAAGCCAGGAACTTTCAGCTCGGGTACGTCATCAGCTCCTGGCAGCAGTATACCAACAACCACGACAGGGTTTGCTGGGAGAACCGCGGGGTCTCAGGGACTACCGCCAGCACCGCTGTACCATAATGAGCAGGAGCTCTTCCAGTTCCCTACAGACCTAAACGTCGGTTTCTTGTCGCCAGGTTCGCCCAATTCGTCTGGGGTTGTTCCGATTGGTTCTCCACAGCAGCCAGACTTAGCATTGCAGCTTTGAGGGATGATTGATTTAGAGAGTGTAGGGATGGCTGGCTTACTGGTTTATTATTTCAGTTTTTCTTGTGGGGTTTTAGGACCCCGCCATTATTTGGCTCTCTTTTGAACTGACTAATATGTAGGAGGGGAAGAAGGGAAATGGGAAACAATAAGATGGGAGATTTGGGGGAGGGGATTGGGTGAAAGGGGGTATTTAAGGATTTAGGCGATGATGGTCTTTGTATTGAGCATAATTGAAGTTAGTTGTATACTCTGATGATTGGAAGGGAAAGGAGACGGAATTTATGGTGTAGGGGAGTGGGAAATCTGTATAGATTTTATGGGATTGTATCAAAATTTTAATGTGTAGGTGAAAGAAACCACAGATTAACAGTTCATATGGTGTTCTCATTTCGTAATGCTTTTCGTAAGAGATTCTCCCGTTTTGTTACGTGAGTCAATTCTCTGATTTTTGTTTTTACAAAATATAAAGTATAAACATATATATTGATTCCATCCTGAAATTTAACCAGACCAAAAATTTAAAGACACGACATGTAATCTGGTACAATGAAAGGACCTTTCTAGTTATCAAATAGACTACCCTATTACTACTCGATCTACGAATCGCACATTAAATCTAGTGTGAATAGTGAAATAGTGCACGACCTCCTCGAGGATGACCTCTATCTGATTATCTCGGGTATCTACCTGATTTATTTTTATCAATGATCACTTTGGCATTTCCTTCGAACCTCGTCTTCTTAAACCCGTTCTCCAGACACCAGAGAATAGCCTCCCGAAGAACAAGTAGTTCGACAACCATAGGATCAACATTATCATCAAACTGCACCTAGGGGTGGGCAACGGGACGGGACGGGATACCCGTCCCGTTTGAAACGGGTACCCAGTCCCATTTGGAGAGCAATCTCCATCCCATATCCCAAACCCGGATGGGTTAACGGGTACCCGTTACCCGTACGGGACGAATAACAGGTCGGGTACCCATACTACCCGTAAATACCCGTTCAATCCGACTAGCTTCCATCTTATACCTCTTATTTAGCACAGATACGAGTTCCAATCTTGTAGCTCACGGAAAGAATAAAGAGCCAGATGGAACTTTCTCTTTGATTTTTCTTCCTGCTTTCTTTTTATGTTTAACCTTGCAACAATTATGTATCTTAATGCTACGAGAGTAAGATGAGCCACTAAAATACTCGTGGCTACTCTTTCCATTCTTGCTTCTTCTGCTAATCTATTGACGACTTTCTGTGCAGGTACCAAGGTACCAGCTACAATTGCATATGCTTTATGTGCCTTTTTTAGCTTAAAAGTTCTTATAAGAATTGTGTTGTTTCCTTATGTGTTTTATATTTCCTTTATTTTTAATCTTAATAATATCATGTCAGCGGGAATTGAGTTTCATCGGCAGGAACATGAGGGTTAATATCACAGAATGAAATTAGCTCGGCATTGGGTTTGGCCATTTGGGAAATCGAATGGGGCAGCAAGAGCGGGTTGGGGGTTGGAGTGAGCTTGGTTTTTGGGCTTTTGGACTAATGGGTATAACGGGTACCCGTAATACCCAAACGGGTATTAGCGGGTAACCCACGAGTACCCAAAGTAGCGATTCTTGATCCCAAGTCTCATCCCGTAAAAAAAATTACGAGTATTTGGGTACTCGTAACGCTAAAAAAATGGGACGGGTACGGGTATACCAAATACCTGTATCCCGTTGCCCACCCCTAACTGCACCCCTTTAGCCAAGAGGACCCTCCCTTCTAGGTTCATGATAATCAATCCCCCGGCCGAGTGAAACTCACTCTTAGTTGCCCCATCCCACATACAGATAGCTGAATTAGGGTGCCCATCACCTAAGGACCTTGCTTGTGGGATGGATGACCACATGACACGGTCTACTAGCAAACTAATCCACTCCTGGTACTGCTGGTGAAATTGTTGCATTAAAGCTGGAATCCCAAGTTGTATGCCTTCAAATACAACCCAATTTCTTGATTGCCAGATCCTCCAAAGGACTGCAACAACAACCATAAACAGTTGAGGTTGATGTATCAGTAACATCAACTTTTTAAGGAAGAGCGGAAAAGTTTGAGGAGGCAAACTTTGGCCAACATATTCGAGGCCCGAATGGTCCTATAAAGCCATTGCCACTGGGCAATCAAGAAACAAATGTTCCATTGTTTCCGATTCTGCCCAGCAAACCGGACACCTGGTAAGCACCTGAACTTCCTTCTCAGTTAGGGCTTTCGTCGTTGGAAGGATATGGTGGAATATTTGCCATAAAAACACTTTTAATTTGTGTGGAATATGGGCTTCCCACAAGCAGGTCCAACTCGATCTATCCATCCAACTAGTCATGGATCGCCACAAATCATCTTGTTTATCTTACAAGACTGCAAAATTATAGGCTGATTTGACAATGAAAATCCCGTCACATGTGTCATGCCAGATCAATCTATTCTCAACATCCTGGTGAGGAAGAGGAATTGTTTTGATGGCACGACAAGTTGTCGGGTCAAATCACTGGCTAAGTTTTAGATCACACCACCTCCCCTCTCCTTGGCAAATTACCTCCGCCACATTCGGGTCTCCACCCTCTGGTAGCACCTGGAGATTATACATAGGGGGTATGGGGTGTAATCAAGGAATCCAATTTGAGCGAAGCAGTGAAGCTTCCCGGCCGTTACCAATTTGCCGAAGTAGCCCCTTAACTAATAATTGAAGGCCATACAGGATACTCTGTCATCCCACGACGGGCGAGATCGCACAGTAGTATTAAGGAAAATCCCTGTTGGGAAATATTTCCCTTTGTAAACCTAGGCTAGGAGCGAATGAGGTTCGTCTAGGATGCACCATTCAATTTTGTCCAAGAGCGCCTGATTAAAATGTTTGAATCCATGAAACCCCATTCCCCCATCGTGCTTACTCCGGCAATATTCCGTTAGGACATCCACCATATCCGAGAATGACCCTCTTCAACACCTCACCAGAATTTGACCGCGTGTCTATCTAAAAGTCGAGAGAGAGAGAGAGAGAGAGAGAGAGAGAGAGAGAGAGATAGATGGCTTAAAACAGGTTATGACATGTAATGTCAGAGCTAAATCTACTGATTTAATAAATGTCTCCTTTGCTGCCCAAGACAGTGTCCTTTGCTTCCACCTCTAAAGCCGACCGAGCAGCTGTTTCTCCAAAAATCGGAACATAGCCATTCTAGATTAGGTTATCATTGTGGGAAAATCTAGATATTTATCATGGACCCCCACATCTCTGAATACCAGAATCTGAGCAAGAAAATCTTGGTCCGACAGAGAAATATTTTAAATAAACATACTATCGATTTAGCCAAGTTAACCCTTTGGCCACCAAGTTCCTCATATTCATTTAAAACCTCAATCAGATTCTCACTTACCTGTAGAGAACCTTTAAGGAATAAATAAGAATCATCTGCAAAAAATAGATGCAAAATCTGAGGAGCTCTAGGGGCAACTTTAACCCCTTCTAGCTTCCCTTCATAAATAGCCTTCTGAAGGAGCGCCGCGAACCTCTCCATGCAAATCACAAACATGAGAGGGGATAGCGGGTCCCCCTACCAGAGACCTCTTGATGGTGTGAAAAATCCCGATGGTGTGTCATTCATAAGGACTGAAAACAACGTTGAGCTAAGACATTCCTGGATCCAGCCTCTCCAGGTAGAGTTAAAGCTCAATTTTTCCAAAACCGCAAGGAGAAATGGCCATTCGACTCTATCATATGCCTTTTTCATGTCAACCTTTAGAGCCATGTACCCTTTGTTGCCTTTGGTTTTGATTTTCAAATAGTGCATTAGCTCATGCCCTAGCAGGACATTCTCCACCATTTGTCGTTCACGTATGAAAGCATTTTGTCCCTCCGAAATGATTTGTGATAAGAAACAGGCTAGTCTTTCAAACATGGTTTTGGTTATAATCATATACACAAAGTGGCATAAGCTTATCGACTTGATTTGCCTCATGTCTTCTACATTGTCCACTTTAGAGATTAGAGTGAACCAAGTGTGATTAAAACTTTAGAGAATCGTTCTCGTACTAAAGAAAGAACCGACTGCTTCCGTCACAGATTCACCTACAATATCCCAAAAGGACTTGAAAATTTCCCAGTGAACTCTTCGGACCCAAGTGCCTACTTTGATCCCATAGAGAAGACCGTTTTACGAATGTCACTATGAAGGACATCTGTCGTAAGACTAACAATCATTTCCGCCATTACTCTACGGGATATCGGTAGATATGCGACCTTGGCTTCCATGTTCAGCACTTGATTTTCAGAGGTGAAGATAGTTTGATAAAAATCTATGGCAATGTCAGCCTTTCTTCTCTCCTCGGTGATCCATTCCCCAGTATCATTTCGTAACTCGGACATAAGTTTCGTTTTTTTCAAGCCCGCGTGAGTCTTTATTAAATCTCATGGACATGGAATTACGGCATATTTTTTTCATCCTTCTTAAGCCAACGGACCCTTTATTTTTGTTGCCATTAAATCTCATCCGCCTCCCATTGCTGACTCAATTGAGCCTCCAAATCCTCACTTTATTCCAATCAGTCGGGTGAACTAGTTTAGTCCATTCTATCTCAAATTGGAGGGTCTTGATATTTCAAAGAGAATTCGTCATACCCGCCCTACTCCAATCATAGAGCAAATGTCGTAGTTTCTTCAGTCTCTCATTCATTTCTACTTATTCATGTACAATCTCGTCTGAGTAAATATAAGATTATAGAAAAGGTAAAATTGTTGAATGAGTGTGTGATGTCATTATTTTTAGCGGTGGAAATGAGTCAAACTCAGCCCTAGTCCTAATACTATTCTAAAAACCCTGGCCTTATAGTACTTGACCACGATCGACCCTATTCTCCTTTGACCCTGTCTGTCCCATACAAGTAGGGTTAGATAGGACCGGGTCGGGTTACAGGGGCGACCCATATCATTTTATTTCATATTAGTATCAAACTAAATTTTAGAAAATCCAAATCGGATCTACACATTTTAAACCCTCCCAAAATTATGAAATTAATTATGATAATTTCAGTTAATTCCATAAAATTAAAATTACTTAAAAGCCCAAATTAACATAAAAAATGCTATGTTATTATGAAACACGAGGTATTGTGGATATCTATTGGATTCTACATTGGATGTCACATTGCATTCTATGTTGGATGCTATGTTAGGAGTTATTTACCTCCCTTAATTTTATTATGATAATGATTCATCTTTACGGCTCAATGCATCACTTTCAAGTGTATTGATAGAGAAAATTGTAAGGTTATGTATATGTGCCTATAAATAGAGCACTTCATTTGTACAAAACATGAGATAAATAAGAAAAACACTTCTCCTATTTTCTCTTGTGTCTTTCCCTCTCCACTCTCTCTTACTGTTGTTCTCCTCTCTTAGTTTATAACATACGTCCAGTTCTTGGCTTCTTCTTGCCAAACCAATCACTCACACTGTACTCAAATTTCTCAACCCTAATCACCAACGCTGCAACATTCCTAAACCCACTCCTTGTCACCGCCTGAAAACACATCCCACCATCGCTACCGCCTCCTCCAACACCCATCTGCCTATGCTCCATCATATATTTCCTCACCTCCCTCTTTATCATCTGTTGCATTGCCGGCACGAACTTCGAGTTGAACCTCAACGACTCCACTTGACTATTTACAGGTGCTGAAACATGGATCGGGTCCCAGATGGCTCACCGGCTATAACAGTGTTATCGTATTGGCAACAATAATGGTATTTTTGTGACTACAATTTACAGTAGGAGTAGCCAGAGGTGGCAGAATATGAGTCGAAATGTGTTTTCAGCTCCATAACTCAAAACTACCCCATCCTTATAGGGCAAACATCCGACCTGGCCTTATTTGAACCCTAAGAGGTAATTGGCCAGACCTGCCCATCAGGATCGGGCTGAGCGAGCCTCTTGTCACAATTCTTTTGATTAGATGGTCTTACAATGAGTGAAAAAAGGAATATGTTAAGTTGTATTCGATTGAGATTCACTCAACTTTTTGTTGAATTTCCCCGTTTGTGTTTACCGAAGATGATTTTGATTTATTTAGGGCACATTTTGTCTGTGGATGAGTGAAGAGTTAGAATATCGAAGGAAATGTAGAATAACAGAGGGAAAGGGACCAAACCCTTTGGAGCTGGATCCAATAACACCATCCTCAACATTTAACCTCAGCTTGACCAAGGTTGAGGCTTCGTGGACTCATATCCAATAATAGAACCCAGTCTGTGCCCATCCGGGTTAAGATCAGGTGACTAGGGGGGTCTTTAGTCACATGACTAAGTGAATCTCAGCCCTTCCACCTCATTAAAATTCAATGGCTCAGATTAATTCAGCTTAATGAAGGGCATGATAGTAATTGCATGATTTATTAATTTTTAATTAAAAAAAACCTAACATGCTCCAGCGTTTTCCCTCGGCTGGGTTTTCGGCGGCCAAGAATTTTCGTCCAGCGGCTCAGGGGAACGGATCAGGTCAGTAACCTTATGGTGAGTAACCATGAGTAACCAGCCCACATCAGCATGACATCAGCATCCCTCTCTCCTGGAAAGCCTTTAATTTTCCCCTTCTTAATCTTTGACGGACTATTTCTCACTCGTTTTAAATCTAAATTTAATTTTTTTTGCACAGTTAGATCAGATTAATTGTGCTCTTCAAAATGATATCCACTTTGATATATTTTTCCAACAAAAAAATTGAGCCATTTTTTACCAGTCTATACCATATGGTATTGACTGGTATTGAAATAAGAACATACCTATGGTTTGAAAAGCGTACCATGATGGTATGAACAAACCAAGACTGTAGGATGGTTGAATACATGATAATAGAAGTATATTAACTGTCATTTACGACTTTTATCATTGTGTACCATAATTTACCACCCGGTACCAGGGTGGTATTGTATGGTATTGTGGTATTTTTTTGTCATGTAATTTGTTCACCCAGAAATTTTTAGATCCAATAGATCATGATGAACTCGTCCCTTCTGTGCAAACGTTTTTAAAAACGAATTAAAAACGAAGAAAATACCATAATATACCATAATATACCACCCCGTACCAGGGTGGTATTGTATGGTATTGTGTGGTATTTTTTGGTCATGTAATTTGTTCACCCAGAAATTTGTAGATCCAATAGATCATGATGAACTCGTCCCTTCAGTGCAAATGTTTTCAAAAACGAATTAAAAACGAAGAAAATACCATATGGTATGCAGTTGGTACCGAGAGGCCAGAGTTTTTTTTTCTAAAAAAATATTGAAAATTGATATCATTTTGTAGAGCAAGATGAACTCGTTCCATCTGTGCAAAAAAAATTAAAATTCGAGTTAAAACAAAAAATATATGAGCCGATTAAAAAAGCTAGGGAAAATAAAAATGGTCTTTAATTCTCCATCCTTAGATCTGGATTTTCTAAATGATAGGTCCAATTTTGGTTATGGATGGGTTATGCACCCTATCTTGAGCCGTTTCTCAGGGATAGGGGATGCGATTGGCGGCGGGCAGGAATTTTGTGTGAGAGAGAGAGAGAGAGAGAGAGAGAGAGAGAGAGAGAGAGAGAGAGAGAGAGAGAGAGAGAGAGAGAGAGAGAGAGAGAGAGAGAGAGAGAGAGAGAGAGAGAGAGAATTATCCGACGAACAGAGACAGCGGAGGTGAATTTTTCGACGATAGTGCTGGATTCGTGATTTTGTAATGTTTATAAGTCCGGTTTGTAATGTTTATATCAGTTCAGTTTGTATCATTTATGATTTTAGTTTGTTATTTTTGTCTATTGTGTTTGTAATGTTTATATGACTATTTTGTATACATTTTAATTTGTAATGTTTGTTTTTCTAGTTTGTATACTTTATGTTGTGATTTGTATACTTTGTATTCATTGATTTGTAATACAAGTTTACTGTTTTGTATTGTAAGTAATGGTATTTTGTACTGTTAGTATGTTTTGTAATGTTTGTCGGTCTAGTTCGTATTGTTTGTATAGTTCGTATGTTTCGTATTGTTTGTAAATCCGTTTGTATGTTTTATTGCTCTAGTTTCTATTGTTCATACTGTTTGTAAGTCCGGTTTGTATACTTCATAATTTTCCATAATACCCAAACTACCCCTGACATTAATTAAATAACCCTTCCCACTTTTTAACCATCAGATTGATGTGTCCAGATCTAAGGGCTGAGAAGGGCTTAGTCAAATGACTAAGCACCCCCTTAGTTACAAGATCCGGACCCGTGCCCATCCAGTACCAACAGGCAACATGCATGCATCAAACCAAATGTGAGGAGTCTTTTAGACTGTCTAGGGTTCATTTTTTTTGAAAGGGCTAATACCACTATTAACTTTGTATCATTTGTGTCCTAAAGTATTCGATATGACATTTGTGTCCTAACGTATGATAGTTGTGTGTCATTTACGTCCTAACAATTTCGTTGACCGTTATAGATAATGGTTAACCAAACGGTCAATCATAAAATGTTGACTGTTGATTACATGGCACATATGTGGTAGCCACGTATATAACACGTCAGCTGCAATTTCAGGTTGTTATTTTCAAATTAAAATTAACAATTAAAATACAAAATACATAATAAAAAATAAAAATTTTAACAATTGAAATTAACAATTAAAATTATTTTCAGCCACATATCCTCATCTCTCCATCCCGTCAATTTGCCCCTTCCATTTTCCGCTTTCTTGTTTCGTTTTCCTCTCGGATCTAGCCTGATTTCGAAACCCTAGATTGTGAGGAGGCGGCTCTTAGATATGCTCCGCCGGAATGTGAGTGTGATGTAGATCTGGTGTTGGGTTTCCATTTTAAGGGGGTTTCCCGTCCTTCTTCTTCTTCCCCTTTGATGAACTGAACCCCCCAACCCAATCGGCGCCACTGCTGGACATGACGCCCTGTGAAGAAGCCGATGGATGCAGAGGAGAAAGAAAAGCCTCGCCCTCTACTCGCCGTTTCTTGGAATCCGTCCACCCAGAATCAATTCCCCTACCTCTCTTTCCTCTCTCGTTACCTTGGTAATATCAATTCAATCGATTTCCCCTGCCTTCACAAGATCAAGATATCCCCTGGTCACGTCCCTATTATCCCCCCTTACGATTTAAGGAGAGAGACTGCGTGAAAACACAGTCCTGTGGCGTCAATTCTCTTTCTCTCTCTCCCTAATTGCGATTTTGCCAACACTCTAAGAAATGGCAGCCGGTGGCGTCGTGTTCATTTGCTGCTGCAGGGAGCTGAGGAGCGGGTTCCCGGAGCACCTGTGCGCGGGACTACGGGAAGCCGGACTGACAGCGGTGATGGGCGGAGGAGATCTGCCCAAAGGGGTGAACATGAGGGACGCGATCCGGTGGGCAATCGAAGATTCGAGCTTCTCCGTCGTGATTCTCAGCCGCGAATTTGCTTCCTCACAGTTCCGCCTCGACAAGGTCGTCCATATCAAGGAGTAGCACGCTGCGGGTATCGAGCTTCTTGTCGCCGGAGGAAGATGTGGGTTAATCCAGCTTGGGATTGAAGAAGAGAACGATTAATTGTGTCCCAAAAAATAATCCACAAATCATATATGTTTTTGTTTTTTATTTTGTAATTTTATTTTTTTATATGAAAAATAATTATAAATTAATAATAAAAGTTCCACGTCAAATGCCACATAAGCGCTAACTAGACTTTTTGTTAAAAACTAACGGTCAACGCTAATCAACTCTAACAAAAAAATAGTTTAGGACACAAATGTCATATCAAATATTTTAGGACACAAATGACACAAAATTAATAGTTCAAATTTCCTAATGATATTAGTACTTTTAAAACTATATTTGTCTTTGTTTAATGTCTTTTTTTCCCCTCTCCAACATCTTACAACAATGCTAATTAATCCATTTTTGTCATATGGGTTTAGGACAACCACGTAATGTCCAACTTCTGTTTCTACCAATAACCAACCATAACCATAGTCCAGTGCAATCACACCTCTTCTTCTCTTATCATTTTTTTTTATTTAGAAGGAAACTACTTCTTTGATCTTTCAGTTTATAGTGTTTTCATCAAAACAAACACCACACTAGTTGTTCATATTCATTTAATTTTTCTTTTAGGTGGAAAATGGGCAGATAAATAAAACCACTTTTTTTTCTAATGAAAACAAATCATTGCATGAACTTCAACAAATGCTAACATGAAAATGGTACACAATATATGAGGTCACGATAATTCTTTTATGAGAAGGTGCTATAGGTTTTTGCTTTTATAGTACAACTTAAAATTGTACATTTATGTTATGGTACAACTTCAGATTGTACCTATACTTTTTGTGCAAATTCTTTTACGGTATAACTTGAACTTGTACCTTTATGTGATGGTACAATTTCAAGTCGTAAAGTTGTACCATAACATAATGGTACAAATTACTTTATGGTACAACCTAAACTTATACATTTAATGGTATGATACAACTTTGAGTTGTAAATTAAAACACCAATGCTATATAGCAGAGTAGAAGTGCTCTTCTTTTATATGTTATTTATGTCTACTACAATGTATAAGTGCGCGTATGTTGGCCCAACAAAGCACTATAAACAATAGTTTGACATTTCACTTTAAAAAATCAGAGAAAAACTTATCTCTCTGTTTTCAAACAAAATCCTTTTATCAGTTGATACATTTGCTTCTATTGTTGTAAGTGAGTCCCAAGTCCCAACTCCGACAACAAGACATTGCTAATATTTGTAAGGGTTAATAATATTTTGTACCCTTCTACTATTTCAAATTAACAAACGTACCTCTCTACTAAATTTTTATACAAACATACCGTTCTAATATTAAAACGTAACAGGTATACCCCTCCATCCAATTTTCTGTTAATTAACCGTTTAGTGGGTTCAAAATTGACCGAAATACCCTCATTTTAATTTTTTATAATTTTTTATTACAAGTCAGAGCTCAATTAAAAATTAAAACAAACCCTAAAACCTATCACCATTATGTTCGACAGAACCCTTCGGTATTCCTCAGTCATCCGCCGCCGTCGACGTAGAGAGTTTCACGCCAATCAACCAGGCAGCACCCAGCTTGTCCTCGACAGCAGCTGGAGCAGGCTTCAGCGGGCGGCGAATACACGACGCTGGAAAGCGACGAAAAGCAGTGGGTGATCGTTTGGTAGGGGTGAGACTCGACGAGTCCGCTGCCAGAGACTTCTGCTACCCCTCTGCGACGGTAGAGCTAATGAGAACATTATTTTTGTGTTGAAAATCCATTTTGTAAATTGGTTGCTTGTGCTCACCACTTACTATTGATGTATGAAATTGAATTTGCTTACTGATTCTGTAACTCTGTAATCTTTTTCCGTATTCACTGTTTGCTTGATTTACTGTTTTGAAAACCTCAATATATATCTTGGTGGCTTTTCGCAAGGGTAATCTTTCGTTGTGGTTTAATAAAAGGTAAAATGGAGGGAGAAGAAGCTGCAGGAGTCGACTCCTGGAGAAAGCTGGATGGTTTTAGCTCCAGCCATCCAACCGCCGGCGAGGAAAAGCACGGTGCAGCCGCTGCCGAGGGCAATTAAGCAGGCGCGCCGGAGTGTGGGCAGTCTTCGACGGTTGCGGGTTGTTGAGGAAGACGACAGGTTCCTAGGTGGAAGAGAATGATATGGATTTCAGGGTAGATTTCAATTTTAATTAGGCTTTGACTTGTGATAAAAATGATAGAAAAATAAAAATAAAAATAAAAATAAATGAGGGTATTTGGGTAATTTTTTAGTCTACTTAACGGTACATTAACAGAAAATTAGACAGAGGGGTATGTTTGTTACATTTTAATACTAGAAGGGTATGTTTGTGCAAAAATTTAATAGAGGGGTAGGTTTGTTAATTTGTAATAGTAGAGGGGTACAAAATACTATTAACCCTATTTGTAACATTAAACTAAAATCTAAACTGAAAATGAGGATAATGCTATCTATGAGCACTGACTTACCTATGAGTTCAATGATGGAAAACCATATGTTTATCAATACTTGACAATATCGCAACGATAAAACAATCAAACTCACGATCATTGATCAACTGGCCTTGGATTCGATTCTGGTAACTCCTCCTTCCTCATGCAAGGGAAACTATATATTCACTACCATCAACAGGAACTACAACGTTGTAATGTATATAGTTATAGTATATGAGTAATTGAGGTTAGCTCAGTCTGCTAAACTTAACTAAATATCAGCCCATGGCCAAAATCAGTTTTTGTTTTTGTTTTTTTTTACAAATTACTCCCCGCCAAACCCTTTTCACCTAATTACTTTCTAGTCCTTCACAAATTAACTCCCGGCCAATCGAGTCCTTTTCTTTTAGTTTCACCTCTGCCACGCCATTCTATACCCTCCTCCTCCTTCCGCAGTGAGGCCGCCGTACCACCGCCGCACCAGCGACTTCAGCCGATCGTCCCTCACCTCGCAGAACCGCCGCTCCCAATCCCCCGGCTTCACCGGCTCGAACCCCAGTCCGGGGGCCCGATCCTTGGACGCCGGATTCACCGCCCTCCTCCAATCGACCACGTACGCCGACACCCTCCGCCGGAACTTCGCCCTGAACTCCGACCACGCCTGGTACTTGTAATGGTTCACCACCGCCGCCTCCATTCCCACCTGCTTCGTCCTAAACAACTTCCCCCCTTCTCCTCCCCCGCCGCCGCGCAATCGGAAGTGATGCACGGCGTTCAGCAGCGAATCGTCGATCGCTTCCAGCAGCACGATCGACTTGTGCCGGTTGTCCAATTTCCTCCGGCAGTCGTACCCCTGGGTCACCCCGTCGGGCGGGTGGGTGACCCGACCCGAAGGCCCGAACTCGTTGCACCGAATCGTGACCTGCCCGACGACCCGGCCCGCTGATTTCTTCCGCGGAATTAGGGATTTGAGCATGCGATCCGACGGCTGAGCGGCGGAGTTCCACCGCGGGGAGAAGAGGAACTCGTCGACGTCGATGTACATCATCCAATCGCAGGATTCCCGCGCGTAGACCGCGGCGTGGGAGAATCCGGCCTCCTGCGTCTTCGCCCAAATCCACGGCACCGTTTCCACTCTATAACCTTCCCGATTCAGCTCCCCGACGACGATTCCCAATCCGTCGTCGCTTCCGTTGTCGTAGAGGAAGAATTTCTCGACGCCGATTCCGGAGTGGTAAATCACCCACTCCTTGAGGAACTTGGCGGCGTTGTACACCATCGTCGCCGCGCAGATTTGCAGCTTCGCTTCCCCCACCACGACACTGCTCCGCCGCCAGGGGGAGTAGTGCGCCACCGAAGGGACACGAACTCCGTCGGGGAGCTCCAGCGTGAGTCTGACGCCCTCCGTCACGTTTTTACCATACCCCGTCAAATCAGGGTGAGCGCACCGGAAAACCTCCTGCTCGGAGCTCGTCACGGCGGTGGTTTTCACCGCGGAATCATCGGGATTGCCGAACACGCACTTGAGCTCGTGAGCTGGACGATTGACTCCTTGCTTGTTGTTTACGCCTTTGACGAACAAAACGACGTCGCTCTCCGTCGACAAAGACTCGTACGCCAGAAATGTCCACCTCAGCAGCGGTTTCGTCGTCTTCCTGGTAGCAAAAGAAGAAGACAATTTTTCTTCTTTCCCCCCTTCTGCTGGACTCTTCCTCCGGACGAGCACCGGCGATTGCAGACGCCGGCGGCACTTCTCCGGCATCCAGCACGTGAAAATCGACTGATTCGTGGCCCGCAAGTTTCCCGAGAACCTCGCCGGGGAAGTCGCCTTGTTCGGATAAACGCACAGAAATCCCGATTCCTCCTCCTCCCCTGAAATTCCCGCCGGTCCAATCACGACCACCTCCCAGTCGGGGAACAAAATGGAGACGGATTCCAAATTCTCTCGAGCCTCCGGGACCGAAGATTTATTGAGGTGGTCGGCCGATTCCCGGACGGCGCTGTTGGAAGGGAAAGCGGAGAGGTTGGGGCGGGCGGCGACGACGGTGGGAGCAACGGCGGCGGAGGGGGAGTAGTCGAAGGAGCGGAGGAGGAGTTGGTTTGGGGAGAGGGAGAGGAAGATGGAGAGCGAGACGAAGAGGAAGAGGCAGAGGAGGAGGAAGGCGCAGCGGCCGCGCGTGGTGGTTTCGAAGAGGCGGGAGCTGGCGGCGGGGACGGGAAGGAGAAGGGGAAGAAGGCGAGGAGGAGCCTTCATGATCGAGAGGAAATTTCTCCTTTTTTTAATTATTATTGGGGGTCTGGAATTGGAATTTTGATTGAACTGGAATTTAATGGAAGGGGCTACGGCTTTACTTTACTTTGCTACTTGCCTTAACAGTAGGAAGACGAAAGGAGAGGAAGTCTGAAAGGATATAAAGCAAAAAAGACCAATCCCGATTCCGATATTAATTAGGAAACTAGTAATTAATTAAGGAGTGTTTGTATTTTTTTTTCTTAATACTTTCAATAAACTTCGAGTGTGTTTGAATTTGATATATTGATATTAGATATCACAATAAGATGAAGCAATATATCTCTCCCATATATATGGAGAATCCAACGCATTTAATAAATACTTAATTTACTATAAAAATATAAATACATACTTTATTTGGGGCTTAGGGGTAAAAAAAAGAGCTAACACTGGAAAAGTAAAGTAGAATTGAAGGGAATGATGCTTTTAAAAATGTATCACACTTGAGGACACGCAAAAGAAATAGGATGAGATTAGGACAACTAATGCTAAACAGCTCTTTAAATGGAACAAGGGATGGTAATGGTTCGGGTCGGGGCGGATAGCGCATATTCGTTACCCTACTCAAAGTAGTTTGGGTTTTACCCATATCCACATAAGAAATGGGTAGAAAAATAAAATCATGTCCATACCCGTTCGGAATTCGGGTATCCACGGTTATCCATGGATAATAATTTCTCTTCATAACTCCAACCAATATGTTGATATTCACGCGTATTCTCACATTACGTAAGAGGAAAAGTACAACAATAATTCACTAGAATGAAGAAAATTAATTAAAACAACACAATTTCACTAAAATACTATATTTATATGCTAAATATTAAATATGTTACAGAAAAATAATGATTATTTCTAGACAAAATACATATGAATGTGTATAATCGGGAGGGTTCGGGTTGGATAGTGAGAAACCTATGTCCACCCATGCAATATTTGGGTACCCACTAAAAGTCCTTCGAGTTCGGGTTTTACCCTACCCAATTGGGTCGGATTCGGACGAATATCCACAGTTACAAATATTTTTTCCATCCCTAAATGGACCTAATCAAATTACTACTTTCTTTAAACTTAATATGTAAAGTTATATGCCAATCTACTATTTAGAAAAATCGTTAAACGTTTCGAAGATGTTTCACCAAATCGTGTATCTAACATCATCGTGTATATGTAGTTTCGTTAAGATTGTCATAGTATATAAATCTAATTGGCCGCCAGTAAAAATAAGCTTAATCTGGGCATGCAGGCGGCGGCGGCTTGGCCTATGCTGTGCCTGAGTGAGTTCGATTTTTGGAGCTTGTGATGAATTCTTATGACCTACGCCTTCATCCCGAGAGAGAGAGAGAGAGAGAGAGAGCTCTTCTTTGGCAACGTTTAATCCAAATTCCAACAGCAAATAAATACCAAAGCAGTCTGTTTTGACCATGCTTAAATGTTAACGACGGTTTCCAATTTGACTTAATTATAAACCTAGTGACCGCATTAAATCCTCTCTATCCAAACCAAAATTAACCCAACTAATTCAATGCTGAGGCAATCCAAATGGTCGCCCGTCGTCAATTGTCCAGTCTCGAATTTAATTTCCTTATTGTGGTAAAATAATTGTGATAGCTTGTATGGGTTGACTGTAAGTATGTACAAATACCGTGATAATATATCTCATTCTTTATAGAGTGAGTTAAACTAAATACATTTTTTTGTCAGAGCTCTTGGTACAAATCAAATCGTTTTCCTAAGAAGGAAGTAGTAGAATTAGTCAGAACGTCCTCGAGACAGAAAGAGCCCCTTGCAGGTTTCCTCACAAATATGATAATCTTGCAGATTTCTTATTGTATTAGAGTCTAGCTAGTTCAGACTTCAAGGATTTTACGCCCTCACATGCGTTCTTCCTCTCTCATTTACCTAATCGACGATGGTTGCTACTTCAATTAACTCGTCGGTCTCCAACTACGTACATATGCGACTACCTTGTCTTCTACCTCAACCGCAATCCTACCACGTACTTGCCCCCTCCGCATTCACACACCCATACTGCATAAACCCTAATCTATGACTGGGTTTTCTTGTCAAGCTGACAAACGCTGTTAATTACGATTCATGGAGCATAATTAACTATTTGAGTAGCTCTCAGGAGCGAGAACGAGTTAGGTTTCATTAGTTGATTAGTTTCAACTCCACATTCACTTGATGAGAATTATGCAACCCGTGAACAAAGCAACGATGTTGTCTACTTTCTCATATTCAGATCTTTGGATCTCAAACTTGTTCATCGTGTCTCTTCATACCATATATGTCTTCCTTCTCCTTCTATTGGTGCCACACTAGATCATAACTCCTTTTCTCCATTGCATGTCTTTTCACCGACCCATGAAACTACATAAAACACCCCATAAAATCTACACATATTCCATAACATAACTCTCCTTATTCACCTAATTCAACCTAGTTATCTTCTCAACTTATCCCTTCTCCAATCCCTTTACCATCAATGGTAGTACACCAAACTCCCTCTCCTTCCACTCTTCCCATTGCTCTTCGAAAACCACCAAAACAACTTGTAAAACCTGTGAAAATATCCAATGGTTGCTTACCTATCATATGACACGTTGTCACCATGATACAAGAAGTATGATTTTGTAGTTGAGACAAATGTGATTCCTACTACATTTGAAGAAGCAATAAAACTGGAATGTTGAGATAACGCCATGAATAATGAACTTTAGGCATTGACAACAAATTAGACATGGGACTATGGGAGGGTTTCGAAATCTCCTGGGAAGAGGACTATAGGTAATAAATGAGTTATACTATCAAGTTTCATCCCAAAGGATCTATAGAACGATATAGAGTTAGGCTTGTAGCCAATGGCTTTACTCAAATATATGGGATTGACTTTCTTGACACATATTCATCGGTTGCCAAGTTTAACTATGTCAAAACCTTGTTAGCTCTTGCTACAACCAAGAACTGGAAACAATTTCAGTTAGATTTGAGTAATGTGTTTTTCCATGTAGATCTTAAAGAAGAAGTGTACATGGACTTACCACCTGGTATTTATGACTTTGGACATGTCTTTCGCCTCAAGAAGTCTCTATGGTCAGAAACATGCATCCAGACAATGGTTCTTCAAACTCACATCTTCGTTACCTAGATTTGGTTATACTTAGTCAAATGTTGATAACTCCATGTTTATCCATCACAGTGCAACTTTTGGTATTTCTATTCTACTTGTTTATGTAGATGACATCATCGTTGTTGGTGATAATGTTAGGTATGACAGATTTAAAAGATTTCTTGCATTCCCAATTCAATATTCATGATCTTGACAAGCTTCATTATTTCTTGGGATTAGAGAATGCTCGATCATAAGGGATATACATATCGGCCATAAGTAGTACTATACTGATGTATTGGAGGATAATGGATATGCAGATACCAAGCTAGTTGTCACCCTCATTGACATGAAAACTAGACTATCTACTAATGATGGACCATTGTTGGAAGATGTGTCTCTTTTTCAGGAAAATTGTTGGATGATTCACTACCTCACCAACACACGTCATGATCTCACATTTGTAGTCCAAAAATTATGCCAATATGAAGATACTCTCACGATTTACCATATGCATCTTGCTTACGAAATTTTCAAGTACCTAAAGAATGCTTCAGGTCAAGAATTGTTCTACTCATCCATGTCTGATCTTCTTTTTTCGTGATTTTAGTGATTTTGATTGGGCTTCATGCCTAGATACAAGATGATCGACTACATGATGTTTCATTGGGTAAATGTATGATCATTTGGAAATTCAAGAATTAGAAATTTCTTTCTCGTTCATCATCTTAAACTGAGTATAGGGGTCTTGCTCAACTTACTTGTGAAGTTGTATGGGTGAAGGGACTTATGCAAGAACTACATGTTGATCATCCCACCTTGTAGAACTCTTATGTGACGATCGACCAGTGATATACATTGCTAAAAACTCAGTGTTCCATAAAAAGACGAAACCCATTCTGATTAATTGTCATGGGGTTTGTCAATTCCTCAAGTCCAAAATTATCTCTCTCATCATCTTTGGTGCCGAGAACCAGATATAATATATGTTCACAAAGGGACAGAGCATATTTCGTCTTCAATTCATGTGCAAGCTGAATATACATAACTGTACACACTTCAAGAGATTAGCATATATATACTGGGTATTGTAGAACTCCCCGTATATATATACCTTAAGGGTTTCCCACAAATATAATTCTCTTACAAATTTCTTAACAACCACTCTATGATACTAGAAACAATAACACGGTATACACCAAATAATTTTGCACCTACCACCTTGGTCAAACTCTTTATTAATTACTCTTCTCATGGATTGCCTGGAAAATTTAGTGACCTTTCTTAATAATCTAATAGGTTCTTATATATAAATAAATGGATGAGACTGCTATACTGCTTGAGTATGTATATGATATTCAAGCTATTTTTGGTGGAATATCTTTATCTACACCATGAATTAAATCGATTTTGGGATATATCTAGCCGTCAGATCACCTGGATGAAGTCTTTACCGTGTATATAGTTTATATATATATGGGGAGTTCTACGGTACTCAGGGTGAAATTTGGGGTACCGCATACCTTGAGTAAGAAAACACTATCCAGAACTTGAATTGACTAATCTTTCGGACATGATACTATATTCTAACCCTTAAAGATCAACATCTAGGTCTTAATTCACTAAATCTTATACTTCAAGATCAATTTAATTAGAAACAATAATCGACTATTATGATTCGTCCAAATATAGGCAAAAAAATCAATGCACCATCCTAGAGTTTATAGTTTATGATTTAGATAATTAGGACGTAGGGTACACTCATTAAGGGTTAGGGTATAGTATCATGCCCAAAAATCCTGCTAATTCAAGGTCTAGATAGTGTTTTCATACTCAAAGCATGCAATACCCCTGATTTCACCCGAGTTACCTTAGAAGTCACTGTATATATTAACTATCCAATATGAAATGATCATTCTCTCAAAACAAACGCATCATCATTTTTATTATTAATCACATTAGCATAAGGATATGAAACATATACACATGCATCGTTAGCAACGAACGATCCTTAGAGTGCATGTTCCGGAAAACGACCGCAACCCAGCAAGAACCACCTAGTCTTGTCCATTTTTGGCTCCATATTATTTTCGCAAATAGCACGTAACGTAGAAAACCTAGGAAATTAATTCATTTACTTTTATGTATTGTTATTGTCGATCGTGATTCGTGAAACATAATACATAGCAAACATCAACTCGAGAAAAAGGCTAAATAGCTTACCACTTTATTAGAGACATATCGCAAAATGTTTCTTCTTCTGCTTAACCTCTCCCTTTGTACGTATTTCTTTCTCCTACTACAAAAATAGCTTTCCATTACTTTTGTAATACAAAAATATAGGAATTAAAAGAGCGTACACAAACAATGAAATTAATGAGATATAAAAAAAATATAGGTGTAATCCCTTTATTCCATTTTGAGAGGACTATTAAGAGGTTATTTGTTTTAGGTTGGGTGACTAACCCAGCTCCACGGTTACCCATCCCGACCCCGATAAAGCGGTTATAATTTATTTTTGATGGATTTTAGGTTGAGTGTAGGTTTAACCTCTTTTGAATAATTGGCGGGTTAGATTTGAATTTTTCCAAAACTCAACACACTTTCCACTCTATCCACAACCAGAAAGAAAGATGATGTCATTTTATATCTAAACTTAACACTATGAATAAATTATAAGTGTTATTAGAATGCAATTAGTATTTATGTAAATATATGTGAATAAATTTTTTGGATAATATTATGATGTTTGTGTTCAAAAAAATAAATTTTGATTATGTTTGTGAACACTGAAATATTCATGCACTATTTAAATTGAGTTGAATTTTACTATTTTAAAACTCAATTGATATTTTATCGGATTTTATTGTGTGTGCATACGTTGGATTAGATTTGAGTTTAGAGCAACCCGACTCGACCCGATTTATTATCATCCTTGATCTTCATTCCTCTCATGTCCATTCACCCTCCCTTAATATTTATCTAATAATGAAAACGGAAACAAGAAAACATAATTGCAACTTTAAGTTAATACATAATAGTTTTGTGGTAGTTCATTTGTGAAAATATTGTAAAGGGCTCGCGTTCATTCTCTTGGAACGATCCACATCTTGAACATGCCTTCACCTACGGTCAGTAGTGAAGATAGAAAATTGGTCAAAGAGTGTTTTCTTCGTATCATAATTAAAAATCAACTAAACAAAATAAAAAGTCAATAATATACTACTCAATACTCGTATAATTACAAAATAATAGTTTGGCTCAAATCGTTTATAATGAACCGCAGCGAAATTCTATACTCTGAAAGTATTGTAGAACACATTCATGGTCCAAATTAACACACAAGTTTTGTTGATCAATATATATATATATCAGTAGCACATCATTCATTCGGATTTGATGATCGTACGTTCTTTGATATAGTCCATGAATGCAAATAATCGCTCTACACTTGTGGTTGCAACAGACCGAATAAATGATAACTTGAGAAACAAATAAACATATCGATACAATTTATTTGTAATTGTATCCATTTTTTTTCTCTTTCTAACTCATCAACTCCCTTATAAGTATATGAACTTGTTATCAAATGATACATAACAAATATATTGAACCCCACGATCCAATCTTCTCAATGCTTTTTCATTTGGTTCTCTGATTACGAAATTACTTTTGAGGAAAACCATCATAGTCTCCTTTTAATTCAAGAGGGAAATACCATGTGGTTTGGACTTTACATATCTATCCCCATAAAACAACGCCTTTGATCTCTCTATATCCCATTGGACAAGTATGCTTGCACGAGGAGTTAGGCTTTTTTGAGCTTTTCTTGCTCGCCATCGATCTCAAGGTCCCATAGCTAGAGCTGGTCTCCAATTCACACGAATTATATATATACACAAAGCAGTACCGTTGCTTGCCCGAATTCCTGCTTTATTATACCTGGCTATAAAATAAAATGAAATGAAACCTTCGCCCGATAATCACATGGAACGTGGGGAAAAGAGGGGACACAATATGACTTCATTATCAGGGAATACTATAGAATAGAATCAAATAATTCTATGCTTTAATTGTGCTAAAAGTTAGCTCTTATTATTATGCGTGTTCTCAAGTACTATTCATTCACTATAAAAATATGAATTATACATATGTCCCTCGAAATTTGCTTCAACACTCTTCCCCGATCCCCATATATATCCCACACAAAAAATTATTAAGTGCGACATAAATGATATATGTAGAATGTTAGAGGGGTAATTAATACTATCCTTTGGTTTAAAACAAAACAATATCTCTCCTTCAGTTTGACTTCGAATCGCAAAAGTGAGTGGCTTTGTGGTGAAATTTATCAATGATAAAAATTATCAGAAAGTTTTTGACAACATGACCATGGGTCATCTTGGAACTGTGGAATCTCAAATATCTGTATGTTTTACATTGATGACTGAGGAGACTATTTATACATGATGGATACAGGAGCAATGCACAAACGTGGGTAGTGGAGGAATAATAGGAACTGTATAACAGAAGGTTGTTGAGGACTGATAGTTGTTGGAGTGTCTGGAGACCCGGTCTCCCTTATCACGCCCCCGCAAGTTGACGGTGGGTAACCTTCAACTTGGTCCGGAAATGCAAGAAGCGCTGTCGAGGTAGAGGCTTCGTGAGGAGATCGGCAATTTGATCCTCTGTGGAGATGTAGCGAACAAGAAGCTTGCCTGCAGCAACACGTTCACGTACGAAGTGGAAATCAATTTCCATATGCTTGCTACGGGAGTGAAAAACGGGATTGGCGGTGAGATACGTGGCTCCTAGATTGTCACACCAGAGTTTGGGTGGTGAAGGCAGGGTGTGACCAATTTCTGATAATAGAGACTCTATCCATATGATCTCGGCTGCCAAAGTTGCTAACGCCTTGTATTCTGCTTCGGTCGATGAACGGGCGACGGTGCGTTGTTTGCGAGATGACCAGGAGATGAGGTGGGAGCCGAGGTAGATGGCATAGCCGGTGGTGGAGCGGCGATCGGGAACGGAGTTGGCCCATGCGGCATCGGAGTAGCCGGAGAGTATCAGAGGAGAAGATGTGCTGAAGAAGAGACCGTGAGTGGATGTGCCCTTGAGGTAACGGAGAATTCGCTTGACGTCAGCCCAATGATGCTGTAGAGGAGCGTGCATATGCTGGGCGGTGTAGTTGACAGCCTGAGAGATATCTGGTCGAGTGAACTGGAGGTATTGCAGGGCGCCAACTATTTGGCGGTATAGAGTGGGATCTGTGAAAGGGGACTGGTCAGGTTCCTTAGTTGCCGGCGCCGCAGGGGTGGAGATGGCGTTGGCATTGGTCATCTGGGCACGATCTAGTATTGCTTGGATGGACTTTTCTTGAGTGAGCAGGAGACCCTTTGGGTTCCAAATAGCTTGAATGCCCAGAAAGTAGTTGAGGCTCCCCAAATCTCGAACTGCAAATTTTTTCTGCAGATAAAGGAGAACAGAATGCAAGGCGTTGCCTTGGTTGCCGGTAAGCAAAATATCATCAACATAAACGAGCACATAGAGGCGGAGAGATCCGCGACAGAGGATAAACAGTGATGGGTCAGTTTGGGATCCCTTGAAACCGTAAGATTCCAATGCTTCACGAAGACAATGAAACCAGGCTCGTGGTGCTTGTTTGAGGCCGTAGAGGGATTTGCGGAGGTGACAGACATGAGAAGGGCGAGCTGGATCGACAAAGCCGGGAGGCTGGTGCATATAGACATCTTCGGACAGAGTGCCGTGTAGAAATGCGTTGGTGATGTCCAATTGGCGGATCGGCCAGCGCTGCGCAACCGCGAGAGATAGAATGAGACGAAGGGTCGTCGGCTTGAGGACGGGACTGTATGTTTCGCCAAAGTCGATGCCGGGTCGCTGTTGAAAACCACGGGCGACCAGCCGGGCTTTGTAGCGCTCGACAGAGCCGTCAGCGCGAGTCTTGATCCGAAAAACCCACTTGCAGGAGATGAGGTTTTGGTCTGTGGCAGGCGGAATGAGCCGCCAGGTCTGGTTGCGGAGCAGGGCGTTGTACTCCTCAATCATCGCGGCACGCCATTGGGGATCCTGGAGGGCTTGGCGGGCAGTTTTGGGAATCGGGGGAAGAGGCGAGGTAGTGGATAAAAAAGTTTTAGGTTTTAGATTGCCGGTCTTGTACCTTGTGCGCATATGATGAGAGGGCGGGGGATGAGTCTGGGTGCGAGAAATTGGACGAGGAGAAGAAGTAGGATTGGAGGTGGCAGGTCGCAAGGGTCGGCCGACGGTGGAGATTGGATGACGGGAGAGTGTGGAGCTTGGTCTTGTGGGGGGAGGTAAGGGAATGATTGGTTGGGCTGGGATGTGAGGAGAGGAATGAGTAGATATGTAGTGGGCTGGATGGGCCTGTTGGTGGAGTGAAGATGAGGAGAAGGGATGGTGGGTTGGACGGGTGAAGGGGATGTAATGGGCCTGGTGGGCTGATTTGTGGGGAGATTAAGTGGGGAAGTGGTGGAGAGTGGTACGGGTGGAGTGGGGAAAATATAGCGAGGGCAGGGAAGGAGAGTGGGCCCAGACGAGGGAGGAGTAATGGAAATGGTATTTAGAGTGTGAAATTTGGGATCAGAGAAAGGAAAACAATGTTCATCGAAAAGAACATGACGGGATATATGAACCTTGTTTGTAGTCAGATTGTAACAACGATAGCCTTTGTGAGTAGCGCTATACCCAAGAAAGACACAAGGAGTGGAACGGGGCTGAAGTTTGTGGCGAGTGGTGGGACGAAGCCAAGGATAGCAAAGGGTGCCAAAAATTCGAAGAGTGGAGTAGTCAGGTGTTTGAGAGTAGAGAAGTTCAAGAGGAGTGCGATTGGCCAGTAAAGAAGTGGGCATTCGATTAATAAGATAGACGGCGGTGTCAAAGGCATAAGACCAGAATTTGAGTGGAACAGAAGCATGATGGAGAAGAGCCAAACCGGTTTCGACAACATGACGATGTTTGCGTTCGGCGCAACCATTTTGTTCGGGAGTGTAGGGGCAGGAGGAGCGATGAACAATGCCATGATCTTTGAGATAAGCCCCTAATTTTTGATACTCTCCACCCCAATCGGCTTGAAAGATTTTGATGGGGCGATCGAAGAACTTTTCAACTTGAGTTCGAAAATGGATAAATATGGAGAGAAGATTGGAACGATGACGAGTGGGAAATATCCATGTAAATTTGCTGAAGTGATCATAAAATAATATATAATAAAGATGAACATCGACAGACAGTTCAGGGGATGGACCCCAAACATCGCTACAAATTAAATCGAGTGGACCAGAGGCCTGATAAGTAGAAGGAGAAAAAGGTAGCTTATGAATTTTGGCAACACTACAACCATGACACAAATGAACCTCTTGTTTATTGGAGACAGGAATAGAATTGCGATGTAGAATTTGACGAAGAACACGGGAGTGAGGATGACCCAAACGTTGGTGCCAGTGAGAGAGAGTGGAGTGGAAAGCATGGGGATCAACTTGAGAGAGGATGGAGAGTGGCACCGAGTAGAGCCCATCTTTACTCCGGCCTTGATGGAGGATTTGCTGGGAGCGCGTGTCCTTAATGATGAAAGAGTCATTAACAAAATGGATGGATAAGGGATTAGTGCGAGTAATTCTCTGCCCATCTCCCACTCTGGTTCATCTATTGCCACTTTTAGTCAACATCCGTTACATCTTACCAATATTCTTCATGTTCCCTCTGCCTCTCATAATCTGCTTTCTATCAATTCTATTACTCGCACTAATCCCTTATCCATCCATTTTGTTAATGGCTCTTTCATCATTAAGGACACGTGCTCCCAGCAAATCCTCCATCAAGGCCGGAGTAAAGATGGGCTCTACTCGGTGCCACTCTCCATCCTCTCTCAAGTTGCTCCCCATGCTTTCCACTCCACTCTCTCTCACTGGCACCAACGTTTGGGTCATCCTCACTCCCGTGTTCTTCGTCAAATTCTACATCGCAATTCTATTCCTGTCTCCAATAAACAAGAGGTTCATTTGTGTCTTTCTTGGGTATAGCGCTACTCACAAAGGCTATCGTTGTTACAATCTGACTACAAACAAGGTTCATATATCCCGTCATGTTCTTTTCGATGAACATTGTTTTCCTTTCTCTGATCCCAAATTTCACACTCTAAATACCATTTCCATTACTCCTCCCTCGTCTGGGCCCACTCTCCTTCCCTGCCCTCCCTATTCTGGTATCAGAGCCTTATGTGACCAAGAGGTCTTGTGTTCGATTCCCGGTGACCCCCATTTGTTAAGCACATGGTATTCTTGTCTTCAGACCTGTGCAAACTTCAAGCCCTTGTGAGTGGGTTTCGTTTGAGGGGGCGTGTTAGTGTTGTGGTATATGATCCACGATTGAACCTCTCCCAACAACTCGAGTTATTGGGATCAACTGGTTCTTGACATGGTATCAGAGCTGGTTTGGCCAAGTGGTCATGTGTTCGAATCTCCACGACCCCCAATATTAACCTTTGATTAAAGCACAAGGTATGGTGGGCCTGTGCAAACTTCAAGCCCATGGGTTGGCTTTCGTTTGAAGGGGCGTGTAAGAGTGTGGTATAAGATCCAGCAGAACCTTCTCCCAACAACTCGAGTTATTGGGATCAACTGGTTCTTGACATTGTTAGTGTTGTGGTATATGATCCACGATTGAACCTCTCCCAACAACTCGAGTTATTGGGATCAACTGGTTCTTGACATGGTATCAGAGCCTTCTGTGACCGAGAGGTCTTGTGTTCGATTCCCGGTGACCCCATTTGGTAAGCACATGGTATTCTTGTCTTCAGACCTGTGCAAATTTCAAGCCCTTGTGAGTGGCTTTCGTTTGAGGGGGCGTGTTAGTGTTGTGGTATATGATCCACGATTGAACCTCTCCCAACAACTCGAGTTATTGGAATCAACTGGTTCTTGACAAGACGGTCAGCAATTTCCTGCGCACGAGTCAGATACTTAGCACAGGAGTCACTGCCACGGGAGAGCTCGCCGAGTTGGGTGCGGAGACTGCGGAGAGTTTGGCGGTTGCCGGAGCCATAGGCCAAAGCGAGACGAGTCCAAGCATCAAGGGCGGTGCAGCAGCCGACCAGTCGCGAGAGGACGGAATCAGTGAGGGAGCCGGCGATCCAGGAGAAAACTAGTTGATCCCGGCGAAGCCAGGCAGTGTAGGCTGGGTTCAATTCTCCACCGGGAAGGAGGCGATCAGGAGCGGGGAAGCTACCATCAACGAATTTGGAGAGATCAAAACTGGTGAGAAGGGGCAGAAGCTGCATTCGCCAAAGAAGGTAATTGGTAGATGTAAGTTTGACGGAGATATGAGGGGCCGGGGGTGGGGTGAAGGTATAGAGAGAGGCATCAGAATTGGGTAGAGGGCCAGTGGTCTCAGAGGTAGAGCAGACAGTGGTTGACATGGTGGAGAAGAAGAAAAAATCGGGAAAAGAGGAGATGAAAAAGGGAGGAAGGGAGGGGAATTCTAATTTGCCGTTAGGCTGGGCAGCTCTGATACCATGTGGAATCTCAAATATCTATATGTTTTACATTGATGACTGAGGAGACTATTTATACATGATGGATACAGGAGCAATGCACAAACGTGGGTAGTGGAGGAATAATAGGAACTGTATAACAGAAGGTTGTTGAGGACTGATAGTTGTTGGAGTGCCTGGAGACCCGGTCTCCCTTATCAGGAACATCATCTTGCATTGATCCATGGACATTCGAGTTCATAATTTACAAGAAAAGAGTTTTGGAGAATCTCCTACTCTTTGTTGACCAATCCCAATTTCAGAGAAACCACGTAAGTCATGTGTCATGTTTGTTTTTGTTTTTGTATTTCCTAGTTAATCAAGTTTGGTATGAACAACATGGTATCTGAGTTTTTTTTAATAGATTCTGACAGGATGTGCATTCTTTTGAACTCCAAGAACTATTCCTTATAGGGGCTCTATTTCTGTGTGTTTCTCGAAAGCAAGGAGCTCCTTTCGTTTCTGAATGGTACGTCACCTAGATTGGTTGTTCATCCTTCTTTTGAGAAGGATCTGTCAATTTGGTTACAAAAAAAATTATCGGGTTGGATTTCCTGTTGAGCTTAGTTGATCCCACAATATGATTGGGTATTCGCTTGATGTCAACGACAAAGAATATATGGGATCATCTATCCAAGACCTACATTGCAAACACCACGAATGGAAAATTCAAAATTCAACTCTAGCTTGCTCAATTAGAACAAGAAGATATGGATGTTACAACCTAGTATAATGTTGCACATATGCTATGGATCGAACATGATCTGTTGACGGTGTTGTTTCGATCGGCAGAGGCTTCAACTGAGATTCAGGAAGATATATAGCAGACTTGACTACTATAGTTTCTTATCGGTCTTCGTCCGGAGTTTCAAACAAAGGCATTAGCCTCCTTTGAATAAAATAAAAAAGTTTTCTTTGATATTATGCGTGTCAAATTTTCCTTGTCGCTGGCGGAAGGCCGGCCAAGAAGCCCCTCCCCCTGCCGGTTCTGTTGTGGGACAACGCCGCCCGCCGTCAACGACGTCGTCTCCAAACCCAAAGTGGGGAAAGGTGCCACATCAAAGCAACAAGAGAGTCAAGCCTACGGTCTGGCGCGTGATAGGAATCTCACGCATCGTAGTACTCGAGCTTCTCTACGAACGAACTAAGGAATGCGATAAAGAGAACTAATTTACTACTAATTTTAGACATTATTGATCGAATGAATAAAACGAAGAGCAAAGGTACATATTTATAGGACAAGTCCCACAAACCCCTTTCCTCTTAAGACAAGGAAACCCAATCCCAAACCAACTAGTAAACGATTACTTCCTAGACAAGACATAATAAAATAATATGAATAAGCAAATTATAACGGAATATTCCTAACGAAGTAACGATAATTAATACAAAAGAATAATAATAATAATACCAATAATCCTAGGTGCCGACAGAATTAGAATGCACCAAACACCCCTTCTTTAAACAACCTCGTCCCCGAGGTTGCATTCATTCTCCACTTTTCCACCACCTTCCTCCTTGAAGTCGCTGATCATGACGAAAACATTAGCGTTGGCGCAGCGATGCCCATACGTGAACCTTTTGTCCCAGTTGTAGCACAATTTGTCGCGACAGCGTCTAGCAGCTTCCTCCGGTGACAAGTTGCAGATAATGTGCCTTGGTGGAGGCGGTGGAGCTCGCTTGGGTGATATGATCTCATTTGGATCCATCTCAAGTTCCGAATTGATCGACAAAGAACTCCATTCATTTCATTAGAACAACTATGAGGTTTGTATAAGTGTTCTAACTATTGCAGGAAGCCAACTTTGCAAGCCTCGTCGACAGGAATGGATTGATGAAAATGGGGGATTTAAAGCTTGTTCGCAAGAAGAAGTGATTGTGAATACATTGGCAAGCTTGTATGCTCAAGGAGAAGGCAGGAGGGTCAATTTCCAAGCTTCCCAAAATCGTTCCTCAATACAGGGAAACTGTATGAAATTAACTAAGTGTCAGAATCAATTTAGGTACCCCACTTTGGAGGCCTCTTCAAGGGTGATGGAGGAGAATATACACAAGGGGGCTATACCCCATGAAACTAGGGGATTTCTTCTGCTACCCCAGGGCATTGGATGATCGAAACAAAGCTAGGAGGATTTCAAACGAAAGCCAGCAAGATCGTTGGGAGCCTGAAGAAACTGCCTTGCTAAAATAGGAATTCGAATCCTATTCGGATTAGGATTACAACTAGAACTTTTTACCTTTTCTGTTTTGAGTTTGATTTCTGAGTTTGTTTAGGATTAGCTCATTAGTATTAGTTCGTTAGCTAGCCTAGGTCTATTTAAGGTCTTTCAATTTCATGGTAAACACAGTTTTTGATTAATACGAACACAAAGTTGAGCTTTGGTTCATCGAGCTAGTTGCTTGACGAATTGAACGGATTGCATGGTGGATCCTGAGCAATCAACAGCTTGTATCGATCTGTTCTCCACCCTGGTCGTGGCCAAACATCGACCATACTTTTCGAGCCTTCACCCTAGTGTACGATTGCACGAAAAGTTCCATAAAAAACCCATCCAAGGTTACCCTGTTTCTGTTCGAAGAAAAGTTGATCTTCAACTCAACTCTTGGCCGCGCACCTTTGATCCAGGATTTCCCATCTAGGGCTCATCACCGGGATTGGCGCTGCAGGTGGAGCAGCTGGCGGTGGCGCCATTATCTCGGAGGCAGTGGTGGAGGCTTGCGGCACGCTCCTCATTGCTCTTTTCTCTAGTCGCAGATCCTCTTCGTGTATATTCGCCAGTCGATACACCTCTCGAGTTCATGAGGAGTTGAAAGTTCGAATATAGGCGAATATTTCTGGCTTTAACCCGCCCATGTGTGATCCCATAATCGCAACCTCGGTCCAATCGAGACAGCTATTTAGCAACTTTTCAAAAGTTTGTTGGTACTCGTCGACGGATCCTGTTTGACGAATTTTGGCCAGCGCCTCATGTTCGGACGACTTCTCCGACGACCCGTACCTCCTTCATAGCTCAGTGCACAGATTGCCCCAAGTCATGACTACTCCACGCTTCGCGAACTCCTCCTCTAGCAACATAATCCATTGGTTCGCGTCACCATCCATATGATAAGTAGCCAGCGATACTTTCTGCTCCTCCTGAATGCACTGGTAACATAAGTACTTTTCCACGCGCGAGACCCATCTAGATGGATTCTCTTGCCCAGTAAACTTTGAAAACTCGAGTGACGCAATTCGAGCCTTGAACATGGCTTGACCCGACTCATCGAATTGACCCATGTGACCAATGGGTTGGGTGAATCCAATCGGTCCACCCATGTATGGTCCAACTAGTTCGCGGCCTGACGGTGGTCCGCCCCTGCTCTGCTGCTCCATCCCAGGAAGGGTCTCGGTCCGCCCCAACTGTCTCCTCCTCCAATCGCGGCCCACGGAGCCCCTTGGCCGTTGTTGAGCCCACTATTGGCGAAGCTTGGGCTGCCAAGGTGAAAGTTCGGCCCAGTCCCGCTCGTCCCTCCTCTAGTTGCGGCCCATGACGCATTCGGTCCGGCTCCCATCTCCATCCATGCCCTAGTCACGTGGCCCACCATCCCTGGCGGTAGCCCAACTCGCAGTCAGTGGTTGAAGAAACCCGGCTCGCTAGGGTTGGGAGGAACATGCCCAACGAAGCTCGGCCTGTTCACATCGCTGTCTGCTTTCCCGGTCCACTACCCCGTGAGGCCTGGTCCGCCTACTCCAACTCCTGGGCCAGTTGGCCCAACTCCCTCAATCGTCCCTGGCCCGACCCCGTAGAGTAAGGCCCAGTGAGCCCACGCATGCTCGGGCTTAACCCGCATATCAGACCTGCGTTCCCATGACCGGTCGACTCGATAGTAGGCCTGGTCAGCTGCCTTCCTCCGTGCGCGGTAGCTTGCTCTTCCTCGCTGTCGACGGCGAGGTTGCCCCAGCCTGCTTTGACGGGAATCCCGCGTTCGATCCCACAGCCGCGCGCCCCGTCCCGGCGCATCTCCCCGCCGCGTCTCACGTCCTCGGTGGAAGCTTCATTTGTCCCGGCAAGCGTCTTCCCCGACATCGGTGTCACGTTCCAGCTCGTAGGAGAGAGAGCTTCCTCACCGACGACTCCCTTTAGTTTCTCCACCAGAGGGATCTGGTGGGTGCGTCCTCCCTTCTCCGCGCCGCGGTTGAGCTCCTTCTGCGGCTCGATGTCCTTCTTCTCCCATCTTGGATCGCGGAGGATTGCCTAGTTCGCGCTGACGTCATTTGCCAGTCGGCTTTGCTTGACGCGATCAACGTTGACCTCCTCCGATAGGTGATCTTGCCCATCTTGTAGTTTCTCTTGGCCTCACTGCAACTGCCCAACGTCGACGCGTAGATGCTCCAGACCGGCTTCATGTTCGCGGTTGATGACGTCTTGAGTTTCCATCCTAGCCGAGATCGGCTGTTGATGACCGTGGAGGGCTTGGAGTTTATGCCCTAACTCCTCGTCGCCGGTGGCTTCCACGAATGAAGAGTGCGTTGTCGTCTTGTGAGGCGGCATGGTCTCCTGGCTTAGTTCACTCGGAACCAGGCTCTAATACGAAATGGCGCGTGATAGGAATCTCACACGTCCTAGTACTCGAGCTTCTCTACGAACGAACTAAGGAATGCGATAAAGAGAACTAACTTACTACTAATACTAGACTTTATTGATCGAATGAATAAACGAAGAGCAAAGGTACATATTTATAGGACAAGTCCCACAAACCCCTTTCCCCTTAAGACAAGGAAACTCAATCGCAAACCAACTAGTAAACGATTACTTCCTAGACAAGACATAATAAAATAATACGAATAAGCAAATAATAACAAAACATTCCTAACGATAATTAATACGAAAGACTAATAATAATAATACCAATAATTCTAGGTGGCCGGCGGAATTATAATGCACCACGGTCACAGCTTTCTCGGAGGTTACCGCGTTAGACGAAATTCTGGAGGATGCGGAGCCCGTCGCCGGAGCTGAGACGAAGCCGAACAACCCCAAGCCAGCGACATAGAGTTCAGGTATGGGAGTGACACGTCGAATTTTCAGCGATATGGCAATAACATATATATGGTACATAACTGATTCCGAAGATGCTGCTGCTGCAATCCTTGAGGACAGAGATGATGCGGCGTAGGACGATGGTGAGGATCCCCTATGCCCGCCGATCCATTTTACGACAGTGGAGGAGCGAAAATACTGCCATGAGTGGAGGTTTGCGTTGGTGGTCAAGGTTTTGGGTAATACCTCGTCGTATACAGGCATCTCCAGGAGAATGAATAGCAGATGGGCTAAAGCTGGCATGATCCAGGTGTTCTCGGCAAAGAATGGCTATTACATGGTACGGTTCACAAGTGGGGTTGATAATGAGAGAGTAGTGACAGGAGGTCCATGGATGATGGGAGATCACTACCTGACAGTTCATACCTTGGACAAGTTTTTCAATCCGTATAACCATGCATGAGATCTCGTCCACATTGATATGGGCGCGACTTTTGGACCTGCCTGCGCATTATTTTCACATTGATGCGGTTATGAAGATAGGAAACAAAAAAGGGAAGCCTTTGCGTGTGGATCAAGCTACTAGAACAGGAGCTCGCCTAGATTATGCCCGTGTTTGTATCCAAGTAGATCTTACGAGACCGCTATTGTCACAATTCAAGATTAGTGGATCAAGTATCTCATCCAATACAAGGACCTTGAGAAGATTTGTCTCAAGTATGGGAAATACTTTGATAGAGCAACCTGCATATGCAATGCCTGCAGGAGACAATGGACACTGATCATACTCAGCCAGTGGAGAACCCACAGCCAAAGGAGCTTGAAGCTCCGTATGGAGAATGGATGATTGCGAAGCATAAGCCGCGACCTAATAGGAGGGAGACCCAAGTACAACCAAGTAAGGGAGGGGCTAGCTTGTCACAAAGGATGAATATTCACCAGTTGGGATCCCGCTTTCATCTCTTGCATGATGAGGACGAAAGAATGGGAAACGTAGCCCATGCACGTACAACTACTAAAGATGGGGTCCACGGGAAAACAACAAGGGATAAAGTCCCAAGACCGAGGAAGGAAAATCAGGGTCACCCGATTGGTGGACAAGCTGCGAGGCCACAAATACTGAAGAAAACGACAGTGATAGTTCGCGAGAGCACCCAAAGTGAGTATCAAGAAAAGCATATTAGCACATAAACTTTGGAGATCCAAATGAGCAACAACTCACAAAGCCACCATCCCAGCCCAGCTCAGAGGTCATCACCATGGATACAAAAGTAGAGTATGGGATTACCACAAACACCATCCAATTGGACGCAAATAACCAAACACTATAGTCAGCAGTGCAGGGACGGCCCCCAAACTTAGACCAGGATCCAGTCCTACTGCGAGACGTACGTGAACAAGGGACGGTGAAGCCAACAAGATTGGGGATCTTGGGAGACAACTCCCATACCCAAAATTGAAACCAGGGAGTCTACTTAACTTACCCAACTCTATCACTATTACGAAAGTAAAACCTCATAGCCAGTTTCTCCATGTGCAGGTCGAGTTTCCAATTGCTCGTGCAAACAAATGGCTCTTTACGGTAGTTTATGCAAACCCAGCTCCCATTCAACGATGGGAGCTTTGGGAGGATCAGACAGCTACCGGTTGACCAAGAGAAGCCATGGTTGCTTGTAGGAGATTTCAACTCCATCATGCGTCCCTCGGAAAAGTTGGTTGGTTCACCTTTCGATGCGGGACGCATCCGCAGTTTTCAGGATTGTATCCATGATTCCCGGTTGCTTGATTTGGGTTACGGTGACCCTTGTTTACCTGGTTCCGAAGTGGTATCCATGAAAGACTTGACGGGGCGCTAGCAAATAAATTGTGTCTAGAGGAAACCTCGGATACTATGATCCGCCATCTCCCTCGAGTGGAGTCGGATCATATGCCAATTCTGATATCGACGTGCCCCACACATCTACCCGCAGGAGTAAAATTGTTTCGGCTTCTAGCAACATGGTTAACGCATGATCAATTTCAACCCATGTTGCAGACGGCCTGAGCAAAAGGGACGTCGTTCATACCGTCAGCTAAGGCTTTTGCGCGGGATGTGGGGCACTGGAATTATCACTTGTTTAGGCATATCCAGCGGAAGAAGGACGAAGTTATAAGAAGGTTGGAGACACTTTATCAAAGAGATGGCAACATGACCATGTCACTGTAGCTGGAATGGATGAGGAAGAGCTAGAAAAAATCTTGTTTTAGGAAGAACTGCTCTGGTGTCAAAAGGCTAGACTAGACTCGAGTGGGCTGCATCGGGATAGAAGATGAAGAGGAGCCCCAACAGCTAGCCAAGCTATTCTACATAGTCATGTATACAGATGAGAATGATGACTTCCAGCTCTTGGGGCGCGACTTTCTAGTACTAGGTGATGGTAGTGGCAGCCCCTAATGTTGGAACCTAAACCAGAGGAAATCCATGGCGTTATTCAGTCGATGGGGCATTGAAAGCACCAAGGATCGACAAGCTGAACCCTCTCTTCTTTCAAAAATGTTGGGTTACAGTAGGGGAATCTTTGACTGAGCTAGCGAAGAATTGTTGGGTGGACCCGAACAAGGTCATAGAGATCAAATCTACAATAGTAGTGTTGATTCCCAAGATCCCATCATCGACCCTAATTGAACAATTTCGCCCTACCAGTCTCTGTAATGTGGCGTGTAAGGCAGTTTGGGCCTCAAAATGGCAACTCGTTCCAATGAGGCATATATATGCTCAAGCTCGTCTGGCGCTTGGTAAAGAAGTCGGAAGAGCTGTTGGCACGGGTCATTCTGAATTAGTACATGCGGACGACGAATGCAGGTATAGTCCCTAAGAGTAATGGCCGTATGTCAAACTTGTGGCGCGACATCCTCCATTTTGGCATAAAATCGAGGAGGCCATTGTTTGGAACATTTGAAATGTGCGACGGGTGCGCTTTTGAAGCGACCGATGGCTGACTCAGGGCGAGCCTTTATTGACATATGCTCCTACAGTCCCACCGGAAGCTCCTCACTGCCGATGATAGCTGTAAAATTTGCAGTGCAGGACTGGAGACAACTATGCATGTACTTCGAGATTGTCCCTTCGCACGAGCAACCTGGACAAGACTACTAAATGACGAGCCTGACCCAGACTTCTTCAATCGAGACCTTGCAGATTGGATCTTCCATTACACATCAGGGCGTGGTCAAGTGCTGGACAGTACGATCTTTGCAGGAACGTATTGGTTGTTGTGAAGAACCAGAACAAGTACTGCTTTCAGGATGAGTTACAATCCACTGCACAAATCCAAGCTAATTATGTACGACTGAAGCATCAAATCTTGAATGCTTCAGAGAAGGAGAGTGTCATAACCGGATTCGGGGTACTCCGTACTCAGAGAATGATCAGCTGGCAACCACCAGAGTCCGGGTGGGCTTGCCTTAACACAGATGGATTAATTATCCACTTTCCTTCTAGCTCAGCAGCTGGTGGAGTCGTGAGGAGAGACGACGGTCGCTTCATTACGACATTCACCATGAACCTTGGGGTGGGGGTTCGATCACATGTGGAGAGTTAGCGGGGATTGGGCATGGACTGAGACTCACTTGGAAGGCAGGAGTTGGAAAGGTGATTCTGCAAACTGGCTCGACCACAGTGAAGACATTCATAGAGACCGCCACACATCACCACCTTCATTACTCAATCATTGCAGATATACGGCACTGGCTTGCGCGAGATTGGCAGGTTCGGATTATACATGTTTATAGAGAGGCGAACGTAGTCGCTGACTACCTCGAGAGTCTAGGACATTCTCGCCCGATGGGGCCTCAGATCATCACAACACCTTATGCTTCTCTTTCGTACTGGTTGTATCATGGCATTATTGTGGTTCAACCAATCTGTCTCGTTCTTGAATAAAGATTGTGGCGCCCTTTAAGCGTCCCGTTTCTCACAAAAAAAAAATACAAACAAGCTCAAGGCATAATTGATTACCCGCTTAAAATTGTTATTGGCCTCTCCATAAATTCTTGGGATAACTAGGATAAGCACCCAAGAATCTATTGAAAGAAATTTTGTAAGCACCTTCTTTAGATTTTTTAGATGGTGATTAGGAAGAAGGACACAACAAGACTCTTAATAGAAAGTAGCTAGCCACTTACATATTGTGAAAAAATAACAGTTCCCTTCGCAATAATGGCAACGTTTTGTCATTCACAATAAGTGAAAATTTGACATTAATTTGAAAATACAAAAATAAAACTATTAATCAATTAATTGCTGGCCAAAAATCTTATTTCGAACCCCAATAACTCAAAGTGCTAAGTGTCTAGTATGATTTATCATGTAGCCTTAAATTGCACAAAACACTCACAAAAGCCCTTATATCCCAACTATTACACTAGGGCAGGAGTGATCAATATATGTGGCTGTTTCTTTTATTGTAATTTGTAAGTCGGATAAATCTAGTAAAATCGCATAGTGTTTGTAAGAAAATGTTATACAAATCTTGAATTAACTAGTTTTGTGGCATGTTACTATACTCTAATCTTTAATGGATAAATCACAAATCTCAATTATTTAAACATTAGACCCTAGATACTAAGCTAATGCGTCTAGTATATTTGATGTATTTCGACGAATTAGATATTTTAATCACAGTTTCTAATAAAGTTATCATACGGTATAAGATTTTAGAGAATTATGATATAGATTTTAATTATTATGAATTAGCGTACTGTCTGAATTTCGACTAATTCAAAGTCTAAATTTGATTTTGCTACTCAAAATGTATGGTAACCTTCATATTTATTTTCAATATCATAAATTCCCCTATTTTTTCAATACTCAAAGTGTATGATCCCTGAAGTGGTTCTGTATTTGCCAATGGATGTTTCCCCTTCCCATTTCACCAATAGGATAAAACAAAAATTCTAATTATTATTATAGGTAGGTAATGGTATATCCTCAATTTTGAGTGCATACCGTTAGGAATTTCGAGTGTATACTGTTAGGAAGGGAACAACAACAAGGAACGGGGTTACTGAATACGATACACTATAGTTTAAAAACGAAAAATTGAAATATAATCATTAAATTTTAATTATGATCACCGATATTTGTTCGAGTAATGATATAATAAAAAAATAATTGTAATCCCCAAATAAATTTCTAAAGTTGCGTGGAACAAGTTAAAATACAAGAAAATGGTGAAATATTTTCATATAAATTCTTGTCCTCGGATTCCCCGCCCATGAAGTGATAGAGTTCTAAAAAATGGTAAGAGTCCCAATCATACAGACATCTGTTGTATTGGCATTCTTGGTCAGTCCATAATCCATATAGTTAATTACTATGCTGTCTTCTGCATACGAGATTACATAGCCCCAACAGCTTAATGACACTGCAATAGTTATTTCCAGAGACGGTTATGACAAAACCTGTTCTTCATAAGTTTCATCTACAAACATACTTCCTTTCAGAAAAAAAAAAAATCTAGAAACATACTAATAATTAATACAATATTATATGTATTTTGCATAGGCATGTGTGTATATATATATACACACTATATTAAATAATAAATAATGATAATCAATATTGTATATACATATTTGGACATTAGTGAAGAGAAGTATACTTAGGCACGTATGTGAAGACTCATCTAATTATATGATGCAAGAAGATCCCAAATACTCGCAATTCCGGCTCTTCTATGTATAGATACAAGGGATAACAACAACGGTCCAATTAATGATGATTCCAACGAGTTTATGAAAGAGAGACCATAATTTATGTGATTTATCTTGTTCGTTAGGAACGGACTAGTCTATATTTATAAGGGAGAGATAAGTATTTTTTAATGTATGGCGTAAAAATGTTACAAAATTATCTATACAATGTGCACAAGTTACTATAAATTTGTATTGATTAAAAGTGAGAGTCGGTACAATCATCGCTATGCTACAAACCATGAACACTTTAGACTTGAACGTGAGCTCGTAGACAACTGCTTTTGAAATTCCGAGGTGGGATTGTAGACAATCCAACAAACTAGGACCAAATTCGAAGCAAATCAAATGAATGTATACTTACTAGTCAATCAATAGTATTATTATTATCATTATTGACGAATTGAATTAACTTAGTGGAAACGTGTCTACTTAATTAGTACACCATATGGCATTTTCAGAGCCCTATTATTTGGTTAGTTCAATATTTAGTCCACATAAAAAAAAAATCCTATTAGCATGGTGCATAATATCCTATGGCACACTAGAGATGGGGAGATTGAAATTATGCAAGGGCAAGAAAACAACAATATGGGATGTCTCCCTCTCTAGTCTGAGTAGTCTCTACTCTCTAGCATGCTAAGCCTGCCTAATCCCAGAAGAATTATTATGATGACCAAAAAGCCTACTACGAAAGCCATTAAGTTGCTTGGATAAAGCCTTCCTATATTTGGATAAAGCCCAAGTTTCTTCATTGGGTCAGCAGACAGGCTCAATTTGCTTACCCATGACGGACACTCGACCGGCATACAATAACTTCAACATGACCATGAACGGTCCGGACCAAACTCAGTACTCTTGGGCTGGAGGTGGAGGCACGTTACAGTAGAGCTCAGCCCGCTCTCGTTTAGTTCGCCCCTCAAGTAGGGTAGAAATCGGTATAGTATTAGTATCCCAATACTAAATACCGAAATTCCGAATATCGAATTACACCCTAAAATCAATCACAATTTCAATCCCTAAATAATTTTGGTATCTCAATCCCAATCCCTAAATATTTCAGTATCTCAATCGGTACTTCGGTATCCCAATCGGTATTATCAAACACAAAATTAATTATCTTTGCCATTAATAATTAAATATATAAATTAGATTTTATTTTTTAATTTAGGGCAAAGTGACTAAGGAAAGAGCCTTGAGTGCCTAGAGCTAACATCTCAAGTTTTTGTAATTGATAATATTTAATTTGATGAATTTGAGGTTGAGAGATAACTAATACTAGTGTGAAATAGTGATGTAATGGTCTATGTATAATTAAATGACACTCTTGGTGGTTGAGGGTCACGTAGTAGTGAATAAGAGAGTCTAGTTGAGAGGATAAAATGCACACTAGCTTATATTTCGGTACTGATCGGTATTTCGGTATATACCGATCCCAATCCCGTAATCCCTAATACCGAATAACAATTGAAACTCAATCTCAATCCCACAAAATAATACGTGTATTCGGTAATACCAAATATAGACAAATTCGGTACGGTATTCGGTATATCACAAATACCGTTACCAAACTTCCAGCCAGTGTTATTAAAGCCGAGCCGAGCCGCTCGGCCCGACCGGTAAAATCGTCATTCGGTCCCATTAAAGTGCGAGCCGTTCGAGCCGATTTAGCCGCTTATCCGGTTTTTGCCACTCAGCCACTAAATTTAATTAAAAAAAATTGCAAAAAATTGAAATAAACAAAAAACGTCGTCCTCTTAAACTGAATCCTTATTTCTATTTCACAATTTCGAAGGAAAGAGATGAGCTCTGATTAATAAATGTCCACTATTTATACTGATAACGTTTATTAGGTACCGGTTCTTTAATGGTTTTTAAACAGTCTAATGCCGGTTGGACCACTAAAGTGCGAGCCGTTCGCATTACCGGGTCCAGCCCTACCCTCAAGTATAATAACCTAGCTGATTTTAATAAACTTAAATTGTTTTAGCATAATGTAGGCTATGGTCCAAGAAGATAATTTGTTACAAAGCTTCATCATTCACATTCTATTTTTTTTTATAAGAGTGATATAGGTTTTATTTTGTTGTGAACTTGTCATTAAGGTACTACTTAAGGGATTAGAATATGGAATCTCCAGGTTCTAGGCTAGTGGTATTACCATTAAGCCAACCATCCCTATCACCAATGGTGTAATATCCAAACTCATATCCGCCCCATACTCATGCGGTGTAAAGTTTTACGAACTCATCCGTATACCGGTGGTATTCGGATACCCATGGTTAATACTTAATACTGTAACATCCCGAACCTTTTCCCGACGAAGATATTGTCCGCTTTTGGCCTCGATTCTCACGATTTTTGACTTGGGGTGCAATTCAAGGTGGCTTCCCATAAGGTTACCCATCCTTGTTGTACTCCACACTGAGCACGTTTAACTTTGAAATTCTCGCAAGAACTCCTCTATTTCACCCCAAAACACGTCTTGTTGGTTAAGGTCGGTTTCCTACTTAAGAACCATGGATCTCTCCCGTGCTCTGTCGATGTGGGATTTGCCTAAGGTGTTACATGCACCTCCTCTTGGGATTCAACGCCCTCGTTATAGTTAGCCCCACCATCGTTCAAGAGGGACGCGGAGAGGCTCTGATACCACTTATAACATACCGAACCTTTTTCTGACGAAGATATTGACTGCTTTGGGCCTCGACCCTCGCAGTTTTCGACTTGGAGTGCAATTCAAGGTGACTTCCCATAAGGTCACCCATCATTTTTGTACTCCACACTGAACACGTTTAGCTTCGGAGTTCTCACAAGAACTCCTCCCTTTCACTCCAAAACGCATCTTGTCAGTTAAGGTCGGTTTCCTACTTATGAACCATGGATCTCTCCCGTGCTTTTTCGATGGGATTTGCCTAAGGTGTTACAAATACCCTTTACATCAGCTACTCACCATAAATATATATATATATATATATATATATATATATATATATATATATATATATATATATATATGGTTCAGGCTAGTGTACGTCAGTCGTACGCTGTACGCCAGTCGAGTTTTACTATTTAGAGCAGGAATTAAGCGAAATTTTGGGCATGATACTATACCCTAACCTCTAATGGATAAACCCCAGTCCCTAATTCTCTAACCCAAGCCACGAGATTCATTTAATCTAAAAAATAATAATCGACGGTTATGATTCAGCGAAATATATTGAAGTGCAAAAACCAAGTGTGAACACAGGCGTACAGCGTACGACTGACGTACGCTAGCCTTTGCCATATATATATATATATATGGTGGCTTCTATTGTACCTTTGGTAAAATTTAGGGTACGACATACCCTGAGTAAAAAACGCTATCTAGATCTCTAATTAACCAGATTTTTGGGCATGATACTATACCCTAACCTATGATGAGTGAACCCTAGGTCTTAGTTTTCATAATAATAGAGCCTAACCCCTAAGATTGTGCATGTAATTTGTTGCATATATTTCGACGAATCATGACCGTCGATTTTTGTTTCTAATTAAATTGATCTTGATATATTGAGATTTATAGAATTAATACCTAGATTTTAATCTTTAAGGGTTTGGGAATAGTATCGGATGTCAAACTTTCGTCAATTCGAGGTCCAGATAGTGTTTTCTTGCTCAAGGTATATCGTACCCTAGATTTTACCCAAGGTACGATAGAACCACCCATATATATATATATATATATATATATGGTGAAAAATGTGGGTACTACCCACACAAAATTATGGAACTGATACATAAGAGGATGAAATTACAGTTTGGTTGCCATCAATTACATTTTAACACTTTTTTGTTTTAATTACCGTTCCTTCCATTAACAAATTACAATAGACTCCTTATATTTTGTGCGTTACTATATAATATTTTTGTTGGTGCGTTTTTTAGTAGGTGTATGAGGTGGGGGGGGGGGGGGTCCAAAACCATACCTGCCCCATACTCATCAAGTTTTTTGCGGGTTTTACCCATACACAGTCAATACAGCGATTCCACGCGTTGACTGTGTCGAAGACGGTCTACCCTCGACCATGGGTTGGTTGCCATCCCTACCCTCTATCCCTTCCCCAATCTAATGGTCAAGATTATTTTGCAAGATAATTTTGCCCCTACCTTTTTTTTTGTTTTGCTTGACATGGATCTAGGTGAGAGATAAAAGATAGTTGACCAGTCATAGACTACTTTTCCTAATCCCCTATTTTTCTTAATCGGATCCTATAGTGTTAATTTTATCTCGGAATTTAAAAAAATGAATATAAAGAATGCATTAATTATGATCTACACAATGACATCCATTTTGCTATATTTTGAGCGAAGAAAAAATTAACTCTTCAAAACACGTGTCAGTTATAGTATTATCACTGTCCTATCAATAATATATCATGATATGATGACTCAACTACTTCATTTCAACTCAAAATAAATAAAAAAGAATTGTATAGAAAGAACACATTTATTAAGATCTACTCAGTGTTATCCACTTTGTTATGTTTTCTTAAACATAAGACCACATACCAACATCATATCATTTAACCATATTGATGATATCATGATGACAGTGATATGATGTCATCGAATTATTTGTCAAGCATAAAACATCAAACCGAAATAATATCACGATCATACCAAAATCATATCAACATTATACCACCATGATATCGTACCAATGTAAGTGATATCTTGATATGGCAGTGGTTTGATTACTTGAAATTTTTTAGCTCCTAAAAATATCAAAATGGATATCGTCTTGTAGAGCATAAAAATTCTGATATATCTATGCCAAAATTTTGAAATCCGAGAATCCGAGCTAGATTTGAAAAGTTATAGTAGAGCTCAGCCCGCTCTCGCTTAGTCCGCCCACTCAAGTATAATAATATAGCTGAGTTGAATAATCTTAAATTGTTTTAGCATAATGTGGCTATGGTTCATGTAGATCATTTGTTATAAAGCTTCATCATTCACATTCTATTTTTTTTTTATAAGAGTGATATAGGTTTCATTTTGTTGTCATTAAGGTACTACTTAAGGGATTCGAATATGGAACCTCCAGGTTCTAGACTAGTGGTATTACCATTAGGCCAACCATCCCTATCACCATATTTTCAAATATCCAAACTCATATCCGCCCCATACTCATGCGGTGTAAAGTTTTACAAACTCATCCCTATACCCGTGGTATTCGGATACCCATGGTTAATACTTAATACTGTAACATCCCGAACCTTTTCCCGATGAAGATATTGTCCGCTTTGGGCCTCGAACCTCACGATTTTCGACTTGAGGTACAATTCAAGGTGACTTCCCATAAGGTCACCCATCCTTGTTGTACTCCACACTGAGCACGTTTAACTTCAGAGTTCTCGCAAGAACTCCTCTATTTCACCCCAAAACGCGTCTTGTTGGTTAAGGTCGGTTTCCTACTTATGGACCATGGATCTCTCCCGTGCTCTGTCGATGTGGGATTTGCCTAAGGTGTTACATACACCCCCTCTTGGGACTCAACGCCCTCGTTGAGATTTGCCCCACCATCGTTCAAGAGGGACGCGGAGAGGCTCTGATACCACTTGTAACATCTCGAACCTTTTCCCGACAAAGACATTGACTGCTTTGGGCCTCGACCCTCGCGGGTTTCGACTTGGAGTGAAATTTAAGGTGACTTCCCATAAGGTCGCCCATCATTTTTGTACTCCATACTGAGCATGTTTAACTTCGGAGTTCTCACAAGAACTCCTCCATTTCACCCCAAAACGCGACTTGTCAGTTAAGGTCGGTTTCCTACTTATGAACCATGAATCTCTCCCGTGCTTTTTCGATGTGGGATTTGCCTAATATGTTACAAATACCCTTTGCATCAGCTACTCACCATAAAAAAAAATATATATATATATATATATGGTGAAAAATGTTGGTACTACCCACCCAAAATTATGGAACTGATACATAAGAGGATGAAATTACGGTTTGGTTGCCAACAATTACATTTTTACACTTTTTTCTTTTAATTACCGTTCCTTCCATTGAAAAATTTCAATAGACTCCTTATATTTTGTGCGTATACTATAGAATATTTTTGTTGATGCGGTTTTGAGTAAGTGTATGAGGCTGGGGGGGGGGGGGGGGGGGGTCCAAAACCATACCTGCCCATACCCATCAAGTTTTTTGCGGGTTTTACCCATACCCAGTCAATACAGAGATTCCACTCGTTGACTGGGTCGAAGACGGTCTACCCACGACCATTGGTTGGCTGCCATCCCTACCCTCTAATCTCTATCCCTTCTCCAATCTAATGGTCTAGATTATTTTGCAACCAAAAAAGGGATAGACTGGTAATTTCACCCCTACCTTTTTTTTTGTTTGGCTTGACATGGATCTAGGTGAGAGATAAAAGATAGTTGACTAGTCATAGACTACTTTTCCTAATCCCCTATTTTTCTTAATCGGATCCTATAGTGTTCATTTTAACTCGGAATTTAAAAAAATGCATATAAAGAAGGCATAATTATGATCTACACATTGACATCCATTTTGCTATATTTTGAGCCAAGAAAAAATTAACTCTTCAAAACACGTGACAGTTGTAGTATTATCATTGTCATATCAATAATATATCATGATATGATGACTCAACTACCTCATTTCAACTCCAAATTAAAAAAAAAGAATTGTATAGAAAGAACACATTTATTATGATCTACTCAGTGATTTCCACTTTGTTATGTTTTGTTAAACATAAGACCACATACCAACATCATATAATGTAACCATATTGATGATATCATGATGACAGTGATATGATGTCATCGAATTATTTGTCAAGCATAAAACTTCAAACCGACATCATATCACGATCATACCAAAATCATATCAACATTATACCACCATAATATCGTACCAATGTCAGTGATATCTTGATATGACAGTGGTATGATTACTTGAAATTTTTTTCTCCTAAAAGTATCAAAGTGGATATCATCTTGCAGAGCATAAAAATTTTGATATATCTATGCCAAAATTTGGAAATCCTAGAATCCGAGCTAGATTTGAAAAGTTACTTAACATATACCTGAGAATCCGCGCTAGCCCACAAAAAATACGGTCAGCCGCCTAAAAAAGTCCAGTAAGGTCCCCTAAATTCCTCCTTAACCCTCTATGATATGGACCATTAGAACTTTCCCTATCAAATTATAACCATTGGATTAGATTTTGCAGGATGATATAACTCCATAATTTTGTACTGGATTCTTCGCCCTTTTCAATTATAAAGGATATAATAAAAAAATGTGTCATATAGTTATTTTTTGTCTATAGTTTATATGGGAAAAAATAATTCGTGTTCATTTTTTTATCAATATGTAGCTAGATTGAAGTCTAGAATAAAAAGAAAAGTACAACTCTTGAGAGAATCAATATAAAACATGAAAAGTCCAATGAAAAAAGTTAGAGAAAGAGTTAGAGAACTAATGGGTAGTTCGATCAATAATTTATGGAGAAAAATAAAATCAACAACTACTAATTGTTGGTTGCGAACCTAAACCCGCAGTGCTCCTTGAGCCAAAACGACATGGCTCCACACATGTGACATCTTCTCTCTCTAGTTTTCAAATTCTCTGTTATCTCTCTAAACTCCAATCTCCACTTCCTTTAGGGGGCTGCCGGCTTCACCTTAGGTGACAGACGACGACCAATTCCCTTCTTTTATTGATTTCCTCCTGTCCTACTTCTGTTTCTTGCCTTGTCAACCCTTTATGGGGATTTCCATTTCCAACTTTGCATTTTCCTATTGTGGAATTTTCCATAAACCTCTCGTCGGAGATGGTTTCTCTTCCACACCTTGCATCTGTTTACAGGTCTTGAGGTCGGCATTGGAGTGCAGAGGGAATTTCTTTGGCAATTTACATCCTCCTTGACGTTCAGAGTCTTCCTCCTTGCTTCACTCAGAATGGCGTAGTGATTCGGTGGATTTGGCTTGATGCGTTGGGTTCGACTGTCTTGGAAATACAAGCAGAATGAAATTGATCTTACTGGGTTTAAAGAGGGAGTGCTTCAAGTTCGATACTTAGGATTGCCTTTGCACTCGGGCAAACTCACTGATAAGGAGTATGATGTACTCATTGGTAAAATCACAAAGAAGATTAAGTCCTGGAGATCTAAGAAACTGACTTATGCAGGGCAGCTACAGCTAGTTTCCTTTGTGCTGATGAGTGTAGTCCACTACTAGTTGCAGATTATTATACTACCGAAGAAGGTTTTGAAGAGAATTCAGAAGGTGTGCCAAGAATTTCTATGGCATGGTGAGGAAATAGGAAGGGCAAAGGTAGCTTGGGAGCGTATTATACTCCCTAAATCTGAGGGTGGTCTAGGATTGAGAGATCTGAAAACCTGGAATTAAGCTTGCTCACTGCGACTTCTTTGGCTTATGTTGATGCAATCGGGTGCTCTATGGGTAGACTGGGCAGTAACTTATCGTTGTAAAGGGGTGGATGTGTGGTAGCTCAAGGTGAACTCCAGCAGCTCTTGGGCGTGGAGGAAAGTCCTACGACTTCGTCCTAAAGTGTAGCATCTCCTCACCAAGAAGGGAGATAAGGTGCTTTGGGAAGGGAAACCTATGGAGAAGTACTCAACAAAAAGGGTTTGGACCACACTCCGTCCTTAGTGCATCAAGCAGGAATGGAGTAAGTTGATATGGGTAAAGTGCAGTATTCCTAGATTTAGTTTTATTGCTTGGCAAATAATGATTAATGCTTTGACAACTCGAAGCAAGCTATTTCGATGGGGCAAAATAAGTGATGATCATTGTTTGCTATGTGGATTGAGTAGTGAGAGCAGAGGGCATTTGTTCTGTGCTTGCGTGTTTGTGAAGCAGCTTGTGCAGGTAGATGGTGTTAGCCAGTGGTTTGTGGAACCCTGGGACAGGGCAGTGATGCTGGGAAGTGGCTTGGCTAAGAAACATAGCCCAACAGGAAGATCTATTTGTGTGCTCTGGTGTGGCCTATCTGCAGCAATATGGAGAGAGCGATGTCGTAGATTCCATGGTGAGAAGCACATGAGTGTGGAGGAAGTTTGGAGAGGCTTTCAATATGATTTGAGTTGTCATTTGAGTGGTGATTTTCTTTTGAAAGTATAGGATTACTAGATAGATACCATAGTTGCTGATAGAAGAGCAAAATCATAGTAGATAGTGGAGAAAAGTGGAATAGGAATTGCTATTGCTGGGAAGGCTATAACTAGTCTCCCATTTCGTTGTATCGATTCAGGCATCGTGATTTGCAATGTTCATTTAATGAGAAGAATCCGATTCAACGTAAAAAATAATAAAAATTGAATGGTTATAACTTATAAGGGGTTGACATAGATACATAAGAAGTCTAGAAATTTTATATAGTGAAGCGAATGGTCATCTATAAATATTGACTATTTTGTTGTTAAGTACTCAAGTAGTCATATGATCACTTATAATTGGTTAATGTGGTTGACTCTACCATGCATGTCTGTTTTTATTTGGCTATAAATTATCTAAGCAAGTACTAAAGTTATTTATAGTAAGCTTACAATGTATTTGAAACATGACAAATATAAAAGTAAATGACTAACAATGTAATGCAAGTTCAACTAACAGATTTACAAACTTGGATTCTTCTACAGTAACACACATGTTTCACAATTCTCTAAAAGAATCATACATCTTCACACAAAAAAATTATTCTTTATCGAAAGTCAACAAAAGACAACGTGAAAGTTGCTTCCAATGATAGATACATAATCAATTTTCACCATGAAAGAATGATATTCATGGTAGCATGAATCGAAGTTGTCCAAGTGTGATGGTACCTTAAAAGTTAAAACCATTAGTTTTGGAAAATAAAATCCAAACAACCAGAATTGAAAGTAAAATACCATCAAGATCTTATGATTCGATGGTAGCAAGAATCACAGACAACAAAAGGAAATTTTCAAAAATTATGTACCAAGGAAAAGCTTGATAAGAGACAACAAAGTTGTTCAATCCTATGAAGGACCTAAATTGTCAATCCGAAGTCCTAGAATCGTAGAAGATGTTCAATCATCTTATAAACCACAGAACATACTGCTTTAATGCTACAAACCTTTACAATGAAAACATGCTACAAACATTTTACAAAATATCAATTGTGTTGTCTCGAAGTCTTCGAGGAGCAATTCTAAAAACAATTCATGTAGGAGTAATGACATACTAATGACCCAAAGGTAAATAAAATAATTAGAAAATCATCTGAATTCCTCACGTCCTTTTAACGCACAACTTTCCTTCTCTTGAGAAGATTTCCAGTGCCTAGAAAAAGAGAGTGAGTGATGGAGAGTATTGATCAGCAAAGGGAATTCAAGGAGGTAGAGTCCCTCTCTGAACTCTACCCATCATGCAATGGAAGAAACAAAAATTCTCTTCCCATATCTTAGAACTATGGACCAAAATTCATAAATAAATCCAAATTATACTATCATTAGCTTCTAAAACTAAAAAGGAAAAACCTGCTGAAGCAGTTAAATCCCAAACAGGTAGGTTCAAAACCCATAACCTTATATGATACAAAATCTTTCTAACTGAGAGGATTTGAGCTCTTTCTTTCTAAACCTCTTTCCTACTTGGGTTGGTGTGGGGTAGGACAAATATGGATTTAGGCATAAAAAAATTGACATTACTACCTAACTAGGTAAATCTATCTTATATCTAGTGCTCTAGGCCTTTGTAAAAGAGCCTCAAGCATTATATCATTGTCAACATTAGGCACCCGTATAAGAAAACAATACATAGACAATAACAAAAGGGACCAACAATTCCTTGCGACAGGCCAGGAATTGTGCTCCAACCCTGGCAGCACCAATAGCACCATCCATAAGAAATGAACAAAACATAGTAGTTGTTTGATACCTTGGACTCTTCAACCGTGCCTTATATTCAACACACCAAGCTTAGTGGATAGTGGATATCATCTCATTAAGTAAAGCTGCAAACTTTCCCTCTCAATCCACCACAAGACTAGAGAGGGATCAGGTACATATTTCAATAGTAGGGCTCTTCCAGATTGGGCTCAAAACTCGATGTAAGGGAAACTTTATGCACCATGAGAAATCAACACAAAGTAATCTATCAGGAAACAGAAAAGGCAAAGCAATATAAATTCAAAAACTATGCATCACACTGAACAAATAATTGAGACCCTAATCCCATGGGAACTTTGGTTGACTACCGTGTCGGCAGCTGTCGAAGGAACCGCAGTTGATGATTTCAATGGTGTTGAATCAAATGTTATCCATTATGTGTAACAACCACCGACACGGAAGTCGAATGCCTTGATGACTGCTATTGTTGTTGCTGGTGTTCTTATTGATGTTGGTAGGATCCATAATGGTCATCTGAGTGTCCGTATTGTTGCTATTGATGCTTCGTTTCGTGGTGGTTGATTCGGGCCTTATTGTACACTTTTTATACTCGATTCTCTTTGACGTTTGTTGCAATTGAGATCCAAAAAGGTTGATTTTACGCAAGGTTTCTTGTGTTCAGTGTGTTTCAGATCCTAATAGGTAAAACCAAACCCAGAGTCGAAAGTTGGAAGAAAAGGAGCAAAGACCAGGCAAAGAGGTGGACACAGCCAATGTTCACAGCCTGACGTTGGAGTTCAGAGTCTCACAGAGCCGTGAACTGGAGCCAAAACCCGTGACCAAGGAGCCTCCAAAGAGGGTTTTCAAGTTACTAACGCACAGGCTGTTCACGGTCACTAAGAACATGAACAAAGGCCATTGATCGTGAACCCGAGCCAATAAAGCGGTGCGTTTTGGTCTCAGCACTGAGTTCATGGACGCATTTCAATGTTCACGGCGTGAACTCAGGCCGTGAACTGGGCGCGATCTCAACTTAAAATGCCAACTGAAAGGAAGACGAAAGGGAGAGACCGAGTGTGAGAAACTTCTCCTTCTTCAGATTTTAGAGTAAGAAAGTGACGAACCAAAGAAGAGAAAAAGCTAGGGTTTCATCTCCAAGCAAGGTTTTGTGAATTCCTTTACCAAAGGAGGATTTCTTCAGCACAAGGAGCAAGGCTTGCATCTTCTTGATGGTTTCCCTTTCTGGTGGTTTCTCTTCTCCTAGGATGGATTAGTCCCTTCTTTCACTTGGCTGTTTGTAAAACCTAGCTACAATTTTGTGAATGCTAGTATGAATTGAATGATTTGTGTGTAGTGGTGTTTTAATGTGAATGTGGACGTATTATTGAGAAATGATTGTGTTGTGTGAAAGTCTATTAATCTAATTGCCATTCTAACCTAGTTTAGAGAGGAAACCTCCTTAGGTTAAGAGGCTCAATTTGAGATGGGTGTTCTTGGGCATTTCATGCCTCCTAGGCTAGTTTAGAGAAGAAACCTCCTTAAGTTAAGAGGCTCAATTTGAGATGGGTGTTCTTGGGCATTTCATGCCTCCTAGGCTAGTTTAGAGAGGAAACCTCCTTTATCCAAAGAGGCTCGATTCGAGCTGGGTTTCGTTGGGCATTCAATGCCTCCTAAACTAATTTAGAGAGTACCCTACTTAACCTAAGAGGCTCAATTCGAGATGGGTTTCCTTGGGCATTCAATGCCTCTTAAGCTAGTTTAGAGAGAACCCTCCTTAACTTAAGATGCTCTATTAGAGATGGGTTTCCTTGGTCATTCTATGCCTCCTATTCTAGGTTAGTTAAAGGGAAAACCTCCTATTTCGCATAAGCACTTAGGGTTTGGTTGTGGGTGGCCGTCCGAGCTCCAATTTGAGGGTGAAGTCTAACCATTCCTTAGTTGATAGGTTGAGAGGGTCACATTAGTGGCTTGGATCGTGTCTCATTCCTCAACCTAGAGGCTAAGAGGTAGCTTTGGTTGCTTGTTAGACTTCCCTGCGGTTTATGACCCCATAACCCCACACGTTCGTTCGATTCTTCAAGTCATAATTGTTAGTTTGGGCGGGGGGGGGGGGGGGGGGGGGGGGGGTGGGGGCAACACCCAGGTGAAGCTTTCTCAACTATTGTTAAATCCATTTTACCTTTGCAAAGCAATTTAGTTTTAGACCTTTGTTTTCACCAAAACTAATCCGCTAGATAATGTTTCAAACAATAGAAGTAGCGGTACATGGATAGGCCCGAGTCGATATTTAAGCATACTTGCCCAATATTGCACCCATCTAAGGTTTATAATTGGACCTTAGGTGAGATTTTATTGTGATAGTCATAGCGAGTCAAGTTTTTGGCGCCATTGCCGGGGACTTCTGTCCGTTATCGTGAAAATTTGTTTTGTGTTAATCTAGTTTTTAATTTATGTTTTTGTTAAGTTGTGAAGTGTTTGCTTGTGCTAGACGTTTTGTGTTCTTTAAGTGTGTGTAGGGAGGTGCATAACCCAGAGCAATCTGATGCCTTTAACACCACTGGACGAGGACATCAATTGGAACCTCCGACTTCTAGCTCGAGAGAGGGAGCAAGAAGGAGAAGTGAAGAAAGGGGACAACAAGTTGGTCCCGAAATTGAAGTAATTGAAGGAGAAGTTGAGTTGAGATGGCGGGAAATCAACACCGAGGGGCTAATCTGCTTCCAAACCCAAATAAAGAAGCGGGAGCCGAGGAAGATCCGAGTGTTAGTGTGTGGTATATGATCCACGATTGAATCTTTCCCAACAACTTGAGTTATTGGGACTAACTGGTTCTTGACATGGTATAAGAGCCTTCCGCGGCCAAAAGGTCTTGTGTTCGAATCCCGGTGAACCCCATTTATGAAGCACATGGTATTCTTGTATTCAGACCTGTGCAAATTTCAAGCCCTTGTGAGTGGTTTTCATTTGAGGGGGTGTGTTAGTGTGTGGTATATGATCCACGATTGAACCTTTCCCAACAACTCGAGTTATTGGGACTAACTGGTTCTTGACACCAAGGACTATGGGCTATTACATGGCTCCACGTGCGGCGGATATCCAATCTCCCATCTTACATCCACTCGTGGCCAGCAACAACTTTGAGATCAAGCCCTCTCTCGTGACGATGATTCAACAAAATGCCTACTTCCACGGGCTTGCCCATGAATCACCACAAGAGCATGTCCAAATGTTTCTTGAGCTAGGGAGAAGCTTAAAGATAAATGGCGTCACCGAGGAGGCATTGTTAGTGAAGCTCTTCCCCTATTCTTTGAAGGGGAAGGCACTCTGATGGATCAACAACCGTCCGGCTTTATCCATCACCTCTTGTTACGACCTACTAAACAAGTTCATGACCGGATATTGTCCTCCTTCCAAGACGACCAAGTGGAGGAAGAAGATCACTCACTTTGAGCAAGAGGAGGATGAGACATTGCGGGATGCATGGGAAAGATTCTCCAACTACTTCCTACAATGCCCTCAACATGGATTTGAGGAGAAATTTTGGATAGAAACTTTCTATGGAGGACTCATTCAAGATGACAAGATCTTCATTGACTCTCTTTGCCAAAGGAAGTTGATGAACATGACCCCTCCTCAAGTGACCAAGTTGCTCGAATATATGGCTCTTAAGGGATATGATTGGGACTTGACAAGAAGTGGGAAGAGAAGCACCGATCGAGGAGTGCGAAGTGTGGGAGCAAGAGCTCCACTTGAAGAAAAGCTAGACAAGTTGGTCGAGGTGATCCTTGAGGACAAGAAGCAAGGGAAGATAACACTGATGTCTTGTGATTGGTGTTCGCGCACCAATCACGAAATTGCGGATTTCCAAGCAATGAAGGAGACAAGTACCCCCCGAAGAGCAAGTGAGCTTCATTGCCAATGCTAGAGGGAACAACCCTTATAGAAACACCTACAACCCTGGGTGGCGCAATCATCCAAACTTCGCTTGATCATCCCCTACCAATCCAAGACCTCCGGGTTTCCAAGGTCCAACGGGCAACTATCAACCTCGGCCAACATTCATCCAACAAAGGCCTCAATTCCAAAACTCGAACTTCCAACAACCATACCAAGCACAAGGCGGTCAAGGTTTTCAACAACAACAACAAGTCGACAAGTTTTCTAAACTTGAAGACCTTCTGACCATCATTGTGAGTACAAGCTCAGAAATTCGAGAAGATTGAGCAATTCATGGATGTGGCAACATCCAAGTTTACCTCGGTTGAGGCGGGACTCCGAAGCCATCAAGCAATTCTCCAAAACTTGAAAGTTCAAATTAGCAATCTTGCAGGGGTCCTCACCGAGAGACCAAAGGGAGCCCTAACCTCTCAAACCATTGCCAACCCCAAGGATCAAGCTGGGTGCAATGCAATTTTCTTGAGGAGCGGAAAGGTGACCCTGGAGTTCGTTGCCAAAGTAGTGAATGAGAAGGAAGACCCTCTACCCGAGGGTGAAGAAGAGGAAATCTCGGGAGAAAAGAGAGGAGTGGCGAGGAAGGCATTGCCGAAGCCACCACCTGTGTCTAAGTACACACCACCCTACCTTTTCCCACGAGAGTGCACAAGGAAAGATTGGAAGCAGAATGTGAAGGTTTCATGGAGATGCTCTGAAAGCTCCACCTCAACATTCCCATCCTTGAAGCGATGGCCCACATGCCAAGGTATTCGAGATACCTCAAGGGGTGTCTCTCCAAGAAGCCGAAGTTTGAAGACCTCACCAATGTCACCCTAGGCAAGGAGTGCTCAGCCTTCATCCTCAACAGGTTGCCCAAGAAGCAACCCAATCCAAGTAGTTTCACTATACCTCTTCGCATCGGTTCTCATCACATAGAAAATTTCTTGGTGGACTTAGGGGCGAGCATAAATGTGATGTCATATAAGCTTTTTAAGAGGCTAGACATAGGTGAATTAAAGACTATGAGGATTAGTGTCACATTGGCCGATCACTCTGTCATTAGTCCTAGGGGCATAGTGGAGGACGTGCTAGTACGAGTGGGAAAATTCTGTTATCCGATGCATTTTCTGATGCTGGATATAAGTGAGGATTCTGAGATGCTACTCATACTAGGACTCCCTTTCCTAGCTTTACGCCAAGGCATTAATTGATGTAAATGAGGGAACTTTGATCTTGAGGAACGGTGAGGAGAGAATTACTCTTGGAATTTATCATAAGCCTAGGAGTGAGAAAGTGAAGGAAGTGGAACCGAGTGATATGAATTCAAGTGGAGGGAAGCCTTGCAAGGCGAACCCCACTATTACTGTTGGTTCTTGTGATGATGTGAAGCAGGAAAGCAATGAGGGCATCTCGCCCAAAGAAGGAAGGAAAGTAGCTTGGAGGGAAAGGATAAGTCGTGCTAATGCCCAGTGGAAGGAAAATGGCAAAGCAAAAGTCACCGGCCAAGAAGGCCACCCCATGGAGAGTAAGTTGGGAGGCAACATGCCTTGCCCTGAGATTGTGGCGGATCCACTCTCGGCAGCATCACGTTCAACCTCGTGATAGATTCGCAACGTCAAGCTTGTGACGTTAACTTAGCGCTTGTTGGGAGGCAACCCAACGTAGGTTTGTTTTATTTTCCTTATTTTTGTTTTTGTGTGTCGAGTGAAGAGTTCCAATGGTCAAGTGGTATCCCCGTTCTAATTTTTTGTGATTGCATTGTTTCGGGTTGTGTCGTGATTGATAGTAGGCACGGTGGAATAGGTCGAGTAAAATTTTTCATAAGTGCCCTGTTTTCACTAATATTCACGGACGGATTGCCCTGTTCACAATCTTGTAAGACCGTGAACAGGAAAACGCGTCCGTGAACCAAGGTGCTTCCACGTGTCAAACCCATCGGGTTTCCTGAGTTCACGGACGGACTGCATTATTCACGATCTTAACGACCGTGAACTGGCAAATGCGTCCGTTAAATGCAGGGTCAACCTAAAAAAGGGCCATGAACGGTCTTCTTCACTTCACGACCCAAAATCTCGCCGAAATTTTCAAAACTCACCGGAAAACCGCAAAAATCCAACGGGTTTTGCTCATTTCCTCCACTTCCGGCGAGCCAAATCCAAAACCAAGCACATACCCATTCTTCCCTCATCAAAAGCAACCTCCGCTGAGATTTTGGACGATTTGGGCCATCTTTTTTTCGACGAAGCTCCGGAGACCCTTCTCCAGTCTGTTTGTCGGCCAATTTTCACCTTCCTCGCCCTCACCTCACTTCCTCCTACATCCTACTTGAGTCTCCAGGTTAGTTTTCAGTTCTACCTTATTTATTTTGGGAGAATCGGATTAGGTAGTGAAGTGAGGAGAATTTTGGTGAATTGAATATTGAACTTAGCGTTAGGGCGAGGAGTTAGGTGAATTATGATGATTGAATGGTTGAATGTTGTTGCTTGAGCTTATGTGAGCCTTGCTGGCCATGTTTTAATTCAAATTGCTTTTATTTGTGAAATTGGCTCACCAAGTGCTAATTGTTGAATGATGAGAAATGTTTTGCTTGAGTGGTGGTTGGTAGCCACCATTTCATGGTTCGGGTTTGAAATATTGTGTGAGATATTCCGTGACCACCTAGAACAACATCTCGGTGTGCTTATGCTTAATTATTTTGCTTAGCATGGATCCGTTCTGGAAATATAACTGTGGGGGAATTCTTTTCCTCCCAATGAGCTGAGATTGACATTTATTTCCACGTATGGTGCATGTTTGTTGATTTTGCAGGATGCTGAACGTGGAGCATGAGTACATCAGCTACCTGGTGAACCACCCACGGTTCGAAGACAAGTTCGCCTACTAGAGGGACAACCAGATTGGGCAACATTGACGGCTGGACCTGGACATATTTAACATGTTCAGGTGCCGAGCCGCAATGTCAAGGGTTGTCTATCACCCGTAGTGGCGCCTGCTGCTCTCTATGGATGAGCTCATCTACCACGAGCTCTGCGTAGAGTTCTACCCCATCTTCATCCCCGTCGTCCCAACCGACAGGAAGAGTCGGCCATATGTGGAGTTCATGCTGGGAGGTCACCCGTGAGTGCAGACCTATGATGCCTTCACCCAGGCCATGGGGCTCGACACGAGATACATGACGATGATGGAGCGGCAGTACACTGCTGACTTCCCCTACCAGGCCGCATTCAGGGCCCTCAGTCGTCCCCAGCCTGCATTCGGACACCTGATCATGAACAAAGGGTTGTTTGCTCCCTTCTCCATGAGGCATTTAGCAGAGCTGGTCCACCTGGGATCGCTGATTGCCACCTCTTTCGCCCAGTGTCTGGGGCATAATAGGGTGGACACCATCCATATGGAGGGCATCATCACGAGGTTGGCCCGACACTTTCATGTGAATCTGACAAAGCCCTTCCCATTGGCTACTCTCTACAACCAGAAGCTAGAGCTTCAAGGAGAGCGAGCAGAGTACCTTGAGGAGCTCCGACCCTCAGGAGTCATGACGCCAGTGGTTGACACGGCTCCAGTGGAGCCATATGCAGAGGGACCACCTCCAGAGAAGCCACCTTCTTGAGCTCCCGGTCGTCGGTGTCCCGCGCTCAGCGCCTAGTAACACCACCACCACCAGCAGCAGCACCATCCGGTGCTGGTCCTTCCACGGTTGGTGATCCCCTCGTATAGAGGATGGATTGCCTTGAGACCCCACGTCGTGGGAGTGACTTCCCGACTCGACCGGCAGACCGATCTACTTGAGAAGATGACTCATCTCCAGGGACTCCTCCTAGACGAGGATGAAAGACCTTCGACTCGAGAGTGGTAGCCGATGAGGGAGATATGTTTGACACGCTAAAACAAAACACCAAACTGCGACCAAGTGCAATCGCATAATGGATATGCAGAACAGTGGCAAGTTCAATTTATCAACCCGGGGTATAGATCTACTGCCTACTCCGTGACTACCTGTTATCTAGCAAGACTAAGTATAGTGAGAGTGATTGCAAATAAAAGCAGTAAGAAAGCAGGAAATGGTTCGAAGTTCTTAAGCAAGGGAAGAGTCAATCAGGAATGAGTTCCCCTAGCTCCTTAGTTAGGTCAAATTTGTAATTTCCTTTGGTTTATTTACTGTTGATTAAACTGCGGAATATCCGACAGTAGTTTGGAATCTCTTAAGCTGACCAATCCCTCTCAAACAGACTACCAAGCAGACGACTAGTCTTCAACGGGATAGAATGTTGAGGCAATTAACATACTGGAATTGGATTCCAGTACAAAGTAGTGAATCGACTAACTCTCGTATAATCAATTCACTACTACTGATTGAAGAAGCTCTAACAACCTAATCCGATTCTATCTATCTTAGGGTGCAACAGAAATCAAGAAAAGTTGATCAGGCTTCAATAGACTCAATGAATCATGCATCTATCGATTATAAGCGAACAATATATCAATCCAAAAGTCATTACAATCAATATCCCTAACACATGGAACTAGGGTTCTTCATACCCAAGTGAGAGATTTCTAATCCATAGAGAGAGAGAGAGAGAGAGAGGAAAACAAAATACAAAGCAGTCATACTCATAATGATGGGAATAATCTGCTTTGAGATGATAATCTTCACTCCAAGGATGAAATCCAAGCTTGATTGATGAAACCCAGCTCCAAAATCACCTCTAGGGTTTGTTCTTCGCACTTTCTCTCTCTAGGAGTCTGTTTTTGCTCAGGAAAGTCGTCTCCCACTTCAAAGACCTGAAATTGGGTTAAATACCCAGTTCTGCCCGATCACATGACCAAGCCATACGGCCGTGTGAAATCCCCAGCCGCCCGTGTGAAGTCTCAAAATGCGGCGTTTGATTAAGTGACACAAAGTACGCTACACGGCCAAAACCACACGGCCGTGTAGAAATATTGCATGCCCGTGTGAACTCTTTGGAAATCCCACATGGCCAGAAAAGGCCCTTACACGGCCAGTGTGGCTTTGCCCTGGCAAAGGGGTTCCACACGACCAAGTCACACGGCCGTGTGGAATTTAGGTCAGCCCGTGTGGTTTCCTCAGCTTTTCGTCAACGTCCCAACTTCGTCCAATCGAACCCGAACTCGTGCCCAAACCTTCCTTCACATACTAGGACCTGAAATATCACAAAGAAGAACAACCTAGCATGAAATCGGCATAAAACACGAGAGACGAGGCTCAAACAGTATAAGAATGGTGGGAAAAACATGTGTAAATATCAAATCATCAAATTCCCCTACACTTAATTGTTTGCTTGTCCCCAAGCAAACGTGACTCTAACCAATGCAGCTCTCCAGGCCTCTATATCAACATGCAACCCCCATCGTCGGCAGAGGATTTCCTAGATCATTTAGCAGCTTGCGAGGTCAACTGGTCTTCTAAGACGTCCCCTATCTCTCTCAAAGCGAGTACTAGACTCAAGCTAGGATCATGAGAAGCAGTGGAACTAAGACAACTAATTCATGGATAATGAGACTCACACAATTCAACAACCAATGACTCTCTGTATCGGGTGCTCTTTCATTTCATCTCACTTGTTGGAACCCCTACTTCTTACTATTCGTTTCTTTTTCTTTTGTTTTACTTTGCTGGGGTTCCAACTGCAGTTTGTATGCGCGGTCTGCCATTATTAGGTGAGCAAGAGTAATTTATGTACATCTGTCGCTCGCCAGAGTACTTCTTTTAACTCCTATTCCTTACTTCGTGTGGAGGGTCAATGAAATTAAGGGGGGGTCAGAAGCTCTATCTGTGCCCTTAAAAACACACCCTCGAGTAGGCAAACCGTTCAACGGGTGGAAATTTTACTTGTACTAGAGACAACTTAGCTTCACCTTGTAGGCCTACCCCACCAAGGATCACTAAAATCTCTTCCAAAACGCGATGTTGTACAATGAACGGTGCCACACATTGGGCTTACCCCATGCTTTAGAAATTTCAAAGTTTGACATGGAGGACCAACTATTTTTTTTTTTTCATTTCACACTTGAGCACCCATTTCCGATACACGAGTCCTCAACACAACATAAGGAGAGTCATCAATACCACATGAATCAACGGTCCTAAATCCACTAGTTCACAAAATCAACCGGCACAACAGAGAGACAAATAGGAAAAATATTATACTTCAACATCCTCCATAGTGCTACAACTACTACCCTAGGTTGCATATCACCATAAAGACTGTCAATTCAAAGCATTTTGAGCAGGTTATTGCAGGGAACAATACTTGGAGCCCTCAATTCATCAAATTGGACAGTGGACTAGGCTCCAAGCACACAAACTCATCTATGCAGTCAAAGATAACCACCCCACCCACACTTAAGCACCACATTTCCCTCAATGGAGCAGAGGGAAAGATAAGGGGAATGATGTTACCGGAAAAACGGACTACCGGGGGACTAGAAATGGGACTAGTCGGCCAGGGCGGACTGGAAGGAGGACCAGTGGAAAGGCACCGAGCTAGAGTCATCAAAACACACTGGGTGATAGCAACCATAGTTCCAAGCGGAAAAACCAAAAAGAAAGAAAAGAAAAACAAACCATGGTGGGGTTGCCTCCCCACAAGCGCTTCTTTTACGTCTTTAGTTGGATGGTGGGTCCTAAGTTTCAGTCCATCCCAGAACCTCCTTGAAGTTAAGGTTCTCGTCGATGATGCGGAGTCTCTAGTCACAAGCACGTGATGTGATAGGTGATGAAGCTGGCTCATGGCCTTGAGGAAGATGAAGTCTCCACTCTCGAGACCTCTCCTTCGCGTCTACTCTTGTCTTATTGCCCAAAACCATATAAGATATCATCGATTGACCACCATCTCATCCACCAAGAGGGATTGATGTTGATGTGGTCTTGGTCTAGCAAAGAGACACTGCAAATGGGTCCTTGCCAAGAAGCTCCTCGAAGTTTGATGGAGATAGCACATGTAACTCATGGTCGGTGCAAACCTCTTCCACCTCAACTTCATCCTCCACCTGGACACCACTTGCTTCTTCAACCCCCCCCCCCCCCCTTCCATCTTCAAAATGTGGTATACCCCCTTGGATAGATCAAGAAATCATTTTTCTTCACTTCTGTCATCCTCCATAACTTCTTTCCTCACCCTTTCTCGTTCTTCTTCTTCCGACACCGATTGGAGAGCAAGTCACCAAGCAATTTCTTCAAGAAGATCATCGTGCATCTCCTTGCTCGGGCCCATCCTGTCAGAGCAGAAATGGGGAAAGGTGTGATATGCCACCACAGGACATTCCTGATCATGATTATCACGAGAGCTCTCCGCGACAACTTCTATATGCTCCACAATGTCCTCGTAGCCTTCGTCATCCTCCTCCTCTTCGAGTATGGTAGCAGAAAGGTGATCTTGAGCAGACTGTGCGCAAACTTGCTCCACCCACTCTATTTGCTTCGTTGAGCATTGAACAGCCTCCTCCATTTCATGGAGAAATGAGGGATCAGAAGGGGCAAGGGCTTGGATTTGAAGATCCATCTTGGAGCATGATCTCTCCATGTCTCGAGAAAACTGCCCCACAAGAAGCCTCAATTGTTTGTTCGGATCTTCCAGTGGAGTGTAGCATGGCTCTGCAGAATGGCCCGTGAAGGCCGCCATGGCTAACTCCAACTCAGAAAGCCCCTCTAGTTGTGGGAGGAATTCTTCTTAAAAAGGAGATTGTTATTGAGGTTCCCAAGGCTTTGGTTGTTCTACATAGTAGGGGGTTGGTACTGAAACCCGAATCCATAGTCCTCTCCTCCTTGATTGCTCCAGGAAGTCTCGGGGTAATACTAGCCAGATGGTGGTTGATACCCCCAATGGTTGGAGAAGCCAAGAGGATCCATGTTTCAGATCTGCACCAACAAAAACAAAACACCCAAGTGAAAAGCAAGGGTGGAAAAGAAAAGAAAAATGCTAACGTAACAGACTTTCACGTTTCTCCAACAACCTAGGAGTCCCCGGCAACGACGCCAAAAACTTGACACGCTAAAACACAACAACAAACTGTGACCAAGTGCAATCGCAGAATGGAAATTCAAAATAGTGGCAAGTTCAATTTATCAACCGGGGGTCTAGATCTAATGCATATTCCGTGACTACCTGTTATCTAGCGGGACTAAGTGTAGTGAGAGTGATTGAAAACAAAAGCAGTAAGAAAGCAGGAAATGGTTCGAAGTTTCTTAGCAAGGGAAGAGTCACTCGGGAATGAGTCCCCCTAGCTCCTTAGTTAGGTCAAATTTGTAATTTTCTTTGGTTGATTTACTGTTGATTAAACTGCGGAAGATCCGACAGTAGCTTGGAATCTCTTTAGCTGACCAATCCCTCTCAGACAGACTACCCGGCAGACGACTAGACTTCACCGGGATAGAACGCTGAGGCAATTAACATAGAGTTTCACTATTGGAATTAGATTCCAGTACAAAGTAGTGAATTGACTAACTCTCGTATAATCAATTCACTACTAGCGATTGAAGAAGCTCCAACAACCTAATCAGATTCTATCTATCTCAGGTTGCAACAGAAATCAAGAAAAGTTGATCAGGCTTCAATTGACTCAATGAATCATGCATCAATCGATTATAAGAGAACAGTATATCAATCTAAAAGTCATTACAATCAATATCCACATGGAACTAGGTTTCTTCATATCCAAGTGAGAGATTTCTAATCCATAGAGAGAGGGAGAGAGGAAAACAAAATACAAAGCAGTCATACTCATAATGATGGGAATAATCTGCTTTGGGATGATAATCTTCACTCCAAGGATGAAATCCAAGCTTGATTGATGAAACCCAGCTCCAAAATCATCTATAGGGTTTGTTCTTCGCACTTTATCTCTCTAGGACTCTGTTTTTGCTCTGGAAAATCATCTCCCCCTTCAATGACCCGAAATTGGGTTAAATACCCAGTTATGCCCGATCACACGGCCAGGCCACATGACCGCGTGAAATCCCCAGCTGCCAGTGTGACGTTTCAAAATGCGGCGTTTGATTAAGTGACACAAAGTACGCTACACGGCCTAAACCACACGTCCGTGTAGAAATATTGCATGCCCGTGTGAATTCTCTGGAAATCCCACACGGCCAGAAAGGGCCCTTACACCGCCAGTGTGGCTTTGCCCGCGCAAAGGGGTTCCACACGGCCAAGTCACACGGCCGTGTGGAATTTAGGTCAGCCCGTGTGGTTTCCTCTGCTTTTCGTCAAACGTCCCAACTTCGTTCAATCGACCCCGAAATCGTGCCCAAACCTTCCTTTACGTACTAGGACCTGAAATAGCACAAACAAGAACAACCTAGCGTGAAATCGGCCTAAAACACGAGAGACGAGGCTCAAACAGTATAAGAATGGTGGACAAAAACATGTGTAAATATCAAGTCATCAATGCTCTCATTGGGTTTCTTGGTATTCAAGTCACTGACACCGCCACATTGTTTTAGAACTCCTTCACTAACAATTCAAAATGTGATAGCAAGAGTAGAGCGAGGAAGAGCGCTTAAAGGTCGTTCATGATGGGTGATAGGTTGGAAGGGATAAGCAAGGTTTTTGGCCGATGCTAGTGTCCATTGTTTGTTGGGAAGGTTCTTAGTCGAAAACATAGAACCTCCAGGTTTAGGGTGAAGATGTAGGACCTCATGATGTGTTTGCCACAACCCAAAACTCCTTTTCCCCATGTCAAAAACAATTTCCAGTTATTTGAACTCGTGTCTAAGACCTGCGGACAAGCTAGTGATGCCAACCGTCCCGTGAACTCTAACATTAGAGGTTGCCACCGTGTTGAAGAGACGATAGGGCCGAGTGTTGATGATTGTTCACATTCTTTGCACCAAAAAGGTCCCGATCCCACTAGTGAAGAGAGTGAGTGATTAATTTTTGCTTTGCATGTCACATAATACCCCAGTGAGGACCTTTGTTGCCCATTCGTTTGTTCCTTGGACTTATAATTTTATGCATGGTTAGTTGTGGTTAATAAGTGATGACTTCATATATACACATGTTTTTGTCCACCATTCTAATACCGTTTGAGTCTCATTTCTCGTGTTTTAGGCAGATTCACTCTAGGTTGTTCTTGTTTGTGATATTTCAGGTCCTAGTATGTGAATGAAGGTTTGGGAACGAGTTCGGGGTCGATTGGACAAAGATTGGACGTTTGGCGAGAAGATGAGGAACCCACACGGACCCATTTGGAAAGGACCCATTTGCAATGTCTCTTTGCCAAACCCAGGCCACATCGACATCGGTCCCTCTTGGTGGATGCGATGGTGGTCGGTCGATGCTGTCATATCTGGTTTGGGGCAATGAGACGAGTGAGGAAGAAAAGAAGAGGTCTCGCGGGTGGAGACTTCATATTCATCAAGTACATGAGTCTACATCACCTGTCATACGACCTGCTTGTGACTTGAGACTCCACATCATCGATGAGAACCTCAACATCAAGGAGGTTCTAGCATGGACCGAAATGTAGGAGTCACCATCCGGATCATGACGGTAAAGAAGCGCTTGTGGGGAGGCAACCCCACCACGGTTTGTTTTTATTTTGTTTTTTTTTCGGTTTCCACTTGGAACTATGGTTTCTTTCACCCAGTGTGTGTGTTTTCATGACTCTAGCTCTGTGCCAGTTGGACTGGTCCATTCTAGTCTCCTGCTTTTGACTGATTTTCCTTCTAGTCACCCTTCTCGCTCATCATTTCCTGGTAACATCGTTCCCCTTCCCTCTACTCCATTGAGGGCAATTTTGAACTTAAGTGTGTGTGTGTGTGTGGGGGGGGGGTGCTTTGTCTTGATTGGAACATATATGTGTGTGCTTGGAGCCTAGTCCGCTGTCAAAATCTAGAGATTTGAGGGCTAAAAGTACAAAAGTTTGCATGATCATATTGGCATTGTAGATTTGATGGGTGAATCGAATGGTTTTCGAATTAATGCATGAAAACAGGATTGTAACTAGGACAACCTATGATGATGACTTAGACGTGCAGTAGAGTTGTGTATGGTTTCAGTTTTTCAACTATTTGCTTACCAACTGTGACTTGGATTGATCAGTTATTTTCTACAGTCGGTTATGCATCTAGTTCGGGGAATCAGAATGAGAGATAGAGCATATAGGTAGCCATGTGAGAATTGAGCCTGCTCGTTTCTTTCTTGTGCAATAGATCCCTCTTCCATGATGTGTAGCATTCTAGTTGTCACTAGCTAAGATGATGGAGGCATAGGATTAGCCCACGACCAAATTGACTTTCCTGGTGTGTTATACCCCCTAGTCAGCCCCTTTGAACCGTGTACTTTTCTTTCTTTCGGTCTACAATGGAAAATCACCCTTTTGCATCTCATTGAAGGTTCCACAGAGTGGTTTTTGCATGTTCTCTGCTGTTTCTGCTAAATTTAATGTGAGGGTTGGAGGTAATGCTTAAAAATTGGGCATGTGTTTGAAAAATGTGCAGAGGTGGTGGTTCTCTCAAGAAATGAAAAAAATGAAGAAAAAAAAAAAGAAAAAAAATGAAAGAAAGCAAAAGAGAGCCACTACCCAAAATTCTGAATCATGCTCATTAAGTAGTGTTTCTTAGCAGTCTGGCTTGGAAATACTAACATTTATGTGACCTCCTTCGCTCTTGTGCTCTAGAGAATTTGAGTAATGCAAAATGGCAGAAAGGAAGTAACTGGTTTGATTGGCTGTGAATGTGTTGGGTTTTGAACTGTGGAACCTTATGCTATGAATACTTCCACCACCTAAAAGGTTTTTTCCCCATGTCCAAGACCCTAGCCAGTCACTTGAACCTGTGTCTAAGACCTCCGGATTAGTTAGTGGTGACATACCTTGTGTGAGCTCTAACATTTAGAGGCTGCCATCATGGTGAAGAGATGTTAGGATTTGAGAGAATAAGCATGCGCAGTTTTCGCATCAAGGTGTCCTAACCTTACTGGTCGAGAGTGAGCGATTCATTTCCTTGTTCTTTATGCTCTTTACCCCGGTGAGGACCTAGATGGCTCGGTCTTGATTCTGATGTCTTGAGTTTGATGCATGCAATGACTGTCTTGGTCAAGTGGTTGAGTCAAGTCTATGTTGGTTGTTGAACAGAAAGGATTCCTCTTCCTTTACCCGATTTTGCTGCACTCGAATGTCCTCTATAGTGGTTGTCTAGGTTGCTGTTGAGTTGTCCATATCGCAATGATCAAAAGTAGTATGACTCACGTGTTATGTGCCTATATGAATTGTCCCCAATGTTGGTATGATTGAAATATGTTGAGCTTACCTTGTATCTGACTTGGTTTGCTTGGGGACAAGCAAACGGTTAAGTGTGGGGGAATTTGATGACTTGATATATACACATGTTTTTTTCCACCATTCTTATACTGTTTGAGTCTTATTTCTCGTGTTTTAGGTTGATTTCACGCTAGGTTGTTCTTGTTTGTGATATTTCAGGTCCTCGTACATGAATGAAGGTTTGGGAACGAGTTCGGGGTCGATTGGACATTTGGCGAGAAGTTGAGGAACCCACACGGGCACGCCTAAAATTCCACACGGCCTTGTGACTTGGCCGTGTGGCACCACTTTGCACGGGCAAATCGCACTGGCCGTGTATTCGACCCCTTGTGGCCATGTGGAAAGTCCAGGGAGCTCACACGACCAGACTGGAAATCCACACGGCCGTGTGCCTCTGGCCGTGCAGCATGCCTGAAGACCACTTAAGTGAAACGCGATATTTCCATTCTCACACGGGCAAACTAGGAATCCACACGGCCGTGTGGTCGGGAAATTCTGGATTTTAACCCAATTTCGAGCCAAAGGAGAGGGAATCAAATTTTTGAGCAAGAAGCAGAGCCCTAGAGAGAGAAAGTGCTAAGAACACATCCTAGAAGTTATTTTGGAGCTGGGTTTCATCAATCGAGCTTGGAGATCATCATAGAAGTGAAGATCATCATCCTATAGCAGATTTTCCTCATCTTTATGAGTATGACTACTCTGATTTCTATTTTCCTCTCTCTCTATGGAGTAGAACCTTCTCTGACTTGGGTATGAAGAACCCTAGTTCCATGTGTTAGGGATCTATATTGTAATGACTTGGGATTGTTATACTGATTGATTATAATCAATTGATGCATGATTCATCGAGTCAATTGAAGCCTGATCATCTTTTATTGATTTCTGCTGCAACCTGAGATAGATAGAATCTGATTAGGTTGTTAGAGCTTCTTCAATCGGTAGTAGCGAATCGATTATACGAGAGTTAGTCGATTCACTGCTTTGTACTGGAATTCAGTTCCAGTAGTGGAGTTCTGCGTTCATAGCCTCAGCTTTCTATCCCGGTGAAGACTAGTCGTCTGTCGGGTAGTTGGACTGAGAGGGCTTGGTAAGCTTAAGAGATTCCAAGCTACTGTCGGATCTTCCGCAGTTTAATCAACAGTTAATCAACCCAGGGTAATTACAACCTCGACCTAACTAAGGAGCTAGGGGGACTCATTCCCGAGTGACTCTTCCCTTGCTAAAGAAATTTGAACCATTTCCTGCTTTCTTATTGCTTTTAGCTAAAATCATAATCACTCGACTTAGTTTGCTAGATAATAGATATTCACGGAGTAGGCAGTAGATCTAGACCCCAGGTTGACTAATAGAGCTTGCCTGTTACTGCATTTCCGGACTGCGATTACACTTGGTCGTAGTTTGGTGTTGCGTTTTAGCGTGTCAAGTTTTTGGCGCCGTTGTCGGGGAACTTCTAGGTTATTGTAGAAACGTTAAAGTTTGTTACTTTAGCATCTTTTATGCATCCTCTCTTTTCCACCCTTGCTTTTCACTTGGATATTTTGTTTTTGTTGGTGCAGATCTGATACATGGATCCTCATGGCTTCTCCAACCATTGGGGGTATCCACCACCACCCGAGTGTTATTACCCCGAGACTTTCTGGAGCAACCAATGAGGAGAAGACTATGGAGTCGAGTTTCAGTACCAACCCCTCTACTACTAAGAACAATCAGACCCTTGGGTATTTCAAGAACAATCTCATTATCAAGGAGAATTCCTCCCACAACTAGAAGGGCCAACAGATCTTGATTTAGCCACAGCCTTCTCGGGCCATCCAGCAGATTCATGCTACACTCCACCGCCAGATCCAAACTATCACTTGAGGCTTCTCGTGGAGCAGATTGCTTGAGTACCTGAGAGATCCTTTCCTGAGATGGATCCTCATATCCAGGCCATTGCCCAATCTGACTTCTACTTTCCCCATGAAACAGAGGATACCCTTCGGAGCATAAAGAAGCACATAGAGGTCATTGAGAAAGCTTGTGCACAGTTTTCTCAAGACAACCTTTATGCTGCCATACAAATAGAGAAGGAGGAAAGAGAAGACAATCATGAGGACGTTGAGGAGCATACATAAGTTATCATAGAGAACTCCCATGATAATCATGATAAGGAAAGTCCTCTGGTGGCAGATCACACCTTTCCTCATTTCTGCAAAACATGTTGGGCCCATGCGAGGAGATGCAAGATGATCCCATTGAAGAAATTGCTTGGCAACTTGCTCTCCAATCTGTTCGGGAAGAAGAAGAGAGAGCAAGGATGAGGAAAGAAGTTGTGGAGTATGAGGAAGAAATCAAAGAAGAGGTAGTTCTTGATCTTTTCCAAGGGGAGAAACCACATTCTGATGAAGGAAGGGGGGTTGCAGAAGCAATTGGTGTCCAGGCTAAGGATGAAGTTGAGGTGGAAGAGGCTTGCACCGGCCAGGAGTTACATGTGATATCTCCACCAAACTTCGAGGAGCTGCTTGGAAAGGACCCATTTGCAGTGTCTCTTTGCCAGACCAAGGCCACATCGACATCGGTCCCTCTTGGTGGACGCAATGGTGGTCGGTCGATGCTGTCATATCTGGTTTGGGGCAATGAGATGAGTGAGGAAGAAAAGAAGAGGTCTCGCGGGTGGAGACTTCTTATTCATCAAGTACACTAGCCTACATCACATGTCATACCACCTGCTTGTGACTTGAGACTCCACATCATCGACGAGAACCTCAACTTCAAGGAAGTTCTAGCATGGACCAAAACGTAGGAGTCACCATTCGGATCACGACGGTAAACAAGCACTTGTGAGGAGGCAACCCCACCACGGTTTGTTTTTATTTTGTTTTTTTTCGGTTTCCACTTGGAACTATGGTTTCTTTCAACCCGTGTGTGTGTTTTCATGACTCTAGCTCTGTGCGAGTTGGACTGGTCCATTCCAGTCTCCTACTATTGACTGGTCTGCCTTCTAGTCACCATTCCCGCTCATCATTTCCTGGTAACATCGTTCCCCTTCCCTCTGCTCCATTGAGGGCAATGTCGAACTTAAGTGTGGGGGTGCTTTGTCTTTATTGGAACATATATGTGTGTTCTTGGAGCCTAGTCCGCTGTCCAAATCTCGAGATTTGAGGGCTCCAAGTACAAAAGTTTGCATGATCATATTGGCATTGTAGATTTGATGGGTGAATCGAATGGCTTTCGAATTAATGCATGAATACAGGATTGTAACAAGGACAACCTATGATGATGACTGAGACGTGCAGTAGAGTTGTGTATGGGTTCAGTTTTACAACTATTTGATTACCAACTGTGACTTGGATTGATAAGTTATTTTCTACAGTCGGTTATGCATCTAGTTCAGGGAATCAGAATGAGATATAGAGCATATAGGTAGCCATGTGAGAATTGAGTATGCTCGTTTCTTTCTTGGGCGATAGATTCCTCTTCCATGATGTGTAGCATTCACGTTATCACTAGCTAAGATGATGAAGGCATAGGATTAGCCCACGACCAAATTGACTGTCCTGGTGTGTCATATCTCCTAGTCATCCCCTTTGAACCGTGTACTTTTCTTTCTTTCGGTCTACAATGGAAAATCACCCTTTTGCATCTCTTAGAAGGTTCCACAGAGTGGTTTTTGCATGTTCTCTGCTTTTTCTGCTAAAATTAATGTGAGGGTTGGAGGTAATGCTTAAAAATTGGGCATGTGTTTGAAAAATGTGCAGAGGTGGTGGTTCTCTCAAGAAACGAAAAAAATGAAGAAAAAAAAAAGAAAAAGAATGAATGAAAGCAAAAGAGAGCCACTACCCAAACTTCAGAATTATGCCCATTAAGTAGTGTTTCTTAGAAGTCTGGCTTGAAAATACTAACATTTATGTGACCTCCTTCGCTCTTGTGCTCTAGAGAATTTGAGTAATGCAAAATGGCAGAAAGGAAGTAATTGGTTTGATTGGCTGTGAATGTGTTGGGTTTGGAATTGTGGAACGTTGTGCTATGAATACTTCCACCACCTAAAAGGCCTTTTCCCCATGTCCAAGACCCTAGCCAGTCACTTGAACCTTGTCTAAGACCTCCGGATTAGTTAGTGGTGCCTTGTGTGAGCTCTAACATTTAGAAGCTGATGTCTTGAGTTTGATGCATGCGATGACTGTCTTAGTCAAGTGGTTGAGTCAAGTCTATGTTGTTTGGTGAACAAAAAGGATTCCTCTTCCTTCACCCGATTTTGCTGCACTTGAATGTCCTCTGTAGTGGTTGTCTATGTTGCTGTTGAGTTGTCCATATCGCAATGATCAAAAGCCGTATGATTCACGTGTTCTGTGCCTATATGATTTGTCCCCAATGTTGGTATGATTGAAATATGTTGAGCATACCTTGTATCTGACTTGGTTTGCTTGGGGACAAGCAAACGGTTAAGTGAGGGGGAGTTTGATGACTTGATATATACACATGTTTTTGTCCACCATTATTATACCGTTTGAGTCTTATTTCTCGTGTTTTAGGCCGATTTCAAGCTAGGTTGTTATTGTTTGTGATATTTCAGGTCCTAGTACGTGAATGAAGGTTTGGGAACGAGTTCGGGGTCGATTGGACGAAGATTGGACGTTTGGCGAGAAGCTGAGGAACCCACACGGGCACGCCTAAAATTCCACACGGACGTGTGGCACCACTTTGCACGGGCAAATTGCACTGGCCGTGTATTGGGCCCCTTGTGGCCATGTGGAAAGTCCAGGGAGCACACACGACCAGACTGGAAATCCACACGGCCGTGTGCCTCTGGCCGTGCAGCATGCCTTAAGACCACTTAAGTGGAACAAGGCGTTTCCATTCTCACACGGGCAAACTGGGAATCCACACGGCCGTGTGGTCGGGAAATTCTGGATTTTAACCCAATTTTGAAGCCAAATGAGTGGGAATCGAGTTTTTGAGCTAGAAATACAGCCCTAGAGAGAGAAAGTGCAAAGAACACATCCTAGAAGTGATTTTGGAGCTAGGTTTCATCAATCGAGCTTGGAGATCATCATAGGAGTGAAGATCATCATCCCAAAGCAGATTTTCCTCATCTTTATGAGTATGACTACTCTGATTTCTGTTTTCCTCTCTCTCTATGGAGTAGAACCTTCTCTCGTGTATGAAGAACCTTAGTTCCATGTGTTAGGGATCTATATTGTAATGACTTGGGATTGTTATACTGATTGATTATAATCGATTGATGCATGATTCATTGAGTCAATTGAAGCCTGATCATCTTTTATTGATTTCTGCTGCAACCTGAGATAGATAGAATCTGATTAGGTTGTTAGAGCTTCTTTAATCGATAGTAGCGAATCGATTATACGAGAGTTAGTCGATTCACTGCTTTGTACTGGAGTTCAGTTCCAGTAGTGGTGTTCTGCGTTCATAGCCTCAGCTTTCTATCCCGGTGAAGACTAGTCGTCTTCCGGGTAGTTGGACTAAGAGGGCTTGGTCAGCTTAAGAGATTCCAAGCTACTGTCGGATCTTCCGCAGTTTAATCAACAGTTAATCAACCCAGGGTAATTACAACCTCGACCTAACTAAGGAGCTAGGGGGACTCATTCCCGAGTGACTCTTCCCTTGCTAAAATACTTTGAACCATTTCCTGCTTTCTTACTGCTTTTAGCTAAAATCACAATCACTTGACTTAGTTTTCTTGTTAATTGATATTCATGGAGTAGGCAGTAGATCTAGACCCCGGGTTGACAAATAGAGCTTTCCTATTACTGCATTTCTGGACTGCGATTACACTTGGTCGCAGTTTGGTGTTCGTTTTAGCGTGTCAATAGTGATCTTGTTGATACTTTCATTGATTCGTGAACAAGGTGAGAACTTTTTGTTTACCCGTTTTGGTGACCTCGAATGTTGTTTGTGGTGGATGTCAGTATTGCTTGCAACGGTCCATGTGTTAATTGCCAATAGCCAATGAGATTCGCCACTTTGTGCCCTTTGATTTGTCCCCATAGCATTGTTTTAGGTTGAGAGATTACCTTGTGTGAAATGGTTTGCTTGGGGAAAAGCAAACGTCTAAGTGTGGGGGAGGGATTCAGGCCTAATTGTACACTTTTTATCCCTGATTCTCTTTGACGTTTGTTTTAATTGAACTCCAAAAAGGTTATTTTTACGCGAGGTTGCTTGTGTTTTAGTGTGTTTCAGATCCTAACAGGTAAAACCAAACCCATATTTGAAAGTTGAAAGAAAAGGAGCAAAGACAGGGCAAAGAGGTGGAGACAGCCAATGTTCACGGCCTGGCGTTGGAGTTCACGGTCACACAGGGCCGTGAACTGGAGCCAAAAACCGTGAACCAATGAGCGTCCATGGTGGGTTTTTAGGTAACTGACGCCTAGGCTATTTACGGTAGATAAGACCGTGAACCCTAGCCAATGAAATAGTGCGTTTGGGTCTCAGCACTGAGTTTACGGAAGCGTTTCAATGTTCACGGACGTGAACTCAGGCCGTGAATTGGGCGCGGCCTCAACTTAAAAGGCTTGCTAAAAGGAAGAAGAAAGGGAGAGAGAAGAGTGTGAGAAACTTCTTCTTATTTAGATTTTAGAGTGAGAAAGTGACGAACCAAAGAAGAGGAAAAGCTAGAGTTTCATCTCCAAGAAAGGTTTTGGGAATTCCTTCCCCAAAGGAGGATTTTTCAGCACAAGGAGCAAGGCTTGCATCTTCTTGATGGTTTTCCTTTCCCTCTCTTGTGTATTCCCTTCTCCTAGCATCGAGTAGTCCCTTCTTTCACTTGGTTGTTTGTAAACCATAGCTACAATTATGTGAATGCTTGTATGAATTGAATCATTTGTGTGCGGTTGTGTTTTAATGTGAATATGGAGGTATTATTCAGAAATGATTATGTTGTGTGAAAGCCTATCAATCTAATTGCCATTCTAACCTAGTTTAGAGAGGACACCTCCTTAGGTTAAGAGGCTCAATTTGAGATGGTTGTTCTTGGGCATTTCATGCCTCCTAGGCTAGTTTAGAGAGGAAACCTCCTTTACCCAAAGAGGCTCCGTTCGAGCTGGGTTTCCTTGGGAATTCAATGCCTCCTAAACTAGTTTCGAGAGAACTCTCCTTAACATAAGAGGCTCATTTCGAGATGGGTTTCCTTGGGAATTCAATGCCTCCTAAGCTAGTTTAGAGAGAACCCTACTTAACCTAAGAGGCTCAATTAGAGATGGGTTTTCTTGGGCATTTTATGCCTCCTATTCTAGGTTGGTTAAAGGGCAAAGCTCCTGTTTCGCATTAGCACTTAGGGTTTGGTTGTGGGTGGCCGTCCGAACTCCAATTCGAGGGTGGAGTCTAACCATTCCTTAGTTGATAGGTTGAGAGGGTCGCATTAGTGGGTTGGATCGTATCCCATTCCTCAACCTAGAGGTTAAGAGGGTAGCTTTGGCTGCTTATGTGGGATTTTATTGTGATAGTCAGAGCGAGTCAGTGTTGGTCGCCATTAGAGTACATTGATGAAAATTCCTCAATTGAAGCTAACCTATGTCCATTGATTTGCTTGCGTTGATGGTTGTTTGATTTGTTGCGGTGGGTTCTATTGCGGTTTGTGAAAGATGAGTTATTTACCTTTAACATGTTCACTGTATCTACATACTTCTCAACTCTCTTCACTTGTAGAATTTTAGCCAATTAGAACTCAAAGCATGACTAAATTTATGATGTTGAAGAGGGGTAAAATATTTGAAGTATTTACACCTGCAATTTCCTCTATAGTTTGACATCTTTATCCCCTTACTCCCATCCAATTTCAGCAGCTCATTCATCAACTCAATCAAGTTGAACACATATTCTCTGTTACCTTTCCACCTTTACTAATCAAGTATTCATAAGCTGAAACCTATAACAACGCAAGCAAATTGGACGCCTGGATTAGTGTTTGCTAACCGAATTACCTGCAATCCATGGAAGAAGATCACAGAGAAAAGGTTACATAACCGACTAGCGAAGCGGTAGTGTTAAAAGATGATCTCATAGATGGAAACATGGTCATATAACCTCTACTTAAATATTAACAAACTCGTATAACCTCTACTTAGGTTGCAAACATGACCATCAAAAGTAACTCTAGACTCAATCGTTGCTATTATTGATATAAGCTTTCTGATAATTGTCTATAGGGTGAAGCCACTCCATCATGGTTGTAAATATCATAAGAAAAGGCTTGGGAATGGAAATGAACTAAAAAAACGCAGATAACACAATCATTTCTTGTATGCATAGAGAGAGAATGTAAGAACCAGACACCAGGACTGAAAGGTAAACATACATCTAGCTGAAGAAGTAGAGAAGAAGAAAGCTTGGCAGATAGGAACGTAAGGAGAGAACCTAAATTAGCTGATGCTCTAACCAGCTAATGTGGTCTTGAAGGGCTATTGGAGCAGCTTAAGGGTTGTAGAGAAGACAGTTCACCCAATTATTCATTGAACACACAGTAAACAAACCATATTCTTTGATAACGTCGTATTTGCACAAGTTTGCACCCTTGTTTCTTGATCGTTTTGGCTCTAGTTTGTACTTTCTTGGCCTATTTTACGCTAGGTTGTGTTCCTTTGTCACATTTCAGGTCCTAGCGCATAAATTGAAGCATGGGCGCAAGTTTGAAGTCAATCGGAGATCATTTGGCAATTCGGGAGAAGAAACTCGAGCATGACCCGAGGAAGAATGGATTTATACCTCATATTATGGAAAAATAATCATGTAAGCTTGTCCATATAAGAAAGAGGACGAGACTACGAGCGTCTGGGATCAAAAGACGACTGATTCGGAGTCCGCACGAGGGAGAAACGAAGCATCAAACAAGAGTGGAGGAAGAAACACGGGCAGTAAAACACGGTCGTGTTTTCCTCCTATGCCCGTGTTTTTAGTGCCGAGAAGAAACACGGGCAGGGTTGAAACACGGGCTTCGAAACACGACCGTGTTTCTACCCCCTACTCGGGTATAAGTCTGTTTTCTATTATTTTTTAGAGGGGGAGCTGAGTTTTTGGTTCCCAAACACCCAAGGGACAAACCCTAGAGAGAGCGACTTGTGAACATTCTTGGAGCTATTTTGGAGGATTTCTTCGCCATTGGAGCTTGGGAATTAAGCTTGGAGATGGAGATTGAAGATCTAGACCATATTTCTGCACTCTCTCTCTTCTCTATGGAGTAACTTCCTTTTACTTAGGTCTTGAGGAACCCTAGTTCCATGTGTTAGGATCTTTCTTGTATGAAGTTTTGGATGCTATATTGTTTGATTATAATCAATTGAGGCATGATTTGTTGAGTCATTTGAATCTTGATCACATTCTCTTGACTTCTACTTTAACCTATGATAGATAGAAACTAATTAGGTTGATAGAGCTTCTTCAATAGATAGGAGTTAATTGATTGTGTGAGAGTCAGTCAATTCACTGCTTTGTACTGGAATTCATTCCACGTAGTGGAGATCTGTGTAAATTGCCTTAGCATTCTATCCCGGTGAAGGCTAATCGTCTGTCGGATAATCTGTCTAAGAGGGCTTGGTCAACTTAAGAGATTCCAAGCTAATTTAGGATCTTCCGTAGTTTAATCAATAGTAAAGCGGCAGAAGGGAATTACAACTTGGACCTAATTAAGTAGCTAGGGGGAATGATACCTAAGTGAGTTCCCAACCTGTAATTAGTGGTTTAACCTTAGTTTAGTTAGTAGAGTAGTTTAGTAAATCAATCTTTAATCTGGTTTGCTAGATAATGAACTAAAGCTGAGTAATAGTAACTCTGGAGAACCGTGGATTCGATATTTATTACTTGTGTCACTATACTGCAGTCCCTTTCATTGGTTATGCTTGGCCATTGTTAGAAGTTGTGTTTTAGCGAGTCACTCTTCCACGACATTTTCCAGAGATAGGATCGTTGACAGCCTCGGTATCCTAGTCAAACACAATTCTCTACTCTTAACATCAAACTAAGCATAATAGAAGAGCAAAGAGAGGACAAACATGTGAATTAGAGGCTATTATACCAAGAGTGAAGTTGCAGAACGTGAGACATGACAAAATTATGGGACTGTATTCCTCAAGATTCGACTGAAATGTGATCTTTATGAGCTCAGAAGCTGTCTGCAAAGTGGCAAGATTTTCGTGTTTAAACATTTCAACTACACCCAATAAAATCACAGTTTCTCAAACATTCATCACAAAATGTGAATGCTGAAATAATTGTCAGTAGAAGTGGAACCTTATCGATTTCATTAAACACTTATTGCATGACGAACGGGACTACAGAATTGATTAACCAAAGCATTGAACATATGAAAATATGAATTGAGTGATATGATTTCTATTGATAGAATTTAACTATTGAATGATACATGAAGGCTAGGTACATATATATACATACACTTGACAGTAAATTGAAACATGTGATTACATGTAGTTGGCAGTAAATGGGAGAAGATAGAGGCAAGTAAAAGCTATCACATGAGTTCTCTAAAGATGAGATAGCTAGCGATGACAGCGTACTGATGGGGAGGAAATAATGGTGATAGTGTGATAATAGGGGCATTGTCTTTTGTAGAAAGGTATGGTTCCAAGTGTAAGTTTAATTAATTAAATTATATCTCTATCATGCCCCCGCAAGATGAAGGCGGGTACGACACCAATTGGACCGGAGAAGAACATAACCTGAAGTTGGGAGGGGTTTAGTAAGAGCATCGGCTAGCTGATGAACAATGGAGACTTAGACAATGCGCAAGAGATCAGATTGCACAAGTTCCCTCACAAAGTGGAAATCCAGTGCCAAATACTTCATCCTGGAGTGGAAAATTCGATTAGTAGATAAGTTCACTGCACCAAGATTATCACTATAGAGGACAGGAGGATTAGGAGGGCGATGATGGAGATCAATCAATAGGTTATGAAACCATTCAATTTCAACGGAGGCATGGGTGAGAGCTCGATATTCAGCCTTGGTACTATAGCGGACAACAAAACATTGCTTCTTTGACTTTCAGGAAACAAGATTACTGCCAAGATAAATAAGGCTGAATATCGAGTAATTGCTTCAAGGGTCGACCCAATCAGAGCCGGTAAATGCTTCAAGGGAAAGAGAAGAGGACTGCCAAAGTTGTAAACCAAGATTACGAGTACCCTATAGATACCGCAAGAGATGATGACTGATTGCCAATGAATTTGGGACGGTGCATGCATGAACTGTGATAATTTGTTGACGTAAAATGTGATATCAGGACGAGTGCAAAGTAAGTACTGAAGTGCACCGAGTAATTTCCTATAAAGCATTGCATCGGCCGGAGGAGAGCCTTCGTGAAGCATAAGTGTGGCCGATGTCGAGAGCGGAGTCGAAGAGGGCTTAGCATCACCCATCTGAAACTAATCGAGGACATCGGAGATACACTTTTGTTGGGATAGAAGAAAGCCAGAGGGATTGGGTAATAATTCGATACCCATAAAATAATTTACCTCACCTAGTTGTTTAAGTGAGAATCAAGAGGCAAGATCCTCTTAAAACTTATTGAGCAACATAGAATCATTTCATGTGAGAAGAAGATCGTCAACATAGATAAGAAAGTACAGCAAGGCTCCAGCATGATGATAGACAAACAAGGACACATCATTTTGTGTTTTGACGAAGCCTTTACTCTCAAGGAAACCGCACAATGATATATACCACGAGCGGGGAGCCTGTCAAAGTCAGTAGATTGGACGATGGAGACGACATTCAAATTCAGGGGTCGTGGTGTTGCAAAAGCCCGATGGTTGAGTCATGAAGACTTCCTCCTTCAAAGAGCCTTGGAGAAAGGCATTAAGAACTGGGAATACTGGAGAATCGGCCATTGTTGAGAGAGATCGATGTGGAATATTGTTCGAACGGTAACAAGCTTAAGAACTGGGCTATAAGTAGCATGAAAGTAAATTTCTGGACTTTAAGTGAAGCCCTTTACTACTAATCAAGCTTTGTACCGATCAATTATACCATCCGCCTTGTACTTTATTCGAAAAACCCAGAGCCAATTAACAATGTTCTTAGTGGAAGTGGGAGGAACTAAGGACCTAGTGTCATTAAAGGAGTGGGAGGCCAGCTCCTGTAGCATGGTGGCACGCCAATAAGGATATGCAAGAGCCTTCTTAATAGAGGTAGGCTCAACAAGAGAAGATTCTTGAGTAGTAAACATTTGTTTAGGCTTGAAAATACCATATTGACTTTCAGTCGCCATTCAATGAGGCGAAGTTGAGGGCGAGGGGGAGTACATCATGTAAAGGTGGTGGCATTGGCATTGGTCGTGAAGGAGCTGACCGTGGGGGGGGGGGGGCGGGGGGCGGGGGCAGACTTATTGGAGGAAGAAGAAGGGGATGGCGATGTAACTTGTGTACGAGCAGGTGAAGAAGCCGTTCCACAAGTTGTCGATGAAGAGGATACTATCAGAGTAGTGGGATTTATGGGAGGTTGAGGCGCCATGGAGATTGAAAGAGGGACAAGCTGCACAGTCGGAGTGGTGGAGGCAAGCCACTCTAATGAAGACATGGATGATTCGAAACTGGGGGGAAGACCAGGAAAAGTAGTTTCAAAAATAAGAACATGTCGAGAAACAAAGACACGGCAATCAAATGGATCATAACATTTGTATGCACTCTGGTTCATGGAGTAGACAAGAAAAATACATGGGCGAGAACGAGGGGCTAACTTATGAGAACTGTACGAATGGAGCCACGGATAGTAAAGACACCCAAAACTCTTTAGTTTAAAATAATTTGGAGACTCATTAAAAAGAGTGAAATATGGTGTCTAATTATGGAGAGAGGTAGAAGGCAGGCGGTTGATAAGATACAGAACTAACTGAAAGGGATGAGACCAGAAAGAATTGGGGAGATGTGCACAATCCATGAGTGTAAGACTTGTTTCAACAACATGACGATGTTTGCGTTCTGCTAAACCATTATGATCCGGGGTGTGAGGAGGAGTAAAAAGATGAGATATACCACGTTTTTGAAGAAAGGATAGTAGTTTATGAAATTCACCCCCACCATCAGTAAAAACACGCCGAATAGAAGTATGAAAATAGTTTTCGACCAAACATGTGAATGTGATAAAGTGTCAAAATCATCATACTTGTATTTGAGAGGATAGAGCCAAGTATAGCGGGAAAAGTGATCAACGATGACCAAGTAATATGAAAAATTATCAATGGAGAAAATGGGCGATGGGCCCTAAATATCCATGTATAACAAATCAAAGGGTCTTGAACTAATCAAACTAGACGCTGAAAATGGAAGCTTATGAGTTTTGTTCACTAAACAAGAATCACAAGAAAAGGAAGTGGATTTATTGGAAATAGGAAGAGCTTGAGAGCTCAAAACACAGGAGAGCAGCCTAGGATGTGGATGTCCCGGTCGATTGTGCCAGATAGTCGATGAAGTTGTGGTAGTGGAAAGTGCTAAGCGAACGGTATTTACATCAGACGACAGCTCGTACACATCCCCTTTATTCTGGCCTCAGAGTAGTTGCGCCCCCGTGGACAAGTCCTTCACAACAAAACAATCAGAGAAAAACTCCACTGAGACTGGATTAGCTTTACATAATTTAGCAACGGACAGTAAATGTTGCTTGATGGCAGGAACACAAAGAACATCCTTTAATTGCAAAGAAGTAGTAGAAGCACTAAGCATAGAGTTTCCAATGTGTGTTATTTGCAAACATGATCCGTCACCGACAAGAACCTCATTTATGCCATTATAGTTGGCGTAAAGAGAAAGATTTCCAAGGTCTAGGGTGATTTTGTTGGTTGCTGTGGAGTCCATTAGCCAACCAGAATTGGAGGGAGCAGTAGAGGTATGATAAGCTTGAGCCGGAGGGCGTCCATCGAGACTGTAGCATTCCTTTGCAGTGTGTCCGAGTTTGTCTCAGAACTGAAGAAAGATCCTCACTCGTCCACCACGACCAATACTCTATTGATGACCGGAAAAGTTAATGAGATTGCCATGAGAAGGTGGTTGGTGGTTATGAAGCGGTTGAAGGGACGAGGGTGATTGCTCCTGATAAAACTGACGATTGACAGCCTGCTAGGGGTGCTTAAAGTATCATTGAGGAGAGAGATGGTGGGAGTGAGAATTTCCACGGCCACGCGCTGCTTGTCCTTGCACACCACCATGTCCATGTTGAATAGAAAAGGCCATCGGGAGAGGGGCGGGTGGCAGCAAAGTCAGATTCAAACTCCACCAACCTATCATGGAGATCTTCGACATCAATCGGGTTCTCACGAGCACGAAGGGCAGCAGCAAGAGGGCCAAAATCTGAGTTCAATCCTAGTAAAATGTTAAGAACAAGATCTTCATCCGCAACCGGTTCCTAGACGAGAGCTAGCTCTGTGCAGATGGTTCGCATCTCCTAGAGAAAAGCAAAGACGGAACGGTTGCCTTTTCTTTCTTGAACAAGATCTGTCTTCAAACCAATGACCCGAGATTGAGAAGTTCCTGCATACATTCTCTCAAGGATGGAGTAAGCTTGACGACCAATGATTGACGTCGGGACATATGGAGCCACCACATCAAAGACAGAGGAAAGTTTAGCATGCAAGATCAATTGATTTTGACGGTACCACTGATCGCGTCCATGAGCTCCTTCTGTCGGTGTTGTGTTGGTGCCGTCAACAAATGATAACAAATCCAGACCATGAAGAAGAGTTAGCAGCTGTGCACGCCACTGAGGAAAGTTATTTCTGTTTAACTTTGTTGAGAGTTATGAAGCCGGATTTAGAGAGATGACATGATTGTCATCACCGGCTAGTGGGAGTACCATAGATCCGTCGTCGCCTATTGGGGAATCAGACATGATGATTAAGAAAAAGAAAGAACCGAGGGTAAAAATGGAATTAGCTTTGAGCTCTTAATTTGGCGGAGAAGGCGTGGATGAGGTGCGGCCGGCTTGGGAAAGGAGCGGCTAATTTGGGTTGGTGATATTGGATTATTTTTTTTAAGTTTTATTTTTTTGTCGAAGAAGAAGCAAGAAAGAATGAGGAGGGTGTAGCTTGGAGTTTGGCGGCTAGGTTAAGGGATCAGAGCAGTCTTGCTTTTGTGCTCTGATACCATATAGAAATATGAATTGAGTGATATGATTTATATTGATAGAATTTAGCTATTGAATGATACAGGAAGGCTAGCTATCTATATATACATACACTTGACAGTAAATTGAAATAGGTGATTACATGTAGTTGGCAGTAGATGGGAGAAGATAGAGGCAAGTAAAAGCTATCACATGAGTTCTCTAAAGATGAGATAGCTGGCAATGGCAGAGTAGTGATGGGGTGGAAATAATGGTGATGGTGTGATAATAATAGGGGCATTGTATTCTGTAGAAAGGTATGGTTCCTAGTGTAAGTTCTAATTAATTAAATTATATCTCTATCAGAACACACAGTTACACAACCACACTCTACCACGACATTTCCAAGAGATAGAATCGTAATGAGCTAAGGTAGGCTATTGGGACAGAATTCTCTAATTCGAATATCATACTAATCATAATAAAAGAGGAGGAAGAGTGAAAACCTATGAACTAAGGGACAATTGTACCGAGACTCAACTTGCAGTACTTGAGAGATTACAAAATTATGAGTCTGAATTCTTGAAGACTCCGCTCAAATGACGACTTTATCAACTCACGACAACATTGTGAATAGAATACCAATGAGTATAAGCCAAGAATAGCTAGTTAAGAAAGCCTTAAATGTGTAGCGGAAGGTAAAGGTAAAACTTTAACACAATCCTATATAACTTCTTCAATTCATAGATCAAACAATAGAGCATAATCAATGGTGAGGTGAATTCCATAAGAAGAGGCCTATCCAATAAGAACTTACACAAGCGACATAGGAGACGGCGGCAAGAAAACTTTACCTTTGGAGAGTGCACTTTGAACAATCGGAATCAGTGTATATTGGGCCAGGCCCACGTTGATGACGTTGATGACGCTGAGCCTAGTACTGTCGAGAAGCTCAGCAGCCCGAGTGCCCATGCAGCTCATGTCTTTCCCACGTCCAAGGAGATTCCCTTATGTGTGATGAGTTGTAACCCTTAGGCAGCCCTAGTTACTAGTATAAATGGGCAGCCGAGAGCTTGCTTGTATGCAAGTTAAAAACCCTTATATCAATAATATCAGTAGCCGGAGAGATTCAAAAGCTCTCCCGTGGATTAGTCCCGATTCGTCGGGGATACCACGTTAAATCGTGTCTTGTGTTATTTCGTTATTCAAAGTTTTACATGGTATCAGAGCGATAAGCTCCAGGTGTTCATCTTCGTGTCGCTATGGCCTCCGACGAAGAGTCTTCCATCACGACGCCGCAAGGGAAAGGGAAGGCCTTCGATGATTTACCGCCGTTCTATCAACTTCACCAATCCGACGGCCCAGGAAACATGCTGGTCGGGGATGTTCTCACCGCAAACAATTAAGGTGAATGGGTTTTGGACATGAAGGATGCCCTTCTTGCCATGAACAAGTATGGTTTCATCGATGGTTCAATCATCAAGCCCACGAAGTAGTATTCGATTTGCTGCCCATGCCCGTGAGATTTGGGTTGATCTGCGTGATAGGTTTGGGCAAAGTAGCTACTCTCATGCATATGAATTAAGACGCCTGATTTCACTACTCCAACAAGAAAAGAAATATGTTTCCTCCTTTTACACGAGTTTGAAATCATTTTGGGAAGAAGCTGCGGCCATCTCGCCAACTCCAAGTTGTACGTGTGGTCATTTTACTTCTGATGTGTCCCGCCGAGTACGTGAACAGCAAGAGATAGCTAGACTCTTTGACTTTCTTATGGGCCTCGAGGACGTGTTTGGTGCCGTTCGTACCCGGGTCTTGGCTACGAAGCCAATTCCCAATCTTGGGGAGGCTTTCAATATTATTCTCCATGCTGAACAACACAAACTTATCTCACAAAATCGAAAATACCAACCTGAAGCTGCCGCGTTTGCCGCACAAGGAGAGTCTGAGAAACCCAGCCATGGAAGCGGTGATTGCAGCTCGGGGGAGAGGGAACGCCATCGTTGTACACATTGCCAACGTATTGGTTGGATTTTATCTTTGTCTTTTGGTCATAATAATCAGTCGTGTCATTCATGTTCACGTGCTAAGCAGTCTAGACTTTCTTTTGAGACAAGTACGATTAAGACGTCTTCTAGTTTTGATCTCATTCACATTGATCTCTGGGGTGGTTACAGGATTGCTTCTCTCATTGGTGCCCATTTTTTCTTAACTATTGTAGATGATTTCACTCGCAGTATTTGGGTATATCTGCTACGGTTCAAATCCGATGTGGCTCAGTATCTCTTACAGTTTTTACAAATGGTGAAGACACAGTTTGGGAAAACTGTTAAACGCATCCAGGCTGACAACGGCTATGAGTTTAATAATGAACCACTACGTTCTTATTATTCTCGCGAGGGTATTTTACTTCAGACTTCTTGCACCGACACACCACAGCAGAATGGTGTGGTTGAGCGCAAACATCATCATATCCTGGATACCGCTCGCGCCCTCCGTTTTCAGGCCAATCTTCCACTCCGGTTTAAGAGCGAATGCATTCTTACAGCTGTTTATCTCCTTAATCGCATGCCGGCCACTGCTACTGGCAAGTCACCTTTTGAGATCCTCTTTGGTAAGCCAGCTACTTATCGTCATCTGCGTTTTTTCGGTTGTTTGATTTATTATAAGGACACTCATGACCACCTAGACAAGTTTGGTGAACGAGGAAGAGCCGAAGTTTTTCTTGGCTATGCCCCTACCAATAAGGGATTTCTAGTCTATGATTTGGTCTCACGCAAGGTTCTAACATCTCATGGTGTTCAATTCCACGAGAGTTCTTTTCCCTTTCATCATGGCATGCAACGAGAGTTTCATTGGGTGCCTCGGCCTGTGTTTTCTGCACCTGATGACGAAGCATCTTTCTCGGACCCACATGTCCTCACGTCCGAAGATGAAATTCGTCCCTCGCCGACTATCGAGTCTACCACATTCTCCCCTAGTGCCGAGTCTGTGTCTCCCAGCTCAAGCACTTCACCAGTCACTGCCCGCAACCACTCGGTTGCCCCTCCTTCTCCTGCTGAAGCCGATCCCACACCTTCGCCTCCGCATCTTCGACGAGGTGACCGTGTGCGCGTGAGGCCCAAATACCTAGATAATTACATCACGCTTGATGACCACAAGGGAAGTGCTTCCCATTCAGTTCGATACCCTCTTTCCTCCTACGTTTCTTATGATGGTTTTAAACCAACCTATTTTGCTTTTCTTGCAGCGCTAACCGGGATTGAGGAGCCGGCCACGTTTCAACAAGCATTCCGCGACCCTCGATGGCGGGCTGCGATGGGAAAAGAGATCCAGGCCCTCGTGCAAAACAGTACTTGGAATCTCGTGGAACTCCCTCCTGGAAAACGAGCCATCTCGTCAAAATGGGTTTTTAAAATCAAATTCTACCCTGATGGCAGTATTGAGCGATTCAAGGCGCGACTGGTAGCCAAGGGTTATACCCAGATTGAAGGCCTTGATTTCCATGATACATTTGCCCCGGTTGCAAAATTGGTTATCGTTCGTTGTCTCATCGCAGTTGTAGTTAATCGTGGTTGGCATCTTCATCAATTGGATGTTAACAACGCCTTCCTCCATGGTGAGCTTGAGGAGGAGGTTTACATGACTATTCCTCAAGGGTTTCGAGCACCTGGTGATAACCGAGTCTGTAGGCTACGCAAGTCCATCTATGGTTTGAAACAGGCTTCTCGCAATTGGTATCAGAAATTCACCTTGGAAATGCTCGATTTTGGTTTTCGGTCTTCTCCAGCTGATGCGTCTTTGTTTATCTACCAGCGGCGGAGCACTTTTGTCACAGCTCTCATCTATGTGGATGATGTACTTCTGGCCGGAAATGATTTACCATTCATTGATCGTGTTAAACAGTTTCTTGATGCTCGTTTTAGCATCAAGGATCTCGGCCCTCTTCGCTACTTCTTGGGTATTGAGATTGCTCGCTTATCCACTGGTTTCGTCCTCCACCAGCGGAAGTATGCTCTCGACATCCTAGAAGACACGGGTGTTCAGGGGTCCCGGCCTAGTTCCTTCCCAGTTGAGCAGAATCATCAGTTGACAAAATCCACTGATGATGTGTTACCAGACCCCTCTCTATACAGACATTTGGTTGGTCTTCTCTTGTACCTGACCATCACGCGTCCTGACATCACTTATGCTATTAATATCCTCAGCCAGTTTGTTCACGCACCCAGTCAGATGCATTTAGATGCTGCTTTTCGGGTGTTGCGTTATATTAAAGGCTCTCCTGGTCAGGGTCTTTTCTTTCCTATTGATGCTACCCTTCGTCTCACTGCTTATTGTGATGCCGATTGGGGTGGTTCCCAGCGTACGCGTCGCTCCACGACTGGCTATTTCATCACACTTGGCAGTGCTCCCATTTCTTGGCGAACCAAGAAGCAACGAGTTGTCGCACGATCCTCGGCCGAAGCAGAATACAGGGCTATGGCCAGTACTGTCAGGGAGATCATATGGCTTCGTTGGTTGCTCCAGGAACTTGGTGTACCTCAGTCTGGTCCGACTCCTCTCCATTGTGATAACCAGGCGGCCCTTCATATTGCCAATAATCGGTCTTTCATGAGCGCACTAAACATGTGGAAATGGACTGTCACTTTGTTCGTGAGCGAGTTCAGTCGGGCCATATTCTTCCTGTCAAGGTTTCTTCTACTCTTCAACTGGCGGATCTTCTCACCAAAGGTCTCGGTGCTGATCGTTTTCGATTTCTCTTGTCCAAGCTGCACGTTGGGGATCTTCACGCTCCTGCTTGCGGGGAAGTATTTGGCCAGGCCCACGTTGATGACGTTGATGATGCTGAGCCTAGTACTGACGAGAAGCTCAGCAGCCCGAGTGCCCATGCAGCTCATGTCTTTCCCACGTCCAAGGAGATTCCCTTATGTGTGATGAGTTGTAACCCTAAGGCAGCCCTAGTTACTAGTATAAATGGGCAGCCGAGACCTTGCTTGTATGCAAGTTAAAAACCCTTATATCAATAATATTAGTAGCCGGAGAGATTCAAAAGCTCTCCCGTGGATTAGTCCCGATTCGTCGGGGATACCACGTTAAATCGTGTATTGTGTTATTTCGTTATTCAAAGTTTTACAGTGTAAAAAGCTGCTATAGGCGGCGGGGTTGCTCTAAGTGAACCGGAGATCAATCAATCAGCGACAGTAATCAATCCTCTGGCTTCTTTTGCATGAGGGAGACAACTGTTTGAAAATCCAAGTAGTGGAATCGATCTATGGCAGGCAAGGAGACTGTTGTGGACGATATAGTAGTTTCTTCTTGACCTGGTGTGAAGGAGATGAAGACTGGTCGGATTCACAACGTGTAGCTTTAACGAGGCATCGGTCCTTTCAGACTAAATGAAAGGCAAGTCCAGTGCACTCGTCATTCCCCTGCGGTATAACGGAGTGGGGTTGGTGCAGAGGAGATGGGCACTCGTCGGAGCACGGCGATGAGCTTTGCGAGGTGACGGTCCAAGCTAAATGCATTGCTGGCCAGTTGGCCCCGATTGAATTGATAAGGTCATTTTGGCCCGTGCAGATGACGAAAGAGAAAAAATAACATTGCCCATACTACCCCTCCGACAAACGCTCCCGGAACAGGAAATTTGAAATGGAGAACTCAGTTTTCCCATTTTGCTTTTATATATTGTGCAGAAACACTAAACAAAGTGCTATGTTCTGCCCAGGGGTGGGCATCAGTATGGTCCGGACAAGATCGAACCAAATTCAGGAGAACCGAGGTTCAATAGTGAAAGGTATATTAGGACTAAGTATCAGACCAATAATGCATCCGATCCACTTTGATTCGGTCTAAATATCAATTCGATCCATTTTTCTTTAGTTTTAATAAAATTAATTAGACCAAGGAATGAACCATATTATATTCAATTAAGTGTGGTCCGGTCCAAACATCGGTTTGGTCCGATGTGGTTCGGTATGGACCAACTTATTGCCCACCCCTACTCTCTGAAGGGGAAACCCAAGCAACGGCGGACAGATTGCAGCTCCCGAAAACCGTAACGCCACTACTCCATCATTGGATCATGAAACCCTGGTGGTCGGAGAAACCATAAATTTACCAGAAAATCCGCCCCAATCTTGAGAAACGGATTGCAATATTGCGATCCTATACGACTTCTCAAAAAAATCATGAAAACCTCAACACGAAATCTTACCATTAAATGAATTATAATACCATAACATAAACCAAGTAATTCGATAATTATATACGATAAAATAAATCAATTCATCCGATAAATCAAATAATGAGATAATCATATACGATAAGATAAACCAATTAATTATTAATCCGATAATCATATATGAAACGGGTAACTATGCCTGAATTGGATATTAATCATACAGTTATCTTTCTAGTCTTAGCTCACTTATTGATTGTCGGCTGTCTTACTAGTAATCTCCGACGCCGTGACGCGTTTTTCCAAATTTGATATCAAACAATGAGCAGACACACACTCACACGCGGTTAATTATTTTCTTAGTTTAACGCTTATTTGAAAGAGAGGAAGCTTAGTAGTTAAAAACCCAATGGGTTAGTTAGTTACAACTTACCAGTCCATCCAAACCAATCCAAAATTTATATTCGGAGGACTTAATAATGGGAATGGAGGAAAAATGGCAAAATCCAAAAAGGTCGTGTTTGTTTGCGCCATGGATGGCTACAACCACTTGCATTGATACCACACCCAAACAAACACACTCTTTGACTAGCATATGCCAAGCAATCATCCAAATCTCCAACACACAACCTACTCCCCCATCCCCATGTTATTACTGTAATCAACATAGTGCAAGAATAGAAGAAAAATCGATTAAGGTCCTTGGTTCTTAGATACTAATTATTCTAGTACATGAATTCTGTCTCTCATAGTGAAAAAGTGAATCAGATCGAACAAACAAATAATCTCAAACTAGGTCGAACCAAAGTATATGGAGCAAAACACAGAGCATATTAGGATTGGTATAATCTTGTCCATGATAGTAATAAGCCTTATTTAGTTTTAACGTCCGATCTGCTGAAAACCATGAAAATATGACCAATCCATGAGACTTAGACACCTAGCTGACCCTCCCTAATCTCCTCTCCGACTCTCCTCCCTCTTCCCGATGGATCTCTCTCGACATGTTATCTGACAAACTTTATCTCGTCTCGAAGGCTAGCAATAGTACTTTGTTAGCAGCCTCCGACCCTCAAGCTAAACAAGTCCAAGGAGAAGGAAGACCAGTGTAAGAAATTTTAATACTGAACTTGCTAAATTGCCACAAAACGACGACAAACTAGACAATTATAAAAATCACATTGATGCTTGACATTAGTTAGAATGCATTCGTCGGAACAATTCGGTATAGTTTCTCAATTTGTTGATATTGTAACAAACAAACTATTGACTTTCTAGTCATGATCTAATATAGTATATTTTCTTATCCACTGTTTTTATTTTCGCCCTATTTTTTAGTCGGTAGATTGTACATACGAATAATTTTTTACTAGACCAGGCCATTTTCCCGACTTTATATATATTTGAGTGGAATGGTCAAACCAATAAAGTTAAGGGACCATACTGATATTTTCACCACAGATAAAAAAGGAAACAGAAAAAAAAAATCATGTGTCTATCATTACACCGTCATTAATCTCACCGTTACTCCGTTTGCCGCTAAATCTGCCACTTAATTCTGGTTTCCCACTTTTTTAATAATTCCTAAATTCCCTTTTTCATTTAATAATAAATTTATTTTCCCCTTCTTCTCCTTCAGAAATCAACACATTCCTCCATTTCTCACTTCTCCTTCTCTCTCTCCCATTTTGCTTCCTAAATTTAGCAATGGCGGATCGAGACAACAACAATAACCCTGCAATCTGAAAGAAGAGGAAAACGAATTGTCTGGGGGGATCTTCAGTTTTCCTTATCTCTGCAACTGTTTAGCGGGAGGGAGGGCGGGGCGCAGTTATTGGGTGTGGGGAAATTCCAAACCGATTTCCATCTTCTCCTCCACCCAAAAATACGCCAATGGCATTTTGCAATGGCCTAAGAGCTTAGGCTTATAGTCTTTCGTCTCTTCCCCCCGGCCTGCACTTTGTTTTGTCCTCTTCTATCTGGTTCTTCGGATAGAAAAGGCGGAAAAGAGGGTTTCCCCTCGCCGCCGCCCCATTTTCTTCCGTCTCGCCGGTTCCTGGGGTTTTTTTTTTTTTGTGGAGAAAAAGGAAAGGAAGAAACAGATGAGTTGCTTCTCTTGCATTAATCGCCGAAAGGGGGTTAAGATCGACATTGAGAAGGCCCCTGGGTCTTCCAATTACCGCAGTAACTCCTCCGATCACTCTGGTTCGAATCTTGAAATATGAATGTTGTCATCTTTTCGAGTCTTTGTATTGATTTTGATTGGCATCTTCTTTTCGTTTTTTTTTTCATGTGTGGTAACGTAGGTAGCGGGAAGAGGAGAAAAGAACTGGAAGAGAAGCTGCCGAAGGAGAATGGGGCACGGAGTTTCTCGTTCCGGGAGCTGGCCAATGCTACCCAGAATTTCATGGAGTTGAATTTGATCGGAGAAGGAGGCTTTGGCCGGGTTTACAAAGGTCGCCTGGATACAGGCGAGGTATTATACTTTCTTTCCAAACATCAAAGTTGTCACCATACTCGTCTGTATCTATCACATTGTGCATTAATCCTGGTATAGAGACACTTAAAGCTCGAAACTTGTCCGAATAAATCAAGGTCATTACGATTTTGGTGCTTTATTTGTTGCAGCTCCGATTTTAGTGCTCATTGTGATACATAGAGGATTGTTGGGTAGATGGTTTCTTAACCCCCGCATATGATTATATTTTGGGAAATTTTCATTTTGCCTGATTGCTTCTTTTCATTTGTAATCTTAATGTGGCAGATTGTTGCGGTGAAGCAGCTGAACCAGGATGGAATGCAGGGGAATCAGGAATTCATTGTTGAGGTTTTGATGTTGAGCTTACTACACCATCCTAATCTCGTTACCTTGACGGGCTACTGTACTGCTGGAGACCAGAGATTGTTGGTCTACGAGTACATGCCTAGAGGCAGCTTGGAACGTCATCTTTTTGGTATGGCATTTCTGTCTTCTGAGCCCAATTCTTGTTTATGCAATATTTGACCGTGTTCACTTGAACCTTAATAGTATTGTGTTCATCCAATTCTTTGAAGTAGAATCTAGACACAGACATATTTGTCTCCTTAGAGGAGTGATTTAAGTGGATAAAATGTTGAACATTTAGTCCAAGGTGGTCTTTTGGAAGGTTTGGATTTCAAATTCTAAAAGGTTGGAGCTTGGATTTTGAAATGGGATATGTATTCACAGTTCAACTAATTTCCTTACAAGTTCATCGAGTAAAATTAAAGCATTCAACTTGATTTCCTTATATGGTGGTGTTTGTTTTTGAATCCCAGATGTAGACACTGGCAAAGAGCCACTGAGTTGGAGCACACGGATGAAAATTGCAGTCAATGCAGCTAGAGGCCTAGAGTACCTTCACTGCAAAGCAAATCCACCAGTGATCTACCGTGACCTAAAATCTGCAAACATCTTGCTGGACAAGGACTTTCACGCCAAGCTATCTGATTTCGGGCTTGCAAAACTGGGACCAGTTGGCGACAACACTCACGTATCGACTCGAGTCATGGGAACGTACGGATACTGTGCCCCTGAGTATGCCATGAGTGGGAAATTGACTCTTAAATCAGACATCTATAGCTTTGGCGTGGTGCTTTTGGAGCTCATCTCTGGACGTAAGGCAATGGATTATAGCAGAAGGCAAGGGGAGCAGAACCTCGTTGTGTGGGTGAGTGACTTGAAGAAGTCTCACGTTTTTCCTTCTAAAATAACTAGGAAGCTTCTATATATGGACTATGGTAATGAAATGCTATTTTGTCTCCCTTATAATGTTTGCAGTCTCGCCCCTATCTGAAGGACCAGAAGAAATTCTGTCAAATGGTTGACCCTCGACTACAAGGCCGCTACCCTCGTCGGTGTCTGAACTATGCCATTGCCATAGCTGGAATGTGCCTCCACGAGGAGGCACATTTACGCCCTCTGATTGGCGATATAGTGGTCGCCCTCGAGTACCTAGCTGCCCAAAGCACTGAGCACATGAACGGAAAGGCAAGAAGCGAGATCGTCTTAGCCTCCTCAACATCAGACAGAAGCGGGCCAATGACACCACCCTCCTCAAAACCGGAGGCAAATGCACAGAGTGAAATCATCTTGCCCTCCTCAAAATCAGATGAAAGTGAAGCAATGATGCCACCCTCCTCAAAATCGGAGGTAAACACCCAAAGCGAAATCATCTTTCTCTCCTCAAAATCAGACAGAAGCGGACCAATGACACCACCCTCCTCGAAATCGGAGGTAAACACCCCTCACGCGCCTATCTTGAAGTCTGATAGAAATGCTCATAGACAAGACGTTACCATTAGCGCATCGTTCTAAAATGACCATCGTCAGTGATCTGGGACAGAAGGTTCTGTGAAAAAACACTCATTCCTTGAATCATTGTAAGTAAGTTGTTTAGTCAAATTAGCTACGATCTGAATGGAAGATTTATGCCTTTTGAGTTTGTCCTGAGTCCTTATGGTGTGGAGTTTTTGCCGCAGATATCTTGCAAGCTGTGAGAAAGGATGGAAAGAGTGAGTATACATAAAATTTATTGATGGATGAATGTTGTTTATATACAGAATGTGTACATGAATTGTACATAAGGGTGGTGTGATATGTATGGGAGGGTAGAAGGGGCTTCCTTTGTTTTCTTCTTTTCCCACTGTTTCTCTTCTTGTTTGATTTCTTGTGAAGAATGGAGCATATTATGTTAGATTATATATCAATTAATAAAAGAAACCCTTTCATAACCCAGCTTGAAAAGTGAGATAAATGGACATTGTATTGAATTACCATTGAGCAATTAAGATGCATAAATTGTCCTGGAAATGGTATGAAAGTTTCAAACATGACCCAAAACGAAATGTTTGAAACTTACTTTTTTTAAGAAAACGGGATGCTATAAGGGTGTCCTTGTCTGATACTTAAATTAAACGATATTGGGCAATAATCAAAGTATCATTCAAGACCCAAAACGAAAGTCGGGATCCGAAACATTATAAATATGATACTCTAATCCGACTCAGTGTCCCCTATTAGCGAGGAAGTCAACAAGTTTGTTGCATTCGATGAAAGTATGTGAGATTTGAACCTCCCAATTTTGATGTGCGAGTCTCTGAAATTCTCTGGCAATGTAATATCTTTGGTCCTTATTATCTGTGGAAGTAAATATTTTGATACCCGTCGTGGAATCAAGTTTAAGATGAACTTTTCTATGCCCTTGCTCCCATGCCAATTTGAAGTCGTATATCGACCCCCTTAGCTATGTTCTCGTAATTGTATAGACTCCCATATTTGTGTAAAATCTCTAGTGCATCTCTCATACTCGTCTCTAATAAGCCCTCCTGTTGCAGCCCATGACCTAGGTTGTTGGACAGATCCATTTGTGTTAATGTAGACCCATCCGACGGGCGGGGGACTCCAATGTAGTTGAGCCGCAGTGTTTAGTTGATCAGTTCCTTGGGTCCTGCTGATTGGTCCTCGTCCAGCTTCTGATCCTCCACTTTTGTCTACCTAATTCTTCTAGAATATCTCCTCGTTTCTCCGCTTCCATAAGTACCACATCGCCACCCTCATCAGCAGCCTGAAACTTGCAGACTTTAGATGAGTTGCCATTAGGGGTTGGCTACCGGTTCGGTAAACCCAAACCGAATTGAAACCAAATTAAACAGAACAGAATTCAAAATAATGCTATTCGGTTCGAAATTCGGAAGGGATATATGGATATTTCGGAAACTAGGGTGAAAACCAAATAACTATAATTGCAAGCTCCAAATGGTGAATATTTATGTTTGTACTTGTTTTGATACTTAAATATTTGAATCATGTTAGTGTTTTATGACTTATGTGTCGAAATGTTTGATTTTATCATTGATAATGCATATAATTGCATATTTATTATTTACATTAGGGATGAAAAATAATTTAAAATGGAGAAGATACAAGTATTCTCAAAAATTCAATTTTGTGTGAAATTCTGAACTGAACCAAAATATAATTTTGTTTAAACCGACCGAACCAAATTATAATTCGGTTCGAATTTGGTTTGAGGTTTGTTGAAATTTGGTGACCGGGTATGCATAATTTCGGTTCGATCGAAACTAAACAAACTGAATGCCCACCCCTAGCTGCCATCTACTCTGCGAAGGGAAAAGCCACAGTATGGGAGTTTTCCTGGGTGCCAAGCTGGCATCATACCAGTTGTGCCTTATGGCAATGTCGAAGCAAGTGTTATGTGGACTCTGGAGCACTTTTACACAGCTCGCAGGTGTCGCTTGTCGTGATTTTTATGCGCTTCCTCTCATAATTTGTCATGAGCCTGTTGTAGAATGACAGCCAAAGAAAATGTTTAGTACGGTTGGGCCCTTTCCATCTTCAAATACTTCGCCACTCTGGTTTCTCTACGCTGCTCGCCTCTGCTTCATCGTCCTGGAGTCATTCAGTAGTAGCTCGGTAAGCTGAACGGAGGCGGAATTTTCCATCAGCTTCCAATTCCCACACGATCACGTCCTCGCCGAGCTCCTCTCGATGTGGGTCTACCCCTGCAATAAGACAAACATAATTGTGAGGGAGGTGAGGTTCAAACATTCTAAAGCGCCACTCACCCTCATTGGTTGTGAGGTTAGCAACTGACGCTCCCTAATCAATGTCCTTGCCAGAGCCAACAATGTGATCTTCAAGGATAATATCATTGGATAGCAATGGACTATTCCAAATTCAATTTTCCTGCCACCCCTAAGGTCAAACACTACTCCTTGCTTCATCGCAAGCCAAGCCTCCATGACCCTCTTCCACAATCACGATTGCATGCTTTGTTTCCTCGTCACTCCGCCATCTTGTTTACATGGAAGTACTTTCCCTGTAACACTTTGACCCAGAGCTCAATAGCATTATTAAGAAACAACCATCCAAGCTTCATAAGATAAGCAAAGTGTCATAACCGAGCAGCTCAATTAGTATGATATTGTCCGCTTTGGGCCAAGGTCGCCAATTTTACTTATGGGTGTCTCCCTAAAAGGCCTCATAGTAATGCTCTTGGTGGACACTAATATACAAGGGTTCCTTCCTTTGTATTTCCAATGTGGTGCTTGGATAGTCGGATTGTCCTCATAACACAAAGTTAAGAGCTCTGGCGGATCTCAACCCAAGTCCCCCTTCCTCCTTTGGTTTACAAATTGTCTCCCAAGGTACAAGGAGGGCTTTAGGCTTCCCTGATTCAGTTGCCCATATAAAAGCTCGAATTTCTCGTCAATAATATCGCAAACTTAGACTGGAAACACTATTGTCTGCATGACATAATTTGGTAAAGCATTCAGGACAGACAGAGCTAGAGTCACCTATCTTGCAAGAGAAAGATTCATGGCCTTCCACCTGGACAGTTTCTGGTCAAGTTTTGCAATAATGAACTTGTAGGTGTTTTAAGTCACATGGCCGTGAATGACGGGGACTCCGAGGTATCTTCCCAAGTTGATGGTTGGCTTGATGCCCAACTGATTGCTTATGTAGTTCTTGGTCCTATCTTTGGTATTCTTGGAGAAATAGATACATGAATTCTCTTTGTTGCTTTGTTGTCCAAAAGCCGCACAAAAACGGTTTATACAATCTAGGATAGCCGCTCCCTATCCATCATCTGCCTCTGCAAACAGGACAAGGTCATCTGCAAAGAAAAGATGAGTTAATGGCGTACCACCCTTAGAAAGATAAATAGCTTTCCAGGAGTCGCTATCAATTATCCTTTATACCTTTGTACAGTTCGTCTCTTTCATTTCCTTCGTAGATACTCTTCACTGTGTTTGCAAAAGAAGATTAACTAGACAATGGAATTGCACTTTGGCATTGATGTAGGTATGGGTGTCCAATGGGTTGGTTTAAAAAGCGAACTGAATACACTGTTGGTCCAATCTTTTGATCCTAAGATGTGTTTTACTATTAGCTCGCTTTTCTCTTGAGTTTGAACAGGATCGTACCATGGCTCGCCGTTAGATGTAAGTGATTCATTAGGCATACCGCATACGTTATAATAAAATTCCATAGTTAGCAATATCGCACTATATCAGGAAATATCTTTCAGCTACAACCAGCCAGACTAATAAACATACATGTCCTACATCGACATGCTACCAGGTGCATCGCTAAATTCCATTGTATTAACTTGTTTGGTGCAATCTTTAGGGGGATAGAGATCATAAGATATGCATATAGTTCTAGTTTTAGAGGTGTCAGTGCTGAGTAAGAGCAATGCACACGGTTTTGAGAACTCTTTGTCCCTGCTCAACTTGTGTCTCCCACTCATCCCTTGCCCTCGCTCTTTGTGCTCGTCACCGGCTACTGTCCGGTGACCATTTCCAATATCTCCCGAGCATCTCTGGTCATCGAGCTAGTGTGAAGTATAAAAATAAACATTTTATTTATTACTATAAAATAGAAATAGAAATAGCTTTACAGATACTTGGGAACGGATAGGGTACTAACACTTACTATAAAGGTATATTAGACCAATTCTAATGTTAATCCCAAATTTTGGGGATTATCCTCATTTTGATGATTTTTTGCTCCAATGCTACTATCTCCAAATATGGAGATTTACATTTTTAAAAAATTTTCTTTACTTAAAAAATATACTTATGATCATCTTAATCTAATTTGTTCATGTTTATTTTTTATAGTTTGTCATCATTTTGAAATACAAATTTCCGATAGAATTTTTTTCAAATTCCGTGACCGATTTTTTTGGCAAAAAATTAACATACTTTTAATTTATGAGACTAGGAAAAAATGAAATTAAAAAAAATATTAAGTACAACAGTTATTAATTTTTTAATTAAAGGCCTAACCCTAATTAAACAAAAAAGAAGGTGGTGATTCGCCATAAATAGGGAATTAAATGACAATTATCGTCATAAATGCCGAGAAACACATTTTTGACGACCGCATTAGACTCAGCCTTATAAGGGACGGGTTAGCATGCTAACCCCTTAAGGGGTTGGTTTTTTGACACCCTCCTTTTAATTGGTCAATTTTTTATTAATTATTGACTAGTATTAATGAAAGTAAACAAAATAAATGTTCTGTTATTAAATACAAAGTAAGCATTAAATACACTACATTAATTACCACTTTACTGGTATTTGTACCACTGCACTGATACTCAGATATGACATTGCTACCAGTGCACTGATATCGCTACCAGTGCAGTGGTATATCTACCAATACAGTGGTACAACCTATCAGTGCAGTGGTATATCTACCAGTACAGTGGTACAACCTATCAGTGCAGTGGTATATCTACCAGTACAGTGGTACACCGTATCAGTGCAGTGGTATATTTTTTGGAAGTGGTCGGAGGGAGTCTGCCGATGGGATTTTCACCGGAGAAGTGTGGCGGTCGGAGGACGTCTGGTGGTCGGAGACTGCTGAAAAAGGAAAAATAAAAAATAGTGAGAGAATTCCTAATGTGTATTTAATGTGTGTATTTAATTCCTAATGTGTATTTAATAGTGAGAGAATTCCTAATTAATATGGTACATTTAATTCCTAATGTGTATTTAATGTGTGTATTAAATTCTATAGTTGTATTTAATATACTAGGGGGTGTCATTTTTCCAACCCCTAAGGGGGTTAGCATGCTAACCGACCCCGCCTTATAACTATACCCTTTTCCTTCCTTCTTCCTCTCACCTTCCCTCTTCTTCTATATTGCTTTCATTGGCTTCTACGTACAAAATTATTGTTTTTTACCCTGAATTTAATAGATCTTGTTATTTAGTGCCTAAAATTAATTTTTTCATAAAAATCCTAAAATATTGATAAAAAATACATTTAATTACCTAAAATGTTTTCCTCTTACATTTTGATACCTTAAATTTTTAAAATTTACAAATAGGTTCAATGGTATTATATGCTTTAAGAAACTTGTGGTAGGTTTTGATAAACTTGTGGTATGTTTTAATAAACTTGTGGAATGCTTCTCCCTCCTTTTTCCCTCCCTCTTCCCAGTTCTCACTTGTGATATGTTAATTATATTAATTAGAGTATCATCTTGTAAATATGCCATACAGCATATCTCGTCTAGGGTTATGAATACAAACCCTTATATACTCGTGTAAATAGCTGAAGAGAGTATCAAGTAATTAGAACCAAAAAACTGTGAGGGAGATCCTCACCATGGACTAGTATCACATTGACGAAACCACGTTAAAAAACTCGGTGTTCAATCGTTTCTAGCTTTACTTTGATATGACATCAAAGACTGCGATCTGAGATCTCGGGTGTTTTCTTTCGATTACCTTGGTTGTTGCGTCTGATCCTTCTTCAGCAGCTTGGCTAGGCTTTGTTCGCTGCGTCAGATTATTCTTCGGCAGCTTAGATTGGTGGATTCTAAAGATTCGTCTTGGTCGTCTGCGCATTCCAGGTTTTCTTCTGCTTCCTTGAGCGCTGCCTTTGGTTCTCTTCTACCCTAGTTTCCTTATTTTGGCTATTAGTTCCGTATGTTTACTGATCTTGTATGATGGAGTAGGGAAAAGTTGAGGTTGTTTCCGCGCGGCTGGGTGGGAAGAACTTGCCTTTTTAGGAATTCCAATTCCAGAGCTTCGTCGATGGAAAACGCATGCTCCCCATCTTGACCTGCAAGATCACTAAGCCTGCCGACACTGCTATAGAGGGGGACAAAGAAGACTGGGCTGTTGCAAACGCTCAGTTGATACATTGGATTATTGGCTCGGTTGATGTCGAAATCGGACTTAGTCTTCGTCGTTTCGCCAAGACAATATCACGGTTGATGTGGAGTATTCATACTCAGAACAATGTGTCTCGTCAGTTTGAGCTTGAGAGTGAGATATCCTTGTTCACTCAGGGTGATCGTGATATTTGGTCTTACTATCAGGATTTGGTTACGAAATGGACTGAGCAAGATATGCTAGCTGCCTCGTTCTCTGAGACTCCTGTTACGACAACCACTCTTCCGAATCATGATAGATTTCATCTCATGCAGTTTTATATAAAACTCCGCCCAGAGTTTGAGGCTATTCGTGCCTCCTTTTTGCATTGTAATGTTACTTCTATTGAGGATGGTCTTGGTGAATTGTTTCGGGAAGAAACTCATCTTCGTAACCTCTCCAAACTTGAAGGTTCTTCTGAATATGCTTTTGCTGTGGGCCGCGCTGGAGGTTCGTGTCCTCAGTTTCATCATGGTAATACTGGCCCCTTGACCTATCATTATTGTCATGAAGTGGGGCACATTCAACCGCACTGCAAACAGATAAATTTCTGCATTTATTGAAAGTAGTCCGGTCATATTGTTCTGGATTGCAAAATTTTAGCTCGCCGCAACAAGAGTGGAATGTCACATGGGGCGCATGGTTCTGGCTTCGTTGGTGGTCCAACTGGTGTGAGTTTTGCCGTGACTCCAGCTCCCGCCGCTACTGCTTCTCCCCTCCACGCTCCGCCAGCACTGGCTCCTCTCGCGGTTGCGCTGACTTCGACAAATGTTCGTAGACTGGTGGATGAGGCTCTGCGGGATGCTCTCCCTGTAAAGGTATTTCCTCTTGTTGGCTCCTTGATTCTGCTGCATTCAATCGTATGACTAATGCCCGTACACATTTTTCTTCGTTAAATACTGGCTTAACCTCCTCTTTACAAGTCGCAAATGGGGCCCGTCTCTCTACTCATGGTCTAGGCACTGCTACTACATGAAGTGTTTCTTTGCCAAACATGTTATATGTTCCCAACTGGTTCCCCAGCTTGTCTCGGTTGGTCAGTTGATAGAGGATGGATATGAGGTTAAGTTCGATAATTAGGTTTGTACTGTGCGAGATCAGATCACGAGGAAGGTTCTAGGCAAGGGTAAGAAGGATGGCCGCGTTTTTGTCCTTGAAGAATGTGATCGATCGAGGGCACTGCAGAGAGACGAGTCTTGTTTTTTGGTCGATGGAGACCAGGAGCATCAAGGCTGGCCGGGTTCGGCTTTTTTTCTGCAGACGCTGATGTTTTTTTATATGGTAGTGTAGTTGCGAATGTTTGTCTATTGAATAAGGAACACATTTTTGGTGTGTCGGTTTCTTCTGATTTCTTGGCCTGCTCAGTTCGGCCTTTACATTCTTTGGATTTCAGTGTACGAACTTCTGTTTGGGACTTATGGCATCATAGACTTGGTCATCCCCATAGTGCTCGTTTGCATAATATGTTTCATCATAATCTGTTACCCGATTCATTGAATGCAAAATTTAGACAACTGCCTCCCTGTATCCATTGCATTGAAGCCAAGACCTCTCAGTCATCTTCCTCTTCTAGTGACACGGTATATGAGTCTCCATTTGATCTTATTCACGCAGATTTGTAGGTTCTATCCCCTATCACTTCTCGTATGGGGTTACTTCGCCTTGTTCGTCGATCATGCCACACGGTATGCATGGATCTACTTTTTAAGACGAAAATCTGAGCTCATTGATCATACCACAGCATTTTTTCAGATGATTTGTACTCAGTTTGGCAAGGGTTATGAAACATATCTCGGCTAGGGTTATGAATACAAACCCTTATATACTTGTGTAAATAGCTGAAAAGAGTATCAAGTAATAAGAACCAATAACCTGTGAGGGAGATCTTCACCATAAACTAGTGTCACATTAACAAAACCACGTTAAAAAACTCGGTGTTCAATCGTTTCTAGCTTTACTTTGACAGCTTTGATAAACTTGTGGTAGGCTTTAACGAACTTGTTGCATGCTTCAATGAACTTGTGGTAGGTTTGTTTGTTTGAAGGCAGACTTAGTGTATGTTGTTATTACTGGACAACAACAAATGCCTCCACTGGGCCACAACCCACTCACCTTCGGCCCCCTCCAAAAATGCCAGACGAATCGTTGAAATTTCTTCTACTTAATAGAGCAGAAAATCCGCAAACCAATTCACCACAAACAGTGATAATCCAATCAATCATCGCACCGCATGCAAAATCCCTCTCTTATCATATTCTCCACCACCATCCCATTTTCTAATCATTCCTTCCATTGCTGCTCAAGCTCAAATTTGAACCAAGTACAAGAAGCAGTAGAAGAAACAAAACCTTCCCTTTTCGATTATGAAGTTCACAACTCTTTTTCTTCTAGTCTCTATTTTCACTCCGTCAACGGCCTTCATCCCGACGGACAACTACCTCCTCAACTGCAGCTACACCTCCAATGCTTCCCTCGACAACTTAGTATTTGCCGCCGGCAATAATTGCAGGTTTGTTTTCAGGCGAGGAAACTTGTGTTGAAATTGATGGATTTGCACCTTTGACTTATTTGGACAACGATTACTAAGACACGGCTCACACCTCTTCAAAAACACTTCGAACGAGGGTGTTTGATTGATGATGAAAGGAGATTACACATTCTAAGTTAAATTACTCCTACCCCTATGAAGTTCAGAGAGAGCTCCAAGCTACGAACTACGTCTATGGCTACATGATAGAGAAAAAGTTAAAGGACAAACTTGACATTTGTGTCAGAGTGTTGGTTTTGGGAACCCTTCTCATACGTAGCATTTTTCAATCATGCCTATGGCCTCTTGTCTAGCGTCCATGGCCATCACATGACACTATCATGAACCTCTTAATCATGCATATGGCCCTTCTCGTGAGGCGGCATGGACTTATTAGACTTAGTAATTTTTATCTCCTTTGATATAGGCTTATTGTGGCATTATCACATGCCTTGGGATTTTCCCCACATCCATAGTCCTTCTCGTTGAGATGGCATGTACTTCTAGGATATAGATGGGCATGGCCTTCTTCGTGAAGCGGCACGTCCCTCTCCAGGCTTAGTTTATTTTTTATACAATCTCGTGGTATGGCATGGCCTCCTACGAGAGGGCCATGTCTCTCATAGAATCATGTCCATGCTCACTATGACTTAGTGGCTTGGGCATAAAATCAATATTCATAAGGCCCAACTTTAATAACATTAATTTTTATAATTTATGTGGCCTTATAAAATCATTAATTACAGTGTAACTCACCAATGTGGTACAAGATAATTTTTGGGTGTAAACAATTGTCCCCCAACTACTTAGTGCATAAGGATATGGACTAAGTAGTTGAGACCTAACACCAACTCACGTAAATATCGAACACCATGCCACCAATTTTTTTCTTAGCCAAGTTTTCATTCTTACACAAAACCACCTTGTCCTAGAGAACAATAAATAAATCAAGTCACCTGCCTTTGATTCTTTCCCCCCTTGAAAACTCATGCATGGCCATGCATTAATCATAGCCTTGGACCCCTTCCACCTCAATTCCTGACTCAACCTGAATATCACACTTAAATCTCACCTAAATCCCAAGTAAAAACCTTAAATGGGTGCAATATAGGGCAAGTATGTTTAAATATCGATCTGGGCCGGCCCATGTACCCCTACTTCAACTGTTTGAAACATTATCTAGCGGAATGTCGTTTGTGAAAATTTCTACAATCAACAATTAAAACGAAGGACTTGAAAAGTAAAAGGATTGAAACTCGCGGTGAGAAGCTTCACTCGGGAGTTGTTCCCCCTAACTACCATGACACGTGGGATCGAATTAATTGGTGTGGGAAAAGGCGATTATGAACCGCTAGGAGGAGCAACAGTGGTTAGAAACCACACTCTCAATTGCTAGGCCAAGGAATGCATTATAGGCTACAAATGTAGCCCTCTTGACCCAAAGTAATTGAGGGTTGAGTTACCTACTCCCTCAAACCGGGGGTTTGGACGGCTTAATCACAATTAACCTAGGTATTCAATTTGAGTTTAGAGATTTGTTCTAAATTAACCTAGATAGGAGGCATGAAATGCCCAAGAAAAGCCAAACTCAATTTGAGCCGCTTAAGATAAGGGGGTTTCCCTCAATATATGGAAGAAGAAAAAGAAGAAGAAGAAGAAGAAGGTTTCTCTCCCTTTTGCTCCCCCTCTCCTTCTTTTCAGCTCTCCTGTGTATTGTAGAATCTCTCTAGAACCTTGCCAGTTCACGGTTTATGGCTCTAGTTCACGGTCTTGATGACCATGAAATCCTTGCATGGACCGTGATATTCAGCTGCTTCCTCCTTTGGTCCGATCTTCGTGCCTTTTCTTCCAACAGTCGACTCCGGAGTTGGTTCCACCTGTTAGATGCTGAAACACACTGAAACACGGCAAACCTAACGTAAAACCACACCTTTTGAAGCTCAAATGCCACAAACGCCATAGAGAAACGGGGATGAAAAGTGTACATATAGACCCGAAACAATTCCACACCAGGGCACAATCAATCTGGCCACACAGAACAAAAAGGGAAGCAATTGGACTTCATGGCCAGTTCAATGACATGGCAACCAATATATTTGTTGATTTCTACCAATTAGTTTTATCAACACAAAAGAAGTTTCAAAGAGACCGAGCTAATGCCACAGCTCGACAAGACTTATCTCAAGGCTTCATCAACATCAAAGCCTCTTTCCACATCTAACTTAGCCTTGTTAAACTTAGATAATTCATTGTTTAATTATTGCCATGGAAGACTATAGAAAAAACCAAAGCCATTTCTTTAGCCTTACAAATTTCAATATTTTTTTCTTCCTTTCTCGTTAGAGATACCGCACAAACTACCTAGCCATCATTGTTCTTTAGTCACCACTCACCATACTCTAAACCAACATGCCGTGATTCATGATTGTGAAGCTCATGGCCGTTCTAGTAAGATGGCTAGGCATGAACAATGTTTTGCTGTGGAAACTAGTGTGTTTAATGCTCTCTATTCACAAGGAAAACAAGAACACAAGATCAAATATCAAACGATTGTTACTCGGTCCACACCTCGCCAAACAATATTTGAACGAGGGTGTTCGATGAATAACGAGGAACCGAACAAGGATTTCTAAGTTACGTTACATCTACTCCTATGGAGGTTCATCTGGTGAGCTTCGCAACTATGACTACATCTGCGATCTACTACGACTCTGCAAATGAGATCTTTGACAGAGCGGTTCTACGAACTAGAGAAAGAAAAAGATAGGTCTGCGACGATGCAGTTTGTGATATGATTTTTGTCGTTGTGAGCTTCTCTCTCATCTGGATATTTATACCCCATCGTCTTTTCGTAGTCGCAGTAACCGCCTTCGCTCCTTCTCTATCTACCAGGTTCTCCACTCCTCTCAATCGTGCAGGTAACTTCCACTTTGTGCGTAACTCCCACGCGCGTGAAACCGCTTGGCCACGCTAAAACTTGGCCAAAACGACATTGAGCTAAAATTCATTATTCTCCACCACGGTTCGATACTCAAAACAACATTGTCCATCAAGTAAACACCAATGAGGCTTCACCTCCACAACGCGAGTATGTGAGCCTCCTTTCTCCCTAACGTCGTCGTTGTGGCAAACAACTCCGCTGTCTTGGGTTCCATGTGGTTAGGGTCACCATCCATGTTAACTCATCGCCAGCTTCGCTAATAGGTGAGACTTTAATAGGCCAAACGCCCTTGTTGGCCCTATGGAGATATCATTCTCCATGGTGGGTTAGTTAAATCAGCACCACAAATCAATGGGACAACATTGTTTCTCATAGAATAAAACAATGTCGTTGCTCGGCTCTACAGCATTGTCAAACTCGTTGCGCCGTCGAACTAAAATAATTATTATCCTCAAAAACGTTGTTGAATCCTCGATGTTTTTTGCCTCTCACAACGTCGTTGATTTCTGGACCAGATTCATAGATCTCCGCCACAATGTTGTTGGAACCTACGACGTTGCTGAATAAACTCTCTTGCGGCCTCTTTGAGATCACAAATTTTTTAAGTCTACTGACACCATTGAACTTGATCTCTAGGCATTGTTGGTTGGACCAAACTCATCAATATTGTAGAACTAACAACGTTGTTTTGACCAAAAAAGGTGCTGTTTTTCACAAAATCTCAAGCTCGGCGAGTCCGCGGCAACACACGTCATTGTTGAACTGTCGCCACCGCGACGTTGTCTTAAGATAAACAACGTTGCTTCCTATCCTCGTTTTCCCATTGAACTTACTAGCAACTCCGAGTAACTTGTAACACCATCGCATGGTATTACTGGGCGCACACGTATGAGTTATGACCCTTAACTCACGATGTTGTTTTCTATCAAACAACATCATTACAAGTATCGCAGCGTCGTTGGATCTTTGTGACGCCGTCGGGGCTTGTCTCACAACATTGTTCACCACAAAATAACGTCGTCTTAAGGCTTCAATTTCTCGCGACATTGTTTTAGACTAAACAACATCGTTGGACTTGGCGGCATCGCGTACCAATACCGCGACTTCATTGATACCTCATCCGATGTCGTTTTCCACTAAACAACATTGCTTTTTAATCTGTGCCATAATGATGTTGGGACTCCGTGACATTGCTAAACACACACCACTGCCGAGCTCTCGCCATCATTATTTTATTTTAATACACAATGTTGTTTTTTTATTCAACAACGATATTGTCACACAAACCAGCAATGTTGTTTTTGGCCCCTTGCAAAATCCTCTCCATCGATAAGAAATAAAGAGCACTCATTTTCCCTCAACACCAACATTGCAAAGCCGATTACGACATTGTTTTCTACTAAACAATGTCGTTTCAAGCTAAGTAGCGCGGCGTTGCTTATCTCTAAACAACTCCGTTTTTTATTATGCGACATCGAATTAAATTCCGAGACTCGTTAATGCGTCATTTAATTCAATCTAAAATAATTTTAGTTGTCAACACCCTAATAAACAAGACAAGGTTCTACTTGCCATGACTTGGTGGCGTGACATTACGTCGAAGCCAAGCAACTTCGATCCAAGTTTACCACTTTGGTATATTTTTCATATAGTCATAATTGACTATTGATTTCTTATTATATATATATGGTCTGACCCATATTATATATATATATATATATATATATATATATATATATATGTATGGTGCCTTCTACAGTACCCCGGGTGAAATCCGGGGTACCGCATACCTTGAGTATAAAAACGCTATCTAGACTTCGAATTAGCAGGATTTTTGGGCATGATACTATACCCTAACCCTTAATGAGTGAACCCTAGGTCCTAATTATCTAAATCATAAACTATAAACACTAGGATGGTGCATTGATTTTTTTGTCTGTATTTGGACGAATCATAACCGTCGATTATTGTTTCTAATTAAATTGATCTTCAGGTATAAGATTTAGAGAATTAAGACCTAGATGTTGATCTTTAAGAGTTAGAGTATTGTATCATGTCCGAAAGATTAGTCAATTCAAGTTCTGGATAGCGTTTTCTTACTCAAGGTATGCGGTACCTCAGATTTCACCCTGGGTACCGTAGAACTCCCCATATATATATATAGTTTAATATAACAAGGAGTACATATGTCACTACTCTCCATAGCCTTTGGAAACAACTCATGCGTCAAAAGTGTACACCCACTGCTCAGTCCTTGGATCAATCCAGGCAAGTCATCTATAAACCACATGACTCTTTTGTTTCATTAGAGATGAATCCCTATACATTGGTTTTGGATTTTTCATCTTTCCACTGGATGGTACATGGTCGTGTCTTATCTTGGTGACCTTGTAGGGGATCTCATACTCTTTTTTTACCTTACTTAACATGTCAAGATCACAGAGAGTTTTTTTTTTTTGTCTTGGTTGCCTCCAAATGAACACATGTCTACTCTTCTCATGTTGAAGACTTGGGTGCCTAGACTTGACAAGTCGATTGTCATGTATATGACATGCTTGACTTTGTCTTTAAATATCTAAACCTTCTTGGCTTACATACTTAGCAAACAACCAGCTTTGATTGTTTAAGCCACCATGTTTAGTAGGTGACCTCTTATACATGCCTCCTAGTCCACTCTTGGTGGTTGGTGAGTGGTGACAAGTACTCACTACTCACTTACATGGACTTGCCCCCTGTTTGTATTTAGCCAAATTTCCATGCCTGTCACCAACATGTATGGCTTGGACTTCTTTGAGCTTCTTGGACATGCCCCCTACCTCATTATTCATGTTGGGTGACATGCCTCATTTACCATACTTAGCTATATTTGTAAGACTACGGTAACTCTTTTTTGGCTTTGCCACGTCTTTCATTGTTAGACTTGCCCCCGTGTCCACTATTTGTGATTAGTGACATGCCAGACTTAACCACATTTTCACATACAAAAGCCATGGGTGGCTTGGACCTGTTGTGTCTTCCAAGACATGCCTCCTACTTTATAATTCATGATGGGTGACATGCCATCATGTCCAGACAGCCAAACTAGCATGCTTACCACAAGCATGTGTGGCTTGGACTTCACATGGCCTCTTGGACATGACTTGTCCATACTTAGCTAAATTTTCAAGATTCTTTATGGCCTTCACACATAATGATCTGCTCGATATGTCTCCACGTCCATTGTCTGTGGTTGGTGGCATAATTCCTTATTCGACTTAGCCGTATTAATATGCCTATCACAATCACGTGTGTCTTGTGATTGTTGTGGCCTCTTAGACACCACATGCCCCCAGATGGACATATTGGCCTCATTTTGTGAGATGTTAGGTTTCCTTGCTCCCCCTGCTGGGCTTTAGGTGGTTTGATTCCATTAGAATCCACTCATTGCCTACTCACTAGAGGTGGCATTGTTTGTGGGCAAGCAAGTGGTGGTAGTTGATCCACGTTGAATGGATCTTCACCAACACGTTCATTGATAGGTGACTCATGTGATCTTTCGAGAATGAGTGTTTGAACATCACCATCTGCATGTAAGACCTCATCACTGGTGTTGAAACTGGAAGCAAACCTTTCACCACAACTCTCACGTTGAGGGGGTGGTTGAGTCGCTACTGGAGACAAAAAAAATTCTCTGGTCATGGTTGCGTATTCCGACCACCCGAGGGAGAAAGATTTTTGCACACCGTAGTATTATTTGGTGTTGGATCTACACCATTTTGCGGCAAAATCTTTGATTGCAACACTGGTTTTATTAAAAGCTGCCAAAATCTTTTAAATTATTTTTACTTATCTCCAAAATCTGATCTGCATGCTTTTCCAAACTTAAATAAAAATAATCAAGTTGAGATATTACGTTATGGGTACCCACCAAGGCATCCTCCATGGATCGACAATTCTCCTCCATCACTTGACGGTTTTCCTTCATCACTTGGCGGTTCTCCTCCAAGGCTTGGCGGTTCTCTACAATCATCTTGTGGTCTTCCTCTAACATCTGGTGAAGTAGCATAAGGTTGGTGGTGTAATCAACACTTTGCGCCGCTGGTGGCAAAGTCTCTGTCATGCCATTGTTTCAGGCAACACCTTCTGTGTCTTGGCCAAGTTTAAAATTAGCCACTTGCTTCATCACAAACACAGGTGAGATATCACCTTCTTGTTGCCTCTATCTTGGAGCCACCAAATAAAACACAAGGTCCCACCAAATGTGCCAATTTTGTTTTCCGACGAGGAAACTTGTGTTGAAATTGATGGATTTACACCTTTCACTTCTTTGGAAAACGATTACTAAGACACGGCTCACACCTCAAACAAACTTCAAAAGAAGGTGTTTGATTGATGGTGAAAGGAGAGTACAAATTCTAAGTGAAATCACTCCTGCTACTATGGAGGTTCAGCGAGAGCTCCGAACTACGAACTACATCTAGGGCTACATGATAGAGAAACAGGTAAAGGATAAACTTGACATGCGTGTCAGAGTGTTGGTTTTGTGAACCCTTGTCTTTGTCGACCCATCCTCCTATTTATACCCACGAAGAGGTAAACACCGTAGAAAATCGTCCATTGGATAACTCCCAAAAAGAACCGCTCCCTGCTGACAAGCTAAAACACAACACTAAACTGCGACCAAGTGTAATGGCAGTCCAGAAATGCAGTAAAGTGGCAAGCTCTATTTGTCAACCCGGGGTCCAGATCTATTGCCTACTCCGTGATTATCTATTATCTAGCAAACTAAGTCGAGTGATTGTGATTTTAAGCAAAAGCAGTAAGAAAGCAGGAAATGGTTCGAATTTCTTAAGCAAGGGAAGAGTCACTGTTGATTACCTTTGGTTGATTTACTGTTAGGTGAAAGTTGTAATTACCTTTGGTTGATTTACTGTTGATTAAACTGCGGAAGATCCGACAGTAGTTTGGAATCTCTTAAACTGACCAAGCCCTCTCAGACAGACTACCTAGCAGACGACTAGCCTTCACCTGGATAGACTGCTAAGGCAATAAACGCAGAACTCCACTACTGGAATTGGATTCTAGTACAAAGCAGTAAATCGATTAACTCTCGTATAACTGATCTACTACTACCGATTGATGAAGCTCTAACAACCTAATCAGATTCTATCTATCTCAGATTGCAGCAGAAATCAAGAAAAGATGATCATGCTTCAATTGACTCAATGAATCATGCATCAATCGATTAAAATCAATCAGTATATCAATCCAAAGTCATTACAATCAAGATTCCTTACACATGGAACTAGGGTTCTTCATACCCAAATGAGAGAAAGTTCTACTCCATAGAGAGAGAGAGAGAGAGAGAGAGAGAGAGGAAAGCAGAAATCAGAGCAGTCATACTCATAAAGATGGGGATAATATGCTCTGGGATGTCGATCTTCACCCCCGGGGATGCAATCTGGGCTTCAATGGTGAGAAATCCACTCCAAATATCTCCAAGGATTTTTTCTTCACCCTTTCTCTCTCTAAAGCTCTGTTTTTTGCTCAAAAACTCGATTCCCAATACTTTGGCTCGAATCTGCCTCAAAAACCCGATTCTGGGCGAAATAGGGGCAGAAATACGATCGTAATTCTTCCTTGCCCGTATTTTGCCCAAAACGCGCGTTTTGGTTAAGTCTCAGCGTATTCAAGGCTCCTCTCGGCACTAAAAATATGTGAATGAGAGGGAAAAATACTTTTGTATCTCTCCTGCCCGTATTTCTTCCTCCGCTCCTGTTTAATGCTTCTTGTCTCCCTCAACCGGACTCCAAATCAGTCGCCGTTTGATCCCAGACGCTCGTACTCCCGTCTTATTTCTTTTCATGACAAGCTTCCATGATTATTTGTCCATAATATGAGGTAGAATTTCATTCTTCCTCAGGTCATGCTCGTGTTTCTTCTCCCGAATTACCAAATGATCTCGAATTGACTTGAAACTTGCGCATATGCTTCAATTTACATGCTAGGACCTGAAATGTGACAAAGGAATACAACCTAGCGTAAAAAGTCCAAGAAAGCAAAAACTCAAGCCAAAATGATCAAGAAACGAGGGTGCAAACATGCGCAAATACGACGTTATCAAATTCCCCCATAATTAACCGTGTGCTTGTCCCCAAGCAAACCTGACTCAAACCAATGCAGTTCTCCAGACCTTTATAGAAACATGCAACCACGATCGTCGGTAGAGGACGTTTTAAGTCATTTAGCAGCTTGCGACGTAAACCGACGCACAAGACACCTCCTAAGTTCTTCGGCGAGAACTCTAGTCTCGAGTCGGTATCATGGCAAATAGTGATCAGAAGACAAATGAATCGTGGATGAAGGGACTCTAAAAAACAAAAGATCATGGACTAACATTTTTAAGGTGCTATATTTTTTTCTTCAAGATGTTCGGAACACCTTTTTTCTTTTCTGTTTTCCTTGTTTTTCCTTTTTTTCTTTTCTCTTTCTTTTCAATGGTTCCAACCTGTTTTTCAGAAAATGGGGGCTCCCACCTAGCAAAGGTTGTGCGGGAGCCTGGCTCTTACCGGCTATGTGATGACTTGATATATATACATGTTTTTATCCACCATTCCTGTACCGTTCGAGTCTCATCTCTCGTGTTTTAGGTCGACTTCACGTTAGGTTGTTCTTGTTTGTGATATTTCAGGTCCTAGTACGTGAAAGAAGGTTTGGGCACGAGTTCGGGGTCGATTGGACGAAGTTGGGACGTTTGACGAAAAGCTGGAAATTCCACACGGGCATACCTAAATTCCACACGGTCGTGTGACTTGGCCGTGTGGAATTCCATGACGCGGGCAAGCCACACTGGCCGTGTATGGGACCTCTTGTGGCCGTGTGGAAAGTCCAGGGAGCTCACATGGCCAGACTGTAAATCCACACGGCCGTGTGCCTCTGGCCGTGCAGCGTGCCTGAAGTCCACTAATCAAAACGCGGCGTTTTCACATCCACACGGGCAAACTGGAAAGCCACACGGCCGTGTGGCCTGGCCGTATGGTCGGGAAATTCTGGGTTTTAACCCAATTTCGAGCCAAAGGAGAGGGAATCGAGTTTTTGAGCAAGAAATAGAGTCCTAGAGAGAGAAAGTGCGAAGAACACATCCTAGAAGTGATTTTGGAGCTGGGTTTCATCAATCGAGCTTGGAGATCATCATAGGAGTGAGAATCATCATCCTTGAGCAGAATTTCCTCATCTTTATGAGTATGACTACTCTAATTTATGTTTTCCTCTCTCTCTCTCTCTCTCTCTATGGAGTAGAACCTTCTCTCACTTGGGTATGAAAACCCTAGTTCCATGTGTTAGGGATCTTGATTGTAATGACTTGGGATTGTTATACTGATTGATTATAATCGATTGATGCACGATTCATTGAGTCAATTGAAGTCTGATAATCTTTTCTTGATTTCTGCTGCAACCTGAGATAGATAGAATCTGATTAGGTTGTTAGAGCTTCATCAATCGGTAGTGGTAGATTGATTATACGAGAGTTAATTGATTTACTGCTTTGTACTGGAATCCAATTCCAGTAGTGGAGTTCTGCGTTCATAGCCTCAGCATTCTATCCCGGTGAAGACTAGTCGTCTGTCGGGTAGTTGGACTGAGAGGGCTTGGTCAGCTTAAGAGATTCCAAGCTACTGTCGGATCTTCCGCAATTTAATCAACAGTTAATCAACCCAGGGTAATTACAACCTCGACCTAACTAAAGAGCTAGGGGGACTCATTCCCGAGTGACTCTTCCCTTGCTAAAGAACTTTGAACCATTTCCTGATTCTTACTGCTTTTAGTTAAAATCACAATCACTCGACTTAGTTTGCTAGATAATAGATATTCACGGAGTAGGCACTGGATCTAGACCCCGGGTTGACAAATAGAGCTTGCCTGTTTGATGACTCGATATTTGCACATGTTTTCCCCTTTGTTTCATGACTGTTTGAGCTTTAATTATCGCGTCTTTGGCCTATTTTAAGCTAGGTTGTGTCCCTTTGTCATATTTCAGGTCCTAGCACATAAAGTGAAGCATAGGCGCAAGTTTCAAGTCAATCAGAGATCAATTGGCGATTAGGGAGAAGAAACTTGGACATGACCTGAAGAAGAATGGATTTCTACCTCATTTAATGGACAAATAATCATGCAAGCTTGTTATGAAAATAAAGAGGACGAGACTATGAGCATCTGGGATCAAATGCCGACTGATTCGGAGTCCGGACGAGGGAGAAACGAAGCATTGAATATAGGGGAACAGGTTCGGCAGTAAAAACACGGGCTGGCCTAAAGAAAAACATGGCCGTGTCAATATTTAGGCACGACCTTGTTTTGGCTGACGAGGGCTGCTGGGGGCAAAACACGGGCGGGCAAAAGTAAAACACGGTCGTGTCCTCGACCGTGTTTTGCCTAGAATCGGGTTTTTGAGACGGCCAAAGGAAAGGGAGAGCTGGGTTTTGGATCCCAAACACCCAAGGGACGAACCAAAGAGAGAGAGGGCCATTTGAGGGCATTCTAAGAGTGGAATTGGAGGATTTCTTTGCCTTGGAAGCTCGAGGAACAAGCCCGGACTTGAAGACTGATCATCTGAAGATTATTACTATAGTCTCTCTCTTCTCTATGGAGTAACTTCCCTTCACTTAGGTTTTGAGGAACCCTAGCTATATTTGTTTGATTGGATGATTGTATGAGTACTATGCCTTGATAATCTTGAGTTCATATTCAATCTATGCACGTTTTCATGATTCAACTATGCTTTAGTCGAGATTATTGATTCTGCTTTGATCCTATGAGAGCGAATACTTGATTAGGTCAATAGAGCATCATAGATTGATAGTATTGGATCGATTGCTTTAGTCGAGGGTTGATTCACTGCTTTGTATCGATTGAGAACCTCTTTCGATAGAGGGAGTCTAGTTCAGAACGCCTTGATCGGTTGTTGTAGAGAAGGATACGTCCCTCTAGGCAATTGACTCAAGAGGGCCTTGTTCCTTTAGTCGAGACTCAAGGTCTAGTCAAGGATTCTCCGCATTGTGAATGAAAGTGAAACAGGTTAGAGATCATCAATCATTAATCTGGCTAGTGGCTAGAGGGAATCATACCTAAGTGAGTTCCCAACCTGTAATTAGATTAACTTTAACTGTAGTTTGCTAGAGTAGTTCTAGTTCTTTCATCTTAATCTGGTTTGCTAGATAATGAACTGAAGCTAGTAATAGTAACTCTAGAGACCCGTGGATTCGATATTTATTACTTGAGCCACTATACTGAAATCCCTTTCATTGGTTCCACTTGGCCATTGTTAGGTGTTGTGTTTTAGCGTGTCAAGTTTTTTGCGCTGTTGCCGGGGACTTTCTAGATTATTAGGAAAGGCAGAAGTTTGTTACTGTAGCGTTTTTCTTTTCTTTTCCACCCTTGCTTTTCACTTGGGTGTTTTTGTTTTTGTTGGTGCATATCTGAATCATGGATCCTCATGGCTTCTCCAACCATTGGAGGTATCCACCACCGTCCGAGTGGTATTACCCCGAGACCCCCTGGAGCAATCAAGGAGGAGAATACTATGGATTTGGATTCTCGTACCAACCCCCTTACTACGGTGAACAATCAGACCCCTGGGCATATCAAGAACAACCTCATTATCAAGAAGAATTTCTCCCACAACCAGAAGGGCCATCGGCGCTGGAGTTACCCATGGCGGCCTTCACGAGCCATTCTGCAGAGCCATGCTACACTCCATAGCCAAATCCAAACTATCAATTGAGGCTTCTCGCGGAGCAGTTTGCTCGGGACTCCGAGAGACACAATCGCAAGATGTACCTCCTTTTTCTCATCTTTTGCTCCTCCTAACTCTTCATCCCTCCGTGAATTGGAGGAGACTGTTTCGCACTCATCAAAGCAACCAGAGCGGGTTGAGCAAGTTTGTGCACAACTTGCTCAAGATCACCCGTCTGCTACCATACTAGAGGAGGAGGAGTAAGAAGAAGGCTACAAGGACATTGTGGAGCAAACAGAAGTTATCACGGAGAGCTCCCGTGATGATCATGATCAGGAATGTCCTGTCGTAGCCGACCACACCTTCCCACACCCCAAACTGAGCTTTGAAGAGGCGGGCATGAGTGAGGAGATGCAAGAAGATCTCATGAAAGAAATTGCTTGGCAACTTGCTCTCCAATCCGTGCTAGAAGAAGAAGAGCGAGAAAGGGTGCAGAAAGAAGTTGTGGAGGATGACAAAAGTGAAGCAGAAGGAGTTCTTGATCATTTCCCAGGGGTGATACCACATGAATAAGGAAGGGAGGTTGAAGAAGAAATTGGCGTCCAAGCTGAGGATGGAGTTGAGGTGGAAGAGGCCTGCACCGACCATGAGTTACATGTGATATCTCCGCCAAACTTTGAGGAACTACTTAGCAAGGACCCATTTGCAGTGTCTCTTGGCCAGACCAAGGCCACATCGACATCGGTCCCTATTGGTGGACGCGATGGTGGCCAATCGATGCTGTCATATCTGGTTTGGGGCAATGAGACGAGAGAAGAGAAGAAGAGGTCTCGAGGGTGGAAACTTCATCTGCATCAAGTGCATGAGCCTTCATCACCTGCCACACCACATGCTCGTGACTTAAGACTCCACCTCATCGAAGAGAACCTCAACTTCAAGAAGGTTTTGGGGTGGACCGAAACTTAGGAGCCATCGTCTGGCTCACGACGTGAAAGAAGCGCTTGTTGGGAGGCAACCCAACCAATCGGTTTACATTTCTTTCTCTTTTTCTTCTCGGTTGAGTCAGTTTTGTTATTTGATTTTAGAGTCAATAACTCAACTTTTGTGAGATTTTGTGTGGTGTTTGTGTTCCGACTACTCTCTCCTCCTGGAATGCACCGCCTGCCTCGTCCACCATCATTCACCCTTGATCTGGTAACTTCGTTTTACCCTCCTTATCTTTCCTCCATTGAGGACAATGTCGTGCTTAAGTGTGGGGGATGTTCGATTATGTATGTGGGTGAATGTTTGGTTGTTTGTGTGCTTGGAGCCTAGTCCACTGTCCAAATTTTTAAATTTGAGGGCTCCAAGTACGTGTTTCTTGCAAATTACCTGCTTAGTATGCTTTGAATTGACAGTCTCTATAGTAATGTGCAACCTAGGGAGGTAGTGTAGCACTATGGAGGATGTTGAAGTATAAGATTTTTCCTATCTAGCTCTCTGTTGCGCCAGTTGCTTTTGTGAATTAGTGGAGCTAAGACCGTTGAATTCATGTGGTAATGGTGACTCTGTTTGGATTGTGTTATGGACTCGTGTATCGAACAGGGTGCTCATGTGGAAAATGAAAAGCAGTTGGTCCTCCATGTCGAAATCATCGAAATCTTAAACATGGAGTAAGCCCAACGTGTGTGGCACCATTCATTGCACAAAATCGGGTTTTGGAGGAGATTTTAGTGATCTTTAGTGGGGTACTCCTATAAGGTGAAGCTAAGCTGTCTCTAGTACAAGTAAAACTTTCACCTGTTGAACGGTTTGCCTACTTGAGGATGTGTTTTTAAGGGCACGGATAGAGCTTCCGACCCCCCTTAATTTCATTGACCCTCCACACGAGTTGAGGGAAAGGAGTTAAAAGAAGTACTCTGGCGAGCGCCAGATGTACAGAAATTGCTCTTGCTCGACTAATAAGGGTCGACCGTGCAAAAGACTGCAGTTGGAACCCCCGCTAAGTGAATGAGATAGAAAAAAGAAGTAAAATGAAAGTGAAAAAGGGGTTCCAACGGTGAAATGAAGTGAAAGAGCACCCCAGTACAACGAGTCCTTGGTTGTGAATGGTGTGATTCCCTTTATCCATGAACTGGCCATCTTACTTCTACTTCTTCTCATGATCCTGGCTTGAGTCTAGTACTCGCATTGAGAGAGATAGAGGACGTCTTAGAAGACCAGTTGACCTTGTAAGCTGCTTTATGATCTAGAAAGTCCTCTACCAACGATCGGGGTTGTTTGTTGCTATAGAGGTCTGGAGAGTTGCATTGGTTTGAGTCAGGTTTGCTTGGGGACAAGCAGACAGTTAAGTGTGGGGGGATTTGATGTCTCGATATTTGCACATGTTTTCCCCTTTGTTTCTTGACTGTTTGAGCTTTAATTATTGCGTCTTTGTCCTATTTTACGCTAGGTTGTGCTCCTTTGTCACATTTCAGGTCCTAGCACATAAATTAAAGCATAGGCGCAAGTTTCAAGTCAATCAGAGATCAATTGGCGATTAGGGAGAAGAAACTTGTGCATAACCTGAAGAAGAATGTATTTTTACCTCGCTTTATGGACAAATAATCATGCAAGCTTGTCATGCAACGAAATAGGACGAGACTACGAGCGTCTAGGATCAAACGGCGACTGATTTGGAGTCCGGACGAGGGAGAAACGAAGCATTGAATATAGGGGAACATGTTCGGCAGTGTCCATATTTAGGCACGATCGTGTTTTGGCCGACGAGGGGTGCTGGGGGTAAAACACGGGCGTGTCCTTGACCGTGTTTTGCTCAGAATCAGGTTTTTGAGGCAGATTGAAGCCAAAGGAAAGGGAGAGCTGGGTTTTGGATCCCAAACACCCAAGGGACGAACCAAAGAGAGAGAGAGGGCGATTTGAGGGCATTCTAAGAGTGGAATTGGAGGATTTCTTCTCCTTGGAAGCTCGAGGAACAAGCCCGGACTTGAAGACTGATCATCTGAAGATTCTTACTATAGTCTCTCTCTTCTCTATGGAGTAACTTCCCTTCACTTAGGTTTTGAGGAACCCTAGCTGTATTTGTTTGATTAGATGATTGTATGAGTACTATTACTTGATAATCTTGAGTTCATATTCAATCTATGCATGTTTTCATGATTCAACTCTGCTTTAGTCGAGATTATTGATTCTGCTTTGATCCTATGAGAGCGAATACCTGATTAGGTCAATAGAGCATCATAGATTGATAGTATTGGATCGATTGCTTTAGTCGAGGGTTGATTCACTGCTTTGTATCGATTGAGAACCTCTTTCGATAGAGGGATTCTAGTTCAGAACACCTTGATCGGTTGTTCTAGAGAAGGATACGTCCCTCTAGGCAATTGACTCAAGAGGGCCTTGTTCCTTTAGTCGAGACTCAAGGTCTAGTTAAGGATTCTCCGCATTGTGAATGAAAGTGAAACAGGTTAGAGATCATCAATCATTAATCTAGCTAGTGGCTAGAGGGAATCATACCTAAGTGAGTTCCCAACCTGTAATTAGATTAACTTTAACTGTATTTTGCTAGAGTAGTTCTAGTTCTTTCATCTTAATCTGGTTTGCTAGATAATGAACGGAAGCTGAGTAATAGTAACTCTAGAGACCCGTGGATTCGATATTTATTACTTGAGCCACTATACTGCAGTCCTTTTCATTGGTTCCACTTGGCCATTGTTAGTTGTTATGTTTTAGCGTGTCACTATTACTGCATTTCCGGGCTGCGATTACACTTGGTCGCAGTTTGGTGTTGTGTTTTAGCGTGTCAAGTTTTGGGCGTCGTTGCCGGGGAACCTCTAGGTTATTGTAGAAACGTAAAAGTCTGTTACTTTAGCATTTACTTTTATGCATCCTCTCTTTTCCACCCTTGCTTTTCACTTGGGTATTTTGTTTTTGTTGGTGCAGATCTGATTCATGGATTCTCAAGGCTTCTCCAACCACTGGGGGTATCCACCACCATCCGAGTGGTATTACCCCGAAACTTCCTGGAGCACCCAAGGAGGAGAAGACTATGGAGTCGGGTTTCAGTACCAACCCCCCTACTACGAAGAACAATCTGACCCTTGGGTATTTCAAGAACAATCTCATTATCAAGAAGAATTCCTCCCACAACTAGAAGGGCCATTAGATCTTGATTTAGCCACAGCCTTCACGGGCCATCCAGCAGAGCCATGCTACACTCCACAGCCAGATCCAAACTATCACTTGAGGCTTCTCGTGGATCAGATTGCTCGAGTACCTGAGAGATCATTTCCCGAGATGGATCCTCGTATCCAGGCCATGGCCCAAACTGACTTCCCCTTTCCCCGTGAAACAGAGGATACCCTTTAGAGCATAAAGAAGCACATAGAGGTCATTGAGAAAGCTTGTGCAGAGTTTTCTCAAGACAACCTTTATGCTGCCATACAAGTAGATGAGGAGGAAGAAGAAGGCAATCATGAGGATGTTGAGGAGTAACAGAAATTGTCACGGAAAGCTCCCATGATAATCATGATCAAGTGTATCCTCTGGTGGTCGATCAAAACTGTCCCCATTTCCGCTCTGATATGCTGGGCCCGAGCGATGAGATGCAAGATGATCTCATTGAAGAAATTACATGGCGACTTGCTCTCCAATCTGTGCTAGAAGAAGAAGAGCGAGAAAGGGTGAGGGAAGAAGTTGTGGAGGACGAGGAAGAAAGCAAAGAAGAGGAAGTTCTTGATCTTTTCCAAGGGGAGAAACCACATTCTGATGAAGGAAGGGGGGTTAAAGAAGCAAGTGGTGTCCAGGCTGATGATGAAGTTGAGGTGGAAGAGGCGTGCACCGGTCATGAGTTACATGTGATATATCCACCAAACTTCTAGGAGATACTTGGCAAGGACCCATTTGCAGTGTCTCTTTGCCAGACCAAGACCACATCAACATCGATCCCTCTTGGTGGATGCGATGGTGGTCAATCGAATATATCTTATCTGGTTTGGGGCAATGAGACAAGAGCAGACGCGAAGGAGAGGTCTCGAGAGTGTAGACTTCATCTTCCTCAAGGCCACGAGCCATCTTCATCACCTATCACATCACATGCTCGTGACTTGAGACTCCACATCATCTACGAGAACCTCAACTTCAAGGAGGTTTTGGGGTGGACCGAAACTGAGGAGCCACCGCCTGGCTAAGACGTAAAAGAAGCGCTTGTGGGGAGGCAACCCCACCAAGGTTTGTTTTCCTTTCGTTTGTTTTTGGTTTGTCCACTTGGAACTATGGTTTCTATCACCCAGTGTGTTTTGATGACTCTAGCCCTGCTGACTGGTCCCATTTCCAGCCCCCCGATAGTCCGTATTCCCGGTAACATCGTTTCCCCTTATCTTTCCCTCTGCTCCATTGAGGGCAATGTCGTGCTTGAGTGTGTTGGGGGGGTGTTTATCTATTTTTTACTGCTATATGAGTTTGTGTGCTTGGAGCCTAGTCCGCTGTCCAATTTGATGAATTGAGGGCTCCAAGTACTGTTCCCTGCAAAATTCTACTCAGTATGCTTTGAATTGACAGTCTTTATGGTGATATGCAACCTAGGGAGGTAGTTGTAGCACTATGGAGGATGTTGAAGTATAAGATTTTTCCTATCTGTCTCTCTGTTGTGTCGGTTGATTTTGTGAACTAGTGGATTTAGGACCGTTGATTCATGAGGTATTGCTGACTCCTCTTATGTTGTAGTGTGGACTCGTGTATCGAAAAAGGGTGCTCAAGTGTGAAATGAAAAAGCAGTTGGTCCTCCATGTCAAAGATTTTAAATTCTAAGACATGGGGTAAGCCCAACATGTGCGGCACCGTTCATTGCACAAAATCGGGTTTTGGAAGAGATTTTAGTGTTCCTTGGTGGGGTAGGCCTACAAGGTGAAGCTAAGTTGTCTCTAGTACAAGTAAAATTTCCACCCGTTGAACGGTTTGCCTACTTGAGGATGTGTTTTTAAGGTAACGGATAGAGCTTCCGACCCCCCTTAATTTCATTGACCCTCCACAGGAAGTGAGGAATAGGAGTTAAAAGAAGTACTCTGGCGAGTGGCAGATGTACAGAAATTTCTCTTGCTCACCTAATAAGTGCAGACCGCGCATACAAACTGCAGTTGGAACCCCAGCAAAGTAAAGCAAAAGAAAAAAAGAACAAATAATAAGAAGAAGGGGTTCCAACAAGTGAAATGAAATAAAAGAGCACCCGATACAAGGAGTCCTTAGTTGTTGAATTGTGTGAGTCTCCTTATCCATGAATTGACTGTCTTAGTTCCATTGCTTCTCATGATCCTGGCTTGAGTCTAGTACTCGCATTGAGAGAGATTGGGGGCGTCTTAGAAGACCAGTTGACCTCGTAAGTTGTTAAATGATCTAGAAAATCCTCTGCCGACGATCGGGGTTGCATGTTGCTATAGAGGTCTGGAGAGTTGTATTGGTTTGAGTCAGGTTTTCTTGGGGACAAGCAAACGGTTACATGTGGGGGAATTTGATGACTTGATATATACACATGTTTTTATATACCATTCCTGTAACCTTTGAGTCTCATCTCTCGTGTTTTAGGACGATTTCCCGTTAGGTTGTTCTTGTTTGTGATATTTCAGGTCCTAGTACGTGAAAGAAGGTTTGGGCACGAGTTCGAGGTCGATTGTACAAAGTTGGGACGTTTGACGAAAAGCTGGAAATTCCACACGGGCATACCTAAATTCCACACGGTCGTGTGACTTGGCCGTGTGGAATTCCATGACGCGGGCAAGCCACACTGGTCGTGTATGGGATCCCTTGTGGCCGTGTGGAAAGTCCAGGGAGCTCACACGGCCAGACTGAAAATCCACACGGCCGTGTGCCTTTGGCCATGCAGCGTGCCTAAAGTCCACTAATGGAAACGCGGCATTTTCACATCCACACGGGCAGACTGGAAAGCCACACGGCCATGTGGCCTGGCCGTGTGGTCGGTAAATTCTGGGTTTTAATCCAATTTCGAGCCAAAGGTGAGGGAATCGAGTTTTTGAGCAAGAAACAGAGCTCTAGAGAGAGAAAGTGCGAAGAACACATCCTAGAAGTGATTTTGGAGCTAGGTTTCATCAATCGAGCTTGGAGATCATCATAAGAGTGAGAATCATCATCCCATAGCAGAATTTCCTCATCTTTATGAGGATGACTACTCTTATTTCTTTTTTCCTCTCTCTCTCTCTCTCTCTCTCTCTATGGAGTAGAACCTTCTCTCACTTGGGTATGAAGAACCCTAGTTCCATGTGTTAGGGATCTTGATTGAAATGACTTGGGATTGTTATACTGATTGATTATAATCGATTGATGCATGATTCATTGAGTCACTTGAAGTCTGATAATCTTTTCTTGAATCCAATTCAGTAATGGAGTTCTGCGTTCATAGCCTCAGCTTTCTATCCTGGTGAAGACTAGTCGTCTGCCGGGTAGTTGGACTGAGAGGGCTTGGTCAGCTTAAGAGATTCCAAGCTACTGTCGGATCTTCCGCAGTTTAATCAACAGTTAATCAACCCAGGGTAATTACAACCTCGACCTAACTAAGGAGCTAGGGGGACTCATTCCCGAGTGACTCTTCCCTTGGTAAAGAACTTTGAACTATTTCCTGCTTTCTTACTGCTTTTAGTTAAAATCACAATCACTCAACTTAGTTTGCTAGATAATAGATATTCACGGAGTAGGCAGTAGATCTAGACCCCGGGTTGACAAATAGAGCTTGCCTGTTACTGCATTTCCAGACTGCGATTACACTTGGTCACAGTATGGTGTTGTGTTTTAGCGTGTCACTATGCCGGGAGCTAATGTCTCGAGCCTCGTGCGGGGGAAAGAAATGTAAGGGGGCTGGAGGTAGTAGGTGAAAATTGGGAACGGATTCTCGTCTCCCCTTACACACTTTCGCCATTTTCGCACGAGAGACATTATTTTAAAGCACATTTTTTAGCACCTTCTTTCAAAACATGGTACAGGAGTCCATGACATGTAGAGAGTCCACAATACCACACAATTCAAGGGTCCTAAGATCACTAATTCACACAATCAACCAACACAATATGAAGAAGAAAGGAGACTTCTTAAATGAATCAACATCCTCCATAGTGGTACACTACCTTCCTAGGTTGAATATCACCATAAAGACTGTCAAATCCTAAGCATACTGGGCAGGATATTGCAGGGAATAGTACTAAGCCCTCAAATCGAAATTTGGACAGTGGACTAGGATTCAAGCACACAAACTCATCTAGGAGTCAAAGATAGATACCCTCCCCCCCCCCCCCCGATGCACACACACACTTAAGCACGACATTGCCCTCAATGGAGCAGAGAGAAAGATAAGGGGAACGATGTTACCGGGAAACAACCTGTCGGGGGGCGGCAAATGGGACCATTCAGCAGGGGCGGACTAGAAGGGGGACCAGTCCACAGAGCTGGAGTCATCAAAATGAAATGGGTCATAGAAACCACAGTTCCAAGTAGAAAACCGAAAGCAAACGAAAGGAAAACAAACATTGGCGGGGTTGCCTCCCCACAAGCGCTTCTTTACCGTCGTGAGCCGGACGGTGGCTCCTAAGTTTGGTCCATGCTAGAACCTCCTTGAAGTTGAGGTTCTCATCGATGATGTGGAGTCTCAAGTCACAAGCAGGTGGTATGACAAGTGATGTAGGCTCGTGTACTTGATGAATATGAAGTCTCTAACAGCGAGACCTCTTCTTTTCTTCCTCACTCGTCTCTTTTCCCAAAACCAGATATGGCAGCATCGACTGACCACCATTTTTTCCACCAAGAGGGACCGATGTTGATGTGGCCTTGGTCTGGCAAAGAGACACTGCAAATGGGTCCTTGCCAAGCAGCTCCTCGAAGTTTGGTGGAGATATCACATGTAACTCATGGCCGGTGCAAGCCTATTCCACCTCAACTTCATCCTTATCCTGGACGCCAATTGCTTCTTCAACCCCCCCCCCCTCCTTCCTCGAAATTTGATTCCTCCCCTGGTAAAAGATCAAGGACTTCCTCTAATTCACTTCCGTCATCCTCCACAACTTCTTTCCTCATCCTTTCTCGCTCTTCTTCTTCTAGCACGGATTGGAGAGCAAGTCGCGATGAAATCTTTTCAATAAGATCAGCTTGCATCTCCTCACTCATGCCCGCCTCTTCAGCGCTCGGTGTGGGTGTAGAAAGGGATGGGCGGCTACAACAAGACATTTCTGATCATGATCATCATGGGAGCTCTTCGTGACAACTTTTGTATTATCCACGACATCCTCATGATTGACTTCCTCCTCCTCTGCTTGTATTGTAGCATAAAGGCTGTCTTGAGAAAACTGTGCACAAGCTTTCTCAATGACCTCTATGTTCTTCTTTATGCTTCGAAGGGTCTCCTCTGTTTCACAGGAAAAGGAGAAGTCAGTTTGGGCCATGGCCTGGATATGAGGATCAATCTCGGGAAAGGATCTCTTAGGTACTCGAGCAATCTGCTCCACGAGTAGCCTCAAGTGATAGTTTGGATCTGGCTATGGAGTGTAGCATGGCTCTGCTAGATGGCCCGTGAAGGCTGTGGATAAACCAAGATCTGATGGCCCTTCTAATTGTGGGAGGAATTCTTCTTGATAATGAGATTATTCTTGAAATAACCAAGGGTCTGATTGTTCTTTGTAGTAGGGGGGTTGGTACTGTAACCCGACTCCATAGTCTTCTCCTCCTTGGGTGCTCCAGGAAGTCTCGAGGTAATACCACTCGGGTGGTGGTGGATACCCCCAATGGTTGGAAAAAGCCTTGATAATCCATGTATCAGATCTGCACCAGCAAAAACAAAATACCCAAGTGAAAAGAAAGGGTGGAAAAGAGAGGATGCATAATATTAAATGCTAAAGTAACAGACTTTCACATTTCTACAATAACCTAGGGTTCCCCGGCAACGGCGCCAAAAACTTGACACGCTAAAACACAACACCAAACTGCGACCAAGTGTAATCGCAGTCGGAAATGCAGTAAAGTGGCGAGCTCTATTTGTCAACCCGGGGTCCAGTTCTACTGCCTACTCCGTGATTATCTATTATCTAGCAAGCTAAGTCGAGTGATTATGATTTTAAGAAAAAGCAGTAAGAAAGCAGGAAATGGTTCGAAGTTCTTAAGCAAGGGAAGAGTCACTCGGAAATGAGTCCCCCTAACTCCTTAGTTAGGTCAAAGTTGTAATTACCTTTGGTTGATTTACTGTTGATTAAACTGCGGAAGATCCGACAGTAGCTTGGAATCTCTTAAGCTAACCAAGCCCTCTCAAACAGACTACCCAGCAGACGACTAGCCTTCACCTGGATAGACTGCTGAGGCAACAAACGCAGAACTCCACTACTGGAATTGGATTCTAGTACAAAGCAGTAAATCGATTAACTCTCGTATAACCGATCTACCACTACCGATTGATGAAGCTCTAACAACCTAATCAAATTCTATCTATCTCAGGTTGCAGCAGAAATCAAGAAAAGATGATCAGGCTTCAATTGACTCAATGAATCATGCATCAATCGATTAAAATCAATCAGTATATCAATACAAAGTCATTACAATCAAGATTCCTAACATATGGAACTAGTGTTCTTCATACCCAAGTGAGAGAAAATTCTACTCCAGAGAGAGAGAGAGAGAGGAAAACAGAAATCAGAGCAGTCATACTCATAAAGATGGGGATAATCTGCTTTGGGATGTCGATCTTCACTCCTAAGGATGCAATCTGGGCTTCAATAGTGAGAAATCCACTCCAAATAGCTCCTAGGGTTTGTTCTTCGCCCTTTCTCTCTCTAAAACTCTGTTTTTTACTCAAAAACTCGATTCTCTATCCTTTGGCTCGAATCTGCCTAAAAAACCCGATTATGGGCGAAATACGGGCAGAAATACGGTCAAAATTCTTCCCTGTCCGTATTTTGCCCAAAACGCGCATTTTGGTTAAGTCTCGGCACATTCAAGGCTCCTCTCGGCACTAAAAATACGAGCATGGGAGGGAAAAATACAGTCGTATTTCTCCTGTCCGTATTTCTTCCTCCGCTCCTGTTTAATGTTTCGTTTCTCCCTCAACCGGACTCTGAATCAGTCGCCGTTTGATCCCAGACGCTCGTAGTCTCATCCTCTTTCTTTTCATGACAAGTTTACATGATTATTTGTCCATAATATGAGGTATAAGTCCATTATTCCTCTGGTCATGCTCGTATTTCTTCTCCCGAATTGCCAAATAATCTCCGATTGACTTGAAACTTGCGCTTATACTTCAATTTACATACTAGGACCTGAAATGTGATAAAGGAACACAACCTAGCGTAAAATAGTCCAAGAAAGCAAAAACTCAATCTAAAATGATCAAGAAACGAGGGTGCAAACATGTGAAAATACGACGTTATCAACTGCTTCCTCGGAGTGGTGGTTACTCCTTCAACCGCCTAGGTGCTTCTCTTGGAACCGCTGTGGATCTTGAAGTGTAGCTTGCATCGCCTAGTCTTGTTCTAAATCTCGTGCCATGCTAGTCTTTTGATAAGCATGTGGTGTCTCACAAAGGGGGTCGTGTTCCTCTTGCCTTGCGGCCATGGACTTCTTGTCTGGCGGCCATGGACCTCTTGAGACATAGTCACTAGTGTAATGCTCCATCACCACACCCTTCTCATTTGTGTCCATGGCTTCTCTCATGAGGCGGCATGGACCTCTCACTCATGCACATGGCCCCTCTCTTGAGGCGGCATGTCCTTCCTAGTGTATTTTGGGACGTTCGGACTTAGTCATGAGGAGGCATGGCCTCTTCATTCGTGGCCATGGACTTGTCAATCATGTCTGTGGCCCTTCTCGTGACAGGGCATGGCCTTCTCATACTTAGAATTTTCAATCGTGTCTCGCGTCCATACACCTTCTCGTGAAGCGGCATGGCCTTGCCTGATTTAGAATATTTTGTGTCGTTCAGTCTTGGTCATGAGGCGGCATGACCTCTTCATTCATGGACATTGACTTCTCAATCATGTCGGTGGCCCTTCCCGTGACACGACATGTCCTTCTCATACTTAGCATTTTCTAATCATGCCTATGGCCTCTTGTCTCACGTCCATGTCCATCACATGACACAACCATGAACCTTTTAATCAATGCCTATGGCCCTTCTTGTGAGGCGGTGTGGTCTTCTCATACTTAGTATTTTTCACCCATACCTAGGGCCTCTTACCTCGCGTCCATGCCCCTGTTCGTGAGGCAGCATGGACTTCTCAGACTTAGTAATTTTTATCTCCATTGAGATAGACTTATTTTGGCATGATCACGTGACTTGAGAATTTCCCCACGTCCATGTTCCCTCTCGTTGAGATGGCATGCACTTCTAGATTATAAACGAACATGACCCTCTTCGTGAAGCGGCACGTCCCTCTCCAGACTTAGTTTGTTTTTATACAATCTCATGGCATGGCATGGCATGGCCTCCTACGAGAGGCTCATGTCACTTATTGAAGCATGTCCATGCTCACTATGACTTAGTGGATTGGCTTAAAATCAATATTAATAAGAACCAACTTAAATAACATTAATTGTTATAATTTATGTGGCCTTATAAAATCATTAATTACCTTGTAACTCACCAATGTGGTACAAGATAATTTTTGGGGTGTAAACAGGGTTCCCGCCATCATTCCCCTCGTCGGTTACCAAAAAGCTCCGATTTACTCCCCCGGGTCTTGAATTCCTCCAAGCGAAGTTCCCATACATGTAGTAGCAGTTCTCGACCCGCCGACGGGAGCAAGAAATTGGCAGCATCCGTGGAATTGGGAAATGAGAGGCGTGCGCATTTAATTTTTCAAAATGACCATCGTGCACTTTTGATGCTCTAAAACACAACACCTAACAATGGCCAAGTGTAACCAATGGAAGGGACTGCAGTATAGTGGCTCAAGTGATAAATATCGAATCCACGGGTCTCTAGAGTTACTATTACTCAGCTTCAGTTTATTATTTAGCAAACCAAATTAAGATGAAAGAACTAAAACTACTCTAGCAAACTACAGTTAAAGTTAATCTAATTACAGGTTGGGAACTCACTTAGGTATGATTCCCCCTAGCCACTAGCCAGATTAACGATTGATGATCTCTAACCTGTTTCACTTTCATTCACAATGCGGAGAATCCTTGACTAGACCTTGAGTCTCGACTAAAGGAACAAGGCCCTCTTGAGTCAATTGCCTAGAGGGACGTATCCTTCTCTAGAACAACTGATCAAGGCGTTCTGAACTAGACTCCCTCTATCGAAAGGGGTTCTCAATCGATACAAAGCAGTGAATCAACCCTCGACTAAAGCAATCGATCCACTACTATCAATCTATGGTGCTCTATTGACCTAATCAGGTATTCCCTCTCATAGAATCAAAGCAGAATCAATAATCTCGACTAAAGCAGAATTGAATCATGAAAACATGCATAGATTGAATATGAACTCAAGATTATCCAGTCAGAGTACTCATACAATCATCCAATCAAACAAACATAGCTAGGGTTCCTCAAAACCTAAGTGAAGGGAAGTTACTCCATAGAGAAGAAAGAGACTGCAGTAAGAATCTTCAGATGATCAGTCTTCAAGTCCGGGCTTGTTCCTCGAGCTTCCAAGGCGAAGAAATCCTCCAACTCCACTCCAAGAATGCCCTCAAATCGCCCTCTCTCTCTTTGGTTCGTCCCTTGGGTGTTTGGGATCCAAAACCCAGCTCTCCCCCTTCTTTGGTTCGGAATTTGGCTTAAAACCAGGAAATCCCGACTCGCACGGCCAGGGTGCACGGCCAGGGTGCACGGCCGTGCATATCACCATTCTGGCCGTGCAACTCAAAACGCAGCGTGTCATTTAGTCGAACTTCAGCCCTCTCGCACGGCCAGGGTGCACGGCCGTGCGAGCTTCAGGGGTTGCCCGTGCGTGTCCTCGGCATAAGGCGCACGGCCATATTGCTCACGTGCACGGCCGTGCAGCCTCCCTGGTCTGCCCGTGCAGCTTGCTCAGCCTCTGTTTAATGCTTCGTTTCTCCCTCGTCCGGACTCCGAATCAGTCGCCGTTTGATCCCAGACGCTCGTAGTCTCGTCCTCTTTCGTTTCATAACAAGCTTGCATGCTTCTTTGTCCATAAAGTGAGGTAGAAATCCATTCTTCTTCAGGTCATGCCCGAGTTTCCTCTCTCGAATCGTCAATTGATCTGATTGACTTGAAACTTGCGCCTATGCTTCACTTTATGTGCTAGGACCTGAAATGGGACAAAGGAACACAACCTAGCATAAAATAGGCCACAACACACGAATATGCCCCTCAAACGGATAAGAACTAGGGGCGCAAACATGTGCAATTACATCGTTATCAACTTTCTTTACAAATTTGTAATTAATTGAGGTCAACACTTAAAACTGGAAAAGTAATCAAAACGAAATGTTTTGATTGGCTGGAACTATTGTTAGTATGGTGCTAACAAAAAAAAGTGTTAGCACCCTAACCTTTTCCCAGTTACTTTCTTATTCGTTAATTAATTTGTATAATCTAAAACATTATTCATAAAAAAAATCTAAAACATTAGATGAAAAATTACTACGGTTGAGATGTGCTTAGCATGGTCCATGAAACTGTATCGGATATCGTATCGGAAAAATCAGCGGTGTAAAATTTTATGATAAAATCGTGGTTTAATCGTAGTTCAACCGTTATATCATTAAATACCGCATACCGATTTAGCCTCTAATACTGATATTTTGTGGTAGAACCATCGGTACGGTACGGTTTCATGGGCCATGATGCTTAGTTAAGTGACTAAGGGCTCCTCGCAATCACCTGATCTCATCTCTTTTTTCGTTAGAAATTATTCCATTCTTTCGCAAATATTGAGTTGCGAACAGGGACAAACAATGAGGGACGGTAACTGCAACTAAGAACAACAATTACCAAAAAAAGGATTGACCCTGTGGGTGTGCGGTAGACCCTTCCACGTAGGGCCTCCAAATTATTGGACGCCTCCAGTACCTCAATTATATATAATGCTAGTTATATTTTATGGACTATTGTATTTTAATTATAAATTTAAAATATATCAAATTGATGCATTGGTCTTTAATTATGAGTATAATACAATACAAAAAATTAATCCAAAAATCTAAAAGAACAAATGAGCTACATGAAAAGGAAAATTTGCTTTCTTATTATTCTTTTTTCAAACCTATATAAAATAGCACATTCTTTGTTTTTTGTGTTTTGTTAAAGAGAATAAGAGAGGTGACATTGTTTATGCCCTTATTATTAACGTTAACTATAATAAGACACAAGCCAACAACAGTAAAAGGGGAAAAAAGTAAATCAATTATAAATAGTTTGTAACATACTTAACTTTAAACTAAAAATTTATCAGTTTCGGCTATCTATTAATCATTTTCTATTATTTGTTCCTATTCTTCTATATTATCCCCTCTGACTCAATTATGTTTCATCACTTATCAGGTGATTCAAGTTAATTGATTAGTTGTTAAATTATAATATTTTAAAATAATTTTTTTAATTTTAAAATTTTTTATTGATAATTATTTACATTTAATTAAAATTTTAAGGATAGAATTTGCTACATTTGATTTATACAACAAGGTCTCCATTAGAGTTGGCCCTGATCAAAATACTTTTATTAATTATTTTTAGCATGATACTAATACATAAAATATTAGCACACCCTATCCGATATTGAGTCCAAATCAATACATATATTGGTTCGATGAATGACTACTATTATTATCATTATTATGCGAAAGCGTGTATGTTTGACTGGGTTTACTATTTGACCTTTTCCCATTAACAGATCTGCAAATTTCCATGAGATCCTACGATGTCTACGCATTCTGAGTTGACTCTTTATTAATGGGCTTTTTTCAGGCCCACTAACTCACTCGCTCTCAAGTCCAACCATATGCTACCTGGCGAGGATAAAGCGATTTTTAACTTATGCTAATTCTATTCGCAAGAAATAAATTAAACGGCACGGCCGTGCAAGTGACCAGTTTGGCCGTGCGGGATTGTGCGTGGGCACGCACGGGCACAAGTGAAATCCGCACGGCCGTGCAACATACAATTATGGCCGTGCGAGTTGGCTGAGGTTCAACTAATTGATACGCCGCGTTTTGAGGTGCACGGCCAGAATGGTGATGTGCACGGCCGTGCACCCTGGCCGTGCAACTCGGGAAAACCCGGTTTTAAAGCCTAATCCGAGCCAGAAGCCAAGAATCGAATTTCTGGAGCAAAAACAGAGTTTTAGAGAGAGAAAGTGCGAAGAACTCACCCTAGAAGCCATCTTGGAGCTGGGTTTCATCAAATCAAGCTTGGAGATCGTCCTAGGAGTGGAAATCATCATCCCGGAGCAGATTATCCTCATCATTATGAGTATGACTACTCCGATTACTGTTTTCTTTTCTCTCTCTATGGAGTAGAACCTCGCTCTCACTTGGGGATGAAGAACCCTAGTTCTATGTGTTAGGGGATTGATTGTAATGACTTGGGATGATATTACTGTTTGATTTTAATCGAATGATGCATGTTTATTGAGTCAATTGAAGTCTGATCAACTTTTCCTGATTCCTGTTGCAATCTGAGATAGATAGAATCTGATTAGGTTGCTAGAGTCTCATCATTCGATAGTAGGAGACTGGTTATACGAGAGTTAGCCAGTTTACTGCTTTGTACTGGAATCTAATTCCAGTAGTGAATTTCTGTTCTTACTGCTTCAGCTTTCTATCCCGGTGAAGACTAGTCGTCTGCCGGGTAGTTAGACTGAGAGGGCTTGGTCAGCTTAAGAGATTCCAAGCTACTGTCGGATCTTCCGCAGTTTAATCAACAGTAAATCAACCCAGGGTAAATTGCAATTGAAACCTAACTAAAGAGCTAGGGGGATTCATTCCCGAGTGACTCTTTCCTGCTTAAGAAAACCGATTAATTTCCTGCTTTATTTCTGCTTTCAGTTTAAACAACAATCACTTACTCTAGTTGGCTAGATAACAGAGAATCACTGAGTAAGCAGTAGATCTAGAGCCCGGGTTGATAATATAACTTGCCTGTTACTGCATTCCCGGTCTGCGATTACACTTGGTCGCAGATTGGTGTTGTGTTTTGGCGTGTCAAGTTTTTGGCGCCGTTGCCGGGGACCCCTCTAGGTTATTGGGGAAAAGTGAGAATTTGTTACTCTAGCTTTTTATTTTCTGCTTTTTATTTCTTCCACCTGTGTGCCTTCACGGGTTGTTTCTGCTGATTGTGTGCAGGTAGTGCATGACCCGTAGCCAGTCGGGAGATCTATTACCACTAGACCAGGAGCTTGAACGAACCTGCAGAAACTTCAAGCGGGCTCTAAAGGCGCGACTGGCTGCGGAGGAGGCGCTATCACAGCTGCAGTTAGAGGAGGAAGAAGAAGAGATGGCTGAACCAGGGAACCATGCTGTGATCCCCGAGGAGCAGACCATGGGCTCCTACTGGACCGCTAGGGCTGCGGACATGAGGTCACCCATTCAGCACCCTCAGGTCCCAGCCAACAACTTTGAGGTGAGCACCTCCGTGATCACCATGCTGCGCGGTTCAGTAGTGTTCCGTGGTAAGGAGGGAGAGTGCCCTCGATCACATCTCAGGCGATTCCACGAGCTCATCAATGGAATCAAGATCAATGGGGTACCAGCAGATGCCATCCAGCTGAGGTACTTCCCATTCACTCTGGAGGGGCAGGCCAAGGAGTGGCTAGACACTCGATCTCCGGGCTCCATCACCACGTTCGCCAACCTGGCGGACAAGTTCCTCACCCGCTACCATCCTCCATCCAAGACAGCTGACCTGCAGAAGCAAATTACACATTTTGCTCAGGATGAGGATGAGACCATCAGGGATGCATGGGAGAGGTATAACAATCTTTTCCTCAGGTGTCCCAATCATGGTTTCAACGATGCGTTCAAGGTGGGCACCTTCTATCACGCCCTCTTCCCGGAGGACAAGCAGCTGATCGATTCGGTTTGTGGCGGGAACATGCTGACCAAAACCCCGCCACAGCTGAATCAACTCTTTGAAGAGATGGCGGAGAATGGTTATGATTGGGGCACTGCCAGGAGATCGAGGAGAGCACCAGGCCGGGGTGTGCATGCTGTGGGCACCCAGTCATCTGATTTGGTGCAGGTAGTATCGAAGCTGGTCTCAGCTATCGATCGTTCCGGGATGATTCCAGGGACCGGACAGCAGCAGGCGATGCTCTGCCAGTGGTGCGAGAGCACCCATCATATGGTGGAAGACTGCCAGGCGATGAAGGAATCGACCACACCCCAGGAGCAGGTGAACTTCATCAACAATGTCAGGCGCAATGACCCCTACAGCAACACGTACAATGAGGGGTGGCGCCAGCATCCTAACTTCTCCTGGGCTGGGCCAAATCCCAGACCACCAGCTCCACAGGGACCACCGGGCTTCCAGAGGCCACCATATCAGCCCAGATAGGGGCAATTCCAGCAGCCAGGTGCAGCCCCTGCTGCCCCAGTGCAGAATGATCAGATGGCTGAACTGCGGGACTTGGTGGGTTCTCTTGCCAGTGTTAGTGCTCAGAAATTCAACACCTTTGAGCAGTTCATGGAGAAGGCCTCGGGTCAACTCCTGGCTCTAGAAGCTGGTCAGAGGAATACACGGGCTGTTTTGCAGGATATCCAGACCCAGCTGGGGAGCGTGGCCCAGGCAGTGGCTCAAAGGGCTCCTGGTACTCTACCAGGGCAGACCATCCCTCACCCGCCGACCCCGAATGAGCGCTGCAATGCCATCATGACCAGGAGTGGCAAGATGACTGTTGATCCCCCTGCTCGGGAACCGGAGAAAGAAAGCCCTGTCTTAGCGGCTCCAGCGGTTGAACAGGAAGTAGAGAAGGAAGTTGAGGTGCCTGCACCTAAACCGCAACCAGTAGTGAAGGAGTATGTCCCTAAACTCTCTTTCCCTACTCGGTTGCACAAAGACAGGCTGGAGGCAGAGTTCGAGAACTTCATGGCCATGCTTAAGAAGCTGAATGTCCAAGTGCCCTTCCTGGAGGCACTATCGCAAATGCCAAAGTATGCAAAGTTTCTGAAAGAGCTTCTCTCAAAGAAGCAGAAGCTGAGTGAGCTGGCCACGGTAGAGCTCAGCGAGGAATGCTCGGCTATTCTGCAAAACAAGCTTCCGCAGAAGAAGAAGGACCCAGGTAGTTTTACTATCCCGTGCTCTATTGATAAATTGCATGTAGAGAAGTCCTTGGCGGATTTAGGTGCTAGTATCAATGTTATTCCATATAAATTGTTCATGAAACTAGGCCTAGGTGAACCCCGTGCTACTAGGATGACCCTTCAATTAGCTGACAGATCTGTAGTGCATCCTAGGGGTATAGTGGAAGACCTTCTGGTTAAGGTTGGCAAATTCACATATCCCGTGGATTTTGTTATCTTGGACATCAGTGAGGACACAGAAGTGCCTCTTATACTGGGAAGGCCTTTCCTGGCCACCGCCAAGGCTCTCATAGATGTGCATGATGGGACCTTAGTTTTGAGGGATGGCGAGGAGCGAATAACGTTTTCTGTTGCTGATACTATACCTGCTTCGTCACCTCTTCATGCTGTATCTCACCAGGAGCACGAGTCTGTCGTGTATCCTTCTGTGCTACCCATTTTGCAGGAACCGCCTCCCACACCTTCGCCGCCACTCCGGACCACTCCGTCACCCAAAGAACAGATCAAGGAGGAGTGGCGGCCGAAACTGCAGGCAGCTAAGCCTGCTCGAAAGAAAGCCGGAGACCACTATGAGCTGGTCCCGCCCCCTCCTTGGCCATCCGAGTATTCACTCGCTTGCATCCTACTGGATGGCCAAGTCGAGCTGGCGAATGCAGGTGGCCACATTCGTCGCGTGCATGGCCACCATTTGAAGCTGTACCTCAAGAGCGATGTGGATCCGCTCTTGAAGGCACCTGATCCTACACTTCCCTGAGCATCCATACTGGCGTCCAGCTAAAAGACGGTAAAGAAGCGCTTGTGGGTAGGCAACCCCACCGAGGTTGATTTCGGGACCCCAGCAAGTCGCACGGCCAGAACCTAGACTTGCACGGCCGTGCGCTATGCCTGGCCTGGCCGTGCGAGCTCTCGGCCAGGAGTGCACGGCCAAAAGCGACAGGTGCACGGCCGTGCGCCTCGGCTCGGCCAGGCCGTGTCGGCCTGCACGGGCAGAAGCACGCCGTGCACGGCCGTGCGCGCCTGCCCGTGCGGCCGGGGCTGCTTCAGCTGACGGTGATGATGGAACTGCTGGCGCTGCTGCTGATGATGCGTTCATGACCGACATCGACCTCGACGATCTTGGCGACGAGTAGGCTGTACTCGTTGCCCGTCTCAGTGTGTTTGTTTTGTTTGTTTTTTTTTCTTTTTAGACTTTTGTGTGTTTGCTCCATGTGTGCGGAGCTTGAACTTGGTGTCGTTTGTTTTTGTTTTTGGTTTTTCATTTGTGGTTTGATGTAGCCTTTTGGGCTAACACTTATCCCTAACGCCAGTGTGCTAGTGTGTTTCTGATGTTCGATTTGTGCAGCATTGTCCACTCCCCCGTTCGTTTCTCGCTGACTGGTCCACTTCCAGTCCCCCAGCAGTGTTCTTACCCGGTAACATCGTTCCCCTTATCTTTCCCTCTACTCCATTGAGGGCAATGTCGTGCTTAAGTGTGGGGGGATGCTTTGTATCGGTTGGAATATGTATGATGGTGCTTGGAGCCTAGTCCGCTGTCCGAATCTTACGATTTGAGGGCTCCAAGTACTGCTGTTTGATCATATTGGCACTGTGTTTTGATGGATGAACTGATTGGTTTTCGGATTAATGCATGACAACTTGTTTGCGACTAGGACAACCTATGATGAGGACTGAGATGTGCAGTAGAACGATGTAGGGGTTCAGTTTTTCAACTGTTTGCTTGACAACTGTGACTTGATCTGACTTTTTCTGATTACTTGTCCTTGACAGTCGTTTATGCATCTAGTTCAGGGTATCAGAATATGAGATAGAGCATATAGGTAGCCATGTGAGATTTGAGCCTGCTCGTTTCTTTCTTGTGCGATAGATCCCTCTTCCATGATGTGTAGCATTCACGTTGTCACTAGCTGAGATGATGGGGGCATAGGATTAGCCCACGCCCAAAACTGACTGTCCTGATGTGTCATATCCCCTAGTCAGCCCCTTTGAGCCGTGTGTTATCCTTTCTTTTGGTCTATAATGAAAAGAAATCACCCTTGTTGCATCTTTTAGAAGGTTCCACAGAGTGGTTTTTATATATTCTCTGCTGTTTCTGCTAAAGTCTATGTGAGTGTTGGAGGTAGTGCTTAAAAGTTGGGCGGATGTTTGAAATATGTGCAGGAGTGGTGGCTCTCTTAAGAAATGAAAAGAAGAATAAAAGAAAAACAAAGAAAAATTGAAAGCAAAAGAGAGCCACTACTAAAAATCTGAATAATGCCCAGTAAGTAGTGTTTCTTAGCAGTCTGGCTTGGAAATGCTGATGTTTATGCCTCCTTCGCTCTTGTGCTCTTAAGATATTGAGTAATGCAGGATAGCAGAAAGAAAATACCGGGTTGCTGACTGTGTTTGTGTGTTCGGGAAATGTGGAACCTTTTGCTATGAATACTTCCACCACCTAAAAGGCCTTTTCCCCATGTCCAAGACCCTAGCCAGTCATTTGAACCTTTGTCTAAGACCTCCTGATTAGTTAGTGGTGACACCCCATATGTGAACTCTATCATTTAGAGGCTGCCATCATGGTGAAGAGATGATAGGGATTGAGAGAAATAGCATGCGCATCTTTCGCATCAAATTGTCCTGACCCCACTGGTCGAGAGTGAGTGATTCATTTTCATTTCCTATATGCTCTTGTACCCCGGTGAGGACCTAGATTGCTCGGTCTCTATTCTGATGTCTTGAGTTAGATGTATGAGTTGACTGTTTTGAGTAAGTGGTTGAATCAAGTCTAGGTTGGCCAGTGAACAGACGGGAGACTCTTCCTTTACTCGATTTGCTGCACTCGAATGTCCTTTGTGGTGGTTGTCCAGGTTGTTATTGAGGTTGTGCATGTATTGATGTTTGAAAACCAGTGCGATTCACGTGTTCTGTGCCTTTATGACTTGTCCCCAGTGTTGGTTGATTGAAATGTGTAAGCTTACCTAGTGTCTGACTTGGTTTGCTTGGTTTATTATATATATATCTACACATAATATAATACACCAAAGGGAAAAACGGGAGCCCCATTTCAAATTTTCTGCAACGAGAGTGAAAGTAGGAAGGACATTTTGGTCTTCACAATTACTTTTTTTTATTCATTAAAAAGGTATGTACTGGGATTCGAACCATGACCATTTTAAAGAAAGACAAGGATCATAACCAATCACACTAAGTACATTTGTTGTATCCTTTTAAATTAAAAACATATAATAGCAGGGTGGAAAAAACTCTTCCCCCATTTCAAATTCCCTGTTCCATGAGCGTTTGTAGGAAGGGTAAAATAGGGAGTGTCAATTTTTTCTCTTTCCTCTATGGAACGGGCCAACTTACCGTACACATGCAGATTTAAACGAGTCAAGGAGTGTCAATTTTTTTCTTTATACCCTTTTATTTATCCGTGGTGATAAAATATATATGAAAAGGCAAAAATAATACTCTTTTTTATTGTTAAAAATAAAAAAATTAAAAATAGACTAATGCATGGTATCTAATGGGCTAACCGCTAACCATAAAATAAAAGAGTTGAATGGGCCTGACCTACATGGGATTTGGTCATCAAGTAAAACAAATGAACATCATGGGTTTGCCATTCTAAAACAAGCTATTTTCTCTGGCATAATATACATTATGCTATTATTTTATATCTTAGTGGCTAAAATATAATGTATTTTAAAGTTATTCAATGGTTCAACCTCGACCAACCCAATTAGTCCAATTTTTATCATTTCAAATATATATTTTATAATTATTTGACATCATAATGATCAAATTATAGTGTATTTTATAGGGAATCGTTTGGTATTTGTTAGTAAAAAACTAAACATAAAAATCTATTTGGTTATTTTAAACATTAAAACGATCCTCAACATTTTCAGTTCCTTTTGAATTTATATGGTTTTATTCCCGAATAAGTGATGTGCAAATGGCGAATTGTAGTCGTCTTTTTTCTTTCACTATTTTTTTATTTTCAAATAGAAAGTTTAAAAGTAAAGAATAATTAGAATTTGGCATGGGTCGGTCAAACAGGTTGAATTTCAAGTTTTGGCCCATTTGTTTTATGCATTGCAAATTTATTAGCATGTTGATGGAAATGGCTTGGAAAAAAGACATATAAGTTGTATCTTTGCAGAAATGTCCTCAAATGTTTGAATGCTTTGTGAATCAGGTTCTGTGACTTTTGTGATGGTGTATGTGCTTGACGATTGCTCGATGTTGTAACTACTTAATTTAAGAGTAAATCTTTTGACTTTCCCTATGAGTTGTGATACCAGTTCTGGTGGTTGCAGCATGTTGTCGTTGTTGGCCTGTAAAAGTTGTTCCGCCGTGATGCTAAATACCTTTCTTTCTTTTTTAACAAATTGTGTAGTAGTGCTATGAAACAGACCACCCATGAACGCTACGCTTATTATGTTCTGTTCTTACTTCCGGTGGTGAGAAATTGTGAATTGAGAATCATATTCGCCTACCGCACTGTGTCTGGTTGGTGGCTGCTTACTGTGCTCTCTAGAGTTATGAAACAGACTACCCATGAACTTTACCCTTAAGAGTCCACAACTTTGCGAAAAACCAAATATAGGCAATCAAAGGTGGTGGATGTGTGATGATTTTATATGGCTTAATTGTTTGTGAATTAGATATCTGATCTTTGTATGATTAGAGGGGATGTTTGCTTAATAGAATAATCCATTTTAATTCATGTTTATTTTTAACATGAACTTTAGTAACTCAAAACCTTTGAGACACATATCACCTACTGCATTGTATCATTTTGCCTGGGTGCTTGCTGTGTTGTCAAACTTCTTTGCTGCTGATGCATTTACACTAACAGGGGAGTTAAGAACCCATGAATGTTTCCGTTTGACACAAACAAGAGGACTTACTTCTAAATCGTGCACTAAAGATGATTGGAGGAAACATCTCTGTTGCAGTTGATACACTGGAGACCATAACAAAAGCAACGTATAACATCAAAACCAACCATCTGAACTATTAGCATTGTTGCTTTACTCTTTTTTCGTGGTTGAGTCTCCTTCAAAAAATTTAGTTTGATTTTAGAAAATTTTGCTTCTGCAATCCTGTCTTGCCACCAACGCGTTCAGTAGATGGAGATGGCAGAGGCGAAGGCTATTTTGTGTTGTTGTTGCTGGTTTAGGGATCGGTTTGTGAAGAAGAGGGAGAAGAGAGGGGGAAAGGGAAATGCATGAGAGGGGGATAACTCTTTTCTCCGACAAAAATGGAGTGAAGAAAGGAATTATGATCAGTAAGGATATGGTTATCTTACATAACTGTGTCTATTCTGTTTGAATTGAGCTTGGGAGGTAGTGATAAGGACGAGCTGCAACCAATTCATAGTGATAAGAGTGCTATGAACTGTGATCATGTCTTATTTCAAGTTAGAAGGTAGTTTCAGTATAAGGATTATTTAATTTGACAAGTTGTTTCGTCCATGATTCTTGGTAGTTTCAGTGCCATTCTAGCCATTGTTTAGTCTGTAATTTTTGAGAATTGATGTGCGAGTAATGACTTTCACTTAGCTTCAACTATTATGTGTGTATTTATTGGCATGTGATAGAATTCTCTTTTCCTTTTCTTTGAATTCAGTTTCATACTCTAATTGTATCATTTGTACATAGGCAAATCATGCTCGAGATGACAACTCGCTGATATGGCTGGTGCAAGGAATGAAGCCATCATTAAAATTCAGACCGACAACGGGGAGGGATGCCCAGGACTAATTCAATGATGATTGATGATGGTATGATAAAAACTGCAGTCTGCATCAGCACCAATTTCTAGGCCTAAGTAAAGTTATTCAACCCAGAACTCTGCTTAGCGCTAAAAATTGCCCTCACCCAACCTTTATCCTGTTTGACCCACTTCTGAAGAGTCAAGATATATTACTAATTCTCTCCGTTCGTATTTTCTTATTGGCTCTTTCTGACCCTTTAGGTTGGGGCGGGTCGGGACGAATCGGATTAGTGGGTCGGTCCTAATCAAGTGGAATCCCAATCCCTTCACTCTCACTTGCTTTCTCTCCCATTCCACAAGTGGGTAACATACAGTAATCCGGCCAACGGGCCGAGTAATAAGCTAGTATATATATATACTATTAACGACCAGAAAACATGATTAATGAAGTCGAACAGGATGACTTGGCTAGCTAAGCGTAAGCTTAGCGTGCCAAAAGGCAAAAGAGGCAAACTGATCGATTTCAACGACTCCCCTCTTTTAGACACGTGGAGATAAAAACCAATACAACTTGAGCCAAAATAACTTTTCCTTGATGGCGGAAAATGGATGAAAGAAAGGAAGAGAACGATAGCAACAGTCCAAACTCCAAAAGATGAAAACAAGAGAAAATCATCACTAAGCTAATTGATTAGCTACCGCTAATCAGCTAATTAGATATGTAATAATATAATAATAGGTCAGTTTCAGAAATATAGTTATCCGATGTTGATGTCAAGAACGAAGAATACCTTCTGCCTCATAAATGGAGTCATCGGGATTCTGACACTAGATCTTTGTCACATAATACTCTAATACTATATCAGGAACCAATTGGTCTATATCAAGAACACCTTCTACCTTACCGATGGAGTCATTGGGATTCAAATACAAAACCTTTCGATTACATAAGGCTCTAATACTATATCAAAAACCAATTGGACTAAATAACTCAAGTTGTTTGAAAAAGATTCAATAGTTGATCTAGTGTGGGTGTTGATTCTTTTGGTGGTAATAAGCTAAATATTTGACTTAGCCACATTATTGTAAAATTTCAATTTTCAAGCGGCAAGTGTTTTTCGTTTTTTCAACTAAATATTTGACTTAGCCACTCGATCTCATCAAATACCTAGCCGAGAATTTTGGGGTATGGGCGCCGTCGCTGTCGTAAAAAAAAAATGCATATTTGGGACTTGGGAGTCGTGTTGTGTTCACATTTCGTCGTATTATAAATACGAAATGGACAGAAGGAGGAAAAAGAGAGAGAGAGAGAGGCAGAGCACAGAGCCCTGGTTGTGATTTTCGCCCTCCTTTCCTTTCCTCTCCTCCAAAATTAAAGCACTCAATTTCCCACGAAACAACCAACGTACACCACCACCATTATTTGTTTAATCACCAATTATTAAACCCACTCCCCAATTTCCCTCCATCTCCTCCGAACCTTCACCCCCAATTTCCCCTCCGCCGCGACCACTATGGGGAACTGCCTCGCCATTGGAACTCCGGTCAACCACTACCAAGCCCCCACCACCACCGCCGCCTCTCCAGGTTCGAATTCGTTCATTGACGGTCGTTGGTTTGCTTTTGCTTGCCGGAAATTGAAATTCTATATATTGGGTTGTTGTTCGATTTGGCAGAGTTTAGTGCCTCGCGGAATAACAGCAGCGACGACGTCGTTGAGAGCGTGAGTAATAACGGCGGAGGCAACAGTACTAGGCCGAGCTTGAAGATCTTCAAGCTGGCGGACCTAAAGAGCGCGACGAGGAATTTCCGGCCGGACACGGTGCTCGGGGAAGGCGGGTTCGGGACGGTTTACAAAGGGTGGATCGACGAGAGGACCTTCGCGCCCTCCAAGGTCGCCGTCGGGATGCCCGTCGCCGTCAAGCGGTCCAACTCCGACAGCAATCAGGGGCTCGAGGAGTGGCAGGTAAATTACAAACTTTGACTTTTTCCTCGTATTGTATTGTATTTTATTTTATATAGTGGCCGGCCAACCGTCCTCAACATGATACGTATCACGTATACGATGCCGTTTTGGTTGAATATATACATGTGGAAAAAGGTTAGAATATATAATAATAATATACAATGGACGTATGTGTATTGACAATTTAGCAATGATTTAACCTCTTACAAAACGTAATTGCTTACGTATACCTCAACGGGACATTTGAGCATATATTAGATTATTTCCTAACGAGAAAACCAATTCCATTCATTTTATTCTTCAACACGGATTAACTATAAAAAAAATATTTTTTTCATTTCGAATTAAATCACAGAATGGATACCATTATGTAATTTCTCATGTTCAAAGTAAAGGGTTGACATAAACGTATGCTACAAAAAGAAACACATGATTATCTGTTTTTTAATATTTATTTTAGATGCGAAATTTCTGATGAAAATCTTGTTGAAATTTTATTTCACTTATGGCATACAACAACATATGTTTGGGGGGAAAAAAAGGTAAACTTAATATACTATTAAAAGATTTTATTTTACTTTCGCATCCTACTTTGACGAATTTCTGAACAACCCAATCAGTTTAGAAGTGTACGTTTAGAAGTGGGGAAACAAAGGACGGAGTATGATCTACCGTCAAGCTAGAATAAGTAGCCTTGTCAAAAAAAAAAAAAAAAAAAAAACTAGAATTAGTAGCAGAAGTAGGAGAAGAGTTCACCATGTACAAAGTCAGTGACTGACTGGAATTATATATATAAAAAAAATAGACAGAATTAAGAAGATGGTGATCATGGTATCCAAATTTGAACATTGTCAATGAGTTCAGACCTGTTTGTTGTCTCTTACTCGTATTTCATTACTTAATTATTAATGAAGTATTGGAATATTGGGATTCGGCAAAGAAATAGATCAGCCAACCCCACCAGCCCACAGACTAATCCTAATTGAAATATTCCTGGCTTTCCTAATTTTGTTGACCTCACCAAACAATTGCATTAATCTTATATTACTTTTATGTATAAAAAAATAAAATATGTTTGACTTGTTCAGCCAATTTTTAAAGTCATAATGCATTGACAAATTTAAAATTTCCCATCATATCCGCAGAAAGTCATGGGACTACCCATCTCTACAACCATGTGCCCCCATCCTTTTCTTTCGCAGAAATACAGACTAAAAAAAGTCATATTCACAACCACATGATGATTATCATTCTCGTTCGTGTCAAATTGATCTCAAATGTAATTATTGTATGACCAAAAACAATGTTAATTCAGACGAAAGTGATTTATTATTTGTTTGAATTCCAAGTAATAATATATTTAGTCCTATAAAACTTGGTAAATTTACCTAAAAAGTATACTATTAAGACAATTGATCTGCCATACATCCAAAACCAAGTGTGTGTCACAAACTAACTTCATATTCATATATTGTGTAAAGTTTGTAATATCTACACATGCAGGCGGAAGTCAAGTTTTTGGGGAAGTTTTCACACCCGAATCTCGTCAAGTTGTTGGGTTACTGCTGGGAAGAGAATCAATTCCTGCTGGTCTACGAGTACATGCAGAAAGGCAGCCTGGAAAGTCACCTCTTTAGAAGTACGTACAATGAACACCATATGAAAACCCTACCACGTATGCATGACTTATCTCTTATGATTATGTTATGAACTTAGATTGTATGACATCTGATCGTGCTAAAAAAAATGTTACAGAGAATGCAGATCCATTACCATGGGAGATCCGTCTGAAGATCGCAACGGGCGCTGCAGAAGGCCTAGCTTTCCTCCACTCATCGGAGAAAAGTGTCATCTACCGCGACTTCAAAGCCTCCAACATTCTCCTGGACAAGGTACATATCGGTCTATCATAATTTAGAGTCATCCTTCGTGTTCCTCTTCCCTCTCTCTTCTTCCATGTTCGTCGTCGTGATTATATTTTTTTACATTTGATAAAATTTCGATTGACAGGAGTACAACGCCAAGCTATCGGATTTCGGGCTGGCGAAGTTCGGCCCGGTGAACGGGAAGTCCCATGTGACCACCCGTGTCATGGGGACCCACGGATACGCAGCGCCGGAGTACGTAGCGACGGGCCACCTGTACGTCAAATCCGACGTGTACGGTTTTGGGGTTGTCCTCCTGGAGATGCTTACGGGCTTACGGGCCATGGACACGAACCGGCCTAGTGGAGAGTACAAGCTCGTGGACTGGGCCAAGCCCTCTCTCTCCAACAAGAGGAAGCTCAGGAAGATCATGGACCCGAGGCTCGATTTAGAGTACCCGTTGAACGCCGCGACGCAAGCGGCCGAGCTCATCCTGCAGTGCTTGGAGGTCGATCCCAAGAGCAGGCCTTCCATGGAGGAAGTGGTGGAGACTTTGAGGAAGGTAGCTGAGATCAAGGTGAAGCCCAGAGAGGGCAAAGAAGGTAAATCAGGAGGAAAGGACCGACGTGGCAGTCATGGTAGTCATAGTTACGGACATAGCCCAAGGGATCATCATCGGCCCAGATATGGTGGAAATGGGATTAATGGGTCTCGGGCCCATTCAGCAGGTAGATAGCTAGGGACAGTATTTTGTGAATAAGTTAGTGCACAACGACGACGTACTATCCCTATATGTGCACGTTGACTCCCCATACTCGTGGACGTTTTTACTGGGCCGAACTTTGAGAAGAGGGAGATATCTCTGTAAGATAGATAATGGGTTTTGTATCGGGTTGTAAATGGGCCACTAGGTGGGCCTCATTGTGCACGTTTGGTCCAGCTTGACTGCTTGTACGTTGGTAGATTGGTGATATCTTAGTTCAATTTGCCCCCGAATTCTATGGTCACTTTAATTCGAGACCCTCAACTGTGGTTACGCTGTGTAATCTTACCTGACTCAAACTTGTACCCTAGGCTTGTTAGCTGCAAGCAATATATACAATAGGAGCTCGAAGCACGAGAATACGGCTTAAGCGACATGAAACTAGCGGTTTAAAAAGAGTGGCCGATAAGGTTAACGAGAATTCTTTATGGGTGAGGGGTAAGAGATTCACAATGGTTAAAGTTGCATTGTACTATAAATCTAATATATTTGGTGTTTTTAATGGAATTTAACAAATTTTGTATTGCAAGTCAGTCCGAAAGGTACAGATTAGAAGGTCGACCATGATACAAGAATATATTGCAATTCCGATAACTTGAAGTCATTGACATGAAAGATAATATTTCGTGGACTACTATTTCGAATTCTAAGCTTGGAAGAAGTCAAATGGCTCCCATGTCAAGAGTAGTGATCATGAAGAAGGCGATATGATTGCATGAGCTAGCAACACGATAAGGAATTTGGTAGGAGAGGGGCCTAAAAAAAACAATGATATTCAGTGTTTTGCAAAGTACACATATAGATAGGAGATTCATAATCATGAAGAAGATAGAAATGAGTAAACATAAGGGAATTTGTAGCAGCCGGGATTTTCTTTTTACCCCTAGATAGACTCTAGGTGAGTCAAAGGATATGATTACTTGTATGCCCCATGATCATGATTATAGTTCATCAATGATTTGATGCATGGCGATTTGCAACTATATATATGCTTTTGTCATTGAAAGGGATGTTTAATTTCTAATTAGCGCAAGAGATTAAGTTCTTTTTATACCAACACAAGTCTAGAGGGTGTATTATAGAGACTTAACTACAAGCGTGACTGCAACCAAATGTGGTAGTACGTATGCAACGAATAACCAATGAAAGATAGCCACAATCAAGGAGTGTGTAGTTTTGTTCGATGGAACATGTGCGATGACCAGTTATGGGTCACCACCAATTGTTACAACTTACAACCAAAAAACTAATGTATTAGGGAACATCTTATAGCATCTCGATGAGAAAGTAATTTAACAATAAAGGTATTCGGCCTGCCATCATAAAAGTTTCATTAAAAGTAAGTAAGATTGAATCATCACATGATAGACCTACAATATCAGTTGTACAAGAAATTTCTATCTCAAGATACTAAAGGTTACCCTCGAAGCTTAGTCGAAAATCCCGAATAAATTAAACAACAACAAAGTGTGATTCAACTCTTGTAAGGAATTAATTCTAAACAATAAATATTTTAAACTCATAATTAATCGGATTCTCCATAATTGGGGGAAATAAAAGCTTTATTTTTTTGGAGGTTGGAACTTGGAATAATTTAAATGGTTAGATGGGAGCTAGCTAATTATCTGATTAGGTATAGTGCGCATAGTCAAGCTAGTATCGTGAAGATCATTGATTGGTATTTAGTAGTATTAAGGCCATGCCGATCTACACGTGAATGGTCTTTTGTTAATGAGATGCGATTTAGATTCCAAAACGTAGTAATCAATAGGAAAGTATGCCAAGGACTAATAAGGAGATATGATTGTTCCACATGCCCCACGCCCCCACTATTTGACCAGCCATCCTAGGCAAAAATACTATAGTAACCAAGAATAGTAAAATTATGTTGGAAGTTGTATGGAAAAAGTCAGTGATAGAATACATTTTCTGTTGAAATTATGGTTTAAGTATTTTTTATACCGTCAAAAACCGCTCATTAGTTTAGCCATTGATAGAAGGTTTCATGGTTGGACCACTCGCACAGTACGTGTAAGATATATGAAGAAATGGAAATGACACAATACACGATTTACGTGGTTTTCTCGTTCTATTCAGTTTGAACGAGACTGATCCACACAAATCGCTACCGCTCTCTGATTTTTGTTATTATTTTTGTAATCTACAGAGTGAGACTACAACCATACAATGACACCTTTTATATCCGAGACCCTATCACAATCTAATTAGGGTTCAGTTACCTCCATAGGGAACTAACATAATCATCACCCCAATAACATAAAAGGTCAACTAGGTCATTAAACTATGCACATCATTAACATGCATGCTCCGCAACACCCCCCCTCAAGCGGAGGCGTGAATGTTGTGAACGCCAACCTTGAAAATCAAATAAGAGAATCGACCAGCCCCCAAACCCTTTGTGAACATATCTGCAACTTGGTCTTGGGTGGATATCTTCTAATGAGCTATCTCCTAAGAAGCCACACGTTCATGCATGAAATAACAATCCATCTCAACATGCTTTGTTAGCTCAAGGGATATCAGGTTAGTTGTGATATGCAATGCGGCTTGGTTATAAAAGTGTAAAGGCATGGGAGCATTCATGTCCACTCCAAGATCACGGAATAACCAACACAGCCAAATCAATTCACTCACAGTGCTTGTCATAGTTCTATACTATACTTTTGCAGAGGAACAATCTACAATTGTTTGCTTCTTACTATGCCATGAAACCGGACTGTGACCCAGTTGAATGAAATAATTCGTTGTTGACCTGCGAGTTTGTTGACAACCACCCCAGTCTACATCACAAAATGATGTCAGACTTAGAGAACCCTTTTACGGGGGAAAACCATGACCAAGTGCCTCTTTCAGATAACGCAGGACACGATGTGCAACATCAACGTGGGCTTGCCATGGGTTGTGCACAGCCTGGCTGAGAACGTTTACAACATACACAATGCAGGGTCTCGTGACTGTCAATTACAACAGTCAACATACTAACATGTTTACAAATAAAAATCATTTCAAATGAAAGTTACTCATAAGGGTTTTGAACTTTGCACATGTTCGAATATCATGTGCTTAACAAGTGAACTCGTGGAAATTCGATCACAATACACCTCGATCGCTAAAGACTCTGATGCTATAAAAAGAACTAATCGATCCCAATAAGTCAAACTGTCAAAAAAGATTCGATATAAATCTTATACCGCATACTAACTGTTGACATCCAAAATTACGCATTAAACAGGCACGTTTTCCACAGCGAAACACTAACCTATACTTATGTGCATTATTTCTCATCTCGACCTAGCCTCAGCAACTTCGCATCCCACTAGTGTTTTTATAAGCTATACATGTATCCATAACTGACAATGAAAGTGTAGTCAACTAAGCCAAATTAGAAACTATATATAGATTTGGCATGGAATGGATCACATATCAATGATGTTCATTGTGGTGGAGTGGCTGCAAAAGGGATGATGAAGGAGCTAACTAAAGAAGAAGCTTTAAAGCACGCACATGGCTCAACCAAATGAGGAGCACAAGCGGCGCATTACTTCCCAAGTTAATCATTGGGGCCATGATGGTTGATGAAGGAATATAATCTCAATCTGCTGCAAAATCCAGCGGCCCAACTTTCTGTTTATCTTTTAATCGTGGGCTAAACAACGTTCAAAATATAAAACTATTGGGCTAAATATCTTTCATGGTACAACGGAAAGAAAAATTAATCCATGGTAGGAAATTTCAAGACATCAGTATTTGCATACAATGAGAAATTTTACAATGCTATATAGTATTGGTGCTATAGGTTTTTGCCTTAATGGTACAACTTAAAATTGTACATTTACGTTATGGTACAACTTTAGATTGTACCTATACTTTTTGTACAAATTCTTTTATGGTACAACTTGAACTTGTACCTTTATGTGATGGTACAACTTCAAGTTGTAAAGTTGTACCATAACATAATGGTACAAATTGCTTTATGGTACAACCTAAACTTATACATTTAATGTTATGGTACAACTTTGAGTTGTACATTAAAGCACCAGTACTATATAGCATAGTAGAAGTGCTCTGCATACAATATCTATGTTCTTTTTGGTGACGTTCAGGTTACATTTATACTACTCGCATACTTGTGCTGAATTTTTTATACGGATTGTTGTTATATGATATTCTTTTACAGACCGTTTGGTACCAAGTGAATATAGAATTCATTTCATTTGAAAATGAAATACCGTATAGAATTCATTGTTAAAATGAATTACAATGTTTGGTATGTCATATTCAAATTTTTAGAAATAAAATGAATTTAATTCCCATGTCATGTTTGACATACATTTAGAATTGAATTAAATTAAAAGTTTCCAACTATACCATTATTAATTTACGGCAGAAACAATATTCATTGAAAATTCATTTTCTAAAAAATGCATTTGGTCCCATACGTAGAATTAGGGCTGGGAAAATAGACCAGACCGTTAGAAAAACCGTGGTCCAAACCGTACCGCACAGTTTGGTCTGGACCGTAAACCGTTAAGTATGGTCTGGTATGGTCCATGGTCTGGTTTATTTTATGTTTTGATCTCTTGGTCTGTCTGGTATAGACCGCGGTTTACCGGACCAAACCGTGGACCCAACCGACTTGTCAATACTTGTTAATAGCTCATTCGATCACCCTCCCAACTCACACAATGACACCCAAATCTCAACCTTAATTTTGAGAATCTCGTCCCTCCTTCGTTCACAACCACATTTAACCAGAGAGTAGAGATAATCGTGTCTCCATATGACATTATGTTAATGTTTATAACGTTATGGTGCAAGTTTGTATGCTTTTACTTTGTATTTTTGTTATTTCTAAGATTTAGGATATCAAAATTGTTCATGCATGTTAGGATTAATGTTTTAAGGCAAATAACAATTATTTTTCTTGGTTATTGGTTCAATTTTTTGTGTGGTTGACTAAACAAATTATTCATTTTTCTTTGAGTGTGGTCTATCTGGACCAGACCAGACCAAACCAGACCGCACAGCCGTGGTCTGGACCAGACCGTATAGTCTGTGGTCTGGTCTGTGGTCTATACTCCAGCCTCTCGGTCTGGACCATAGACCGTATATATAGTCTGGTCTGGACTAGACCGCACCGTTTCTCAGCCCTACGTAGAATATCAAAGTGTTCTTGTATGTTTCTATTCTATTCATTAGTTCTTTTCGAATATGTTCGTCGATGAACCCTACACTCTAGTTGTGCCTTCTTAATGTACTGATACAATCGAAGCAGAAATATCAAATAACAAGAATATGCTAGTAGCTTTTCAATCAAATTATTATCGATGTTCCTCATATTGCATGGATTGGAGTCAAATAATATATGTAGAAGTAATTTAGTTAATAAATGAGGATAATTATGTAATTCTATTATAATTAGTAAATTTTCGTGGAATTCATTTGGAAATTCCATCTCAATTTCTCGAAATTGCTATAACTAGTTCCAATTCCTTAGAATTCAAAATTTAGAATTGAAAATAAATTCTTTTAAATACCAAACATAAAAATATTTCATTTCAAAATGAATTCCTTAGAATTTTTAAAATTCATTTATACCAAACTGTATGTTAATAAATTTTCATTTGGTGGTAAATTTATACAGAATTTGACGACTTTTATCATGATAGAATTCGAAGCAATTGCATCTTTTTTTTTATGACCAAATTATAATTATATAAAAAAAAAGGTTATGAATGTGGGCGGATTCGGTTCAAACTTTGAGGCGCGATACCTAAATTTACAGTTTTACTTTTAACCAAATTGGCGGAGATGGTCAATAGTGGGTGAAAAACTAAAGCGATAAAGCTCGAGTATCTTCATAATTAACCTTGTCTCTACCTGCGTTTTAATTTTCATTATTAGCCTCTCTCATTATGCATAATTATTGGGAGATTAATCAATGCCTAAGAAGATGAGAACAGAAAAAGCTGGTGGCATTAATGTGGGTTTAAGTTACGTGTAATAATTAGTTGGATAATAAATATTATGATAATTACAAGTGTTGAGGAGATTAATGAAAAGCTTACAGTTGTCTGGCATTTGGATTTACTGCTTAATTAGGAGCAGCTACATGGTCAAAGTGACATGCATGGTCTTAATGATAATAATTGAGGTTGGAACTTTATATTGTGATTTCTGATAACTCGCTCTTTAGGGGTCGTTTGGATTAGGGAATGTGTAAATGAGGGATTTGGATTAAAATCTCTCAATTAAAAACCCAGGTATTTTAAACGTGGGATTTTATCCAAATAACATGTTTGGGAATAGATGAAGGATTTTAATTAAAAATTAAAGTTACAATTATACCCATCCCTAATCCCTAAGGAAGAATAAGAAAGGAAGAACAAAAGGAGGGGCAGAGTTTGGAAAAGAATGAGAAAAAATGAGTGATTGTGAAATAGCTGATCCCCATCAGCTATTTTGAAAACTCTCATATGAGAGATTTAGAATTTCCTCATGCCCACAATCTCTCACCTTTCCAAACGCAGGATTGTTTTAAAATCCTGCATAACGAGAGATTGTTTTAAAATCACTCATAAATCCCTCATCACATTCACTAATCCAAACGACCCCTTAGTGTCTATCAAAACCACGAAAAAAATAATTACTAGTCCTGTGGGTTGTGCGTGCTGTCAACTGTCAAGTAATAATCTTTTTTTTTTTTTGACAAAAGATAATCCATTAGATTGAAGACAAATAGTTACATCCTGGAGGAAAGCCAGGCCTTAAAATCATAGAAACGGCACGTAGCCGGGTACAAAGAGAGGGTCTTTCTTGCCACCAAATGGGCTACCCTATTGTTACTCCGACCTACAAACCGTACACAAAACCCAGAATGGAAAGCTAAAAGATTGATAACTTCTTGCAGAATCACTCCCATCTGGCTGTCATTCGCATCCCCCCGATTTAGCTTCTCAATAATCACTTTGGCGTCACCTTCAAATTGCATCCCCGAGAAACCCATACTTAGGCACCAATGAATTGCCTCTCGGAGCACCAGCAGTTCAACAATTTGAGGAGCATCAATATGCGGAATCTGAACCCCCTGAGCTAAAACCGGATTACCACGCTCATCCACAATCACCATTCCACCCGCCGCATGAGAACCACACCTAGTCGCCCCATCCCACCTACAAACAGGCCGCATAGCAAGGCCAGACACCTGACGCCCTACCGAAGGGACGTAAAAGGCCGAGGGACGATCGACAGGTAAGCACACCCATTCTTCAACTTGCTGCGTAAACTGACGCATTAAGGCCACCATCCCAAATTGCTTCCCTTCAAACACCACCTAGTTTCTAGACCGCCAAATCCGCCACAGGATAGCCACTATCTTCATAAAGAGAGGAGCCTGGGTCACTAAACTCATCAGTCTTTTGAGGAAAAGGGGGAAAGTCTGCCTTGGCAACCCTTGGCCCAGGTATTCCAGCCCCGATAAATCCCACAATGCCCTAGCCACTGGGCACTCTAAAAACAAATGTTCCATAGTTTCGGATTCCGCCCAACAGATCGGGCACCGAGGAAGCACCTCTACCCCTTTTTTCCGAAGGGCCTCCGTGGTTGGAAGGATCCGGTTAAAAATCTGCCAGCAAAAGACTTTGAGCTTAGGCGGGATATTAGCCTCCCACAAACGGATCCAGCTAGGTTTGTCCATCCAACTAGCTAGCTGGCGCCATCGACCAGTACCCCTCTCAATCGTCACCGCTAGATGATAAGCAGACTTAACCGAGAAAACCCCATCCGCCGTGGCATGCCAGATTAATCTATCATCGAGATCCCGCCTAGGAAGGGGGATAGCTTTTATCGCTTTACACGTAGCAGGGTCAAACCACTAACTAAGCTTATCCTCCGCCCAGCACCTGCCCTCCAGATTAATTATTTCAGCCACATTAGGATCCCCCCCTGTAGGCAAAACCCGGGGGTTATACTGAACCGGATAGGGATGAACCTGTGGGATCCAGTTCGAATGAAGGAGGGAAGCAGTCTGCCCATTCCCAATCTGCCACCGTAAACCTTTCTCCAACAAATGACGACCAAAAAGGACACCTTGCCATCCCCAGGACGGGCGGGACCTAGCTGTGGCGGAGAGGAAGTCACCATTAGGAAAATATTTGCCTTTATACACTTGGGCTAACAAAGAGTCCGGCTCATTAAGGATTCTCCATCCAATTTTTGCCAAGAGGTCCTGATTAAATTGCTCAAACCGGCGAAAACCCATTCCTCCCTCATGTTTACTTCTACACATGTTACGCCAGGAAGCCCACCGAATCCTAGGATGCCCATCTTCCACTCCCCACCAAAAGCGGGCCACATGTCTGTCAAGGAGACGACACAGGGACAATGGAAGCCGGAAACATGACATGACATGCAGGGGCAGAGCTAACGCTATTGATTTAATCAAAGTCTCTTTACCCGCCCAAGAAAGCGTTCGTTGCTTCCATCCCTGCAGGCGCGCCAGCAGTTTCTCCTCCAGATACCGGAAGGTAGCCATCTTAGATCGAGCTATAAGGGTAGGCAATCCCAAATATTTATCATGAACGCCTACCGTCCCAACCCCCAGTATCCGGGCCAGGAACTCTTGGTCAGGTACCGATATATTCTTACTGAAACAAACAGCAGATTTATCCAAATTGACCCTCTGACCACTAAGTTCCTCATATTCATTCAAGACCTCAATCAGATTTTCACATTCCTGAAGCGAACCTCGGAGGAATAAATAGGAATCATCCGCAAAGAAAAGATGGGATATCCGAGGAGCACGGGGAGCCACCTTCACCCCTTCTAATTTTTTATCAGCAATGGCTTGACGGAGCAAAGCCGCAAATCCCTCTGTGCAGATGACAAATAACAATGGAGAGAGGGGGTCTCCTTGCCGTAATCCTCTAGAGGGAGAAAAGAAACCAGCAGGATTCCCATTCATTAAGATAGAAAACGACACCGACCTGAGGCATTCTTGGATCCATCCTCGCCAAACAGAGTTGAATCCCATTTTTTCCAAAACTGCTAGAAGAAAAGCCCATTCCACTCTATCATAGGCCTTTTCCATGTCAACCTTTAGAGCCATGTAACCTTTCTTGCCGCCAGTTTTGATTTTTAAATAGTGCATCAACTCATGCCCGAGAAGGACATTATCAATGATTTGCCGCTCCCGAATGAAGGCATTTTGCCCTTCCGAGATGACCTAAGGAAGGATACCAGCAAGCCTCCCTGCCATTATTTTAGTTATGATCTTATAGACAAACTGGCATAAGCTTATTGGGCGAAGCTGATGCATAGTCTCCACATTATCCACCTTGGGAATCAGAGTGAGCCACGTGTGGTTAAAGCTGCGGAGCATACGACTAGTCACAAAGAAAGAGCAGACCGCCTCAGTAACAGAGTTACCGACCACATCCCAAAAGGCTTTAAAGAACTTCCCCGTGAAACCATCAGACCCAGGGGCCTGTTTAGATCCCATCGAGAAGACCGTACTACGAACTTCCGTCGGGAGAACTGCGGCAGTCAACAGAGTGTTCATCGCAGGAGTAACACTACGGGCAATAGGCAGCGAAGCAACCCTTTCAGCCATATTTGGAACCTGGCTTTCTGAAGTGAATAGAGTTCTATAGAAAGAATCTGCCAGAGCAGCCTTTCCATTTTCTTCTGTGATCCATTCCCCTTCGTCATTTCGAAGACCAGCAACAAAGTTCTTCTTCCGACGCACCCTAGTGACCGTATGGAAGTACGAGGTGTTATTATCCCCTTTCTTCAGCCAGCTGACCCGGGATTTTTGCTGCCAATAGACCTCCTCCGCTTCCCACTGTCTACTCAGCTCAATCTCCAATCGCTTGACTTCATCCCAATCAATTGGGGAAATTAACTTGATTCGATCAATCTCCGTTTGGAGAGTTTTGATGTTGCGCAAGGAGTTCGTAGTGCAAGCTCTACTCCAGTCATAAAGTAGATGCCGGAGTTTCTTCAGTCGTTCCCAAAGCTTAAACATGGGAGTCCCTTGCACTTCCTCCTGCCAGACATAATTGACCATCGCTCTCACCTCAGGATTCTCGGCCCACCGAGCATCGAACCGGAACAGGGGGCGACTAGCTCTGACATACGGTTTGTCCGCCAAAAGCAAAGCTCGATGGTCCGATCCCTGATCCGTAAAATGCTTTAGAGATCCAACTGTCAAGTAATAATCCATATGTCAAAAGATAAAAAAAAATACAGGTGTGACACGAATTTGGGTAATAAATTCGCTCATAATCTCAAATCCCATAGAGATCTATATTTTGATTTGTGATATATATATTTTCTTCTTCTTTATCCCTTCTCTTTTTTTTATTTTTTTTATATCTATCCCACTAAATATCCTTATCCATATTTCTTGAGGCACACTTGTTGTTTCGGTTAAGGGTGAACATGTCCTTTAATCTGTGATTAGAAATTAATTTTTCATTAAATGTAATAAAAAAAGTCATTTACCAAACAATGAAAATTTCAAAAAAATTTTAACAACCCAGAGAATTAAATGTTTTGATGGTTTAGAATATAGAGATTCACACTCTGATTCTTCAAACAAGCCATTTACTATAGCAATTAACTCTATCCTTTTTTAGATTTTGATTTATGTTTCGAATTTAAAATACAATTAAGCGATTCGAATATCAATGATATGTGAATATCGACTTAAAATTTATTAAATAATCTTTTGTTTGAAAGAAACTACGCGCAACAAAAATAATCTTATTGAGATTACTCGACGAACGCAGTGCTCTTTTTTATTTCAACTTGTGAAGCGGCTCAAAGTGTGAACAACTAGCTAGTCTACACATAATATAATACACCGAAGGGAAAAACGGGAGCCCCATTTCAAATTTCCTGCAACGAGAGTGAAAGTAGGAAGGACATTTTGGTCTTCACAATTACTTTTTTTTATTCATTAAAAAGGTATGTACTAGGATTCGAACCATGACCATTTTAAAGAAAGGCAAGGATCATAACCAATCACACTAAGTACATTTGTTGTATCCTTTTAAATTAAAAACATATAATAGCAGGGTGGAAAAAACTCTTCCCCCATTTCAAATTCCCTGTTCCATGAGCGTTTGTAGGAAGGGTAAAATAGGGAGTGTCAATTTTTTCTCTTTCCTCTATGGAACGGGCCAACTTACCATACACATGCGGATTTAAACGAGTCAAGGAGTGTCAATTTTTTTCTTTATACCCTTTTATTTATCCGTGGTGATAAAATATATATGAAAAGGCAAAAATAATACTCCTTTTTATTGTTAAAAATAAAAAATTTAACAATAGACTAATGCATGGTATCTAATGGGCTAACCGCTAACCATAAAATAAAAGAGTTGAATGGGCCTGACCTACATGGGATTTGGTCATCAAGTAAAACAAATGAACATCATGGGTTTGCCATTCTAAAACAAGCTATTTTCTCTGGCATAATATATATTATGCTATTATTTTATATCTTAGTGGCTAAAATATAATGTATTTTAAAGTTATTCAATGGTTCAACCTCGACCAACCCAATAAGTCCAATTTTTATCATTTCAAATATATATTTTATAATTATTTGACATCATAATGATCAAATTATAGTGTATTTTATAGGGAATCGTTTGGTATTTGTTAGTAAAAAACTAAACATAAAAATCTATTTGGTTAGTTTAAACATTAAAACGATCCTCAACATTTTCAGTTCCTTTTGAATTTATATGGTTTTATTCCCGAATAAGTGATGTGCAAATGGCGAATTGTAGTCGTCTTTTTTCTTTTCAAATAGAAAGTTTAAAAGTAAAGAATAATTAGAATTTGGCATGGGTCGGTCAAACAGGTTGAATTTCAAGTTTTGGCCCATTTGTTTTATGCATTGCAAATTTATTAGCATGTTGATGGAAATGGCTTGGAAAAAAGACATATAAGTTGTATCTTTGCAGAAATGTCCTCAAATGTTTGAATGCTTTGTGAATCAGGTTCTGTGACTTTTGTGATGGTGTATGTGCTTGACGATTGCTCGATGTTGTAACTACTTAATTTAAGAGTAAATCTTTTGACTTTCCCTATGAGTTGTGATACCAGTTCTGGTGGTTGCAGCATGTTGTCGTTGTTGGCCTGTAAAAGTTGTTCCGCCGTGATGCTAAATACCTTTCTTTCTTTTTTAACAAATTGTGTAGTAGTGCTATGAAACAGACCACCCATGAACGCTACGCTTATTATGTTCTGTTCTTACTTCCGGTGGTGAGAAATTGTGAATTGAGAATCATATTCGCCTACCGCACTGTGTCTGGTTGGTGGCTGCTTACTGTGCTCTCTAGAGTTATGAAACAGACTACCCATGAACTTTACCCTTAAGAGTCCACAACTTTGCGAAAAACCAAATATAGGCAATCAAAGGTGGTGGATGTGTGATGATTTTTTATGGCTTAATTGTTTGTGAATTAGATATCTTATCTTTGTATGATTAGAGGGGATGTTTGCTTAATAGAATAATCCATTTTAATTCATGTTTATTTTTAACATGAACTTTAGTAACTCAAAACCTTTGAGACACATATCACCTACTGCATTGTATCATTTTGCCTGGGTGCTTGCTGTGTTGTCAAACTTCTTTGCTGCTGATGCATTTACACTAACAGGGGAGTTAAGAACTCATGAATGTTTCCGTTTGACACAAACAAGAGGACTTACTTCTAAATCGTGCACTAAAGATGATTGGAGGAAACATCTCTGTTGCAGTTGATACACTGGAGACCATAACAAAAGCAACGTATAACATCAAAACCAACCATCTGAACTATTAGCATTGTTGCTTTACTCTTTTTTCGTGGTTGAGTCTCCTTCAAAAAATTTAGTTTGATTTTAGAAAATTTTGCTTCTGCAATCCTGTCTTGCCACCAACGCGTTCAGTAGATGGAGATGGCAGAGGCGAAGGCTATTTTGTGTTGTTGTTGCTGGTTTAGGGATCAGTTTGTGAAGAAGAGGGAGAAGAGAGGGGGAAAGGGAAATGCATGAGAGGGGGATAACTCTTTTCTCCGACAAAAATGAAGTGAAGAAAGGAATTATGATCAGTAAGGATATGGTTATCTTACATAACTGTGTCTATTCTGTTTGAATTGAGCTTGGGAGGTAGTGATAAGGACGAGCTGCAACCAATTCATAGTGATAAGAGTGCTATGAACTGTGATCATGTCTTATTTCAAGTTAGAAGGTAGTTTCAGTATAAGGATTATTTAATTTGACAAGTTGTTTCGTCCATGATTCTTGGTAGTTTCAGTGCCATTCTAGCCATTGTTTAGTCTGTAATTTTTGAGAATTGATGTGCGAGCAGTGGCGGACCTAAGGCATTGCAGGGTGTGTCGTCCGACACACCCTCGCTCGAGAATTTTACGAAGGACCTACATATTTTTGGTACAAAATTTTTTACTTCGGGATAGCCGACACACCCTCAATAATTATAGCCGACACACCTTCATTATAGTCGAAGAAATTATTATCCAAATGAATCAATCTTAATCATAATCCTTTTTAATTTTGTTTAAAATAACTCATAAAGCATAATCATGTCCTTCCTATTAAAAAACACTCTTACCCATACAATATACATGTGTGATGAGTGTTGGGTCTGAGCCTTTAATTAAATGAGAAAAGAACTCACAGGCCAAAAGCCTAGTCGGCCACTAGCCCACTACCTCCCCATTATTATTCCTTCCCTCCCCATCCCCAATTAATGGCCCAATCTCCCCAATTAATGGCCCAATGCCATTATAGATTTGTTCTATGCATTACTATCAAGTCGATTTATTCTATGCAGTTATAGATTTGCAGCTGCAAGAATTGAATACTCGATTTGGTGAGGTGAACACTCGATTGTTGGACTGCATTTCTTATTTTAGTCCAGCTAACTCTTTTGCTTCTTTTGATAAAGCAAAGTTGATGAGTCTTACTGAGTTTTATCCCGAGGAGTTTCCATCCAATGTGCTCTCACGACTTCATCAACAATTGGGGGGTTACATTTCTCATGTCAAGGAGGATAAGAGCTTTGATGGATTGCGAGGAATCGACGAGCTAGCTAGGAAATTGGTGGAAAGGGGAAAGGACACTCTTTATCCTTTAGTTTACTTGCTGTTAAAGTTGGTGTTGACCTTACCTGTGGCAACTGCAAGCTGCGAAAGAGCATTTTCAGCTACGAAGATAATCAAGAACGATCTTCGAAATCGGTTGAGTGACCAATTTATGAATGATTGTTTAGTTGTGTATATTGAAAAAGATTTGCTTTGCAGCATAAGTGATGAATGTATTTTAGAGACATTTCAGCAGATGAAAAGTCGTCGTGGTTCGTTGTAAACATGACATTGTGAACTTCATGAATTATTATTTTTTTAATTTTAACTTAATTTTCAATTTAATTATTATTTTATTTTATCGGCGACACACCTCTTCGACAATTCTGGGTCCGCCACTGTGTGCGAGTAATGACTTTCACTTAGCTTCAACTATTATGTGTGTATTTATTGGCATGTGATAGAATTCTCTTTTCCTTTTCTTTGAATTCAGTTTCATACTCTAATTGTATCATTTGTACATAGGCAAATCATGCTCGAGATGACAACTCGCTGATATGGCTGGTGCAAGGAATGAAGCCATCATTAAAATTCAGACCGACAACGGGGAGGGATGCCCAGGACTAATTCAATGATGATTGATGATGGTATGATAAAAACTGCAGTCTGCATCAGCACCAATTTCTAGGCCTAAGTAAAGTTATTCAACCCAGAACTCTGCTTAGCGCTAAAAATTGCCCTCACCCAACCTTTATCCTGTTTGACCCACTTCTGAAGAGTCAAGATATATTACTAATTCTCTCCGTTCGTATTTTCTTATTGGCTCTTTCTGACCCTTTAGGTTGGGGCGGGTCGGGAAGAATCGGATTAGTGGGCCGGTCCTAATCAAGTGGAATCCCAATCCCTTCACTCTCACTTGCTTTCTCTCCCATTCCACAAGTGGGTAACATACAGTAATCCGGCCAACGGGCCGGGTAATAAGCTAGTATATATAATAGACGCATAAAATCAAAACTAAGATCACAGAAAGTCGATCCTTTCCAATTATATCCCAAAGCTATGGCCTACGGGGGTCCTCTTTACCACTAAACCATATATTGATGTCATATATATAATTAAATGATTGAATCGCAATTCGTCACAAGTCGTACGTACAATGTATGTAGTAAGTAATCTTCTTAATTATGCCAACTAATAATTAATAAGCTAAGCTTATAGTTATACAAATACATATACATATACGTCATAGGCGTGCAGTGCAGTGCAGTGCAGGAGGGTCATTCATTCTCATTCTCATTCTCATTCACACGACAAGCCATGCGCTCTCAAAAAGAGGTTGAGATAAAGGCAAATAATAAACAAACAAACGACGAGACATATATTACATGCAATTGCTTGCTTGCTTGAAACATGAGGAAAGTGTAGCCCACCCCAGCCCACTTGGTGAAATGTTTTGAGCGATATACATGATGCATTCATGAAATCAGAACAAATTAGAATAGCAGTTCGGTTTACTTAATTGGCCGGTTATGAAAGGATTGTATTGTTTTCTATGATTTGACATGAAATCATATGAACCACTTCTGTTTAGCTGGTTCGCTGGTTCATTGTTTTAACAAAACAATAAAACACTGTAACTTAACTAAAACAATCCAACCTCAATCGGTACTAATTTCATTTATGTTTTCTTTTCTTCATTTCCAGATTTCTTTGTTGGCTTAATCCGGCTCACCATGGATTGATGACATCCTGATTACTGACTTTGAATTTAATAAAAAGTCCTGATTTCTTTTGCGTTAGATCATTTGAATGCTTTGTTAAAAACTTTTTGGTGATAGATGATATGAATTTGAATTTGATTATGATCAGTGATGAATCCACTCATAAATTAGTGTATTATATATGTATTTTATGTTATAGTGCATGATTGAGCGGTTCTATCAACGGTTAACAAACGATTCTGTAACGGTGAACAATATCCATCAACCACTAACTTCATCGCTTCATCAACATCCGTTCCGATTCTGAAAAGTAACATAGGTCAACATAGATACATTTAGTGAATCACGTTATCTTTTATTATCTTTTACGATGTTTTATATATGTTACTCAGTAATTTTGGTATGTAAGTGATGAAATATCTCCTTATACTAGTTTCATTTGAAGAAGGGGAAAAAAAAGGAATGAGTGGAACTTGCTAGTTTCAGTTGAAATGAAACTGATGGACCAAACAAGATTCGTCATATTATAACTTTCAGTTCCGTCACAAATCTCAATCCTTCTTTTTTCTTCTTCTTCTTCTTCTTCTTCAATTTCCCATCAAATCCTATGTGGCACTGGCATGGCATCATTCTTCTGAACCAGATCAGACTAGCTCCTATTATTAACATCATTCTCACTTTTTTTTTTTTTTTGCCATAGGTATTTCCCAAATGGGAAAAGAGAAGATACGGTATACAATCACATCCATTCACTTGTCCATTCAATATATACGGTCAAAACGGGCCCGATCTGTGGGCCGGTGAAGTAACCATTGTGCTGTGTCGCAGTAGCAAACCTGGCTGCAAATGTCACTGTCCGTTGTGGGCCGAGCTGCCCCCACCCTTATTAATTGGGCCTCAATCGTACAGCTCCAACCACTTGGACGACGGACAATTAAGCCAAGTGGCCAGATGGTCATGACATAATTAGCTTGTATTTTACATAAGTTGGTGCTCTATCAGAAATACTGAAATATAAACTAATTAGTTAATACAATACTCTCATGCCACATGTCACATTTGGATAATCAACACTATGGAAGTGGCACGTAAAGAAACAAAGATAATTATGTTAGACAAGATACGAAATTAGAGAAAATAATATTTAAAAAAAAATCGAGTAAATAGTTATAGCAACAAACTTTCAGAAAAATTCGACGATACTAGCATTAGCGATGGCAAATTACCCACCTATGGGTAATTATACCCAAACCCAAGTAGACCCATTGATAATGGGTTGGGTATGAGTGAAGTGCAAATGGATTTGGGGGTTTATAGATGTGTTTGGGTTTGGGGCTTCCATAATCTAAATGGGTATGGGTTGGATATGGATATCCATTTACTTGAGGGTGTTTTAACTACACATGCAAAAATTGGACCTATTTGCAAAACTTGAAAAGTTTAGGTATCAAATGTAAGACCAAAAAAATTTAGGTACCAAAATGTAATTTTCCATCGATATTTTGAGGATTTATATGCAAAAAAAAATTAAATTTAGGTACTAAACATGCATATCTATTAAGTTTGGGTACCAAACTGTAATTTGTATTTGGGCATGGGTACAAACCCAAATCCATTTGATAGAAACCCAACTCAACCCAAAGTAAATGGGTATGGGTACAAACCCATCAAACTCTACCCATATCCATCTATTTGGATTTCATACCCAACCCAATTGGGTTGGATAGTAAGAAACCCATGGGTATGGGCAAAGTTGCCATCCCTAACTAGCATGTGAATTCAATGAACTAAAATGCTATGTCGAAAATTCGATGGTAGTTGCAGATTCTGAGTTAAAGAACTTGTACCATCCCAACAGTTCAACTCTCCTATTTAAAGAGATATAGGTGGGAAAACAACGATTGGTTTACATAGGAATAGGATGGTGGTGTGTGTTGGGATGATAATGTGGGGATTACGACAAAACTCTGAAAATGTGAAGACAGAATTTTGAGCCTGCTGTGTTGTTGTTGTTGTTTGTGTTAGTAAATGGGATGGACCCCTCTAATCCCATTTAAACATTTTTCTTTGTCTGGTTTGTGACTTCACCAACAACTAAACTAAGGAATCCAATGAATTAGCAATGTGAACCTAGCTAGACTAGAGAAGTGTGTTTTGTCGATGTGGTGCTCAACATGTGTTGTGCCCTCATTAATTCCCAACAACCATATTCACGATGATATCACTTCATAATTGCTAATATTAATTGGAAGAAGACGTAACCTTGGCTTGATATAGAATGTTGGAAAATCACCTTGAAACCATAGACTTGTTTGATGTTTCGCCTTTATAGAATTCTTTAAGCACTAAAACTAACAAAGTCTTATTTTTTATTCGATTTAACATCGTCTTCTTTATTTGAAGAAAAACTTCCAATAACAAGTATCGTTTGGTTTTAGTAATTGTTTAGTTGTGATAGTTACAATACCTACAATTAGGGAGGATGGCAAACAAACTCTTTGTCGACTTAATGATATAGCATGTGCGTTTGATGTTATTATTGAAAATATATATATAAAATTTTAGGTGTTACAATGTTGGATATATACAATGTTGGATATATAAAATTTTAGGTGTATGCGGATGAGTTTGCAAAACCTTCCTCCGCATGGGTATGAGAAGGGTATGGGTTTGGAGATTTGAAAGCGGGGATGAGGATGATTTAGGCAAACCTGCCCATTGCTATTCCTATATACAATGCATTATTTTTTCGAATTTTCTGTACAAATAATACATGCATTTTTTGCTGGATATGACACAAACTATCACTCAAAATGAGTGATTGAGATTGTTAAGAATGTTTGGTGAGATTGTTGAGTATTTTCTTCTTCCAACTATGTCCATACCTTTTTATGTGTGTTGCTTTCTTATATAAAACAAATGGTAAAAATGACATCTCACCCCAAAAGTAATATAACTTATTTAAATACTACAATAACTATCACATAAACCAAACGATGTAAATCTCAATACATCCATTTTCTTGTTTGGTATTGGTGATTGTTTGGTTGGGATAGTTACAATGAAGCTAGGTGGCTCTGGTTCGGTTGTGCGCGTATGGGAGGTGCACGCAGATCCGCTTGTAGAACCCCGGTAGTCGGCCTGCGAAAAGGTTGGCTCGACCTCGTGCATGTGAGTGGAGTCCATGCCCAGGGTTGTGCTAAACTCGTGGTAGCTCAAACTGTGGTGGTGACCCCCAAGGCGTAAACTGACTGCGCCCTCATGGTAAGCCAGCTTTTTCCTGATGTGGGTGGAAGTGTTGTAGAACTCCAGGGTGAGCTCATCGTAGATGTCGTCCTGGAGCTCGAGCAGGCGGCGCCATTGGGGATGAGGGATGGTCGCCGCCATGGCGTCGCGGCAGAGGAACTGGTCGAATAGGCGAGATTGAGTGTGTAGTGGCACCCAATCTCGGCCACCCTCATCTTGGCAAACGCCGCATCGTAGGCGTCGGTGTACCGGAGGCCCTGGAAAAAGGCATGGTCCAGGTTGACCATTTTCCAGCAAAACAGACAACAACATACCTCGAATCCCGTTAGTAACCAAAATAATTGGGGGAATTGGATCCACTGGTCCACCAATCCGCCCACACATCATCACAACCCACTAAACTGCAGTAGAACAACTGCAGTAACCAAAAAACTTGACACGCTACGACACAACACCAAACTACGACCAAGTATAATCGCAGAGTGGAAATGCAGAATAGTGGTTATGTCTAATTATCGACCCGAGCTCTAGATCTACTGTCTACTCAGTGAACTCCTATTATCTAGCAGGACTGAAAGAGTGTAGTGATTTCAGTGCAAAAGAAACAAAAAGCAAGTAAGGGTGTGGTTCTTTTCATGTTCAAAAGTTCATTCGGGTATGATTCCCCCTAGGGTGCAGCTAGTTCAGGCTATACGGTCCCAAATTACTCAGATTGATAGATAAACCGCTTAATTTTCTTTACTAGTCTGGACTCTCACCTGAAGTTATCCAGACCCTCTTGGTTCGAAAACCTGGCGGGCGGCTAACCTCCACCGGCATACACTAACCAAGGTTAACCATGCGAAAATTCCACTACTGGACTTTGTTCTAGTATGGAGCAGTGAATTGACTTCTCGACTAAAGCAGTCGATTCACCACTTCCAATGAGAGGTTGCTCTTTTAACCTATGCAAAGACTATCGTTCTAGGTTAAAGCCGGATTTACACAGGTTTAATCAGGACTCGTGCAATTCTGAATAATTACTCAACTGAATTTATCAAATCAATCATTCGCAAATTGGGTTCATACAATCATTCCTAACATACACAACTAGGGTTTTTCATACCCAGGTGAAATGGAAAATTACTCCATGGAGAGATGTGTGAACGTCATGCTCGGAGTAGACATCATCAGAACGACAATGGACAACTGCTCCTGGCGGCTAATTGGTACACCGAGGTTAGGGAATCGAGCTCCAAGGCTTTAGATCGCTCTAATCCTTTCCCTTGGGTTTTGCTTCGTCACTCTCTCTAGGGTTCTTTTCTACCTTTGGAAGTCCAAAAATCCAGATACTTTGCAAAGTTCCCGAGCAGCCTTTAAATAGGTTGAGAATCCGCGAGTTACGGCCGAAAGTACGGCCGTAACTTGGCTTGCCCTCTCGTAACTCTCCTGAAAACGACGTCGTTGTTGCACTTCGTAAACCAAGAGTTACGGCTTCTTTAGAGGAGTTACGACCTCGACCGTAACTTGAAGAGGGAGACCGTGACTCCAAAATCATCTTTGGAACTGATATCTTTGCTAACTAGGAGTTCCGGGTGAAAAGGCTGAGTTACGACCTATAACGTAACTTCGAAGGTCTGCCCGTAACTCCAAAATGTCTTCTGGAACTTTTCATCCATCACTCGCCAGTTACGGCTCCTTGAGGGGAGTTACGGGCCATACCGTAACTTGCAAGGTCTGACCGTATCTCCCAGGCACTCGCTGCTCGTTCGTTCCAAAATCTCCCAAACTTCGCTCCTTCGTGCCCGTTCAGGCACTAAGGCCTTAAGACTAACTCCAACCCATAAAGGGGAATTTAGCTCCCCAAATGGCCAAATATGGCTTTTTAGCTCCCCAAACCCACTTTTCACTCCAACCCTATAAAAAGCTAAATTTAGCTTCCCATTTCCCTTTTTCAATTTATTTCAATAAACCATACTTATTTGACCTCTAATTTTTATATTTCACTTTAATTTTTTCATAGCTCGTTATTAGTTTTGAATACAAATTTTTCGATGTAATTTTTTTTAAATTCCGAGATAATTTTTTTTTCAAAAATTAGTCGTTAAAATACTACCGTTAAAACTTCGGGACCACTCCAAATATGACCGTTTTTTTGTATCCGTTACTTTACCACTGTTTTTTTGTCATTTTTTGCACCAAATGTCTTTATAAATGACAGTTCTTCATTTTCATCAACTCAACTAAAACTTCTTCCCATTTCTAAAACAAACACATTCATCATGAGTATCTCAGATAGCTCATCGTCTGGAGAAGAAGAAAACGAAGAGTACGAAAGGTTTCACCACCTACGTTTGAGTTTGATCGGTCGGAGGCTGGCTGAAGGTGCATCAAGTCGCCGTCAAACTACAAGCCGACGTCACATTGATCGTGAGAGGGTCGAATGTAATCGACGTCTTATGAGGGATTACTTCGATCCAAATCCAGTATACAATGCTCGCATCTTCAGAAGGCGCTATCGGATGCAGCCAAGATTATTCCATCGCATTATGGGCGACATTGTGAGGTTTGACCCCTCATTTGCTCTAAGGCGTGATAGCTTTGGTCAATTGTCACTATCTCTAGAGCATAAGCTTACTGGTGCGATGCGCATGCTAGCATATGGTTCTCCAGCTGATCAACTTGATGAGTATGTTCGTATGGGTGAGAGCACTTTGATGGAGGTCTTCAGAAAGTTTTGCAACAACATTATCAACATGTACGGGGCCACATACCTTCGCGCACCTACTCCTGCTGATTTAAGGATCTTACTCCGTAAAGCCTCAAGTCGTGGCTTTCCTGGAATGATTGGATCAATTGACTGCATGCATTGGGAATGGAGGAATTGTCCAAGTGGTTGGGCAGGACAATACACCGGCCACATGCATAGGCCAACAATCATTCTGGAGGCGGTGGCCTCCTACAACACATGGATATGGCATGCTTTCTTTGGGACACCTGGATCGAACAACGATATAAATGTTCTGGGGATGTCTCCAGTGTTTGATCGTATCGTCAATGGAAGCGCTCCACATGTACGATTTGAGGTAAATGGTCATGCTTATGATCAATGTTATTATTTGGCTGACGGTATTTATCCCTCATGGTCGACTTTAGTGAAGACCTTCAGCAATCCAAGGTCAAACAAAGAGGCTTTGTTTGCTCAACATCAAGAAGCACACCGCAAAGATGTAGAGCGGGCATTTGGAATCCTCCAAACAAGATGGGCAATTGTTCGTGGCCCTGCAAGAGCTTGGGATGTTGTCACACTTAACAATATAATGCTGACGTGCATTATATTACACAACATGATAATCGAGGATGAGCAGGTTGATTCTGATGACGAGATGGATGATGACCTTGATTATGAGATCCATGCACAACCTGAACCAATCAACCGACACCAATCAACTCTAATTGATTACTTGGCTAGAAATAACAGGCTTCGCTCATCTACAACACATCATGCGCTTAGAAATGACTTGGTTGAGCATCTTTGGAATTTGCACGGCAATATCTAGCATTGTTTTACTTCATGTTGCTTGGTTGTTTGTATTTCAAGTTTCAGTGTGTGATTGTATTTCATGCTGCTTGGTTGTTTGTATTTCAAGTTTTGAGTGTGTGATTGTATTTCATGTTGCTTGGTAGTTTGTATTTCAAACTTTCAATAACACTTGTTTTTATTACACATGGAATTGCTCAAAGTTCAAAGAGTACACATGACATATGAAAATAACAAAGTTGAAAGAGAACACACAACACATTAAAGATGTAAAGACAATAGAGTACAAATAGGATCTTCTTCTAATTAATAATCCATGACAGGAAAGTAATCGACATCTCCTCCACCACTTGCATCGCCATCTCCATCTCCGCCATCACTTGGATAAGAGTTGGGATCATCTTGATCGTACCCATAAATGTCATTTTGTTTACGCCTCCAAAATCTCTTCTTTCTTGGTGTCATCTTTGACAAATCCTTCTCTAGAATAGCTACATTTTGTTGAAGTATTGCAGCTTCCCTCTCTTTCTTCTCCACATCCCACTTTTCCGCTTCACGCTCCCTCACTTGCCTCTTGTATGCCCATTCCTCTTTCTCCTGCTCTAGTCTCCTCTCTTGAACATTCATTTTTCTGTTTTCATACTCCATCCTCGACTTTTGTCTCTCTCTCATATCATTACCAAACTCTAGCAGTTGAGTAGTGTATATGTCTGACGATTCAGCAACTACCTTACCTTTCTTCTTTGCTGCCTTTTGTTTGTCGCGTCCTTCAGGGCGAGTCAACACGAAAGGCGTAGCTCCTTCATCTGGTAAGTCATCAAGGCCTTCCACGGGAGATGATTGAGAACCAAAACCTGTGGGAGAACTTTGGGAACCTTGCCCCATAGGTGGAATGGGACTAACGAGCAGGTCAGGATTGGAGTACCACTTTGGACAATTTCGGAGAATTTCGAAACAATGCTCAAAATCAAAAGCCTTGTTCCCATTCTCTTGCTTATATATTGCTCTTGCCTCCTTTTCCTAATAAAATATGTAATACATGGGTTAGAGAAGTTTATATTGACACATATAAAAATAAGAAAATACACAAGTTGAGGGTCCGAAAGAATACCACATCAAACTGGTTCGTGCCACTCGATTGATGCCTTTGTGCTCTTTGCAAAACTCCCTTCCAAGCATTGCAGTGATAGCAAATAATCCTCATTCGGGATTCCATTGCAACAGCAGTACGAATTGTAGTAGGATCCCATTTTTGATGTTCTGCCGCCACTCTTTCCCACAACCTTGTATACTTCTGGTTGGTGCCAACCGCTCCATCTTCTGATATCGACACCCAAGCTCTGCACAAGATTTCATCTTCATTCGGACGCCAATTAGGTCCTCTCTTGCCTGTCATATTCCTATTTTGAGAGACGATAACAATTGAATTTTGAGAGAATGCGATTTATGCTCTGAGAATGAGTGAAGAGAAATCTATGAAGAGTGCTGTAATATATAAGAAAAAATATGGCCGTTAAAATATGACCGTTTTTTTATGGCCGTTAAAATATGACCGTTTTTTCGTCACTACATCAATTATTTCAAATTTATATTTCAAATTGAATCACAAACCACCAATGAGAATAGAGGAAAAAAATCCAAAACAAATTGGCTCCCCAAATTCCCAACCAACAAAAGTTAAAAGAAAAAAAAAAGGATAACAGCTCAGCTGGCGGAGAAGGGCGCCGGACGCGCGCCTGGGGCGCACGCGCGCGGGGGAAGACCGCGCGGCGCCCTTCTCCGCCAGCTGACAACCTCCCCACTTTTTGGCAGCCAAATATCACTCCCCACCCCAAAACCCAGCCATATTTCCCTTCCAAAAACCCAATACCCATTTTTGGCTTCCCATTTTTTTGTGGGTTGGAGGAAGAAAAAAAGCCAAATATGGCTTTATAGCAATTTGACACCATGGGTTGGAGCTAGCCTAAACATCATAAACTAATGCACACAAGCGTAAAACAGGTCACGAGAGCAATAAACCAGCCTCAAACGATCACGAAACGAGGGGGAACATGTTCGAATTAGCATACCCATGGGTTTCTTACTATCCAACCCAATTGGGTTGGGTATGAAATCCAAATAGATGGATATGGGTAGAGTTTGATGGGTTTGTACCCATACCCATTTACTTTGGGTTGAGTTGGGTTTATATCAAATGGATTTGGGTTTGTACCCATGCCCAAATACAAGTTACAGTTTGGTACCCAAACTTAATAGATATGCATATTTAGTGCCTAAATTTAATTTTTTTTTGCATATAAGTCCTTCAAAATATCGATGGAAAATTACGTTTTGGTACCTAAATTTTTTTGGTCTTGCATTTTGGTACCTAAACTTTTCAAGCTTTACAAATAGGTCCAATTTTTTCATGTGTAGTTAAAACACCCTCAAGTAAATGGATATCCATATCCAACCCATACCCATTTAGATTATGGAAGCAATATTCATACCTTACCCAAACCCATCTATAAACCCCCAAATCCATAAGCACTTCACCCATACCCAACACATTATCAATGGGTCTACTTGGGTTTGGATATAATTACCCATGGGTGGGTAATTTGCCATCCCTAGTTCGAATATAGTGTTATCAAATATAAAGTACATTACATCATTTTCCTTAATTACATTTATATTACAATGCATTGATTTGAGTATCATCAAAATCAAACGACCCTTTATATACATGTATATAATTATGCATGCATTAATAACAATGCATCAATTTACACCCAAAAAAATATTTAACTATCAACAAAACCAAACTAGAAAAAAAAAAAACTTCACATTACGAACTAGGCATGCATATACATGACTGAAGTTAAATTCAGGTTACTGTAACTTTGCCCTTTTGGATCGAGCAAGGGACTTGCCTTGTGTGTCTTTCCTGATTGCTGGACTGAAAGTGACATGCCTGCCTGCCTGCTGCTGCTGCTGCTGCTGCTGCTGCCCATAAATCAATTATCATCATGACAAGTTGGGAAGGAGAAGGAAATTTTTTCCCACCCCTGTTTGTTTTCTGAGAAAGAGGGCCGGGGAAAGGAAAGGAAAGGAAAGCGTAGGAACAAAATAATCCACATGTTCGTCGGCACAAGAGGATTTTGACTTGCCTTTGGACGCTGGACATGGGAATCTGCCAATTGAGTGTGTACTGTAGTAATAAAATGGTCACAATAAATAAATAAATACGAAAGAAAAGGTTACCACTTACCACACTGCTCCCATTCCCACATCCACTCAGCTCCGTGAAACATAATTATAGGCTTCTGAGATGAACTCTATGTTATGTAATGATATATGATTCACAATTTAACTTTTTTTTATAATTCGAGTTAATGTGACCAGTTGGTTTATGATATTGTATAAGAGTCTTTTGCGAACTAAATTTCTTCTGTACGAATTTCAACGATCCATATTTATTTTGTTAAACACATGATGTCCGGACTTTTACAAACTTCAAACCCGCATATCAAAATATTGTACGTACCATCAAAATATTCTGATTGTTCAATAAAAAAAATATTCTGATTGTTTCTTTTTCCCAATTTGAACGGCTTTCTTGGGGTGGGTTGGGGGTGTGGGCAGGGGTTTTTGACATGATCGAGGCGTGGCTCCCAGATCCCACTCTCCCCATCATTACCTCAAATCACTCTCTCACTAATGATGCCTAAATAAAGAGGGTATAGAAAATGTAAAAGGGAATCGAAAAATGCCCATATATAATTAATTAAAAGCCCCAAGGAAAAAAATAATCGAAAGGGGAATATAAGGAGGAGGCGGGAGATCAGATCAGTGGCCCACCGTCCCATCCCATCACACCAACCATCATTAACGTCACCGATCTTACTTACAAAGGCCCAGCCCAGCCCCGTTTCGTATTGCATTGCATGTTCCCCAATTCTTATCTCATCGTCAACGACGTAGAGAAGAGAAAGTGCGTATTTTCATTGTTGTTGCCTACGCTACGCTACGCTACGCCACGTACCTTCTTACATATCCATACATGCATTAATACCATATCCATATACGTACGCCAGTTACCCAGGATACCTGGAAGTTGGTGTATGTTGTACACCACATCATTTTTTACTGTCGCCTAGTCAGCCTAATTGTGAGAATTTATTTTATAATTCCACAAAAAAACAGAATCCACATTTACGCTCGCAGTTGAGATGAACGTGTACGGTGAAAATTATTCGATGTCATTTTGTCCGGTGGATGATAGACGTCTCAATATATATATATATATATGTCCAATTAATTAATGACTGTGATGGATCTTGCAGGGGCAAAATCTCCCTTTCCCGAACTCCCAACGGTATATCCAATAAATAATCCAATCAGTACTTACACACATTTAACCTCCTGTGTCATATCCATCATCTGGGCTTCTGCCTACTTACGTAATTGTCAAATTAAATTATTGATGGATTCGGTAGTCGCTACTGTACGCTGGAAATTAAAGCTGGGCTGTTTCATCAATCGGTTCGTCGACGTCTTTTGCAACCCTACAACAATTTTCATCAATCGGTTCCTCGACGTCTTTCGTAACCCTACAATTTAATTACTTGACTTCATATGTATGTGACGCGACCTGCATGCATGCATAATTGCATGGGAATTTAAAATTTTATTATGGCCCCATATATAAATAAATAATAATATATACGAGAAGTATCTGGCTATAGCTTGATCAAGTCTGGTACTGTGATTACAAGAGATCAAGAGATAATCATGAAAAAAGAGAGAGCAAAAATAAACATATGAGATGATATATGCATGTATATATCTACAGACTGTACGTACCCTCTTAGCCTATCTGTCAGCAGACACATGGAATTCTATAATTTCTGCGCGACAGAATATGAACTAAAGAAAGAGGGGGAAAAATCAATAGATTATAGATGTATGTATACTTATTGGGGCGATTTTGCAATTATGTTGATGATGTCAACAAACATTTGATCCCAATAACTTGAGTTGTTAGGCAAGGTTTAATCGTGGATCATATATTATTTACTATCACGTTCCTTCAAACGAAAAACACCATATATGACCTTGAAGTTTGCACAAGTCCGGACACCATGTGCTCAACAGAAATAGATGGGGTAATCAGAAATCGAACAAAAGACGAGGTGCATGCATGCATATTAGTGTAGTTTTATTCCGTCAATGGGATGAGGGTTGTAGGGTGCTGGGTTCTGGTCCTTGTAGAGTAGTACGGGTTCTAAATCCATATTCTACTTTTTCTGTCAACTCTTTTTACAGGTACTTAGTGTCAGGGGCGGAGCTACAAGGTTGGAAGGGGATGTCATGGCACGCTCTTGATTTAGGGGAACACTTGCAAATCTTAGTTGAGTAAATATTACTATTTACTTATAATGAAATTTGAACCCAAATCTCAGTATCAATTGTTAAATTTTTACAATTCAATCACAATTAATTATATAAATTAATTCTACCTACGAATTTCTATATTTACATAGTCTAGTTTATTAAAATGAATAAGAGGATGCAAATCATTAGAGGAAATCATTGAACCTTTCATGATAACAATAGTCGGAAGAGAAAATTGGTTCTCATCAATATACTTGCTTGTGAAACTTGGTTTAGTTTGCTACTACCTTTTGTCAATATAGATGTTGATATTATCAACAACAAAAAATACATATCGATATAAAGTTTTCTGCAATGAAACGATTGACCAGCCTTCGACTTAATTGAAAAATTTGTGAATGATTATTTGTTGGGATAATATTAAGAGCAAATCTTCATAGTTTGGACAATTATGTAGTTTTAAAATAATTTTATTATATCAAACAAGCGATCGCATCATGAGTTATTGTTCAAAAATTATTTTCATGCACACCCTTAAATGAAATCCTGGCTACGCCACTGTTTAGTGTCCAACCAATTCTCTGGTGTTGACGACTTCTCGATGGAAACGATATGGAGGAATTTCATCCCGTCAAAGATCTGCAGTTTTCTTTGGCTGTGTTTCCATAAAGCCATCTTGACTGTGGACAATCTGAAGAAGAGGGGATTTCAACTGGCCAACATGTGTGTACTCTGCAAAAGAGAAGAAGAATCCATTCGCCATATCTTTGTTGACTGCATCTTCACTTCCACCATTTGGAGAGGAGTGAATCCATTTGTGGCAGTGTTCGCATCCCGGGGGGATATTGATTTGGTTATCAAGCATTGGCCTTCCCGTTCCTCTAACAGTGTTTGTGAGTGGTTTCGTGCCTGTATTCTCCTTGTTGTGTGTTGGCATGTCTGGATCGAGAGAAACAGTCGCATCTTTCGGGACATTAGTTGCTCGGCTAATGGAGTGTTGCGGAAATTAACAAGAAATATCATTGAGTGGCTTCTTGTCCACGGGTTGAACAATAGTCGCTTGAACTGCTAATTTTTGCGCGATGTTTGGTGCTGATCTTGTTCCCGTTTGCTCCGGTTTTTTTTGTTTTCTGGTTGTTTTGGGAATCTTGTTCGGGCGATTTTCCTGTCCCGTCTGCTGGTCTGATTGGTTCAGGTTCCCTGGTTTTTGCGTGCAGGGGAGGTCTGTTCCTCATAGTATTTGCGTTGCTTCTTCTCCTCCTGTTTTCCTTTTTCTTTTGTTCTGCTTGTGATCTCGACTTGGTTTGCTGTGTACCTTGTTGGACTCCTTTTCAGTTTCAGTTTCAGTAATACATCATCACCATTATAAAAAAAAAAAAAAAAAAGTGTATTAGTGTAGTTCCTGGCAGAGATTTCTTTTGAGGTACCCTTCACCGGTTGAGAATTCTTTCATTGTCTCTCTTGACCCTTTCTAACAAGCCAATTTTTGGAGTAGTCTGTTGGCTACTATGGAGGCCCCAGAATGTTCGGCACAATGCATAGGACAGGTAACAGTCAGGTCGGATGTGATTCGACATTTGAGGATCAATTAGCTGGGTCACTATACTTACTAGAAGTTTAGTTCATCAATCTGTGGATCGAGTTCTTCCACACTAAGGGCGAGCAGAGCTCTAATAAGCGTCATGTCTCTACTCTCCAATGGATCTAACAACTTGGATATCGCAAGGTGGCTCTATAGCTCGACCCAATATATGATGCCAATAGAGTGGTTGGCAACACTGGATGAGCCATGCAATCACCAACATGCTAGCCTCGTTCTTCGTATTAGTCACATTCGATAACAACAATTTGTCGAATTTAAATGAATCTTGTGGCTTGGGTTAGAGAATTAGGGATTGGGGTTCACCCATTAGAGGTTAGGGTATAGTATCATGCTTCAAACTCCGATTAATTCATGCTCTAATTAGTAAAACTCGACGGCATACAATGTACGCCTGACGTACGCTAGCCTGAACCATATATATACTTATAAATAAACAACTTTTTAGTCGATTGTTCGACTAGTAGGAGTTTATCCTATATAAATTCGTATTTTCACTCTATTCACAAACTAATTTAAAAATTTGTTATTGAAAACACAACCAAAACTTATTTTCCCGACGGTATAATATGACATTGTGCTTCCCACGGGTTTATTGCAGAGATGTGGATACATGATAAAATCCAAAACATGGAATGTCATAGTGGAATGGTGCCACAAGGAGTGGCTCTCACTCGGCAGGGGAAATATTATGAAGTATCATAGTGGTTCGATTATTTTGGCTCGGAAAATTTATATTGCGGATATCGATGACACGCTTACAGTTGAAATTTTAGCACACCGCGAGGCTATCCAATGGTGTTTGGATTGTGGTCTAACTACAAGAAATAAGAGTTTCAGCTACTATTTTCTTGGAAACCATAGAAAAATGGTTGTGCAGAACTAGGTTTCGGCAACCATTCACAAAATTGTTGCTAATACCAAACTCCAGTGCAACCGTTAGTAAAATAGTCGCTGATAGGTCAAAACTTCAGCAACCATTCATAAAATGGTTGGTGATGCCTGACTCTCTAGCAACCATGAGTTAAATGGTTGATAGTAAACCAATACTTCCGAAACCATTCAAAATATGGTTGCCCATATCCTACTCTAGTGCAACCATTAGTAAAATTGTCGCTGATAGTTCAAAACTTCAACAACCATTTGTAAGGTAGTTGCTGATAGTTCAAAAATTATCACAGATTCGGTTTGAAGGAGACACATAGGTGGTCATTAATAAGATAAATTTGATTGGTGCTCAAGATAATCATTTTGGAGCTATTCTTGTGGAAGTTCGTGTTCTGTTGGAAAATTTTTATGGTATTACTCTACAAATTGTAGGTCGGAATAACAATCTAGTAGCCTATTTAGTGGCTAGAAAGACATTTTCTTTGTATCCGACTATATGTCGCTCTTTTAATTTTCTTTACTGATTGTATACCAGACTGTAATTTGTTCGATCTATTTCTAATCAATATATACATTATTTGTTTTTGTAAAAAAAAATGTTGTTTCCTTCCCCGACTCGCACATCAAAACTCATAACAAAATAACAGACCAAGGTTCCTTTTTAACAAGGTAGGAATTGAGTATTAAACTCCTTCAAAATAAATTAAATTAAAATGTATATATATGTAAAGATACGAAATTTGAGACACAAAAGACAGATACCGAATAAATTTGATATTCTAGGCGTAAATTACAGGGTGTTTGGTTGTTGGTTTTGGAAATTTTATTTTTTGCTTGTTGGATTTTTTCATAAATTTTGTTGTTATATATTTATAAACTTATATTTTGAATTATCTAAATACCCTCGAAGCATTTGTATTTTGAATCAGGGGGATAATAGTAAATGACCATCATGAATTTGTGGCCCTCGCTGAATTCCACCTCCATTTATGGGATTTACAAATTCATGGAACCTATGAATATGAACACTCAAAAGTACATGGCCCCACAAATTTCTAACCCTCGAAATTTGGAACAAACTCGCTCTAATTGAAATGATCGAGTCCCTATAAAGAATGAATTTAAATTAAGATCCAAAATTTCATGTATCGTCGGGCCCACTTGTAGTAAATAACCATCCGTGCTAGTAGGAATGCCAAACGAGCGGGGTTGTTCTCTCAATACCCATATCCGTCTCACATCAAGCACAGGTCAAGTCGGGTAATACCCGCGTGGGTATCTGGCAGGACGGGTCCACCCATTCTCACATACTATTTGAAGAAAATAAATGTTAGAAACAAATTTTTTTTTAAGATAAAACAAAGGAAACCACTTAATCAATGAAAAAATAGTCACAATATAATGAGTAAATGGCTCTAAATAATTGAAAGATCAAGTCTTGCACCTATTTTTCATCGGGTGAAACTATGATTGAAATAGGATAAGTACAATTAGGTATAAAAGAAAACTGTGATAGGAGAACGGGTAGAAAAATGGAGTACAAGATAGGTTAAAACTAAAAGCAACAATTCATATCTCACTCCCACCTCACGCTACTGCTTGTCATGTTTTACCCGTCCCAATACAGATGAGGTCGGATAATACATAACCGTACAAGTTCAAATCATGAGTATGAAATAGATCAGAATATATAATATAGGAATTTTATCCACATGGCCACATCTACTACTACAATTTACAAAAGACAAAAATGAACCTACATATGTAGCCAATAGCCAGCCTCGACCAAACCCTCATCAATTTGCACTTGGATTCATGATATGGCTAGCAAACAAAAAGCTTCAGCTCGGCACACACCAAAAGAAGCATGGTCATGGTGGCCGCCCGTATTGGGAATGAAGCACAATTGTAACCTAGTGCTCTACGACTATGGGAAACGAAGAAATTAGAAAAGAGTGCATGCGCGTAGTGACAAATGTAGCATTGCGAACCCCACTCCTTTCTGGATCAGTTTCGCACTCCCGCTCCACTTTCAGTGTGCCACTGCCACCACCACCACCACCACTGCCTTCTTCAGTTTCACACGGTAATCCAAAAGATGATGTTAATGATCTCATTCTCTCCACCGTCACCACCCCCAAAGAAAACGACATCAGAAGATTTCTCGACTGACGTTACCTGGAAATCAGCTCAGCGTCAGGACTGCTACTACCAGTTTCCCTTTTCCCACTGGCCACATGTTAGTTCAAGGTTCGGTTACGCCTTTATGGCTGCGAAATTCAGGAAATAAAATGAAAAAGGAGCAAAGCTCTTAAAGGGAGGGGAAAACGGTTTCTACCTTTACTAACACAAATGAGTTAGGTTTTAGAATTAGAAGTCATCCCCCGGTGTACATATGTCATCTTTCCCGGCCAATTAATACAATTGAAACTAACAATATCAACATAATCTATCATTAGATATAGAGAAATATATCCAATTAATACAATTATTGTTTTCATAAACCCAAAAAGCGTTTTCATATTCCGGAAGAAACACAAATTACGTTTGTTGTCTACACTCTTAAGTAAGTCTTTCTCAATGTATCTAACTAAATAATCATTAGCAAAATGGTCGCCAATTCGAATTCGAAACTTATTCTTAATATAGCTCAAAGCTAGAAGTGTTATATCTACACTTGCAGTTGCAACGGGTAGAGTCAAAACTAGTTTTTAAAAAAAATGGCAGATATGACTGATGTACTCTTGTCGTCACTGTTACTTAAGATATTCATCAATTCCTTTCGATCTAGCAAAAATTAGTGGTGTCTTGTTATACCTCCCATACTCAAGCTCCCTCCGCCTATGGTCATCTAACCACTGGTAGCTTACTCGTTGATTATATTATACTCCAAGTGATTTGGTTGATGTATGTCTTTCGTTGTACTTCGGAAAATTAGAATCATAGATTATTACCTTTTATTAAATAGATCTTCGAGTTTGGGTTTAGAGAATTGTCTGGGATTTATCCATTACAGGTGAAGGTATTGTACATACCTCAAACTTAGTTTAATTAATGATCTAGATAGAGAATATCACTAGAAATACATGGAGTATAATATACTAGAGAAGTATGTATAACAATTTGACCCCATACACAAACTCATATATGGCAAAGGCTAGCGTATGTTTGGCGTATAACATATGCTTGCATTAATACCTATTAGACGTAGTTCAATATGCTTCGACGAATCGGAACCGTCGATTAATTTTTTTTATTAAGTGAATATTTTAGCTTGGTTTAAAGAATCGGGGACCGAGGTTTACACATTGGAGTTTAGGTTATATTATCATGCCCCAAACTTTGATTAATTCATGATCTAGATAGCAAAAATATAATTGATGAGCGTATGGTAAGGTTAGCATACATGATACACCATACATACGTATGCGTGCATATCTATTAGAGGCATTTTGGTATACTATGATGAATAAAAAAATAGTTATTGTTTGTTGATTAAATTGATCTTAAAGTTTGGATTTGAAAAATTAGTGATTGAGATTCACCCATTAAAAGTATAGTATTATGGTACACATCCCGGTTAATTCATTATCTAAATAGTAAAATCACAAGACGTACAATAAGATTAGCGTAGATTGGACATACGCTCGCTTGAACTACATATATATGTGCGTGGGAATTTCTATGGTACCCAAAGTAATTTAAAGGTACCTCATCCTCTTATTTAAAAACCACCATCTCGAAATTAAATTAATCAAAATTTAATTGAAGCATATACTATACAGTACATTGTAAGGAGTGAAATCTATCTTCTAATTCTCTAAATTATATACCTAATATCACACTATGGTGCAAATGACGATTCTGGTATTGAACTAGCTAGCTGGCTAGGCTAGTACCCCGACGAAGATATTGTTTATCTAAATTAAAAAAATCCCTTCAGGAAAAATTATTACTATGCTTAAATATAAGATATTACAGTTTGGTTATATTGTATATTTTGCAGAAGCAATTTATTATTAAAGCTTTCATAGGAACACTTTTCTAAAAGAGTAGTTTAGTGTTCGACTGATAAACTATTAGAAGTAAATTTTAATATGAGATAAAGTATAAAAGACTAAAAAATAAATTATTTAAATATTTATATTATTTAAATTTAAAATGATATAAATGAATGAAAATATTATTTTCTGGAAAAATAAATTATAAGGATGATCTTATATTTTTAAGCAACTTTTCAGAGAACCTCCAAATGAGAGCTTCTGATTTTATATTATAATTTTGTTTTTCAAAATTTTCAAAGAAGAACTTATAAAAACGTTTATTCTGTTTCAATTTTTGAAGTATGAAAACACTTCTAAACGTAGAATCAATCACAGACTATACTAATTGTAAAGTTTTTATTTCTGACTTAACTTTCATGTCATTAAACTTGAGGTGACATGCCATCTAATTTATTACCCTCAACTTGTCAATTTAGTTTACCAGAATTAGAGATTGGCAACTAAATCCGGCCACTAATGTCCTCCCAATTTCGGAAATGCCCCTTTTTTATGGGGATCGGATGTGACCAACACAAGTAATTGGTAACTAATTGTATATCCACCAGTCAACTTTTTCTCTGTTTAGTAAACCTACACATCTTCTCCTCTCTTAGATTGGTACCCAGTCTAGGGTATTAATGCAAAATACATTTTTAATAGTTGAGATGAAATTTCGAATGGCAGTACTCATAATTATTACTTATATTTTTATTTTATTTCCTTAATTTTTCTCTTTTAACTAACTTTCATCTTTTTAATTAGATATTCTTTTCCTCTCACCGACCGTTTGAACCGACGAATCAATAATTTCTAACAAAAACAATTTATTTAAAATGAATTCTTATATTCGGTTATACCAAAATGATGTATTATATAAGTTTTTGGTAGATCTATGTGTTGCATTTTATTTCAAAAAGTTAATAGAAATTTTAAACATATATCTAGTTTCTTTTCTAATAAAATAACATTTATTGTTTATTCATTTTATACTGAATAGTTTTAATTTCTCATTTTTATTAGGTAGTTCATTAATTTTTTATTTAATTTAATTTCAAATAATCTACCATCATTCATGTTTCATAATTTAGCAAAAGTTACAACTAAACATGTGTTCATTATCATATTTTAATTATTTTTCGATGAATAAGTTTTTTTATTCATCAAGAAAGGAAGGGAAAACACCCACTCTACCTGGCTGGCTGGCTGGCACAATCAAACACATAATCTATACAAAATCTATAGCACTACTGAAAGAAGGTGAGAACTAGCAGAACAAAAAAGGAATAGAGAGAGTAGCAGTTTCAACTTATGCAAAGTTGACGATCAATAGATGAACATGCTTCTGAAGTACACCCATCAGTGAGTCTTGTGAGATGTTGTCCAACATATAGTCTTCTACACAGCTCCCTCCGGAGCTCATTCACCACTGCAGTCCATAGAGTTCTCTTTAAGAGGCCTTAGGTTAGGTAGAATCGTGGAATTGCACCATGTCTTTATTTACTGAATCTTCCCATCTTACTCCAACTAACTAACTATGAACCTTGGAAAACAGTGATCAGATAACTGACCTAGAGCATGGACGGAGGAAGAAAAAATGGTCCATGGTTTCAGCAATAAGTCCACATTGTAAGGTTTGGGTAAATCGTGTGTAATATTATTGAGAGAAGGGGTATTTATACCCATGAATACAAGAGACACAATACAACAAGGACTAGGAGTAAGTAACTTATGGTATAAGTAAACACACGTCATTTATCACTAATACGCCCCCGCAAGATGGAGGCGGCGTCAGCAAGCCCAATCTTGGACCGAAGCAGAAGAAAACGAGTACGCAGAAGTGGTTTGGTGAGCAAATCGGCAAGCTGAGAAGATGTAGGAAGATGCCGAACAACCAACTGCTTAGACTGGACCAACTGACGCACGAAATGAAAATCCAAGGTAAGGTGTTTCATACGCGAGTGGAACACCGGATTTGAGCTGAAATGGACAGCACCCAAGTTGTCACAAAAAACAGTTGGACGCGCGGCGAGAGGCTGTTGAAGCTCGGTTAGCAGATTACGTAGCCACTGAGCCTCTGAAGTAGCCAGGGCCAGCGCATGGTACTCAGCTTCAGTACTAGAACGTGCAACCGTCCGCTGCTTCTTGGACTTCCAGGAAATGAGAGTATCACCGAGGTAAATCAAGAAGCCAGACGTAGATGTGCGATCATCAGGGTCACCAGCCCAGTCAGAGTCAGAAAACACACGAAGAGAAAGAGGCAGCTGAGTCCGAGTAATACGTAGACCGAGTGTCCAAGTACCAGCAACATACCGGAGCAAGCGCTTAACATACTGCCAATGCACAGTCGTGGGTGCATACATAAACTGAGAAAGCCGATTCACTACACAAGCAACATCAGATCGAGTGGTGACAAGGTACTGCAAGGCACCAATAGCCTGACGATAAAGAGTAGCATCGGCCGAGGATGACCCATCAGAGAGACGTAGTCGAGCACTAGAGGACAGTGGAGTAGAACACGGATTGGCCTCATGCATTTGAAAACGAGTGAGCAAGTCAACAACATACTTATGCTGATATAGAAGAAAACCTGTGGCCGTGGGAAGCACCTCGATCCCAAGAAAAAAACTGACGGGGCCAAGATGCTAAAGAGAGAACCGCTCAGCGAGTTGTCGACGGAAGGAAGCAAGGAAGCAAGAGTCATTGCCGGTGAGAAGCAGGTCATCAACATACATCAAGAAATAAGCAAGGACACCACCACGACAATAGACAATTAAGGACGCATCGGAGCTAGACTTCACAAATCCACACTGAATGAGAAAGGAACTCAACGCATCATACCATGCCCGTGGAGCCTGACAGAGACCATAAATGGCTTTGCGAAGGCGACATACATGGTGAGGGAACTGCGGGTCATGAAAGCCTGGCGGCTGAGACATATAAACCTCCTCCTGTAGCGGTCCTTGAAGGAACGCATTATGAACATCAAACTGAAATTTAGGCCAGGAGTGAGAAAGAGCAATGGTGAAGACGGTTCGAATAGTCACTAGCTTCAGAACAGGGCTATAGGTCTCATGAAAGTCAACTCCCGAACGTTGATGAAAGCCTTTAGCCACTAGTTGAGCTTTGAACCGCTCAATAGACCCATCTGGACGAAATTTAACACGAAACATCCTGCGAAACCCAACCACGTTGAAATGAGGCTGGCGCCGGACAAGATCCCAAGTATAGTTCACACAAAGGGCCGAGTTCTCAGAAGCCATGGCCGTTGCCACTCAATATATCGCAGTGCTTCCTTCACAGATTTAGGCTCCAGAGGTGGAAGAGAGGAGTCCTGCGACTGTGCCACATTAGCATACTAAGGATTAGGCTTCCTTATATTGTTCTTACCACGGGTGACCATAGGATGTGGCGACGGATCGAGCCGAGTGGTAGGGACTGGCTGAGATGAAGTGGTCATAGGAGGTGACGAGGAAGACCCAGCTGGCGTGCTCGTCTCGGTGGTTGTGTGTGAAGGCGAGGGAGGCTGCTGTGCCAAAAAGGAAGAGGCAGGTAGTGGTGCGAGCTGGAAGGGCACAACAGAGACGGCAGGAAGAAACGCCGCGAGCCAGGAAGAAGGAGACGAAGTCGGGGAGGCTAAACCCGACACCGAGGAGGAAGTGACACCTGGGAACTCTGTTTCAACGAAAACAACATGACGATACAAGAACAGAGGTTGACTGGAGGGGTCAAGACAGTGGTAGACACTCTGTTGGTGAGAGTAGCCGAGGAAAACACAAGGACGGGACCGAGACTGAAGTTTGTGGGCTGAATAAGGCCGAAGCCAAGGGTAGCAACGACAACCAAAGACACGTAATTTAGAATAATTAGGGGACTCATTAAAGAGGACAGTGAAAGTAACTTGACCACGCAAAGAAGACGAGGGAAGACGATTAATGAGATACACATTAGTGGAAAAAGCATAGGACCAGTAAGTGAGGGGAAGATGAGCACGGTGCAGTAGAGTAAGACCGGTTTCGACAATATGGCGATGCTTACGCTCATAAAGACCGTTATGCTCAGGAGTGTAGGGAGGGGTTAAAAGATGTGTTATTCCATGAGCGGTCAATTCGTGGCGTAGTTTTTGAAACTATCCTCCCCCATCGGTGTAAAGACGCCGAATAGTAGTGGAAAAATAGTTTTCAACAAGGCGTTTGAAGGCAACAAAAACGGAGAGGACATCAGACTTGCGGCGAAGTGGGTATAACCAGGTATAACGAGTAAAGTGATCGACGAGAACAAGATAATAAGAAAAACATCGACTGAATTAACAGGGGCAGGACCCCAAACATCCAAAAACAACAAGTCCAAAGGGCGAGAACTGGTAAGACTCGACATACTAAAAGGAAGTTTATGACTTTTAGAACAAAGACACGAATCACATGAAGAGAGAGTCGACTTAAGAATAGAAAGGGAATTAACATGAAGAAGACTAGACATGGTCCGAGCAGACGGATGACCTAGACAACAGTGCCAGAGATCAGGAGTATTGCGAGTAGTGACCAGCGCAAACCGAGAAGCTCCAGCACCACCACCGAGCTCATACGTATCACCGTTGTTCCTTCCGCTCAGCAGCACCGCCCCCGTTCTTAGATCCTTCACAACAAAAGAATGAGCAAAAAATTCCACCGAGACCGGGTTAGAATGACAAAGCTTAGCGACAGAAAGCAGGCGCTTACGAAAACCAGGCACACACAAAATATTGTCAAGACGCAATCGACGATCAGAATCCAGAAGAGAGGAAGAACCAATGTGTGTGATAGCCAAACCTGTACCGTCGCCAAGATAGACCTCGTAAGGACCGTTGTAGTCCGAATAGAGAGATAAGTTCCCAAGATCATGAGTGACATGATGAGTGGCTGCAGAATCAACAAGCCACGGTTCAGCAGGCGGATCAGAAGGTCGAGAAGGAGCGGCGCTAGTGGTTGTAGAATTGGCTTGCAGCCGCTTGTGGGGAAAAAGCTGAAAACACTGACGAACCGAGTGTCCGGGCTTCTCGCAGATTGGCAAACAACGCGAGCAGGGCGGCGTTTGCCATCACCGCGAGAGGAGTCCCACGCGCCAGGCGAAGTAGAGCGCGATGAGGAGGCTGAGCGACCCGAGCCACGTAGGGATGGCAATCAAACCCATGGCCGCGGGTATCCGACCGCCCCCGACCCAGTCAACGCGGGGAATCCCCGCTTTGACCGGGTATGGGGCGGGTATGGGTAAAACCCGCAAAAAGTTTGATAGGTATGGGGCGGGTATGGTTTTAGCCTCCGCCGCCCCATACCCATCCCCATACCCGCCCCACCAAGATAATTTCTTCAACCATAAAAAAATATGTGCATCAAATTATAATCTATCAATGATGATGAGTATAACTTGAGAAAAATAAATAGTAGAAATGCAATTGATTGACTACCTTAATCAAAATCTAATTCATTTCTCTCAATCCTCATTTCACTCTTTCACTTTCCCCCTTGTCAACAAGATTATGTTAGTTAATTATTACTCTATATTAACTAACATAATCATTGATAATAATTTGAAAAATATTATACTCTATAGTAGATGTATCAGAGTTAGAACATAATAATTTGAAAAATATTATACTCTATATTATGTATTAATGGATATTTTAGGATCATAATCTTTGAACCATATTAAAAAAATGACCGTGTTTTATTGACTTCATGATATAATATGTTCGTTTAGAATTATAATTAGAACTTTTCTTGTAAGTTTTAGGTATAATAATGTTGGATGTACAGGTATGGGTATTACCCATGGGTACCCGAAACCCACGGGTATGGGGATGGGTTTGCAAAACATTCCCCCGCATGGGTATGGGGCGGGTATGGGTTTGGGTATTTGAAGATGGGTATGGGGATGGTTTAAGCAAACCCGCCCCATTGCCATCCCTAAGCCACGCCAGCAGTACCACCGCAACGGCCTCGACCACGGACACGTTGAGTGGCAAAGGCAGTGGCTAGAGAGTCGGCGGAGGATTTTGCGGCGCGGAGATCAGCCTCTAGGGAAACCAGCCGATCGAGTAGATCCTCGAGGGGATGAATGACCTCTCGAGTGCCAATTGCAGCAAAGAATTCACGGTAGTTAGGCCCTAGGCCTCGTAGACAGAGCGTAACAAGCTCAACATCAGTAACAGGAGCCCCAGCAAGAGCAAGCTCTGTAGCGTGGGTGCGGAGCTGCTGAACAAACGAGACCACATCCCGATCGCCCTTAGTTTCAGCGTACAAGCGATTGCGGAGGGTCATGACCGAGACTGCGACGAACCGGCATAGAGCCGCTAGAGGGTCGCCCATGCGACGTGAGAGTTGGCCGCCGAGCTGATGAAGGGAACCACTCCCTCAGAAACAGACGCAAAAATCCCATTCAACAGGAGTTGGTCCTAGCGTTACTAACGAGTATAAGCGGGATTGCGAGAAGAGACCCCATCGACTATGATCATAGCAGCCGGGGTAGGAACATAGCCGTCGAGGTAGCCCATGAGATCAAGGCCAGCCATAAGAGACAGAAGCTGAGCACGCCAGGACGGGAAGTTGTGGGCGGTGAGCTTCAGCGGAAGAGAGGCGGCTGGATTGAACGTGACCAGAGGAGCCTCTCCACCGGCGCCACTAGAGGCGAAATCACCAGAAGAAGCAGTGCTAAGCCCAGACATCGGAGCAGGCAGAGAGAGGCACGACAGAAGAAGAACGTGAACTTCGCCCGAAAAAAAATTTAGGGTTGGAAAGCCAGTTCTGATACCATGTAAGGTTTGGGTAAATCGTGTGTAATATTATTGAGAGAAGGGGTATTTATACCAATGAATACAAGAGACACAATACAACAAGGACTAGGAGTAAGTAACTTATGGTACAAGTACACACACATCATTTATCCCTAATACACATAACGGGCATGTACCATAAAAAGTCAGGTTTCCGCTTTTTTATTATGTCTAAAGTATTTGTGATTGAGTTGAATTTTCCAGACCAATACTTTGTCTCTTGGGACACAATAAGATTTCCAAAACAAATCATGCCACTTTACATTCTGTTGAGGTGGCCTGATAAGTTTCCAGACCTCTGTTACTGAGAATTTTTCTAGACCAATTCCATCCCAAAATGTTGCACCAACATGCACCCGAAGATGAGTTTCAGCTGGGTGTTTGATCTTCAGAATCTTCGTCCAGGTCCATGAACAAGCGAGAGACTTAGGCACGTCCCAAATAATGTAGTGCTACAATATGAAATGGTGAATCCTACATATGATCATAATGACGAAGACTTTGAAATCATAGCCCACAGATGTCGAATCAAGCAAGTAGAATTCCAGTTGCAAAGATCATTGAAAATAAAACTGTTATTTTCAAAATTTATTTTTCAGAAAATTTCAGTTCTTATTTCCTTCAGAAATCCTTTGTTATTGCTTCAACCAAAGAAAACGAAATACAAGAAAAACCTTTCTGAGTTCCAAGCACACTTCACACAGAATTGCACATTCGTGAAGAATGTAAATACAAAATTAACCAACATAAAAGGCCGTAAGAAGCAATATTGGCAGATAATGGCACATACGTAAATACGGTGCTCAAGATTTGCCCTTTCCCAGCTAATTAATGATAAACCAGTTTCCTTTGCCGTATGCCAAACTTCAAAAAGTAAAAATAAAAATTATTAGATAAAAAAAAAGGGAATGTATTTCGTCACCGAGCTGTGCTCTGGCATTCTTCTCTCACGAGTCTGTAACTATATATAAATTCAACGCCACCCTTTACGCTCTCCTTCCCACTAATTAAATCCACTGTGCTGCCCTGCCTCGCCTCCGCCTAAACGGCCAGCCAAACAAACTCTACGAGCAACCCATCCTCTTCCCCACCCCTCTCTCTTTTTCTCCGGCGGCAATGGCGGCGCCGCGGAGTTCGGAATTCCGGCTGCTGGTCGCCGTCTTATTCTTCCTCTTCCAGGCGAGATACTATTCCCGCCGCTTTGCTCAATTTTCTCCTCAATTACTTTCTAATTCTATTCTCTTTCCGCCGTCGGTACTATCGTACTCGAAGAAGCACCGGCAAATGAAACGGAGAGTTGCTTGTTGATTGATTGCATGGTTGTTGTTGTTTCGCGTCCCTGAATTCTTCCGGCCTCGGTTTGACTATGCATTTACTCCGGTTGACCACAATTTTTTGTTTTGCGGCGGCGTTGTTTGGTTGCTGAGAAGAAGAAAAAAAAAAAAAAAAAAGAGTGGGAGGAATGTGTTTCAATTTCACTCTTCCCCTAGAGTTTCGAAAAGCTCCGTTGGTGTAGCCTGGCTAAAGACCATGGACGAACGGCGGAATTCAACGCTGCAGCCATTTCGCTTTTCTCTGCTGATCTCAACTAGGAATTGGAATCTTATTTTGTTGTTTCATACAGCTCTAGAATTAAGGAAAAGGCTTCTGAGAAAAATGTTGTGCTGATAAAGTGATGTGAATTCTGCTTTTTTTTTTTTTTTTGGCTTGCAGGTCATGTTCTTGCCATCTGTTATTGCTGCAGATAGGTCTAACGCCAGATTGCTTGCAACGTCCAATGGTACCATTGGGTGAGTTGCTTGGTCCCATGGCTGGATGGCCGTGTATCAGATTTCAGTATGTCCTGGATTAGCAAGTGAGTACTGGATTCTCTTCTTTTGGGTTTCAGGGGAAGGCACTCCGAAGAGTATTGTGCAATGTATGACATCTGCGGGGCACGCGAGGACGGGAAGGTGTTGAACTGTCCATATGGATCCCCATCGGTGAAGGTAATATATATGTGGAGGTGGATTACGGGGATGAAGAGTTTTTCCCCCCTCATTTTCTAGCAAAGTTACTATTTTGGGGTCTATGAGGTCCTCTAAGTGTTGTAGCTGCTTCACTTGTTGTCTCTCAGCCGGATGATCTGTTGTCCCAAAAGATCCAGAGCTTGTGCCCAACAATTACCGGCAATGTGTGTTGTACAGAACGTCAGTTCGACACATTGCGGTCCCAAGTTCAGCAGGTAAGAGATTTATTAATCTAATTTCCTGGCAAGTGTAACTACTATGGTATGTGGTGTTGTACATATTATGAGTCTCTTTCAAGCTCTTCATGAAATTTGGTATCCTTTCTGCAGGCAATTCCATTTCTTGTTGGCTGCCCGGCATGCTTGAGAAATTTCTTGAACCTGTTCTGTGAGCTTACATGTTCTCCGCATCAGAGTTTGTTTATCAATGTAACTGCTGTATCCAAGGTCAGGCTTCTTGCTGATCCACTGCATTCTCATCTCGACATTGCTCTCATTTCTTCCTTGAACGTTCATAGGTGAACCGGAAGGTCCATTATAGAGTCTTGGACCACAGTAATAGATTCAAACAGCTTGGTTATGTGTCTTGTAGATGAAACATTTATTGATAAGTGACTGTTTTTCCTGCAAAGTATTTGCTCAATAACACAGCTTTTTGAGGCTGGTCCAAAATGATTCATCTTTGTGAACTTCATTCGATATTTCCCGCTATCTTTTCAGGTTAAGAACAATTTGACTGTGGATGGAATTGATTTCTTTATAGCTGATGCGTTTGGTGAAGGTCTATATGACTCCTGCAAAGATGTGAAGTTTGGTACTATGAACACTCGAGCTTTAGACTTCATTGGAGCTGGTGCTCACAACTTCGAAGGTGAATTTGCTCATGACCATGGCATCCCTTACTCTATCTTCTTTTATCACCCTATACCCCTCCTACCTGTTATTCTTGATTGAGCAATGGCCTGGACGTATCTGAACGGCTGAAATGCGTTGGTGGAAACTTATTGGTGTGGTTTTTGTTTGTAGTGTGGAACTGGTTTCTGACTATGTTTCCACCATGTTTATTTCTCGCAGAGTGGTACGCCTTTATTGGTAGACGTGCACCTCAAAACACACCAGGTTCACCGTATGCCATTGGAGTCAGGTCAACCGCTCCCGATTCTTCTGGAATGAGACCTATGAATGTCACCACCTTTTCTTGTGCTGATACTTCACTGGGCTGTTCCTGTGGCGATTGCCCTTTGTCTAATGGTTGCACAAATGCTGCCCCTCCTACAGAGCATGAGGGAGGTTCATGTTCAGTTAAAATTGGTTCTCTTAAGGTGAGTAATTGTAGAATAAGGACTTATACTTCCTTCTCTATCAATGTTGACAAAGCTTGACAGACATAGATACACTTGTTTAATCTTAACCAATTTAGCTGCAATCCCCTTGACTAGTGGAGTTTATTGTCCGACTTCTGCAGGCCAAGTGCGTTGACTTTGCTTTAACCATACTCTACGTTGTATCGCTCTCCACTTTTCTCGGGTGGGGTTTCATCCACCGGAAGAGAGAAAGGAACCAAACTTCTAGAATGAGGCCATCTTTAAATGGAATGGACGGTAGTGACATCCATCCTGTTGCTACTCAGAAAGTTGAGAATCATCCCGTTCAGGTGGTTTTCATTATGAATTCGTATGAGTGGTTTTATTGCAACTTACCTTGTTTGTATGGCATGATTATCTGTTTTCACTTTTAGTTCCAAGATATGCACCTGGGAAAACCAGTGCATGCATGCTGGTCTATGTGACAAGTGCTCTCTTTAAATTTGGCTCTGTTGGCAAATATACTTCTCAAAATTTGGATATGTTATTCTTTCCTATTATTATCAGGCTCCTGATGCTTCTCCTAATGGAAGAAGAGTTCAGCTTTCAATCGTCCAAGGATATTTGGCAAAGTTTTACAGGTTTCTGACCGCTGCCACAAATCTCAACTGGGTGTATCATAAAGAAACTGAAATATTATGTTGTCTTTTTCCGTAGGATATATGGGACTTGGGTAGCCAGAAATCCGGTTCTCATGCTGATTGTGTCAGTAGCTGCAGTTCTTCTACTCTGCTTAGGTCTTATCCGATTTAAGGTGGAAACAAGGCCTGAGAAGGTAGGATTTGCTGACGGCTACATTGCACGTCTTTTCTGTAGAAGTACTCTTTTGAGTATGCATACTTAATATTTCTTGCTGTCAGCGCCTTCCTGTAAATGTCTAGAACAACCTTTTGCACTGGGCAAATGAATCTTGACTGAAGTTCTTTTGCTGGCTTATATTCTTTGATTATTTTATGTCAAATGTTCAAGTTTCCTCAGTCAAAGACTTGCATCTTTGATGTGTAACTATCCAATGTAGATAGTGAATGCAGAATTTATTTTTAGAAAATAGAATAAAGAAGTTTATGTTGTGAATGTTATATTCACCAATTAATTTTTTACTTGTCTGGTAAAATATTAAGATTGTTTCACTTTTCAGCTATGGGTTGGACCTGGGAGCAAGGCTGCAGAAGAGAAGCGTTTCTTTGACTCTCATCTGCAACCATTTTACAGAATTGAGCAGGTTCTTTAGAACACTTAATTCTTTGTTTTTCTGTCATTGATATTACTGGGAGACCCTTTAGTTTTAGATGCTTTTATTTGAACACTGAATATGCATGTATTTTAAAGGCATGGAAAGGATTAATCGGAATGCTGTCGGTTAATTCCAATTTCCAATAAAGAATAATTGACTGCGTGCTGCCCTGATATCATCTCATATATTAAATTAACTGTACAATATGCTGCAAACTAACCATGCTATCTTTTACAGCTGATTATAGCAACTGTTCCAAATTCCAGGGAAGGCAAGGCTCCAAGCATTCTGACAGAGAACAACATTAAGTTACTATTTGATATGCAAAAAAAGGTGGGTTTTATGCTCTTAATTTGCTCAAGTTGTTGAAATTGTCTAGTTCGTGATATTATGGAACTTCAATCTCTTTACTTTGGTACTTCCTTAGGTTTCAGATTTTTTTTTAGTGAAGTGGTTTCACATGTTATAAACTGTTATTTGAAATTTCTTAATAAAGCTGTTTTTAGTTTAACAGGTTGATGGTATCCGCTCAAATTATTCCGGGGCCATTGTGTCACTGACTGATATTTGCCTGAAACCTCTGGGTGAAGATTGTGCAACACAAAGTATTTTGCAGGTTAGTTTCTTGCTTGGACCATTATTTAAATTAAATCTGCATTTCCTGATGTGGATAGGTAATTACACCTAATTTTACTTAGGTTGTGCATGGGTTTATTCATCGTGTACTGCACTCACTGTAATGAGATAGTTCCATCAAGAGCTGTTGAATTTTACTTGTGTCTAATCATCTTCATTCTGCTCATCATGGCTGGCTATCTAGTTTTTCCAAATGAATCCTGCAAACTACGACAATGCTACAGGAGTGGATCACATACAATACTGCTTGCAGGTAATATTACGAGCTCTGTCTCCAAATGGATTAAATATTGAGAAGAAATGTCTCTTGTTGATTGATTAGGATTTTATCATGCAAGTTTGTGTTACAATTTCCTAAATGAAATGATAGATGATTCCATGAAACCAAACCGATATAAAACGCATGTGACACAAAAGAGGGGATGCTATTGAAACTTAGCAGTATGTAATTTCACGTATTGAGTTATCTTTCTGTTTGTACCATTCCAGCACTATACCTCTGCAGATAACTGTAGGAGTGCCTTCAAAGCACCTCTTGAGCCAAGTACTGCTTTAGGAGGTTTCTCTGGGAACAACTATTCAGAGGTAATTCCTTGCATTTGCCTTAACATATCCACTTAGAGTTGTTGTGCAGCCTGTAACCTTTTTATGTCTTCTTTTCTGGGACAGGCTTCCGCATTCATTATTACATATCCTGTGAACAATGCGGTTGAAAAAGAAGGGAATGAAACTGAAAGAGCTGTTGCTTGGGAGAAAGCCTTCATTGACTTGGCAAAGGTTTATTTCTAGACTGCTGCCATAATTTTTTTTTAATTATTATTAGAGCCTAAGGAGAATTAAAAAAACTATTGTTTAAGGAAAGTAATTCCTCCGATTTTCTAAGTCTTTGTTCCAATGCGAAGTGTAAAGCATTTTCTCCTTTGTACTTCATACTGCTCATTTTTCCTAGAAGCAGAGAATGGCCTTTTCATAGTTGATGATACGGTTTACCGCTACCTTTTGCTTTACCACAGAATGAATTGTTGCCCATGGCACAATCTCAAAATCTCACTCTCTCCTTTTCCTCGGAAAGCTCGATTGAGGAAGAACTGAAGAGAGAAAGCACTGCAGATGCCATAACTATAGTGGTCAGCCTTTACTTCTCCTTCTAAGTTGGTAGTTCATGATATCGGATTACATGCAAATGGTTACACAATTTTTCTGTAACAACCTTATTTCAGATTAGCTATCTTGTGATGTTTGCCTACATTTCTCTTACCTTGGGCGACACACCCCGTTTATCTACTTTCTACGTCTCCTCAAAGGTACTTATCTTTTCTATTTTATGTACTATCTTAATGGTTTTCTGTACACTTAAACAAGTTTATCCTGCATCACATTTACCTTCCTTTGGCCTTAATTTTAATGGTTGGATTCAGGTATTGCTTGGTCTAACTGGAGTTGTCCTTGTCATGCTCTCTGTTCTTGGGTCAGTGGGGTTTTTCAGTGCCATAGGAGTAAAGTCTACTCTTATCATCATGGAAGTCATTCCTTTTCTTGTTTTAGCCGTAAGTTGTCATTCTTTGTCCTAGTTCTGTATAAATTAAATCTCAAGCATAGTGTGGCATCCTTTAGCCCCAGTATTTTTGCTCATTTATAATTAATGTATCCTGAATTTCCGTGTTGCCACAGGTTGGAGTGGACAACATGTGCATATTGGTGCATGCTGTTAAACGGCAACCTCTAGAGCTTCCCATTGAAGGACGGATTAGCAATGCACTTGTTGAAGTAGGACCATCAATAACGCTTGCCAGTCTATCCGAGGTGTTAGCATTTGCTGTCGGAAGTTTCATCCCCATGCCAGCATGCCGCGTGTTCTCCATGTTTGCTGGTCAGAATACTTTTATCCAGCCGTTCATGTAGCTTTTGTTCCAGTTTCTCAAGGCCTTAACACTTGACACCATTTATTTGCAACTTACAGCATTGGCTGTTCTCTTGGACTTCTTGCTACAAGTCACTGCCTTTGTTGCTCTGATAGTTTTCGACTTTCTGAGGGCAGAAGATAGGAGAGTAGATTGTTTTCCTTGTCTAAAGATCTCCTCACCAAACGCCGACTCAGACAAAGGTACCAGTAGGTGGTAGCTTATCAACTTATGCTCAGAGAATGCAACCTCTTCAACAGAGTTTGTTACTGAAATCTTAATTTGTGTTGGTTGAGAAGTTCTTTGTGAAATCTAATTAAAATTTTATTACTTACAAGTTTAGGCATTGGTGGAGTAAGAAGACCTGGATTGCTGGCTCGATATATGAAGGTTGTTTAATATTTTATCGTCAGACTGCAATGCTATGATTAACTGCTTCAATAGTATATGCTTAGTAGCATGCTGATGACTTCTGCATTGATATTGTTCATTTTTTGATTCCTTCGTTTCAATAATATGCACTTTTATCTTTGTTGAAATCTTAGGAGGTGCATGCGCCCATACTCGGTATTTGGGTGGTGAAAATAGTTGTGATTGCTATCTTCGCTGCAATTACAGTGGCTAGCATCGTGAGTATACCAGAATCTATGTTTTTAGCGTTGTTATGTTCTCTGAGTCTTAAAAGATAAGAATAGAACTCCATATCTCCTCACTCTTACAGGCATTAGCTACCAGGGTTGAACCTGGTTTGGAACAACAGATTGTTCTTCCAAGGGACTCCTATCTTCAGGTTATAGATCTCTTCTCATCCTGGAAACTTAGGGTCACATACTTGGATTATTTGAAGATGTTTTTTCCCCCCAATCTACTGCAGGGATACTTTAAGAATGTCTCGGAGTATCTGAGAATTGGCCCCCCACTTTACTTTGTCGTCAAGAACTATAACTATAGGTAATAGTATTTTATTTGCATCACATTTCTCCATCTATTAGCTTGATATTCCGGTTAATCTTTTGTAATTACTTCAGCTCGGAATCAACTCAAACAAATCAGCTATGCTCCATCAGCCAATGTGATTCAAACTCTCTCTTAAACGAGGTTTGCTATATTCTTTTTTAATATAAGAGTCTGCCTCACGTTTCTTCTTCTTTTCTTAATGATATTTTGTAAATCACGTAGATTGCAAGAGAATCATTGAGACCAGAATCCAGCCACATTGCCAAGCCAGCAGCTTCATGGCTTGATGATTTTCTTGTATGGGTATCTCCAGAAGCATTTGGTTGCTGCCGGAAGTTTACTAATGCGACTTATTGCCCGCCTGATGACCAGGTCATAATTCCACTACTTTGATTTTGTCTCAGTTCTACTATCTGATGAATGCCAAGTTACTATTCAGAATCAATTATCGATTTTCTTCTGATCTTTTGTCCTTGTTGTACAGCCTCCTTGCTGTTCTTCTGGTTCAGGATCGTGTGGGTTGGGTGGATTGTGCAAAGACTGTACCACAGTAAGCTACATTCTTCATTCTAAGAATTAAGAAATACAATTTTTGCATTTAGATGGTTTTTCCAACTTGTAACATATTCTGGAATTCTTGCAGTGCTTCCGTCATGCAGATCTAAACAACGATCGCCCATCTACAATGCAATTTAAGGAGAAACTCCCGTGGTTCCTTAATGCATTACCTTCTGCTGATTGTGCCAAAGGTGGTCATGGTGCATACACTGGCAGCGTTGAACTGGAAGGTTTGTTGAACTGCCAATTAACATCATTGTTTGCATTCACTTATAAATCAGGGTATTCACGATTTAATAATGTCAACATAAACTTGCCTGTTTAATGATCAGGCTACGAAAATGGTGTTATTCAAGCATCGTCTTTCCGCACTTATCACACTCCGCTAAACAAGCAGGTCAGTTTCTCTCTTCAGTTACCTATACAACATCCCTTACAAGTAGTATTATTCATCTAACTTAGTGAATCCAATTTTATTTTAGCGCGACTTTGTCGACTCATTGAGAGCAGCTCGCGAGTTCAGTTCCAGAGTCTCCAAATCTTTGAAGGTGAAAGGCCTCATTCTGGGCTGACGAATTAGTTATTGTGATGTTTATAACCTTGAACCACGTAACATATGTTAAGAATACACTAGACAAATCTTGGTATGCATGGTGGTTGACAAGTCTCAAGTTTTTAATTCAAGAACGGGTGGCTACCATCACGTATCTGCCAGCTTCATATAGTAATTAAGAATCAATGATCAAGTGCCAGCAGGACATGTTCATGAACGATCCTTCTGTTTCCAATTTGCAGATGGAAATATTCCCATATTCAGTGTTTTACATGTTCTTTGAGCAATATCTTGACATTTGGAGAACTGCTTTGATCAACCTTGCCATTGCAATCGGTCAGTAAAAGCCTGGAACTCTCGCCTGCATGTTTTCATTTTTCCCCTTCCCATGGAGGATTTAAATATTGAAGAGTACTTATCACTCAAAGTGAATCAGTTGTTTTTCTCTGGATCATTGATTTGATGTAATTTGGTGACATAACAGGTGCAGTTTCCCTCGTCTGTTTCTTGATAACATGGAGGTAGATAATCTTCTTGCCATTTTTTCACAAGAGAGAATTTTGACTGCCTATTCCTCTCTTATTAAATGAACAATCCAAGGAAAACATGAATGAAAGATAATTAACTGTTTGTCTTCGTTGTGCATGTAAATACAGCTTATGGAGTTCAGGAATCATTATGCTGGTGTTGGCAATGATCGTGATCGATCTCCTGGTATCCTCTTCTTTCGTGCGACTTATCTTGCCTTCATATTTCTCCTGTCAGCGATTTCCAGTATCATGCTAACAAGCTGTGAGAAACTACACAGGGGGTGATGGCAATTCTCGATATCCAACTGAATGCAGTCTCAGTTGTCAACCTTGTCATGTCAGTGGGCATTGCTGTTGAGTTCTGTGTACATATAACACACGCCTTCACGGTAAGCAGCACTACTCAGTTCATGTTGTGGTTTGCTGCAATAATTTAATCTCTTCCTTACCTATGCCTTTTCATTAGGTGAGCATTGGCGACAGAGAGCAGCGAGTAAAGGAGGCTCTGGGAACAATGGGAGCTTCTGTCTTCAGGTTCTACATTCTCGCACTCCCTCTCTACAGCTCGTTCAACAAGGTCCGACTTTCTGAGGTGGACCTCATAGTTGACACCTGAGCGTCACGGTTTTTTGTATGTTTTTTTTTTTAACAGTGGAATCACTCTAACGAAGCTAGTCGGCGTCATTGTTCTCTGCTTCTCAAGAACAGAAGTTTTTGTGGTTTGTTTACTCACACCTGTTCAGTCCTTCTGCCAACTTTCACCATTGCACTACCAACTATACTTCCCTCCGTGTGTAACACTACAGTTCTCCATTTCTGCCCTTTCAGGTTTACTACTTCCAAATGTACCTAGCCTTGGTCCTTTTAGGCTTCTTGCACGGCCTCGTATTTTTACCGGTAACTTCTGCGACTCATTAGCTTTTTACCGGATGGAACAGAACTCTAGTTTTCGCTCTTGTCTGCTCGGGTTTTGAGCCCTTGGACGCCTGTGTTTGCAGGTGGTATTGAGCATTTTTGGTCCACCGTCAAGATGTAAGCTCGTCGAGAAGCAAGAAGACCGGCCTTCTGTCTCGTTGCGGCCATGAGAAGATATCAAGTTACAGCTGATTGCAGCACATAGAGTGTGTCCTTACTTACTGAAGTAGCAAAGATCATCGGCAGACGATAGATGATTTTAGCCATGGATGGAGTACCCATTTGTGTAGAGTGTAATTTTTTCAAGTTATCAGCTAGTGTGATCTTTTTTTTTATCGAACCTACCATATGTACAATTTGAGCTTAACAAACTACACTGTAAAATCAAACAAAAAACATGGCTTTCTGACATGTAAATGTAAAGAAAGTAAATTATAGCAAATTGTGCTTAAAGTTGGCTTGCATATGTGTAATGTGTTCGCTTCTAGCAGAACTTAGTGCCTCTGCATTTTTTCTCCACTTGTTACCGAGTAAAAAGAGATGCAATGAGTTATACCATGGAATAAATTCAAGAACAAAAACCAAAATTTAGTTAACTAGGGACGGGTAGCCTTTATCGCTATCAAATGGACGACTCTATTTCTTTTGCGACCTATAAATAAACACTACGCTGAATCAAGTTTGACTCGCCACTGCAAACTATATGACAGGTCCCATCTGTTGTCCATCAACAACAGAAGAATTCATACGAGTTTATTAACTTCCTTGAAGAATAATGAATCGGCCAAATAAAAACCAAGCTAACTCAACCACCTACATAAGAACTTTGCATTCAAATGTTCCAAAGACCATTTTCTAGAGCTAAACAACACTTTGCCTTCCAAACATGAAATCATCTCCTACTTTCACTGTACACACAAACGTTATATCTACAAACGCATTTTCATCAAACGCCTCGACAAGAAACCTGGAGCAAGAGTTTTATAGTTTGGCTCCCAGATGCTAGGCAGACTTCGATACATTCCTCGACATCGTCGTCGCACGTTATCAACACCCACTCGGAGTCGTCGTCCAAATACTTGACATCGAACCTGCTCATGTCATCGATACCAAACCGCCTGGCAATCTCCATCAACAAGTCGTTGAACCTCCAGTTGTTTGCCATTCGGAACCTCACTATCTCATTCCCATACGCAACTTTCACTCGCTGAGCATCTGCGTCCCACTGGGGGACCCTCCGAACGCCAGCCTTCTTCACCGAGGGAGGATGCTCACCCGAATTGCCCCGCTCTGCCAGAGACTGGTGGCTCTGAGCTCTTGGAAGTTGTACCTTAACGGGCTCTTCTGAGGCATGAAGCTCTGCTTCACTTCTGACCCTTTTTACCTCACCACTTGCACCGGATGAGGACGACTCCTTTCCCACAACGGAAGGGCCATCGGTGGCTTGAATTTGCTGATGCGACTCACTCGAGAAGGAGTGGCTCGAGCTAGAACCCTGGCTGCATGATGATGAGGAAGTTGATTTGACTGCAGCTACAAGGGCACTACTAGAAATGTAGGCAGCCTCGGGCTGCATGCTCAAAAGCTTCGGGTTATCGTCTGGCTTTGAAGCCGGTGGAGAGCCTAACTCGGGGAAGCTGGAGTAGAACGAACGAATTTGTAACGAACCAGAGCCGCCTTGAACAGAATCCATCACGACCTGGAGCTTCTGCAGTGAGTGACCAACCTTCTTTAGCTTTCGAGAAGGCCATCGAGTGATCCCATGCTGCCTGCAGATTCGTTTCAATGTCGTTGGACACACTGGAATCACAAGAGAAGAAAACACAGGCAAGCAAGCAGTCAGCAACAAATTAGTTTGAACTTTGAAGAGCCAACTACCATTTTCATCACCAAACTCGCTTATATGAATCACATTGTGCACCGAATTCAGTAATGGTGAACACTTCAATTGTCTCAACACCGAGCTTCGTAACCGAATTAGCACACAACCAAAATCGAAAGCATAAAGATCGAAATATTTTTGCATACCTCCAAGACTCTTAGCAGCATCTTTCAAACTTCCAGCAAAATGTTGCCTAAGAACTTCCAATGTGATCTTCTTCTCTGCCTTGGTACGCTTTCTATCCACTTGCTTCCCCTCGCCAGAAGTACTCAAACTCCGTCCTTCATTCTCACCACTCCCCTTTCCATCCGGCGATTTCCCCCTCAATCCGGCGCCTACTTCCGGCGACGCCACGTCACCATCACATTCCCGGGCTCCCTCGAGCCCATCACCAGCCAGAGGAGGCCCAAAAGAACCACCAACATGGCGATCAGGCCCACCAATCGAATCACCCGCTTCTTCCCGCTCAATTTCCTCATCTGTCACCACCCTCAACGTCCGGCAAACTCTTTGAATAATCACCGACAGCGAATTCAGCATCTCCTCCTGTTGCTCCGCCGTCCGGCAGTCCGCTGGCAGGAAAAACTCGAGCACGAAATCCGAAGAACCTGTGTGGACGCTCCTCAGTCGAATTGCTACCGCGGCACACAATCCGAACATCCTCGCGTGGTGCGACAAGGGGTACTCCGTCTTGCAAAACTCGGTCACGTCGCCGGAGAAGCAAGGCTGGTTCGTGGTGAATGCTCTGCCTGCGACGCCTTGTCCTCTAAGCAAGTGGTGCTCGGAGCAGGCCTCGTGGAAGCCACGAATTCGGTCGTCGGATACGAAGCAGGCTTGATCGACCGTGGAGACGCAGTGAGAGTAGTTCTCGTCGGAGTGTCGGCTGCCTTTTTTCCCCTGCTGCTGGATGCAGGGGACCCATGTTTGAGCCAAGGGGAGGTTGTGTGTCTCGCAGGCTGATTTCAGGACTTGTTGGATTTCGGGCAATGCGGCTTGGTAAGCAATATCTTGAGCCTGGAGAAGAAGGAATATGATTCAGAGAATGAACCTGATTGTGATTATTTGAAGTCATCGCTTTCCGCGGACTGTCAATCAGTTTACCTTCATGTTCAGGGAACTGGGAATTTCAGAACTCCTAAGATCAACAGCCTGCAGGTGGAGAAAACAAAGTTTGATACTTTAGAAACCTGTTGGTCACAATCACTTCTTTCTTTCAGGGTTCATTGCCTAAGTGACCAGTAAAATATGAGATTTTGTAAGGAAATGGTCACTAAATGAAAAATCTAGGCGAAACGGCTCTGTGATTTGTGACCAAAACAGTCATTCCCATTGGATCTGTTGTTAGTTTGGTTGAGTCAGCATGCTAAATAGGCTCGCCAAGTTACCAAGATCAACCAAGTCAACACCCCAGGCACCCACCCGACCTCAACCCTTTCGAAATTGAGGGTAGGTTGGATGTCGGACATCGTACTTAGGCTCACATGAATGTTGCGGTAGTCGGGTTTGTAGGTTAGGGCCGAGGGTTGGTGCATGCTGTGCTATGGATTGGCTGATGTTGGTGATATGGCGAGCTCATTTTGACATGCTGACTCAACCAAGCTAATGATAAACTCAACGGAGTGACTATTTCGATAAGAAGCACTTAGTTTAGCAAACACTTTCCAAACATATGCAATGGGATGGAGAGACAAGTAGATGACACACTATTTGTTCAAGCAAACCAAATTGGTAGTTTTAGTACAAAAGAACACCAGCAACAAAATCCATAGGGAGCTTTTGCACATAGCATATGAAACTGCCTAATCCTCACATCTACAAATCTCAAGCTAAGACTTCATAGAAAGTACAGAATCCACTACTAACCTCAAGGGCTTTGGCTACCTTCTCGAGCTCCGACTGATACTTGACCTCCTGCCTCGTAGTCACAATCTCAATCACACCCAAGCAACTCTTACTCTGTTGCTCAAACACGGGAACAGCCAGAGTGCCACACACATTGTGCTGTCGAGCGTGATCCACTCTTGGGTACTCCTCGCTCCTAAAGAACCTAACGTCAGGACTCCATTCAGGCACTTTCCTCAAGAACACTCGACCGGGCATCCCCACGAGGTCCTTGGAGTCCTCCTCTTCAGCTGAAAACTGGTAGTTTATCGATATGTCCCTATAATTAGCCAACATCTGGGAGCTCCCATCAAGAGCAAATGGCTGATTGTATGTCGTCAATACACGCCTCCCCATTCGATCTGTTGGCACCCATATCTGCACAAGTGCATCTTTGTCCTTGATCAAGTCTCTAATCCCACCTATGGCGCCCATCAATCGGTCCCGCACTGAGCTCCCGGGAGCTTTAGGTCCAATCCACCACCTTTTAGAACCTTCAATTGCATCACTTCCATTTTCTTCCCTCCCTGAGACACCAACTTCGTTCTGTGAAGAATTCCTCATTGCTACTGCTTCATTGCCCATTTGAGGAGTACTGGTTGTAGACATATTGACATTGTTGGTGATCTCCGATGGATGGAAAGTGAAATCGGTTGGACCAGGGTAGTAGAACTCTGATCCATCAGTTGCTGCCTCCAGCCAGCAGCCGTCGAGAAGCAATTGATCCATGTAATCGAAATCCATGGTGTTGTCTGCTAAGGTATCGGCCAAAGAATCCAGCAGGGTTCCCGATTGCCAAGAGCCATCCATGCTTTGCCAAAACGCAGGCTCAATTGAACAAACAACTTCTTTGAAGAAACAAAGTAGAACACTATCTTGAAATCCTAAAGACCTGTTTCAAAGCTGTTCAATCCTGCCATAGTCAATACATCGGAAGCTACAAATAGAGAAAAGAAGACCGACCCAGATTGGCAAATACAACAAGCTTCCATATCTGAGAAAAGACTGCATTTGAAGAATAGAGTAGAGATTTTGACTACTAACACATTTAGAGTCAATGAAGGAACTTCATGAACACCAAGATGGAAAAGGGGAAAAGAGGGTGATGGAAAAGGGGAAAAGAGGGTGATGGAAAAAGTCCAACTTGACAAACAACCATATCAAGTAAAGGAAGCCACTATATCCACTAAGTAGACCCAAAAAAGGAGAAGAAAGAAGAAAAGTTGCGCTTTTTCAGCCCCATCCATGGATTCCCCACATCAGGAAATTTCTTTCCCTCTTTTGATCATATTCCAATTTCGGACCGAACTCATTATCAAAGAGAAAAACCCAAATCAAAAGTTATCTCCTTTAAACCCCACACAAAACAGAGATGAAACAGTAGAGCATTTCTTAGTTCATACCAATTCAAACCAGATCTCCAGAATTGAACATGCCCAGAAGAAGAAGAAAGCAGCAGGAGAAAGAGGAGGAACTCACTTTTGTATGTCAAAGATTCTCGAAGATACCAACCGATTCTCCTGCTATTATTATAAAGAGAATTTGAGAGAGAGAGAGAGAGAGAGAGAGAGAACCCTCAAAGCCTTGACCAAAACTTAATACGTAGGCAAACCAGCAAATATGGAAACAACACAACAAAAAACCGATCTCATCATCATCATCACCGGCTAAAAAAAGAGAAACAGCGCTCTCTCTCTCCCTCCAATTAGAAAAGCGCCCATGTCCCTCTGATGAAATCACCCCCGAAAATGAAACTCTGGAAGGAAGAAGAAATAAATCCCTCCTTTCAGTACTTATCCATTTATTTCCCCTTTTTCACTTCTCGTGGGTTTTTTTATAAAATTTCCTTCACTCCGCCATTGCCTACAAGATTCTTTCTTTCTCTTCTTTCAGCTTTGACTCAGCAAAAGCCTTACTCCCTTCCCCAAACCAACCAACAAGGTGACCTCCATTGTTTCGTGACTGTGAAAGTTTAGAAAATAAAGAAAACAGGTAACACTTCTGAGTGTAAACTGGAGGAATGAAGGCTTAAAATCTCAACTTTACAGTGTAACAGAGAAAACCCAGAAGAGAAACAGAGTGTGCTACTGCTAGGGGAGAAGTGGGGAAATCTTGGATTTTACCGAGGCAGGTTTTTTTCCTTTTGTCTTCACCTTGTTGGTTGTGCCGTCAGCTTGTATTTTTGTGCTTTATTTATGAAAATGGGTGACGACCATAATAACAATATGAAGAGGACAATATTATAAAATAAAAATGTTTTCAGATCCAAGGGAGTATATAAAAATCATTCGGCTGGAAAAAGAATATGAGTTTCTCTTCTCCCTACGAATTTGCGACGGGAAAGAAGAAAAAAGGAGACAAATGGCTGCCTTTTCCCCGCGGTTTGGCGGGTTGCACCGCAGGAAAGGGATCTGATGAATGAATTTCTCCCACGAATTGTTTCCTTCTTCTTTAACGATGAAAACAAACGTTGTAGTTAAAAACTGCCGCTCTTCTCTTCTCCTCTTTGTAAAGAAAGAGCAAGACTCCGACTGTCTCACGTACGCTGTCAAGAAAAGTACAGGATTTCTTGTTTAATGATTCCTCTCAGACAACACAACACTAATAAAAGGAAACATTTGTATTTTGTCCCATTGCCTCCATTCGGATTGTTATCGCAATGGAAGCATAAACGGCAACGGACACCCCCAGCCACTAGGTGGCACCACCACCAGAACAATGGGACCTCATATCTCGAAAGTGGAAGGAATTGAATGGACCAAAATATTCCTATTTAGTTAACTTTTCAATTTTCATCTCAGCAACGAACAAAAAAAAAAAAAAAAAAAGCCAACTTGTGGAAGGGCTACATTAGATCGTGTTTGCAAAATTATCTTAAGAAGTTGTGAACTTTTTTTCAAAATTTTGCTTAGTGGTCAATCTATAAGCAATCCATTATTGGCTAAGGAGAAAAGTCTCAAAATTCAAGAGGAACCAAAGTTGTACTACCAAACATTTCAATTCTCGCCTATCTCAAACAACTCTCCACCTAATGTTTCAATGTTCCAGATACTGAAAGTCACTTCTCTTTCTAGCTTCCTGTTGTAGTCGAGAGAGCGAACCTCGTTCCCTATTAGGGATGGAAATCGGTATGGTATCGGTATCCCAATACCAAATACCAAAATCCTGAATACCGAATTACACCCTAAATTCAATCCCAATCTCTAAATAATTTCGGTATCCCAATCTCAATCCTTAAATATTTCGGTATCTCAATCGGTACTTCGGTATACCAATCGGTATTATCGAATACGAAATTAAATACCTTTGTAATTAATAATTAAATATGTAAATTAGATTTGATTGCTAAATATAGGACAAAGAGACTAAGCAAAGAGTCTTGAATTTGGCTAGAGCTAGGATATGGATAAGAGAATGGAGGAGAGGTGACATCTCAAGTTTTTGTTATTGGTAATCTTTAATTTGACGAATTGGAGGTTGAGAGAAGACTAATACTAATGTTTTCTTTTTGGTATTATGAAAATAACAATAGATTGGTGGTTGAGGGTCATGTAGTAGTGAATGAGAGAGTCTAGTTTAGAGGATAAAATACACACTAGCTTATTTTTCGGTATTGTTCGGTATTTCGGTATATACCGATCCCAATTCCGTAATCCCTAATTCCGGATAACAATTGAAATTGAATCTCAATCCCGATCCCAAGAAATAATATGTGTATTCGGTAGTACCAAATAAAAACAAATTCGGTACGGTATTCAGTGTATCCCAAATACCGGTACCAAACTTCCAGCCCTACTCCCTATAGTAGTCTTTATTTGTTTAATGTTTGTGAATGATGATAATCTTGTGGTACTTATATGTGATGTATAGCTAGGTGGTACTCGCTAATTGGATGAAGACGTTTGATTATTTTCAATTTTACGTGTTGGAATTCGAATTATGAATTCACGTTTGACAATATATTGTATTATTGTTATTTCTTATAATTGTTATTTTATGTAGAAATTGTAGACTTGTGGTTACCTTATTTTGACTCCAGCAATGATGTTGTTCACCGCGTCTGACTCCAGCGGTTTTGCCCAAACATGTGTAGATTGAAATTTTTTATAAAACATGTGTATTTTCAGAATTATTTTTAAGACTATGTGTACTTTGGGGGAAAATCTCATTTGGGGGGAGGGGGGACTCAGCCTACGGAGTCACCGTAACTTGGAGAAAACAGTCGACCTCTTCCATCAAGTGGTCGAGCACTTTCCAAGAAAATGGTCAACATCTTCCACCAAGTGGTCTACCACTTGAGGTCAAACGGTCTACCACTTCCGGAATTGGGTCGACCTAATGACACACTTACGTTCAAGCGGTCAACCTCTTTCACCAATTGGTCTACCACTTGAGTCATCTGGTCTACCACTTCTAGAAATGGGTCGACCTGATGACACACTTACCTCCAAGTGGTCGACCACTTTCCAAAAAAATGGTCGGCCTCTTCCACCAAGTGGTGTACCACTTGAGTCAGCCGGTTTACCGCTTAATAAATGGGTTGACCTGATGAGACAATTACCTTAAGTGGTCGACCTCTTCCACCAAGTGGTATACCACTCGAGGCAGCTGACCTACCGCTTCTAACAATGGGGTCGACATGTGACACACTTACCATCAACTTACAACTGCTTGTTGGAGGAGGTAGACCGCTTCCACCAAAATAACCTACCAATTCCGCAAAATGGTTTACATATCTCTTTCGGCAAATGATCCCTGCTTTCGGCGACCAGTAGACCAGATAACACAGTTATTTTATACTTACATTAGGAAAATAATGGACAATAGGAGACCTAAAATATAAAATTGTTTTTGTAGTAACGCAACATAAGAAATAAATATGCATAACATTTTTCAATTCTACGAGAGAACATTCACTCGAGAAACTTGTCATATATGCTTGCAGACTTTGTACTAATTTTAAATCTCTTACTAGAAAGAATATCTATTGTTATTGGACTCTAATTATATATGATGATATCACTAGGAATGGTTCATCAGGTGGATCAATTATTGAAAGAGGTGGACCGCTTGAAGAAAGAGGTAGATCACTTGATGGAAGTGGTATACCATTTTTTTTTTGTATAGTGCCTTTTAGTGAAAGAGGTAGATCACTTGATGACAATCTGAGACGAAGAGGCTGGAATATAGTGAGTCGTTGCACGCTGTGTGAGGCTGAGGTGGAAACGATTAACCATCTATTCAGAGAATGCAATTTCAGCAACAAAATTTGGTGCACTTTTCTCCAGATTCTGAGGGTGTGCGGACCTCAGTTTGAAGAGATGCAGATGTTGATCCGGAGTTGGCCTACTGGTGATCCTTCATCTTGGCTTGATTGGTTTACTCATCTCTTCCTGCATGCCTTTACGTGGGAGGTGTGGAAAGAGAGAAATGGCAGGTCGTTCAATGACACAAAGCATACATGGCAGACCATTTTTGTCAAGATTGGCAGGAATCTTCTAAGATGGATCTCGGCAACGGGTTTGATTAGTGAGCACAACAGCAAGGAATGGTTAAGGCTCCTGTTCCAGGCTTGTCCTTCCGAGCAGGAATCCAAGAATGAAGTCTTTAGTTGATTTGCAGACTCTGGGGTTTGTTTGTTTGAGGCCTACTGTGTTTGTGTTCGTCTGGTTCTTTTGTTCGGTAACTGAAAGGGATTTCTTTTCCTGTGACCAGCGGGGGTGGCCTGTTCCATCAAGCTGGTGTCTTGTTCTCATTTCTTTTCTTTTTTGTTCCTGTTCCCTTGTGATGTCTCGTTCGGGTTCATTTCTTGTGAACACTTGAACTTTTTTTTGTTCTTTTCTCTGTTAATATAATGGTCACCCTTATAAAAAAAAAATATAGCAAATGAAAAATAGTACATCTGTTGACCATTTCAACAATGAGATTGACCATTTTTTCCAAATAGGTCGACCATATTAGTGAAGAGGTCGTCCGTTTTGTCCAAATAGGTCGACCTCATTAGTGAACAGGTCGACCGTTTTGTCCAAGTTACGGTGATTTGCAAGTCACCATAGCAAAGTCCAATTTTTTAATTTATAACATTAAACGCACTATATTATGAAGTCGACAAAGAGACAATAATTCTTAATATGGTTCAAACCATCTTATCTTAAAACATCCATTAATCCATAAGATAGAGTACAATGTAATACAAAACATTATTCTCTTACATCTACTAAGTAATAACTAACTATAACTAACATAATCTTGTTAAAACGAGGGAAAAAGTGAAAGAGCGAAGGGAGAGTTGAGGAAAATAAATTAGGTTTTGATTTGGGCGGACACTCAATTGCATGACTACTATTTATTTTCTCGAGTTACCCTCACTATCATTGATATGTTACAATTTGATCCATGTATTTTTTATATGTGAAGAAATATTCTTGGTGGGGGGTATGTGTATAGGGCGAGGGAGGCTAAAACCATAATGACCCGCTCTAACTATCACAATAAAATCCCACCTAAGATCCAAGTATAAACCTTAGATGGGTGCAATATAGGGCAAGTATGTTTAAATATCGACCCGGGCCGGTCCATGTACCGCTACTTCGACTGTTTGAAACATTATCTAGCGGATTGGTTTTGGTGAAAACAAAGGTCTAAAACTAAATTGCTTTGTAAAGGTAAAATGGATTTGACTCTAGTTGAGAAAACTTCACTCGGGTGTTGCTCCCCCAGCTAACAATTATGATGTGAAGAATCGAATGATCGTGTGTGGTTAGGGGGTCATAAACTGCAGGAAAGTCTAACAAGCAGCCGAAGCTATCCTCTTAGCCTCTAGGTTTAGGAATGAGATACTATCCAAGCCACTAATGCTGACCCTCTCAACCTATCAACTAAGGAATGGTTAGACTTCACCCTCGAATTGGAGTTCGGACGGCCACCCACAACCAAACCCTAAGTGCTAATGCGAATTAGGAGGTTTGCCCTTTAACTAACCTAGAATAGGAGGCATAGAATTCCCAAGGAAACCCATCTCTAGTAGAGTCTCTTAAGTCAAGGAGGGTTCTCTCAATACTAGCTTAGGAGGCATCGAATGCCCAAGGAAACCCATCTCGAAATGAGCCTCTTAGGTTAAGGAGGGTTCTCTCTAAACTAGTTTAGGAGGCGTTGAATGCCCAAGGAAATCGAGCCTCTTGGGTAAAGGAGGTTTCCTCTCTAATCTAGCCTAGGAGGCATGAAATGCCTAAGAACCCCATCTCAATATTGAGTCTCTTAACCTAAGTAGGTTTCCTCTCCAAACTAGCCTAGGAGGCGTGAAATTCCCAAGAACACCCAATGAAACTCCTAACCTAAGGAGGTCTCCTCTCTAAGCTAGGTTAGAATGACAATTGGATTGATAGGCTTTCACACAACACAATCATTTCTGAATAATACCTCCACATTCACATTAAAACACCACCACACACAAATCATTTAATTCATACAAGCATTCATATAATTGTAGCTAGGGTTTACAAACACCCAAGTGAAAGAAGGGACTATTCCATGCTAGGAGAAGGGAAAACACAAGAGAGGGAAAGGGAAACCATCAAGAAGATGCATTCCTTGCTCCCTGTGCTGAAAAAATCTTCCTTTGGGGAAGAAATTCCAAAAACCTTGATTGGAGAAGAAACCCTAGTTTTTCCTCTTCTTTGGTTTGTCACTTTCTCACTCTAAAATCTGAAGAAGGAGAAGTTTCTCACTCTAGGTCTCTCCCTTTTCTTCTTCCTTTTAAGTGGAAGATCGAGCCCAGTTCACGGCCTGATTTCACGGTCGTGAACATAGAAACGAGTCCGTGAACTCAGTGCCGCGACAAAAACGCACCGCTTCATTTGCGCAGGTTCACGGTCAATGGCCTCTATTCATGATATTAGCGACTCTGAACTGCCTGGGCGTCAGTAACTTGAAAACTCCTTCTATTTGCTCCTCGCTTCACGAGTCATGGCTCCAGTTATCGGTCTTGTAAGACCATGAACTCCAACGTCTGGCCGTGAACTGCGGCTGTCTCCACCTCTTTGCCTGGTCTTTGCTCCTTTTCTTCCAACTTTCGACTCCGGGTTTGGTTTTACCTGTTAGGATCTGAAATACACTAAAACACAAGCAACCTCGCGTAAAACCAACCTTTTTGGAGTTCAATTGCAACAAACGTCAAAGAGAATCGGGGATAAAAAGTGTATAATTAGGCCCGAATCACATACTCATCCCATAACTGGATCGGGGACAATCGGGGACCCGCAACCATGGGTTCGATTGTCATCCCAAAAGAAAGCTAGTTTTGTTGCTTTTATTTTGCCATGGCTCACATGGGCCACCTGCTTTGCATTTCCTAACTTTTTTTAGTTGGTTAATAAATGAATTAGTAAGTTTGTGGGTGAGGGTGAAATACATTTTAGAATGTAATTATAGTTAATTAAGTAGTTAATACGATTATGAGTGTAATTAAAAGAAAAAAATTAAGGAGTGCAATCATGCTTCAACGGATAACATATCAATGTAATACCGTTATTAAAATTACAGAGGGCCAAGGAGCTACAAGTCGTGCTCCTTTGTACTGTGAGTGAGCTCCTATGACTTTGATGGCCTCTTGCTAGCTTAGTTGTCCCTAGTCGGTTCCTACTTCTTTGTATTGCAACAATCAGAATGCTCTCCATATTGTCGCCAATTCAGTCTTCCATGTGTATACTAAACATGTGGATATGGATTGTTACTGCGTTCGAGACCGTATTGCCTTTTGATGAAATTCATTCATGCAAGATTGGTTCGACGTACCAGTTAGGCGATCTCTTGAAAAAGGGTTTAGGTGTTGATAAGTTTCACAACCTCTTTTCCAAGTTGGAACTTCGTCGTATTCATGCTCTAACTTGAGGGTGAGTGTTGTAATTAATAGTTCTTTGTGTAGTTTTTCTTTTTGTTAGATGATTAGTTTGTAACTAGTGTGTGTGGTAATGTTATATGCCCACGATTAGTGGTTGGACTTTATGCGAGAAATTTAATGCGGTAATTGTTTTGGGAGTATAAGTTTGGGAACTGCAAGTTTATTGGATCTAATAACAAAAAGGGAAAACAATAAATCTTTGATATTGTTCTCCATGAAGTAATGTAGATCGGCGTTAATTCCACAAATATTGCTTTTTAATTTACCACCAATAAAGCGGATTAAAATCAATTGACACAAATATTGTGTTCTTATGACAACCAAAGGCGAGTTCCCATGAGCTGGTTTTTTGTTTAGAAAAAGCGGTCCCGTGTGAGCTGAGGGCTAGGGAAAAAGACATAGGCGCCCCCGCGCTAGCAGACACGGACCAGCGTGAGCTAGTGGCGGAGGCAGGCCCTTTGGGCCTTGTCCCGGGACAGAGGTAAATTTTGGTGGAACAAAAATACGCCATATATATTTATATTGGTGATGGAACACAACACCTATAGGTAGTATTAGAGTACTTTGTCACTACAACACAACTCATTACTTGTCCAAAATTAACATAAAGTTAATTTATTATACTATAAACGAAATTCCAATTGCAATAAAGACCTAATCGAGTCTCTTTTCTCCTTATGCCTATTCGATTTTTTCCCCAACAACCCTGAAATTGTCTAGCGACAACGGCAATCCCACTAGTTTTGATCTACCAATTACAACTGCAAGTGTAAAAAGAGCATTTTCAGCTTTGAGTTATATTAAGAACAAGTTTCCAAGTTTGCTAATACTTATTTAATAAGATACATTGAAAGAGACTTATATAATAGTGTAGACAACGTATGTTTTTGCGTTTCTTTCACTATATGAAATTCCTTCGTAGTTGTTTCTAAAAAGTATGATTGTATAATCGGTTATTTTTAATTTATGAATGAATTATTCGGATATAATGATTTTTTATTAAATAATTCTTTTATTAGATACTTATATATTTAAGTTATGAAAAAAGGATAGGGGTGGTTTGAAATGTTGCATCCGCCACTAGCGTGAGCTGAGGGTGTATTAAAAGCGACCCCCCGATCCAGAGGATAAGATTTCTTCTATCTCTCCTCACCTCTCCACCACATATCGAAACCCTTTCTCTGTGTACCCGCTTCACCTTTCCTCCTTCTTCTCCCAGCTCAAGTGGATCTGTCGCAGCTATTCTCGTCTCACCTTTAGCTAAAGCGGAGCCACTTGACTCTTCTTCCTCCTCGCCACAGATCAGGAAGACCTGCATTCTATTCCTCCTAGCTTTACTTTCCTCGCGCGGAGCCGCCCTAGCTCGATCTTGTTTTTTCATCAGTGGCAGACGGAGTGTCTGAGTCCGACCATTCCGGCAAAGAGGAAGCGGCCGTCTAAAGAGAAAAGGGTTGTGGGAGAGGTTGGCGAGCTCGCGACAGTGGCATCAGTTGGTACCGAGGTAAGGATTCTCGCCGCCATCCGGATTCCCGTCGCCGGCGAGTTATTATTTTGTTTTTTTAATTAGTTTTGTTATGTTTGTTGTTTTTCATCTCCTAGAATTTTGGATACTTACTCCATGAGGCAACCACCTACGACAATTGATACAGCTCGGGTCGATTCGGTACTTCTTTGGGCACATGGTCAACATCGTGCCGATGCAATTTGGGAAAATGAGGTAAGTCTTTCATAAAATTAATTAGCTAGTTAGATTAGATGTTTAGATAGATTTTACTAGATGAACGGAAATTATAATTACGTATGAATTTTTTTGAAATTAGTATAAGTTTAGATTAGATAGATGTTTATATTAGATAGATTTTACTAGCTGAACTGAAATTACAATTACCTATGAAATTTTTTGAAATTAGTATAAGTTTATTAGTATAAATTATCGCAAGAGAAGCTATAGAAAGTGAACGAATACTTTTGAAACCACTATTGATGCTCTCTGCCATGTTGGATGTCATCATAGACCATCGATGTCCACCATTATGGCTATCATGTGCTAAGCTCCAACGAATTTGATTTTGGTCCACCTAGTTATCGCATGAAATATTTCTATCAACGACCATCTTATTAAATTGCTCAACTTGACGATCAAACTTCTCCAAGCATTTTTCTCCAGCTAACACAATAAATAACCACACGAGTTAGATATATTCATCACAAAATTAAATAAAAATAAATAATACATAACAATAGATAACCATAACATTGAAGGCTTACCACCTCCACTCTCAACCTCTTCCGATGTCATTCATGGCTTCATAGAGTCCCGCATGTCTATCTGAGATGATGTAGACATCATTTTGATCGGTCATGAAGGTGTCTTATGAACCATGGTCAACTATCAGTATTCTCACTCTCCACTATGGCAAATGCAATTGGAAAAGGCTTCTTCCGACCATCAAATGAGCTCTCCATGAGTTACACTCCTTTATACTTTCCAGTAAGAAATGTTTCATCAACAACCGTGACTCCTGGACAATTCTTGAATCCATCTATACAATGTCCATAAGCCCAGAATACTAGCTAAAAGATCAAATGACCTGGTCACGATGAAGGAATTCTTACCCAATCAATCACTGATGTTGGCATTTTTCTCTTTACCATCGCAAGAATGTATGCAAATAATAGTAGGATTCTTCCCAATTTTCATGCAACTTCTCTAATGCTCTTTGTTTCCCATACCAAGCCTTCTAGTAAGTAACTTTCATATGAAACTTATCTTTCAACTCGGCTTACACAGTTAGAACACTCAGATTTGGTTGGGCACGTACCAAATGCTTGACAGACTTAGTTATAACGTCGACATCAAGATGAAGATGATCTGTCGGTTGATTCATGCTGTTACACGAATGCATCAACTCAGCCTTTCTCACAATCCATTCACTTCCAACATCTCGACATCCAAATTGCACCATCCAAGCATAGTTGTCATCCTTATGCTTCAAGCATTCGACCTTTCAGATTGAAGGTATCGACTCCACCACAACATACTGAAAGTTGCATTGTAGTGCGTGATATTTAATTGCCACATTTGCGGCTTGTTTGGAGTGAAATCTCTGCCCCTTGTAGAATTCTCCTTCGAAACCAACAACAATAGGCATTGGAATTACGCAATATGAATCAGCATACGATAATTCATCGTCATCTTCATTACCCTGCAATTAAAAGTCTGGAGGATAATTAGCCTCTCTTTCTTCTTCTTCTTCTTCCTCCTCCTCCTCCTCCTCATATTCCTCCTCTCCGTCATCATAGTCATCATCAGATGGCACACTCCATGTATCATCTTCACCCTGACCCTGAATAATCTCGGCATGTATCTCAGCACCCAAACAATAAGGGTTTTGTGGCATAAAATTGAAAATCACATTCAAGCTATCATCATACACAATAGGAATCACATAATGAAATAGAACACCATTCTGTCATTCTGAAAGTTTGTAAGTGAAACCTGTGACATATCACTATCTTTTACTGCTTCGTCATTATGTCGTATCCTTAGAACTATATTCTCACAAAATTTGTGGTATGTCACCCTTCATGGAACTGTCATATGAAAGCTTCTACCACTAACTAAATGAACGCTCAAATTGTTCTCTACTTTTTCCGATTTTCACCGAACGATGAGTTCAAATCATCTAAAATCACTACATAAAAAACATATTCACTAATTACTAACTAAACAAACTCATAATAGCATTTCAAGAATCAAAGTAAAAAAATGTGTCTCTTACCTATTAGCCATCTTTGCAGCAACCAAGAGAGCTCTTCCCTCTACTTTGTAACATATGTTTTTTGTGGTGAGCAATACTGAATCTAGAACCGGCTTATATGGTGGTAGGAAATGGGGGATAAAGGGAGCTCACGCGTATTTGCATGGCTGGTGTGCACGTAAAAGAGAAAGCAGAACCACAGATCTGCGCGAGCTTACGCGTACATGCGTGTGGAGTAAAAGAAAGAACTCTCCCAACGGATCCACGTGAGCTGGGGCGGGTTCGCTTTAGCTAGGTTTATTTTACTAGCTCGCGTGGATTCACATCCTCATTGCTTCAAAACAAAATATTTGTGTAAATACTTTTTAAACAGCCATATTCGTGGTAAATTAAAAAAAATATTTTTGAAATTAAACCGGTAGATCACGCAGAGCAACAAAAACCATGCAAATCAAAATGTAGGGGTAGTAATCGGTTTTCCGGTTATCGGTAACCGGCGGTATCAGTATGCGGTGGCCAATATTCAGCTAGCGGTATACCGTTTTCCACCTGGTAAATAACCGGCGGTTATCCGGTATACCGATAACCGTATATCACCCTCTGCTTTTCTTAATCGACGCCCAACTCTAATTTTCCCCAACCCTTCCCAAGAACTCAAGACCCCAACCGTCATTTGTCTTTCAATCTCCTCTCCCCAACCCTCCCCAAGACCCCAATCATCCTCTCTTCCTCGATCTCCTATCCCACCCCAACCGTCCTCTTTCTCTAATCGCCACCCATCATCTTATTCAGCAAGCGGTGCATGCAAGCGGAGAGAAGAGAACCCACTGGCCACTGCAAATAAACATCTCGATTATCCCACCGCTGCCGGCGTCGCTGTCGCCGCCGCTGCGAGTGATTCGTCGGGTGGAGGACTATGAAAACCAACAAGAAGTGAGGTCTGTTGGGACTTTTAGGGTGAGGGTATACGTACGATAGCCCGAGACCGGGTGACCAGGATTGTGATAGAGTTGTGAACAATGTTCACTTTCCGAAAAGAATATTTCCACCCTCAACAAGCCTAGGGTTACAGGAAATTTCTCCCGAGGATAAAACTATCACCACTTTAGGTTCCAGGCTCAAGAACACTAAAGCATACCTAGAAATTTTTGGAAGAAAGAAGAAGAATATGTTTGATGGTATGTGGCACCATCCACCCCACACATATATTTATAGGGGGCGAATCCATGCATTGTTTCATGAAAGGTTGCCTTTATCCATACGAAAGGTTGCCTTTATCCATATGAAAGGTTGTCTCTATCCATATGAAAGGTTATCCTTATCCATATGAAGGGTTGCCTTTATCCATAAGGTTATCCTTATCCATAAAATAATGCAACCGCCACTAGGCCAAAGGGATGTGTCCCTTCACGGAATTAGAATATTGGTTCGGTCGGTCTAATCCCAAACCGGTTGGTCGGTCCAACCCAAAATCGGGGTGACTTGGTTAGTCCGGTTCAACCAAATTTCCAACATTCCTCCCCCATTTTAGTGTATTTTTGGAATTCACTAAAAGCACAACATTCTTCCAACAAAACTTAAGCCTAAATGAAAATGTCGTGACGATTGAATTTTCACCTTAGTATATTACACTTGACGAATACTCGAATACAAAGGGTGTCGGTAACGATTGAACCCATTGACTCATATGAATATTCGAAGATAATATACACTTAAGTTTTCAAACTTCTAAGCTCCTTGACACTATTAACCGCCATGTGTCCAATCCTTCTCATAAGCGCACACGAAACCAAAGTCCGGGTTTCTTGAAGCGGCTACACTTCATGCTTACGTAGGCCGAATCTTTTATTCGTGTACCCGCATAATACACTTTGTCAAAGATTCAATTAAGAAGTTTTGAACTTCATCCTCTTCTCTCATGCAGGATAACAAGCACATACCTCGGGATGACAAATTTTGTGCTTCAATTTCTGATAATAAGCTTTCCACACTGAATTCAGCCTCTAACGTTGTATTAGAGGGGAATTGGGTGTCCCATTACCAGAAATTATATGGACTTTAATCCATCCCTTTCACAGACTTAATCACCAAGTCACTAGTTAACCACTTCGTCAAATGATCAACCAAATTAATTCGAGTTTGGTCATACTGTCTAGACACAACACTATGAATGATCAGTTCACAGCTTTTATCGTGCCATACTCCCACGACCGTACTTATCATTTTCACTTGACTATATGCCTTAGCCAAATTAGCATTACTATCACAAAAGATAGTAATAGGTGAGATTGGTTTAGGCCATTGATAGACCGTCATTTACACATGTTTTTACCCCCATTCTTACACCGTTTGAGGTGTTGATTCTCGTGTTTTAGGCCGATTTCACGGTAGGTTGTGCTTGTTTGTGATATTTCAGGTCCTAGGACGTGAATGAAGGCTTAGGAGCGAGTCTGGGGTCGATTGGACGAGGATCGGACGCATGGCGAGGTTCTGAGGAAGTCGCACGGGCACACCCACAACCCGCACGGCCGTGCAAGTGACCAGTTTGGCCGTGCGGGATCGTGCGTGGGCACGCACGGGATTGTGCGTGGCCACGCACGGCCGTGCAAGTGACCAGTTTGGCCGTGCGGGATTGTGCGTGGGCACGCACGGGATTGTGCGTGGCCACGCACGGCCGTGCTACATACAATTCTGGCCGTGCGAGTTGGCTGAGGTTCAACTAATTGATACGCCGCGTTTTGAGGTGCACGGCCAGAATGGTGATGTGCACGGCCGTGCACCCTGGCCGTGCGAGTCGGGAATGGCTGTTTTTAACCCAAATTCGAGCCAAAGGAGAGGGAGAGCTGGGTTTTGGATCCCAAACACCCAAGGGACGAACCAAAGAGAGAGAGGGCGATTTGAGGGCATTCTTGGAGTGGAGTTGGAGGATTTCTTCGCCTTGGAAGCTCGAGGAACAAGCCCGGACTTGAAGACTGATCATCTGAAGATTCTTACTGCATTCTCTCTCTTCTCTATGGAGTAACTTCCCTTCACTTAGGTTTTGAGGAACCCTAGCTATGTTTGTTTGATTGGATGATTGTATGAGTACTCTGACTGGATAATCTTGAGTTCATATTCAATCTATGCATGTTTTCATGATTCAATTCTGCTTTAGTCGAGATTATTGATTCTGCTTTGATTCTATGAGAGGGAATACCTGATTAGGTCAATAGAGCACCATAGATTGATAGTAGTGGATCGAGTGCTTTAGTCGAGGGTTGATTCACTGCTTTGTATCGATTGAGAACCCCTTTCGTTAGAGGGAGTCTAGTTCAGAACGCCTTGATCAGTTGTTCTAGAGAAGGATACGTCCCTCTAGGCAATTGACTCAAGAGGGCCTTGTTCCTTTAGTCGAGACTCAAGGTCTAGTCAAGGATTCTCCGCATTGTGAATGAAAGTGAAACAGGTTAGAGATCATCAATCGTTAATCTGGCTAGTGGCTAGGGGGAATCATACCTAAGTGAGTTCCCAACCTGTAATTAGATTAACTTTAACTGTAGTTTGCTAGAGTAGTTTTAGTTCTTTCATCTTAATATGGTTTGCTAAATAATAAACTGAAGCTGAGTAATAGTAACTCTAGAGACCCGTGGATTCGATATTTATCACTTGAGCCACTATACTGCAGTCCCTTCCATTGGTTACACTTGGCCATTGTTAGGTGTTGTGTTTTAGCGAGTCAAGTTTTTGGCGCCGTTGCCGGGGACTTTCTAGAGTATTAGGAAAGGCAGAAGTTTGTTACTTTAGCGTTTTTCGTTTCTTTTCTTTTCCACCCTTGCTTTTCACTTGGGTGTTTTTGTTTTTGTTGGTGCAGATCTGAATCATGGATCCTAATGGCTTCTCCAATCATTGGGGGTATCCACCACCATCTGGGTGGTATTACCCCGAGACTCCGTGGAGCAATCAAGGCGGAGAAGACTATGGATTCGGGTTCCAGTACCAACCCCCTTACTACGGAGAACAACCGGACCCCTGGGCATATCAAGAACAACCTCATTATCAAGAAGAATTTCTCCCACAACCAGAAGGGCCATCAGCACTGGAGTTACTCATGGAGCAGTTTGCTCGAGACTGTGAGAGAACATGCTCCAGGATGGATCAGTGTGTCCAGGCCTATCGTGAAACAGATGAGATCCTCCTGAGCCTTAAGAAGAGCGTCGATGATCTTGAGCGATCTTGGGCGCAACCTGCTCCAGATCACCCTTCTGCTACCATACAAGAAGAGGAGGAGGAAGAAGAAGGCTACAAGGGCATTGTGGAACACACTGAAGTTGTCACGGAGAGCTCCCGTGATGATCATGATCAGGCCTGTCATGTCGTAGCCGACCTCACCTTCCCACACCCCAAACTGAGCTTTGAAGAGGCGGGCATGAGTGAGGAGATGCAAGAAGATCTCATGAAAGAAATTGCTTGGCAACTTGCTCTCCAATCCGTGCTAGAAGAAGAAGAGCAAGAAAGGGTGCAGAAAGAAGTTGTGGAGGATGACGAAAGTGAAGCTGGAGGAGTTCTTGATCATTTCCCAGGGGTGATACCACATGAAGAAGGAAGGGAGGTTGAAGAGGCGATTGGCGTCCAGGCTGAGGACGAAGTTGAGGTGGAAGAGGCTTGCACCGGCCATGAGTTACATGTGATATCTCCACCAAACTTCGAGGAACTGCTTAGCAAGGACCCATTTGCAGTGTCTCTTTGCCAGACCAAGGCCACATCGACATCGGTCCCTCTTGGTGGACGCGATGGTGGCCAATCGATGTTGTCATATCTGGTTTGGGGCAATGAGACGAGAGAAGAGAAGAAGAGGTCTCGAGGGTGGAGACTTCATCTGCATCAAGTACATGAGCCTTCATCACCTGCCACACCACATGCTCGTGACTTGAGACTCCACCTCATCGACGAGAACCTCAACTTCAAGGAGGTTCTAGCATGGACCGAAACTTAGGAGCCATCGTCCGGCTCACGACGTGAAAGAAGCGCTTGTTGGGAGGCAACCCAACCAGTCGGTTTGCATCTCTTTCTCTATTTCTCCTCGGTTGAGTCAGTTTTGTTATTTGATTTTAGAGTCAATAACTCAACCTTTGTGAGATTTTGTGTGGTGTTTGTGTTCTGATTACTCTCTCTTTCTGGAATGCACCGCCTGACCCGTTCATCATCATTCACCCTTGATCTGGTAACTTCGTTCTACCCTCCTTATCTTTCCTCCATTGAGGACAATGTCGTGCTTAAGTGTGGGGGGATGTTCGATTATGTATGCGGGTGAATGTTTGGCTGTTTGTGTGCTTGGAGCCTAGTCCACTGTCCAAATTTTTAAATTTGAGGGCTCCAAGTACGTGTTTCCTTGCAATTGCCTGCTCAGTATGCTTTGAATTGACAGTCTTTATAGTGATATGCAACCTAGGGAGGTAGTGTAGCACTATGGAGGATGTTGATGCATTTAAGGAATCTCATTTCTTCTTCATATCGTGTTGGTTGATTGAGTGAATTAGTGATTTTAGGACCCTTGAATTGTGTGGTGTTGTGGATTTCTACCTGTCATGGACTCTTGTATCATGTTTTGAAAATAGCAGGTGCTCGAAAATGTGCTTCAAAATAACGTCTCCCGTGCGAATAGGGCGAAAGTGTGTAAGGGGAGACGGGAATTCGTTCCCAATTTCCACCTACTACCTCCAGCCCCCTTACATGTCTTTCCCCCGCACGAGGCTCGAGACATCCGCTCCTGGCATGGCCGGTAAGAGCAGGTTGGGACCCTTGAAAGAAAAAAAAAAGGAAACAAATAACAGAAAACAAGCAAAACAGAAAAAAAAAGGGTCTCAACCATCTTCAAGAAGAAAATAGAGCACCTTGAAAAATGTGAGTCCATGATCTTTTGTTTTTGAGAATCTCTTCATCCACAATTCATTTGTCCTCTGTTCACTATTTGCCATGATGCCGACTCGATACTAGTGCTCTCGCCGAAGAAGCTATGAGATGACTTGTGTTTCGGTTGACCTCGTAAGTTGCTAAATGATCTAGGAAGTCCTCTACCTACGATCTGGGGTGTTTGTTGCTATAGAGGTCTGGAGAGTTGCATTGGTTTGAGTTAGGTTTGCTTGGGGACAAGCAAACGGTTAAGTGTGGGGGAGTTTGATAGACCGTCATTTACACATGTTTTTACCCCCATTCTTACACCGTTTGAGGTGTTGATTCTCGTGTTTTAGGCCGATTTCACGGTAGGTTGTGCTTGTTTGTGATATTTCAGGTCCTAGGACGTGAATGAAGGCTTAGGAGCGAGTCTGGGGTCGATTGGACGAGGATCGGACGCATGGCGAGGTTCTGAGGAAGTCGCACGGGCACACCCACAACCCGCACGGCCGTGCAAGTGACCAGTTTGGCCGTGCGGGATCGTGCGTGGGCACGCACGGGATTGTGCGTGGCCACGCACGGCCGTGCAAGTGACCAGTTTGGCCGTGCGGGATTGTGCGTGGGCACGCACGGGATTGTGCGTGGCCACGCACGGCCGTGCTACATACAATTCTGGCCGTGCGAGTTGGCTGAGGTTCAACTAATTGATACGCCGCGTTTTGAGGTGCACGGCCAGAATGGTGATGTGCACGGCCGTGCACCCTGGCCGTGCGAGTCGGGAATGGCTGTTTTTAACCCAAATTCGAGCCAAAGGAGAGGGAGAGCTGGGTTTTGGATCCCAAACACCCAAGGGACGAACCAAAGAGAGAGAGGGCGATTTGAGGGCATTCTTGGAGTGGAGTTGGAGGATTTCTTCGCCTTGGAAGCTCGAGGAACAAGCCCGGACTTGAAGACTGATCATCTGAAGATTCTTACTGCATTCTCTCTCTTCTCTATGGAGTAACTTCCCTTCACTTAGGTTTTGAGGAACCCTAGCTATGTTTGTTTGATTGGATGATTGTATGAGTACTCTGACTGGATAATCTTGAGTTCATATTCAATCTATGCATGTTTTCATGATTCAATTCTGCTTTAGTCGAGATTATTGATTCTGCTTTGATTCTATGAGAGGGAATACCTGATTAGGTCAATAGAGCACCATAGATTGATAGTAGTGGATCGATTGCTTTAGTCGAGGGTTGATTCACTGCTTTGTATCGATTGAGAACCCCTTTCGTTAGAGGGAGTCTAGTTCAGAACGCCTTGATCAGTTGTTCTAGAGAAGGATACGTCCCTCTAGGCAATTGACTCAAGAGGGCCTTGTTCCTTTAGTCGAGACTCAAGGTCTAGTCAAGGATTCTCCGCATTGTGAATGAAAGTGAAACAGGTTAGAGATCATCAATCGTTAATCTGGCTAGTGGCTAGGGGGAATCATACCTAAGTGAGTTCCCAACCTGTAATTAGATTAACTTTAACTGTAGTTTGCTAGAGTAGTTTTAGTTCTTTCATCTTAATCTGGTTTGCTAAATAATAAACTGAAGCTGAGTAATAGTAACTCTAGAGACCCGTGGATTCGATATTTATCACTTGAGCCACTATACTGCAGTCCCTTCCATTGGTTACACTTGGCCATTGTTAGGTGTTGTGTTTTAGCGAGTCAGCCATAAATATATGTCATAAACCAAACCTCTCAACAATTATGTCTCTTCCCTAAGAGAAATCAAGGCCACACAAACTTTGATTCCATAGTGAAACTTAGTGATGTAAGTTTGCTTTCTAGAGGCCCAAATTATGGCACCTCTCCCAAGCAAGAGGACTTATCTCAATGTTGAAGTATCACCTTTAACATGAGAAACCAACTAACATCAACAAATCCTTTCCAAAATTGATGGAAAGCCACTATAAGTCAATACAGTGTGCCTTTGACATATCCTAGTACACGCCTTATTTCATTTCAAATGATGAGAACTAGGATTCATCACGTACCAACTTAATTGTTCTATCGCATATGCGATATCTAGCATCATGTAAGTCATGCATACATCTCCAGTTGTAAAACTGATTTCCAGTATTAACCATAAGTTCCATACTTGGATCCATTGGGGTCTTTAACGCACTACGATTCCTACTATGGAATTTATGCAAGTACCTTCTCATGCAGAAAAATTGAGAGAAGGACTCTTCTTTGTTGTTCCGCTTGATTCAATACACAGAATCACATTTGCCTACCCCATGTCCTACATGGAGAATTGAAATAACAACTTTTTATCAAAGTTCACTTATCTTTTATTGGTTCCAAAGATAAGCATATCTTATACATACAAATGTACGATGACTTCATTACCAGAATCATCATAAATTGTGTACACATTTTGTCTCTTTGGTTTAAAATAACATAAACCACTTGACAAAATCACTTATCGTTGATTGGTCCCAAAGATAAATATGTCATCTACATACAAACACAACGACTCTATTACCAGAATCATCAAACATTGTATATACAATTCTGTCTCCTTGGTTTAAAATAACATAAACCACTAGACAAAATCACACCACCAAACCACTAGACAAATCCAAGTTTATCTAGAACTTCGTAAATGTCGAATAGAGAATTAGACTAATTAACCATTGAGTATGTGACCTACCCAAAGACAATTTTCATTCTTCTATTTCTCTATTTTACGAACCATTCTCCTTCTTCCTCATCTTCGAATCATCCCTCTTCCAAGTTACCTTCCGGATATGGAATACACCATGAGACAAGTACGAAGAAAATCCATCTTCTACTGCCATCGATAAAAAACCCATCATTGAACATTCTCATAATTCCATAGACCGGAATCGGTTTCTTGTAAAGAGCGGTTCGATCCATCGTACCGGAAAACTATTCTTTTCGATTGTTGGGACTTTTAGGGTGAGGGTATACGTACGATAGCCCGAGACCGGGTGACCAGGATTGTGATAGAGTTGTGAACAACGTTCACTTTCCGAAAAGAATATTTCCACCCTCAACAAGCCTAGGGTTACAGGAAATTTCTCCCGAGGATAAAACTATCACCACTTTAGGTTCCAGGCTCAAGAACACTAAAGCATACCTAGAAATTTTTGGAAAAAAGAAGAAGAATATGTTTGATGGTATGTGGCACCATCCACCCCACACATATATTTATAGGGGGCGAATCCATGCATTGTTTCATGAAAGGTTGCCTTTATCCACATGAAAGGTTGCCTCTATCCATATGAAAGGTTATCCTTATCCATATGAAGGGTTGCCTTTATCCATAAGGTTATCCTTATCCATAAAATAATGCAACCGCCACTAGGCCAAAGGGATGTGTCCCTTCACGGAATTAGAATATTGGTTCGGTCGGTCTAATCCCAAACCGGTTGGTCGGTCCAACCCAAAATCGGGGTGACTTGATTAGTCCGGTTCAACCAAATTTCCAACAAGGTCTGCCACCCCAATAGTTTTCTCCGCCACCACCAGCATGCAACAATTGCCAGGGGAAACATCAGAGTCGGCGGGGATAGAGAGTTGAGAGATTGAGAAAACGAAGCGGAGAGGAAGGCTTGAATAGTGCTGCATGCGGAGGAAAACGAAGCAGCAGTAGAGACTTGGAGAGAAATACGATGGAACCACCACACTTTCCCCTTTTCCGATTTTGGCCTCTTTGCTCCGGCGATTATGTGTGCCTTTGTATGAGAAAGGGGTTTTTTCGTTCCCTGGAGTTTTTGACCCAAAGAAAGAAGAAGAAAAGAAAGGGATTCTTAATTCTCCATCAACTACGGCGGCAACGGGGAAGATCTTGTCGCCAAAGTTCTTCAAGAAACGGCGGTAGTGAATTGATGTTGTTGGCGTTGGGAGAGGAAGAGAAAGATGAAGAGGAATGCCCGGAGTTTTGGCTTTCGGGGCAATGAATGGCATAGTTTGATTTTTTTATTAACTGTTTAATGTTTTAGCACTTCACATGCAAGAACCAGTTGATCCCAATAACTCGAATTATTGGAAGAGATTCAATCGTGGATCATATACCACAACACTAGCACGCCCCCTCAAACGAAAGCCACTCACAAGGGCTTGAAATTTTCACAGGTTTGAAGACAAGAATATCATGTGCTTAACAAATGGGGGTCACCGGAAATCGAACTCAAGACCTCTCGGTCACAGAAGGCTCTGATACCATGTCAAGAACCAGTTGATCCCAATAACTCGAGTTATTGGGAGATGTTCAATCGTGAATCATATACCACAACTATTGCTATGCTACTCCCACAATATTTGAGGGATAAATCAAAATTTTCACCAAGTTTTCATTGGTTCTCGAATTCAAATTAGTATGTTGTTGGACAACAAGAACAGACAATCTAGATATATAAACCGCTTGATTTGTGAAACTGACATAGTCGATGGAGACAAATAAATCCAATACCATTTTGCTTCGCGTAATGGAGGAAATGATTAATCACTTTTATTATGATTTATGATATGATCATTTCCCTGTCATGCTTAAGTTATAGAAGGAATTTGGGCAGTGACATCTGTGTGTTTCCACATTAATCAATATGGACAAATCAAACTTACACATCAAGCAACATTGTTATTATATTCAGTTTTCAACTTGAGGAATCCCTGGATTTAATTGTTATATTGAGATTTTTTAGTTAAAGATAGTTTAATACACTAAACATTGTTGAAACAGCTTACCTTGGGGTAGGCTTGAGCTTGACCACTGATTAATTAATTCCATGATGCTCTCCACTTTTCTGCAGATATATACCTACCATATGGTCTGTACCAGACCGGATCAAACCTCTCTTTTAGGTTTTAATAAGTAAATTTATTATGGACCAGACCGGATCAAACCAAATACGTTTTGTGTGGTCGAATCCTTACAACTCCAATATTAAAAATTGGTTTAAATTTAAAATATAATGTGAAACTCCATATAATTTTTTATACGGCTATACCTCGGTGGACAACTGGACATTGGGTGGGTCGGAAATAGGCCTAAAGCTTACTTACTCACTTACTAAAAGAGATGATACAATTATGACTCGTTATCTACCAGCATTTTTCTTCTAATTGGTTTAAGTGGGTGGCAGGTGGCTACAATTGAGTTGTGAGTTAACTTACAAAAGCAATTTTTCAACTAATCATTGAGCAAGTTGGTTGACATTTACACCAAATTCATCGCAATTAGTAAGATAGTACAATTTAGGCACCTCTTGCTTTGTCTCCCATAGATCCGCGAGTACTTGTGAAGTGCAAAATTTTATATTACTCATACAAACTTGTCACAAACCACATATTACTAGAGACCAAGGCTCTTTATGCATTCGCTTCTTTGACCGAAGTATCAAATCTTTGATTACTCCATCAACTAATTGAGAGAAAGTTTATGCTTTTTGCGAGTTGATACGAATAATTATTTGTAATTTGAATTCCAATATATAATGAACATCATACAGCATAATAACCGATAGTAATAGCTTAATATTCTTTGTTTTCTCACCTACAGAGGATGATGTACACTTAGGAAGTGTCATGACTTGTTGATAGTATGAAAAAGAAACAACTTTCTGTCATTGGAGAGTAGGTTATTCGGATGACTCTGAACCCACCAAAATAAGTGCGGATATAAAATTTATCGACGCATCATCCACACACATCAATTATCCATCCATTACATTTCACATTATTTATGAATACGTGAATATCAAACCATGGTTCAACCACAGTTCAACCACATCTAACTAGAATCTCTCAACGGTTCCCTTTACACAAATATCAATCGGCCTCATTGCTTGATTGAATTAAATTAATAATTAATGACTTTTTGGGAGAGAATTAACTCGAAACAAAATGATGATTTCTTCAAGGAACCGCACACTTGCATCAATGCAACCCCCACACGTCCCTCAGCTTTAATTTTATCTTAACTAAGTTCTGACATTTGAATTAAATACTAAATAACAATAAACAATGAGCTTAAGCAATTCAATAGTGACACCTCAAATTAAAAAATTATGTTTTTTTTCTTCTTTATCTTCGAAAGGATCTCAGCCTTCATGAGAGATATTTCTAAGGCAGGTTTAGTTTCAAACTGTGGTGTGAAAGAAGGAAGAGCACATAGTGTTCTAGTTGATTAAGCTCCCCAACGCAGAGGGATTAGTGGTAATTAATATTTTAATTAGGGCAAGATGCAAGGCAAGTGGGGAGTTGAGATTCTAACTTATTCCATTTCCTAACTCCTATTTTGGTTAATTACCTAAGAACTGTGATGATGTCAGGGTGGATTATAGATCTATGCCCACATTTATTATTATTAATTTAGTATGGTTGAATCTCGTTTTGGTTGAATATTGATACCCTTGTACTCGTGAATTAATTTGTTGGTAGATTTGAAAGAAACCATTTTAACCTTCTTTGTGAACGTGATACTTTTAAGAGAGTAAATGGTTTAGAATTGATAAGAATATGAATATAATCACTTTTTCCAGCACAATTTGTCTAACCAAAACAAGGAGTGAATTTTCTTCACAAAGTTGATTTGTACATGGTAGGCTGATTTGATGCTTTCTTAGATTGATTCTCAGAGTATATCTATCACGAGTTAACATACGCTACAACATATTTGGAGAAGGCTTGCACCTCTTGAATATCGAGAAAGATCATGCCTCTATAAACAAAAAAATCAATCGCATAATTGTCGTTTCTACAAATATGGTCTCTTGCTAACATACAACATTCCGAACTAACATAACATTGGGAAAATCCCGTTTTAGAAATGTCCGGTTGGATTTGGTACGGTTTTGACCAAAAACTGGTTCACTTTCCACTTGAACCACTTGTAAAGAAAACGACAACATTTTGCATACTCCAACCATATACATAATTTATGAATGCCATTAGTCTTTTTGACAATATAGCTCTAATGATATGAATAATTCTTGATGCAATTAGTCTTTATAACAATATAATTATAGAAAAATGGATAATATAAGGATGTGAGTGTTTAGAGAAATTACTCAGTGATTATATTTGTCAACCATAGATATCTATAAACCTCTAAATAGCCACGGGATTGGGTTGAATTATTCTCACAAAACCCAATAGCTATATTTTTTTTTAAAAAAAATCAACTATAATTTGAAATAATCCTGTCAACCCTGATCCATTGTAAGTCCATTAACTTCAACTCTAGCGTGTGCACAATTTTACAATTTGAAAATTACACACAATTGAAGGCAGCATACGCACGGCAATCGCTCATTGCCCAACACAAAAAAAAAAAAAAAAAAAGCTCGACATTGTTAAGAAAACTAACGGGAAAAGAAACATCGTCGCTTTAAAAAAGCTCGACAATAGCTATGTTTTTTTTAACAAAATAAATTAAATTTGAAAAATACTTCCGAGCCCGATGTAATCCCTATTTCCATTAACTTCAACTATCAATCTCATCCGATAGGGAATCTCATGGTTCTGATCATGGTTGTTATGCCACCTTGTTGAACCTAGTTCAACCTGTATCGGTCATAAAACTGGTATGACTGATATGATCGACTTACGCGTTCTAAGCAAAATGCATTAATTTAATGAATTTAATTAATAAAAATTAATTTATTATTCATTTATGAATTTAATAGTTAAAATTTGATGATATTTTGTTGAATTGTAATAAAATTGTTCACAAATATGTTTTTATATATGATTAAATACATTGGATATTAATATTTTCACATTCTTTTAAACCGACATGAACCGGCACAAACTGATTATACCACCGGTCGTACCATTCCACTTGCTAAACCGGCACAACGGTATAAACCGGTTTGACAACCTTGGTTCTGATGCATTTCTTCTGCAATCATGGGGACCTCTCCAGCATTCTTCCCACAAACCTAAGATCCAATTATTGGGCGATCCTTCGTGTTAATGGTGACGATAACTTGCCACAGCTTTCATTCTCAAAATCTGATGAACTAGGCCCATTGGCAAAGGGACAGACCACCTGCAATTATTAATTAGAACCCGACGTTTCAATTTGAAGCCAGCCCATCACCTCATCAACATATGTTGCCACAGACACTGGAGCACATGAAGCCACCAATTAATCAATGATGGGCCACCTCGAGAAGACGCTAAGCAAAATTGGGCCAAAGCCCAAAAAGGAGAATCTCATTTGGAGCAGAATCATAAGAGCCAGGTACATACGAAATGCATGTGCAGTAATTAGACAACATATGATTTGATGTTTGGTACGTTTTCTTCTTATTAAGCAGTAAACACAGAGTCGCAGACAAACACATTATGAGTTCGGTTTCAAGTTTCAACACACGGACTGTAGTACAACATTAAGGGCACAGAATTGAAGCGTCCATTTCTCTCCATCTTGAATGGAATCATCTCTTTTCAACACGTCGCAAGAACATCGAGCTATGAGTTTCTTCTTCCGATTTCTTCAAATGCTTGGCTTCACATTGAGACGGTTTGCTAGCTTCTGACCGAGAGACCTGTCGGCCTACATAAAGAACAGGAGATAGCTTAGACAAACAGTTCACTTTCATCAACATTGTTGACATGGTTATCCTATGACTTATGAGGTGGGTTTTTCCTCCTAACCTGTGACCAGTATGTGATCCAGATGCTGCGGATTTCATGGGTGACTCTGGGGTCGGAAAGGGCGTCGATCCATCTGCAGATAAATCTTTCTTGCCTGGAAAAAAAGAATAAATTGAAGGTTAGGCACTAGTGTTACTCATGAGTTCATGATGGGAGCTGCCAGACGTTTATGATTCTACCTGTCGGGTGCCCAGGATCGGTATCTCTCCCCAGGTTGCTTGAAGTTGTTCTCCTTCGCAATCACACACTGCACTCATAGAGGTAAAGCAAAGCCGAAACCAAATTTATGTTAAAAATAATCTTAAGACCAAAACAGATGGAAAGGGCCATAATGGAACACAGTGAATGTATATAACAAGTAGTAATGCTGTTGATAGACAGCCCTGTTCAATGACTGCCTATCAATCGTTGATTCTGGAATGAAAAAATGAATGTAACATAAAGAAGAGCAGAGCTTACCTTCTCACGCTTGCCCGTGCACATTTGAGGAGGAATGGGGAATTGCTCCGCATGGCGAACTGGATCGTACCTTGATGGGAAGTAATTCACCTGAGAAGTTGCATCATAGAGTCCAATCAGAACATGAGCCAAATCCGAATTATATTTGGGTCTGGTCTTCTTTAAACCAAATATCGATGTGGTCCAATTGAATCAAGTAGATATGTTTGTCAAGAGCATGTAGAAATTACCTCCTCATCCCTATGCATGAAGTTCATGAGACCTTCATGGTGATTGTTATGATGAGCGCACTTAGGAGCATTAGCAGGGAGCTGCAGATAGTTTGGTCCAAGACGGTGCCTCTGGGTGTCAGAGTAGGAGAAGACCCTTGTCTGAAGCAGCTTGTCATCCGAATAGTAAACCCCAGGAACCACAAGCGCAGGGCAGAATGCAAGCTGCTCATTCTCAGCAAAGAAGTTATCAATGTTCTTGTTCAAGACCAAGCGGCCAACCGGCTGAAGAGGAATGATGTCTTCTGGCCAGGTCTTGGTGACATCAAGTGGGTCAAAGTCGAATCTATCCTCATGATCTGGATCGATCGTCTGGATGAAAAGCTTCCACTCGGGGTAGTTTCCAGCTGCAATCGAGTCATAAAGATCTTGGGTAGCATGGCTATGATTAGCACCACCAACTTTAATCGCCTCATCCTCCAATAGACACTTCACCCCACAAGTGGGCTTCCAGTGAAATTTGACATAGTAGGCTTTGCCCGACTTGCTGACCAAGGTATAGGTGTTGACACCAGAACCCTCCATGTGTCTGTAATCTTGAGGAACACCGAGGTCATCAAAGAGGAAGGTGAACATGTGCAGACTCTCAGGGTGATGGGAGAAGAAATCGAGGATTCTCCAGTTCTCCTGAATGTGAGACTTAGGGTTTGGCTTGAGAGCATGAACCATGTCAGGGAACTTCATCCCATCGCGGATGAAGAAGACTGGGAAGTTGTTTCCAACCATATCAAAGTTCCCCTGCATTATTAAGAGCAAAGCAACATTAAGAACTCACAGACCATGAACCATTGATGGTCCAATGATTAAGGTGCCTAATGTTAGGCATATATAACCATACGATTTAGTATTCAATAAATTACCACCTAGCAAATTTACATAATGTTATTGACGAATCCAGTATAGAAACAGATGTTTACAGGATGCAAAAAGAATCGAGAAGATATTTTAAAAAGGCACAGTAGAAAATACAGGCTACAAATGAATCCATTCACACACGGTCAACTAAGAACCAAATGGGTGACCGATAATTATGAGATTTACCTCTCTGGTATAGAACTTCACAGCGAAACCCCTAGGGTCTCTTAGAGTTTCGGGACTGCCACGCTCATGGATAACGGTGGAGAACCTAACGATCACAGGAGTTTGAACTCCAGGAGCTCGGAGGAAATCAGCACAAGTGAGATTAGAGATATCATGGGTGACCTCAAAGAAACCCTTTGCACTTGCTCCCCTGGCATGGACAACACGCTCCGGAATTCGCTCCCTGTCGAAGTTGGCTAACTTCTCCACCAGATGATAATCCTCCAGAAGAATTGGACCTGCCGAAATCAGAACAAGAACCAACAAGTTCAATCTCACTTCAGATACAATCGAGCCCATGTTCATACAAAATCACCGGTTGGTCTTTACAAACACAAACCAAATGAGAATCACCGCAGTTCATACAATTAGCATCACAAATGGCATAACCCCATCAGCAATTCCCAGTTCCAAACCTACCAATATATCTCAAACCACAAAATCAAAAACGAAACAGGAGATGGGATGCACATCACTGTAAACGCGAACACACATCGCTATCTAATGGCGCACCAGCTCACAATTAAACACTCCGAGAGTATAAAACAGTACAGAGAAGAGAATAACAATTCAACAATCCCAAAAATAATCAACCAAACAGGGAAGCAGGTACAAGCTAGAAACATAATACCTCTAGGTCCAACGGTCATCGAAGAGTTGTTGTTCCATACTGGAGCGCCGGAATTGGTAGTGAAGAACGGAGAATTGAAAGCGCTCGAAGGACGATGCTGTAATCAAAAGACGCAACCATCAATCAAAGAGAGTACTGAGAACACCAAATCAATCACTAAACCCGAAAACGAATCCGAAACCGAACATGGATTAGGGTTCTGATTAATCAAAGCAAGCAAATGGATGAACGATCAATTATAAGGAGCAAGCGATTGAGCAATGGTTACATACCCTGTAAGGATCCATGGCGGGAGAGATGGGTTGCGGGATGAAGAAATGGAGGAGAGAAGGAAAAGAAGAAGAAGATGAGCACCACCGATTGAAGCTCTGAGAATGGCGGATAATAATATCGAGGATTTTCAGTCTGTTTCTGGATTGTTAATAAATTTATAGGAGGTGCGTGGCTCACACAACCATTTTCAGATTTTACGGAACTTTTTTCTTATTTTAGGGGGTTTTTTTCTTCTGATTTTCCCTCGGAAATAAGATATGTCTATCATTATCCACACTTAAATTAATTATTTCACTTTTTTTAAGAAACAGATTTATTTATTATTAAATAAAAAAGTGAATCAAGATAGAAAATTGCCTTGTCATCATCATAATCGCTAGTTAAACACTCCGCTTGTGGTTGTGGATAACGATACCAGTAGTCAGTAGAAGAATATGCTCCTGAAGTTCTTTGGGGTTATTGTATATTACGCCTTACTTATTTAACCAATTGTCTATTTCATAAATAAATACGAAAATTTCTAAAATTTGTTAAAATTAATTTAGATTTCGAGAGTAGATCAAATCACATTGTTGCATGCTATCTCATCGATAAAATGATAATCAACACGTCAATAACATAATTATTTTTTCAACATTCATAAATTTTCTAGTAGCGACGATTCTAGATTCAATAAGTGTATGTAGTATGAGAAGCCAACATGCCAACGGAGAGTTCCATTGGGTCGAGACAAACCACAGGATTATGACTATATTTCAATGCTTTGTTTGGTCACAAAGATGCTGATTAAGCACATTAGCAAATACACGTAACATTATTGTTCCAAACACACTGCATGTTATAACCACAAATCAGTCTTTTACTCCATAAAAAAAAAAAAAAATACAGCCCAAGTTCCTTCACATCAATACATCTCTCGTAGTATATTCTTTTTCCAAACTCCAAATGCACCAACAACTGAATGGCAATGACAGACCATTTTTTTTATATAAAAAGTATAAAACTTGTATATCTTATCACAAAAAATCGTGTTTAGTTGGGTTTTTATCTTGTGTTGTAAATCAGAGTTGCACAACAAGACTCAAATTTGATAAACAACAATTTATAGCTTTGGATCTAATTCTTAAACATGTTGCGCACGGAATTCCTACTGGTTGGGCACTTGATTTCATCAAAACAGACCGGTTTTCGAATCCCCACAAAAGCAAAAAAAAATTTTTTAACACATATCACCCCCAAACCCTACTTACTTTCAGACGCCCCCAACCCCTCCATTTTCTCTCGAACGAGAGGCGCCACTCTCCCCAATCCAACCATAAACGCCTCCCGCCTCCGCCATCCGCCCTCCCGAGCCCCGCCTGCCCAGCCGTCGCCGCGAGCCTCGCCTGCCCAGCCCGCCGCGGCCCGACCCTGCCGCCGCCGCCACTCCGACTCCCCGCCATAGGTATGTTGTCTTTTGTGGGATTTGCTTAGTATTGAGGACATATCTCTTTTTTCTGGTTTTTAGTTCTTATAGTAGTAAATAAACGCGTTTTTGTTTCTTGTTTTCAGCTTTCATGATTTTTTAGATTTATCAACTAAACAGGTTTGTGTTTTCTGTTTTTTTCGTGTTGTGGTTGTAAATCTGTTTACATAACACAACTGCAATCACAACAACAACAAAATGATACTAAACGGGAACTTAAGTTTAGAGCTTTGATTTTGGTGTAGGGAGACTGGAAGAGGTTGTTGGCTTTATTGAAAGTTTTTTATTTTTATTTTTATGGGAAGCTTTATTGAAATTGACCAACGCCATTGGCTTCGCCGCTTCGGTACAACGATAAACATTGTTGGGATTTTTCCAGAAATAGCACTATTTAAAAAAATATTCCAAAAATAGCACCCAACTCGAAAAAATGTCAAAAATAGCACTCTTTCCCAAAAACCGCCACCCAAACCAGCGGTTTAGGAAAAAACCGCACCCCGAGGGCGCGTTTTTCTATGAAAACCGCACTGGTTTGCAAACCGCATGGGGCCGGGGCGGTTTGGTTGCAAACCGCACCCCCACCATGCGGTTTGTAATATATATTGTTTTCCAAAATAAACATCACAAGTGGTCTTGGCACAATTGGTTTAGTTGTTTATTGTATGCAAGTGGTCCTGGGTTTGAATCCCCACAAACTCATTTGAATTTTTATTTTATTTTTTAGAGATTGAAAAAAGCAACATGTTGTGAGAGTGATGGATCGAACCAAGATAATAAATATTTTACTGAATTTAGCACAACATCTACACCACTCAACTACAACTCTTCTCTTGAAAAAATAATATATTGACAAACTTTTACTCCTCGAAAGCTAAAAGTCTTCAATAACTTTAAACAAACATAACTTTGTGCTCCAAAATCCGAACGTCATGAACTTTTTTTTTATTTTGCATAACTTTTTGAGGACTACAATATTATTCAAGAATAAATGGATGCTAGTTTTAGCCTCTGCATAGCATCCAGGAACATTATACTATGACTTTGGTGTTTAATACATCTCACATGTTCAGTAATAATACTCAAATTAATACCATCATAATCTGAGATTTACAGATCACATATGATATGAATCATCATTTGATATACTTAATCATTTCCATTGAGTACAATTATCGCCCAATACATCAAACACAACTAATGGTAAGATGTCATTTGCAAAAAAGAAAGCCTAATGATTAGATGTTCAAATTATTTCATCCGCTATAATACTTTCACTCGCAACCACATGGTTACTTGGGTGAAAATGGAAGTGCTCTTTGCTTTCTATACTTCGCCCCTATCATAAACTAGGTACCATAATTAAATAGAACAATGGTCAATTTAGCAAACGGGAATATTTTTCTACTTTGTTTTATTTTGCATAACTTTTTGAGGACTACAATATTTTGCATAAATCTTGTTTTGAAAATTCATTCCTAGTAAAAATTGTAGTTCTCAAAAAGTTATGCAAAATAAAAAAAAAGTTCCTAACGTTCGGATTTTGAAGCACAAAGTTATGTTTGTTTAAAGTTATTGAGGATTTTTAGCTTTCGAGGAGTAAAAGTTTGTCAATATATTATTGTTTTAAGAGAAGAGTTGTAGTTGAGTGGTGTAGATGTTGTGCTAAATTTAGTAAAATATTTATTATCTTGGTTCGATCCACCACTCCCACAACATGTAGTTTTTTTTAATCTCTAAAAAATAAAAAAAATTCAAATGGGATGGTAGGGATTTGAACCCAGGACTTCTTGCACACAATAAATGACTAAACCAGTTGTGCCAAGTCCACTTGTGATATTTATTTTGGAACAAAAAATATATATTACAAACCGCATGGTGGGGGTGCAGTTTGCAACCAAACCACCCCGGCCCCATGCGGTTTGCAAAATCGCACCCTACCAGTGCGGTTTTCATAGGAAAACGTGCCCCCGGGATGCGGTTTTTGCCTAAGTCGCTGGTTTGGGTGGCGGTTTTTGGGAAATGGTGCTATTTTTGGCATTTTTTCGAGTTGGGTGCTATTTTTGGAATTTTTTTTAAATAGTGCTATTTCTGGAAAAATTCCTACATTTTTTATATTTTTCCTTTTTCTATATTTTTTTCATTTATTCTTCTTCTTCAAAAAGGTTTTATTGTTGGAAAAGGGATAATGATTGAGAACGTCATGATTTTCATAAATTTTCTTATCCTGCAATTTTGGTGGTTATGCTATTCGAGGCGCACAGATGGGCTGAGCATGAAATAAGCCACTCTTGTAGCGACGCGTAGGATAGGATGCACCTTGAACTGTGTGCTACTGCCACTGGGTATACTGACAGTGTGAAATCCTGTCGAGGAAGGAGATTAGGTAAATAAATAGTGTATAAAATAGCGGTTAATGTCATACTTACATTTTTTTTCTTGTTACACACAGATTCAGCTTGATGGTCTCAAAATCAAAATATTATTAGGCTTTTTCCTTCCAATGACATTATGTAGTCACTTTTAAAGCCTACACACCATTACTCTTACAAGCTTATTTACCAACGGCCACCCAGATGAAAAATTATCCGGTTATGGGAAATGTGGGTGGGAGTGTAGTTGGCTTTGATGACGATGTTGGGCTGTTGGCTACTTCTGGGTAGAGAAATTGGAATTCTGACTCTTGGAACTGCCAAAGGGGGTGGAGCAAATAATTGGGTTCTACCAATTGAGTGTTGACAGTTGAAAGCACAATCGAGTTCTACGAATTTAATTATTAGTAGAGGGGAAAATTAGGTTTTTGTGGCATAGCTTCCGTCTCTTGGCCACACCAAAACCAGGAAAAATAACAAGAGACAAATGGGGAACGGGGAAAGTACATAGTTCCACTTTAAACATAACTACGTAAGGGAATTAGTTACTATGACAACATTCTTGTGTTGTTAGGGTGACAACACTAGTCTTCAACAAATAGAAAGTTAGAGATGTGATGACTTTTTATTAGTTAAATTGACCTAGGGTAAAATCAAAGCAGGAGTATAATTGTCATTATAAAAATTATGTTTAGATAATAATAAAAAATTAAATATTAATAAAAATAAAAATTAAATATTTAAACAATATTTTTTAATTTCCTCCCCAAAATTTCGTCGCCGGAATTCGGCCACTGGTCGTCGGAATCTGGTCACTAGGCACCGGAATATGCTATTTTGTCGTCGCAATATGCCCACCGTCGCCAGAATCCAATAACCGTGGTCGGAATATGCTTACTGGCGTCAAAACCTACTCATCGAGACGGAATATGTTTATCGGTGCAGGAATCCGGTCACCCACGGTCATCGGAGTTTGGTCAACGACCACCGTATATTATGGTCTGCATTGTGAGATTTATGGTTTGGTTTCTCGTGTTTTTTGTATGCTATTTGTGGTTTGTTTTATCGTGTTACTGGTTTGCATAAAGAAGTTTCTGGTGTGCTTTAAAAAAAATGTGTGGTGTGTTTTGAGGGGTTTCTGGTTTGTTTTAATGATTTGTAGTCTGCATTAGGATTTTTGGTTTGCTTTTTGTGATTTCCTTTACGGTGTTTGTGGTTTGCATTATGAGGTTTCTGGTGGGCTTTCAAAAATTTTGTGGTTTGTTTTGTGGGGTTGTTGGTATGTTTTAGGAGATTTGTGGTCTGCATTAGGATGTTTCTGGTTTGCTTTTTGTAGTTTGCTTTACATCGTTTCTAGTTTGCATTAGCATATTTTTGGTGTGCTTATGAAATATTGTCGTGTACTTTGTGGGATTTATAATATGTTTTAGACGATTTGTGGTATACATAGGAGGTTAATGGTAAGCATTAGAAATTCTATTTTCTTTTTGAAAACGAAAGGAAGGTAAATCCTTCAATGTCGACATTCAAAAATCTCACTGAAAACAATCAAACATTCAACATTAATCTCATATCACTGGAATCAATGGCAAGAATCAATCAAAATAAATGGCAAATCAAGACATATAATCGAGCTGGAATAGAGCTAGAAGAGAACGAATGAGAAAAGAGTTGCGCAAATCAAGACATATAATTGAGCTAGAATAATAGAGCTAGAAGAGAACAAAGAGACATGTTTTAGAGCTGCAGTAGGTCCCTGGTTGAAATAATTAAAACTCTAAACCCATGATGTCCCCAGCTGAATAACATGCTTCGTCTCCACCATGCACACAAGGCCTCCACCATGCGTACGAGATCAGAAGAACAGAGAAGATCTCGTTGCGGTGAAGTGCGGCAGCAAAGGAGGTAACGACGAGAGCGACACAGGGTTCCCCACCCAGATCCAACTTTCCCCAACAGCGAGATCCTCGTCACCACTTCTGCCGCCACCGTCGTCGCGAACACAATCTGCCACCGTTGCCGCGAACGCAACACAATTGAATCGGAGGAAAATGGAGGAATATAGAAATTCGAATCACAAACTCAATTGCTAGCCGTCTGGAGATGATCTCAAAATTCGAATCACAAACTCAATTTCCAGATGATCTCGATGTCGTCGAATTCATCCAGGATAGTGGCGGATTGAGGAGCACTGCTTGCCTGAGATTGGAGGAGAAGGATCGATGCCTCAATTGTCGGAGGCGACGTTCTCGGCGGCGGTAGAAGATAGGACCGAGGAGAAGCGGTCGGGAAAGGTAGGGGAGGATATCGAGAGTGATCTAGGAATTGATATATTTTAATTTAATTTTTATTTTATTAGATTATGGGTAAGTTTACCCTTATGCCCTTAATGAATCATGTTGTTACAGTAACAACAAAGGGGTTGTTGTTATTTTATCTGTTCCCCTACATAAGTCCTTTACATACCTGAAATAGTTCCGGGGAAATCGAACCAACCTAAATCCCATTGAAAGAAACCCGGTGCCAAAACCATATTTTTTTTCTTCTTCCAATAGATCTCATGATTAATGAGAAAGAACAAAAATCCAATGTTTGTACATGAGGAAATCGGTACACTAGATAACCAAGTAAGATAGTCGAACATGTCAAAGAGATGACCTAAAATCATAATTTGGTCACCAACCTAGTTTATAGTCCAGCCCACCTGACCCTAGGGCCCAAGCCACACCTCGACGGCCCGGCCCAGCCCTGCAGTAGTAAACTGTTAAGGCTGGCTTCTCGAATAATAAAACATAAGTCCCAATGGAGAGAACATTCACCGTCTTTCGTCCGCCCCGCTCCGCTCCGCTCCGCTCCGCTCCTCACATGATCGGAGATCTGGTTGTCCTCCATCAGCAAGCTCTCACAGCTTAAGCAGACCAAACTTCCTCCCATCCGACTTTTGATGAAAACATCGACCTCTACCTCCGCCGTCTTCTCGATGAAGACATTGACAAGAACGCGTTGTAGATAAGTTACATGTCAGTCATTGGGGGTTTCTTGTTTGTGGTCGCAGACGAGGTTATTGGTACTGAACTGGGTTCGTCTCGAATTTTCCAGCGTGAGAACTGAGCGAAGCTTCCATGGCTAGGGCTGAATCGTCAGCACCATTATGTATTAGTGACCTTCTTGCATTTCACCATCTACTGGAAGAGGTTTTGATTCGCATTCCTTTCCGTGATGTGTTTCAGTGCATGTCTTTTTGCTGCTCTGGCTTTCCTATATCCGAGATAATCCATATTTCAAGAGGCGCTTCATTCTGTAAGGGATTGATACGGAATCAGAGTTGATCTTCTGCAGGCAGTGCGGTTCAAGTCAAATGCATCCTTAATGGTTTGGAACTATCCTTACATTTCCTCCCACTCCATGCCCGTGGGACAGTGGTTTTGGGATCTTCCAGTGTCTTACTCTAGTGTTACTCTTTTGGAAAGTGGCTTACCATGTATTCATGCTCCTAATATTTCCCTTGACCAATTTAGGCTTGGTTTACCTACAATCTTTACATGAAGTGCATTGAAAAATGAAGTTGTATTAAAAACCAGTATTGTCTTAAGCCTTAGCTTGCAAAAATTTTACTTGTTTCCTAACTCTTAATTGAAAGATTTGTGGAGAGTTTAGTTTCGCCGCCCACCTCTTAGCCAATTGGCCGATAGTACTCATCCGTCTCGCTCTACTGATGTCGTTCTAGTCCCGTGATGGAAAAATATTGACGGGGTGAGACGTCACTCAATGAGTAAATAATATCCTAATATAAATATTAATACGAAATGATATCATACTATGTTGTGACTCGGAGTGTCTTCTATCCATTAGATTCGGTGCATATTAATCACTTGATAACTTTACCTATGTCTCACCTATGTAGATTTACAAAAAATTTCTTCCCTCGTCCATTCAACCTTTCACATATACGTTATATGTCATACATGATTTATTTAGGGTTTCACCTTTACTTTACCCTAGCTGGTGTTGCAAATAGTTCATATTTATTCTCTTACGCCATACAGAATTTTCCATCATATCTATGCACTTCTATTAACACTCCATCATGGGATGTTTTATATACACATAACATTATACACATTAGTCTCTCATGGCAGTATCATAATTAAATCAACATATCATAATTGCTTACAACACAGTTCCCTGATCAATCAGTGTACCACTCGTCATAGGAGATTATCACAATGTACCTCATATACCTTCATATAACATATATAACACATCTACCTTATTTCATCCAAGATCAACAATGTATCAACATCCAATCACTAGCTTTTATCCTTTAATTTGCCAAGTCATGCACTCCCAGGGATCTCGTGAACTCGTAATCTCGTAGGCATAAAGTGCCTGATCTCATAAACCTGTGGGCACATAGTGCCATATCTCATGAACTCCTACACTCGTGGGGCACATCGTGCCATATCTCATAAACTCGTAGCCAGGCCTGGCATTACTCCTTAAAAGGAGTTATCGTATAACTCTTTTATCTCTTAGGCTTGAAGCCTCTTTCCCCTTATAATGAGTGCATGACAGGGCGCCATTACGTTTGCTTTAGGTGACCATAAAAAATCTTATAGTTATTCACAACTCAATATATCACTTGTGTGTCGCAAGGGTCATTTCATATAACATTCACTTGTATAGCTCATAGGCCATTTTATCTCATCTAGTATAATTGACAATAGGAAACCTTTCTTGCCATTCTTTTAACTTGACAACCTCAAATGGATTAACATACCATATACTCATCACATAATATCGTTTAGCACACAAATAACATGTATTATGACCTTCTGGTCATACCATCATACAATCATTTCATCATATCATCACATTATCATACAATTACCACGACACGGTAACCTCATCCAATCATAGGATCATTCAATCATTTCATCATCATTCAATCATGTAACCATCCCACATAGCAACCTTCAATCACATTTGTGCTAAGTCTTACCAAGCCATCATATACCTTGTACTCGGGCCGCTTCGTGACCAAAATACCATAATCGTATTAAGATAAACATTAGGTTAGAATTTATTCACAGTATAATTACTCAACTTTCTCTTTCCCTTTTGTCTTGACGATTCTCTGGCTTGCTCTTTTCCTTTAAACCCCATATATAAATAAACTCAGTACACATATATTGGCTTAATGATCCTGAATTAGGATACATAATTAGATGTACATAACTAAATGTATAATCTACTTGTATGCGATTTGGGCAACATATAAACTCCCTTCTTTGACTTCTATTCCCCCTTCTTCTATTAAGTACACGTCTGTACATACTTATATATTTAAGTTTGTGAAGTAACTATATTGCATGCAGATTAAAGAGACAATAATTGGATCCCTTAAATCAAAAAACTAAACCACCTAATAATCAACATGCAAAAGTCCTGAAGCCCATCACTATCCTCACGAAAGGGCATCCATGAAACTTAACTAGCAACCAGTTATAATTATTCCAATGTGCAAACGAACCCGCGATTCCTCTCCTCCCACCAAAACTCTCAAACACTACTAATAGCAAAAGATCAATTACCGTAGGTATTAGCTGGCCCTGTATTAGCCCTTATACTCGCCAAACTGCTCCTTTTGTCCCAAGAAGAAGGCCTTGGGCAGTTTCTGAGTTGATTTGCAGGTGAAGGAAAGAAATAACTCTCTCCCACCCTACCCTCTCTCTTTTATTCGGTTGGGAAAAATATACAAGTTATTTGGTTAGAACAAATGGACATCTTGTGGCTTCCTCTGCATGGGGTGATAAAAAAAAACCAAGTTGAGACTAATCAAGTTTCATAATGTAATACCACTACCTTCATCGGAGAAGTTTTCATCTTTTAAACCTTTTTAATATTCGTGTTTCATTTACATTATCAGTTAATGGAAACATAGCTCTTACATTAGTCCTCACACATATTGACCAACTCGAACGAAAAAGGGTGTGACACTTCCTCCCCTCTAAAAAAAATTTCACCCTCGAAATTTAACTTGAATAATTTGGGTATTAAGCATTCATGCTTTCGTTATTCCTCACACTTTTACCCTCAATATCACTTCCCTCCTTAGTTTGTCTTCCTTAGAAAAGAAATGTAATTATAATTCTCAATCTACCATTTGAATCCTTCCAGACACCCAACATCTCATTACACAATATCCATAAACTCTTCGGATCACTTTATAGTTCAGAAAACCTATGTCTCTAGTATTCCTCAATCTTTAATATGTATGCACTAAACCATATTAAAATTTAAAACCCCTTAGGGTTGTCTCCGAGTTTTAGATTCATTATCACATAAAATTCACATAATGTTATCTTAGTACTCATATGAATTATTACCCACAAATTCTCTTAACAACAGGATTGCACATTAAGAATTGTCGTATGGGCTTTTAACATAACGATCCTGCTTAACATAGTGTATTTAGATCCTTGGTTTGCAATGAGATAAGAACAAAATCAAACTTAGTACCCCATGCCTCTTGCAATTAGTAAGACTCTTGAGGTAAACTGTGTTTCATTTTGAAATTACCATACTGGACTGACATGTGAGCCTCCTAATTCTTGCTTTTCTTCACTACGCGCTTTGATTCACCTTAACCTAGTAGTCTTGAAGTGTACTCACTTGGTGTCAAATCCTTTTCAGTCTAAGGACATTGTCCTTAATTTGATTTTCGAGCAAACTATAAATAAAATTTGGGTTAGTCTTTTCTCATTTCTATTCATACCCCTTTAATACGAACATCACATCTTGATTTCGTTTAGATTAAGCATTTTATCTCAAACCTGAACTAACCTACCTAGGTTCACTCATTTGGTTATTCCTCCATTTATCTTTTCGCTGAACATCAAAGTTCCAACTTTCATATTTTTGGTTTCATGTTTCAAGCTCAAGTACTCTAACTTCTTTATCCAACTCTTCGTCACCGCTTGTCGTTATCTAGGGATATTCAATAACACCATTATAATTTCATAAGTACATTCAGCTCATGATAAGCCTTTTTAATCAACAAGACATTTCAAAATTGTATGCTTAGTAAAACATTAGACTTCTATTCATAGCAATATTGACCAAAACTTTTATTTAAATAATCACCATTTTCCTTTTATGACTACTCACATAATTTTAGGTTACCTAAAGGTAAAAGGATAAAAATAATCATCACATATCATAAGGATTTTCTTCTGATACTGACGAGATGTATCATCAAATACTAACTTAATCCCAACAGTTTCGTTATAATGCTAAGACAACATAGCGTGCTAATTTATTCCATGTCTTAATTGATTAGATTCTACAATATCTTTCTTTCTTTCTTCTAGGTATTTATTACGCGTACACCACATAAGGGTTTGCTGCTCCACTCACGTTCTCTATGTTTGCTTTCTAGTGTCTTCGTTTTTCTCTACCAATTGAGTTTTCTTTATATAAATCACTCTTCTTTTCCACCCTTCGAACTTCTAGCTCGAAGATCCCAATTTCTATTCCTCTCATTTTCTATATTTTCTTAGGTTGATTGAGAGCCCCAACCATTATCATTTATTTAACTACCCATCTTCCAAAGAACTTGATTTCTACATCTCTCGCTCTTTCCCAGTTCACATTCGAAGCAGTAATCCTTTCATCCTACTTGTACGTCTTTGCCTTACATTTAAGATTTTAGTATTACTCATTTCCTTCCACAACTCATGGATGACCCTGACTCCATCATTCGACAAGTTAAGTTCAAAATTCACATAATTGTGTTACTTTTGTGTGGTTTATGGAACTTTATTCGTTTGAAAAGACATATTCACAAGGTAGAACGCTAGCACCAAGTTTTTCTGGAGCGTCTACATCGCCAATATAACCCAGTTCGTCGCTAATCTATTCATATTCTCTCTTGGCCATTTAGTTTTTATGATCCCAGTAATTGCATGTTTACAAGAGTGCCTACTACTCTAATTTTATGTTTTCTATATCGGTTAAATGTCTTAATGTTGTCACATATGTAAGTTTCTCTTTCCTATTGTACTATTATATTCTAATTAAAGTAAATAAATACACCTATTTGAGAATTTCGTCAAAATATCACTACCTCTAACTTTATTTTCACCTTTAAGGGTCCAACTTGTTAGATTATTTGAGGAGACCATTAAGTCTAGTGCCTTCCTCTGCATGGGGTGATAAAAAAACCAAGTTGAGACTAATCAAGTTTCATAATGTAATACCACTACCTTCATCGGAGAAGTTTTCATCTTTTGAACCTTTTTAATATTCGTGTTTCATTTACATTATCAGTTAATGGAAGCATAGCTCTTAAATTAGTCCTCACACATATTGACCAAATCGAACGAAAAAGGGTGTGACATTAAACCATGTAAGATTTTTGTTTTCTATATCAAGGAGGAGAAGTGGATAGTGCTACCCCGTGCTCCTCTCCTTCAGTGCGCTTCACATTTTCCCATTGGATTTTCCTAAGGAGCTCCAGAAGTTCGCCCCTTTCGATGGGCTTAGCCAATGCCAAGGCTCATTGTGGGTAGGACAAGCTTTTGAAGGACAACTGAGAGTGTACATAGTCACAAATGGTGAGTAGTGTCTCAATCATGATGTTCATATCCCGGATGGGATGGATTGTACCTCAAGTTCAATGAATCAGGCCATAAAGTGTTCCGACAACGTAGTCCATTTTCATGGTTTGCATCCTAGAGATCCAATGCTTTGTCTATGGGAACCACATTCCTCGAGTGTGATTTTGAAGGCAAAACACTGCAAGTACCTGAGAATTCTGATCAGAATAGGAAGCGTATCCGATGCGTGGAATGGTCCACTGTGTTACCACTTACTCTTCCAGTCTGGCCTACCCCTCTACCTGTGGTATGTCCTTGATATTTCTGTTTATAGTCGACGATTCAGTGAATGACTTAATTCATTGTGATATTAATGATACGATGTAAATGTCAGTAGTTAGCCAGGTAGTGGCTGTGAATTATGTAACGAACGAGAACCTTGGCGCTTGAGCCATGAACTTCCCCAACAATGTTAATCGACTTGAATGCGTTCTGTTCGTGCTTATTTGTGTGTTTTAGAGGTTTTTATCTGTAGCTTTCTCATATGGTTACTATTTGTGATTGAATGTGAGGTTTATATGAGAAAGAGTAATTTGAAATAGTCCCCGTCTTTGCCCCAATTCTACCACTTCATGTATATAAGCCAATATATATATACAGGGATATCATCAGTGAATCACAAGCACACAGAAAAAGATACTCATATGAACACATGAACCCAGAAAGAAAAAGAAAAACAATTAATCTCCCCTCCCAAGAAAACAAAATGTCAAAGCTGCTCGGATTTTCTCATCAACTGAAGCAGCGCATTGGCTTTCCTCTTCCCTCGTTCCGTCCCGCTCTTTCGAATATCAACCAGATGGTCATAAGCCCCGAACTGAAGTGCCACCAGCATGTAATGCGGGTTACCGGACCCGAGCTCCAGCAGAACCGAAGTGGCACACTCTTTGTTCTTTGGCGTCCCATCGGCAATGAACTCCACCAACATCTCGATGAACGAAAGTTGTCCGATGGCTGTCCTTCCTTCCGGGTGCGACGCTAGGAGCAAGAAGATTGATAATGTCTCATCGATCATGTTCAAGTTTCGATCTTTCAGTAGTTGCATGAGTGGGTTCACGATCCCTGCATCTACAGCTCGCTCCTTGTTACAACTGCTGAGGCAGAGGTTGAAGAGCGCCGTGAGGGCGTCTTTCTTCCCCCTCAGAGTACCGTGCTGTAACAGGTCGACTAAGGGAGGGATCCCGTCGGAGAGCCCGATCGTCACCTAGAGGTAAATTAAATTACAAAAATGGAGATTTAACGTAGATTCAGAAGTTGAGTTGTGAGACTTTGAATTGCTGGTTGTATTAGGGTGGTTTATTACCTTGTTATCATCCAACATTGATAAGCTAAACAGAGCAGCAGCAGAGTTCTCTTTCGCTTCCCTGGACCCAGTTCGAAGCACATCAATGATGGCAGGGATTGCTCCAGCTTCAGTGATGCTCCTCTTGTTCATTTCATCAATTGATAAGTTGAGCAGCGCAGTCACGGCGTGTTCTTGGATTTTGGAATCTGGGTAAGGAAGAAGGTTGACCAACGGGCGAACTGCTCCATTCTTAGCGATCGACACTCTGTTTTCGGGGCTTTCTTTGGAGAGCATGCGGATTTCTTTGACAGCTTTCCTCTGCACATCCAGGTTGCTGGAGGAGAGCTCGTCGACCAGTGTGGCGACTTCTTCGATTCCTCTGCAGGTGGAGAGTTCGCCAATGGCGGGATAGGATTCCTTCTTGGGGAGCTTGAAGTTGTTCTTCTCGCACCATTCGATGATTAGGCTTTTCAAAGCGCAGTTTGGCGCCATGGAAAGCTGCTCCAGCGTTTGCCTTGTCTTGGGACACGTCTTGTGGTCCGCGTCGAACCATTTCTGGATGCTCTCCCTTTCGTATGTCTTCACACCAAAATAAGGGAAACCAAATTTTACCTCAAATGAGAGAAAAAGAGGAAATTATCCCAAAAATCGAGTGGAATTTCGTTGTCACCTGGCCGGAAGCAATGAGGACGGGATCTGTCATGATCTCGAGCGTGATCGGGCAGAGGAAATCGTGAGGGATGACGAGAGACGGACTCTTGGCGAGCGATTTGGTGGTAGGGCCCCCACCACCATGGCAATCGAAATCAGAAGTCGCTTCTAATCCCACAATCTTCCTGATGTTGTTGAGAATGTCGACGATTTTCTGCACAGTTTCTTGACTAGGAGCCAGGGCCCCGCCTCCTCCGCTTTTCTCCCTCACCAAGTTCCTCACAGCGATCATCTCGTTCGTCACACTCTCGACGTCATGGAGGTCTAGCTTCCCAGCTATTCTCTTGATTATTGCACAGTCGGAATTCAACTCGTCGTCGTCCGACAACACCACCATTAAATCCATCGCTAGCTCCATGTCCTGCGTGTCCGTCCTGCGCTGTGCCCGTTTCAATTGTGCTCGCATAAGGTCGATCTGCTCCCTCACCTCGTCGGATATCCCGAGTTCTTCATACGGTACAGACTCCAGGGCATTGAACAGTTTGTCCTGCACAGCTCGAAATCCCACCATCACGGCCTCGCTCTCCACAGCCTGTGATGGAATGTAAAACCATAAAATTCAAGAACAAAGTTTGTGGGACGGATCGTGAATGAAATAAAGCTATATTTATTTTGGGACGAATCCTGACCAGGTAAATCTTGCTTCCTTCATTGCAAGTTCTGAGGAGCTTCTTGGCCATGACGATTGTAGTTTTCAGATTCTTCAAGCATTCGATCCCTTCGTCGGTGATGGGCGTTTCGAGGTCCCGAATCTCCTCCAGGAAAGGGAGGAATGTTTTGATCCGCCGGACGAGGGCCATACATTCTTTCCGGTGGCTTCGCCGGTAATCTCCCAACTGGGCGACGGATCCGATCACCTTCAATATCTCTTGAATAACGGCGTTTCCATCTCGCGGCGAGGTCGATTCGATCTCGTCTCCGGATTCCACCCCTCCATTCTCATCATCGTCCATCGAGCTTCAAGTTTTGTTGTTCTTAATACTATCTTTTTTCCTCCTGTGATTAATCAGCGGAACGAATTTTGGTTGAATTGCGAAGAAGAGAGTAAAACAAAAATGAACCTGAAGGAATGAACGAATTAAATGTTCTATTGTTTGGAGCTCCGAATTTTAGCGGGGTTTTTCCGTGAGTGGAGGTGTTAGGTAAATTTTATATAAGATGGAGGATGATTTGAAAGTTTGTTATTTTTAATGGACATAATTTATAAAAAAATTTAATGAGATAGGAAAAAGTTATCTCAAATCGGTTTGTGAACCCTATAAAATGGCGATGTTTGTTGAAGGAATACTATCATGGTACGTGGAAAAGTTACATATGAAAATTAAAAACTACCGAGTCGATAACTATAGAAAGGATTTTGGATCTATTATCAAATGAGGCTCTAGCCCATTAATAAAATTTCAGGAAATTTATATACAAAAAACTATAGAAAGGATTTGGATTTAAATTTGGAGTATTATAAGAAGAGTACTCCATATAAGTTAGGTGATGGAGTAGGTCGTGCGCTATTTAGTTATTCAAATTGGGCTTAATGTGCGATTTGTAGGTCAGAGTAGTAATAGGGTAGTCCATTTGATGGTTAGAAAGTCCCTTTCATTGTACCCGACTACGTGTTGTATCTTTGATTTTATGGCCTGATTAAATTTCAGGATGTAATAATCTATTGGTCGAATCAATATATATGATTATATTTTGTAAAAAAAATATAGAGCTATAACATGTAATTAATCTCTATGAAACATCACAAGCTCTAACACTATCTAGACATCATTTGATAATTTGTATGGTTATTATTGTGTTCTCTTTACACAATAACTCCAATATGAACCATAACTATGACGATATTGAACTGTCTCTATCTCACAGGTTACTGAATTCGACAACTCGCAATTCAACCACTCCCTTATCCATCCATCTGGGCTTTCCTGAGTGTTTAGGTGCATCAAATTATTTTATGAATAAGTGCATCAAATTCAAATGTATGAAATGGAAAATTTCATGCGATATGTTTCTCATCGAGGAAACTTATGTTGAAATTGGATTGATTGCACTTTGACATTTTGAACAACTAATTAAACACAATTCACACCTCTTTGAAAAATGTTCAAACAAGGGTATTCAATATTTTTCACAACTCGTGAGATACATATACATTAAAATAACTCTACCCCTATGGAGATTCTGTGAGAACTCAAAAACTACAATTATGTTTTGCAGTGAAACTCATAAAATAAAACATGACAAGTGGTGTAAAGTTGTGATTTTTGCGAACCCTTGATATGTCATCTTCACTTTCTATTTATAGCCACCAGAAGTAATTATAATAAAAAACCGCTCAGCTAGCAAGGAGTGCAAATTACTTTCTCCATTGCTCTGATGATGCCCGACGATGGTTGTGGCCCCCTTTTTAGTCTTGACCCCCTCCACCACTTAGTAGCTCCTCCTTAGCTTTAATTGTCAGATGGGGAAAAAAGTCTAAGACATGTAGTCCCCTCCTTGTAACATGTGGGTGGGTATTTGAATCATGTGGGTCAAAATGGCAAAACAACTACCATTTATGATTGTAGGAGCGACATGAGTGACCTATTCGCCACTTGACATTTAGCAAAATTATTGACTGTCATATTCATACTACAGAGATGACCTCCTCTCGTCACATCAGGAGTGATGAACCCTTCATCAGATGAGGGTGGCTCCTGTCAAGAACCAGTTGCTACCAATAAATGGAGTTGTTAAGAGATGTTCAATCATGAGTCACATACCATTACTAACTCCTCCCCACCCCACCAAACAAATGCCACTATATATTGGCTTAAAGTTTGCCCAAGTTCAATTACCATTTGCTTAACAAATGGAATCGTTTCGGGATTCGAACATAAGACCTCTCGGTCACAGAAGGCTTTGATACCACATCAAGAACCAGTTGGGCCTAATCATTTGAGTTGTTGAGAGATGTTTAATTATTAATCATGTACCACTTACTAACACACCCTCTCAAATGAAAGCCACCATATATGGGCTTGAAGTTTCACAGGTCCAAATACATGTTCACTTCACCACATGAGAGTGGATACTCCATACTTAGCCAATTTTCACCCCACCTCATTGCATTAGGGTGGGGGGTTAACTAATGACCCCCTCATCACTTAGTCAAAATTTAGCCTTCATCATCATGTTACACGTTATCTCCATCCTCCCCTCCATACTTGGGGGTGGGGGGGTGGGGGGTGTGTGTTATGATAATGACTCTCCATCACATCAAAAGGGTATTGGTTAGGGCTAAAAGTTTGGTACCGGTATTTGGAATATACCGAATACCGTACCGAATTGTCTATATTTGGTATTACCGAATACACGTATTATTTCTTGGGATTGAGATTCAGTTTCAATTGTTATTCAGTATTAGGGATTATGGGATTGGGATCGGTATATATCGAAATACTAAACAATACCGAAATATAATATAGGGTGTATTTTATCCTCTCAATTAGTCTCTCTCATTCACTACTACACGACCCTCAACCACTAATCTCTTGTTAATTTTATAACACCAAAAAGCAAACACTAGTATTAGTCTTCTTTCAACCTCCAATTCGTCAAATTAAAGATTACAAATGACAAAAACTTGAGATGTCACATTTCCTACATTCTCCTTATCATATCCCAGCACTAGCCAAATTAAAGACTCTTTGCTTAGTCTCTTTGTCCTATATTAATCAATCAAATCTAATTTATATATTTAATTATTAATTGCAAAGGTAATTAATTTCGTATTTGATAATACTGATTGAGATACCGAAGCACCGATTAGGATACCGAAATATTTAGGGATTGTGATTGAGATACTGAAATTATTTAGGGATCGGGATTGAGATTGATTTTAGGGTGTAATTCGGTATTCGGGATTTCGGTATTTGGTATTGGGATACCGATACTGTACCAACTTCCATCCCTAGTATTGGTGATGATCCTCTTCAAATAAGGGTTTGGTGATGACTACTAGATACTCTCCCATGCCATCTACCATGCTACACTAATGCCTTCTCATGAGGAGGGTTCTTCATGCCTTAGCATGGTAGTAAGACTTAGTATGGCTAATCTCACACTCGGCAGGAGTAGAGATTGAGGCTTATCAATCATGATAAGACCGTCATATCCTAGTCTAATGGTACTTAACTAAGACAACATGTCTTAGTGGCATTGCATGTGGTCTTATGCTCCTCTAATTTAGCCATCTTATATGGCATATTGGGCTGTAGATATAGAACCTTATGAGTATGTCTTACTTTAGCAATCCCACTAGGAATTCTTAACTATTTTGGCTCACCAAGTGTACAATGTGTTGTCTTAAGCCTTGATTTCTCCAAGTTTTCACATGCTTACCCTCTTTGTACTGATGAAAATATGGGTCTTTGGGCTTAATGAGTTGTTGACGATCACCCTTGTGGTCAACTTAACTTTGTCTTTCAACACATATACTTTGTCGACTTCTACACTTAACACTACCTTAGGACTTTGGCATCCTTTATGTTAGGTCTCTTCTGATGTAGTCCTTGCTTAAAATTTAAAACTTGGTTGTGTTATTATTGTGATATGTTTCTAATTGAAGACTTTAGTATGTTCTTCTTAGGATATGTTTATTTTAATACGACTCTGTTATAATGTGTTGCTTATTTACTTTAAATTTGATTTTGATCTTTTAGCAACTCCTATGATGACTTGTGTCCCTCGAGAAATTAAGTATTGCAGAAAGAAAAGCAAGAGGATATTGTTGGGGGAAAAAGAAGGGTTAATACTTTATTTTGGCCCGAACTATACCCAAACTTTCTACTTTGGCACGTGGTTTCTAAAATTGCTCTCTAGGCCCGAACTATGCACCATACTTCCCCCGATGCGGGTTTTGACCGTCAAATTGAACGGTCAACATCATTGACTATTAGTCAAGCGCCAGATCACTTGCCACATCAGCAAACCGCAAATAAAAGCTTTTGATTTTGAATTTATTTAATTCATTTCGTTATCTAATAACAATAATTAATGGAAAAAAATTCAAAAAAAATCCCAAACCCATCTTCCCCGATCAAGGAAAAGTTCCCCAACCTCAACCATGGTCGTAATCGGGAAGAGCAAACATCACCGGTGCTTTGAGAATGAGGAGAGGTCGTCCAAGAGGACGAACGGAGAAAGGAGATCATCATATTCGGCAGAATCTCTCCTCAATCCGACTCTATGGCTGTGGATTCCACCCCAAGATGAAAAAAGCTCCCACTCCCGACTCTACAACCCTCTCGACGACAACCTCCATACCACCGAAGCCTACCTGGAAGAAAACAAAGTATGTTTCTGCGTCAGAGCTTCTCAAGGTTAGATGATCTTCCAAGATCACTTTGCCGCTCCCGAAGATCCTTGCTTCATCCCTTTCATTTTCAACCCTCTCGAGGGAACTCGACACCCTCTCCCTAAAGTTGACGCCAACGTATTCAAATCACAGGAGAATCCGACAACCAAATCACCAGCGTAACGGTTCGTGATAGCCTCGTTCGCAAGGCCATCCTAACATCTGTTCCGAGCGACTGCGTGAACAAGGGTTGATTCATGGTAGTTCTGCTAGGGGGCAACGAAGAATTTGAAGGATCTTGTTTGCTCGGCGTTCAACGACTACGCTTGGTTGGAATTGTATGGGGCCGATTCTGTGTCGTACCATAACGTGTGTGTTTCATTAGATGTTGGGACATAGGTAGATCAACGCTTCCCCCCCCCCCCCCCCTCGCCTCGGGAATTTTAGAAATACAACTTTTAGGCACTTTATGTACATCGTGTATGTTGTAGTTTTGGTAGTTTGGATTTCTAACATGGAGGACATATTTTCAATCCATTGCAAATCCATATTGAGGTATTCTGTAAGTATTTTGTTTTCACTGGTTTAGTTTCTTCTTTATTTATATATATTTATGAGTAATATTTAATTTCACTTTTCTTGATATTTATTACTTGTGATCTTGGATACTTATATTTGTTTTTATTACTTTTATATATAGTAAATGTGCACTTTGAACAACGAAAATAGCATACATTAACTAAAAGAATTCGAATTTTTATTTTTATTTTTGCCCCCCCCCCCCCCCCCCCAGACTAAGATCCTGGCTTCGTCCCTAATCATATGGATTTCTATTAGTTTTGGGCAGGCACTACTCCGTCGATTTTTGGAACATCAGGTGGGAGGATTTCGATTCGCTCAAGAAAAAGTGAGGGGTCGGGAAAGAGTAGTCGAGGAAGATGGATTTCGGACTTTTTCCTGATCAAGGAAAAGTGAGAGGATAAGGTGAGCGGTGGGGGACCCAACCCTAAGATTTATTTTTTTAATTAATGTTTTTAATTAATATTGTTATTAGAAAAAGAAACGAACTAAATAAATAAAAATTTCAAATATTTTATGTGGGGTCAGCTGACGTGGCAAGTGATCTGGCGCTTGACTTATTGTCAATAGAGTTGACCATTCAATTTAATGATCAAAACCTGCATCGGGCCAAGCAAGGAAGTATGGTGCATAGTTCAAGCCACGGGAGCAATTTCATAAACCACGGCCAAGTAAAATGTCTGGGTATAGTTCTGCCCAAAATAAAGTATTAATCCAAAAATATAAATGCTTTCCATTTATGCTCCCATCCGTCAAAAGGTAACTCCCTCGGTTAAATATCTTTGATTTATCTTACTTGCCATTGTTGTTAAAGTAGGATTGCATGATCTCCTAAATCAAAGGAAAAATAATCTTTCAAATCAAGAGAAGATTGTTGCTTTAAGAAACTATACTAGGTGGCGATCCCGCACCTTATCGCAGGCGGAGATGACCTATGGGCATGTATTATGTGGCTCGTTAGGGTGTTTTGTTATTATTATTATTATTAGCCTAAGATTAATTTTTTGTCATCCGTTTTGTTAGTAATATTGACTTGACAATATCATATTGACTGAGAAGAGATATATTGCGGTCAACACTCAATTTAAATTTTTTTGAAAATTTTGGCTAATAACCTAAACCCAAGTAGAGCCATTGATTATGGATAGGGTATGGGTGAAGCAAAGATGGATTTGGAAGTTTGTAGATGGGTTTGTGTAGGATATGGATATTTACTTCTGTAATCTAAATATGTATAAGTTGGTTATGAATACCCATTTATTCGAGAGTGTTTTAATTACACATACAAAAATTAGATCTATTTGTAGAACTTTTAAAGTTTAGATACAAAAATGTAATACACAAAAATTTTAGGTACTAAAATGTAATGTTCCACCAATATTTTGAGAACTTATATGCCAAAAAAAAATTTAAGTTATAAATCTAAATATCTATTAAGTTTAGGTACCGAACTGTAATTTGCATGGCTGAGACTTAATTCTTTTTATGGTGATGTATTTAAGATGATAATTATTTATTTATTTTATTAAAAATGGAAACTATTTATTTGATATGTGTAGATACCTAACCAAACATTCCATGTATAATTGTTGAACTAGCCCGGGTGAATAAGAAAAACTCTAGACAAAAGCAAAAGGAATACAAACTGGAACTCGCTTAAAATTTCACCCCTTCAAATCCCATAATGAAAAATGATGACTCTATAATAATTAATAACTATATATATATATATATATATATATATATATATATATATATATATATATGGCGAGTTCTACGGTACCTTGGGTGAAATATGGGGTACCGCATACCTTGAGTATGAAAACATTATCTAAACCTTGAATTGACCGATCTTTCGGACATGATACTATACTCTAACACTTAAAGATCAAAATCTAGGTGTTAACTCTCCCAATCTTATACTCAAAGATAAATTTAATTAGAAACAATAATCGACGGTTATGATTCATCCAAATATAGGCACAAAAAGGAATGCACCATCTTAGGGTTTATAGATTATGATTTAGATAATTATGACCTACGGTTCACTCATTAAGGGTAAGGGTATAATATCAGACACAAAAATCCTGGTAATTCAAGGTCTAGATAGAGTTTCCATACTCGAGGTATGCGGTACCCCGGATTTCACCCGGGGTACCATAGAAGCCACCATATATATATATATATATTTTTTAATTGGACTCGACATTGAGCGGAAAAAGTTAGTGGTTTATGGTTCAATTATTAATTCTCTAGACTGTTGGTGAGTAGTGTATGGACCAGTTCATACTTGTTATTAGAATACATAAAATAATATACTAATTACGGTTAGACGAAGAAGGCAAAGAAAAAATACCGGGTTATGGAAGTCGAGTGAAAAGTGAAACAAAGAGTAAGTAGATGATGTAAAGGTTTTGACCAATTCTTTTAGTTGGCCGTCAATACAACATTCAACCCTTTTCACCGTAACAATTAATTGACACTTGCTTATGTAAATCTGACATATTTTGTTGTATGTAGTTAGTAGAAGTTTGATATAGCATCTTCTATGGTACAAACTAAATTTACACTTTTATGTTATAATGGATTGGACTCGTAAATTGGTTCAAAAGGATTGGTGGATTGGATTCATGGATTCAAGTGAAATCTAAACATTGGACCAATTTACATTAAAATTAAATTTGAGGTATCAAAATATAAAATATACATAGTGACTAATTTGCAATTTGTTTGGCAATAGTAACCAAACTTTAGCTTTTAATATAACTAGGTGGCAATGCCGAGACTTGTCGCGAGTGGAGATGGCCTATAGGAATGTATTATGTGGCCAGTTATGATGTTTTGTTAGTATTATTAGCCTAAAATTAATTTTTTGTTAGCATTTTTGTTAGTAATATTGACTTGACAATGTGATATTGACTAAGGATAGATAAATGATATTTACCAGACCCAAGTAGACTCATTGATTATGGGTAGGGTATGAGTGACGTATATATGTGTTTGAAAGTTTGTAGATGGGTTTGCGTAGGGTATGAATATTTACTTTCATAATCTAAATGTGTATGAGTTGGTATGGATATTCATTTATTCGAGGGTGTTTTAATTACACATACAAAAATTAGACCTATTTGTAGAACTTCACAAGTTCAGGTACTAAGATGTAATACACAAAATTTTAGATACTACAATGTAATGTTCCATAAGTATTTTGAGGACTTATATGCCAAAAAATTAATTTTAGGTTATAAATCTAAGGATCTATTAAGTTTAGGTATCCAACTGTAATTTGCATAGTTGAGGCTTAATTTCTTTTATGGTGATGTATTTAAGATGATAATTATTTAATTTTCTATAAAAAATATATAACTATTTATTTGATATGTATAATTGTTGAAATTCCATGTATAATGGTTGAAAATTCTACCCGGGTGAAAATGAAAACCTCTAGAGAGAAGCAACAGGAATACAAACTGGAACTCGCTTAAAATTTTATGCCATCAAATCTCATACTGGAAAATGATGAATTTATAATAAGTAATAACCATATATATTCGTTTTTAATAGGACTCAACATTGAGCTAAAAAAGTTAGTGGTTCATGGTTCAATATATTAATTCTCTAGACTGTTGGTCAGTCGTGTATGGACCCGTTACATACTTGCGATTGGAATACATAAAAATAGTATACTAATTAGGGTTAGATGAATAAAGCAAAGAAAGAAATAAAGAAAGGGTTGTGGAAGGCGAGTGAAAAATGAAACGAAGAGGAAGTAGATGATGAAAGGTTTTAACCAATTCTTTTAGTTGGTCATCAATATAACAGTCAAACATTTTCACCGTAGCAATTTATTGACACTTTCTTATGTAGATGTCGCATATATTTTTACATGTAGTAAGTAGAAGTTTGTTTAGTACCCCATAAATGTTCTAAATGAGTTTATAAATTCGCTCTTGCAATATTTTAAAATCGTCTCTTTTTTATCATTTTTTTAATGTTTCACGTAATTAGCAAATATAAAATGGTCGAATGTTCTACTACAGTTGAGTGATACAAAATGTCATCGTGGATTGGATTCATGGATTGGTTCAAAAGGATTGGTGGATTGAATTCATGGATTCAAGTGAAATCTAAACATTGGATCAATATATAAAACTACAAAATTGTAGGTACGAAATGCTCCTACAATTTAGATTCCAAAACATAATTGTTCAACGATTTTACATTAAAATTAAATTTGGGGTATCAAAATATAAAATATACATTATAGTGACTAAGTTGTGATTTAATTAAATTTGGAGTATCTAGGTGTAAATAAGTTAGGCAACAGTAACCCAACTTAAGCTTTATATATATTAATAATAAATAAAAGGAAGCAACAAGACAAGCCTCTCGGATTGTGGCAGTGCAGTCTTACACAATGAAAGATCAAACACTATGTGATTAATAATAGGTGTCAGAAGTGATAGAGGTTCATTGTATGTATTGCTTGAGTGATTGTGAGGTTGTGTAGTTTCTCTCTTTAGCGTGAGTGTTTGTGAGAAAGAGCGAATGAAGTATATTGCTCTATTCTTGTCAAGGGTCTGAGCTCCATGCGAAGGAACATAACTTGCAGTTAGATAGGAATAAGATGAAAAAAATACTATACACTAGGCCTCAAAGGATAAGCCACCGTTGAGCGGAGATATAAAGCCATAAGGCCGAAATCGATTAACAAAACATCATGTATACCTGTGTGTCTCCCTACTATTTTCTACTGTGTGTTTGCATCTCAACAGGAACCTTACTTTGAAGGTTGAAGATGACTTGATAAGGGCTAAAGTCCATCATATGATATATTTGGGCTCTAGCGAAGTTAAGCCCAACACTCTAGTCCAGATGACCAGTTCGTTATTACTTGCGTTCCTTATCTTATTTTATAAGATTATTTGTTTGCAAGACGTATTCAAAAAAAATTGTGAACCTTTCCTTTGTCATCTTTAACTCCTTTTTATAACTACAAAAAGTATCTGCCTTGAAAAACCACCCCCTCGACTGATTAGAGTGACAAATACCTTCTCCACTGCTCTAATGATGCCCTGTCATTGGTAGTGCCCCCTCCCTCTTCAGCCTTAACCCCCTTCCCACTTAGCCAAATTATTGACCTCATATTCATACTACAGAGATGACCTCCTTTCGCCACACCATGGGTGATGACTAGGGATGACTATGGGTCGAGTCGGGGCCGGAAAATGCATATCCATTACTATGTCCAAAATAGCTTGGGTTATACCCACACCCATACAAGAATCTGGTAGAATATAAAAAACATAATCACACATGATCGGGTTTAGGGTATCCACGGTTAACCATGAATAATAATTCTTCCTTATAACTTCAACCAACATGTTAACAATTTCATGAAAATATTAGATTTGTATGATAGATATAAAATATAGTGAGAAAAATTAAGATACTTTTTAAACAAAATACACATGCATGTGCATAATAGGTTGGGTTCGGGTTGGATAGTGAGAAAACCATGCACATCCATCACCCGTAATATGTGGGTTCAGTCTGATCTAATAGGTTAGGATAAAACCCAAAGGATTTTCAGTGAGTATGGGTCAAATCTGAATATTGGGGGTAATGGGTGGGCATTATTTTCTCATTTTCAACCCAAACCGTCCGATTATGCATATGTATGTGTATTTTGTCTAAAATTATCAACCAGGGGCGGACCCAAGTAGGGCCAAGGTGTGTCATCTAACACACCTTCAACCAAATTTTTTTGTGAGAAAGTCGAGTTTTGTCGGTACAAAATATTCAATTCCGAAACTTCCGACACACCTTCGATATATAATTGTAAGCGACATACCTTTATTATGCTTAAAGAAATTTATTGTTAAAAAGTACACAACCCTTTATTATGAACACGGTGTTTCAGTCCCTACCCTTTATTAAACAGAAGAAAATGAATTTTCATTTAATAATAAACGGGTCCGCTTACCCTACTTTTTTAATTTAAAAAGTATATCTCATGTCAAGAAAAGATAAGCGTTTCAATAAATTATAAGAAATTGATGAGCAGCTAGAAGAATGATGGAAAAAGGATAATATACTTATTATCCTTTGGTTAATTTGCTTTTGAACTTAATACTAATTTTACTTGTTGCAACTGCACGGTGCGAATGGGTCTTTTTTGTTATAAAGTTAATCAAAGACGATTTTCATAATCAGTTGAATTTCCAATTTATTACTGATTGTTTAGTTATGTGTATTTTTTTTATTTGCAAGATGAATGTATTTTATAAAACTTTTTTTATATGAAAAGTTATTTATTTGATATTTATTTATTATAGGTCGATATACCTATTCAAAAATCTTGGGTCTGCTTCTATTCTCAGCGTATTTGATATTTACTATACATATATAATATTTTTCATGAAATTGTGTTGTTTTCTACTCATTTTCTTCATTCAAGTGATCTTTTTTTGACAATTGATCATTCAAGTGATCTATTGTCATACTTTTTCACTCTTATAAGATCAATATACGTGTGAATATTAAGATGTTGGTTGGGGTTATAAAGAAAAATTATTATCCATGGAAAACCGTGTTTACTGGAAACCCGAACGAGTATGGACATGATTTTTATTTTTTACCCTATTTTTATGTGAATATGGGTAAGACCCAAACTATTTTAGATAGTGTAATTAATATGCACTATCTGTCCCCGATCTGTTGCCATCTTTAGTTGTTGATGAACCCATGTTATCACAGGAGGGATATGGTGATCACCAATCTCATTGCTTTAGGAGCTAATGACCCCCTATCACATGACATGAGGATCCTCCTCTCCTCCATACTTAGTCAAATTTTGTCCTATTTCCATTACACCAAGGGATATGGTGATCTTCTCACTCAGCACATCATGAGGGGTGATCAACAATTACTCAAATTCTGGAGTGTGGATGACATGACAGAGGGAGGCGCATGTGTATTTTCAAAAGGGTGGCGCATGTGCGATGATGTTGGTGTCCTGGGCCACAAAAAACTAATAAATGCGGGCTTCTTAATTTTTATTATGGGTAAATGAGACATTTGGTCACTAGGATTACTAAATCGTGACATGTTTAGTCACTAGAAAAAATTAATATAAGTTTTGGTCACTCAAATTACTAAAATAGGTCACATTTAGTCACTCTCCGTTAGTCTCCAACTCCGTTAACAAAATCCGTCATGTGCCGACATGGCTAACGGGAGCGCCTAGTCAACGCCATTTTGGACAAGAAATGGTCAAACCCATCCCGCCATGTCACTAAACTTGCCATGTCATTCATCCATCCCAACCCGACCCATAACCAAACCCACTTAACAAAAAGCAAACCCGCCATCTCATCCTCCACCCTTATCTCCCAATTCCGCACCCCAACAACCGCCGCCGTCGGTTCATTGTTTCACCATCAAATAATTTCATATATCCCCAAATAATTCCATCGCTTCATCGTCGTCGTCAAGGACGGGTATCTAGTCGCACAAGACCCGGTCGAACCTTCTCTCCGGCGACCACGAAAGCTCTGCCGCAACGAGCTCCAGCTGCCAGATCTGAAATCATCCAGCTCTGCATCCGTAGCCGCTGTCGAGCACAGGAAAAGGTGATGAAGGAGCCGGAGACAAAGGCGCCGTCCTAGTCAACTCCGACGACCGTTAATGATCTAGGTTCCTAGATCTAGAAAACCCTCTCCACGACGACAATCTAGTCGAGGAAATCCAGATCGAAAATAAAAAAAAGCTCACTGTCGAGCATCTAGAGCCGGCAGATCTGAAATCGTCAAAAACAGCCGCCAGCGTCAATTTCGTGTATGCTTAGAGTCAGGCCTGGAGTAGTTTCCCTCTGTGATAGTTTCAAGTACCAGTACATCCCAGTCGATGAGAATCCACCATCGGAGATGGAGTTTGACGAGGAAGTAGCCATGTTGGACAGGCCAGCCCAGCATGGTGATGATTCCACTCGGCCCACGTCCATACCACCTCGGGTTGGACCTGCTGTACATGTTTCCTTCTTGGGTTTGACTTCCGTAGCTAGGAAAGAGAATGCACCTACAGGAACCCTAGTAGCTAGTCAATGGGATTCCTATATATATTATAAACGGCTTCTGCCGATGATCATCAATAAGGAATAACAAGCAGTAGCTGGAGAGTTTTCAGCTCTTTCGTAGACTAGTCCTGATACATCGGTGTATCATCTACCCAATTCGGATGGGCCAGGCCAGATGTTGGCCGCCGACATCCTCACGGCTACCAACTATGTGGAGTGGGTCCTTGATATGAAGGATGCACTCATCGCGAAAAATAAGTTTGCTTTTGTGGACGACACCCTCGCCAAACCGGCGGCAGGTGAGCAACGTAGTGCTTGGATCCGTTGCAATGCTATGATAAAGGGATGGCTGAAAACAGCCATGAATAAGGAGCTTCGTAGCAGCGTTCGGTTTGCAGAGACTTCCAAAGGCATCTGGGACGATTTGCGATCTCGGTTTGAGCACGGCAACGCGTCGAGATCCTATGAACTTCGACGAATGATAAGCCTTCTCCAGCAGGAGAACAACACGATTTCGGGATTCTACACAAAACTGTGATCCTTCTGGGAAGAGTTCGCAGCAATCTCCCCGATTCCCAGCTGTGTATGTGGTCACTGTACATGTGATGTCTTGAGGCGGGTTCGTGAACAGCAAGAGAACATCCGCCTATTTGATTTTCTAATGGGGTTAGACGGGGCTTTCTCACAGGTTCGAACACAGGTTCTCGCCATGCGGCCCACATCTACGCTGGCCAAAGCTTTCAACAGCGAACGAGGAACAGCAGCGGTTGATCTCCCAAAGCCGCAAGACGACACCGGAGGCTGCTGCTTTTGTTGCATGTAGTGAGACAGACCGTGGCAACCAGAGTGGTGGCAAAGAAAAACCGCGGTGCAGCTAATGCCAAAAATTGGGTCATACCAGAGATGTTTGTTATAAATTGAATGGATATCCACCACGTGACACGCGCGACAAGGAAGGAGAGCAGCAGCAGCGAGCTCGTTGCCCTTCCGCGGGTGAAGGCTCTTCTCGGGGACATGATAGAGAGCCACGAGCAGCTCAAGCTGAACAGGAGAAGAAGGATAAAAGCCCGGTTGCTGGTTTCATGTGGAGCCAACTCGAGCAACTCAAGGAGTTTTTCGGAAACTTGGGCATAGGAGCAACTGATCCAGCAGCTCATCATGCAGGTATGATATCTGTGAGCACTGAATGGTTGCTAGATTCTGGTTGTAATGAGCATATCATTATGGACGATTCGTTGTTAATCAACAAAGTGAAGCATGAGAATGGTCACCCGGTTAGAATACCCAATGGTGCTAGCATTCCCGTAGCGCACGTGGGTTCTGTTAAGTTGCAGCCAGGGCTTGAGTTAAAGCGTGTTCTGCATGTGCCGGAATTTCGCTGTAATTTGATTTCCGTAAGTCGACTTGCTAAAGAAAATAGTGTGGCGTTAATATTTCTGGATAATTTTTGCGTCATTCAGGACTTGCTCTTCAGGAAATTGATTGGGAAGGGTGAGTTACGTGATGGTCTTTACTATCTGAAGTTGTTTGGAGTTGGACGAGTTCAATCGTGTGCAGCGACGCATCAAGACAAAATTCTTGACACGTTGTGGCATGCCCGGCTGGGGCATCCATCCGCATCCAAACTTCAGCGACTCCAAGATGTTTTGGCTATTTCTTCAGTTTCAAATAAAGCTTGTGATTCTTGTACTAGGGCCAAACAAACTCGGCAGCCCTTCTTTCCAAGCACGATTCGGACCAAACAGTGTTTTGAGATGCTTCATGTTGACATTTAGGGCGGTTATCACACCGCGTCTCTTAGTGGTGCACACTATTTTCTTACTATTGTTGATGATTACAGTCGTGGAGTATGGGTCTATCTGCTTCGTTTTAAAGACACGCATGCTTCCCTCGATAAATTCGCAGAAAGAGGACAGGCTTATGGGTTCATTGGTTATGCCTCCAGTCAGAAGGGTTATCGATGTTATGAGCTTAGCATTCAGAAGATCTTGACATCACGGGATGTTCAATTTTATGAAACTCGGTTTCCTTTCCAGCCTGCTGCGTCCGGTGAACTCCACCGGATACCTAGACCACACTTATCGTCGTCTGCTGCAGACATTGCCGACGAAGACTTGCTCGAGGATCTTGGACCGACTAGTCTGTCCCGTGACTCAGCAGATCTCGAGCACAACTCCCCTCGCTCGCCCGCTTGCCCTGCTGCCATAGATGCGCCAGCCGGGTCCCCTGTTTCGGTCTCACCTAACCCATCACTGCTGAGCTCGCCTGGGATCACCTCGATTGCCCCGACCCAACATGCGCCTTCTCCCACTCAGCACGTCCCACGACGAAGTGACAGGGTGAGCACACGGCCCAAGCATCTGGATGTTTATGATACTAACTATGCTCTGCATGGCAGTCCTCCTCCGACCTCTCAGGGAAGTACTTCGTCTACCGTTACTTACCCTTTGTCTGCCTTTGTTTCCTATGAGCATTTTAGCCCCACTTATAAATCTTTCTTGGCTGCAGTTACATGCACCAACGAACCCAAGACTTTCCAAGAGGCGTAAGCCGATCCTCGTTGGCGAGAGGCCATGCAAAAGGAAATTAATGCCTTGTATGCCAATGGCACATGGAGCCTCGTGGAGCTTCCTCCTGGCAAGCGCACCATTGCGGCAAAATGGGTGTTCAAGATTAAATACCGTCCCGACGGCACTATTGAGAGGTTTAAGGAATGACTAGTGGCCAAAGGATACACGCAGATTGAAGGGATTGATTTCGATGATACATTTGCTCGGTAGCAAAACTGGTCACTGTCCGTTGTCTTCTTGCCGTCGCAGTCAGCCGTGGGTGGTATCTCCATCAACTCGATGTTAATAACGTTTTCCTTCATGGTGACCTTAAAAAAGAATGTTTACATGAAGGTCCCGCCAGGATTTGCTGCTCCTGGTGACACTAGAGTTTGTCGTCTTCACAAGTCTATCTATGGACTGCGACAAGCTTCACGTAACTGGTATCACAAATTCACTGCTGCACTTTGTTCCCTGGGGTTTCGATCCTCTCCTCCTGATCATTCCCTGTTCATTTTTTGAAGGGGGGGGGGGCACCTTCGGGGTAGTTCTCATTTATGTTGATGACATCATCTTGACCGGGAATGATTTCCCCTTTATTACCAAGGACAAGCGTTTCTTGGATGCTAAGTTCAGCATTAAGGACTTATGCGATTTGAGATATTTTTTAGGCATGGAGTTTGCTCGTACTCGGGATGGTGTGGTTCTCTGTACGCGCAAATACACCCTTGACATTTTGGAGGACGCGGGAGTAGAAGGAGCTCGCCCGAGCGCTTTTCCCGTTGAACAAAATCACCACTTGACTCGTCCACCTTGTGATGATGACCTGCTAGCTGCTCGTCTCGTCGGACGTTTACTTTACCTTACTGTGACTCGCCCCGACATCACCTATGTTGTCAACATCTCGAGTTAGTTTGTCAACGCACCCAGTCAGTCTCACATGGATGCGGCTATTCGTGCATTACGCTACCTCAAGACGTCGCCAGGACAAGGTATTGCTTTTCCCACCACCAATGATTTGACTCTCACTGCTTACTGCGATGCAGACTGGGGGGGGGGGGGGGGATGCAAGCACACTCGTCGCTCTACCACTGGTTATTTTGTCTGCCTTGGTGCTTCACTCATCTCCTGGCACTCCAAGAAACAAAAGGTGGTTGCCCGGTCATCTGCAGAAGCCGAATATCGCGCTATGGCCAGCACGGTGAGTGAGATCATTTGGCTCCGGTGGCTTTTGGCTGAACTAGGAGCTCCTCAACATGGTTCGACCCCACTCTATTGTGATAATCGGGCGGCTCTTCACATCGTCGCCAACCCGGTTTTTCACGAGCGCACCAAACATGTTGAGATGGACTGCTACTTCGTTCGAGAATGCGTTCACTCTGGGGATGTCTTGCCCCTCAAGATCAGCTCACATCTACAACTCGCTGATATCTTCACCAAAGGCCTGGAGTGCTGATCGTTTCCTTTTTTTGCTCTCTAAGTTGCATGTTCGTAACCTTCACGCTCCAGCTTGCGGGGGAGTGTTGGACAGGTTGGCCTAGCATGGCGACGATTCCACTCGGCCCACGTCCATACCACCTCGGGTTGGACCTGCTGTGCATGTTTCCTTCTCGGGTTTGACTGCCGTAACTAGGAAAGAGAATGCACCTACAGGAACCCTAGTAGCTAGTCAATGGGATTCCTATATATATTGTAAACAACTTCTGCCGATGATAATCAATAAGGAATAACAAGCAGTAGATGGAGAGTTTTCAGCTCTTCCGTGGACTAGTCTCGATACATCGGGGATACCACGTTAAATCGCTGTCTCCTTTAGTTTTCTTCCGCAGATCGCGTACTATTTCTCATGGTATCAGAGCTTTGATCCTCCAAAGTATTGTCACGATGGTCAAGTACGGCGAAGCGAGCACTGGGGACGTCAAACAAGGAGACGAGACCTCCAGCCTCCCGCCGATGTATCATCTACCCAATTCGGATGGGCTAGGCCAGATGCTGGTCGGTGACATCCTCACGGCTACCAACTATGGGGAGTGGGTCCTTGATATGAAGGACGCACTCATCGCGAAAAATAAGTTTGCTTTTGTGGACGGCACCCTCGCCAAACCGACGGCAGGTGAGCAACGTAGTGCTTGGATCCGTTGCAATGTTATGATAAAGGGATGGCTGAAAACAACCATGAATAAGGAGCTTCGTTGCAGCGTTTGGTTTGCAGAGACTTCCAAAGGCATCTGGGACGATTTGCGATCTCGGTTTGAGCACGGCAACGCGTCGAGATCCTATGAACTTCGACGAATGATAAGCCTTCTCCAGCAGGAGAAGAAAACGATTTCGGGATTCTACCCAAAACTACGATCCTTCTGGGAAGAGTTCGCAGCAATCTCCCCGATTCCCAGCTGTGTAAGTAGTCACTGTACATGTGATGTCCTGAGGCGGGTTCGTGAACAGCAAGAGAACAGCCGCCTATTTGATTTTCTAATGGGGTTAGACGGGTCTTTCTCACAGGTTCAAACACAGGTTCTCGCCATGCGGCCCACGTCTACGCTGGCCGAAGCTTTCAACATCGCAGCGAACGAGGAACAGCAGCGGTTGATCTCCCAAAGCCTCAAGACGACACCGGAGGCTGCTGCTTTTGTTGCATGTAGTGAGACAGACCGTGGCAACCAGCGTGGTGGCAAAGAAAAACCGCGGTGCAACTATTGCAAAAAATTGGGTCATACCAGAGATGTTTGTTATAAGTTGAATGGATATCCACCACGTGACACGCGCGACAAGGAAGGAGAGCATCAGCAGCGAGCTCGTCGCCCTACCGCGAGTGAAGGCTCTTCTCGGGGACGTGATAGAGAGCCACGAGCAGCTCAAGCTGAACAGGAGAGGTCAAAAGCCCGGTCGCTGGTTTCATGTGGAGCCAACTCGAGCAACTCAAGGAGTTTTTCGGAAACTCGGGCATAGGAGCAACTGATCCAGCAACTCATCATGCAGGTATGATATCTATGAACACTGAATGGTTGCTAGATTCTGGTTGTAATGAGCATATCATTATGGACGATTCGTTGTTAATCAACAAAGTGAAGCATGAGAATGGTCATCCAGTTAGAATACCCAATGGTGCTAGCATTCCCGTAGCGCACGTGGGTTTTGTTAAGTTGCAGCCAGGGCTTGAGTTAAAGCGTGTTCTACACGTGCCGGAATTTCGCTGTAATTTGATTTCCGTAAGTCGACTTTCTAAAGAGAATAGTGTGGCGTTAATATTTCTGGATAATTTTTGCGTCATTCAGGACTTACTCTCCAGGAAATTGATTGGGAAGGGTGAGTTACGTGATGGCCTTTACTATCTGAAGTTGTTTGGAGTTGGACTAGTTCGATCGTGTGCAGCGACGCATCAAGACAAAATTCCTGATACGTTGTGGCACGCCCGGCTGGGGCATCCTTCCGCATCCAAACTTCAGCGACTCCAGGATGTTTTGTCTATTTCTTCAGTTTCAAATAAAGCTTGTGATTCTTGTACTAGGGCCAAACAAACTCGACATCCCTTCTTTCCAAGCACGATTCGGACCAAATAGTGTTTTGAGGTGCTTCATGTTGACATTTGGGGCGGTTATCACACCGCGTCTCTTAGTGGTGCACACTATTTTCTTACTATTGTTGATGATTACAGTCGTGGAGTATGGGTCTATCTGCTTCGTTTTAAATCTGAGGTTGGGCGTTATTTGATGATGTTCACCCAATTAGTTCGCAAGCAGTTTGGGATACGCGCCCAGAAAATTCAGGCCGATAATGGCCATGAATTTAATACGCTTACTTTGTAGAGGTTTTATGATCATGAAGGCATCATATTGCAGACTTCGTGCATCAATACTCCGCAACAGAACGATGTAGCGGAACGGAAGCATCGTCATCTTTTGGACACTGCACGAGCATTGCGTTTCCAAGCATCGCTACCTCTCCATTTTTGGGGAGAATGCTTTCTCACGGCTGCATACTTGATAAATTGCCTACCCACAGTGGCCACTGATCGCACCCCTTTTGTGGTCTTATTTGGCAAACCTGCTCCATACTCTCATCTTCGTGTTTTTGGGTGCCTTGTTTACGCAAAAGACACACATGCTTCCCTCGATAAATTCGCAGAAAGAGGACGGGCTTGTGTGTTCATTGGTTATGCCTCCAGTCAGAAGGGTTATCGATGTTATGAGCTTAGCATTCGGAAGATCTTGACATCACGGGATGTTCAATTTCATGAAACTCGGTTTCCTTTCCAGCTTGCTGCGTCCTGTGAACTCCACTGGATACCTATACCACACTTATCGTCGTCTGCTGCAGACATTGCCGACGAAGACTTGCTCAAGGATTTTGGGCCGACTAGTCTGGCCCGTGACTCGGCACATCTCGAGCCCAACTCCCCTCGCTCACCCGCTTGCCCTGCGGCCACAGATCCGCCAGCCGGGTCCCCTGTTTCGGTCTCACCTGACCCATCACTGCCGAGCTCGCCTGAGATCTCCCCGATTGCCCCGGCCCAACATGCGCCTTCTCCCTCTCAGCACGTCCCACGACGAAGTGACAGGGTGCGCACACGGCCCAAGCATCTGGATGTTTATGATACTAACTATGCTCCGCATGGCAGTCCTCCTCCGACCTCTCAGGGAAGTACTTCGTCTACTGTTACTTACCCTTTGTCTGCCTTTGTTTCCTATGAGCATTTTAGCCCCACTTATAAATCTTTCTTGGCTGCAGTTACATGCACCGACGAACCCAAGACTTTCCAAGAGGCGTTCGCTGATCCTCGTTGGTGAGAGGCCATGCAAAAGGAAATTAATGCCTTGTATGCCAATGGCACATTGATCCTCGTGGAGCTTCCTCCTGGCAAGCGCACCATTGCGGCAAAATGGGTGTTCAAGATTAAATACCATCCCGACGGCACTATTGAGCGGTATAAGGCACGACTAGTGGCCAAAGGATACACGCAGATTGAAGGGATCGATTTCCATGATACGTTTGCTTCGGTAGCAAAACTGGTCACTGTCCGTTGTCTTCTTGCCGTCGCAGTCAGCCGTGGGTAGTATCTCAATCAACTCGATGTTAATAACGCTTTCCTTCATGGTGACCTTGAGGAGGAGGTTTACATGAAGGTCCCGCCATGCTCCTGGTGACACTAGAGTTTGTCGTCTTCACAAGTCTATCTATGGACTGCGACAAGCTTCACGTAACTGGTATCACAAATTCACTACTGCACTTTGTTCCCTGGGATTTCGATCCTCTCCTCCTGATCATACCCTGTTCACTTTTCGGCGGGGGAGCACCTTCGGGGTAGCTCTCATTTATGTTGATGACATCATCTTGACCGGGAATGATTTCCCCTTTATTACCAAGGTTAAGCGTTTCTTGGATGCTAAGTTCAGCATTAAGGACTTAGGCGATTTGAGATATTTTTTGGGCATGGAGTTTGCTCGTACTCGGGATGGTGTGGTTCTCTGTCAGCGCAAATACACCCTTGACATTTTGGAGGACGCGGGAGTAGAAGGAGCTCGCCCGAGCGCTTTTCCCGTTGAACAAAATCACCACTTGAATCGTCCACCTTGTGATGATGACCTGCTAGCTGCTCGTCTCGTCGGACGTTTACTCTACCTTACTGTGACTCGCCCCGACATCACCTATGTTGTCAACATTTTAAGTCAGTTTGTCAACGCACCCAGTCAGTCTCACATGGATGTGGCTATTCGTGTTTTACGCTACCTCAAGACGTCGCCAGGACAAGGTATTGCTTTTCCCACCACCAATGATTTGACTCTCACTGCTTACTGCGATGCAGACTGGGGGGGATGCGAGCACACTCGTCGCTCTACCACTGGTTATTTTGTCTGCCTTGGTGCTTCACCCATCTCCTGGCGCACCAAGAAACAAAAGGTGGTTGCCAGATTGTCTGTAGAAGCCGAATATCGCGCTATGGCCAGCACGGTGAGTGAGATCATTTGGCTCCGGTGGCTTCTGGCTGAACTAGGAGCTCCTCAACATGGTTCGACCCCGCTCTATTGTGATAATCGGGCGGCTCTTCACATCGCCGCCAACCCGGTTTTTCACGAGCGCACCAAACATGTTGAGATGGATTGCTACTTCGTTTGAGAACGCGTTCACTCTGGGGATGTCTTGCCCCTGAAGATCAGCTCACATCTACAACTCGCTGATATCTTCACCAAAGGCCTGGGTGCTGATTTTTTCTGTTTTTTGCTCTCTAAGCTGTACGTTCATAACCTTTACGCTCCAGCTTGCGGGGGAGTGTTGGACATGCTGGCCTAGCATGGTGACGATTCCACTCGGCCCACGTCCATACCACCTCGGGTTGGACCTACTGTGCATGTTTCCTTCTCGGGTTTGACTTCCGTATCTAGGAAAGAGAATGCACCTACAGGAACCCTAGTAGCTGGTCAATGGGATTCCTATATATATTGTAAACGGCTTCTGCCGATGATAATCAATATGGAATAACAAGCAGTAGCCGGAGAGTTTTCAGCTCTCCCGTGGACTAGTAAAAAAAAATATGGGAAAACCACGCTAAATCGCTGTCTCCTTTAGTTTTCTTCCGCAGATCGCGTACTATTTCTTAAGCCACAAAGCTCCTGGAATAGGACAAACAGCAAAAGATAGTCCTGCAATTATTCAACGGCACCTTGGGTTCCAATCTAAAGCAGAGGGTCAAAAGAATCTTGAGATTGAAGGTGAGTTCTTTGAGCCTGAGATTGAAATGAAACTCTTGAATGATCAAAAGAATGTTCACGAGCAAAGAGTTGAGAATTATGTTGAGATGAAGCGATGGCGGCGGCTGCTGCGGGAGCGGAATTGGGAGATGAGGGTGGAGGATGAGATGGCGGGTTTGCTTTTGTTAAGTGGGTTTGGTTTGGTTCTTGGTCGGGTTGGGTTTAGTGACATGGCGGGTTGAGTTTGACCATTTCTGGTCTAAAATGTTGTTGACTAGGCACTCTTGTTAGCCATGTCAGCATATAACGGACTTTGTTAACGAAGTTGGACGGAGACTAACGGAGAGTGACTAAATGTGGCCTATTTAAGTAATTTGAGTGATCAAAATTGATATTAATTTTTTTAATGACTAAACATGTCACGATATAGTAATTCCAGTGACCAAATATTGTTGTAATTAAGTTAGTTTTATATAATCATTTAATCCATTGTATTAAACTGATGTAGTAGAACACTAATTTTTAGGTGTTATCTGGCCAGAATCTTTAGAGAGGATCTGATGGGAATTAGCTTCCCTCGTCTTTTTTTTTTTTGACAAAAGATAATCTTCATTGATCAGAGAAATAGATAGTTACAATCTGGACAAAAGCCAGGCACTAAAATCAACAGAACGACTCATGGCCAGGTAAACAGAGAGAGCTTTTCTAGCCACCAAATGGGCTACCCTATTACTACGCCGACCTACAAATCGCACACTAAACCTTGGGTGACAAGCAAACAGATGAACAACTTCCGCTAGAACCGGCCCCACCCTATTATCCCTGGTGTCCGCCTGGTTGACTTTGTCGATAATAACCTTAGCATCCCCTTCAAAGCATACCTCAGTGATTCCCCGATCTAGACACCACACCACAGCTTCCCGAAGGGCCATCATCTCCACCACCATTGGATCCTCAATACTAGGAAATTGAAACCCTACTGCCACTAGGATTTCCCTGGATGGGGTCAGAATAACCATGCCCCCCGCCGAAGGAGACCCCCTTCTAGTGGCTCCATCCCACATACACACAAGCCTATCCTCCTCCCCCAGGGCAATTGGGGACTGGGCAATGCCATCAGCAGCAACACCCCTATCCCGTGGTAACCGACTCCATTCCTCGCACTGCTGGTTATACTGGCGCATCAACGCTTGGAAGTCAAACTGCTTCCCCTCAAAGACGACCCAATTACGAGACCGCCATATCCGCCAGAGCAACGCAACCACTGCCATGAAGGAGGAAGGCTCCCTTAGAACAGACATCAACCGCTTCAACCAGAGAGGGAAAGTGTGTCTGGGTAACCCCTCACCTAGAGCCTCCAACCCCGAATAATCCCACATAGCCCTCGCCACCGGACAATAAAAGAATAAGTGTTCCATAATCTCTGGCGCATCCCAACAAACCGGGCACCTAGGTAGAACCTGAACCCCCTTCTCAATGAGTGCCTCCGTCGTTGGAAGGACACGATTAAGGATTTGCCAGACAAATACCTTCAACTTCGGAGGAATATTAGCTTCCCAAAGCTTGATCCAACTCTGTTTGTCCATCCAACTAACTTCCGCCCGCCAACCATCCTGCCGTTTATCCAAAGTGACCGCTAAGTGATAAGCTGATTTCACAGTAAAAACCCCATCAGCCGTTTCATGCCAAATCAGCTTATCCTCCACTTGCAACCTTGGTAGAGGAATAGATCTGATGGCACGACACGTAGGGGGATAAAACCACTGGCTAAGCTTTTCGTCGCACCACCTGCCTCCCCCATGGGTCATAACCTCGGAAACCTTTGGGTCCTCCTCCAGCAGCACTCGAGGGTTATATCTCGGAGGATCCAGATGCAGACTTGGGATCTAGTTGGAAAGCAGCAGGGAGGCCTTGCAGCCATCCCCAATTTTCCATCTCAACCCCGCCACTAACAACTGACGGCCATACAAGATGCTCTGCCACCCCCACGATGGACGAGAACGAGCAGTAGCCGAGAGGAAATCCCCCTGAGGAAAATACTTCCCTTTGTACACCTGGGCCAGGAGTGAATGGGGGTCCTGCATGATACGCCACCCCACTTTGGCCAACAGAGCCTGATTAAAATGCTCAAACCGCCTAAATCCCATCCCACCATCATGCTTACTATGACACATATGCCGCCAGGAAATCCATCGAATCCGCGGATGACCCTCCTCCGCCCCCCACCAAAACCGGGCCACATGCTTGTCGAGTAATCGACACAGGGAGAGAGGCAGCTTGAAACAAGACATCACGTGCAATGGCAAGGCCAAAGCCACAGCTTTGATCAAAGTTTCCTTTGCAGCCCAAGACAGCGACCTCTGCTTCCACCCTTGAAGACGGTTTAGAAGCTTCTCCTCTAGCTACCGGAAAGTATCCATCTTTGACCGGGCAATCAGGGTGGGTAGGCCCAGGTACTTATCATGGACACCCACCGCCCCCACCCCTAAAATTGCAGCCAGGAACTCTTGGTCTGCTGGATCAACGTTCTTGCTAAAGAAAACCGCCGACTTATCCAAGTTCACCCTCTGCCCACTCAGTTCCTCATACTCATTGAGGACCTCAATAAGATTTTCACATTCCTGTAAGGATCCACGCAGGAATAAGTAAGAGTCATCCGTAAAGAACAGGTGAGATATTCTTGGGGCCCTTGGCGCCACCTTAATTCCTTCCAACCTATTTTCCGTAACCGCCTTTCGCAGGAGCGCAGCAAAGCCCTCCGTACAGAGGACAAACAGGATAGGGGATAGGGGATCCCCCTGCCGAAGGCCCCTCGTGGAGTCAAAATAGCCAGACGGGGTACCGTTCATTAAAACTGAGAAGGACGCTGACCGGAGACATTCAGAGATCCATCCCCTCCACGTCGAGTTAAAACCCATCTTTTCCAGAACGGCAAGAAGAAAGGACCACTCAACTCTGTCATAGGCCTTTTCCATGTCAACCTTTAGAGCCATAAATCCTTTCTTCCCTCGCGTCTTGATTTTCAGGTAATGCATTAACTCATGCCCGAGGAGAACGTTTTCCACAATCTGTCGCTCACGAATGAAGGCATTCTGACCCTCCGAGATAAGAAGCGGTAAAAAATCCGCCAGCCGCTCAGCCATGATCTTGGTAATGATCTTATAAACGAATTGGCACAGACTGATTGGGCGTAACTGACGCATAGATTCCACATTATCAACTTTGGGAATCAAAGTAAGCCACGTGTGATTAAAACTACGGAGCAATTTGCTAGTCGCAAAGAACGAGCAGACCGCGTCAATCACCGAAGGCCCCACAATGTCCTAGAAGGATTTAAAAAATTTCCCTGTGAACCCATCCGACCCAGGGGCCTGCTTGGCTCCCATTGCAAACACCGTTTTACGAACTTCGCCGGGTAGGACTGGAGCCGTTAATCTGGCATTCATCTCAGGTGTCACCTTCTGGGCAATAGGCAACCCAGCCAACCTTTCCGTCATATTGGAGACCAGATTCTCCGATGAGAATAGACTGGTATAAAATTTAGTTGCCAAAGACGCCTTCCCAGGTTCATCCGTGACCCAATCCCCATTCTCATTGCGAAGCCCAGCCACAAAGTTCTTCTTACGACGCGTCTTGGTCACCGTATGGAAGTAAGAAGTATTCTTATCCCCCTTCTTTAACCAGGTTACCCGTGACTTTTGTTGCCAATAAATTTTTCAGCCTCCCATTGCCGATTAAGCTCAACTTCCAGGTCCCGAATCAAGTCCCAATCAATAGGGTGAATGAGCTTAATCCGGTCAATTTCATTCTGGAGAGTATTAATATTCCTCAGGGAGTTGGTGGTCCCTGCCCTACTCCAGTCATACAACAGATGACGAAGCCTTTTAAGACGTTCCCAAAGACGGAACATTGGGGTACCCTAGATCTCCTCCTGCCAAACATAGTGCACCATGGCCCGAACTTCCGGATTATCCGCCCATCGAGCATCAAATCGAAACAGAGGACGACTATAGCGAGTATACGGTTTATCGGAGAGCAGGAGAGCCCGATGATCGGAACCCTGGTCCGTAAAATGTTTCACCAAGGTATCAGGGTACCGATCAATCCACCCTTGGGAGCATAAAGCCTTGTCAAGGCGCTCACGGATACAGGCCGGACCCATCCTCTTGTTCGTCCAGGTGAATTGATCCCCTTGATACCCAGGGTCATGAAGACCTAAATAATGAATAAACTCACGAAGACTCTCTGACTGAACCGGGTTCCACGGGTTTCCCCCATCTTTTTCATGCCCGTGGAGGATCGTATTGAGGTCCCCAATTACCACAAAAGGGTGCCGAAGGGAAGCACAAACCGCAGAAAGCTGGGCTAACTGGGTATCCCTTATGCTAACAATGCAACTAATGTAAACGCAAACCACGAAATAAGAGAAATTTCCTTCATTAATTTGAACACAAATACAAAAATCAGAATGATAAAAGACTGAAGCCTTAACCTCGGGGGCCCAAGCTACCACTAGACCGCCAGATGCATCAATCGCATCCACAAAAAAATACTGAGAAACATCAAAACCTAACCCCCGCAAACGACGGGAAACAACACGCCGGTTCGATCGTGTTTCAGAAAAAAAACACAAGATCCGGTTTATTCGAACGAACTAAACCTACTGCAGATTGGAACGTGAGGGACGGCCCAATTTCCCTCACATTCCAGGCAAGAAGCCTCATTTATCGGACTGGGGCCATTCATGGCTGGCTACCTCCACCATTTCCGGGTTAACATCATCTTCCACAATCAATTTTTTGGATACCGGGGGGTCATCCCCCTTCTCACTTGGCCTCCAATGGCCTCTTACGAGTCACCCGAATAGGTTCCACCAAATTCGAGCCATATTCATCAAATCCCTGGACAATCGGCGCATCCCCTATCTCCGGAACGCAATCTGCGGCCCCAGCAATGATCCTCGACCCCCCAATCATCCCGGTGTCATCATTGGGTTCGCCACCAGTCTGGTTAATGGACAGCCCAGACTCAAAGGCTGCCACCACCTTATTGACATGCCCGCAGGATATTGGGCCACACGGTATAGGTTGACGGGCCGAGGCTCTCCTCACCACTTCAAATCCCTGAAGGTCCTCATCTGAGGAGACAGCCGAGCCCATATCACCTTGGGGGGTTTGGGCCGAAGTGGGCCTGCTGCCAATCGATCCGCCTGTAACTCCGCCTCCCGCTTTTCCTCCTCCGCCAAGGGAGCCGTTGCCGATTGAGAGCTCTCTCCTTTAAGGATGGGGCCTTGACCCAGCTTCAACGCCCCATTTCTCAGCCGCTGCTTGGGAGGGGTCGCCAGAGCCCCCCCCCCCCCCCCCCCCCCTGTTCCATCAACGCCGCCGTCTTCCTTGACCTGCCGGAAGTGCGCCGCGGCTTCGGGCCCTGTTTCGCAATCGGCTGTGGGAGCACAGCCTCCGATTGGTCCACCCCATGAGCCCTCGCCGGTGCTTGCTCCACTGGCCGGGCCAGGTCCACACCATCATCATCCAGGTCAGCATCTAGAAGAAGCCTTCTTCGTTGCGTCTGGATTTGCATCTCCTCCAAGGGAATGTCATCCTCCAATTGAGATGCCGGGCTGGGAACACCTACCACCGCCTGAGTCGCCGCCGATCGCACACGGTCAGGGGTGACGGAAGCACGATCCCCCATCTGCTGTGGAGAAGCAGCCCGTGCCCTGGCGACTGTCGACCCCTTCAGTGTCCGCTTGCCCTTCCCAAACTGAAGCTTAGGAGGTTTCTGGACTACAAAACCACGAGGGCTAAGCCTGTGCATCGGTGGCTATTTCTCATCAAGGGAACCACATGGAATAGCCCTGGAAATCTCGGGGATTCCCTGAGCAGAGCTTCTGCCCACAGTCTCCCGTTTGGCGGCCCTAATTCCCCCGACAGCCAAAGCTTCCTGGGCAGCCGATTCCGCCCCATTCTTCCCCCCTACTTCGAGCCCTGCTCCTGGCGGTTCACCCACACCGGATTTCTCCCTCCCCTGAACTGCTGATCCTCACCATCCTCATCATAGATTTTGCGGCCCACCTTCTTAGTCGCCATATGGGGTCCGAAGCGCTCTTTCCTGCGCGGTGGGTCAAAGGCACATTCCCGCCGAGGGTGACCCACTCTGCCGCAGTGGTAGCAAAAGCTCGGTAGGAATTCGTATTTCAGGCTAACCCAAAACCCATCCATGTCCTCACTTAGCGCCATAAGCTGCGATCGAAGAGGTTTGGCAAAGTCAATGATGGTTCGAACTTTGATAAAACGCTCGCCAGAGTCTTTACAGGAAAAGACGCCCACTTCCTGAACCTGCCCAATAGTTGCGGAGACCATTTTCCGTCCAAAATTCCTGGTACAGCAGTCATCATTCACCCCCCATAACTGAACACGAAATGGGGCGATTGCCATATCCTCGTAGATAGCCTTGGTGATGACAGGTACCCATGGTCGCAAGGTGAGCAGCCGGTCTTTGATCACCCATGGGTTGCGTGAGAGTGCCCATTTCTTTGCTTCTTCATTCGGCAACATGATCTCAAGCAAATCCATCCTAGTCCTGGAGACTTTCAGGTGTCCCTTGATCTGCCAAGCCGCCACCAAAGCATCCCTAATCTCCGCATTGGTGAACTGGTCACTGGAAAACAGTCTGCCAAGGAGTGTCCGAGATGCACGTACTTTGGTCGATTGTACCTCCCCCAACGAGAATTGAACCACTTGATCCTCAGACACATGAGCCATCATTTTCACCTGGCAGACAGAGGGATGATTAAGAAGCAAATCATTAGCATAAATACCACACCCTGGCGACTCCTCTATCCATGGCTGGACCTTCAAGAGATCCAGTGGAATAGGCCGCGTAACAGGTGAATGAACGGGGGGAATGAGATAAGGAATATCAAACATAGGCCCAGCACTCTCCATTCCAATACCGGAACACAAGGTCAGCGTCTCAGTTTGCACACTCGACTGCTCTGCCTTGCTGCCACTTTCACTTAGTTGCTGGGAAATGGGACGTGCTGGGAACTGAACCATCGGGTTCACTTTTATGGCTAGGAGACTCACAGATCTCCTTTCACCAAATTGAGTTAGAGTTGAATTAGGAGTTCTGCCTGCCAAGAGATTCGAAAGAATCCTATTCCGGCCAAACCCGTTGTAACCCAACCACCCAAAGATTGCGGGATTTTTCCGATTGCTAACAGCCCGGGTACGCGCAATCCGACTTCCCCGGGGATGGTATCCGACCCACCGCGGATCCGGGAACAGGAAACCACCGGCCGCGCCACTGGTCCACCCTCGCCCCTCCGTCCTCGCCGACCAGGTTTCCACCGGCGGTCGGGGGATCATCCTCTTCCACGGGCCATTTACGATAAACTGCTCCAGCTGATTGATTGCAGCCGTTTCTGAGCACGCTGAAACATAATTAACTTTTTTCACTCCCTCCATGGTTAACAGCAATTCATCGCCTTCCATTTCGGCAGGAGAGGGAAGCCAGAAAATCCAGCCCCTCGACGAACGATTTCTGGGTTTTTTCACCCTTTTGCCCAGAGGGATTTCCAATTCCTCCCTCAGGTGGTAGCTCTTGCGTTTTGGCAGAATCCTAGCTGCGCGCAGCCCTGTCTCCGTGAGGAAATGATCCTCAGCATCATTGGCAGTTTCTCGAGGTGAAAACCCAGCTCGAGACCGACCCAGCGCTTCCTCGCCTTTCATGGGTCGTACCGCCCCTAACTTGCTACTGGCAGGGCCATTTCGACCACCGCCCTCTGCCCCAAGCATGGATTGACTCCATAAGTCCTCCTGATTCTCCAGACTGATGGCGAAGCACACATAGAGGAGATGAAGAAGACGATCCCCTAGCCACATTGACAGAGCTAGGAGAGAGGAGAGAGCTCCTCTCATAATTTTTTTTTTAAGGTTTGTTTAATGACAATTAGAGCTCCTCTCATAATTAGCTTCCCTCGTCAAATGCAGCAAGATAGGAATAATTAAGCTTGTTCTTCCGTGTCTATGGCAGGGCTTTTAGCATTTTGTTTTTAGCCTAGTTACTTTGCCTTGTTTACCCTGGCTGTTTTTCTAGCCTCCATTTAATAAAAATAAAAATAAAAAAATCATTGTGCTTAAAATTTTCAAATATGACTATGGTTCTGATTCTCTAGGATAGCAGAGCAAAGTGTTCGTCTGTTTCCCTGTTTTACTGCAAATTTCTAACCAAATCCAAACCATTCTAGCTGGTTCTGTTTTTCTGCTATTCTTTCATTTTCATATACGTCGAAAACATAAAGAATTAATTAATCGATAGCTAGGCGTAAATTAATTAATTAGTGAATTGCTTGTTGTTTAGTCAAAGATAGTTATTCCGCCTGCAATTTTCCCCAGTCCTGTCGGTGTCGGTTTAACAAATAATTGAAGACTGTTGCAGTTCGTGCCGAGTCCTGTCCTTTTCAATTTTCATAGTTGCCATCTCAACCAAAACGGTAACAAACAAAAAGTGAAAACAACGTTGAAAAGTGAGGCGATTGATTCACTTGGTTGATACAGCTAATTCACTCGGAGATTCAATGGTTTATTTATTATTTTCGTGAACTCTTATTTGATCCATTTTCTTATACTAAGTCATTTCAATTTGCCTTTTCGATTTAGTTTAGTGTTTAATATTTGATGAGATATAGAATCGATGACATTTTATGTTAATCTTAAAAATAATTGAACAATGACGGAAGTAAAGACCCTTATTGAAAACTTAATTTTGTTAAAAAAATTGATCCGGATGAGTTGATTGTTTCATTGTCTAGTATGATGATGATGAGACGATCCTTGTGCGACCGCATGTTGTTGAATTGATTTGTAAAGTGCTAATATAGACATTGTTCGAGTTTTGACTTCCATCGGGGCTATAATAATCACATACATTAACTTGTAAAAAATGAAGAGAGTTAACCTAATTGTTTGGTATGATCGCAAAGACCCATGTCCGAACGCATCTTACCGACGCATTGCCTTAATGGTTTACGCATTATTTGGACTTTAACTTCTAATCCCACTATTTATTTTTGTTATCCTACATTTGCTCAATCAAGAAAAAGACCAAGTTGTTTAATTAACGACAATCACTTCTCTTTTCTCATATCATATCCAGAATAGAGGTATTAATGCAGTGTATTTATACTCATACAAGTTGTTAAGTTGCAATTCCACAATGTCAATTTCTCTTTCGAAAATGAATTATATCTCTCCAATTCGTACTAACTAGTCGATTCACACCTCAAATGACAACCCATTTTCCCCACGTGGCAGCAAACTATTGCTTGGACTATTTTTTGAAACCATTACGGGCAACAACAAGATTCAACCAAACCAAGCTCTAACGGCACGGCAACACGCTCCCCATATTCTTTCCATTAGCAACGAATAAAGAAATAGTTGTGCTATTCTATATCCACTAACAATTGAATCCAAAACACTAATCCTAGTCTCTAGTTACTAGTTAGTACTTAACAAGGGATAGGAGCTTAATTAATAAAAGGAAACTAAAGTATGTAGGAAATAGTTTAAAGGATATTCATGTGCAATGACTAATATAGCTAATCCATAATCACCAGTTTATTAGGAATATTCATTTCTCTAGGTACAGGCTTCCAATATAATTGTGATTTCCTAAACTAATTTGTTTGTGTATGAATTCCATAACTAATTTAAAAGTTAAACAAGGAATTCGATGGGCGATTCTATAGTAAGATATTGTGATGAGCTGCTTTTATAGTCATAATAGCTAATGTAATTCGATTGAGATTGGATAAATATAAACCAATGATATATGTTAGATTAAATAAAAAAGTAATTAAGATCGAACTGTACTTATAATCTTATTGCGATTATTATGAATGATAATCGAGTGGCAAGGGATATGAACCACCGATCTCATATCTGCCTTGTCTGGAGTACACACTATGTATTTTGTTAAGGCATCGTTGAGCCTTTTATAATATGTGATTTGAAGAAAATGTGGATTTGACCCAAAAAAAAAACACCTTTCGAATAAATAAATAAAAAAGAGAAAATGACATGATTTGAAAACGGAAAATTATTTGAAGTGACGGTTTTACTTAATTCTAAGTTTCTAACTATATAATCGTATGCGAATTTTTAGTGAGAATTCGAGATAGAGCTGGTCGAGATAAAACAAGATTGAGTTAAGCAGGCTCAACAAAGGACCAGTCGAGTTAGGTCAGCTGGAGCATATCACGGTGATATTGTCATTCATAATTAGTGTTGACAAGGTGAGAATGTTAGGTGGTTATCTCTAGGTAGCACTCTCGGTCTCATTTCAAATCCACGACCCATTACCCATTGTTTAGAAATTCTAGGCAAGGAGGTGTTAAGAGAGTGAAGAGGCAGAAGAATGATGAGAGAACGTGGAACGATCAATTGTATCATAGGAAAAGAATAAAGAGAGGTACAGACTTATTTGGATATAGAAAAGAACAAAAACATTTGAAACGACAAAGTCTTGCTAATACAATTGATACAAGTACGATAAATGAGGCTATCATTACCGAGAAGGTCCCTATCTCATCAAATTAATATTTCTTTAAATGTATCTCATCAAGTACGATAAATGTTTGTCATATCGAATAAGAAGTGTATTGAGTAAATATTAACTAAACACAAGATAACACATATCAATTTTCTTTTATCCTCCATACTTGGTATTAAACCCAATGGAAGAAAAAAATTGAATCCAAAGAATGGAGCCTTGGCATGGAGGTATAATTTTAGGCTAAATTTTGTTGTATTTCCTTATTAATCCTCTCAAAACCAAAAGGGCTAAAAGAAAAAAAGGCAAGGAGCTAGCACATGTCAGGTAGCCGTTGAGCCGCACACCAGCAGAAGACGCGAGTAGTACCCGACTTTCAATTCAATCTCCCAGAGAGAAAGAGATCGGACGGCCGCGAGGAACTAGCCGTTGCTTTTGAAAAAGAAAAAAAAAATTTGCGAAGGCTCTCTTTCTGGACAATATATCCGCTGTCTGACTCCTGTTAAAATCCTTCTTTCTTTATGAGTTTTCTCGTCCCTTTCGATTCTCTCTACCCTTCGTATTCATTTCATCTGCTACCCAGAAAAACACAGATCGAGAACCCACAGTGAGAGATAGAGAGAGAAGGGGCGTATTTGATGTGACGGAGTTGTGAGAGAAAGCCCTCTCTTCTCTCCTCTTCCTGAATTTCTTCGATTCCATTAACCGAATTGGAGGGATCTCAAAGGGTGGAACTTTCAGAAGTGCAGTTCTTTGATCGGAAATCTGAGAAGGATTCTGTTGAATTTGAGAGGTGGGTTTTGTTTGTATGGTCTTGATTCTTTGTGGGTGTTCTTTGATTTTTTTTTTTTTTTTTTTTTTTTTGAATCGATGGTTCCTACTGAAATAGTAGGGAGGTTTTCTGATTCCTTTGTGTTCTTCCTTTTCTTTTGAAATAGAGAATCGATAATGGCTGGATCAGACGAGAACAATAACCAGGGTGTGATTGGACCTGCCCCTACTATGCAAGGTATAAACCGACGGAATCCAAACCTGTTTCGACTCCAATACGAAATTTTCCAATTGGGGGGTTTGACTATGGATTTATTTGACTTCTTTATTTCTAGTGGGTCTTCGCGCCGGAGTCGGGAAATTGCCGGCGGTGGCCGCCGCAGGAGGGAATCGTCGGGCGTTGAGTGCCCTCAATCGGAATATAATCGGAGCTCCGACTTACCCACCTATGTAAGTTCAATTAGTTCTCTAAGTTAAAGAGTGATACTTCTAATCACCGTAATCAGTTGGGAATCTTTACGTAGTTGCCTGAATTGCCTTTCTTTTCCCTATAGTAAGCAATGTGATAACAAGAATCAACCTGTCCATCGTCCTATCACTAGGTCAGTACAGCAACCAAATCCCTAGTTTTTTGCCTGGTTCAAATTTGGAGTTCTTCTGCTTTCAAGGGTTCTTTTGATTGTATAATAATAGTGTTTACTGTGGGTCTTTTGCCCCGTTCTTTTTCAGGAGATTTGCTGCACAACTAGCCACCAAGCAAGATTCTAAGCCACAAGTGGTAAAGAATTAGTTATGTCAAGTTTTCTGTATGATGAATGATTTCACTGAAGTGTTTGTAAATCCAAAACAAATGTTGTGTGAACAGGAACTGAAACATGAATCACAAGACATCTCCATCACTGATGCAGAAGAAGAAGACTTCGCATTCTCTGAACCAATGTTTGTACAACACACTGAAGCAATGCTGGAAGAGATTGACAGAATGGTAAACAGTTTGAGAGGTCTTTCATCAATTGTTTCGTTTGAGGAAAGGTTTTTATTCATCATCTCTTAATGTCGATTTGGTTGATTTCTGGCAGGAAGTGGAAATGGAGGATGTAGCTTCTGAAGAAGAAGAAGGACAAGACTCAGTTGTAGATATAGATGCTTGTGACAAGAACAACCCACTTGCTGTGACTGAATACATCAACGATTTGTACACATTCTACAGGAAATCTGAGGTTACAAGTGCTGTCTCACCGCACTATATGGCAAACCAATTTGATATCAATGAAAGGATGAGAGGCATTCTCATCGACTGGTTGATTGAGGTAATTTGGTTACGCATATTGGAAGATGACATATTCTTACCTTCACTTTGAATGGATGGATCAAACTGACTAGATTTGACTGTCTGATGACTACAGGTGCACTACAAGTTTGAGTTGATGGAGGAGACTCTTTATCTTACTGTGAATCTCATTGACAGATTCTTGGCTGTTCATTCTGTTGTGAGGAAGAAACTCCAGCTGGTTGGAGTTACAGCCATGCTTCTTGCTTGCAAATATGAAGAAGTCTCGGTGCCTGTTGTGGATGATCTCATCCTAATTTCTGACAAGGCTTACAGTAGAAAAGAAGTCCTTGACATGGTAAATTTAGAATACAAGCAATTCAGTTTAAGATTGAAACTTGATCATCAATCTAATGAGAGTTTTGTGCCTTAATCTGTCTCCTGCAGGAGAAGTTAATTGTGAACGCCTTGCAGTTCAATATGTCAGTCCCAACTCCATATGTTTTCATGAAGAGATTTCTCAAAGCTGCTCAATCTGACAAAAAGGTTTGTGAACTTGAAAACCCAGATTCAAACTTTGAGGCCAGATTTAGTGAAATCTGACTGATTACTTATGGCATTTCCTAATGTGACAGCTTGAGCTTCTATCATTCTTCCTGATCGAGCTGTGCTTAGTGGAGTATGAAATGCTTAAATACCCACCTTCACTGATGTCTGCTGCTGCAATCTACACGGCACAGTGCTGCCTCAATGGCTCTAGCCAGTGGAACAAAACTCATGAGTGGTACACCAGCTACTCAGAAGAGCAACTTCTGTAAGTCCCCTTCAAAAAGAAAAAGAAAAGATTTATTCTTTCAATCATTCTTGAAAATCATGAATTGTTGGATGATGGTTCTTTACCCTCTCCGGGTTTTACAGGGAATGCTCAAGGCTGATTGTGGGATTTCATCAGAATTCTGGGACAGGGAGGCTAACTGGTGTCCACAGAAAGTACAGTACTTCGAAGTTTGGATTTGCTACAAGAACTCAACCTGCTAACTTCCTGCTACTCACGTAGAAGAAAGGGGGTGAGTTGATTTGGTTTGACTGAGATTCACTTGAGGATGAAACCTGCAACTGAAGTTGGGGGGAGTAACAAATTGACATGATCAGCAACTGAAGTTGCCTTTGGGAAGAGAACTATACTCTCTTCCTCTTGTTCTCTTTCATTTTCTTTGCTGAACTATTATTACTACATCCGATTGACCCTTTGGTCAATTTGTAATGGTATGTGGATATGTGATGGCATGGAACAAACAAAAACACAAGGCAAAATCACTGTTCTTACTTACTTTGCTCTTTCTCTTCAAGAGTGTTAGTGGAAATAATAAAATAGATAGTTTGGATTCAAGGTTTCAATTGTGCATTCCTTACTTCTGAGTCACTTCAGCGCCACCCAAGTAAAAGTCTTTTTTAACATTTACATGTTCATTCATTCGTCAGTCAGTGTACTGGTTTGCTATTAGGTGTGAATGTATGAGTAAAAGCACTTGTTTAGGTACTCAAATTTATGTGGAAAATTGTGGTTTAAAAGTTTACAGGAACATGTGATGCGGTCCACTATAATGCTCAAATCTTTGGCCTAATGGAATGTCAACATTTGCAAGTACCCAATTGGACAATTTTTCTTGAAATATCTGTCTTTCAGATTTCATCATTGATTTTAAATCTCTCCTCAATAGGAAATAATGGGGAAGATCATCACTTTTTAATTTTATCAACACACACATATTTTTTGCAATAACAACATCCATAAATTTTTACATTGTAATATTCAAACAACCCTTATAATATAATTTTTACATATATATAATTTAATTTCACTCAATTTAAATTATTAAACAATCTGATTAGATGCTAACATGATATATGCCAAATTCATACTTCAAATCAAACCACCCAAATATTACTATGCTTACCATTGCACTATCGTCTTCGAGTCTCTGCTAGAATATCATAATAGTTTTATAAATACTTTTCTCAAGGTCATATTTCATACATGTGGCTATATTTCGAAAGCAACTTATTCACATTATTTAGCTATTTAATTAGAACGAAATGCTGCGCTTCGCACCGAGGCTTTACATTGCTTTCTCAAACTATTACAAAGATAAAGAAATACGACCATTGAATGACTCATAGTGTACCCATGCAATATGATCTTCTATAGCTTGTTCCCAACCTGTAAAATGCAAATATTATAGTTGAGAAAATCAATTAACAAACAAAACCACAAAAGCAAGTTTCTGAGGCAAGTAAGTATGATATGTGCATGCTAATTCTCTCTTTTATTACAACTTGTTGGTAAAGAACTTTGAATTGATAGTGGAAGTGGCAAGCAACATAACCTGAGCGATCATGGTGCTTAGAAATAGAACAGTACAATGTAGATTGAAGTTGCTGACCAACTTCTGTCAAACCACAGACGTTGTAGACAAACAGTATATACAACTTCTAACTAATGATGCCTTCTAACTTGTAGAGAACACATTTCTACTTACAGACTATCCCGACCAAAATTATGAAATCATAGTTATGTTTACCATGGGACATATAACAAATATATCAACAGCCTAACCCGTTTATCCTTACATAATGTCTGAGTTTTGTCTTTACAGATTATCTCAGCTAGCAATTAATGCACACACTGACCCAATCCCATTGAACTCGTCAAGAAAATGGACGAAACCAAGTCATAGTGAAATCGGTTAACTTTAGCTGATAAAAGACATTCACCGGTGGAAAGCTACTTGATGATGAACAGTACTATATGATTATACTCTATATAAAAATCAAGCAAGGAAATATCCAAAACTCATATCCAGCTTCAAGGACAAATGTTCATAGTGCATAATGAAAGTGCTGATTTTTCATAATTAAATCAACCGGCATCAAGAAATTTGGACTCTCAAAGTTTACCTGAATCATTGCAGCCTTTATATTATTATTATTATTTTTTTTTTAACAATTGCAGCCTTTATATATTGCCTCTCTTCTTGTTCAGTTCAAAGACGACAAAATTCCTTTTATTAAGTTCCTATTTCCAAACAACAATTATATTATCTTATTCAACTGATGCAGGGATCTGGTTGGCATAGCAACACTATGATGGTCACAACGTAGAAATTGCAGAATTTAGGATGTGATGATGCTTTCTCAAACCCACGAAGTTAAACTAAAATTGCATTGAAACGACAGAAATTGGTTTCCCATGATTCTTTCTCAAACACATATGTTAAAATTAAGCATATATTGAAGTCAACAATCCCAACATTGAAGTTGGTTTGGTGGTTCCACAAAACCAAAAAAATGAAAAATCCATTTAGTAGTTCCATATATAAAAACAACTATCATCTTCATTTCATTACTGGCACATTTTTCTTTCTTCAAGAAAAAAAGCTCGAGCTTTTATAGAAAGGTTTCCAAATGAAAAAGAAGACTAATTAAAACCCAACGTAAAGAGTGCATAGTGGAACTTCTGAACTTGATAATGAAAGCAGGGATCCTTAGCAATCAAACTGATCGACATGGGAAATTACCTGACACTAACACCAGCAGGAAAAAAACGAAAGGAAAGTTTGAGTAGAGTAAATCCAAGGCTGGACAAACCGGCGGTTTTTTGTTCCTCTTCCCAGATTTATGTTGTTCCAATCATCTGGCCTGCATCCTTGTGGAAAACTCGATCAAATGCAGAGTTTATTTCACTCGTACAGGATCACCAATAGTAAGAAAGGAACATTATTGAATGTTTCATAACTTAAAAGAACATGATTCAGTCTTCCTTACCAGCTGGAGTTAGAGCACCCACGTTCATAAAAGACTGTCATGGGGATGATGATGATGAAGGAATCAACTTGTTCAACACCCCGGTCCCTCTTCGATAATATAGCGGCAGTGTTTTGGGTGCCTAAAATACAACAAACACACCATCAACCACCAAGACAAAGAGTCAATGACAAACATGATTTCAGGTTACGAAGGCAGACAAATGAGATTGACACAAAACAGTGACAGCGTGGATAATGGTCATGAAACTCTCATTAGACAAATGAGATTAACACAGACGAGGAGAGCATGATCGAGGTGAGTGGTATAATTTCCTGCTTCCTCTCCTCAATTTTCTTCTTCTTCTTCCTGCTTATTCTTCTTCAGATGAGGAAAATGGAGAGATGGAGATGGAGTGGTTTTTTTTTTTTTACAAATCGCACAGAAAATTCCATTACTTGTGGCAGAAGTCAAAGGTTACAAGAGAGGAGCAACAACATCTAGTACATGAATCCATTCATTAGGTAATTGTCTCTTTGCACAGGATCGAGCCACCCAATTCGCTTTGGAATTTCTTTTTCTGCTGATGAAGTCAAACCTGATGTCTGGGTGGTTGATTGAGAGATTCTTGATGCGGTTGATCCACCCTGCTGCCCGCCATAGCCAAAAATCCATTGGATTCGAGAGAGCTTTAGTGAGGGATAGGCAGTCAGTCAGGATCAGGCATGATGCTGAAAGCGCCACCGCCAAGCGTGCTCCCTCCCAAAGGGCCTTCGCTTCTGCTTCAAGTGGGGAAAAACAATGCAGGGACTCAGCTCTCCCATCACAAACCTGCCCATGGCTATTCGTAACAACGACGCCATATGCCGCCTCCTGAGAATCGCTAAAGTAGGATCCGTCACAGTGTACCTCAAAGTCATGAGTACTCGGCGGTGGTGAGGAGAGATCAGGGGGTGGGATGTGCTGAGCTTGGGGTGGCAGAGCACCTGTCTTTCTAGGGCAGGTGTTCCATTGATGGTGAGTAATATGTGCTCAGGAGGTGGTGATAGGGGGCCATGGTAGAATCCCTGAGAAGATCCGATCATTCCCGGTCTTCCAGGTCTGCCACATAAGGAAGATCACACGTTGAATGGTGCTGGCTGAGAACCTTGTTTGTAAGGAGGCAAGCCATTCCAGGATGTTCGTGAGTGGGGGTGGGCTAAACAGATCTAACAATTCCCGATTCCATCCTGTCGCAGCATGGGGGCAGAGGAAAAGGCAGTGGTGAAGAGATTCGGTTGGTAAGTTGCACAGAGGGCATGCTTTGGAAGTGGAGCATTTCCTTGCGAAAAGGTTCTCCTTCGATGCCAACGCATTCTTAGCACATCTCCATATGAAGAATTTCAATTTCGGAGGGAGAGACAAGCTCCACAGCCATTTCCATTTTTCCTTGGCCGCTTCTGGGAAAGGGTTCACATTTCCTTGGGGACCACGAGTTTGGTTATGGAAAAGGTGAAACGCTGACCTAACCGAGAAAGAACCTTGCTCCGAGAATCTCCATGCCCAGGAATCATTCATGGAAGTGGGTCCAATGGGTGTGGCAGTCGTGAGGAGGATCTCCTGTGGATCCAGAAATTGCTCCAGAAGATCAAACTTACATTCTCTAGTAATAGCATCAATGTAGAAGTCAGCCGAGGATGAGTCTGTGACTCTGCTAAAGATGAGAGGGCTTGATCGATCAAAACGCCACGGATCCTGAAACATCTTCGTTGTCTCCCCATTACCAATGACCCTGATCACTCCCTGTTCCATCCAATTTTTTGCTTCCCAAATACTTGCCCATATCTAGGATGCTTTGCTTCCCTTCTTAGCTGAAAGGAAATCCCCTCTACGGAAATAGATGCTTTTTAAGACCTTCACCCACAGTGATTCAGGGTTATTGAGAATTCTCCATGCTTGTTTTGCTAGCAGGGCCATATTGAAGATGTGGAAGGGTCTGAACCCTAAGCCCCCTTCCTCCTTGGGAGCATATAGAACGTGCCCAGCTCGCCAGTGAATAGATCTTTTTGCCATGTTTCCTCCCAGAAGAAGTTCTTGAGCATGGAATCCATTTTATTGGTGATGGAGCGTGGGAGGAGGAAGAGGCACATTATGAAAGATGGTAATGGTTGGAAGACTGCTTTTAGTAGTGTTTCTTTACCTCCTGGTGGGTGGGTGGGTGGGTGGGTAAGTACAGAAAAAGATGAATATGAGTGGACGGGAATAAACGTAGGTGAGAGATGCATCATGAAAATTTCAATTAAGCACATATGTATTCCAATATAAAGCTAAATTCAGCGCTTATGGGTAACACAACAAAGCCTAGAAAAAGGTAGGGTAAAATACCTCGGGTGCCACTTATGTTTGAGAATTGGGATCGTCATACCACTTAAGTTTGAATAGGGCGTCGGGTACCACTGAACTCTATTATATGTGCACCCGATACCACTTAAGTTTACTCATAAGTGCATTCCGTTAAAATTGAGAGAATATTCTTGGAATATTCTGTTTTCTAAATTTCATAATTGGTCCTTCTACTTTTTTATTGTAAAAAAATCATTTGGACTTATGAAAAACATCATTTTTTATTAGTTAGTTAGAATTCTCTTTTGAATACTTGATACCAAACCAATTTTTGAATAGAAAATTTAGAATCAATTATCATTATAATTATTTTCAATGACCATTATGTGTTCTAATAATTTAATTCTTCCATGCATGTCGTAACTAAACAATGTTGCAGCTTTTATAGTCATATTTCTTTTCTATATTTTTTACCGAATGTCGTAGCTTTTATATTTTATTTATTACTTGGTTACTTTCCATTTCTTTTTCGTTCTAAATTTTTTCAATTAGTGGAATATGCTTAATTCTTTCTTATTGTGTTCCAGTTATCCTTCTTTGATTTTGATGTATTGATAATCGATTAGGTTCTATTTTAATTATTTCTAATGGTGCTTCTAATTGAATTAGGGGTTTAAATGGATATTATAATATTAATTTAAATATTTATTATTCTTCTTGATATTTATTTACTATTTTTACTAGTTTATCTATTTTACTAAAAAAATTTGATTAATCATTCTAGTAATAATATGTTTAGAAGGTTTTCTAATTATTATATTAGATAAAACTTGTTGAAATATAGTTATGGATGTTTTTAAAATTTTTGGTTATCAAAAAGTAATTGAAATTTTGGGTTGGATGGAAAAGTAGACGGATGCACATTTTGACGACTTTAATGGTAACCGACGCCCTATTCAAACTTAAGTGGTATGTCTACACCAATTCTCAAACTTAAGTGGTACCCGAGGTATTTTACCCGAAAAAGGTATTAATCATTTAGGTAAATTTAGGTCGAATTAGATAAAATAGCGGTACTTTGAGTTTAACCGAGTTGAATTAATAAAAAGAGTGACCATAGAACCCTACATAACACTCAAAAATATAAAACCCAAAATCATTTGCAAGCCCGAAACCATGGAGAAAAACTCGTAAACGACTCTAAGCACGATCAATAAGCTAAAGAAAAAAATAATAAAAAGATCATGGAGAAAAACGACATAAAACCCAATGGGTGACCATAAACCCCACCATAAACCCAAATCATTTGCAAGTCCGACACCACAGAGAAAAATGGGTAAACAAGTTGAAGCGCAATTGATAAGTGAAAGGAAAATATACATAAAAAAGATAATTGGGGCAAGTAAAAGATATTAATCAATAAGACACTCTTACTTTAACCGAGTCGAATTTTTAAAAAGGGCGACCATAACACAAAACCATAAATCCCAAAATCATTTGCAAGGCCGACACCATAGAGAAAAATGGGTAAACGATTATAAGCACGATCGATAAGCGACGGGAAAAAAAATAAAAAGGTAAAATTAGGTTAAATAGTGACACGTTGGCTTTAACAGGGTCGAATTAATAAAAAAGGTGACCATAAAACTCAAACATAAATCTGAAAACCATTAAATCCAAAATTATTTGTTAGGCTGACACCAAGGAGAAAAGCGGGCAAATGACTCTAAGCGTGTTCGATAAGCGAAGGAAAAACCCAACATAAAACAAAAAACCATCAAACCCAAAATCATAATTGAAGGAAAATGTATTAATCATCAAGATAAAATTTGGCAGAATTAGGTCGAATAGGGAACTGTTGCTTTAAAAAAGATCGAATTAGGTCGAACACCCATTGATTTCAATTAACATAAACTAATTAATTAGAATCTTATTAATCTCAATTGTCATAAGTTAATCTTTATCCTTATCCTTATCCTTAATATTATAGGGATTCAAAAGCAAATTAGTGCCACATGAGCACTTGACTTGCTCTCAACCATCCACGATGGACAACTTTCAATTCTAATGAATGCAGTTTTTTTGCTTTTGCTTTAAATTATCAGCATTATCAATAAATGTCAATTAATTTAATGATAATGTTATCAATCTTTCGGTTTTCTTCTATTCCTTTTCCTCGTAACATCTCTCTCTAAATATAAAATCCAACATTGACATATAATAAAATAAACAAATTGGGTCAATCCCAATAAAAACAAACAAAGTTCTCTCCTTATTGCACAAAATTTTGAGATTTCTAACATTTCTCATCTCTATTTTGTTTGCATAAAGATACAATAAAGGATATAATAAGGCATATTGAGTTTTTCTTTGTTTGCTGAAGAATAGAAAGCGAGAGTTAGAGGAGACAACGATTTGACGGGGAAAAATTGAGTAGTAATTTATTTTTGGGTTGTTGACGAACAAAAACATTCATCTTATCTTTGCAAAGACGAAGCAAACCAACCCTAGGATTGTTGACTACTCCCTCTTCCCTTTATCCACAGTTGGTGGTTGGTCTCTATTTTTTCCAAAGATATGCGGCTACTTGCGTTCATACGACCGAGTTATGTTCTTCTGGCATCTGGTATCTCTTCCCATTATTATTTTAATTTCTTCCATATTACGGTTTGGGGTCATAAATTTTCCCACTCAATTCAACGATTGTATTTCTTCTTTGTACATGTAGTTGTTTTGCGATTCTCTATCCTGCCTTACACTTTTATGTAAATAAGTAATATGATTGGAAGGTTTAATTGACTTAGAGCATCTCTAATTGGGTTGACAAATTGATGGTTTTCCTTGGAGGCCTATGGCATCCCGATTCCTTAGCTACTGAATTAAAAAGTAGAGTTGTGTGTTTGTCACCTTACCAAACTCCATCGGATAATGTTTTTATGTTTGTTATGTTCATGAGTGACATTCTACTTGCTAGATATACATTGATGATCTTATCAATAAGTAATTTGTAGCAGAGGTTATAAGTAGAAGGGAATGTCTGTACAAATGGTTACCATGCTAATTACCAAACCAAACAAGCTAAAATTCTATTAACCATGGAATACAATGTCATAATCAAACCGTCCAAAATAAAACAACAACCAAATTAGCCAAACTAAATTTTAATTGGTTTGGTTAATTGGTTAACCAAATTTTCGATTAATGCATCAATTCACAATTTATATGACGAGGGGATATGTAGCTCTCTACTAAATATAAATTACATTTATATGCGGTTTACTTTGCTGAATATTATTTTAATATATTAGTGATGGCTGATATTTCTATATGTTGTTTGTTTCTCTATAACATTTCATAAGTAAATTAAAGGGTTAATAGCATTTTCTGCCCTTCTACTATTGTTAATTAACGAACGTGCCCCTCTGCTATATTTTTGCACAAACGTACCTTTCTATTATCACAACGTAACGAAGACACCCTTCCGTTAAAAATTTTATGAAGTGGCCATTAAGTGGTGTGAAAAATGACCCAATTACCCCTGAAACTGAAATTATAATTTAATTATGTTTATATGCCAATGGGATTACAAATCCCTAATCTAATTTCGTACGTCTCCTGAGCATCTTCGTCGGTCGAGCTTCCCACCCCGACGGCCATCTTCACCTCCGCCGTCCACCTTCCCAACCTGACGCCCACCTACGGCGCACTACAACTCCCTCGGCGCTAGCCTACAACCCACAGATTCTCAAGAAGCCGAATTCATTCCGGACATAATAATTGACCATTCCTCACCTCCAATTCTCAGTCATTCACAATTTACAACAGAAAACCCAATTTAGCCAAAAAATTTACAATACATCATAGCCTGAAATTCTAATACGTAAGTTCAAAATCCCCCATTCAAATGTTTGTCCAATTCATCCTAGAAAGCGTAGTTTCATTGAATCAGATTTATCATAGCAATCTAGATTTAGGGTTATAGAAAGTTTCACAATAAGCAAAGTGGAGGGGTGGGAATGTGGGACAAGAAATAGCTCTCAGATTTTTCAAGTATTGCAAGTGATGGAATCAGGCACAGATCGACGGAGTAGCGGTCGGGTTGACGGAGGAGGAGGAGCGGTCGGGACTCGGGACGACGGAGGAAGATTAGTGGCTGGGACGACGGACTCCGATCAGAAAGAGGGATAGTTGGCGCAGGAGTCTCTCGCGCGCCAGCTGGATGCCGGGAGTCTCTCGCTTCGAGGGTCGCGGGTGGCAGTCTCTCGCTGTCAGCTGGATGCGGGAACAAACATGTTTCTTCTAGTGTTGCGGCTCCAACTTCGTCGACAAAGAAGAAAGAATTAGAAGCGGTAGGGATTTCTCGTTAGGTGAAGGGGGATGGATGGGATCTTGGTATCGAATCACTTAGGGGTAATTGAGTCATTTCTCACTCCAATTAACGGTCACTTCACAAAAAATTTAACGGAAGGGCATCGTCGTTACATTGTGATACTAGAAGGGTACATTTGTGCAAAAATATAGTATAGCGGCACGTTTGTTAATGAGCAATAGTAAAGGGGCACAAAATGTTTATTAACCCTAAATTAAATGAGTAAGTAGAATATTGATGATGTCGATGATAATGTGATTCCTTGCTCTCTCAAAATTACACACACAACAAATATTGCAAAATAATAATGAGATTTAGGTCATAATTTTTTCGATTATCATGTACGAATACATCAGAAGGGAGAGAAAAGTTATTCACTTATTTTTATTTATTAAATATAATTTATTTGCTAATTTTAACATCTTCATTCGTTGACTTTAAATATTTGAACTTCTTTATCACTTTTGCGAGCTAAAAACCATCTCTTATTTTATATATCGCTCGATAAAAATCAACATGTGATCTAATTATTTCAATTTTTTGTGACTTTGACATTTAATACTTATATAGCGGGTTTGATACAAAATTATAGATCAATAAAGAAAGATATATAGAGAAATAAATTAATAAAATTTTTCATAATAAATGAAAGATATAAAAATGTGAAACAATAGCTGAAACAAGACAAGTGAGATTAACAATTTCATATATTATAGTGTAACATTCATGAACCATTAAAAAATTAGGATATTGCAAGGTAAAATAAATAAGAAAATCAAACAAAATACCCCACCCAAGGGGCGGGTAAAAAACTAGTTACTTAGAATTTTAATGACACCAAACTCTTACAACATCTTCTTCTCTTTTGTGTGATAGAGAGAGAGGAGATCTATGATAATTGAAAGGCAGAGTACATTATGAAAAGTGAGAGGGAGAAGTATAAGCACGTTGATAGAGGAAGGAGTGAGAGATGATTAAACAAATAATAGAGGGATAAATAAAGAATGTGAGAGAAAGAAAATCAAATAAAATGGCACTTAAATCAAATTTTGTCCCCCATTTTAATGTAATGAATTAACTAAAGATAGTGTAAAATTACAAAACAGTCACTTTGGTGATGTGACTCTAACCCTGTGTTCTTTTAGAGCGGAAAAGGGGGTGAGGGAAAGAATAGGGAAGAAAGTTGGAGTTTCAATTTACTTTCATCTATTCTCGAAAAAATAAACAGTGTAGAGAAAGGAAAATGGACAGACAATATACTGTGCAATCCACCCTTCTTTCTTATCCCTCAATGAACCAGAAACCTTCCCATAAACTAGAAATTTGATAGAATTTGCAAAATAAAAAGAAAAATTAATTAGAACCCCATTGAAAACAATCACAATGTAGCCTGCCTTCACATTATTTTTTTATTAATTAAATTTCTGAAAATAATGTCATTTTTTATTAATTAAATTTTCTAAAATGATCATGGATTGATATTAAGTCGTTGTGGTTTTCGATTCTAGGTATGTGTGAACTATTGTGGTTTTGGATTGATATTAAGTTACGGTGACTTTTAATGCACCGTAGGCATACCAATAATTGGGATTTTTAAAAATGATTAATTGTATTCATATAGAAAAAGATTAATGAGGGCTTTTGACGGTGATGCAATTTAATCGATCATTGCATTGATTATAACGAATATGGGCAAGTCCCGAATCTATATATGTTGGTAATGGTTGGGCATGATTTTGATTAATTTTCTTTGTTCTAGTGATTTACTTCTTTTTTAGTTTGCGCACCGTCATTGTAAGAAATTAAATATGTATTAAATCGAGTAAATGAACTAGATTTTAAATCCTTTAATTTTTTTAATCGTTAACCATATTAGCAAGAAAAATGAAACGACTTGACAATAATACGAATATAAAAATTTTAAGTGGATACAGATTTGTGTATGTGTAGTTTGATTTGTTGTATGTTTACGTTTTTAGTTGCTATGTTGATGAATCAATAAAATAGCGAACAAAGTTTTAACAATAGGTTCACAAAAATATTTCAAACCATCTCTTTTTAGTTTTTAATTGTGAACAAAATTAGTAAGAAAGTAAAAATTTCATTCACATAACCAATGAAAATAATATCAACATATAATCAAATTATTTTATTATTATATACCCAATAAAATAGCATATCCATCGTAATCTCAATATACATTTTCCTTCCCACTTTTCTCCATGAACACTATTTTATTTCCAATTTTCTTAACCTCCAAATTGTCCCTCCCCTCCTAATTCCCTTCCCTCCCCTCCATTTTCCTCCCTTCCTTCGGATACATAGGATAAGAAAAAGTAGCCAACCACTTTGTGTTTGTATAATATAATATAACTATTATTAGCCCCGAAACCTCCTATAATTCACTGCTAACCTCAATCGGAATTTTTTCCCCAAATATTGTTATTTAAAAAAATATTACCCAAAATACCGTAGTAAGAAAAATATTTTCAAATCTACCATCGTAAAAGACTAATTGGGGGCGCACACACCCCAATTGACTTTGATGACAATGAAGAAGATAAATTGAGGCGTGCACGCCTTTATTGGTTTACAGGGAGTCAGAAAGACTAATTAAGGCGAGAAAAGTCTTTTTCTCGCCTCAATTGGTCTTTTTGACACCCATCACCTTAAATACGACGATCTCTTCTTCTTCCTTCTTCAAACTCTAACCAGGCGCCGAAGAACAGCCGGAAATCCCTTCTCCATCTATATCCTCCACCCAAGGTTGTCAACCCGCGGGTCGACCCACTTTGACCCTGACCTGGTGGAAAAAACGGGTTGCGCGCACCCACCAGGTCGGCCGCTACAAGGTATCGGGTTGGAGGTCAAATTGTGTCATTTTTTTTCTTTGGTTTGCGAAATGCGCCTATTTTCCTATTTTTCTTTTCACCTAACTCAATCTGTGGAATCCTTAGTTGAACATTTGAATATTAATGTTATATAAGTGTGTGTGAATTTTCACTATATGTTGGATCTAAGTACGACATGTTACTTTGGTGTAATGTTATATGTTATTACTCATATGTTAGTTTGATATAATTTATCTGGATAAGTAAAATATAATGACTTTTTCCATATTTCAAGGCTAAAACGGGCTAAACGGGTGACCCGTTAACCCTTTACCCACTAGCTCGACCGTGTCTGGGTCAACTTGCGAGTTGACAACCTTGCCTCCACCAAAAACCCTCTTCCTTCCAGCGAGTGAACGAATAAGATCAAAGAGGAGACTTCCCTACCCTTCTTCTCCTTTCCGTCGGGCATGAAAGACGAAGATTTCATCGACGGTGGAGGGCAAAATGACGATAATCGTGGTCGTGGAAGGCGACGGAGAGGTTGAGGCAGAGGTGCTGGTGGTCGGCGGTCGATTGCTTGCCGTAAGTTCGACGTTTTCCGACATTAGTTCCGCCAGCGACATAGCTCCGGAGAGCCTTGCCGGTCGCCGATGATTTTTTTTTAATTTGTTCCCTTATTATGTATTGCAGCTCCTATGGTGTACGATCAATATGCATTGTTTCCTTTAGACAACGAATGTTAAATCGAGCCGATTTGGTTTGGTCAAACGAGGTACATACTTATTATTAACTACAATTTAATTTAATTTGAATTAGTATGAATTTTTGTATGTATAAGATTAGTGACTAAGTTACTGTTAGTATAGTGTGAATTGTAGTATAGTATATGATTAGTGACTAAGTTATTGTTAGATTAGTGATGGATTGTATGTTCATAATAGCTTATTCTTTTTAGTTAAGTTGATATTTAAGTTTATGCTTATATAAGTATCTTTATAAGTAACTGATTAGTTAAATATTAATTAGTTACATTATGATACATAGGCTTTGGTATGTTCATATAAGACTCGAGGTAAGTCTATATTAGGCCAGTATTATGAGGTTTACGAACCATACCTTCTGGCGGCTGGATTGTATATTGTTAGTTATGTCTCATCGCATAAAGCTTCGTGGCTCTTTGTGCAGCTTCTTTTGAACAGAATATCTGACTAATGTACAACTCTTGCTCTAGATGGCTTCCAAGATCATCATTCATATCTCCATAAGAATCAATTCTCATCCCGTTGTCATAGTCTTCGGGAAACACAAAATAATGTGTTGAAAGAACGTATGTTTCCAAGTTTGATGTAGCAGCTCCTTCAATCACAACTAGATGTTAATCTTCATCGACCTCATCGCCATCAGCCTCATCCTCATTGTCCTCCTCCATATGATCATCTGGCTCACTAGGGGCACTACTCGAATACATGCTCGATGTATCGTCGTCCTCTTCCGGATGACTTTAGAACTCAACACATATCTCAGCAAACTCTTGATTTGGATTCTTAGCCATAAAATCCGTTATCATATCAACTTCGACATCGTCCATAATAGGAATACCATAGTGATAGAATTTACCATTTCTTTGCAATTCTGGCAGCCTAAATGTAAAGGCAGATATTGTGCCTTCTACACCTTCTTGTCGTAGATTTGTGTTGATCACCTAAGATAGTTGCTCGTTTGTCAAACGGCCATGAACTTGTAGTACGAAATTAGTACCACCAATGAACTTCAACCCAAGCTTTCTCTCTTCCTTTTGAATTCCCCACTAAACAACAAGTTTAAAATCTCTACACACAAGAAGAAGAAAAAATATATAGAACAATTAAATTAACTATACACATACCATTTCAATCTACTAATAATGTTTTAACTCAAGTAATAACCGAAAGTTAACATGCATACCTCGTATTAGACATAATCTCTCAAGTGGTTTAGCTCGAAATGCATGAATTATGTATGATGTAGTGGATGGTATTTATAGGGGATGAAAGTTAAGAATGGTCGAAGAGGATATGAGAACACATTAGCAAAAATGATATCCTATTTATAGGCACCAAAAAATACCCGTTTAGCACAAATTTGTCCGTTGGAAAGTATTTTCCCGTGATTTGCCCTTTGGAATAACCGTATGGTCGTGTCTGGGAGCGTTCAATTATAAATTGGGGCGGAAAAAATCCTAATTGAGGCGTGCACACCCTAATTGGGCTTATTGCCGCCTCAATTGGTCTCCACAGCTTTTAAAACATTAAATACAGCGCATACGCCCCAATTGGTAATTTTCTGTATAGAACACTCATGGCGAAAACGAAAAAAATTGGAACCCATTTTTGGTTTCGAAAAAAAAAGTTGAATCGATAATAGGCATAAAGTAAATTCTTTGGAGTTGAAAAAAAAACAACTTTGAAATTGGAATGTCAAACAATCTATGTCATTCAAATTGTATGTTGTGGTTTTGATACATTCTATGCATCCTATCATAATACAAGGAGGGTCAGTGGCAGTGCCAAGCTGATCCAATCTGGCAGTGGCAGACTCTAATCCAAAATCCCTAGCAAACAAAACCACTTCCAATTTTTAATTCCACCCCCAAAAGATTCCAACTTTTCCCCCCATTTCCCCGCGAACTTTACTTCCATCTTTTACCCCTTCTATCGAATCACGATCATCAATCTAATTCCCATCTCCCGCTTCCCTTTCTCAAATTCCTCTTCAGGATTCATTGAACGATTTGGATACTTAAAAACAGGTAATCCGCTGATGAGAAAATGAACCGCTGAGACATCTGTTCTCTTTTTTGACAGTGGCCAGGTGCTGTTTTTTCTTCAACTTTAAGGATTTTTTCTTTCCTTTTTGGCGGGCTTTTGCCTCTGATATTTTTGGTTCTGAGCAAGTCATGTCCTGGATAAGGATGTGGTGGTGGATTGATGTTTGAGGTATCTGCTTCACTGGGGTCGAGATTTTTATGCAAGTTGTGGTGGTTTTGATTTCTTTCAAAGGCACAGTTTGCTCTTCAGAAAGCGATGTTGTTTTTCTTTTTTCTACTACCCATTTGGTTCCAGCTATTTAATATTTATAGCCCCAATTTCGACAACTTTCAGCCAATTCAGTTCTTTGATCAATTTGAGGCTGATGGGTTCTCTTCATTATATAAAAGTCTGCTGATTTCTTATCTTGCTCAGCAAATTGAGTCTTTTCCCATTATTTCCCCAGCTGGATAAACGATTTCTCAACGTTCTGTAATTTGGTACTGATCTTCTGCTGGATTGTAAAGAGAGAGAAATGTTGGATGAGAAAGAGAAGAAGTTCCTCACAGTAGCACAATTCCAGTGTGCTTGGAGGAAAGACTTGAAATTTCGGGAAGCCGGAAGAGGTTGTGTAGCATTCGACGCATTTGCTCACAACGACGTCACAGTTGTCTTCAGAGAGAATGTCGGCACTCTCCACTACCATTACAAGAGGGACAACAGCCTTCATTACACCGTGATCCTTGGCAGCAATAGAAATCGAAGATTGAAGCAGACGGGAAGACGGAGGTCAATGTGGAAGGTATTGGACTATGTTCCTCTACTTTCCAGAGTTACTGGATCAGCATTTACGACTGGTTGATCAGCGTTGGAAAGGGAAGGTACCCGTTCCAGAATCTCATGTTTTAGTGGCTGCATTCTAATCCGAATTGTAGCGTTCGATATGTCGGGCTCAGTAGCTGGGATAGGCATGTGGGTTATAGGAATGTGAATGTTTTGTCAGTGCCTCATGACCATATGTTTCTGTGGAAGCAAGTTGATTCGGGGGAGTTTGAAGGGAAGGAAGACAGTGAATAGGAGTTGGAAGGTGAGGAAGTCACAGATGAGGAATGGGGGCTTCCCAATTTCCTGGAAAGCTGGGAACTTTCTAATGTCTTCTTCATTGTTGGCATGGAGGAGACACATGTCCTAGCTCATAAAGTCATTCTGCAAGGTTCTGGTAATTTCCCTTTCAGCAAATCAGACGAGGATGTTATCCAGCTCCAGAGTGTATCATATCCAGTTTTACAGTCCCTTCTCCAGTACATTTACACTGGCCGAACCCAGGTATTATGCCTTATAACTTGAACATTGGCCTGATGCGATTTGGCTTGGTGGTCGGTTTGTATCCTTTTAGGAATTCTAACTGTTATATTCTCTTGCATTTTATGAATTTGATGCCAATGTAGATTTTGGAATCACATATTGAGCTGCTGATGGCGTTGAGCTTGAAATTTGAGGTGATGCCCTTGGCAAAGCAGTGTGAAGAAAATTTGGAAAGGTGTAAACTCAATAAAAAGTTGTTCGGATATGGTAAGAGTGTGGCATTGTTGTATCCATACTCTCGACCCCATTCTTGTACGATGTTTCCTGCTAGACTCCTTGTGAATCAGAAACGGCTTAGTGAATTGCATTCAGCTGGGAAGTATAGTGATCTAAATATATATATCGAGGGATATGGTCTTGTTGCACAGTCTCATAAGATAATTGTCAACTTGTGGTGTGTTCCATTTGCCAAGGTAGGAAACTTTTAACAAGTTCGGATTCGGTTGTTTTGTCCTTCTATTGATTGAATTGGCTTAAGGACTTGTATTCTGTATGTCAGATGTTCACAAATGGAATGAGCGAGAGCATCTCATCAAGAGTTCATCTAAGAGACGTGCTGTTGGAGGCGTTCAAGATTATGCTAGAATTCATGTATAGTGGAGATCTCAATTTGGAGGACACTGCAGATTCTGGAACCTTGCTACTCCAACTTCTTTTGTTGGCTGGCCAATTCAGAGTCATTATTCTCTATCAGGAATGCTGCAAAACACTTTTAGAATGTCTATCAGAGGTAGCTAATCTTCACCTCAGCAGATAATGCAATGTAGCAAATGCCATTAGTCTTATTTTTCACTTTATTATAATGATATGCTTCTTGTCTGGCTAGCGTTATAAGAACGAAGTGGGAGTTGCGATTCGGGACAAAAGAAGAGATCCCTTTTGGATCATGAATTATTAGATATTAACACTTTTTTGTGTACATATTATATGTAGGGATGGAGTTCTCCTAGTGGAAGGTGGTGAATACAACAAGTTTTTGTATTATGCACAAGTTTAATGGACGACGAAGCAGACAAATTTCGGAAGTTATAGGGCTATTTCTTTCAAAGCTAACTGTTACAACTTTGTTGCAGGATGCTGTGTGTCCAATCCTGCAAGTTGTTTCATCGATTTCATCCTGTAAACTCATTGAAGAGACCTGCAAGAGAAAGTTCACAATGCAATTCGATTATTGTACAACAACAAACCTTGACTTCATTTTGTTAGATGAGGCAACATTTAGCAACATCATTCAGGTGGGTTCTCATTCTTGAGATGACGTTTGAGACTCGAGTCTTGAGACTTGAGACAACAACATTGACGATGGTCATATATGTTTCTATTCTTCATATTAAAACGGGGAAAAGGGAACCCTGCTCTCTGCAGTTTACATGGATGTTTAGCGTCTATTCTAGCTTAAATATAAGTGAGATGTAATGGTTATCAAAGAGTGAATGAAGTAGCTTAGTTTAGTTGTTAGACTAGAAACTAGTTGCCTCAGTTTGCATTGACCATCAGCATTGAAGTTCACTCTTTGGCTCCTTCCTTTATCTCTAGATTCTGTCTTGAAACTGGGGTAAAATGTCAAACCAAACAGTCTTATAAGAAATATGGCATTGCAGCATCAAGATCTAACAGTAACATCAGAGGAGAGAGTTGTCAACGCGATTCTGATGTGGTGCTTGCAAGCCAAGGAACTATGTGTGTGGGAAGCAGTGGATGAACTAGTTGCTATCAAAACCCTTGAGCTACTTTTTGGTGAGCGGCTTCAGTCTCTGAATGAACTGTTGCCATTTGTCCGGTTTCCATTGCTCACGCACAACTTACTTAAAAGGGTAAGTAGGGCTCCTGAGATATAATTTCACCAAATAAATCATTAAGGAGATTACTAAAAAGCTTTGTTTGATTATGCTACACAGTTGGATCAGAGCAACCTCTGCAAGCAGATTGACATTTTTCATGATCTTGTAAGTAACTTTCCTCCAATATAGCATTAGTACGAACGAGTAAGATTTGTTTCTTATTCTTTTTCGTGAATTTCACAGGTGAGGGAGGCAGTCACCTATCTGGATTTCGGACTGACTAACAACTATGGAGGAAATGACATGAAGTAAGAATCTTATACCTCTTCTTCTATTCTCATGAGCATCACTGGAGAATGATCATCATTAGCATATGCAACACAACGAGACGACAACTTTTCTAGCTTAAATTTTTTGTTTTGTATGTCCGTGTTCTATCTATGGTGGTTCACTTGAGAACCGCACTTACAATTGCCTTCTTGGTTTCAGCCTACGGTTTCAACATAGGAGATCCAGTTACAAGGAGCTGCAGTACATTTGTGATGGAGACAGCAATGGAGTTCTGTACTTAGCTGGAACTTCTTATGGGCAACATCAGTGGGTTAATCCTGTTCTATCAAAGGTTAGTTGTCTCTCTGTATTAGTCCCTTCTTATCAAAAGAAAAGGCATAATCAATTTCAGTGTTATATAATTTATTCTGTTGGTGTTCGGATTTCTAGAGAATCGACATAACAGCAAGCTGCCCAACTTCAAGATATACAGACCCTGAAGCTTTGGCATCAAGGACCTATCAGGTTTGGAACAAGCTCAAACTGTCGGTTAAGCTTCCTCTCCACAGTACCATTATTCGTCACTGATTTGCTTTGGTCTTTCTTCTAGGGAATGTGATTTGCTGGACCGAGAATGGAAGATGGACGAGTACGCTCGTGGTGGATGGTTGACATTGGCCATGATCATCACGTATTATATGATCGTCTCGTGCCTTGTTTGCTAGAACTAATAGCTCGCCGTTGCCTACTCCATAAGGCAAGCATAAAATTCGGATTCGTGTTATGCAGCTTATGTGCAACTACTAAACGTTGAGGCTAGACGGCTCAAGAGCATACACAAGGTCTTGGAGATTCCAGGTAAAGAGTTTGGTATCTAACTTGGGCTTGAAACCATTCGTTCCTATTTTCCCCGGACTTGAACTGAAACCGTGGCTCATTGGATCACAGGGCTCGTTGGATGCTAAGACATGGACAGACTTAAGAACACACAACGATGACCAATCAATGGGCAAACCAGGCCAGTTTGAGTCATGGCAGATCACCGGGCCAGATGCACTGCTGCCCTTCAGATTCTTTAGGGTAATGTTAACTGGTCCGACGACTGATGTATCGAATCCCTGGAACCTATGCATTTGCTTCTTGGAACTCTTCTTCTTCTTATTATTATTATTATGCTATATGTTTTTTGTTGAGAGAAAGAAGCCATTGTGCACACCATAAGAAGAAAAGTGTACCAATGCATATGTGGGGAGGGTTGGTGGTGGTCCTTTTCCTTCGTTCAAATAAAAAAAAAATCTTCATTTCTGGGACAACGATAAAAAATCGTGTAGAGAAGTAACCAATTACCAATCTTAAGGTGTCCATTTTCTTATACCCCATCCATATCGACTACTATAGCCAATTAGCCAGCAAAGTCATGTCACTGGAGTTCAGAATTCAGAGTAACGCCATACAGCGGCCTAATATGATAAGAAAGAACATACGGAATCGCGTTAAGAAAAAAAAAAAACTTGCATTCCACACATCAGGAAAGAAAGTCATACCAAGTGCCTTCAACAAGAGCCGTACAAAAGCTTTTACATCAAGTTTCTAAGGGTATCACGATCCTATTGTTCCCTCAAGAATCTCAGCCTCGTGAATTCAGGGAAGAAGCTCGCAAGTGAACCGTTATGAGAACAGCGAATAAGCACTGAAGATTATCCATGAGGAAGGCCAACTTATCTCCTAACAGGCGGTACAACGCCCCTCCCAGGTCCTCCACGGCCACCAGCAGCAGCCTGAGCCTGCACAAGGAAGTAAGTTCATAATTTAGACACCTTAAGGGAGCTATTTCATGCAGGAGTTTCCAGATCCTGGTCTAGGAACATTGAATAGTTCACTAAGCTTAGGTGACCTATGTTTTTGAACTGAAGGCAAATCAGTCCAAAACAATACAAGAGAAGAAACACATCTCTTAAGAAGAAGGGGGGGCTCACTTTAGCTCGCATGGCGACAGATCTTCCTCTTCCGACTCCAAGTGATGCACTCTTTCCCTTCACACAAGATTGAGAGACGCATAAAGAGTTGGGCACATAATGTACGAAATGCAAAAGATCCAAATCTCATAAAGGCGAAGAGTCTAATCACATCAAAGGATTCTTACCTTGATTCTAGCATCTAGACGCTTGAACATAGGAGCATTCTTTAGCATATCTGGTATGACCATAAACCTGTCGAGAGATAGCACATCAGGTTACTGCGTTCAAAAAAAAAATTTGCAGGTCGTAAATTAAGACGACTCTTCAGACACAAGAAATAAAAGGCCAACACTACCTGACTTTGCTGCCTCTGATGAAAACATGCTCAAGCTGTGAAACCTTGCCATCCTGCAGAGTGCCCTTGCAACAGTTAGTAACTTACAGAAAGCCCAGAGAACAGACAATAAATGGCGACAACCAAGAAAAAAATTGGTCCAATCTACTAAATTCGCGTATCTAGGTCCAGGATTATTCAAAAGGAATGGCGTCCAAACATTACATAGATCCTTGAACAAACTACAATTTCAACTTTAGTCTTTCGAGGGTGAAACTTCTCAAAGTGCCAATAATCACATATGAGCAAAAGAGCTAGCAGGCATTCCATGCCCCCCAGATTGAGGATGTGGAATAAACCACCAAGATACAGTCACTCAACAACATTGACTAGCTATGGATATACTACAAACGGAAGCAGCACAACTCGTCGATTCCACTATCTATGCCGTGGGCAAGAACGAAACTCCACACAAACATATACTACTGCTGACTCCAGACATCCCAAATTATGACTTCTACAGCGGCTTGCATCGCAGTACAGGGGAGAGAGCGATTACCCTAGAGGCATTTCGTTCAGGTTAGCAGGAAAACCATTTATGATAATCAATTCAACCTAGAAAGCTATTAGCTAAACCCTAGGGATTCCCCCATGTAATTTCAAACTAAACAGTAAACAAAACAACCACCTACACCATTCACTTTCCTGGAAACCAAACACTGAACGAAGAAGCCATTAAAAGTGAGTTAGAGAGCTAAACGAGCAATGACGGTACCTTAGCGGTGTAAGTAATACTCTCGAGCTGGCAATTCCAGTTGTCTTCGCACTCCACCATGCTCCCTCTGTAAAGCTCGCCGCTTTTCAGCTCAACCGTCACGATGTGGCCGGAGGCCTCGTGGAGTAGCTTGACCGGTATGCCCAAGCTTCTGCTCATCCCTCCGATTTCGCTGGTGCTTCTTCTCTTCTCGCTGGTTTCTTCTCTTGCGATCCTTTCTCTTCCTCTTCTAAACCCTAATTTTCACTCAAAATCTCACCGCCCTTTTCCCCCGCTTGAAGCTATTGCGTTTAATTTTGCAACAAACAAAGGAAGGGTAATTCCGTCTTTCAAGCTGTTTCCGGAAATCTAAGCCATCAAAAAATAAAGATTGACGAGATTGATTCTCAACCGTCCGATTTGATCACCTGGGCAGTCCACGAGATTACCTGAAGTGAGGGATTAAATGCAAATCAGTCCTTCTATTCTATCTTTCTCAATCATATAGTGCTTAATGTTTTCTTATTTACACATTTAACAAATATCCCAGAAAGCAACTTTGACGGCTGATGAGCTGGCACGTGGATCCTTTGCTCTCGTCGGTTTCTTTCCTTCCCAAAATCACGCCAAGCCCCAAAGGACACCAGAATTTCGCCATTTTGGTTGCAAAGGAACAAACTTTAATGGAACCCACTCCGCCTGGCTGACGGCTGAGATCGCCCAATCGAGCTCCCCGCAATGCAGACGTGTCAGAGGCTGAAGCTGCGAGGGCTCCGTGATTACTGTCTCAGCTTAAAGCTTACTTATTAATTTCTTCCTCTTGAGGAATGTGGAATTCGAGGAGCTTCACTCGAGAACGATGTTTGGCTCTCTGAGTCTGCTGCTTCAAGCGCCTGTTTCCGGGTCTGCTTCACTTTCTTCTCCTTCATTTTACTGGAAGAATTCCAAAAGGGTAACGACGTTTCTTGCGTTTCTGGGACTGGGTGATCGCAATTTATGTGTTTGTTTATGTTGGGTTTTGAGTGGGTTCTTTGTCTTTCATGAGAGAACAATACCCAATCTGGTATTACAACCACATTACTTATTGTCGCGTGAACGTTGTTCATATGGTTTTATCATGAAGTATAATTTTTGTTTCGATCGTTTGAGGAAATTATAATGGCCGAAGAAAGCAATCAGAATATCTACTGTCAGTCTCTACTCAGATTTTTCAGTTGTGCATTGTGATAGAGTTTCAGTACCAAGCCAAGCTGGTAGGATGGATTGATTCGTAAAATGGTATTAGAGCCAGAAGGTTGAGTTATTGAATTACGTTGGCTCTCCAGCTATGCATTTGGGATGTGGTTGAGTTCTAGGCTGGTCTCGATCTTCCTTCAAAAGTGTTCTTTTGTGATTCTGAAGCAGTGCTGCTTTCTGGATCTTCTCTTATTGTAGTCACATATGGAGGTTGTTGAATTTTTCACCTTTGACAGGCTGTTGGGGGAACTTGTGACTCTCTCAAGCTGAAACCACTGAGACAAACATTTGGACCTAACAGATTGACTGTTCACAACTGCAAATGGAGTTTTCCAGAAATCAATTCGTCGATAAGTGAAATGAAGGTAACTTGCACAACCTTAAAGCTGTATTGCCAATAACAAAGGGTAACTCTTATTAGCTTTCACTGTGTTTGTTTCTCATTGCTATTTGCAGCAAAATAGAGCAGTCCCAGCAGTTCTGACTGATGACAGTCGAGCTATGATGACCACAGAGGAAGAGATCGATAACATTGGTCTTCTTAGCAGTGATTCTGGCCTGCAACCTTTTAAGGATCACTTTAGATATAGGATGAGAAAATACTTGGATCAGAGAAAGCTCCTTGAAAAGCATGAAGGAGGTCTTAAGCAGTTTGCACAAGGTTACCTGAAATTTGGCTTCAATAGAGAAGGGAGCAGCATTGTCTACCGCGAGTGGGCCCCTGCTGCTGAGTGAGTTTTTTTTTTTTTTTTTTTTTTTTTTTGCTGTACATCAATATATGAACTTAGCAGATAGTCCTTTTGATTGGTTGCTTAGTAGACTAGTTTCTATTGTGTGTAGGGAGGCACAGTTGATTGGGGACTTCAATGGGTGGGATGGTTCCAACCATAAGATGGAAAAGAATGAATTTGGTGTTTGGAGTATAACGCTTCCGGACTCTGGCGGAAATCCAGCCATCCCCCACAATTCAAGGGTCAAATTTCGGTTCAAACATGGCGGTGGATCGTGGGTTGATCGCATCCCAGCTTGGATACAGTATGCCACCGTGGATCCCGCAAGGTTTGGAGCTCCGTATGATGGTGTTTTCTGGGATCCTCCAGCCCCTGAAAGGTGCAAACTTCTCAATATGCGCTTGATTTACTTTTTCTTACCGCCTTTCTCTCTTCTAATAGGGTCTAAATAATGGCCAATGGTATTACTTTCCCATAGTTGGTATATGTCTCATTCCACTACCAAAGCTAAGAATGTGAGATAATTCTGAAAATGCTCATTCTGTAATGCATATGCAGTTATGCACTGAGTAAACTAGCTAGATTTTGATAAAAACATCGAGAACATGGTAACCTTGTGCTGCTTAGCCAGCCAGTGACTAAATAGGTCTCTGATTGGCAATGTAGGTACCAATTCAAACATCCTCAACCACCAAGGCCGACGGCTCCTCGAATATATGAGGCACATGTTGGAATGAGTGGCTCAGAACCCCGGGTTAGCACCTACAGAGAATTCGCTGATGATGTTCTGCCCCGTATAAAGGCCAACAACTACAACACTGTCCAGTTAATGGCTGTGATGGAGCATTCGTACTATGCATCATTTGGTTATCACATCACCAACTTTTTCGCCGTGAGCAGCAGATCTGGAACTCCTGAGGACCTAAAGTATTTGATCGACAAAGCCCATAGCTTGGGACTGCGTGTGCTGATGGATGTTGTCCACAGCCATGCAAGCAACAACGTCACTGATGGACTCAATGGATTTGATGTTGGCCAAAGCTCACAGGAATCCTATTTTCACACCGGAGATCGTGGCTACCATAAGTTATGGGATAGCAGGCTCTTCAATTATTCAAACTGGGAAGTTCTTCGCTTTCTTCTATCGAATTTGAGGTGGTGGCTTGAGGAGTTCAAATTTGATGGGTTTAGGTTCGATGGAGTGACATCGATGTTGTACCATCATCATGGGATCAACATGGCGTTTAGTGGACAGTACAAGGAGTACTTTAGTGAGGCGACTGATGTTGATGCTGTTGTGTATTTGATGCTGGCAAATTGCTTGATACATGATGTGCTTCCAGATGCTACAGTAATTGCTGAGGATGTCTCAGGCATGCCAGGACTTGGTCGACCCGTCTCAGAGGGAGGTATTGGCTTTGATTACCGACTGGCGATGGGCATCCCTGATAAGTGGATCGATTACTTGAAAAATAAGACTGATGAAGAATGGTCTGTGAACGAAATCACGGGAAACTTGACTAACAGGAGATACACAGAGAAGTGTGTGGCCTATGCAGAGAGTCATGACCAAGTATGTGTTCACGGATTTCCTTTGTCTTGATTTTGTTAGGCTCCAATATCTTATGTGCAATGTGATGGAAGATACTAGATATTACTATGGAATTTTTAGTCTCGTAAGTGTGATTCGTCATTGTCAAACGTGCAGTCTATCGTAGGTGACAAAACAATGGCTTTCCTCCTGATGGACCAGGAGATGTACTCTGGGATGTCATGTTTAGGTGATACTTCGCCTAAAATAGAGAGGGGGATTGCGCTGCACAAGGTTTGCCTCTGCACCTTCAAAAGGTTGTAACTTACTCTGCTTCATATTGCTCTTTGCAACTAACCTAAACTTTTTTTGATGCTATTAACGGTTGCAGATGATACATTTTCTGACAATGGCATTAGGAGGTGAGGGCTACCTTAATTTTATGGGAAATGAGGTAAGAACTGCTGCTTCATAGCGGCAAATTTTAGGTTGATGAGAAGGAGACTAGCGTATTTTGCATATCAGATTCAGGAAATAATCCATATTTACATCTGGAGTGATCACCTTCTGTCTGTAGTTTGGCCATCCTGAATGGATTGACTTTCCAAGAGAAGGCAATGGATGGAGTTATGAGAAATGCAGACGTCAATGGAATCTAGTGGACAAGGAACATCTCAGATACAAGGTGTTGAGCCTCTCTCTCGAAGTTGCATTCGTAGTCTATATGTTATCTAACTTCTAAATACATATTCAAGACTGAAGTTGTTTTTATTTGTCTTGATTTTTCCAGTACATGAATGCATTTGACAGCGCTATGAACAAGCTCGACGAGATTTTCTCATTCCTTGCATCAACCAAGCAGATTGTGAGCAGCGTGGATGAAGAAGATAAGGTACATATGGATGCCATGTCTAATGGTTCGTTTGGGCGATGGATTCTGTAATCGCTGAATTTTGCTGTGTGTTATTCATTGTCATTGCAGGTTATTGTCTTCGAGAGAGGAGATCTCGTCTTTGTGTTTAATTTTCATCCAGAGAACACATATGAAGGGTATTTTCTGCCAAAATATACAAAAGAGTTAACAGCAACTTCTTCAGTCACTCTTTGGTCTTAACATCCGAATTCATTCTCAGGTGCAAAATTGGGTGCGACTTACCTGGGAAATACAGAGTTGCATTGGACAGTGATGCTTGGGAGTTTGGTGGACATGGAAGGGTGAGAACCTCTAGTTCAATCGCTCTCTAGTCTTTTTCCTTCATCACATTATAAAAGATTTTAGTCTAATAGAGAACAATGCTTTCCTTTGCCTTGTTGATTAATTATTTGATCTTCAATCCCTCGAGTCAGATCATCTTCATTTGCGTATCAACATAGTTAGTTGGTGAAACATTCATAGAGTAGTTTTCATTAATTTCTTCAGGTGGGGCATGACGTCGACCATTTCACCTCTCCTGAAGGGACACCTGGGGTGCCCGAGACGAACTTCAACAACCGTCCTAACTCCTTCAAAGTCCTCTCGCCACCTCGTACATGCGTAGTAAGTAGCATTCTCATCTATACACTTCTCTTTACATGTAATCGTGGTATGCTTGCCAAAGGTCACAACTTTTCATCTTTGTGCTTTGCTTGAAATGGTTTGCCTATCTAAGTCTCAACAAAATCTTTTCGACCTCAACTTGTTTCCTTAGGTTTACTACAATGCCGACTTGTACGAAGAGAGTAAATCCATTCATTTTGTGGCAAAAGAGCTCGAAGATGTCAAAGAATCTATGGATGAGCTGAAGCTGGTTGAAGATCTGCAAGTGATTACTGATCATGATGGTGGTGGTGATGTTAGCGCGAGCACGGAGATCAAAACGTCACAAGTGGTGAAGCCTAAGGAAGAAGAACCATCATCAGATGAAGACTAAATATGTTTCCTTTGTTTGGTTGTAGTGAAAAATAGAGATGCTAGAAGGCTCTTGCTGGGAAAAATGATCTTCCATCTGTAAATAAAAACCAAACGAGGAGCATTAAGCTTTCTTGAATAATTGTAATAATATGAAGCATTGAGTATTCGTTGTAATATGTTTCTCTTTCTCTACTATGGCTTCAATCTGTGTCCCTCCCTTTCTTTCTGCTCTTTAGCGACAGAAATGGCGGGAAGAAGACAAGCTGTTTAACCAGCTTAGTATTTCATCAATGGGCTAAACCAGGTTCTGACCCAGCAAACTACACCAGGCTTAATGGCCCATTTTCTCCTTTTTTATGGGTCGGCCTGTTTGACTTAACTAAAACAGTGAGATCTCAGTTGGCGGCAGCTCCGCGGTTTTTCGTTGGCAGACGGCGGCCACGAAGAACAGAGCGAGAGAAAATAAAGTTGGAAGAGTTACGGAAAATCGTTCCACTAATCTGAAGGATCTGGACGATCTCCGGGACGAAATTGAGAAGATCTGAGGCAAATCCGCCGTCGAGCAGGTGTCAAAAATGGCCGAAGAAGAGCGCAAGAACGAAGGGAAGAACCAGTACAGTATAATAATCCCAACCTACAACGAGCGACTCAACATCGCCCTCATCGTTTACCTCATTTTCAAGCATCTCAGGTCAGTTCCCCAGTTCTTTAGCTGCGATCTCTTGATTTCAGGAAATTGGTAATCTCGAATTTCAGATATCTGTTGAATCGTATGGAATTTCGGACGGGTTTGATTTAGTTCCTCCATTGTTGCTCTTTTCAAGTTGTGGGTTCTTTTGAATCGGTGAAAGGTGGCAACTTGATCCAGAGAAATTGCTTGTACAGTGAAATTGGGAATAACCCTTTTTAGTTTTTACAGCAACGGTGAGTTCCATGTGATTTGCAAGCAGGCTAGAGTTAGAACTTAGAGCTAAAATTTCACTTATATTGGGCGAGTTGATCACTGTTTCTTTTGGTCAGCTAGCTGTCGGCTGAGTATGGCGTAAAGCTATTGAAATTTAGTCTTGATATTTATAACCGAGATCTGCCTGATGAATTTACTTTGGAAAGTACCTCTGATAACACCACAGGTTAGTCCTAGTCGGCTCTATATTGCTCATGATTAACTTCTGTTCTGTGTGATTCAGGGATGTTGATTTTGAGATCATTGTTGTGGATGATGGGAGTCCGGATGGCACTCAAGATATCGTTAAGCAGTTGCAGCAAGTGTATGGCGAAGACCGTGTTGTAGGTTTCTCAATACCCATATATTGATCTCGAAACGGCTTTTAGGTTTGGTCATTCACATTCTGGTTCTTTGCAATGCAGCTGTTAAGAGCTCGACCCAAAAAGCTTGGTCTCGGTAGGTAGAGACTAGATAACCTTCTTCTTCATTTGATATTCATGTTGCATCATGCTGATTTGACTGGTTGATTACAACTTAGGTACTGCTTACATTCACGGTTTGAAGCACGCGTCTGGCAATTTTGTAGTAATTATGGATGCTGATCTATCTCACCATGTGAGTTCCAGTTATTTGTTCGTCTTCTTTACAAGGTTATCTTTTACTAGAAGCATTTTCAACATTCCTGATCTTGTTTCCTTGTGATCCTTGATCTGCAGCCAAAGTACCTCCCCAGCTTTATCAAGTAAGATATTCATAAATTCACTTTTTAAGGTACTTCATCGTGTTAAGGGTAAGGCGGTCTCGTTTTACCAATTTCCATTATCACCAGGAAGCAGTTAGAGACCGGTGCAAGTATAGTAACTGGAACCAGATACGTGAAAGGTGGCGGCGTGCATGGTTGGAATCTTATGCGGAAGCTAACAAGTAGAGGAGCCAATGTTCTTGCACATACATTCTTATGGCCCGGTGTATCTGACTTGACAGGATCTTTCCGGTACTTTTAATGTTAACTATTTCTGGTCCCAATTGATGTCCCATTGTTCATATTTCAACCTCAAAATTACTATTTGTTTGAAGGCTTTACAAGAAGTCTGTGCTTGAAGATATCATAACTTCAGTCGTTAGCAAGGGATACGTGTTTCAGATGGAGATGATCGTTCGTGCTTCCAGGAAAGGATACCGTATTGAGGAGGTACTCACTTCTTTCTCTCTAACCTTGCTTAATTTCAACCTACCAAACCAATATACAGTATACACCATCATCATGCATCTGAGCAGTGGTTTTATGCTACTCCCAGGTTCCGATTACATTTGTTGACCGAGTATTTGGAAGCTCCAAGCTTGGAGGATCAGAAATTGTGGAATACCTTAAAGGCCTTGCTTATCTGCTGGTTACAACATAAGCTTGTGTATTCTACATAGACTAAACATTTTTATACTGAATTTAGCTGATTCTTGACACTAACATACCGAAAGCAGTTCAATTGCTCGTCTGACGTCTCCCTTTGTAATTTCTTCTTCTGAGGTTTATTAGGGTTCCCAAACCTTCTGTCTGACACCTCTGTAGCTCCTTTCGTGTAATGGAACAAGATTCTTATATTCATAGGGTGGGAATCATTGTGTCGATACTCGATATATAGTGTGATCATTCAGTAACTTCCTATGATTGTGTTCCCGTATGCAGATCTGAACTGCTAATCTAAATACGCGAGCTTGATACGAACTGCTAATCTTAATACGTGGCTCGATCTACACCCCCGAACTACCTTGGTACAAACTTGTACATTACAAACAGGGGAAGATGAAGGGAGATGGAAAAGCTTTATAAAGGTACAATAAACATTGAAGATGAGATTCACTGATGAATGTCTTCAAGAAGCAGACTATTCACAGAAAGGAAAGAAATCCGCTGTTTTCCCCTAAAATGATACCAAACAGAAATGGTAACACAATCAACCAAAAGAACAATCAGAATTTAGACCCTCCTGACCGATCTCCGGACTCCAATATTCCGCTCACTTGGAAGAGCAGATCTCTCAAAGCTCATCGCCGGAGGAAGAGGAGCCGGCGGCGGCTTCTTGCTGTCTTTGCACATACTCCTCAACAAGTACCTCGGAGTCTCCCCACCGACCAGCCTCTGGCCGCCGCCGTAAGCCGATGCCACGGACTTCCTCAAGCTCTCCATCTTCCTCGTGGAATCCCTCCTCTTCGACGACTCCACCGTCACTCCCAGTCTGTACGACGGCGTCTTGGCGAAATCGTCTGCGGCGCCGCAGATCTTCTTCTTCCGCAGCCGCTCGTTCCTCCTGGCGGCGTACTCGTCGTACAGTTTCCCCCTCTCGAAGAACAGGGGACTCGAATTCGCGCTCAAACTCCCGCCGACGGATTTCGGTTTGGCAGCCAGATCTCCGTTGCCGAGTTCGTCGCGGACCTGCTTCGCTAGAGCACGCAGCTCTGAGGACATGAACCGGTACTCCGGCCGGAGTTCCGTACCGCCGACGTCGACATCAATGGCCAGTCCGCGGCTCGGTTTTGCCGATTTCATCAACGAACCTGTGAGAGAAAGAAATCAAATTAGAAGAGCAAGCGGCGGAAGGAATTCTAATTTGACCGACTAACCAGGAGTCTGCAAGGAGGCGGAGTTTGAGTGGAGGGCGCGGCGGGAGCGGAGGCGGATCGGCGATTTGGCGAGCGGCGGCTTGCGATTGAACTTCATCGTCGACATTTTTCCGATAAGGGTTTCCTTTCTTTCGCTTTCTTGGTTTTTGGTTGTTTGCTAAATGGCAATCAGAGAGCGTGGGTTTGAATAGAGAAAGGGGGGGGGGGGGGAGCGCCGTAACGGTAATATAAGCAGAAGATTGATGATGGCCGGGGTAAGACTTTCAATTTTGATCGGACGGTTACAGTTTACTTTCCCTCTCTGAGCGGTCGCCGGAAACGGGCTTTTATTTATGGCAAGTTATTAGCTCGTCCCGGGGAAATCCTTCTCCATTTGGGCCCAATGGGCTTGACTGGAAGGCCTAGTTAAATGGACCTTATGGGGATCCTATACCAACTCTAGGGTGAATTGTTGGCCAATGGTGTTGCAAATTAGCCAAAATTGATCATCGGTAGTTCGACGCTCAATTCAATAATAGTTCGTTGGTAAATTCTAAATTGGCTTAGTAAACGAGTATGAGGCTGAACTTATTCATGTTTGGCTCGCGAGATTCGCGAGCTATCTCCACGCTAGTTATTCTGCTATTTGAAGATTCGTTAGTATATATTAACTAATATTCAAAATGTGTGAACTAATATCCAAGTCTGCTAAGTATCTAGATAGCACAGATTAGTATTCAAAACATCACAAACTAGTATCCAGATAGCATATACCAACTAATATCTACAATCAACCAACTAGTATTCAATATAGATACTCTTATATGTTATCTGGATACTAATTATGTGTAGTTGATTCATGGTGGATATCAGTTAGCAAACTTTGAATACTAGTCTGTGCTCTCTAGATACTTTAGTACTTGGATATTAATTCATGTATTTTGGATATATGTTAGTTCAAGCTAGCGTGCGGCAGGAGTATGCTATACTCTTGCGTTCACACTACCATACGACCATTGAATTATACTATTTAGACCGTGAAATAACCAGAGTTTTTTGGAGCATGATACTATACTCTAACCTCTAATAGGTGAACTCTAGTCCCTAATTGTAACATCCCGTTCCGGCAAAACCCATATTTCGATCGCTAGAAAGTTCGCGATTTAAAATCGAGCATTTCGACACTATTTCGGCGAAAATCGGATTATCGATCGATCGGATAAGTATACGTATTAATTATATTTATATATATATATATATATATATATATATATATATATATATATATATATACTCTCCGTCCATTTAATTCACATCATCATCGTTTATTTCCATTTTCCACCGAGAGATCAAAAACCAGAGCGAGCGGAGAGAGCTTTCAGGGGAACGTCGGGGGAAAAACTCCAAGGCTCGATTCTTGAGCATAAGTGATCCAAAAATCCCGTAAGTAATGCCTAATTCATCTATACATCGTGATTTATCGATTTAGAGATTTAAAACGAGTTTTTGGTTCAGGAATTTCTTGAATTCCCGATAAGCCAAATTAGGGTTTCGGAGTATCCGGAAGCCGGATTGAGCCCAAATTTCATATACGAGCTCACTGCAGCGAGGTAATCAATCCTCTAGTTCTAATCCCTGAATTTCGGCTATTATTTAGGCCGGGGTCAAAACCGCTGAATTTAGCTCCGGCCAGGGTTTGATGTGTTTTTATCGAGAATTTGACCCGGAGCCCAGAACTAATATTGACGGGGATACTGCAGGGGATATTAGGACGGTCTCGGATTTTAATTCGGGGTTCGTTTGGGAAATTGACGTTTTAGTACGGGATGCTAGAACCGGTGTTTGAACGACCAGAACTGGTGAGGGATTAGCACGGCATACCGGGTTTGTCGTATCACGATAATTATATTGATGCTTAGAATTGACCTAGGTGAACTAGAATGGCATGATTAGGGGTGTATGAACTTTTGTGCTATATGATGAACCCTGGACTACTGTATGATATTATTGACTTGCCCTAATCGATATGAACCTTGTTTATGTGGATGATTGCCTACATGTTGCCATTTGTGGCTTAACTGTTGATATGACTTTATGGTTGTTCGATAAGGGTTTTTGACATGGTGTGATTTTATGGTTGTATTTGGATCCATAAGTGGGGGAATAAACTTCCCAGGGTGATATTATGATGTTTAAGGAGGATGAGTTGCACGAGGGTTTATCCCGAGGAAGTGCAATTATACGACTCCTGATTTACCTATGTTGGGCCAATTATGGCCAGGTCAAGTACATGTGCAATTAACGAATTATGATTAAGCAAGATGAGATATGAATCATGTACAAGGATACCAAATATGAGTGTTGTGGTCTCACGGTCAACTACATAGTAATTAGGGCTCCCTATGCTATTACTCTATTATGATATGTATGATAGTCACACCTCTCATGTGGTGGTGACTGAAGAATTCTTACGAGATATGACCACACCCAGAGCGGTGTCGGGGTATGACTACACCCATAGTGGTGTGGGGTATGTATGACTACATCCGACGGGATGTGGGGTATGTTTCCCGGGAGAGTTATTAGCATGGGAGTAGCCAGGCGCCTATAAGTAAAACATGATAAGATGCATATGCATAAGTCAAGGTGGTTGAGTCTTTTGCCTATTGGGATGTCAGAGAGCTGAGATATGATCCCAGTGCTTTGGCTTGTTTGCTAGATGTATGGTAGGGGTATGCTCTGTTATGAACTCACGATGCTATGATTATCTCACTCAGCTATGAGCTGACCCTCTTTTATTCTTCTTCTCTGCTTATGCTATGTGTAAGCAGATCATCAGCAGCAGCAGTAGATAAGTGTTAGGTGGGAGAGGAGCTAGAGTTGAAGCCAAGATGAGGTATGGTCTTCAACTATTCTGTGCTTGGACTACTACTCGGGATTTTGGCCAGTGATCCACACCTTTTTGTAAAAATGTTTTGAGAACGTTTTTCATATGCATACTAGTTTCTGATCTAGTGTGAGATATCCATAGGTGTGGAAAGTTGATGATATGTGTATATGTTGTGTAACTGTGTAAGTTGTGACGATTATGGTATGTATAAGTATGATATGCAGTTGTGGAGTATGAAAAGTGTGTCTATGGCTAAGAAAAGCCAATGCATATGGTTGTTATTATATATGTTTGTGATGAATTATTTTGCAGGATAAGTTGCAAGAACTGTTAGCCCATTACGCGAGTAAATCATGTCGCAATTTTATTTGGGTAAATTTTGATAATTAATGTAACGCCCGAGATTAATTCCGCTGCAATTTTATAAACAATATGATTAGGCAAAACGTATAGGGTAGGGTGTTACAGTTTGGTATCAGAGCTTGTTTGTTTTCTGCATTATGGGTATGTTACTTTCCCTCTTGAGGACTGATCACCCTCGTAAGGGGAGGGAGTACTCCATACCTGTATTTGCACTAAACTTTCCAGGATTGGGACCAAAGGTGATGATGTGTTGCATAGTCAATTGCACATGGTCAAACATGTTTTTGAGCATTGGAAAGAATCTTGAAAAGTTATGGTTTAAAAGGTTTTGAAAATTTTATGGAGTTTTTATCTTGTTGTCTAAGTAATGACTTTGGTAGAAATTTTTAATGGTGTGTGGATCACTCTAAGGCCAATGTTTCCTTGTAGCTTGCATAGAAGTACTTTCAGTGTTACTACTAACCGATCGAGAAGTATGGTGGCTAGCTATGCAATGTAGTTGATTTTAGATTATGTCAACAAGATGAGTTGTGGTGGTAGAGATTTTAACATGGATATGATTCTTGATGATCTGGTGACAACCATTTTGTAGGTTGATATAACCTTGTATTACTGGCAACCTACGTTGCAGGTTAACAATCTTGCTTAATAAGTTATGTTTTGAACTTGCTGATGTGCTTTTGTTGTGATAGCCCAGTATAGGTTTTTCAAACCTAAACATGGGAACTTGAGGTGTTATGTGTTACTCTCTATGTTATGAATCTCCTAACCTAAAAGTAAGGTAGTAAGAAGATTTGTGATAGTGTAGGTTAGGGGGGGAACGAGCGGATATGTACTATTGACTCAAGATTAGATTTCGGGGACGAAATCTTTTAAGGAGGGGAGAATTGTAACATCCCGTTCCGGCAAAACCCATATTTCGATCGCTAGAAAGTTCGCGATTTAAAATCGAGCATTTCGACACTATTTCGGCGACAATCGGATTATCGATCGATCGGATAAGTATACGTATTAATTATATATATACTCTCCGTCCATTTAATTCACATCATCATCGTTTATTTCCATTTTCCACCGAGAGATCAAAAACCAGAGCGAGCGGAGAGAGCTTTCAGGGGAACGTTAGGGGAAAAACTCCAAGGCTCGATTCTTGAGCATAAGTGATCCAAAAATCCCGTAAGTAATGCCTAATTCATCTATACATCGTGATTTATCGATTTAGAGCTTTAAAACGAGTTTTTGGTTCAGGAATTTCTTGAATTCCCGATAAGCCAAATTAGGGTTTCGGAGTATCCTGAAGCCGGATTGAGCCCAAATTTCATATACGATCTCACTGCAGCGAGGTAATCAATCCTCTAGTTCTAATCCCTGAATTTCGGCTATTATTTAGGCAGGGGTCCAAACCGCTGAATTTAGCTCCGGGCAGGGTTTGATGTGTTTTTATCGAGAATTTGACCCGGAGCCCAGAACTAATATTGACGGGGATACTGCAGGGGATATTAGGACGGTCTCGGATTTTAATACGGGGTTCGTTTGGGAAATTGACGTTTTAGTACGGGAGGCTAGAACCGGTGTTTGAACGACCAGAACTGGTGAGGGATTAGCACGGCATACCGGGTTTGTCGTATCACGATAATTATATTGATGCTTAGAATTGACCTAGGTGAACTAGAATGGCATGATTAGGGGTGTATGGACTTTTGTGCTATATGATGAACCCTGGACTACTGTATGATATTATTGACTTGCCCTAATCGATATGAACCTTGTTTATGTGGATGATTGCCTACATGTTGCCATTTGTGGCTTAACTGTTGATATGACTTTATGGTTGTTCGATAAGGGTTTTTGACATGGTGTGATTTTATGGTTGTATTTGGATCCATAAGTGGGGGAATAAACTTCCCAGGGTGATATTATGATGTTTAAGGAGGATGACTTGCACGAGGGTTTATCCCGAGGAAGTGCAATTATACGACTCCTGATTTACCTATGTTGGGCCAATTATGGCCAGGTCAAGTACATGTGCAAGTAACGAATTATGATTAAGCAAGATGAGATATGAATCATGTACAAGGATACCAAATATGAGTGTTGTGGTCTCACGGTCAACTACATAGTAATTAGGGCTCCCTATGCTATTACTCTATTATGATATGTATGATAGTCACACCTCTCATGTGGTGGTGACTGAAGAATTCTTACGAGATATGACCACACCCAGAGCGGTGTCGGGGTATGACTACACCCATAGTGGTGTGGGGTATGTATGACTACATCCGACGGGATGTGGGGTATGTTTCCCGGGAGAGTTATTAGCATGGGAGTAGCCAGGCGCCTATAAGTAAAACATGATAAGATGCATATGCATAAGTCAAGGTGGTTGAGTCTTTTGCCTATTGGGATGTCAGAGAGCTGAGATATGATCCCAGTGCTTTGGCTTGTTTGCTAGATGTATGGTAGGGGTATGCTCTGTTATGAACTCACGATGCTATGATTATCTCACTCAGCTATGAGCTGACCCTCTTTTATTCTTCTTCTCTGCTTATGCTATATGTAAGCAGATCATCAGCAGCAGCAGTAGATAAGTGTTAGGTGGGAGAGGAGCTAGAGTTGAAGCCAAGATGAGGTATGGTCTTCAACTATTCTGTGCTTGGACAACTACTCTGGATTTTGGCCAGTGATCCACACCTTTTTGTAAAAATGTTTTGAGAACGTTTTTCATATGCATACTAGTTTCTGATCTAGTGTGAGATATCCACAGGTGTGGAAAGTTGATGATATGTGTATATGTTGTGTAACTGTGTAAGTTCACGATTATGGTATGTATAAGTATGGTATGCAGTTGTGGAGTATGAAAAGTGTGTCTATGGCTAAGAAAAGCCAATGCATATGGTTGTTATTATATATGTTTGTGATGAATTATTTTGCAGGATAAGTTGCAAGAAATGTTAGCCCATTACGCGAGTAATTCATGTCGCAATTTTATTTGGGTAAATTTTGATAATTTATGTAACGCTCGAGATTAATTCCGCTGCAATTGTATAAACAATATGATTAGGCAAAACGTATAGGGTAGGGTGTTACACTAATTCTCTAATCTCTTATTTATGGGCATACTTCATCATACCTATCTTCTATCGTATCTTGAGTAAAATCAAAAGTATAGTATACCTTGATATTAGGCGGCTTTTAGGGTACACTGGGTGAGATCTGGGTTACCGCATACCTTGAGTATGAACAAGCTATCTAGACCTCGAATTAGCAGGATTTTTGGGTTGGATAATATACCCTAACCCTTAATGAGTGAATCCTAGATCCTAATTATCTAAATCATAAACTATAAACCCTAAGATGGTGCATTCATTTTTTGCCTATATTTGGACGAATCATAACCTTCGATCATTGTTTCTAATTAAATTGATCTTGGGATATAAGATTTAGAGAATTAAAACCTATATTTTGATCTCTAAGGGTTGGAGTATAGTATCATGTCTGAAAGATTAGTCAATTCAAGGTTTGGATAACGTTTTCATATTAAAAGTGCTACTTGCCTATCCCCCATTCCCGGGATAGAGATCGCGGTTTTACCCCCATAACATCAGACAACCATTGGGGTTGTCTATCGTTCAATATGTAATATATAAAGAGGCAAATCCTAAGATCCTGCTATTTATTTCTTATCCTCTCCCACAACCCCCTTTATGGAGAATAAAAGGGTAGGGATGACAGGATCATAGCTCAATATGATTTTATTCTGTTCATCGTATCAGAGGTTATTTTCTTTTTTGGCTTCTTTTCATTCTTCTTTAGCACCTATGGTTGTGATCGGAGGTATTTAGCCCCCAAAAGGGATTGGGATTTTAGGTCATTTGGAATTCCAATACACATTCATGATCCTCGGTTTTGGACGAACTGTCGACCAATGTTGTAACGATACTTCATTATTGGATCAATTTATTCATCTATATTGAAACTCGACACACACTGTAGCCATCATGATGATTAAATTCTCTAATCTCAACTCATTCCGTTTTGGATGTTAGTTTTTTTTATCAAGACACTTAAATTTAGTATATTATACAATATGTATCAATTGTTAATTCTTGAAGTTTAGACTATACCTCAACCCGTGGTCATTGTTTATATGTTGGCTTAGAATCTCAATCTAAGACACTCACACACACTATCAAGAATTTTGGTCTTAACATGGTCGTTGAATGTGTAATTTTCAAAGATTTTATCACTTATATATTAATAATTGATAAAGAGTGTCTACAATACACACATATTTCAAATGCATTTAAAATGTCTTATCGTTTGAACAATATCGGTGGATTTCATTTGATTATTTGCATTAACTTATTATCTTATACAACATATATCAATTCTTGTTTCTCGAGTTTGGATGAACCGGAAACCAATTTTGAGAGTTGAGAGGATTGGATAAAGATACTTGATTGTTAGATAAATATGTTTATCCCAATTGACTATCTTACTAAAAAGGCAAAATGCACCTGTGTAGCCAAAACTTTGACGGCTTGGCCAAATATAGATACTTTTGGCGAAATACCAAAAATAGCCAATTCCATCCAATTCTTTAACAGTGTTATCTAACAGTCTGACTGGACTAACGGAAGTGCACACTTGGAAAATTTTTATTATAATTAATTATATTAAAAAGGTAAAAAAAAGCCAAAAAAAGAAGAAGAGACCTCTCCGTCCTCCTCCTTTTACCCCTAGCCCCAATTCCCTTCCCATGTTGACCTCCCCTCTGATGCCTTCATTTCCCAGAAATTCAGCCGCCCACCTCTGTTCCACCCAAACACACCGGCACCACTGTTTCTCTTCCTGTCTTCGAGCACATCAAATCCCTTAAACAAATCCCCACCGAAAACTGTCGACCCCACCGTTGCTCTCGCCGCAAAATCAATTCCAACTGTATGCTCTCGCCGAAAAACTCACATCCCCAGTTCCTTCGAATCTTATCCTTCCTCCTATTCCACGCTCTCCTCCAGCTCCACTGAGTGCCGCCCTTGATGTATTTAGGCTTTAGATGTCGATCCGACCAGTGCCTCTACCAGGCCAATTACAGTGATGTATCCTTCAACGTCGGCGACTTCGTCACCAAAACTCTCTCCCTCGGCAGATCAGGATCTGCATCCAAAATCACCCTCGGATGCGGCCATGACAACGAATGCCTCTTCGTCAGCGCCGGTATCCTCGGCTTCGGCTTCGGCGGCGGCATGCTCTCCCTCATCTCCCATATTCGAGCCTCCTAGTTCTCCTACTGTCTCGTCAACCGCGATTCAACCTCTTCCTCTTTTGCACCAGTAGCAACTCCAATAGGGCAATATGAGAAGAAGATGTTGTACTTTAGGTTTTTTGGTTTTTGGAATTGGGATGGTTTCTTTTTGGGGTTTTCTGTTGATTGGATTGGGGGGTTTTGTTGTTGGGGAGAGGAAGATGGTTGCATAATCAGATTAGGGATTCTTTCGATAGGATTAGGGATTTTTTTGTTAGGGGTAGAAGGTGGTTAGATGAGAGAGAGGGAGGAGAGCAATTACGTGACATGTGAGTCTAGGTGAAAACATGACGTGTTGTCCAGTTGGTAGCCACATAAGCGTAATGTTCACTTAAACTAACAGAGTTAGAGACGGTGTTAAAGTATTTGACGGAAATGGCTATATTTGTCATACAATTTCAAAAAATATGGCTATAAGTGGTATTTATCCAAACTTGGCTATTATTGGCACAAACGTGAAAGTTTTGGCTATACAAGTGTATTTTGCCTACTAAAAATTGCATACCTTTATTTGGTAAATGCCTAGGTTATTAGTTGATGAAACGTGATGTTTATCGTAGATTGTCAACAAAGATTTCTCTAACATTCACAAATATTATTTTTCAAGGAATCTTGTGTCTCATCCTAGGGTATGAAGTCAAAGTTCGTTAACAATCATACTTAAGTCATTTTGAAAATTTTGATTTATAATCGTCGACGATAACTCCAAGTTTGAAAGAAAATTTCTTAGCATACGACATAGGACCTCAATAGAGATTGTTCAATCAAACATGATATAAAGCAAATATTATTAATGTGAACTTAGGACACATTATAAAATTATTGCACTTGCAATTCCTCTTCATTTGAGGAGTTTATGGTAGAACATGATATGACTGAATAAGAAGTCTTTAATAAATAAATAACTGTAACTACTCGATCAAGATTATACTCTAACATTTTGTTAAATAATAATTGTTTTATTTTATAGAATATACTTTACGAATAAGAGAGTGTTTCATTGCAACAAAATATAAAGTAATATAGTTTATTTTTCAAAGGTAATGGAATGTCAAATGTTTATTTTCTGTCTTTTCATATATATTTTGTTTAATCGATGAAAATATTATTGTTTATGTGTATGTTTGTTTAATTTTTTCATCAAAATGTAACTTATCATTCAATTTTAGTAAAAATGAGTAGAAAATTTACTTGGTAAGGTTTAATCAGATACTTTTTATTTGAACAAATGTGATATATGTCGCTCTCTGTTTTCTATTTATATTTTGTTTACTTGACAAAAAATTATTATTTATGCGTGTTTGGTTAAGTTTATCGGGATTTTTCCAGAAATAGCACCTTTAAAAAAAATTACAAAAATAGCACCCATCCAAAAAAATTTACACTAATAGCACGTTTTTTAATGGACCGCACCTTAGAGGTGCGTTTTATATTTAAAGGTGCGGTTTAGGTGCAGGCACCTCAACCTCCTTTTTTGCTTCTTCTTCAGCTGCTGGAGATGCCGAGGCAGGGGCCTCTCTCTCTTGTGCCCGAGCAGGTGGATCAACAGTCATCTTGCCACTCCTGGTTATGATGGCATTGCAGTGCTCATTCGGGTTCTGAGGATGAGGGATGGTCTGACCGGGTAGAGTACCAGGAGCCCTTTGTGCCACTGCTTGAGCCACGCTCCCCAGCTGGGTTTGGATATCCTGCAAGACAGCCTGTGTGTTCCTCTGGCCAGCTTCAAGAGCCAGGAATTTACGCGACGCCTTTTCCATGAACTGCTCTATAGTGTTGAATTTCTGAGCACTAGAACTGGCGAGAGAACCCACCAAGTCCCGCAGTTCAGCCATCAGATCATTCTGCACTGGGGTGGCAGGGGCTGCAACTGGCTGCTGGTAAGGTCGCGGCTGTGATGGAGCAGCATGCCCCTACATGGGCTGGTAGAGAGACTGCTGCTGCTGCTGGAATTGCCCCTGTCTGGGCTGATATGGTGGCCTCTGGAAGCCCGGTGGTCCCTGAGGGACTGGTGGTCTAGAATTTGCCCCGCCCCATGAGAAGTTAGGATGCTGGCGCCACCCCTCATTGTAGGTGTTACTGTAGGGGTCATTGCGCCTGACATTATTGATGAAGTTCACCTGCTCCTGGGGTGTGGTCGATTCCTTCATCGCTTGGCAGTCTTCCACTGTATGATGGGTGCTCTCGCACCACTGGCAGAGCATCGCCTGCTGCTGTCCGGTCCCTGGAATCATCCCAGAACGATCGATAGCTGAAACCAGCTTCGACACCACCTGCACCAAATCAGAGGAATGGTTTCCCACAGAATGTACACCTCGGCTTGGTGCTCTCCTCGACCTCCTAGCAGTGCCCCAATCATACCCGTTCTCTGCCATCTCCTCAAAGAGTTGATTCAGCTGTGGCGGTGTTTTAGTCAGCATGTTCCCGCCACAGACCGAATCAATCAGCTGCTTATCTTCTAGGAAGAGGGCATGATAGAAGGTTCCCACCTTGAAAGCATCGTTGAAACCATGATTGGGACACCTCAGGAAGAGACTGTTGTATCTCTCCCAAGCATCCCGGATGGTCTCATCTTCATCCTGGGTGAAGTGGGTGATCTGCTTCTGCAAGTCTGCCGTCTTCGACGGAGGATGGTAGCGGGTAAGAAACTTGTCCGCCAGGTTGGCGAACGTGGTGATGGAGCCCGGAGGTTGAGTGCCGAGCCACTCCTTGGCCTGCCCCTCCAGGGTGAATGGGAAGTACCTCAACTGGATGGCATCTGCGGGGACCCCATTGATCTTGATTCCATCAATGAGCTCGTGGAATCGCCTGAGATGTGATCGGGGGCACTCCCCCTCTTTGCCACGGAACATCACTGAACCGCGCAGCATGGTGATTACTGAGGTGCTCATCTCGAAATTATTGCTTGGGATATGAGGGTGTTGAATGGGTGACCTCATGTCTGCAGCCCTGGCGGTCCAGTAGGATCCCATGGTCTGCTCCCCAGGATTGACCACATCATGGTCCTGTGGATCAGCCATCTCCTCTTCTTCAGTTATCTGTAGCTGTGCTAGCGCCTCCTCCGCAGCCAGTCGCGCCTTTAGAGCCCGCTTGAAGTTCCTGCAGGTCCGTTCAAGCTCCTGGTCTAATGGTAGTAGATCTCCCGACTGGCTACGGGTCATGCACTACCTGCACACAATCAGCAGAAACAACCCGTGAAGGCACACAGGTGGAAGAGATAAAATGCAATAAAGAAAAAGCTAGAGTAACAAATTCTCACGTTTCCCCAATAACCTAGAGGTTCCCCGGCAACGGCGCCAAAAACTTGATGCTCTAAAACACAACACCAAACTGCGACCAAGTATAATCGCAGTCTGGGAATGCAGTAAAGTGACAAGTTATATTATCAACCCGGGGTCTAGATCTACTGCTTACTCAGTGATTCTCTATTATCTAGCCAACTAAGTTAAGTGTTTGTTGTGTAAAAGCAAAAGCAGAAAGAAAGCAGGAATTGATACGGTTTTCTCAAGCAGGTAAGAGTCACTCGGGAATGAGTCCCCCTAGCTCCTTAGTTAGGTTTCAATTGTATTTCCCTGGGTTGATTTACTGTTGATTAGACTGCGGAAGATCCGACAGTAGCTTGGAATCTCTTAAGCTGACCAAGCCCTCTCAGTCTAACTACCCGGCAGACGACTAGTCTTCACCGGGATAGAAAGCTGAAGCAGTAAGAACAGAACTCCACTACTGGAATTGGATTCCAGTACAAAGCAGTAAACTGGCTAACTCTCGTATAGCCAATCTCCTACTACCGAATGATGAGACTCTAGCAACCTAATCAGATTCTATCTATCTCAGATTGCAGCAGGAATCAGAAAAAGTTGATCATACTTCAATTGACTCAATAAACATGCAGTAATATCATCCCAAGTCATTACAATCAATCCCTAACACATAGAACTAGGGTTCTTCATCCCCAAGTGAGAGAGAGGTTCTACTCCATAGAGAGAGAGAGAGAGAGAGAGAGGAAAACAAGGTACAAAGCAGTCATACTCATTACAATGGGAAGAATCTGCTCTGGGATGATGATTTCCACTCCTGTGACGATCTCCAAGCTGGATTTGATGAAACCCAGCTCCAAGATAGCTTCTAGGATGTGTTCTTCGTCCTTTCTCTCTCTAGAGCTCTGTTTTTGCTCAAAAAGTTCGATTCTCTCACTTGCAACCCGAAATTGGGTTAAAACCAGGAATTCCCGACTCACACGGGCAGGGCCACACGACCGTGTGACATACCCAGTTGCCCGTGTGAGGTCAAAACGCGGCGTATCATTAAGTCGAAATTCAGGCTTCCCACACGGCCAGGATCGCACGTCCGTGTGGGATTTCCATCCTGCCCGTGTTTGCTCTCGACGAAAATCACACGGCCACAAATGTGAGTTGCACGGCCATGTGATGTCCAGGAATGCCCGTGCGGCTTCCTTAGCACCTCGCCACGCGTCCGATCTTCGTCCAATCGACCCCAAACTCGCTCCCAAGCCTCCATTCACGTACTAGGACCTGAAATATCACAAACAAGCACAACCTAGCGTGAAATCGGCCTAAAACACGAGAATCAACATCTCAAATGGTGTAAGAACAGGGGTAAAAACATGTGTAATTAACGGTCTATCAGGGTACATTGATCGACCCATGTTGACAATTTAAATACTTGCTCTATACTGCACCCGGCTAGAATTTAAAAACTTGGGCTCTAGTCGGGATTAATTTGTGGTGTAGTTTCGTGCGAGTCAAGTTTTTGGTGCCGCTGCCGGGGAACATCGGTCCATTGTTTTGAAAAGGTCGCTTAGTGTTACTCTAGCATTTTCTATCTTGCCTTTTTTGGTGTTTTGTGTTTTGTGTTTCGTGTTGTGTTTTGTTTACCCACTCTTCGTCTTGAAGGGTGGTTTGTGTTTGTTTGATTTATTTTTTGTGTTTTTGTTTGTGTAGGTTATGAATCATGGATCCAAATGGCTTCTACAATAGTTGGGGGTATCCACAACCACCCGAATGGGGGTACCCCAGAGCTTCATGGAGTGAACAAGAAGGGGGAAGCCAAGGATTCGGGTTCTATAACTAACCCCCCTTCCAAGAAGAACAACCATACCAATGGGGGTACGAAGAGGCTTCCCCATATCAAGAAGGTTTCCCTCCACAACCCGAGGAGAAATCCAAGTTGGAGTTGGCCATGGAGGCCTTCATGGGACAATCATCAAGACCATGTGCCACTCCACAACCAGATCCAAAGAGAAACTGGGAGCTCATGGTGGAAAAATTTTCCCGGGGTACCGACGGAGGATGCTCCAACTTGGACCTTCCCATGACCGCCCCTATCGACTCAACCTGTCTTCGGGAATCGGAGGAGCTCCGTCGACGCACGGAGAGGCTAGTAGGGCTTGTAGAGAAAGCATGTTCACAACTTGCTCACAATCACCTCCAACCATTGGAAGAAAGAGAGGAATTCGAAGAGGCGAGCCATGAGACCTTTGGAAGAATGAGCTCCGGCATGGATTTCCAACCCCTCCCTCCTCCCGGTTTGACACTAGAAGAGAAAGTGGCATGAGCTTGTGAAAGCTATTGCCTCTCATTATTGGAGGATAAAGAGGAGGTTGAAGGAGTGATCAATGATAACTGTGTGGAGCAAGAAGAACTCACCCCAGAGAGCTCCCGTAGTGAGGATGAACAAGAAGGTTGCATTGATGACTCCCATCACTTTTCCCTTCCCGAAAGCAACATTGATGACCAAGACATGAGTGTGGAGGAGCAAGAGAATCCCTTCTATGACCTTATATTTCATTTTGCCCTCAAATTCGTGCTTGGAGACATGAATGGGATGGAGAGAGAAGAGGTTGAAGAGGAGGAAGCGAGCCTTAAAAAGGAGGAAGGTCTTGAGTGTTCCCAAAGGGAGGAAATTGATGAAGAAGGAAAGGAGGTTGAAGATGAAAAAGAAGGTTCAAGTGGAGTCCAAGATGAGGACGAGGTCGAGGGGGATGAAGCATCCACAAGTTACGAGGGCTATGAAAGCTTTCCACCCAACCTCGATGCGCTTTTGGAGAAGGACCCATTTGTGGCTCTTTGCCAAGCCAAGTCCAAACCATCGGCGATCACTCTTGGTGGATGCGATGGAAACCAATCGAGTTTTCACTACATGGTATGGGGCAAAGAGAAGAAAGAAAAAGGAAAGAAGAAGAGGTCTCGTGGGTGGAGCCTCAAAGCCACTCAAGTTCACGAACCCTCAATCATGGAATCGTCCAAAGCTCGTGACTTGAGACACCACCTCACCGACGAGAACCTCAACTTCAAGGAGGTTTTTGGGTGGATCAAAACTTGAAGAGCAACCGTCCGGCTCACGACGTTAAAGAAGCGCTTGGTGGGAGGCAACCGAACCATCAACAATTTACATTTCTTTTCCATTCAATAAGAAGACCAATGAAGAGATTTTGGTGGTTTTTTGCCGTCTCCTTTCTCTTCTGGATCTCACCCGCCCTCCGCTCCCAATCACCAACAATCTCAACTTGACCGGTAACATCGTTTTATCCCCTTCTTTTACGCCATTGAGGGCAATGTCGAGTTTAAGTATGTGTGTGTGTGTGGGGGGGGGGGGTGGGTAGTCCATTATGCATGTGGGTGTGAATTTTGGTGTGATTTTTAATGCTTGGAGCCTTGATGTATGCCGAAATTTGAAAAAAAATTGAGGGCTCCAAGCAAAGCTTGTTCAAAATGGTCGGTTGGATGATGAATCTCGTGCTTATTTGGCATCGTTCTTGAATTGTTGCATATAGTTGAGTGCATCCTATTAAGATAACTGAGAGTGCATTAGGATTGTGCAAAATCTTAGTTCTCATGTGTGCTTAAATGAATGGAATGTCTTGACTTGGTTACTCTTCGATTACAATTGCCATGTATCGAGTTTGTGAATGTTGAATAGACGATGGGGCGGCTAGGTAGTCTGTGAGTTTTGAGCCGATCGTTTTCTTCTGGTGTGATAGTTCCCTCTCAACATGGTGTGTAGCCTCATAGTTATCATTAACGAGTAGGATGGAGGCATAGGATTAGTCCACACCCAAATGTTGATTGTCCCAAAATGTATTATCCACTAGTAAACCCCTTTGAGCCTTGTGACTTCGAGGGTCGTTCTTAAGTTAGGAGCTTCATGTTTGTGAGCTTAATTGTGTTGATATAACTACCCCAATCCTTTCTTCGTGTCTTTACATGAGTCATCCTTGTATCCTGGAGCTCTCACTTTTGAGTTCCATTGAGGTTCTACATAGGAAGATTATTTGAAGTTCTTGCTAGGAATGAAAAATGAAGTGTAATGTTAGAGTGAGTTGTTGAAAAGAGAGTATTGGTCGTTAAATGTATAGGTGACAAGTGTTTACTCTCTAGTGCCCCCTCAAAAAGAAAAAAGAAAAAAAAGAAAGAAATGAAAAAGTGGTAATAAAACGGGGTAAATAAAGTAGAGAGTGCCACGAAAAACCAAAGTGTATGCTCTAGGAGGGGTTTCTTGGCACTCAAGTCACTGAAACCACCACATTGTTGTAGAACTCCTTCACTACCAAATCGGAAGGTGATAGCAAGAGAAGACCGAGGAAGAGCGTTTAAATGTAGTTCATGATGGGTGATCGTTTGGAAGGGAGAAGTAAGGCTTTTGGCCGATGCTAGTGGCCTTTGTTTGTAGAGAAGGTTCTTAGTCGAAACCATAGAACCTTCAGATTTAAGTTGAATATGTAGAACCTCATGTTGTGCTTGCCACCACCCAAAAGGCCTTTTCCCCATGTCCAAGACAATTGCCAGTCATCTGAACCCGCGTCTAAGACCTCCGGACGAGCTTGTGACGACAACTATCCCGTGAAACCGTGGTGGTGCAATGGTAGGGATGAGTGATGACGATTGTGCACATATTTAGCACCAAAAGGTCCTGACCCCACTAGTCGAGAGTGAGCGATTCATTCTTGTTCTTGCATGTTCATATCTATCCCGGTGAGGACCTATGTTGCCCCGTTGTCTGTTCCTTTGACTTGAGATCTATGCATGGTCGGTTGTGATTGATTAGTGGCCCGGTTGAGACTTGCATTGATTGTAGATAGAATGAGAACTTTTCATTTGCCCATTTTTTATGCAATTGAATGTCATTTGTGGTGGATGCCGGAATTGTTTGAGACGGTTCGAGTGTCGATGCCCAAATAGTCATTTGAGATTCAAAGCCTTGTGCCTTTTGATATGTCCCCTAGCTATCTTTGTAGGTTGAAATATTACCTAGGTTGAGAATGGTTTGCTTGGGGACAAGAAAACGTCTAAGTGTGGGGGCGTGATTCGGGCTCAAATGTACACATTTTACCCATCATTTCTTAATCGTTTAGCTTAGTATTTCATCGTTCCTCGACATATTTCACGCTAGGTTGTGCTTGTTTTGATACATTTCAGGTCCTAGCACGTGTGGAAGGGTCGAGGACGAGTTTTGGGATATCTGGAGGTCAAAAACCGCAAAAACAGAAGAAAAGTATGAAGTATCGTAACAATATCCCCATAGCAGTGAAGTGAAGGTATCCCAGGAAACAACCGCAGTTCACGGCCAGACAAGTCAGCTCACGGTCTCCTAAGACCGCGAATATGGACCATAAACCGTGAACATCGAGCAGTCCAGCGAGGTTCGTGAGGTTACTGACGACAAGGCAGTTCATGGTCTCTAAGACCGTGAACTGGGGCCATTGACCGTGAACCCAGGCGAGTGAAGCAGCGCGTTTTGGACGACACTCAGTTCACAGACGCGTTTAGGAGTTCACGACCTTGAACTGGCCAACGTGTCCGTGAACTGGTCACTTTCGGGAAAATATGAAGACAGTAGCGGGGAGAGAGAAGGGGGAGCTGGTTTTTGGAGAAGAAACACTTTCTTTCTCTAGGGTTTCAACCTAAACACCAAAGGGGATTTCTAGTGAGAGAGAGAGAGAGAGAGAGAGAGAGAGAGAGAGCTAGAGTGATCTTAGAGCATCATTGGAGGCTTGGGTGGAAGATTCAAGCCTAGAAGAAGAAGAAGATCTTGAGCTCAAATTTGTAATCTCTCTCTCTCTAGAAACTCGCTCTTTTCTCTTGAGTGTTGTAGATCCCTAACTAATACTTTGTAATTACTTGTTTGGATTGAATGATTAAGTGTGGGTTTGCATCAATTTGAGTATTAGAGGTGTTTTCATGGTGATTGTGCATGCTTGTGCTTAGCAACCTAGGGTTGTGCATGTTTTGTGCTTAGCACCCCTAGGTTTGTGCATTGAGGTTCTAGCAATCTAATTAGCCACCTTAGCCTAGCTTAGAGAGTAAAATCCCCCTTCCAAGGGAGACTCAATCGAGTTGGTTTTCCTTCCGCTTTCTAAGCCACCTAAACTAGGTTAAGCTAGGGAAACCCTCAATGTTGAGTTAAGAAAGCCGATTAATCGTGAATTCGTGATTAAGCCGTCTGACCTTAGAATTGAGTGAGGGAGTAAGTCAATTACTGATTGTCTAAACCGAGAGGGTCGAGTGACATGGCCTTTCATCCTTACCTCGGTATAGCAATTGAGATTGTGGTCTCCGACCACATATGCATCCCTCTGCGGTTCGCGATTATCGTGCCCATTTAGGTTGGTTGTGATTAAGCCGCTCAAACTCCGATTTGAGGGAGAGTTCTAGGCAAACACTAGTTCCTGAGTGAGATGATCAATCCCATGACAAATCGGCCTCTAGTGAATCCATCCCGTGACAAATGGATCACTAGTTGCTCCTCCTAGTGGTTCCCCTAGACTTGGTGAGTGGATCAATCCCGTGACAAATCGATCGCTAGTCAATTGATGCAGTGACAGATTGATCACTAGTTGCTCACCCCCGAGATTCACAACCACATACGCCTCACGAATTCATTCAATCCAACGAGTCACGGTAGCTAGTTAGGTGGAAGCAACTCCCGGGTGAAGCTCCCTTAGTTACGATTTTCCTTTATTTACTTTTCCTTGCTAGTTTAGTTTGTAGTTACATTAGTTATAAACCCAAAAGTTGCTTGCTAGATAACAACCTAAGCGATTGAAGTAGGGGTACATGGATCGACCCTGGTTGACAATTTAAATTCTTGCTCTATACTGCACCCAGTTAGAATTTAAAAACTTGGGTTCTAATCGGGATTTATTTGTGGGGTAGTTTCGTGCGAGTTACTTAGCTGCACTTAAAGCGGTCCATGAAACCATATGAATGGTAGATATCTTGGGAAAAAATCCCATAATACACTAATTATTAAAAAAAATTCCCAAAATACAGTACTTATAAAATTATTTCCCAAAATACAGCAGTTTGGTTATCACCGCTGCAAACCAAGACAGTGAAAGCAATCACCGTTTTTGACCAAAACGGTGATAGTATCATCGCTTTGGACCAAAACAGTGATGCTATCACTGTCTTGGACAAAAGCGATGATCCTTTCACCGTTTTGGACCAAAACGGTGATTGCATCACTGTCTTGGTTTAAAACGGTGAAAGGAGACCTTATCACCGCTGATGTGTAAAGCGATGATATCATCGCTGATGTGTAAAGCGGTGATAATTGACACGTTTTACCGGCCTGGTAGGTGGAAATTAGGTCACAGCTACCAAGAAATCACCGCTGAGGACAATGGCGGTGAACACATCACTGTTTTTGTCCAAGGCGGTGATTGCAAAAAAAATTATCTATAAATACTGACCTCCACTTCCCCTATTGCTACTTTACAGAAAATTAGTACAAAAATTAGTGTTTTATTAGTCGTTTTCTCAGCTGGTTTGGAGTTGGTTTACTGCTCAAGAAACTCGTCGGGATTCGGTATGTTATAATTATGTAATGTTTACATGTTGATGTGTTAGTAATTTATATGTCTGTATTTAGTGAATTGCGGTTATTGGAAAATATGTTATGATATATTTAGATTAATTATGATATGATAGATGTTAGTTAATTAGTTATGAATTTAGATGAATTTGATTAGTTTTCTCATGATAGATCGGGAGTCGGTATGTTATAATTATGTATTGTTTACATGTTGATGTGTTAGTAATTATATGTCTGTATTTAGTGAATTGCGGTTATTGGAAAATATATTATGATATATTTAGATTAATTGTGATATGATAGTAGTGAATTAGTTATGAATTTAGATGAATTTGTTTAGTTTTCTCATGATAGATCAATTACATGCGTTTGTTTATGGGTTTGGATGATATTGTTTTTGTATCCCTAATGTACTAATTATATACTATACTTAATTATTATAAATTGCAGACATGGTTAAATTTAAGAAGTTTCGGCTTATTATTCGGTGGAATGGTCGGGTGACAAACTCGAACATTGGCATCGACTATGAAAATGGCGAATCCACTATGCTAAAAATTGAGTCGAGATTCTCGTGGCAAGAACTTCATGACATTGTTGCAGAAAGGACTTGTACGGGCGGGCAAATGAGAGTTGGTCAAATTGCCTACCGCTATCCAAACATGAGTGCTGGGGGAGTTGTGTACGAAAAAGTTGTCATAAACGATGATGACTCGGTGAACATGATGATATAGTTCCTATCTGACAACGGGTTGCGGCTTGCAGAGGTGTATGTCGAGACCGATCCAGTCGGTGAAACTCATTCTCACCAGTATTCTTGTGATGATGGTTTTGCAGGAGGGTATGGCTGGGGTGGTAGTTCAAGTAACTACGAAGGAGGTAACTACGAAGGAGGTACTTCTGCAGGAGGGTATGGCTGGGGTGGTACTTCAAGCAACTACGGAGGAGGTAGTTATGAAGGAGGTGGTGGTTGGGAAGAATACGTGCAACCAACTGAGACGGCCGTCAATATCGTTCAGCCCGACAGTGATCAATGGCCTGCTCGGGGTCCAGAGTGGGCTGACATTGGGAACAACCTTCGATCTGGGCGTTCTTCGCATGACCAACAAGACGATGTTGGTTATGCTGGCAACGTTGACCATCCTGAGTCGAGCTATCCATTGGCCTCTAGTGACGATGAAAGTGAGGAAGATTTGAGATCAGTCAGTGAGGAGGAAGATACGGACGATATCGACGATATCGATGACAGAGAGGTGGCGTTCCGTCAGGCACCAACACCTTACTACACAGAGGTTCCTGATCAATTTTTATATGGTCAGAACGATGGCCCTGACTATCGGCCCATGCCTGTGTATAATCCGACTGCTCCTTTGGAAGTGGGTATGGCGTTCACTTCGAAAGCCGATGTGCAAGATGCTTTTAGCGAAGAAGCCATGCGCCGTAACTTCGAATGGAAGGTAAAATATTCTGACACCAAACAATTGCATGTCATTTGTAAGAATGCTGGAGAGGGTTGTGAGTGGCAACTTCGGGCTGCATATATGAAGAGAAAGGGCGTCTGGGTCATGTGAACAGTAGAGAACAACCACAGATGCTCCTCAACCATACTTTCACAGGATCACCGGCAACTGAAAGCAAAAAAGGTGGCGAGAACCATTAAGCACCTAATCGAGGCACAACCGGATATCAAGATAAAAGCTGTTATGGCCGAGGTGAAGGATCGACATTCCTACACCATAAGGTATAAGAAGGCGTGGCATGGGAAGCAGAAGGCCATGGCTGAGGTCTACGGTGATTGGGATGACTCGTATGCTTTACTCCCTCGACTAATGTCCGCAATGGAGGAGTCCAACCCTGGGACGGTATTCGTGTCGTGGTACAACAACGTGCAAACTGAAGATCAAGTTCGTGTACAGAACGAGTTGATGTTTCATCGTCTGTTCTGGACATTCAAACCATGCATTGACGGGTTTCCCTTCTGCATGCCAGTGATTCAGGTATATTACGGACTCAAAATATTGTACTAGTTCATTACCTTACTAAGTAAAGGAGGGAGAAAGAAGTATAAGATTTTGGTGTGGTTTGGAATGAAGGGGGGGGGGGGGAGTGGTATTTATAGGGGAAAATCTTATACTTCTTTCTTCCTCCTTTACTTTCCTCTAGTTTCGTTCTAAGTATGCTCTGTGGTTGCGGCTAAGTCAGATCTTCCGCATCAGAAAGAATTACTAGAGTTAGTTTTTGTTTTGTTTTGTCGATACTCTCGCTAGCTTTTCGGCAAAAAATGGACGAAGAGGCTTTGAGAGTACGTAAATTAATTATATTCTTTTGTGATTTTTTTTTACATGGGTGCTAAAATTTAAATTGATTTGATTTTATATTTTTTTATAGATGGGTGCTGAGATATACGACCCTCGATTGTATATCGATCCTGGCCCAAGGGATCGAAGGTATTTAACCGGGCAAGATCAACATCGCTCCCGTTCAATTTGGAACAATAATCCGATAGACACTAAATTTATTTCAATAGTTTTAAAGTTTTTATTTTGCTTTCTATTGACTGATAATATTGTGTTTTTTGTTTTGTAGGAATCACTTATTCCCATCGCTCATCGAGGGACATGTCGATTGCCCCGTTGGCATGATCGACTGCAGCCCTATATAGAGAGGACGGGATTGCACGTGCAGAGGCACTTTACGAAGCTTGATATTGACAACGATCTGCTGACGGCAATGGCAGAGCGATGGCGCCCCGAGCTGCATACCTTCCACTTTCCCGAGGGTGAAATGACGATCACCCTCAAAGATGTTGCCATCCTCACCGGGCTCCCGATCACCGGAGATGCCATCATCGACAGCTCGAAAAAACCGGATGATGGTTGGGGGCCGTTGATTCTAGAGCGTTTGGGGTTCAACATGCCGACCACCACGCCCGTCGACGGGCATGGGCATCCACCACTGAATGCGGGGCAAGTATCGGTCCCGTGGCTTGTTGACCACATCCAAATGGAGGTTAACATAGGCCCCGACACTCCTGAAGATCAGGTGGAGCGGTATGCACGTGTCTACCTAATTGGTTTGGTTGGTGGGTTTCTGTTCCCCGACAAGTCAAACCGGTGGATACAAGGCATGTGGTTAAATATGCTCCTCGGTGACTGGGACGAGATCGGGAGAAAAAGTTGGGGGTCGGCCGTCTTGGCTGGGATCTACCGAGAGTTGTGTACTTGCTCGAGGTTGGGAGCGAAACAAGCTGGTGGTGCGATGTTCATACTCCAACTCTGGGCATGGGAGCATCTTCCGTTTTTAGCACCTCGAGACCCTCGGGAATTCTGGTTGCCAGACGATGAGCTACGATTTGTAGCAAATCCCCCATATGGTTTCAAGTAAGTTTAATTTATTTTAGATATGCAATGGTAGTATTTTAGTGAATTTAGATCTATTCCAAGTAAGCGAATTTAGTGAATTTTAGTGAATTTAGATCTATTCCAAGTAAGCGAATTTAGTGAATTTTAGTGAACTTAGATATCTTTCAAGAAAGGAAATTGACATTTAGGTCTGCAATTATAGTATTTAGTGAATTTAGATATCTGCCAAGTAAACATCTATGCCATAAAAATTGCTTATATACGTACTTTTGCTTAATTAGGTGGATCGGAGCAAATACAAACGACCACCAGCCCGAACACTCTTTGCTGTTTTATCGTGCTGAATTCGATAAGCTTTGGTGGAACCAGGTAAAAATACTTAAATTTCATCATTTTCAATTTTTTAGGTGGAGTGGATATAATTTGTACTAATACCATGAACTATAATGATTGTAGGCGGTATGGGACCCATATCCAAATGAAGTGGTTGAGTTGCATCGTCTTAGACGTCCCGAGGATGAAGAGACATGGTTGTGAAAGGTGCCCTTAATCTGCTTCCACATGGTGGAATGGCATCTTCCCGATCGATCTTTGAGGCAATATCAATTGGAGCAACCAATTCCAGCATCCCCACCTCAAGGGTTCAGGGAGCTCCACGCCATTGACCTACGTCCCACCAAAAAGGATTGGCAAAAGAAGCATGAATTCTACATCAACATATGGGAGAATCGAAATCAGTGGGTGGTCCAAGGGATGCCGGAGACAAGGCCAATGGGGTACCACGATGGCTACATGCGGTGGTATCGAAATTTCACGCTCAGATGGGTGTCAAAGCAAGGTGTTGTTTGGGGCGCAGTGGTAAGTGAATTCCATTTTGGCCTCTTTGTCTAAATTTTTGGAAGTATGATTACATGCCTATATTAGCTAGAATGTTAATTAATTAGTTAATTTTTGGAAGTATGATTACATGCCTATATTAGCTAGAATGTTAATTAATTAGTTAATTTTTGGAAGTGTGATTACATGCGTATGTTAGTTAATTTTGTACAACAATGTCTAAATTTTTGTAAGTATGATTACATGCCTTTGTTAGATTTAAGGATGCCCCTTTGTCTTAATTTTAGTTAATTTTGTACAACAATTTATTAGGTTGACGGTTTGGAACATGCCAAGCACACTGTCGAGAGTGCACCCACCATGGATGAGCGGAAGACCTCTTTTTTGCGTAGGCTTTTCAACAACCTGCTTTGTTGTACTCGAGAGCAAAGGAGGGATGTCGTATTATACCCTCCAATGCCTGCACCGCCCCGACCGTCATTCCGTGCTGATGAGAGGATCGTGCCCCCACAAGAGCCCCCACGGAGGAGCAGAAGAAGGGTGAGAGAAAACATTGAAGAGCTTCGTCCGTCTCAACAAACTCAACTTCCTGAACCATGGCCACATTGTGAGTGGGCAACTAGTATTGAGGGCACCGGAGGGTCGTCAAGCTATGTCGCCACTCAGGAACATGACATGTTCGCCGCCCAAGCCACCCCTCACTTCCACCATCAGCAACAAACTGCTCAGTATCAGACCCCGCTTCAACAACACACATCATCGACTTTCCACCACGCTTCTGGTTCATCTCAGCCTGTTAGACCCCCACCACCTGTATACACTCCGGTGGGTGGTCGGGTTAAGAGGAATCCGCGAGGAGTTGTCCAGCGGGCTCGTGAAGAAGGAGGAGGTAGAGAATGCGGAAGAAGGGGTCGAGGAGGTCGTGGAGGAAGAGGAAGAGAAGGGGAAGTGGAGGAAGAGGGAAATGAAGAGAACCAGTGAACTATCTATGTCGTCTTAATCAGTGTTTGGTCTTGTGTTGTTTTTCCATGAACTATCTATGTCGTCTTAATTATGTTTGGTCTTGTTTTGTTTTTCCATGAACTATCTATCTCGTCTTAATTTGGTTTGGGATTGTGTTGTTTTCCATGAACTATTTATCTCGTCTTAATTTATTTTGAGATTGTGTTGATTTCCCCCATGTTGTACCAAAGTAAACAACAAACACCATTCATTACAATCACTCAACAAGATTAAAACAAGAAGTCCAACTTAAACATCACAACAACGAAAATGAAAAGGAAGTGAACAAAAGAGTACTCAAGGTTGGTTTGTACTTGGCCCCGAATCTTGCTCTAGAGGTGGACCTGGACAACGCCTCTTGTCATGACCCGGTTGTCTGCACTTTGAGCAACGCTTTGGACCTCGTCGGGCACGTTGTGATTGATCCATTTCATTGTGAATCCTTTCGGTCCTAGGACGACCTTTGGTGCGCTTTAAGTGCAACGGTGGTATAATCAACTTCCCAGTGTCTACCGGCCAATAAGCTTCATCCGGCAGGGGGCTGAAACTTGACGAGTAGGAGTTCCTAATCGCCTGTTCCGTGTAGTAAGGACTAACCAAACTGTAAGCGCTGAGGGTTATCGACTTAGCTACTGCCATTGCATGTGAACAAGGTACTCTTCTGTTTTGATACTTTTGGCATGTACACTCTCCGGTGCGAGTTTCTACGTGTAGAGTAATGGATTGACGATTATGCCCACATCTTCCTCCACCCCATATACCTGTCATCACAGCAAAAACACCTTCATTGCGGTTGAACAGAACAACCCTGTGCTTACTTGATTTCTCCTCGATCTTCTGCATGCCATCAAATATATGATGTGCTATTGAATGACCAGCACGCTCCCTCCCTATAGCGAGCTCCCGTCTCTTCACAAACCACTCGTTTACCTTCCAGTATGTCATCTCCACTAGGACAGATACAGGCATTGCCCTAATGCCCTTGTAGACTCCTTTTATGCTCTCGCCATGGTTGGTAGTTGCAATGCCGAATCTAGCCCCGTTGTCCATATGAAATATCCACATGTGCAGATCTTGACCTTCTGCCCATATTGCTCCCGCCCGGTGTATCTGACGGATCGTCTTCATCTTCTGCTCGTACTTCTTTGGTTGATGTGCAACCGCTACAAGACCAGAGAATAAATAATTAAGCCATAAGAAATTTCATTTCAACAATATGGGCAAGAAGAATCGACTGAACTACATTACTACCTGCACTCCACAATTGATCTCTTATGTCTTTCTTCTTGCCAAATTTGTGTTGGAAATTGGCAAGGAAGTGACGAATACACCAGCTCCATGTCCATCCCCATTCGTCGGGAAAACCATTGACGGCGTGTTTAATCCCGGCATGTCGATCCGATATAATTGTAATACCCATTCTTTGTGTGACGTGGGCGTGTAGCTGGTCAAAGAACCATGCCCAACTTAAGTTGTTCTCCCCTTAAACTAATGCAAATGCTAAGGGGAAAATACTTAAATTTCCATCAACCCCAGTTGCAATGAGAAGAGTTCCTTTATACTTCCCAGTAAGGAAAGTTCCATCAACCTGTTAAAAATGAATAATTAGTTACTAAAAATTTTACTTAGTAAGGTAATGAACTAGTACAATATTTTGAGTCCGTAATATACCTGAATCACTGGCATGCAGAAGGGAAACCCGTCAATGCATGGTTTGAATGTCCAGAACAGACGATGAAACATCAACTCGTTCTGTACACGAACTTGATCTCCAGTTTGCACGTTGTTGTACCACGGCACGAATACCGTCCCAGGGTTGGACTCCTCCATTGCGGACATTAGTCGAGGGAGTAAAGCATACGAGTCATCCCAATCACCGTAGACCTCAGCCATGGCCTTCTGCTTCCCATGCCACGCCTTCTTATACCTTATGGTGTAGGAATGTCGATCCTTCACCTCGGCCATAATAGCTTTTATCTTGATATCCGGTTGTGCCTCGATTAGGTGCTTAATGGTTCTCGCCACCTTTTTTGCTTTCAGTTGCCGGTGATCCTGTGAAAGTATGGTTGAGGAGCATCTGTGGTTGTTCTCGAAGGTTGTTCCCAATGTCAGCCCACTCTGGACCCCAAGCAGGCCATTGATCACCGTTGGGCTGAACGATATTGACGGCCGTCTCAGTTGGTTGCACGTATTCTTCCCAACCACCACCTCCTTCATAACTACCTCCTCCGTAGTTGCTTGAAGTACCACCCCAGCCATACCCTCCTGCAGAAGTACCTCCTTCGTAGTTACCTCCTTCGTAGTTACTTGAACTACCACCCCAGCCATACCCTCCTGCAAAACCATCATCACAAGAATACTGGTGAGAATGAGTTTCACCGACTGGCTCGGTCTCGACATACACCTCTGCAAGCCGCAACCCGTTGTCAGATAGGAACTGTATCATCATGTTCACCGAGTCATCATCGTTTATGACAACTTTTTCGTACACAACTCCGCCAGCACTCATGTTTGGATAGCGGTAGGCAATTTGACCAACTCTCATTTGCCCGCCCGTACAAGTCCTTTCTGCAACAATGTCATGAAGTTCTTGCCACGAGAATCTCGACTCAATTTTTAGCATAGTGGATTCGCCATTTTCATAGTCGATGCCAATGTTCGAGTTTGTCACCCGACCATTCCACCGAATAATAAGCCCAAACTTCTTAAATTTAACCATGTCTGCAATTTATAATAATTAAGTATAGTATATAATTAGTACATTAGGGATACAAAAACAATATCATCCAAACCCATAAACAAACGCATGTAATTGATCTATCATGAGAAAACTAAACAAATTCATCTAAATTCATAACTAATTCACTACTATCATATCACAATTAATCTAAATATATCATAATATATTTTCCAATAACCGCAATTCACTAAATACAGACATATAATTACTAACACATCAACATGTAAACAATACATAATTATAACATACCGACTCCCGATCTATCATGAGAAAACTAATCAAATTCATCTAAATTCATAACTAATTAACTAACATCTATCATATCATAATTAATCTAAATATATCATAACATATTTTCCAATAACCGCAATTCACTAAATACAGACATATAAATTACTAACACATCAACATGTAAACATTACATAATTATAACATACCGAATCCCGACGAGTTTCTTGAGCAGTAAACCAACTCCAAACCAGCTGAGAAAACGACTAATAAAACACTATTTTTTGTACTAATTTTCTGTAAAGTAGCAATAGGGGAAGTGGAGGTCAGTATTTATAGATAATTTTTTTTGCAATCACCGCCTTGGACAAAAACAGTGATGTGTTCACCGCCATTGTCCTCAGCGGTGATTGCTTGGTAGCTGTGACCTAATTTCCACCTACCAGGCCGGTAAAACGTGTCAATTATCACCGCTTTACACATCAGCGATGATATCATCGCTTTACACATCAGCGGTGATAAGGTCTCCTTTCACCGTTTTAAACCAAAACGGTGATTGCATCACCGTTTTGGTAGAAAGCAATGATGCTTTCATCGCTTTTAACCAAGACAATGATGCAATCACCGTTTTGGTCCAAAACGGTGAAAGGATCATCGCTTTGGACCAAAACAGTGATAGCATCACTGTTTTGGTCTAAAGCGTTGATACTATCACCGTTTTGGTCAAAAACGGTGATTGCTTTCACTGTCTTGGTTTGCAGCGGTGATAACCAAACTGCTGTATTTTGGGAAATAATTTTATAAGTACTGTATTTTGGGAATTTTTTTTAATAATTAGTGTATTATGGGATTTTTTCCATTTATAGGGGAAAGTGGGGAAAGAGTCGCTGGAAAAATTACCAGGGACCAATCACCGCTTCTGACGAAAGCAGTGAAATCACTGCGTCCAACAAAGGCGGTGATGGCCTGGATTCATGACGTGGCGCGGCGTGAGGCGTCGGATCGTGGAGAAAAACCACAATCCGCGCCTCACTGCATCCAACGGCAGCGGTGAACGCGCGGGTGGCGCGGATCGCTGACGTGGAAAGCGGGGCTATCACCGCTTTGGTCTTCAGCGGTGAAGTCCCCGCCCGCGTCCACGTCAGCGATCCGCGCACTTTCACCGCTTTTGGATTCAACGGTGAAGATGTTCACCGCGTCGCAAATCTACGGTGAGTTAATCACCGTCATTGACAACAGCGATGATAGCATCACTGTTGTTGTCCAAAGCGATGATGCTATCACCGTTTTAGTCCAAAACGGTGATAGCATCATCGCTTTGGACCAAAACAGTGATGCTATCACCGTTTTGGTCAAAAACGGTGATTTCCATCACTGTTTTTGTTTGCAGCGGTGATAACCAAACTGTTGTATTTTGGGAAATATTTTTATAAGTATTGTATTTTGGGAATTTTTTTTAATAATAAGTGTATTATGGGATTTTTTCCGATATCTTGACTCTGAAACTTTAGTAGGCATGTTTTGGGTACAGGACTCTCGATTGTGCATTAGTACGAGACTCGTGAACTAGTTCTTATTTCTAACAATTATGTCGAAGTTAGTTTGTCCAATAGTAACCGAAAAAGTAGTTGGAATCAATAACCTTGACGAATTTTTAAGACATCAGAACATGTCATATGGACACTACTAAATTCCGAATTCCATGACAAACCAATTAAGATTGCTTTGGTCGATAACATCTCATGACATCTTCAAACATTTATTGTCTCGTCTTTATCGAAACATATGAATAAAAACAAACAAATATGAATTATCACTAACAAGTGAACCACTTGCAAGTCCCCTGCTCCGGAAGGAGAAAAACGGTGAAACCAAATGGTCCACTTTGACAAATTGTGCCTTGGTTACTGGGGTCGCCACCAATGATCCCTCTATACGTTGACTAAACTAAATGACCTTGTTTAACACGTCACTGCAACCATAAACTGAACTCCCAAGCAATTTACGATAATCGTAGTATTAAATATTAATCCCCACGATAGACACTCACCCACTGGCACTAACATTAAACGTTGAAAGAGAAAGCTTTAATCATCTTATTATGTTTGGCCCGGCTTTTAGAAGTGTTTTTCAGCTCCAAAAGCTAAAGCAGGACCAAACATCTCTAAAACCTCGGCTTTTGAATAGCCGAAAAGCGCTTTTGTATAACATAAAAGCAGAAGCTCCAAATCGGAGCTTCTGCGAAAAGATGTTTTGAAAATTCAAGAAAATATAATTTTCCTTGATTTATATCATTTTAAAAATAAAATAAATTATAAAATCATATTATTTACAATGTTATTAAAGCCGAGCCGAGCCGCTCGGCCCGACCGGTAAAACCGTCACCCAGTCACAAAACCGGCTCGGAACAGTCTAAAAGCCGCTCCGATTTTATGTAGCAGTTGAAGAGCGGCCGAGGCGGTTAACAGTTCGAGCCGATTGAGCCGCTCGTCCGGTTTTTTCCACTCAACCACTAAATTTAATTAAAAAAGTTGCAGAAATTTGAATATTGAAATAAACCAAAAATGTCGGCCTCTAAAACTGAATTCTTATTTCCATTTCACAATTTCGAAGGAAAGAGATGAGTTCTGATTAAGAAATGTCCACTATTTATACTGATAACGTTTATTAGGTACCGGTTCTTTAACGGTTTTTAAACGGTCTAATGCCGGTTGGACCACTAAAGTACGAGCCGTTCGCATTACCGGATCATGCTCCGGTTTGGTTCTGACAACATTGATTATTTAATATAAAATAAATCTAACAAGATCCATTTTGACTACTTCTTATTGTTTAGAATTTTTATTCATATTTTATATTATATGTCCTTTATAGTCATTTTACACAATCGCTCATATTAAAAAACACTTCTAATAGTTTTACAGCCAAACACTAAACTGTTTTTTTCTTTTTAAATACTTATCTAAAAGCTCCAACCAGAAACTGCTTCTGCAAAAACTACAGCAGGGCCAAACTAGATACGGTGTTCTTCTTCAGATTTATGAAGCTCACAGTTGCCATCGAGTGGATTTTCAAAATTTTGTAGTATTTTTTAGCTCAAATTTCTCGCATTTAGAAGCTTCAGACTTGATAGTGCCTTGGGAGTATCAAAGATCGGAACTCATAATAAATATTTTGACCTCCCTTCCCATATACACTCCTTTGAAATGCTTACATTTTAATACAATGAGGAATCCTTGGCGGCCCACATTCAAAGTTAGAAATTAAAAAATGTGTCACTAGTAGCAAAAAAGGTGGTCATTAAATTCATACGAACTGCCACTCAAATATTTGCTATGTCGTGCTTCAAACTCACATCTATATTGTGTACAAGTTTGGTGGGCTAATCATGACAAGGACGATGGTATGCAATGGATATCTTGGCCATAATTGTGTACAAGTAAATTCAAGAGGGGAGGTCGGACTTCTATGACAATAGATTTAACATAGCTTGTTAGCCAAACAAGCTTGGAGAATTTTGTTAGAGCCTGAGAATACTTTGGATAAAACTTCAAAGGGTCAAATACCACCTGAATGACCACTTTTTGATAGCAAGAGCGAATAATCGCCCATTTTAATCCTGGCAAGGTATCTTAGTAAGTATAAATTTGTTGAGAAAATGTCTTAGACGACAAGTTGATATGGTTCAAGGATCTACATACTACTGGATCCTCCCTCAACCCCATTTCGTATTGTAGAAGCTCTTCTAGACCATCCTATGATTTCTTCGCTTGTTGAACCTATGATGAGTGTTGTCTTGTGAAGTGTATTCAAGCTCTCCTTGACCCCCATTTGTTGAAATGATACTCTATTTTTCTTCCAACTACTCTGAGCGACAACAGAATTATTTGACACCAATGACAAATGTAGTAAATACATGGTGAAATCAGGTTATCACCTCTTCTCTTATGAAATTAACCCTTTTCACAACCCCATTACAGACTACTTGTACACCAAATTTTGGAAATTCTTGTGGAATGTCTTAGTCCCTCTAAAACTAATTTTTTTTTTCTTTGAAGACTTGTTTGTGGCTTTCTCCCATTGCGAGGTATTCTCTTCAATAAAGAGATTTCCATTGCAAGCTTTTGCCCTCTCTGTTGTAATCCAGTAGAAGATATGACCCATGGTGTTTTATTATAGGATTACTAAGGAATTATGACAAATAGTAGGATGAGAACAAATAAGATTATCCACGAGAATACTTACGATGGATAATGAACGGAAATCATTGCTCTTTTTCCCTCATATTTCCAAGGTAATCATAGTCCACACGATTTCCCTCCTCTGACATATATGAAAATGATGATGCAAAGTCGTCTATGATTTCAAATTATTCCAAGCTTCGGTGTTATTCTGTAACTGGTAGCTCAAGTAGAGGAATGTAGGACAACAGAGGGACAAAAGGTTGAGAAGAAGGAAGGAAGACAACCCTTAATCCCTTATCAGGAAATAATCTCTTTAACCAAGGTGCTCATAGGAACAACTAGAATGTCACATGCCCATTGAGGGCATCATAGTTTGCTTCGATGGGGCTATGAAGTCCAACCAATAAAGTCGCACCACTTTTGTAGTAAATTGTATGATTGTATCTCATATGATTTTGTTGCGAAACTACTCGTTTTACGATATGCTATGAAATGGTGTCTAATACATAATTTTCTGGTTGTTGCATTTTGTGGTGACTCGTAATTGACTATTTATCATGTTTTGTCCAAGGAAACTTCTCAGTTGACATGCGGGGCCATCTTGGAGGAATTTTTTCATCTTTTTTCATCTTTTGAGTATGAATCATGTCATTTTTAATCTTCAGAGCTTTAATAGAGTGATCGCTATAAACTACTACTCCTAACACAAGCCAAGTGAACCAGTACTCAACTTTAATTTATTGAGTTCTAATTATATGAATTCACGGACCTCTAGATGTACCAGTACTCAACTTCAATTTATTATCTAGCCGATTTAGGTACAGAAATGATTATTTCAAACAACTAAAAACTAAAAATACAATGATGACATTTGACTTGAGTATTGATTCCCTATAGTCACTTGTTGGATTAATGATTGATGATTCTCTACTTCATTTCACTCTTTGTTTATAATATGAAGAGTCCTTAACAAGTCTTGAATCTTGATTAGACTTCTTAGAGGGACTCTATGATCAACTTAGATAATCTCCCAAGGCAATTCAAACTATACTCCCTATATTGGATTCACATCCAATACAAAGCAATGGATCAACTCACTATCGTATAGTCGACTCCCTACTTCCAATTGATGTTCACTCTATCAACCTAGTTATATATTCTCTCATCTAGGTCAAAGCAAAAATTATCAAAACTTTTTAAGACTCAAACAATTCATTGAAACGTGCATAAACTAGATATAAACTTTGAGTTCAACGAATCAGAGTATCATATAATCATCAATTCAACAAATCATGACCAGAGTTCCTCATACCCAAACAAGGAGGAACTTCACTATATAGAGAGAAGAAAATACAAAGGAAAGGAAGAACTACATAATGATGATGAAAATTATCTTGTGATCTTCAATCTCCTCTTCTAAGCTTGTTCATCGAGCTTCGCTCCAAGAACTCTCTAAGTCGCACTCTCTCTACGGTTCTTTTCTCTTATGTTTTCTATAAAAAACGCAGCTATCCTTTCGGAAAATTTCCAAACGTTTAGTTATACCCGACAGTGGCAAAGTCGCTGGTAGAAGTCACGACTGTGACTTTGGGATTTCTGGCAGTGACTTTAAAATATGAACCGTCTCAACTAGTCGCTTATGAGAAGTCACATGACAATTGGGAAATTCACTGTCATGATTTTTTATCAGAGCCTTTGGAAGTATGTCACAGCCTTTGTAAGTATGTCACGGCCATTTTGAGGTGTTTCAAAGTCGTGACTTTTCAAGGTGCTGACCGTGACTTTTGTTTTTGGTCTCTTTTTGGTCTACAAATGCATAAAACTCGCTCTCAAGCCTTCTCCGCATAATAGGACCTGAAACATGGAAAAATATTACAACCTAGCATATAATCGGCTAACAAGAGGGTGTTCCCAATGTAAATTGTCAAGAAACGGTCACATGCAAAGGTTTGGTTTAATGATACTAGCACTGGTCTGCAATTTGGAGGTTTGAGGTTTGAATTCCTTAAGTAACACCTAATTATAAAACAAACATATATCACGCTTATAAAAAATCCCAAGAAAAGGTCAAGAATCGAGGGTCAAAATATGTATAAATATGCACATTCATAGAGCTTCCCATGTAGTGGCAAAACAAGCACTTTCATCTATAGTCTGGTTGCATACGGACTATCGCAAGTGTTAGAGCCGGTCTTGATAGTTAGTAGAAGAAAAAAAAGTAGTGGCTAACAAAAGTTTAATGGATTCGTGAATGATTTCGACTTTATCTAAGTCAAAATACATTTATTTGTGGGCTGTGTTTTCCAAAGAAATGAGGTAATAGAAAATGAAATTTTACGAATGCTTGGGGTTTAGTAGAGTTCAAATACGAAACACGTAACCAAATTTCTCTTCAAATTTTTTGGGAAACAAAAATAAATTGTTGTGAATTTTGGAGATAACAACTTAAGTGTATAGTCCCAAATTTATGCATAACCACTTTTTCATCAAATTTTAACTGACTATATCTCATTAACTTTAACTTGAATTTCAAATTAATTATGTTTTATAAAATGACATACGCCTTAATATATTTTAGAATAAACACACTAATCATGGTGTCATGCAATATATATTATAAAAATATATCATGGTGGTACTGAATATACCGTGTGTATATTCATCACAAAAATTCATACATGAAACCTATGGGATTGAAAAAGGTCATTTCAATTTTGGGGTTATGTATCTAAAACTAGTTCAAGGTTTTCCATCTTTACACAACCAAAAAAAATTATGTCAAAAGATAAAAATAAAAAGAAAGAAATTGGAATTGCATTAGAGAAAAAGTAAAATATTGTTGTAAATAAGTGTTTGACTCTTCCCGAATATTACAATAAAACTCCCAATCAGGGCCCAAGTATAAACCTTAATTGGGTGCAATATAGGGCAAATATGTTTAAATATCAACCCGGGCGTAGGAGGGTTTCCCTACATTAACCTAGATAGGAGACAGTCCATGTACTCCAATTTCGATTGTTTGAAACATTAAGTAGCGATTAGTTTTTTGTTGAAAACTACAATCTACAATTAAAATGATCGTAAAGGTAATTGGTTTTGACTCTAAATGAGAAGGATTCACCCGGGTGTAGCTCCCCCTAACTACCTACCATGACTTGTCGGAATGAATGAAAACGTGTGGTGGAGGTGGTTGTGAACCGTAAGGGAAGTGCACTAGTGATGGAACATCACTCTCTCGGTCTCTAAGCGAAGGAATTCAGATTAAGCTACCAAGGTAACTCTCTTGGCCTAATCGACTAAGGACTGTCTAACCTTCTCTCTCGAATCGGAGTTCGGACGACCAAAACACAACCAACCTAGGTGCTAATACGAATAAGGAGGCTTTCCCTACATTAACCTAGATAGGAGACAAGATTTGCTTAAGAAAACCCAGCTTTACAAGCCTCTTTCACAAAAATGGGGTTTTCTCTCTACCTAGGTTAGAATGGCAAAATAGATTGATAGGCAAACACACAACACAATATTCCATGAAAATACATCCAAATTCATATTAAAACACATCCACACATAAACAATCATTCCATACAATCAATCACATGGTAGAAGTTAGGGTTCACAAACACCCAAGTGAAAAGGGACACTACTCCATGCTGGGAGAGGGAAAAACACAAGGAGAAGGGAAACAAAACATCATGGAGATGCTTGAATCCTTCCTTGTGTAATAGAGATCTTCACTTTGGGGAAGAATTTCCCAAATCCTTGCCTTGGAGTGAAACCCTAGCCTCTTCTTCCTTCTTGCTCGTCACTTTCTTTCTCTAGAATGTTGAGAAGAAAGTTTTCTCACTCAAGGTCTCCTCCCCTTTTTTCCTTTAGCTCAACCCTCCTTTTATACCCAGGTCTAGGGGTGGAAATTGGGGTGGGTGTGGTTACCCGCCCCACATTTTGCGGGTACCCACACCCATAAATTTACAATTATGCTACCCACAACCCGCACTGCAGTGGTTAGTGGGTGGGTAACCACTACCCACTGTGGGTTTGTGCGGGTTGGGTGTGGTTACCCGCAAAAATCCATCTTTGCAAGCATAGAGTTCTATTCGCCACTAACATATTTGTTGTTCGTAACTAGACTATAATGATATAGACTTGTGTTGTTTGTGAAGATACAATTTTGTACATCGATCTTACTCAACGTGGAGATTTTTTCTTTTTGAGTTTGGTATTCAACTTTTGTGTCAGAGAGCTGTGATTTCATATTTCCCCGACTAGGGGTGAAATATGACAATTAAATATGATCTTGTATTTTTTTCACACAGCAAAAACATACTGATAAAAGTTACAAAAGGTGTTCACTTTTAATGAATTGATTATTCTCCACTCTATTGATTATAGTGTTTTATAAACTAAAAAATTATTACATAAAACTGATTAGATATGTCTTTTTTATTTGGTGGCTAGTTTAATTTTTATCCTCGCACTTTTCACATACCATTATATTATAAAGTTAATTCACTAAATAAATATAATTAGTGTGGTTATTGTGGGTTAACCGCGGTGGGTAGTGGATAACCACTAACCACAAAAATCGTTATTTTACTACCCACACCCAACCCACTACCCACAACTTGTGGGTATGGTTACCCACAATAGGTGCGGGTTGGTGCGGTTTGCGGATTATCCACAACCCGCAACCCAAACTACTTCCACCCTACCCAGGTCGCGGTCAGTTCACGTTTCCAGTTCACGACCGTGAACATTTCTTCTGGACCGTGATGTCGAGCTGATCTGCATCGTTTTATTTAGTTTATTCACGGTCTGGGAATTTGGTTCACAATCTTACGACCGTGAACTGAATGAGAGCTCGCAAGGTGTGAAAATGCTCCTGGACCCTTGGCGCTTCACGGTCTGGGAGCCCTTTTCACGATCCTAAGACAGTGAAAAATCATCATTGGCCGTGATCCTCAGTTGCTTCCACCCTTTGACTCATTTTCGCTCCTTTTCATCTTACTTTCGATCCAGGGTCAGTTCCACATACTAGGATATGAAAATACTAAAACAAGGCGCAACCTAGCGTAAACCACACTTCACGGAGTACAAATGCATCAAACGTCTAAGGAAAACGGGGATAAAATGTGTACAATTGGACCCAAATCACTCCCCCACACTTAGATGTTTGCTTTTCCCCAAGCAAACCATTTCCAAACAAGGTAATATTCCAACTTGACTAGATAACTTGGGGACATATTAAAGGGCTCAAAGCGGTGAATCTCAATGGCTATTGGGCATCAACACATGACCCGACGCATGCAATACTGACATCCACCACAAAAGAATTCAAAATGCATAAAGACCGTGCAAATGAAAATTTCTCACCCTGTTCTCAAACCAACACAAGTCTCGACAAAGCTACTCACCAGCCATAACTAACCATGCATCGATTTAAAGTCCAAGGCACAAACGATGGGGCAACATAGGTCCTCGCCGGGGTAAGATATGAACTAGCAAAACATGAATGGATCACTCACTCTCGACCAGTGGGGTCAGGACCATTTGGTGCAAAAGATGTGCAGAACCAATAACATTCATCCCCATCGTCTCTCCACCACGACGTCAACCTCTAAAGGCTAGAGTTCACGAGATGGTTGTCATCACTAGCTTGTCCGAAGGTCTTAGACACGGGTTCAAATGACTGGCAATTGTCTTGGACATGGGGAAAAGACCTTTTTGGGTGGTGGCAAACATAGCAGGAGGTCCTACATCTTCACCCTAAAACTGAAGGTTTTATGGCTTCGACTATGAACCTTCTCTACACTCAACGGCCACTAGCATCGGCCAAAAATCGCTATTCCCTTCTTCCAAACCACTACCAACCACGAACTACATTCAAGCACACTTCCTCGGTCTATTCTTGCTATCCACATCTCAATCATAGTAGTCAAGGAGGTTAATAAATACTTAGGTGGTTCAATGGCTTGAGTGCCAAGAAACCCTATCCAGAGCATACACTTTGACTTTTGTGGCAATTCTCTACTTTTATTTACCTCGTTTTATTACCTCTTTTTCGTTCCCTTTTCTTTTCTACTTTCCATTTTTTTTTCTTAGGGGGTACTAGAGAGTTAAACATTTTCCAACTTAACACTTAACGAACAATGCTCTCTATTAAGAACTTCCTCCAACACTACCTTTTCTTTCATAGCAAGAACCGTGTGAAATCCTCCTATGTAGGACCTCAATGGAGCTCAAAAAGGGAAAGCTCCGGGACACAAGGACGACTCACGTTTTGACACGAAGAAAGGATGGAGGGGATTCGTTCTAGCAATCAACATTAAACTCAATAAGCACAAAGATCCTAACATTAGAAAGACCCCCAAAGTCACAAGGATCAAAGGGGTTGGCTAGAGGATAAAATGTTTCGGGACAGTCAACTTGTTGGGCGTGAACTAATCCTATGCCTCCATCATACTAACTAGTGACAACGGTGAATGTTGATTTCCACGGTAAGAGGGATCTAAGCACACAAGAAGAAGACGATCGGAACCAAACTCACATGTCTACCTAATTACCCAATCATCTATTGCAATTTCACAAAATTCTATGCAAGGCAATTGTGATCAAAGAGTAACCAAGTTAAGACATCCATTCGTTTAAGCACACACGAGAACTAAACTTTTGCACACACGAGAACTAAACTTTTGCACACACCTAAAGAAACTCTCAGTCATCATCATAGGACACACTCAATTACATGAAATCCATTCAAGGTCAATGCCAATAAACATGAGATTCACCCAGAGACCAGCCACTTTGATCATGCAATGCTTGGAGCCCTCAAATTTTTGAAAATTTGGGCTTACATCAAGGCCCCAAGCAATCAATCACAAACACAAGCACAATAATAAACTAACTCCCCCCCCCCCCCCCCCCACACACACACACACGCACTTAAGCTCGACATTGCCCTCAATGGCATAAAATAGGGGGTGATGTTACCACAAGGCTTGGAAAGTGAAAGTGGGACGGTTTCTAGGGTAGGAAATTTAAGCTTCCAAAAAGAAGACAAAGCAAAACACAAACCTAGCACATTATCACCCGATGCGAGGTTATTACACATAACAATATTCCACATCATGATAAAAGGACTAACCTCTGCTGGGTTGCCTCCTAACTAGCACTAGTTTAATGTCTTAAGCTAGACGGTGACTTCAGACTAAACATCTTGTATGAGCACCACCTCCTTTTGGGGCATTACCTCACCTCCAAGGTAACGTTTGAGGCGGTGTCCGATTACTTTGAAGATCCCTTGCTCCAGGTGGGAAATCTCCACCACTTTGTATGGAAACACTCGGTTGACCGTATATGGGCCTGACCATTTCGATCTCAGCTTCCTGGGGAATAGAAGTAACCGAGAGTTGTACAAAAGCATCTGCTCCCCTGATTGAAAGTCTTTCCCCCCTTTTAGTCTAGCATCATGCAGGCTCTTCATCTTCTCCTTGTAGATCTTGGTGTTCTCATAGGCATGAAGACTAGGTGTGGGCATACAGTTCGGTAAACCCGACCCAAACCAAAACCGATTTAAACCGAACCAAAACCAAATTAGTGTTAGTGGGTTCAAAATTCGGAAGGAGAACGTGCAAAATTCGGAAACCATGGTTCTTTTGATCGAACCGAGGTTCCAAATTTTGAACCGACAAACCGAAACATGCTGCCCAGCCCAATAATCATCATAGCCCAGTCCCCCAACAAGCCCAAAAGACTTACCCTCATGAGCCCAAAATCCAAATAATGAATCACACAACCCTAGCCCATGATCCCTCTCGCCTCTCTCTGCAGACAACAAACAAAGAACACCTCTCATCTATCATCTCTCGCCGTTGCTGCCTAGAGAAGAGAATCCGAGTCAAGACATCCCAATCCTTGAGCGCCGTCGCGACTGGAGCCGATCTTAACCAGGAAGACCTCAGCCAGGGAAGGAGAGGAAAGGAGATCTACCACCGACGATTCTAATGTTGACATCTTGGCGGCGATGTGCTCAACGGTGGTGTACCACTTCCCTTCCTTCTCTCTCATCGTTACTCCTTGCCGCCATATCCACTTCCCTTCCTCCCCTCCATCTGGGTCAGAATTGATTTTGGTGGTTTGATGTTGTACGGGAAGATTGGAAAAAAGGAGAGATGGAGAATTGGAGAGGTAGAAAATTAATGGGAATGGGAGAGAGAGAGGGTAATGGATCTGTCGAAAAAGGAAAAAGAAAGTGAGAGGGGTTGCAGAAGGCAGATTAAAAGACAAAAGGAAGGAAGGGTTTCGGGTTGAGCATGAAAACCAGACCGAACCGATATATATTTCGGTTTGGACTGACCGAACCAAAATATATTTTGGTTCGAATTCTGTTTGGGGTTTAGATGACATCGGAGACCCGGTATGCTCCATTTTGGTTCAGTTTTGACCAAACCGAACCGGTGCCCACCCCTAATGAAGACGCCACTCCTCGAGTTCTAGCACCTGCAACTTTCTTTCATTTCCACACAAAGTAGGGTCCATATTCAGCAGTTTGTGTAACATCCCATTCCGGCAAAACCCATATCTCGATCGCTAGAAAGTTCGCGATTCAAAATCGAGTGTTTTGATAGTATTTCGACGAAAATCGGATTATTGATCGATCGGATAAGTATACGTATTAATTATATATATAATATATATATATATATATATATAATTAATATAAAATAAATCATAAGCGGCCGAACCGCTTTGTTTACACTATATACATTTCCCCTGTCTATTTCCTATCATTAACCTTTCGTCCCATTCTTTCATTTTCTGGGACCGAGAAAAGCAGAGCGCACGGAGTGGGATGGAGAGAAATTTGCGGAGCTTGATTCTTAACCTATGGTGATCCAAAAATCCCGTAAGTAATGCCTAATCCATCCTTACATCATGATTTATCGATTTAGAGCTTTAAAACGAGTTTTTGGTTCAGGAATTTCTTGAATTCCCGATAAGCCAAATTAGGGTTTTGGAGTATCCGGAAGCCGGATTGAGCCCAAATTTCATATACGAGCTTCCTGCAGCGAGGTAATCAATCCTCTAGTTCTAATCCCTGAATTTCGGCTATTATTTAGGCCGGGGTCCAAACCGCTGAATTTAGCTCCGGCCAGGGTTTGATGTGTTTTTATCAAGAATTTGACCCGGAGCCTAGAACTAATATTGACGGGGATACTGCAGGGGATATTAGGACGGTCTCGGATTTTAATTCGGGGTTCCTTCGTGAAATTGACGTTTAAGTACAGGAGGCTAGAACCGGTGTTTGAACGACCAGAACTGGTGAGGGATTAGCACGGCATACCGGGTTTGTCGTATCACGATAATTATATTGATGCTTAGAATTGACCTAGGTGAATTAGAATGACATGATTAGGGGTGTATGGACTTTTCTGCTATATGATGAACTATAGGCTTCTGTATGATATTATTGACTTGCCCTAAACGATATGGACCTTGTTTATGTTCATGATTCTATATATGTTGCCAGATGTGGGTTGAATTGTGAATATGCCTTATGATGGTTCGAGAAGGCGATTGGATATGATTTTTCATGATTGTTGTATTTGGATGCACAAGTGGGAAGATATATATTCCCTGGTAATATTATGATGTTTTAAGGAGGATGACTTGCACGAGGGTTTATCCCGAGGAAGTGCAATTATACGACTCCTGATTTACCTATGTTGAGCCAATTGTGGCCAGGTCAAGTACATGTGTAAGTAAAGAATTATGATTAAGCAAGATGAGATAGGAATCATGTATAAGGATGCCGAATATGAGTGTTGTGGTCTCACGGTCAACTACATAGTAATTAGGGCTCCCTATGCTATTACTCTATTATGATATGTATGATAGTCACACCTCTCATGTGGTGGTGACTGAAGAATTCTTATGAGATATGACCACACCCAGAGCGGTGTCGGGATATGACTACACCCAAAGTGGTGTGGGGTATGTATGACCACATCCGACGGGATGTTGGGGTATGTATGACTACATCCGACAGGATGTGGGGTATGTTTCCCGGGAGAGTTATTAGCATGGGAGTAGCCAGGCGCCTATAAGTAAAACATGATAAGATGCATATGCATAAGTCAAGGTGGTTGAGTCTTTTGCCTATTGGGATGTCAGAGAGCTGAGATATGATCCCAGTGCTTTGGCTTGTTTCCTAGATGTATGGTAGGGGTATGCTCTGTTATGAACTCACGATGCTATGATTATCTCACTCAGCTATGAGCTGACCCTCTTTTATTCTTCTTCTCTGCTTATGCTATGTGTAAGCAGATCATCAGCAGCAGCAGTAGATAGGTTTATAGGTGGGAGCTGAGCAAGAGTTGAAGGCAAGATGAGGTATGGTCTTCAACCATTCTGTGCTTGGACTACTACTCGGGATTTTGGCCAGTGATCCACACCTTTTTGTAAAAATGTTATGAGAACGTTTTTCATGTGCATACTAGCTTCTGATCTAGTGTGAGATATCCACAGGTGTGGAAAGTTGATGATATGTGTATATGTTGTGTAACTGTGTAAGTTGTGACGATTATAGTATGTATAAGTATGGTATGCAGTTGTGGAATATGAAAAGTGTGACTATGGCTAAGAAAAGCCAATGCATATGGTTGTGAGTATATATGTTTGTCATTAAATGCATGGATTCAGATAAATTATTTTGCAGGTTTTAGTTACAAGAACTGTTAGCCCATTACGTGAGTAATTCATGTCGAAATTTTATTTGGGTAAATTTTGGTAATTAATGTGATGCTCTAAAACACAACACCTAACAAAGGCCAAGTGTAACCAATGAAAAGGACTGCAGTAAAGTGGCTCAAGTAATAAATATCGAATCCACGGGTCTCTAGAGTTACTATTACTCAGCTTCAGTTTATTATTTAGCAAATCAGATTAAGATGAAAGAACTAAAACTACTCTAGCAAACTACAGTTAAAGTTAATCTAATTACAGGTTGGGAACTCACTTAGGTATGATTCCCCCTAGCCACTAGCCAGATTAATGATTGATGATCTCTAACTTGTTTCACTTTCATTCACAATGCGGAGAATCCTTGACTAGACCTTGAGTCTCGACTAAAGGAACAAGGCCCTCTTGAGTCAATTGCCTAGAGGGACGTATCCTTCTCTAGAACAACTGATCAAGGCGTTCTGAACTAGACTCCCTCTATCGAAAGAGGTTCTCAATCAATACAAAGCAGTGAATCAACCCTTGACTAAAGCAATCGATCCACTACTATCAATCTATGGTGCTCTATTGACCTAATCAGGTATTCCCTCTCATAGGATCAAAGCAGAATCAATAATCTCGACTAAAGCAGAATTGAATCATGAAAACATGCATAGATTGAATATGAACTCAAGATTATCCAGTCAGAGTACTCATACAATCATCCAATCAAACAAACATAGCTAGGGTTCCTCAAAACCTAAGTGAAGGGAAGTTACTCCATAGAGAAGAGAGAGACTGCAGTAAGAATCTTCAGATGATCAGTCTTCAAGTCCGGGCTTGTTCCTCAAGCTTCCAAGGCGAAGAAATCCTCCTTCTCTACTCCAAGAATGCCCTCAAATCGCCCTCTCTCTCTTTGGTTCGTCCCTTGGGTGTTTGGGATCCAAAAACCCAGCTTTCCCTTCTTTGGTTCGGAATTTGGCTTAAAACCAGGAAATCCCGACTCACACGGGCAGGGCCACACGGCCGTGTGGCATACCCAGTTGCCCGTGTGGCCTCCTTTGTGACTTGTCTCGCACCCGATCTTCACCCAATCGACCCCGAACTCTCTCCTAAACCTTCATTCACTTGCCAGGACCTGAAATATCACATACAAGCACAACTTAGCGTGAAATCGGTCTAAAACACGAGAAACCACCACTCAAACGGTGTAAGAACAGGGGTGAAAACATGTGTAACTAACGGTCTATCAAACTCCCCCACACTTAACCATTTGCTTGTCCCCAAGCAAACCTAACTCAAACCCATGCAACTCTCCAGACCTCCATAGCAACAAACAACCCAGATCGTAAGTAGAGGACTTCCTAGGTCATTTAGCAGCTTACGAGGTCAACCGACGCACAAGTCATCTCAAAGCTTCTTATCGAGTCGGCATCATGGCAAAAAGTGAACAGAGGACAAATGAATCGTGGATGGAGAAATTCTCAAAAACAAAGGATCATGGACTCACATTTTTCAAGGTGCTCGATTTTCTTTGAAGATGGTTGGAACCCTTTTTTTTCTGTTTTGCTTGTTTTCTGTTATTTTTCTTTTCTTTTCTTTTCAAGGGTCCCAACCTGCTCTTACCGGCCATGCCAGGAGCGGATGTCTCGAGCCTCGTGCGGGGGAAAGACATGTAAGGGGGCTGGAGGTAGTAGGTGGAAATTGGGAACGGATTCCCGTCTCCCCTTACACACTTTCGCCCTATTCGCACGGGAGACATTTATTTTGAAGCACATTTTCGAGCACCTGTTATTTTCAAAACATGGCACAAGAGTCCATGACATGCAGAGAATCCACAACACCACACAATTCAAGGGTCCTAAGATCACTAATTCACTCAATCAACCAACACAATATGAAGGAGAAATGAGACTTCTTAAATGCATCAACATCCTCCATAGTGCTACACTACCTCCCTAGGTTGCATATCACTATAAAGACTGTCAATTCAAAGCACACTGAGCAGGCAATTGCAAGGAAACACGTACTTGGAGCCCTCAAATTTAAAAATTTGGACAGTGGACTAGGCTCCAAGCACACAAACAGCCATACATTCACCCGCATAAATAATCGAACATCCCCCCACACTTAAGCACGACATTGTCCTCAATGGAGGAAAGATAAAGAGGGTAGAACGAAGTTACCAGATCAAGGGTGAATGATGATGAACGGGTCAGGCGGTGCATTCCAGAAAGAGAGAGTAATCAGAACACAAACACCACACAAAATCTCACAAAGGTTGAGTTATTGACTCTAAAATCAAATAACAAAACTAACTCAACCGAGGAGAAATAGAGAAAGAAATGCAAACCGACTGGTTGGGTTGCCTCCCAACAAGCGCTTCTTTCACGTCGTGAGCCGGACGATGGCTCCTAAGTTTCGGTCCATGCTAGAACCTCCTTGAAGTTGAGGTTCTCGTCGATGAGGTGGAGTCTCAAGTCATGAGCATGTGGTGTGGCAGGTGATGAAGGCTCATGTACTTGATGCAGATGAAGTCTCCACCCTCGAGACCTCTCCTTCTCTTCTCTCGTCTCATTGCCCCAAACCAGATATGACAGCATCGATTGGCCACCATCGCGTCCACCAAGAGGGACCGATGTCGAGGTGGCCTTGGTCTGGCAAAGAGACACTGCAAATGGGTCCTTGCTAAGCAGTTCCTCGAAGTTTGGTGGGGATATTACTTGCAACTCATGGCCGGTGCATGCCTCTTCCACCTCAACTTCATCCTCAGCCTGGATGCCAATTGCTTCTTTAACCTCCCTTTCTTCTTCATGTGGTATCACCCCTGGGAAATGATCAAGAACTTCTCCAGCTTCACTTTCGCCATCCTCCACAACTTCTTTCTGCACCCTTTCTTGCTCTTCTTCTTCTAGCACGGATTGGAGAGCAAGTTGCCAAGCAATTTCTTTCATGAGATCTTCTTGCATCTCCTCACTCATGCCCGCCTCTTCAAAGCGCAGTTTGGGGTGTGGGAAGGTGCGGTCGGCTACGACAGGACACTCCTGATCATGATCATCACGGGAGCTCTCCGTGACAACTTCAGTGTGCTCCACAATGTCCTTGTAGCCTTCTTCTTCCTCCTCATCTTCTTGTATGGTAGCAAAAGGGTGATCTGGAGCAGGTTGCGCCCAAGATCGCTCAAGATCATCGACGCTCTTCTTAAGGCTCAGGAGGATCCCCTCTGTTTCACGATAGGCCTGGACACAATGATCCATACTGGAGCATGATCTCTCCATGAGAAGCCTCAAATCATAGTGTGGATCTGGCTGTGGAGTGTAGCATGGCTCTGCAGAATGGCCCGTGAAGGCCGCCATGGGTAACTCCAGCTCCAATGGCCCCTCTGGTTGTGGGAAAAATTCTTCTTGGTAATGAGGTTGTTCTTGATATGCCCAGGGATCCGGTTGTTCTCCGTAGTAAGGGGGTTGGTACTAGAACCCGAATCCATAGTCTTCTCCTCCTTGATTGCTCCAGGGAGTCTCGGGGTAATACCACTCAGGTGGTGGTGGATACCCCCAATGATTGGAGAAGCCATTAGGATCCATGATTCAGATCTGCACCAACAAAAACAAAAACAACCAAGTGAAAAGCAAGGGTGGAAAAGAAAAGAAAAACGCTAAAGTAACAAACTTCTGCCTTTCCTAATACTCTAGAAAGTCCCCGGCAACGGCGCCAAAAACTTGATGCTCTAAAATACAACACCTAACAAAGGCCAAGTGTAACCAATGAAAGGGACTGCAGTAAAGTGGCTCAAGTGATAAATATCGAATCCACGGGTCTCTAGAGTTACTATTACTCAGCTTCAGTTTATTATTTAGCAAATCAGATTAAGATGAAAGAACTAAAACTACTCTAGCAAACTACAGTTAAAGTTAATCTAATTACAGGTTGGGAACTCACTTAGGTATGATTCCCCCTAGCCACTAGCCAGATTAATGATTGATGATCTCTAACCTGTTTCACTTTCATTCACAATGCGGAGAATCCTTGACTAGACCTTGAGTCTCGACTAAAGGAACAAGGCCCTCTTGAGTCAATTGCCTAGAGGGACGTATCCTTCTCTAGAACAACTGATCAAGGCATTCTGAACTAGACTCCCTCTATCGAAAGAGGTTCTCAATCGATACAATGCAGTGAATCAACCCTTGACTAAAGCAATCGATCCACTACTATCAATCTATGGTGCTCTATTGACCTAATCAGGTATTCCCTCTCATAGGATCAAAGCAGAATCAATAATCTCGACTAAAGCAGAATTGAATCATGAAAACATGCATAGATTGAATATGAACTCAAGATTATCCAGTCAGAGTACTCATACAATCATCCAATCAAACAAACATAGCTAGAGTTCCTCAAAACCTAAGTGAAGGGAAGTTACTCCATAGAGAAGAGAGAGACTGCAGTAAGAATCTTCAGATGATCAGTCTTCAAGTCCGGGCTTGTTCCTCAAGCTTCCAAGGCGAAGAAATCCTCCTTCTCTACTCCAAGAATGCCCTCAAATCGCCCTCTCTCTCTTTGGTTCATCCCTTGGGTGTTTGGGATCCAAAAACCCAGCTCTCCCTTCTTTGGTTCGGAATTTGGCTTAAAACCAGGAAATCCCGACTCACACGGGCAGGGCCACACGGCCGTGTGGCATACCCAGTTGCCCGTGTGGCCTCCTTTGTGACTTGTCTCGCACCCGATCTTCACCCAATCGACCCCGAACTCGCTCCTAAACCTTCATTCACTTGCCAGGACCTAAAATATCACATACAAGCACAACCTAGCGTGAAATCGGTCTAAAACACGAGAAACCACCTCTCAAACGGTGTAAGAACAGGGGTGAAAACATGTGTAACTAACGGTCTATCATAATGTAATACCCGAGATTATTTCCGCTGCATATGTATGAACAATATGATTAGGTAATACGTATAGGGTAGGGTGTTACAGTTTGGTATCAGAGCTGGTTAGTTTTCTGCATTATGGGTATGTTACTTTCACTCTTGAGGACTGATCACCCTCGAAAGGGGAGGGAGTACTCCATACCTGTACCTGCACTTAACTTTCCAGGATTTGGACCAAAGGTGATGATGTGTTGCATAGTCAGTTGCATATGGTTAAGCATGATTTTGAGTATTTGAAGGAATCTTGAAAATTTTATGGTTTAAGAGATTTTTGAAAATATGTGGACTTTTTATCTTGTTGTCCAAGTAATGATTTTGGCAGAAATTTTTAATGGTGTGTGGATCAAGTTATGGCCAATATTTCCTTGTAGCTCGCACAGAAGTTGTCCTAGAAATCCTACTAACCAATCGAGAAGCATGATGGCTAGCTATGCAATGCAATTGAGTTTAGACTATGCTAACATGGTGAGTTCTGATGGTAGATATTTAAATAGAGATATGAATCTTGATGATGTTGTGGTAACCATTTTATAGGTTGGTATGACCTTGTGTTAGTGGCAACCTACTTTGCAGGTTAACAATCTTGCTTAGTAAGTTATGCTTTCAATTTGTTGATGTGCTTTTGTTGTGATAACCCGATATAGGTTTTTGAAACCTTATATTGGGAACTTGAGGTGTTATGTGTTTAGTTATGTATTTTAGATCTCCTAACCTAAGAGTTAGGTAGTAACAAGATATGTGGTAGTATATGTTAGGAGGGTAACGAACAGATGCATAGTATCAACTCAAGATTAGATTTCGGGGACGAAATCTTTTAAGGAGGGGAGAATGGTGACATCCCGTTCCGGCAAAACCCATATCTCGATCGCTAGAAAGTTCGCGATTCAAAATCGAGCGTTTTGATAGTATTTCGACGAAAATCGGATTATTGATCGATCGGATAAGTATACGTATTAATTATATATAATATATATATATATAATTAATATAAAATAAATCATAAGCGGCCGAACCGCTTTGTTTACACTATATACATTTCCCCTGTCTATTTCCTATCATTAACCTTTCGTCCCATTCTTTCATTTTCTGGGACCGAGGAAAGTAGAGCGCACGGAGAGGGATGGAGAGAAATTTTCAGAGCTCGATTCTTAACCTATGGTGATCCAAAAATCCCGTAAGTAATGCCTAATCCATCCTTACATCGTGATTTATCGAATTAGAGCTTTAAAACGAGTTTTTGGTTCAGGAATTTCTTGAATTCCCGATAAGCCAAATTAGGGTTTCGGAGTATCCGGAAGCCGGATTGAGCCCAAATTTCATATACGAGCTTCCTGCAGCGAGGTAATCAATCCTCTAGTTCTAATCCCTGAATTTCGGCTATTATTTAGGCCGGGGTCCAAACCGCTGAATTTAGCTCCGACCAGGGTTTGATGTGTTTTTATCAAGAATTTGACCCGGAGCCTAGAACTAATATTGACGGGGATATTGCAGGGGATATTAGGACGGTCTCGGATTTTAATTCGGGGTTCCTTCGTGAAATTGACGTTTAAGTACGGGAGGCTAGAACCGGTGTTTGAACGACCAGAACTGGTGAGGGATTAGCACGGCATACCGGGTTTGTCGTATCACGATAATTATATTGATGCTTAGAATTGACCTAGGTGAATTAGAATGACATGATTAGGGGTGTATGGACTTTTCTGCTATATGATGAACTATAGGCTTCTGTATGATATTATTGACTTGCCCTAAACGATATGGACCTTGTTTATGTTCATGATTCTATATATGTTGCCAGATGTGGGTTGAATTGTGAATATGCCTTATGATGGTTCGAGAAGGCGATTGGATATGATTTTTCATGATTGTTGTATTTGGATGCACAAGTGGGAAGATATATATTCCCTGGTAATATTATGATGTTTTAAGGAGGATGACTTGCACGAGGGTTTATCCCGAGGAAGTGCAATTATACGACTCCTGATTTACCTATGTTGAGCCAATTGTGGCCAGGTCAAGTACATGTGTAAGTAAAGAATTATGATTAAGCAAGATGAGATAGGAATCATGTATAAGGATGCCGAATATGAGTGTTGTGGTCTCACGGTCAACTACATAGTAATTAGGGCTCCCTATGCTATTACTCTATTATGATATGTATGATAGTCACACCTCTCATGTGGTGGTGACTGAAGAATTCTTATGAGATATGACCACACCCAGAGCGGTGTCGGGATATGACTACACCCAAAGTGGTGTGGGGTATGTATGACCACATCCGACGGGATGTTGGGGTATGTATGACTACATCCGACAGGATGTGGGGTATGTTTCCCGGGAGAGTTATTAGCATGGGAGTAGCCAGGCGCCTATGATTAAAACATGATAAGATGCATATGCATAAGTCAAGGTGGTTGAGTCTTTTGCCTATTGGGATATGAGGATGGATGAGGTCCGATCCTAGTGCTTTGGCTTGATTGTTAGATGTATGATAGGGGTATGCTCTGTTATGAACTCACGATGCTATGATTATCTCACTCAGCTATGAGCTGACCCTCTTTTATTCTTCTTCTCTGCTTATGCTATGTGTAAGCAGATCATCGGCAGCAGCAGTAGATAGGTGTATAGGTGGGAGCTGAGCAAGAGTTGAAGGCAAGATGAGGTATGGTCTTCAACCATTCTGTGCTTGGACTACTACTCGGGATTTTGGCCAGTGATCCACACCTTTTTGTAAAAATGTTTTGAGAACGTTTTTTATGTGCATACTAGCTTCTGATCTAGTGTGAGATATCCACAGGTGTGGAAAGTTGATGATATGTGTATATGTTGTGTAACTGTGTAAGTTGTGACGATTATAGTATGTATAAGTATGGTATGCAGTTGTGGAATATGAAAAGTGTGACTATGGCTAAGAAAAGCCAATGCATATGGTTGTGAGTATATATGTTTGTCATTAAATGCATGGATTCAGATAAATTATTTTGCAGGTTTTAGTTACAAGAACTGTTAGCCCATTACGTGAGTAATTCATGTCGAAATTTTATTTGGGTAAATTTTGGTAATTAATGTAATACCCGAGATTATTTCCGCTGCAAATGTATGAACAATATGATTAAGTAATACGTATAGGGTAGGGTGTTACAGTTTGGTTGCCCAGAAAGCCCTGTGCTCTAGCTCTACGGACAAATGGCATGCTTTTTCGTACACCAATTGGTAAGGTGAGATGCCTATTGGTGTTTTGTAGGCTGTGCGGTATGCCCATAGAGTATCATCGAGTTTTGCAGACCAGTATCATTTTCTTTGACAATTCTACCTGATCACTTGTCTGAGGGTGGTAGGCCATGAAAACCCGGTGGGTGACACCATAGCAATCAAAGATTTTGTCGAATTTTCTTTGGAAATGGGTTCCTCGATCACTAATGATGGCCCTTGGGGTTTCAAAATGTTAAAACAATTTCTTAATGAAACCGCAGACTCGTCTTGCATCATTGGTGGGGAGGGCTTGTGCCTCGATCCACCTCGATACATTGTCCATGGCTACTAGAATGTGCTTATTTCCAAAATAAGAGGGAAAAAGGGCCCATGAAATCAATGCCCAAACATAAAAAATATCACATGTAATGGAAACCGTTTGGGGCATTGATAACGTCGTATTTGCACATGTTTGCACCCTTGTTTCTTGATAATTTTGGCTTGATTTTTTGCTTTCTTAGACTATTTTACGCTAGGTTGTGTTCCTTTGTCACATTTCAGGTCCTATCATGTAAATTGAAGCATAGGCGCAAGTTTCCAGTCAATCGGAGATTATTTGGCAATTCGGGAGAAGAAACTCAAGCATGACCTGAGGAAGAATGGATTTATACCTCATATTATGGACAAATAATCATGGAATCTTGTCATGAAAAGAAAGAGGACGAGACTACGAGCGTCTGGGATCAAATGTCGACTGATTCGGAGTCCGGACGAGGGAGAAACGAAGCATTAAACAGAAGCGGAGGAAGAAATACGGGCATGAGAAATACGATCGTATTTTTCCCTCCCATGCCCGTATTTTTAGTGCCGAGAGGAGCCTTGGATACGCTGAAACTTAACCAAAAGGCGTGTTTTGGGCAAAATACGGGCATGGAAGAATTACGACCGTATTTCTGCCCATATTTTGCCCAGAATTGGGTTTTTGAGGCAGATTCGAGCCAAAGGAAAGGGAGAGCTGGGTTTTGGTTCCCAAAACACCCAAGGAACGAACCCTAGAGAGAGAGCGACTTGGGAACATTCTTGGAGCTATTTTGGAGGATTTCTTCACCATTGGAGCTCGGGAATCAAGCTTGGAGATGGAGATTGAAGATCTAGATCAGATTTCTAAAGTCTCTCTCTTCTCTATGGTGTAACTTCCCTTCACTTAGGTTTTGAGGAACCCTAGTTCCATGTGTTAGGATCTTTCTTGTATGAAGTTTTGGATGCTATATTGTGTGATTATAATCGATTGAGGCATGATTTACTGAGTCAATTGAATTCATATCAAATTCTCTTGATTTCTGCTTTAACCTATGATAGATAGAATCTGATTAGGTTAAGAGAGCTTCCTTGAGTGATAGTAGTGAATTGGTTGTGCGAGAGTCAGTCAATTCATTGCTTTGTACTGGAATTCATTCCATGTAGTGGAGATCTGTGTGAATCGCCTTAGCAGTCTATTCCGGTGAAGGCTACTGCCTATCAGGTATTCTGTCTATGAGGGCTTGGTCAACTTAAGGGATTCCAAGCTAGTTTAGGATTTTTCGCAGTTTAATCAACAGTAAAACAACCAAAGTGAGTTCCCAACCTGTAATTAGTATAGTAATTTAGTAAATCAATCCTTAATCTAGTTTGCTAGATAATGAACTTAAGCTGAGTAATAGTAACTCTAGAGACCCGTGGATTTGATATTTATTACTTGTGCCACTATACTACAGTCCCTTTCATTGGTTACACTTGGCTATTGTTAGGAGTTGTGTCGTAGCGTGTCAGGCATCTTGTTTCGATTAGAGACATTACCTGTCCTTTGGCAGCTATCACAGTGCTGGACAAATGCATCAGCATCCCGGAACAACGACGGCCAGTAGAATCCCGATTGAAGCACCTTCCTTGTGGTGTGGTTTCCACCATGAAGCCTTCCAGTCGGTCCCTCGTGACATTGGCTTAGGATTTCCATCATTTCCTTTTCCGGTACACACCTCCAAATGATCCCATCTGTCCCAATCCGAAAAAGGTGGGGATCATCCCAAAAGTAGTATCGAAGGTCGGAAAGAAACTTCCTTCTTTCATTTGTATTCATCTCTTTGGGAAGTTGCCTTCCGACCAAATGATTGGCAAAGTCGGCGAACCACGGGGTGATACTCTCAACGATGGCAAGCACGAATAACCTCTCATTGGGAAAAGTATCATTTATCTCGCCTTAGAAAGTGCTCCTCCCGGGACCTTCAAGTCGGGAGAGGTGGTCTGACGCAAGATTCTCATCTCCCTTCTTGTCTTTGATCTCCACATCGAATTCCTGGAGAAGTAGGATCCATCTGATCAAGCGGAGTTTGGCATCGGTCTTGCTCATCAAGAAACAGACGGCGGAGTGATCGGTGTATACAATAACCTTCGAAAGCACATGATAGGACCGAAACTTGTCGAAGTCTAAGATGACTGCCAAAAATTCATTTTCAGTAGTTGTGTAGTTCTCTTGAACCTCATTCAATGTCTTTGAGGCGTAGCATATGGGTTGGAAATGTCTACCCCGCCTTTGACCCAACATCGCTCCCGCTGCATAATCGCTAGCATCACACATAAGCTCTAAAGGGAGGGTCAAATTCGGAGAAATCATGATCATAGCATTTGCGAGCCTAGCCTTGAGGCTATTGAAAGCTTCAAAACAGTCCTTTGTGAAGAAAAAGGTACATCCTTCTCCAGAAGCTTCGTTAGGGGTAGCGCAATCTTTGAGAAGTTTTCTATAAACCGGTGATAGAATCCCGCATGCCCAAGGAAGCTTCGGATGCCCTTAATTGATGTCGAAGGAGGAAACTTGCTTATGGTCTCGACTTTGGCTCGGTCCACCTCACTGCCTTTCTTCAAAAGTTTATGCCCCAATACAATGCCTTCTTGCACCATAAAATGTAACTTCTCCCAACTCAAAGCCAGATTGGTCTCTTCACACTACACAAGAAACTTCTCCAAATTAGCCAAGTAGTGAGCAAATGAATCCCCGAATACCGAGAAGTCTTCCATGAACACCTCTATTAAATCCCCCACAAGCTTGTCGAAGATAGCAACCATGCATCTCTAAATTGTGGCCGGGGAATTGCACAATCCAAACGGGATATGTCTATAAGCAAATGTCCCAAATGGGCAAGTGAATGTCGTCTTAGCTTGATCTTCCGGGAAATTGATATCTGGAAGTATCCAGACATACCATCTAGAAAGCAGTAGTAGCCGTGACCCGCGAGCCTCTCCATAATTTGGTCAATGAAAGGCAAAGGGAAATGATCTTCATGAGTGACATCGTTTAATCTAACACCATCCATCCAGTCGCCGTCCTTGTGGGTATGAGCTCCTCATTCTCATTGACCACCACTGTCATCCCTCCTTTCCTGGGAACCAGCTAAGTCGGGCTTACCCACTGACTTTCGGAAATGGGGTAGATGGTCCCAACGTCCAAGAGCTTAATCACCTCGGCCTTCACCACTTCTTCCATGTTAGTATTCACACACTGTTGAGTTTGGCGGACCAACTAGGCGCCCTCATCCATAAGGATCTTGTACGAACAAAATGAGGTCTTGATCCCTCAGATATTGGTGATCTTCCATGCAATGGCCCTCTCATGACGACGCAGGACCTCAATTAATTAGGTTTTTTGCTAGGATGTTATGTTGGATTTGATGATGACCGGGAGCTTGCCGATGTCCCTCAGGAAGGCATATTCAAGGTGAGAGGCAATGGCTTCAACTCCAACTTAGGTGGCTCTTCCAAATAGTAGGAATCTTGGGCATGGGGGTAAGGCTTCCACTTCCACTTTGTGGATCACAATGAAAGCCTCCTCAACTTGTGATGATTGTCCCTCCTCTTCTTGTGGCTTTGAGTCATCAGTACCTACTAAAGACACTCCTCAAAGGGGTCAGTAGGATTAGCACCCGCAGACGCGAGTGCCGCAATGAAATCAGATACATCGTCACTGTATTCAATGTCATTATGGAGGTAAGAAAACTTCATGCTATCATCTATTGAGAAGGTAACCTCTTCCTCCCTGCCTTGAGTACCAACTTTCCCCCATGCACTGACTCGTCTTTACCATCACACTAGAAAATGGCCAAGTGAAACCACTTACTAGAGCGTAGTATAACGGGTATGGGTTTTAATGTCAACCCGGGTCCTAAGTCTGCTGACTACTCCATGAATTCTTATTATTTAGCAATGTGAATGTAGTGAAGGTCTGAGCAAACAAACAAGCAAAGCAGTAAACAGTTGTTTTCAAGTTGAGAGAGGTCACCCGGATATGGCTCCCCCTAGACTGTAGTTAAGCCAGATTGTAATTTACCAAGTTCGAATTCAAAGGTAGTTATACTGCGGGAGGTTCTTAAACAGTCTGCAGTCTCGACAAAAGATCTCTAGACCCTCTCAATCTGAATCCCCAGCGGGCGACTAACCTCCACCGGAGTAAACAAATTGAGGCCCTAACGAACAAAACCTCCTCTACTGGAATAAAGCCAGTACAGAATAGTGAATTGACTCCTCGACTAAAGTCGCCAATTCACTACCTTCAATCAAGGGTACTCTATCAACCTAGGCAAATATTATCTTTCTAGGTCAAAGCATGAACAACAGGAATGTGATCAGGATTCATGCCATTCATCAATTGAAACCTCAATTGAATATAATCAAACCAATGGATTCATACTTGGGTTCATACAATCAGACCTAACACACAAATCTAGAGTTCTCCATACCCAGATGAATGAGGAAGTTACTCCATGGAGAGAGAAGCAAAAGATAGCTCAGATGCAGAAATCATGCTGTGAAGGATGGATTCTACTTCTGGTCGTTAATCGGCACTTCTCCAAGTGTTAGCCGAGCTCCAATGGTGATGATGATCGATCTAAAGCACTTGGGAACTCTGGTTCGTCGCTTTCTCTCTCTTGATATCACTTTCTTTCTCTAAAACTCGGAACCCTTCAAATTTTCCCTTCTTTTCCCTTAAGAACCTGCCATTCGCAATCCCCGGTCAGAATACCCGGTCGGGTATTTTAGGTGCCCGGCCGGGGATTTTTGAAACGCACCGCGTTGACAGAGGATTAATCCCCGATCGAGGTCAAGAATACCCGATCGGGAATTTAAGTATTCCGGCCGGGACCCCTCCTGGGATTTCAGCTTTTCCTCGGCCTCTCCTTGCCTTTTACCCGGCCGGGTATTTCCACTCCTGGCCGGGCATTTTGCTCCTCCAGCTCCCTTTTACTCCAACGGTCTCCTTTTGACCCGAAACTTGATTACTCGCCTCCACGTCAACGCCAAATCCTGAAATGTGACATAAACACACAACCTAGCGTGAAATCGGCTTAAAACACGAGAATCAACATCTCAAACGGCTCAAGAATGGAGGTAAAAATATGTGCAATTAACGGTAGAGGATTTCCTAGATCATATAGCAGCTTACGAGATCAACTGGTCTTCTAAGACGTTCCCTATCTCTCTCAATGCTAGTACTAGACTCAAGCCAGGATCATGAGAAGAAGTGGAAGTAAGACAGCCAGCTCATGTATAAAGGGACTCACACCATTCACAACCAAGGACTCATTGTACCGGGGTGATCTTCCACTTCATTTCACTGTTGGAACCCCTTTTTCACTTTCATTTTATATTTTTTTTCATTCACTTGGCGGGGTTCCAACTGTAGTCTTTCGCACGGTCGACCCTTATTAGTCGAGCAAGAGCAATTTCTGTACATCTGGCGCTCGCCAAAGTACTTCTTTTAACTCATTTTCATCAACTCGTGTGGATGGTCAATGAAATTAAGGGGGTCGGAAGCTCTATCTGTGCCCTTAAAAACACATCCTCAAGTAGGCAAACCGTTCAACGAGTGGAAGTCTTACTTGTACTAGAGACAGCTTAGCTTCACCTTGTAGGAGTACCCCACTAAGGATCACTAAAATCTTTTCCAAAACCCGATTTTGTGCAATGAACGGTGCCACACACGTTGGGCTTACCCCAAGTTTAAGATTTCAATGATTTCGACATGGAGGACCAACTTCTTTTCATTTCCCACATGAGCACCCTGTTCGATACACGAGTCCATAACACAATTCAAACGGATTCACCATTACCACATGAATCAATGGTCTTAGCTCTACTAATTCACAAAATCAACCGACACAGCAGAGAGCTAGATAGGAAAAATCTTATACTTCAACATCCTCCATAGTGCTACACTACCTCCCTAGGTTGCACATTACTATAGAGACTGTCAATTCAAAGCACATTGAGCAGGCAATTTGCACGGAAGCACGTACTTGGAGCCCTCAAATCGAAATTTGGACAGTGGACTAGGCTCCAAGCACACAAACAGATCCAATGCAGTCAAAATAGAAACACATCCCCCCCCCCCCCCCACACACACACACACTTAAGTTTGACATTGCCCTCAATGAAGAAGAGGGAAAGATAAGGGGAACGATGGTACCGGTGTGCACGGACTGCATGAGACTGGAAGGGGGACCAGTCGGTGCAAAGGCACAGCTAAAGGGAACACAAAAGCTTAGCCACAATACGTTAGGTCCAGTTGTCAGCCCAATAGTACATCATTCAAAATAAAAGAAATAAAAGAAACCAAAACACAAGACAATTTGCACTTGAATCACACAAAAACAGCACAAGACGAGCAACGAGTACAGCCTACTCGAGCCCGGTGAAGTCGATCTGGTCCATGAGGTCGTCAACCCCATCTGTCGGTGGTGGCGGGGGTGGTGAGTGGTCCCACCGGGGGGTCCAGTGGTGCTCCTGAGGCGGGTGGCAGGACTGGATCAGGTGCTCCTAGTACTCCATCATCCGGCGGCTACGGTCGCGCTCCTGCTCGATGCAAGCACTGGTAACTCCCAGCTGAGCCTCCATCCGGTCGAGGCGCTCATCCACAACCGTCATCCAGGACTGGTACTCGGCCTGGTGGGCCGAATATTGCTGGTAGAACTGAACCTGATGGTCCATGAGTTGCTGGTTCTGGATCCCGAGCTGCTGGAACTGCTCCGTGAAGAAATCCATCAACGGGCCAGAAGCCATCGACGGACCAGAAGGACCGGAGGAGGACTCGCTTCTCTCGGATCTTCGTCGTGGCTGAAGGTCCCCTGGTGGGGGAGAGAGGGGGCTCCTGCATCTCAGCATCCTAGGCCCCACTATCACCATCATCGGCATCGTCCTCGCCAGTGTAGTCATCATCCTCCTCATCATCAGCATCATCCTCATCCTCCGGGGGCAAAGATAGTCCATCCACCCAGGATCGCCCGCCATCGGAAGCCAGCAAAAGTGCATGGTGAAGCACCTCCCGGCTGAGAGGGGCGGAGCCGCCCTAGGCCGTGGCGTCGGTCAGTCCAGTGAAGTCGACCACTAAAGTGGCGCACCAGCCGTGTGATCAGGGGACCACAGATAAGGTGGTTGGGTCTCCCGTGGCACCTTTTGAAGGTGGTGGCCACAAAAGACCCCAAGTGCAGTAAGTGGTAAGGGCGCCCCATCGAGTACATGGCGTAGAGTACCCGCTTCGGCATCTTGTGAGAGCCGGTGACGTTAGGAACGACCGAGAGGGTGAGGAGCAAGTTGATGATGTGCCACTCCAGTCGTACGATGAAGACGAATGTTTGGTCTGGGTCGAACCACTCCTGCTGGAAAGATGGTCGGGCGATGCGACGGTAGAACTCGATCTGGTTCCAGTCCTCAGGATGGGCGACCTCGATCTCGTGGGCGGAGGAGGGGTGGTAGTGGATACTCAGGGCAGAGGCTAGCCCGTCAATGCTCGGCTCTCACACGCGCCCGCTGAGACGGAAGGTGACACCGGTGGGGGAGTCCCGGGCCGCCTTGGCGCGGTACCGGACGGTGGTGTAGAACTCTCATACCAGCTCCGTGTAGGTAGGCTCCTGGATAGTCAGCAGTCGCACCATTGCGGGTGGCGAACGGCGGCGGAGAGCTTGTCCAGACAGTGGAGCTGCTGGAAGATGCCCCACTCCAGATGGTGATGGAGCTGGAGCACTCCGCCGGTGACCTTGCGGAACTGGTCAGCGTACTCCGGGTGCAGGCGCAGGTCCTGCAAGAACGGGTGATCAAGTGACATGATCCTGCAAAATCAACAAACCAAAGGTGGAGCCAAGAAAATACTCGTCGGGACCAACAGTATGGGTTCATCACTTCCCCCACACTTAAGGACCACCTAGGCAAACAGTTTAAGCAGAAACGGTTGAATCACAAGCAACACAACTGCAATCAAGGCAAGAATCAAGCATAACCGACCCATTCAAGCAACTGGGCATCACACAAGAGCCGAATATAACCACGGCAGCCCTCACCCTAGTCTAAATCACACATGCCAGGCAAATCAAAGTTCTCGGTCCTAAATCTACCAAGAAACACACCTGGAAAGAGTGATGGCAGAATGGACCCGCCCCGACGGGTTTTCCTCGACCCGACCCGTGTTGGGGCGGGTAGAACCTGACCCATCCTAGAACGGGGCGGGTCTCGACCCGACCCGCAATCAGAACAGGGCAGCAATGGGTAGGCCGCCTCGCCCGCCCCGTCCCGCCCCGCCCCGCCATCTCTCTATGCATACGACCTGTGACCTTTCAATCCCTAAAATTCAATCCTCCCCAAAATGCGATCGTTTCCATACCTACACTTCCTTTCCACCTTTGTCCGCCGAAACAACCGAGGCCATCAATGCAAACGACTCCTCGTATCCCTGAAATTTTGAGTTTTATGTCGATTCCGTATCCTCTTCCCAATCAATACCCTCTTCCCAGTCTGCCATCACTAATCATAGACGCGTACGACGATCGATATAGTCTTCTCATCTTTCTCTTTTTCCTATCATCTTCTTCCTCTATAGCCTTTAGATCTAAAGCCTCAACCCTCTGTGATTCCTACTTGTCGGCTACCGCTGAACGGCCGGCTTCCGCAGTCCCATATCCAGCTCTTTCCTGTCAAGGTTCGACCTATCGCTTATCAGGTATATTCAAAAGCTCTTTCTCCTGGTATCTAATTGTGTGCTTGCATAATTGTGTGGTGTTATTGGTTCGTGCTGGTATTTTACTATATTACTTGGTGGAATGGTTTAATGGCTTCCTTGATGCTTCGTGAAAGCAATTGCTTAATCAATTGAGTTAAACATATTTTCCTCTAACATGCAGTGATTGATAGCAACCTGTGTTATTTTTAATTATAAAAAGAACATGAGGTAGCATAGTTTGGATCATTCCGGGGAGAGATAAAAGGTGAAAGGATACCCCCCTTGTCCCTTGGTTTTGCTTTGTTGGTTCAGTTTGTAAGTGATGGTATTCTGGATTCAATGATTATTAAATGAGTAGGAAAGTTGGTTACTATTGTAACTGTTTGATTCCATCTTAATGATGATCGTTAATTAACCAATTCCATGGGTTTTACTGAGTATTATACATGGTAGCTAGCAACACATAAATCCCAATGGTCATGTCTTTCCAACGATGGTTTCTTCTGTGAAGTAGCTAAGCAGTTCAATTGAAGTAGACAAGTGCCAGAGCATGAACTAATGATTATTTAAACCCACCATCATGATTGCTTAACTTTAATTGTTTAAATCCATCAGCATCGTGTTCTATAAGCACATAGCCTGAAAAATTGGATTTCAAACTTAAGATCATTTTGTGATTTGTTTTATTGGCTGCAGAATATGGATGAGGGGCAAGTCGAACAAACTAAAGCTGCTGCTCCAAATATGGATCCAAATATCCCTCAACCGTCACCCACTATTAATCAGGTTATCGCTGAGGTTCAAGTTGAACCTGCTCTTCCTCAACCAACTGGCCAGAAGCGCATAGGAGGAACGGCTGGAAAAGTTTACTCAAAGTGGTGGGATCACTACAACAAAATAACAGTTGATGGTGAGTTAAAAGCCGAGTGCAAGTATTGCCAGAAGAGGCTTATCGGAGACCCAAAGCAAGGAACTAACCATCTGAAGAATCACTATGGAAGATGTCCTAAAGTGCAGCGGCCTATGGATATAAGACAACAAGTCTTACATGGCATTGCAAGCAAAGAAAAGTTCCAGCTGACGCCATTCAACTTCAATCAAGATGCTTCTCGAAAAGAATTGGCTAAAGCAATAATCAAGCATGAATATCCTCTAAGGATTATTGATCATGAAGGTTTCAGGAGTTTTTGCATGAGTTTGAACCCCTGTTTCAAGATGGTGACAAGAAACACCATTAGGAAGGATTGCCTTCTCATATATGATGTTGAAAAGCAAGCAGTAAAGAAATTTTTTGAGAGGAATGAAGGTCGTATTGCAGTTACTACCGACATGTGGACGTCTTCCCAGAAGAAGGGCTTCATGGCTATCACAGCACATTACATTGACAATAACTGGAATTTGGAAAGTCGAATTATCAGGTATTTCCCTAATGACCTAAACTCTGTTCGTGATTGGAAGTTTATCTACTTTTTTTTGGAAACGTATGCATATAAGTTCAGCCAAGATACTTTCTAATATAACATTATGAATTTCAACAAACAAACGGTAGAATTAAGTTAAATCAGTACCCCAAACTGTTTGATTGCTAATGCATAATTTAGTCTTCTTTTCCCTTATTCTTTTGATATTATAGGCTGCAAATTTGTCTGTTACTTAATTGGCTGCAACTTTTGAGATTATAGGTTAATTTATGTTTCCAAGTAAGAACAAGTTGTTTGCTTTCTACTCATTACCTTTACTTAAACATGGCAGGTTTATTTATGTACCTGCCCCTCATACAAGTGAAGTTCTTGCTGAAGCTTTGATGAAATGCTTGCTGGATTGGAACATCGACCGCAAGCTATCAGCCATCAGCGTTGATAACTGCTCAACAAATGATTCGATGTTGAATCGAATGATGGAGAAGCTTCCAACGGAGTCTCTTCTACATAATGGGAGTATGATTCATATGCGTTGCTGCGCGCATATTCTGAATCTAATAGTGAAAGAAGGGCTTAAAATCATTGGGGAAGGCATAGAGAAGATACGAGATAATGTTCAATTTTGGACACACTCGCAAAGGAGATGGGAAACATTTGAGGAAACAGCTCACCAACTAAAAAAGCCCACTGGTAAGAAACTCCAACTTGACTGTGAAACACGTTGGAATTCAACCTTTCTTATGTTGAACACTGCTTTGAAGTATAAGGAAGTTTTTGGTCGCTTAAAGAGTCGTGAGCGCAAATACAAATGCTCGCCTAGTGACCTTGATTGGCGTATGACAGAGGAGATCGGTACTAGACTAGAGTATTTTTACGAGACCACCAAACTTTTTTATGGTACCAACTATCCTACTGTAAATTTGTGTTTTGCTGAGATTTGTGAGATTAAGGTGGCCATAAATAAGTGGGTTACTTGCGGGATTGAGAAGATAGAGCATATGGCCACTGAAATGTTGGAAAAATATGAGAAATATTGGTCAGATGTGCATGTTTTGATGGCGGTGGCAGCCATACTCGATCCTCGGTACAAGATGGATGTTCTTGATTGTTATTTCCCTGACATATATGGCACGGATAGTGAATTTGAGATGGAGAGGATTCGTGGAATATGTCGTAATTTGGTGGAAGAATATGAAGAGAATGAAAGGGAGAAAGAACAAGAGAATGATGGTCGTGGTCAATTGAGCAGTTAGCAGAAGGGTGCAAGTGTTGTGGGGTCATTAACCAGCAAATTTGACTTGTATGCTTCCCGAAAGAAAAGAAAACCTGTGAGGTCAGATCTGGACAGTTATTTAGATGATGAAGTTGTGCCCAAGTCTCTCGACTTTGATGTTTTATGCTGGTGGAAGTCAAACAAGGGTAAGTATCCTATATTACACAAGCTTGCAAGAGATATTCTGGCTATTCCTGTCTCTACGGTGGCCTCTGAGTCTGCCTTTAGCACTAGTGGACGCGTCATTTCTCCTCATCGAAGTAGGCTTAAACCAAATACCATAGAAGCTTTGATGTGCGCCCAAAGTTGGTTGCGTGCTAATTCAAAAGGTAAACTAACTTATTCTATTTGCATATGTTCTTATTTATGTAAACAAAGTTAGTAGCATTTCTAATTTTTTTTTTATTGTTTTCAATGTTATGTTATTAGTGGATAGCGAGCATGATACAGTCCTTCATGATTCTGATGAAGACACAGATGATGAAACAAAGGTACTGCTGGTTTTTGTGTTGTTGTAGAGCTGTTCTTTCTGCTTTGTTCTTTTGTTGGTGCGGCCACAAGTTGTCTTTTGTTATCGAAGTATTGCCCATTTATTTAGTTGTCTTTTGTTGTTGCTGCCTCAAGATGTTGATAATGGAAATAAAGATTAGATGAAGAGGTATGCATGCTGTTTGAGGGATGCTTGCAGGCTGAAGAGATGTAATCTGTCCAGGAGATAGTGGAAGAACAAATCTATGGCAGAGGGTGTTTTCATTTCATTAAGTTTGAAACTTAGTTAATCAAATTTGAACGATTAAGATTGTGTTGGCAGATTTTTATTTCTTTTTGTTGGGATTACTCATGTGAAACTTTGGTTATAACTTCATTTGGAGAATGTTTATGTTATGAATTTTAGTTGATTACTTCTTACATCAGGTGTCATTCATGGGTTAGTGTGGGTGTTAATCTTGGTTTAGAACATAATTTGCAGATATGGGTCAGGGCGGGTTTTACCCGCCCCGCGCGGGGCACAGCATGGGTCAGATTGTGCCGACCCGTCGCGGGGCATGGGGCAGGGCGTGGGATTAGTGGTACCCGCCCCAATCTGACCAGTTGCCATCACTACCTGGAAACGCAAGTAGGACCGTATAGGAGACACGAGAGAAGGGTGAGGGACGCGAAACCGTGCCCAAAATGAACGGGGAAACTCACCGGAAAATCGCCGGAAAGTGGTCAATTTGAGGAGAGGGGAGAGGAAATGAGAGGAAGAGAGGGGAAGTTTTGGAAAAAAAATGAGAGGAGAGAGAAGAGGCGACTGGGGGATTTGCTTAAATAGCAAAAATCCCCGGCCGGGCCTCAAAAATACCCGGTCGGGGTTTTTTAAAACGCGGCGTTCCACGTTGCCAGAAATACCCGGTCGGTTATTTTTGAGTCAAGGTCGGGTATTCTCGTTTTTTCGCCCCAAAAGACAGAAGGGGTCCCAGCCAAGAGGCCAAAATATCCGGTCGGGTATTTTGGGCCCGAGGTCAGGTATTCCCATCTTGGTGCCCAAACTCAGGGGGGGTCCCGCACGTGGCACACAAATACCCGGTCGGGTATTTTTGGCCACGACCGGGTATTTTCCCCTTTTTGGCCAAAAATCTCTTTTTCTCATTTTTTTCGAACTTCCCTGCACGAAAATACCAAACCGAGGCAGATCAGACGACCTAACTTTACCATAGACGTGCAACTGACTCGACACAAGACAAAACAAAAGAAAAAGGGAAAAAGAAATGCAAACCGTGGTAGGGTTGCCTCCCTACAAGCGCTTCTTTACCGTCTTTTAGCTTGACGCCCATGGTGGATACTCAGAGTGGTGCAGGAGCATGTGCCCCCAGGAGCGGATCCAAAACCAAAGTCCCATCACGGACATCTATGAGGGCCCTGGCGGTGGCCAGGAAGGGCCTTCCTAGAATAAGGGGCACTTCTGTGTCTTCATCGATGTCTAAGACAACAAAGTCCACAGGATAACAAAATTTGCCAACCTTAACCAAGAGGTCTTCCACTATACCCCTAGGATGAACCACAGATTGATCGGCTAATTGAATACTCATCCTAGTTGGGCTGGGTTCACCTAGGCCTAGTTTTCCTAACAATTTGTATGGGATAACATTGATACTAGCACCTAGATCCGTCTGGGACCTCTCTATATGTAATTTGCCAATGGAGCAAGGGATAGTGAAATTACTTGGGTCCTTCTACTTCTCTGGAAGCTTGCTTGCAGGATGGCCGAGCACTCCTCGCTAAGCATCACTGTCGAGAGATCCCCAAGTCGTTTTTTGTTGGTAAGGAGATCCTTCATAAATTTTGCGTACTTGGGCATCTTCGACAGTGCCTCCACGAACGGCAGGCTGATGTTGACCTGCTTCAGCATTGTCGTGAATTTGTCAAACTCCGCCTCCAGCTTGTCCTTGTATAGTCGAGTGGGGAAGGGAAGCTGGGGAACATGCTCCTTAACCACCGGTTGTGGCTTGGGAGCAGGTGCTTCCTTCTCCATCCTCACTTCTGCATCGTCGGCTGGAAATATTGAAGCAGGTAGTGGCTCCTCCTGCCTGGCTGTGGCTGATACAGCCGATGTTAGCTTGCCACTTTGACACGCCAAAACACAACACCAAACTGCGACCAAGTGTAATCGCAGTCCGGGAATGCAGTAAAGTGGCGAGTTCTATTATCAACCCGGGGTCTAGATCTACTGCCTACTCCGTGATTATCTATTATCTAGCCAACTAAGTCAAGTGATTGTTGTTTTAAGCAAAAGCAGTAAGAAAGCGGGAATTGGTACGGTTTTCTCAAGCAAAGAAGAGTCACTCGGGAATGCGTCCCAGCTCCTTAGTTAGGTATCAATTGTAATTACCCTGGGTTGATTTACTGTTGATTAGACTATGGAAGATCCGACAGTAGCTTGGAATCTCTTAAGCTGACCAAGCCCTCTCAGTCTAACTACCCGGCAGACGACTAGTCTTCACCTGGATAGAAAGCTGAAGCAATAAGCACATAACTCCACTACTGGAATTGGATTCCAGTACAAAGCAGTAAACTGGCTAACTCTCGTATAGCCAGTCTCCTACTAACAAATGATGAAGCTCTAACAACCTAATATGATTCTATCTATCTCAGGTTGCAGCAGAAATCAAGAAAAGCTTATCAGACTTCAATCAATTCAATAAAACATGCATCATTCGATTAAAACCAAACAGTATAATCATCCCAAGTCATTACAATCAAATCCCTAACACATGGAACTAGGGTTCTTCATACCCAAGTGAGAGAAGGGTTCTACTCCATAGAGAGAGAGAGAGAGAGAGAGAGAGAGAGGAAAACAGAAATCAGAGTAGTCATACTCATAAAGATGAGGAAAATCTGCTCTGTGATGTCAATCTTCACTCTTGGGGACACAATCTGGGCTTCAATGGTGAGAAATCCACTCCAAATAGCTCCTAGGGTTTGTTCTTCGCACTTTCTCTCTCTAAAACTCTGTTTTTGCTCCAAAAAGTCGACTCCCTCTGTTTTTGCTTGAATCTGCCTCAAAAACCCGATTCTGGGCGAATTACGGGCAGAATTAAGACCGTAATTGTGGTATGCCCGTAATTGCCCAAAACGCGCGTTTCGCTTGACTCGGAAGAAGGTATTCACGGTCATAATTTTCTAATTAACGCCAGTAATTACTTAATTACGACCGTAATTCAAGTGACTCTTGCCCTTAATTGACTCTACGACAGGAATTCTGGAAATTAGGCTCGGCATTGGAATTACGGGCATGCCAGTGACAATTACGACGGTAATTGTGCATGGGCTGCCCGTAATTTTCCCTTTAAAGCGCAATCCGACCTCCAAATGACCCGAAACTTGCGCCTATGCACCTCTGTACTTGCTAGGACCTGAAATACGCCAAAACAACACAACCTAGCGTAAAATAGGCCAAGGAACAACAAATTCGAGCTAAAATGATCAAGAAACGAGGGTGCAAATATGTGCAAATCCGATGTTATCACACTTCTGGTAGTGATGGCATTCAGCTGCAGGTGAGGTTCCCGCGGATTGGGGACATTGGTGGCAGGAAGAGTTCCTGGTGCCCTGGTATTATTATGACGAGCTATGCCTCCAATCTGATTTTGGAGGTCCTGTAATATGGCACCTTGGTTCCTCTGGCCTGCCTCCAGTGAGGCAATGTTCTGGTCCATCCTGGCAAAATTCCCCTGGCTGGTAGTTATGAATGCCGCTAGGATGTTTTTCATCTTTCTCACCTGATTATCTGGAGCTGAAGCTGCTTGTGGCTCGACATATTGGCGTTGCGACTGCTGAAATGGTTGCCCTTGTCTGGGCTGGTAAGGCTGCCTCTGCTGGAAACCACTAGCTGGTGCTGGAAAACCGGGTGGTTTAGTGGTGTTGTTATTATTCCAGGAGAATTTGGGATGCGGGCGCCATCCTTCATTATATGTCTCATTGTAAGGGTTAAGGCGCCGAGCATTGGCGATGAAGGCCAACTGCTCCTGGGGTGTAGAAGACTCCCTCATAGTCTGGCAGTCTTCCACTAGATGGTTCAAACTCTCACACCACTGGCACTGTGCAACTGAAGGTCCGGCCAGACCTGTGCCCGGAATAAGACTGTTGGGCTGCTTCAATGTCTGTACAACCTCAGCCACCTCCCGCTCTAGCCCGGACCTGGCCTCCATGGCGTGCACACCACGATCCCGGGAATAATTTTGAGATCAAGCCTTGTTGGATCCAACTGATTACATCCTCTATTCAGTCCCAAACAAGCAACTCGTGAAGGCACAAGTGGGACAAAGCAAACAAACAATGCGAAAAAGAAAAGCCAAATTAACAGAAACCACGTTTCTTCAACAACCTAGCCGTCCCCGGCAATGACGCCAAAAACTTGACTCGCCTTTACCGTCACACTAGAAAATGGCCAAGTGAAACCACTTACTAGAGCGTAGTATAGCGGGTATGGGTTCTAATGTCAACCCGGGTCCGAAGTTTGCTGACTACTCCATGAATTCTTATTATTTAGCAATGTGAATGTAGTGAAGGTCTAAGTAAACAAACAAGCAAAGCAGTAAACGGTTGTTTTCAAGTTGAGAGAGGTCACCCGGATATGGTTCCCCCTAGACTGCAGTTAAGCAAGATTGTAATTTACCAAGTTCGAATTCAAAGGTAGTTATACTGCGGGAGGTTCTTAAACAGTCTGCAGTGTCGACTAAAGGTCTCCAGACCCTCTCAATCTGAATCCCCAGCGGGCAACTAACCTCCACCGGAGTAAATAGATTGAGGCCCTAACGAACAAAACCTCCTCTACTGGAATAAAGCCAGTACAGAATAGTGAATTGAATCCTCGACTAAAGTCGCCAATTCACTACCTTCAATCAAGGGTACTCTATCAACCTAGGCAGATATTATCTTTCTAGGTCAAAGCAGGAACAACAGGAATGTGATCAGGATTCATGCCATTCATCAATTCAAACCTCAATTGAATATAATCAAACCAATGGATTCATACTTGGGTTCATACAATCAGACCTAACACACAAATCTAGAGTTCTCCATACCCAGATGAATGAGGAAGTTACTCCATGGAGAGAGAAGCAAAAGCTAGCTCAGATGCAGAAATCATGCTGTGAAGGATGGGATTCTGCTTCTGGTCGTTAATCGACACTTCTCCAAGTGTTAGGCGAGCTCCAATGGTGATGATGATCGTTCTAAAGCACTTGGGAACTCTGGTTCGTCACTTTCTCTCTCTAGGTATCACTTTCTTTCTCTAAAACTCGAAACCCTTCAAATTTGCCCTTCTTTTCCCTTAAGAACCTGCCATTCGCGATCCCCGGTCAGAATCCCCGATTGGATATTTTAGGTGCCCGGCCAGGGACTTTTGAAATGCACCGCGTTGGCAGAGGATTAATCCCTGATCGAGGTCAAGAATACCCGATCGGGGATTTAAGCATTCCGGTCGGGACCCCTCCTGGGATTTCAGCTTTTCCCCGACCTCTCCTTGCCTTTTACCCGGCCGGGTATTTCCACTCCTGGCCGGGTATTTTGCTCCTCCAGCTCCCTTTTACTCCAACGGTCTCCTTTTGACCCGAAACTCGATTCCTCACCTCCATGTCAACGCCAAATCCTGAAATGTGACATAAACATACAACCTAGCGTGAAATCTTCTTAAAACACGAGAATCAACATCTCAAATGGCTCAAGAATAGAGGTAAAAATATGTGCAATTAATGGTCTATCATGCACATTGATCAATGCCTTCGCGGTGGCCAAAAAGGGCCTACCCAGAATAAGGGGGACATCCACATTGTCCTCGATGTCGAGAATGACAAAATCGACCGGATAAATGAGAGTCCCAATCTTAATAAGTAGATCCTCAACCACACCCTTAGGATGCAATATGGATCTATCATCCAACTGAATATTCATCCTAGTAGTTCTAGGTTCACCTAGGTCTAAACTTTTAAAAGACCTATACGACGTCACATTAATACTAACCCCTAGTGAAACTCCCTGGATCTTTGTGCTTTGCAGGAAGGTGGTTCTGTAGGATGGCTGAGCACTCCTCATTCAGGGTCACGGTGCCATTCCTTCCAGCTTCTTCTTGTTGGTGAGGAGGTTTTTCAAGTACTTTGCGTACTTGGGAATCTGAGTGAGGGCTTCGACAAATGGAATGTTGAGCTGCAAGTGGTGCATCAACTCCATGAAGTGAGCGGACGTTGCCGCCATGTGATCTGTGTGGATTCTGGAGGGGTAAGGATGAGGTGAACTTGCTTTTTCCTTTTTCTGTTCTAATTGAGGATTCGAGTCTGCCTTATCCCCACTAGTTGCACTTGTGCCCCCTTCTTTCTCGAGGAAAGTAGTGGCTTTGTTTTGCTCTTCTAACCTAGGAGGTTTCTTCTGGGGAGTACTTCTCATGTTTCTCTCCCACTACGAAGGGTCACCACCCCCAGTTCCTCTTCTTATGATTGTCTCCGGGAAAGAGCTGCTTGCGAGATAGCCCCCATCCTTGTGGTCAAGGTCGTCAAAAGTGATTGATGACTTTGCAACCCTACCTTTATGGACGATAATTTTTCTGTCACCTCCCCCATGAACCTTTCTATTTTTCCAAACTTCTTGGAGCTGAAACTAGCAAAGGTGGTCACAAGCTCCTCCAGAGCAGACATTCTGTCGAAACATACAGGGGAGATAGAGTACAACTTCTCACAAGAGACATCTTCCTCGTTTATCACTTGGCACTCCGCTTCTTCATAGTTCGTACTCGCACTACAATCACATGATGTCAGCCCTTCTTCTCCTGCTTCTTGTCTTCCAGGAGCGCATCAAACAAGCGGTCAAGCTTTGCTTCAAGTGGAGCACTGACTCCTATGCTTTTTACTCCTCTTTCGGTACTATTCTTACCACTCCTTGTCAAACCCCAATCATACTCTTTTGTCGCCATGTCCTCGAGCAACTCAGTCACTTCGGGTGGAGTCTTGTTCATCAACTTTCCTTGACATAAAAGGGTCAATGAGAATCTTATCCTCTTGGTGGAGACTTCCATAGAAGGTCTCTATCCAAAATTTCTCCTCGAACCCATGGTGTGGGCATTGGAGGAAGTAATCAGAGTATCTCTCCCATGCATCCATCAACGAATCATCCTCCTCTTTCTCGAAATGAGTGATCTTCTTGCACAACTCTGTCGTCTTGGAAAGAGGACAATATTAGATCACGAACTTGTTGAGCATTTTATCCCACGAGGTGATTGAGAGGTCCGGTCGATTGTTGAGCCATCGAGACGCATTCCCCGCAAGAGAGTAAGGTAATAGTCTCAACTTCAAAGCGTCCACGGGAACCCCATTTATCTTCAAACCTCCCGCAAGCTCTATGAACCTCTGGACATGCTCCCTTGTGGGCTCATTGCTAAGCCTATGAAATAGTGCATTGTTCTAGATCATGGTGACGAGGGCGGGCTTGATCTCGAAATTGTTGACGTCCACGGGTGGATGTCGAATAGTAGGTTGAATATCCGCCGCCCGTGGAGCCATATAGTTGCCAATGATCCTCGGTTGATGAGAGTTGATGTTGATTCATGAATCATGATTGTTGACCCTTTGAACTTAATCAAGATTCACACACACAAAAGCAAAAAGTAAAGGCTAGATTAACACCAAATAATCTTATAAAAATAACGGACCATTCAGTCCCCGAAAAAGGCGCCAAAATCTTGACTCGTACCGAATATCACCATAAAACTCCCAATTAAGGCCCAAGTATAAACCTTAATTGGGTTCAATATAGGGCAAGTATGTTTAAATATCAACCTGGGTCGATCCATGTATCCCTACTTCGATTGTTTGAAACATTATCTAGCAATTAGTTGTTTGTTGAAAACTACGATCTACAATTAAAACGATTGTAAATGTAATTAGTTTTGACTCTAAATAAGAAGGATTCACCCGGGTATAGCTCCCCCTATCTAGCTACCATGACTTGTCAGAATGAATGAAAACGTGTGGTGGAGGTGATTGTGAACTGTAAGGGAATTGCAACTAGTGATGGAACATCTCTCTCTCTCTCTGTCTCTAGGACAAACTAGGAATTCGGAATAAGCTACCAAGGTAGCTCTCTTGGCCTAATCGACTAAGGACGGTATAACCTTCTCTCTCGAATCGGAGTTCAGACGGCCAAAGCACAACCAACCTAGGTGCTAATACGAACAAGGAGGGTTGCCCTACATTAGTCTAGATAGGAGACAAGATTTTCCTAGAAAACCTAGCTTTACAAGCATCTTTCACAAAAAGGGGTGTTTTCACTCTACCCAGGTTAGAATGAAATAGATTGATAGCCAAACACACAACACAATCTTCCATAAAAATACCTCCAAATTCATATTAAAACACACCCACACATAAACAATCATTCCATACAATCAATCACATGGTAGAAGTTAGAGTTCATAAACACCCAAGTGAAAAGGGACACTACTCCATGCTAGGAGAGGGAAAAACATAAGGAGAAGGGAAAGAAACCATCATGGAGATGGTTGAGTCCTTCCTTGTGTAGTAAAGATCTTCCTTTGGGGAAGAATTTCCCAAATCCTTGCCTTGGAGCCTCTTCTTCCTTCTTGCTCGTCACTTTCTCTCTCTAGAATGTTGAAGAAGAAGGATTTCTCACTCAAGGTCTCCTCCCCCTTTTTTTCTTCAGCTCAGTCCTCCTTTTATACCCAGGTCGCGCTCAATTCACGATCTCAGTTCACGACCGTGAACATTCCTTCGAGACCGTGATGTCGAGCTAATCTGCTCCGTTTCATTTAGTTTGTTCACGGGATAAAATGTGTACAATTGGACCCAAATAAGTATTTATGGAGGTTTCTCAAATTTGTAGTCATAAAAAATTGAAATAATTATTTTCTAAAAAATGATATCACTTTGATATATTTTGAATGAAAAACATATTTAGCGAGATGTTAATGAAAATATATTAGGCTGGTACAAAAAAAATACCAAAGTGTATAATATCCACGATCACAATTTTTTTAGCCAAAATGAATCAAAACATATATTATTTTATAGACTAAAATCAATTCATTATTTTTAAATGTATTAAAAATTCATTTAGATTTCAATCATTTGTTCAATAAAATGATTCGACGTTGTTTTTTTATAAATTTTGCATAATTTTGAGGTTATATTCCAAATCTGACTTACGATTGTCAATCTTCAGGCACTAGGAGCTAAAGAAATATGTCAAAAAATTAAAAGAAATAAACCAGAATTATATTAGAGAAAAATTGAATGGAACTTTTTTTTTTTATGAATCAGCGGGTTCTTTATTCATCAAAAAAGAGCTTTTGCTAGCAACACCCTTGCTAGCTAGGGAGTATCACCATACAACGACACAAACAACAATGAAAACAATCGAAAACAAAAACCTATCTCTGTGACAGATTAAGCTAGTGATTCCAAAACTAGTTCACCCTATCTCTCCCAAGTACATAGACAATCTCAGCTTTCATACCAGAAATCAGTTCTTGTGAGCCCCTCACCTTATCACCATACAGTCGGCGGCATCTTTCTCTCCAGGTATGACTGATCCATGTTTGCCATATAAACCTCCATGTTTCGGCTTCTTCTACCTGCTTGTTATACTTCTCCAGCAGCCATGAAACCATGGCCTCCCATGTTTGGAACTGGGGAACCTGCATAGGACCTGTAAACAATGCATCAAGAATCTGCCTAGCAAAGGGGCAGAGAACAAAAAGATGCTGTCTATTCTCAACTCCTCCTCCACAAAGAACACAACTCATCGATTCCTGGAAGCTCCATTTTTGCATTTTATCTTTGGTTTGAACACTGCCTCTGATTACCAGCCAAGCAATCAGTCGATTACTTGGTATAGCCACACCCTTCCAGATTAATTTCCACCAAATAACCCTCTGCTGAGCAGGTCTAACAAGCTGCCAGACTCGTTTAATAGAGAATCGAGGCATTGGTAACCCATCAAGTAATAAAACACCATCCCTGTTTGAGATGAAAGGAGATATTATGCTTCTGAGCTTCAGAATTTTGCACCAATTCCAGGATCCTGAAGTGCAGTTATAGGACCACAAACATCTCCCTTTTAGTTTTTATTTGGTGATCCATGCCACCCACAAAGATCCCTCTTGAAGTAAAATCTGCCAAATATGTCTTGTAGCACAGGCCTGATTCCAGCTATTCATGTCCCTAAAACCAAGGCCTCCTTCCCTTTTAGGATAGGTAATCTTCTTCCATGGAACATTAGCTCTAAACTTCACCCCTCTTTCCACCCCCATATGAAGTTACTGCACAATCTCTCTACCTCCTTAATCACAACTTTAGGTAAAAGGAAGACAGACATCCAGAATTGATTCAAACTGCATGAATGGTCCAACGTTTAGCAAATGCTTATATAGAAAACTAAATTCCCATAACCATCATAATATAAATTGAGATAAGATAATTATATATATCAGCATTATAAAAAAAATCATGCAATAGTAATATGCATTTGATATTTACTGGTATGTATTTGGTAATTGCTAATGTGCATTCAAGCAATATTGGTATAATGGTATGTATTTGATGAATACTAATATGCATTTGTTGGAAATTGGTATGCATGTAATAGTTATTAATGTAAATTTGATCATCCGTTATAAATATATAGTAATAACAAAAATATAATAAGAAGTTGTTGGTTCTAAAGAGAGAAAATATTCCTTTCTCAAATTGTGAATGATTCTCATCCAAAAAAACAAACAAATACCACTAGGTTTGTTCCCAACCATTCCTCAACTTATTTTTACTCTAACTAATAATTTCAAATAATAATTAATTTATAATCATATACCGGCTCTATTGATAATGTGAAAAAAATTATTAATATAATTAATGGAGTTTATCTTATAAGTTTTGCAATTAATATCATCAAATAAATGTTATCTTACTGTTAGAAATTTTACACTATAATAATATAAGTCTTGCAGGTTGTGTATTCGAATCCTAATAATGATTATTCATGTGTTTGTTTATTTTTAATCGATGTTGATTTTTTTTAATAGTTAATAAAAAGTAACATGAAAAATTAAGGCTAACGTAGATGTTTGAGAATTTAAAAAGTTTTAATATGATAGAAGTCTAATTTGAGAAAGTGATAATGATGATTTGTTGGTGGGGACGAAGAAGGCCGGCAGACTTGGCTACATACCAACCACAAGACTCATGATATATGTAAACCTTGTGACCAATGACCATTGTGATTTGTGAGTTATGAGTTGTGACACTAAGTTCAACTATGTATGATAATACAAAAATAATCCAAAGGTCCAAATCTTCCCCTCGTTAAACATGTGACACTTTGGGATATACAATACTGTCCAAGTTAATGGAGTTGTAACTGAATAACTGATCTATCATAGTGCTGAATGTGGATTAAATTTAATTAAACCCCCACAATTCATGTTATATTTTACTGCCTGTCAATTCCCTGCCGCTCGGGAATATACCCAAGTCCCAACTGAAACTTGAGGTTGGGTTTGTAGGATTGATGACACAAATATTGTTTTTTTTTTAATTTACCACTAATATTGCAAATTAAAAAGTATTGACACAGATATTGTGTTTTTTAGTAAGGTTTGGGGCAGGACCACCTGAGACTCAGGCGGGGCTGATGTTTTACCCAGTTCTGGGCGCTGGCGCACCAGTCTCACGCGGCCCGCCTCATTCATTTTTTTGACTCAGTCCTAGGCGCTGGCGCCCGAGTCTCCAGCGGCAGCGCCCCATCCTTTTTTTTTTAAAATACCGACCTCGGGCCCCTCCCACCTTATCTCCTCTTCTTCTTCCTTCCTCTTCTTCACTCCTCCACACCACACACACAACCCCCCCCCCCCCAACCCCGAACCAGAGAGAACCCTCCCTACCAGCCTCCCGCCGCAACCGCTGCAGCCCAAGACTGAGGCGCCGCCGCCGCAGAGTCGGGCGCCGCCACCTTTGACTGAAGCGTCGCCGCCCTTGACTGAAGCGCCACCGCCCCAGATGTCCTCCGACGAAGAACCAGTCGCCGCCGGCAGAGGCAGAGGGAGAGGCCGGCGAGGTCGTGGTGGAGTCGGCGGTCGTTTGCGCGGTGAGACTCTCGGCAGCTGCTTGATTTTTTTTTAATGTTTTGTGTTTTTTTTAATGTTTTGTTGCTTTGTTTTTGCAGTTCCAAGGCTTATGGATCCTTATTCGATGAGATTACCGCCGACGACTGTTGATCCAAGTCCGGTCGATCCGACACTTCTTTGGGGACATGGCCAACATCGTATCGACTCTGTTTGGACAAACGAGGTAAGTATTTGATAATTATTCATGTAAAGTTAATTAGCTAATTAGATTATTTTAGGTTGTGAACTGAACTGTTAGGTGAAATTAGTATAATTTGAAATTAGTATAATTTGAAATTAGAATTATTACGAATGAAAATGAATTACTATAAGTTTTGTGCACTATAGGCTGGTGATCGATCTTACCATGTTCGAGGTACGACCATTTTAGTACCTTACCATGAGCTTTATCGGCCATATCTCGAAGAGGCAGGCTTGTTAAGTGTCGTGCCCCTAGTCCCTATGAACCCCGATGCGAGTTTGATTAATGCGCTCGTAGAGCGGTGGCGTCCCGAGACGTCGACCTTCCATCTACCGTGTGGTGAGATCACGATCACGTTAGAGGACGTTGTTACACTGTCCGGTCTGGCGATCGACGGTGATGCCGTCGTAGTTGATATACCGGATGAGGAGTGGTCGGCGATCTGTTTGAGACTGTTAGGACGGGTTCCGGCTGATCTTGTAGGCGGTGTCGCTGTTGTTAGGATTGTTTGGCTGAGGGTTGAATTCAATCATCTGCCGGGGAATGCATCCCAGTAGGTTATAGAGCAGTTTGCACGAGCTTATGCTCTATCTCTGCTTGGAGGTGTACTTTTCTCGGATCGGTCTGGAGGTACGGTGCACCTACAGTACCTACTTCTGATTGAGGATTGGGAGAGAGCTGGACGGTTCGCCTAGGGAGTTGCTGTTTTATCCTACCTATACCGTGAGATGGGTAGGTCGACTTTGCACATTACGCATACCGGCACTTCTCTTAGCGGTGACCTTGGTGGATGGGTCGCCCTACTGCAGTTTTGGGCGTGGGAGCGATTCCCACATCTAGCACCTCGAGATTCCGAGACGAGGGCACAGGCCACCGAGGATGCATCCCCACGTGGTCTTCGATGGCTTTCGGCCAACAGTCGTCAATATGGTGACCAGCTATTCCAGTACAAGCTGTGGTTTGACGCGAAGGACACCGTGGTGGTTAGTATATAACATTTCATTTTATAGAATAGTTTTCATTTGTTTTATTTTTTTAGATTTAGGGATAATAACGTTAATTTTTTTTTAATGTAGTGGCAACCTTACCTTGAGAGAGCACTTCATCTCAGAGGTAGTGTGATACAGTCTGAGACATTTCGAGCAGTAGTGCCACTTATCTGCTTTTCATCGGTGATGTGGCATCATCCAGACCGCGTGCTCCGGCAGTTTGGCATGAGGCAGCATGAGCCTCATCCGCCACATCCTGAGGCTGAGGTTAGGTTTTTTCTTCGCCAGGCTACTCGTGGGCCATCGCGTGGGCAGCAGTTGGTACACACCTCCAGAGAGTCGATTGCTTTCTGGAACCGTCGACACGAGTTTGTAGCGACGGCTCCATACATTGATGAGGAGTTAGCCTACCACTCGGAGCATATGGAGTGGTATAGAGATGTCACCAGACGTTCCGGCACACGGAGAGGAGCTGCAGCAGAGGCATTGGTTAGTTATTTGATTTGTTTGCTTAATTTGTTGTTAACTGTGTGAAATATCTGACATTTTGACGGCCTCAGATATCATGTCGACATCAAAATGGCGATGATCCGTCGGTTGAGTCGTACTGCTAGAAGAATGCACCAACTCAACCTTTCTCACAGTCCATTCGCCCCCAACATCTCGACATCCAAACCGCACCATCCAAGGACAATTGTCATCCTTGTGCCTCAAGCATCTGACCTTCCATATTGAAGGTGAAGACTCCACCATGCCATATTGAAAGTTGCATTGTAGTGCGTGGTGTTTAATCGCCATCTGTGCAGCTTGTTTCGAGTGAAATATCTGCCCCTTGTAGAATTCTCCTTCAAAAATATCAACAATAGGCATTGGAATTACGCCATATGATGACAGCTTGAATGTGCTTTGGAGGATAATTAAGCTGCTCTCCTTCCTCCTCCTCCTCCTCCTCCTCATCTTCCTCCTCTCCGTCATCACCGTCATCATAGTCATGATCGAATGGCACGCTCCATGTATCATCTTCTTCCTCTCCACCCTGATCCTCACTAAGCTCAACATGTATCTCAGCACCCAAACAATAAGGATTTTGTGCCATAAAATTCCAAAGCACATTCAAGCTGTCATCATCCACAATAGGTATCGCATAATGAAATAAAACATCATTCTGCCATTCTGGAAGACGGTAAGTGAAACCTGTGATCACATCACTATCTTTTACTGTTTCGTCTCTACGCCGTATTCTCGGAATTAGATTCTCACAAAGTTTTTGATATGTGACTCTGGATGGAACCGTCAACTGAAAACTACTACCACCAACGAATTTGACGCCCAAATTATCCTCTACTTTCTCCGATTTCCACCGAACAACTAGTTCAAATCTTCTAAAATCACTACAAAAAAAACAAACTCACTAATTAAAACTAAACACAATCATAATAGCATTTGAATAATATAATTACAAAATAAATGTGTCTCTTACCTATTAGCCATTTTTGCAGCAGCAACCAGAGCTCTCTCCTCTATTTTGGACGATTTTTTTTGTGATGTGAATCTGAAACGAAATTGTCTGGGTTTTATAAGGTGGGTGGCCAGCAATAAGCCAACGGTGCCACCTCAGTCTCGGGCGCCACCGCCTGGGATGATTTCCCACCTACTCGCCTAGGTCTCAGGTGGTGCCGCCTGAGTCTTGAGTGCCGCCGCTGCCAACTAAATAAAACGGTCCAAAAACCAAGCTAAAGCGGCAGCGCCTGAGTCTCAGGTGGCCTCGCCGATTCTTATCTCTAAAACACAATATCTGTGTCAATACTTTTTAATTGGCCATATTAGTGGTAAATTAAAAAAAAACAATATTTGTGTCATTAACCAGGGTTTGTACGTCTATTTATGGAGCTATCTCATAGAAGGAGCCATAAATTCGGATAACAAATATAAAAATCAACCTATATGATCCTTATAAAAAAGCAATTCATTCCTAAAAACAGCTAATAAAAAATGTTTACATAAACAAACAAAAAAACACAATATGTTTACTTATTATGAGAGCACAAGATAATCAGACAGATGCACAAGATAATCAATTTGGAGCTGTTCTCGACGAAGTTTGTGATTTGCTGGCAGATAATATTGGTTTTAATGTACGATTTGTAGGTTGGAATAGCAATAGGGTAACCCACTTGGTAGCTCGAAAGACTCTTTCTTTGTATCCAACCACATGTCGCTCTTTTGATTTCTGTTCACGGTTGTATACCAGATTGTACTTTGCTCGATCTCTTATTAATCAATATAAGATTATCTTTTGTCAAAAAAATATGTTTACTTATTATGTCAGTTGAGTAAAACTCCGTTCATTGTTTGTATTGTTAAGTAAGTTTCTTTCAAAGTTTGTCACTTGCAAACATTCATGAACTGGTTTTCTATTCTATTTTAAAGTTTGTTATTGACTAAAAATGTTCTTTTTATATTTGCAATTGTAACCGATAGAATTAAAACTAGTTTCAAAATAAATAGACTAACATATGTGAGTGGTCCCCTTTTATCTCCACCATCAACCGAAAGTTACAAATATACTAAATGGTGTAAGTATCACAAGAAATTAAGTTGCAGCTCATCGGTAATTAAAAGGGGAGTTGATAATTCCCCCAAAGAAAATCAGGGTGTCAAGTTTCCTCTAGACTGAAGGCATTACCGCACTCAACTAAATCATAACAAAAAACACTACCAGATAACCTGTAGACCGAAAAAATAACTACTAAACCGAAAAAATCCATTAAAAGATTACCAATAGACCATATTACCTCTATAACGAAAACATTAGCACTAAACTGAAAAGATTTCCACTAGACCCAAAATTACCACTAGACCAAATCATAATAAAAAACATGAACACCAAACTAAAAAAACATTAAAAGATTACTAGTCGACCATATTACCACACCACCAAAAAATCATTACAAGATTATTAGTCGACAAGATTATCACCACCGAATAGATTAAAAAAAATACTTTGCTACGGTGACATGCATGTTACCGTAACTTGCACTTTTAGGTCGACCTTATCTAGGATTAGGTCGACGTAATCTGCACTTTTATATCGACCTTATATAGGATTAGGTCAACCTAATATGACGTTTCAGTTTTGTGAGGTTCAACGACGCGGTTGACCTTTTATAGCAAATGGTCGACCTCTTTGGGAAGCGATGTGGGTGGTTTTTTTGCTCATACAAATTATGTTTCAAACCAACAGAATCAGTCATAAATAATAATAACAAGGACTCATAACTTCATAACATAACATAACAACTAAACAAACTAACAAGAAATACAATAAAACACAAATCATAATTGTTCACACATAATTAAAATCTATAACCACATAATATCAATCCACAATCATTTTTAACACTTAACCATAAAACACACTATCTAAAATCATCGAGTTCTACTCCTATCCCCTCTCTCCCTCATCCACATTTTCTTCATTGGTGTTGCTAGCATTATGGTAGTCAGAAGTTACGGTGACATGCATGTATCTTCCACTGAAAGATCGAAAATCATCTCGCATCTCATTCACGGTCACCTGCGGTGTGCTCATCTGGGTGGTAATTTTCCCCATGTAGTCGTACATGCCAGTCAACTGGGTGGAAATCTGACCCTTGTAGTCGTACATGTCATCCATGCGCTTCCCAAGAGGTCGACCATTTGCTATAAAAGATCAACCGCGTCATTGAACCTCACAAAACTGAAATGGCATATTAGGTCGACCTAATCCTATATAAGGTCGACCTAAAAGTGCAAGTTATGGTGACATGCATGTCACCATAGCCATACCCTAAAAAAAATTACTACTAGAAAGAAAAGCTCACCACTAGACCATATCTAAGTTTGGGGAGCGACCAAATCAAGGGAGCAGCGGTAGTGGTAGAGGTGTGTCGGTGATAGTGGTGGCGTGCGTGCTACGAGCGACGAGGGAAGAAGACATAGGGAAGGTTTAATTTTGGTAAATAGAGATGAGGAAGTCGCGTTCGAGAACTGGCGTTGGGTTCCCTTCGACGACAACGAGGAACTAGAATGCGGTGAGGAAGTCAAAGATGAGGACGAAGACTAAAGTTCTTTTCGGGAGGGTGACAAAGAGGGAGAGGAAATGAGATGTCTTCTTAATCACATGTGATATATTTTTCTCATTTCAAAGATGCCTCTAATGCAATCTTTGTCATTGATTCAAAAATAGGAAGAAAGAGAAAGAAATGGAGAAAAGATACATGGATTGGCTTGTTGCAAATCCGTGAAGGGGTTTGCACGATAAGTCAGCAACTCGTTCCTGACACCAGGGTCGGACCCAAGTGGTGATGAGGTGTGTCGGCCTTCACATTCCCGTCTGATTTTTTTTTTTTTTTTAGAGATCAATGTTTCGTCAATACAAAAAATTAAAATTTGAATCCTCCAACACAACTCGTTCCTGACACCAAGGGCGGACCCAAGTGGCTATAAGAAATTTATTGTAAAAATTTCTAAATACTCATCGACCGACACACATGTTCAAAAATCTTGCATCCCTCACTATCTGACAGCCCTAATATGAATTGGCTCCGCCTATCAACTAGTTACATGTTCCCTTTCGTGATCACTATTTAATGTTCCAGAAATATTTGACATGTCTCCACTTATAATTGAGCGTAGTGTATTTCTTTCTTTCCTTCATTCTTTTTTTTTTTTTCTTTCTTTTTTTCTTCTGTCAAGTTCTTGTAGACTAATTGTTTTGATGTGAGATCTTATATGTTTCCAGAAGGTTTGCTGATCAACTTTGAGATTATGTGTTTGAATTTGTCTGATTCTTCACTTGTAATAATTTGACCTCTTCGTTATATAGATTAGTTTTTTTTTTTTTTTGATAAATTCGTTATATAGATTAGTTAGTTTACTTACGATAAAAAAAAATATTAATTTGCATAGGATTATATGTATAATTTTCCTCTCTACTTTGCATTATTCTCAAATATGCCTCACTATTATGATTTACATCAAACTTACCCTTTTACTATCGAACAATTCTCAAACCTGCCATTCCATCACTTTTGTCCATCCCAAGCCGTTAAATACAATCAAATCAGGGTTTGACTAATGTCGAATACCGATTTTACCCCTAAGTATTTACTAAACTAAACTCCCTTTCTCGTGAACGCGAACATGGTCCAAAGTGAACGGTGTCGATCGGCAACAATAGTTCAAGTGATTGACGCGGCTTCACTGTAGTTGCGTCTTCGCGACGATTGAGTATTCATATCATTGCGACAACAAACAAGAATCGGCGCGGCGGGGGACTTAAATTCAACTAGATAAATAATAATTTCTTGAAGGCCAAGACCTTTCCTCAAAATTCAATTCATCCCTGCTGCCGCTCGCTGTGTACGCCTTCAATATGGGTTGTTCTTTTATTTAGGTTAATGGCGTCGGCAAAGCGTTTCAGCCGGCCGAGTTTAGAAGAAGTGGTCGGTCGGGAATTTGGGAGGGGTAGGATTGGGGATTTTCGTTCGGCAGAGTTGAATGGGGTCGAGGTAAAATTGACTTTCACCGTTCAAGTTTGCGACATCATAATGGCCACACCGTGGTTCAGCCGAATCTAATGGAGTTGGGATGGAAAACTTAACCGGAGGATAAGTTTGAGAACTATTTGTTTGATAATAAAAGGGCACATTTGAGTTAAATCATAGTAGATGGCATGTTTGAGAAAAATATCAAAGTAGATCGAGGGACAAATTATATCTATAACCTATATGCATATATCTCATGTGTCATAATAAAAGTTAGCATATAATAACCGCATTTATTCGCATCTATTAATTGTATTTCAATGTATTTGTGATGGATCAAAATCATCCATTTATTATTTTTATTAAATTAATCTCGTGATTTGAATTTAAAAGAATTAAGATTTCGAACATACTCATTAGAACTTAGAGGATATAATATAATATCATGTCTTAAATTCTAATTAATTCATGTTTCATCCCTCTAACTACATCAAGCACATCCAGTTATTAAAATATGTTCTCCATCTTTGAAATTGTGGGTTAACTAGTAGTTTTTCAAAACTTATCGACATCATACCTATTGAGATTTAAACCATAATAAGCATTCCAAAGTATTTATCCTACTTCTGGCAAAAATGTTGCCCTATGCTATGTATGTCTTTTTTCACCTATCCATCAATGGACAACTCCAAAACATTAATTTCAACCACAAGTTGTTTATACATGCATTTCACATAATGTTAAATTCAATTTTGTGCGTTTGCGATAGTGATGTAGATTCACAGCCTTCTAGCTTTATCTTGAGAGGTTTTCATAGAGCACTTTTATTAAGAGGCTAATTTTGTAGATAAGTGTCTAGCTAATCTCTTTGGAGTACTCTCTATCGGTTGGAGATGTTCAATTTTGTGAGTTTGCGATAGTGATGGAGAATTGGAGATTTACTGCCTTCCAGCTTTATCTTGGGAGGTCTTCATATAGCACATTTACTAAGAGGCTAATTTTCGAGATGACTATCTAGTTTCTATGGAGTTCTTCTGTTAATTGGAGATGTTAAGCGTGTTATTAATGCATAAAGGTTGGGACGATGTTAAAGCGTTCGGTTTTCCGAGAATTTGTTAAAAAAAATTGTGACTTATATTCATTTCCTAATTATTTCTTGATAACCACCTCTTATGTATAAAAAAAAACTACAAATCTTACTTAAGCATCAAAATCCTATACCATTTCAATGCTATCTAGAAGAAATATACAACTTGAAAAATACCACACCAAAGAATCTTCCAATTTAGTGCCCACATATGATATGGCTATGAAGGATCTAACCAAAGTCCAAAAGTAATGTCAAAATTGGCTGCTTAACCTATGTGCTGTCTTGGCGCCATCCGCATATCTCCCTCTATATAAATCCACCCACTTCACAGATAAACACTACACTATCCAAAACCAAACAAAGAAGAAGAAGAAGAATAATTCTCCATTAAAATGATGAAGCTTGAAATGAAAACAATCTCCAAACAAACCATTAAACCATCTTCCCCAACTCCTCCCCATCTCAAAACCTTCCACCTCTCCCTCCTTGACCAACTCCTCCCTCCCCCTTATGCTCCACTCATCCTCTTCTACCCAAACTCCCAAGACGGCGTCGTTTCGAGCTCCCGGCTCGACGCCCTCAAATCCTCCTTGTCTGAAACCCTGACCCGGTTCTACCCGTTGGCCGGAACCCTCTCTTCGGACGATCTCGCCATCGACTGCAATGATCGAGGAGCCAATTTGGTGGAGGCCCGGGCGAATTGCACCATGACATGGTTCCTCACCCACCCGGATCTTCTATCGCTACCGAAGCTCCTCCCGGTCGACCCGGTCGGGCCGATCGTCGAACCGAGACACGTGTCAAATGTTCAGGTTACGGAGTTCACCTGCGGCGGGATTGCCATCGGGATTTGCATCTCCCACAAGATCCTCGACGGCGTTGCGCTCGGAACTTTCCTCAAGGCGTGGACCACAACGGCTGCCGGCTGTGAAGAGGAGAAAGAAACGAATAGCGCGCTGAATCCCAATTTCATCGCCGGGACTCTGTTTCCGGCGGGAGGCTCCCACTGGCTCCGGAACGCTTCGATGCCGATGTGGGGATCGTTCTTCAAGACGGGGAAATGCGTGACACGGAGAATCGTCTTCGATTCGTCGGCGATCCGGTCTCTCAAGTCCCGACTAATCTCTCCGACGGGGACTCGGGTCGAGATCGTTTCCGCCCTTCTCTGGAAATCGATCATGGAGGCTTCCGAAAGGGTAACCGGAACCCAGAAACCGTCCCTTCTTACCCACCTAGTCAACCTCCGGAAGCGGGTCGAGCCACCGCTCTCGGAAAATTCCCTCGGGAACCTCCTCTGGATCTCGTCGGCGAAACACGACCCGAAAACAGAGCATCCATCCAAGCCCTCGGATCTTGGTGAATTGGCCGGGAAAGTGAGGGAGTCAATTTCCAAAATTGACGATGGGTTCGTGGGGAAGCTGAGGGGGGCGGAGAGGGAGTCGGCGATGGCGGAGACGTTTGATGAGATTGTGGAGATGAAGATGAAAAAGGAGGGAGCGGATTTTGTGGGGTTTTCGAGCTGGTGCAGGATGGGGTTTTACGGGTCGGATTTTGGGTGGGGCAAGCCGGCTTGGGTGAGCAGCTACGGGGTGGGAGGTTCGGTGTTCATGAATCTGGTGATTCTGGCGGATACGCCGTGTGGAGAAGGGGTCGAGGCGTGGGTGACGATGGACGAGGATGAGATGGCGGCGGTAGCGGGGAATGAAGAGATGGCGGAATTCGCTAAGTTTGATCCCAGTCCATTGGCATTTGATTAATGATTAGTGTTATAAAAATTACTTCGAGAAGTTGAAATGCAGCAAATGTAGGGTAAGATCTTGGGGGTAATTGTCAGACTGTGTGTTCGCTGTAGAATGTAGATAATAATGTAAAGAAGTTTTCAGAGTTTTCGGGTCGGACCACGGGTTGGTTTGCGGGCTGGGTAGGTTAGGTTAACATGGCGGGCAAAAGTGATGTTGCAGGTCGGCTAGTGAGCTTTTAGGGTTAAATTAAGCTTATTAGTACATTCTGTTTGCCACATCATCATTAACGAACCTTGTTAATGACTTTTGACGAAGTCTAATGACCAGTGAGCAAAGTTGGACTGTGTAACTAATTTGAATGACTAAGAATGAAATTAATTAATTTTAGTTACAAACGTTAACTTTTATAGTAATTCTAGTGAGTAAATTTTCAATTTACCTGTTTTTGAAGCGTCATTCCTAGGGTTTCCTACCTTGGGCTTTGATCCATTGTTTGGTTCGGGTTTCATGTCGTGGCCTTGGTCCAAAAGATGGGCCAAACATTAGGAGGTAGAGGTTTTGGTCAATACTATGGTGCGGCTATAAAAAGTGCGGCCCCGATGCCGCAGTTTCCTATTGGTCCACGTGTTATATGATGTGGCATTTGCTGTTTTGATTAAACCCCAATCCAAATCTGTGGCCCATGAAAACTTGCCCAAACCGGAGCAGTCACCCAACTGAATGTCAAAAGCATTTCCGTTAATTCTTGTGGTAAAACGTTTTGTTACTTTATAGTTTAACTAGCTTATTACCCGGCCCGTTGGCCGGATTACTGTATCTTACCCACTTGTGGAATGGGAGAGAAAGCAAGTGAGAGTGAAGGGATTGGGATTCCACTTGATTAGGACCGGCCCACTAATCCGATTCTTCCCGACCCGCCCCAACCTAAAGGGTCAGAAAGAGCCAATAAGAAAATACGAACGGAGAGAATTAGTAATATATCTTGACTCTTCAGAAGTGGGTCAAACAAGATAAAGGTTGGGTGAGGGCAATTTTTAGCGCTAAACAGAGTTCTGGGTTGAATAACTTTACTTAGGCCTAGAAATTGGTGCTGATGCAGACTGCAGTTTTTATCATACCATCATCAATCATCATTGAATTAGTCCTGGGCATCCCTCCCCGTTGTCGGTCTGAATTTTAATGATGGCTTCATTCCTTGCACCAGCCATATCAGCGAGTTGTCATCTCGAGCATGATTTGCCTATGTACAAATGATACAATTAGAGTATGAAACTGAATTCAAAGAAAAGGAAAAGAGAATTCTATCACATGCCAATAAATACACACATAATAGTTGAAGCTAAGTGAAAGTCATTACTCGCACATCAATTCTCAAAAATTACAGACTAAACAATGGCTAGAATGGCACTGAAACTACCAAGAATCATGGACGAAACAACTTGTCAAATTAAATAATCCTTATACTGAAACTACCTTCTAACTTGAAATAAGACATGATCACAGTTCATAGCACTCTTATCACTATGAATTGGTTGCAGCTCGTCCTTATCACTACCTCCCAAGCTCAATTCAAACAGAATAGACACAGTTATGTAAGATAACCATATCCTTACTGATCATAATTCCTTTCTTCACTCCATTTTTGTCGGAGAAAAGAGTTATCCCCCTCTCATGCATTTCCCTTTCCCCCTCTCTTCTCCCTCTTCTTCACAAACTGATCCCTAAACCAGCAACAACAACACAAAATAGCCTTCGCCTCTGCCATCTCCATCTACTGAACGCGTTGGTGGCAAGACAGGACTGCAGAAGCAAAATTTTCTAAAATCAAACTAAATTTTTTGAAGGAGACTCAACCACGAAAAAAGAGTAAAGCAACAATGCTAATAGTTCAGATGGTTGGTTTTGATGTTATACGTTGCTTTTGTTATGGTCTCCAGTGTATCAACTGCAACAGAGATGTTTCCTCCAATCATCTTTAGTGCACGATTTAGAAGTAAGTCCTCTTGTTTGTGTCAAACGGAAACATTCATGGGTTTCTTAACTCCCCTGTTAGTGTAAATGCATCAGCAGCAAAGAAGTTTGACAACACAGCAAGCACCCAGGCAAAATGATACAATGCAGTAGGTGATATGTGTCTCGAAGGTTTTGAGTTACTAAAGTTCATGTTAAAAATAAACATGAATTAAAATGGATTATTCTATTAAGCAAACATCCCCTCTAATCATACAAAGATCAGATATCTAATTCACAAACAATTAAGCCATAAAAAATCATCACACATCCACCACCTTTGATTGCCTATATTTGGTTTTTCGCAAAGTTGTGAACTCTTAAGGGTAAAGTTCATGGGTAGTCTGTTTCATAACTCTAGAGAGCACAGTAAGCAGCCACCAACCAGACACAGTGCGGTAGGCGAATATGATTCTCAATTCACAATTTCTCACCACCGGAAGTAAGAACAGAACATAATAAGCGTAGCGTTCATGGGTGGTCTGTTTCATAGCACTACTACACAATTTGTTAAAAAAGAAGGAAAGGTATTTAGCATCACGGCGGAACAACTTTTACAGGCCAACAACGACAACATGCTGTAACCACCAGAACTGGTATCACAACTCATAGGGAAAGTCAAAAGATTTACTCTTAAATTAAGTAGTTACAACATCGAGCAATCGTCAAGCACATACACCATCACAAAAGTCACAGAACCTGATTCACAAAGCATTCAAACATTTGAGGACATTTCTGCAAAGATACAACTTATATGTCTTTTTTCCAAGCCATTTCCATCAACATGCTAATAAATTTGCAATGCATAAAACAAATGGGCCAAAACTTGAAATTCAACCTGTTTGACCGACCCATGCCAAATTCTAATTATTCTTTACTTTTAAACTTTCTATTTGAAAATAAAAAAATAGTGAAAGAAAAAAGACGACTACAATTCGCCATTTGCACATCACTTATTCGGGAATAAAACCATATAAATTCAAAAGGAACTGAAAATGTTGAGGATCGTTTTAATGTTTAAAATAACCAAATAGATTTTTATGTTTAGTTTTTTACTAACAAATACCAAACGATTCCCTATAATATACACTATAATTTGATCATTATGATGTCAAATAATTATAAAATATATATTTGAAATGATAAAAATTGGACTAATTGGGTTGGTTGAGGTTGAACCATTGAATAACTTTAAAATACATTATATTTTAGCCACTAAGATATAAAATAATAGCATAATATATATTATGCCAGAGAAAATAGCGTGTTTTAGAATGGCAAACCCATGATGTTCATTTGTTTTACTTGATGACCAAATCCCATGTAGATCAGGCCCATTCAACTCTTTTATTTTATGGTTAGCGGTTAGCCCATTAGATACCATGCATTAGTCTATTGTTAAATTTTTTATTTTTAACAATAAAAATGAGTATTATTTTTGCCTTTTCATATATATTTTATCACCACGGATAAATAAAAGGGTATAAAGAAAAAAATTGACACTCCTGGACTCGTTTAAATCCGCATGTGTACGGTAAGTTGGCCCGTTCCATAGAGGAAAGAGAAAAAAATTGACACTCCCTATTTTACCCTTCCTACAAACGCTCATGGAACAGGGAATTTGAAATGGGGGAAGAGTTTTTTCCACCCTGCTATTATATGTTTTTAATTTAAAAGGATACAACAAATGTACATAGTGTGATTGATTATGATCTTTGCCTTTCTTTAAAATGGTCATGGTTCGAATCCCAGTACATACTTTTTTAATGAATAAAAAAAAGTAATTGTGAAAACCAAAATGTCCTTCCTACTTTCACTCTCGTTGCAGGAAATTTGAAATGGGGCTCCCGTTTTTCCTTTCGGTGCATTATATTATGTGTAGATTCCTCGGTCGGATTTGCTTTTTATTTTCAATTAATTTATTTAGACAATCAATTAAGAATTATTAACTATTAATTTCATTTGTTTTTGTACAGAAACTGGAAAAATGGAAAACGAGACTCGAGCAGTCGAGCACCTCGTCATCTTCCTCGCTCTCCATCTCCTACAGATTATCAAAAGCACAACCAACGACTTCACCATCGCGGATCCAATCTAATCTCTACCATACCCTGCACTAAACTCCTTCATCATTTTCCTCAGCCGACATTTATTCTGTAAAACAAAAATGATCGAATCCCTCTTTTCGACAGACCCTTTGTCTCCGTTGAACTCTCCGCCAGCCAAGTACCAGACGATCCCAAACAAAAGAAATGTTCCTGAAAAGTTCAACATAAGACCATCAGTCGGCGAACAGTTCAGTAGCTAAAAGATAAAGAGAAACAACCACAAACAGGTAATCAGGTAATGCATCCAACAATAATGCACCTAAATGACAATCAGCACGCCGCACTAGATAAATCTAAACCGCACTCCCAAATTAAAATAAGGACATGCTCTCCATTCGGCAACCTAGAAGCCCAGCAGAAAACATTTCTTCGTGAATACAAATCCAAGGACAGTACCAGACCCTTGCTATTGTTAAATGGTTCCATCACTCATTTAATAATTGTCCAACTGAGAAGGTCTTAATGAACTTCTCATAAGAAAGTCTAAGTTTGCATACCATAAAACATTCTGTCCTGGTAATAAGATGGCAAAGTCCCCAAACGACTTCCCAATAAAAGAATGGACAGACTGAAAACAAAGAACTCACTGGAAGGGATGAGAAAAGAGTTTCAATTAAGAAAACTGTTTCCATTGATAGAAAATAATGATCTCCACAAATGGAGTCTAATTTCTCAAGCATGAAAGGGTCAAACGTGTCATGATCACAATATGAGATTGTCTCTCGGCAGTGGTTCATGTAAATCAGGATATTACTACAGACTGTCAACAATATAACGCGCAAGCTATTGCAATAAACAGTCGATAAAGGCTAACCTGCCCAGTAAATCAGCCTGGGTTTCATCATCCGCTTCAAACGCTAGGTACGTAAATTGGCAAAACAATCCCAACATAGCTACTACAGAAAGCACCAAGGAGCCTCCAGCAAGTTAATACTTTATTAATAAACATATTAAAAGGTACATTCTTGTGAGCAGAGTTAAAGAACACAAGCAATCAACATCAAAATTGGAATTTGAGAAACAAAGCCCCATATTGAAACCCACGATGATGTTTGTGTCACAATGTTGGAAGTTGGAACCAATTGGAGAAAGAAGCAAACGTAAGCCTTGCATTACAATCACAGAATAACCGTCTCATTCTCAAAATTAAATTTTTGCTCCACTGTAACCCAGAGGCAAAGGAGAACCCTAAACATGAATTGAGCCCTACTATTAAGTGATCGACCCAGAGATGTTGAATTCGCCTGAACTTAATGTGATAACCAAAAAGGAAATAGAACCTTGTTCTGGGCAATACGACCCCATCAAGCCTACAAAACCAAACGAACAGACAGATCGTCACAGAATCAAAATTCAGACTGTGGACATCAATTGGGGAAAATCATGGGAAGAAGAGATATCGAGGACAGAGGCAGTGGAGGAATTTATCGGAGGTGAATCAGAGAGGTGGAATGGGAGATTGCATTGGCGGCGGAGAAGTTCGCCGGAAGTTCTTATTTCTTTCACACTCGGCCGGAGGGGAGAGCGCAAAAGACGACGATGGACTTCTGTTTGCGTTTTCCTTTTGTTCTTATTCCTGGAGAAAATTAAATGCATTGAAAATTGGAATTAAATAATGGGGAAAAAACTTGTAGAAGACGGAGATGTTTTTTTTTTTCCTTTTGTATGGGCAGGAGGAGGTTTGGGCCAGTTTTATGGCCAACGGGATTTGGATCCGGGTTTAACCAGCCACATCATAGTACACGTGGACCAATAGGAAAAAACGGCACCAATGCCGCACTTTTTATAGAGACACCAATGTCGCACTTTTTATAGCGGCACCATAGTATTGGCCATATGTTTTCCATCCCACATATCTAGTTGGCCAGCCAGAAGGCCCACGGGTAAAGATCAATTTCCTACCTTCTCTTTTGCATAATTGGCTTCTCCACGCACGCACGTAGATTAAATCTTTTTAGTAGAGATGGCAATCAAGCCCCAACTGCTAGCCAGCGACGGATCTAGAGCTGGGCCAACCCGGGCCACGGCCTAGCCCCCTCCGGATCTAGAGCTAGTATAGTGCTTATAAATTTTTCGATTTTAGATATTCGGCTCAGTGCTATTTAAAAATCGGCTTAGTGTTATTTGATAATAGTATTTTGTGTAACTAGGAAAATGGTCTAGAGGAACATATCCAAACCACTACACTAAATTTAGCGTAAAAATCTAGCCTGATTGATTTTCATTTGAAAAAAAACAATAAAATTTAAAAGTATAAAATGTAAAAGACTAAGTATAAAGTTTCATTGAAATAAAAAAAAAATCTCTATAAACTAAAGTTCATCCTGTCAAGACTCAAAAAAATTCCCCAATCCCCCCAAAACAAAAACAAGAACAAGAGACGACCGGATCCGAAATGGATTCCTCCGCCAGTCCGCCGGGCCCTGGTTGTCTTTTCCAAATTGGCATTGTAATGAATGAAAATTAATAAATTATATTTATTACATATATTTTTTGTTTACGGTATCCAATATTCCATTCAAATGCGGGCCAGTGCTGTACTATATTCTAGATCCGCCGTTGTTGCTAGCAGTGGGAAAGGGTGCAGTTCGGATCAGACTAGACCATTGGCACGGTCTCTGGTCCACCAGACTGAGAGGCTGGAACATAAACCATGGAGCAGATCATATACTATACGATCCAAACCAGATCATGCCTGTGCGGTGCGGTCCTGTATGGTCTAGACCAGGCAGACCATATTAAAAGAAATTCACTCTTATTCCGTCCTTCAACCCTTCGTCGATATCTGCAAAAAAAAAATTCTACTGCCCAATATGCTAATGTAACAAAAATTTAGTGATCGTAATTAAAATGAGAAGAAATACATGAGGAAAGAAGTGGGTTTTTCGAATTTTCAAACTCTCTTTAGTCTCCACAGCTCTATATTGTATCCATTTAAAAAACACACAACCTTGTTTTCCTCTTCCTCTTTGTGATACTGCTTCTTCCCTCTCTCGGGTGATCTAAAGGTTCTCGCGGTCGATCACCTTAGTGATGACGTCGAGGTCGTTTTGAACCACTAAGATGGTCATTTATCTCTCAATAGTTTTCCTTATCTCATCAATGTGAATCAATTTTTTCTAGTGTTTATGTTTTATCGACTCCATATGTAGACATTGTCAGTGAATATTATAGATGAATCTTTCTGGGTTTTGTGTGATTCTTTGATAATGAGATAACGCATAAGCGATCAGTTGGCAATTTGTTGGCTCTCAACTGGATGAAGAATTAACTAACTTTGTTCTTTAAATACATTAATGGATGTTTAATTTAGTGGTATTTTGGTATGAGTTAGTAGGCAATATGCCACGGTCTGTTACGGTTTACTGTTGTAGACCGCGGTCCAGACCACTTCAGACCGCAAACCAGACTGGATCATAGCTCTAGTCTCACGGTTCAGACCAAAGCGTACGACATGGTTTAGATCGCGGTTCCTCATACGGTTTGGTCTAGATTCCCAGCCCTACCAACTGCAGGTATCCGACCGCCACAGAAAATGGAGCGGAGCGGGTTTGGTATCTCGATATCCATATTCACCCCGTATCAAGCGTGGATTGGGGCAGGTAATATTCGGGCGGGTACTCGACAAGTCAACCCACTCTTGCATGTAATTTTGATAAAATGCACATACAATTTTACTTTTTACGATAAACGAATAGAAAATAGTTTATGAATGAAAAATAGTGATAATAGAATGAGCAAGGTAACTGAGTCTAACTAGTTGAAAAATCAAGCCTAACTAGTTGAAGAAAGGTCAAAATAGAATAAATATTGTAAGAAATTGAGATAAAATATGTCAAGAAGGGGTGAGAGACGGGATAGGGCAGGTATGAAATAGATACTAATGACCCGCACCATTCAACACGAGAAATCTCTGTATTGATTGGGTATGAGACGGGTATGCATAAAAATCGTAAAAAGTTTGATGAAAATCAGGCAAGTATAATTTTAAACTCCTCATCCTATACTCATATCCATAACTGCCCCGCAAAAGAATCGTTTGGATGGAACATTTTCAAAATGAAATAATTTTGATCAAATTTCTCATTTTCGAAAATGAGATAATTGTATGAGATATTTGTACAAAATTGTCTTATTTGATTTTTTATTTAATTTGAGACAATTTGAATGCGACAATTTCTGAATATACAATTTTCCCAAAATACAATTTCCCTCTTATTATTTAACCTCGTTCTCCATCTTCCTCTCTTAGTGGTGGGAGCTCCGATGAGAAGTGAAAAGTGGAAGCAGGTGTTTTGCATAGAGGAGAGGAAGAAACATACTGGTAGAGAGCAAGGCTAAGGGTAGAGCAAATGGTTCAAGATACAATGTGCATAACTAGAACGAGTTCGTTGTGATCTATAAAACGATATCCATTTTCAATATTTTTTTAGAAAAGTTTTTTTGCCTCTTGTTACCAACTCCATACTATATGGTATTTTCTTCGTTTTGAAGTCGTTTTTGAAATTTTTTGCACAGTAGGAACGAGTTCTTCATGATCTATTGGATTTGCAAATTTTTGGGTGAACAAAATATATGACCAAAAAATACCACCCAATACCACCCTGGTACGGGGTGGTATCTTGTGGTGCACAATGTTGAAAGTCGTAAATGACAGTTAGTATACTCCTACTATCATGTATTCAACCATCTGACAGTCTTGGTATGTTCATACCACCATAGTACGTTTTTCATACAATATGATATGCTCTTATTTCGATACCAGTCAATACCATATGGTATAGAAATAGTCCGTTAAAGATAAAGGGAAAAATCAAAGGCTTTTCAGGATAGAGAAGTGGTGCTGAACAAGCAGATTCTGATTGGGTAATGCATAGTTATTGACCACAAGGTTATTCACGTGATCCGCTCCCGGAACAAAGCATAGCAAGAGGAATGACATATCTTCACATGAACACCACCACCAAGGCGGAGTTAGGGGAACGGATCCCATGCATAACTTTGTGGTGAGTAACCATGCATAAGTGCATAACCCAATCACTATCTGCCACATCAGCGCCCCTTCTTTCTCCTAGAAAGCCTTTAATTTTTTCCCCATTAATCTTTAACGGACGATCTCTCACTCGTTTTAAGTCAGAATTTAAATTTGTTTGCATAGTTAGATAAGATTAATTGTGCTATTCAAAATGATATTCACTTTGATATATTTTTGAAACAAAAAAAAAATTGAGCCATGTTTTACCAGTATATACCATATGGCATTGACTGGTATTAAATAAGAGCATACCATATGGTATGAAAAATCTTACCATGATGGTATGAACATACCAAGATTGTAGGATGATTGAATACATGATAGTAGGAGTATACTAACTGTCATTAACGACTTTCAACATTGTGTACCACAAGATACCACCCCATACTAGGCTGGTATTGAGTGGTATTTTTTGGTCCTGTATTTTGTTCATCCAGAAATTTGTAGATCCAATAGATCATGATGAACTTGTTCATTTAGTGCAAATTTTTAAAAAATGACTTAAAAACGAAGAAGATACCATATGGTGTGCAGTTGGTAACGACAGGAAAGAAATTTTTTATCTAAACAAATATTGAAAATGGATCTCATTTTGCAGAGCAAAACAAACTCGTCCCATCTGTGCAAAATGTTTTTTTTTTTTTGAAATCCGAGTTAAAACGAAGAAGATATGAGTCGAAGAAGAAAAAAAGAAAAAATAAAAATGTTTTTAATTCTCAACCCTTAGATCTGGATTTTTTAGGCCCACTTAAATCTGATGGCTGAGATTTGGTTACTCATTGGTCAGTAACCAGAGGTTACTGACCGTATCCTGGGCCGACAGTTAGTACTTAGCACTTAGCAGCGCGCGGAATCCCACAGCAAGAAGGCATCCATGAATAAGGGTGTCTAAACGGAGTGGTTATCGTGGTACTCATTTTAAATGAAAGCATTTGGATGATTTGGTTTGGTTAATTTAGATAGCTGGTTTGGTTTGGTTAAAAAATTAAGTTTGTTTAGGTAGTTTGATTTGGTTTCACACACTTCTAACCAATTAACCAGTTAAGCAATTAGTTATATGTCTATTATATTATGTAGACATACTTAATACTTTACATAACATTCAAGAGTCCAATGCAGTCAAAGTCGCACTTTAAAACTTAAAAGCTTACCCTTTTACCTTTTTAGGTCACCAAAATGCTTCTACGTAGAATCGTGATTTTCTCTGACAAATGTAGTCAAAATCTACGCTTTAAAGTTTAAAAGCTTACGGATTTACGCTTCTAAGTCACCCAATCGCTTCTACATAGAATCGCGCTTTTAACTGCATTGCAAGAGTCTAGTGTTTCTCCTTTTGTCTCCAGAAAAAAAATAAAGTTAATTATGTTCATATACAACATTTGTTTTTGTGAGTGTAGACAATGATATATGAGCAATAATTTAATTTAGATACAACTTAATGAACTTACAGGTTATGATGGATGAAAACTTGAAAGGGAAGAGCTTTTTGAGCTTTTAATAATCGTTAAGAGACAACCAATTGACACAATTTAATAACTTGATAGCATTGTCATATATTTTTGTTAGGTAGCTACTTTAATGACTCCAAGATAATTATATTAGTTGTATGTATTTGTGTTAAGGGTTAACCATGTGTTGATTGTTATGTTTTATTCATTATATAAATTACGATTGATGCATTAACATAATTGGTTAACCAATTAACCAACCCGATTAAATATTAGTTTGGTTAATTTGATTGTTGTATTAGCATGTTCGATTTGGTTGTGATACTATATTTCATGGTTAATATAATTGAGGATTATTTTGTTTGGTAATTATCATGGTAATCAGTTGAATACCCCTATCAAGAAAGACGGACGTGTGGAGCTACATATATCTTTTACTTGAGTTTCGACCTACTCTGCGCCGCCAGAGAAGAATGACGACGACGACAGGAGAGTCGATTTGTGGAATTGGGTGTACTAGGAGGAGGAGGATGAGGAGATTTGTCGATGGAACAATCGCTTGAGGACAAATCCATCTCCACGATGATGGCATCCGCCAATTGAAGGATGTGCAGTTGCAGAATTAGTAAAGGGGCTTCTGAATTTGAGGTTTGATAACCATAAGGCTTCATCGGAAAGAGATTGTTGGAATATCTTCTCACCTCGTGATTCAATTGAGAGAGAGAGAGAGAGAGAGAGAGAGAGGAAAAGGAGAAAAGAAGAGCGGCCTTAGTGGTTTCAGCTGGTCTTCGCTCCCTCGGGAATGTTAACTTGGCGTTGCTTGTTAATGGCGGGTTGCATATTCTTAAAGACAGGAAAAATTTATAGACTTACATCATGCGGTCTAAATATGGGGAGAACTAGGAGGGTCTCAATCTACTACACCCAACTCAGAGAAGTTCATTCACCTGGAGAACCTTCAGAAAAATTTCGGCCATTCTGAAGAAGGGTTACGCTTGGAACCAGTGGCGGACCCAGAAATTTTACATAGGGGTGTCCTCTTTTAAAAAAAATTAAAATTACAATTAAAAAAATTACTAATTATTAAAAAGGAAAATACCCAACTCTTAGAAGTTAAAAAAAATACGTATTTTCATATTCTGCAAAAAAATTGTAAAATACATTGGTGTCTACATTGCTCAACAAATTTGTCTAGGTATATCCTACTGGAACTGACGCATTTTCGACTTATAATTTTTTTATGTAACTCAAAGCTGAAAAAACACTTACTTGTCATACAACCATAAAATCGATAAAAATTAAGGGTGGCTTGTAATTAGATTAATTGTTATTTTTTGAAATAATTAAAGTTAGAGAATAGGATTTTGCTATTACACACTTTCCAACTATCTAGATGCGGAAGGCGGCTGGATTCTCAGCCGTTTTGCTCAGTTGTTGTCTTAGGATGTCCAACGAAGGATTGTGGCCATTGCGGTTGATCCTCTCACAACCGAAGCTGATACTCATTTTTGACCACCACCTCTAATGGACACTTCTATACTAAATCGACTTACCAATTTGTTTGCCCCTTCCATCATGACCCTAAGGAGAGACATTGGAAGAAGGTTTGGAAGCTGCCAGTCCCAGAGAGATTAAGGTGTTTTGTTTCGCTTGTTTTCCTTAGATGGATAGCTACAAATGCTTTCTGGTACAATAGGCGATGCACTCTGTCTCTGTCGTGTTACAGATGTAGTGCCTGCCCTGGGACGATCATTCATATCCTCCAAGAGTGCCCTCCTGCTAGATATGAATTTGAAATAACCGAGCGTAAAGTTCCAATCACTTGAAGTTATGCACATAAATTAGGAGTAAATTATGGGGCCGACCAACAATTGGGGTGGTTCGTTGGGCTTAGCCATGAACCATATTGATTTTTTGGCTTTTCAGCCGTTTTAGCTGCGATCTGGCCCCTTCTAATGTGGTTAGTCTAGTGTCAAGTGAATCACTACCTAGTTAGCTTGATATTGGAACGAACTACTCAAACTTGGGTATTTTGTGAATTTTTTTTTTTTTTTTTTTTTTTTTTGAAGTGGGGTATTGTGGAATTTCTTTTGCAACTTTGTTATTTTTGAATTTTTTTTTGTGTATTGTTGCAGTTTGATTTCGTAAGAGGGAAAACATTGGCTTTGGATCGACCTCAGAGCAAAGAATAGAAAATAGGAAGGAAAGGTTTGCTGTTGGACTTCGATTTGGGCCATCTTCGGAGTTTTTTCCCCAATTGTGTGTTTGTTGGACTTTCCCTTTTGTCGGCTTCATGTGAGACTTGTGCTCCTAACTCTATTTTCAAAACCTAACTGGATTAGTGATTTATAGGGATAAGTGTTTGTTCTTAAATGACAGAAGTTTAAAGACATTAAGGGAGAGAGATATAATTCTTTGGAAGCGAAGCAACCTCTTCTCTTTGCGTGACTCCTTCTTAAGGCGTGAAATCATTTTTTCGGGCTTCTCACTGAAGGATGTGTTCAAGTCGCTTATTTTCTGCTTTCAAGCTGAATCAAGTGGGGATGATGGGAAGTTCAGAGAAAAGTTATTACTAATTTCCCTTTAGTGATTAATTGTTATTGAACGGTCGATAGAACCGTTCATGTATTATAACATAAAAGATATATGCAATACATTTATATATGATTGAATTTATCACTAATCATAAATAATTTTAAATTCATATCAACGGTCAACAAAAGTTCTGACAAATCTTTTAAACTGTGTAACAAAAGAAATCATAGAAAATATAATAAATTCAAGTTGGTAATTAGGATGTCAGTTAGTAGTGGACCACATAAAATCGATAAGAAGGTTGGAAAACAAAAGAGAGAAAGCATAAAAAAAATTAGTAATTCAAGTTAGATGGTTTTCCGTTTATGTTCAATTATTTTTCTTCTTAATTTTTTTTTGTTAAGATAATGGACCAATCAAATCGAGTTGATTCGTCGAGTTTCATTTTCAATCATTAAAAATCGTTCCATCTTGTCCTTAATTTTCCAAGCAAATGAACTCAACCACTATTAAAATTAGTTTGTTGGTTTTACCGGTCTAATCGTAGATCATGTTTGGTTCTTACAACAATGGCTCCAATTCATGATTTGTTGGACGTTGAACCGTAGATTTTTTACTTTTTTCTCATAACAAAACCCACTAAAATTTTCCTTCCAAATCCATCTAATTAGGGATGGAGCCTAAAACTCAATCAAGTTGGATTCAATTGAAAATGTAAATAATTTCATATTTCAAAAAAAAAATTCATATTTCAAAAAAAAATTCATATTTCAAAAAATATAATATACGATATGTATAATTAAGATTCTATCAAAATAATTTTATCAAATTTGAAGTATGAGAGTAATTTTAAGATACGCAAATCATAAAAAGAGAAAATAAAGTCAAATTAAATTACAAGTTAGGACACGGCACACCACACTGGGTATGATGGTGATCAGGTGATGGATATGCAGTAGAACCACACTGATGCGCCGGATATGAGGATCGGATAGAGAGACCGTCGAGAAGTAGGAATGGGCAGGTCCGGGGCGGGTATCTCGATACTCATACCTGTCTTGCGGCAGGTCGGGTCCAGGTTGGATATTTTATCATGGGGCACGGGTCGGGGCAGGTCGAACCAATGGGTATATAGTTTAGGTGAATAGCATTAGAAATATTCGTTATTTCATTAAAATACCAAGAAAGAAACCATAATATGATAAAATGTAGTTAAATTATTAGAGAAATTGATGTTTTCACTTATTTAAAATTTTATTATAGCTAAAATATGAGATAATAAGAGGAAAATCATGAGTAATTTGACTAAGATTGCATGTAATTTAGCGAAGAACGGGTCGAGAATGGGGCGGGTCAGGGCAGGTCGGGTTGATGAGAGGTATCCATGCCTACCCCGCACCGCCTACGAGGCCGGTCAGACCCGCCCCAAAACAAGCCAAACAGGTCGGGTAAAACAGGTCAGGTCGAAATTGTCATCCCTATCGAGAAGGGTTAAGGAAGGTGGCGGGCGACGACAATTGGATTTTCCACACCACTGTCCTATCGTTGGTCTTCAATTTCATTGTGCTACCATGACTTGCGGCGATGACAATTTGGAGACCACTCCCATAGACAGATTGAAGGCTGTGGATTCAGATATGTCCTTTCTCCTTCTTGCGCCACCGTGTGCTACAGCAGTTTGTTGTCGAACGCCATTGTGCGTGCCTGACCCTGGCTATTTGTAAAGAATACAATTATGGTTCGTTTGGGTGTCCTAGTGTTTATTGTGTCCAATTACATGACCTTTTGGTTTTAGATATGTGCCAAATTTTGTCCTGTTCAACCATTTATTTAGCAAGGGTCTTTGGTGATTTGTATTGCTAGGAGCGCAAGAGGCACTAAGGCAATGGTTTAAGTGTTTTGTCTTTCAAGTTGTGACTTCTAATCTATGAATTTGTGGTGGTCATGTTTTGTATGAACCTTTCAATTGGTGGATTGTTGCTTTATGGCGAGCAAGGTGGTCATCCTCGGACTAGTGGTTCATTTTGAGAGATTCATGAGAGGCGATTGTAGTGGTGGTGCGGTGTCATCGACTTTAATGTTGCAGTATCTATTTCGTATCCAACACCAGCACTTTAGGTGGGCTTTAAATGCTTTGGCCCGTGGGGGAGAGGTGTGGAGACTGCTTTTGTTGGGCGTGATCCTTCGGGCGTGATTCTGTTCTCCATGGGTAAGTTTTCCGCAGGCATCCATGATTTTTTTCTTGCAGAATTATTGGCGTGGAGGGGTATCTTGGATTGGTGACTCACATATGGTATTTTTGCTAAAATTGCATGGGAATTCATAACTGATTATCCGACGGCTCTTAGCGGGTGACTCTCATCATGTGACGGGTGGTGCGCTCCTGAAAGATATTCATCATTTGTCAGGATCCTTTGAGTTTTGTTCTTGCTGGCATGTTACTCAACGAGTTAATAGAGCTGCCCATTTTGTGGCAAAAAAACACTCTCTCATCGAAAGTTCAACGGTTAGTAGACTTTCGCCCCTGGATTTGTTCTGTTCTTTGCCTATGTATCTGGGCTTTCGTTTCGGTTTGGACTATGTTAAAAAAAATTACAAGCTAATGTTATTGAATAACGGAAGGAGAAGAAAGAAGGGGAAGAAAGTTAAATTTTGTTATAAATGAATAAAAACTATAAGAGATAAAACTTGAACTCGAGATCATAAAATTACTAAATGTCAAGTTAATCACTTAAATTCCTTAATTCTAATTTGAAAAATCCTAAATTTTATGCATATTTTAAAATATTAATTTCTAAAACACCTAAACTAGAGAAATATACGGTAACCTCGGTCTTAATCAAAGTGAATTCTGAGACCCTCCGAAATACAGGCTGGGTTTGCCCCTGCATCTAGCCACATTTGCGGTTGAACATGTTATGCCACGGGTTGCATAAATAGTTACCTACAAGTCACGATAAGGAACGTGGGTTAACTTTGTTGATGGGGCGAACATGAGACTCTGGTCTTCCCTTCATTTTCTTCGTCTTTCAATCAAACAAATCTTGGAAACCTAGAGACTCTGGTGTTTCATTAGACTTATGAGAAATGTGAAGAAACAAAGTGGTGATCAAAAAGACTACCGACAAATTTAGGCAGTGAGTTATCGGTGGAATGTATGGCAACTAATTCAAATGGGCTAATTTTGATTTTAAACCATGCATCAAAAGCCCATATTGATACAAAAATGCATGGCCATGGAGTATGGACCCGCAAGAATGGGAAGGGAAAGGATGAAAGGTGGGCCCTTACCCATTTCATTAGATGGAGTTTTTGGCCCATCACGCACTGTCTGTGGAGATCCAGTCACAACATAGGTGAGTTGTCATCTCGTGGCTTCGTGATCAATTCTAACAAGAAACTGACATGTGATTGATTGGAGTTTTTGCGTCCAACCAAAATTGAAACTATTATTATGTAAATATTGATATATGGATGATCAATGATCTACCACATTAGATGTTCACTTGGGAGTTACATGTAACCCCTATTTCTACATCATTATCTCTCATTCATATGCATTGATATAAGGATGTAGTGGTTACCAAAGTGTGCCTATAAATATAGCACACCATTGTATTAAAAGTGAAGAATGAATAAGAAGAACTCTTCCCCTCTCTTCTCTTGTGTCTTTCCCTCTCTAATCTTCTCTTGTAGTTGTTTATATTTTCATTAGTTTTATAACACGTTATCAGCACGAAGCTCTTCCAAAATTATCATTGCTTAGCCTCAAAGACTCTCGACATAATCTAAGATATTTTAGTAAGATCACAATATGATCAAGGTATGTAAATCTTAGATCATTTCTTATCTTATTGTCTTATTTGTGTTGAGATTATCTCATTCCAATATATCAAGATGGGTGCTACTTCTCATATCAATTGATATTTTATCACTTCGATCTATTTGGATTAACAAGAAAAGTAATATAAGTGATGAGTTAATTTCTTAGTTCTCAGTGTTATCCTATTCTTATCAATCATACATTGATATGTAGAAAATGCAAGTTCCAAGAGCCCATATATTCCCCAGAAGTGGAAATTGAAGAATCCAAGGGCAAAGAAAGAAGTGGACATGGTAACAAGAATATTGGTTTTGTATGTTACCATTGAAATGGGAAATTGCATTTGTCTCGTACCCGTTGTACGCAAAAGACCTTATTCTACCAAGAATCAAAGAGAAAAACTAATTCATATACGCTCCTGCAATATCAATATTATGGAACATATATTTTTTATTATAAGTTGGTATATTCTCGATTAAAGATGAAAATGATATTATTTGAGAAATTTTTATTTCCAAAAGTGAATGAAATAATCTATTCTCCGAAGTGAATGGAGTTATAAACATAATTATATATATGTTAAATGTATTGTTTGGATCTTTTCACCAGAAGTGAGAAAAGAGGAGTAAAAGGAGAACTATAAATAAGGAACACCACAATTGCATTATCAAAGTCATGATAACATAATGTACCTGTTGTAAATTATAATGTATAATGAAAAGCATATATAAATTTAAAATCACCTAGTTAGTGATGATATTGTTCCAAATAAATCTTATTTAATTTTCACAATTGTAGTACTATGATTCTTATTTTCTTTTAAGTTTTATCATGACTTTATTTTTCATACATAATTTAATTTGATATCTTTTATCTAAAACAATTAACTTAATAAATCCATCATTTTTGTCTTAAGTTTGAACTATTCTCATTTATTATTTTTAGTAAGTTTTTGTAAAGTATGATTGTTAGAAAAATTCCATATAAACTATATGGTAGAGTACATAAATGAGAAAAAGCTTCCGAAGAGCTTATGTTTGGTTACTTGAAGTAACTAAATTATGTACTCGTGATAACAATTTGTGATGATATTCACTATGAATTTGTGTTTACTAAGAATGCATCAAATCATAAGTCCCCAGACGGGTGGAATATGGTACAAAATATGGTAAAGCTTTAAAGGAGCTAATTTTGTGGCCCGAAGGAACCAAACTACCTAGTGATGATGCATTACCCAATTAAAAGGATATTCGTAAAATGAATATCTTATCAAGAAAATAGTGAAACTAATATTTGCATCACAAATATGTACTACATGTATATTAGTACAATCAGTACACATAAAAGTGTAAACCAGAAGTTTACAAGATTTGATAACTTGATAATTGGTTGGTCCGGTTAGACCATCCCGTATCTTGATGTGAAAAAAAATTTCTTTAAGAATTCATGAGAACATCATATGAGAAGTCAAAGAACTCTTCAACTAAAAGAGTTATTATGTCATGTTTGTTCTCAAGGAGAATAGAACAATTGATCATCGCTTGTATAAGAGTTGGCAAATCTCTTGAGATTTTATGGACGTGTATGCAGAACAATACATCAGTCATGTGGATCATTTGTGAATTTTTATGGTTGCTGCATCAAATGTATGATCAATTTTATTTTATCTAATCACAACCCGATGTTTGCGAGATTGATTGCCTCACTATGAATACATTTTGATGGTTATCCAATCAAACATCACTTTGCTTAAGAGAACAAACCGAGCCTTCTGGTCTCTTGTCGAGGACATGCTAGCTGACAAGTGATAGTATTGGTTCATATCTAACCAACAAGTTATCATAAGTTCCCTCCTTTTACAAATGGTTTTGGTCAGAAACCTAACATTTCTCATATGAGAATATCTCGGTGTGCCGCATACATCCCAATTGCTCCACCACAGTATCTTAAGTTGATTCTCGTTGGAAATTGAGAATTTGTGTTGGGTATGAATCCCAAATGAGAATTTTTTTGCGAAATTAATGTTTTGATGAATCAATTTTCCAACATTAAGGGGGAGAGAAAAAAAAAACAGCTAGACAAAGAGATGAGTTGGAATGAGTTATCATTATCTAATTTTGATCCTCAAAGTAAGAAACATGAACCTGAAGTTCAGAAGATGAATTATCGTTACCAACTATCAAATGGGTTTACTGGCCATACGAAGTGACCAAGTCACATATACTAGCCGTGAATGCTCCAACTAAATTTGATATCCTTGTTGGATACTCTAATATATAAAAAAATGTGTATGAAAGAGCGCATGAAGCGTGATAGACCAATCGGTTCCAATGATAAACATCCTCGAGAAAGAAAAGGAGCTGTAATTAGAATGGTCAACTCGAGGACATGAAAACTCAAGAAGAGTAACCAAGAATAAATAATAATTTTAGTTCCAGAAGAACACATATCTCTGAAAGTTGTGAAAGCAAAGAGATCTCAAAACCATATTAGACTACAATACTGGAACCGTAATGAAATCATTGTCGATGAAATTTGTTTGTTGTACTTCAGTACTAAATATGATATGTACAAGTGAGGATCAAGAGTAAAACTCTATTGATGCATGCAAATGATGATGTTATTGGCCAATATAGAAAGAAATCATGAAACTTGCTCAAGGAGCATAAAGTTTAAGGACCAGAAGTCCTTGCACCTAAAAAAGGGCAAAACTAGCGGGATACAAACAAATTTTTGTGTTATTGGAAAGTATGAAATTGTGACAGATATCGCATAATGTTTTGCAATGGGTTTCTCGAAGAGACCTATCATTGTTTAAGAGGAGTTATACTCCCCTGTGGTGGATGCAACTACTTTTTCAAATCAATGTTTGAAAATTGTTGTGATAGACTAAGAATTTACTCCTAGAAGGATTAATTTACCTGAAGTAAAAAGGTAAAGTTCTCGAGAACATATATCGATAGACTAAGAATATCCCTTGTATTGGTTGAGACAATATAGACGAATGTGAAATACTCGTCTAAGAGAACACCTACAACAGTAGGGTGAATGTACCTTAAAAGGTTAAATTCAGATAGAGTGCATACGAGTATTTGCATTGTGCATATATAGTTGTGTTGTCTGTATGTGTTTCAAGGATTTTAAATTCTTAATTTAGGAGTTGTGATTTACTTTAAGTATGAGTTGTGTTTTCTGAGTGTGCTTTGTCTAGTTCATATGTTTCTATGATGTGAGTTTTGTTATTATCTTTTGTTATATGAAAGAATTGCTTGCATCAATTTATGTTAGTTAAGGGTTTTTTGTGATGATCTCATATTATGTTAATGATATGACTATTATTGGATCTCCTGAAGAGCTTCCTAAAGCAGTTGATTGCTTAGAGACATAAGTTACATTGAAGGATTTAAGATCCTTTTTATGGGCAAGGAATGTAATATTGAAAAAGTGGGAAAATAATTTTGCATGAACGAATTGTGTTCACCAAATAACATTAGGATCCTACGATCACTAGAAGTGACCAAAGATCCATTTAGAAATCAAGAAAGAAGTGAAACATTAGGTCTTGAAGTACCATATGTTGATGCATTAGAGCACCAATGCACCTTGCTAGCCAAGCATCATATAAACTATCATTTTGGTGTTGATAATATTGGCAAGATACAATGTTTCCCTCATTAGAACATTGGAAAATACTTTGTTACCTCCGGGAACAATATATGCGATTGTTCTATTATGGTATTATCAAAGAGAGATTTGGTAAACTATATATCCAAATCATATATATCATTTGATCCTCATATTGGTTGATCGGAGACGAGCTATCTCTTACATATGGTGATATAAATGTTTCATAAAGAAACAAAACAAACTATAATGGGCAAGTCCTGAATGTCTTTCGTTACACTTTGTGATCCACCATATCTCAAGTACTTGTGGTTGTGAACTATTTTCAAATGAAATGATCATGACGATCATGTATGAAGAAAATCTAAAGATCATGCATCAAATTGACAATCTAGAAGATTGTTCACTAACTCACTCCCGACAACAATCTTTCTAAAAGTTGTTCGTGAAATTTGAGTTCAACGACTCAATAATCTGAAGTGATGTGGTCATGAGGGGGAGCATATACGCACTGCACTCTTTTTCCCTTGACCATGGTTTTTTCCCAATGGGTTTTCTTGGTAAGGTTTTTAACGAGGCAGTATGAGATAGCGTAATGCAATATAGTGGTCATCCAAGGGGGAGTATTATGTAAATATTGATATATGGATGACCAATGACCTACCACATTAGATGCTCACTTGGGAGTTACATGTAACCCCTATTTCTACATCATTATCTCTCATTCATATGCATTGATATAAGGATGTAGTGGTTACCAAAATGTGCCTATAAATATAACACACCATTGTATCAAAAGTGAAGAATGAATAAGAAAAATTCTTCCCCTCTCTTCTCTTGTGTCTTTGTCTCTCTAATCTTCTCTTGTAGTTGTTTATATTTTCATTAGTTGTTTATATTTTCATTAGTTTTACAACGGCTAGAAAATTTTCTAAACTAATCCTCAAACTAGTAAAAGGCTTTTTTTAAACTAATCATTAAAGCATTTCTGCTAATTAATGTTCATTTGTTGTCTCCCGATTCGATCTGGATCGAAGAAACATGATTAGGAGATAATCCACCTTCCCTCTCACTCTCTGACACCTCAGTCAGTTAGTCTCCTGTCTCTCTCACACTCCCGTCTGACTCATCTTCTTTTGCTACGGGAAGATCTCAAGACCAATCAAAGTCCTAAAAATAATTAATTTTCAGAGCCGTGCCCCCTGTATAGATTGTTTGGAAAAATACAAGTGGGGAGACAGACAGACAATACAATAGAGAATTTCAAGAATAATAGTCGTCGAAGAAAAAAAAGAGACCCCTTTCCATCCAGAAAAACACTGATATTGATCGAATCGTGCCTTCGTTTCTTTCTTTCTTTTTTCTTCCTTCTCCGCCTTCCTCCTTCGGTATTTTCCTTTCAGTTTCAGCCCCCTTTTCTGGTTTGCCCGGAAAAAAGAACACGTTTTCAGATGAGAAGAAGTAAAGAAAGGAAGTAAAGGTGCCATCTGGGACTCCTTCTTCTCCATGGCTTCTCTCTGGTCCTTCCTCTTCCTCCTCTCCTCGTTTTCTATGTTCGCCTGCTTCTCCTCCGTATCCAGCGAGGAGAATGACATCGCCATCACGCCCATCAATCGAGATCTCTACCATTCCAGGTAAACCTTCATCGCTTCTCCAGATTCGAATCATTCAGATTTCCAGGGGGGAAAACAAAAGAGAAAAAGGGTATTCTCTGGCCAGAGATCCAAAATTGTCCCGGGGGTTTCCGTCCTGCCTACCTCGTGTTCGACGTATTGCGACACAGAAACCCAGAAGCCGCGACATTGTTTGCTTTGTCGGTCATCTTCCTCTGTTTTCGAGAGCAGTTTCCATTTTTTTAAACATGTTAGGTGATATTGTTTTTTGGGTTCGCTCTGCAGTTCTGATTTATTGGAGCAGATTAATTCGTTGGTTCATCGTCACCCTGACAAGCTCACCGTAAGCAGTCAAGTTTGTTTCTTTTGAGAGTTATGGCTCCATTGAATTGGGAAATGTTTACTGAATTCATGTTTCTCTGGGTTTCTCCCTGTTTGTAGATGGAGACCATAGCCAATGGGAACAAAGGCTACCAAGCAGAGATGACCGTAGTTACTTACTCCAGAAGCTCGATCAAGGACGGTGATGACCGGTCCAAGTTTCGGATTCTTCTGGTAAGTCCCAAAGTGTAGAAAATGGGAGTTGGTTTAAACCCCGCTTTCTTGAGTAAATGATAATAAATATGTAAGTGGGACTAGATCGATCTCAGATCAGTGTATTCTTTTGCTGGTTTTTTTGACAGATGATTCATTGTCTTCCAGAGTTTTGGGCAGCATGGAAGAGAACTCGTTACCACGGAGCTCGCACTTCGGATCTTATCTATATTGAGTGAGGAACAGTTCCTGCCTAATGTGGATCGCGATGCTTTCAACAGCACCCTGGACAAGCTTGTCATCAAGGTAAGAACTTCTGCAATCCTAAATTGGTACTATGCATTTGCAAGTAGGCTTTTTAGTTCGGACAAAGGTGCAATAAATATACCTGGATTCAGTAGGACTGGAATGCGGAAGAAGTCTGGAACTTGCTTTGCCACTAGATAAAAAGAGCATCCCTAGCATCTAGCAATATGCTATCAGTGCCTTACTTGACATTCAAGCAAGCTTCTGACAGTCTCAATTTCTGCTGTGGTATTCAGATGGTGCCAGTGGAGAACTTGAATGGCCGAAAACTTGTTGAGCAAGGAGATCTTTGTGAGAGGAGGAACGGTAAAGCCCCTAAATTTTAAATGATATGACATGATTGCCTGTTGAGAGGTGAAAAGGGCTTAGAGTTTCACTTTTTGAAACAGGAAGAGGAGTTGATCTCAACAGGAACTGGAGTGTTGATTGGGGTAAAAAAGAGAAGGTTAGTAGTATAATTTCTAATGGTAGTTTATTCACTTCACCTGCAGTTTCCATTTGGTGCCTTTTGGCTTATTGTGGTACTTCTCGTTCAATTATGTAGGATTATGATCCTTATGAAGAGAATCCAGGCACTGCTCCTTTCAGTGAGCCTGAAACCCAAACAATGCGGAGACTTGCCTTATCTTTCGATCCTCATGTTTGGATTAATGTACACTCTGGAATGGAGGTTAGTCAGTAGTATTACTGTTTGTTTGTTCATCAGTCCCCAAAATTATCCACAATTTCATCAACCTAATCGCTTGTTTTGCGTGTTTAGGCTTTGTTCATGCCTTACGATCACAAGAACACGACGCCCGAAGGATCTGCCTCGCAAAAAATGAGATCATTGCTCAATCGAGTGAACAAAGATCACTGCTATGATCGTTGTATGGTTGGATCTGGGGGAGGCTCTGTTGGGTATGCATTCTTTGTTCAGTTCATAGTGGCTTTGCTCGATAGAAACATCTTAACTTGGGCAATTGGCTAATGTTAATAATGTTTGTATCTAGGTATCTTGCCCATGGCACAGCAACAGATTACATGTACGATGTTGTGAAAGTTCCCATGGCTTTCACCTTTGAGGTTTGTTATATGATCAGTGGCAGATTTCCTAGACTTGGTCTTTTCTTTACACTAGTTGATTGATGTTCCTTATCATTGGCAGATGTATGGGGATTCCACAGCTTCAGCAAAGGACTGTTTCAAAATGTTCAATCCTATTGATCATGCTACCTTCAATGTACGTGATTGGCTAACCTAATTTTTCCTTTTCAGTTTTCTACCTAGTACCTACTTAAGGAACTCTAGATCTGATTCAGGAAATGCCTCTGCTTGTTTTCCTTCATTCTGATTCAGAGAGTTCTCAACGATTGGTCGGCTGCATTCTTTGAGATTTTCAAAACAGGACCAAACCACATGGACGAAGCCCATTCGAAGGCAGCTGCATCAGGCCAGGAGAAGTTTGTATCAATCGACGAGTATCTTGATGGATACTTGATGGAGAGAAAGAATAGATATGGGAAGAAGATAGAGGTTTTGGATCTAGGAATGCAGGAAATAAGAACATATTTTAGGCTATTTTTGTTGTCATCAGTCCTATTGTTGTTCATGTTTTGTTCTAGGATTTCTAAGAGCATGTCTAGCAGACCTATTGTCTCAGCTTTACCTCTCTAAGAGACAGGTTTGAGAGACAGAGATTGTATGTTGTATTCTTTTTTTAGTAAGATGATCTGATCATTGTAATTAAACTTGATGTACACCATTTTTGGCCCTTCATGGAGATTGAGTTGTTCCAATACCAAAGTTGATAAGTTGTCGGTAAGGAGGGGTGGGATTCTATCAGATCGGTGTTGTAACGAATTATAAAATTGACAATGCTGTAAAGTAAAGAACACCTAGATTTAAGTGGCTCACTAACATGATTCATGTTAACTAATCCACGAGTAATCCACGAGTAAGAGATATCAGTTTCACTATATTTGAGCATATATATTATATATAGTACCGTAATTGAGAGTATATATAGAACATAAAAATGGGGTAATTAGTATAAACGGTCACAAACCTATTCACTTTGTAGGAAACGGTCACAAACCTTTAATTTTGCACGTTTTAGTAACATACGTTTGAGAGAATAACAAAATGATCATTCCGTCCATCTCCATCCAGAAAAACCGTTAATTTTGTCGAGTCAGCATGCCACGTTACTTAAAATATTAATAACAACTTTGATGAGCAAACCCAATTGAACCGGACTGCCCAACCGAAAGCCATAACTCTATACCACCCAACAGAGCGAATCAGCGAAGGGACACCTCCCAGGTCGCGCCGCCGATAGCCAAAAACCATTGAAGGGTTGCCGATAGCTTCTCCGGGTCGCGTCGCCAGCCGAAACCAACGAAGGGTCGCCGCCTCTTTCCCCTGCTCAAATCGAATCTCCTAGCTGAATTGTCTATTGCTTTCGCTAATGGTTTCCCGGATGAGCGATGTAGATAATTTCTGGTTTTTTGTATTTGATGGGTGTTTTCTCGATCATTGGTAATTGGTCTGGGAAGGCTTGAATGAGATTGTGTTAGAATGGCTTGCTTCATGATAAGCTGGGAATTTTGTTAGCTTCATAGCTTTAGGTTTCATAAAGGGAGAACAGAACAGTTACTTGTTGTTAATTTATGTTGCAGTGAAAGTAGGGATTCCGGAGTTCTTGAATGGAATAGGGAAAGGTGTTGAGAACCATGCGGCCAAGATTGAAAATGAGATCGGAGACTTTCAGAAACTTCTCGTTAGCGACGCAACCAGGGCGGCAACCCTTCGTTGGTTTCGGCCTGAGACGCGATCCAGAGAAGCTATCGGCGACGGGAGACTGTTCTGTGGGTGCGATTCTGGGGACGACGGGAGAAGCTATCGACGACCCTTTGTTGGATTCTGGATATCGGCAACGCGTCCTGGGCGGACAACCCTCCAACATTTTTTTTACTAACTAGTCTCCAAGATTTTGGGTGGTACAGAGTTAGGATTTTTGGTTGGGCAGTCCGCAGTGCGGTTCAATTGGATTTGGTTATTAAACTTTTTTATTAGTATTTTAAGTGATGTGGCGTGCTGACTGGATAAAACTAACGGTTTTTTGGACGGGATGGACGGAATGACTATTTCGTTATTCTCTCAAACGTATGTTACTAAAACGTGCAAAATTAAAGGTTTGTGACCATTTTGTACAAAATAAATAGGTTTGTGACCTTTTATGCTAACTATCCATAAAAATGTTAGAGAGCTCAGAGCAGGCCAAAACAGTAAAACGTAGCAACCAGGAAAGTTACGTATGTACTTCTGTGAAGAAACAACACGAATATGTAACACCTGCAGTGTGAAGAAACCCCCAATCGGTTTGTATAATACAAGAAACTAGGTAGAGGACGTGCCTAGAAAAGCAAGCTTGCGTCTTGAATGCAAGGAGAGCGAGCGTGAAGCACCCTTTACATCTTTACAAGCTTTGAGTTTGGGGTCGGTTAGCATGCTAACCGCCTTAGGGGTTGGAAAAATGACACCCCTAGTATATTAAATACAACTATAGAATTTAATACACACATTAAAAACACATTAAGAATTAAATGTACCATATTAATTAGGAATTCTCTCACTATTAAATACACATTAGAAATTAAATACACACATTAAATACACATTAGGAATTCTCTCACTGTATTTGATTTTTCCTTTTTCAGCAGTCTCCGACCACCAGACTTCCTCCGACCGCCACACTTCTCCGGTGAAAATCCCATCGACAGACTCCCTCCGACCACCTCCAAAAAATATACCACTGCACTGATACGGTGTACCACTGTACTGGTAGATATACCACTGCACTGTTACGGTGTACCACTGTACTGGTAGATATACCACTGCACTGATACGTTGTACCACTGTACTGGTAGATATACCACTGCACTGATACGTTGTACCACTGTACTGGTAGATATACCACTGCACTGGTAGCGATATCAGTGCATTGGTAGCAATGTCATATCTGAGTATCAGTGCATTGGTACAAATACTAGTAAAGTGGTAATTAATGTGGTGTATTTAATGCTTACTTTGTATTTAATAACAGAACATTTATTATGTTTACTTTCATTAATACTTGTCAATAATTAATGAAAAATTAACCAATTAAAAGGGGTGTAAAAAAACCAACCTTAAGGGGTTAGCATGGGGACCAGTTACGGTAACAACACTCATTGTGTTGTTATTGTAACAATACTAGTCTCCAACCAATAGGAAGCTAGGATTGTGATGACTTTTTATTAGATGAGTTGACCTAGTGTAAAATCAAAGCAGGGGTATAATTGTCATTATGAAAAATCTATTTAAATAATAAAAAAATAAAATAATTAAAAAAAATTAAAAAATATTTTTTTTTCTTTTCTGCCCAAAAAATCGGTCGCCGGTCGCCGGAAAATTGTCGCCGGTCACCGGAATATGCCTTTTTGTTGCCGGAATATGCTATTTTGTCATCGAAATATGCCACCGTCGCCGGAATATGCTCACCGTGGTCGGAATATGCTTACCGGCGTCGGAATCTAGTCATCGGGGTCGGAATATGCCTATCGGCGCCGGAATCTACTCACTGACGGTCATCGGAGTTTGGTCAACGAACTTCGTTGATCGGTCAACGATCTTCGTTGACCGGTCAACGGCCAACGACCACCGGATGTTATGGTCTGCATTGTGAGATTTATGGTTTGGTTTCTCATATTTTTGTAAGCCTTTTGTGGTTTGCTTTATCGTGTTTGTGGTTTGCATTAAGAAGTTTCTGGTTTGCTTTATCGTGTTTGTGGTTTGCATTGAGAAGTTTCTGGTTTGCTTTCAAAAACTTTGTGGTTTGCATTGTGAGGTTTTTGGTTTGTTTAAATATATTTGTGGTTTGCATTAGGACGTTTATGGTTTGCTTTTTTGTGGTTTGATTTACTGTGTTTGTGGTTTGCATTATGAGGTTTCTGGTGTGCTTTCGCAAATGTTGTGGTTTGCATTGTGGGGTTTCTGGTTTGTTTTAGGGGATTTGTGGTCTGAATTAGAAGGTTTATAGTTTGCATTAAGAAGTTTCTGGTGTGCTTTCGAAACTTTTGTGGTTTGCTTTGCAAGGTTTCTGGTTTGTTTTAATATATTTGTAGTTTGCTTTGCGAGGTTTCTGGTTTTTTTTAATAGATTTTTTGTTTGCATTAGGACAGTTCTGGTTTGTTTTTGTGGTTTGCTTTATCGTGTTTGTGGTTTGCATTATGAGGTTTCTGATGTACTTTTGAAAATTCTGTGGTTTGCTTTGTGAGGTTTCTGGTTTGTTTTAGGGAATTTGCGGTCTGCATAAGAAGTTTTTTGGTATGTATTAGGAGGTTTCCGGTGTGCTTTAGAAATAAGTGTGGTTTGCTTCGTGGGGTTTCTGGTATGTTTTAGGTGATAAGTGGCCTATTTTTGAAAGTTTCTGGCACGCTTTAGAAATAATTATGGTATGCTTTATGACATTTCTATTACGTTTCAAGTGATTTTTGGTTTGCATTAGACGATGTTTCAAGAGATTTTTGGTTTGCATTAGACGATATTTGGCGTGCATTCTAATGAACTTGAGGATCGGAAATCATAAAAATATGGCCACTTTCAATTATTTCAATTTGATAAAGAGAGAAATAAGATTGATGCTAAAAACACAATTGCATCTCAAAAGCTACATAGAACAGACTACAAAACAGCACTATCACTTCCCAAAACAGCACTATCAATTGCATCTCAAATTACCACCACCAGACCCTTCTTGGAACCCACCGCCACCACCAAAGCCAGTGATTTTGAGCTCACACCTCGAGTTGCTCAGAATCACTTCGTGGGTTACTGGGTTGAGGAACTCACTGCTGCCTATGGATCTCGGGCTGCAGCTCGGTGGCTTCTCCATGTGCCTCTTGCTTCCATGGATGACATCTTTCAGATTGGCTATTGACCTTGAACACCCGGACCTCCCACCACCAGCTTTTCTGGTCAAGATTGTGCTCAATTGCTTCCTGGATTTTGGGTCGTGCACATCTGCTGGCTCTGATTTGCAGTGCAGAGATTTCTTCAGTGAGAACCACACTGTTGCCATGCTTCTTTCTCCCACACCCCCAACCCACTTCCCTTCTTCTTTCTCACACACTTGTAAAATGAACTTTGTGGTTGGATCTGGAATCTAACGAACGAATCGCTCCCTCCCGAACGAAAAAAAAAAAAACGTTTCGAGCAAGAAGGCCAGGACAGGAACTCACTGAGAAGCAGGGAGATCGGGAACGGAGGCGAAGGCAGAGACCGGCGGCGGCGGCTTTGGGGATTCACAGTCTTGTGCCTTGGGAATTCGCTGCTGCTCATCTTCCGAGCTTTCCTCTGCGAGTGGACACAAGTTCGACGATGATGACTCCATGGAAAGATCTCCCGATCAATCGTAATAACCACCGGAGAGCAGTGTTGTAGAAATTCAAATCAATCGCCGGAGAAAATGCCCTGCTGTTGTGTTTAGTAGTTCCGCATGATAACTGCTTATTCTTTTCCCACCACCGCCGCTCTCGATTTCGATCCCTACCTTCGATGATTCTATGTTTCCTGCTTTGTCCCCGCGATTGAAAGCGCCAGATCTGGAGTTCTCGCGGCCGGGCAGCATGGGAGAGTCAGAGTTTGGGCGACGCCGTTGGAACGCATGTTCCCTTCGACGAACTCGTCATGCCGCCGTCGACAGTGGTGGTCGTGAAGCTCTGCTGCTGCAGACTGGTTTGAATCGGCTTCGGCGCCGGAAGAAAGAGGAAGCGAAGGGATAAAGAAGACAGAAATCTGATAGGGTTTGGGGTCTTTGTTTATTTTATTTTAATTTCTAATTTAATATTTTTAGCGAGTTCTCGTTTTTACCCCTGTTGTTACTATAACAATACCATGAGTGTTGTTATAGTATCCGGACCCGTTAGCATGCTAACCCGTTCCTCTTGCTTTGGTGCATACTCCGGCATCATTGTGAGCAACAACGTATAAAACCATGGCCCTGCAGGGCTACTCCGGCATCATTGTGAGCAGTCCAAATGAATTCACCATATGATGTCAAATACCGTCGGTAAACAAGCTAACCGGAAGCCCAACTAGTGACAGCAGCAAAGCGACCGCTTTGATTAGCAAACCCGCCCCAACCCTATTTTGTGATCTCTTTTCCCTCTGCTGCCTCTCGCCGCGCGCGCGAACGGAGCTTCTCCTTTCTCTCCAGTCTCCATCTTCGTCCTCACTCCTCTCTGTCTCCACCTCACCACGCCGAGAAGACGAGAATCCTGCTTCCCCGACCCAGCACCGTGCCATCCTCACCCGCCTTGACGGCGGCCGACGCGCGGCGTTCCAACTCCTCGTCGTCGGAGCTTCCCTGCTCGCTGTTCTCGACTACAGGTTAGGGCAAGGGTAAGTTAAAATTGGTTTGTGACTTTGTGTTTGCCGAGTTCTGATTAGGGATTTGTTGAATTGAATTTGGGATTTTGTTTGTGTTAAGGTTAACTGTTCGGGAAGCTTGAGCGGAGCAGAGGAGCAGCTCATTTTGCGGATTCTGTGTTAAAGGAGCAGCAGAGCAGCATCAAGCCTTTCCTTTCCGGTTAAAGCAATGGTCTTCTCTTGTTGCACTTTCAAGTGTTTGCTTGCAAACAGGTTTGAGCTGGGGTTACTCTCATTATCATCTGATCTTTCTGCATCTTTGTTTGGTTTCAGAAGAATCATGCAGCATCAATAGGGATGTGCTCTACGAGCTATTTTCACATTGTTAGGAAAGTTCAGGGCATAACTTGCCGGCGTTATTCCACAAGCTACACTGCCAAAGTCACCTCAGCATCTTCAACAGGCCGTGTGCTCTCTGCTGAGGTCTCTCCAGCCCATCCTCTCGACCCCCGGGGGTATCCCCTCCCTCGCCGCCACCTCATTTGTAAGGTGACACAACTCCTTCGTCAATCTGACCATGACAACTGTCACCCTTCTTCCGCTCGACCGAAGCTCAACCCTGCTCTCCACCTTGAAGATTACCTCTCTTCCCTCTCCATCGTCCTTACCTCTAATGAAGTCTGTGAAATTATGAAATCTCTGAATTCCGCTTCACTTGCCATCAAATTCTTCCGGATCTGCCCTTCTCTCTGCCCCAAATTTCGGCACAATTGCTTCACATACACACGGCTCATCCTCATCATTTCAAGGTCCAATCTTCCCAACAAGCTGGAGCTTGTTAGGGGGATGGTTTCCGAGATGCGGAAGAATGGGGTTCGTGGGTCCATCTCTACGGTGAACATATTGATAGGATGTTTTGGGGAGGGCAGGGATTTGGAGGGTTGCATTGAGCTGTTGAAGAATTGGGACTTGGAAATGACAGCCTATACGTATAAGTGTTTGGTCCAAGCGTATTTAAGGTCTCGTGATAGCGTGAAAGGGTTTAGGGTTTATGAGAAGATGAAGCTTGAAGGGTACAAGCTTGATATTTTTGCTTACAATATGCTCTTGAATGCTTTGACAAATGATGATAAGGTTTGGCCTCTTTTTCCTTTCCTCTCTTTTCCCCCCTTCAGTTGAGTTTTGAAAATTGAATGATAGCTTGGACTGGCTGAAATAAACTTGGATCGTATTGCCAGTTTATACTTTATATTGATATACTGTCACTTGCTTTTGTTTTTAGTTAGGTTCTGTCTCTTGCTTTTCTTATTGGTCACTATTTCCAACCAATGTTTGTGGTGCTCTATGTATCCTAATTTTCTGATATATAGCTTTATGACAGATAAACGAGGCCTGTTTGGTGTTTGAGGATATGAAAAGGAACCATTGTGCGCCCGATGAGTACACATACACAATTATGATCAAATTGAGTGGGAAGACGGGCAAACATGATGGAGCATTGACATTCTTTGAAGAAATGTTAAACAAGGGCTATTCTCCTAATATAGTTGCTTATAATACAATGCTTCAGGTACTCACAAGTAGCAGAAATGTCAACAAGGCTATTTTACTTTTCTCTAAGATGGTGGAGAAGGGCTGTCGCCCAAACGAATACACATATCATCTCCTCCTCAATCTCCTGGCTGCAGTTGGGAAGCTTCATAAGCTGGATGAGATGGTTGAATTATCAAAGAAATACATGACAAGATCAATTTATGCATACCTCGTGAGAACGCTCAGTAAACTGGGCCATGCAAGTGAGGCACACCGATTCTTTTGCAACATGTGGAGCTTTCATGACAAAGGTGATAAAGATGCATGCATTTCCATGCTGGAAAGTTTGTGTAGTGCTGGTAAAACAACTGAGGCAATCGATCTCTTAGGCAAACTTCCCGAGAAAGGGGTTGATACTGATACAATGATGTATAATATGGTGCTCTCTGCACTTGGAAAATGGAAGGAGATACCTCATCTTCACGATATGTATGAAACCATGAAAAACAAAGGGCCCTCACCGGACACTTTCACTTACAACATTCTGATCTCAAGCTTTGGTAGGGTGGGGAAGGTTGACGACGCTGTAAGAATATTTGAAGAACTTGAGAATAGCGAGTGTGTACCGGATATTATCTCCTACAATTCATTGATTAATTGTCTTGGGAAGAATGGTGATGTTGATGCAGCTCACATGAAATTCAGAGAAATGAGGGAAAAAGGATTGAACCCTGATGTTGTGACATATAGCACTCTCATAGAGTGCTTTGGCAAGACAGAGAAAGTTGAGATGGCATGCAAACTGTTCGATGAGATGCTGGATGAAGGTTGCTACCCTAATATTGTGACATACAACATTCTGCTCGACTGTCTTGAGAGGAGTGGAAAAACTGCTGAAGCTGTGGATTTGTATGCAAAACTTAAACAGAATGGCCTATCACCCGATTCAATTACTTATGCAGTGCTTGAGCGCTTGCAAAGTGGTTCGCGCAAGAAGTTTAGAATGCGAAAGCAGCATCCAATCACTGGTTGGGTTGTCAGCACATTATGATGAAGGTCGAATATTGCTGAAGCTGCCCAATACCCAAAGTGAAGTGAGGCTAGTTATCTGCATAGGTACTGCCTCTTATTGAAATATATCCTCCACTTGAATGAGGCAGTATCGGGTATCTGGGGTTGAATTAGAGGATCTTTTGTCTGCTGCATAACCACTTCTCTCTGAACTTCATCTTGTCCAACATCCCGAAACACCAGAATCTGTATATGATTGGGGGGATTATCGTACCAGACAGATTTACTGGTACATATAGATTCTTCTCAGTCTTGTCCTTTTCATACACTATATACTCCATTGCTTAATGAGTTGTGATGGTTGGGAAAGATGGACCTAGAGTTCCAGTGTTAAATGGTTCTGAAATATGTGCTTGACCATCGGAACTGACAGCTTGATAGAGTTGCGGTAAATTGAAGATTTAATTTTCCTGTATTCTCCATTTTCCTTCTGCTACAGTTCGACAATATTACATTATAGTGTTCTTTTTTATAAGCAGCCTGGATAGGATAATTTTGAAGATTATATTAACTGGGGTTGCAATACTTTGTTCCTTATTGTTCTCGGAGTTGAAATTACTTTATGTTTACTGTGGTGTGTCTTCTTGATTATGGTAAATTTAGTTTGTCCATCGATGTTGTTCTGCTGCAGCTATTCTCAAAGGATATCAAAGCGGAAGGCCACTGCAAGATACATGTTCCATAACCCAGAAGATGTTAGATGGTTCAAGGTAATAGAACGTAACGAGTTATCTATCAATGCCTCGTCGATTTTCAGTCTATGTGGTTTAGCTTGTGAAATCCATGTATTATTGCGATTGATGATGCCATGTTATGCTTACAGCCTGTTGAAGTTTTCTGGAGAGACAAACGTGCATTCCCCAAGTGGGCAGACCATCGTTACCCTATGGCCGATGCTTGACCATGGGGCACAACAAATGACAAGACTTGAGCTATATCTATGAAGGTTCAGTCTGCGGGAATGAAGCTATTGTTCAGATTTGGAAATTTTCAGGTTTCCTGTTTTCCCGGAGAAACAGGGAAATCAGCCTTTCTGATTGGTCACAGGATATGACTCTACATGGGGAATCAGTCTTTCTGAATGGCCACGGTGTATGACTGTCCCTTGGCCTCCGCTAGATTAAGTTATATAATCCACATTTGTATTTGTATATTGTTTGTTGTGTTGGTAGAAAACAAGTTCCTTAGCGGATGAAGCAGAGTGATATGAAATGCTGTAAAATTTATCCGCCTACAGCTCGTGCTGGTAAATTTTTTGACTCAATCCACTCAAATTTGTCGAGAGATTCCCTCTTGTTCAGTGCATTCCATGCTTCTATTGGTTCCATTCATTTGTGACCTGATCTTATCACCTTGTGAGTAGCCAAATTTGAAGGAACCACAAACTTGTTGCCCGAAATAGTGAGACTAGTGGTCCAGGGTAATATTAGAAGTATTACGGCGAATCATTTTGTACGTGACTGATATAGTTTGTAAAGTCAATGATTGAGATTCACTCAACAAGATATTTAGGTTTTGACTTTTTCTTATGACGAAAACTGAAGAAACTTGTATTGATTTAGCAAAAGAAAGTCGATCAACACAAAGAACCCTAGCCAAGCCAAGTGACTTGGCTCTTTTACAAAACAAACACTCAACACTCTTACTTCCCAAGATTGGAATCACCCAGTACACTCTCATACACTGTGATCCTATCTACTGAAGCAATTTCACCCTTAGACCCAGAGCAGAAGAGGTTCAAAATCCAGAAGCTCTCACAACTCACATAGATGGCTTACAATATATATATGTTGACAGTGGCGACCGTTGCCTAGAAAGGAGCCTTCCTTAGTCTTCATCATACATCCTCATAGAGACAGTGCTTGCCTGTTGAAAAGCAGAAACGATCGTTGGAAAGCTGAAGCGCTTGCTGGAAAAGAGGCGATCGAGAGAGATGATCAGAGAGACCATCGATCGAGGAGTCCTCTCTTTGACTTCGAAGGATGATATATCGAAACGGCGTCGTTGAGGTGCGTTGATGGCAGCGAGTCAAGAAGACTTCGTTTTGGGTCGATGTGACGTCGTTTAAGTGTCAACAATTTCCCCCTTCATCCAAGAAGTCCCTGCAAAACAGAAAACAGAAGAAACAGCAACACAAGCAATCCGGGGAAACGCGACAATTCATTGATTAAGAAAGGGGAGTACACCAAATTGCGTTCTTAAAAGAACAGCAGTACAAAATGTCAGGACAAAGAACTAAGGTTCCCCCTGAGCAGAATTCCCCCTGAGCAAAATTCCAAAATACGAACAGAAAAAGCTAGAAACCCCCTAACATCAGATACAAGACCTACTAAACGAACAACATAAAATTGAAAGAACAGCTAGAAAACTAAGAAGCGGGAGAAAAGGCAGGAGCAGTGGCAGCAGAGTCATCAGAGGAAGAATCTCCTTCAGAGATGGTGAAAACCAGATCCCCAGTCTTGCTGGGTTCACCCACTGATTTGGTTCTTTTGACAGTAGAAGGTTTAGGAGGAGGACCGAGAAGAGAGGAGGAAGGACGAGGAGGGGGAGAGATTTCAGTGGGAAGATCCAGCACCATCAGCACGTTGAGTGCACTGATGTACATGGTAGAGGAGATGCTACGAAACTCAGAGAGATCTACCCCAAGGTTGATCAGTAAGCGAGTAATCAGAGAGCCAAATGGTACCAGCCCTCTATAGTGTTCATCCCCAACATGAAGTAGTTGGTCAAAAACTATGCTTGAATAATCCAGCTTGCGTCGTGCAGTGGCACTAGCAATTATCCACAGATCCATGGGAAGCACTCGATCCTGATTGAAGGATCGTGGAAAGAGGACATGAGTCAGGAAGTGGTGAAATATCCTCAATCGAGGAGGCAACCATGACACTGGGATGGGAACATCTGAGCCGCCAGTTGGCTCGGTGGAGAAGTTTCCATATTCTACTTCAATCTTGAACTCATGTTTCCAGAACTCAGAGGGATGTGCTAGGCCAATCCCCTGAGAAGGGAAACCCAGGATGCCATTTAGGGCTTCAACTGGTATGGTCAGGAGATGACCATAGACAAGAGTAGTAAGGCTTCTAGAGCTGATCCCTTGGATTTTGAGATTGGAGTAGAAGTACTTAACAGTACCAGGACAGGCAGGGTGAACTGGCTGACGAAGAAGGAAATCCCACCTGAGCCCCTCAATAAGGGAGACAATATCGTATTTGTAAAGGTTGAACTCATAAGGGTCAAGTTGGGTGATGTGGTGCAGCCTCCTTTTGTCAAAATGTTGCAGATAGCGATGATGGTTGACCACCAGAGGCTCATGGAACATATATCCAGAGTATGTGTGGACCAGACCATCAAAGCGAAAAGGACGAGGGAGGTGGTCACTCATACTTTTCAGTGGCTGATAGAGTTTACTCTCAGTGTTTGACACGAAGGATGTGAAGAGGAGCAGTGTGAGGGAAGAAGATGAATAGTAAGGCTTTATATAGAGCAGAAGAGAAGAGAGGAGGAGAAGATAAGAGGAGAAGCTGAAGAGACGCCCGCAGGCGGGATTTCAATGGAAATGATTAGCTAAACTGTAGATGCATTAGTTGAGACAAGCATGAGCCAAAAAAGGACTACTATTTTGTAGAACCAAGACACGCAAAAAGTGTAGAGGAGAAAAGAACCAATCAACTCGTTTATTTTCAATTTTGGTTGATAAACTTGTAGTCATAATTTGGTGCACAAAAGCATACAAGATGAAACGCCAATGGTATACTTACTTGGAAAGATTTTCAATCTGACCCAAAGATTTTAGACCTAACTCAGTGCAAAGTTGAAGAAAACGTTCACTGGCCAAGGGTTTTGTAAGTAAATCAGCCAGTTGATGTTCAGTAGCTACAAATTGTAATTCAATATGTCCAGCTTGAACAAGTTCTCTTATAAAGTGATATTTTATCTCAATGTGCTTGGTTCTTGAGTGTTGCACAGGGTTTTTCGTCATACTTATTGCACTTGTATTATCACAACATACTTGGATGTCTTTTAATTTAAAACCATAGTCAGATAATTGTGCTTTCATCCACATTATTTGAGCACAACAACTCCCCGCAGCCATATATTCTGCTTCAGCAGTAGATAATGCTACTGCTCCCTGTTTTTTTACTGAACCAGGATACAAGTGATGAACCTAGTAATTGAATAGTTCCAGTAGTGCTTTTTCTATCTACTAGGCTTCCTCGAAAGTCTGAGTCACTCTACCCAATTAACTCAAATGAGTCGGATAGAGGATACCATAATCCAATGTCTAATGTTCCTTTGAGGTACCTAAATATTCTTTTAACAACTTTGTAATGGCTTTCTTTGAGACTGGATTGAAATCGAGCACACAACCCTACACTAAATGGGATATCAGGTCGACTGGCTGTTAGGTAAAGAAGGGACCCTATCATTCCTCTGTATTTTCTTTCACAAAAAGGGGTACCACCTTCATCCTTGTCTAGTTTTAAGTTAGTTGCCATGGGAGTAGTGCTAGAATTTACTGAATCCATATCAAACTTCTTAAGCATTGCTTCAGTGTAATTAGTTTGACTGATGAATATTCCTGAGTCTAGTTGCTTAATTTGAAGTCCTAGAAAATGAGATAATTCTCCCATCATACTCATCTCAAACTCAGACTTCATCATATCGCAAAACTCAGTGCTCATGGATGGATTAGTTGATCCAAACACTATGTCATCTACATAGATTTGCACTATTAGTGTATCATTGTTTTCCTTTTTGATAAAGAGTGTTTTGTCTACATTTCCTTGTTTAAAGCCTTCTGATTTCAAGAATGAGGACAATTTTTCATACCATGCTCTAGGGGCTTGCTTTAGTCCATATAAAGCTTTTGACAATTTGTAAACATGATCAGGATATTTGTCGTCAATAAAACCAGGTGGTTGACTCACATATACTTCTTCTTTTAGTTCTCCATTTAGGAATGCACTTTTTACGTCCATTTGAAAGAGGAATTTTCATAAAACATGCATAAGCACAGAGCATTCTAATTGATTCAATTCGCGCAACAGGAGCAAAAGATTCCTCAAAATCTATTCCTTCTTCTTGTAAATACCCATGTGCCACAAGTCTAGCTTTATTTATAGTAACTTCCCCTTCCTCATTTGTTTTGTTTCTAAAAACCCATTTTGTACCAATGATTAGTCTGTTAAGAGGACGAGGAACAAGTTCCCACACTTGTAGTCTAGAAAACTGTATAAGTTCTTCTTGCATAGCATCCAACCATTTATCATCAAATAATGCTTCTTTGTAGTTTCTAGGTTCCAACAAGGAAACAAGAGCATACTGACCTGGTTGATATTTACCTCTGGTATGAATCCCTGCATTGAGTTGTCCAATGATTTGTGAAGAGGGATGTCACTTCTGGATGTGTGGTGGAGCTTTCTTTTCTTCTTCTATTTTTAGCTCATCACTTGTTTCATCCTTGTTCTCCTTAGTTGTTTCTTGATGAGAGTCTTCACCATGTTCTTCATACATTTCCCTTTCATTTGACACTGGAAATAAAAAGTCTATATTGTCTGCATAAATTTTGTCAGTACTTCCAGTTTCATCAAATTTCACAAATACTGACTCTTCAACTCTTTTTGACCTGAGATTGTAGACTCGGTAGGCCTGCCCTTTAAGTGAGTAACCTAGGAAGATTCCTTGGTCTGATTTTGAATCAAACTTATATAGGTGATCCTTGGTGTTTAATATAAAACATTTACATCCAAAAGGATGGAAATATCCTAAGTTAGGTGTTTTTTGTTTTAAGATTTCATAGGGAGTTTTGTCAATGGTTTTCCTGATTAACACTCTATTTATCACGTAGACTGCAGTCATTACTGCTTCCCCCCAGAGGAACTTAGGAGTACCATACTCTAGCAACATTGTTCTTGCAGTTTCAATTATAGTCCTGTTCTTTCTTTCAACAACACCATTCTGTTGTGGTGTTCTAGGAGCTGAGAAAGTGTGATTTATTCCTCTGTCATTACACAGATCACTGAATTGTTTAGAAATAAACTCACCTCCATTATCACTTCTAATTGATTTAATGCCATTTTTGGATTCATTCAGTATTAGATTCAAAAAATTTCTGAAGTGGATAAAGGCTTCATCCTTTCATGCAAGAAGGTATACCCAAGTATATCTAGAAAAATCATCGACAATAACCAGTGCATAAGATTTACCTCCTAGACTTACCACATTGGTTGGTCCAAAGAGGTCCATATGAATCAGCTCATATGGTTCAGAGGTTGTGATATCCCTTTTAGATTTAAAATTCTTTTTCACTAATTTACCTCCAACACATGCATCACAGAAGAATTTTGAATTTTCTTTTAATTTTGAAATTCCACTAGTAGATTTTGATCTAGAGAGCTGTGATAATTTAGGAAGACTTATATGACCAAGTTTTCTATGCCAAAGCATCTCAAGATCATAATGCTTAGCTTGAAAACACGTCTCATTGAATGTTTTTAAACAGTTCAGGTTTACTACATACATATTGTTTAGTTTAGTTCCACTAAACAGTAGCTTGTTGTCACTTATTCTGATAATTTCACATAAAGATGATTCAAACACAACCCTGTTTTCAGAATTGCATAATTGACTGATGGAAAGAAGGTTATGTTTAAGACCCTTGACAAACAGCACATCATTGATAATGGGGAAAGGTTTCTTACCAATTGTTCCTACACGATCATCTCCAAATACCACCTTACCACCATTTTTATAGCTTAAAGTAGAAAATAACTCCTTTTTACCTGTCATGTGGTGGGAGCAACCACTGTCCAGAAACCATGTGTTTTCATTTTCTCCCAAACTCTGCATTCAATCATAGATTAGCACATTTTGGTACCCAAAATGTTTTGGATACAACTGGCTTTCTGGGGTTTAAATCATAACAAAACCTTTTTACATGTCCTTTTCTATGGCAGTAGGAACATGTGAAAATTACAGGATATCTTGAATATTTGTTATATTCATCATGATGCTTAGTGACCCTTCTTTGAGAGTATTTTCTTATGTAAGAGCCACAACTCAGCATGCTGTGATCTTTCTTAACAAGGCTTGGGTTGATCTTGCATAAACTTCTCAACCTTTGATTTTCATTTTTAAGATCAAATACCTCCTTGTTTAGTTTCTTATTCCATTCGGTTTGAACATTTAAGGATATGGTTAAAGTTAAAATCTCATCTTTTTGCGCCTGATTATCAGTCATTAACATGCAGTACTTACTTTTGAGTCTGTTACACTCCTCTTGAAGATTTGCTAGCTCATGTAAAAATTCAGTATTCGATTTAGTTCCATTTTCTGTTTCTGATTCTGAGTCAGAAATTACCTGGTAGCATGAGGGAGATTGCTGATCATGGCTGGTTGAGGATTGACTGTCGCTTTCACTTTTGGTTGCAAAAGCCATGTACGCCAAATTTTTTACCTCTTCATCCTCTTCAGAGCTGAAGTCACTCCAAGATGCTACAAGTGCTTTTTCTTTCATTTAATTGCTGGTAGGACATTTTGATCTCATATGTCCTGGTTTACCACACTTGAAGCAAATTGTTAAATCCCTCTCATTGGAAGACTTAGCGTCTTCCTTATCAAATTTAAGCCTATCTCGACCTTCAGAGAATCTATCATAAGACTTTGGAGAATGTTTTTCAAAATAACTCCTATTTGGTGCATATCTTTCATTTGTCTTAGTAGATGCTCTCTCAGTTCCTTCCCTATCTCTTTTGTAATCATAAGAATGATTATTATTAAAACCTCTTGAATCATGAAATGACCTTTTTGCCTGAAAATCCTTTTTCATTTTGAGCATTCGATGAAATTTCCTACTGACTAGAGCAAATTCCTTCTCAAATTCCTCTCCCATGTCTACTTCAGAATCACTATCGCATTCTTGTGCCTTGAAAGCTATAACTTTTCTTCTCCTATGATCATCTTTGTTCATTTGTACTATAACTTCCTCATGACTCAACAAGGATCCTACTAGTCTTTCTATAGATAGTGCCTTCAGATCTTTAGCTTCTTCAATAGCAGTACGTTTAGGCAACCATTCTCTAGGAAGGCATCTTAGAATTTTTCTGACTAAATCTTTGGTTTCAAAAACTTTTCCCAGTCCTTTTAACCGATTTATCAGGTCATTGAATCTTTTGTACATACTTGAGATTGATTCTCCTGAGCTCATCTCAAATGATTCATATTCATTTAGCAATACATCTATTCTACTTTCTTTAGCTTCAGACGTACCTTTATGGGTGGTCTGATGAGACTCCCAAATCTCCTTGGTTGACTCGCATTGAGCTACTTGACTCCGTTCTTCAGGGCTTAGTGCTGAATATAGTATATGCATTGCTCTGGAGTCGAGTTGAGAAGAGATTTTTTGTTCTTCTTTCCAGTCTTCTTCATCTTCATCTTCCATGGGAATTGGCCCTTTTCTCACCACGGCCCACAATTCCCCGTCGACTCCACGAAGATATATTCGCATTCTTTTCTTCCAAACGGTGTAATCCGTTACATCAAACCACGGATGATTGGTGTTTGCAGAATATGCAACTCCATTTGATGAAGTTCCTGACATCCCAAGACCTTCTGTTTGGCGATGATCAATCCCTCAAAGAGTAGGCTCTGATACCAATTGTAAAGTCAATGAGTGAGATTCACTCAACAAGATATTTAGGTTTTGAGTTTTTCTTATGACGAAAACTGAAGAAACTTGTATTAATTTAGCAAAAGAAAGTCGATCAACACAAAGAACCCTAGCCAAGCCAAGTGACTTGGCTCTTTTACAAAACAAACACTCAACACTCTTACTTCCCAAGATTGGAATCACCCAGTACACTCTCATACACTGTGATCCTATCTAGTGAAGCAATTTCACCCTTAGACCCAGAGCAGAAGAGGTTCAAAATCCAGAAGCTCTCACAACTCACTTTCTAAGTACAATCCAAATAGACAGATGGCTTACAATATATATATGTTGACAGTGGCGACCGTTGCCTAGAAAGGAGCCTTCCATAGTCTTCATCATACATCCTCATAGAGACGGTGCTTGCTTGTTGAAAAGCTGAAGCGCTTGCTGGAAAAGAGGCGATCGAGAGAGATGATCAGAGAGACCATCGATCGAGGAGTCCTCTCTTTGACTTCGAAGGATGATATATCGAAACGGCGTCGTTGAGGTGCGTTGATGGCAGCGAGTCAAGAAGACTTCGTTTTGGGTCGATGTGACGTCGTTTAAGTGTCAACAATAGTTCACCGGTGTGGTATCACAAATATCGTAGTAGATGACTGTCGGTGCCTCTCAGTTGCGTTGGGTCGAGTAAAATGATCGATTGTGAAGATAGGAACGTGATTATGGGAGCTATGTTGCTAGATTCTCAACCGGACCAAGAAGATACAAGGCTAGTTATTAAATCATGGATCATTTGCAAGTCCATTGTTTGATTGATGCAATGGCCATACTACCAGTTAACTAAGAATTAACCAATGAATTTGTCGAGAAATAAAGCGATGAATTGATCCCTAAATCAACTCATAAATTGGCCTGTGAACGTCGCAACTTTCTATGATCAATCAAATCGCAGCATAAGCACCAAATTTATTTGAACTGACCAACTATTAACAGAAGATAATCTCTAGAGCCATGCAGAGCTTCTAAACTTACTGCATGAAAATGGGGGCAAAAAATAAAAGCTGTTCTATCCGAGTACAAATTTGGCCAGTCAAGCTGGGCTTGTCGCTCTCTAAGCGGAACGACTTTTGCAAAAATATGCAATCACAAGCCATTTCTTCAACTAACGTTTACAGTACAACATCTCTGGTTGCCTTGGTAATTGGCATCAAATCAAGGGCAGTGGATCTCCAGAAGTGTAGATTAAACTTTAGGATTCCCCTGGAGGCAACTCGGGCATCTTTGGGGAGGAACCGAGCACTCGTTCCATATCAAATCGGACTTCAATGTTGCGTATGCTGTAGCCAACCACCATCAGCCAGTAGAGCAGCTTCCCTAGTTCGGTTGCACTGGTCTCTGCCGTGCTCTGCAAGAGAAATTTTATAGTGCTTATCAAAATCAATGACAGGACCGACTAAACTTGAATAGAAAGTATAGATAAGGAGGAGATTGTCAGGCCGATTAAATCAAGTTTACCAAAGGCTAAAACTCTGCAGTTTGTGGGTTTAATTTGCCAGAATTAACAGATCCGTAGAATCAGAGACCAGGAAATTCCATTTGTCTACAGAGAAATGCTGCTTGACAAATTACTATTCCCAGCAAGTCCCAATTACGAAATCGGTAGAACTGCTCTACACAAGACCATGTTCCTGATGCTTCTAAATCTACTGTAAGAGGAATCTCAAGATATGTGTTGTTGTGACAAAGAGTTTAATTGATGGGCAAACCTTCATCTTCTCGGGATCTGTCACCACCAACAGGCGCTTAATGAACGAGTTCATTGCAACAACAGCATCTTCTCCAGCACTACTCGTCAACTCCTACACATCCATGGAAAGCATGATCCAAAGTCAGAATATCAGTCAGAATTAAACATACTGTCTTTAAAACAATTCATATGCACGATATCACCATAATAAGGCAATCATCGATAATGAATAACACCACTACAACTACATCTTAGTCCAGTCTGACCTTGATATTCTGGGGTTCGAGAGTCCTGAGGTAATCCAGCAACTCATTTCCGCCATGTGTGGACTTCCTACCAACTTGTCGATTCAGTTCCTCGAGCTCTGCTTCGAGTATTTCAATGTACTTTTTAGCATCGATTGTTTCAGGACCAGAGACATTGTTCCACCTGATAACTTCACCACTCACATTCTTCTGCGTACCGGGTGCGTAATCTGTATTGTCCAGCTACATCAAAAGCACCGTTATCATTCTACTTAACCTTGAGGATGTCTAGTATGAGTACACACTTGATGCACGTTCCTAATTAACCGATTAAGAAAAAAAAACAAATTGAATTATCCACAGATACGCACAGCGAAATTCTGATCAATGAGCGTTGCATACTATGGACCTAGAAGCAATGAGGCATCTACCTGTTTTTCCTTCACATCAGGAAGAGCAACGTGCTCCAAGCTCTCCTGGAGCTCTAGCCGGTATTGAGCATTCCTAAACATGTAACCAGTCATCAATACACTGTACATAAGCTGCGCAAGATTTTCAGCTACCTGAAACCCCGAAACATCAACACATTACTTCCGCCATCAAACGATCCTCGCCCACTTAACTGCATTACCACAAAACACAGCATATCCGACTTACAGTGCTAATAGTTACAGCAAAGAACTGTGGAGGTAGAGTCCCAATCATATTGGACACAGTCTGCCGCATTGCATCAACCACCTAAAACAAAGTAAATTGAACCAAAGAAGTCTAAGTTTTGACCATTTCATTGGGGAAAAAAGACATTCAAAAGGGAAAACAAAAGGATCAAACTTTTACTAACCTGCGGGGATGCCCGCTTGGAAAAGAGCTCCATAAATTCAGGCTGCACGGTCTTCACATACTCCATCAGAATTTCTCTCCTGCTCCTCTGTCCAATTCCGAAATTCGATTTTTACACAGAATTCCAAACCCAGAAACCAAAAATACAGGAGGTAAAAGAAATTCCAATTAACCGGAAGCGGAAATAGTGAAGGAAAGGTAAAGGGTACCAGAGCGCCATTAGTGTCATTAGACCCATCTGATTTAGCAGCTCCACTAGCTTGGACTCTCAGCACCAACCTTCCTCTTCCACCGCCACCACCATTCTTCGCTCTCCAATGAAAACTCACCGAAGAAGAAGGCAACCGAGGCCCATTGGACAAAGAAGAAGATAACTTAGGTAGAAATATGGATGGTTTCGCAGTCAAAGAGTTCATCTCTCCTCCCCACTAGTCCGTTCCTCTCGAAGTAAAATTCAGCTGCAGATGCAATTTGAGATGAGCTTCAGAAGATCCTTAAATCGCAGCTGTCGACATCAGAGGAAGAGAGAGAGATAAAAAAGAGTGTGTCGGTGAACGAGGTAAGGGGCGAAGCTTACAGCGGCGCTGCCTGCCGCCGGCAATTGGGGTTTGTTAATGGCTGCCGGAAATGGATTGGATTTTGGGGTCTGTTGGGCGTTGAAAAAAGTTGTTCGAATATTAAACTGGCGATGGTTCCCCACAGTAGCAGCATAGGGTCTTTTCCAGACGATTACAAGTATACCTGGGCCGTTGGGCCGTGTTTAGTCCGACACGTAGGGATACTAATGGATCATGTTGGGTCGGGTTTTGTCAAATTCAAACCCAAATTCATGAGCTTATTCTTGAAAAAAGGTCGAGGTATAAAACCAACTGGGTTTGGAAAACTCAAACCCAACCCAACATCCGTGGGGTCATGGGTAACCATTGGTTTTTATCATAAGAAATTTACAATAACAAGTTCCTATCAAAATAAAAGTCAAATATCAATATCTTCATATAAATAACCCATATATAAAATACAATTCTAGAAAATTTAAAGTAAATCACAAACTAACCATACAAATTGTTCAACACCAATCTGGAAAACTCAAGAAAATTGAAGCAAATCACAAATTATCCATAAACAACATGATTAATTGAAAGCTTCTTCTTCCTTGTCAATTAAGCTTCTTCACTCTCCACTCGATAATATCAACCTCATTTTACACAATTATAAAGAAAAAATTAGACATCGCTCCACAAATATAAAGAAGATTAGTTGTTTAGAATATTAAATTTTCCGAGAAAATTAATTATATGGGTGTGGGCGGGTATCCATAGGGCGAGTATATTTAAACCCAAACCCAACCCAACTTGGTGAATAGTGAAGGGTTTAAACCCCAACCCGGCCCAAAATCCATCAACACGGGTTTTATCCGTATTGATCGGGTTGGGTCAGGTAGGGTACCCGTGGGTTCAAGTTTTGTTGCCATCCCTACCGACGCGACACGTGCATGCTTCGAGTTTGTTTATCTCGTGCCCCACGATTCATCAGTTTCCGTGTTGTGACGTACTAGCTCATTTTTTAAATTTTGTGAAATCACAAAATGACCTTTGGAAACGAAAGTTGAACATACTACAATCGATTGTTTTTAGTTTTGAAGATTTCGAAAATAAGCAAAATAAAAAAAATTACATTGATCTGATAACCAAAAACAAAGTTATCATCGTTTGATTTTTCCCTCCATATATCAAACATATATTGCTGAGGTCTAAAGCGATTTATATGCAATCAGTTGCAAATCTCTGAGGTCTCAAGCGATCAGTTACAAATCACTTTTTTTTAATAGTTACAAAATCACTTTTTTTTTATCCAAGATAAGCCCCCAGGGCATGGCCGAACAACAAATATATAAAACTGATAATAATAAAGAACGGTAGCCGGTATGCAACCAGACTCCCGATAAAAGAGCATTTTTTGCCACGAGGTGGGCAGCTCTATGAAATCTTCGAGGAGCAAAGACTCGAAACTGACACAGGGAGTCGAGAAGAGAGAAAGAACTTCCCTTAAAATATCTCCGACTTTAGAATGGGAAGACTTCCTCGAAGTAGCATCCTAATGACCGGTTGAGAATATCCTCGAGAGGTAACAACCAAACATTATGAGTAAGACACTTTCTCATAGTAATAGCATAATAAATTTTACCAAAAGCAAATGAGACAGTTCCACACCTGAAAATCTGGCAAAGTCAGTTTGCACATTCATGAAGATTCTTTGTTACAAAATCACTTTTGACTGAAGCAATTTGTCTCAAAATATGTGTACTTTTGCAATTTCTTAAAAATTGTTGTATTTTAACTAGTCACCGGCCCGGCCGGTTGGCCGGTTTCATTTCCAAATTGCGTATATTAAATAGGTACCAATGTCGGGGTCATTTGTGAATTGTGTAAATACAAAATAGGAGTAGAATGAGTTTCGTGTGTTTTGTTTGTTTACAAAAATCTAGATCACTAAAATTATCGAAATGTAAATTTCTTGGTAGCGTAAAAGAATCCAAATTATTGAAGTACTTAAACAATTTAAAATACGAACATAATTGTATTCTAGGACATCCTTACTGACTCATCGAACATAATTAATTTACGAAAAATCAATGACAAACCCTTTACCAGGGAAACGAATTCGAAAATTGTTTTGAATAATCCTTATCTTTACTCATCTTCAGTGTCATTCTCGTCCTCATCCTTCCTTTGAGGTGCTTCCATTAGGGGTGGCCAACGAGAAACGGGTATTTGGGTATATCCATACCCGTCCCGTTTTTTTAGGGTTACGGGTACCCAAATACCCATAATATTTATTACGGGATGGGACTTGTGATTGAAAATTTAAACATTGGGTACTCGCGGGTTATCCGCTAATACCCGTTTGGGTAGTATGAGTACCCGTTATACCCAATACATAGCCATTAACCCTAATATTTCAAGTTAATAAAACGAGCTTATTGTTAATGAAGATTATCCTCTTTTGACTTTTGACTTTTGTTCTCTGTTAAGTTAAATGATCTATTGTCTGTGGGTTTATTATCAGAGGGAAGAGGAGATGATCCTCTTATCTAGTGATCTTTGTTTAATGAAAGTGGTGTGCATATTTTCATGGTGACAGTAGCATTTCTTGCTGCAGGTGGCGACTGATTTAGTTAGTTTCATGGTGCAAATTTTTTAAGTTTATATATTTTTGTTACTTTTTGACGGGTATATACGGGTAGTTTGGGTACCCGTTATCCGTTCCGTACGGGTAATGGGTATTCGTTTTTAGTACGGTTTTAGGATATGGGATGAATTATCCCCTCTAAATGGGAATGGGTACCCATTTTAAATGGGATGGGTATCCATTCCCGTCCCGTTTTCCACCCCTAGCTTCCATGCATTTCAACGGTGGATTTGGTCCATCGTTGTACTATTATCATAAAAAAGGAATAATAATTAATACCATTTTGGTTTGTTCAACATAAAACGCATAACACACATGCAGATATGGTGAGTAAATGTTTAAAAACTTCACCCTGGCCCAATATTAATTACTTCTGTAATTCTTGGATTCGCAAGTAGTAAGGTCGCTCATGAAGAGGTGAAATTAAGATGTTGCCTTAACGTTGTATGAAACGATGCTAATTTGTGGTATTTCAGATTCGATTTTTAACTCATCCAATAACAACATAATTTTTTGTAGAAAAAGCATAATTCTAAGTGATTTGAAAATATCATGGTTATAATAACTGAACCAGATCATTGTCCGTACCAATAGAATCACCAAACCAATTACAATATTGATTCGGGTCATTTTTTTGCCGGTTTGGTGTGAGAAAAATGGTTTTTATGGTTGGACATGAGACCAGACGAATAAGTATGGTTGTACTGGTCCACTTACTTAGTTTTTTAAAAGCAACAATAAAATAAAATAAAATAACTTTAACATAAACTAATATCATCGGAACTCAACTACTAATTTTAGTAGAACCACCAAACCCGTTGTAATAGAGGTTCGATTATTTGTTTCGATGGTTTGGGATTGGATCAGATTAACCCCTCCAATCTTACGGGTCCCCTCACTCACTATTTGAAAACACAAAAATTAAAGGAAAGAACTTTCACATAAAGTATGACCTTCCAAAAACACCAAAATTGAAATTTCTTCACTTTCCTCTAAAACCATGTCATACTAAGGGTTTTCGCTCCGATCTTGTAGGAGTGCGAAAAAAGAACACGACAGGCGCTCTAGGGTTTTCGCTACCCATGCCGGCGGTGAATGTGCCGCTGGCGGGGGAAGGGGGAACGGACAGTCCCATGACGACGGAGACCACAGCAGGCCAGAGAAGACCGCCTACAGAGTCTTCCTCTCCGAATCCGAGAGGCGACAGGGAAGCCCAGCAGACGAAGAAAAGGGCGAAGAAGACGGCCCCCGTGTTCGAGTTTGATCCCGATAAAACCTCGACGGAAGCTGCGAAATCAGGTGCAAGCTCTGAGAGTCCGAGAAACCACCGATGGCCAAAAGTGAGTACGATTCAAGTAACTTCGGCAAAAGGTTTCCTATACACTAATGGCCAAAAGGTTGACGAGCATCTGGGCAAAAGTGAGTACGATTCAAGTAACTTCGGCAAGAAATGGGTATTTTTTGGTACGTTTTACCAGTGGTGTGGACTATGAGAGAGCGATTACAGGTGGGCCATGGATGGTGGGTGATAACTACTTAACAGTTCATCCATGGACTAAGGATTTTAACCCATATGAACATGAGATATCGTCCACAATGGTTTGGGCGCGGTTGCTTGAGATTCCGATTCAGTATTTTCACCCAGTAGCAGTGATGAAGATTGGACAGCGTATCGGGAAACCATTGAGAGTGGATCATGCAACCAAAACGGGTGCTCGGAGTGATTATGCCAGGGTGTGTGTCCAGGTCGATCTAACCAAACCGTTGCTCTCTATGTTTAGGCTACATGGGAAAAAGTATTTTATTCAATATGAGGGTCTAGAAAGGATTTGTCTACAGTGTGGCACGTACAAGGAAAGGGGGCACTGTTCATGCATGCACACCACGGCGGAAATGGAAACTGAGAATGTTGTGCCGAATAATGACACAGAAATAAAAGCGCCGGAGACTACCTATGGTGATTGGATGATAGCAAAAAAGAGACCTAGAAGAAAGGACCAAGTTGATCGAGCTAATGGTTCGAATACGCGCAAAGGTAATAATGCGAATGAAGCACGGAGCTCGATAGGTGGCTCAAGATTTAATGTGTTGAATATTGAAGAGATTGAGGAAGTGGATACAGTGAATGAGTCTCAACAGAATGACAACTCCAGGGTTACGCCAAAGAGAAATGACGAGAGCATTCATACCGTGAAACATAAGGGGAAGGAGGTCAGCAGGGAAGAGGAAGTAGGTGAAAAACTGACGGGCAATCCGCCGGTGAGATCCTCTACGATGGCCCCCCAGTCGATATCCCATCGACAAAAGTTCAAGGTAACCCCGCAGTCCTGGCGAGTGATAATCCAGTCTCAGCGGAGGTGCCACCACAACCGACGGAACTAGAAACAAGAGCTACTGCTCAATGTATGGTTTCATCTAGTGTGAGTCATCAGACTCGTCACCCAGACCAGCAGCCTCTGGGGAAGGGGAGCTCAGAGGGGTCAGCAATAGTGATGGACCTTGGGAAAATGAAGGGATGCCTCAGTAATGAGGCCCCCTCGACTTAATCCTGCGGGCGTCTTGATTAACCTACTTTCCCGATGGGTTTAAACCTTAATATTTTTACGTGGAACTGTAGGGGTGCAGGGGGCAAACGCTTCCTTAGAGTGTTTAAGGAGTATTGACAGAAATATCGTCCTGGAATTGCGATGATTGTAGAGCCGAGAGTCAGTGGTAACAAAGCGATTCAAGTTGTTGAGAAGATGGGGTTTGATAAGCACCTTATTGTTGACGCTGTGGGTTTCTCAGGCGGCATTTGGCTGACATGGGATTCATCCTTAGTCACTATCACCGAAAAAGACCGTTCTGAACAAATGCTCCATGTTCAGGTAAGCGTGGGTAATGATTGCTGGCTACTATCAGCTGTGTATGCTAACCCAACATTGGTTCAACGGCGGGATCTTTGGCAATCTTTGAGACAGCTCGCAGAGAGTGTAGCGAGCCCTTGGCTCGTGGTGGGGGACTTTAACTCTATTCTTCAACCTTCGGATAAGCACAGCGGGGCCCCCTTTGATGCTAGTCGGGCACGAGAGTTCCAAGATTGTGTTCTAGACGCGGGCCTGCTAGACCTCGGCTTCGCAGGACCTCCATTTACTTGGTTCAAGCGAGGTGTTAAGGAAAGACTTGATCGGGGTTTGGAGAATTTTGATTGGTCAATTAAATTCCCAGAGGCGGTTGTGAGACACTTGCCCAGGGTGAAGAGTGATCATAGACCTATTATGATTATTTTAAACCCGAGTTTTCAGCCTGCGGGTCCGAAACCATTCAAATTCCTCGCGGCGTGGCTGACCCGTGAGGGGTTTAATGATATGGCTTCCCAAGCTTGGGCAAAAGGGATGGACTTTATCACCTCTATGGCCGCCTTTGTTGAAGAGGCGAAAACGTGGAATGCGGAGACTTTCGGCCATATTTTGAAGAAGAAAAATGCTTTAATCGTTTGGATTGAGCGGCTGGAATCGAGGTATGGTGGCGACTCGGAAACAGAAGCTTTGCAGGCAGCGAGACAAGAGCTAGAGGCGGTTTTAATTCAGGAGGAACTACTGTGGTGCCAAAAGTCGCGGCTGGAGCGGGTGGCATCGGGTGACCGGAACACAAAATATTACCATGCTAGAACCATGAATAGAAGAAGGAGAAACAGAGTCTCAACGCTAAAAAATGAAGAGGGGATTTGGATTGATGATCAGAATCTTCTACTGGACCTTGCCCGTCGGTTCTTCTCGGGGTTATACACTGACGATGGTGCACCCGTACAAAATCTTATGAGAATTTTTCCCGAAGTACCTGCTCCGTTGTGGGCGGCGGTTGATAGGGAGTTCACCCCCGACGAGATTACTAAGGCTGTCAAATCTATGGGTGCGATGAAGGCCCCAGGAAAAGATGGTCTGAACCCGCTTTTCTACCAGCGCTGCTGGGAGTGGGTTGGCCCTAAGATAATCGACTTCGTCACAGCTTGATGGCATACGCCGACGCGGGTTCGGGAGGTCAATGAAACGATTGTGGCTTTAATCCCGAAGATTCAGAGCCCCACCCTGATTGAGCAGTTTCGCCCGATTAGCCTCTTTAATGTGGCTTATAAGCTGATAACGAAATGTTTGGCTGAACGGATTAAGCCTTTGATGCCGAGTCTAGTTCATGAGACACAAACAAGTTTTGTCCCGGAGAGACATATTACGGATAATATCTGTATTCTGCAGGAAGTGGTCCATTCGATGCAGGCTAAAGGGGGGAAGGTAGGTTGGATGGTGCTGAAGATTGACTTGGCCAAGGCTTATGACAGAATAAAGTGGAGCTTCGTGCTTGACACGCTGGAGGCTGTGGGTGCGCCGCGAAGCTTCACGGAGTTGACTATGAGTTGCATAACCTCTGCATCAATGCAAATTCAGTGGAACGGAGGCCTTACTGAGCCTTTTTCTCCGTCACGGGGCCTGAGACAGGGCTGCCCGCTCTCCCCCTATATCTTTACACTGTGTATGGAGAGACTGGGACACCTGATTGATGCTGCGGTGGAGGCAGGGGAGTGGCAACCAATCCGGCTCTCCCAAAGAGGTCCCAAGCTGTCTCACTTGTTTTTCGCCGATGATCTGATTCTCTTCAGTGTGGCCTCTATGGAGCAGGTGCAGGTTATCTCGAAGTGCCTGGAGAACTTTGGGTTGGCTTCTGGTCAGGAGATAAGCAGGCCAAAATTGAGAATTTTCTTCTCTCACAACGTCTCAAATGTTGTGGAGACTGCGTTGAGTGCCGCTCTCGATATCCCTGTAACTAAAAACTTGGGGCGATACCTGGGTGTTCCAGTGATTCACGGCAGGGTGTCGAAAGCTACATATACTAATCTCATTGACAGGATAGATTCCAGATTAGCAGGGTGGAAGGTTAATTCCTTATCTCTGGCGGGCAGAATCACTCTTGCTCAGGCAGTTTTATCTTCGCTACCGGCTTATACGATGCAGACTGCTCTCCTGCCTGCATATGTGCGAGAGTATATTGACAAGAAGATCAGGGGATTCATTTGGGGGAGTTCGGAACAAGGGAGAAAGGTTCACCTGGTGGATTGGGAAACGCTCTATAGACCTAAGGCAGAAGGAGGATTGGGGCTGAGAAGCGCGACAAGAATGAATGATGCTTTCATGCTCAAGATTGCCTGGAGACTTTTTGTCGAGCAAGACAGTATCTGGGCACAGGTCATCCGCGGGAAGTACCTAAGAGAGGTGAATGGTATTTGGTACCCTCCGCGTAATGGTAGGTTATCGAATTTATGGAGAGGAGTACTGCGAGTTCTACATCATATCCCGGGAGGTACAATGTGGAACATCAGAAGCGGGATGCAGGCCATGTTTTGGTATGATAGATGGCTGCAGGATGGTCCGCCTCTAAAGGAGTTTGCATTAAACCTCCCTGAAGAAGCGAACAACCTGCGAGTGGCGGAGGTGGTGTTGAATGGGGAATGGAATTTGGAGTATGTCAAGGCCTTTCTCACGGAACCTCTTGTTCTTCAACTACAACTTCATCCAATTCCAGAGGGAATGGAACCTGATGTCCCCACTTGGCGGTTCTCGGAATCAGGTAAGTTCACTGTGAAGTCTGCGGCGGAGTTGCTACGGGAGGAGGAGGAGGGTAGCGAAGAACACCCTGCTTGGCGAGCTGTTTGGAAAATTCAGGGACCGCAACGTACTCGTTCATTCTTTTGGTTGGTTTTGCATGGGAGGCTTCTCACAAATGGAGAACGTCAACGAAGACACCTTGCCTTGTCCGATGCTTGCCGGATATGTGGGTCTGGACCAGAGACAGTTATCCATGTTCTTCGTGACTGCTCGTATGCTCGGCACGTGTGGTCGCACTTGCTTGAGGGTGAACCGGATAGTATAGTCTTCCAGGAAGAAGTTAGAAAATGGGCTCTGCATTATTTGACAGGTAGAAGCAATGTTATTGAGCAGTCGGTTTTCGCAATCTTATGTTGGCAGCTATGGAGAAACCGAAACCTCTGGGTCTTCGAAGAGCAATTGGCCAGTGCAGAGCAGCTCATTCATGCGGCAAAACTACTAAGCAATCAAGCTAAGGAAGCATTTGAGGTAGGCAGAAGTATTGTGCAGGGAGATTCAGCTAGTGAAACGAGGCTTATTTGCTGGCAGAGGCCACCGCCAGGCTGGGTTTGTGTAAACTCGGACGGATCAGTAGTTCTGGCTCAGGGAAGTTCGGCGGCCGGAGGTGTCATTCGAGACAGCGACGGTCGATTTGTGATTGCCTACGCTGTCAATTTGGGCGGCGGTTCCGTTACAAGTGCGGAGCTGGCAGGGATCGCTCATGGGCTACAACTTGCGTGGGATCGAGGCCATCGACAAGTGATTGTGCAAACTGACTCTTCGACAGCCCTTGCGATTATTCAAGCGGCGGACATCTGGCACCACAATGGGATCGCTCATCATACGATGGTCTCCTATATCCGGAGTCTGCTAGCGAGAGATTGGGAGGTTTCACTCGGCCACGTTTTTAGAGAAGCCAACTTTGTAGCAGACCACGTGGCATCAGAAGCCCACTCTTTGCCAGTGGGAGTTCATGTAATTGAGAACCCGAGTCTTAGCTTGCACTATTGGCTGTACTTTGATTCCATTGGGTTCAAACTCCGAGATCGGTTAATCTATAAGGGTTAGAGCGCCCCTTTGCGCTCTGTTTATAACAAAAAAAAAAACACCAAAATTGAAAGAAATATTTTCACACAAAGTGAGACCATCTGAACTCAACTACCAAGAAAATAGAATATTTTTGAAATATTTTTTCTATATATAATATTTGGGGTAATTTATCAAAATGATCATATCGGTTTGCCTGTGACAAAATTGTTTCAAATATTTAAAATGTAACCTAATTATCATATACATATATGACATAAGAAAATAAACATTTCGTATATTTTCATTCAAAATGCTCATGTAAATTGTTGACTCACTACATCAATTAATTAAGAAATGAGAGACCTAATACACGGTTGAAAACCTACCCTTATTCGGAGTAAGTTTTTTTGAAGTAATTATCCAGAGTAAGTTAAATAGACATTTTGAATAAAAAAAGATACAAAAGATATTGTTTTGTTTTGTGTCATGCGAAATGTAATTTTTATTTATTTATATGTGATATCTATATGACATTTTTATTACGTTTTAAACATTTGTAACTATAACCTATATAGTCATTTTCAGTTACCTGTAAAATGAGGTGAAGTTGAAAAATAATTTATCTATATAAGCTGTATGTCCCAACATTTCGCATCTAACGTTGATTTCACAGCATATGAAACTTGCCCTCAAAGGAATTCCTTGCATGCTGCTTGTGATATCTAGATGAGAATAAAGAAGTGCAGGTAATGACGCTCCATTCACTGAGCGGTAGAAGTTATTAGACATGACATTATAAGAATTGTATCGTTCCAAAAGTAAATGAAGTGCACAAATGAGAATAGTTCAACCATAATTATAAAAAGAGAAGAAAATAGTTCAACCGTCGATGTCGTAAATTTATTTAAACGCCGTAAATTTATCATGCCAGTTATATCGGTGGTATTCATATCGGTTTTGTAGCTGGAATCGGTTGATGTACCGCGATGACAAAAAATATGAATTCTTACAGTCGGTTTATATCAGTTCATGCTGGTTTATAGACTAGATGTCCAAATATGAAATACCAGGCGGAACGCTCCCCTACCGATGCATTTTTACATCCCACAACTTCGGCAGATCGCTTAGCCCCGTTCATCTTCGGCGCAAGAGCGCTCGATCAGTGAGCGTTCAGTCAATCTACGCAGAGTGAATCGGTCCCTAAGGAACCCCCGAAAGAGCTGCGATTTAGAAGGATGATCTTGATCTCCCAGATGCGACTTCATACCTTGATTAGAATGCTGCAGGGAGTTCACATCATTTCTTCATCGAATAGCGCGCTACCTTACCACTCTAAGGCCCTTGCTTGCCTTAGCCGCTCTTTTCGCTATCGCTCTTCGCTTACTGGAGAAGGAAGTTCGTTATCCTAACCGTCTCCTCCGGTCGTCCCTCTCCCTATCGGTCGAGTGACTTTCTTCCTCTCCTTTCAGTCGAGCATATTGATAACCTCTCCTTTCCATTAACATAAAGTGAATAGAAATATTATATATATATATATATATAACATATTGCAAGACAATGTATGTAATTTAAAACTCATAGTAATATTCATGGAATAAATCATAAATAAATTGTTTTGTTAATTTCATTTACTAAAACAACGTCATTTTATTTAAACACTGTAAATTTATCATGTCGGTAATATTGTTGGTATTCATGGCAATTTCATGGCCGGAATCGATTGATACCGCAATGACAAAAAAATATGAATTCGTGTACTGATATGATCGAAAGTAACTTTCATGTACCAACATGACTATATTGTGAAAGTTTAGGGATGAAAGTGATGGTCTTACCTTGAAATTAGCTAAATGAGGTACTTAATTTTGGTGTTTGTTTTTTTGTGTTTGGAATTCGGCTTTAAAGCTACAAAATAGCCGCCCACATTTTTTTAACCAACCCCATATAATTCATCCAGAAAATTAGTTCAATTGTTTCCGTGCCCCAAACTTGTAATGAAAAGAAGAATGGGCCTGGCCCAGTTCAATAAATAGCACACATTTACCAATATCTCCCTCCGTGAACCTCCATATAGTATTGTTAGGATTTTTTTATTTATAGATACGTGTGTAGTTAGGGAAAAAAAATCACGGGGGCTTCTATTTAACACGCCAAGTCAAGTCCACTCCCGTCTCAATAGAGTCCAAACAGATTCAATGGGCTTTTTCAGCAGTCCACAATCCAGCCATAGAAGCAAAATACCGCATCCTTTATTCCTTCCTTTCGGGCGGTTTGGTTTTGTTGCTTCCGCCAAATCCCAGCGCATTCCCCGATTGATTCTCCGTTTTCTTCCCCCCACCCGATGCCGGAGTTCTAGCGCCCGCCGGCGGATCCATCTATCCAGTTTCCATTTTTTGCAACTCCATTTTCTCCGTCCCTCTGCTAACTTCAGATAATTCATCGATTACCGCCGCAGAAGAAGAACAAAAGAATTCACGAAAAGCTGGGGAGCTTCGGGAAGACAGGGATCGAAAGGAAGAGAATGGCGTTCCACAGGCGGCGCCACAACTATTACAATGGCCTCCGTTCTCTTCTCCCCTTGATCTCCGCCGTCTCCGGATTCCTCCTCATCCTCCTCGCCGTCCTCTTGTTCCTCGCCCCTTCCCCGAACGATTCCGGCGACATGTACAACAATCGCCTCCGCCACGTGACCGACGACGATGAGGCCGATACGGAGTCGGCGGCGGGAGACAGCCACCCCGTATTCCGCGTGCCGGTTAGGGATTTGTGAATTGGATTTCTTCAGCTTCGCGAACTAGTTTTATTTTTTGGTGTCGTATTGTTCGCTGATTTGATTTGATTTTGATGTTCTTTTACTGTTTGGGGGCAGGATCGCGGTGGAGCGTTGGATCGTGATATTTGGAGCTCGAGGAATTCCAAGTTCTTCTATGGCTGCAGCAACGCCAGCCATAGTTTTCGGAGTAAGTAGATGGCATTTTTTTTATTTCCTTCATTTGGATTTGTCTGAATTGCTTCGTTAATCGGCAATTATGGTAATTTCTGTGTCACGATCGTACTGTATTGTATACATATGGTAGTAAGTCGTAATGGATAATAATTTGCATTAAAATTTTAATTTGTTTGGTTACTCGTTCTGTGAGTTTCGCATCTATGTCAAGTCAACCCATGTCATATGTTTTGATTGCAGATGCTGACGCTATTACGAAGCCAGATCGATATTTGCTGATCGCTACAAGTGGAGGTTTGAATCAACAGAGGACCGGGGTATGTTCATGAGATCATCCTTTGTAGTAGCTGATCTAAGTTATTTAAGCTTTCCATTTTAATTGTATAATCAAATATATCTGCTTCCTTGCTAAATGGTTGCTCTTCTGGGGATTATGGATAGACTAAAGTAGATCAATTATTCATCCCATAATTGTGAAACTGAAACCCCACCTGTTTGGTGTAAATTTGAAAAATCATGAAGGGTCAAGTAAAGAACCTAGTTGTTACCATCCTTTGCGTCGGAAGTCATAGAACTATGGTGAGAGAATGAAGACGGTGTTTGTCCTTGTAAATGTTCTGTTAATTTTGAGTTTTGTAGTGGGCTCGCTGAATATTTTCCATGAAGATCTTTTGCGATATAGATAAAAACCTTTTCAGCTAAGATATAATTTCTTTTATTAGGTTTGATTCCCATTCTTTTGCAGATTACAGATGCGGTTGTTGCTGCTCGAATTCTTAATGCCACTCTTGTCGTGCCTAAGCTGGACCAGAAATCATTTTGGAAGGATTCAAGGTTACTACGAATGATGCCTTTTCAGTATTTTGGAACTTCCTAGTTTGTCTAGTTTCCAATGATCTTATAAGCATTATTTTTCTTCCATTTCTGCAGTAATTTTTCAGAGATCTTCGATGTTGATTGGTTTATCTCTTCACTAAAAAATGATGTCAAAATAATAAAAGAGTTACCAAGAAAGGGTGGGAAGACTTGGACTCCCCATAACATGCGTGTTGCAAGGAAGTGTAGTGAAAGGTGCTATGAAACCCGTGTATTACCTGCTCTTTTGAAAAGGCATGTAAGTTCTAAGTCATCCATTCTTCTTAACCTATTTTGTTATACATATCTTTGACTTAGGATATATTCAGCATGTGGAGTTCAGGTTGCTTAGCTTATACTTCAATATATTTTCTGCTCCCTTTGCTTGTTTCAAATTGACGTTCCTTTTGAAATATTGCATGAGGTTGTCCGCTTTCTTTATATTTGAAGTGAATATATGCTAGCTGACAGACTTAATTGGCGATGTAAATGTAGGCTCAGATAAGTTTCTTGTCTGAAAGAGCCTTGGGCTATGCATATAATTTTTGTGATAGGTCATGAGGCCTTTGAATGCAAAGAAGTGGCCTTTTGAGAACCTGATTGTGTGGATGCACGGGTTTGAAAGACACTCATTAGGCAATTTTGAGGCAACTGTCACATCAACTTCAAATATGCTATTCTTGCAAGACATAATGAAAATATACGCAACTGCATGGAATTACATTCCCGCTGGATATCTTACTGTCCAGAGTATTAATCTGCACTTAACTTTGTAACAGGCAATTCAGTTAGGCAAGTTTGACTACAGGCTGGCAAATAGGTTGGATACACAACTTCAGAAGTTGCGATGCCGAGCTAACTACCATGGTTTAAGGTTCACCGAGCCAATTCGAAAAATGGGTGAGATGTTGGTCAACAGAATGAGGTCGAGAAGCAAGCATTATATTACATTGCACCTTAGGTACAGTTTCTGTTTTACCCTCAACAGTTTGGCTATCCTGTCAAAATTCTCACTTCCTGCATAATAGTGCTAAGAATCTGAGACCTGGCTGAAATCTGTTCAACATAATGTCAAACTGGGAAAGTCAGTAACACTGGACCATAAAATGGCTTCTACCTGCTCACACTTTCTAGATTATTGAAAAATGTTGGGTTTTCTTTATTCTTTGCTTGAATATTAAGTGACTTTTTTGTAGTTCCCAAATGAACACTCTTGTAAAGCTCTTTTCCAACTATACTTTATATGTGAATACATCAAAGTCACATAAATTTGTTTTTCTTTTAACTTAGGCGTTTCCTGCTGCAGGTTTGAACCTGATATGTTGGCATTCTCTGGCTGCTACTATGGTGGAGGTGATAGGGAAGATAAAGACCTGAGTGCCATACGGAAGAGGTGGAAAACCTTGCATGTAAGATTCAACTCATATGCCTGCAACTTTGTTCTACTGTTTTTATTATGAACTTCCCTTTGGTTCTCTGTTTACATTGCAAAAACTGGTGTGGAAAGAGGAAGTCTTTCTGGCAAAATTAGCCATCTAGGTTTAATCTACCATGACGGAAAGTCTGATCTTCCAATCTGAAAACAATAGGTAATCAAGAATCTGTTGCAGAAGCCTTTCTTTTAGAGCAGATATACTGTAAATAATTCATGTCAAAATGTCTAAACCTCAGCTTAAACTCTCTTCAATATCTCATGGGACTTCAGACAGATCCTAGGTCTGAAGTTTCACCAACACTTGGAAAATGTCGCCAGTCTTCTCTGAACTACTTGATTAGTTTCTTTTCACATGGCTGCTGCCAAATGATTTGAGTTTGTTCTTATATGGTGTTGAGAGTTAATGAGGTTTGCTTGTTTTATCTGGCACAGTCAAAGAACCCTGAGAAGGAAAGAAGGCATGGGAAATGCCCACTCACTCCACACGAAGTTGGTCTTATGTTGAGGGCATTGGGTTATGGCAGTGATGTCCACATATATGTGGCCTCAGGAGAAGTTTACCGAGGGGAAGAGACATTGGCGCCTCTAAAAGCACTCTTCCCCAACTTCTATACAAAGGATACTCTTGCAAGCCGCGAGGAGTTACAACCATTCTCTTCATTTTCCTCGAGGATGGCTGCACTTGACTTCATTGTTTGTGACGAAAGTGATGTGTTTGTGACAAATAATAATGGCAACATGGCAAAAATCTTAGCTGGGCGTAGGTGATTGATCCCTTCCCTCCCCTCCTTCACGTCTATGCCTGGTAGGTATTTCTTTCTGTTATTATTGACTCATTTCATGGATTTGCAATCAAATTGTGCAGGAGATATTTTGGACACAAGCCTACTATTCGACCAAACGCTAAGAAGCTCTACCGCTTGTTCTTGAACCAGAACAACATGACTTGGGAGGCATTCGCTTCTAGAGTTCGCACGTACCAGAAGGGCTTCATGGGCGAACCAAAAGAGGTTAGACCCGGCAGGGGAGAGTTTCACGAGAATCCCCATACCTGCATATGCGAGGAAACAGAAACAAAGGCGAGAAAGGAATCGCGGCCTAGAAAATTAGGGAAAGGCTATAATAATGCAACCTCTGGAGAAGATTCCGAGAACCAAAACACAGAAAATGATCCAGATCCGCTCGATCCAGATACCGACGACGATCAAGATCTGGTGGAAGAGATAGGAGTTTTCAACAACACAAGTATGGATTATGATGGATTTAACTCCGAGGACCACGAGTTTGAGGACTTACTGTCTGACTGAAGCTGAACAGACTCTCTCATCATTTCCTGCATATATGAAACCTAATTTTTTGCCTTCTGCCACGAAAGAGAAAGCTCGCAAGGAGAGATGGGTGAGAAATGCTTGTTTCAGGGAGAAGTCTTGGCAGCTGTGCAATTGAAGGATAGCTGGTGGGTTATGCCGAGCTTGGATCATCATCATCGGCCTTCCCTTTTCCTTGCCCTTGAATCTTTCTATCCTTCGCTCCCCGGTACCGTCTGACATCATTGGTTATCAGAGGCTTGCAGGTGAGAAACTGAGTCTCTCTGATGAATCCTCTGCTAGCTCTTCTGAAAGTCGGTGCGAAGAAAGAGCGGGACAATGTACTGGATGGCCTTGCTTTTGATTAATTAAGCTTCTTTCTTTGGCTAGGTAGGACACAGAGGCTAGACGAAGAAAAGAAGGCCTGTAATTTTTGTAACCTCCTTTTGAAACTTATTGTTAACTTACCAGCAAAGCATGCCCCTTGGATGATGGGGGCATAAAATCCTAGGTTAGGGAGTTTGGTTGTTTATGCTAACTTTTAGGAGACTGGAGTTAGGGTTTTATACAGCTGTAGTTGAATTTCTTATCTTGGAAGAGATTGTACAAAGTAACAGATATATTGTTTCAGTTTCTCTGGCAAGACCATTCCTCAGTGTTCTAGCCCCATGATTTTTGTTACGACATTCGCTTCAGCTTTCCGTGGTGCTGTATTATTTTGCATAATCTTCCTACCAAATCAATCCTTATCTGACCACTAAATTAACAGATCTCTTGAAACTAACAAGCACGACATCTATTAGCACTGAACTAATGGAACTCAAAAGAAGAAGTCACTCAAAATACGAAAAGGAAATATATATACAAATCTACAAGTTATCTTCTCAATCGTCAATATACTGTTGGACATGGGCCAACCTAGGACCACCGCTCACTTCCACAATCTAATGTGAAGGGAGATATTGTAGCGCCCATTAAGATGAATGAAATTAATATCTCCCATAAGAAAAGGATATTGAACAACAATAAATGCGTCTTATCAACGATTAAAGTTATCTAACAAACTAATTTGCTGCATATATGGTCAAAAATTGACATATATATTAGTAGTTGATTGAATCAAAACATCGAGCAATTCGATTTTGATATGAGAAGCTCTAATTGATTGATTCTACCTTAAATATGTGCCAATGCAAGCTCAATTAAAACGAGTAAGCGAGAAGAAATATTGGCTATAAAGGAGTTCCAACTACAATGCTGGGAGCAGCTGCAGTTCTTCTGTGAACTCTTTATATCTCAAACACTTGCATACGTGTTTGCTTAGCTGCTTCTTGGCAGCCATATAAGCTTCAACTGATTGGCTTCCTCTCTTCCTTCTGAGTGATGATTGAAGCTCTTCCAGGATCTCCTTTATTTGTGAGAGGATGTCTCTTGTGAAACCACAAAAATCTAGCAACCTGAGGGATCCGTAAAGTGCCTTATCGATTGAGTTATTGTTGGAGATTGATTTTTGGGTTGCTTGCAGCTGAAGGTAATCGTCGATGGATTGATACAACTCCTTGAGACCACTCAAATTAGATGATGAAGATGTTGGCTGAGAGGATCTCAGCCTCTCCAACTGATGGATCGAACATGGCAAGCAGAAGCCATTTCTTCGTCGGTTATTTCCCTGATCTGAATGTTGAGATTGTAGCAATTGATAACAAGAAGAAGCTGAAATGCAATGCTTCGAATGAATTTTCTATGATTAGGGAGACTTAAATATAAATGGGGAAGTCATAGGCAGATTAATAAAAAGGCTTACAATTGCTGTCAGGTAGAGGTGCTCCCTGACAAAACCGAGTTTTTCTCATCATTGCATAGTTGATGGGGAACATAGCAATGGTAGCTGCAAGCGCCTTAATGGATCCTAGACAGAGCCAAGACAGTGGATATATGTATGACATTGGCTTGCATCTCTCCATGTCAAAGGCAATGGAGCTCCAGCCCATTATGGCAGTGAGAGAGAGGGAGGGAAGCATGTGACAGCAAATTGTATTGCATGAACCATTGCTGACAAACTTGTTCCCTGTTTCCTCTGTTTCTGCCCAGGATCCACCACCACCAGCAATGCTGCAAAATCAAATGTAAGAAAATGCTATATTATTTTCCCATACTAATATACTAGCTTATAACCCGGCCCGTTGGCCGGAATGATCATATTTGATTATTTATATTTTTATATTACTTTTTAAGACTATTAACTTGTTTAATTTTTTGACATTCCTTCAATCGAGATGATACATAAAGAAAGCATATATAGGTCGAACACTCGAAGAAATACCATCATCATTTAAGAATATAAAAATGTGTCATAGATTTCGTTTTCATAATGATAATATTATATTGGTTAGTTGATTGTCAAGAAAGATAGAATATAAAACCTCACTGGAATTACCACACGACCCATATATAGTTTGAAACTGAATCTGAAACCTCACAATCCTACATAAAGGGTTCAATGCTCGCCTTTTAGGAACAGTATGCCACTAATTAAAAAGAAATGGAGAGTTGTTGGTTCAAATCATCAACTATATACAAAAAGCTAAACTAAGAGGGAATCATCAAAACTTGAGAGCAAACGACCAAATTAGGGTTACCTCCAATATACTAATAGACTTGATCAAAGTCATAAGGCACAAAATTAGACATTCCTTATCTATTAGTTCAAGTAAGTTGAATAAATAATCGACCTACTTCAGTAAATCAATCAATGATTCCTCGTTTTAAGATAGAAATAGGTTGTGGTAGCTGCAAAAACCATAAACCTAAAGACTCAATAGCCACCACTCTCCGTTGAACGACCAAATTTTTATCCACTCTATTTTCAATCTCAAGAGGCATATGTTTCAACCAAACATTCACTTTTTAATTCTCCTTCTATAACTCCATTTCTGCTACTTTGATGAACTTTCTCTTTGTGGCCCTCAATTTCTCTTCCAATTGGGGTTCTTGTCAACTCGCTCTTCAACTCCTCAATCTTCTTCTTGTGTTTTGTCAACTCATATTCATAAGTGGCAGTTGTAATAAGTTCGCTAAAACCAACACTCATCTCCAATTCCATCAATATGTTCATCTCCCCTTGTCTGCCTTCAATACCCTCTCCATTTTCCTTACTATCCTCATAATCTCTCACTTCTCTCTCTTTAACTGCTCCAGTTTCGCTTCCATGTCTTTCAATACCCTCCTCAATTCGTTCACTACCCTCTCCAACTCCGTCTTCTCTGCCTTCACCTGCTGTAGTGGAACTTTACCTGCTACCAAATCCAAACACGATTCCCCCCCCCCCCCCCCACCACTTCCATTCTCAAACTCAATTCCAACTGATCTTCTACTCGAAGTTCAAATCATAACTACTTGATTGACTCCATTCTATTCGACATGGATTGATATCGGATATGAAATCTTCTACTTGCCTAACTTAAAATGTAGGATTAATTTTCAATTGCGCCCTTGTACTCGGTCCAAGATAGGGTCAGTAACCACTGGTTACTGACCCATCAGTAACCACACGGGAGCCGTAGGATTGGGAATGGAGCAATCATGTGGCTGGGCTGGATGTGGGGTGGGGAGGGGCATTTTTGTCCGTTTTTGTATTTTTAATTTTTATTATTCATTCCGCATTTCAATGGCTGACTTTTCAATGAAAGAGAGACAATGCATTTTCTCTGCAACTCAACTTTCTTCCTTCTCTCTTCTTTTCTTTCAATCTCTTTCTAGATCCTTTCTCTTTCTCTATTCCTTCTCTCTTATTTTTTCTTTCACAATCTCCTTTTCAAATTTAGATCTGCTCTCTTCCTTCTTTATTTTTTTTTCTAGCAATCGACGAATAAAAATTGTAGCCACTCTCTTTCTTTGCATTTCTTCTCTTCATCAACTCGTTGGCCTCAATTCCGATCTTTCTCATTTTTTTTGGCATTTTGGTGTTCTTGATTGAGGAAGAGGAAATGAGAGGCATCAGAAGACGATTTTTTCTCTCCCTCCTTCTGTTTTTTTTTTCCTTTTAGATAATATATATTGATATTATGACTCTATACCATATGGTATTGGGTGGTAACGAAATATATATTGATATTACCACACTATACCCTATGGTAATGTATGGTATTGCGTGGTAACGAAATATATATTGATATTACCACTCTATACCATATGGTATTGTGTGATATTACCATACTATACCATATGGTATTGTGTGGTAACGAAATATATATTGATATTACCACACTATATCATATGGTATTGGGTGGTAACGAAATATATATTGATATTACCACACTATACCATACGGTATTGGGTGGTAACGAAATATATATTGATATTACCACACTATACCCTATGTTAATGTATGGTATTGCGTGGTAACAAAATATATATTGATATTACCACTCTATACCATATGGTATTGTGTGATATTACCACACTATACCATATGGTATTGGGTGGTAACGAAATATATATTGATATTACCACACTATACCATATGGTATAGACTGGTAATAACTGGAAAAAAATTTTGTGTCAAAAAAATATCAAAGTGGATATCATTTTGAAGAGCATAATTAATCTGATCTAACTGTGCAAAAAAAATTAAATTTCGACTTAAAACGAGTGAGAAATCGTCCGTTAAAGATTAAGAGAAGGAAAATTAAAGGTTTTTCGATGAGAGAGAAGGAGGTCCTGATGTGGTCGGTCAAAAGTCAACGCGTCAGCGCGTCAGCAATAAATATGAGATAAATGCATTTTACCTTACTGCCCTTTAGCATTTAATTAAAAAAAAAGTAATTGACACGTGGAGAGAGGAGAGAGGGGTTACTGATGGGTTACTCACCCATTAGTTACTCACCCGATCTGCTCCCCTTGTACTGGGAAGTGAAAGGGCCAAACTATTGCACGATGGAGGGACTTTCGGATGAAGTTCGAAAGAGACAAGAACAAAGATAAAAAAGTACAAAATTTAAATTTAAATTAAAAAATGCAATGACACAACATATAGTAAAGAAATAGTTTCTTCCATGTTAGCCAATTACAAATTTAAGTTAAGCGAAAATTAAGGAGAGAGCATGAATTTTAAAATGTAGAAAATTACATGAAACTTTACTATGGAAATTGAAGTATTAAGCACCATAAAAATACATACGGTAGACTTAGTGGGCTTGTTGATCATGATATAAAAGTCATTCACTTTCCAGAGTTTAACTTTGTGCATGTTTTGTATTCAAATAGAAACAACAAATTCATTTAGTGTAATTGGTTATGATTGTCTTCTTTATTTGAAAAGACACGGGTTCAAATCTTGATATTGATATTTTTTATTTATAATAAATCTTTAATTGTAAAGACAAAAATGTCCATCCTATTTTTACTCTCGTTGTAGGAAATTTGAAATGGAGAAAATTATACAAAACTCTACCATATATTAACGGAGGATTACATTCTATGCAATGAACTCACTCGTGCAGCAGTGGCTCTGGCTGTGAATGCAGAACTCCAAGGCTGTCAAGATTCCAGCTGCTCCCACTCGAGCCACTCCCACCATGGCCATTTCTTATCAATAATGAGCTACTTGTTTCAACGCCATAAGTTCTTAATTACTCAAAGGAGTCTGATGTATTTCATTTCCCACCAAATGGGGACTAATTAATCACATTTTATATAGCCTTCAGCAGCTTCAAGATTATCATGTTGCTGGAGCAGAAGGAAACAACGACAGGAAACCCATTTCTTTGTGTTTATCAGATAGCCGTTTAGCTTTGCTCTGCATCAAGCGATAATGCTTCTGTCTGTCGTTCATGCAGCAACCCGATCTGATCCAGCCATATTTAACTCCCATAGTCAACTTTGTGAATTTAGAGAGCCACCCAATTCCACAGGGACACCAAACTCTGGTCTCCAATGGCCAATATATAAAGAAGACCAGTACGAGGGTTTGGCTTCAACGCACATCTCAGAGACATTTCATCAAACATCTTCTCGTCTCCATTTCCAGCTACACCAAACAACAAAATGGTCGCCACTTGCCATGTCCGATCCATCAGTTTACCCAAGAGAACTCACCCCACAACCCTCGCCATCGAGGTCCAGCTTGAGAGGTTGAGATCCTACGAATCCGCATCCACCTCGGACTCCACCACCCAATTGAGCATACTCAGAGAGCTCCACGAATGCGTCGACGACTTGCTCCAATTGCCCACAACCCAGAAATCCCTCTCCCAATCCATGGAGGAATCCCTGATTAACGAATCCCTCAGGTTACTGGAGATCTGCGGAGCCACAAAGGAAATCCTCGCCCAATTGAAGGATTGCGTGAAATTACTCGAATCCTCTTTGAGAAGGAAAAGTAGCAACTTGAACAGTGAAATCGACGCGTTCGTGAGCTCAACCAAGAGACTGAGGAAACTTGCCTGCAAAACCTTGAAATCCTCCAAGAAGACCAAATCTGCAGCAACAGATCCCGAACCCGAAGACTCCATCTTTGGGCTTCTGAAAGAAGTCGAATCAGCGAGCTTCATCGCGTTTGAGTCCCTTCTGAGCTCGGTTTCTGGTGCTGAATCGCGTGGGTGGAGTGTTGTTTCAAAGTACTTGAAATCCAAACAGGACAAGGCGACTGAAATGGGGCAACTGCAGTCTGAACTGATGGTGTTGAGGTCGAATTCGAAAGCCGTGACTTCAGTTGAAGAAGTTCAGAAGGTTTTGAAAGGACTGGCAGGGATGGAATGGAGTCTTCAGGAATATGAGGAGGAACTGGAGTGTATTTATAGGAAACTCGTTAAAACCAGAGTTTCTTTCCTAAACATTCTAAATCATTAGCGCTCTCTCTGTCTATATGTAAACAAGAGCTATAAAATTTCTGTAAATATGTATAGAAAACAATTTTGCCAATTGATACTGTGAATACATGAACAAGTTTCATCAAATACATCCATTTTATCTTTCCACTTATATCCGATCGAATGTTTACATACCGTTTGGTATAAATGAATTCTATAAATTTTGAGGAATTCATTTTGAAATGAAACATTTTTGTGTTTGGTATTTAAGAGAATTCATTTTCAATTCTAAAATTTGAATTCTATGAAATTGGAACTAGTTATAGCATTAAGGTGAAATCAGAATTTCACGGGTGATCAAATCACAGAAATCATGTAAAGGAGATTACGCATATTATTTATGTGGTTTTCTTATTCGATGTGAACATGACTATTCTACGGAGAGCAATAAGCTCCCAATCAATATCATTATCACCGAAATAAACCATACCCCTCTACATGGCCGAACATACATATATATGGAAAAATCCCAGAATACACTAGTTAGTAAAAAAAATTCCCAAAATACAGTACTTATGAAAATATTTCCCAAAATACAACAGTTTGGGCATCACCGCTGCTGACCAAGACAGTGAATTGCATCACCGCTGTTGACAAAAACGGTGAATGGTTCACCGTTTTTGACAAAGGCGAGGAAACTATCACCGCCTTTGTTTATAACGGTGAACCCTTCACCATTTTTGTCAAAAACGGTGAACCCTTCACCGATGTCGTCCAAAACGGGGAAGCGGCGCGGATCGCTGACGTGGACACGCGCGAGCACTTCACCGTTAATCACAAAAGCGGTGATAGCCCGCGCTGTCCACGTCATCGATCCTTGTCGTACGCACGCTTCACTGTCACCGTCAGATGCGGTGAGGCGCGGATTCTGGTTTTTTTCCCAGATCCGATGCCTCAAACCAAGCCATGTCAGCGATCCGCGCATTTTACCGCCCTCGAGAATCGCGGGGAATGCTTCACCGCTTTGGACCAGAGCGGGGAATGCTCTATGACCCCCTATAAATACCACCCCATCCCCCTCATTCCAACCCACACCACCAATTTATACTTCTTTCTCCCTCCATTACTTCCCTCTAGTCTCGTTCTAAGTATGCTCTGTGGTTGCGGCTAAGTCCGATCTTCCATATCAGAAAGAATTACTAGAGTTTTTATTTTGTTTTAAATCCTTTGCTCTAAAGTTTCGTCGTTACTTTCTCCAGCTTTTTGGCAAAAAATGGACGAAGAGGCTCCGAGAGTACGAATTTTTTTTCCACCTTTTTGATGTTTTTTTAAATGGGTTTGAAATATTCTAATTTCATTTCATATTTGTTTATAGATGGGTGCTGAGATATACGACCCTCGTTTGTATATCGATCCTGGCCCAAGGGATCACAAATATTAAACGAGCAAGAACATCGCTCTCGTGCAATTTGGGACAATAATCCGGTAGACACTCTGTCTGTACCGTATAAATTTTTAAATTATTTCAATAGGTTAAAAGTTTTTGTTTTTTTTTTCTAACATTGTATTTTTTGTTTTGTAGGAATCACTTATTCCCATCAGTCATCGAGGGACATGTCGATTGCCTAATCGGCATCCTCATCTCGAGCCCTATCTAGAGAGGACGAGATTGCACATGCTGAGGCATTTAATGCGGCTTGATATCGACAACGATATGCTTACGGCAATGGCAGAGCGATGACGCCCCAAAGTGCATACGTTCCACTTTCCCGAGAGGGAAATGACGATCATCCTTAGAGATGTTGCCCTACTCACCGGGCTGCCGGTCACTGGAGAGGCCATTATCGACAACTCAAGTAAACCCGAAGGTGGTTGGGGGCCGTTGATTCTCGAGCGTTTGGGGTTCAACATGCCGACCACAACGCCCGTTCAAGGGGTTGGACATCCACCGCTCACTGCGGGGCAAGTTTCAATCTCGTGGCTTGTTGAACACATCCAACATGAAGTGAATTTAGGGCCAGACACCCCCGAAGATCGGGTGGAGCGATATGCATGCGTCTACCTCATTGGATTGGTTGGTGGATTTCTGTTCCCCAACAAGGCAAACCGGTGGATTCAAGGCATGTGGTTCCCGTTGCTCCTCGGTGATTGGGACGAGATCGGGGGAAAGAGTTGGGGGTCGGCCGTATTGGCTGGGATCTACCGAGAGCTGTGCACTTTCTCGAGGTTGGGAGCGAAACAAGCTGGAGGTACGTGACTCACTTCTACTGTCACTCTAGGAATTGGCCAAGTGAAACCACTTCCTAAAGTGTAGTATAGCGGGTTTGGATTTAAATGTCAACCCGGGTCCTAGATTTGATGACTACTCGGTGAATTCTTGTTATCTAGCAATGAAACTTTAATGCAAGTCTAAACTAACAAACAAGCAAAGCAAGTAAACGGTTGTTTTCAGGTTAAGAGAGGTCACCCGGATATGGTTCCCCCTAGACTGCAGTTAAGCCGGATTGCAATTACCAAGTTCAGTTTCTATGATAGTTATACTGCGGAAGGTTCTTAAACAGCCTGAAGTCTCGACTAAAGGTCTTCAGACCCTCTCAATCTGAGTCTCTAGCGGGCGACTAACCTCCACCGGAGTAAACAGATTAAGGCCCTAACGAACAAAACCTCTAATACCGAAGTAAATTCGGTATAGAATAGGGAGTTGGCTCCTCGACTAAAGTCACCAACTCCCTACCTTCAATCAAGGATGCTCTATCAACCTAGGCAGATATTCTCATTCTAGGTTAAAGCAGAAACAACAGGAATTTGATCAGGATTCATACCATTCAATCATTCAAACCTCAATTGAATATAATCAAATCATAGAATCAATACTTGGGTTCATACAATCAAACCTAACATACAAATCTAGGGTTCTCCATACCCAGATGAATGGGAGAACTACTCCATGGAGAAAGAAGCAAAAGCAGAATCAGACGCGGAATTCATACTGTGAAGGATGGATTCCTGCTCCTGGGCGTTGATTGGCACTCCTCCAAGCTCAAGCTGGCCTCCAATGGTGATGAAGATCAAGCTAGGGAACTTGGAGACTCTTGTTCGTCGCTTTCTCTCTCTAGGAATCGCTCTGTCTCTCTAAAACTCGAATCCCCCCGACTTGTGGCTGGAAATTGGCTTAAAACCAGAAAATCCCGACTCACACGGGCAGGCCATACGGTCATGTAGCTCACCCAGCCTGGCCGTGCGGCTCCAAACGCTGCGTATCAATTAGTTGAATTCCAGGCTTCTTACACGGCCAGGGTCACACGGCCGTGTAGCTCACCCAGCCTGGCCGTGTGAAGCCTCGCAGAATTCCACACGGCCAAAGTGCAACTTCACACGGCCGTGTGGAAATTATCTGTGCCCGTGTGAGGTCTCGCACAATCCCACACGGCCAAACTGGTCACTTGCACGGCCGTGCGGGTTGTGGGAGTGCCCGTGTGGCTTCCTTTGTGACTTGCCTCGCGCCCGATCTTCGCCCAATCGACCCCGAACTCGCTCCTAAACCTTTATTCACTTGCCAGGACCTAAAATATCACAAACAAGCACAACCTAGCGTGAAAACGATCTAAAACACGAGAAACCACATCTCAAAAGGTGTAAGAACAGGGGTGAAAACATGTGTAATTAACGGTCTATCAAACTCCCCCACACTTAACCGTTTGCTTGTCCCCAAGAAAACTTAACTCAAACCAATGCAACTCTCCAGACCTCTATAGCAACAAACAACCCAGATCGTAGGTAGAGGACTTCCTAGATCATTTAGCAGCTTACGAGGTCAACCGACGCACAAGTCATCTCATAGCTTCTTCGGCGAGAGCACTAGTATCGAGTCGGCATCATGGCAAATAGTGAACAGAGGACAAATGAATTGTGGATGAAGAGATTCTCAGAAAACAAAGGATCATGGACTCACATTTTTCAAGGTGCTCTATTTTCTTCTTGAAGATGGTTGGAACCCCTTTTCTTTCTGTTTTGCTTGTTTTCTGTTATTTTTTTTTTCAAGGGTCCCAACCTGCTTTTCAGAAAATGGGGGCTCCCACCTAGCAGAGGTTTTGTGGGAGCCCGGCTCTTACCGGCCATGCCAGGAGCGGATGTCTCGAGCCTCGTGCGGGGGAAAGACATGTAAGGGGGTTGGAGGTAGTAGGTGGAAATTGGGAACGGATTCCCGTCTCCCCTTACACACTTTCGCCCTATTCGCACGGGAGACGTTATTTTGAAGCACATTTTCGAGCAACTGTTAAACTCAAAACATGAAACAAGAGCCCATGACAGGTAGAGAGTCCACAACACCACACAATTCAAGGGTCCTAAGATCACTAATTCACTCAATCATAAAAGCACTAGTTAACGATTTTGAATAAATAAAAAAAGAAGTACTTATGATTCCTAGCAAAACAAAAAAAAGTGGTATCTTTTTAGAATTCTTTATCTTTTCTATCTATATATAGATAGAATTTTTGCAATCCAAAATCCTAGAATCGAAATTCTCAACCAACACAATATGAAGAAGAAATGAGATTTCTTAAATGCATCAACATCCTCCATAGTGCTACACTACCTCCCTAGGTTGCTTATTACTATAAAGACTGTCAATTCAAAGCATACTGAGCAGGCAATTGCACGGAAACACGTACTTGGGGCCCTCAAATTTAAAAATTTGGACAGTGGACTAGGCTCCAAGCACACAAACAGATCTAATGCAGTCAACAGATAAACATCCCCCCACACTTAAGATCGACATTGCCCTCAATGGAGAAGAGGGAAGGAAAAGGGGAACGATGTTACCGGTATGCACGGACTGCAGGAGACTGGAAGCGGACCAGTCGAGTGAAGCGGACTGGAGAGGGACTAGTCTGGAACAAAGCACAGCTAAAGGGGAACAGAAGAGCTCAAACACAATATGTTAGGTCCAATGGTCAGCCCAATAATACATCATTCAAAACAAAAGAAAACAAACCAAAACCAAACCGGTTTACAATCCGACTCAAAACACAAGAAAGAAAGTCAAACCGTGGTGGGGTTGCCTCTCCACAAGCGCTTCTTTACCGTCTTTTAGCTGGACGCCCATGGTGGATACTCAGGGAGGTGAAGGAACAGGTGCCTCCAAGAGCGGATCCACGTCGCTCTTGAGGTACAGCTTCAGGTTGTGGCCATGCACCCGACGGATGCGACCACCATCATCGGTCAGCTCGACCTGGCCATCTGGCAAGATGCAGGAGAGTGAGTACCCAGACGGCCAGGGTGGTCGTGGTGCAGGAGGTGGGACCAGCTCATAGTGGTCTCCACCCTTCTTCCGTGCAGGCTTAGCAACCTGCTTTGGCCGCCACTCATCCTTGATCTTGTTGTTCGGAGGCGAGGCTGGATGGAGTGGCGGCGAAGGAATGATAGGAGGGTCCTGCAAAACGAGAGGTGCAGAAGGATACACGACATGCTCATGTACCTGATCAGAAATGGCATGCACAGGTGTGACAGCAATCATAGCACAGTGATCAAATTCAGTCACAGAAAAAGTAGCCTGTTCATTCCCAGCACGCAGGATCAGTTTACCATCATGCACATCAATAAGTGCCTTGGCGGTGGCAAGAAATGGTCTACCCAGAATCAAAGGCACGTCCACATCCTCATGTATATCAAGAATAGCAAAATCAACAGGATATGTGAATGCACCTACACTGACAAGCAAATCCTCTATGATTCCCCTAGGATGCACAATGGAATGATCAGCTAGCTGAATGCTCATCCTAGTAGGTCTAAGTTCACCTAGGTCTAGCTTTTTGTACAACTTATATGGCATGACATTTATGCTAGCGCCTAGGTCCGCCAAGGACTTGCCTACATGCATGCTGCCAATAGTAAGAGGGATAGTAAAACTCCCTGGATCCTTGCACTTTTCGGGCAGCTTGTTCTGCAAGATAGCAGAACACTCCTCACTGAGCATCACTGTCGAAAGATCCCCAAGTTTCTTCTTGTCGGTGAGGAGGTCTTTCATGAACTTGGCATACTTGGGCATCTTCGACAGTGCCTCCACGAACGGTATGCTGATGTTGAGTTGCTTCAACATTGCCATAAACTTGGCAAACTCAGTCTCCAGCTTGTCTTTGTGTAGGCGAGTGGGGAAGGGAAGCTGGGGTACATGCTCCTTAACCACTGGTTGTGGCTTGGGAGCAGGGGCTTCCTTCTCCACCCGCACTCCTGCATCGTCGGCTGGAAGTGCTGAAGCAGGTAGTGGTTCCTCCTGCCTGGCCGAGACAGGATCAGCAGAAATGGTCTTACCGCTCCTGGTAAAAATGGCATCCAGCTACTAGAGCTGGTGAGGATCACGAGGATTCGGAATAGTGGTGGCAGGCAGAGTCCCCGGTGCCCTGGTAGTGTTTTGGCGGGCCAAGATACCCACCTGGTGCTGTAGATCTTGCAAGATGGCACCTTGGTTCCTCTGGCCTGCCTCTAGTGAGGCTACGCTCTGGTCCAACCTCGTGATAGTTGCCTGAGTGCTAGTCATGAATGAAGCTAGAATATTTTCCAGCTTTGTCATCCGGTCATCTGGGGCTGGAGCTGGTGCTGGCTCGGCAAACTGGCGCTGGGGCTGCTGGAATGGTTGCCCCTGCCTAGGCTGGTAGGGCTGCTGCTGTGGGGCTGGCCCCTGTCTAGCCTGGAAAGGCTGCCTCTGCTGAAAACCACCGGCTGGTGCTGGGAAACCAGGTGGTTTAGTGGTGTTGCTGCTCCAGGCGAAATTGGGATGCTGGCGCCACCCCTCATTATATTTGTTGTTGTACGGGTCGAGGCACCGAGCATTGGCGATGAAGTCCAACTGCTCTTGGGGAGTAGTAGACTCCCTCATAGCCTGGCAGTCTTCCACTAAGTGATTTGAGCTCTCACACCACTGACATTGAGCTACTGGAGGTGTAGCCAAACCTCTGTCCGGAATAAGACTGTTGGGCTGCTTCAATGTCTGCACTAGCTCAGCTACCTGCTGCTCGAGCCCGGATCTGGTCTCCATGGCGTGCACACCACGGTCTCGGGAATGTCTGCCTCTGCTGCTCTGCCCCCAAGAATGATCTCTGGCAGCCAAGGTATTGATCATCTGGTTCAGCTCGGGTGGAGTCTTAGTAAGAATATCCCCTCCTAGGCATAGAGACTCAATCACCCTCTGGCTGTCTGGAGAGAGATCACTGTAGAAGTTCCCCACTGTAAATGCATCACTGAAACCATGATGGGGACACTGCCAGAAATATCCCATGTATCGCTCCCATGCATCACGAAGTGACTCGTCTGGCTCTTGGCGGAAGTGAGTGATCTCCCGCTGGATCTCTGTAGTCTTTGATGCCGGATAGTACCTGTGCACGAATTTGTCAGCCAGATCGTTCCAAGAGGTGATGGACAATGGGGGCTGGGTCTCCAAACACCTCTTAGCATTCCCCGCCAGAGAACGAGGGAAAAGGTGAATGCAGATTGCATCATCAGGGACACCATTAAGATTGAACCCGTTCGTCAGCTGCAGAAAACGGGAAAGATGCACCCTGGCCTCCTCATCCTTCAAGCCATGGAACTGGATAGAGGATGTAATGAGCTGAATCCAGCATGGCTTGATCTCGAAGTTGTTTGCTGGAATAGGCGGGTAGAGGATGACCGGGTGGATGTCAGCAATCCATGGAGTGTAGTAGTACTCCAAGGTGGGACCCGACGGCGGTGGATGATGATGAGCCCCATGATCCTGGGGTATGGGGTTGTTCCCCAGGACCTGATTCACCGGGCGAGCCTGCTGAGGATTCCCCTGGTGTTGATTGTACTCTCCGTCCATACTGTACTCTTCCTCAGAATCGCTGCTCAGGTGGCCGTCTATGCGCTCTTCCGTAGCCAGTCTAGCTCGCTGTTGTCTCCTGAGTTGGCGACAGGTGCGGTCAATCTCTGGATTCAACGGCAGTAAACCTCCCGACTGGCTACGGGTCATGCACTACCTGCACACACTCAAGCAAACAAACCCGTGAAGGCACAAGTGGGACAAAGCAAACAAAGCGAAACGAAAAGCTAAATTAACAGAAATCACTTTTCTTCAACAACCTAGCCGTCCCCGGCAACGGCGCCAAAAACTTGACTCACTTCTACTGTCACTCTAGGAATTGGCCAAGTGAAACCACTTCCTAAAGTGTAGTATAGCGGGTTTGGGTTTAAATGTCAACCCGGGTCCTAGATTTGATGACTACTCGGTGAATTCTTGTTATCTAGCAATGAAACTTTAATGCAAGTCTAAACTAACAAACAAGCAAAGCAAGTAAACGGTTGTTTTCAGGTTAAGAGAGGTCACCCGGATATGGTTCCCCCTAGACTGCAGTTAAGCCGGATTGCAATTACCAAGTTCAGTTTCTATGATAGTTATACTGCGGAAGGTTCTTAAACAGCCTGAAGTCTCGACTAAAGGTCTTCAGACCCTCTCAATCTGAGTCTCTAGCGGGCGACTAACCTCCACAGGAGTAAACAGATTGAGGCCCTAACGAACAAAACCTCCACTACCAAAGTAAATTCGGTACAGAATAGTGAGTTGGCTCCTCGACTAAAGTCACCAACTCCCTACCTTCAATCAAGGATGCTCTATCAACCTAGGCAGATATTCTCATTCTAGGTTAAAGCAGAAACAACAGGAATTTGATTAAGATTCATGCCATTCAATCATTCAAACCTCAATTGAATATAATCAAATCATAGAATCAATACTTGGGTTCATACAATCAAACCTAACATACAAATCTAGGGTTCTCCATACCCAGATGAATGGGAGAACTACTCCATGGAGAAAGAAGCAAAAGCAGAATCAGACGCGGAATTCATACTGTGAAGGATGGATTCCTGCTCCTGGGCGTTGATTGGCACTCCTCCAAGCTCAAAATGGCCTCCAATGGTGATGAAGATCATGCTAGGGCACTTGGAGACTCTTGTTCGTCGCTTTCTCTCTCTAGGAATCGCTCTGTCTCTCTAAAACTCGAATCCCCCCGACTTGTGGCTGGAAATTGGCTTAAAACCAGAAAATCCCGACTCACACGGGCAGGCCACACGGCCGTGTAGCTCACCCAGCGTGGCCGTGCGGCTCCAAACGCTGCGTATCGATTAGTTGAATTCGAGGCTTCTTACACGGCCAGGGTCACACGGCCGTGTAGCTCACCCAGCCTGGCCGTGTGAAGCCTCGCAGAATTCCACACGGCCAAAGTGCAACTTCACACGGCCGTTTGGAAATTATCTGTGCCCGTGTGAGGTCTCGCACAATCCCACACGGCCAAACTGGTCACTTGCACGGCCGTGCGGATTGTGGGAGTGCCCGTGTGGCTTCCTTTGTGACTTTCCTCGCACCCGATCCTCGCCCAATCGACCCCGAACTCGCTCCTAAACCTTCATTCACTTGCCAGGACCTGAAATATCACAAACAAGCACAACCTAGCGTGAAATCGGTCTAAAACACGAGAAACCATATCTCAAACGGTGTAAGAACAGGGGTGAAAACATGTGTAATTAACGGTTTATCAGTGCGATGTTCATACTCCAACTCTAGGGATGGGAGCATCTTCCAATGTTCGCTCCCCGAGACCCGCGGGAATTTTGGGGTCCAGATGAGGAGCTACGCTTTCTAGCAAATCCCCCCTATGGTGTCAAGTAAGATTAATTTACTTGCTAATTTTATTCCAAGTATGCAATTTTAGTATTTTAGTGAATTTAGTTATTTTAGTGAATTTAGATACAATCCAAGTATGCATTTTTAGTATTTTAGTGAATTTAGTGAATTAAGATACAATCCAATTATGTAATTTTAGTATTTTAGTCAATTTAGTGAATATAGATAGAGTCCAAGTATGCAACTTAGTGAATTTAGATTCATTCTATGTATGCAATTTAGTTAATTTAGTGAATTCTCACATGCATAGCAACGCATATATTCTTTTAAAATATCTTATATACGTACTGTTTCTTAATAAGGTGCATCAGAGCAAATACAAACGACCACCAGTCCGAGCACTCCTTACTATTTTATCGTGCTGAGTTTGATAAGCCTTGGTGGAACCAGGTAAAAATGTCAAATTGGATCATTTTAAATGGATTAGGTTGCAATTTGTACTAAATCCAAATCATTAATGAGTGTAGGTGACGTGGGATCCATATTCACCTCAAGTAGTCGAGATTCATCGTCTTAGACACCCCCAGGATGTAGAGACGTGCTTGGGCAAGGTGCCCTTGATCTGTTGGCACATGGTGGAGTGGCACCTGCCGGATCGAGCATTGAGGCAGTATCGGATGGAGCAACCAATTCCAGCATCCCCACCTCAAGGGTTCAAAGAGCTCCATGCCATCGACTTACGACACAAATCAAAGAATTGGATCCGCAAGCATGAGTTCTATATCAACATTTGGGAGAATAGAACGAATTGGGTTGTCCAAGGTTTACCGGAGACGAGGCCAATGGGGTACCACGATGGATACATGGTGTGGTATCGGAAATTCACACTTAGATGTGTGTCAAAGCAAGGTGTTGTGTAGGGAGCGGTGGTAAGTGTTTCCAATTCTTAATCTTCGTCATATTCTTATGCTTTTGTCCCTAGATTACATGCTTAGATTTGAGTCATGGCAATTAACTTGATTAGATTAATTTATTGCATTTTATAATTATTTGTATTAGGTTGATGGCTTGGAATATGCCAAGCACACTGTCGAGAGTGCAGCTACCATGGACGAGGGAAAGACATCTTTCCTACGAAGGCTGAGCCCCCACGGAGGAGTAAGAAAAGAGCCCAGCCAAACATTGAAAAACTTCGTCCGACTCAGCAAATACAACTGCCTGGCCCATGGCCAGATCATGAGTGGTCAACTACAATGGAAGGCGCTCCAGGATTGTCAAGTTATGCCCCGCAACAGGAATATGACATGTTTCCTCAAGGGTTCCCTCATTTCCACCATCAGCAACAGACCCCGAATTTTCAGACTCCGCCTCCTCAGCCCACATCTCAGCCCACATCTTCTGCCTACTACCACTCTTCTGGTCCATCTCAGCCATCTGTGCCTCCACCGCCTACCTATACTTCGGTCGGACGTTGGGTTAAGACTTAAGAGAAATCTACGAGCAGTCGTCCAACAGTCTCGCGAAGAAGCAGGAGGCAGAGAAGGCGGAAGAAGGGGTCGAGGTCGCCGTGGAGGACGAGGACGAGGGAGAGAAAATTAAGGAGACCAGTGAACTATCCATTTGATCTTTGTTTATTTATGTCTTGTGTGTTTTCATTAAACTATCCATGTCGTCTTATTCTCTATTGTGTGTTTTCATTAAACTATCCATTGTCAAGTTATGTCATGTGCTCTATTGTGTATTTTCATTAAACTACCATGGTTAGTTATGTCATGTTTGTTTTCGTTACACTATCCATGTCGTTTACAAATAAATGTTATACCAAGTCAAAGCACAAATCCATCATCATTACAATCACTCAACAAGATTAATACTAGAACTCCAACTTAAACACCATTATAACTAAATCACTCGAACATACAACAACCTCATGGTTGGTTCGGATTTTTGCCTGAATCTTGCTCAATAGGTGGACCTGGGCAACGCCTCTTGTCATGTCCCGGTTGTCTGCATTTTGAGCAACGCTTAGGACCTCGCCTGGCACGTTGTGATTGATCCATCTCATTATGAATCCTTTCGGTTCTAGGACGACGCTTGGTGCGCTTTAAGTGCAAGGTGGGATTATCAACTTCCCATTGTCTACATGCCAATAAGCTTCATCTGGGAGGGGGGTGAAACTGCACGAGTACGAGTTCTTGATTGCTTGTTCGGTGAAGTAAGGACTCACCAAACTGTAAGGGCTGAGGGTTATTGACTTAGATACTGCCATTGCATGTGAGCACGGGATTATTGTGTTTTGGTACTTTTGACGTGTACACTCACCGGTGCGAGTTTCTACGTGTAGAGTAACAGATTGACGATTGTGCCCACGTCTACCTCCTCCCATATACCTGTTTGAACAGCAAAAACACCTTCATTGCGGTTGAAAAGAACAACTTTGTGCTTACTTGATTTCTCCTCCTTCTTCTGCATGTCCTGTTCGACATGAAGTGCTATTGCATGACACAACACGCTCCCTCCCTATAGCTTGCTGAAGTCGATTCACAAACCACTCGTTTACCTTCCAGTACGTCATTTCCACTAGGAAAGAAACAAGCATTGCCCTAACGCCCTTGTAGACTCCATTTATGCTCTCGCCATGGTTGGTAGTTGCAATGCCGAATCTAGCCCCGTTGTCCATGTGGAATGTCCACATGTGCAGATCTTGGCCTTCTGCCCAATCTGCACTAGCCCGGTGTATCTGACGGATCGCCTTCATCTTCTGCTCGTATTTCTTTGGTTGATGTGCAACCGCTTTAAGACCACAGAATAAATAATTAAGACATGAGAAATTTCATATGAAAAGTAAACCATGAACAAGCACATAATTACATTAGTACCTGCACTCCACAATTGATCTCTTATGTCTTTCTTCTTCCCAAACTTGTGCTGGAAATTTGCAAGAAAGTGTCGAATACACCAGCGCCATGTCCACCCCCATTCGTCGGGAAAACCATTCACGGCGTGCTTAATCCCGGCATGTCGATCAGATATAATTGTAATACCCATTCTTTGTGTGACGTGGTGGTGTAGCATGTCAAAGAACCATGCCTAACTTAATTTGTTCTCCCCTTCAACTAATGCAAACGCCAAGGGGAAGATAATTAAATTTCCATCAACGCTAGTGGCAATGAGAAGAGTTCCTTTATACTTCCCAGTAAGAAATGTTCCATCTGTCAAGAACCAGTTGATCCCAATAACTCGAGTTGTTGGGAGAGGTTCAATCGTGGATCATATACCACAACACTAACACGCCCCCTCAAACGAAAGCCACTCACAAGGGCTTGAAGTTTGCACAGGTCTGAAGACAAGAATACCATGTGCTTAACAAATGGGGGTCACCGGGAATCGAACACAAGACCTCTCGATCACAGAAGGCTCTGATACCATGTCAAGAACCAGTTGATCCCAATAACTCGAGTTGTTGGGAGAGGTTCAATCGTGGATCATATACCACAACACTAACACCATCAACCTGTTAAAATTATTTATAGTTAGTATAACTATTACTTAGTAAAAAAAAGAAACACAACAAAATTGTTTATACCGTAATATACCTGGATAACTGGCATGCAGAAAGAAAAACCATCAATGCATGGCTTGAAGGTCCAGAATAGACGATGAAACATCAACTCGTTCTGTACTCGAACTTGATCCTCAGTGTATACATTGTTGTAATAGGGCACGAAAACAGTCCCGGGTTTGGACTCCTCCTTTGCGGCCATTAATCTAAGGAGTAAAGCATACGAGTCGTCCCAATCACCATATACCTCAGCCATGGCCTTCTGCTTCCCATGCCACGCCTTCTTATACTTGATCGTGTAGGAGTGTCGATCCTTCACCTCGGCCATGATAGCTTTGATTTTAATATCTGGTTGTGCCTCGATCAAGTGCTTAATTGTTCTTGCCACTTTCTTTGCTTTCAGTTGCCGGTGATCCTGGGACAGTATGTTTGAGGAGCAGTTGTGGTTGTTCTCTGCTGTCCGAATGACCCAGTCACCCTTTCTCTTCATATTTACAGCCCGCAGTTGCAACAAACAACCCTCTCCAGCATTTTTGCAAATGACATGTAGTTGTTTGGTGTCAGAATATTTTACCTTCCATTCGAAATTGGGCCGCATGGCTTCTTCGATAAAAGCATCTTAAACATCGACTTTCGAAGTGAACGCCATACCCACCTCCAAATTGGCAGTCGGATTATACACAGGCATAGGCCGAAAGTCAGGGGGATCGTTTTGACTATATAAAAATTGAGATGGAACCTCTGTGTAGTAAGGCGTTGGTGCCTCACGGAACGCCACCTCGCTCTCCTAGATATCATCTGTATCTTCATCCTCACCGACTGATCTCAACTCTTCCTCACTTTTCTCGTCGCCAGAGGCGAATGGATAGCTCGTCTCAGGAGGATCATCGTTACCAACATAACCAACCTAATCTTCTCGGTCATGTGAAGTACGCCTAGTTCGAAGGTGGTTCTCAATGTCAGCCACTCTGACCCCCAAGCAGGCCATTGATCACCGTCGGGCTCAATGAATGGGGCAGTCTCAGCATTTTGCGGGTATTCTTCCCACCCAACACCTCCTGCATAATTACCTCCTCCGTAGTTGCTTGGACCTCCACCCTAGTCGTAGCCTCCTGCAGAACTACCTCCTCCAATGTTGCTTGAACTACCACCCCAGCCGTACCCTCCTACAAAACCATCATCACAAGAATATTGGTGAAAATGAGTTTCACCGACCGGCTCGGTCTCGACATACACTTCTGCTAGCCGCATCCCGTTGTCAGATAGGAACTGTATCATCATGTTCACCGCGTCATCATCATTTATGACAACTTCTTCGTACATAACTCCGCCAGCACTCATGTTTGGATACCGGTAAGTAATTTGACCAACTCTCCTTTGCCCATCCATACAAGTCCTTTCTGCACAAATGTCATGTAGTTCTTGCCACGTGAATCTCGACTCAATTTTTAGCATAGTGGTTCGCCAATTTCATAGTCGATCCCAAAGTCCGAGTTTGTTACTCGACCATTCCACCGAATAATAGGCTGAAAATTCTTAAATTTACCCATGTTTGCAAATTACAATATGTAACTATTAGCTTAACTCAAATAAGATTACTATAGTATAATTAGTACATTAGGGATACAAAAATAATATCATCCAAACCCATTAACAACCACAACTAACTGATCTATCATGAGAAAACTATCCAAATTCATCTAAATTCATAACTAACCAACATCAATCATACCATAATTCATCTAAATATCTCTAACATAACATATTTGCCAATAACCGAAATTCATTAAATACAGACATATAATTACTAATACATCAACATGTAAACAATACATAATTATAACATACCGAATCCCGGTGAGTTTCTTGTTGCTGTAAGCCAACTGAGAAAAGGACCAAAAAGGCACTAATTTCGTACTGAATTGCTGTAAGGCAGCATGAGAAATCTGAGGGCTGGGTTTATATAGGAATTTTTGGGGCCTAATCACCGCGCTTGACAATAGCGGTGAACCATCACTGCTTTTGACCAAGACGGTGAATTCTAGGTCGCTGTTACCTAACTTCCAACCTACCAGGGTTGTAAAACGTGGGAAAAATCCCCATTTTGGACGACTGCGGTGAAGGGTTCACCATTTTGGACGACAGCGGTGAAGGGTTCACCGTTTTAAACAAAGGCGGTGATTAGGGGTGAACAAATACACCCACAAACCGATCCACCCGTCCAACCCGACCCAACCCACCCATATTTATTGCTATAACTAAGGTTTTGGGTTGGGTGAGGGTTTTCTTTATACAACCCGCCTCTTTTGGGTTGGGTTTGAATTTTGGATTACACAACCCGTAGAACCCGATCCAACCCGTGTTCCAACTATTGACATGAGTTTGTATCCAAAAAATATTTATGTCGTATATAGTAATATTTATGAGAAAATTAAGATATTTCGCTATGTTTTTCTCACACGGTCTCTCTAATCTAATGCATTCTTTGGGTTAAAGTTTAGATATAGATTTAATATAGCTATGATTCACGTAATCCTTTTTCTTATATACAATTTTAATAGAATAACATATTATGGGTGCGTTCGTTTGTAATATTTTTAGCCTATTTCAACAAATGTCATGAAAAAAATAGATATATGTTGAAGTAAATCACATTTTATTAAAATTTAAACAACATTTTTGAATTTTGATACATTTCACCTCCGTTTATTCGTTTGAAATTTTAATTAGTTATAAAATATTTTTATGATGTAGACTAATTACATATTTTGTGTTGGGTTGGGTTTTTACTTAAAAATATTGTCAACCCGACCCAACCCAATTAGAAACAAACCGTAGGGGTTTAATTTTTTTGTGTGGGTTTGGGTTTAATATTTTCCAAACCGTAGTTCATGGATCGGGTGATTAAAATGGCTAAACCCGGACCACCCGACCCATGTACACCCCTAGCGGTGATAGTTTCCCCGCCTTTGTCAAAAGCGGTGAACCCTTAACCGTTTTTGTCAACAAAGGTGATGCAATTCACTGTCTTGGTCCGCACCGGTGATGCCCAAACTGCTGTATTTTGAGAAATATTTTCATAAGTACTGTATTTTGGGAATTTTTTTTACTATCTAGTGTATTCAGGAATTTTTTCATATATATATAGCTCTCTACTAAGCTCAACCCTAGCTCTACTCCTACATAATATTTTACTTATGTCAATTACATTAATAGCCTCCCCAAATTGACGGACAGTGCACACCATCAATTCGACATAAGGAATTAAAGAAACCAATGTCAAGATTGCTTTAGTTACATGCAACAATCTGATATTCAGAAGATATGCAATAGAGCTTGAGACATCCATCAACAACAAGTTCCTAGATGTAATGCTTATATACTTCAATGTGCTTCGTATGATCATGTAAAATAGGGTTATTTGCTATATGAATATCACTTGTATTATCGTCATAAAGGCGCATAGGTAGAGATAGGAAACACAATTTCCTCAAATAAGCGCCAAAGCCAGACTAACTTCGCACTTACATCTGACATAGACCTATATTCCGTCTCCGAAGACTTTGACACCTTATCTTGCTTACGACAATGCCAAGATATGAAGGCACCACCAATCTTCACACACCAACTAGAAGTAGAACATCGCGTATCAACGCAACCCATAAAATCAACATCAACATAAGCTTCTAGAACCGGCGCACCACGCGAGGGAAGAAAGAGACCCAAATCTCGTGTAGACTGAAGATACCACAAAATGCCACAATGTGAAGGTGGGTAGTGTGAGGAGCTGACATATATTGACCAAAGATTTGGATGACATATGCAAGATCTGGATGACAAAATGCCACTACATGTATGTAGACTGTAGTAGGTACCATTGTGAAACAACTCACCATAATAACGACTAAGCTTCAAATTTTGTTCCATCAGTGTGGAGGATGGAAGACAAGTGGAAAACTGAGACTGTTTTAATAAGTCTCCAATATACTTTCTTTGGGTGAGAGAAATGCTAGTGACATTAGGTTGAACTTTAGCACCAAAAAGTAAGCCAACTCACTAAGGTCCTTGATGTTAAACGACAAGCGAGGTGAGGTAGTCAAACCCCGAATGCCCTTGACATCGCTAATAGTAACAATCATATCATCTACATAGATTAAGCGAAGAATAGTGCCATGGACAGTACATCGAAGCAAAAGAGAAGGATCACATGTACTCTGAGTAAAACCAGTGTGGCGTACAATCTGATAAAATTTCTCAAACCATGTGTGTGACACCTATTTTAGACCATATAATGAGTGGCGAAGGAGACATACCATAGAGGAGTATCCGTTTCCCTCCTTTTCCTGCTAGGATTGGAAATCCTGTATTTTACTTATCCATACGATTGAGTCCCTGGGTTTCAGAAATAGTGTAAAAAGAAGTGCTTCGAATCATTGCTATTTGACTCGGACCTGTTCTAAAAAAGCCGAGGCATTTCGAATTGTTTGTTGACACGGACAAAGTCCATAAACAAGGAACTACCCTGCAAATAGCAAGGAGGACATTCCATAAACACTGTTTCCTTCAAATCCCCACGTTAAAAGAATTTTTAACATCCAAGTGTCGTAAAGGCCACTCTCAAAGAGAGTTGACTACTAAAATATTACAAATCGTTTGCATGCGAATCCATCGAAAAAAGTTATTTGTAGTAAATGTCAAACTCATGACTGAATCCTTGGGCAATGAGGTGCGCCTTATATCAGCCTAAGAAACTATTCAGATGAAGCTTAATGGTGAAAACCCATCAGGAGGTCGAGGAACTAATCTCCCTATAACATACATCCATATTTAAATTAAATACCATATTACAAACAAAAAGATAAATAATCATATTTAAAGGCAACATTTACCATCAATATCCAAAGGTTTATACTTGAATCCAATGAATAACATCAACATCTAAATGTTCATACTTGAATCCAACAAATTTCTTTCTTTTTGTTAAATAATTTCACCAAAACAACATCATTTATTTAGCGATAGAAAATTAATCATTCTAGTTTGACCACTCACCCTTTTGACAAAATTTTACTAGTTTTGACTACTACGTCGTATCAATGATCTTCCAACCGATTTTTTTCATTACTGATTGAACCCGGTTGTGTTGGCCGACATATTAGTGGTTTGACAACCATGATTTATCATCTTAAGGAGTGATCTAATGTTAAAAAAAGAGCTTTATGGATGACAATGAGTCAGATCGGGAACATATAATGACTATCCATTACATATCATAACTAGTTTGAGTTTTATCCATACTCATGCTCATACAAGATTCGGGTTGTAAATTAAAAGCTTGCTCATGTCTGATAAGATATTGATTATCCAAGGATATCCACGAATAATAATTTTCCTTTGTCTTTTCGACTATTTTGTTACAAATCATAAGTATATTAACAATTTGCAAGTGAAATATTATAAATAATAATTCACCAATACTAAGAGAAATAATAAAAATGAACATTAGCTCGTAATACAAATATACTAGGAATACCAAATATGTTCAAATAAAAAATGACTGATTTGTAAAAAGTGTTGAATAAACATGTATAATTGGACAAATTTGGGTTGGATATTATTAATAAAAACATCATACCCGCCTCTTACCCATGATATCCGGGCTCAAATTTTACCTGTGTACGATTATTTTAATTAGTTCGCTTTTTATCATATCCAATCGAATTCAAGTCGGTATCGTAATTATGAATAATTTTGTCATCCTTGCTCCCCGTAATTCGACGTCTTTATGGGCTCGTCGTTACTATAATTGGGACGATTTAAAGTCATCTATCTATCTATTTATATCTATATCTATATCTATATCTATATCTATATCTATCTATATCTATCTATATCTATATCTATATCTATATATTATGGCAATTCAAAAGTAAATTCTTGCCACATAAGCACTTGGAGAATTTACAAGTTGCCAAGGTGGACAAATTTTGTACTAACAAAAAAATATATTATTGATCTATTTATGAAACTTTCTCTCTCTTCTTTTAGTATTTATACCAGTGTTATTAAAGCTGAGCCGAGCCGCTCGGCCCGACCGGTAAAACCGCCACCCGGTCATAAAATTGGCTCGAAACAGTCTAAAAGGCGCTCCGGTTTTATGTAGCGGTTGGCGAGCGGCCGAGGCGGTTAACCGTTCGAGCCGATTGAGCCGTTGGTCCGGTTTTTGCCATTCAGCCACTAAATTTAATTAAAAAAATTGCAGAAAATTGAAATAAACCAAAAACGTAGGGCTCTCAAACTGAATCTTTATTTCCATTTCACAATTTCGTAGGAAAGAGATGAGCTCTGATTAATAAATGTCCACTATTTATACTGATAACGTTTATTAGGTACCGGTTCTCTAACGATTTTTAAACGGTCTAATGACGGTTGGACCACTAAAGTGCGAGCCGTTCGCATTACCGGGTCATGCTCCGCTTCGGTTATGACAACATTGATTTATACTCATTTTTACTGAACATTAATAATAAGTTACATTTTGATGAGAATGTAAAAAAATGCATAAATAATAATATTTTTTAATTAAACAAAATCTAAGGATGGAAACAGAGAATGACATATATCATGTTTGCTTAAATAATAAAAATATATGATTAATTCTTATCAAATAAATTACCTACTCAATTTAACCAAAACTTAATAATAATTTACGTTTTGATAATAATAAAAATATATGATTAATTCTTATCAAATAAATTACCTACTCAATTTAACCAAAACTTAATAATAATTTACGTTTTGTTAAATAAATTTAAGGAACTATAAACATAAATAATAATATATTTGTCTATTAAATAAAATATAATGATAGAAAGAGATATAACAATTGTTTGACAATCAATCCACTTTGAAAAATGAACTATATAACGTTATATATTAAACATTCTCTTCTTTATGATATATATGTCTACCAAATAAAATAATTTTTATATAAAATAATTTTTATATAGAAAAGATCATATTATAAAAATTATATAGCAATAAATTATTTCTCAAAACATTTCTATTCATTCTTATTAAGTGAAAACATATATTCATGTTTTACCTGAAATTTCTCAAATGAAGAGTAATCAAATGTACAATATTTTATATTTGTTTTAAGTTTACATTAAAATATTTTCTATATATCATTTTGGTTGAGCAAGCTCAATTGAGGTACCCACATAAATTGTTAAGCGTCACAAAGTTTACTCCTCATCCTCCCCCATCACCCATGGCGAATGGTGCTAGTACTTCAGTTGCAGCTGCTGCAGCGCCTGTGATGAATGGAACCATGTCTAGCTTGCACAATCCGCCCACCACCGATGCCATCCTTACCAGTAACTCAAAGGCAAAGGTAAAAATAGTAAATCTAAGGCTGAGGCGAAGAACAAGTCTGCCAAAACTCCGACTCTGAAGAAAAACAACAGTCGTAAGGTCGGCGAGAAAAGCAAGAGTGCAGGAGGAAATGGTGACGGTGGAGCTAGTAACAGTTTGGATAGTTGGAGTTTGGGTCTGATGTGGAATGCTCCTAAAAAGCAAGGAACAAGATCTATTAGAACTAATCCAGCGTTATTCGCTGGTCTATGCCGATGTTAGCACTCTCCGTGGCTAACGCGGCGACGCGTATGATTATTGGGACCCAGAAAGCGATTCGGCTATTGACAAACATCAGCCTCCAGACGGAATATGTGAGCTGCTCTACTTCTCCGGTATTGCTATCCGGCTGAGTCACGTAAGATCACCACCACTGCTCAATCTCAATAACATCAAGTCCTTGCCGGTAAAACCAGTAGGCCTCCCTTGCCGGCAACTGGCCTCGTCAGGCAGAAAGTCTCCCATGAGACGTTACAAATGAGTCATTTATGTGACCTCGATTTAAATTCTTATTTTGAGATGGAAAAATACATCTTTATGGCACTTTATGATTTTTAATGGTCGGTTCAAATATCATTTTTTAGATGGTAAGAATATCAGAATATTATAACATCATCTATGGTCTGTATCGAATTCAATGTGGAAGAAACATTTTAGAAAGCCCATTATTGAGCTCTTAACCTATTTCTGTGAAAAAACTTTTTGAAATGCAATCTGACAGTTTGATTTAGAATAAGAAACGGGACTAAGTACAGAGATTAGAGCCACTAAAACAGGCTCCCACTATCCTGAAAAGTAGCTAACAAACTACCCACTAACACACTAGCTGACTTGCAGTCTAAGACACGAAAGGAAACTCCTCCCAAACAGACTCGATGACACACAGACTAAAACGACAGAGTAGTGACACAACCAAAACGACACAGCAACACTTGAATTTATTCAAACTTCAACTCGCGCCAAAAGCTCCAGTCTTCAGTTCATCTTCAGTTCATCTTCTAACATCCTCCCCTGAACTGAAGACTCTCCCTGACCTTCAGTTCATCACTCCATTGCTCCAGCAAACACCTCTTCATCACACATTCCAAGCTTGCTTCTCAATGCCTCGAAAGTTTCCAATTTCAGTGGCTTGGTCATAATATCTGCAACCTGTTCATGCGTTCCACAGTGCTCCAGCTCAATCACTCCTTCCTTAGCCAGATCCCTTAGGAAGTGAAAACGTACGTCAATGTGCTTACTTCGTCCATGAAGCACAGGATTCTTGGACAGCTTTATTGTCGAGCTGTTGTCACATAGAATCTTGGTGCTACCTCTCACACAGCCACTCCAACCAATCATCTCCAGAATCCTTCTAAGCCACACACATTGAGTAGAACAGAATGAAGCTGCCACAAATTCTGCTTCTGTTGTGGATAGTGTAACAATAGGCTGTTTCTTCGAGGCCCACGAAATCACTCCATTAGCCAGGAAGAAGGTGTAGCCACTTGTGCTCTTTCTGTCATCCAAATCCCCTGCATAGTCACTGTCAGTATATCCCAACAGTGGCTCTTCTTCCTTCATTGCCTTGTACCAAATACCATAAGCCATAGTTCCCTTAAGGTATCGCAATACCCTTTTCGCAGCAAGCATGTGTTGTCGCATTGGTGACTCCATGAACCTGCTAAGAGTACAAACAATATACATGATGTCTGGTCTGGTGACTGTTACATATAACAGGCTCCCTATAAGCTGTTTGTACTCAGTAGAGTTCACTGAGATTCCATCTCCAGCTTTGGTGAATTTCATTCCAGGAGAGACAGGATTTTTCACAAAATTGCAGCTGGCCAACTGAAACTTCTCAAGCATATCCCTTATGTACTTCTTTTGACAGATAAACACCCCAGCAACACTCTGATGCACTTCCACTCCCAAGAAATATTTCATCTTTCCCAAGTCAGACATTTCAAACTCAGCCTCCATTGACCTTTTAAACTCAGCTATGCACTTAGGATCTGTACTTGTGTATAACAAGTCATCAACATAGAGACTGACAATGAGAACACCTGCATCAGACTTCTTTATGAACAATGTGTGCTCATAGCTGCACCTTTCAAAACCTGACTTGAGGAAATAAGACTCAATTCTACTGTACCAAGCCCTGGGGGCTTGTTTCAGACCATACAGGGCTTTGTGAAGTCTATAAACCTTGCTCTCCTCCCCAGCAACCACAAAACCAGGTGGTTGCTCAACATAGACTTCCTCAGAGAGCTCACCATTGAGGAATGCACTCTTCACATCAAGCTGGTATATAGGAAGAGCATTCTGAGCAGCAAAAGCTAGATTGTTCGAATGGTATCCCACCTGGCTACTGGGGCAAAGACCTCAGTATAGTCAATACCAGGTTGCTGAGAATACCCTTTAGCAACCAATCTAGCCTTGCTTTTGTCCACAGAGTCATCTTCTTTCAACTTAGTCTTATAGACCCACTTGACACCAATAGGAGTGATGTGTGGAGGTCTATCAGTTAGTGTCCATGTCTTGTTTCTTTCAATAGCAGTAAACTCCTGAGTCATTGCCTCATTCCACCTTGATTCCAAAGCTGCTTCTTCATATGTTTGAGGGTCATTGGATACTGCCATCATGGCTTGCCAGTCTGTGGATGCAAAACCACAGTCATACACAGACAAGTGACTTGGTGGTTTTCTCACTCGAGGGCCCAGGTCCCTACTTGGCAAGCCTAACACATCAGTATTGATGTCATTAGTATCTTCATAAGACTCAGTCCCTGTAGAAGTAGCTAGGGGAGTTTTTGGACTAGGTGGTTGTTCATCTGCTGAAGCTTCTGTGGGAACAGGTTCAAATTCTGAGTCTGAATCTTCCCACAGATCATCACTTCCTTCCCACACCAGTTGAGTTTGATCAGATGCAGCCTCTGAATCCCAGTTCCAGCCTTTGCTTTCATCAAAAACAACATCCCTACTTGTGACAACCTTCTTGGTGGCAGGATTGTACAGCCTGTAGGCTTTAGATTCAGTGGAAACTCCCAGAAAGTAGCATTGACTAATTTTATCCTCCAGTTTTCTTCTTTGCTGGTCAAGGACATGAACATGAGCCACACAGCCAAAGATTCTGAAGTGTGACACAGAGGGTGGTTTTCCAGTCCACAGTTCTTGGGGAGTTATGCCTTGATTGGCCACAGTTGGACTTCTGTTGTGAATGTGAGTTGCCCATGTAACTGCTTCAGGCCAGAAAGGTGAAGGAACTTTTGTATCTCTTAACATGCACCTTACCATGTTCATAATTGTCCTATTCTTCCTCTCAGCTACCCCATTCTGTTGGGGAGTGAGAGCAGCAGTCAACTGCCTTTGAATACCAGTTTCATCACACAGTCCTTCGAATTCATTCAGCATGAATTCCCCTCCCCTGTTTGTTCGAAGACAAACTATAGGTAAACCTGTTTCCTTTTCCAGTTGAACCTTAAACTTTTTAAACAGACTCAATGTCTCTGACTTGGCTGTCAAGAAATAAACCCAAAGCTTTCTGCTATAATCATCAGTCAAAGTGAATATGTATCTTTTACCTCCATTTGACACTGGTGTAAGAGGACCACAAAGGTCTGCATGAAGGAGTTGCAGCCTTTGTGAAGCCCTCCAAGGACTCTTCTTAGGAAAAGGTTGCCTGGTTTGCTTGCCCACCAAACACACAGAGCATACTCCAGTCTCTCCATTCAACTGAGGAAGACCTGCCACTAGCCCTTTCTTGCTTAACATATGCAGACTCTGGTTGTTGAGATGACCAAACCTCCTATGCCACAGTGACACAGGAGAGTCTCTTGAACCAGAAGTCTGTAAGCATTGAATGCTTGATTGATCAGATACTGGATTGGCAGTGGCATGCAGTACAAACATCTTGTTTGATTTCATTTCAGTTTCAAACAGCAACCCCTTCTCCTCATGAAAAATCTTACAACTACCATGCTTAATCAGGAAAGCCAGCCCCTTCTCCTGCCATTGCCCCATACTTAGAAGATTTGACTTTAAAGCTGGAACATAAAACACATCTTGAATGGTAATGGGAAGCTGATTAACAGTAAGTTTCACTGTTCCCTTTCCTGCAACTTCAAGTCTGGTGTTGTTACCTAGCCTTACAGTACATGCTGCACTGGTATTAAGATTAGTAAACCATTTCTTGTTGCCAGTCATATGGTTGCTGCATCCTGAATCAAGAAACCACCAGTCAGCATTAACTTCTTCACAGACTTCCTCCACTGAGGCCATTAGCAGCATATCATCTTTAAGATCACCAAAAGACTTGTCCTGCACATAACTGGTATAGTGTGCCTGATGATCCCTGTACCACTCAGGGCACTCATTTCTGTAGTGCCCTAACTTATGGCACTTAAAGCACTCAACTGAGTCCTTGTTCCAGCCCCTGCCACTCCTTCCTCTACCTCTGCTTGAAAAGAATCCTCTTCCCTGACCTCGTCCTCCCCTACCACCATACTCATGAGTGGTCCTAAGGGCCTGCTCCTCATCAGAAGCCCCTCTTTTAGCAAACTTCTGTTCATGCACTACTAGTGAACTCTGCAATCCATCAACAGTCAACTGATCAATGTCATTTGACTCTTCAATAGAACATACCACATAGTTGAACCTTTCTGTTAGAGTCCTCAAGATCTTTTCAACGATCTTTCCATCAGACATCTCCTCTCCACAGTTCCTCATATCATTAGCAACTGTCATGACACGATTGAAATAAGCAGACACAGTCTCTCCATCCCTCATTTCCAGCACTTCAAATGTCCTCCTGAGAGCTTGTAATTGAGCCTTTTGGACCCTAGCACTATCCTGACATTTGAGTTTCATGGAGTCCCAGAGTTCTTTGGCAGTAGCTTTCTTGGTAATAGTCTTCAGAATAGATTTATCAATAGAATTAAATAAATAATTCTTAGCTTTCAGATCCTTCAACCTCATGTCATCCAGAGTCTTGGATTCTGCAGCAGACAGTGTAGCACCCACAGCAGGCTCCTGGAACCCTTCATGTACCACGTTCCAATACTCTTTAGAGCGGAGGAGGTTCTCCATCAACATGCTCCAATGCTCATAGTCGCCATCGAACTTGGGAAGACCCACTTGGGCAAAGCTGGCATCACTCATGTTTCTGCTTCTGATTGCAGAAACCTCTCTAAAAGTTTGAACGAATCGCTCACCCAGATTGAAGAACACCTCTCCAACTCTCTCGTGTTTCCCAAACCCACACTGCACCTCAACAGCAGTATCTCAGTCACTCAGCAGCTTGACAGCCTTGAACTCACTCTCTTACTTTGGCTTGAAAGCACTCTCTTTGGTTACAGTTTGCAAGAGCTCTGATACCAAATGTGAAAAAACTCTTTGAAATGCAATCTGACAGTTTGATTTAGAATAAGAAACGGGACTAAGTACAGAGATTAGAGCCACTAAAACAGGCTCCCACTATCCTGAAAAGTAGCTAACAAACTACCCACTAACACACTAGCTGACTTGCAGTCTAAGACACGAAAGGAAACTCCTCCCAAACAGACTCGATGACACACAGACTAAAACGAAAGAGTAGTGACACAACCAAAACGACACAGCAACACTTGAATTTATTCAAACTTCAACTCGCGCCAAAAGCTCCAGTCTTCAGTTCATCTTCAGTTCATCTTCTAACAATTTCCCCATTAACTACGTCCTAAGCCTTAAGTAGGGTAAATAAAGGGCACATTGAAGCGTTCTTTCAGTGGCCCTGTAGGATTTTTAATAGCCTGCTGTAACTCCCAATTTGGGGAGGAGAGGAATATTAACAACCTATTTAGTATTTGGTGAAATCTTAATCCTATTAATCCCCTTGAATTATCGATTTTTCTGGGAAGGAAGGCATTAATTGTCCAAAACAGTTTGTGTAAACGGGCAATACCACCACATGGATTTTTGATAAATTTGTAATACTACCATTAATTCAAATTAATTGGTTTGAAGTTTTATTTGACCAAGTTTTTTTTTTACCAAGGGTTTGAAGTTAAAAGACACTCCTATAATAAATAACATTGTAAGAGATATTGTTCTTTTAGTTTGGAAAAAATTAGTCGGTGATAGCGGGTTTGGTTTGATGACGAGTCTGATAAAGAAGTATGTAGCCATTGGAGGTTCAAGCTGAATACTAAAGCCCGCATATGGCTGAAAACGGTGACATCGTCGAATTGTTCCTGCCGATCGGAGCTTGAGAGGCAATTTTATGCCGCCCATAACAATTTCAGTCTAAATCACACTCCCATGCATTTACTAGCAAATTCAAGCTATAAAGTTAATGATGATGTCATTTTCCTAATGGGGTGGGAGTTAAGAGCGTTAACTTTTCATAAATGGCCATAGAAAAGCTTTAATCTTCAATTCTTGGTACACTGCCTCAAGTCCGGCTTCGGTTCCAAGTTATCATGCCAGCAATAATATAATATAATGTTATACTAAAAGACATGGCCATCCAGGCTCCTCCAAAGCAAAGATTCTTAAGCTGGTCGTATCTTAATCGATGCCATGTTTATTGGAAGTTCCAAAAAAGTCATTCTTTCTAAAGTGGTAGCCCTACAAATTCGTTCTCACAGTCAAATCGAGTCATCACTTAGCTCTGAAAATAACATTGACATCAAGCCGAAAACCGATAGTACATATCATCGACCCTCCTATTTGGAAAAAGACTTGGAATCTCCAAGTCTCGCCTAAGCTCAAACTCTTCATATGGCAATGCCTCAAAGTCATACTTCCCACAGTAGCGGCCCTTCAAACTCGTGGAGTAAACTGCCTTAACCGATGCCCCGCCTGCTGGAGACATCGAGAAAGCATTGAACATTTATTCTTCAGATGCCCCCTAGCCATCAGATTGTTGACTTTAGTGGGATTGAGCAACTTTATTGAGACCGCCCAGACTGTTATCTTTAGTCTATGGTGGCGACATGTCATGGTCTCTGAGACCTCCCCATTCCACATTCTCCAATGCGTCTGTTTACTTTGGAGAATCTGGAAGTCTATAAATAAAGTGACCTTCGATTTTTACCAACCTCATGTCCGTTCCCTAGCCAGACAGTTCTACAACCAGGTCCTCGAAGTCTCCAATCTTCTCCTTCCTCCTCCACCCCGCAGCTCTCTTCCCCCAAACCATCCTGCCTCCTCTTGGGTCCCATCGCCAGAAGACTTTTTGAAGATCAACTTCGATGCTGCTGTTTGTGCCACCGGGTGTTCGTCTGGGCTTGTTATCCGTGGGTTAGACGGGCATGTGGTGTTGGCGTTCGAGCTGCAGCATCAAGGAATAGTCAATCCTTACCTGGTAGAGCTTCTAGCCTTTAGAGACGCTATCTCCATCGTAGCCTCAAGATCCTTGACCCACGTGATAGTCGACGGTGATTCCGAAGTGGTTGTCAATCAAGTCCGTCAAGGCGTCATAGAAGACTCGATTGGTGGTCCAGTGTTACGAGAGTGTCATCAGATCCTTAGCTCTTTGTCTGTTTGTATAGAGTTTAGGGCGGTACCTAGGTCCGCCAACAGTGTTGCCCATAGAGTGGCGCGTAAAGCACTACTTTTGTCTCGTTTAGAGCTAGAATCTTTTGATTTTTTTGGGGTGGCTTCTTTAGAGTCTGTTAGGGGTCCTGGGTAGAATTGTAAGTTTAACTATTATCCTTCATTGATATCACTCAGAAATAAAAAAAAAAAAGCTCAATTGAGGTCATAAATCATATGCTAATAAATTTTCCTTTTAGATTTAGAGTTATTGTCGATGATTATACATCAAAGTTTTCAAAATGACTTAAGTATAATTCTTGACAAATTTTGGCTGATCATTTTCTTAACAACAACTATTTTGATTGATGCATCAATCGTGTTCATGAATGAGGACTTTGAAAGATATAATGAGTTGAGTTTTATTGAAGTATGTTGTTTTTACAATTCGTATATGTTGTTATTAGCTATAAAAGTACACTATTGTTGTTTGAAGGGGTATGTAGGTCTCTACAAAATATAAATTGTATTAATATGCATTTTAGTTTGTTGAAAATATCGTGTTAATAAATTAGTGACAACTGATATTTCTATTTTTAGTTGGTTTTGCTATAAAATTTTAAAGATAAATTAAACGAATAGGCAGAAGATTGATGATGTGGATGTCAATCTGTTTCCTCATTCTTCCAAAATTGCACAGGTAACTGATAGTGCACGATGTTCGTGGGATTTAGAGTGCAATATTATGCATTATCATACAACAACATACGAGAAGGAAGAAAAAAATGACAAGCTCTTTGCTTATTTTTGTATTAGTTGAAACATATTTGCTTATTTAATTTTTTTAACTTCTTTGTCACTATTGTGTGCTAAGAAATTAATAATCTCTTATGTTTATATCCTAAATTGTGGGTTCGATACAAACTTATAAATCAATAAAGAAAGGTCTACCAAGAGCTCATTTAATAAAATTAAATTTTCATAAATAAACGAAAGATATAAAAGTGTGTAACAATACCTAAAATCAAGTAAATGAGATTAAAAATTCAATGTATATAGTTTAACATACATAAAGCATAATATAACATATTAGAATGAAAAATAAAACACCAATACGAATGCGTCGCCCAACGGGCGGGTAAAAAGCTAGTGCCAGTTAATAGCGAAAAAGTCGTTAGCAGATACTAACTGATATCCAAAATACATGAACTAGTATCCAAGTACTAAAGTATCTAGAGAGCACAGACTAGTATTCAAGGTTTGCTAACTGATATCCACCATGAATCAACTATTATCCCGAATTCACAAACTAATATCCATATAGAACATAATTAGTATCCATACAACTCATAATTAGTATCCAGATAACACATAAGAATATCCAGATAACCTACAAGAGTAATCATATTGAATACTAGTTAGTTGATTGTGGATATTAGTTGATATCTGCTATCTGGATACCAGTTTGTGATGTTTTGAATACTAGTCTGTATTATCTAGATACTTTAGTAAAATCAGCAGACTTGGATACTAATTCATACATTTTAGATATTAGTTAGTATATACTAACAACTTATGCTGTTAGCAGAATAACTAGGCTGAGTTAATGGTAGACGACGTGCAGCCAGAACAGAGCAGCTGCGTAGTCTACGGAGCAGAGTAGCGGCAACTGGCACCAGTGATGACCGAGGAATCCACTTTACACGATTAAATTGTCTGCTAGGTAACTCCATAACCCAGGGAAAAAACGAGTTCCATTTACTGACAGTCATCAATTTTGGTTGCAACTGATTTATTTGGTTTCGGAACTGGTGAATAACTAGAGGCTTCTGAATCCTTCTTCTCCGGCGAATTGTGTTAGATTGTAGATTTGGTTATGAAAGCTCCATCAGGGACTTCTTGAATTTACTGCACTGAAGTAAGCTCATCGGATTTTGAGGGTTTTGGTCAACAATCTGGTTCCGTCAAATTGTATGCCAGGTGTTCGATGAAAGGTTTATCTGCATAAATTCGTGGAGGAAACTGGGTATTCTCGATTGAGTGCTGTGACGAAGACGAGCTTGTGGCAGAATCTTCTTGGAGATTCAAATAGTTACATAAGCTGGCATAAATCTTACCGGACACAAGGTGACTGGCAGAAGCTGCGGTCTATGATTCTAAAGAGAGTCGAGGATCGAGCTGGTGAGTATCGGGTGAAAGCAATCATCCCTTTAGCAAAAGAGGTGTTTGATGCTAGGAAGAGGGTTATTCCTGGCGTCTCTGTGCTAATGAAAGTTGTCCCAGTCGTCGCGTGAGAGTTCTGTCCTGAAGTTTTTGTTGGAAAGAAAGGCATCCGATTGAGACCTGTAAAGGGTACAAGCGCATTGGGAAGAAGTTCATGAATGGATTCCTGGTAGTTTGAATGATATACTCGTTCCAATCGAGTCATACCACTTACCCAACATGTCACCAAAGATTATTAAACATGCCCAAAGGTTCAATTTCGATCGTTTCCCTGCTGTGATTGGGCTGTGCTGTCAGGCTGGTGCTGAATCAGATCAGCATAACCCACAACAAGACCATGGTGTCGATGACAGTGCAGCGTCTTTGGCACCCGAGGATGTAAAATTTCTCGCTAACGGGACTCTCAAGGTGTGGGAGACACTTAGGTCAGGTGTAGAGAAGTTGTTGCTGGATTATCCGGCTAAAGTTTGCAAGCATTGCTCAGAATCTCATGTTGGTGCATCAGGGCATAAAGCTCGACATTGTGGAGTGTTTAAGTACGAAAGCTGGCGTGGAACACACTTTTGGGAGAAGGCAGGTGTCGATGATTTGGTGCCCCAGAAAGTTGTGTGGAGTCGGCGACCTCAAGATCCATCAGTTCTATGTGACGAAGGGCGAGACTTTTATGGCCACGAGCCATCGTTGGTTGATCTGTGTGCTAAAGCTGACGCCATTGTCCCAACGAAATACTTCTGTATGATGAAAGTTCAAGGTCTCTCTCCTCGTCGTGCGTGAGCATTGAAGAAGATTAACCTAGTGGTTGTTAGAAACAAAGATTTCCAACGGTTTGAATTGGGGAAACTAGACTGATCAACTAGGGATTGATCATTTTTTTTTACAATTAATCCAACTTTTATTCCACTTCCGAAAAAACGTAGGCAAATTACAATCGTAAAAAAGATCAAAAATTAAATCAAGAATATTAATCCAGTCCTCAGGCAGATTAGATCTCGCTTTTGATCGTGCCACCCAATCCCTCTGACATTCAATGCTAGAGGCACCTCTTTGACTTTAATAACATGATTTGTCCTGAGGATATTGATCATGAACCAATCCATGTTGCACAGCGCCATGGCCATCCTGATTTTCCTTTACCCAGTGCTTTCACCAGCACCTGACAGTCAAATTGGACAATGCATTCTGATCCATATTCTTGTGCTAATTTTAAACCTTCTAAGAGAGCTTTTGCTTTCGCTTCAATCGGGGTGGAACAAAGAAGAGTCTCAGCTCGCCCATCACACACTTGTCCATGGTGGTTAACCGCAACAACACCATAAGCCACCGGCTGGGAGTCGCTAATGAACGACCCATCACAGTGAATCTCCATAAGATGATTACTTGGCGGGGGAGTCGTAGTGGAATGGGTTCCCCTGAGCTGAGTCGAAGAGGCAGGGTTAGGGGGAATAGGCCTCGGACAAGACATCCATTCAGTAAGTTCTCTAGAAGTTTGCAGACCGACGTTAGGGGGCCAGGGAACTCTATTCTTGAAAGTGCAATCATTCCTTGCCTTCCAAATATTCCAGCAAAGGAAAACGATATGGATAAAGGATTCTTGAGAAATGACCTCCTTAATAGCACAAATCCACTCAAAGAAAGAAGACTCCCGGGGAGGGAAGAAGAGAAAGTAATTAGTGGGAAGAAGAAAGAGAGAGAACTTGGAAGAGAAGAAGGGGACGCAGAGAGGAAAGAGAGAGAAGGGGATTATGGTTGAGAATTGTGTTCTGTAATTGCCTGCCTCTAATATTACCGATTACAGAATATATATTCCCACTAATTACTTTCTCTTACTCCACTAATTCGACTTATCAAAAGACCCCTTACTTATCACCAAATCCCCCAAATAGTACTAATTCTTAAACAATGGTAAATAATCCGAAAGCAATGAAATGAAAATTAATTATGTTTCTAACATCCCCGCCTCCTTGAGAACAACCTTGTCCTCAAGGTTGAAGCTACTACTGCAACGGCATCTTGTCCTCTGCGGCTTCACTTCTGCCTCGTCTTCCTAGCGCTCCACCAAGAACATCAGATCAAGCTTCCCGCACTTGTGACCGAAAGTGAACCTCTCATCGCAGTTAAAGCACTTCCCTTCCCACCTCTTCTGCTCGATCTCCGCAGGGGACAACCTGGTAAATCCCTTCGGAGGTGCCCTCGGCCCAGCTCGGAATGTCGCAGTAGTTGTCCCGGTTGTGGCGCCTCCTTCCGTGTTCGAGCCTGCCAGTACCGTCGCCCCGCTGCTCGGCCCACTGCATCCTCCTCCTCCACTCAGCTTCTGATAATGGCCTATCACTCCTCGCTAGCTCGCTAGTTCCTCCTCTTTACTACCTGCAAGACGAAAAGCAGACCGTAGGGAATCTAGTTCGAAGACCCTGACTGCCGTCGCGATCTTCGGGCGGAGTCCCGTCATGCATAGGCCGACCAAGGTCTTTTCTGGTACGCCCTTGCATTGATTTCCCAGCTTGAAGAACTCGGCCCTGTACTCAGCGACCGTCCCAGTCTGTCGTAGCTTGGCCAACTGCTCCGGGGACCATCCTTCAAATTTCCCAAATTGATACCGCAGCTTCTCCTTAAACATGGGTCACGTGATTAGGGTCTGTGCTTCAGCGTACGTTCACTCCATCCACTCCCACCACTGTAGAGCATCACCCTCCAGGTAAAACGATGCTAGCTGTGCCTTTCATTCTTCCCTGGTGGGGTGGTTCTTAAACCACCGTTCAACTGCGTACAACCAGAGACCAGCATCCTCATAGCCATTGAATTTTGGAAACTCAAAGGTTGGAGGCTTGGCCCTAAACACAATATCATCATCAGCATCAAAGCCACGGGAGTATTCGGCATACCTTCCATAACCTGGGGCCCCGTCGGAGTAGTTCCGCGAGAATCGCTAGTCCCCCTCTCGGCCCTAGTGGTCCTCTCCTTCATCACGGTATCCCGCTCTTCGACCTAGGTCATCCTTCTGTCGCTGCTGTTCGACATTCCATGACTCGGCTATGACCCTGCCGGCGTTTCGATGATGGGCAAACAAATGATAGGGAGCACTGAATTCCCCAAACTGACCCTGCAGCGCTGCGGTCCCTCTGCTGCCCATATGGGTCAGTCACCCCGACTGGTAACCTGGTTCTACAGGGGTTCGGCCAGGTTCGGTTCGACCATTATTGGTCCAACCCAACCCGATTTGCCCAAATTTGGTCTGACCGGGTTGAGTTTGGCCCATGGCAACCAGCCGCCCCGCCTTCCACGCGCGGCTTAACTCGCTTCGACTCCCTCTCGGCCCACCTTCCATCTTGGTTCGGCCCACCAAACTGAGCTCGTCCTCCCTGGGATCCGCTCCTAACCAGCCTATCCCGTTGGCCCATGGCCCGTGGTCATATTCCTGCTCCTGATCCTCAAACTCATCCAAGTCCAGGCCCGCTTGCAGATCTCGGTCCATGCACTTAGGCATTTTGGCCTTACCCCGCATAGCTGCGATTTCTTGGGCCGTCAGTGTTGGTATTAGGCCGCCTTTGCCAGTCGGGCCGAAGGTGACGTGGCCCGTACGCGAAGGAGGTTGCCGGCTAAGGTTAGTCGCCACTGCGGCTTCCTTCTCCCCCGTCCCCTCCACTGGTTCCCTCGCCACGCCCGACTCGACGCCCTTGCCACCCGTTGCCGTCGCCAAGGCGGAAGCCTCCCCCGGCGTCGCGCCTTCCTAGGCCGGCTACCTGCCGTCGCCATTTGCCTTCCAGCTTCCCATCACAGCCTCCAGCGCTGCACGGGTCGCCTCTGACGTAGCCATCAGGCTACTCACCTATCCCTGCAATGTTCGACCGCCGCCATCAACGCGTTGAGGGTTCGGGCATGATCTTTTCTGATTTTATCTGCAGCCCTTTCAAACCCTCCTCGACCCACATCTGCCTCCCTGCCTGCTTTTCCACCATCTTCCTTAGCTCTTCAGTCTCGGTGATATCCTCCATGGCTCCATCTACGGCTGTCTCGGAGGTCTTGGCTTGTGCCGCCTTGTCTTGAGCCGTCTTCTCCGCCGCTGTCATTAATTTTTTCATCACCATCGTTTCCTTTTGAATTACCCTGGTTCAAGAGTTCTGAAGAACTCACTCTCGACCCAGGATCTGATACCAGATGTTAGAAACAAAGACTTCCAACAGTTCGGAATTGGGGAAACTAGACTGATCAACTAGGGATTGATCAATCTAGGGATTAGGAATAGGGCTGAATTTATAAGTGAAGGGAAGAGAGAGAGAGAGAGAGAGAGAGAGAGAGAGAGCAGCGGCTGCTGTCGCTTGGAAGAGAAGAAGGGGACGCAGAGAGGAAAGAGAGAGAGAAGGGGATTATGGTTGGGAATTGTGTTCTGTAATTGCCTGCCTCTAATATTACCGATTACAGAATATATATTCCCACTAATTACTTTCTCCTACCCCACTAATTCGATTTATCAAAAGACTCCCTACTTATTCCCAAATCCCCCAAATAGTACTAATTCTTAAACAATGGTAAATAATCCAAAAGCAATGAAATGGCAATTAATTATGTTTCTAACAGTGGTTCTCTGTACCAGCTAGATGGGCATCTAGGTACCGATAATTATATGATTCAAACCTTTGCTCCTCTAGAGAAAATCACATATTTCAATTTAGAGCGCCCTTCACAAGAGGGGTTCTAAACACCATTGAAGTTGAGATTTTGAAATGTATACAAGGCACTCATGTTTTTTCTTCCATTTAGGAATGTGGTGGGAATGTCACACGTCGATTCTTTCTAAAAGACAACATTAAAGACCAAAATCCGTATCTCTGTTGTATTAGTGCTGAAAGTTTTGTACAGAGGTTGTGTTACCAATTTACAAGCAATCCAGTGTTGGATTGAGATCATTCTTAAATTATTATTAACTTGTGAATACTTTGCTTGAGCTACAAGCTGAAACATTATTTTAGTTCCATCACTAGTGTAATGGTGGTTGGAATTGTGCATAGTCTTCAGTTTATCTGGCCGCAGGGATGATAAAAAGGCTAGTTTTGGGGTGGACTAAATGCAGCCTCATCTCTATTTTCAACTCCTAAACCTAGACCCTTTTCCAGTGGCAGAAACTCAACATTTGAATTGATCAATTAAACCCTTCACATCACCAATTAACAACTCGTTTCAGACCTCTTTAAAATAAGTTTAAACGAGAATATTTGATGAGATGAAATCTACATTAAGTTAATTTACTTGTATGAAGATTCCTTGAAAGCTATGTAAACTACAAATATGACTACTCCTATGTGGAATCCTTCATAAAAAGCTCTGCAACTATAATAAAAAAATGTGAAGCTTGATAGGTGGTGTCATATGTAGGTTTTGAGAACTTTTTTTTTTTTTTTGTTAGTGGTGTGAATGAATTGGAATCTCTCTCTAGCTTTTTGCTCTGACTTCTCTCTTCTTTACTGCTCTTGCTCTGTTTTCTTCTTTCTTTGTCCCAGAATTTGCTTCTGGATGATCAACCTCCTCCTTCTGTGAGATGATTACATCCCTTCTTAGCGTTAGCTAATGGAGAAGTGTACTTACAATATCCCATCTAATTATCATATGTCAGCTAGAAACATTTATACTCAGCTGTTTCAGCCCAACTACCAGGAGAATTCAATGCTCCAAAGAAGAACACACAGATGTATTCTGCTGCCGAAAATTAATACAGCAACAAAGGATAGGAGTTATTGCTACTACTATTCTGATGTAAGGAGAAGATCCAAGGCAGATATCAGTCTCTTCAAGCCTCCCTTAATCCCATTACCCTGCAGAAGTAGAAGAACAGAGAAGCTCAAAAGTACTGACAACGGATTGTTCTACAGATCCTCTAGATACGCCTTAAATCCTAGTCTAATCGAACCACCCACTATAGTTGATCCAACCACAAAGGGAAGTGGAATTAAATACGAGGAGAGGGTGGGTATAAGCACTATAAGAGGAAGGGTAATCCCAGCAGGTAACATATTCAAATTCCCAACAAGTTATCTCTATTCCAAGATCAAGTCGGCAAACAAACAGCCAAAACCCAGAAAAATGAGTGTCAACGATCTGATCAATCAGGCAGGGGAGTGGGATTTAGAAATGGTACCTGATGAAGGGAGAGTGGCTAATCGAAATACTCTAGTGGGGAAGATCTTCTCAGAAAGGACTATCAGTCTCAGAGCCCTAAGAGGAATGGTGAGATCTGCCTGGGTTGATAACCCCAAACCAAAAATGCAAGAAATGCCCAATATCCAGCCGCTGGAGGACAACACTTTTGTCTTTGATTTCGAGAAGAAAACTGAGATGGAGGCTATCTGGAGTGACAGGCCATGCCCAATCTCGGGGACGGTGATGCAGCTGAAGAAACCATCTGCTTTTGAAGATGCAAAGGAAGTAAAGTTCCAGACCATCGAGTTCTGGGTTCAAGTGCACAACCTGCCTGAGGCATACAGATCCGAAGGTAACATATCGATGATGGAGAGGATGTTCCATAGGGTCGTTGACATCGACAAAGCTGCCATTCAAGCCCAGATCTACAGGAAGTTCATCAGGATCTTTGTTGAGATAGATGTCTCAAAATCTCTGCCGGATGGCTTCTACATAAGGCAAAAACAGAAGCGGAGCTGGGTCGAGTATAAGTATGAGAGGCTGTACTCTCTTTGTTACTTCTGCGGCAGGATTGACCACATCAAACTTGAGTGTGAGATGAAGAGGAACTGTGATGAGAATGGGTTGCCTTACCCACAGCTGGAGAAATGGGGTCCTTGGACAAGGGCAAACTCTCCGGTCTTCTCTCCCAGAACAAACCAGCAAGTGGATGTTGAGAAGGTGCTGAACCGGGATACCGCCTCCGCATCAAATTCTCCGGTGGGCCTGATCAACCCTTCATCGACGACAAAAGCGACGGGAATAAGTCAGAACATCTATCAGGGGGGCCCACATGCCTTGAGCTTCTCACCAAGACCTGGTCAGTCCCCATTCTCGAGTAATGGTCAGAATTTCACTCTCTCAACGGATCTATTTCAATCCCCCAGCTATTTCTCCCCTACACCCCAAAATCACCCACCTTTTCAGCAAAACCAAGAAATGATAGCCTCTCCCCCCCAAAGCTTAAAGGTTGCCAGAAACCTTTTTGGAGATATTCCTTTCTACCAGTCTAGCCAAATGACTACCACGAGCAACCCTTTCCTCCCAGTGGGCTTTGCCAATCCTAACCTGAGCCCAACTACCTACCCGGCCCAAGCAAACTACATTTTCAATCATAACTATTTCCCACAGGCCTGTACCTCTGCTCAAAAGCCCAGGAAATTCCTATCAAATGAACAGAGAAGAGGACATAACGGGAGCCCAGGGATTCAAAAAAAAAAGAGGAAAGCTAGTTTGGTACAGATGGTTGAGGAAACAGGGGCTGCTGAGGAAGAACAGGGGAAGACGCGCAAAGGGCAAGCAGGGGAGGTGTTGTCGGAGGAGGACCCAAGAATCCCTCCTGGATTTGAGCCGGAAAACACTGTGGATATGGTGGCCGATTCCAAGCCACCGGGGGAGCCATGAATGGACTGGTTTGGAACTGTCGGGGTTTCGGCCAGTCCCCCACAGTTCGACAACTTCGAAAACTGGTTAGGAAGAACAAGCCTGCATTTGTGTTTCTTTCTGAGACTAAGAAGAAGGAGTCATACATGGAGACTAAAAGAAAGAGTCTGAAATTTGCCAAGAAATTCTATGTAAACCCGGTTGAGAGGGCCGGGGGTCTAGCCTTATGGTGGTTAGAAGACTTTCCGTTGCGTATTCTAGATAGTGGTAGGCATTTCATAGATGCTTTTATTGATATTGAAGGGGGGTTTTTTGTTACTTTTGTCCATGCCCCGTCAGAACCTGCTAGACGTAGAGATTTTTGGGATCATATTAGCAACCTAAGAACTAATGCAGAAGACAAGTGGATTGTTATGGGGGATATGAACGCTGTTTTGTTCTCTGAGGAGAAACTGGGGGGAGGTCCTCCTAGAGCGGATTCTGTAATTCCTTTTAAGGACTTTGTTTCTGATAATGCATTAATGGACCTTGGCTTTTCGGGCTACCCTTTCACGTGGAAGAATAACCAAGAAGGATCAAGAAGGGTTGAGGTGAGACTGGACAGAGTGTTGTGCTCAACATCCTGGTTCTCCACCTTCTCTAATGCTAGGGTCATCCATGAGCTGCCTATCGAGTCTGATCATAGCCCCCTGATAGTGGAGTTGGAAGGTTTAAAGCAGAGAGTCAAAAGTCCATTTCGGTTTGATACAAGATGGCTAAAGAGAGAAGAGTGCCATGATATAGTCAACAGGATTTGGGAAGAGGAAGGAAATTGTGAAGAGAAAATGTCTAAATGTGAAAAGGAGTTAAGGATTTGGGCTAAACAAGTTTTTCAAGATCAAAATAAAAGGGCTGATGAGATTCAAAGAAGGCTAGAGGAGATTCTCCTACTTGAGCGTACTGAGGAAATAATCAATGAAGAGAAATTGTTGATGAATGAATTGGCTATAATATGGAAGGATGAAGAATTGTTTTGGAGCCAACGATCTAGAATCAGGTGGCTTAATGAGGGAGACCGGAATACTAACTTCTTTCATTCCTCAACTATTCACAGGAAGCAGAGGAACAAGATTGTTAGGTTGATTGATGAGAATGGTGGTGTTATTTCACAGCCTGAAGATATTAATTCTCATGTTAAAGAGTACTATAAAACTCTGTTCACCAAGTCAGAAGGCAGGGATTTGTCCGCTCTTCAGGATTTTCCTCATCTTGTGTCACAAGAAATGAATTTAGATATTTGCAAGGAACCCACCGTGGAGGAGATTAAAGAAGCTGTGTTTGATCTTGGGCCCACAAAATCACCCGGTCCAGACGGTTTTGCAGGGAGCTTTTTTCGAAATTTTTGGGGTAAGATTGGCCCAGATTTCTGTAAGGAAGTGCAGGTGTTCTTTGAGACTTCAATCATGCCTGACGGGTGGAACGATACCCACATCGCCCTCATTCCGAAAGTCCAATCACCGGAATCTATTAAACAGTTCAGGCCGATAAGTTGTTGCAACTTTCGGTACAAAGTCATATAAAAAATTCTTTCAAGCCGAATGAAGAAATGGCTGCCTGGACTAGTCTCGGAAATGCAGGCGGCCTTCACTGGAGGTAGACTAATACAGGACAACATCATTATCGTTCATGAAATCCTCCATCATTTCAAGACCAGAAGGAGTGGGAATTGGGACATGATGATAAAATTAGACATGCGTAAAGCATATGATCTTGTGGACTGGGAGTGTTTGGATGCTATCCTTCTTGCTTATGGATTTGCTGATAAATGGAGAGGATGGATAAGATCTTGTGTTCAAACTGTCAGATTCTCATTATTAATGAATGGGAGCCCTACAGAGAAGTTTCAACCTTCGAGAGGTATTCGACAAGGGGATCCGATTTCTCCTTTCTTGTTCATCCTCATGTCGAATGCATTATCTTTCTTGATCGATAAAGCAGTTGATAAGGGTGAAATTCAAGGTATCAAGCTCAATCCTAACTGTCCTAGGATCTCACATTGCTTATTTGCCGATGATACTGTTATATTTGGAAAAGCAAGTGTCAAAGAGGTCGATCATATTCAGAGGATCCTAATGAACTATGGAGGAATTACAGGGCAAGAGATTAATGCCGATAAGTCCTCGATCTTTTTCAATAAGAACACGCCGGATGCGCTCAAAGGTATTATCACAAATAAACTGGGGTTCTCGCCTTCTATTTGTCACGACAAGTACCTGGGAGTTCCCTCGGTTTGGGGGCGGTCTAAGAAGGAAACTTTTCTTTTCCTACTTGAAAGGATGGAAAAGAAGGGTGATTCATGGAAGAGTTTACTCTTATCTCCGGGAGGAAAGGAGGTTCTTTTGAAGGCAGTGATTCAGGCTATTCCGACTTATCTTATGAGTATTTTCCTTCTGCCCCTTTCCCTGACTAACAAGATGGATTCGCTGCTTAAGAGGTTCTTCTGGGCGGGTTCTATGAAGAAGAAATCTATCCATTGGTGCGATGCAAGAACTCTAGAGAAACCAAAAGAGGAAGGGGGTCTAGGATTTAAAAATTTCCATCTCTTCAATGTTGCCTTGATAGGCAAGCAAGTCTGGAGGATTTTGGAGAATCTGGATGCTCTTTGGGTTCGGCTTCTCAAAGGGCTTTATTTTGGTGATGGGGATTTCTTCTCGGCCTCTAAAGGAAGGAATGGGTCATGGATTTGGAGTGGACTCTGCGACACAAAAGAAAAACTCAAGATGGGTTTGGTTAAAAGTATCATGTCAGGTAATGATACCCTGTTTAATTCTGACCCTTGGCTTCTTTCTGCCCCTTCGTTTTCCTTGTCTTCTCTAGGTCTGAACCAGTCCAAGGTGAGCGATTGGATTCATCAACATGATAGAAAGTGGAAGAAGGAGAGCCTGTATGAGGTGGTTCCTGAAGGAGTGGTTGATGATATCCTGCGCATCCCGATTGGTCCTCAGAAGGCAGCAGACAAGTGGATTTGGAAGTTTTCTAATACTGGAGCTTACTCTGTGAAATCCGCGTACAGAGCTCTCAGAGATAATAGGGACCTTCACTTGCAGTCAACGTCATCAAATGACATACGACCTAATAGCGAAGACTGGAAGTGGCTTTGGTCCCTGTCTCTCCCTCCGAAGTTGCGTTTCTTCATATGGAAGATTGCAAAGGGTGCTATTGCCACTAAATCTAGGCTTTTTGATCGAAAGTGTGCTCCAAGCCCTTGTTGCTCCATCTGCAATCATCATGTTGAGTCCATCCATCATTGCTTCTTCAAGTGCCCTCATGCTGCATCTACGTGGGAACATTTGGGTCCTTCTTCGTTCCTCCTGCAGGAGGACTGTTCGTTCTCGGATTGGTTCTTCAGGCTTAAGGACAGTTTTTTGGTGGATTTCATCAAGAGAAGCGTGTGCATCTTGTGGAACATATGGATTGCTAGGAATGGCTTTTTATTCGAGAACAAGGTCATTTCCCCGACCTCTTCAGCAGTGTTAGCCGATCGTGATTTCCAGACCATTGAGGAAGCAAGAAATTTCATTTCTCGCCCTACTTCTTTGAGATCAGCTACATTGCAATCTCAGCCAAGGGGATCCCGCTCTCATCCTTCACCACCGCCTGGTTCTTTTCAGAGGATTGTGCACTGTGATGGTTCTTTTTGTGCAGAATCACGGGAGGCGGCTTATGGGATTACTATTGCTAATGCCCATGGTCAAGTGTTGGACGGAAAGTCTTTTGTTCCTATCCTATTCAAGCGGAAGCTTATGCAATTCTTAATGCTGTCTTAAGTGCATCTCGGGATGTTTGCCAGACGTGTATCAGGTCTGATTGTCAGATTCTGATCCTCGCCTTAAGGCGTACTCCTGATCGATGGCCTTGGCAATGTCGACCAATCTTGGCACGCATCATTTCTCTCCTCCAATTGGCTCCCTGGATCAAGGTGATGTTTATCCCCAGGCGTCTCAATGGTCTTGCGGATTGGGTGGCGAGGAATGAGCGTTTGGGAGCTCTTCCTGTGGATTGGTTGACTGTTGCTGAGCTTGTTTCTCCTTTGCTGTAAGAATGTACTTGGTTTCCGTTGATGGGTTAAGGAATAAAAGCAGTTTCTATTCAAAAAAAAAGAGAACTTTTTTTTTGTCTTTGTTTCTCATATTTAAAGCAATAAGATGTATCGCTCCTCCTACTGCACAAATACTTGAGGTGGCTTGCTTGACGCCCTGACATCCCTTGCTTCTACGAAAATCACTTGATACTTAAAGACTTCATAGCAAGTGTGATGGACAACCTCTCGTGCAATGGAGGCGTCTCGCATTACGGCTTATCCTGGTACCTAATTTGGCGTGCGTCATTTGATACTGTGGGATCAAATATTATGCTAACTCCCCGTCGTGTTAGCACCCTACTAGCACTTGTTATAAGGGTATATGAGTAATTAACCTTTATAACACCTTCATTGATGCATCATCGACCAACTCCCCAAAATACGCCCCACCCCCCAACCTCATCGCCGTCGCCCCCTTCACTTTAATCATTTTCCAGATTCATGGACACTCTTAATCCATAGCATTTCATTTCCCTCCCCCCTCCACTGTACTCCTAGTAGTACTACCCTCTTTATCCACCCCCGTCGTAAGAAATTTAAACCCAAATTCCCCACCATATAGTTAATGTAAAACGAGGATTCGTTGTCGCCGTATTTTTCGTCACTATAACCACATGAATATTGAGTAGCCGCCTTGGCCTCCTCCTCCTCATCCTCCTCCTCCTAGTAGCGGCGACCACCACAACCACCAACTTCCTCGTCATTCCTACCTCCCTCGTACTCTCTCATTAGCGACGATGGATGGGGCGTTGGCTCTGGCGACGACAGCCTCTTGTTGCAGGTTTTGTTGTTATTGTTGTTTGCCTATTGGGTGACCGATAGTGATCACATGTGGGTTTGCTAGTGAGGCGCTAGACGAGCTCTTTAAAGTTGGCGATATCAGTCTTGCCGATCTCCTGCGTGAATATGTGGATGAGTCGGATCTTCTGTTTGCTTCATGAAGTTTCTGATATGATTTATTAAATTCTTGGTTTGCTTTTAGAAAATTATGGTGTTCTTTAAGAAATTTGTGTTCTTCTTTAAGGAACTTGTGGTGTGCTTTAATAAACTCGTAGCATGTTTTATGAGGTTTCTGATACACTTTAGGAATTTTTTCATGTGCTTTAAGAAACTTGTGGTATGTTTTACAATCATTCTGGTATTTGTGGTGTGGTTTATGTGGTTAGTGGTGTGGTGAGGTTCTTGTATGCTTTATATTTAATAAGCTTTTTAGTATGCTTTATGAGTTTTTTGGTATGTTTTATGATTTGGTGTGGTTCTGGTATGCTTTCTAAACTTTCTGTTACTTTTGCGGTGTTGTTTGTTGTGTTTCATCATTTATGTTTTGTGGTCCCTCAATTAATGCACAACACAAGCGTATTGTCTCCTCCCCCTAATTTTTCATAATGACACTTTATAAATCCTCATTAATTGTGGTCAACACCATAAAATAAAAAAGTCATAAAAAAATATTCACATTAGCGGGAGTTGGTGTTTTCACCATAAATTGGGTATTAGCACCCCTAGCCTTTCCCTCGGTCTTGTATGCTTGATGGGCATGTGGCTGTGACAGTAGGGTCTAGGGTGTTAGGCGACGATGCTTCCGATGACGGAGTACTATGATGAGCACCTAGCTATGTGGTGTGTTTGATACCTACCTATTTTGATGGTAGACTATCATGCTTGGTACTTGGATCAGGTGCGGACCCAGGTGACTACCCAAAATTTTGGAAAAACGATTATCCGATTCCGGTGATAATTTACGAATGGATAAAAAATTATAATTAATAGTATGAGACACCCTGAAATTTGAAAAAATGATTATCCTACTCATTTTTGTAGTTTACAAATGGGGATATAAGTGGTAGTTTAGGTAATTCAAACTCGGGACACTACTATTATTAATAAATATAATTTTCATTAGGCTACAACCATTTTGTTGTTATATTGTAAACACTCAGTAATAGCAAAACCCTATTCTCAATCTTTAATTATTTTCAAAACCTAACAACTAATCTAATTACAAGCTACCCTTAATTTGTATTGATTTTATGGTTGTGTGACAACTGTTGAAAGTGTCTTTTCAGCTTTGAGTTACATCAAGAACAAATTTAGAATTCGAATATGCGTCAGTTCGTGAATGATTGTCTAGTAGGATATACCGAGACAAATTTGTTGAGCAGTGTAGACACCAAGAGTATTTTACAATTTTTTCAGAATATGAAAATACATTATGGAATTTTTTAACTTCTATGATTTGGGTTTTTTTAAGAATTATTTAAATATTATTAATTAATTATTTTTATTTTAGTTTATTTTTTCAAAGAGGACACCCCTATTTAAAATTATTGGGTCCGCCTATGACCTGGATAGACATCTTGACGAAAAGTTGTCTAAGATGGACTCCTTGCTGACATCATGCTTGGGGTTTTGGTGACTATGGTGATTCGTTGACACCCTTAACTGTAAAGAACCAGTTGATCTCAATATCTCGAGTTGTTGGTAGATGTCAATTATGGATCATATAACATTGACTAACACACCGCCTCAAATGAATACGAGCTTGATGTTTGCACAGGTCTGAATAACATGTGCTTAACAGAACATATGGGGGTCATCAGGATTCAAACAGAAGACCTCTAGGTCACAGAAGGGTCCCATGTCAAAAATCAATTGATCCCAATAACTCGAGTCCTTGAGCTTTCTTTTACAGCTCGTTGACCACGAAAGTCCGGATTTGATCAGAAGACGACTCGAGTCCACAGTCGGGAACGCTCTGACTGGCAGTGTTGGATCCGTTGAGGGACTCCTGGCGGACCTTGATGAGCTTGGCCTTCTTGAGAGCGGTGGAGACATTGGCGTCCATTTGAGCCAAGAGGTCCTTGGCCTCCCTGGTGTTGTGGAGGGTCGAATTGAGCTTATCCAGCTCCTTGAGCTCGTCCTTAATGGACTCGCTGCCGGTGGTGGAGGGGATCTCAGACAGCTGGCCGACGTGGTGGCCGAGGGAAGCAGCTTCGTCATTGCGGAAGCAGGAGAAGGAGTCGAAGAATAATTCGTTCATGGCTGCTGATGTTCAAGGTCCTCCGACCCCACTCCAACGCAGATTGATCCACCAACTAGGTTCATTTTGGAGGAATATTTTTCTAGCGTTCTTCTCTTCGTCTTCGAGAGCGAAGAAGATGAAGGGTGATGTCAGAAATGAGAAAAAGTTCCCAACACCTCTTTTTTCATTTACCGTTTTCTTTTTTTATGCTTTTTGTTAAATGAACAAATAAAATAGGTCGGTTAAAATTTCCACGTCATTGCGCTAGACAGGCGTTGATTAGTCACACAATTAAATATAACAGTCCAACTAACAAAAAATGACGATTTGGTATATAAATGGCATATCGAAGGTTTCATAATATAAATAACAAAGTTAGTAAAAAATGGTATTTTTAGTGATATTAGTGTTAAAACTTAAAACTATTGTATTCTGATATTTTTGTTCTAAGAACCGGTGTAATTTGGGGAGAAATGCGAAGAGCCCAAAATACATAAGTTAAAAAAATTCTTAATCTACACATGTTTCACCATCACCGCCGTTGTCAAAGACAGTGAACACAGTCACAGCTCTTGAGAACGAAAGTGAATATTTCACCGCGACATCACCGCGATTAAGGAGAACGGTGAATATATCACCGCAGTTGAGAAAAACAATGAATACATCACTGCGCTAAACAAAAACGGTGAATGAATAACTGTTGTTAGTGAAAACGGTGAATTCATCACTACAGTTGAAAAGAGCGGTAAACATTTGCCACGTTTTCCAGCCCTGGTAAGTGAAATCATCACCACGGAAGGACATGCGGGCTGGAGCAGGCATTGGAGGGTATGCTATGACATCCCTCCTCTGCTCTCGGGTATAGCTCAACAGTTTGTTGAAATGTCTCCGCAGAAAAGATGTCTTCCGCTCGTCCATGGTGGGTGCACTTTCGACGGTGTGCTTGGCATGTTCCAAACCGTCAACCTAATAAATTTAAATTATAAAATGAAATTAAATAAAGCCACATCATGTAATAAACTTTTAGGATGTAATCTAAGCATGGAATCTAACTACAAAAGAATAAGACAAAGAGTCAGACTTGGGATCACTTACTAACGAATCCCACACATCACGTTGCTTTGACACCCATCTAAGCGTGAACTTCCGATACCACTTGATGAACCAGAACTCTCAGTTCGGGAGTTTGCTTGTCACTCACAAGTGAGAGAACAATGTAAAGTGTCGAAAGACTATTCTAGGTTTATTATTCTATATAGGGCTGGAAAACGGTGCGGTCTGTCTGTGGTCTATGCTTCAGCCTCTCGGTCTTGACCATAAACCGTATATATGGTCCAGACCAGACCATATATACGGTTTATGGTACAGACCGAGAGGCTGAAGTATAGACCACAGATTATACGGTCCGGTCCAGACCAAGCATGTGCGGTCTGGTTTGGTCTAGTCTGGTCTAGATAGACCACACCAACGAAAAATGAATAATTTGTTTAGTCAACCACAGAAAAAATTGAACCAATAACCAAGAAAAATAATTATTATTTGCCTTAAAACATTAATCCTAACATGCATGAATAATTTTGATACCCTAAATCTTAGTACATAATAAAGATACAAAGCAAAAGCATCCAAACTTGCACCATAACGTCATAAACATTAACATAATGTCATATGGAGACACGATTATCTCTACTCTCTTGTTAAATGTGGTTGTGAATGAAGGAGGAACGAGATTTACAAAACTAAGGTTGAGACTTGGATGTCATTGTGGCAGTTGGGAGAGTGTTTGAATGGGCTGTTAATAGGTATTGACAAGTCGGTTGGGTCCACTGTTTGGTCCAGTAAACCGCGGTCTAGACTAGACCAGGCCAAGAGATCAACACATATAATATACAGACCATGGACCAGACCAGACCGTACTTAACGGTCTACGGTCCAGACGAAACTGTGCGGTACGGCTTAGACCACGGTTTTTCTAACGGCCTGGTCTATTTTCCCAGCCCTAATTCTATAAAAATGGACTAATCCCGAACTTACACTTATACTGACACAAATCCCTACCCTAGACCTAGACAAACTCGGCAGCCAAGAAACCCTATCCCTACTCGACTACTACATACTAATGACCTAGCTAACCCCAAGCCCATAATACGTAAACAAAACATTAACCAAAATACCCAAGCCCATCCACTACTTCCGTACCTCACTCCCACGGTCTCGTCTCTCCCGCGGTTCCCATCAACTTCATGGTACTCGTGCCCCGGTTCAGAGGATGCGGTGGCGCTCTTCTCGTCGGTTTCCTTGGTGGCGCTGCCTCCCCCTCCACCATCTGTCCCCGGTAGAGTTTCCTTCCTCAACTCCTTCTCCATGAGACGATTCAGCAGCTACCCAATTTGCCTATGCTCGGCTGTAAGGTCCTTAAACTGGGCCACGACCTCCTACAGTGCGCCCTGCAGTGTGACCGTCCGATGAGTCAAGTTCGTCATGATCTAGTTTGTCTGCTCATGTGCGGCCTCCAAGGCCGTGCAACGCTCGCCTGTAGTCGCCACCATAGGTTCTGATACCAAGTTGATGAACCAAAACTCTCAATTCAGGAGTTTGCTTGTCACTCACAAGCGAGAGAACGATGTAAAGTGTCGAAAGACTAGTTTAGGTTTATTATTTGATAAAAATTGGACTATTGCCGAACTTACAGTTATATAGATACAAATCCCTACCCTAGACCTAGCCAAACTCGGCAGCCAAAAAACCCTATCCCTACTAGAATACTACCTAATAATGACCTAGCTAACTCCAAACCCATAATACGTAAACAAAACATTAACCAAAACACCCAAGCCCATCTACTACTCTCGTACCACGCTCATCACTACTTCATGTACCCATCATGGTACCCCATAGGCCTCATCTCTGGCATCCCTTGGACCACCCAATTCGCTCTATTCTCCCAAATGATGATGTAGAACTCATGCTTACGGATCCAATCCTTTGCTTTGAGTGCTTAGGTTGGTGTTCGTTTTTGTTTGCTCTAATCCACCTTGTAAATAAAAGTACACTTATAAGATTCTTTTAACCCATGTAGGCTAAGCATGTAATTTCTTAAACATCTAATCAATTTAGGTAATACAACTAAGCATGAAATAAATCTAATTAAATAAAGCCAAGAATGTAATAAATCTAAATCAAATAAAGCTAAGCATGTAATAAATTTTAGCTTCTAATCAATCTAAGTAAATAAATGTAAATAATTACAAAGTTGACAGTTAAGTAAACTTACTTGACACCATAGGGGGGATTTGTCACAGATCATAGCTCCTCATCTTACGCCCAGAATTCATGCGGGTCTCGAGGTGCAAACATCGAAAGAAGCTCCCATGCCCATAGCTGGAAGATAAACATCAAACCATCAGATTATTTTGCTCCCAGCTTCGAGCAAGTACACAACTCCCTATAAACCCTGCTAACACGACCGACCCCCAATTCTTTTTCCCGATTGTGTTCCAATCATTTAGGAGCAACGACAACCACATGCCATGTATCCACCTGTTTGCTTTGTCGGGGAGCAGAAATCCACTAACCAAGCCAATGAGGTAGACGCGTGCATACCGCTCCACTTGATCTTCTGGGGTCTATGGGTCGAGCTTAACCTCATTTTGGATTCGAGTAACGAGCCACGAGATAGATATTTGCCCGACATTCAGTGGTGGATGCCCACGTCCTTGGACTTCTGTCAGGGTCGGCATGTTGAGTCCCAGACGATCGAGAATCAGTGGCCCCCAATCTTCTTTGGATTTTCCCGAGTATCCGATGATCGCATCTCCAGTTACCAGCAACCAGTTGAGGATGGCAACGTCTATGAGGGTGATCATTATTTCCCCCTCGGGAAAGTGGAAAGTATGTGTTTCAGGGCGCCATCGCTCTGCCATTGTCGTCAACATATTGTTGTCGATCTCAATTCGCATGAAGTGCCTCAGCATATCCAAACCAGTCCTCTCTAGGTACGGCAAGAGTCGAGCATGCCAAGCGGGCAAGCGTGTTGTCCCTCTAGAGTGACGGGAGGAAGTGGTTCCTACAAAAAATGCAAAAAAACCAAGGTTGTTAGTAAAAGGAAACCAAAATTAAAACTTTTAAAATACTAAAATAATTAACAAATTGATACGGAGCGGTGTGTCTACCGGATTTTTATGCCAAATTGCACGGGAGCATGTTGATTGCTCAGATAAATACTTCGCATCCCTTGATCCAAGATCGATATATAATTGAGGATCGTATATCTCGGCATCCATCTATAATTTTTTTTGAATGAAATCAGATTATTTCGATTACAAAAAAAAATCACAAAAGGAAAAACTAGTACGTACCCTAAGAGGCTCTCGTCTATTTATGGAGGAAGCCGGGCAGCGATTCGACGGGTTTTTTATGGGAGGGCTGTAGGAAATAACTCTAGGAATTCTTTTTGATGCGGAAGATCGGGTTTACCCGCAACCACAAAGCATACTTAGAACGAAAGTAGAGAGGATATATGGAGGGATAAAGAAGAATTGTGTGGTGGTGTGATTTGGAATAGGGGAATACAGGATTAGCTTTGTTGGATACTCTTATTCAATATGAATCCATAAGTTTTGATCCTTAGAAGCGGGGGAGCACTCATTTATGGAACTTGCACCCATTTTCTCTCTAAATTAGCGAGTCAACAATTGATCACAATCAAGTGACACCAACATGTAAAAGCATAGGCATGAAACAGGAATGTATGTCAATCAGAATCTGAAACTGTTTTTTCTTAGATGATATATTGTGCTCGCGCGATTAGCTTATTGGTCTCTGATTAGTTTCTTTTCCATCGTTCCCTTTCCACTCATCTAAAAGTCTCATCTCCATAGTAGAATCTAGCTATATATATTCTCTTCGGCTAGAACGGCTGGCCGTTTCTTAGCCTATGAAAAGCTTGACTGCTGAGTAATGGCCACAAAGAAGCTGGCCACACATGTAGCTTTGTGCATGGTGCAGCTCTAGAACGAATGTACAAGGGTTTCTCCAATACTACTGCTGTTGATAATATTTCCTTTAAGCATCATGATATCCCGTCTGACTGGTAGTTTCAACAATTTGTATTTACAGGAATACGAATTCCATTGATGTCTCCCATGTTCGCACCGTTGATTATGATAATGATAGACCGTTAATTACACATGTTTTCACCCCTGTTCTTACACCGTTTGAGATGTGGTTTCTCGTGTTTTAGACCGATTTCACGCTAGGTTGTGCTTGTTTGTGATATTTCAGGTCCTGGCAAGTGAATGAAGGTTTAGCAGCGAGTTCGGGGTCGATTGGGCGAAGATCGGGCGCGAGACAAGTCACAAAGGAGGTCACACGGGCACACCCACAACTCACACGGCCGTGCAAGTGACCACTTTGGCCGTGTGAGATTGTGCGAGAGCAAACACGGCTTGCCCTGATGTTCACACGGCCGTGTGAAGGAGTGGTTTGGCCGTGCGAGTTTCGCCGAGAGCAAACACGGGCAGATGGAAATCTCACACGGCCGTGCGACCCTGGCCGTGTGAGAAGCCTGAAGATCGAACTAATTGGAACGCAGCGTTTTGACTCACACGGGCAACTGGGTAAGCCACACGGCCGCGCCACCCTGGCCGTGTGAGTTGGGATTTTCTGCTTTTAAGCAGATTTTCAGCCACAAGTCGAGGGGATTCGAGTTTTTGAGAGAAAGAACGATTCCTAGAGAGAGAAAGCGACGAACAAGAGTCTCCAAGTGCCCTAGATTGATCTTCAACACCATTGGAGGCCAGCTTGAGCTTGGAGAAGTGCCGATCAACGTCCAGGAGCAGGAATCCATCCTTCATAGTATGAATTCCGCGTCTGATTCTGCTTTTGCTTCTTTCTCCATGGAGTAGTTCTCCCATTCATCTGGGTATGGAGAACCCTAGATTTGTATATTAGGTTTGATTGTATGAACCCAAGTACTGATTCTATGATTTGATTATATTCGATTGAGGTTTGAATGATTGAATGACTTGAATCCTGATCAAATTCCTGTTGTTTCTGCTTTAACCTAGAATGAGAATATCTGCCTAGGTTGATAGAGCATCCTTGATTGAAGGTAGGGAGTTGGTGACTTTAGTCGAGGAGCCAACTCACTATTCTGTACCGGATTCACTCCGGTAGTGGAGGTTTTGTTTGTTAAGGCCTCAATCTGTTTACTCCGGTGGAGGTTAGTCGCCCGCTAGAGACTCAGATTGAGAGGGTCTGAAGACCTTTAGTCGAGACTTCAGGCTGTTGAAGAACCTTCCGCAGTATAACTATCATAGAAACTGAACTTGGTAATTACAATCCGGCTTAACTACAGTCTAGGGGGAACCATATCTAGGTGACCTCTCTTAACTTGAATACAACCGTTTGTTTGCTTTGTTTGTTTGGTAGTTTAGACTTGCATTCCAGTTTCATTGCTAGATAACAAGAATTCACTGAGTAGTCATCAGATCTAGGACCCAGGTTGACATATAAACCTAACCCGCTATACTACGCTTTAGGAAGTGGTTTCACTTGGCCAATTCCTAGGGTGACAGTAGAAGTGAGTCAGATACCAAGAATGATCACATACTTGTAAGAGTTCTCAGTTGTGTCTAAGCATGCGTGCAACTCTGATCAATAATTCCATTATGAACACTAGCTGACTATTTCCTTCAACCTTCAAAGGGGAGAAAGGAAAAAATCCAGTGGGTCTTTGAATGTGGATTAATGTCTGTTTGGATATTTTCCAATTGGATGATACCGTCATGCATCTCAAGATTAAGAAATTAATGTTTGTAGGTTACTGCAGAGGATGAAATTGGGATTCACATATGGGATCTTTGGAAGACCAAGGTCCCTATCAGAGAGCTACATGGACACACTCACTGGTTATATTTCTCCTTGTCACACTTCTAATATCCTTTTAAAAATAGTTAACTTCATGCTAAGCTTCCTCACATATTTTTGGTATGTGTTTTTCTTTTCCCGAGTCTTTCATGTTTGGTGTTTGTGATCCTCATGTCATGTATTCAAATGTTGACAGGACTTGGGCCGTGACATGCAACCCTGAATATGATGGGTTGATTTTGTTCTGCATCTCCTCTCTCTCTCTCTCCCTCTCTTGCTTGCCCCCGTAGCTGGTTTAATATGTTCTTACTTCTTACCCTAGCTGCAAAACATTTGAAGAGTGGTGGCACTGACTCTGTTGTCCAATTGTGGTTGGCTCCAAGAGGATCTCGTAATGAGATAACATCTGCAAGGTCCATTTCTTGTTTACATGTCTAACTTTTACAGTGCTACGTTGTTGTCATTCTTCAATTTTGATGACTTCAGCCTGTAGTTTTATGTTTGGCAGTAAGCAGAACTCACTAAGTTTGAAAGTGGATCCATTGACTGACTCTTATACCGACTATGAAGACAATGTTTATGGTATATAAAAGTGCAAAAATGTCCACCTCTACAATGATTTTGATCGTTGCTTGACTGATTTAGTTTGTATTGCTCATAGGGCTTGCGTAAAGTTCTCGCGAACCTTGGATATCTGCATCTCTATCATATGATGGGAGGGTAATGATAGAAACCTATTTCTAGGGATCTATAGACCGGGTTAGGAAATTGGGGATTGATGGAGATTTTAGGGATTGAGAAGGGATTAGGGATATAGATTGAGAATTTGGGGAAGAACAAACAAGAATGGCCGGCGGCCTAGGTAGAGGTGAAGACGAGGTTGAGAGGAGCAGATTATGATTTTGGGATGGATAAATTTCTTATTAATTTCTGCTTAATTGAATAGATGAGCAACAACATACATATATAGGAAAAGAACTAGAAAACCCTAAAAATTAACCTAATACGACTAAAAGACTAATTACCCTAATATAATAATAAGTATAAAAACCATACGAATGTTGGTTTCTATCATCTCCTCCCCCTTGAGACCAACTTTGCCCTCAAGGTTGATCAAATAGAATACTGCTAAGAATCCTATCAACATATGGAGCCCAAAGGAGCATGATAGCCATGCCTGCCCTTGTCTCTATAACTCGGGCGTCGATGAACCTGCTCCCATCATCGCGATTGAATCGTTGTGCAGCTGTCTGGATTGGCGGAGTGTGGGGATCGTCGAAGCGCCTTGACGGAGGCCAGTACCCATCATCATCATACTCACCTTCATCTTCATAGGAGTCGTTCCAGCTCTGTTCCACTTGATACACTTGTCCTGGCTTTAACACCGTTGTCGCCCGGCCATGGTAGACACGATAATTACCCATGCTGGGTCGCCCTGTCGAGTTTCAATCACCCTGTTGGAATGGTCTGGTTGAGTGTGGTTGGACCCAGCTGGTGTAGTGGTCGAACTCAGAACCAGGTGGCTGGTTGAGCGCAAAACTTCTTGGTTGGGAAAGACCTTGTTCGCCAAGCCCATGGTCTACTTTGTGGCCACTCCTCATGAAATGACCCAATTGTTTTGTCCCATCAATGCAAGCAACTGGAATTTTGTGGCCCACTAGAGACGATAGCTTATGTTATGTCTCACGTGAAGGGATTTTGCGTGAAGGAAAAGAGAGGTTGTCGCCCTCCCTTTTTACCTCAGCCTCAGGCGGCAGCTGATCACCCAGGAGGATTGATGGAAAGTTGGAAACCGCCAAACAGGTCTTGGCTATCCTTTTCGAATCCTTAGACGACACGACGGAAGCTACCGACAGTTGGTGCTCCAATTGCTCGACTCTCAGCTCCAACCGGTCGAGGCGACGACCAATTGCCATCTCTGCCTTCTGGCATCGTTTGTTTTCGACACGGAGTTCCGCTAGCAACGATCAAATTTCAGAACTGATGGTAGTCTGGATCCCAGAAATCATGGCAGATTTGAGCTCGTCCACCTCTGCAGTTTTGATTTCAGAGAGAAAGGTTGCCATGTAGATGGTAAGGTTGGTGGACATCATGACGGCGTTGTGGTGTAGCGTAAAGGTGAGCATGAGGCTCTGATACCAAATGATAGAAACCTATTTCTAGGGATCTATAGATCGGGTTAAGAAATTGGGGATTGATGGAAATTTTATGGATTGAGAAGAGATTAGGGATAGAGATTGAGAATTTGGGGAAGAACAAACAAGAATGGTCGGCGGCCTAGGTAGAGGTGAAGACGAGGTTGAGAGGAGAAGATTAGAGTTTTGGGAGGGATGACTTTCTTATTAATTTCTGCTTAATTGAATGGATGAGCAACAACGTACATATATAGGAAGAACTAAAAAACCCTAACAATTAACCTGATACGACTAAAAGACTAATTATCCTAATATAATAATAACAATGATAGAAACCGAATGAATGTTGGTTTCTATAAGGTAAGAATGGATTGTCGAAATACAATCTAGAGAATATAAGGTTGTTTCAATATGCACGAGCTTATTATTACATGATGATATTGCCATATTCTTATCTTACTGGTCTCTTGGCTTGTTCCGTGGCAGGTGGTTGTAGAATCAGTAAAGCCATATCTCTCGAGAAAGTAAGTTCCTCCGAAGTCTTGATCGGCGTTCCTTTCACCGTTACTCGACCCCAATTTGCAAAAATAATAGATTGAAGGCACTGCCGGCCTATGACCGAATTCAGTTCAAATTTGCACAATTGTAACCAAGCCTGGCTCGTCGTGGAACTCGAGTTCATGGGAGCGGATACTATAACAACAACTCATTTATTGTTACTATAACAACATTATTCATTAAGGGTAACAGAGTAATTTAACATAAAAAAATTATTTAATCAATCTCTGCCGCCATTCGCGAAGAGAGAACCAGTGATAAGTTACTTTTGTCGAGATCATAATCGTCAAAGAGCAGCCGATCTTCTTCCCAGTCGTCATTGTCGGATGACGACACCTCTTCGACTACTGTTGGTTTGAGGACTAGTTCCTGTGGTCGCGGTGGCTTCCTGCTCTTCTTGGCCGGAGCTTCCGCGAAGAGCTTCCTTCGACTTCCACGGAAAGGGCATGTCCCAAGTCGAAAACAAGAACGAGAAGTTGCGGTTCGAGAGAGTGTTCGACGGAATTGAGATTGATGGATGATGAGAAACTAGTGAACCTAGCTACCATGGTGCTAGGGTTTAAACGAGAACAAAGCCAAACGTGAGAATTCGGAGCAATTACAGAGGAAAGAAAACATCAATGGTGAACGATGGTGGGGAAGAAGAACTGAGCAAGTTCTGCTGCAGTCTTCTCTGCTCTGCATTCATTCACGTACCTACCTACCTTCATGGGCCATGTTTATTTGTTACTGTAAATCACCACAAAACTACAGGGGCCATGTTTGTTTGTTACTGTAAATCACCATAATGGTTGCTCTGTTTTGGACTTCGGTTTGTTGTTGCCATGGTGATGTTTAACGGGATGCAGAGAATTAGGGCTTAGTGACTGGGTTAGTTGTTTGCGACTAGACAATTAGAAAGGCAAAAGGTAGTTGCAGTGGTAATTAAAAAGCAAATATGAGTTCTTAATGGTTTATATTTAAGTGTTTCTAAATTCTAATGTCTCTATGCTTCAAATGCATCCACATGTCAAATAGGTTTGACACCTAACCAAAAAATGCTACATGGTCGTTAGATAGTAAGCCACAAATTAGATTGGAATGAAATGAAAGTGCCTATTTTATTAGCATTTAGGAATAACATCATCATTAGTCTGCAATTAATCTTGATGTCCTAAAAAATTATGTTTTGTTTCGCTCGGTTATACATGTATTATAAATATAGTTGTGTTTGGTGAATGGTAATAACTAATTAGTTGTTGCTAGTTGTGATCATATGAAGTTTCATTCCAGAAAATTCAAAATTGTGAGAATTTTTTTAATTTTTGCTTTGAACGTCTAGGCATGCCTAGGCAACATTTAAGCGGGCTAGGCGCTAGTCAACATTGAACCTTGTATGCAATTATGCATTTTTTTTAGATGCAGTTAGGAGTTGGGAGTTATTGGTATGCAGACCACAAGTATTTTATAAGCACACCAGAAATCTCTTAATGCAAACCACAAATACGGTAAAGAAACCCACAAAAATACCAAAAACCTTCTAAAGCAAACCACAAGTGTTTTAAACGATACCAAAAATCTCACAAAGCATACCATAAATATTTCATAAGCACACCAGAAATCCTCAAATGCAAACCAAAATACTTGTAAAGCCAGCCACAGAAAGCAAACCAGACACGTCCTAATGCAGACCACAAATATATTAAAACAAACCAGAAACTCCGCAAAGCAAACCATAAAATTTTCGAAAGCGCACCATAAACTTCTTAATGCAAATCAGAAACATAATAAAGCAAACCAGAAACCTCCTAATGCATATCACAAATCTCCTAAAACAAACCACAAACATCACAAAGCAAACCACAACATTTGCGAAAGCACACCAGAAACCTCATAATGCAAACCACAAAGACAAACCAGAAACGTCCTGATGCAAACCACAAACGCCGTAAAGCAAACCATAAATCCAGCAAAGCAAACCACAATTTTTTTTAAAGCACACCAAAAACTTCTTAATGCAAACCAGTAACACAATAAAGCAAGCCACAAATAGCATAAAAAAACACGAGAAACCAAACCATCAATCTCACAATGCAAACCATTATATCCGGTGGTCGTTGACTGGTCAACGAAAATTGTTGACCAAATTTCGATGACCGTCAGTGAATAGATTCCGGCGGCGATAGGCATATTCCGGCCCCCGATGACTAGATTCCGATGCCGGTAAGCATATTCCGATGACAAAATAGCATATTCCGGCGACAAAAAGCATATTACGATGACCGGCGACCAGATTCCAACGACCGGTGGCCGAATTCCAGCGACCAAAATTTTGGGCAGAAAATAAAAAAATATTTTTTTATTATTTTAACATATTTTTCATAATGACAATTATACCCTGATTTGATTTTACACTAGGTCAACTAAACTAATAAAAAGTCATCACAATCTTTGCTTCCTATTGGTTGGATACTAGTGTTATTACAATAACAACAAATATGGTGTTGTCAATCTATCCACTTCCTGAGTTTATGATATGAAGATTTTCCGTGGCCATGTTTCTTTTCTGAGCAGTAATTCCAGCTCAGTTCAACTGATTTTGCCATTGTTTCTGCAATTTTTTCATGTGATCTACCATACATCCAAATAAGTAGGAATGGCAATGGGCAGGTCTGGGGCGGGTATCTCGATACCCATACCCGCGTCGGGTACAGGTCTGGTAATTTATTATAGGGTGCGGTTCGGGGCAGGTCGACCCAATGAGTATGTAATTTATGTGAAAAACATTAGAAATATTTGTTATTTTCGTTAAAAGACCAAGAAAGAAACCATAATATGATAAAATCTAGTTAAATTATTGAAGAAATTGAGGTTTTCACTTAATTACAACTTTATTATAGCTAAAATATAATGTAATAAGAGGAAAATTCTAAGTAATTTGACTAAGATTATATGTAATTTAGGCAAAAGCGGGTCGAGAATGAGGCGGACCAGGGCAGGTCGGGTCGATAAGAGGTACCCATACCCACCCCGCCCCGTAAACAGATCAAACAGGTCGGGTAAATCGGGTCAGGTCAAAATTGTCATCCTACAAGTAAATTGTCTAAGAGGTGAATTTGGCATTTCCACAACAATGGCATATGCTGCTCTCTTTACTTACCGTAATTAGGCTGATGGGGCCATGGCGATCTTTTATCTTGGTTGGGGTCGGGACTAAACGTGACCCATAAATAGCAAACTCGACCTCACAATCCTCGGGTTAATTCCCTAAATATTGTTTTTTTTAATTTACCACGAATATTGTGTTTTTAAAAGTATTTACACCAATATTGTGTTTTTATGAGGAAAGTTGGCGACGGCGCCCGAGACTCAACAAATAGAGATTTTTAAGCTGAAGCCAGTGGGGGCGCCCCAGTCTACGGCGCTGGCGCAATTTGAAATTTTTGAAAATTTCAAATTGCGGCAGCGCCATAGACTGGGGCGCCCTCGCTGCTTTCCTTTGTTTTTTAATTCCTCCCTCGTCCAGCACCAGACACCCCCACCCATTTCATCCCTTCCCTTTCCCTCACCTCCTCTCATCGCCGACGCCAACAACCGAGCGTCGAAGCCCAGCAGTTGGCGGCAGCGCCTCAGACCCAGGCGGCGGCGCGGCGAAGAGAGCGGCAGCGCGGCGACCCAGGATGTCCGACGACGAGCAAGAAGCCCCCGGCGGCAGAGGAAGAGGCCGAGGCCGGCGAGGCCGGCGTGGTGGCGGCGGTGACGGCGGCGGCGGCCAACGATACAGGGGTATGTTCTCGCCGGCGACGGCTTTTTCCAGTTCTAATATTTTTTATGTTCTAATATATTTGTTTTTATGTTCTAATATTTTTTTTTCCAGTTCCTAGGCATATCGATCCTTGTTCGATGAGACCACCACCTGGGACGATCGATACAGCACCGATGGAACCAGAACTTCTTTGGGGGCATGGTCACCATCGAATCGACGCTGTTTGGGCAAATGAGGTAAGTTTTTTCAAACTATTTCTATAGTTTTATTAGCTGAATAATATGATAGAATAGAATTAAATTAAATTAAATTACGATTGTAATTAAATTAGGAATAGAATTAGATTAAGTTGCGATTATATTATATTAGAAAAATTTTAGTTTAGATATATAAATATAAATATTAGGTGAATTGAAGGAATTGAATTAATATAGTTTTGTGCATTAATTATAGGCTGGTGATCGACCATTCCACATTCGTCATACTGGAAATTTAGTCCGATACAGTCCACTGTCCCTGCCGTATCTCGTTGATGCCGGCCTGTCTAGTGTTCTGCCACTAGCTCCTCTTACCGGTGATCCGGGTTTGATTACTGCGCTCGTAGAGCGTTGGCGACCCGAGACATCGACATTTCACATGCTGTTCGGTGAGGTGACGATCACCCTAGAGGACGTTGCGACACTCACTGGATTAGCGATCGACGGTGATGCCGTCGTAGTAGAAATACCCGACGAGGACTGGTCGGGTATGTGTCTTCGACTGTTAGGACAGGCTCCTACTGATCTTGGTGGCGGCGTCATCCGGATTTCTTGGCTGCGGGAGACTTTCGATGAGCTGCCGCTTTCTGCATCACCCCAGACGATAGAGCAGTTTGCAAGAGCGTATGCGCTGTCTCTGATGGGAGGTGTCTTGTTCTCCGATCGGTCTGGAGGTTCAGTCCACCTGCAGTACCTACTTTTGGTGGAGGATTGGCACAGAGCGGGGAGGTTTGCTTGGGGAGCAGTTGTGTTGTCATACTTGTACCGTGAGATGGGTAGATCGGCGCTGCAGATGACGGCATCTTCTTCACTGGGTGGTGACTTTGGTGGATGGGCTGCCTTGCTGATGATCTGGACGTGGGAGCGGTTTCCTCATACATCACCACTACATGCGGTGACGGGTGAGCAGATTACTCAGGACGCAGTGCCACGTGGCCTTCGGTGGCTTCCGGCCCACACCCGTCAGCATGGAGATCAGTTCTACTTGTACAAGTTGTGGTTTGACGAGTGCACGACATTCGTGGTTAGTATATATCATTTCGTTTTATAGAATAGTTTTAATTGATTTGTTATAGATTTAGGAGTAATTATGTGACTAATCCTTGTGTGCAGTGGCGTCCGTACTATCATAGAGGTGTGGACTACAGCGGTACTGTGGTCCAGTCCCACACGTTTCGAGCAGTTGTTCCGTTGATCTGCTTCTCATCGCAGATGTGGCATCATCCAGATCGCGTGCTCGGACAGTTTGGGATGAGACAGGATCGGCCTCATCCTCCACATTCCGCGGCTGAGATTATTTTTATGTTCGTTGTGACAATGCATTATTATTATGTACTTCCTTTAGACTATTTATTGTTATGTACTTATTTTGGACTATTTTTAATCTTATGTTCTTAGTGCTATTGTCTAAATTGAGACTTTAAATATAAAACCAGCAAACAACAACAACTAGTTCAGTTCATAAAAGTCCAAATAACAACTTCAAACAACAACTTCTTCAAATAACAACAACTTCAAATAACAACAACTCCAAACAACAACAACTCCAAACAACAACAACTTATGCGAGATAAATTGAAAGAAAAACAACAACTTGCTACATTCGAACTAACTTCTCAGCCACGTCTATTCCCTCTACTTCCTCCTCTTCTACCACCTCTCGCACTTCGTTGGCCACCACTCCCTCTTCGGTTGCTCCCACTCCCACTTGCTTGACGACCACAGGTTGATGCATTATGTCCCGCTTGGTTACAGTTGCTACACACTTGCTGTGATGAACCCTCCCTTGGCCAATCCATCTCGTTGTGAATTCGTGTTGATCTTGGCCTTCCCGGCTTTCTAATCATGTCCAGATTAGGATGGAGAGTAGGGTCATTATGCTTCTTCCAACCCTTAGGTTCACCAAGAGGTGCGAAACTTGTCCCATAACAAGCCATCACTGTTTCCAGCTTGTAGACATTGTTGACAAACCTATACGCATTAACACCCATTCGGTTGCAAGCTGCAATGGCATGAGAGCAAGGAATTTTATTTCCTTGAAATTTCCCACAGGTGCAAAATCCCGTCCGGTTGGGGTCGTCAAAGTGCACTGTGAGTGTGTTTGACCCCGTCATGTTGAAATTGTTGGGAGGAGTCTGAACTACATAGATGCCTTGAGCTCGATCAAGAGCTGTCACAGAATGTCCAACTGCCTTTTGTGACCACGCCTTCATCAGCTCTTCGCACTTGGTGGAGAATTGTGAAGGACCACTCCTAATTTCTGCTCCTGTCTCCAACCTGTACTTATCGAATTTCTCCACCAATCGCCAATAGGTATGTTGCACAAGAGAAGCTATAGGAAGTGCACGAATACCTTTGAAAATACCATTGACGCTTTCTGCCATGTTGGATGTCAGGATAGACCAACGACGCCCACCATTGTAGTTATCGTGTGCTAAACTCCAACGAATCTGATGTTGATCCACCCAGTTATCACATGAAATATTTCTATCGGCGGCCACCTTCTTAAATTGCTCAACTTGACGATCAAACTTCTCCAACCGTTTTTCTCCGGCTAACAAAATAAAATAAACCACCACACGGGTTAGATAAATTCATGACAAAATTAAATCAAAACAAGTAACAAAATTATATGAAGAAAGCTTACCGACTCGAAATAGTTGATTATACATAATTCTGCTTTTAGTCTTCCTTTGCAAATTGCTTGCATAGTGTCGCATGCACCACCTCCACTCCCAACCTCTTCCGATGTTATTCATGGCTTCATAGAGTCCTGCATGTCTATCTGAGATGATGCATACATCATTTCGATCAGTCAAACCCTGAACGTGAGTTATGAACCATGGCCAACTATCAGTATTCTCACTCTCCACTATGGCAAATGCAATTGGAAAAATCTTCTTCCGTCCATCAAATGAGCTAGCCATGAGTAGCACTCCTTTATACTTCCCAGTAAGAAATGTTCCATCAACAACCATAACACCTGGACAATTCTTGAATCCATCTATACTCGGTCCATAAGCCCAAAATAATCGCTGAAATATTGAATGACCTGGTTGAGTTGAAGGAACTCTTACCCAATGAATCACCGATGTTGGCATTTTTCTCTAGACCACCCGCAAGAATGTTTGCAAAAAATCATAGGATTCTTCCCAATTTCCATGCAACTTCTCCAATGCTCTTTGTTTCCCATACCAAGCCTTCTTGTAAGTAACTTGCATATTAAACTTATCTTTCAACTCGGCCTGAACAGTTAGAACACTCAGATTTGGTTGGGCACGTACCAAGTGTTTGACGGCCTCAGATATCACGTCGACATCAAGATGGCGATGATCCGTCGGTTGAGTCGTACTGCTACAAGTATGCACCAACTCGACCTTTCTCACGCTCCAATCGCCTCCCATTTCTCGACATCCAAACCGCACCATCCAAGGACATTTGTCCTCCTTGTGCATCAAACATCTGACCTTCCAGATTGAAGGTGACGACTCCACCACGTTATACTGAAAGTTGCAATGTAGTGCATAGTGTTTCATCGCCACCTGTGCAGCTTGTTTCGAGTGAAATATTCGCCCCTTGTAGAATTCTCCTTCAAAACCACCAACAGTAGACCCTGGAATTACGCCATATGAATCAGCATATGATAATTCCTCGTCCTCTTCATTACCCTGCAAGTAAAAATATGGAGGAAAATTAGGTTGTTCTCCTCCCTCCCCGCCGTCGTCGTCCTCCTCCTCCTTCTCCTCATCGTCTTCCTCATCTCCGTCATCACCGTCATCATAAGCATGATCGGATGGCATGCTCCATGTGTCATCATCGTCTTCCTCTCCACCCCGATTCTCACTGAGCTCAGCATGTATCTCAGCACCCAAACAATAAGGATTTTGTGCCATAAAATTCCAAAGCACATTTAAGCTATCATCATCGACAATAGGCATTGCATAATGAAATAAAACACCATTCTGCCATTCTGGAAGACAGTAGGTGAAACCTGTAATCACAACACTATCTTGTACTGTTTCGTCTCTAATCCGTATTCTCCGAATTAGATGATCACAAAGTTTCTGATAGTTCACCCTGGATGGAATAGTCATCTGGAAACTAAGACCACCAACAAAATGGACACCCAAATTGTCTTCTACTTTCTCTGATCGCCACCGAACAGCTAGTTCAAATCTTCTAAAATCACTACATAAAAAACAAACTCACTAATTACATTACTAACTAGACAAAATCATTATGATGAATACATGAAAAAAAAAATTACGCCTCTTACCTGTTATTAGCCATCTTCCCAGCAACCAGACAGCAACACCAGAGCTTTTTTCAGAACTTCTTTCAGTTTTTTGGTGATGAAGAACCGAAGGAAAGGTGCAGTATATATGGTGAGGGGAGGTGCAGGAGTGGAACAAAATGGCAGCGATAAAGCCCCAGTCTGGGGTGCCGTCGCTATTACCTTCTATAAAGCGATAAAGCCCCAGTGTGGGGCGGGGCCGCTATGTTTTTTTGTTAAAAAATCACCCAGCGGCGGCGCCTGAGTCCAAGGCTTTGGCGCTTTAGACATATCAAAAAACACAATATTGGTGTAAATACTTTTAAAAACACAATATTCGTGGTAAATTAAAAAAAAACAATATTTAGGGAATTAACCCACAATCCTCGGGCTACCATTCCGACCATGCACATGGAAATTGGAAAAGACGTAAATTCGTACAAACCTCAAAACTCATGGCTGCCATTAAAACTTCTTTTCATTGAAAGCTGTTGCCTTGCCCCAATGTGACGTTAAGCCTATCCGTTCAAAACGGGAAACACTCTCCCTTTGGCAACTGTGTAGTTAGTAGGTTCCCTCGTCCAACGACAATACCGGACCAACAACCGATTTTTGCTCCACATGTCAAAGCTCGGTGCCTGACGTGGCTGCCTGCGACACCAAGTAAAGCCCCTTTGCCCCACCTGATACGATGACACGCAAGCCACTGCCCCTTTTTCCACCTTATCCACTAACATATTGGGAAGATCATCTTCAACAGCTGGCACGCCATGTCATCGCGGTAGAAGTCGTGGAATCGTGAAGAGGGGAATTTCCCCACCGGTTTTTGGATAAGGTGATTGTGACTAGGAAATAAGAGTGACATCTGCTTTCTACTTTCTGGTTGTGGATGGAAATGGGGAAACTGACTTGGGTCTCCACTTGCACATTCAGATTCAGGTCGGCGTGTGTTGGTTGGCTGTCTGGACTCTGGAGAGATTGGATCAGAGAAAACCCAACAAAGGCCCAATCCACAAAACCAAAGAGCTGTGAAACAACGGCCACATTCCTGCCACGTGGGCCCGTACCAATCTTGCTCACGTGTATGATTACTCAGTTTGATTAAATCCCCCGCGAGATTTGCAGCCATGGGCCCGGCCCGCACTCCTCGATCTCGTAACGTAAATATAATTACAAATTAATTAACTCTTAATCATTTTAAAAAATCATATAAAATCAACAAACGAGCCAAAGAAAAAAAAAAAGAGATTCTGGTAAAGGCAGCCGCCTATTCTCTACTCTTTTTTACTTGCCTGCACTTCGAACTTGCTGTTTCTGATTCATTCCTTCTTCCCCTCCCAGCCATTTCCAGAAGCTCGGAACCACTTGGACTTCCCTCTCCCCCAGCCTAGGGTTTTCCGCTTTCCGTTTTTTTTCAATGGATTCCTCGTGATTGTTTTTCGCCCAGTTTTCCGCAATGGCGGCGGCCACTTCCGGAGGTTTCACGGCTCACACTGCTCAGCTAGATTTCGAACTCGGCCGACACCTCATCGGCATTTCTCCGTTCGTCGATGGCAGCTCCATGAGGAAGGCGGCGAAGAAGAAGAGCAGCAGAGTCTGCGTACAAGCAGCAGCTGGCTACCGGCGGCCTCCTCCGGTTAGCACAGTCTCCTGTTGCTGCTCTGACTCGGTCGGTCCGATTCGGCGGAGGGCCACCGGCTCACGTAGCGGCGGGCACACAGCCGAGGAGAATTGTCCTCGCAAGCTGAGGATCAGAGCTACAAGTCCCGCATTGCTGTTCGCTTCCCCTCAGTAATATTCCCGATTTTTTTCCCCCATCGTTGTTATGGTTTAAATCACTTCATTTACGATTTTTGGTTGGCTTAGATCCTGCAACTGCTCTAGTACAAGTTTCAGTCTGTGAATTCGTCCTACGATTCACTTCCGCTCAGTAATGTCGGTTTGCTCTCGCCATGTTTTCATCTAGATAGACAGATAGTTCTTAGCATTGTTGCGTCATTATGATTTCTTGAAGCGCAAATTGATTTCGTTGTTGAATGATTCCATAATCTGAAACTGGTTTTTAGTTAGATTTTCAGCATGTAACTCAGATTGTGATTTCTCGAGTCGGCTCCCGTTGGATTGTTGATTGAGCTCATAATCTGCAAGCGGTTGAGTTCTGAGTTTCAGTAATGGAATTTCGTTCTGTGCTTTGTTTTCAATTCGTAGGTCTCGCTTCGTCTACAAGCAAGAGAAGTTTTATCCTCGTTGTACCCCCAAAAACTCTGGCCCGCAGTCTAGAGATACTCCGCCACAAAGAGGTAATATTTGCTCTTTTTTGTCTCGCGGATTGCTAGTTGTCTAGTTTCCATCTGAAAGGCCTTAAAAACTTTGGTGAATGGTGGTGTGATTTTTCATGGCGTTCGAACTATAGATACTGGGATTGCAAATGAGAAAGACTGGGGGATCAACCTAAAAAACGAAATTGTTAATGAATCTGGGACTAATGAAGATGGCAGTACTTGGTACCGGGAAAGTGGGGAAGACTTGGGAGAAAAGGGTTACAGATGTAGATGGACGACCATGGGAGGCAAATCACAGGATGGTTCATCACAATGGAAAGAAACGGTATGAACCTAACTTCAGTCACATGATAATGGGGATATGGTAAATCAATAGTAGTTACTATAATGCTGCTAATCCACCACAACTTATCTTGGTGCTGCATTGGTTGGATTCGTGTTCTTCGTTCTGTTTTGGTTACTATTTTCAATTCATTGTTTGTATAAAGAGATTAAGGATCATTTAGAGTGGTTTGATTTTAATTGGGTTTGTCGGTCTCTCTTGACAGTGGTGGGAGAAAAGTGATTGGACTGGTTATAAGGAGCTTGGTAAATCACTTGTCTTTTCCTCTTAGCAGACTTGATTGCTTACTGATGTCTTGACTTTAAAGTCTTTGATAATTTGTAGGTGTGGAGAAATCAGGAAAGAACGTTGAAGGGGATTCTTGGTGGGAAACATGGCAAGAGGTGCATCACCAAGATGAATGGAGGTCTTGTTTTGGTGCCGTTTCTTACAAGATAAGCTCAATTGCAAGAAACTTTATTGTTGATTTCTTTTTAATTGCAGTAATTTGGCGAGAATAGAGAGGAGCGCACAGAAGCAAGCTAAATCAGGCACTGGAAATGCTGGATGGTTTGAGAAATGGTAAGCTTACTCTGTTATTACCATATGTTTTTGCATCACCAAACAACATTGAAATATGCTGATGGAACTGTATTGCTCCAATATAGGTGGGAGAAATATGATGCTAAGGGGTGGGCTGAGAAAGGAGCTCACAAATATGGTAGACTGAATGAGCAGTCATGGTGGGAGAAGTGGGGAGAACATTACGACGGAAGAGGATCCGTTCTCAAATGGTTTGTGCCTGCCCAATCATAGCTTTTTTCTTCATTTCAGCATGCTCCAAGTCAGTTGTTTTTGTCCTAGACTTTGGATGTCCTGTTATACAGATAGTCTATATTTTGCAATTGGTTGCACTTAGGTCCGAAGTATGACTCAAGATAAATGCATATGATACTACCAAAAGATAACTATTTTGTCATTTCAAGCTTTCCTTGACTGGTATATATGATTGGACTGTTGACTGCAAAGCATTGCGTGTGTCAAACTTTTGAACCATAGTCTATTTTGGGGGATGCAAAAAGTTGGGCCTTGCCCTGTATCTATGACTAGCTAGAATTACTGATTAGTCACTTTAATTTCGTTTGCATATTCTTAATTCCTCAGGACAGATAAATGGGCCGAGACTGAACTGGGAACTAGGTGGGGAGACAAGTGGGAGGAGAAGTTCTTTGCTGGTATAGGCGCACGGCAAGGAGAAACTTGGCATGTTTCCCCAAATGAAGAACGTATGCTTTACTTGACTATGCAACCTTAGTTTCCTCAATCTCTTCATGCATCATCATAACAACATATATCTGGTATCATCTATTGAATGATAGTGGTATCATCTATTGATTCTCCTATCTTATGCATCCCATCTCTATGAACTTCTTTCAACTTTTGCTCACCTTAGGCATTAAGCATTCCTCTCGCTGCCCGAAACTATAACCTGTTCAGTGTCTAGCTATAACTGTTAATGCCTACATTTATACATATGTTGCAATTAACGTTCAACGTTATCTCGTGTCTAGGGTGGACAAGGACATGGGGGGAGGAACACTTTGGAAATAGGTATGAATCTCGAACTCTCTCGAGTACCTAAAGATGCTACTTCTGGAAAGCTTTGTTATGTTGGAGCAGTCCCTTGTTCGCTCATACTTTCTGCTGTTCATTGTGCAGCAAAGTTCACAAGTACGGAAGAAGCACCACGGGTGAGTCCTGGGACATTGTTGTAGATGAGGAGACCTATTGCGAGTAAGCACTTCCTCTCTGCATTCTACACCCAAATTATTAAGAAAGTTGCAGAGCATAAATATGGCCCTGGCCAGTCGAAGCTGATCAATAGTTATGTTCATGGTCCTTTTGTTCTGAAAGGGCTGAACCTCACTATGGATGGGCCGACGTGGTGGGCGACTCTTCCCAGCTACTGTCGATACAGCCTCGAGATCGACCACCTGGTGTTTACCCAGAGCTCGATTTCGGACCTTCTTCTTCTTCGTCGTCTTCTTCTTATTCATCACCTCCAAGACCAGGTGATTCACCAGACGTTCCTCCTCTTCCTCCTTCATCACAGTGAACCCAGCGCCCGATATTTTCCTTCCTTTTTGATTCGATCTATGATCCGGTTTTCTTTATTTGTCTCTTCTTTCTTCTTCTGCTGTCGCTCATTGTTAGCCTGGACATTTTTCTGTGTAAGATAGGAACATTTTTATACAGAACTCCAGCTTAGGTTCCATTTATTTATTCTTTGGATGACAAGATGGCATCCTCTGTTGGCCTCTTTCCCTCCCTTCCCCCCTCTTCTTAGCTCTCGTTGGTTCGTTACAAGTTAGGTACATTTGCTTCGTTCCATAAATCTTAATTGCAAGCAAAAATTGGATACATCGTACGCGTCACAATTTAATCGCCCAACATTTGTTGGGTTTGAGCCTTTGAGGTACGTATAAGGTATAGTTTTCCAAATCTAAGCCCTTTACCCTTTTTTTCCCATTGCTTGTTACGGTGGTGGTGACCCAAAATGTAAAATCGAGGGAGTTAAATTACTATCTAAAATATTAGTGTTTTAGTTTTTGTCTTTATGGTACAACTTTGGGTTGTACCTGTATTCATTTGTAAAATCTCTTTATAGTACAAATTAAAGTTGTACTTTTATGTTATGTTACAACCTTTACAACTTCAAGTTATACCATAACATAAAAGTCAAATTCTCTTATAGTACAATCTCAATTTATAATTTTAACGTTATGGTACAACTTCAAGTTGTACTTTAAAGTATAGTAGAAGTACTCTTAACTCTTAAGTTACGTCCTACAAGGAGATGAGTGAGATTGATGGGTTTGTGTTGGATGATTGTGGACTTGTGGTGTCGGAAACTTTAATTCAACTGTCATGAGCTATTGGTTATGGGTGGACTGAATCTTACTGAATCGTTATCTGGACTGAATTGAATCGGATTGAATACATTTCGATTCGAATTTGGTCATATGAATTATTTTAATTATGAAGAAGAAACAAATTGAAATTGAATTTGGATAGGAACAAATCGAACCAAATGAATTAACCATGCTTTTGATTTGGTGTTAGTCCTCAATTTTCCTTTATTTTTTGTTCGGTATTAAGTCAATTTTATTCGGTTCTGAATCGAAGCGATCGATGCCCAGCCCAAGTAACCATGTAACTGATAGGACATGGACATCAACAAACTTAATTATAATTCCTATGATTTTTCATCGGCTTGTATCTCCTGTCTTAATTTGAATTTCAAAAAACAATTTGAAACGAGGTCATTTGGATATACAAATTATATCTATTTTCAACATATTTTGATAATTTTTTTGGGTCACTCGTTATCACCCTCTACCACCATTTATCATTACCTCATCCGTTTTAACACGATTTTAAAAAAATGAGAAAGAAGAACAAAATTAAAACTTGATTTTTCAAATAATCTCCATGCTCCAGTTATTTCTAGAAAGTTTTAAGGAGACCAAATATATCACACTTCTACATTATGATATACTTTTTCCACTATATTACATTTCCATCATCATGGTATAATCTTATTTACCACCAACCTTTACCACTATGATATATGGTGGTAAAATACATCTCGAGTAACATTATATGGTTTCACTCCAAAATATATAAAAGTGAATTGTCATTTTGGGAGGGGTTAGGTTAGGGTGTTAAACACTTTTTTGGTTGGTATGGTGCTAACAGCCTAACACTAGCTCCAGCCAATTAGAACATTTCGTTTGGATGACTTTTTCATTTAAATGAGTTGACCACAATTATTGAGGGAGAAGGGGAAGGAGGTGCAAGCTTGGTATTATGAAAAATTGGAGAAGGGGAGGAAGGAAGGAAGGGGAATCAAGAACTATGCCACAACCTCCTCCATACATGCCACAACCACAAAGCATGCCACAAGTAGTGTACCTGTTTGTAAATTTGAAAAAGTTTAGGTACCAAAATGTAAAAAATCAGGTACTAAATGTAATTTTCTAATCATATTTTTAGGACTCGAATGTAAGAAAATTAGGTACTAAATATTAATACCTATTACGTTCAGGTACCAAAACTTTAATTTGTAAATGGAACCTAGAAAAGCTAGGTAAATGGAAGGGAGGAGATGGGAAGGGAATGGAGAAGGGAGAAGGAAAAAAATACTATAATATTCTTAATGAATTTGTTAGAATGGTGCTAACACTTAAGAGTGTTAGCACCCTATCCACTCCCATCATTTTGAAGAGTATAATTAACATGAATTTTGTGGAAGAAAGTTGAATTTCAAATTGAAATGAAGGAGAAATACCGGTTAAATTTTAATGAAAATAGGTATGCAGAATGATGGAAATTTGAAGCCCCCAGCTAAGGGCGTACCCAGGATTTTGGGATAGATGTGTCGGCCGATAAAAACAAGTTAAAATAAAAATTAAGTAATTAAGTTAATTAAAAATAATATAAAATTGTATTGATAAAGTTCACAAATTTCATTTTTTTAGTGAACCACGACAAATTTTCATATTTTGAAAGATTTCTTAATTACATTTGTCCATTAAGTTGCAAATCAAATATTTTTTTTATGTTAACAACTAAACAATTATTCATAAATTTGTCACTCTAATGATACTAAAGCGGGAATGGGAAGCTGGAAGGGTAGCCACAAGAGTAAATTTTTTTGTTTACTATCTCTCTGAATACTCACTACCAATAGTTGTTTACTCTTGTCAACCAACTAATTAAATACCTAGTCCGAAGTCCGATAACTCCTATATTTACATATTTTAATAACATTATGACAACGAAAAATTTGTAATGTAATAAGATGTGTCGATTACAATTATCGAAGGTGTGCCGGAAGTCCCTTTTTTAAAATTTTTAATACTAAAAAAATATGAGTTCCTCACAAAAAAATTATGATCAAGGTATGTGAGGTAACACACCTCCCTTAGAGGTGAGTCCGCCTCTGCCCCCAGTGGGTATTATCCGACCTGACCAGTGATGGGGCGGGTATTACCTGACTCGCAGGCATGGTACCTAATTTTGACCCGCCCCGTTCGTGGGATATTCTATCTCAATTTCTTTCAGTATTTATTCATATTTCTCCTATTTTGACTTTTCTTCAACTAGTAAGACTCAATTTTTCAGCTAGTTAGGGGTCGTTTGGTTTTGGTGATACTTAAATCAATGTAGTGTAATATACATGCAATTAAGGAAAATGATTTAATGTACTTTACATTGTTTGGTTTCAGTGATAGTTCTTTTAGTATTCAACATGTTATTTTACTTTTTGTGTGAAATGTCACTTTTGCCCTTGCTTTTATGAGAACATATATATATATAACTAGGGTTATACTTGGAATAAAAAAGGAACCCAACAATCTCCTCAAACCTATTTCAACAATCTCAAGTTTTAGTAGAGATAGTACTATGCTATCACTCATTTTGAGCGATAGTTTCCATCACATCAAACAAACAATGCATGCAGAAAATTCAAAAATAAAAAAAAACGATGTGTTGTAGACAATACTATTTTTCATTCATAAAGTGTTTTCCTCTTTCTTCTTGGGGATTGCTAATTGTCGCCCTAACTTTTTAAAATCGCCCTAAACGTAAATTTTGAGATTACCACTTTATCCTTGTTAAGAGACATTATATTGCAATAAACGCAATCAATAAAAAAAGACGTTTGCATTACAGCCATCGCCGCCGGCTGATTCCCGTCACCAAGCGCCAGCATCTCTGACGTGGGGAGTAAAGAAGCTAATCGTCACAATCTTGTAATTTCCTCGTATATTGAAGAAAGGGTAACAAGCAATTTTATCAAGCCATGTTTTTCGTCCTCGCATCGGCAGGGAGGGTAGTAGTAGAAGTTGTTGGTTCGAAGAATAAGAAGAAGGGTGTGGCGCCGGTGTAGCGTCACGGTGGGGACGCACGACGCAGATGAACAGGGGTTCAACTGCAGGTTAGGGATGGGCTTCTGTGGCGGACACCAGTACTCGGAGTAGCACAGCTATGCATTCAATTTGAAGAACCTGGAGAAAAAATAGACGGGCAAGGCCAATTTAATAGAGGGAGAGAAGCTTCCCAAGTCTAAGTTCTAATCAACACTTTGAAATGAAATAATTAAACAAATCTGACGGCGTTTTTTTATGGATGTGGGGTTTCTTATTGATTTGGGAAGTTTGAGATCTTGTTGAGTTGTTGTTGTGATTTGGGCTAACCGGAGCACATCTATTCATGTCGACCGACCGACTGGTGATGGTGGTGGCTGGGTGTTGGGTTCAGCGGTTATTCTTCGGTGATGAAGAGGATTATGAATTTTAGGGTTGTTTGTTGTATTGCATTTGGTTTGATTGATTAAAGATAGTTTAGTAATTTTAGGTTTTAAGTTAGGGCGATAATAGTAAAGTTAGGGCGACGTTTAACCATTGAGTTCTTTTATTGTAAAAAGTAAAATTTTGAAAATAATTCTTTTCAAATGACGCGTAAGAGAGGATGACGGACCTACTTTGCCCATTCCCGCGCAAATATTGAGGTAGCGCCCCATTGCCATTAACACAATATATATGTGTCTATTGTTGCGTAATACAGCCTCTAAACTCAACTCCTTCCATGCATTGGTTGGTTGGTAAGCCCAACAAACCAAATTGCAAAACACTCTCCTCTCCCACCAATTTAACAAGAAAACTCCCCAATGAAAGTTTTTCAGTTGGTCACAAAAATCATCACGCGAAACAGCCGTCCCATCTCCCCTCTTCCCAAAATCGCAACAAGTAACCGCCTCCAACACCAAATCTCATCGATCCATCCTTCCTTCCCTCACCAAACTTATTTCTCCCTCCTCCATGACCAAAATCCCCAAAATCCCAGCCCCATTATTCCTCCCGCCGTCGCCGGAGGAGATAATCACGGCTTAACAATATCAACAACAAAAAATCATGATCAGAAAACTCGACGACGCCACCGCAGGGCCACCACCGCCTCCCCCGCCGCCGTCCACCGCCATTCCTCCTCCTCCTCCCGCCAAATTCCGCTCCGCCACGAAGAACCTATTCCTCCTGGTCCTCCCGCTGATCCTCTTCTGCCTGTTCTTCTTCCTCACCTCCTCCGCCTTCGTCGATCCTTTCTCCGCCGCGTTCGCCCCGCTCGCCTCCTACTTCATCAACCTCTCCTCCTCCCCCTCCTCCGCCGCCGCCGCCGCCGACCGCGGGGTTCGATATTCCGACGCGGCGAGGGAGGCGCGGCTGAACCGGTCGAGGATCGCGGTGTGCCTGGTCGGCGGAGCGCGGCGGTTCGAGCTCACCGGACCGTCGATCGTGAGGCACGTCCTGCTCCGGTATCCGAACGCCGATCTCTTCCTCCACAGCCCCCTCGACGAGAACGCGTTCAAGCTCTCGCTCCTCAAATCCGCGCCGAGGATCGCCGCCGTCAGGATTTTCAAGCCGAGTTACATCCCCGAGACCGAGTCGTACCTCCGAGTTCTCACCGCCTCCAACTCGCCTAACGGCATCCAGGTAATTATAAATCGCCTTCAGTTTTTTCCCTTCTTTTTTTTTCTTAACTGATCGATTGATAATTAATTATGTCAGTCAGTTTCAATTTTCGTCGGGTTTTCTGTAATTAAGTAGCTCCGGCGCCGAATTCCGATATGCTCGATCGAGCTAGGGCAAGATAGGGTAGGGAGATTAATTTAGTAATTAGTAATTATGGAGGAATATTTTTCATGGAATTTCGTAGCTAATCAAATTCCTCCTCTTTTGTCTATTAATCACAGCTATAGGGCTAGTTAACCGCTCCCGCCCTTTCCCCCCGTCATGCGGTAGATATTGTTTTCCGTTTGGGCCAAAACTAAAAAAGGGGAAAATCCTTTCTTTATTAGGTGACCGAACTGTTGCTCAGTGAGAGCCTGAGACGTCACACTTCCGCCATGGGCTTCACCAAACCCTATCGCATCAGTTAGCTCTTCTCAGCTGTAAGGAAATTGGTTGATGAGAATTAGGAATAGGATAGATACCTTTCATTTCCCTGTCATCTCCGTTTTCATAGTTCTCCCATCTCCAAGGAATCGTTGGAATGTGCGAGACATTATGCTTCGATTATACAAAAAATATGGCTACTTTAATTATACTCTTAATTAACCCGAGCTAGTTTGGTCCCACAGTAGATTTCGCAGAAGCGGTTTTTGTTTGACTGGAGCTTTAGAAAAGTATTTTTCGAAAAAAGTAATTGAGTCTTTGACTGAAAAACTATGATAAGTGTTTTTCAATATGAGAGGTTTTGTAAAATTACTATAAAGAACTTATAATATAAAATATGAATAACAATTCTAAACAATAAAAGATAGTCAAAATGGATTTTGTTAGATTTTTTATATTAAATAATATGATATTATAATATATTTTATTTTTAAAAGGATATAAATGAACTAAAATTATATTTCCTGAAATAAAATAAAAATATAGTAAGGATAATAATGTATTTTCAAAAAAAAAAAAAACTTTCCGCAGAAACTCCAAATCGGAGCTTATGCTCTTCTGTTATACAAAGCGCTTTTTGGTTTTTCAAAAGTCGAGGTTTTGGAGGTGTTTGGCCCTACTTCAACTTTTGAAACCGAAAAGCACTTCTAAAAGTCGGGGCAAACATAGGCATGCATCAACACTAAAGTATAACGAGCTTAATTGTTCTAGTGATATAATGTTATTTATTTTTCAGATCGATTCGCAAACATCAACATTAAAGTACATTCATTTGAGTAACATATCACAGTTTATAAACGAATGTGTTACGTGCATTTGACAAATATTTTTATAAAAATAGTTTACATTCATTTCCTCGACACACAAAAAACATGGATGTCATTTTGAAAAGAGGCGATGGGATTTTTTTATACCTAAGAACTATAGTATGTTTTCTGTAATGACCCATGAACTATTTATTTTCCTATTACGGTCCGTGCAGTATAGATTTATTTTTAAATATGGCCCTTAATGCTCAAAGTTTGTTTCGCGTCATTAAATTGGGACCAAACTAAACATTGGCAATCGGCTCATCTGCATAAAATACCTCATAATTACAAAAGAAAATATTTCTCCACATTTTTTACCCCATCCCCAACTATTCCATTCCATGAGATCGATTCATCTTACAATGTCCAATCAAAACCAACAAATAAGCCCCACTTTTGTCAAAAAAAAAAAAGAAAAAGGAGTGAAATAGCTAGCTAGTAATGTTTACTTTGTTTGTAATTACATGATTTTCTTTTTTTTTTTTTGTTTGAACGAGTTAGTGCCTAGTTAGGGAGTTCATCAATTTTTGTTTTCATTGGGGTTTTGTTGGAACGCAGGGCTTGCTCCAGTACTTCAACCTCGTCGAAGGCTGCCTCCAAATGATAACCAACCACCAGACCCGCCACAACTTCACCTACGACTGGATAGTCCGAACCCGAGTCGACTCCTTCTGGTCCGCCCCGCTCCCACCCTCCTCCTTCCCCCTCAACTCCCGCTACCTCGTCCCCGAGGGCTCCTCCTACGGCGGCCTCAACGACCGCCTCGGCATCGGAGACTACAAAACCTCCGCCGCCGCTCTCTCCCGCCTCTCCCTCCTCCCCTTGCTCTCCACCCACAACTACACCCGCCTCAACTCCGAGTCGGCCTTCCGGGCCCAGCTCGACCTCCGCCGCGTGCGCTACGCGGCGGGCCGGGTCCCCTTCTGCATCGTGTCGGACAGGAGGTACGAGTTCCCGCCGGAGGGGGCCGGGGTGCCAGTGGCGGCGCTGGACAGCCCGGGCCCGCTGAGCGGGGCCAAGTGCAGGCCGTGCTCTGCGGCCTGCGAGGGGGAGTGCTTGGAGGAGTGGATGACGACGCTGTACAGGCGGTGGAGCTGGACGGAGTGGCGGAACGGGACGCTGAAGCTGTGCGACGCGCAGGGGGAGTGGGAGAAAGGGTGGGAGAGGCTGTTCGATGACGTGGCGGGGAGGGAGGGTAAGAGGGAGAGGGTGCGGGTCGGTGGGTTGCGGGATGGGGAGTGTGTGGAGGATTTTGGGGCGATGAGGAGGAAGGCGGTGGTTTGGGCGTCGCCGCCGGTGGAGGAGATCTGTAGGATGGGGAAGCGTACTACTACTACTACTGTTTAGAGAGTTTTAGGAGGGCGGGAGAGATTGTTTGTGGATTGGGTATGGTTTAGCTTAGGTACGTAGGGTATGTAAAAAAGATAGAGAGGTGCATGAAAGGTAGAGAACATCAATGGATCGAGTTTCTTTCCACGGGAATTATATAGACACTTTTATTTTACCTTGCAACATGGTATGCGGCTGATTTTTGCGGCATTGCATGCCATTTGTTGAATGCTCAACCTACTTTAGAAAGCGATTTACCAAATTGCTACCAATAGAATAAATTTGTGTTAAATGGATGTTTACAATTACACCTGCCGGTGAAGTTTGGGATAGGGCTGAGTATTGGGTGGTTGAACTCACCAAACTCACCCACAAATGACCCATCCTATTATGTTGTGGGTGGTTCGTGTGGGTGAGTGTGAGTTCTAAAATAGGTGACCCACAAAGTTTTGGGTGGGTGCGAGTGGATTAAATTTTGAAATATATATATTTTATATCCACCGAATTCACTCAACCGCACACCATCCGCAACCCAACCCAACCACAAGTACATGTTGGGTGGGTCCAAATTCACCCAAATACGCATAAATTCCACCCACTGCTCACCCCTAATTTGGGATGTGCATAATTTGATTTTCGAAGAAATATAATAATGAGGATAATAAAAATGTTGATCATGTACAAATTTCCCTAAAACACCAAACTAACTAAAACAAATTTCACTATGCATCACTTACACTAAATTTCACACAAAACAGAAGTTTGGGTTTGATCATTGTAGTGTCCAACGGTTTTGGTGTTGGTACACTGGAGACCAAAGTGATTTAACCCTAATCGTTTCCAACAGACACAATATGGCTTCAAAATCACTTATTACCTAATATACGTAGAAACTTTAAACAACCATAACTTTATGCTGAGTTATCCGACCAACACAATCTTTAATGGATTTTACACACAAAAAAACTTTGTTGCTTCGAAAATGTTGAAAAGTTATGTGGAATCAAAGAAAACTTTGCATTGATAAGATATCTGAGCGCAAAATTACTCTCGTTTGAAGTTTTCACGTATGTAAGATAGAGATCGATTGAGCCTCCAACTATTTTGAAGTTAGATCTTTGGTGGATGTATCAATTTTTGTCCGGCTTCAAACGCCATGAAATTCGTTCCCAAGCCTTCTCCATACGCTAGGATCTGAAATATTACAAAAGAACGCAACGTAGCGTAATATTGACAAAGGAGAGGATGCTTTTAAGGTATATAACCAAGAAATAATTAAAAAATACGGGATAAAACATGTATAATTGAGCATGTATGAAAATTCTCAACTTAATTGTTTGCTTGTCCTCAAGCAAATCGAGTAAAACACAGATTTATTAGACATAATTTCAAAACCACTCAGCCAAAATCAAAGGTGTACAAGGAAGATGAATCGCAAAGTTCCATCAACAATAATACATGAAGCAACATGAGAGAGATATTATCAACCACCACAAATGACATTTGATACAACAAGTTCACAACATTTAAAACACCTCATCAGACCTAGAAAACATCTAGCAAACACGATTAGTCAATCGGTACCCCTAAATATATCAATACAAACATTAACATAAAACAAGCTGAGCAAACTACTTAACGGTATTTAGAATATAGAAACAAATCACTCAACATGAGTATAGTGGAGTAAAGATCGCCGTTTAGGCAAAAGATGCCAATGAAAGCTGCGTCGACAATGATGTTGTGGTTTCATCATCTGTGGTTAGAGAAGGGTGGGTATAGTTGCTTCTTTGGCCCGAACCAATGAGTCCCTTAGATAGGACCGACCCTACTGGTGTGCTAGTAGGCCGTCCGGCCACTACAAGAAAACTTGGCTATAGAGTCAGAGGTTATTTGCTTCTAAAAGTTAGTTATTTTATTCTGTATATCTTTTGAAGCAAATAAATTATTTGCATTGGACGCCTCTGTCTCTAATTCTCTTTAGAAGCAAATATAAATGCAAATAATATCTGCTTCTAATTAAGAAATTTGAATCAAATCTTATTGATTGTAATTCCACTTTAAAGAACGTGTATATTTTCTTCTTAGTTGGTTTTAGAGAGAAAAGTTTTTGTTCCCATTTCTAGTTATAGAGACAATTATAATTGTTTCTAGTTCTAGAACACTTTAACTTTAACGAAACAAATATTTGCGCAAATACTTTTGCTTCTATTTCAACTTTCATAATTTTGATTAATTTAAAATTTTACCTACGATTAGAAAAATAAAATAACAATTTAAATTTTATTAATAATTTTTAATACATTTATTCTTAAAATACATGAATACATTGCCATAATAAATAAAGAATGCATGGTGTCTACAAAATTTACAAAGCTAAATCATCTATTGCTCTACCCTACACTGTGACTCCCCTACAAGTCTACAACCAATCGCTAACGGACCAAAATTTACAAAGCCCAAATCATTAAACAACTTTAGGATTGGTGTCGTGACCGCTACCGTTTTTAGGTCCGAATCCAGGAGAAGAAGCCTAACAAAGGAGGAGTCTTGTTGCTGATGAACGTTCACGCCATTTCTGATATCTCTCTTGGCGGATCTGAGGGAGTAGGTAACTACCGCGGGAGAGAGCTACGTCGATTGAAGGATTGATGATATGCCTCTCCTTCTCCTTCTTGATATATCGATTCTCTCGGGAATTAAAGGCGAGGAAGAAGAAAAGAACGAGAGAGAAGCATAGGAAGAGTTGTGGGCTGTTGCTGATGCTCGTTGTTTGGAGAGAGAGACGGCATTACCTCAATTAATGGGAGAAGAAAATTATATTTAATTGGAATCCCACTCCAAATTCTCAAACCAAGAAATTGAAACGTCTTTCTAGAAAAGTCCAGTTAATGGGCTATGTTTTTTCTTTTATTTTTAATGTGCAATAATTTTTTTTATACAATATTAATATAATTTTATTAATCGAATAGCTTAGTGTAATGTAAAAAATAGATATGTACTATATTTTAAGTTTTGAATATTTGGTATGAACATTATTCATAAAAATAAAGTTATTAATTTATATATTAAAAATAAGAGGAAAAAAAACTAAAATAATTAAGAGAAAAAACAAAAAAGTTTGGGTAGCAATGGGGAAATTAGCTGCATAAGTTTTTTCCCATTGTTTTTTATAATTTTTTTCTTATTACTTAAACCTACACAATACAACCAATTCGAATAAGTGTTTTAGGATCATATAGATTTGTCTCTAAACACTATTAAATTTGTCTCCATATGACATAACTATAAGTGATATTTGTATTTGTCTCTAAAGATTATTCGATTTGTCTCCGTATGACATAATGAGAAGAGACATTTGTATTTGTCTCTAAATACTATTAGATTTGCATCTATATGATATATGTATAAGGAGCATTCATATTTGCATCCAAAGACTATTAGATTTGTCTCTAATAACATAGCTATAAGCAACAATTGTATTTGTTTCTAAAGACTATCAGATTTGCCTATAGAGACAAATAATTTCACCTACGGAGTCAAATAATATATTTGCTCCTAACGTTTAGCTATAGAGACCAATACAACAATTGCCTCTAATTATTTTCCTCTATAGGCTAGTTTTCTTGTAGTGGGCACAGGGCCTCCAAATTACAGGGGTCTTCGATCCAGTAACGAATTATGAGGACACCCCTAAAATTTGAAGAAAAAAAAATTCAATCTCGATTATAGTTTGCGTATGTGTGAAAAAATATTTAAGTGGTAGCATGATACCTCTAAAATTTGAGAAATAATTATTTGACCCCGATAATAGTTTTGCGTAGCATTGTATCCTATGTGATTTGAAGGGTAAATTCCCAAAATATAGTCTTTTTTATTTATTTACCAAGAATATAGTGGTTTAAAAACTATTTACAGGAATATTGTATTTTGAAGGGAGGAAGGCAGCGACGGCGCCCGAGACTCATAAAATTGGGGTTTGGAGGGAGAAAGCAGCGACGACGCCCGAGATCGATTGAGCCTGAGACTCAAGCGCCGTCGCAATAAGCCACACACTGGCCTTCTTCGCCACTCCCTCTCTCCAGAACCACACACCACCACACACTGGCCCTCTCCCCTCCACCCTCACCTCTCCGACAGCGACGACGCCAAAAGAGAGAGCGGCGAACCCGAGAAGAAGAAGGCGCCGCCTCAGTCTCAGGCGGCCGCGCTCACTCCCCGACGAAGGCGCTTAAACAAGAGCGCCATCGCAGCAGATCTGCTTCTCACCGTCATGTCCGACGACGAGCAGCAGGCGCCCGGCAGAGGAAGGGGCCGAGGGCGTCGTGGTGGCGGCGGCGACGACGAACGCTACAAGAGTAAGTTGGCGGTGGCCGGATTCTCGCCGGCGGCGGCAAATTTTTTTATTGTAACACCCCGATACTTTAGATTTAGGTTCGACCTTAATACGAGATCAGTTGAATTGGCGGTTAAGTACTAAGGGTTACAACCGTAGATTAAGAATAATAATAATAACTATTATTATTATTACTATAATTATAAAAAAATATATAAAAGTAGGGATGGCAATGGGTCGGATACGGTGCGGATACCCCATATCCGTTGCCCACAATATATGCCTGCGGGTTTTACCCATCACCGACCAACTAAGCTTGATGGGCAGAGTTTAGGTACCAAGCCAAGCCCAAGCGGGTTCCGGTGAGCCCGCGGGTCATGGCTTACCCGCAAACCTAATAGAGCTCAGCTATTACTCGTCAGTCATCCATATTCCAGATCAAACACAACCCATTAAATGAACTAAAAAATGAATTGAAAACTAAAAATTAATAACATTCAAGCAGTATCCATGAACTGCAAACCCAGTACTTGTCTAAAATCCATGAATGTAACTTTCAAAATGGGCAAAAATCCAGAAATATGAGCTGTCCACTAGCAGAAATCTGCAATCATCAGTCCAGCAATCATCAATCCAACTTTTAGGTTCCTGGATAAGATATGCAATATGGCAGATTCATTCAGTCATTCATCGCTGTATTTTGTTGCAATATTTAGAACAGAAAAACTTAAGAGATTAAAACACAAACCTAGAGTTAGTCCAGCAAGTTGATGACAGCAGCTGCATCATCTTCCTCCCCATTCAACTCTGACTGCACTCCATCTCCATCTGTTACAAAATAAACAGTTTATTAATTTTCAGTCTTAAATTACAGTAACTTAAACTTAACCAGGCGCAACAAGGAAATGAATCTAGTTACCTGTGTTGTCTTCTACAGTGGCATCATCCATTGCCATTGCGGAGAAAACCCCCTCCAGAGCTTTCAATTCTGAGGCGAACACTACAAGGCAAAGCAAAAAGTTATAAATAAGATTTACTTAGCAACAAACAAAAATCATAGCAATGAAATTACCAATTAGAATCGATATACCTTTGCTATCGTCCTGAATCCAAGTTCTTAATATCATCATGGCTTCTACTGTTGCAGGATCCAGTCTGCTTCGATGGGGATCAAGAAGCCTCCCACCAGAACTGAAGGCTGATTCAGAGGCAACACTCGTGACAGGGACAGCAAATAAATCCCTTGCAATGTCTTGCAAAATGGGATACTTGGCCCCGTTAAATTTCCACCAACCCAACACATCAAAATCTGGTGTTCTAGGATGAGGATCCTCAGCTAGATAGTGATCTAACTCAGTGGTTACTATAGAGGTTCTCGTTTTCTTTCTTTGGCTCACATATAGATCAAAATCAAGATCTGTGGCCGAAGAAGAAGTTTGGGAACTAGAAGAAACAACACTGTTTTTGGAGGATTTCCTATGATACTCAACAACCAACTCAGCAAGAACATCTTTTACCCTTTCAATCACAAGGTTAGTATTAGCAATACCAAATTTGGTTGCATAATAACCAACCAAGTCCAATTTGTACCTCGGATCCATCACAACAGCAACAGCAAGCAGCAGATGAATATCATCCCAGTATTTGGCAAACTTAGCCCACATTTTCTCAACCATAGAAACGATCATAGGATTAGGATCAACTAACCACTCCATCAAACGCAACCTCAAGTCGCATACTTTAGGGACAAAATGATTGGTTGTAGGGTAGTTTGAACCAGAAAATATTACAGTAATGTCCTTGAAAACCTCAAGTTTCTCACACAAAATATGAGCAAACTCCCACTGCTCGTTGGTAGGCAGAGATTTGTATTGAGGTTCACTTATTTTCAGAATAGCAAACACGTCCTTATATGGAATAGCAGCAGTAAGCATAGCAAATATAGAATTCCAACGTGTAGGACAATCCAACACCAATTTCTTGGTAACAACCAGTTTAAGCTGTTGGGCAGTTCCATGGAAAATTTCAACTCGCCTCGGAGTACATGTCCAAAATACCACACTCTCCCTGATGTTTTCAATTCCATCTTTGAGAACATCAAGGCCATCCCTCACAATTAGATTAAGGATGTGAGCAGAACACCTCATATGAAGAAGTGTCCCATCCCTAATCATATTAGATAGAACCAGCCTTTGTTTCACTAGATTGATCATGGAATCATTGGTAGTACAATTGTCAAGAGTGATTGTTGACAACGTACTATCAATGTTCCAATCTTGGAGGCATTTAGCAAGCTTTGTAGCCAACCTCTCACTAGTGTGTGGGGCAGGGAGGTAACCAAAAAATATAAGATGGTTCCTAAGCTTCCAAAAGTTGTCTATGTAATGGGCAGTGACAGCCATGTAAGCCCTTTTTTGGTTTGTGGCAGTCCACAAGTCAGTGGTGATAGATATCCTCCCTCTGTTTTGGTCCATGACCTTCTGAATTTTAGACTTCTCTAAACCATAAATGGTCACTATGTCTTTCTTTATGGTATTTCGGGTTGGGACTTTGAAGAGAGGGTTCAATGTGAAGCAAAACCTTTTGAAATATAAGTGTTCAACTATAGAAAGGGGATACTCATGCACCAAGATCATGGTACAGAGCTCCTTTCTAGAAACCTCACTGCTGAATTGATTGGTAGTCATGTCAGCCGTTCCACTAACATTGTAGTTAGCAACAAGAACTTTTTGACTCCCATCATGTATTTTTTATGAACACATTTGTTCCTATGAGTTCTAAGATGGGAGGTACCATTAGTAGATTTTCCAGCCAACACCTTCTTACAGTAGTTGCATTTAGCTTTCAAAATTCCAGACACCATTATCCGAGTGAAGTGAGGCCACACATCATACTTTAATGATCTACTAGCACCTAAGGGAAGTTGAGGAACAACATCTAGAGGTTCAGGAGGGTTATTAGGATTACCAGGGGCTGGGGCAGCAGCATTACCATTCTCAAACTGTTTGGGTTCCATCTGATTAAGAGGAAGACACAAGTAAAACGTCTTAGAATTATGTCTAGTTGTATTCCTATTATATAAAAATGTTTATAGAGTAGAGATTAGTTGTTTTAAAGATTCCAACTTAGCTATTTCGAACTTAAGTGAACAGTTTAGAAGTTCCCAACTATATAGAACTGTGAGCATTGTAAAAGTTCCCAACTAAGTTGTTTCGAAGTTAGGTACTTAATAGTTTACATGTGTTTAGTACTTAAGCATAACATAAACAGAATCAATGTACTGAAACTATATGTGTTTGGTACTTAAGTATATCATAAACTGAATCAATCAACTGAAATTAATCGAACTTGACAGATAAAATGTGTTCAGTATTACTAAGTACTACTTAAGAATAGCATAAACCAAATCATTCACTACCGGATTAGCTATTTTGAACTTAAGTGAACAGTTTAGAAGTTCCCAACTATTTAGAACTATGAGCATTGTAAAAGTTCCCAACTAAGTTGATTCGAAGTTAAGTACTTAACAGATTACATGTGTTTAGACTTTAGTACTTAAGCATAGCATAAACAGAATCAATGTACTGAAACTATATTTGTTTAGTTCTTAAGTATATCATAAACTGAATCAATTGACTGAAATTATTCGAACTTCAAAGATAAAATGTGTTCAGTATTATTAAGTCACTGGATATTTTTGTTTTTTAACAGTTTGGGGGCTGGAAACGGAACTCCCCTTTGGTTCTCCCCAAAAACACCTTTCACTTTTTGAAGTTTTCTTTAAAGAACTCAGAAATCATGTAACGAAGGGGATTCTTATTTGTACAAATGCTACTTCGAACTTGGAACGAGCATGAAGAAATTAACGATACTTCTTTATCTTTTGAGTTGTTCTGCCGGACCGGTTGCTCAAGACCTTTGGTCTCTACCCAGACCCGATGAAAAAAATGGGATCACTTATTATGGGCTTGTTGAGAATGATTCTGATCTAGTTCATGGCCTGGGTTGTGGGAGAGCAATACAAGCGTCGTGCTGCTAGGCGAAGCGGTGGAGTACTGCACCCTAGATGGCGAAAGTCCAGTAGCCGAAAGCATCACTAGCTTACGCTACCAGATTAGCTGTTTTAAACTTAAGAATGACATAACCAATTCATTCACTACCAGATTTCGAGTTTTCTACTTAAGAATAGCATAAACCAAATCATTCACTACCAACAACAATCAAGGCTGACGATTTCTTCAGCATACTGTAGTTTAAGCACAACCTGCTTGATGGGACTCCTGAACAGCAAGCTGCAAAAACAAAAGAGCAGGAAATAATAATCAAACTCAAATAATCTGGAAAGCTAGGGTATTTGGAAAAAACTAATCGAACGAACTACTATAACTAAGCTTACCGAGAATGACAAACAGGTAGTGGGATTCTGAATTCTGGAAGGCTAGGGCTTCTAGGTTTTGGGTTCTTACTGCAGATGAAAAAAATGAACAAGTAAGCCTCATATTTATACCCTTATAAGCATTAATCGAACAAACTACTGTAAAGTGTAAACTAAACTTACCGAGAATGACAAATAGGTACTGGGAATCCAAATTCTTGAAGGCTAGGGTTTCTGGTTTTAGGGTTCGAAGAACTGCAGATGAACAAAACGAACAAGTAAGTCTCATATTTATACCCTTATAGTTATAAGCATTAATCGATTAAGGAAAGAAATAATGAATCGAATACTTATCTCGAATTCTCGATCTAGGAAAGAAATCGTCTGCATGCACGATTCGAGTTTTCTACTCCATCGATCGAGACATTTTCGATGGCTGGGGGCTTGATTAAGGGTAAGATCAAGGATTATTGGTGATTAGATCGTAGATTTTGGTGGGAAATTAGTAGAGAAAGGAAGAGAATTCGTCGGAATCGTAGGGATTTGGCCAGAAATTGTCGATTCGATGGTTTAGGTTGAGAGGAAATTGGGGACGAACAGTCGGCTGCGTTGGTGAAAATGAAGACGGAAGCCCCTAACCCTAAAATCCAAGTTTATATATGGTCTCTTTACGGCGTCGTATTGCTATCGGGCCGGGTACGATGCGGGGATCACAATATCCGTCCCCAGCCCGTCACCGTCATCAGCGGGTCTCGGGCACGCCCGTAACCGCCAACTTACCCGGCCTCGCGGGTTTTGGGCCATTACTATCGGTCGGGGCCCGGCGGATGTTCAAGGCCCGCGGGCTGATTGCCATCCCTATATAAAAGGGCAAGGGAACTGAGGGGCCAAACCCCTCCCCATTTATTTATTCCCCAATAGGAAGCTAGGATTGTAATGACTTTTTATTAGATGAGTTGACCTAGTGTAAAATCAAAGCAGGGGTATAATTGTCATTATGAAAAATCTGTTTAAATAATAAAAAAAATAAAAAAAATAATTTTTTTATTTTCTGCCCAAAAATTTGGTCGTCGGAATTTGATCACCGGCCGCCGGAAAATGGTCGTCGGGCACCGGAATATGCTTTTTGTCGCCGGAATATGCTTGCCGTCGCCGGAATATGCTTACCGGCGTCGGAATCTAGTCATCGGGGCTGGAATATGCTTATCGGCGCCGGAATCCGGTCACCGGAGTTCTGTCAACGAACTTCGTTGACCGGTCAACGGTCTTTGTTGACCGGTCAACGGCCAACGACCACCGCATGTTATGGTCTGCATTGTGAGATTTATGGTTTGGTTTCTCATATTTTTGTATGCCTTTTGTGGTTTGCTTTATCGTGTTTGTGATTTGCATTGAGAAGTTTCTGGTTTGCTTTCAAAAATTTTGTGGTTTGCATTGAGGGGTTTCTGGTTTGTGTTAATATATTTGTGGTCTGCATTAGGACGTTTATGGTTTTCTTTCAAAAATTTTGTGGTTTGCATTGTGAGGTTTCTGGTTTATTTTAATATATCTGTGGTTTGCATTAGAAGGTTTCTGGTTTGTTTTTTGTGGTTTGCTTTTCCGTGTTTGTGGTTTGCATTAGGGTGTTTCTTGTGTGCTTTTCAAAATATTTATGGTTTGCTTTGTGAAATTTCTGGTTTGTTTTAGGAGACTTGTGGTTTGTTTTAGGAGGTTTCTAGTATGCTTTTTTTTGTGGTTAGTTATATCGCATTTGTGGTTTGCATTAGGAGGTTATTGGTGTGTTTTAGAAATAGTTGTGGTTTGCTTTGTGGTGTTTCTAGTATGTTTTAGGCGATTTGTAGTCTGGATTATGAGGTTTCTGGTGTGCTTTAGAAACATTTGTGGTGTGTTTTATGGTGTTTCTGATATGTTTCAGGAGATTTATGGTTTACATTACAAGGTTTTTGGTGTGTTTTATAGTATGTTTTATTGAATTTATCAAAATGCCTCGGTCTCTCTTTCAGTGATACAGAAGCAATCTCGTTGAGTTAATTTTATTTCCCCCACAAATTAGTGAAACATAACACATGTTTCCATCTCCTTCATCAACATCATCAACTCAATCACTGCCAGTCTGCCATTATGAAATGGTGATACATTTACACCAGCACTAAAACCCGAAATCTGAAAAGGTAGAAACAATGAATATTTGTTAGATCTCTCATCAAAGAATTTGGGCCGAAACCCACTAACCTCAATCCAACAACCAAATGTTCTTAAGTGCCAGATTAATGAAGAATCCTACCTTAACAAGCAAAGTAGTGGCATCAAACATGTTTGGTGTATCAATCCCATTAAGATAAGCTTTGATCTCAGGGATCCCAGGTCCTGCTGCAGTTGGTGCAAAGAACACACACAACATAGCAACAAAGCTGTCAACACCAGATTGGTGCTCCCTCCGCTTTATCCCCCAATCCTCTCCCATTTTTTTAGTGTTCCTCAGCAAACTCAGCGGCAACTCCTGTTCGTCGATTTTGTCGGGCTGTGCGGTCAATCGCGGCGAGCTGTTAGCCGGCAGAGACTCTCCGCGGCAACTTCTGGTTCTGCTCGTTGTGTTGATATTCACCCTCTCGCGGCGGCGGTCGTCGAGGCGGCGGCTCCAAATATGGCTTATTCGTCGAAGGAATAATCACATGCTTCATCTCGGGGGAATAAACAGAGGAAGAAAGCCTCCATTTGGGAGAAGTTCTCTTCGAGTCAGGAACAGATACAGAGGAGCCATTATTACTGACATTAACTAACCTCAACGAGGTGCCGTCGTTGCTTCTACTGTAGTGCCGTCGCGTAGAACCAGAAACCGGAGTGTAGAACCCGTCGTTGTTGCTCATGGCAGAGCCAGCCGGCGTGTAGAACGGCGTGCCGTTGCTGCTCTCCTCGCCGGACGACGGAGATCCGGAGCTTTCGTACTCTGGCCTTCGAACAACAGCAGGGACTGGACGAGGAGGAAGACGAGGGTGGAGATTCGAAGCAGCGGCGGAAGGAGGAGGAGGTTTCGGCAATGGCGGCAGCGGCTGCAACTCAGGGCTCGGTCGGTACCGATCGGATCTCTTAATTGAGTTCAGCTTATGGTACGGAGACGAGTTGTTGTCGGTACTCCAAATTAACACCCGCCGCCGCAGAAGCATCCCCGGAGAAAATCATAACTCCATTAACATCAAACCCATTCCTCTCCAGCATCGCCAGCGCGTCGAAAAACCCGTCCCCTTGAATCCCTCTCCCATTGACCTCGTAGCTCGGCAGCAGCTTCTCCTTCCCAAATTGCCCCGCCCGCAGCCGGAACACATTTAATTTTATTTTAATTTTATTAGATTTTAGATAAGTTTACCCTTATACCCTTAATGAATCATATTGTTATACTATCCGGGCCCCCCAAAACCACCCCACCTTTATTTGTTTTTCCCCGCAGAGATTCCCAAAACCTCCGCAGAGATTCCCAAAACCCTCCCCAGCAATTAAATCCCCCCCCCACACACACACCATAAATTCCCCGTCGCAACATCTTGTCCCAGCATACCATCGCCGTCCCGGGGCGAGAAGAAGGATGGAAAAGGAGTGCCAGCTCCCGACCTCGACCACTTTCGTTCTAGGTAAGGATCACGAACCCTTCGCGATTTCTAAACTCGATTTATCGATAGTCTAATCCGAAGCTCATATTTTATTAGCGGTGACGTTGAGGGTTCGACAACAAGGAGATCAACGTCCCGAGTCTTTTAGTTTATGTCTTTTATTTCAGTTATGTTAGTTAATTTTCGAGTTATGCGCGATATGTGTGTGAGGCATCCCACCGCCTGTAAGGGTGGAAGCACGCGTTGTGATATGTATGAATGTATGGTTGTATGATTGTAATAGTTGATTGATGGTAAGAGGAACCCCCGGGCGGTTGGGCCACTACTAGACGCGGTAGATGGTCGGGTCACTGCTGGACGGCGAGACGTAACGCAGCAGTTGATCGAGTATGTTGGGTCACTAATGGACGGCGAGACGTAACGCAGTAGTTGACAGGCATGGACTGGACGACGAGACGTAACGCAGTGCCATTGCCTAGTTTGGTTATGCAACCGGATGGCGAGACTTAACGCGGTTGGCATACTAGGGTAGGACATAGGACGGCGAGACGTAACGCGGTGGTCCTAGTATTTTTATGTTGAGATAAGGATAGAGGTCGACAACTTTTATGAGTTAATGTTGAATGAGTTGATAAGGATGATTATTTAAGAGCATAATGCTAGAACGACTTTCATGCTAGGAAAGCATTTCCCCTAATAATGTTTTAGTAAGGAGTTTGCCTAGGGCAAAGACCTTAGGAAGTAACGACGAGACTGACCCCTTCTCACTCACCAGGTTGATGATAGTCTAGCAGAGGTGGATTATGAGAAGAAGCAGGGCGAGGTGAGCAGCAGTACAAGCGTCGTTGGGATATCGAAAAGCTCGTGAGGAGTCAAGTTAGATTAGTTAATTATTCTGTTTCATGGTTATTAGTATAAACTGGAGATTTTGTGTTAAGTCATTTTAAGTGTTTGAGATTGAGAATTTTGCCCAAGTGTTGGGGCTTTTCGTTAAAAATTCTTAAAGGATGTCGGTTGGTTAATTTTAAAAAGTGGTTTGGGTTGCTCCGGAGTAACCAGTTTTTGGTTTGAGTTATGGTCTGGTTTTTGAAAAGAGACGGGTCGTGCCATTTATGTTCTAATTTTTTTCCAGTTCCTAGGCTTATCGATCCTTGTTCGATGAGACCACCACTTGCGACAATCGATACAGCTCCGGTGGATCCGGAACTTCTTTGGGGGCATGGTCACCATCGTATTGACGCAGTTTGGGAAAATGAGGTAAGTTTTCAAACTATTTTTATAGTTTTGTATTAGCTGAATAATATAATATAATAGAATTAAATTATGAATAGAATTAGATTAAATTACGAGTATATTAGAATAAGTTTAGTTAAGATATATAATAAATATTAGGGGAATTAAATTAATATAAGTTTTGTGCATTAATTATAGGCTGGTGATCGATTTTACCACATTCGTCATACGATCAATTTAGTGCGATACCATCCACTTTTCCTGCCGTATCTCGCCGATGCCGGCTTGTCTAGTGTTCTGCCACTAGCCCCTCTTACCGGTGATCCGGGTTTGATTACTGCGCTCGTAGAGCGTTGGCGACCCAGTTATCACATGAAAATTTTCTATCAGTGGCCACCTTCTTAAATTGCTCAACTTGACGATCGAACTTCTCCAAGCGTTTTCAGTGGCCACCTTCTTAAATTGCTCAACTTGACGATCAAACTTCTCCAAGCGTTTTTCTCCGGCTAACAAAATAAACAACCACACGGGTTAGATAAATTCATGACAAAATTACATGAAAATAAATAACAAAATTAAATGAAGAAGGCTTACATTGGGCTGTGTTGGCTTGATTATTGAAAACCAAAATTTGGTTAAGGCATGGGGCAAATCTTTAACGTTGAGTTCCATCTTACCGTGTTGGCTTGACGTGAAATCCAAATTTGGCAAAGGACGAACTAGATGTGTTGAGTAGACACAAGCTAGCTTGTTACTTGGCGTACATGGTGGTAAACAACTACTTAGTCCATAATTCCTATGCACTAAGTAGTTGGGGGCCTTTGTTTACACCTAAAATTGGTATTGTACCACATTGATTATTTATAAGGCATTTATTATATTTAAAAGACCAGATCAATAATAACAATTAATGTTATTTAACCTGAGCCTCTTGATACTAGTTTTTAAGCCCAAACCACTAAGTCTCCGGGAAGGAGCTAGTCTCGTCGCGAGTTGGGTAGCCCGACGTGATCACGAAATCTAGATCACCTTGGCCCTATAGTCGGACAATGCGTGCACCCCTTGGTATAAATAGGAGAAACTAAGATTGGAAACAGGTTCCACAACCAACCATTTGACACACAATGTCAAACTTTTATCTTTTCTTTGAAAATTAGCCATAGCCTTAGTTTTCGGAGCTCTTAGTGAACAACCTCCATAGGAGTATGAGTAATTAACGTAGCTTGTTCCCAAAAATCCATCAAAAACATCAATACCCTTGTTCGAACATTGTTCGAAGAAATGTGAACCGTGTTATTGTCGTTGTTCAAGAATTCAAATGTGCATTTATTGAATTCAAACACCAGATTTTCCTCGCGAAAAACACTAACATATTGAATTTTAATTGGAGTTAGGAGTTGACTGCCTGCCTTTCAATTTTAATTGATTTTATATGTAGCTTGTTAATTAAATTATTATTGTGATTCTAGTCCAATAACATGGGAAGTGGAACAGAAGAAAGGGCTTCTAGAGGCAGCCGTTCCACTATATAGAGTTGCTTTTGATCCATTTTACTTACGACATTGGACCGATATGATCAAATTGATGTCTAAATTAAATCGGTTCCAATCAAAAAATAATTTAAATTTATTTTAAATCTTAACCCCGAACTCACTTTTAAAATTTTTTCATTAATTATTATACAAAACATACGAAACGAGAGCGATAAAATTTACTAAAATCAGGTTAAATATATGGTTTTCATCCCATTTTAATTCTCATACTCCCAGTTTTATATAATTTTTTGTCCTTAAAAAATTTAAAATCCAGCTATAAAAACCAAGCATCTCACCTACTTGTAATCAAGAAATTAAGTCAAGCTCCTCTAACATATAGGTTGATAAACAAGCATGGAGCAAGATGAACAACTAATGTCATATTGGCATCTCCGGACCGGATCCATGTTTATGTACTCCTGAAACGAATGGGCTTTTCTGGGTGAAGCTCACTGCTATTCCAAGGCCCGGTCCAGAACCGTGGATAATCTTTTCCCAGCCCACACGAATCTAATGACTCTTATCAGTCCGATAAAAATTTTGCATGCGGCAAAGCACGTGGCGGCCTGTGGCAAGAGCAAACGGAGACGTGTCTTACTCCGCCACTGGAAAGGACAACTTATATAAAAGAATTAAAGAAAGCTTTCCAGTTCCATAGCAAGAAAATTATTATCCAGAGAGAAATGGAGAAGCGAGAAACTAAGGAAGGTGGAGGGACGACCCCGCCGCCGCCGCCACACGTGACGGGGATGAGGCCGGTGACGAAGGAAGCCTATGGCGGTGGGATGTATGCGGCCAACGAGACTACTGGGATGAAGAAAAAGGAAGGGCAGCCGCCGGCTAGCGATACGCAGAGCGCCGACGGACCAGTGGAGAAGCCGGCGGTGGAGCTGAAGCATCCGCCGCCACCGTCGACGGGGGACCGGGACCTGGATATCACTGGCCAGTCTTACATTCAGTAACTCAATATAAGTACTGTTCAAGCCAACCAGAGCACGCAGTGATGATCCTTTAATTTGCTCTGTGTTTTCTTTTCTGAGATGGTATATAGTATATACGTAGCTCTAATTAATAATGCTTAATATAGCTTCCTCTCTCTGTATATTGTGGCTGCCTTAAACGTGGGTAAAGCATATTAACAATGTCTGAGAAATAAGTTTTCGTCTTTCGATTAAACAATTTTATATATGGATATAAACTGTGCAAGCCAAGTATAGTACTAGTGGTGCGTAATCTGGTAACTTGGGTCAAGAATTTGCAAGGGATCTTGATTAGCCATATTAGTGGTAACTTCCCGTGAAAGTAGTCTACTGTATAACATATATGTACAATTTTTTTTAGGGGTCGATTGGATGCAGAATCTCATTTCGAGGGATTTTACCAAATCCAGCATCCACAAAACATATAATGCAAAAAAGGAATTTGGGCCAAATCCAATGCTTGGCTTGGTTAAGGATTTTTAATAAAAAATTAAATTAAAATTGCCTATTTCATCCTTGCTTTCATCCTCTCATCGTCGAGAGGGAAACATCATTAGTTAAGGCTTTTAAATGATCACTCAGTAGCAAAGGAGGTAAGGGTGCAGAGATAGCTAGGAGATTTTCTTTGAAGCAGCCACCTTTGAAAAAAAGTGCCTAATAGCTTACTAATCGATTACTCTTGCGTCAAAATGAACCGGGTTAAGCGATCTGTCAAAGTTCTGGGGTGTAAAAAGGCACCCGTGTGAAATAAATCTATTGCGGATTGAGGGCTCCTTCATTTTTCATCATATCTAAGGATATGGCCGGTTCTGAAAATGTAGAGGTACTGTTCTATTTAAAATGAGGCCCAACTTTTTTCAAAATCTAGTAAAATATATAAAAACTAATAAATACAAAACAGTTTTTTTTTTCAAAATCTAGTAAAACAATTTGAATAAAGAATAATTTTTTATTATTATATTTGTATTTTAAATGAAAGAACAGAGTCTAATGAAAAAATGCATGCAGTGATCTAAGTTCAAATCAGGGTAAATTCCCTAAATATTGGGGTTAATTGCATGGTTGGTCACTGAGATTATAAAAAACATTTATGTTTGATCACTCGAAATATTTAAATCCATTTTTGGTCATTAACTTTACAAAAACCGTTCATTCATGGTCACTCTCCGTTAGCTGCCGTTAACGGCGTCCGTTAAGTGATGACGTGGTTGACGGATTCGCCTAATCAGCACCTTTCAACCCGAAAATTGGCTGACCTGACCCACCACGTCATTTAAACCCTCCATGTCAGCTAAACCTAACCAAACCTCTAACCAAACCAGACCAGACCCGAACCGATCCAACCCACCAACAAAAACGACCCACCCGCCACTAAACAAAACCTAATTTCTAAAACCCTTCAGCACATTTCCCTTCTCCATCCCGCGCCGCCTTCATCTCTCCCGTTTTTCTTCCTCTCCACTCTTTTCATCGGTGACGAAGGAGGAATGGAGCACGCCACACAGTGTGGTTGACTCCTTTCTCAATTAGCAGTTCAAACCCCCTACCCATTTTCTTCCCCATCGCGCCTGATTTTCCCCTGTTTAAGCAGACTACAAAACCATAAATCGAAGCTTTCATACTCCTCCTCTCTCCGACAACGAAACCCTAAAGGTGAGGTTCTGGCTTTTATTTATTCGAACCCTGTCTGGAAAGTCTCGAAAGTCTGAAAAAGAGAAAAGAATAAGGGTCAAGACGAAAGTATCGAGTGGGAAGAAGAAGCTTTTCGGGGTTCTCGTTTTCCTTTGTTTTATGCTAACCTGCAGGCTCTTGTCCCTTTCCTCCAGGTCACCATTTCACTACTGAAGGAAACATGGTGGGGCATGTGCGGGCTCCGAATTCAACTCAGCCTAAATATCGTAAATTTTCCCTCCTTTTTCTCTTGTCTTTATGGTAGATTGGTGTTTGGTTTGGTCTATTCCATTCCACAGTTGGCCTTTATTAGTGATAAGGACAACACTTGGGGTAGTTTACGAATAAAAAAATGTAGGGTTCTGGGAAATGACGAAAATGCAGCAGTAGAGTTTGGCATTTTCTGTCTTTTAACAGAAGTTCTTGTCCTTGACCACCTACTTCTCTGCTACTCCATAACTACTCTTTTCAATTGCTATTTGTTTGAAAACAGGTGATGCCAGTGGAGAGTTCACATTTGCAGTTCACGTGTCTCATGAGTTGAAAGAGGTTGGCAGCGAGCATTTCCTGAACGAGAAGACCACTGTGTTTTGTGACTATGCTGACATTGACGAACTGTCATTGCTGGACCTTCATGAAATATATGCGGCGTGTGGTGGGACGATTAAATATCCGAAGTTCTATTGGAAATCTCCAACCAACGATGCAATGTTGGAGCTTACTAATGATGATGATATTCTGAGCATGTCAACTGTAGCCAATGATGATGGAAAAGTCATCGAGCTGTATGCTTTCTCAAGCAATGAGGTTGAAGATTTCATGGATAGTGAAGTTGAGGAAGTTGGTGCTGGCAGTTTGAGAAAAGGCAAAAAAAAGCTTGCTGGAGACGATTTGGAGGAGGATTCTGAATATGATGAGGAAGAAGATAGTGACTATTTGGAGGATACAGAAGGAGATAGTGATGGTGACAATGTGCAATTTGCTGCAAATGTCACTCAAGAGGTGGAAGCCGACATGGGTTTCTTTGAAGGAGATGATGGGCAGCCTGAAGTTGAAAGGGTAACACACGGCTCAAAAGGGCTGACTAGGGGATATGACATATGAGGACAGTCAAATTTGGTCGTGGGCTAATCCTATGCCCCCATCATCTTAGCTAGTGACAACGTGAATGCTACACATCATGGAAGAGGGATCTATCGCACAAGAAAGAAACGAGCAGGCTCAAATCTCACATGGCTACCTATATGCTCTATCTCACATTCTGATACCCTGAACTAGATGCATAAGAGACTGTCAAGAACAAGTAATCAATCCAAGTCACAGTTGGTAACCAAACAGTTGAAAAACTGAATCCCTACACAATTCTACTGCACGTCTTAGTCCTCATCATAGGTTGTCCTAGTCACAATCAAGCTGTCATGCATCAATCCGAAAACCATTCAATTCATCAATCAAAACACAGTGCCAATACGATCAAACAGCAGTACTTGGAGCCCTCAAATCTCGAGATTTGGACAGTGGACTAGGCTCCAAGCACACATATATACATTCCAACCGATACAAAGCACCCCCCCCCACACTTAAGCACGACATTGCCCTCAATGGAGCAGAGGGATAGGGAAGGGGAACGATGTTACCGGATTGAAACTGCTGGGGGACTGGAAGTGGACCAGTCAGCGAGAAACAAATGGGAAGATGGACAGTTCTGCACGAATCGAACACCAAGAACACACTAGCACACGTTGTGTTAGGGATAAGTGTTAGCCCAGACGGCTACAGCAAAAACAATCCACAAAAGAAACAAACAAAAACTAAAACAAACGACACTAAGTTCAAGCTCCTCACACATGGAGCAAACACACACAAGTCTAAAACGAAAAACAAAACACACTGAGAGGGGCAACGAGTACAGCCTACTCGTCGCCGAGGTTGTCCAGATCGAAAACGATGCCGTTCATGAAGGCGTCACCACCATCAGCACCATCCGCTAGGGGAGGTGGAAGTGGAGAGTCCTCCCAGGGAGTCCTCCAGACTGGCTGCTCGCCCGGTAGCAGCTGGAGCAGATGCCCCTGTACCTCCTGCATGAGCCTAGAGCGGCGCCTCTCCCGCTCGATGTGTGCGAGAGTCACTCCCTGCTGGGTCTGGAGCTGGTCCAATCTCTCATCGTAAACAGCCATCCTCTGGTGGTACTCGGCCTGGTGAGCCGCGTACTGCTGCTGGAACTGCATCTGATGGTCGAGGATCTGCTGGTTCTGGAGACGCAGCTGCTCGAAGTGGGAGGTGAAGTAATCCTGCCCCGGGAAACTGGAGCTGCCACCCCCGTACTCGAAGGTGGTGGGGCGGGCGGCAGCAGTGTCATCCACGTCCTCGGGCTGGACCTCCTCATCAGCTGCACCCTCGGGAGCCTCCTGCTGGACCGCCTCTGGGATCTGAGGTTGAGGAAACCCCTTGATCCACATGACACCTCGCTCTTCTCAAAGCAGGAGCATTTTGGTGATCGTTGCCCGGCCAAAGGGAGTGGTCTCTCCCTGCTCTGTGCACCCCTGCAGGGATATCTGGAAGTACTCTGCCAGGCAGGTGATGAGAGGAGTGCAGTGGAGTTTCTTCAGCTCAGAAGCACTCTTCTCGAAGGTCCTCACCACCACCGAGCCCAAGTGTAGGGGATGATCCCTCTGCCGCATGGACTGGATGAAGTACAGGGATCTCTTGGTGATGGCGCTGGCACTGTCTGAGGCTAGGGTGTAAGACTTGGTCAGCAGGTGATGGAGGAGACGGTTTTCAAGCTGCAATGTGCTGGCCTTCGTCTTCCCCGCCTTGAAGGGAAGTTGACGTGGCCGAGCGAGGCTGAAGTACAGCCTCCCGAAGTCCACCCTGTGTGGCTCGGCGATCTCTGTGATGTAGTCCCTGTCATTGACCAGGTTGAGGCCGAGGGCGTCCGCCAGCTCGTCGTAGCTCATGGAGCGTGGTTCACCGCCGAGTCGGAACTGGACTGCAGCTTCGTCCTTCCAATCGTCCGTGGCTGCGTGCTTGAAGGTAGTGTAGAACTCAAGCACGAGCTCATGGTAAACCTTCCCGCGAATGCTGAGTAGGCGGCGCCAGTATTTGTTGGTGACAACGGGGGAGAGGTGCTCGTAGCAGTTGAGCTTCTCCAACTCGCGCTTGGACCAGTAATGATGCTGCCCAAACTTGCAGGCCAGGACGTTCTGAAAACAATCCCGGTGGGGCCCCCTTCTCAAATCCTGAAAAAACTGGTGCCGGAGGTTGGGCTTCGACATGTTCCTGCAAAAGAACAGCCCAAAGTGGAACAAAACAGCCAAGGAAAATGTTAATCACACACCCACACTTAAGAACAGAAAACAGCCTAAACATGGTTTCATCCATAGTTCGGGGGTCAGAAACTCGATAAATCAAGCATAACCTGAGTGGGGGTGCACATCCATGAACAAGTAGGCAACTCAATGTTCACATTCATACCAAATACACCCTCAAAGCACATCATTAAAGGCCCCAACCGACCCCCATAAAATGGTACGAAAACAGGCATTTCATCGAACACCTTGTGTGCACTATTAAGGTAAGCATGAAATTGGCACAATTCTTGCACACAAGGGCTCAAACAATCAAGAGGGACTTTACCCAACACAATTCAAACACACTCCATGCATTCCCCTCAATCAATTGCACAAAAATCACAAGATTCAATGAGGTTCACTAAACATGCACCCTAACACCCAATTCTCCACAATTAACATAGTTAAGGGCAAAATCAAAACTGGAGACTCAAGTAGAGGTGTAGGGGATGATGAGGGGAAGGCGATGGAAGCGACGATACACCGAAAAAATGCCCGGAAGTGCTCGTCGGAGCCTCGTCGGAGTCTCGCCGGAAATCGCCTCCGGCGACAAAAACGTCGGCCAAATCTCCTCAAAATGGAGGGATAGGCCGCTTTTGGTGTAGGAAGGGTGGGTTTGTTGTTGGTTTGGTGAAAAAATGACAAAAAATGGCCGAAAAAATCGAAAAGTGGGGTTTTGTCGCGGTTTTCCGGCGAGGTTCAGAGGATTCCGGCGAGGATTTTGAATTTTCTGAGGACTCGGCCGTGTCGGCCGAATTTATAGGCCGACTCTCGGCCACACGGCCTGGCTCACACGGCCGTGTCATGAGCACTTTTGCCCGTGTCGGCCGACACGGGCTGGTCGAGGAATCTTCACTCGGCCGTGCCGAGTGCTCATCTGGCCGTGCCAAAATATGCGAGAGCAAACACGGCCAGGGCAAATTTCCACACGGCCGTGCCAACATCTCATCTGGCCGTGTGGAATTCTGCGAGAGCTCACACGGCCAAAATTATTTTCCACACGGCCGTGTGACATTCAGGGCTGGCGTGTGAGCTGCCAGAACTCCGAAAATTACCTGTTTTCACTCCAGAACGACATACAACTCGTGAACAACCCCTCAAGACTCAAAAAACACAAAAAATCAAAAGGAAAAAGGTAAGAAAATGCAAACCTAGGTGGGGTTGCATCCCCACAAGCACTTCTTTACCGTCTTTTAGTTGGACGCCAGTCGGTGGATGCTCAGTGAGGTGAAGGAGCAGGTGCCTTCAAGAGCGGATCCACCTCGCTCTTGAGGTACAGCTTCAAATGGTGGCCATGCACACGCCGAATGTGGCCACCAGCATTTGCCAACTCAACTTGGCCATCCGGCAGGATGCAAGCGAGTGAATACTCGGATGGCCAAGGTGGGGGCGGGACCAGCTCATAGTGGTCTCCGGCCTTCTTTCGAGCAGGCTTTACTGCCTGCTGTTTCGGCCGCCACTCCTCCCTGATTTGTTCATTCGATGACGGAGTGGACAGGATGGCGGCGAAGGTATGGGAGGCGGATCCTGCAAAATAGGCAACACAGAAGGATACACGACAGACTCGTGCTCCTAGTGAGATACAACATGCAGAGGTGACGAAGCAGGACGAGAATTAGAAATTGAAAACGCTATTCGCTCCTCACCATCCCTCAAAACTAAGGTCCCATCATGCACATCTATGAGGGCCTTGGCGGTGGCCAGGAAAGGCCTTCCCAGTATCAATGGCACATCCACATCCTCATTTATATCCAAAATCACAAAATCAACAGGATAATTGAATTTGCCAACCTTAACCAGAAGGTCTTCCACTATGCCCCTAGGATGCACTACAGATCGGTCAGCTAATTGAAGGCTCATCCTAGTAGCACGGGGTTCACCTAGGCCTAGTTTCTTAAACAGTTTATATGGCATAACATTTATACTAGCACCTAAATCCGCCAAGGACCTCTCTACATGCAAATTCTCTATAGAGCACGGGATAGTAAAACTACCTGGGTCCTTCTGTTTCTGCGGAAGCTTGTTCTGCAGAATGGCCGAGCACTCCTCGCTGAGCTCCACAGTGGCCAGCTCGCTCAGCTTCTGCTTCTTTGAGAGAAGATCCTTCAGGAACTTCGCATACTTAGGCATTTGAGATAGTGCCTCCAGGAAAGGTACTTGGACATTCAGCTTCCTAAGCATGGCCATGAAGCTCTCAAACTCTGCCTCCAGCCTGTCTTTGTGCAGCCGAGTAGGGAAGGGGAGTTTAGGGATATACTCCTTCACTACTGGTTGCGGTTTAGGTGCAGGCACCTCAACCTCCTTCTCTGCTTCTTTTTCAGCTGCCGGAGGTGCCGAGGCAGGGGCCTCTCTCTCTTGTGCATGAGTAGGTGGATCAACAGTCATCTTGCCACTCCTGGTTATGATGGCATTACAGTGCTCATTCGGGTTCTGAGGGTGAGGGATGGTCTGCCCGGGCAGAGTGCCAGGAGCCCTTTGTGCCACTGCTTGAGCTACACTCCTCAGCTGGGTCTGGATATCCTGCAAGACAGCCTGTGTGTTCCTTTAGCCAGCTTCCAGAGCCAGGAATTTGCCCGATGCCTTTTCCATGAACTGCTCGATGGTGTTAAATTTTGGAGCACTAGAGCTGGCGAGAGAACCCACCAATTCCCGCCGTTCAGCCATCTGATCATTCTGCACTGGGGCGGCAGGGGCTGCACCTGGCTGCTGGAAAGGTCGCGGCTGTGATGGAGTAGCATGCCCCTGCATGGACTGGTAGAGAGACTGTTGTGGCTGCTGGAATTGCCCCTGTCTGGGCTGATATGGCGGCCTCTGGAAGCCCGGTGGTCCCTTGGGGACTTGTGGTCTGGAATTTGCCCCACCCTAGGAGAAGTTGGGATGCTGGCGCCACCCCTCGTTGTAAGTGTTGCTGTAGGGGTCGTTGCGCCTAACATTGTTGATGAAGTTCACCTGCTCCTGGGGTGTTGTCGATTCCTTCATCGCCTGGCAGTCCTCTACGGTGTGATGGGAGCTCTCACACCACTGGCAGTGCATCGCCTGCGGCTGCCCTGTACCTGCAATCAAACCAGAACGATCGATAGCTGAAACCAGCTTCGATACCACCTGCACCAAATCAGATGACTGGGTGCCTACAGCATGCACACCCCGTCCTGGTGCTCATCTCGATCTCCTGGCAGTGCCCCAATCGTACCCGTTCTCCGCCATCTCCTCAAAGAGTTGATTCAGCTGTGGCGGTGTTTTGGTCAGCATGTTCCCGCCACAGACCGAATCAATCAGCTGCTTGTCCTCCGGGAAGAGGGCGTGATAGAAGGTTCCCACCTTGAAAGCATCGTTGAAACCATGATTGGGACACCTCAGGAAGAGGCTGTTGTATCTCTCCCAGGCGTCCCGGATGGTCTCATCTTCATCCTGGGTGAAGTGGGTAATCTGCTTCTGCAAGTCCGCCGTCTTGGACGGAGGATGGTAGCGGGTAAGGAACTTGTCCGCCAGGTTGGCGAACGTGGTGATGGATCCCGGAGGTCGAGTGTCTAGCCACTCCTTGGCCTGCCCCTCCAAGGTGAATGGGAAGTACCTCAGCTGGATGGCATCTGCTGGGACCCCATTGATCTTGATTCCATCAATGAGCTCGTGGAATCGCCTGAGATGTGATCGGGGGCACTCCCCCTCCTTACCACGGAACACCACTGAACCGCGCAGCATGGTGATTACTGAGGTGCTCACCTCAAAATTGTTGGCTGGGACATGAGGATGTTGAATAGGTGACCTCATGTCCGCAGCTCTAGCGGTCCAGTAGGATCCCATGGTCTGCTCCTCAGGGATCACATCATGGTTCTCTGGATCAGCCATCTCTTCTTCCTCTTCTTCTAACTGTAGCTGTGATAGCGCCTCCTCCGCAGCCAGTCGCGCCTTTAGAGCCCGCTTGAAGTTTCTGCAGGTTCGTTCAAGCTCCTGGTCTAGTGGTAGTAGATCTCCCGACTGGCTACGGGTCATGCACTACCTGCACACAATCAGCAGAAGCAACCCGTGAAGGCACACAGATGGAAGAGATAAAATGCAGTAAATAAAAAAGCTAGAGTAACAAATTCTCACGTTTCCCCAATAACCTAGAGGGGTCCCCGGCAATGGCGCCAAAAACTTGACACGCCAAAACACAACACCAATCTGCGACCAAGTGTAATCGCAGACCGGGAATGCAGTAACAGGCAAGTTATATTATCAACCCGGGGTCTAGGTCTACTGCTTACTCAGTGATTCTCTACTATCTAGCCAACTAAAGTAAGTGATTGTTGTTTAAAAGCAAAAGCAGAAAGAAAGCAGGAATTGATACGGTTTTCTCAAGCAGGTAAGAGTCACTCGGGAATGAGTCCCCCTAGCTCCTTAGTTAGGTTTCAATTGTATTTCCCTGGGTTGATTTACTGTTGATTAGACTGCGGAAGATCCGACAGTAACTTGGAATCTCTTAAGCTGCCCAAGCCCTCTCAGTCTAACTACCCGGCAGACGACTAGTCTTCACCGGGATAGAAAGCTGAAGCAGTAAGAACAAAACTCCACTACTGGAATTGGATTCCAGTACAAAGCAGTAAACTGGCTAACTCTCGTATAGCCAATCTCCTACTATCGAATGATGAGACTCTAGCAACCTAATCAGATTCTATCTATCTCAGATTGCAGCAGGAATCAGGAAAAGTTGATCAGACTTCAATTGACTAAATAAACATGCATCATTCGATTAAAATCAAACAGTAATATCATCCCAAGTCATTACAATCAATCCCTAACACATAGAACTAGGGTTCTTCATCCCCAAGTGAGAGAGGGGTTCTACTCCATAGAGAGAGAGAGAGAGAGGAAAACAAGATACAAAGCAGTCATACTCATAATTATGGGAAGAATCTGCTCTGGGATGATGATTTCCACTCCTATGACGATCTCCAAGCTTGATTTGATGAAACCCAGCTCCAAGATAGCTTCTAGGATGTGTTCTTCGTCCTTTCTCTCTCTAGGGCTCTGTTTTTGCTCAAAAAGTCCGATTCTCTCTCTTGCAGCCCGAAATTGGGTTAAAACCAGGAATTCCCGACTCACACGGGCAGGGCCACACGGCCGTGTGGCATACCCAGTTGCCCGTGTGAGTCAAAACGTTGCGTTCCAATTAGTTCGATCTTCAGGCTTCTCACACGGCCAGGGTCGCACGGCCGTGTGAAATTTTCATCTGCCCGTGTTCGCTCTCGCACAATCTCACACGGCCAAAGTGGTCACTTGCACGGCCGTGTGAGTTGTGGGTGTGTCCATGTGGCCTCCTTTGCGACTTGCCTCGCGCCCGATCTTCGTCCAATCAACCCCAAACTCGCTCCCAAGCCTCCATTCACGTACTAGGACCTGAAATATCACAAACAAGCACAACCTAGCGTGAAATCGGCCTAAAACACGAGAAATCACATCTCAAACGGTGTAAGAACAGGGGTAAAAACATGTGTAATTAACGGTCTATCAGTAGGTTATAAGGTGTTGATGGTTTAGAGCATATGGTATTGATTGGTTAGGGTGAGGGTAGGTGCTGTTTTCTTTTTTCTCGATTTTATATTTTCTTTATATCTGCTTATAAATGCCGATCATGCCTTATTACTAAAAAAACTTAGACATACTTATTGTAGCGTGACACATTTATCGGTACGAGATAAAATGATTTGGTGTGTACAACGTAGGTTCCTATTAACGATTTTGCCTTGTTCGTTATTCTTGTTGGTGATCCCGACCATTAGCGATTCGCCACATATGGGATGAAAATTAGTTAGAGTTTTTAAGTTCATCTTTCTTCATTTATTCTTTGATTTGAACCGGCATGTTTTTGCTCCGAAGGATTTTGTAGTGGCGTGCTAAAGACAATCCGTCCAATTTAACTCTTCATTAATTCCCCCTTTTCCACTCTCTCACTCCCCCACGAAGCAGAAACAATCCCCTATGAGATATTTACCGTTCATTTTAACCCTTCACTTAATAAGAAAGCGAAATTTCACATAATGATAATAAATGTCATGTAGCTTAATTGGTTAATTGTCCTTTAGTTGCTGAGTTAATAAAGTAGAGGTTTGTGGTTCGATACTTAGCGACTATCAATTTTGAATTTATATTTTGAAAAGAAATTTAGAATTTCAATTTTGAAGTACCTATGTACTTTAGTTGGGCAAGAAAAGTTAATAAACAATAAATAGAAAAAGAAAATATTTATCTATGTGGCATTGAGAGAAGAATTCCTAATGTAACAATCTTGCTAGTTTAGAAAGAACTCCTTCATCCCTAACCATTGCTAAGTTTTTGCCATATAAGCTCCACCTCATCTTTAGCAATTGCAAAAAGTTGGGGATGGAGATGGTCTATCTCCATCCTTGCAATCAATAAGCAATTTCTAAAGTGGACCCTTATCGCCACATTACCAATCAAGCAAGAATCCCATTCAATAATTTCCAGACCCCTACATCCTTAAAATCAATAAGCAATTGCCAATAGTGGGCCCATGCAATTTCTTACCACATAACAAAGAAAGAAAAAGTAATTGAAAAATAAAATATATCCTAGGTGGCATTGCATGATGAATTTCTTATTTAGAAATCTTGCTAAATAATAAAGCACCCCCCACATCCTTGCAATTGCTTAAAAGTGGTGCCACCTAGGATTCCACTAAATAAGCAATGGGATGGAGATGGTCTAAGGTGTTTATGATTTAGAGCATAAGCCTATATGGTATTGAAGGTTAGGGTATAAGGTAGGTAGCAAGGTGTTGATGGTTTAGAGTATATATGGTATTGATTGGTTAGGGTATAAGGTGTTATTGTTATAAAGTATATGGTATTGATTGGTTCGGGTATTAGGGTTTGGTTTAGGATTTAGGGTTACAATAACATATACCAAATCAATAGATTAATTTTGCTAAACGAAAAAGTTAGTTAATCTACAAAGCCAGTCTAAAAGCACATCCCCATCTCCCGCCGTCAATTCCTAAACTTTTCCTTTAATCCGATGGTGAAAGACTTTCAATCCTTTCCACGGCGTGTCACGCAATCAGATTTCGCCGTTTCCGGAAAGTTGCATTTGCCCATAACCAGTGCTGGCGTTACCAAGGCCGAGGCAGCGGTAGGGAGTGTGATTTTTAGTAAATGGAAAGGGTTGGAAAGGCAAAGTAATTTTATGAGTCCATTTATAAATTCTTTAATCAGAGACGGAGAGACCATGCTCCGAAACCCGAGAGGCACTCATTTCCTGCTGATGTTCATTCCTCCTCCTCTCAATCCCTGAAAAGACCCCTTTCTCTCATTTTCTCGATATGAACCTCTGAAAATCAACCCCATCCGCCTCTTCGTCCTCCTGTCCCAGGCTTTATTTTTTGGGTGCAGTGGTAATGATGAGACTGCATATTACTTTAGATCTCAGTTCCTTTCATTGTGTCCTTGTTAGATCATGACTGTTAAACTAATTCCTTCATTTTATTGTTTCTTCTTTTCTCTCCATACAGGGTCTTTGTTAGAGGCAGGGAGGGGAGCAATGACAATAAGTCGCCGTCTGAATATTGTCGAAAAAATCATCATATGTTGTTACGATTCCATAATAGGTGTTGTGGAACCCTACGTCATATGGTGGTTTTTTTGTGCAATATTGACGCGTACATGTTGATCATGCTCCGAAAATATATACAAGAGGGGAAAGTTGCCATATGTATAGTATAAAAGTGGGAGGGAAAGTACATTGTTTTGTTTTTCAAGATTTGTACTTTTAGTTTTTGAGATCTTAATAGATCGGTGAGGGATCTTTCACTCAATAAAAATATTGTAGTTTATTTCTTGATTACTCACTCCATTTTCAGAAGTCTTTTACTATTGGGCCAATAGTATTTTTTCCGGATTTCGAACTCTGCTCCTCTATCGCCGCATGCTCTTGTCATTTCACACCTAAAATAATAAAGTGAAATGGAAAAAGGAAAATTTTCATTTCAGAATCTTAGTAGCCAATATTAAATAAATTTATAAACAAGTAAAAAATACGATATAATAATTAAATAAATAAATAACGAGTGTTTAAAATTATTCAACTGAAATGTTGCACATGATTTATTTAGGGAGCAGCCTCCATATCGAATTAAATCAAATCCATCTGAACTATTCAGAATTCAATCAACAAACATCTAATTGCAAGACATTCGATTGAAGAACACAGAATGCAACAGTCTTCTTATAAATTAAACAGACACATAACTAAAACGACAGCGCGGAAGGCAGTAGTCTTCTTATAATCCAGAAGTCTTCTTATAAACCAAAGAGACACATAAATATAACGGCACCGCAGAAGGCAACAGTCTTCTTATAAACCAAACGACGTCGCTTCAAGCTGACAGTGGCAGTCTTCACATAATCCTAATCCGAATAGGATAAGGACTTCCATCTTCACTTCAAGTTTTCTACACTGATCAAATAGTTGCAGCCCTTTTACACACCCATTTCGAAGAACTCAAGTGTCCAAAACTCTGGTCCTTAGGTTGCTACTTCTGGTAACAGACCTCTTCTGCAAAATCGATAACGACGATTTTAGTCGGACAAAAATATTGGATGCAACTACATTGTGTAGACACGAACAATTATATTTTATTCTTACCCTAGGTTGCTCGTAATCGTCGACATCGTCGTGAGAATTCACATCATCGTCATCTTCAACATCGGATGGCCCAAACCCAGTACACTTTCTTGCATTATGATTGGTAGAACCGCACTTACTGCAATGCTTTTGCCTTCTCTTCGGTACTGTTTCCGACTGATTTTTAGTGGTGGGAGGATCAACATCGGTGTCATCGCCACCTTCTTCCGAAACACCAGCTTTCGGGGCATCACCGTTTCAGGTTGGCTTCACATAGCCAACAGAATGTGGGCATCGGGTCCTATAGTGGGTATTTCGGGTCCAACAAAATATCATTCGCCTTCGGTCTATTAATGTCTGGTATGTCCACGTTGCCAGTGTCCACCATGTCCAGCTTTTCACATAATGATTGAATTTCCTCACGAGCAATCTTGAAGCACTCACTAGATTTTTCCCCTTTTAACATTAGTTGTAAGTTGTTTTGTTGAATAGTACCATACCTGATTGACACAATATTTTACACATAGTGAGTAAAATTAACGTTCACCTAGATTCGAACCAATATTAAAAAAAATTAAAATTGATAGTCATGGCAAACCTCAATGCGAAAATTTGCGATTCATCTATTATGTCTGGTTCCTCCAATCTCTCTAGTGTCTTCGGCTTCTTTGACCATCTTCGACGTACTAGGCCTTCAGGAAGTTCTAGTATGCTCTTTTTTTCAGTACAAAAATCATATGACGACATGGTATTCCCATATAATCGTAGTGATTACAACTACACTCCATTGCAAAGGGTTCAACTGTGTACGTGACTTGAAAAACCTTATCCATGCCAGACACCTTGACCTTGTACACATGCTCAATTTCCGATTGCTCTGACTCCACCCTTATGCAACATGCCGACTTTTCAACCTCGTCTCTGAATAAGAAGAATGTGTTCTTTGTGAAAACCGCCGCTCCAATCTTCTGAAGTGAGACTAAGACATTTATTTTGATGGTTTGTTCTCGATGGATTCAAAATCAGCATGACGCTTATTTTCCCTCATATTCCAGTCCAACGATCAAAGTGAATAAAGAACTCAAGGAGATTTTTATCCTTCTCGATATAATTGGCAAGTTGAGAGTTCAGTCCTTCACATCTTGATGTCGCACTCAAGCCTGCGAAGTACTTCGAACGCAAATATGCAAACCCCCATTCATGTCTTTGTGCAAATAAATTAGAGACCCAATTGTTGTGCTGAAGGGAGCATTCCTCAACCACTGATTTCCACTTTTCTTCGAATTCTGAAGGTTCCCAATCAGCTGACACAAAATGCTTCCATCGGGGCAAAAAATTAGGATGATTCTTCACATTTCTGGTTATAGTCTTGTCTATATGCCAGGAACATAGACGATGTGTTGCATCGGGAAATACTTTATGAATTGCATTACGCATTGCTTTATCCCCATCTGTAATAATAGTCTTGGGATCTACACCGCCTAGCCTTCTCTTCAAATCTCCCAACACCCAAATATAATTTTCCTCTCTCTCGTTAGCCAAGAAAGCACATGCAAATACGCAAGTTTGCAAATGGTGGTTGACACCTAAAAAGTACAAAATAAGTTAGATTATGCAAACTGCTAGGGTTATTTTAGCATGCCTGGGATAATTCTATGTGTGAAGGAAAAGTACCTGAAAAAATCACGAGATGCATATGGTAAATGTTCCTTTTGTAAGTAGCATCGAATGACAGTAATTCTCCAAATCATGCATAATCATCAACAGAAACACTATCGGCCCACAAGATGTTAATAAGCCGGTCGTCGTCATCCTTCTTTAGTTCAATAACGAAATGATCGTCCGCGCTGCTTTTACCTTGCAGGTAGGCTAGGGCTGTTGCACCATCACCTTCATTGATTTGTTCTTTACTCTCTTTGTCCACATAATTATATGCATCCTTCAGCGTGTACCCCAAATTGTCGTAGCCTCCTGCTTCTGATACGGCCAGATTCACAATTTGAGAAGTTTTCATACCTGCAGCTCTTCTAAAATTTATCGCTGCTTTGACTGCATCACTCATACGACGTTTCCCTTTCATGTAGTGTCTATATTCTCTGGGGATCGTTTCATGTGTGTGTACATCATCAAACTGGTGCACATACCACTTCCCATCGACCTTGTCGTGTTAAACACGCATCTTGGCTCTGCAGTTAAATCTGGTCTCCCCTCTTGCTTCTCTCTTTCGTTCTGTTCTTTTCATGTGCCTCTTTCCCTCGCCAGAGCATACATAGTCACGCCATATCATCACTTGGTTCTTATCACGACAATGTCTGATTTTCTGATGTCAAAGCCTTTGACTAACCCGTAGTCCATGTAGAAATCATAGGCTTCTTCTGTATCATCGAACTTCCTTTTTTAATATCTTCAGGATGTAGAAACATGAGATCGGCGGCATTATCTTCCTGGGTGGTGTGACTGGCTCCGACACCGTCGTTTTCTTGGACTGGCTCTGACGTCAATAGTAGGACTGCCTCCGACGCCAATGGTGGGTCTGCCTTCGACGTCATTGTCACTGAGGGAAATTTGGGGAACCAACGATGTAGATTACAAAACCCTACTGGGAATGATGGCCGAATTAATGCTTGAATGGGCCACTTAATAATTATCCCCATTAAACCGAATCATAACACGATTTATGATATCTTTTTTTTGGTAAGAACGATTTGAACTTTCTATTCTTTATCTTAGTGATTTCTTTACTATTTTCATAAATAACGAAAATAATTAAAATAAAAAGGAATGCTTAGTAAAGCCAAACGCCAACTGACTCTATCTGTGTACTACGTGTATGGGGAAGGATCAAATATTCATATGAGCAAATATTTACTAATAGCACTCAATTTTTTATTCAATCGAAAAACAAAATATATTTTTATTCATGTACCTTAGACTAAACCCTAACTATTTTTCCGCGGGAAAAATATGCCGCCACAATTTATCCCTGTAACCTTGTATATATAATTAATCTTTAGCGGTAGAGCAGTGGTTCCATATCCTTCTTTGCCACAATTTTGAGTACGGACTAAAGCTTAGAGGCAAAACATGGAAAATAGGAGGATTACTCGCTCTTCGTCCAAGCTTGTGGTATGTCTAATAGCTCTTTAACCGTTGAAATTCATTCTAGTTAATTTATTAATCGTAGGTTCACTGTCATTGAAGGAGACCGACGAATTTGTGACTCCAACAAAGAAACCAAGGCTACCCAAAGGTGTGCGTACTCCATCCACTCCTGCTTCAGTCATCGTTTTTATTCCGGACGATGAATCTGACTCAAAGGTAACACCAAAGAAGCCAAATGGAAAAAGTATTTCCCTAAGTTCTGTTGACAAGGTAATAAAGGTGTCCTATTTTCCATTGAAGTGTTCTTTGCCGTTATTCCGTCAAACATAACGAATGCATTTCGACTCGTGTTTATTTGTGGTCCTTGTTCCAGGTTGTTTTGAATTTTAAGCTACCTACTAGTATGGAATACAATGATGAGCAAATCCAGCTTGCTCACTATATATTTTTAGCCAATCTGCCACCTGACGAAGTATTGGTCAAAACCCCAAACAACTCTTGTACCAAGAAGTCATTGTGGTCCTTAAGCCCTCGCTCATTCGTAGATGCTGAAGTAATCTACGAAACTCGAAAATTTTGTTTTGTTTGTCCACTATCAATGCTTTCTATGTAGAAATATTTTGTAAAAAATCTATAGTATCATGAAGTATTTTTTGTCCATGTTATATTAGGTTATAACAGTGGTGGCCTGTCACTTGACTCTAGAAGAGTTGTGGACAAATTATAAGGATGGAAAAGGAGTGTGCTATCTGCCTGCTGAACTACAGGTTGTGGTGCGATTTTGCTTAAGATTAATTTCCTGTCACCAAACAAATACAACACATGTTTTTTTAACGTGAATGATATTGTGTTGACAAAATTTCAATTGTGCAACTACCACATGGGCAGGAACTAATGATTTCATGTGGAATAACACCCAAGAGGGGATTTGACCTATACGAATCAAAATTCCTTAGTCGAACCAATATGGTGAACAAGGTAAAGTATTCGTCTTAATAAGTATTACATGGTTTGCAATTTAATTTTTTAATAGGTGTTGACCATTTCCGCATATGTAGGTGTGTGTTCCGATGAGAGATAATGCCCATTGATACTTGGCTTTCATTAAGTTGGACAAGGAAGAAGTCGATATCTTGGATCCACAACCAACTGAAGACCGCAATTCCTTTCGACTACAATATGTTCAAACAATAGTAAATTTGTGACATTGTGTCGTTGTAACGCAAAAAATGTAGATACCTCTTTCTAAATACAAACGTTTCTTAATTTGTACAGATGGGATTTATGCAAGCCTTGTGGAAGATTCTCTATCGTGAACAAGTTCCGGGATTGTCGCCACCAAGGATTCCGGAGTATTTGTACACAAATCCTTCAAAAGATCAAGAACAACTACATCGGTAAGTATGTCCATTTTGCGTGATATTAAACGACGGCTTATCAACTTGTTTATCATGCAATGCTTTCATTTTATGTAGGTCTGACAATGGAGTCTCGGTCTGCATGTGGATGTATGGCGCAAGCTGGGACTCCTCTTATATTTGGGTAAAGACAATTCTAGTTCGCATATTGGAAAACCACACTTGTTTGTTATTTTTGAATCATGCGTTAAGCACCATGTTTGTTGATGTTGATAGCCATGCACTCAAGTGAGGAGGATGCAGATCGCTTTGTACCTTGTTCGAGATCTCATGAACTACATAAGGCATACGGTGCTCACAGAAGCAAGAACAGTTGCACCTCAAGTTGAAGCTGCAGTTGAAGAGTACAAGAAAGCCCATGAAAGGAGGAAAAAGGAAAGAGAAGAGCACAAGGAAACCTAGTCAAAGAGCCCAAGGACAACCTGATTTTGCTTTTTTTTTTCAAGATGATGGACAACCATGTTATGTTTTTTTTATAAAGATGATGGACAATCATGTTATGTTTTGTTTTTCAAGATGATGGACAACCATTTTTTGTTTGGTTTGATGAATGCTTTCTATATTTGTTTTTTCGTGGAAACTATACTGACTATTCCGAAAGGAGTTTACTTTTACAACCCTACGCCAAGTAGGCATGTACGCTATTGGGGTCTTCTTCAATAACAAATTGCTTTTAAACCCCTATGCCAATTAGGAAAGTTGCAACTCGTCCACAATTAAAGTCACAACTCGTAGCCATCCCTTCCGGATCGAGTCTCAAAGTATCTAGTTTTAACCTGGCTACTACCTTAGCCAACAACTGGCAATTTCCAGCTTTCCAGTTACACTTTTGCACAACCTAAAAAGGGACCTTCTTTCTTACTGGTTATCTTCCGAGGGAATTAAACTCGACAGTATTAGCCCTTCTTCCAAAGGTAGTTGGGGCAGATCAGATGAAACAGTTCAGACCAATATCTTGTTACAATGTGTTATACAAGTGCATTGCCAAGATATTGGCCAATAGGCTCTCTTCTGTTCTTCCCCAATTAATCAGTAAGAGTCAATTAGCATAAGTGACAATATTTTGATGGCATCTGAATTAGTAGCAGGCTACAATAGGAAACATATATCTCCTCGGTGCACGATGAAGATAGACCTAATGAAGGCATTCGATTCCATTGATTGGGAGTTTCTGTTTACTGTGATGACAACAATGGGTCTCCCTTCACAATTCATCTCTTGGATCAGGATATGTGTTACTTCACCAATGCTTAATGTTGGAATAAAATGGGGGGGGGGGGGGGGGTTACTTCCCATCAAAGAAAGGTCTGCGACAGGGTGATCCCCTGTCCCCTTTCCTTTTCTCAATAGCTATGGAAGTCCTATCATGTATATTGAATAAAGGAGCTGCCTCTGGGGAATTCCATTTCATCCTAGATGCAAGAAGCTGGGTATTACTCACTTAGTGTTCGCAGATGACTTACTGCTATTTTCCAATGGTTCTACAAAAGTGTGGAGAGTGTAAAAGGTTTGCTGGATAAATTCTATAGGCTTTCAGGACTGAGGTTTAACCCAGAGAAGAGCCAATTATTCTGTGCAGGGATTGAAGATGCAGAACATGATAGACTGGCTCAGCTAGCTGGATTTCAGAAAGCTGTTTTACCTGACCGTTATCTGGGAGTTCCTCTTATAGCAGGTAAACTAACTACAAGTGATTGCCGTGTGCTAGTTGAGAAGATCACAAAACGAATCTCTGGATGGAAGCCTAGACTACTTAGTTATGCAGGTAAACTTCAACTCATAAATTCTGTACTGAGTAGTCTGTCCTATTATTGTATGAATATATTCATTTTGCCACTGTCCATCATAAAGGAGATAGAGCAGATATGTAGTAAGTTTCTTTGGAGAATAAATGAAGATTCCTTGAGGAAGAAAGCAGTAATGGCTTGGGGATTGTTAGCAATACCAAAGAAAGAAGGGGGGCTAGGCATTCGGTGTCTAAAGACGTGGAATATAGCTTGTACTACGAGGCATATATGGGCTCTGCTTGCCAAAGAAGGGTCCTGGTGGGTTGCGTGGAATTACCAGTATAGAATTAAGAATCTTACTTTCTGGGAATTAAGAAAAGGAAGTACTGCCTCTTGGGTTTGGAAGAGATTGTTGAAGGTAAGGGACAAGGTGGAAGGGTTCTTCCGCTGTTGGGGAACACAAGTCTTTTGGAATGATAAGAGGATGCTGTGTTATTCTGTAAAGCAGGTTTGGCAGGATTTACAGCCGGTTAGGCCTCTAGTAGCCTGGCATCAGCTAGTATGGGGACGATACTCAATCCCAAGGCACAGTTTTTTAAGCTGGATAATAACTCGAAACAGAATAACTACACTTGATCAATTGCAGAGCTGGGGGAAGGTATTGAGTGCTAATTGTTTGTTCTGCTCTGCTCATACAGAGGACAGAGACCACCTGTTCTTCCACTGTCAATATACATTCCAGGTGCTGAAGGGCTGTTTGCTAATGCTTAATCTAAGCTGCCCATAGTTAGTCAGCTATGAAGATTACTTGCAGTGGGCAGTGAGGACTGAGGACCTTCAAAGATAAAAAAGCGTTAGCTATGGTTGGTAGATTGGTTTGGAATTTAGTAGTAAGTTTGATTTGGCGGGAACGATGTGGTAGATTGTATGGAAGTAATTCAACGCAGTATGGGGAGTTGATCCAGACAGTTCAAAGGACGATTGAGCTGGCCAGACATGGTAATGCAGCTCTGGATACTGACTGTCGAGTGGTATTTAGCTAGTAATGGAAGAGTGTAGAGTAGAACTTGTTTTTTAGTTTTTGTAGTAAATCAGAGTGTAGCAGAGCAGGTTTTTAGCTTGCTATAGCTTTGTAAAGATCCAGATGTGTATCCTCTGTTTTGGAGGGACACATAGAGCTTAAATAAAAAAAATTTGATATTGCCCATAAAAAAAGGGACCTTCTGGACTTGATCTCCAGCTCCCAAGTAATCCCAGGTGTTCACAAACATCCCAGGTTCAATACAAGTCAATAAATCTCATTTTCAGCGAGCCATGGGTGACGAACAGGCTTCCAAAGTGAGCTACCCGAAATGGCAAAGGGACTTGACCAAAATTCCAGCTTCCAACTTGTGAGTGAGGTTGCTTCTGTTTCAAGCCATTGTATCTTGTAGAAGGTTTAATTGAAATCATATCATTCCACTTCATTCCCAATTTTCCTCGTCTAATTAAATTTGCTTTGATGTATGGTTAACCCAAAAAGTAAAACTGATTGGCTCCCAATTAGCATAATAATGACGAAAACCCGTACAAGGCAAATAGAAAATTCTTAGGTAATTAATTTAATGTTCCTAGGATATGTAAAGGCTTCCATTCCTTGAATTTCCACCAACTATGTATGCCCTCCCCTTTTAGTGAGAGAATTCATTTAGTGAGAGAATTCATTGTATTAATAAATTCAATAAAAAGGCTTACATAATTAATGGATTCTTTATTGTGTATAAATAAAAGGGTATATTTACTATAAACGAAGCATGATAGATTCACCGTGGGAATAAAGAAGCATGAGTCTTGATAAAAAAGGAAAAAATAATCACCATCGATCAAAATTCATTATAATCAAACCATTTAAAATCCATACTATTCACGCATAAATAAAACCATAATTTTCGAAAACCATTAAAAATTAAAGATGAAATAAGTAACACATTCTTCGACCTAATTGGAACTGCTTAGAACAAAAGCGGATTAAAATCTCCCCCAATGAAATTCATTTGCAATTTCATAGGTAGTCCCTACTTCCACTTCTACAATTTTGAGAAAACACCACTTCTCAACTTCATCCTCTCTACAACAATGAAATCCAAATGCAATTTCAATGAGTGGGACCAACATATTAATTTACCACTACTAAACAATTTATATATCATCTCCATCATCTAAAATATTTAATAAATAGTGAAAAAGGGCCCACCAGCGGGTCCATTTGAATTGCAAGAAGAATTGCACATGATGCAAATTTGCACCCTTGCAATAGCTTCTCACATCATAGCAATTTAAAGATGCAATTACACCTCCTTGCCACATCATCTTGCAAGTCACTAAAATGGCACCATTGGAGATGACCACTACTGCATCTCGTCACTTGTCTTAGGGATCCTAGCCATGGCAAATTCAAAAATACAGCATGCATAGAAAAATCCAGGTCTGGACATTTCAGGAATCAAAATAGGAGACTTTCTAGTCAGATGATGTACTGGCTCCCCTTAGTACCTGAAAGTTTTGAGTGCTGGAGAATAAAGGAAAAGACAAAAGACTGAAAAAACCCAACAAAGACTTAGTAAACTTGTTAACAGAAGACATCCATTGCTAGCCCCTTTGCTGCTCCAACGCTCCACCCTGCCCTGCATCAATCGACTCTCATGCAAGCCGAGGACGTTTGATTGAGGAGTCCTCAGGGGTCTCTTGATGCTCCGTATGTCGATTCTCAAGAAAAGTATTGGTCAATTCGGCTATACGGTACACCGGCAAATAAGCGCACTGGTCCTTCTTAACATAAACGCTCAGATCCATCCCAACCCTTTAAAGAAAGGTTGTGACGAAGGTGGCATAGGGAAAGGCTGTATACCAGTTTTCCCCTTTAGGAGCAGCTTCGACCATGTTCAGGCACATTAGAGATGCGAGGTTAACAGGAACACCTCTTTGAGCTTGCACAAGGATAAACAAGTAAAGTTTATAAATAATGGAATGACCACGGTACCTTGGAAGGAAGCAGTTGACGATCAACCATTGGAGGAATCAAAGAGGATCTGGGAGGAAAGAATCCTGGATACGCCCCTTCGTGAGTTTTGCCAGTTCAACTTCAAACTCAAAATCGTACAGCCGCCCAAGATCGCTTCTGCTCTCAATGGGGTCTCCTCCAACGGGAAGAAACGAGGACCTGATTGTAATAGATAGATTTATTATGATGTAATTCTGTTATTTGTAGATAGTAAACAGTTCTTTTATATTACTATATATCATGTATGTAATAAGGATATTGTAACTTTTACGCGTGAAATGCAATCTGCCACATGGCTTTTCCGCTGATCAACAACCTTAAACACTACTCGCCGAATATAAAAATTGTAGTGCATTGAAAACAGGCTGCACAGAGGGCTGCAAATGAGTCGAGCTGCTCGCGAGCGGCTCAGCGTTCGACTCGAGAAAAGCTTGTTCGAAACTCGATTCGTTAATAAACGAGGCGAACATGAGCTAAGCTTTGTTCAACTCGTGAAGCTCGCGAGCTAGCTCGACTCAGTGGCTTGTGGAGCTAAACTCGTGAGCTGGCTCGTTTAGAGCTCATGATATGTCTCAACATGTGGCTAGAGAGCCAACGCGATAACCGACTTATGGATGAATCAATCTATATCTTATGATTTTAATTCATATGGTTGTTAAATTATCTATCTCACCATATACAAAGTTTAACACGTTGAGTATGTGAGCAAATATATCTTATTTTCTACTTTAAAAAGAAATTATGTATCATAGATTGCTTCGATACTATGCAATAACATGATATGGAGTAGTTAAAAATTATTATCTAAATGATATATGATACCAACAAAGTATAATATGAGATTAGCTAACAAAATCATACATATGTACCATGACATACAAAATGAAGTGCCAAATAAAAGTCAAGATTTTAGTAAACAAGCTAACTCGAGCTTGACTCGTTTATAAACGAACCGAGCTCAAACTGGGATAAAACTCGAATCGACTCGACTCCCTAGGTGCACTGTGCACATACTACTCTAGTGAAACTGTACATACTCCATATCGTGCATCCCTACTCGTGGGGAAAATAGGGATGCAGCACAGAGTCTTATGATATAGTCAACCGTATGCTAATGAAGTGTTAGTTTGAATCGAACGACTTAGGATTATTGGGGAAAAAATCTTAAATCGACAGTTGCAGTGAAGTGTTAGATTGAATCGAACAGGAGTTCGTTTATACTGCAGGAACCATATCGTGCACCCTTGCACATCCTACTGGACCCATCAACACAACTTACGCTATTTATATATTAATAATTTATTATTATATACTAATTGTCCAATACAAATACTAGCCGTCAGTCCAACTGCGTGTGTATGACAGTATGAGTTGTTGTGTTTCGGTTGAGAAATGTCCAGTCATTTCCAGCACAGCAGGGCGTTATCTTTGCCGCGCCAACTTGGGAACTTGAGCGCCTTAATGTAGACTAGACTCGATATATATGCATGTCTATAGTATAGAATAATATATAGTTTATTCCATCCAACGTTCCTGGGTTAGTTTTCTGGAGCTAGCAATAACCAAATTAAACTGTCAAGTGGTGGAGGCTGCATCTTGGGCTGGATGTCCAATTTTAATGCAACTCGGTTACAGTTCTCCAAGACAATCTCTTCCCAGGCCAATCTGTCATGTTTTCCTGTGCAAGGTCAATTATAATACAAGCTATATTGCTTGTTCGTTACCGCTTTTATTTCACGATAAATTATATGAATTAACTCACATAATAATATGCTACTCTAAGCGGATGAGAAGTGGACTAGGGGTGGGCAAGTGGTGCGACCGCACCGCATATTATTTGGACCGCAACGCACATCAAACCGCAATCTTATTAGTGCGATCAAGCCAAACCGTTTAGATTGACGGTTTGGTGCGGCTTGGACTGCTCCGCATATTGAACCGCAATGTACTATGAACTAATTAAACGGGCTGGCAGGGTGGGTATCTCAAATCTCAATATCCATACGGGATGCACCAAGCGCGGATCAGGTTGGTTAATATCCGTGCGGGTACGAGGTTAGGTGCCACTATTCTTATATTTATATTATCTTAAGAAAATAACCGCAAAACAATAACAGTTCATGAATGAAACGATAGTGATAATTGAATTAGCAATTGAGCCTAAAAATTGAAAGATCAAGCTAAGTATTGCACCTGTATATTTAAGGAAAGTGTAAGAGAAGATAAATAGACATTGGAGAAAATTGAAATAAGACGGGACAGGTCAAAAGTAGTAACACATGCTCGCCTCATACTACTGCAGGTCGAATAATACCCGCCTCAGTGCTTAATGCTTATCAGGCAGGATAATACTCGGCATAGTATATTCAAAATGCCATCCTGCTTATACGTACCAAGGAAGTCCGTTCTAAAGGACTCGATTTATTGGAACATAAAGAAGTTTGGGTAACTGCCACATTTGGTCACCGAGATTACTAAATCGTGTCATGTTTAGTCACTAGAAAAATTTAATATCAATTTTGGTCACTCGAATTACTAGAACAGGTCACATCATAATACTTTCCCACTTTTCCTCAAGAATGGAGTTGGACGGAAACTATCGGGAGAGTGACTAAATGTGACATGTTTCAGAAATTTTTCTAGGGACTAAACATGACACGATTTAGTAATCTTAGTGACCAAACGTGACATTTACCTTAAAGAGTTTATACTATGAAAATCAACTATCACATCTAATCACAACCGCTAATTGTCGCTTCACATTAGTTTTGACACTTGACACTACACCATAGACTTCCCAGAATATATAATATATGTATGTATAAGCTTAGCATATTTATCAATTAATCAAGAAAAGAACTTGTCATCATTTTAAACGTGATACCTGCATCGGCACGATCCCAGAAAAAATTAGGTGGTCAAATGGAGAGTGCCAGCGCCAACTTATTAAGGGGTTCGTTCGTCTTCTCCATTTGCTTAATCATAACGAGTTGGCTAACCGCGTCATCAACTTGATCAAAACCGCGGCTTAATTAGTTATCGTCATTTTTGGCTGGGAAACAGCGGGTGCATGCGCTCTTCTGTTCTGTGGTCCAATCCGTGTCTCCATTCAACAGATTACAGTTACGGTAGGTGGATATTCTAAGACCATGTGCTTTTTGGCTCAGCTTATGCATATACTTGGGACAATGAGATGCTTGGAGTTGACCTAACCTGGTCCTCGTTCTTTCCTTATTTAAAGTGGTCTTAGCTAGTTAGTTTTTTTAGACATATTAACTAATTAAGACTCGCACGAACTGTAATGACAAGGTTGTTCTTTTTTATAATATAATTATATATGGCAAGGTCGTTGTTAGCTCATCATACATATATGTAAGTTGTAAATGGTTTCTTTAGGCTAGGAAAACCGGTTCGGATTAGGTTGGTTCGTAATTTGTCACTTTCTAGCTAGAAGGCTAGAATACTGGTCTCATTCATGTGTTGGGAAACCGAACTCGAATAGTTTCAATCAAGTTCAGTTAGTTAGAGAACCAACTTGATCAATGTTATTACGATTTACGCGGACTCGTTCAGATCCATAGTTGTTAGGTTGGACAGGTAACCATCGAGTTCATATGATTCTGTTAAATGTTGTCCGAGAGGTACATGGTCCGAACGAATGGTAGATTTTAGGTCTCCTTGTGTTATGGGAGCTATAGCAACTCCATTTGACACCTATTTGTCTAAAAAAAAAATCAAGTTGTCTTTGTGTCAAAGAAGTGTACGTGGAGTTATTTGAAACATCAATTAAATTAACTTTTACATAATTTCAATCTCCCCACTTTGCTTTTTTTTTTCTTTTTTTTTTAGGGAACGTGGAGCATAATGAGTTGCAGCATATCTCATGAAAACCGGAATTAAATCGTTAGAAATGCCTAAACAAATAAGGACATATATGTACGCGTGTATATAATTGTTGCTAATTAATGGTCCAAAGTCCAAACGTTGACGGATCAAATGAGGATCGTCACTCCAAACTTCCTATGGAAGGTTAAAATGGTATGTGGCATTTAATTATATGAAATGGCGAATCACGGTTTCACCATAAAATCTCTTTCAGTGTCTTTTCTTATACAATCTCCTATTTTATAATCTTTGCTCAAATAGTAACGTTCTACAGTTCTTTGCCACTTATATATACAAATGGTACTCATGGATAGTGCAGTAATTCTTCCCTGGATTTTCGTTGCTTGAGTAGCTAAAAATGACGAAGAAGAATAATGATTGTAATTACTCAACTCAATCAGTGGCGGATACAGATATTATACTTAGGGTGTCCTCTCTCAAAAAATAAATTAAATATTATAATTAAATAATTATTAAATATGAGAAATATCTGACTAATAAAAGTTACGTTAACAGTTCAAATGTGTTTCGTAAAATGGTAAAATACATTCGGTGTCTATACTGCTCACCAAATATCTCTCGACATATCCTACTAGGCAAGGGTATCCTGTAATTGGGTTTATTCGTTAGGTTTTGAAAATAATTTGGGATAAGAATAACATTTTACTATTATATTTGGATCTAAAACACAATAATAAATGAGTTTTATTGTATTTGAAATATGTTTACTAATAGTGGTAGCGTCTCAAATTTAATCACATAGACTACTACTTAAATATTATTTGTACAAATACGCCAACTACTACGGGAGGTTGCATAATCCTTTTCGCAAATTTTAAGGGTGTCCCACTACCACTTAATTTTTTTTCTCATACGCAAACTACTACCAAAGATTGAATAATCGTGTTTCCAAATTTTAGAGGTGTAATGAGACACCCGTAACCAAGCATGTATCCGCCACCACTGAACTCAATCCAAATATTATCAAACTTGTATTGAGTGTTACGTTATTATTGTCTCGGATTTCACCAGATTTGAACCTAAATTACATTTCCAGAACCAGGGATATTCAACAATAATTTAGTCTTGTTGTGGCTAGAAGCCCCGGATCCCCTTCGACTTCTCACTACAAAAAAATGTTCTATGGCAAGGGTTTTTTCTACCTATAGCAAGGGTTTCACCAACCATTGCATGAACCCTCACCTATGCTGCCCCTGCTGCTACATGTAGCAAGGGTTTTTAGCAACCCAAGGTGAAAGTTCCGTCCAAGGGTTGTAGCAGGTATTTAAACCCCTGCTACAATTAAATATAAAATCCAACAGTTAGATGTTTGTATCAGGGGTTAAGCCCCTGCTAAATTCGTTGATCTAACTAGCAAGGGTTAAAACCCTTACTTAATTTGTCACGAAATCAATTGCAACCAACTCAAAATCGTCACTAAAGAGAGATAGTCAAATTTTTTAACAAACTCAAAAACTGTCACAAAAGAAAACCATGAAATGGTAACTATAGTTGGTTACAAATACTCTGGTCATTATAAATAAATCCAGAACTGTTTCCTCGAGAAAACCAAATGCCACCGCCGGTGCCAAATTCGTTTCCGACGATGTTGATTTGATGTTTCGCGGTGGAAACTCTTGCGGTGTCGTTTGATCGAATGCATCGCTGATTGCTGAAATCGAGACGACCGTCAAATATCCGCCGCCGAATGTCCGCGCCGTTGATTTGATCGATGCACCTCTAAATGGTGAAATCAACGTGACCGTCAAATATCCACCGCCGGGCGGTGTTGATTTGATCGATGCACCTCTGACTTCTAACCAAGAACGACCGTTACTACGGTTCGCACCTCTCCAAACTACGTTCGAACGAGGGTGTTTGAGTTTTGAGGAATCTACGCTACTGCTACTCGTATGAAGATTCCTGTGGAGAGCTCCGCGACTACGACTGAGACTACAACTATGGAGATCCTTCCTGGAAGGAGAGCTCCGCGAAGGAGTTACAGAGAAAAGGTAAAGTTTTTATAGAGTTGATCTGTGTTGATTTTTTGGTTCTCCCTCTCTCTCTCCTTGCTCCGGTGATTTTATTTGAAATCAATTGCGTAGTTTCCACGCTCCGCGGAACTGCTTCCTCAACTGCTTCGCTGTAAACTCCCACGTGTCTTCACTCTTCTCCATGGAGTCATAGTCTTCAACTGCCTCGCGTCCGTTCTCCAATCTTCCTTGCGTAAAAGTCACGTGCACACATCAACTTTGTACCACCACGGTTCGAATCACGACACCGCCATCGATTAAACAACATTGTTGTTTCACCCTACACCACCATTGGACTCCCAACATCGTTCAGCTCGCGAAGCCGTTTAATCCATGATGTTATTGAACATACGACACCGTTGAGATCAACGGCGGTGTTGGCTTCGCGGCACCGTTTAACTCCGTGACATTGTAGAATCTCACGATGTCATGCTGCCTCGATGAGTTTAGATTCGGAATGCAGCTAGACTTGTCCTAATCGCCAATATTGACTAAACAATGTTGCGGACTTGCGGTGCTATCAAAATCACAACCTCATTTCAACCGCAACAACGGCATTGACACCCACCACGGTGTCTTTGAGATCTCACCCTTGCAACACCGCTGAACTCCCAGTATTTAGTTTGCGGCATTGTCAAACTCGTGACCGCGGCATCGTCAATCTCGCGATGCCGTTGTCGAACTCACAACGCCGTTAAACTTGCGGCACCGCTACGTATCGCGATACTGTTATCTTGCGGCGTGGTTGCACTCATGACGCCGCCAAAATATAGTAATTATTAAATATAATATTTTAGGTGTAAACGATGCCCCCCACAACTTAGTTTATAAGAAATAGTTTTTCTTATGAACTAAGTTGTTGACATAATTTACATCACCTAAAATAATGGTCAACTAGAGAGCAATGACCAACTTCATGAGAAATCATATTTCCATATAATCCTGCATTCAAATTTGCCAAAGACACCAATCTTGCTTATAATCATAACTATCCTCAAGCCAACAATTTGATGGAAAACACATGCTTATATTTACGTGGCCAAAATTTGCTAATGATATAAATAACCACACCAACATAGCATGGCCATGCATGCTTTGCCTTAGTCTCACTTAAAAAAAAAACAATGTTGATTTGGCCTAAACAACTTTGTTTTCGCCAAGCAGTATTGCGGCAAAACCAAACGTTCCAGGGAATAAGAAAAAACAGGCACATCCTTGTAGGGTCTAATCGGCAACACTGCTTTTTTTATTTATTTATAAAATGTCGAAGCCTTGCAATCTTGCGGCAATCAGTCCTTTCCCAACACAAACAGGGTTGCTTGCTCATTTTTTCGTGAATATAGCTAGCATAGTTGCGGCTTCTCACAAAATCATCACTGCATCCTCCCCTCGCAACGCTGTGGATCCAGCCCTCCATACTGGCCAGTTGCGTGGCCTCGCCCAAGACAAAGTAGATTTATTTTACTCAATGTTGCGGCAACTAAAAACTACACCGCCTTGCAACAACAACAAAATAATAAATCATTATCAACAATGTGGTTGTTAATCTCATCACCGCTGGCCTTTTTCCTTTTCCCTTCTCTTGCCGCAAAACTGCAGCAGCAAGTATCAATCCTGTGTTATTTATTTATTTATCATGGGCCATAAAAATTATTTTTCATTTTTTTTCTTAAGCCCACAAGCCGACCACGTAGCAACAATCCTCCTTCTCTACTTTTCTTTGGTCTCTTTCTTTTTCTAATACCAGACCAACGACACGAAAGGGGGAAGAAGAAAAAAAAAACCCCGGCGATGTTTCAAGTTACAACGGCTCGCAATCATGTTTGGCCCAAACCGATTAAATATAAAACAGCCCTCCGGCCGATCCTTTTGTTCATTTAGTCTTGCTCGCAACATTGAGGCAAGCTCTGCAATACTGTTTGCCCTAAATCAACAGCACTTCTTCTATTACTACAGCAGTACAACTTCTTTTTTTTCAACAGTCCTGCCGCCACACGGTAGATGTAGGGGGAAAAACAATACTGAGTTAGTCTGCAACGCGGTAGTGCAGTAATCAATACTGCTACAGTGTTGCTCAAACCAAATCAGCGGTATTCAGTTTTTTTATTATTAAAAATCTAACGAGCAGGCCGCACTGAAAATAAACCTAGCGGCCTTGCATCACAACCCCGCAACGCTGTTTTGAGTAAACAACGGCATATTATTTTTAATAAATAATAATATTGTTTTCAAAACAATATTGGGTTGTCTCGCAGCGGTGTGCATCCCTACTATTGAGAAAAGAGAAAACAACAGCACTGGCCATCTTAAACCATTGCCAACAACGTTGTTACTTCTTCTTAACAGTGTTGCTTGAATAATTTTTATAATATTTTTCCTTTTCTTTTTTTTTAAATATATCATGCGGCCTAACTTGGCCACATTGTTTATCAATAGCTAAATAAGAAACAAATTAGGCTTTGACATAAACCATCATGCCAAAGGTCCATACCCACTGCCAAATCCATTGATCAAACCAAACAAGCCATCCGTAGATACCCTAATTCATCACAACTGGCTTCACACACGATTGAGACGTTTTGAAGTTGTTGTTGGCTTGCAACTCTCTAGTTCGTCCAGCTCGAACATCTTTGTTCGAAACTCCACGAGCTTGATTTGGTCTCATCTCAGCCTTGCGGAGTGAAAAATCATATGCATTCTTGGCTCTAGGCAGGACATTCACGTTTTTCAGCACATTTGTTTTGCCAAGTCGACCATGTGGCATTGCTTGCCCATACTAGTCTTGTTTCATCATATGAAATTTCTCACCACGTTGTTGGGAGTATGAGCACCGAGGCTTACGAGCTTCTCCAACACTCATGTAAGTGATGTGATCTAGATTTTTACACCTATCACATAACCACTTGGTATCTTTTGAACTTTCACGTGGGATTGGAACTTTTCAGGCACTAGACTTGCCCCCCTTGCCACCACTCGTGGCAGACTTATTTCTCATAAACAATGGTGTGGCAAATCCAAGTCGTACATGATTGAGCTTGCCCCCCTTTTCACTATGTGGATTCTTTGGGGACAATTTACATGGAGGATTCTGTTGATTCATACCAACCCTTGCGGGATTGGTTTTTTTCAAGTGGTCACCACCTCCAACTTGAATAGTGTTTGTGGTGACCCTATTTTGATTTTTCTTAGAACATAGTGGATGTGGCAAACTTATTTGCCACTTACAGTGTTGTTTCTCCTTCAATCTACCACGAGCTGGGATGGCATGCCCCCCTAGCGGCTTAGATTGAACAATGTTGCGATGTTGTTTGGACCACCCATCATATGCGAGCTTGCTATGCTCAACGTGATTGTAACCAGATTGTCTATCCTGATTCTTATTTTCATTCTTATTAGAAATATGTTGATACTGACCTCTTTGTAGTGGCTTCTGCAAGCCACCTCCAACTTGTGTGTCCTTAAGACCAATGTTGTTCACTGAAAAAGACACATTGGGATTCCTTGCTTCTGGCAACAGTGTCGTAGCTAGGCTCATCGTTGAAATTTGGTTGACCATGGCTAGTCGATCAACCATTAAATCATCGCACGCCACACACAAGGTTCCATATTTAAACACATCAAAATCATACGTGGCTCTATGTATTGACATACTAGAATCAGAAACACAGTCATCCAACTTACCAAACCATCGATCCATGTTGTTTTCAAACTTATCCATTTTCTTTTCAAGATTATCAAATTGGAGATTTACCTCCTGGTGAAACTCCTTCATAGATTGGCGAAACTCCTCCATGGGTTGACGTAGATACAGGATTTCAACATGTAGCAGCTCCTCCATCCCTTGAGTACGTCTATCTGCCTCGTTCGCCTGACCAACTTCAATGTCGGGCGCCTCCTCCCCCACAGGTACATGTGGAAGATCACGATCTTGATTTCCTCGACGCGGAGTCGTATTCACATTAAACACACGTGTCCCACCGGGTGTGCCAAATTGTTTCCTCGGGAAAACCAAATGCCACCGCCGGTGCCGAATTCGTTTCCGGCGATGTTGATTTGATGTTTCGCGGTGGAAACTCTTGCGGTGCCGTTTGATCGAATGCACCGCTGATTGCTGAAAGCGAGACGACCGTCAAATATCCGCCGCCGAATGTCAGCGCCGTTGATTTGATCGATGCACCTCTAAATGGTGAAATCAACGTGACCGTCAAATATCCACCGTCGGGCGGTGTTGATTTGATCGATGCACCCCTGACTTCTAACCAAGAACGACCGTTCCTACGGTTCGCACCTCTCCAAACTACGTTCGAACCAGGGTGTTTGAGTTTTGAGGAATCTACGCTACCACTACTCCTATGGAGATTCCTGTGGAGAGCTCCGCGACTACGACTAAGACTACAACTATGGAGATCCTTCCTGGAAGGAGAGCTCTGCGAAGGAGTTACAGAGAAAAAGTAAAGTTTTGACAGAGTTGATATGTGTTGATTTTTTGGTTCTCCCTCTCTCTCTCCTTGCTCCGGTGATTTTATTTGAAATCAATTGCGTAGTTTCCACGCTCCGCGGAACTGCTTCCTTAACCTATTTCGCCGTAAACTCCCACGCGTATTCACTCTTCTCCATGGAGTCATAGTCTTCAACTGCCTCGCGTCCGTTCTCCAATCTTCCTTGCGTAAAAGTCACGTGCACACATCAACTTTGTACCACCACGGTTCTAATCACGACACCGCCATCGATTAAACAACATTGTTGTTTCACCCTACACCACCATTGGACTCCCAACATAGTTCAGCTCGCGAAGCCGTTTAATCCATGATGTTATTGAACTTACGACACCGTTGAGATCCACGGCGGTGTTGGCTTCGCGGCACCGTTTAACTCCGTGACATTGTAGAATCTCACGATGTCATGCTGCCTCGATGAGCTTAGATTCGGAATGCAGCTAGACTTGTCCTAATCGCCACTATATTGACTAAACAATGTTGCGGACTTGCGGTGCTATCAAAATCACAATCTCATTGCAACTGCAATAACGGCATTGACACCCACCACGGTGTCTTTGAGATCTCACCCTTGCAACACCGCTGAACTCCCAGTATTTAGTTTGCGGCATTGTCGAACTCGTGACCGCGGCATCGTCAATCTCGCGATGCCGTTGTCGAACTCGCAACGCCGTTAAACTTGCGGCACTGCTACGTATCACGATACTGTTATCTCGCGGCGTGGTTGCACTCACGACACCGCCAAAATATAGTAATTATTTAAAATAATATTTTAGGTGTAAACAAGAACCAAGCTTATTCTTGCAAATTTTTCTATAAATATCAATCTTGGTAGCCAAATAATAGAATATACTGTACTCATCAATATTTCATGTTTCATTTCATGATTCATGATCCAAGATAATATTACTTACATGATAAAATGCTTATAACTTGAATCTCGATTCGCTAAATATATTTGTCCCCATCAATAAACTTCTACAAGGATTCTTTGTTCATTGACCTATCCGCAGCATAGTAGAGTACCATACTGTAGTTGGGTTTTGCTGCCAACAACTCTTTCCATTTAGATCAATTGCATATGAGCATATCCTCAACCATACCTGCAAGAAAACCACTAGAATAGGAACTAATAATGATTATAAATGATCATCAACCATTAAAAGGAGACAATATAACTAGCTTGGACTTGCAGTTGTAATTAACGGTAAGCTAGAAAGCCCGCTCGCTATCGTTTCACGTATCAGAAAATTAAGTATTTTCAAAAGTAATATTTTTAATGTTCACCCAAAACTGAAAGTAATATTATTTCATAGGTTTGTTATTTACAATAGATGAACTTGCATAAGGTAGAAGGGTCGTCGAATAGATTATTTATGTTTAAACTCCTCTCATGGCGTTATTGTTTCAATTTGTATGGCTAGTAGTTGATCATGTTGTAACTTTTATAGAATGAAGCAGCTTTTTCTAGATCTTTTGAAAAAGCATAAAAAATTGTTGAGTGTTAAGCTGAAAACCTATCTGAATTACTTTCTAAAAAAAATATGAATACAAATTCTAAAAATAAAAAATGTTTAAAATGGATCGCATTAGATTTATTTTATATTAAATAATATTTATTTGTAATTTATTTTTTATAATGATATAAAAGAAAGAAAATTATGTTTTCTAGAAAAAGAATAATATATGGTAAGGAAAATTTTGTATTTTCAAATCAGAGCTTCTGTTTTTAAGTTACGAAAAACTTCAGCTTTTTAAAAAGCGAAACTTTAGAGATGGTTGACTTGCCTTCACTTTTTGAAACATAAAACTTCTAAAATTCGGGTCAAACATAGTCGTACTCTTTTGGCTTTTTTTTTACTTTGAGGTAGTCGTGGTTCTCTTTTATGAAATTTTGGGACTGATTGCAAGTTTGAGGAGGTTCAACTCGCATTGATCGGGTCAAATTAGCTTGGATGCCCATGAATTTGGGTCTAATTGTCTTTCTCAAATAAAAGGAAAAGGTGCAATGAAAAACACTAAAGGTAAAACTCGCTACCGACTCAAAAGTCGTCAATACCAGGTTCAACTCGGTTTGACCTGGTTGAACCGAGTTTTGAGCAAATTCACACCTGACACAACTCGCCAATTACAAAAATAGATAAAAATCCCTCCCGCCGAAAACTTGTAAACACTGGGTTCAAGTCGCTTTGGTCGGGTCGAATTAGGTTGGATACTCATGCATTTGGGCTCAATTGTCATCCTCAACTTAAAGGGAAAGAAAAAAAAAATACTAATGGATAAAACTCACTCATGACCCTAAACTCTTGACACTGCGTTTAACTTGCTTTCACCGGGTCGAACCAGGTTTAACAAATTCACAATTTACCCAACCTGTCAATTACAAAGGGATAAAACTCGTTCTCGATGCAAAACTCGTCAACAATGGGTCAGAGTTCAATTGTTATTCTCAACGAAACGGAAAATGAGAAATAAAAAAACATTAAAGCATACAAAACTCGTTGTTTATCTAAAACTGGTCAACAACGTGTTCAACTCGCTTTGACAATTTTTTTTAACAAATTAACACTTTGTCCAACCTGACAACTAGAAAAGCGAATAAAACTCGCTCACAATACAACACTCGTTAATACCTTAGATTCAGGTTCAATTGTCTTCCCAACCAAAAGAAAAAAGAGAAATTCATAAATACTAACGTTAGTTTCAAGTCACTTTGTCCGATTCGAATTAGGTTGGATATCCATGGATTTGGGTTCAATTGCGACATATCTCAACAAAAAGGAAAAAGTGAAAGAAAAATAACACTAAAGCACACAGAACTCGGTACCGATACAAAACTTGCCAACATTGAGCAGATCTGGTATGGATCTGTAGTGGTATTGGGAAACAGTGGAGGGGGACAACTTATAATTCTGCTTATTGTATTTTGAGAAGGTTGGACAAAGCATTGGACAGAGCATATCTAGTATGGATCTTTGGTCGGGCCATGGCAAACAGTGGAAGATGACAACTCAGGATTCCAATGACACTGTCTCGAGTTGTGTTGCGAAATGGTGCGAAAATGCGATGATTTGGGTTCAATTGTGATGATACTCAACAAAAAGGAAAAGGAGAAAAAAATACTAAAGAGGATGAAACTCGGTCCCGATACAAAACTCGTGGTAACTCACAACCTAGGCTTCTGTATATTAATTAATGTTTGGGTTCGATTGTGATGATGCTCAACAAAAAGGAAAAGGAGAAAGAAAAAACACTAAATAGGATGAAACTTGGTCCCGATACAAAACTCGTGGTAGGGGCCTTGGGTTCAAGTTAGGATACCTTTGTGTTTGGGTTCAATAGATGTAAACCTAGAGAACAATAGCTAAACACAAAGGTGGTAGAATGGAGAATGGGGTAAAAGAAACAACTTGGAACTTCCCCACTTGCACTTGGAGGAGTGTCAGAGGTGGCAAATGGATTGATCCATGGATTGGTGGATCCATGGATCAAATGGATTAGATCCAATGAATAAGTGGATTCATGGATTGGTGGATTATCCACGAATCCAAATGACATCCTCATCCTTGGACCAATATGTAAAATGTGAAAAGTTTAGGTACTAAAAGTTCATAATGAAAAAATTTAGGTACCAAACGTAATTTTCGAATGATATTTTTCGTATAAAAAATTAAATTTCGGGTACCAAAATGTAAAATATAAAAAGTATAGGTACCTAACTGTAATTTGCCATTTTGATCCATGGATCAATCCATGAATCCACCAATCCAATTGGATTTGGATCAAATGGGTTGAATTTAAATGGATTGGATTAGGTGGATATATTTAATGGATTGGTGGATTGGATTGGTGGATTGATTGAAAATTGTCAGCTCTAAGTGTGTGAACCACTAATAAATAGTAACTCACAACCTAAACTTTTATATATTATATATTATTATTATTAATTAATTACTTATTACCGTTTAGGTCACACCCTGCCTGGAACGAATCCAGGATTCTAGAAGCAATGCAGCAAGGGATCTCAGTTGAGTTAATTAATCAGCTAGCTCGTTGGGCTCGATCATCGATGGACGATGGTCAGGTCAAGTAGTTCCAGTAACAAGTGATTAATTATGATAAGGGGATGTATTTACACCTAAAATTATTTTTTATTCAATTAAAAGCCGCATTAATGAGTTTCGGCATTTAATTCGATACCGCGGATAAAAAACGGTGTCGTTTGGAGTTGAGCGACATCACGGAGGGTTAAAACAACACCGCAAGGAAGCTCAACGGTACCGCAGAACTGGAAACGACACATTTTGCCGGAGAACAAGAGGTGGGCCGCACGGTTAGTGTTGGTGTTGGAAAAAGATTTTTATTATTTATTACTTGTCGGAAGGGGAGAAGCGATACCGCATGGAAACAAGCGGCATCGCGGAGAAGTAAAATGATACCGCAGATTTAAAAACGACAATGTTTAATATAAAACAATGTCGTGGAGAAAAAAAGCAGATAGAGTTGTTTGGGAAAGAAAACGGCATCGCGTGAGACCCAACGACGCTGCATGGTAAACAATTTCAGCGGTCAACAATGCCGCGGAGTTAAACGATGTCGTAAATTCAATTTTTGAATTTGACAGTGATGCGAGCTCAACGACATCGCAATGGGTAACAACACCGATCTCAACGATGTCGTGAGGTTAGAAATGCAATGTCCCAAGTCCGACAATGGCATGGAGTTTAATTACCAACACCGTTGCGGGTCTTGCAAGGGCGCGATTTCAATTAATAATGCGGTTTTGTTAATAATTTTGTGGCTCAAATCCATGACGGTATTGTGGCCATGAAATAACAACGTCGCGGTTCGAACCGCGATATCGGTCATGGGCTTAGGTACTTCACACGTGTGTCTCATGTGGATAAAAGTGGAGGTTGGAGATGCATTGTCGGCAGTTTACAACGGTGCAACGACGATTTGTTCTTTCACGTAAGATTCACGCCAACTAGAGCGAGGAGGAGATCAAGGCGGTTGAGACATGTGGGAGTTCACCACGGAGCAGTTGGGGAAGCGGTTTCACGGAGCGTGAAGACTACGAAGATGCTTTTCGAATAAAAGCACCAGAGCAAGGAGAGAGAATGGACAACCAAAAATCAACACAGAACAACTCTGTCAAAACTTTACCTTTTCTCTATAACTCCTTCGCGGAGCTCTCCTTCTAGTAAGGATCTCCATACTTGGTGGAAGTAGTCGTAGTCGCGGAGCTCTCCACAGGAATCTCCATAGGAGTAGGGCTGCTAACCGGTAATCCGGTTAACGTGTTAACCGATAACTGTACCAGTAACCGGTGGTTATCGGTTAACCCGTTAACCGAATCAAACGGTAATCGGATGGAATTTTTGGGGGATCGGTGTACCGAGCTCGGACCGGTAAATTACCGTTGGCTGAACGGTATTCCGATACCGATTTGGACTAAGCAATCGCCATTCGCCAAACCCAAACGTCGGCAACTAATCAAAAGTCCAAAGTCTCCAAACAGAAGCCCTATCCTATATTTGCAATTTTGCATCGCGCTCTATTTCCCCTGCAGCCCTACCCTGCTGGCTGCTGCACGAGAACGACTGCACGATTGGTCGATTGCCGTCTGCTGATCACTCTTCCGTTCATCCAATCCGACAGTAGCTTCGTCGTCTCCGTCGCCGGCAACAAGTTGTCAAGCTCCATCCAAGCGACAGACACGACACAGTCCACCAGCTGTCATCCTCACCGCCAGCCTCTGTTTCCTGCAAGCCCTTCCGTCGTTGCCCTATTTTCGTCGAACCCCGTTGCCGTCGATCGATACCGGTAGGCGGTAGTCTCTTCGTCGTCCTCGTCGCCGGCGCAAGCTCCGGCCAAGAGATACGACCCAGCAGCTCGCCCTTCGTCGTTGTCCTTGTTTGCGTCGAACCTCGTCGATTGCACAGCCCAGCAGCTCGCCCTCTCCGACTCTCCGTCGATTTGAAAGGTAACTGGAGTAGCCGCGTAGCCGAGTACGTAGGCTGTTACCATGGTCCATTGATTTTTGCCATTACCATGGTCCACTCATTGATTTGTCATTTGTCGATTGTCGTAGACTCGTAGTCTCAACTCTCTTGTAGACTGTTGCCGAGCAGAGAAGAGAGAAAGAGAAGCATGGGATTTTCAGTTTTGGTAGAAGTAATATATTAAGAATTAGTTTTTGTTGTAATTTGTAATTTTGTATTATTGATTTATTGTTCATTTTTGGCATAAGGCAGAAGCAAATCGCAATTTATAATAAAGTGAAAAACAACTAAACAAGGGGTGGTACAGCCGATCACAGCCACAAGGTCAACTGGTCAAGGGGTGTTTTTTGATTATTTGTTACTTGAGAAACAAAGTGAAAAATGTAAGATAGTGGTTTAATGGTTTATGGTTGGGTGGTTTTTGTTTTTTGACATGTTTGCAATTGCATTTTAATGATTTTTACTTTTTATGATATTTTACTTTTTGTTATATGACAAAACCTTCTCGTCCTCGTAAAGGAGATGGTCCGAAAAAAAGTGGTTCAATTCCTCCTCGAACTACTTCCAAAAAATTGGGTACTCGTGTTGGAGTTGCAGAAGAGATTCAAGGGAATGTCACATCTAGTACACCTACACCTACCACAGGCATTGAATCTGCACCTGCTACAGCTACTGCAACACCTGCAGTTGCTATGCCAGCAGATGGAGTGGTTGAGCCAAAGAAAAATGTGAAGGGACCGGGAAGGAAGAAGAGATCCCCGTGGTGGGATCCTTATGATGAGATTCTGGTGGATGACTACCCATATGGTAAATGCAAACAGTGTGGAACTTTGATAAAAGCTCACTCGATCAATAACGGGACTACTGATTTGAAGAACCATCACTTGGCATGCGAGAGAAAGAGGAAGGCAGCCATTGGTCAATCACTATTGAATTATCAGCCTGGGGATGGTGATGTAGGCTCTCTTACTCCATGGAAGTTTGATCAACAAAAAGCTAGAACTGCATTAGCTGTAATGATCATCTTGGATGAGCTGCCATTTCACTTTGTTGAGCATGAAGGGTTTAAGAGATTTATGGCGGAACCCCAACCATTGTTTGTGATACCTGGAAGACAGACAATAAGGCAGGATTGTTATATAATCTTTTTGGATAAAAAAGAGTTGTTATCTGAGTTCTTCAAATCCAAGTGCAAAGGAAGAATTTCTATCACCACAGATACATGGACTTCTGATAACAACCAGAACTTCATGTGTGTAACTGCTCATTTCATTGGGAGTGACTGGAAGCTGCAGAAGAGGATCATTAGCTTTGTTCCCATCACTAGTCATAGTGGGAAGGATAATGCAGAAAAATTGGCAGAATGTCTACAAGATTGGAAAGCGCAACATTTGTTCTCCATTACCATGGATAATGCTTCTTCTAATGATGTTCTTATAGAGTGTATGAGAACAAAGATGAAAGAGTGGGGAACAGATTTGCTTGGTGGGAAGTATTTGCAATTTCGATGTGTGGCACATATAATCAATTTGGTTGTGTCAGATGGGTTGAAGGAGGTTGGAGTTGCTGTAGAAAGGGTTCGAGATTGTTTGAAATGGGTGAAGTCATCACCAGGTAGAAGTACAAAGTTCAAATCTGCCATTGAATATCTACAAAGGGATGGAAGAAGACTTGTATCTTTGGATGTTCCAACTAGGTGGAACTCAACTTATTTGATGTTGGAATCTGCTGAAAGGTTTGAGCTTGTTTTTAACTTCTTGCATGCGAGCCCCAATGATTCTGCATTTCGGGATTATGTGGACTCAAAGAGAGGTCCTCCAACTAAGGAAGATTGGAGCAATATTCGGCGGCTAATGAACTATTTGAAGTTCTTTTATTTGCTCACCTTACGGGTATCGGGTATGTGAACAGAACTCCACCTATTCAAATTCATGGTTTTTACTTTTATTAACTTGTAATATGTGAGTAATTTGTTGTTATTTTTTGATGTATTAGGAACATCTTATGTGACTGCTCATACTTTCTTCAAGGCTGTGGCTGACATCTATGAAGTGATAGAACTTCTTAAGAAAGACATAGATGTAGAGATACAGCGGATGGCAGAAAGAATGGAGGCAAAGGTACGAAAGTATTGGTTTGAGAATGATGATGATGAGGTGGAGAACCTAAGGATAAATAGACTGGTTTACATGGCTTGTGTGCTAGATCCTAGGCGTAAAATGGCTTATTTGTCTTGGATGTGGGGTAAGATGTATGGGAAGAAGAAAGGAGATGATTTGGTGAAAAATGTGACTGCAGAGATGACTGCAATGTTTGAGGTTTACAGATTGAAGTAAGCACCTCAACCCTCCGAGCCTACTGTTCAGGCCACTCCTAGTGTTGATGATGGATCTGCATCTTATGGAGGGACATTTGATGCTGAATTCAAGAAGATGAGAAAGGAGCAACTTCAGATGGGGATTCGAGGTTTTTCTGAGCTAGACATCTACTTAAGAGATGCTAATGATGCTATTAACGAGGATGATAATGATATGAAGTTTGACATCTTGCTGTGGTGGAGTAAGAACGACGTTAGATATCCTATTCTTTCCCAGATGGTTAAGGATATCCTAGTTGTTCCAGTCTCCTATGTTGCCTCAGAGGCCGCTTTCAGTTGTGGAGGTCGAGTGCTCAGCCCGTTTAGGTCTTCGTTGAGCCCCATCATTGTAGAGGCATTGATTTGTGCTGAAGATTTGATAAGGTTTGAAGGAGGGAAGAAAGCAGAAAAAGTTGATGATAAAGAAGATGAAAATCAAGACCAAATCGATTATGAGAGGGGTAAGAAATAAGAATTCATTTTTTTATTTTTAAGTATTCCTTTACTTATTTTCCAATAATATATTATAAGATGAATTCTAAAAAATTTTATTTTTTATTACACTTAGTCACTACTAACTTCCAAGCTCGAATGGAAAGTGCTACTGTCATGCCAAGTGAAGGTGACAAACAAGGTTTACCTGTTGTGCTGGAGGAGGAGGAGAAAGATGAAGAGGAAGATTCAGACGAGGACGAGGAGGACCAAGATGAGGAGGATGCTGGTGATGATACCCTTCGCACCACTTTGAAGTAACCAGGTTTCGTTGATGTTGGTGGTAAAGGTCCTAGTGGACAAGGAGGAATTGGTGGCAAGTGAGAATCTAGTGATTCGATTTTTTATAGTCATTTTTTAGAACTTAATTGAAAGATTTAGAAGCACCAGACGAGACTGCTCCCTTTGAAATTATAGCTACATAGACTAATGCTATTTTTTATCTTTATTTTTTGGTATTTGCTATTTGGAATTCAATTGTTGGATTTTTTCATTAGCCGACTAGACAACAGCCTGCATAGTAGTCCCTGTCACTTATTGAATTGAATAATTGATGAATTCACGTGTTGGAAACTTGGAGAAATTATATGCTTATAGCTTAATAGCTAGCTACGTGCCTTGCGTTGCGCCCTTGCCTACGTGGTCACTAATCAGTCACCAAGAATTATAGCTACGTCTACGTGGGTGGTGGAGGAATTTTAACCTTTTTTGTTTCATTACCACTGCAACTGGTCACTATCACAATTCACAGACCCACAGACGTTCTCTTTCTCTATCAACACTATCACTATTCACTCACCCACCAGTCACCATTCACCAAGACAAAAGGCAAAGTAATATATTTTTCTTATAAAAAAAAAAGACAAAAGGCAAAGTAGTGGGCAACATCAACATGGCAAGTCACCATTGGTCCATTGCCAATTTGGCCCAGCCCTTTCCACTTTATTCTTTCTTTCCCAGAAGAATTGCCATTTGCTGGGCCTGGAAGAGAGACACCGCCTCCATTTCGGGACTTCGGGAAACCGATTCCTTAACCGAGACCGTTTCCAAATGGTTGGAGGTATACCGAAGCAAAACGGTATCGGCAGTCGGCGCCTGCATCAGGTCAATCGGTATACATGAAACCGGTTAAACGGTAACCGGTAAACCATTAACCGTACCGGTTAGCACCCCTACACAGGAGTAGTCATAATGTAGATTCCCCAAAACTCAAACACCATCGTTCGAACGTAGTTTGGAGAGGTGCGAACCATAGTAACAGTCACGTTGGTTAGAAGTCAGAGGTGCATCGATCAGATCAACATCGCCCGGCGGTGGATATTTGACGGTCACGTCATTTTCACCATTCAGAGGTGCATCGTTCAAATCAACATCACACGGCGGTGGATATTTGACGATCGCCATCGTTTTCAGAAGTCAGAGTTGCACTGATTAAATCAACACCGCCCGGTGGATATTTGACGTTCGTCTCGATTTCATCAGTCGGTGGTGCATCCGATCAAACTGCACCACAAGAGTTTCCATCGCGAAACATCAAATCAACACCGCCCGAAAACGAATTCGGCACCGGCGGTGGTATTTGGTTTTTCTGAGGAAACATTTTGGCACACCTGGTGGGACACGTGTGTTTGAAGTGAAATATGGCTCTGCGACATGGAAAACACAACGTTGATCTTCCACAAGAATCTGTGAAGGTGGAGCGTGTGGTCGACATTGAAGTTGGTCGAGCAGATGAGGCAGATAGACATATCGGTTGGATGAAGGAGTGGCCCCAATCCATGTCGAACACCGATGGGCATGATGCAATCCTGTCTCTTCGTCGATCTGTGGAGGAGTATTACCGGCAGGTAAATCTCTATTTTATCTCTTTAAATAAGCCTTGTGATTCTGTTGGAAGGCATATGGATAATTTTTTTGAGATGGTAGATGATCATGTTTCCGGTATTGCCAATAAGGATTCACTTAAACCTGTGGCTAAAACAGTGTCGTTAGGGGCCAACAAATCTCATGTTGGTTCTCCTGTGAACACTATTGTTTTGAAGGACAGAAAAGTTAGAGATGTCTTGCGAAAGCCACAACAAAGAACAAAATTTAAACGTGTTTATAATAAGTTTCAGAAAATTAGGAAGAACAAGAGTGATATCTTGAAAGATGACAAATTTTACAACATTGTTCAATCTAAACCGCTAGGGGGCATGAGATCCCACCGCATGGCCGGTTGAAAGAAAAACAACACCGTAAGTGGCAAATAAGTTTGCCACATCCACCCCATTCTAGGAAAAATCAAACTAGGATCACCACAAACACTACTCAAGATGGAGGTGGTGACCACGTGAGAAAATCTAATGCCACCAAAGTGGGCATGAATCAACAGAACCCTCATTGTAATTTGTCCGCAAAGCCTCCACTGAGTGGGCAGGGGGGCAAGTTCAATCAACCCCAACATGGAGTTGCCACGCCAATGTTGGCTGGGAACAAGTCTACCATGATTTTCGGGCATGGGGGCAAGCTAAATGCTCGAAAATTCCAATCTCATGTGAAATTTCAAAAGATACCAAGTGGTTCTGTGGTAAGTACAAAAATTAATATATCCACATGACTGTTGATGAAGCTCGTATTCCTCAAACTCAACAACGTCGTGAGTGTGTGCAGCTGACAAAACAAGACCAGTCTGGGCAAGCGCTGCCACATGGTCGATTTGGCAGGACAAAAACGTTAAAAAACTTCAATGTTCAGCCTAGAGTAAAAAACATCGATGGTTTTCCCTGCCACGATCCTATGGCTAAGATGAAGCCAAGTCGAGCTCGTGGAATTTTAAACAAAGGTGTTCGAGCTCGAAGAATTGGAGAGTTACAAGCCAACATTGATTTTAAAACATCAAAACCAACGTGTGTGAAACCAGTTATGATGAGTCATGGCATTCACGGATGGCTTGTTTGGTTTGATCCGTGGAGTTGGCAGTGGGTGTGGACCTTTGGCATGATGGTTTATGCTAAAGTCTAGACTGTTTTTACTAGTTATTATGAAATAAATAAAGTTTGACTAACTTAGGGCATGTTATATGAAAAAGAAAAAAAACGAATAAAAAAAAGGAAAAAATCAAGTGGCATTGCTAAACTTGGTGCGGTGTTGCGGAGAAAAATCCACAATTGGCCATAAACATGATTGTTTGGCTAAATCGAGCTCTTCTACACAAATGTAAAATTCCAAACAAATAAGAAGCCACAACGTTGTTGGCACTTATATTTTTCAGGTGGCAGCAGGATTGTTTAAAAAAACAGAGTTGCAATATTGCAGTGGCAATTTTAGATAGAAAATCAGTAAGACTACCGCCAATTCAATAGTTTATTGGGCTCAGATTTTGCCTGTTGGTGTCAATTAGGCAGTCTGTGGACTTTTGTTGCTCTGCATGGTGCTTTCGGAGTTGTGTTCCAATTAAATCATATTGGCGAGATTTGGCAGAGTAAACCAATGGAATTAAATTACTTGGCCAATGTAGGCAAATTGGTCACGGTTCAAAACAAGGATGCTATTCTAATAAAGAAACTAGTCCACAACAGAGGTGCTCCGCAACGTTGCGAGGAGTAAACAGGGTTGTTTGCCATTCAGGCTTGCAGCCAACTCTTTTCTGCCAAAAAAATACTTTTAAATAATACTAAAAAATATATAAATGCCATTGTTTCGAGAAAAAACAACGATGCAGGTTGTCGCTGCGCAGTGTTGTGCGTGTGGTCGGATTTAATTATAAAAAATGAAAATAATAGAACGCGCAATGTTGTTGTTCGCCCAAACAATGTTGTTGAGTCGCTGCGGTGCTGCGAAGTTCAAAAGCATTGAAAACAACACTTGATCGACACCATTTCGGCAAAAGCAGTGGTGCAGGATGTTTTATCGTTAGCTGTTGAGAGTCTTGAGACTTGAGAATTGAGATGGTGCAAAGCAGCCGCCCTTTCTCCGTCTGGCTAGGTTTAGGTAATGGTTTTTTTCTATTATTATTATTATTATTATTATTATTATTAGTTATTTATAATATGTGGAATACAGTTGTTTCGCCGCTACAGTGTTGCGGAACAAAGAAACAAATCCATTACGTTTTTGGCCAAGTCTAGCCAGAACGCTGCATAATCCCATTTTGGATGCATGAAAAGCCAAAAGAAGACACCCAAAATGATTCTTCCGTGATTTGGGTTTTGTTGGCTCAATGTAACCATGAAAGTTTCTCTCTAATTAACTTGTTCATCTCGAGATCATGTTAGTTAGTATTTTAGGTGATTGAAATTGTGTCAACAACTTAGTTTATAAGACCTAGTCCATATAAATTAAGTTGTGGGGGCATTGTTTAAACCTAAAATTATTTTTGATTCAATTAAATGTCGCATTACTGAGTTTCGGGATTTAATTTGATACTGCGGGTAAAAAACGGTGTCGTTTGGAGTTGAGCGACATCGCGGAGAGTTAAAACGACACCGCAAGGAAGCTCAACGGTACCGCGGAACTGGAAACGACACTATTTGTCGGAGAACAAGAGGTGGGCCGCACGGTTAGTGTTGGTGTTGGAAAAGGATTTTTATTATTTATTCCTTGTCGGAAGGGGAGAAGCGATACCACGTGGATACAAGCGGCATCGCGGAGAAGTAAAATGATACCGCGGATTTATAAACGACAATGTTTAATATAAATAATATGTCGTGGAGAACAAAGCAGATAGTGTTGTTTGGGAAAGAAAACGGCATCGCATGAGACCCAACGACGCTGCATGGTTAACAATTTCAGCGGTCAACAATGTCGCGGAGTTAAACGATGTGGTAAATTCAATTTATGAATTTGACAGTGATGCGAGCTCAACGACATCGCGATGGGTAACAATACCGATCTCAGCGATGTCGTGAGGTTAGTTATGCAATGTCCCGAGTCCGACAATGGCGTGGAGTTTAATTACCAACACCGTTGCGGGTCTTGCAAGGGCTCGATTTCAATTAATAATGTGGTTTTGTTAATAATTTTGTGGCTCAAATCCATGACGGTATTGCGGCCATGAAATAACAACGTCGCGGTTCGAACCGCGATACTGGTCATGGGCTTAGGTACTTCACACGTGTGTCTCATGTGGATAAAAGTGGAGGTTGGAGATGCAGTGTCGGCAGTTTACAACGGTGCAACGACGATTTGTTCTTTCACGTAAGATTCACGCCAACCAGAGCGAGGAGGAGATCAAGGCGGTTGAGACACGTGGGAGTTCACCATGGAGCAGTTGGGGAAGCGGTTTCATGGAGCGTGAAGACTACGAAGACACTTTTCAAATAAAAGCACCAGAGTAAGGAAAGAGAATGGACAACCAAAAATCAACACAAAACAACTCTGTCAAAACTTTACCTTTTCTCTGTAACTCCTTCGTGGAGCTCTCCTTCTAGTAAGGGTCTCCATAGTTGGTGGAAGTAGTCGTAGTCGCGGAGCTCTCCACAGGAATCTCCATAGGAGTAGTCATAACGTAGATTCCCCAAAACTCAAACACCCTCGTTCGAACGTAGTTTGGAGAGGTGCGAACCGTAGTAACAGTCACGTTGGTTAGAAGTCAGAGGTGCATCGATCAGATCAACATCGGTCGGCGGTGGATATTTGACGGTCACGTTGATTTCACCATTCAGAGGTGCATTGATCAAATCAACATTGCACGGCGGTGGATATTTGACAATCGTCATCGTTTTTAGAAGTCATAGTTGCACCAATCAAATCAACACCGCCCGGTGGATATTTGACGGTCGTCTCGATTTCATCAGTCGGTGGTGCATCCGATCAAACGGCACCGCAAGAGTTTCCATCGCGAAACAGGATGCCATTATCGTGTACTATAATCCCTCTTCCCTCGTGCGATGTGTATCTTCATCGAGACTTGCTACATAATAAATAACCGCTCTGAACTGAAATTAAGTCTCGATCGTATTCGTACCACCACAATGCATTAATTATGATAAGGGGATGCTATGGCGGCCAGATTCAAACGTTTCCCCTAACTCGCACGCAGTCACTTTTTAGCTTCAGGTAGTGATGGCAATGGGGCGGGGCGGGGCGGGTACCTCAATTCCCATGCCCCGTCCCACGCTACTACGGGTCGGGGCGGGTAAAACCCGCGCGTGTACGGTGTGGGGCGTGTCGACCCACTCTTACATGTTGTTAAAAAAATACAAGTAAATTTTACTTTTTACAATAAAACGTAGGGAAAATACTTTAAGAATGAAAAATATTGATAATAGAATGGATAATTGAGCCTAACAAGTTGAAAGATCGACTCTAACTAGTTGAAGAAAAGTCAAAATGGGAGAAATATGTATAGATATTGTAAGAAATTGAGATGAAATGAGTCTAGAACGGGGCGGGGCAGGGCGGGTTGGAAGTAGATACCCATGCCCCGCCCCACGCTACTGCGAGTAGGGTAATACCCGCCCCATCGCGGGTCAGGTCGGGTAATACCCGCGGGGCGGGTTGAAATTGCCATCACTAACTTCAGGTCACGTTAGTTTGGGAGTTGATACATTAGGGGTTTTGTTCATGATTATTAATATAATTTGGAGAACCACTTTATTCCAATAACTCTGAACGATTGAGAGAGAAAAAAATCAAATATGATTTTCATATTAGGAATGAGATATTGAAGTCTTCGTTTACCTATTCATCGTGACATATTTACACACATAAACACCATTGTTATCCTACTATTTCAGTCGCGAGAAGAATTACCACACTTATTAATTATATCGTTTTTAGTAATTCTCTATAATATTTTCTAGAATTTTTTATATATGTGATGTTATAGAGAATTATTTATGTTGAGATATAGAAGCCCACAGTGTTCGGCCCATGTAAATAGGTTATTGTCCATGTACGTAGAAGCATCAGGGAGTTAGGGTTTCGGTAATGAACCCTATATATTGACATCTTGTATACTGTATCGGTTTAAGAGAATAAGAGAGGAATCACCTGCTTCGGCCGTGGACTAGTCTCGTTCACACTAAACGAGGAAACCACGTAAATCTCAGTGTCGTTTTCTGTTCCGCTTTCGATTTACATCCGATCAGTTCCGTTTTGTTACATGGTATCAGAGCCTGGTTACGATGGATTCCGATCATGTTTCTCTGCGACTTACCTCAAAGAATTATGCTCTTTGGGAATTTCAGTTTCGAATTTTTATTGAAGGCAAAGGGCTGCTAGGTCACATCGATGGATCAGAACCTAAGCCGGCTTTCTCGTCGGCGTCAGCTGAGGCTATGCGCAAATGGCAGTTGGATGACGCTAGAGTTAAGACGGAAATTCTGAATTCTGTTGACCTGACCATTGTGCTGGGACTTAGGCTTCTTCCCACCGCCGCATCGATGTGGCAGCAGCTTGCTGAGATGTACTCCCCACCACCGCTGCCTGGCAATGTGAGATCGAGGTTGAGCTGTCTCAGCTACAACAGGGAGATCGCGACGTGGCGACCTACTTCAATGTCGCGCGTTAGCGTTGTATCGAGCAAGACTTGGTTGCCGCATCGTTGTCCCAGACCGCCTCGGCCGAGATGCGCGCTGAGAGGGAGCGGACTCGGTTGTACCAATTTCTGATGCGGCTTCATCCTTCTTTTGAGCTTGTCCGCGCGACGTTGCTTAATCGGGAGTCACTCAAGACCGCTGAAGTGCTGGGATATTTGGTGAGGGAGGAAACATGCTTGCGTACGCAAGCTTCGCTAGATAGCCGCCCTGGCCATGGTGATGTTGTATTTGTTGCTGCTCCTGCTTGTGGCCAGCCACGCGCTACTTTGCACAAGGAGGATGTTGTTGCTGCCGCTTCCAGCGACGAGACTGCCGAGAGTCATGCCACTGCCTATGCTGCTGGGCGTGGTCAATTTCAGCGGCGGGTATCTTCGGGTGAAGTTGAATGCCACTTTTGTCATCGTAAAGGCCATACTCACAAATTTTGTAGGACCCGTAATTTTTGTGTGTATTGCAAGAAGTCGGGGCATATTATTCCAGATTGCCCAGTGCTCCAGGGCCGAATTCGAGACGGGAGTCACGCTGGTGGCGCTCCAGGTGCGACGTCGGGGCCGCGCCCTGCCCCTACCTATGCCGCTGCGCCGGTGTTGGCCTCGGACACCACCCCCAGACCATCGCTTTCGGCTGAGCATCTTGAGAAGTTGATGAGTAAGGCGATTGCCTCAGCTTTTGCTAGTCTCCAAGTCTCCGATAAGCTTCCTCCTTGGAGTTTGGACTCTGCCTGTTTTAATCATATGACTAGTCATGAATCTATGCTTAGAAACACTAGCCCTGTTGCTGATTTATCATTACAAGTTGCAAATGGAGATCGTATGGATGTGCATGGAATTGGTACAGCTGAGGATTCCCGAATACATCTCTTGAATACCTTATATGTGCCGAAGTTGGTTCCAAATTTGGTTTCAGTGGGTCAGCTTACTGATCATGGTTGTCGTGTTGTGTTTGCATCCTCTGGGTGTTCTGTACAGGATCTGATGACGGGGAGGGAGATCGGCCGGGGGCGTAAATGTGGTCGGATATTTCACATGGATGCTTTGGAAGACCCCTCGGCAATATCATCATCATCTTCTGTGTCTCGGTCCTCTTCTTCTTCGGTGTCTAGGGTTGTTTCTTTGCCTATCTTTTCGAGTCTTGCTGAACAAAAATTTCATTTATGGCATTCACGTTTGGGGCATCCCCATTCTTGGAGACTTACCGCTATGTTCAGAAAACGGTTGCTTGGCAGTGATAGTTTGGCACATTGTTCCTCATTATCTTGTTTTGGTTGTGTTGAAGCGAATTTCCTTTCCTTCTAGTCAAACTGTTATTACTGAACCGTTTCATTTGATTCATACTGATTTATGGGGTGCTAGTCCAGTGACTTCTAGGCATGGTTATAAATATTTTGCTCTCTTTATTGACCATGCAACTCGGTACACATGGGTTTATTTCTTGCGTCTTAAATCTGATCTCTTATCTGTTGCTACGGAATTTCTTAATATGGTTAAGATGTAATTTTCTAAATTTGTGAGTATCATTCGTTCGGATGAGGGTGGGGAGTTTAACTCAACCCCTCTCTTATCCTTGTATAAGTCTCTTGGTATTCTCACCCAAAAATCGTGCTCTGGGGTTTCTCAACAGAATGGCCTGGTCGAACGAAAAAACAGGCATGTCTTAGAGGTCACTCGTGCATTATTACTGTCTTCCAGTGTTCCTTCTTCGTTTTGGCCTGAAACTTTCTCTATTGTTGTTCGTCTTATTAATTATCAGATCACCTCTTTCCTTGGTCAGTCGGTTGTTTGGTGACTTCGGTGTTACCTGCGAGCTCCCTATGCGGTTGTACGTGGACAATACTAGTGCAATTCAGATTGCGAATAATCTGGTTCTACATGATAGCACCAAACATATTGAGGTTCATGTTCACTATATTCGAGATTTGGTTCGTGATGGTACAGTTCAGGTTCGCTATGTCTCGTCTGAAGATCAGATTGCAGATCTCCTCACGAAGGCCTTCACTGTGGGACGACATTCGTACCTCTCTGGCAAATTGATGATGAGAGACCAGCGGTGGATCCAGAACACAGAAGTGCACTGGGCCGCATTTTATTAGAAAATTAGAATCGTAAAAAAAAATATAATGATTATAATTTTTTTTACAATGTAAATTGTACACGACGGTATTTTAATTTAGCGAATCCATTGATAATGGAGTCCACATCCATACCAATAGTATACATTGTCTCAAATAAAATACTTGAGCAATCGGCAAGAAATTCATCGCTCATTTTGTTGCGCAAATCAATTTTCACATGTTTCATTGTTGAAAAGGTTCTTTTCGTATTAGCTGTTGAAACGAGCAGCATCAACACTAGACAAATCAATCTACTAATCAATTTGCATTGTGTGTCCATCCCTATATCCACAAGTTGCTTTAGTAAATTTTCAAGGGAACAAACCTTGTATATCTTTTAGTCTTTTAAGTTTTAAACTTTTTGATTTTTAGGTTTCATTGTTTTTTAGACGAATAACCTTTGGGGCTAGAATTTATAAGCTAAGAGTAGTGATTTTGAATATGTTCATCTGAATCAAGTTTCTAATTATACCCAATCTTATTTTAAAATAACAACGACCCGAATATCTAAAATCAAAAAATTCATAAGGCCTATACTAATTATGGATCCAGAGGAGGGCTAGGCCGGGGCCAGGGGTGGCCACCCCCTGCATCCGCCACTGTGAAAGACCTCCATCAATTTGGGGGAGGCTGTTGAGATATAGAAGCCCACAGTGTTTGGCCCATGTAAATAGGTTATTGTCCATGTACGTAGAAGCATTAGGGAGTTAGGGTTTCGGTAATGAACCCTATATATTGACATCTTGTATATTGTATCGGATTAAGAGAATAAGAGAGGAATCACCTGCTTCGGCCGTGGACTAGTCTCGTTCACACTGAACGAGGAAACCACGTAAATCTCATTGTCGTTTTCTGTTCCGCTTTCGATTTAGTTCCGATCAGTTCCGTTTTGTTACAATTTATTCATCATCATTAAAAGAACGAAGTGGGAGAAAGACAGGCAGAGAGGGTATGGATGGGAAATTAAAACAGGAAGGGATCGATCGATGAGACTAGAGATGGCAATGGGTCGGGTTGGGTCGGGTTTTGTCAAACCCAAAACCAAATCCATGGGTTTATCCATGAACAAAACCCGGGATAAAACCCACTGGGTTTGAAAAACTCAAGCCAAACCCAACCTGTTGGGTATCCGCAGGTTCTTGGGTACCCACGGGTTTTTGTCATAAAAAATTTACAATAACAAGTTTCTATCAAAATTAAAGTCAAATATCAATCTCTCAATACCATATATAAAACACCATTCTAGAATTCTTTCCTTCCCTGTGCCTTCCCGTCCTTCCTTTGAATCGATGGCATAATCAATGACGTAATAAAATTCAAGCAAATCACAAATTAACTATACAAATTGTTCAACACCAATCTAGAAAACTCAAGAAAATTGAAGCAAATTACAAATTATCCATAAATAACATGATTAATTGAAAGCTTCTTCCTTTCAATTAAGTTTCTTCACTCTCCACTCGATAACATCAACTTCATTCTACACAATTAATAAGAAAAAATTAGACATGTCTCGACAAACATAAATAAGATTAGTTGTTTAGAATATTAAATATATCGAGAAAATTATATGGGTGTGGGCGGGTATTTATGGGCCGGGTTTACCTAAACCCAAACTCAATCCAACCCAATGAATAGTGAACATATTTAAACCCATACCCGGTCCAAAACCCGTCAACACGAATTTTGTTGCCACCAGATGAGACCTCTCTCTGGCGATGCGGTTTTGGAGTTGTTCTCCCAGTCCTTGTTGTCGTCTGCATGGCCAGGCCTGCCAATGCCACCTATTGATTGGCAGAGTCCCATTGCTATTTGTAATCAAACCCAAAAAAGAAAGCTAGCCGCGTGGTCTCCCTCACTGACAATCCCATGTTGCAAATTAAGCGCACTCGATGATGTCTGTAACTATCTAGCTAGCTACTAATTTACTTAATTAATTGGCCTGTCGTCGTTATTTTAGTGCTAATCCCTCTTACAAATGACAAACGAGTAATCGGCGTCCATATAGTGGGTTCATGTTTGTTTGTATTCGTTTGCTAGCTGCGGACACTTATTTGATAGGTTTATATATATAGTTTAGGACCAAAACTGTAAAGTTTGTTCATTTTGCTGCTTTATATGATATTTACGTTCATATATATATACATATATGCACACGGTTCAGGCTAGCGTATATGTCCAACGAGTTTTGTTGTTTAGACCATGAAATATTAGTCGAATTTGGGCCATGATGTTATACATAGGTGAACCCTATTCCTTAATTCTCTAACCCAACTCATAAGATTATTTAATCTAAAAATAATAATCAATGATTATGATTCGTCAAATTATAATGAAGTAAGTACATTTAGTAATTAATTAATTAATTAAATGCACGAGTTATATTTTAATATGTTTACTGTTGCTTACGAAAAAAGTGATAACCTAAGTATTTGGCGGAACACTGTTCACTGGCCATTTAATTTGTTTTTTAATCCAAGTTCTAACCTACAGTCGGCTGTATGCGCAACCGAATAAGAAATTATGTGGGAAGGGTTTTTTTTTACTAATTGGCGGGTTTTGCATGTACCTTCGTCCCAAATTCTATCTCACTGTCATGTAGTTATATATCTAATTGAATTTTTCACATGCATCTATATAAGTAAGTAAGTAACTAATTTCTTTATTATCAACTATAATATTCACCATGTTATCAATGTTCCGTAAGATAAGTTTATAACTTAATTTTTTTATCTCCGACATCCAATTATCCCCTAAGCTAATTTTGACATTATAGTTTAATCATAAGTTACTTTCTAAAATTTGATTTTATTATTAGATCACAGATTATAAAATATTTATGTTACAACATTTTATAATATTTTTTATCTCCTACCTCCAATTCTACCATAAGCTCACGATTAGTTAAATTTGACATAATAGTATTTTTTACTTTCTAGATTTTATTTTATTATTAGACCACATAGCATCAGTTTACACTACCCAAAGAGTCCATACGGTAAATTAAATTCCCCATAATAGTTTAATCAAACGTGATATTTTTTTTATAACTTGATTTTTTTATTAAACCTCACATTACAAAATATTTCTTATGTATCACTTAAACAAAATGTAATATGATATGTATTTCATAATGATTAAGACATTATGTAAAACTTATGGAAGGATAGTCATTTATTATGTATCAATGAAAAATATATTATCGAATATTTACATAACACCGTGTTATAAAATTTACGTAAATTACAAATGCATTACACAAAACTTATGGATAAATAATTAATTCTTATGTATTAATTAAACAATATGTTATACGATATGTATTTCATAATTATTAAGACGTTACGTATAACTTATGAATGAATAGTCATTTCGTATGTATCGATTAAAAAGTTATAAATTAAAATTACATAAATCTAATACTTTTTGTAACTTAAGTCATCCGGAATATAAGTTTTATTGAAAAAAAAAATATTATTAACTAAACTTATCATCAAATTGCATTACACAAAATTTCTATAAGATTATTTATTTTTTTACATAAAATTTTAAAATGTGTTACTTTTTGTAACTTTAAAATTTTAAAATGTATTATTAATTAAAGTTTCTTTACTACTAACTAAAATATTAATTTCCATTACAAAAAGGTTTCATAAATTAAGTTAACTTTTACATAATAGTTTAATCAGATGTTATATTTTTTGCGACTTAATTTGATTATTAGACCACACATTACGAAACTTTTATATAACATCATTCAATAACAGCTAAGTAAATGTGATACATTAGGTAAATATTTTTGAGGAATGGTAATTTATTATGCAATTGAACAATCATATTGAGTAAATCTTACCATCGCTAAGAGTGTGCATGGTTTAGTCCATACCGTACCATAGCGTACCAAACGCCTACCTAACCACATATTGCTTAGTCCAATGAATTTTATGAAAACTGAAAAGACTGAACGAATTGACACTTTAAACAGATCAAACAGTATCGAATGCAATGTTGTTCCGATACTTGGTTCTAAGATGTCTTTCGTTGTTAGACTAGAATTCTCATGAATTTGATCCGGTTAGAACTGTTGCACACCTAACCGTTACGAAGCACGGGTCATAAAACTAGTTTAGTAATTAAGTGTGAAAGCGTGTTTAGATCATATATTTCAGACTTATATCATAAGTCAGAGATATGCTAATTTTGTCATAAAAACACATAAGTTTGTAATTCGGGAATAATTAAATTTTTGGTACTTTCGTTAAGAAAATCTCGCTCCCTTCGTCTCGTCCAGTTCAGGCTTTCCTCAACTCTCGAATCAAGTTTACAACATTGCATCAGAGTAGAAAAAGTCTGGAACAATGGAAGTTGTGGTCATTGAGTTAATAAAAATTTTGGTCTCACTGTTTGCAACTTCAATTATTTTTAGTTTTTTCCTCTTTTTTTCCACCACTATTGTGAACCATATCGTGAATTCAAAATCTGATCGTCAAAAATCAAACCTGGATAATCCTTCTACCGACGACGAGGGCTGCGGCCAGCGGTGGCCAGCGACGAGAGTTGGAGTTGCTGACCGGAAATTGCTAGATGTTCATTTTTAAATTTGAATTTGAAAATAAAATATTGGCGACAAATAGCCATGCACTCCATTTATACTACAATTCGAATGAATATTTGAATCCACAACCATCTGCTAAAGGAAAATAAAAGACAATTGTATAACATAAGAAGATCAAGAGAGAAAGTCGAGCAAATAAATCAAATTCCTCACAATTACCAAACAATATTTCTTGAGCTGCCAAAACCTTTTCCTTTCCTTTTGCCAATTGGCATCATCCCCCACACACAGCCAGCTTGTCTCCTCCCCACTTGAAACGGCTCTGTGTTTCTCTGCACCCAACCCATTTGGCCACCCACGACTCCCATTACCCGTCTTCCATACTTAGAATAATTGGTAACTAACATGTAACAGCTGTACCATTCCCATCCCCAAATCCCTCCCTCAAACGGTTACTTTCACTCTCAAATCCCTCCCTCTATATAAAACCTCCCTCCCCAACCCATCTCTCCTACACAAAGCTTTCTCACAATAAAAATCCCAAACAAAAAAACCCATGGCAGGCAAATTCATGCGCTCCCTTTCCTTCCCCAACAAGAAACCCCCACCACCTCCAATCTCCCACCACTTGAGATCCATCAGTCTACCATCCCGGCCCCACCCGCTCATCTCCCACCTGCGCCGCCAGATAGATGAGTTGCATCTCTGGTCCAGTCAGCAGCCAGGTGGCACCAGAACGTCGGCGTGGCTCTGCGACGGCCTGGCTCAACTTAAGGACGTGCACGACTACCTGGACGACATCATCCAGCTCCCCCAGACTCGGGAGTACCTCTGGCGCCACCCTGGGTGGATCGAGAATCTTCTGGAAGATTTCCTCCGCTTCGCGGATGCATATGGAACCTTCCAGAATGTTATGTTCGGTATGAAGGAACTGCATCTCTCTGTCCAGGTGGCGGTGAGGAAGAGGGACGATCTGAAAGTCGTGATGTTTCTGAAATCGAGAAGGAAGTTGTGTGTGGAAATGGCTAAACTCGTCCATGCAATCCAAACTCCGAGAAGGAGCAGCAGTTCTCCCGTCGTTTTGGTACCGGAGACTCTCGAGCTGGCGGGGATATTGAGGGAGATCATGGAGGTTACCGTGTTGGTATCGACGGTTGTTTTTAACGGGTTTTCGACGAGGAAAACGACGTCGGGTTGGATGGATGGGTTGAGGAAGAGGGCGAGACAGTCGACGAAGGTCGTCGTGGATGAGGAAGTGGGGGTTGAGGAGATTAGGGAAGTGGGAGTGGAGTGCTTGTTGGGACTGAAGAGGAAAGGCGAGGAGGAAGTTAGGACGGTTATGAGGCGAATGCAGAAAATGGAGACGTGCATTTGCAAGATCGAGAATGGAGGAGAAAGAGTGTTTAGGAGCTTGATTAGTACTAGAGTCTCACTTCTCAATTGTCTAGCTCTCCAGTGAAATACAAACAAGTTATAGATATAATTGAAGTTGATTTACAGGCACAGTCATTTACCTCTCTTTTTTTAAATTTGAGTACATACATATATAATATTCTTACCTTATTGTGTCATCAAGAAAAAAAATGTGGGAATTAGATCTAGTAGCAACTTCTACTTTACTAATACACATGTAACATACATCATTGGAAATTTATGGGGACAGTTTCAGTTTTTTCCTTGTCTAAATTTATGCTTTGCTTAAAATATATGGAAAATGAAAAAGTTCGTCATTATAACATTAAGACAGTGCAAAAGTATATGAATCTAAGATGGGTGGATTCTCATAATTGTTGGATTAATCTAGAAGTTTTCCATTGTTTGAATGAGTGATTTATATAAAAGATTATGGTTGTTTGGACATGAAAGATTCGAAATTTCTACGGATTTCATACTCGTAATCTATCATGTACCTAGTGGAAAATATCTTTTGTTGTTCAACGAATATTGCTCATGTTATCTCTTGTCATAGAGATTATGGACAACAATTTATGATACATTTAAATTATCCTGCAAAAAATATTGGCAACATGAATAAATATTTTAAACATATATTAGCATTGTTCGTCATTATTTTTTTACAAGTAAGCGATACAACTCAGTTCGAACCAAATCTTTGAGCTTTCAACCCTCAAGTTTTATACACAAATATTTGATTAGCTTGTTGGTCATCTAAAATTTGAATTGAACGTGAGTTTGGGCTTTTGGGTATATATCTCCACGTTGATCATAAAACAGAGGGAATCAACACCAACCCAAAAGCCAGGCACATCGCACATGCATGATTCCTCCTGAGGAGAACTAATATAATTGATTCCATTGCTACTTTCATGTCACGTTGAGAATAAACAGTATCCTTATCTCGCTGGAAAATCAACCTAATTAATTATTTCATTATTTCATGTAAACATCTGCTTCTACTCATTCCCACTCATTATTAACGACTGCCATTACCAATTACCAAAAAAGATTGTACATCAAACACAATTTTATATCTCTCTATTATTACAAATCAACAAACGTTTCATCATCTTTCTCTTCTCAATTGCTAATGTAACTCCTTTTCTTTTTTCTCATGAATCATGGCAGCAAACATCGCCATGGCGCGACTAGCCCCCGCCACCCAACTCATATGTGGCATGCTCTTATGCAATGACAACACTCCAATATCGACATCGTTCCACTTCCTCCTATTATAACATGCATTGTTGAGTCATTGTCTTGAGTTCTCCTATATGTTTTAATTTGGTTAAATCGGTATTGAGATAGTAGTATGAATTGCCAACTCAAATTTTCGACCACTATCCACCGAGCATATATGGAACGAGCTCACCGATCGCCTTCGAGACTCCAAGAAAACTCAAGACAAGGGCTCCAAACTTAAGTCCTCAACCTATTTAAAGACACTATTAGTTCTTCCAGATTAAGAATACCTTCTTTTTCCCGATCATAACCTACATATCTCTCTCTGATCTATACATTTTCCACCAACATTATTATACTTTCTATATATTTACTTTCAATATATTTACTTGATCATGGGAATAAGAATCAGAAACCTTTTCCATCTTTCTTTAAGATATGCATATCACAATAAATCGGATAAATAGAACCTACATAAAAACATATTAACACTTCTAATGAAATAGTTGGTACATAGTACTCCTGAAACGATTGGGTGTTCATTGCATCCACAAAGACAAAGCCCTTTGAAGATTATCCACTTAACTTGCCTAGCTACTTTCTGTCTGTCCGGTTTTGGTCTCTCCCCATATTTGTTGAGCAAAGTCTAAGTCGTTTTTATTATCTTATAGACAAAACAAAAGAGCACAATTATGGAAACTTATGAATGACAAGGTGCTGCCAGGTAATTTTAGGTGCGCTGGTTTATGCTCGTTGTACGCTTTAGGCACCAATCCAATCATTCCATACCACAACGTTTTGTCAATAATTTCAAACAAGTGTGGGAAAATTTTGGTTCGCACCCTATTGAATTGCCTGAAGATAATTGAAGCAAATTTGGTTGGACGAAATATAATGGGACCAAATGTGCTTTTCATTGACTTTCATCATTGGTTTCTTTTGCTCATGATACAATTCATTTCTGTTTCGATTTTGAAACGAACCATGTACATCCCTAATTTGAAGGATTTGTCTTAAACTTTTAGCCATGAGAGGTGTCTATAAAAGTCATAAACTAAGAGGTTATTTGAAGAATGGGATTTTGATTGACTTTCATCATTGCTTTCCTTTGCTCATGATACAATTCATTCCTGTTTCGATTTTGAATTGAACCATGTACATCCCTAATTTGAAGGATTTGTCTTAAACTTTTAGCCGTGAGAGGTGTCTATAAAAGTCATAAACTAATCGGTTATTTGAAGAATGGGATTTTGATTGACTTTCATCATTGCTTTCCTTTGCTCATGATACAATTCATTCCTGTTTCGATTTTGAACTGAACCATGTATATCTCTAATTTGAAGGATTTGTCTTAAACTTTTAGCTGTGAGAGGTGTCTATAAAAGTCATAAACTAAGAGGTTATTTGAAGAATGGGATTTTGATTTTGTATTTAGTAGAATCCATAGATCTAGATATTCATTTTTTCTACTCTTTATAGCAGATTTATGTCCATAAATTTTGAATCGTTAAAATCTAAAAATAGCACATCTATCATAAATTTAGAGATTATGTTTTTGAATTTAAGAAAAAAAATTCTCATTAAATGTAAACCATCATAATATTATCGAGCACTAAACTGTTTTAAATCATTTCTCTATAATTCAAAGAGTTAAATTTTTTAAATTATTTAGATTCTAGATATTTGAAATCCAATTCTCGATACTCCCTCAAAGTGATAAATGTTCATCTGGGAAATCCATTTCCTGTCCATCATTATAGCAATGGGGCGGGTAGGAGTGTGCAACAGTTCGGTCTGGTTCAGACTGGACCAAATTCGTTAGAACCGCGGTGCGGTAGTGCAAGACATCTTAGGACCAAATACCGCATCATCATTGCATTTAGTTTATTTGGTCCGGTTCGGTCAGATCCAAATATCAGCTCGGTCCATCATTTCTTCAGTAATTGTAAAATTAATGTGGACCCAGTACTGGACTGCATTATACTCGATCTGGTATGGTCCGGTCCAAACTTCGATTTGTTCTGGTGCGATCCGGTCCCGGACCGGACTATTGCACACACCTAGGGGCGAGTACCTCAATACCCATGCTTCCCCCCACGCTACTACAGGTCGGGGCGGGTAAAACACACACGGGTACGGGCGAGACGGATTGACCCACTTTTACAAGTTATTTGGAAAAAATACATGCTACGGAATAAAGGGAATTCCGCTATTAGAATTTTATCGTAAATTTTACTTTTTTACGATAAACCAAAGGGGAGCACTTTATGAATGAAAAATAGTGGTAATAGAATGGGTAATTGACTCTAACAAGTTGAAAGATCAATTTTAACTAGTTGAAAAAATTCGAAATAAAAGAAATATGTATAGATACTATAAGAAATTGAGATATAATGGGTCAAGAACGGGACGAGCGGGTCAAGATGGGTCGAAAGTAGATACCCATGTCCCGTCCCACGCTACTGCGGGTCAGGTAATACATGCCTCATCACGGGTCAGGTCGGGTAATACCCGCAGGGCGGGTTAAATTGCCATAACTTGCCCGGGCTTATCCAGCTTCCTAGAATTATTCATAGAATTAAAATTGTTTAAATTATTATAATTGTATATATTTTATAATCCAATTCTCCATACTACCTCTAGGATCTAAGTAGTAACTAGCACCAGGTCGCCCCGTTGGGCGGATAACCTATATATAACCGTATCATTTTATAAATGTTGAAATATAAACCCAATTAAAAATAGTTAATTTCTTTTGGTAACTTTTGTAATAAAATGGTGATTGTGCAAAATTTTAGCCCAAAAAATGTGTTTATTATGGAAGTTTTATCTAAAAATTGTTGTATGGAAGTGGTTATGAGAGAGCCAAAATTAAACTTTTCATGCGGATAGAGCCACTCAATATTTATTAAGAAGATGAATTAAAAGAATTTATTTGTAATTCTACAAACAACAACAATAATAAGCAATAACATCTCTAATGTAGTGAGAAAAATGTTATATGATATGAACGGAAAAAAGTAATAGGAAATAAATACTTGGAGCACTAATCCAACAGTCTGATTAATTTTCAGCTCATAGAAGAATGGTTAGTACTTGAGTCACCAGATTGAATGACCAGGGAAGTGGGACCAAGGTCGAAGCGTGTACTCGTCATTCACGTACCAACAATCGATCGACTTCCTTCTAGCTTCTAATCCTATCTTAGATTCTCAATAGTTCTACTTTATCTTCCCCGAGTTCTCTAGTGATTCCTTCTAATCCTATCTCTTCATCCTCGCCAATATGAGAATTTATAGCAAAAAAAACTACAAACTTGAGTTTCCTTTTGGCTACATAAAACAACGCTCATACCAACCTCTACCTTTAGCTCCTAGCCCGATCCCCTTTGTGCTTCAAGGTGGTCGTACAACCAGCAAATTGAACATTCACGAATTTCATATTCCTCTAATTATTATTTTGGGAATTATTGATTTTCTTTTGTAGTGTTGCACGTAATTTTGCTTCTAAGTAATTGTTGAAGATAGAATCCAACCATTTCCATCACTTTGTCCCTTGGCGAGGATACTAAGATTTATTTATGAAAGAACTTACCATGCAGAAAGTTGAGAGGTTGGTTGTGTATGGTGAACTTCACCAACTAAATCTGTCATAATAATGAATGAACATGAGTTTTATAGTATGCTATAAAAATTGTCTATTATAAGTGCATACAATTCTGTTCCCAAAAGTAAATAAAACTCCAAAATGTAAACTCCATCCATACCAAAGTTATCCAAAAGACATAAATCTAGATAGCAATGCTTCCCTATAATTGAAATAGATTTAGTAATGTAAAAAAAAAAGTAGAGTAATTACTAATTAGTTGAAAGGGGCGCATGGAGTATGGACATGGTCTATTATTGATAAATGGTTAGAAGTACTAATGAAGGATGCATAAAGAAGGCTAAAGGCCTAGTTTGGGAATATTTTTTTAGGGTAATTCTATTTTTTATCCAAACCTTTTTTCATATTCTTTTATATTATCCCAACCTATCGAAATACTAAGAATTAACTAAATGTTAACTTTCATTAGCAATTTTGTTATTAATATTGACTTGGCAACATGATACTGACTTGGAAGAGACACATGAAGGTTAACATTCCAAAATTTTAGTATTTTAACTAAGAAAAAAGTTACAAAATTATTAACGATAACGTAAAAATGGCTAATAATTTTGTGCATTATGAAAGATTTGGCTAATAAATAGAATTTTAATAGGTTCGGATAATATAAAAGAATCTGAAAAATGTTTAGATAAAAAATAGAATTGCCCTATTTTTATTGCCTACGTACAGTACTTTTGGTTCAAACAATATGTCCAACATAATTTCTCGCGCTCTAAATTTTAATTACTGAGAGCTCCCAAGAAGGCAATTCACAGGATGGAAAGTATGATGTGAAACTTCATTTGATCAGATGTTCAGAGCAAGAGCAAGTATCACCTTGTGAAGTGGGATATTCGTAAGATGACTAGGGACAAGGGTGGCCTGGGCATTTTAGACCTCGGCTGCATGAACATAGCCCTCCTCACCAAATGGTTTTGGAAATATGCTTCTGATCCGTCTGCGTGGTGGAGGCAGCTTATTGATTTTAAGTTCCCCAACTCAGCTTCTGTTTGGAGGGCGGGAACCAATGGCGGGTCGATTGGTTGTTCAGTTTGGAAAAGAATTTTAAAAAAGGAACCTCAATTCTGGAAATCTGCCTGTTTAACCCCGGGAGGCGGTGCTTGGGTGTCCTTCTGGAACGATTGTTGGTGGCCGGGTGTGATTCTGAACGATGCCTTTCCTAGAGCCGCGTCTGCCTCTTCAAATCCTAATACGTGGGTGTCCAGCCTGATATCCTTTTATAATGAGAGAGTGGAATGGGATATAGATTTTACTGTTAATTTGAGGGTGGGGCTGAGTGTGAGAGGCTGAATCTTGTCCATTTTTTATCCACTTTACCCTTTGATATGATCTCCTCGGGTCCAGCAAAGTTGATTTGGCGCCCGGATGTGAAGAATGGCTTCACTGTGAAGTCCATGTACAACATCCTCCTCCAAGCAAGGTTTAATGGCGAAGAGGATTTTCCCTCTGACGTTGTCTGGAGATAGGAGATTTCCACGAAAAAGCAAGCTTTTCTTTGGTTGGTTGTACACAAACGCATTCTTACACAGGACAATTTAAAAAGGAAGGGGTGGTTTATGGCGAACAGGTGCACTTTATGCGAAACTGAGGAAGAAACCAACGATCATATTTTCAGTTGCTGTTCTTTTAGCAGAAGAATTTGGGTGCGGCTTCAGCATATGCTTGGGATTGTTGGTCCCTTTCCTACAAATTTTTCCTTGGTCATTAGAGGTTGGCCTGCGGGCAATTAGAGGACCTGGAAGTGCTGGTTTGTGAAGGTCTTCTTCATGCGTTCACTTGGGAAGTTTGGAAAAAAGAAACGCTAGAATTTTCCAGGAAAAGGGTAAGCATCCGCAGGCTGTTTTCATCAAAATCTGCAGGTCACTCCTCAGTTGGATTTCTTCTACTGGGGTGTTAAGCGATCTTCAGCGGATAGAATGGTCTAGCATGATCCTTCTTGCTTGTACTCAGCTAATTCCGGAAGAAAACCTCTATGATCATAACGTTGGTTTACTGGTTGAGGATGAGGGGGTGTCTTGTGTTGCGTAGAGCTCCGTTTGGCTTGTGTTTTTGTATCTCCAGGTCTGATGTGTTCCTTATTTTTAGTTGCTCTGTTGCGCTGTGTTTGTAGTGAATTCGGTTGAGGGCGTAGGGCCGGTTCGGCCCGGTTAACGCCTCTCACCTGTTTTTCTTTCTTTCCGTTTTGTTTTGCAGTTGGGATCAGATCTCATGATCCCTTCTCTTTCCTTTCCTTTCCTTTTTCCCGTTCTCTGTCATTGTTGAACCTGTATGTTCCTTCCTTTTTCTGTTTTAATATATTTTCGCCATTAAATTGCCAAATACACGTAATTGAGATGATGAATCATCTTGTTGGAAAATAACAATTCCAATTCCAGTTCCAGTTCCTTTTTATAGTCTCCAAACAGGTGACCAAAACCCACGAAGCTTAAGACAACTGAGAGGATTGGGGGTTAGAATTTCGGGTAGGAATAAGGTTGTCAAGATTTGGCAAGTAGAATGGTTCGACCAATGGTATGATCGGTTTGTATCGGTTCATCTCAGTTTAACAAAATATGTAGAATTGTGAAAAATCATGAACATCCTTCAAATGAATATAATCATAGATATAATATATTTGAAGACAATTTACTTACATTTTCTATTAATATTTAAATAAAGTACGACATTCAAAGTTAGATAACAAATACCCACATTTAAATACAACATTTAACATCAGTACCTAAACGTTTATACTTGAATATAACAAATAACACCAATTTTCAAAATTTTAAATTCACAAAATAAATAAAAACAGCCTCATGCACAATGAAATGCCAGAGCCCACGATCAGCCTCATGCAAATGATGTGGTTGTTAGTCGAGCCTCACATCCCATTAGCAACATTTTCAAGCACTGGCCGCGACATTGGATTAGGAGAAAACAGCCGGCCAACCAAAGAGATTTCAGCCTGCGTAGGACCGATGTCCACATCTTCGTCATCAAAAGCCACCACCTGATCAACATCCATAGGGTCCATACTAGCCACCAATCTCTGAATCGGACGAACTGAGAACCAATTAAAAAACCATATAAGCAGAACATACAGTAAATTCCAAAAATAGAAGAACAGAAAGCGAAACATTGCAGGTGCAGTTACCACGAATTCCACACTGCCAAGTAATAGCGTCCCTTTTTGAACTGAGGAAAAACTGATTCGTATATAAACCAACTGTGTGGGGGATACCCACGCCCTGCCGAAGACCCACGATTGAACAGATCGTGGTGTCCATGAACCAAGTGCCGAGGAAACGGCGGCAACATCGTCGGAATAACCGTCAGAGGAAACTGGAGAGTCGAGAGCTCCCCACATCATTTTTCAATATGGTGTAATCATTTACTATTCTTGGTTGAACGATAGGCGGAGGGAGGGCCCATTGCGCCTTGTCCCGGGACATGGGTAAATTCCGGAGGAACAAAAATATGTCATATATACTAGATCAGGCCCGGCCACTTGGCCGGGAGAGTTTGATTTTCATGTATATGTGTAATAAACATTGAGGTATATTTTTGTTATGGTTCATGTTGTTGGGGATTGAAGTAACTATTTAATTTGGTAAGTTCTCCATGAATAATATAAGAAAGTATTTAATGTATTTGACTAATGAAGTTTAAAAAATGACAAACAACGTCCAACTACCTTAACATAAATACATATTTGCAAACAAATTCATATCTATATAAAAATGTCTAAGAAGAACAATGATAAGAGTTGTTTTACATCATACATGCATAATCAAATCTTCAGTATACGATAAAAAAATTGCCTTTTCCATTGACTTTAGTGTATTCAATGATATAATGAAATAAAGTGTATATTTAAAGTGGCCTTAAAAATAAACAAATTAACTCACACAGTTATGGTTTTATTGACTTTGGTGTATTTAGTGATATAATAAAACAAAGCATGCAGATCTCCAGCTGGCAAGTTCAACTAATAGAACAACATATAAAAAGTTAAATCAAACCGAAAAGAAGGCAAAAACTAATAGCAGCATACCTAACATTTGGGTGGAAATCCACAACAATAAAAGTCATTGTAGCTCTTACTTAAGTTAGAAAGAATTTGATTTAATGGTAAGTAAACAATGATATTTAGTGCTTAAGAGGGAAGAGATATTTAGTGCTTGAGAGGGAAGATGAGACCTTACATTGTTTATTAATATGCATTTTAGTTTCATAAATTTTACATTATTAAAAATTTATGTGTTGAATAGAAAGCTATTGTAAAATGCAAGTTATGAGGCAAATGAGAAGTCTCAAGCATCCACATGCTTGAAAAAATAAATCTATATTATCAAACATAAAATCATATCTTGCATCAGAAAAAGAACAAAAAGTAGTAATTCAATAATCAACATAAGAATCAATATGGACACAATATCTAACCAAGAGTAGAGAAAGTGAAAAACATAAATTGTTGTATAGATTCTGCTCACGATATTCAAAGTGAAAAATATCATAAAAATTATTAACCAATAAAAGGGAACGGTAAAGGGAAAAATGCATCAATTTGAACCTAAAATGAGAGGAATTAATATCCTACACCATCATTTATAATAATATATTATATCCCAGAACATCATAAAAATCTATCTAAATGAAAAAGTATACTAAATTGGATCCAATGTAAAAGTAACGATGAAGATAGATATTATATCCATCTAAGGAATAATAAAGTAAGCCATATTTCTTGGAGACCTCTCTCAATAAACCAATCTATTATAAAACCCATTTCGTCGAACAATTGTATCATATAGAGTTTTAACTTAAATTTGAAGTGTTTATAATTAGTTATTTCAGCTCATCAATGATTTAATTATATCATTTGGTAAAAGAAAATAATTTATAAACTTTAGAGTTATTTCGTTTATTGTTAAATCATTTGAATGAAAGTATGAAAGCGCTTAAGAACTGTTATTTTATTCATTGTTCTTAAAAATTGTTATTTTTATTATAATGTCTAAGCATGTCTAGGCGAGCTAGGAGATAGAAAAATGGTCAATGATCGTCGTATGCCTAACGTGTTGTTGAACCTCAATAATTATAACAAACTTTGAGGGCATCTTATTAATTTGGTCACTTTTATTTTGGTATAATTGATTACATCATGAAAGCGATCAATCAAAGAGTCTTTCTTTACGATTTTGATAAGATGTCCCCTATTGCACAATTAGTATGACTAAATTGTAATAAGATAATAATATATTGAATTTTGAATTGATAGCGCAAAAGATTGAACTAACTCAAGTAGAGTTTTAGCGAGAGTAATACACCCCATACCATTAAACTTTGAGAATTGGGGCAAGGATACCACTAAAGTCAAGTTAGGGCATCTGGTAACATGTAAATCAATTAAATGTGCATCCTTCCATTTTTCCATCCATCTCACTAACGGAGAGAAAAAAAACAAAAAAAAATGCCAACTCATCACACACACGTCACCAATCTGGTGAGTCATTTATTTTTTTCCACCTCACCCTTGGAATCTCCCATCTATATACGAAGCAAAGAAAACCTAATAAGAATCCAAATATAAACCCCTTCCTCCCAAACACGTTCCACTCTGTCTTCCTCCCTTCTTCTCTATTTCCTAGCTGCAGAAGCAGAAAGACTAAAATATTTGTTTTCTACTTCTTGATTCCCATTAAACAAATCAACAAGAAGTACCATTTGTTTTTGCATAGTATTAATAAAACGCTTACAGTAGTTCTGAAAGAAACACATATGTTATCTATTTATGCAAACAGTAAACAATTTCCTGAAAGTATAACTCAACCAAATTCCTTGCCTACTAATTCAAACACTATTCTCGTGAAAGTGACGAGTAGTCCAAAAACACTAACTCCTCCACTTGATGTTCATCATAGATTTCCATTCTCCCCTCTCCTTCCGCCATTTTGGCTTCCTCCTCCACTTGATGTTCCTCTTCTAGGTACAAAAGGTTTCCTTCCATTTCCTGGTCTAGCCCATACCCGTTCTCCTTGATGGACCTAAAGATGGAAATTGATGGAACAAAATAATGAAGTTAGTTTAAATATCAATAAGACCATACATGATTTTTAGTTTAAAAGAGAATTAGTTACGAGCTGAATATATTCACCCGAAATCCCAAATTAGGTGGTGCTGAAGAGACAATGTTCATTGTTTGCTCGTTACGTAGTTGATTCACATCATAAGTGGGTTGAGTCAAGGGATGGCTTTGGCTAGTTCCCTAGACAAAGCAAAACCAGAACATATATTATAAAGTACTGCAAATCAAAGAGAATCAACCTCTAAATTAAACTTACAACCCATATTTGGCTAGTTCCCTATCAAACCACGTATAGAATAAACCATTATTGTAGCTCTACCATTCCCTTCTAGCATTGTGAGAGAGAACTCATATTAAGAGCTGTTGTTCCACTAGTCAAATATAGAGATTGCTAGAAAATTAAAGATAAAGGAAAACATATACTGCAAAATAATACAAACAAGGTTAAAATTCAACTTACAGCCAATCTTGTTGGAGGATTGTTAATGCTTCCAGCTCCAATTGTTTCAAAGGGAGGAGACAAGCGTGCCGCCATTTCAGCAAGGTTCGAGTGTCTTCCTTCGGACCTATTAATCCCTTCTCCGGAATACCAAACATCAGTTGTGTTGGGTGTCATTGATGCTGGTTGCGACCCTTGATTGGCTCCAACTCCAGCTGGTTCATTTCTTGCACCACCTGGTTCATTATCGACTCTATATCGTGGATTTCCAGCACGATGTGCACTCTTGTTGTGACCCTCTCCACCACATTGACTACAATGAATTTTTCCCTTTTTCTTGTTCATTCTTTGATTGTTGGACCTCTGCTTTCTTGGTCGTCTTTGTTGGCTCTCCAATACCTCCTCCGGCCCTTTTCTCCTATTTATCCTACGTCTCCCCCTTCTTGCCTTAGCATCGATGCTAACATAGGGTGGTATTACAGGGTCTTGGTTGCTATCTCTCCATGATTCAGGCCCAACCATGGATGCCAATGTGTAATTATAAATACTAACATAGGTAGCCACCTCATAACACTTGTCAACATATGGTTCAACCTTATCTCTCTTTGAAAATATGCAGCAAACAGCATGAGCACATGGTATTCCAGTCAATTCCCATTTCCTACATGTGCAACTATGTTTGTTCAAGTCTACTACCACTTGGCCTTCAAGACATCGAACCTGAAATGTATTAGCACCATTTGGTAGAGCTCTACAGCCGAAACTACCCTCTTTAGCCGCATTTATCTTCTTCAGAATTTTTGGGCAGAATTGTCCTTTGAAATTACTCTCAGCAAATGCCTTTTTCTTTGCAAATCTAACCATCAGTTGACATCTAATAGTCTCAAACATACTAATGATTGGTTTGATTCTGGCACCTAATATGGACCTATTCCAGGATTCACAGTGGTTGTTCAACAACACATCAGTCTTGCAATTAACTCGAAAGTATGCACGACACCACTGATTCAAAGGTTTTTCCAACAACCACTCACATGCATCTTTATTATACTCCCGAAGTTCATCGACACCTTTTTTGAACTCAGCCTCATATGAAGACCTAGCAATTGCCCATAACATGTCTTTTGTGGTTTTGGTACCTGATTGAGCTCGTTGTAGGTTAGACCAAAGGTATCTGACGCAGAATCGGTGCTCAGCATATGGTACCAGTTGTTGAAGAGCATTAACCAAACCCTGCCTCAAATTTACAAAAACATAAATCATAATTTATAATAACATGTGCAATATGATTTAAAATTATAATATCATATCAATTCCTAAAAGCAAGTAACTTTTCAAGTCAAGGCCAGGAAACCATAATTGGAAACCAAGCTACGTACATAATTTAAACTAATTAAACTAATTGCATTTTGTCCCACTTCCAGGTATATTAAAACGTATTTGATCAAATTACCCAGGGAGACATTATTATAGTTAACATCAACTAAAAGACAGGTTCAGTTCACTGATCAAAATTTACCTTTTGTTTATCACACATAAATGTCCACTCGTCAGAAACTTCAGGAACTTTTAAGTCTTCGAGTACATGAACCAAAAACCATGTCCAATTCTCTTGGTTCTCTACTCCCACCATGGCATAAGCTATAGGAAAAATTCCATCATTTGCATCGATGCCAACTGCGGAAAGTAGTTGTCCTCCATGAAGTGTCTTCAAGAAGCAACCATCGAGGAATATGATCTTCCTACAACCAGCTGCGAACCCTTCTTTGCAAGCAGCCAAACAACAATACATTCTCAAAAAATGGTTCTCTTCAGTCTCCACAAATATAGTCGAACCCGGATGGGTTCGATGCACCTCCGCACAATAGTCATGGAGCCTTGCATATTGATCTTCTGCCTTTCCTCGTATCAAATTCACAGCATACTCACGAGCCCTTCTTGCTGTCCATCTTGACACAATATAATGGAAGTCTTCTTCCACCGTTTGCATTATCGAATCATTCCCCCATTTAGGATCAATTTCAAACCTAAGCAGGTACTTTTTCGCAATGAACTTGTAAGTAAACCACTTGTGCCGAGATAATATAACACATCCATTGTGTTCCAAGCAGGCTGTCTTAATGTGAACTTTTTTCCCATCTGCCGAAGGTGACGCCCAAATGTTCCAATCGCAATTCTTGTCACAACAAACTTGAACTCTTGTTGGGTCACTATGGACAAATCTCAAAGGAAACTTATTTTTTATTGAATAAGCTCTAATAGCCTCTTTGAAAGTCTTCAAGTCCCTAAAAATTTGCCCCACAGAAAATTGGGGATTTTCCATATCCCTTGTTGGATTAAACTCTTCAAACTGATTTCTCGTATAACTTTCGTCATCACTCGAGTTGGAGCTTCCCATGTCATCTGAATCGCCACAATCTGTATCCAGATCTCCACCAATGTCATCATCTATGATCAAATTGTTCTTATCACCTCCACCTTCAAAGTCTTCAAAATCAAAGTCATCATCACTAACTTCATTTTCGTCATCCTCGAACCCACTTTCAGTTTCCGACTCACCTTCTCCTTCTGTTGTTAGAATTATACAAAGGATGAAACATGAGAAGTAAACAAAAAAAATTCGTAAGTAACATGGGATGTAGACCATGCGGCAAATTCACCAATGTGAGGCATAAAATAAATTTTGTTTGCTGCAAAGTGAAGGATATGCCAAGTAAACAATTTAAACATCCTTTTTATTAGGACACTAACAAACAAAATCTTGGAGAGGGGTGGACCACACATATTCTGCATGACATAATTCACAAACTAACAAAGTAGGGACCACTAATCTTACACAAACAAGAAAGAAACAAAACATTAGCAAAGAGTTGCACTCTACCATTCATGCGATGCACAACACAAGCAAACACAAGCGAAGCGAACATACTTCCATATTATCCACCCTAAACTATAAATCAATTTAAAGCAAAAGACAATACGAAGTTGGAAAAGAAATAACTATTACCATATAGGGGTCGACAATCTGCGGGCACGCTCAAAGTTGGAATCATCTTTGGGGGGGAAGATGAAGAGGCCGTGGGACTCGTTTTGCCTACTGTTTTGTTCGGTGCCAATTATACCGTATTTGGGAGGAAGACAGAGTGGAACGTGTTTGGGAGGAAGGGGTTTATATTTGGATTCTTATTAGGTTTTCTTTGCTTCGTATATAGATGGGAGATTCCAAGGGTGAGGTGGAAAAAAATAAATTACTCACCAGATTGGTGACGTGTGGTGTGATGAGTTGGCATTTTTTTATATTTTTTTTTCTCCGTTAATGAGATGGATGGAAAAATGGAAGGATGCACATTTAATTGATTTACATGGTACCGGATGCCCTAACTTGACTTTAGTGGTATCCTTGCCCCAATTCTCAAAGTTCAATGGTATGGGGTGTATTTCTCCCAAGTTTTAGCTACTCAGTACTTCACATTCGCGTGTAGATAGCTACTTCAAAGAGTTCGAATATTGATTGAGTTTGTTGAACTTTACCTAATGAAACTATGATATCAATCGCAAGATATGATGCTTTTTGGAGAAATTGGGAAAATATGTTGGTGACATCAAACTGAACATGGATACCGTTGAATTTAAGTGATAAGCAACATTTATGGTCAATAGATTATACATGAAAAATATATTTAGCATTCCCATAAGTTGGTATGAAGCAGTGAATAATTAGAAATTGAAAGTTAGAAACAAAGTTGATTTAATAAATAACTGAAATGATATTGTGAAAAAGAAAATAAATGCTTAGAGCATAGCTAGGGATGAGAGTGTTACATTAAACTCTCAAAGAGAAAACAAATAATCATTAATAGTTAGCTGTGGATATTGAAATAGTTAACTATGATGAATACTATATACTGGTGATTAATACTTGGACCTTAGCTTGAACATTGCATTATTGCATAACACTTCATTCAACACTTCAATTCAATGCAACAAATGTGTCTAGTCTAATTTGTTGCAACAAATGTTTTTCATAATTTTAACTTCATCGATGTTTTGTATTAATAAAGTACAACAAATGTGTCTAGTCTAATTTGTTAGAATTCTTGTCTTTGATGGAGGAGACCATGGTTCAAATCCTAGCATTGATATCTTTTTATATGAAATAAAAAATTGATTGTGTAGACGAAAATACCCTTCCTACTTTCACTCTCGTTGCATGAAATTTGAAATGGAGCAAATCAAACTCTTCAAAATGTATTATAAGTAGTGTAGAAGATGTATATTGGTGATGCAAAACAACGCATATAGGTAGTATTAGAGTATTTTTGTCACTACAACACAACTCATTACTTATTCTAAAATTGACATAAAATTGATTTATTATACTATAAACGAATTCTAATTGTAATAAAGACCTAATCGGTTCTCTTTTCTCCTTATGCCCATTCGATTTTTCCCAACAACCCTGAAATTGTCTAGCGACAGCGACAATTCCACTAGTTTTAATTCTATGAATTACAAATGCAAATGTAAAAAGAGCATTTTCAACTTTGAGCTATATTAATAACAAGTTTCCAAGTTTATTTAGCCACCAATTTGCTAATGCTAATTTAGTGAGATACATTGAAAAAGACTTATTTAATAGTGTAGACGACAATGTTTTTGCGTTTCTTTCACAATATGAAATCTCTCTGTGGTTGTTACAGTGATTGTATAGTCTGTTATTTTTAATCTATGAATGAATTATGCAGATATAATTAATTTTAATTATTTTTAATTAAATATTTATATTACGAAAAGAGCACATGGGTGGTTTGAAATGCTGGCTCCGCCACACTTGAACTTGAAACAAAATCATAATAGGTCATGGATTGAATTCATAACGGTGGAGTGATATGAAATCTTGATCAAGAATTAAATCAAGTACAAAAAGTTTTCAACAAATGACTAAATATAATGATTGTGTAACATTCATAATCTATAGCAATACTTGGAAATTTTCACCATATTTAACCAATAAAAATCCCTAACAAAAACTATGAATGAGATAATTCCAAAATGTAAATATTTCGGCCAACTAGCCGGATCCAAGCTAGTTTTGTAGATAGATTATAGATGTACAGCTGGACAAACCATTTCCTAGCGCGGGCTTATCCAGCTTCCTACGGGCTAATTGGGCTTTCCTGAACCTTGTCTCAGATCGTGAGCCTATCCAGATTTAGACGATCCCATTTCCAGCCAATCCAGTAACAGGAAGTCCATGGGCCCCGAAATACAACGGACAGGTACTATTTATTATATGGGCTCAATTAAGAGATTAGTAGTTGGACAAATTTGTTTCCATTTGTGGAAGCGGATTGAATCAGACAAAAGGCACTGTGACTGTCCAAGCAAAGACAGAATGATGGGCCCAATGATTAGCTTTACAACTCTGTTGCTCTGCTGCTGCTGCAGCAAATTTTGGAATCTGACCGTTGTGGAATTTGTGTTGCTGCGATTGAGACTTCACAATAGCCTCAGCTCAGCTGCACCAAATCTTTGAATGCCCAACCCCAACATTTCTCATTCCTCACCAACGTGACATTTGTACTTAGTATTGTCACGAATTGCCTTCTTTTATTGTTCTCGCAAAAGGCTAACTTATATCGTCAACTCATACTAGATCCGGTTGCATTTTATTGAAAGGGGAAGACTAGACCAAATGAATTTGATATTTCCGAAGTAACGTTTGCCTCCCACTATTATAAAGTGCGTCGTTGGTAGCAATTCGGCGAATTCGTTACATCGAAAATACTTGGAACCCTTTCATATGATCTCACATCTACACATACAGATATTAAAGCTTTTCTTCTAAACATTCGCCCTTCAGGCTCACATATTCTAAACCTTCGCCCTTCGGGCTCGCATGTTCTAAACCTTTGCTAGGAAAATCCGTATCCAAAACATAATTCATCAAAATGATCGGATGGTTTGACTATAGGTATGATTCGAATTGTTGATCATAGGTTTCATGATGGGTTGAGCAATTATAAGTGGCTTGATCACAGTGGATCTCTTATAAGTTGTGAATCAACAAGCGGATGTAAAATATTTTATTATCGAATCGTATTTTAATTGAATTAATAATGGTCACGTAATATTACAGAATGAAATTCATAATCCAATTGCAAGATCAAATATTTGCGGGGATCTATTGATGGGGCTTATTGAGCTAAGGTCCTTGATTTAATATCTATATCTATCTATCTATCTATCTATATCTATACTATATATTATGACAATTCAAAAGTAACTTATTGCCACATAAGCACTTGGAGAAATAACAAGTTGCCTAGGTGGACATTTTTTTACTAACAAAAAAATTTATTATTGATCTATTAATGAAGCTATATCTCTCTTCTTTTAGTATTTATGCTCACTTTTACTCAACATTAATAATATAAGATAATACTATATATTATGACAATTCAAAAGTAACTTATTGCCACGTAAGCACATGGAGAAATAACAAGTTGCCTAGGTGGATATTTTTTTACTAACAAATTTTTTTTATTATTGATCTATTAATGAAGCTATATCTCTCTTCTTTTAGTATTTATGCTCACTTTTACTCAACATTAATAATATAATATAATATATATAATACTATATATTATGACAATTCAAAAGTAACTTATTGCCACATAAGCACTTGGAGAAATAACAAGTTGCCTAGGTGGACATTTTTTTACTAACAGATTTTTTTTATTATTGATCTATTAATGAAGCTATATCTCTCTTCTTTTAGTATTTATGCTCACTTTTACTCAATATTAATAATAAGTTACATTGAGAATGTAAATAAAAACATGTTAAAAATAATAATATTTTTTTCAATTAAACAAAATATAAAGATGGAACAAAGAATGACAAATATCGGGTTTGTTTAAACAAAAAATATATGATTAAATTTTATCAAGTAAATTATCTACTCATTTTAACCAAAACTTAATAATAAGTTACATTTTAATGAAAAATTTAAAGAAGTACACACATGAATAATAATATCTTTTTCTGATAAATAAAATATAACGCACAAAGAGACAAATCAAGCGTTTGACAATCAATCGACTTTGAAAAATGAAATATATAAATTTATATATTAAACCTTCCCTGCAGTATGCTCTTTCATGAGTGAGATGCTACTAGCTATATGATTATGATTTGGTCAGTAAGTAAAACGTAGCAAAGGGTTATAAGTAGAAGGGAACACATGTGAGGTTTTATAAAGGTGCGAAGAAAAAAGAAAATGGTGGTGGTAGTCTCTAAATTGTCTATGTCAACGTTCTTTCAATTTTTAAACGTTTACAATGACATTTATTTGTTTCATTAGCATGAATTTTTGCCTCATTGAATCCCTAACTAAAACTTGATTTTGGCCCGATCGTTTTTTGGGAACAGCTATTTTGATTGATGCATCAATTGTGTTCATAAATCATAAATAAACAAAAGATTTAAAAGTGTGTAACAATACCTAAAATCAAGTAAGTGAGATTAACAATTCAATATATAATAGTTTAACATACATAAATCATAAAAAAAAAAATAGAACGAAAAATAAAACACCGATACGAATGCGCCGCCTAACGGGCGGGTAAAAAGCTAGTGCTTTTTATATCTGTGCGATCTAATTATTCACAAGTGCATAACCATGGATTATTGATACTATTCTAGACCGGCTTTTGGGCATGTGCTTAGTTGTACGAAAAAGGGGAATTCAATGCAGTCTCCAAGTTTGTGTATATTAGTACTGCTACTTCTTTATATAGTAATCTTGGCAAATTGCTCTCATCAAAAAAAAAAAAAAAAAAAAAAATTCTTGGCAAATTGCAAGTAGCTGCAACGAAAAGGTAGAGTGGCCTTTTCCTTGAAACTTGAATACATAAAAGCAACGAGAAAAAGGAAGAATAGAACCGTGCTTGCTCCCATACCTATCAGCTTTTCCCCAACTAAAAACTAATTAAAAGTAAAGTGCTAACCCAAAGTAAAAGAAGTGGTTCAATATTGCATATCAGACAAATTTTGGCTTCAGTCGGAATTCCACTTACATACAACAAATTGGGAGAAAGATTAAATACTTAAGCTTTGTGCAAGGATTTTACTTTTGTTTTAAAGTATCGTGGTCTAGTCTAAATCCATGCAACGAAAGATGTTCGATTACAGTATTTTGTATCCTTGCATGTTATAAGTATAACTTCAAAATAATTTGATCACCGAAATTTAAATTTGTATGCTTTCTTTTTTCTAGATTGAATTAAGATATTAAAGCTCATTAAGGTGGAGAGTGATTGCTAGGTGGTGGTGGATAGAATAAAAAATGAGGAACGGTCACAGGTCACTCGCAAAAATGAGTGATGTTTTCGATGAAATTGGAGAAGAGATAGGAAGCAGCGAGTAACCTCTCCTTGCATTTTTTGGGTAGGATGAGTAACTAAGCAACTCATTTGCTAGCTAGAGCCCAATGCAATTGAGAAGAAGCTAAATGTTATGTCAATAGGTCACTTATTTTATTGTTTCCTTTACTATCAGCAAACCGTAACTCTTATGCGAATCACTAAATAAAAGTTACAGATTGGTTATAAAAAAAAAGGAGGTGGTCACTACATGTTGGCTGCTGCCCAGTGGTCTATGGGCGGCCTCAAAAGTATTAGACCTCAACACATCACTCTTGCAATAACTACAAAATTGAATGGCCAACTATTGTTGGGGTTAGGTTGACATGGGTGTAATTATGAGCAAAACCACACTGCACAACAAGATTAATGTGATGTTATTATGATTCGTTTGAAACCATTAGACATTCTTCTTTTTTTCTGTTTGCTTTACCTTTTATTGGGGTTGGTCAATTTCCACCATGAGTACTACTTCCAACGTGATAATTCTTTTGAACCAACATCACCAACGGAAACATGATTTACTCTCACAAAAGGTAAGTCATTAGATGATGATGGAGTGGATTTTGAGGCTTATGATGATCGTTCCTCCTCTTGCTAATAGGAGAGGTTCACTTCAAGTATATTATGGACCTTTTTTCTTTTTAACTCAAAAAGGGAACTCAATTCCTTTGTTTTTGTTCTGGCTTTGAAAAAACAAAAGAAAGGAAAAACGTGTTCCCTTGATCGTCGAAAGTAGGTATCTTTACTCGCTCTAACCCGTCTACAAGGCTGATAATAAGCTCTCAAAATAGATCAGATGGATCGAACAAGACAGGTAGAATCCAAATTATCATCCTATCCACAAGAAGGATACAAACAATCCAACTTAGCCGTCACACTAGAAATGAAGGAAGGGAGGGAGGGGAGGGACCATGAATAAATGCTACAAAGAGAGACGTTATGGTCAATTTGTTTTTACCATTACGAGCACCCATTAATTACTCTTATTATCAAACTACAAAATCCCACATTAAAGGAAGAAAAAGAAAATTAACCTTCCTTCCTTAATTAACCCCTTTCCCCCATGGTTAATTAATGCGCGGGCTTCTGCTTCAATCCCACCAATTCAGTTCCCCCCCTTCTACCCCCTTCTTCCCCTCTCTCCCTCTGAAAAGCTTCACAGAATATGGGCTGCTCCGCCTCCAGGCTCGACGGCCTTCCGGCGGTCTCCCTCTGCCACGACCGACTCCGCCTCCTCGACGATTCCCTCCGCCACAGCTACGCCTTCGCCGACTCGCACGCCGCCTACCTCCACTCCCTCCGCTCCTTCTCCCCCGCCCTCCTCTCCTTCCTCCGCACCCACGCCTCCCAAATCGCCGCCGCTCCTCCCTCCGATTCCCAGCCGGAGAACTGCACCTGCGACGGGGACTGTAAGAGCAACAGCAACAGCAATTCCTCCTCCGAAGCTCCCTCTCCCAATCGCGAATTCTCCAGCTCCAGCTCTGATTCCGACTCCGACTTCGCTGCGTATCCGAAGTACGATTCGTACGGAGGCGGAGGAGGAAGAGAGTTTGCGCCGGTGGCAAGGTCGTGGATAACGCCGTCGCCGCCTCAGCCGAGGTCTTCGTCGGCGTGGGACTTTTTGAATTTCTTCGACGCGACTCCGTACGAGCGGTACGATTTCGTCGAGAAGGAGAAGGCAGAGGAAGGAGCGAGCAAGAATCAGGTCAAGGAAGTGAAATCGAGTCGGAATCGCCCGGATCCGACTCGGAAGGAAGCAAAATCGACTGCCGGGAAGAAGAATCGGCCGGAGCCGGAGGGGAAGACCAATGTTGAAGCAGAGAAGAAAAAGAAGGATTGTTGTCCGAAACACGGCAATGCTGTCGACGAGAAGGTCGAATCCGGAGAGGAAAAGAAGGAAAGTGCGGCGAAGTTGATGAAAGAGCTGGACATCGGGTTCGAGAGAGCTGCCGAGTCTGGAAACGGAGTTCTGAGCTCGCTCGACGCTGGCAAATCCCGGTTCTTCAGTAAGAAGTCTGTTTTCCAAGGTGAGTGTAAGAGTAAAGGTTTTACTGAAGCTCGTTGAGCTGCTTGGTGATCTGGTTTACTCAATCCATTGTTTCTTGCTTTCTTCCTTTTTCTGGCTGATCGGCAGGGGCTTCCGTGAAGCTATTCCGCTCCACTGATGCGTCAGGATTTGATGGAGATTCAGGCGTTTCGACGTCCAACTTATCGTCGACGCTGAGCAAGCTCTGCATGTGGGAGAAGAAACTCTACGACGAAGTCAAGGTTTGTTCTACCTGCTACAGTTCAATTGAACTTTATCAATATCAGGAGTTTATCATGTAGTATAAGATGTATCTCACAAATGTTGTAAAAAAAGCTACAAGAGATTCACCTTTTTTCCAAAATTGTGTCTCCCCAACGCTGTTTTAGGCGGAAGAGAGGTTGCGGATTGCTTATGGGAAGTGCTGTAAGAAGATGAAGAAATGCTTGGCCGACGACGGGGGCGCGGAAACCAGAGCAGCCGCCGATGCACTTGGCGCCACGCTCAGAACTCTGGCCACTCAGATCAAAGTTGGAATTCAAGTCATCGACAGGACGTCAACCAACATCAACAAGCTGCGGGAGGATGAGCTTTTCCCCCAAATCACCCATTTGATTCAGAAGTAGGAAACTCCTCCTTCCCGCCATATATGACAAGAAGCTTAATTACCATTAATCACCAAGTAGCTAGCTCAATCTGGTGGATTTTTTCCTTTTTTCATCAGGTTGCTTGAGATGTGGAAATCCATGGGGGAAACTCACAGAGCCCAGTTAGAAGCAGTTTCAGAAGCGCAATCTAGAGGCATCCTCTCCTTCAAAACAAAGGGGAAGTTGACCGAAGAGGGTCTCCAATCAGCAATGCAGCTCAAGATCGAGATACAAACCTGGGCTCTCAGTTTTATCTCGTGGGTTTCCATCCAGAAGCGCTGTCTCAAGTCCCTGAACGGCTGGCTCCTCAAATGCCTGCTCCCTGGCGAAGAAGGAGCGGAGTATTACCCCCCGGTGTTCGCTCTCTGCGACAAATGGTCGAACACCTTGGAGGCGCTCTCGGAGAGGGAAGTCATCGACGCCGTTGGTTTGCTGTTGGGCGGATTGAACAAATTCCTGGAGCAGCAGCAGCCTGCTCATGGTGAAGAAAAACCGGTGACTGTGGACAAGGAAGTGGAGAGGAGAGTGAAGGCTTTGGAGAGGGAAGAACAGAGGTTGAGTAAACTGTTGGTGGTGCATCAGGGGATTGGGATTTGGAAGGTGTTTGATGGTAAAACAGGGGATTTTGAGGTGGGTTTGAAGCAGGTCTTCATGGCGATGGAGAGGTTCGCGGCTGGGAATTTGGAAGCGTATCAACAGCTCCATGCCCAGATTGAAGCTACCAGATCAATGCCGTAATTGGCCCCTTGTTGTAGATGATTTTGCTTTTCATTTTTCTCGTTGTTTTCTATTTAGGACTTGTACGGTTCCAGATTTCATTTTCCAGTACATACGAACATTCAACCAAGTACAGATTCTTATTTTATTTTTATTTTTATTTTGCATTATCAGATGACCACTGCGAGTCTGCGATAATAGCGACAAATACCTCTCCTTAATGATAATTGTACGAAATAGTTATAAAAAAAAATTGAGGCATAATTCAAACCTATAATCACAAGACAAACTCAAATTTTAAATTGATATGTAAAATCGTTAATTTTACTCATTAGACAGCTCAAGAAAATAATTAAGAGTGGTTTGCTTCGTAGATTTGAAAAATGAATGTTTTGGTATAATTTGAGTTTTAAAAACATGGATATATGAAGGCTTTGTGTTTATTATGGATTTGAAAAACATCATTGTTTGTTTCATGGATTTCATGATATATTTTGTTAATTAACTTGTTTGTATAAACTATAAAGTGAAATTTACTTTTATTGCCCCAAAAAATATAAGAAGAGAAAGAAAATATTAGGAGTAGGTTGGTTAAAAATGATGGAATTCAAAGTCTATGAGCAATTCACATTTAGGCCAAGTCCAATACAAAACCCCAAATTTGAAGGCCTTCATCCCCAAATTTGGGGATTGATCCTCATTTTTCCTTCAATCTCCATATTTGGGGATCTTAATTTTTCCAGTTTTCCATTCACCTAAAAATGTACTTATCAAAGCCTTAATATAATTTGTTCATGTTAATTTTTGTATAGTTCGTCATCATTTTTAAATACAAATTTTTCGATAGAATTTTGTTAAATTCTGAGACCGGGTTTTCTTTGGCAAAAAATTATAGACCTAATTTGGGTTTACACACAACACTTGAAAATGATAAAGCTAAAGGAGTTGACATAATAATTCAAATGGTACAATTCATAGGTTACACACAACACTTGCTAATGATAAAGCTTAAATATTACACACAACACTTGAAAATGACAAAGCTTAAAAATAACACACAACACTTGAAATGGTAAAAAGGAAACACATAACATGTCAATAATCGCCCTGAAGAGAATAGTAATTCCTGTAATCTCCTCCTCCACCTTCATCTCATCCTCCACTTCCATCTCCACCTCCGGTTTGACTTGCGTTGGATTAATAGTCGGGAACAGAGTTGGGATCATCTTGATCATACCCTAGGAGCATGTTTTGACGATCTTTGTAAAACTTCATCTTTCTTGGTGTCAAATTCGACAAGTCCATTTCAAGAAGATCAAGGTTGTTCCGAAATAGTGTTGTTTCCCTCTATTTTTTCTCAAGTTCCCACTTTTCTTGGTCACGCTTTGATTTTTGTTCTTGGAATTCCATCCTTATTCGCTCATACTCAGCCCTCGAAGCATGCCTCTCCTTCAACTCACTTCCATACTCCAGAAATTGAGTAGTGTAGCTCTCTGATGACTCAACAACCCCTTTCCTTTCTTCTTAGCCGCCTTCTGTTTGTCGCATCTAGCAGGGCAAGTTATGATGAATGGTGGAGTTTCTTCGACGAAGGGTGGAGTTTCTCTGACGAATGGTGGAGTTTCGTCGTCTCCTTGGGTGTCATTGAGGTCTGTCTGTGGTGTTGATTATAACCAAGACCCATGAGAGAACCATCAGAACCTTGACTCATGCGGCTTTGATTTGAAGACGACATTGTTATCACGATATGAAATTTTTTGCATCTTTTCAAGATTCACCAACAATGACCAAAATTCCAACCCTTTTCTTCGGTCTCACTTAAATAGAGTTGTTATGCCATATGCTCCTATACGTATGAATGAATGAGATGGAAAAGGAGTTAGAAAATAGAACACACATACTAATGAACGAGTTAGAAAAATAACAGTGATGGTGACAAAAAATTCATACCACATCCATTTGATTCGTGTCACTTGGTTGATTCCTCTCTGCCCTTTGGATAGCTAAATTCCAACACTTGCAGTATTTGGTGATTATGCCCATTCGATTAGACATGATTTTGATAGTACGAGATGTGTTTCAATCGTTCAATCGAAATTGGGCCGCCATTCTATCCCAGAACTTTTTATCCCTTTGATTGACGCCCTCAGCTCCATCTTCCGATATCGTCACATAAGAACTGCATAAATTCTTATCTCCCTCCACTTTCCACTTTCCAATTCCCTTTTCTCTTGCTTGTCATTGTTTGGTTTTTAGAGAGATAAAGATGATAGAAAGAATGATGAGACTAACAGAAAATTTCAATTCAGTAAGAATGAATGGTAGAGAGAGAGGAGAGGATGTCTGAATGTATAGAGAATTTATTACCGTTAGGTTATGACCGTTCGGATATGACCATTAGGTAAGGTTGGTAGGTAAGACTGTTAGTTAGCACATGTTCGAATATGACCGTTAGGTAAGGTTGGTAGGTAGCACATGTTCGAATATGACTGTTAGGTAAGGTTGGTAGGTAGCGCATGTTCGAATATGACCGTTATGTAAGGTTGGTAGGTAGCACATGTTTGAATATGACTGTTAGGTAAGGTTGGTAGGTAGCGCATGTTTGAATATGACCGTTAGGTAAGGTTTGTAGGTAGCACATGTTCGAATATGACCGTTACGTAAGGTTGGTAGGTAGTACATGTTTGGGTATGACCGTTAGGTCAGACAAATTTGAGTATAAATGCAAATCCCCCATTTGCCATCAATTTTATACTTGTCTGAAACTTCCTCCCGTTTCTAAAATAAACACATCCATCATGAGTTCCACAGATTACTCATCGTCTGGAGGAGGAGAAGAAGAGACAGAAGAGTTGAATTTGTTTAACTATCACCGGTTGGCTTTAATCGGGCGGAGGCTTGAGGAAGCTTCATCATAAAGTCATAGTTCAACAAGTCGCACCTACATTGATCGTAAAGGGTCTCAGGTCATGACCGTCTTATGCAAGATTACTTCAATCCAAATCCAACATACGATGCCCGCATATTCAGAAGGTGTTTTTGTATGCAACCACGACTATTCAATCGCATAATAGGTGACGTTGTGAGGTATGATCCCTCTTTTGCATGAAGGAGTGATGTCGTTGGTCACCTAGGCCTATCGCCGGAGCAAAACCTTACTAGTGCACTGCGCATGCTAGCTTATGGCTCTCAAGCTGATCAACTTGATGACTACATGCATATGGGTCAGAGCACTGTGCTGGAAGTTTTTAGGAAATTTTGCAGATCCATTGTCGGGATGTACTCATCGACATACCTTCGTGCACCAACTCCTGCTGATCTAATGATTCTACTTTATAAAGCCTCACAACGCGAATTCCCTGGTATTATTGGATCAATTGATTGCATGCACTAGGAGTGGAGGAATTGTCCTACTTCTTGGACTGAGCAGTACCTGGGGCACAACCGTAAACCAACAATCATTCTCGATGCAGTGGCTTCGTACAACACCTGGATATGGCATACTTTCTTCGGCCCGCCTGGGTCAAATAATGATATCAATGTTCTGGGGATGTATCAATTGTTTGACCGTATCCTCAACAGAACCGCTCCACGAGTACGATTTGAGGTAAACATTCATAACTATGATCAATGTTATTATTTGGCCGATGGTATTTATCCTTCGTGGTCAACTTTAGCGAAAACATTCAGCAATTCAAACTCAAACAAAGAAGCCTTGTTTGCTCGATGTCAAGAAGCACATCGAAAAGACGTAGAGCGGGCCTTTGGAATTCTTCAAGCTAGATGGGCAATCGTTCATGTCCCTGCGAGATCTTGGGATGTTGCCACAATTAATGATATAATGTTGACATGCATTATGTTGCACAACATGATAATCGAGGATGAGCAGGTTGATTCTGACGATGAGATGGAAGATAATCTAGATTATGAGGTTCATGAACAACAACCAAATAATGTCGACAGAGATATTCCAACCCTAATTGAATACTTGGCTAGGAATAATATGCTTCGTGCTGCACCAATACATCATGGGCTTCGTCGGGACTTGGTCGAGCATATTTGAAACTTGCATGGAAATAATTAGTCATTGTTGTTGCTTGGTATCTTGTTGGGATGCTTTGTAATTCAATTAAAGTTGTAGTTGGTGACAATTAGTTTTAGAATTCAAGAATGCATTTTCATTTCAATAATATATCGGTCTAGTATTAGTTTACATACAACTTCAAGATGATAAACATAAATTTTAAATAAAACGAATTTAATTAGAGTCATCTTATCAAATAAAAGAAATTAAAAAATATATTAAACATAAATTAAATACAAATTAAAGAAGTCTAAAAAAAAGTACAAACATTAATTCACATTTCCTTAATTAAACACCTTCCTTTTTTCTCCTTAAAAAATTCCCTTAATTAACTATCCATTAATTATTTAACAATTTAAGAAAAGGTTGGGCGCACCGCCCAGTCGGCAAAAATGCCGCCCTCCCCCAAAAATGCACCCCCCCCCCCAAATATGCAAGCCCCATTGGACCTCAATCTCCCTAAAAAATGGCGCCTCCCCCAAATATGGGAGCAGATCGGGTGAGTAACTAATGGGTGAGTAACCCATCAGTAACCCCTCTCTCCACGTGTCAATTACTTTTTTATTTAAATTAAATGCTAAAGGGCAGTAAGGTAAAATGCACTTATACCATATTTATTGCTGACGCGCTGACGCGTTGACTTTTGACCGACCACATCAGGACCTCTTTCTCTCTCATCGAAAAACCTTTAATTTTCCTTCTCTTAATCTTTAACGGACAAAAAATGCCCTTCCCCAACCCACATCCAACCCAGTCACACGATTGCTCCATTCCCAATCCTACAGCTCCCGTGTGGTTACTGATGGGTCAGTAACCAGTGGTTACTGACCTTATCTTGGACCCCCAAATATGCTGGCGGCATTGGAAACGATCTTAAAGAGGTGGAATTGGTTACTGACCCTATCTTGGACCCCCAAATATGCTGGCGGCATTGGAAACAGTCTTAAAGAGGTGGAATTTTCAAGTCCGTGGGATCCACGAATTTGGAACCTCAAAGTCCATAGGTCCCACAGATTTGTTACCTCTAAATAATTGAAGCAAACAATAAATTTTGGACAAAGCCCATCATGAATCCAAATTCATAACCACAAATCTTTCACCAAATCCATCAAACAAACAACCCTTAAATTTCAGTTACAAATTCACGAAACTTCTAAGTACTTCTCAACCATTATACAAAATCGAGTCTCAACGACATCTAGGGTAACATATACAAGGTTTGAAGTGTAACCAAATAAAGAGCCTTGTATCTAGGGATGGTAATGGGGCGGGTTTGCCTAAACCATCCTCATCCCCGCTTTCAAATATCCGCCCCATACCCATGCGGTGGAGGATTTTTCAAACCCATCCCCATACTAGTGGGTTTCGGGTACCCATGGGTAATACCTGCCCTGTACATTCAACATGATAACACTTCGAATTTTATATATAAATTTTCAATTATAACACTAAACGCACTTACTATATCATGAAGTCGATAAAGAGACAATCATTCTTAACACGGTTCAAATCATCTTATCCTGAAGCATCCGTTAATCCATAAGGTAGAATAGGGATGGCAATTTCGACCTGACCCTCCCCATTCTCGACCCGTTTTTTGCCTAAATTACATGTGATCTACTGATCTTAGTCCAATAAAATAGGATTTTCCTTTTATTACATCATATTTTAACTATAACAAAGTTATAAATCAGTCAAAATCTCAATTTTTCCAATAATTTAACTACATTTATCATACTATGGTTTGTTTTCTTGGTCTTATTATGAAATTAACTAATACTTCTAATGTTTTCAATATAAATTGCATACCCACTGGGTTGACCTACCCCGACCCGCGACCCATGATAAATTACCCGACCTGCCTCGGGACGGGCATGGGTATCATGATACCCGCCCTGGACCTACCCCATTGTCATTCCTAAGGTAGAATGCAATGTAATCCAAATCATTATTCTCTTTTTTTTTTTTTGGACAAAAGATAATCATATATTGATTGAACAAAGAGATAGTTACATCCTGGAACTCAGCCAGGTCTGAAAATCAAAGAAACGACTCGTAGTCGGGAACAAAAAAGGGCCTTGCGAGCCATCAAATGAGCTACCCTATTGTTACTCCAACCTACAAATCGTACACTAAACCCCAAATTCACAGAGAAAGAATGGATGACCTCCTCAAGAATAGACCCCATCTGGTTATCCCTTGTATCCCCTCGAAGGATCTTCTCAATGACCACCTGGACATCACCTTCAAACCGCACTTCTGAAAAGCCATGTTCCAAGCACCACAATAGAGCCTCCCGGCTCTCGAGAACCAGCAACTCAACTACCACAGGATCATCAATGCACGGGAACTGAATCCCCTTTACAAGAAGGAACTCCCGCACATGATTCAAGATTACCATCCCGCCTGCCGAATGCGACCCACTCCTTATAGCCCCAACCCACATACAAACCACCCCCGCAGATCCGACTGGATCCGAGGGAAGAGTGATCGAATTGGGAAAGTGGGGGACACTATCCACCGGCAGACAGACCCACTCCTACACCTGTTGATTAAACTGTCTCATCAAGGCTAAAATCCCAAATTGCTTGCCCTCAAAGACAACACAGTGACGCGATCGCCAAATTCTCCACAAAACATCAATCACCGGCATGACCAGAGCTGGTTGACGGTTGATGAACCAAAGCCAACAGTCTTTTCAGGAAGAGAGGGAAGGTATGCTGAGGCAACCCTTCCCCAAGGTAGGCAAGTCTGGCATGACCCAAATAGCACGAGCTACCGGACAATTAAAGAACATATGATCCATTGTTTCAAACATTGCCCAGCAAACCGGACACCGAGGCAACACTGTAACCTTTTTTTCAATCAAGGCCTCCGTAGTGGGCAAACACTTTGAGCTTCGGAGGAATATTAGCCCCCCATAACCTAATCTAGTTGGCCCTATCCATCCAGCTTGCCAAATCATTATTCTCTTACTTTAATACACTAGCTTTTTACCTAGCCGCTGGCAGGAGAATTTCATTTTATCATTTATATCAATGAATTTATCTATATGTTTAAAACTTTTTTTATTTTCTAATTGTTGTATGCTCTCGCTTCATAAGTGAGCATGTGATATGTTTATATTAAAAATTCTTCATATTTAGCACTCTCACTTATGATGCTTCAATTCTCTAATCATAAATCATATTGTGAAAGTTTATCACGTCCTATTTAGAATAGTATATAAAATTTTGTCAACAAACGCACCCAAATTTATTATCTTATAAAACATATAACAATTCAAGACTCTTGAGCTAGGATAAACTCTTAACCAATTATTAAGAGTTCAAATTATTTGATAAAGATACTTAATTAGTTGATAAATTATGCTTATCCCAAGTGAAACTTGACACACACCGTACCCCTTACGATGACAACTTCTATAATGCTCGTTTTCATGTGAATGCTCATTAAGTCTTAGGTGAGGATCTTATGTCAAAATTTGTTTATGAAGACACTCAAATTTAGTATCTTATACAATATAGCAAATACAATTTATTAGTGAAATCATCAAACGCTAACTCAATGTTAGCATTTTTGTTAGTAATATTGACTCAACAACATGATGATGAGTTAGAGGAGACACGTGATAGTCAATATTCCATAATTTTAGTATTTTAATTAAGAGAAGAGTTATAAAATTATTAAAGATAACAGTCAAATGGTTAATATTTTGATGTGATACAAAATCTTTGAATATCTTTTGTATTTCGAAAGGTTTGGCTAATAAATTGAAATTTTTGAAAGGTTTGGGTATCAAATTTTATTTACTCAATATGTACCAATTACTAATTCTTGAAGTTTGGACTAACCATCAGCCATGATTGTTGTCTGCATGTTGGCTTAGAATATCAAACCAAGACACTTTCACACACTATCAAGATTCTCATATTAACATTGTCCTTTAGTGTATAATTTCCCAACTTTTTTCATGTGCATTTGCAAAATTTTACTTATCTTTGGTGTTAGTTCTAGAATAAAATATTTTATTATATCTTAATAATTGAGAAATCATGTCTACAACTACAATGTACAAAGATCTAGTTGCATTAAAAACGTTGTGTCATTTGAAAAATTAAACTACAAATGTTTTCTCTTTCCATCGTTATATTTTTTTAATTGATAAAAATATTATTATTTGAGTGTTTGTTTTAAATTTTCGATAAAATTAACTTATTATTAAGTTTAAATGAGTAGAAAATTCACTTCATAAAGTTTAATATGATATTTTTGTTTAAACAAACGGGATATATATCACTCTACAAACATTAGTTTATTGCTACTAACATAGATATAATAAAAAAACAAAAATAAATTATTGAGTAAACGAAAAATCATTAAAAGAAAAGAGAGAGATAGCTCTATAAATAGATCATTAACTAACTTTTTGTTTGTAAACAAATTGTCCATTGGCAACTTGTGAATTCTCCACATGCTTATGTGGCAAGAAGTTGCTATTGAACTACCACAATATATAGTAAGATATACTAAGTAATAACTAACTAACATAATTTTGTTAACAATCGAAACAATGAAAGAGTGAAGGGAGGGTTGAGGAAAAAGAATTAAGTTTTAATTTGAGTAGCCACCCAATTACATTTCTACTAAATATTTTCTTGAGTTAGCCTTAGTATTATAGATATGTTACAATCTAATCAATATATTTTTTTATATGTGAAGAAGTTATCCTAATGGGGCTAGTATGGATGTGGGTATGAGACAGGTATGGTTTTAGCTAGGGATGGCAATGGGTCGGGTTGGGGCGGGTTTTGTCAAACCCAAACCCATGGGTTTATCCGCCAAAAAAACCCGGGGTAAAACCCGCTGGGTTTGAAAAACTCAAACCCAACCCAACCCGCTGGGTATCCGCGGGTTCATGGGTACCCGTGGGTTTTTGTGGTAAAAAATTTACAATAACAAGTTTCTTTCAAAATAAAAGTTTAACATTAATTTTCTCACACAAATTATTCATACAAAAAACACCAATCTAGAGCATACAAGCAAACCGCAAATGATCAATACAAATTGTTCAAAATTAAAGATAAACATCTATAAACAATAAGATTAATTGAAAGCTTCTTACTCGTCAACTAAGTTTCTTCACTCTCCACTTCATAATATCAACTTCATTCTAAACAATTAGAAACAACAAATTATATATGTCTCCACAAATATAAAGAATATTAATTGTTTAAGGAAGATATATTATTTAGAGTACTAAATGTACCGGGAAAGTAATTATATGTGTGTGGGCGGGTACCCATGGGGCGGGTTTACCTAAACCCAAACCCAACCCGACCCGGTGAATAGTGTAGCGGGTTTAAACCCGAACCCGGCCCAAAATCCGTCAACACGAGTTTTACCCGCGTTGACCGGGTTGGGTCGAGTGGGTACCCATGGGTTCGGGTTTTGTTGCCATCCCTAATTTTAGCCTCCCCATCCCATACCCATCAAACGTTTTGCGGATTTTACCTACACCCGTCATATATATACCCGTCAAAGCAGGATTTCCCCACATTAATTGGCCGAACTGGGCGAGTACCCCGATCGTAGATTTGATTGAATGATTGTAATCTACTTGTATCATAAGTCATAACCATCGAATAAAGAATACCCAATATTCGGGGTTGATCTAATCGCTCCATGATTGATATCATAAGTCCGCCTTTGGTCTTGATTCGTAGGCTGGCTGGCAGTGGACCTGAGATTGGGCCTAGCAAATTGGCCTGAATCTCACGACTGAAATGAGCCTAACCACATCATCGGAATCGTGAGCCCATTTATTAACAGAGCCCGCTTGCGCTTCTCTTATGTTTACCTTTCTTCCAATCAAAACGTTGGTTAGTAACTTCCCATCGACTCGGTTGCTTAAGCTTCACTACGCCAAGGACTGAAAGGATTAGAATTCCATTAATGATTGACGAATTGCTTTACCTGTAAAGAAGGATCATCAGCAGTAACCCTACGTAGTAAGTCGACAACTACCATACTTAAAGCACAAGTTACAAGGAAATCTAAACAAACAGGATATTATCATATGGGCCTCAGTTTGGGCTTCTGGGCCCAACTAGGGCTGCAAATGAGTCGAGCTGCTCGTGAGAAGTTAAACGTTCGACTCGAGAAAAGCTCGTTCGAAACTCGGCTCGTTAATAAATGATCCGAACACGAGTTAATTTTTGTTTAGCTTGTGAAGCTCGCGAGCTAGCTCGACTCGGTGGCTTGTTGAGCTAAACTCGTGAGTTGGCTCGTTTAGAGCTCATGATATGTCTTAACATGTGGCTATAGAGCCAACTCGATTACCAACTTATGGATGAATCAATCTATATCTTATGATTTTAATTCATATGGTTGTTAAATTATATATCTCACCATATATAAAGTTTTAACACGTTGAGTATGTGATCAAATATATCTTATTTTCTACTTTAAAAAGAAATTATGCATCATAGATTGCTTCGATACTATGAAATAACATGATTTGGAGTAGTTAAAATTTATTAACTAAATGATATATGATACCAACAAAGTATAATATGAGATTAGCTAACAAAATAAATCATATGTATCATGATATACAAAATGAAGTACCAAATAAAAGTTAAGATTTTAATAAACAAGCTAGATCGAACTCGACTCGGCTCGTTAATAAACGAGTCGAGCTCGAACACGACTCGTTTATTAACGAGCCGAGTTCAAACTGCGGTAAAACTCGACTCGGCTCATTTGCAGCCCTAGGCCCAACAGCTGTAAGCCACATATTGCCACATCACCCCGCACTAATCTCTCCTACGCAGGCCACACGTGGGCCGATGACTTTTCATTTGGCGACTTGACAGACCTCTTTACAAAATTATTATCACAAGGTCTGCCGTCTTCCTCGGCTGAGTTCTAGTTAGGATGTTCTAATATTTTATTATCAACGTAAAAAGTATTTTATACGCACCAAAACAGCACCATAGGAAGAAATTAGATATGATTAAGGAAATCAACTTACATCGTTACAAGTTCGATTTTTTTTTAAATGCAACGAAAACAAAACAAATTATTTTTAAAAAAAATGTGGGGTTGGTTATAAGACCACTTTGGTGAATGATGATGGCGATTATATTGAAATTAAGGTTGACTTCGTAATGTTGTGGTTGTATACTGAAAGTATATCGAATCGTGTTCCCATGTAATTGTATAATCAATCAATTTAGGGTTCATGGTTGGGGTTGAGTAGGAATCATTGGAGGTTTCGTGGAGAACTCAAATGAGGAAGAGTAGGGCTGTCAATTTGGTTTGGTTTGGTTAACCAAACCATTAAGTATGAAAAACCAAAAATCAAATCCCAAAAATAAAAAATCTAACATGTACACATACACTCATATTTATTTCTATTTTTATCCTTTTTATTGAATAAACGTCATAATAATGGTAAATGGCCATAACAAATTATTGGTTGGCATGCGTGTAAAAAAAAAAGAAAAAAAATTTGTTGATAAATAATTTTATTCTTATTGGTTACTTAATGGTTTCTATGGGTTTTTCGGTTTTATCCAAACTAAAACCATTAAGTTGCTTATTGGTTTAAAACCAAAAAACTGAAACCATTAGCTTTCCAATTGGTTTGGTTTTGGTTAAAACCAAAAAACAAAAACCAAATGGACAACCCTAGGAAGTAGGGATGACAATGGGTCGGGTTGGGGGCGGGTTTTGTCAAACCCAAACCCAAACCCATGGGATTATCCCCCAAAAAAACCCGGGATAAAACCCGTTGGATTTGAAAAACTCAAACCCAACCAAACCGGCTGGGTATCCGCGGGTTCATGGGTACCCATGGGTTTTTGTGGTAAAAAATTTACAATAACAAGTTTCTTTCAAAATAAAAGTTTAACATCAATTTTCTCATACAAATTAATCATACAAAAAACACCAATCTAGAGTATACAAGCAAACCGCAAATAATCAATACAAATTGTTCAAAATTAAAGATAAACATCTATAAACAATAAGATCAATTGAAAACTTCTTCCTGATCAACTAAGTTTCTTCACTCTCCACTTCATAATATCAACTTCATTCTAAACAATTAGAAAGAACAAATTATACACGTCACCACAAACATAAAGAATATTAGTTGCTTAAGGAAGATATATTATTTAGAATATTAAATATACCGGGAAAGTAATTATATGTGTGTGAGCGGGTACCCATGGGGCGGGTTTACCTAAACCCAAACCCAACCCGACCCGGTGAATAGTGTAGCGGGTTTAAACCCGAACCCGGCCCAAAACCCGTCAACACGGGTTTTACCCGCGTTGACGACCGGGTTGGGTCAGGTGGGTACCTGTGGGTTCGAATTTTGTTGCCATCCCTACTAGGAAGGAGTATATATATAGGACAAGTTCAAACATTATATGAAAGGTTTTGTCATACATGACAATTTTTTTGGTGGAAAGATTGATTCATATATGAAAGGTTTTGTTCTTGGGATATTCTCGTAACATTATAACACAATCAATGGCTAAGGGCTCGTTTGCTATAGAGAAAATGCGCGAGTCATTTCGTTCATATGAAGGTCGCAAATGGCTATGTCGAGTCATTTTCAAATTCCTCCTCTCCATGAAGAATTATTTAGCCCAATATGTTCAACTATGTAATTGCCTCTTTTTTATAACCCCAGTTCTATCCTTCCATTTCTATTATTTGTTTTCCCTCTCATTGCTACGTCTCATTCAGAATATTTTCTTTCTCCAAATTTCACAAGCGATAATGAGGGACATCCATTTTGTCGTCTCCATTAAGCTCCCTTTCATATTCGTTCGACATCAGCTCGTCTCCTTCCAAGATGTCGATGGGAGGACCAAGTCTTTGTAAGATACCTTAACTCGGGGAGATTCCTAGTTCAAAGTTTTGGGTGTTTGGGAACTCCCTTCTTCTCTTAGTATCTCAATAGCCCTCATTTCCTCGTGATGGGCTCGTGTAGTGATGACCGTGGCTTTCACTTCCCCTTGTTCGGAGAATCATTCGCTAGTGATGGCTTTAGCCTTCTTGCTTAGTTGTCTCGAACAATGGTGACGACCCATCCGGCGGTTTCAAACAACGATCAGCCTCTAATTTGGGAGGCTCACAATCAACGGTCATTTGTAGATAACGTTCACAAAGGCGAAGCTTTTTTCTCTTCTACCTTGTTCCTCTTTCTTCCTTGTGGCCTGCCTCAAGCTCAATGCACATTCATCAAGCTGAAGGTCGAGATGATCAATACACATGCCATTAATACCATCGATGTAGCGTCTGTCTAAGCATATTGTGTTTGGATGTTTTGCACATAGGCACACCTCATGTACATGTGAGTGACTTGATGATGACTCAATAATTGTTAGAAAAGTGTTGAATTTTAATTACAATCTATTGATAGATTTATAGATTCTCATAAAAATTCATTATCCGTTTCACAATAAGAAAAAATTGGAACGATTGAAAAGAATATCAATAATATTCATTGCTATTGATGATAGGGGTGGGCATGTGGGTGGTTAATCCGTGGATTGATATCGATCCACCTGTAAATAACCCGACTCGCACACAGTGGGTGATTGATGTGGGTGGATTGCGGATTGTTAAATCTCCCACCCGCACTTATGCGGGTGGATTGCGGGCCACCCGTATAACACGCGTCCTATTTTTATATGGAAAAATGTTGTTTCTTATAGTATCGAATATTTATCATATTTTCGAACTGCATTACAGTCTTACCATATACTTCAAAACGTGGAGAATAAATAATAGTTTTGACTACTAGTATTGGTTATTGTGTTGTGCAATATCCATTGGATATTGGTATGCAAATTGTTGGTAATATTCATTATATATTGGGATACAAACTATAAATTATTAATTGTATCAAAATCACAAATTTTTGATACAACCTTACTAATTTGCTATGAATTTATTATAAATGTTAGTCAATTTTCTTAATGACTAGATGGAGAATTGTTTTTGCGGGTTAATCCGCGACCCAACCGCACCCATCCGTCACCCACCCAACCCAACCCACATAAGTATGTGGGTGGATTGCGGGTCACATGCATTTCAATCCGCTAGTAAGCAGGTGAGTCAATTTTAGACCAAAATCCACCCAATCCGCCCATTGCCCACCCCTAATTGATGAACCGTCACAAAACTCTTCGCTTCTTTCACCTTAATACTCATCGAAGAGGCACTAACATCTATACTTTGTTGTTGTCTTCTCAAAAGTAAGCATCTTTAACCTTCTTTTAATTGAATTGAATATTGTTCGAATTATCGATTTGTATCTAGTTTTTTCTTTGACTTTTCTTGGAGTCGAGAACCTACTCATATCTATACTTCATTAGCTTTCTTTCTTAACCGCATCATATTCTCTCTTAACCATAAGTTTTTTCATACTCTAAATCACATCTTTTTCTTTTCCTTAACCACATTGCATTACCTAAATCGGTCCCACTAATTAACCCGACAAACCCAAAACACCAACAGAGAGAGAGAGACGGAGGCCGTCGAGCTTTGAAGCTTGCCTTACCACCATTAGCACCAAGCCAAATACCGCCTCCAGTTTCCCCCTTCTCCTCTCTCCTCCCAACCCAACCCAAAAGAAAAAAAAAAAAAAAAACCCCAGCAAGTAGCAGCGTAGGCGGCCAGAGCATCTTCATCCCTCTTCCCAGTTCCCACTATCTCCTCCAGATCTCTCTCGCTTTCTCTGGAAACCTTTTTGGGTTCAGAGAAATCGGAAGCCAACCCAAAGCTCAAAGCCGCTTTTCCTCGGCTCACTTTTTATGGCTATGGTTCTTCCTTGAAACCCGGAAACCGGAAAGCAAGGAGATTTTCCCGCCGCCCCGAGTCAAAACTCCCTCAATCTCTATCGACTCCAGTCTTTATTTATGGGGTGCTGCGAATCCTGCTTGACCAAGCCGCCGAGCTCTTCCGACGTCAAACCCAGCGTCCACGGCAGCAACCAGACCCACCACCGCCAGCCGACCAACGGCGCCGCTTCCCCCTCCGCCACCGCCGGAGGCGTCCCGGCGTTCACCGAGTTCTCGCTCGCCGACTTGAAAGCGGCGACCAACAACTTCAGCGCCGATTTCATCGTCTCTGAGAGCGGGGAGAAGGCTCCGAATGTAGTGTACAAGGGACGTTTGGGGAACAACAACAACAACGGCGGTGGTACTAATGACGATAAGAAGAATAGCGATCGGGGCTGGATCGCCGTCAAGAAATTCACTAAAGTCGCCTGGCCTGATCCCAAGCAGTTCGCTGTAAATGGGTCTTTCCTCTCCTTTCCATTTCTGTGATTTAGGGTTTTGTTAGTTTTTTGCTGTTGTTGACTGTTGGCTTGATTTTGTTCCACAGGATGAAGCGTGGGGAGTTGGAAAGTTAAGGCACAAGAGGTTGGCTAATTTGATTGGTTACTGCTGCGATGGCGACGAGAGGTTACTTGTGGCAGAGTACATGCCCAATGATACTCTAGCTAAGCACTTGTTCCACTGTGAGTTCTTCCATTAATGGCAACTTTGTGAGCTTTTGCTCCTTTTTGATTGTGTAAGTTGAAACGTTAGCTGTATTTGGGGAGTCTAGATTGTGTATATTGGGTAATGAGGTAAAGTAGGTTCTTTTAAGAAATAACAGTGGTTGCTTTTCTTAGTTTGGCCCTATTGATTGCTCCAATGAGGAATCACAATCTTAGAGTTGCTAATTTATGGTAACATCACTGAAGGATTTCGTATGATTTTATCGGTGCTATAAATATCGATTCTGATGAGGGTTGTGTTTGCTGACTGGAATTCGTGGCCTATGTATGTAATGGTCCCTGGTTGGAGTCATTTGCATTTATTGGTTTTATGCTTATGTGGGAAATTAAAGTAGCGAGGTTATGTGTGGAAGAAGGTTGCTATGTAAAGCTAAACCAGATTGGATTGTTTTCTATGCAGCTTATTGCTTGGTTCTTTATCAATGTGTCTTATCTCTTATGTCAATTGAAGTCGTCAAAATCAGTCCCAGTTAGTTAATTGGCTTCACTGTTGGTGGGATGAATTACTTCATGTTTTGCATGTGTGATTAGGATCTCATTTCGCTTTACTATATCAGGGGAAAATCAAACCATTGAGTGGGCTCTGCGCTTGAGAGTTGCTTTGTACATGGCAGAAGCTTTAAATTATTGTAGTGCTGAAGGTCGTCCACTGTACCATGACTTGAACGCTTATAGGGTTCTGTTTGATGAGGTAACTGTGAAGACTTGTCTCTCCCATGAGCTTGATTCCCATGACTGCTCTGAACCTTTGCGCGACTTTTCGTAAAAATTAATGATGCATACTTTTTTGGCAGAATGGAGATCCCCGACTATCATGTTTCGGACTGATGAAAAATAGTAGGGATGGGAAAAGCTACAGCACCAACCTTGCTTACACACCCCCTGAGTATTTGAAGAATGGTAAGTTCATTGCTTTGTGGGGAAAAACCTTGCAAAGTATTAAGTCATTCCTGATATTCTGATTTCTATGTACTTTCCACGAACTTAAATAATTGCCTTTATTTTTCGCTAGCTTGTGATCTCTGTAAGTTCTTTATTTGAATGGGAAAAATTCTAGATATTTCATGATATAATCTTCACATTGATGTAGGTAGAGTCACCCCAGAGAGTGTTGTCTTCAGCTTTGGTACTGTGCTTTTAGACCTTCTCAGTGGAAAGCATATTCCTCCTAGTCATGTAAGTTCACTTCTTAATTGATTATCTATAAATGCTGTGTCATGCCAATTCATTCCATGGAGCTTGAAGTTTTGATATATTCATTCCTGCGTGTTTTGGTCCTAAGAATCTAAGAGCATATGCAGGCTCTTGATATGATACGGGGCAGAAACATCCTTCTCTTAATGGATTCACATCTGGAAGGGAACTTTTCTACCGAGGAGGCAACTGTAGTCTTTGATCTAGCCTCACGATGCTTGCAATACGAGCCTAGAGAGCGGCCAAACACCAAAGATCTCGTTGAGACACTTTCCCCTCTACAGAATAAGTCTGATGTAAGACATATCTTCTCAATTTCATGATCCTTTTCACCATGACTCAATCCTATGTAATCCAAGATAGGTAGCCTTTCTCTTTTGCCGAGGGCTTCATCAACTGGTGGAAATTTAGCTAATAGTTGTCCTGCTATCCTAGTGTGGAATTTTTCTGTAACTATCACAGGTCAGTATGAGAGTTCTTGAGCTAATAAGTTCTTTTATATAGATTCCTTCTCACGTCATGCTGGGAATATCGAAGCAAGAACAAGCACCACCGACACCACAACATCCTCTTTCTCCCATGGGCGATGCCTGCTCACGAATGGACCTGACGGCTATACATCAGATATTGGTAATGACGCACTACAAAGATGATGAAGGAACCAATGAGGTGAGCAATTGCAGGGGAAAACAATGTTGTTGATACTTTGTTGCTGCAGGGAAGGACTGAGATATGTGTTTCTATGCAGTTGTCTTTCCAGGAATGGACGCAACAAATGAGAGACATGTTGGAAGCTAGAAAGCGAGGAGATGTTGCATTTCGTGATAAAGAATTCAAAGCTGCTATAGACTGCTACTCTCAGGTGCGCCAGTTGTTCCCATTGTAGGCCGAGTACATCTAAAATTGCTTGCTGCTAAGGAATGTCGTCTCTGTAAGAAAGAAAAAAGAAATATACTGTTTGTTTCAACCAGTAGATCAGTAGAAGTTGACTTTTTAGTGTTCAGTAGGAGAAGTTGAAGCACGTTTGTTTTAGAGCCGAGAAGTAACTTAGACAAGAAATTCTGAAGAAGTAACTTTCAGAAGTTACATAATTTGAAGCATTTGTGTTTGATTGGAGAAGTTGGCTACTTAATGTTCGGTAGGTGACTAGTAGTTGAAACAAACGGAGCCTTTGAGATCTATAAACTAGTGGGAATTTCATTACGAGTCTATCCGTGAAATTTGTTCTCTTTTCGTTGCAGTTTGTAGACGTGGGAACAATGGTTTCCCCAACGGTGTACGCACGGCGGAGTCTCTGCTACCTGCTCTGCGACCAACCCGACGCAGCCCTACGCGACGCGATGCAAGCGCAATGCGTGTACCCGGACTGGTCAACTGCGTTTTACATGCAGGCTGTAGCACTAGCTAAGCTGAATATGCACAAGGACGCAGCGGACATGTTGAACGAGGCAGCTACTCTGGAGGAGAAGAGACAACGCAAATGATCTTGAGGATGGATGGGACATGATTGTGTGTTGTGGTGGGTTGATGATTGTAGAACTGTGTAAATTACATTTTGGTTTAGGATTTGGGGTCTTTGGACCTGTGGCTGGGTAACTCTCTGTTGTTTATTGGTTTGTTGTTGTAGCCTTGTAATGGAGGGGGTGTTCAAAGTGTGTAAATGGCCAAATGTTTTTATTTTTGGGAGGGAAAGGGTGGAAGTGATTTCAATGTTCAGAATTGTAAAATATAGAGTGGGAGAGAGGAAGGGCAGAGAATATGATTCTTGGGGTTACACTTGCTGTTCTTCATTTTTCATATTTAACAAGTTATCAAATAATCTCTTGTTAGTTGTTTCTAAATTTTATCAAAAATTTCTTGTCCGAATAAAATTGGTTTGTGGAAACGTACTTGAAATACCAGTCTATTAAAAAATTTCTTGTCCCGTTAAACATCTTTCGTCAAAATTTACTTATAAAACTGGTACGGATTCAAATGTCACCAGGGTCACTTTTATTGGTCAATGGAAGAAACTTCACCAGTTCACCTTCAAGGGATCAGCTACCCACTTCTTCAAGTAACATTTTATACATAGATCCACTGCCTAATGCCTACTACATCCTCTCCATAAACAGGGGAAAGGCCAGAACTTTTCGTTTTACATGTACACGTGTGTTAACAATACAATTCATTTTCCAAAACTTACAAAATACTGTGGCGTCTAGCTTAATCAATCAAGAAACATAGAGCTCAGCTTTTCCGTCGATGAACAGGCTCATGAATTCTTCCCCATCCACAGTTTCTTTTTCGATGAGCAGCTGAGCCAGCTTGTGTAGGATGTCGATGTGTGTCGTCATGATCTCCTTCGCCCTCGCGTAGGCCGTCTCCACCAGCTCTCTAACCTCTGCGTCCACCACGTCGGCAGTGGCCATCGAGTAGTCTTTCTGTGACGCCATCTGCAAAATCGAACATTGTGATCGGGAGGTGGGGAAATGAGTTATGGTTTTGGTTGGTATTTACAAATAGTTGTTTTAGTAGTTTGGTTAAGCGAATTTCCTAATCCGAATCCTCAGATATCAATCGTTACCAAGCAATGCAGCAAACAGTATGCACAGACAAAGATTGATGATGTTGCAAATCTATCTAACAAACCAACCTGTTGCCCTAAGAATGGATTTCCACCGGCTCCACCAATGGCCACTTGCCCGATTTTCTTACTGAACCCGAATCTCTCAACCATCTGCCTTGCCACCCTCGATACTTGCATGAAGTCATTTGATGCTCCCGTAGTCACATTCTCTTTCCCAAAAATCACCTCTTCAGCAACCCTTGATTTACAACCGAAGTACAAACCGTCGTCAGCATACCACCTTGAGCACAATAAAACATAATCCGTAAAGGTCAGAATGAAATACTACCTTCCTCCGAGTGCCACGGCCATCTGATTCTCCAAATAGCTTCTGCTGTATAGTCCAGATTCCAGACGCTCCTCACTTGGAGCGAAGAATGTAAGCCCACCAGCTTGTCCTCGTGGGATGATCGAGATCTTGGCCACTGGATCATACTCGGGCATTAGAGCACCAACCAAGGCATGTCCAGCCTCTGTAAAACAAAAGGCCTAATGTCAGCATTACAGTTTACCAAATTAGCAAGGGAAATTTGATAAGCTGAATGATATTGAGGTCCATTTTATACCATGATATGCGACTAACTTCTTCTTCTCTTCCGAGACCACAGCATTTTTCTTCTCTGGTCCAGCTATAATCCTCTCCAAAGCATCGGATATCTCGTCTTTGCTTATTTCCTTAAGATCACGCCTGGCTGCAAGAATGGCTGCCTCGTTCATAAGATTCTGCAGATCGGCACCAGTGAAACCAGGTGTTCGCCGCGCCATCTTCTCAAAGTCCACATCTTTAGCAAGTGCCTTCCCTCTCGAATGCACCTACAATACCATTGTCAATGGTAAATTAAATCAAATATGTCAATGAAGTAATCTTAAGAATTCAGCTTCCTATGACCTACTAAATCTCCCTTCAAATCTTCCCTCTAGAATCTAGATCACAGCAATATACTAAACGTCAATGAAATTCACCATTGCCAACTGCATACCAAATCCAATGTCCTCAAAACAATCTAAATTCGACCCTACGAATGCATTGATCTTCCTAGCATCTATAATTTATTTCCTCGCAAATCAAGTTAGGTCAAATTCACAGAAAACCAAAACTAACCTGAAGAATCTTCACTCTGCCAGCAACATCAGGCCTATCAACAGTCACCTGTCGATCAAACCTTCCTGGCCTCAACAATGCTGAATCAAGAACATCCGGCCTATTCGTAGCAGCCAAAACTATCACACCCGAATTCCCTGAAAACCCATCCATTTCAGTAAGCAACTGATTAATAGTTTGCTCTCTTTCATCATTTCCACCACCCATTCCTGCTCCCCTCTGCCTTCCCACAGCGTCAATCTCATCAATAAACACAATGCAAGGGGCTTTCGCCTTCGCCTTCTCGAACAAATCCCTCACTCTGGAAGCTCCAACTCCCACGAACAGCTCAACGAACTCGGAAGCAGCGCAGGAGAAGAACGGAGTTCCTGCTTCTCCGGCTACTGCTCTGGCCAGTAGTGTTTTCCCTGTACCAGGAGGCCCGACTAAGAGACACCCTTTGGGGATCTTAGCTCCAAGAGCAGTGTACTTATCAGGGTTCTTAAGAAAATCCACGACCTCTTGGAGCTCCAATTTGGCTTGATCGGCGCCGGCCACGTCCGCGAACGTGACTCCGGTTTCGGGAACTTCCTGGAACTTGGACTTCGACCGCCCAAAGTCCATCGGCCCGCCCAACCCGCCGGGTCCACCCGGCCCGCCTTGCGCTCGGCGGAAGAGGAAGAACAATCCAGCGAAGGCGAGGAATGGGAAGATGAGATTGCCGATGATACTGAACAGTCCGTTTCCTGAATCGCCCTCGGATACCGAGATATCGACGCCGTTCATCGCTAGAATGTCGATTAGGTCAGGATCGGCTGGGACGATGACGGCAGCGCGGCGGCCATCGACGGCGGTCAGTTGGAGGGCAGACCCGTCTTTGCTGAACCGAACCCGCTCCACTTTCCCCTTCTTCACCGCGTTCAGAAACTCGCTGTACCGCCATTGGCTTCCCTCGGGAAGGTCGGAGGCGACGGATTGAGATTGCGGCTTCGGAGCAGTAAGAATCAGGTTTTGGGAAAAGGGGGAATTCGGAGAAGAGGGTTGTTTGCTTGGTTGAGCTTCGAGTACCGGATTCGTCGGAGGCGGAGGAGAGTCCACAGCGAAAGCTTGAGGGGTTAGTGAGGATGAGAAGAGGAGAGCAGCGAGTGTAGCCCGGGAAGAGAGGGATTTGAAGGAATCGGAATTGGTGAAGATGGCGCGGGAAGGTCGAGATTTTGGGGGGAAATGGAGTGGCGATTTGGCCGTTTTGGGAGTTGGGGGAAAAATTAGGATCTGGGTTCTGCCGAAGAAGGTGGAAGAGAGAAGAGGGTTGGCCGACGCCATTGTTGAGCTTCGAGTAGAGTGGGTTTCCTCGAGTTCTCTTCTTCTCCGTATATGTATTATCTCCTTTATACGTGATATCTCTTCGAAAAAAGGCGGAAGAGAGTAGAGGGTTGGAGTTTTGCTGGCGTGGACGCAGGGGAAACGAGGGCTTAACTACAAGTCTGAAACGAGAATTGCAGCCTTGATTTTTCTTTGATTACCCAGAAAACTTTGGAGATTAAACACGAGCCATGAAAATGGAAGTTTTACGTGTAAGCTTCATTATCCAATCGTTTCGTCGTCTACTTTTGTTCTTCCCGGCGGCGGTGATAACCTACCCGGCTTTTCACCGGCGGCTAAATCGGTCCAAGAACAGCACCAATGGGGCCATGAAGCGGTTATTCGTGTAGACCGCAATAAGTTCGTGGGGAGCCTCCACAGCCCATAGATTAAATCGGCAGGCCCAGTTAGTAATCTCTAGGGCTGGGAAACGGTGCGGTTTGGTCCAGACCAGACCATATATACGGTCTATGGTTCAGACCGAGAGGCTGAAGTATAGACCACAGACCAGACCACAGACTATACGATCCGGTCCAGACCACGCTTGTACGGTCTGGTTTGGTTTGGTCTGGTTCAGATAGACCACACTCAAAGAAAAATGAATAATTTGTTTAGTCAACCACACAAAAAATTGAACCAATAACCAAGAAAAATAATTGTTATTTGCCTTAAAACATTAATCCTAACATGCATGAATAATTTTGATATCCTAAATCTTAGAAATAACAAAAATACAAAGTAAAAGCATACAAACTTGCACCATAATGTTATACACATTAACATAATGTCATATGGAGACACGATTATCTCTACTCTCTGGTTAAATGTGGTTGTGAACGAAGGAGGGACGAGATTCTCAAAATTAAGGTTGATATTTGGGCGTCGTTGTGTGAGTTGGGAGGGTGATCGAATGGGCTATTAACACGTATTGACAAGTCGGTTGGGTCCGGTAAACCGCGGTCTAGACCAGACCAGACCAAGAGATCAAAACATAAAATAAACCAGACCATGGACCAGACCAGACCATACTTAACGATCTTCGGTCCAGACCAAACTGTGCGGTGCGGTTTGGACCACGGTTTTTCTAACGGTCTGGTCTATTTTCCCAGCCCTAGTAATCTCCATCGATTTAAAGCACTGAGATTCGAAAGACACGACCGTTTCTCCTAGATTGAAGTGAGTATGTTTCTTCCGTTGAAGCTCAGTAGCCGATTTGCTCCACTCCACATTATGCAATTTTTTGGATGAGTAATTGTTGTTAGTTATTTTTGCACCGTTAGGATTTTCTTGTTCCTGAGCTGATTTCTAGATAAGTTTGACTTGATAATTAGTGAATTCTGGTGCCTTTCGGCCGTAAATGGCATATATATGTTGAATATTAAAGTGGGTTGGGTTTGAATTTTCCAGCCGAAGAACTAACTGAAACATGCCATGCCTGGGGCTCAATCATCATCAGTGCTATTTATCAATTACATACTTGCGTCTCAACCATTTACTGAAAGAGGTTCTAGTGCGAATTCCTTTGAGAGAAATATTTCCTATAAAACTATAGCACCTTTAAAAAAAATTACAAAACTAGCACCCAGCCGAAAAATTTACACAAATAGCACCCTTTTTTTTTGGACCGCACCTCCAAGGTGCGTTTTATGTGTAAACCGCACCCTCTAGGTGCGTTTTATGTATAAACCGCACCTTGGAGGTGCGTTTTGCGCCACGTCAGACTGGGAACCACACCTTCAAGGTGCGGTCTGTGTTTCCACAAGAGCGGCCTTGGAGACCGCAGGATCCAGCTGCGATCCAGCGGCGAACCGCTTGCCACCTCAGCGATCCGCGCCATGAATCGCAGACCGCAGCCGCAGGGAGCGGTCAACCCTCGGGGAGCGTAAACGCGCCTGGAAGCTGCAGTTTTGACTGGGGCAAAATTACCAGACCGCCCCTGGAGGGTGCGGTCTGATGGGTATAAATACCCCCCTTCCCCTCTCATTTTTTCACACCACAAACCATTCTTCCTTCTCTCTCTAGAATTTATCTCTCTAAACCCTCCCCTCCCAAAAGCCTAGGAAATAGTGGTCTGTTGGTTGTGGCTAAGTCTGATATGCCATCAGAAAACATTTCTTAGGTTTTTTCCTCAAAATCCGCCGAGCCTAGCCGAATCTTTGTCCGAATTTCCCAAAAAAATGAGCGATTGGTGGCAAGGAGAGGGAGTTTATGTTGATGAATTTCTAGCGGTACGTACTCATTATTCTGGTTTAATTTTTGTTGTTGTTATAAGCTTTTTAATTAATCTATGTACTAACCTCGTTGTTATTTTCTTGTAGGTTGGGGACGACGTGGATATATACAACCAACGGTATTATCTCGAACAAGGACCGTTGGATCCAACCGACTTGTACGACCAACCCAATGTTTGGAATGATCACCCGGTACATACAATTCTTCACCATTTGTCTTTCTTTTATTTTGCTAATGTATTTAGTGGAATATAAAATAAATTTATGTTGAATTTTTAATCATGTTGGTTGTTTTCAATAATTTAATCGAATACATAGAGCCACTTACTTCGACTCTTTATAAAGAGATGCACGTCTAAGGAAATGGGGTTTTAAGCGATTATCTTATCCTCCCATTCCCTGGGAAAATCGGGTATTAAGAGATCCTCGGATTCCCCCTTTTTCTGTCAAAAAGACTACGTTTCTAAGAAGATGTATACCTCTTCTAAGAGTCTAACGAGTGTTGCTCTGTATTCGATTAAATTATTTAAAACAACCAATACGATTAAATTATTTACCAAACAACCAATACGATTTATTTTTATGTGTACAAAATGAATTTTATTAATTTCAAACATTTGAATATGTATGTTTCTCTTTAAATTATTATTCATTTACATTGTTATTTATGTTAATTAATTTAGTATGTTTGTTTTACGATAATATGTATGTATGATTTTAAATTATTATTCATTTAGAATGTTATTATGTTAATTAATTTAGGATGTTTGTTTTATGATAATATGTATGTATCTCTTTAAATTATTATTGATTTAGAATGTTATTATGTTAATTATATGAAAATGTATTTTTATGATAATAAAATTCTGCTTGAAGTTAAATAATTTAATTTAATTAATTTAGTTGTAAGAAAAAACCCTTACTAATATATAATAATTAACGTGTAAATTTTCGCTAGGAGGCACAAACAATACTCCGCTACAGGGGTACGACCAATGTGCTCCCATTCCACCCAGATATCTTGCCCTTTCTCAAAAGGGCACGGTTGGACCCGATTAGGCATTTTAACGGCATCAAAGTCGATCGCCAACTCATCACCGCATTGGTTGAGAGATGGAGAAAGGAGACCCATTGTTTCAACTTTAGAGAAGGAGAGGCCACCATCACGCTAAAGGATGTCGCCATCCTAACCCATCTGCCCATCGACGGCAAACTGGTGTGCGCGAGTGATCATCCACTCGAGGATTGTGACGGTATGCCCGGTTGAGTTCATTTCATCCACAGTGTTTTGGGAGTGAAAGTACTAGTCAAGGGGAGCATTGATGCGACCGATCGCTTGCCACCAATGAGGAAACACCAAATCTTAATTACTTGGTTGACGAAGTATTTTAGAGACCATTACGAGAGTCACCCCCTAACCGAGGAAAGTCCGGAGGATGAGAAGGAAAGATATGCTCGTGTCTATCTCATAGGCATGATCGGAGGAGTGTTCTTCTCCAAAAAATCAAGCAATCTCCTTAGCTGTGGATGGCTTAGGATCATCCTCGGTAGTTGGGAGGAGATGGGGGAGTATAGCTGGGCATCCGCTTGCCTAGCTAATATCTACCACAATTTGTGCAATGCATCTCTAAAAGCTGTGAGGGAGGTCGGCGACGCAATGTTCATCGTCCAATTTTGGGCTTGGGAGCATATGCCATGGATTGCACCGGTCCAACGTACCGACAGGGATTGGCCAATCGCATCCCCTAAGAGGTGAAGCTTATGGTACAAGGTAAACTTCTCATACCCCATCATGTTTTTCATAACACATTTTCCCTTGTGTTTTAGCTTATTGTAGTTTCATTATTGTCTTATTAATAAGGTGGCTCGGACACACAACATGCGACAACCTTGCCCAACACAAGTTGGACGAGTATCGGAGGAGGTTTGAGAAACTTTGGGAAGGAGAGGTAACTTCTATACTTCTATCCATTTATATCTTTGTTCCATGGACTACATGTATTTTTCCAATTCTGATAAACTTAAGTTACTCATTTCTTTCTTGTAGATCGTCTTCGATCCATACCCGGAGATATCCGCCCATGCCCGCACCCCCGCCACCTCCAACACAAGTTGATGTCCCCGAGCCCCCACCACCATACGAGAGAAAGAAGAGCAAGAGGGTTCGGGACAGGCCCAACGTGCCCGACGTAACGCCATATCAGGCGTGGAAAGTGCCGCCCCCATTGGTTGTGACACATGGTGCCGGCCCGTCTTCCACCCAAGCTCCTCGCCCGAGTTCCCCCCAAGGTGCCGGCCCGAGTTCCACCCAAGCTCCCCCCGCCCGAGTTCATCCCAAGAGCACCGCCCCTCCTACCACAACGATCCCCACCCAAGCTCATACTATGATCCCCGCTCGACCTACCATCAATGCTCTCCTAGTCTCCATCAATCCCCATACGATACCCGCCCGGTTTACCCCCCATCTCCCTGCCAAACATACTACGATCACCGTCCGGTCTACCCCCCATCTCCCCGCCAAACATACTACGATTCCAGCCCGGTCTACCCCCAAGATCCCCCTACATCATCGGGTACTTGGCATGATGGTTCCACCACGACGGCGTCCCATGAATTCAACCCATTGACTCGCCCTCATCAGCCGTGGCCTCCTACTCCTCACCGTATGAGCGCGAATGTCCCCCGCTCGACCCCGGAAGCGCCGCTTCCCCACCGACACAGCATCGATGAGCGCCACACTACCTCGGCCATTCGAAACTTGCCACCGCAACCACCTGTTGTTACTCCCGTCGGCCGTCGTACAAGGAGCAAGAAAACCGTCAATTCTGGTGAAGCTCGTGGACTTCCTTGAGATGTATTTTGAGTTGAATTTTAATTATATGTACTTGGAACTAATCCTCTTATATTAGTTTATTTAATTGAGTGTTGTTTCAATTTGGTTTTAATTATATGTACTTGGAACTATTCCTCTTATCTTAGTTTCGTCAGATATTAATTCCTTCTTTTCCCGATCGTGCCAGATACGCATTTCTATATTTATTTATTTTGAAGTTCTCTAACTATATCATGATTTCCAGAAATTTTCGTTTCTTTAATTGAGTGTTGTTTTTTTTATTTTTATGTACTTGAAACCCTTCTATTTTAGTTTCTTTAATTGAGTGTTGTTTTAGTTTTTATGTTAGTTATAAGTTCTTGGCTTTCTCTACTTTTATCGTGTTAACTTAAGGCTTGAGTGTTCTCATGAGGGTTATTTGAAAACACGAAAGTTTCAAGCATCATAGCTCTAACTCTGACAATAATTGAAAACATACATAACAAGTACCAACAAATGAAAACCACAAACTATGTTGCTTTAGCTGACTCCCCCACATCAGGCCCTGGATTTTACGGACCAATCAGACCTGGAAAACTCCCTTTATCATGCCCTGAACTCTGCATACTGAACATCGTCTTGGGCCTCGTGGTGGTCTTCCACTTTGATCCATTTCGTTTTGAATTCTCTTTTTCCTCGGTCTACCCGGTTCACGCCTTTGTCCGAACGGCGGGATTATCAACTATCCTGAGTAGACCGGCCAGTAAGCTTCATCAGGCAATGCACGGAAACTACGTCCATAGCAATTTTTGAGTGAGTCGATATTGAAGAATGGACTGACGAAATGACGGGGGTCTTTGCTCCTGTTTTTAATTACAACCATTGCATGAGAACATGGCCACCCTCTCCCCTGATACTTCTGGCATGAGCACTCACCAAGTTTTGTCCTGAAATTTACCAAAACTTCATGGCGATGGCCCCCGCGTCTACAATCCTCACGGTGTCCGGTCGTCACGCTAAACTCGCCAGTTGCCTGATTTATAACGGTTACACTGTGTCGACTACTCTTCCGATTGTCATGCTCCAGTATTTCTGTGACTTTATTGGCATGGAACTTTCCCTGTGCCTCGTTCTTCCTTGCACAGTGTAGTCGATTGTCGAACCATCCATTCATTTTCCAGAAAGTCATCTCCACAATGCCAGAGATTGGCAGCGCTTGAATACCCTTGTAGGCAGAATTGATACTCTTTGATGAGTTCGTTGTGGCCATACCCCATCTTGTACCTCCGTCTTTATGAAATGTCCACATGGATAGGTCGTGTCCATCCAGCCACTGTGCCCCTTCAGGGCATAACTCGCGCATCTTCTGCAACTTCTCCTGGAATTTTTTCTCCTGGTATGCAACAACTGAGGTATTCACAATTAAGTAATACGTTAGTAATAATTCGGCAATTTATTACAATTCAAACAACTATCAGGTACTCTCGTTAGACTCTTAGGAGAGGTTTACATCTCCTTAGAAACGCAACCTTTTTGACAGAAAAGGGGGGATCCGAGGATCTCTTAATACCCGATTTTCCCAAGAAATGGGAGGATCATGATAATCGCTTAAAACCCCATTTCCTTAGACGTGCAATTCTTTATAAAGAGTCTAACAAGTGTACCATTTATTTGATATAAGATATTGTTCTTCTCCAAAATTAAACAACCAATAGAGAGCTTACCAATCCACCACAAATTATCAGCAAGCTTCTTCCGATTGAAATGATGGTTCCAGTTGCTCTTAAAGTGTCGTATGCACCACCTTTGAGACCACTTCCAGGCTGGATCCAAACCTAAGATGGCAGCTTTAATTCCGGCGTGCCGATCAGAGATTATTGTCAGGTTCGTCCTCCTAGTGACGTGGAGCTGAATTTGACGGAAAACCATCCATATCTATCAGTATTCTCTCCCTCAACAATGGTGAAGGCTAACAGAAAGACTTGTTTGTTTGCATCCACCCCAATGGCAATCAGTAGAGTGCCCTTGTACTTGCCGATAAGGAATGTACCATCCACTTGGATCACAGGGATACAGAAGCCAAAACCATCAATAGATGGCCTGAATGCCCAAAAAAGTCGTCTGAAATGGCGTCTGTTACCTGGCTCTGGCGGTTGTACCTCTTCATCTTGGTATCGAGGGGAGAAAACAGTGCCAGGGTTAGACGCCTCCAGTGCCAAAATCAACCTGGTAAGGAATGCATATGATTCTTCCCAATCACCATATACCGCGGCCAGAGCTTTCTACTTTCAATGCCACGCCCTTTTGTAGTTGATCATATAACCATAACGACTTGCAATGTCAGCGATTATGACTTCCACCTTCAGGTCAGGATCTTGCTCAATTAGATGCTTGATAGCCGCAGCAACCACCCTGGATTTCAACTGCCGATGGTCTTGGGATGTTATGGATGACACACATGTGTGTGTGTTAACCGCATGGGATATGACCCAATGGCTGTGTCTCTTGCTGTTGATGGCCCGGATCCTAACATTGCATCCCTCGTTATGATTACAATATCTGACTATGAGCCTTTTCGTGTTGCAATGAGTTGTGTGCCATTCAAAATGCCGAGTCATTGCTTGAGTATCAATGGCGTGCCACACCTCCTTCTTCGAGCCAAATTGTTGGCCCTTCATAAAACCAGTGAGTGGACCTCATATTGGAACCTCCGGTGGTTCCATGTCGCTGTCGACCATCCAATTGCCGTCTGGATTGTGATTGTAGTAGGGAATTGGTACACGGTCATGAGCCACCTCATCATCATTATCTGAGTTTGACTCTGGTCCTGAATCATCAGCACCTTCAAGAGGGTCGGAGCTGTCTGCACTGACATTGTTCTCTCCTTTATCAGAGGGGTAACTGACTGGTGCTGGCAGGGCATCTTCCATCTGATCCAGCTCATGAAAGGCACCTTCATCAGCTCCATAATGGTAGTTGTGAAAACTACCACTGCCTGAGTGGAAGTTTTACTGGGGTTGGTTGGCATGGACCGGTTGAACTTCTTCTTCATATGACGGGTAAGATTGATGATGACCTTCACCTTGCTCTTGGTACTGAAAATAGGAATGAGGATCATGGTAACTTTGGTAGGGATGATCTCCATACTCATCACATCCACCATGGATACCAGATGTTTGACAGTCTCCAGAATGACCTCCAACACCTACGACCGGCTCGGTGTAAACGAACATCTCGGCTTTGGAAATTTTGTTGGACCTCAAGAATTTGAGCATGGCATCTACCTCATCCTGAGTGGTTATGAGATATTCCTCGTGCCACAACGACCTGCCTTCTCTGTTTGGATATCGGTACACCGTACGATCAACTCTTCTCGTGCCATCCATGCAAGTACCATTAGTACACATTTGATAGAGGTCTTCAAGCATCGGTCTGGTACGACGTTGGTGACCCCCTTTCCGCTCTCTTCTGTGTAACCATTCCACCGTAACCCAAGCGTCAACTTTTGGAATGCCATCTGCAAAAAAAAAAAAAAAAAACAGTAGTTCAACTAATATCATAAAAATCACAAATCACAATAAAAAGTAATACAAAAAAACTTACGAGCTAACGTTAACCGCAAAAACACTAGAGAAATATGGAGCTACAATAGAAAATTGAAAAGGGAGAAGGAGAGGTGTGAAGAGAAGAAGATTTCCCGGCTGCAGAGAAAAGCTGAAAATCTCCACCGATTTAAAGCACTGAGATTCGAAAGACACGAACGTGTCTTCTAGATTGAAGTGAGTATGTTTCTTCCGTTGAAGCTCAGTAGCCGATTTGCTCCACTCCACATTATGCAATTTTTTGGATGAGTAATTGTTGTTAGTTATTTTTGCACCGTTAGGATTTCTTGTTCCTGAGCTGAATTCTAGATAATTTTGACTTGATAATTAGTGAATTCTGGTGCCTTTTGGCCGTAAATGGCATTTATATGTTGAATACTAAAGTGGGTTGGGTTTGAATTTTCCAACCGAAGAACTAACTGAAACCTGCCATGCCTGGGGCTCAATCATCATCAGTGCTATTTATCAATGACATACTTGCATCTCAAGCATTTACTAAAAGAGGTTCTAGTACGAATTCCTTTGAGAGAAATATTTCCTAGCATGTCTATTTGCAAGCTATGGCTCTCCCGTATTTGAGACATTAAACACCTCAAAACATGGTTCATTCGCCAGAGGGTGAAGACAAAAGAAACCTCCAGTGAGCAGCCAACAACTTATCTAAGGGCAGTGTATTTCCATTGAACATCTTCTTGTCGCAACTCCCATTTGCAGCAACATCGTTGATGGTTCTGACTTAATATTGAATTTGTGTTCCTACCTGATTCGGGTGATAATGGCTCGTTTGTGGTTTAGTGATCTTCCAATGGCTTGCTCTTGTGCTCTAGCAGAACCGGTCCTTGCCTATATTTTTTTGCAACCTGCTCAGCAAGCAGTGGCGTACCCTTCCACCGTCTATTAGGGCTGCAGCTTGATGTCTTTTAATGATAAAGTTAGTTGTAGTAGGTTAGGATGATTTCTTAGGGCTTCAGCAGGAGTATGGAGCTGAGAATGAAGATCTTCTAGCTGAGATGATTTCTAGTGGCACATTTTCAAGAAAGTGCTATTCCCAGGGCTTTCCCCGAAAATTTAATTTGGTACAATAGATGGTTTATTGGTTGCTTGAGCCATGCAACCCTTTGATTCTCAATCCTTGAAAAAAGGCCATGTTTCTTCTAAGCCACCTTGCTCCTCCTTCAGATGCATTGTTGGTGCCTTTTAACGGCTTTAGCCAATGCCAAGGCTCATTCTGGGTAAGGACAAGCTTTGGAGCACAACTGATAATTTACACACTCGCAGATGGTGAATGGTGTCTTAGGCATGATGTTCAGTGAAGGACGCCATAGGGTTTGGCCTTGGCACAACCAACTTCCTAGCTGTGCATCCAGTGATCCCATGGTGTGGAATGTGGTATTCATTTATGGAGACTAGTGATCTCAATAAGCAGTTTTCATATGAGTTTGGATTCCTGAAGTGCGAATTTTTAGGCAGAACATTGAACATTGTAGCCGGGAATTTGGATGATAATGAGTCGCGTGGCAGTTTGTTGTATGTTTTGCCATTTTCTCTTCCATGTTAGCCCACCTCTCATGCTTTCCCTACTGCTTAAAGGTATGTCCTTAATATTGATGTTTGTAGTAGTTGTTGCAGCGAATATTTGATTGGATGTATTGGGAAATTGTTATAATTTCCCGTTAACACTTTTCTTGAATTTGAGTGCATTTGGAATTAGGGGTGGGCAATGGGCGGGTTGGGTGAATTTAGGTCTAAAATTGATCCACCCGCTTATTAGCGGGTTGGAATATATGTGACCCGCAATCCACCCACATATTTATGTGGGTTGGGTTGGGTGGGTGGCAGATGGGTGCGGTTGGGTGGCGGGTTAATCCGCAAAAGCAATTTCCAACTAGCCATTAAGAACATTGATTAACATTTATAATAAGTTCATAGTAAATTAGTAAGATTGTATCAATAATTTGTGATTTTGATACAATTAATAATTTATAGTTTGTATCCCAATATTTAATGGATATTAACAATCATTTGCATACCAATATCCATTGTCAATGGATATTGCACAACACAATAACCAATAATACTATAATAGTATTCAAAACTATTCTTTATTCTCCACCTTTTGCAGTATATGGTCAGACTGTAGTGAAGTTCGAAAATATGATTAATATTCGATACTATAAGAAACAACATTTTTCCATGTAAAAATTGGATGCGGGTCATACGGGTGACCCGCAATCCAGCCACCATCCACCCACATAAGTGCGGGTGGGATATTTAACAATCCGCAATCCACCCACATCAATCACCCATTGCATGCGGGTCGGGTTATTTGCGGGTGGATCGATATCAATCTGCGGATTAACCACCCACGTGCCCACCCCTATTTGGAATCGACAAAATTCATCAAAATGATGTATTAAGGGCAGGAAACAAGTATATCATTTCTCTACATCAATTGGCAAAATTGTTCCTATACATATTTACAGAACTGGAAGGAGCTAGCTAATGATTCAGAATGTTAATGAAAGAAACTCTGGTTTTAACTAGTTTCCTATAAACGCACTCCAATTCCTCCTCAGATTCCCGAAAAGTCCATTGAATCCCTTCCAGGCTCCAGCCCTTTCAGAACCTTCTGAACTTCTTCAACTGAATTCAGAGCTTTCAAAATTGACTTCGACACCATCAATTCAGATTGCAATTTCCCCATTTCACTCCCCTGGACCCGTTTGGATTTCTGGTACTTGGAAACAACACTCGACCCGCTCGATTCTGCACCAGAAACTGAGCTCAAAAGGGACTCGAACATGTTGGAGCTTGCTAATTCGACTTCTCTCATAAGCCCAAAGATCGATTCTTTCGGCTCGAGATCTACTGCGGGGGATGTTATTTTCCTGGAGGATTGCAAGGTTTTGCAGGCGAGTTTCCTCAGCCTCTTTGTTGAACTCGCGAACGTTTCGATTTCACTGGTCAAGCTGGTACTTTTCCTTGTCAGCAGGATTCAAGTGATTTCACGCAATCCTTCAACTGGGCGAAGATTTCTAGTGACCTCAGGGATTCGTTGATCAGGGATTCCTCCGTGGAACGAGAGAGGGATTTATGGGTTGCGGGCATTAGAGCAAGTCGTCGGCGCATTCATGGAGCTCTCTGAGGATGTTCAATTGGGTAGTGAAATTCAAGGTGGATGCGGATCCGAAGGATCTCAACCTCTCAAGCTGGATCGGATGAGTTCCCGTGGGTAATCTGATGGATCGGATGTGACAGGTGGCGGACATTTTGTTGTTTGGTTTAGTTGAAAATGGAGAGAAGTTGTTTGATGAAATGCCTCTTGAGTCTGAGTTTATGAGATATTGGTTGAAGCCAAACCCTCACTTCGGTCTTCTTTATATATTAGGAACTACAGTTTGGTGCCCCTGTGGAATTGGTGGCTCTCTGAATTCACAAAGTTGACACCAGGAGTTAAAAATTTTGCTGGATCAAATCGGGTTGCTCCATGAATTATAGACAGAAGCATCATTGCTTGATAGAGCAAAGCTGGCCGACTATTAGAAAAACACAGAAATTGGTTTCTTGTCGTAGTCTTTTTTCTTCCGCTCCAGCATGATAATTTTTGGAGCTGTTGAAGTGTATCAACTATGAATAAACTAATAGTCTAGACAGTCTTGGAGGTCTGAATTCAGAGCGAACACCATTGCTGCATGAGTGAGTTCATTGCATCGAGATGGTGATAAACTAAACAATAGGAATATAGGATGATAAAATAGAAATTTCTTGCCATTTAATATAGCATCATTGTTGGTGGATCTTGATGCTGAACAGAAGAAACATGGAACAATTTTGTCAATTATGATCCATTCAACAAATTTTCTAATTCATTTCTCTCTCCCTCTTTCTAGCACTGCTCCTAATGGGTTGAAGCTCCATCCCATTTCACATGCTGAGTTTCAAGCATAGAGTCTACAGTTTATTCATTGTCTTGGTTCTTTCTGCCATCCAAGGAGGCAAAAAGCAGATCCTTCTTGCCAATGTTACCCATCAACTGCACAATTACGCGAAACCCACCACAAGACAGCAAAAGGGAAGCTTTGAGAAAACTACTCTATCGTTTTCCCATATATAAAAACTCGACTTCCATACCAAATTTATTCATTCAAAACATTTTATTTTAACTGGCTTCTTTGCTCACTACTACAACAATCCCAACATTCAGATCAAGAAGAAAATTCAGAAAAAGAAATGGCTTCTGCTTGCCATGTTCGATCCATCAGCTTGCCATCAAGGCCTCACCAGTCTACACTATACTTTGATATTCAATTGGAGAGGCTGAGATCTTTACAATCAACATCTTCATCATTTAGTTTGAGTGGTTATAAGGATTTGTACAAATCAATCGATGATTTCCTCTAACTGCAGGCAACCTGACAAGACATCTCCAATGATAACTCAATGGATAAGGCCCTCGACAGATCCCTCAGGTTGCTTGATCTTTGTGGTGACACTAGAGATATTTTCTCACAAATGAAGGAAATCCTGAATGAAGGAAGAGAGGAAGTGAATTAGTTGAAGCTTATATAGCTGTCAAGAAGCAGCTGAGCAAAGAAGTGTGCAAGTGTTTGAGAAACCTTAAGAGTTCCCAGAAGAAGACCTGCAGCAACTCCCAAGATAAAGATTCCATCATGATTAATGCTCTTAGACAGCCTGAAGAGGCATGCCTTGACACTTTCGAGTCTTTCTTGGCAACGATTGCCTGCTCTAAACCAAAGACCCAGAGATGGTCTTTGGTCTCAAAATTAGTGCGTTCGAAAAGGGTTTCCTGCAAAGAGGGAATCAACAGGATTAATGGCATAGAGAGGATGGAAGGAGAAATCATGGGTTCGAGGTCAAACAAAGACATTACTGGTGGGCAGTTGAAGAATTTGTTGAAAGGTTTGGAAGGAATTGAGTTGACTATTCAAAAAGTTAAGGAGGAATTGGGTTGTGTTTATAAGCTTTAAGTGAAAACCAGAGTTTCCATTCTTAATATCCTCAGCCATTAGTGATGTTTTCTCAGAGGTCCTTTGAAATGGACAGTACAGTAAAGTAAAGCAATTTTGTAAATGCTAGAATATAGTTAGTCTTGGGACATTTGTTTGCAGAAATCAGATGAATGAATCAAAAACATATGAACGAGTCTTGCACCATCTTCTCTTCAAGTTCAGTCAATAATTGCCACAGCCTCTCCAAACCATAACTTAATTGATCACTAACTGGCGTACATCAATTGTTAATAATGGTTATCATGGAGAGTTGTGCCGTAGTTATCACTTATGAAGCAGTAAGAAGAAAAATTTAGAACAAGCCAGCTGCAACTTGATGCTCAGACTCTTAACCATGGAAATAGAGATATGGAGGAATCCTTATATTATAAAGATTAGATGAAACCTTGGTTGTTTAAGGTGTATACTAGTACAGTTAGTGATGGCAATGGGTCGGGGCAGGGCGGGTACCTCAATACCCATGACCCGCCCCATGCTAGTACGGGTTGGTGCGGATAATACCCGCGCGGGAACGGGGCGGGGCGGGTCGACCTATTCTTACATGCTATTTGAGAAAAATACACGCACAATTTTACTTTTTATGATAAAACGAAGGGGAAAATACTTGATGAATGAATACTAGTGATGATATAATAAGTAATTGAGTCTCTTTAGTTGAAAGATCAAATCTAAATAGTTGAATAAAAGTCATAATAGGAGATCTATGAATGGATGCGGTAAAAAATTGACATAGAACGAGGTAAGAATGGGGCGGGGCAGGGCGGATCGGAAGTTGATACCCATGCCCCGCCCCACGCTAATGCGGGTCGGGTAGGGATGGAAAAAATATCTGTAACCGTGGATATCCGCCCGAATCCGACCTAATCGAGTAGGTTAAAACCCGAACCCAAAAGACTTTTAGTGGGTACGGGTAAAACCCGAACCCGAATATTTCGGGTAATGGGTGGGCATGGTTTTCTCACTATCCAACCCGAACCCGCTCGATTATACACATGCATATGTATTTTGTCTAGAAATAATCTATATTTTTCTCTAACATATTTTATATTTAGCATATAAATATAATTTTCTTATTAAATTGTGTTGTTTTAATTAATTTTCTTCATTCTAGTGAATTATTGTCGTACTTTTCGTCTTACGTAACGTGAGAATACGTGTAAATATTAACATATTGATTGGAGTTATAAAGAAAAACTATTACCCATGGATAACCGTGGATACCCGAAAGAACGGGTATGGGCATGGTTTGGATTTTCTACCCGTTTCTTATGTGGGTATGGGCATGGGTAAAACCCGAACTACTTTGGGTAGGGTAACGGATATGCACTATCCATCCCCGACCCGACCCATTGCCATCCTTAGGGTCGGGTAATACCCGTCCCATTGCGGGTCAGGTCGGGTATTACCGGGCGGGGCGGGTTCAAATTGCCATCCCTAAGTACAGTAATTTTTTTTTATATAACCTGGTTTGAAACTCTTCTCTCTTTCCCCCCACTAGATCTGGTCTGAAAACGAGAGAGGAACAAAGATCTACAAATTTACAAGGAAATATGTCAACACTGCAAACAAAAAACAAAGTCAAACAACGAAAAAATTAGGAGTGACAAGATCAGAGCCAAAATGGCCACCAAATGAGCCACTCTGAAACCATTACACACAACGAATCCAAAATAACTCCCTGCCACCAAGCCAAGATGCATAACCTCTCCCGCCGTCCCAAGTTCAAACTGAACATAATCACCGTCTCGTCCTCCATGGGCGTAGCCACATCAAAGAAACCCTGTATAAGAGTGGAAGACGTTGTATCTCCTCAAGATGAAACCGTGCAACCAACTCTTCATTCTCATCCATTCTACAAAGGTTCTTGATTGACGATTCGAGAGGTATATCTGAAAACCTTTATAGTAATTACTAATTACAATTGCCTTATACGAAAAGATAAACTTAGAGAATAGAGAGAGAGAGAGAGATCATCGATTGTAATGATTGTGAACAACTTTTTGGGGTTCTCGAGCCTGGGCTTTCCTATCAACAAGCCCAATTCGGTAAATCGGGAAGAGACACATTTGTTGTCTGTCTGAGCGATTCACATTTGGAGATCCTGATTTTCTGATCTAATGTTGTTCCATTTCAATTATACCGTGAAAAGGGGGTTTTACATATTGGGCTAGTTTGGTTCCGTTGTAGTTTTTGCAGAAGCTGCTTCTGATTTGAGTTTTTAGAAAAGTACTTAAAAAAAGCAGTTGAGTGTTTGGCGGAAAAGTATTAAAAGAGGGAGCTGCTGGCTCCTGGGGTTGGAAGCATTTCCTGAAATGTCGATCTGATATTCGGCATTTTGTTTCTGTTCAGGGGGGACTCACTCTTTGGGATGGTGAACCTATGGCTCGTTATTCTGTGAAAAGGGTGTGGGAGTCCATTAGATTACCTGATCCCCCTGTGGTCTGGTATGAACTGGTATTGAGTAAGGAAGTGATTCCTCGGCATGGTATCATTCTATGGTTAGCTATCCTGGGCAGATTGAGAACTCAGGAGAAACTGCTTGTCTGGGGAAAACCGGTTTCAGGTTTTTGTGTGTTTTGTCCGGGGGGGGGGGGGGGGGGGGGGGGGGGGGTTGAGACATGTTACCATCTTTTCTATGCTTGCCCCTATATGCAGTCGGTTGTAACTAGTTGTTTGACATCTCTGGCTCCTATAGTGGACTGAATGCATGGGAAGAGGTGGTTGGCTGGTGTGCTAGTAAGTGGAAAGGAAAGGGTTCTACAGCAGTAGCTTGTCGTGCTGTTTGGAGTCTTGCTATTAGTCTCATCTGGCGGGAGCGCTGTGCAAGATTGTATGGGGAGCGTTCTATTAAAACCCCAGGTGTGCTTTGCAGAGAAGTGGGAAGAATTTTGAATTGGCGAGCGGAGATTGACTTGGACCTTCAGAAAAGCCTTAGCATGATCAGATTTGATTGATTTTAAATTTTGACTGTATTTTTTTTTTTATTCTGTAAACCTCTGTTTTGTTTGAGAGGCACTCGTTGAGCTGCCCATGCTTTATGAAATTTTTGATTAATCATAAAAAAAAAGTATTAAAAGTGATTTTAATATAAGAGGTCATGTAAAATTAATATAAATATTTCTAATATAAAATATAAAATAAAAATTTTGAAAAATAAAAATAGTCAAAATGGATATGATTAGATTTCTTTTATATTATATAATATTATTTGTTGATTTATTTTATTTTCAAAATGAAGTAAATGAATAAAATTATATTTTCTAAAATAAAATGAAAATATGATAAAATTAATGTTATACAAAACTATTTTTCAAAAACCAAACTTTTAGAGGTGTTTGACCATGCTTTAATTTTTTTAAGCATAAATACACTTCTAAAAGTCGGGATTCTCCCTTTTGATCAGGCTTGGTGGTGTGGCTCCATTTCTAAAAGTGGTGTGGCTCGATTGATAAAAGAGAGAAGGAAACATCATGATGTAGTCATTTACTAATCGAGTCATGTTTGGAAGGAAAAGTGATTAACAGCGACTCAACACCAACTCACAAAAAGCTAAATTAGGGCATATTCTTCTCTAAATGGTCCTCTGTACTTCTGCTTGTCAAATATAATTCATGCGCGATTTAGAGGGTTTTAGTTAAAAGTAGGGGATCAATATAATTTCTTGACATCACTGACTATTTTTTTTATAGAAAGCCCTGTTAATATTATAAATTAACTTCCAGAGTCATGGGCTTTGTCAGCCGCTAACAGGCTCCTAATGGAGCTGAGTGGACATTCAGTCCAGATACAAAGCTGGTTCCACTGAGGAGATAAGTGGGCCAAAAAATGGGCTACAAAATTAGATTCTCTTGGCACGAAAGCCCACTCGACTCTTCTGCCGGATAGACTCGAATTGACCTCAGCTAAGTCTTCGATCTCTTTGCACCACATACCCAACTCTGTTCGATCTTCTCCTTCCTTATCCAGCATCTTCACCAAATTCAGGCATTCAGATTCCACGATTAGAGGGCTCCAGCCTCTTCGATTCGCCTCTCTCAGCCCAGCAATGATCGCCTTGGCCTCCGCCTCAATCGGTCTGCAATTTCCATTCTCTTTCCCAGCTACTGCTCCCAAGAAATCCCCTTCCCAATTCCTGAAAACACAGCCAACACCAACTCCAGATGGGTTCAAAAGCCCTGCATCGCTGTTCATCTTGTAAATTCCTTCTAGTGGTTTCCTCCAACCCCGGGTTTCCGCTGTTTTGCCTTCCCCTTTGGTATTGTGGTGCCCTGAGCTTGAAGGTAATCCGCAATCCAGTCAATAGATTTCTGTATAATTTCCTCCTCCTCCAGTTTCTTGTTATTAAACATGTGGTTGCATCTCTCTTTCCAGATAAACCAAAGCATCACACAAAATTTTTGTAGACTATCCTCCGATTGGGATTCAAAGACCTTGTGAAACCAGTCACGCCCCGATAGCCCTTCACCTTGGCCAAAGATACCAGAAACATCACGAGGTTGCCAGAGACGTCGAGTCCACTCACAATCCCTTAGACAATGGAGTTGGGTTTCGGGAAGTCCGCAGAGAGGGCAGTCCGATGGAGCATCTTCAATGCGCTTCTCAATGTTGGTTCCCACAGGTAATATATCTCTGCTGATCTTCCAGAGAAAATTTTAACTTTTGGTTGGACCGGGAGGTTCCAAATCTTCTTCCAGTAGGTTTTCATTCTTTGAGCGTCCACATTATTACCTTCCAACCATGGATGCTTCTTCTGCCTAAGCTCTCTATATGCTGATTTAACAGTATAGATTCCGTTTTCCACCCTAGACCAAAGAACTGAATCCTTCACTAGAGGATTTCTTAGAGGAATCTTCATAATATCTGATTGAACTTCACTTGAGAATAGAGACTGGAGCTTAGGTAAATCCCACCAACCGCTTTCTCTGTCAATAAGGGAGCCACCTTCGTGTTTGACTCAAAATCGTTGCTCCGGTCACCAGTAGTAAGCTTCTTGATGTTTGGGATCCACCAGTCCTCCCACACTTTGATGTTTTCTCCATCTCCCACTTCCATCGGAATCCATCCACAATCTCATCCTTTGCTTTGACAAGGCTCCTCCAAATGAAACTAGGATTGCTGCCAAGTTTAGCACTCAGAATCTCGGTTTTAGGAAAGTATCTCGCCTTGAGTACCCTAGCCATCAGAGAATTTGGTCGATTTAAAATGTTCCAGATTTGTTTCCCCAGCATAGCTGTATTAACTATTCTCAATTCTTTGAACCCCAAACCACCCGCTTCCTTAGGCAAACATAACTCTTCCCAATTAATCCAATGGATCCTTCTCTCATCGTGCTTCTGTCCCCACCAAAATCTGGCAATCAGCCTCTGAATCTCATGAAGAATTCCTTTTGGAATTTGAAAAACCATCACAGGATAGATAAGCTGCACTTGGGCGACAACCTTTATCAGAATCTCTTTCCCTGCAGCAAAGAGAGTGAGGCTTTTCCATTCCTTTAGTCTCTTTCTAACCCTTTCTTTCAGCTCTTCAAAAACTCCTCTCTTTGATCTACCAATCATAGTAGGCAGGCCAAGGTATTTGTTATGCTTGTCAACAACTTTGATTCCCAAAGTCCCACTGATCTCCAATTTTTTGCTCCATTTCACGTTCCTGCTAAAGGACACCTTTGACTTAGATAGGTTAATACTCTGGCCAGACTCATTCTCATAGGTTCTTAGTATCCTTTTCAACTCTTCACAGTCCGTAATGGTAGCTCTTCCATAGACTAGGTTGTCATCAGCAAATAGTAAATGTGAGATGGTGGGCACCCTATGACATATCTTGATCCCCTGAATCTTTTTTTCTTTCTCCGCTTTCTTCAGAAGGGCTGAGAATCCCTCAGCACATATAAGAAACAGGTAGGGTGACAGAGGGTCACCTTGCCTGAGGCCCCTCGAGGGCTTAATCTCTTTTGATCGATGACCATTAATCAGTATTGAGTAGGAGACACTCCTAACACACATCATCACCAATTTTATCCAATTCTCATTGAAACCAAGCTTCTGTAGCATATTTCCAAGAAATCCCACTCTACTCTGTCGTAAGCCTTGGTCATATCCAGCTTGGCAGCAAAGAAACCTTTCTTCCCTTTAATCTTTCTCTTCAAGTACTGAAAGCATTCAAAGGTAGTGATAATATTGTCACATCACTGACTATTTTTGAAGCATTAATATGAGATAGTTTAGTAGTGCTTTGCATGGTATTAGCACTTGCTTGGAATGCTCTGGTTCAGGACATGCTATTAGATTTGGGAAAAGATCACTTGTCACGTTAGGTGACAGAACACCTAATACCAGTTCATTCACGCTATTTTATACTCACTCACGCCATTTTGTGCTCATTCACGTTTTACTATGGTGATTTACGTAAGAGTGTAAGTTTTTCACGTAAATGGAAATTCATACGTTTTCCCCCTAATAATTTGTATTGGCTATATTTTATGAAATTAAATTTGGATTATCATTTAATCTTTACAAATATGTTTTTTTCACCGTTGAATCGGTTTCCTTTTTCTCATTTAAGCCAAAAACAGATAAAACGAAATTGACCCCAGCCCAAGCAAGAACGGGAGAACATCACTCTCCTATTCTCAAGAACAACCAACCAAAAACAGAGACCTACACTACATCAGCCATCTGCACCTCAAATCAACCCTACTGCCTGCAAATCACTTGTCGTAGAAACATTACAAGTACCAAGGAATCTTAAATCCTACAGAATAGCATTTCCCACCACCACTGCACTACGAGGAGCATCCCCATTAACTCGCTTACACCTTTCATTCCATATATTGGAAACATAGAAGCACCAGAGCCATCCCATCATTCTCCCCTGCGATGTCCCTCGACACCACTGCGTGCAGCGCAGTTCCTGCGAATAAGCACACTGGAAAAACAAATGTCCCCTTGATTCAGGACTAGTGTTGCATAGAACACAAGTTCCATCAACCAATGTACCCCATTTGAGTAGCTTGTCCCTCGTTACTATACTGTCCTGCAAAACCAACCAAGTTATAAAACTATGTCCAGGAATATACCCCTTCCCCCAAACTAGTTTATCCCACGATACCACAGACCACTTCTTCCTAAGAGATTCCCAAATCACTCTTATAGTAAAACACTTCATCGGAGTACCATCCCAGCAAAGAGAGGCCCCATGCCCTGAAAAATGAGACTAGACAGAAGAACGAACATTGAGTATTCGTCTCCAAGCCCACGAACTACTAGAAGAGGACCTTATTGTCCAAATGCTACCAGTTTTCACCCTATAATGCATTATCCAAGCAACCCAAATAGTCTCGCTTTGCATTAGGAGTAGCCATATCTGCCTTGTTGTATAAGCCTGATTCCATGTAAAGAGTTCCTTTAATCCCAAACCTCCTTCCTTCTGAGGTCGTGCTATTTTTTCCCAGCCAACTTTAGCTCTGCCCTCCTCACCTCCATGCCACAAAAAGTTAGTAAAATATTTTGTGCACCCTCTTAAGAACACTCTTTGGTAATAGAAAAACTTGCATCCAAAACTGTAGAACACCCATCACCACAGTGGATAGCAGCTGTAACCTTCATGCATAGCTGAGTTTTTTTCACTCTCCAGTTCTTAATCTTCTGAGTAATCCTGTCCACCAATTGATCACATTCTGCAAATGAAAGCTTGCCAGAGATAAGTGAGAGCCCCAAATATCTAACTGGGAGTTCGCCCTCTTGGAAACCAGACTTCTCCAATGCATTAGTTTTAAAATCCACATAACTACCCCCAAAATACACTTCACACTTCTTAGGATTACATTGCAATCCAGATAATTCATAAAACTCATTAAGTACACTATGGACAACAACAATAGCCCTAGCAGACCCCTAAGAGAAAATCAACAGGTCATCAGCAAAGCTTAAGTGGGTTAGACCCACTTTTTTGCACTGTAGGTGATATGGAATAAGTCCAGAAGGAGAAGCATTAAGAAGCATAGATAAACCTTCCATTGCAATAGTAAAGAGGTAGGGTGATAGGGGACCCCCCTGTCTCACCCCCCTCTTTGCACCAAAATACCCACAAAGCCCACCATTCACACATATACTAAACCTAGCTGTTTTCACACATAGTGAAATCCATTTACAGAAGGGTGCAGGGAACCCCATTATATCCAACACAAAAAACAAATATTCCCAATTTACCGAATCAAAAGCCTTCATTAAATCCACTTTAATAGCACAACGTGAAGATAACTGTTTTCTATGATAACCACTCACCATTTCCTGAGCCATGAGTATATTGTCCACAATTCTTCTACCCTCAATAAAGGCAGACTGGTTACCACTAATAACCGTAGGAAGGACTTTTTTCAACCTGTTACCTAGTAGTTTAGCAATTATTTTGTATAATATATTAATGCACGAGATTGTTCTAAAGTCTTTCAAAGCACATGCAGAGGGAAATTTAGGCAGTAATGTAATAGCAGCAGAAATAACACTACCTGGCAACCTCCCAGACTGAAAAAGTCCAATACAGCTGTAGTAACATCACCCCCATTTATTGGCCATGTTTTCCTATAAAAACCCGCTGAAAACCCATCAGGCCCTGGCGCTTTATGAGGATCCATGTGCATCACCACCCATTTAACATCATCAACAGTGAAATCAGAATTCAGAAACTGCTTCTCCTCCTCACTTAACCTCTTCTGGATAAGATTATCCAATTTCACTATGTCTGGATGCACATTCGGGTCCACCCTATCAAACATGAATTTATAGAACCTAACCGCTTCGTCAGCTATCTGATCACTTTCAAACAACTCATCACCATTTTATGTGACCAACTTCCTTATTGCTTTCTTTGCATTACGTATTTTCACAGCTTGGTGGAAGAATCCTGTACAGCGCTCACCTAGAGACAACCACTTGATCCTGGATTTCTGCTTATACATGCTCTCCTCTGCTTTCCTAAGCTCAAATAAATGAGCCTCCATGATAGCAACCTCTTGGAATACTTGTTCCCCAGGCTCATCAAACCCTTTAAGTTGTGCACTATTCAACCTCTCTTCCATTCCCTTCACTTGGCCACTCAAATCACCATAAACCTCTTTGTTAAATTGCTTCAAAAGTTTCTTTGCTTCATTAAGTTGAGCCTTCACAACCGTTATAGGGACCCCCTGCGTTTTAAATTCCCAAGCCTTCTGAATCCGAGGAAGAAACTGAGGATCCTCAGTCCAGAAGTCAAAAAATTTGAATGGTTTTGGGAGAGATTTCTGCCCTGGTTTAGTGGCCACTAGAGCACCACAATGATTAGTAAAAGCAGTTGGAAAGAACTCTACTCTACAATCAGGAAAATTATCAAACCAACTTTCATTTACCAAAACCCTATCCAGTTTCTTTGCAATCGGGTTTTCCACCTGCTTACTTGTCGATGTAAATTGAGGCCCTACCGCTCTGTGGTCAAACAGTTCCATGTTTGCTACCCAGTTCCCAAAATCAGTCATACATCCACTAGTGTCTCTAAGGTTAGATGTCTCCCCAGGTTTCAATACAGCATTGAAATCCCCCCAACTAGCCAGGGAACCCCACTAACCTTTATTTGGGACATCTCCAGATAAGTTGCCCGTCTTTCCAATTCATCATTCGAACCATACACTGCAGTAAAAAACAAAGACTCCCCAGTCACCGTTTTAGCAAGACAATGCACCAAATTCTTCTTAGGTAGCAAGATGCTAACTGTTACCACTTCTGGATCCCAGAATAACCACACTCTCCCCAACTCTGAATCCACATAATTCAAATGTTTCTTCCAATCTTGACAAAAATCACCTGTTACCTCTTCTGCTTTTACCTTCCTCACTCTCGTTTCAAGAATTGCTACTACATCTACTCTATACTTTCGAAGGACAGAAAACATGTACCTTCCTCTTAGAGGGTTTATTGAACCCTCTAACAGTCCAGAAGAGAACAATCATGGTGGGGAAGAGGGCTGATGAAGCCCTAATTTCTTCCCACCTTTCTTTGGAGCACCTTGAAGTTTAACCACCCTCTCCTCCTGCAGACCATCAAGAGCCGCAAAAGTCTGAGAAGTAGACAGAACAATGGTTGGACTCACCATAGGAGACCATCCTGTACAAATATGTTGCATTGATCATAATCTACATAATGACATCCATTTTGATATATTTCAAAGTTTAAAATTTTATTTTTCAATGGCGTGAATAATTAACAATATGCGTGAATAAACATTAGGTGGCGTGACCTAACAATATTGATTGCGTGAATAATCAGCGCTCTTACGTGAATAACGCAAATATGACGTAAATAACACAAATATGACGTGAATAACGCAAATAAAACGTGAATAACCCAAAATTAGGTATTTTGTCACTAACGTGGCAAGAGACTTCACTCATCTTGTGTTCTAATCTTGGTCACAGTCAATATAGGCAGTTAAACTTAAATAGATAGATTATATTTATGGTCGGACAGACTGTATATCAATTATGAGAGAGTGATCAGAAGCACGTTATGAAATTCATTTTTATCATCTCTCAACACCGCTCGAATAATTATTCCTCAACAAATACAATTCGGATTATCGGGATGGTATAATGGTTGTTTTAAGCTATATCATTTTACACATTCCTCCAAATGAACTCATTAGCAAGGTGTTGACCTCATCAAAATACACATCCATAGTCATAACTATCTACTTTGTGACAATAATAGTCAATTTTTGAAAAATACATAAATATAGCCGCATTTTGAAAACTATTTTGAAAAATTTAACTATTTTCGTTAAAAAATTTAACACCATCACCGACCTCGTCAATAACATGAATGTGGCGCTGATATGAATACCACCTGGACGACATATCTTCTCCAAGTAAATATATCATATATTCCTGTCTTGTCGACGGGCGATATGATGCATGGTAACAAATTAAAAAGGCTAAGCTAGCTGGCAAGAAGAAAAGTCTGCATCTGTCCACACAACGTACACTTCTGTTGTATTTTACAAATCGTGGATGAATTTACATTCAAAACTATGCCTATATTTTGAGGAAACAATTAATAATCATCCCTTGGCCTGAAAATTGGCCCTAAAGAGACCTAGCTATATAAGATACCAAATACAACACGCAGTTAGCTAGAAAAAGGTCACATAACACGATGGTAATAAAATAAAATGAAAACATAGTTAAATTACATAACAATATATACATTTAATTCATGAATTTGGTCATCACGGGCTACTTACTTAGTTTTTAACGATCCAATTCAGGGTGCAAGGTAGCATTGTTCTCCACTTGTTCTGCTTCCCACTTGGCCTTCGCCACCGCTCCATCATGTACTGGCACGTACTCCTATTGTCCAATGATCATGTACCGAAATTAATCAAATATTCAATTAGGAGGAAGAAACAAAAAAAACAGAGAAAATAGTGTTATAAAAGCAACAAATCAAATGGACTCATGCACTGACTTCAAGTTTGTGGAGTAGTTTGGCATTTGGGGCAGAGACGATGATGGACCGCTGAGATGGGTGGATGAAGCCATCGGCCACGGCCTTGTCGATGAAAGTCCGCAAGTAATCATAGTAGCCATCCACATTAAGCAAACCCACCTGTCGACGTCAGTAACCGTAAGTGATTAAAGTAATTACGATAATTAACTAGGTTTAATGGTGTAATTTAAGTACTAGGTTAGGTAGGTAGGCTTACGGGTTTGTCGTGGATTCCAAGCTGGGCCCATGTTATGACTTCTAGCAACTCTTCCAAAGTACCATACCCTCCTGCTTAATTATTATTAATTTCCAGAAACCCTTTTTCCCATATCATATATACATACCAACTTTGATATTTGCAATTCCATTAATTAATTGAGAGAGATGAGTGAAAGTAGGCATGAAACCTGGTAAGGCGATGAAACAGTCGGAATGACGAGCCATCTCAGCTTTCCTCTGGTGCATGTCTGCTACTGCTCTCACTTCCCCAATAGTTTTCCCAGTTAGCTGTACGTACTTCAATTAATTAGTTTCACGATTACTATAACTATTTGGGCTAATTATATTGCCGATATACATACAATAAAATGTAGAGAATTGATTTTAATTAAACACACACCTCCTTGCTCATCAGCATCTTGGGCATGATTCTGTCACATATATAATACAACAATCCATCGTTAAAGTCTAGCTAGAGTGCTTGTCGACTTTGAAATATAAAAAAAATTACGTACATACGTACGTACCCTAGCCTAGGACGCGTCGACCTCCACGGTGGACCTCGTGGGAGACCAAACCCATCAACCCAATGCTTCCTCCTCCGTACACAAGGTCCAACCTCCTTGACACCTTCCATGCACCACCAAGAGAAATTACATATATGTAGATGGTAAGAATTAATTAAGTTCCAAGATTTGAAACCAGAGTTTAGGTACGCTACTAATTACCAGTTGTTGGGCCAGTTCGAGAGCAGCGTCACGGACGGTAGGAATCTCGTTTCCCAGTACTGCTGCTTATAAACTCCATAAGTATACTTGTTCAGCAGCTAGCTGGATTCGGCTGCACGTATATAGATATGGCTTCTGGTTAGGTTTTTCTTTCGCGAGGCGTTTTGCTTTTCTCAGAAAGGAGGAGAAGAGGGACAGGCAAGGCATAAAAAAGAGGGGAAGTGGACGAGTGCTACTGCTCCAACTTTATAGCAGCTAGATATGTAGACAAGTAGTAGGAAGCAAACAGAGGGAGAGCTAGGGAGGGAGACAAAAATATGGACCAAGTGGATATAATTTTCGGGGCTCAGCTACCAAGTCGCCACGTGGATGGACAACTAGCGAGGAGGATTAGGAATAATCAATTATTACTATATATACTAGGTGCTAATGGCATTTGTAGTCACTGCACTATATTGTCATTTCGATAAACACATATTGTTACGGTAAGTTGCAACAATTCCTCTTATTTTCTTTACGAATGATATGGACGAGACTTGATGTTGGCACCCGTACGTAGTTAAAAGTAGCGATACACGTAGATGAAATTTATTAGAATAAAAAATATATTTAATAATGAAATTGTTAAAGGAATAAAATAGAAACTCATAAAAATAAAACAACATGGCATGCAAAATGTTTTGTTAGGAAGTTATACAGTAACATGTTCTGGTAAAGGAAGATAGTATAGGGACAAAATGGTCACTAACACGTATACTAATCAGAGCCGTCCCATGATATTCGGAGGCCCTGTTCAACAATCTAAAATGTGGCCTCAAAAATTTTTCTTGAAAATTTAATAATTTTCGAATCGCCGTCAAGATTGGCTACTAGTATCCAAACTCCTCAATTCTCTGTTTTTGTTTACGCGGAGAACTACCTTTTTCATATTTTTGGATTGACATAATTAAAAATATAGTCGAAGATTAATCATTTGAAATTTCCAATCAATATTAAGTTCCCTGCAAATGAAAAAAAAAAATTTAGAACTTAAAACAAGTTGGTTAGAAACCTGGATAGTAGGGATGGACATCGTTCAGGAGTTAATTAGAATGTGGTGTGAATAATTAATATTTAAGCTTTGGATGATTTGGGGTGGGGAAAGAGAAGAAGTAAGACGTTTAAATACTCTAATGGCTAGTAAAAATTCAATAAATGACTCTCAGTTTAGTGACTAAATCGCCTTTTTAATTAAAAAGAGGTTCAAGGTTCGATTCTCTTCCCTATCAGTTGTCATCCTTGTATATTTGATTTAACCCTTTCGTGTGTCAGTTGCCATCTTTGTACATTTAATTTTTGTGTGGGCTTTGCCAGCCCAAGGAGGCCAAGGTTGGCTCTGGTCGGGCTAATGGATTAGAGGCCCATAAAACTTGAGGCACAACAGACTTGTGGATTATGAGGCTCCAGTCAGGCTTATGGATTAGAGACCCCATAAAATTTGAGGCCCTGTACTGTGGGTCTGACCAGTATAAGGCCTGGGCCGGACCCGATACTAATCCAATTGATTATTTTAAGTTTTTCCTTTGTTCTGCTTTATCTTTTCGATGGAACGGAGAAGGAAGGAAAATTCGCCGTCGCCGACAAGGAGCGGGGAAGGGAATCCGCGTTCTCTAATTCATTAGCCAACTCGACAGACAATGAAATGCAGTTCCGGTTTCCAGGTTCAGCCTCCCTAGAGTCTCTATTTTCATCCCTGTCCTGTCTACTCTTTCTTCACACGTGCGACCTTTCTCCCGCCAATATGTTGAATTTGTAGGTCCATGCATTACGACTTACGTGCAAATCAAAATGAAGGTTAGGTGGAATAATTGCCGGCAATGGGGCGGGGAATAAGCCCTACAAACACTGGGCTCAAATTACTGTCCCATTTAGGTCCGTCTCATGAAATGGGTGAAAGCTTGACCCCGAAGATCCACTGACTCGTCCCGACCCGTCCTGTCTCTTCCCTAAGGGTCAGGACGGTTTAGTTTGTTTACAGGTTTAGATTAGGGACGGGTCATGTGTTGACACTGTAAGGGTCGTGACGGGTAGGGACAACTTAGGGACGGGTCACGTTATGATCCTGTGACCCTTAGCAACAATAAATATCTCACACCACATTGGATATTTTTGTAAAGTTTTAAAATTTTAGGTACTAACTTGTAAAAATAAAAATTTTGAGTACCAAAACGTAATTTTATCATCAAAATTTATGGACTTATTTGTAAAAAACAAAAAAATTTAGGTACTAAATTGTAAGAAAAAATAATTTTGGGTACCAAACGTAATTTGTTAAAAGGTAGTGTGTTGATTAGGGTCGACCCACTGACCCGGCCCGTCCCGACCCGTCCCAACACTTGAGGGTCAGACAGGGTCAAGAAGGAGACATGGACGAGACGGGTCAGTTATACATCTTGACCCTTCAGGGACGGTTCAGGGATGAGACAGGGACAGGGGCGAGACAAACAAATTTTCAGCCCTACAGGCACGTAGAGAGGACGTATGTAACCGATACTGAAGCATGGTGGGGTGAACACATGGGTGCGGATAAAGTGACTAAGCAAGGTCGTTAGTCACTTGATTAAGTCTCTTTTAGTCCTTAGATCTGGATACATTAATCTAACGGTTAAAAAGTAGGAAGGAATTTTTAACTGTTGACAGAGGTAATTTGGGTATTATGAAAAATTACGAAGTATGCAAACCTGATTTACAAACAGTACAAACATACAAACATATTTAAAAACAATACAAAACATACGAACTATACAAACATTACAAAGTAGACCGGCAAACAATACAAACCATAAAAAATGGAAAAGCAACCATGTTGACTTTGGAGGCTCCATCACTATATAGATGGGGCACCGTTCCAAATTCAACCAGATTGTTTTTCAGACATACAAACATTACTAACATGGTGTACAAAAATGACAAACTAGACCGACAAACCATACAAAATGGAAAAACCAGCCGGGTTGACTTTGGAGGCTCCATCTCTAGGAGTGTTCAAATGGAGTGGTTACCATGATAACAATTTTAACCAGTAGTATTTGCATGATTTGGTTTGGTTAAATTCTTTAGCTTGTTTGGTTTATGTGGTTTGGTTTGGTTTCAGACACTCCAAACCAATGAAACCAAATTAACCAGTGAAGTAATTAGCCATATCTAATATATATTTTATATACATACTTAATATTTTGCATAACCACTTAAGAGACAAACATTTTTCCGCTCATAAAAATTAAAGTTCAATATTGTTCATGTAATGTATATTTATATTTGTAGAGTGCAAACTACAACATATATGCGTCTAATTATAGATTAAATCATACATTATGTTTGATAAAAACTTGAAAGGAAGGTCTTTTACAGACTATGATAATGGTAAGCGAATCAATTCACATAAACACAATAATTCATTAACTCCATACCATTGACATATATTTTTGTTAGGGGAATACTTCTATTGACCGTACGATAATTGTATTCGTTGCATGTATGTATGTTAACGGTGAATTAAAGCTATGTGTTGATCGTTATATTTTATTCATTATATAAATTGTGAATTAATGCATTAACCGAACAAATTTCTAACCTAATGATAATGTGATGTTTTATTGGTTAATCTGGTTAACCAATTAACCAAACCGATTAAACTTTAGTTTGGTTAATTTGGTTGTTGTATTAGTTTGAACGGTTTGGTTATGATATTGTATTCCATGGTTAATATAATTTAGTCTTATTTGATTTGGTAACTACCATGGTAACCATTTGAACACCTCTATCCATCTCTACATAGAAGATTTACGTCCAAAAGTCAACTAGGTTATTTTTTATACATAAAAACATTACAAACATGGTGGACAAAAATAACAAAGCTTACAAACTTTACAAAAGAAACCGACAAATATTATAAAATAACAAAGCTTGCAAACATTACAAAAGAAACCGACAAACAATACAAAAACAATACAAAGCATACTAACTATACAAAATACTACTACTTACAATATAAATCGGTAAACTTGTATTACAAACCAATGTATACAAACTATACAAATCATAACATAAAAATATACAAACTAGAAAAACAAACATTACAAATTACAATATATACAAAATAGTCATATAACCATTACAAATATAATAGATAAAAATGATGAACTATAATGATAAATGATACAAACTGAATTGATACAAAATCACAAAATAAACTTACAAACATTACAAAATAGTCCGACAAACATAACAAAACAGATGTTGTCACAGAAAAATCTCCATTGCCGGTAAATCTCTCTCTCTCTCTCTCTCTCTCTCTCTCTCCCAGAGTGATTTTATATCGAGTTCCCAACGAAAACTTCTTCCCTACGTCCTCTGCAACTCTCCTTTCTGGGATTCCCTAATTCGCTTAACCTAGAATATAACCAGGTGAATAATGGAAAGAAGATAAAAGGGATGAATCTTGTATGAGATCTGGAATTGGTTTATAGAGAGGAGAATGCGGTGGGATTAGAAGCTTAATTGCTCGACGGAGTGGTAAAATCAAAGAGGGGAAAGGGATCCAGAGTGGTGGAGTCGGAGAAGAATAAGTAGCAGCTATGACAAAAAGCTGGTAGTGGGGAACGTGTGAAAGTGAGCTGCAATAGTATAGGAAGGTTGTTCCTTATCAGCACCCCCCGGCAAGTGAAGCCTCAGCAAGGCGTAACTTGGAGCAGAATTTGGTAAAACGAACTCGCGTGAGAGGCATAGTGAGGACGTCTGCGATATGATCTTGAGTAGGAAGGTAATGAACACGCAACTGCCCCTTACTAAATTGATCACGAACAAAGTGGAATTTGATTTCCACTACTTGGAACGATTGTGGAAGACGAGATTGTGAGCAAGATAGGTAGCCCCGAGATTATCACACCATAATACACTGCTAAGAGGGGATCGATTGACCCAATTAAGACATCAAAGACCGAAGCCAAAGGACCTCGACATCAACAGTGGCTAGTGCTCTATATTCGCATTCGGTAGATAATCGTGCCACTGATTTTTGTTTGTATGTGGACCATGAAATGAGGTTGGAACCGCAGTAGACAATGAAGCCAGTAATGGACTTTCGATCTTTTGGAAAGGATACCTAAGATGCATTAGAGTAACCATGAATATGAAGAGAGGGGGAGCGAGTTATGTGCAGACTGCGACCAGTGGTTGCGAAGGTAGCGTAGAATCCGCTTGACTGCCCCCCAATGAGGTTCTGTGGGGTAGTGCTGAAATTGAGACACATGATTCACTGCAAAAGAGATGTTAGGACGAATTAAACTCAAGTACTGAAGGCCATCGACAAGGCTCCGATAGAGACCGGATCAGAAAATGGCGGGGAGGGGTGAAGTGCACTTTGCTGAATGATGTCGATGGTGGAGGGTGTGGAAATTGAATTAGCAGCCGCCATCTTCGCCCGATTAAGGAACTCGGTGATAAACTTTCGCTGATTGAGAGTTATACCAGAAGCAGATCGATGACCCTCTATACCAAGAAAACAGGATAGAGAGCCAAGATCCCGAAGAGAGAATTTGTCGTTGAGGTAAGCCATAAGTTGCTAAATTAACAGAGAAGAATTGTCGGTGAGAACAATTTGTCGACGTAGACAAGCATGCAGAGGCGCACTGAACCAGATTTGCAGATGAAGAGGGATGGATCAGTACGAGAGACACATAACCCAAACTAAACTAGAGTTGCTGCCAGACAACCAAACCAAGTGCGAGGACCTTGGCTAAGGCCGTAAATACTCTTTCGAAGACGGCATGCATGATCTGGTTTGTCGGTATCGGCAAAACCCACTGGTTGGCGCATATAAATTGTTTCCTGTAACTCACCATGAAGAAAAGCGTTAGCAATATCAAGCTGATGCAATGGCCAACTTTGAGTGACTGCAAGCCCAAGAACAAAGTGCAGCGTAGCTGGGCGAAGAACATGGTTGTAGACAGTGGCGGAGCCAGAAATTGGCAAATGGGGGTGTCTTTTCCATATTGGAAAAAGTCAACATTAAATGGAAAAAGTTAACTATAAACGAAATAATTTAATAACATAATATAAAAGATTCGTACAATTACATAATATTAGTAATACTTACATCACCTACAATGAACCGCGATAAGATTTGATATTCTGAAAGTAGTGCAGAATGCATTACTTATGTCACTAAGGCATCGTTCAACTACTTGGTAAAAACAAAATGAAACATCCAATTAATAGGCACAACCGGCCCTTTTCTTTTACAGAGAACAAAAGAGTCGAATACTCACCAGCGGAATTCAGTGGGCGGCGCCGGAGGAGCTCCAACGAAATATTGGTCGGACTTGGGGACAAGAAGTTTGGACGAGGAAACTTGTTGCAGCGCCGCAGTGGGATTGCTTTTCAGTGGAGAGCTCTCGTCTCTCATTTCTCGCTATGACTGTCTATCAGCGGCATCAATTGGGAATAAACAAAATGCTAGGGATAGTGGCGGGACGTAAAATTCGTTTAGGTGTTGGTCTTAGAAAAGAGTAAAATAGAGTTAGAGAGGATTTATAACAAGAATGTTGTATATCTGAGATGGCAAAGTAGGATACATGTCAACGTATTGTTGGTGGTTTGAATCACAAGTTGTCTATATATACTGGGGTATTTTTTTCCAGTTGCCAAGGGGGCTGCACACAACCCCAGGTCATCAAGGGGCTCCGCCACTAGCTGTAGGTCTCGTGGAAATCAACACTCGGAATTTGTTGGAAACCACGAGCAACCAATCTAGCTTTCTCGCGTTCAATGCTTCCGTTGTCGTTGTATTTGGTGCGAAAACCCCATTTGTTGGTAAGGAGGTTACAATCCGCCGGCGAAGGAACTAAATCCCAAGTATGATTGCGAATCAAAGTTTTAAATTCGTCTGTCATGGCACATGAGTGGTGATAACGGGTTACCCTGCCGAAGCCCTCTCGAAGCGGTGAAAAATCCTTTCGGAGTGCCATTCATCAGTACTGAAAACGAACTCGATCGGAGACACTCATGAATCCACCCTCGCCACGTGGAATTAAATCCTAACTTGTCCAAAATCTCTAGGAGAAGCGGCCATTCGACTCTATCATAGGCCTTTTCCATGTCAAAAATCTGTAGCAATATCTGCCTTTCCTCCCTCCTCAGTTATCCACTCTCCTGCATCGTTACGAAGGCCCGCCACAAAATTATGTTTTCGACGAGCCCTGTTAACCGTATGAAAATACTCCAAATTCTTGTCCCCCTTTTTTTAACTAGCGGACCCTCGAATTCTGTTGCCAGTAAACTTCCTCCGCTTCCCACTGCCTATTCTGCTCAGTCTTCAGTGTCTTCACAGTCTCCCAGTCAATCGGGAGTATCAGTTTGACACGATCTATTTATGCTTGGATGGCCTTTATATTGCGGAGGGAATTAGTAGTACCCGTCCTGCTCCAATCATAGAGAAAATGACGGAGTTTCTTGAGTTTCTCCCATAGCTGATACATAGGAGTCCCTGGGATTTCCTCCTGCCAGACATAGGTAACCATAGCCTTCACTTCCGGATTGTCAGCCCAACGGGCGTCGAATCGGAATAGCGGCCGGCTGTGGCGTACGTAAGGTTTGTCGGAAAGAAGCAGGGCCCGATGGTCTGATCCTTGATCATTAAAATGTTTAACCGTGTATCAGGGAAGAGGTCAACCCAAGCCTGAGAACAAAGATCTCTATTGAGGCGCTCTCTGATGCAAGCCAACCCCATGCGCTTATTTGTCCATGTGAACTGGTCACCCTGATAACCAGGATCATGGAGGCCCAGATCATGGATAAAATCACGGAGATGGATGGCATGGGATGCATTCCACGTCAAGCTAAAGCAAACATATTCAATGTCTCTATTTCCAAGATTGTTCCTCTTAACACTAATCTAGTTGATTAACTTCATTTTGTGTTATCCAATAAATTCAACTTAATTATAACTATAAAATTATATCAACTTTTGTATAATTTAAATGAAAAATTGTTACAATATTAATAATTCCTTCTTGACTTGAAACTATCATGTCCATTAATGGTATATAAATATACCACCATAATACAAATTTATACCATAATCGTTCAAGATTGATACTATGTTGACATAGTTTTGAAACATCGTACTATGATAACGTAGCACACGATAATAATCGTGTCCTTAGAAAAATAAATATCATTTCATAGACCACACATAATATAATTTAACGCACAAAAATATTTAAATTCATATTTTAAGTAAAGGAAGTATAAATTGATAGACATAACAGGGGAATTAAGAAAAAAGTAAAAAAGAGTGACATTGTAATAAGATGATTGGAAAAATAGGAATACTAATAAAATAAAAATAAAGTATCATAATATATAGTACACTTACTTTTCTCTGTTTTGAATTTCATGCCCTCTCCTTAATTTTATATAGAGATATACTGGCATTGCTATTCGTCGCCCTAATAATTTAAATATTTATCGCCCTAAATCAAATGAAATTACATTGTTACCCTTATTGTTATAATTTTTTTTGCCGAAGTTAACAAAACCAAGAATTGACGGGTAACCCATCCGACCAGGCCCGTGATCATATAGGTTTCCTGCCGCCCCGACGCTTCGCCGACCGTTCGTCAGAAGTGCGGGTTGCCCACCCTGATCCGTCGTCACGTGTGACTTGTCTCTCTCGCATGCTCGTCAGACAGGTTAAAATCCAGGTGGCGGCGACTCTCTTCTTCCTTCTTTTGACAGAGTAGGGCGGCGACAAAGGAGGTGCATGAGAGGTGGCGACAGGTCGGACTCCTTCCTCCTCAAGCTGGGAAGCGCCGGATTCCTTCTTGTTTTGATATCCCCACCGGTGCAATGAAGGCATTGAAAGAGATCAAGTCGCCGCTCGAATGGACAGTGGTGTAGGCTTGGTGGGAGACGATCCTTGAAGCGGCGACGGACACAAAATTGTTCTGGTGTGCAGTGAAGGCATTGAATGAGATCGACGACCTCCAACCTCGGTCCGACGTCACATTCTCCACCCAAGGAGAATACAGTGTCTTAGCGAGTTTTGGCTTCTCTTCTTTCCTCAAGAGTCAGGGGCAATTTTGTGTTCATAAATGAGGGGAATGTGTTTTTTTTTTATGGGCAGGGGAATGCGATTTGTTGCTGATGAGAGGTTGAATCTACTGTTAAAATTAAGTATTCTACAGTGGGGGTGTTGTTTCATGGTTTGCTCTGTAATTGAAGTTGAGAAATTGATCGACAACACATAAATAGCAACGATAGCGAGCTTGGCGGTGGAGTCGTGGTTGGATCGGTTGCCGGCTGTTATTATTATAAGTACCATTTTGTAAATATGCCTTACTTAGGGTTATATATATATACGGTAGCCAGTGTGAGATCAGGGGTACCGCATACCTTGAGTATGAAAACGCTATCCAGATCTTGAATTGACTGATCTTTCAGAAATTATACTATACTCTAACCCTTAAAGATCAAAGTATAGGTCTTAATTCTATAAATCTTATACTCCAAGATTAATTTAATTAGAAACAATAATCGATGGTTATGATTCGTCCAAATATAGGCAAAAAAAAATGAATGCACCATCTTAGGGTTTATAGTTTATTATTTAGATAATTAGAACCTAGGGTTCGCTCATTAAGGGTTAGGGTATAGTATCATGCCCAAAAATTCTTCTAATTCAAGGTCTAGATAGCGTTTTCATACTCAAGGCCTGAGTAACGAAGCTAATAGCATTGGCTTGGAGAGTTTTGGCTCTCCCGTGGACTAGTCCTGTTGATCAGGGAAACCACGTTAAACATTGTGTCTTTGTTCTTTGCTTTGATTTGACATGGTATCAGAGCCTGTCTGATCATCGACCTTACGACGTTGGGTAGTTTTGGCGCTGAATTTGTTTTGGGTTCTTGTGGCTGTTCTATTTGGTGTTCGTCGACTGCAAAGGCTGTTGCGTGTTGGTTGAAGTCGCAACAGTTGGTTGACGTCGCGACAGTCCGCCTCGACAAGCAGGTCTGTTTGCCTCGGCGACTTAGGTTTGATGGAACGATGGACTCAGTTTGTTCGCCCCGGTAAGATGGACTCGGTCGCAATTAGGTTTGATGGAACGAATTTCCCGCTATGGGAATTTCAGTTTCGTATGTGCATAGCTGGCAAAAGCTTGCTGCCGGTTTTGAATGGCGAGATAAAGAAGCCTTACGATACCGCAACGGAGCAGCAACAACGAGAATGGGCAGCTTCCAATACCCAGATCATCACCTGGCTGTTGGGGTCTGTGGATATTCCAACGGCATTGAGTTTTCGAAGGTTTACTATTTCTCATGAGATGTGGAAACACATCTGTACCACGTACTCGCAGGCGGATCCTTCCTGTCTCTATGAGCTGGAAAGTGCAATTGGCTCCCTTTCTCAAGGAGATCAGGACGTAAGGAGCTACTACAAGCATTGTTTGCATATGTGGACGGAGTACGATTTAGTTACTGCGTCCTTGTTGACTGGGGATGCCTAGGTTGAAGTTCAGAAGGAACTCAGTAGGACACGAGTTATCCAGTTTCTTATGAAACTCAGGCCTGAGTTTGAGTCCATCCGTGCATTGTTGATTCATCGTGGAACCACTAACCTTGATGCTGTGATTGTCGAGTTATTACGAGAAGAAACGCAGCTGAAGAGTCAGTCACAGATTGATGGTCAATCTCAGGAGTCCTCCTTTGTCGTAGGACGATCGGGAGGATCTTCTCGGCCTCACTTCGGGAATCCAGCCAATGGAGAGGTAATATGTCATTTTTGTCAAGAACCAGATCATGTCCAAATCCATTGCAAGAAACGCAACTACTGTAACTACTGCAAGAAGGCTGGGCATATTGTGATGGATTGCAACACGTTGAACAAACGTGGTAAGAACTGTTTTGCTAATAGTTCAGCTGCTGGTTCCTCTACTTCGGCTGGGTCAGCTTTTGGTTGACGCCAAGGATCAGAGTACGCGGTTACTCCCAGCACCTCTAGGCCGCGTCCCACTTTTTCCAGCAGCGCTGATTCAGCTGCCTTCTCTCGTGAGTGGTTCGCAAACTTGTTCAGGAGGCATTGCAGGAAGTTCTGCCTCAAGCCCTCAATTCCTCCTTCGCTACAGGAGCGGTTACGGGTAATTCGCCACAATGGTTGCTCGATTCAGGCGCGTTTAATCATATGACTCATGCACGGTCTACTTTCGATGAGTTACGTCTTGTTTCTCAGCTGAATCTTCGGGTCGTAAATGGTGCACAGGTTCCGGTACTTGGTCGTGGGACTTCCTCCACGTCCACTGTTACACTTCCTGATACATTATATGTTCCTAGTTTACTACCTAATCTTGTCTCATTCAGGCAACTAACTTAAAATGGTTGCGATGTTACCTTTAAATCTACTAGTTGCATGGTACAGGACAAGAGGACGAGGAAGGTGATTGGGAAGGGAAGTAAACAAGGAAGAATCTTTGTTCTTGATGCGTTGCAGCAACCGCCTGGAAAAGCTTCATATGCTGTGGATGATGGAACTGTCATTGGCAAGGGCAAAGATATTTTGAGTCCGTTGTGTGAGTCCTGGTCGAACAATTCTGTGAATTTTGTTGGGTTGGATTTTTCTAAACATGCATCGGTTTGGAAATTATGGCATTGTCAGTTAGGCCATCCGAATTCTACAAGATTATTAACAATGTTTCGTCAGAATTTGCTACCTGGAAAGTTTGATTCTTCTTTTGGTTCTCGGTCTGATTGTGTGAGTTGTATTGAAGCTAAGACTACTCAACAATCTTTTTCGGCTAATGATACTGAATATGATGCTCCATTTGATCTTGTGCACACAGACCTTTGGGGTCCGTCTCATGTGACTTCTCGTATGGGGTTCAAATATTTTGCCTTATTCATTGATCATAAGACACGCTATGCCTGGGTTTTCTTTCTACGTCTTAAGTTTGAGCTGCATGGCGTGGCAAAAGAGTTTGTACAGCGAATTAAGACACAGTTTGGTAAGACGATCAAGGTTATACGTTCTGATGAAGGTGGTGAGTTCACTAAACATGGGTTGCTTGATTTCTATAAGCTCGAGGGCATTCTTTCTCAGTTTTCTTGTCCAGGCGTGTCACAGAAGAATGGTCTGGTTGAAATGAAACATAGACACGTATTGGAATTGACCCATGCCTTGTTGTTTCATTCTCATATGCCGAGTGGATATTGGGTGGAAGCCGTGCACACAGTTGTTTACCTGATAAACCGCCAGATTACGTCAGTCTTGGGTCAACTCTCCCCATATCAGGTCTTGTTCTCAAAGCAGCCAGATTATTCTTTCTTACGCGTGTTCGGGTGCACGTGCTTTGTTTTCTTACCACGGAAAGAGCGGCATAAAAACAGTAAGATGTGTGTTTTTCGGTTATAGTGACAATCACAAAGGCAATCATTGTTATGACCCGGTTGGGAAAATAATGCGTACAGCATACCATGTTATGTTTTTAGAGCAAGTCATGTACTACTCACTGGATCCTCACCATGAGGAGAATACTCCCACATTTCTGGAATTTTTGGCGCCATTGCCTAGTTTTGATGCCCCTACTGTCACGCCATTGGAGCCTCGGGGAGGGAATGCAAATCACTCATACACTGGCAGTCCTTCCTCTTCTTCGACACACAACAGTTCGTCTTCCAGTTCGGATAGCAATTCACATTCGGATCACTTGCTTTCTGCTTTCCATTCGACTTCCTCTAGTAGTTCACCGTCCGGGTCGTCTCCAAATGCATCTGGGAACTCGACCGCAGGTGGGCATAGTGAAGCAACGAGTGGGCACAGCGAAGCAACGCCTTCACCACATGTCTTGCGAAGGTCGAATCTTTCCACCCAAGGCCAGCCGCCAATACGGCTATTGGATTATGCAAGTTTTGCTACTGAACCTGTGTTTATTCTCGCTACGTATGAATAAGCAGTGGGGATTCCGCATTGGGACTTATCCATGCAAGAGGAGACAAGTGCACTAGAAGCAAACGGGACATGGAAATTGGTTTTACGGAGGCCGGAGATGTCTGTTATTGGGAACCGATGGATTTATACTATCAAAATGTATCCTGATGGAACAATTGAGAGATACAGGGCTCGGTTAGTAGCCAAGGGATTCCTTCAGGAACATGCCATTAATTATGGAGAAACCTTTGCACCAGTAGTGAAAATGCAGACGGTTCGTTACTCGCTATGACACAACTCCTAACAAAGTCCAAGTGTAACCAATGAAAGGGATTGCAGTATAGTGGCTCAAGTGATAAATATCGAATCCACGGGTCTCTAGAGTTACTATTACTCAGCTTCAGTTTATTATTTAGCAAACTAGATTAAGATGAAAGAACTAAAACTACTCTAGCAAACTATAGTTAAAGTTAATTTAATTACAGGTTGGGAACTCACTTAGGTATGATTCCCCCTAGCCACTAGCCAGATTAATGATTGATGATCTCTAACCTGTTTCAATTTCATTCACAATGCGGAGAATCCTTGACTAGACCTTGAGTCTCGACTAAAGGAACAAGGCCCTCTTGAGTCAATTGCCTAGAGGGACGTATCCTTCTCTAGAACAACCGATCAAGGCGTTCTGCACTAGACTCCCTCTATCGAAAGAGGTTCTCAATCGATACAAAGCAGTGAATCAACCCTCGACTAAGCAATCAATCCACTACTATCAATCTATGGTGCTCTATTGACCTAATCAGGTATTCCCTCTCATAGTTTCAAAGCAGAATCAATAATCTCGACTAAAGCAGAATTGAATCATGAAAACATGCATAGATTGAATATGAACTCAAGGTTATCAAGTCAAAGTACTCATACAATCATCCAATCAAACAAACATAGCTAGGGTTCCTCAAAACCTAAGTGAAGGGAAGTTACTCCATAGAGAAGAGAGAGACTGCAGTAAGAATCTTCAGATGATCAGTCTTCAAATCCGGGCTTGTTCCTCGAGCTTCCAAGGCGAAGAAATCCTCCAATTCCACTCTTAGAATGCCCTCAGATCGCCCTTTCTCTCTTTGGTTCGTCCCTTGGGTGTTAGGGATCCAAAACCCAGCTCTCCCCTTTCCTTTGGCTGAAAATCGAGTTTTAAACAGAAATTCCCGATCACGCGGCTAGGACACACGGCCGTGTGGCTTTCCCAGCTGCCCGTGTGAAGGCTCGGTGATTTCCACACGGCCACGACCCACACGGCCGTGTGGAGTTCCAGGATGCCCGTGTGGCTTGCTTAGCCTCTGTTTAATGCTTCGTTTCTCCCTCGTCCGGACTCCGAATCAGTCCCCGTTTGATCCCATACGCTCGTAGCCTCGTCCTCTTTCTTTTAATGACAAGCTTGCATGATTCTTTGTCCATAAAGTGAGGTATAAATCCATTCTTCTTCAGGTCATGCCCGAGTTTCTTCTCCCGAATCGTCAATTGATCTCTGATTGATTCGAAACTTGCGCCTATGCTTCACTTTATGTGCTAGGACCTGAAATGTGACAAAGGAACACAACCTAGCATAAAATAGGATAAAGACACAATAATTCAAGCTCAAACAATCGAGAAACAAAGGGGAAAACATGTGCAAATACCGAGTCATCAAATCCCCCACACTTAACTGTTTGCTTGTCCCCAAGCAAACCTAACTCAAACCAATGCAGCTCTCCAGACCTCTATAGCAACAAACAACCCCGATCGTCGGTAGAGGATTTCCTAGATCATATAGCAGCTTACGAGGTCAACTGGTCTTCTAAGACATCGCCTATCTCTCTCAATGCAAGTACTAGACTCAAGCTAGGAACATGAGAAGAAGTAGAAGTAAGACAGTCAGTTCATGGACAAAGGGACTCACACCATTCACAACCAAGGACTCGTTGTACCGGGGTGCTCTTTCACTTCATTTCACCGTTGGAACCCCTTTTTGCACTTTCATTTACATTTCTTTTTCTCTTTTTTTCATCATTCACTTGGCGGGGATTCCAACTGCAGTCTTTTGCACGGTCGACCCTTATTAGTCGAGCAAGAGCAATTTTTGTACATCTAGCGCTCGCCAGAGTACTTCTTTTAACTCCTTTTCCTCAACTCGTGTGGAGGGTCAATGAAATCAAGGGGGGTCGGAAGCTCTATCCGTGCCCTTAAAAACACATCCTCAAGTAGGAAAACAGTTCAACGGGTGAAAATTTTACTTGTACTAGAGACAGCTTAGCTTCACCTTGTAAGAGTACCCCACTAAGGATCACTAAAATCTCTTCCAAAACCCGATTTTGTGCAATGAATGGTGCCACACACGTTGGGTTTACCCCATGTTTGAGATTTCAATGATTTCGACATGGAGGACCAACTGCTTCCCATTTTCCATATGAGCACCCTGTTCGATACACGAGTCCATAACACAATCCAAACAGAGTCACCATTACCACATGAATTCAACGGTCTTAGCTCCACTACTTCACAAAATCAACTGGCACAACAGAGAGCTAGATAGGAAAAATCTTATACTTCAACATCCTCCATAGTGCTACACTACCTCCCTAGGTTGCACATTACTATAGAGAAGTTGATTCAAAGCATACTGCGCAAGCAATTTGCAAGGAAACACGTACTTGGAGCCCTCAAATTTAAATATCTGGACAGTGGACTAGGCTCCAAGCACACAAACAGCCAAACATTCACCCGCATACATAATCGAACACCCCCCACACTTAAGCACGACATTGTCCTCAATGGAGGAAAGATAAGGAGGGTAGAACGAAGTTACCATATCAAGGGTGAATGATGATGGACGGGTCAGGCGGTGCATTCCAGGAAGAGAGAGTAATCAGAACGCAAACACCACACAAAATCTCACAAAGGTTGAGTTATTGACTCTAAAATCAAATAACAAAACTGACTCAACCAAGGAGAAATAGAGAAAGAAATGCAAACCGACTGGTTGGGTTGCCCCCAAAAAGCGCTTCTTTCACGTCGTGAGCCAGACGATGGCTCCTAAGTTTCGGTCCACCCCAAAACCTCCTTGAAGTTGAGGTTCTCGTCAATGAGGTGGAGTCTCAAGTCACGAGCATGTGGTATGACAGGTGATGGAAGCTCGTGCACTTGATGCGGATGAAGTCTCCACCCACGAGACCTCTTCTTCTCTTCTCTCGTCTCATTGCCCCAAACCAGATATGACAGCATCGATTGACCACCATCGCGTCCACCAAGAGGGACCGATGTCGACGTGACCTTGGTATGGCAAAGAGACACTGCAAATGGATCCTTGCTAAGTAGTTCCTCGAAGTTTGGTGGAGATATCAAATGTAACTCATGGCCGGTGCAAGCCTCTTCCACCTCAACTTCGTCCTCAGCCTGGACGCCAATTGCTTCTTCAACCTCCCTTCCTTGTTCATCTGGTATCACCCCTGGGAAATGATCAAGAACTCCTCCTGCTTCACTTTCGTCATCCTCCACAACTTCTTTCTGCACCCTTTCTTTCTCTTCTTCTTCTAGCACGGATTGGAGAGCAAGTTGCCAAGCAATTTCTTTCATGAGATCTTCTTGCATCTCCTCACTCATGCTCGCCTCTTCAAAGCTCAGTTTGGGATGTGGGAAGGTGTGGTCGGCTATGATATGACATTCCTGATCATGATCATCACGGGAGCTCTCCGTGACAACTTCAGTGTGATCCACTATGTCCTTGTAGCCTTCTTCTTCCTCCTCCTCTTCTTGTATGGTAGCAGAAGGGTGATCTGGAGCAGGTTGTGCGAAAGATCGCTCAAGATCATCGGCGCTCTTCTTAAGGCTCAGGAGGATCTCCTCTGTTTCACGATAGGCCTGGACACAATGATCCATCCTGGAGCATGATCTCTCACAATCTCGAGCAAACTACTCCATGAGAAGCCTCAATTCATAGTTTGGATCTGGCTGTGGAGTGTAGCATGGCTCTGCAGAATGGCCCGTGAAGGCCGCCATGGGTAACTCCAGCGCCGATGGCCCTTCTGGTTGTGGGAGAAATTCTTCTTGATAATGAGGTTGTTCTTGATATGCCCAGGGGTCCGGTTGTTCTCCGTAGTAAGGGGGTTGGTATTGGAACCCGAATCCATAGTCTTCTCCTCCTTCATTGCTCTAGGGAGTCTCGGGGTAATACCACTCAGGTGGTGGTGGATACCCCCAATTGTTGGAGAAGCCATGAGGATCCATGATTCAGATCTGCACCAACAACAACAAAAACACCCAAGAGAAAAGCAAGGGTGGAAAAGAAAAGAAAAGAAAAACGCTAAAGTAACAAACTTTTGCCTTTCCTAATACTCTAGAAAGTCCCCGGCAACGGCGCCAAAAACTTGACTCGCTATGACACAACTCCTAATAAAGGCCAAGTGTAACCAATGAAAGGGACTGCAGTATAGTGGCTCAAGTGATAAATATCGAATCCACGGGTCTCTAGAGTTACTATTACTCAGCTTTAGTTTATTATTTAGCAAACCAGATTAAGATGAAAGAACTAAAACTACTCTAGCAAACTACAGTTAAAGTTAATCTAATTACAGGTTGGGAACTCACTTAGGTATGATTCCCCCTAGCCGCTAGCCAGATTAATGATTGATGATCTCTAACCTGTTTCACTTTCATTCACAATGCGGAGAATCCTTGACTAGACCTTGAGTCTCGACTAAAGGAACAAGGCCCTCTTGAGTCAATTGCCTAGAGGGACGTATCCTTCTCTAGAACAACCGATCAAGGCATTCTGCACTAGAATCCCTCTATCGAAAAAGGTTCTCAATCGATACAAAGTAGTGAATCAACCCTCGACTAAAGCAATCGATCCACTACTATCAATCTATGGTGCTCTATTGACCTAATCAGGTATTCGCTCTCATAGGATCAAAGCAGAATCAATAATCTCGACTAAAGCAGAATTGAATCATGAAAACATACATAGATTGAATATGAACTCAAGGTTATCAAGTCAGAGTACTCATACAATCATCCAATCAAACAAACATAGCTAGGGTTCCTCAAAACCTAAGTGAAGGGAAGTTACTCCGTAGAGAAGAGAGAGACTGCAGTAAGAATCTTCAGATGATCAGTCTTCAAGTCTGGGCTTGTTCCTCGAGCTTCCAAGGCGAAGAAATCCTCCAATTCCACTCTTAGAATGCCCTCAGATCGCCCTTTCTCTCTTTGGTTCGTCCCTTGGGTGTTTGGGATCCAAAACCCAGCTCTCCCCTTTCCTTTGGCTGAAAATCGAGTTTTAAACAGAAATTCCCGATCACGCGGCCAGGCCACACGGCCGTGTGACTTTCCCAGCTTCCCATGTGAAGGCTCGGTGATTTCCACACGGCCACGACCTACATGGCCGTGTGGAGTTCCAGGATGCTGTGTGGCTTGCTCAGCCTCTGTTTAATGCTTCGTTTCTCCCTCGTCCGGACTCCGAATCAGTCCCCGTTTGATCCCAGACGCTCGTAGTCTCATCCTCTTTCTTTTCATGACAAGATTGCATGATTCTTTGTCCATAAAGTGAGGTATAAATCCATTCTTCTTCAGGTCATGCCCGAGTTTCTTCTCCCGAATCGTCAATTGATCTTTGATTGATTCGAAACTTGCGCCTATGCTTCACTTTATGTGCTAGGACCTGAAATGTGACAAAGGAACACAACCTAGCATAAAATAGGAAAAAGAATAATTCAAGCCCAAACAATCAAGAAACAAAGAGGAAAACATGTGCAAATACCGAGTCATCAGTTCGTTGTGTATACGTAGTAGCAGTCATGCGTGGATGGCAACTTCTACAGTTTGATGTGAAGAATGCATTTATTCATGGTGATCTTAAAGAAGTTATCTATATGGAACGGCCACCGGGCTATACCAAAGGATCGTCTGATATGGTTTGTCAACTGGTTCGGTCATTTTATGGACTCAAACAAGCTCCACGAGCTTGGTTTGAGAAGTTTCATGGTACAATTGTGCAGTTGGGAATGTAACAAAGCAAAAATGACCCATCTTTTTTTATTAGAAATAAGGTGGATGGAGTGGTGGTTCTGCTCATTTATGTGGACGATATGATCGTAACAGGTAGTGATATGGCAGGGATACAGGAATTTAAAGCTTCTTTGCACAAAGCTTTTAACCTGAAAGATCTAGGTGAGGTATCATATTTTTTAGGCCTTGAAGCTCGTAGGTCTTCGCAGGGAATTTTTGTTTCCCAGAAGAAATATATTTTCGATCTCCTAGAGACAGCGAAGTATGGAGAATGTAAGTCGTGTGCAACACCCATGGAGCAAAATTTGAAGCTGCGGAGAGATAGTGGGGATACTATAGAGGATCAGTCTTTATATCGCGGCTTAGTTGGCAGTCTAATCTATCTCACGCATACCAGACCTGACATTGCCTATGCAGTACAGGTTGTGAGCCAGTATATGGGTGTAGCACGAGGACAACACTTGGATGTCGTGTATAGAATCCTACGGTATCTTAAGCACACTCAAGATGTCGGCCTTTACTTTCCCACGGGAGGTGAGGTGAAGATCGAGGAATTTGCAGATGCAGACTATGCCGGTTGTCAGGACACACGACGATCGACTTCTGGCTGGTATGTGTGAATTGGTCAGTCATTTGTCTCATGGAGGTGTAAGAAACAAGATCGAGTCTCCAAGTCGTTGACAAAAGCAGAGTACAGATCTATGTATGAGGTTAGCTCTGAGTTAATTTGGTTACACAGACTGGTGGAGGAATTGGGGGTTCAGTGCGAGCGCTCGATGGTACTGTATGGTGACAACACGAGTGCACTCCAGATAGCATTGAATCCAGTCTTACATGATCGGACAAAACATATAGAGGTTCACGTTTACTACATTAGACAGCTGGTGGCGGAAGGACGAATCAAGTTGCATCATCTAGCCACAGAAGATCAAACATATGACATCCTTACTAAGGCATTGGGATCTAGCAGACATTGGTACTTATAAGGCAAATTGGTGTTGCGTACCCAACATCAAATTGAGGGAGGGTGTTAAAATTGTAAGTACCATTTTGTAAATATGCCTTAGTTAGGGTTATGAACTCTCTCTATATATATGTAAGTGTAATCGTGTAAACCTAACTAGCGAAGCTAATATCATTGGCTTGGAGAGTTTTGGTTCTCCCGTGGACTAGTCCTATTGATCAAGGAAACCACGTTAAACATTGTGTCTTCGTTCTTTGCTTTGATTTGACACCGGCAACATACACGCATCGACAACGAGGTAGGTGGCCAGATTTTGGTTCGGGGTGGGTAATTGATCGGGGATGGATTGGTCGGAGCGGAAGAGGTGGGCAGCGGCCGGCGAAAGGCGAGGGTAGGGTTGGGGTGAGGATTTGCTTAAGTTTCGTTACAAATTAAATATAGTGATAAAAGGGTCAGTCTAGTACAATTTAGAGCGAAAGTTTTTAAAATTTAGGACGACGAATAACGATTCGGTATATTAGGGGAATTTATATGCACGATCCTCTCTGAAATCGATACTCATGTATGTTCATTTACATAACCTTTTTGGCTTTTGCATCACCATTCTTGCAGACGAAGCCATAATTTTCCATCAACATCTATGTTACTTCGGGAGTGGGCAAACATTCCCATCCACCAAACGCTTTCATACGTAGGCTAGATATATATAAACCCTAGCTATTATATAGAAGCGGTCGCCAATCGTAAATAATTAAATACCTTCTCTAGCTAGCACCACTTCAAAATGTTGGATCGTATAACCTTATTGACAAGGAAGTTGTTTCCAGATGAAGCATGTTGAGTTTTTTTTTTAATGGTACTAGACTATGTGGGCGCCATTTGTTTCTTACTAATATAAATTAGAAGAAGTAGGTATGACATGTCGATAAACACGACGCAAATATAATATACATATTAAAGGATCCTACATAGTAATTAGCGTCTTATTCTCAATACGTAAATAACACTCCACGTTTATTTGAAGATCTCTATAATGTTAAGTTAAGAGAGAAACAAAAGCATTAATATTTCATATTATCGATATTGCCGACAAATAATATACTATTGATTGTTACTCTTACCGGTTAAATTAAGTGTAGGAATATACTTTATTCCGGATAGAATGTCTTACTCTTAAGTCTTACCCTACCCTTGACAAACGAAATTCCATTCCAAAAGAAAGAAGGCGACCCTTATTGTTATTGACCTGACCTCTCTCACTCGTCTCTGAGTAGCTTTGACACAAATGGAGGGGAAAAAACAAACCGAACAAGACTTGATAATGTTATCAAACCGACTTCCCCTTGGCCCACACACACATAATATGTAATTAATTGGACTAAATGACTGTATTTAAATTCGGTGAGTTGGGCCCAATATCTTTGCCCTACCGGATGAGCCATCATACAGAGCCCAAAAGTCACGGAAGTGGGCCCAACTCGAAACATCCAGGAGCTTTCCTAACCGTCTTCCTTCCTTATCAGCTTCCTCTTCCGTCTTCAAACTCAAAGCGTGCGTGGTCAGTGATCTAATTAAGTGGGGATCTAAAGAAGCAGATCTCCTTTCCGGCACTGCATCTGCATGCATGTTTTGTCCACACAAAAAACAGAGAAACAGCGCAGCTTCAATCTACACAGTTGTACTTTTTTGTCTTGACCAGTACGTACGTACGTTTTCAACCCACCGGCAAGCTTAGCTGGAATTTCGATTAGGCTTTTTTATTTAATCGGTTTGATATCTGCAATCGATGGACCTGTAGTACCCGCACTGGATTAAACTGAAATATAGGATCTTGTTCATGGAAATTGAGACCAGCCTACTGGATGTTTTTTTTATGAATAGTATTGTTTTTTTTATGAGTGATAAGACTTTTATTAGAACACCAGCTAATCCAATAAAAAAGCCACAAACAATGAACAACAACAACGGAAAGAAGAAAAAGGAGCACCCCCAATAAAAATGAGACAAAACTAGAGGAGAGAACAAAAAGGCAACAGCTCAACCAGTAGTATAGAAACCTATCAAAAAAGCATGGTAAAGGAAACCGGATCGTACCAGCCGGTTGAACCGGTAAAATCGAAAACCATCGTCTGGCTGATACAGTAGCTGTTTTGTAGTTAAAGAAACCGGTAAAATTAAAAAAACCGTCCTATTTTGGTCTAACCGGGGGTAAGCTGATGGGAAGGACACGACGTCGTTTTGGCATTAGGAAAAAAAAAAAGTCGACCGAAGCCTCAAAACCCTAAATCATCAGGGACTAAGCGCAGTCTTGGTTTTTCGTTTACTGCTGCTAGCGACCAGGCGACCAGGACTGCGGCGATCCTCCTCTTCTCGACCGGCGAACGGCGACCAGGACCGCGACGATCCTCCTCTTCTCGACCGGCGACCAAGACAGCGGCTGCTCCGCGGTTGCTCCGCGCTTCTCTGCGGTTGTTCCACATTGCTCCGCCTCTACTCCGCCGCTGCTCCACCTAGGGCTGGGAAACGGTGCGGTCTGGTCCAGACCAGACCATATATACGGTCTATGGTCCAGACCGAGAGGCTGAAGTATAGACCACAGACTATACGGTCCGGTCCAGACCACACCTGTGCGGTCTGGTTTGGTCTAGTCTGGTCCAGATAGACCATACTCAAAGAAAAATGAATAATTTGTTTAGTCAACCACACAAAAAATTGAACCAATAACCAAGAAAAATAATTGTTATTTGCCTTAAAACATTAATCCTAACATGCATGAATAATTTTGATATCCTAAATCTTAGAAATAACAAAAATACAAAGTAAAAGCATACAAACTTGCACCATAACGTTATAAACATTAACATAATGTCATATGGAGACACGATTATCTCTACTCTCTGGTTAAATGTGGTTGTTAACGAAGGAGGGACGAGATTCTCAAAATTAAGGTTGAGATTTGGGTGTCGTTGTGTGAGTTGTGAGGGTAATCGAATGGGCTATTAACACGTATTGACAAGTCGGTTGGGTCCACGGTTTGGTCCGGTAAACCGCGGTCTAAACCAGACCAGACCAAGAGATCAAAACATAAAATAAACTAAACCATGGACCAGACCAGACCATACTTAACAGTCTACGGTCCAGACCAAACTGTGCGGTACGGTTTGGACCACGGTTTTTCTAACGGTCTGGTCTATTTTCCCAACCCTAGCTCCACCGCTACTCCGCCACGCGTCTCCCTCCCCTGCTCAAGAATAACACGGAAGCAGGTATGTTTCATAAAACTTACATTTTTTTGAATGGTTTGGTTGTTTTGTACTCGATCGTAAACATGCATTTGAACGATTATGTAGTTAATTCAGTAATGTTGTAGTATGTTGATTGTTATATTAATATGCCTATTTAGTTTATTCAGGTTTGTTATCCGGTATATTCTGGTAAACGGTATTCTGAATCTGCCTGTACGGTTTTTTAAGAAAAAAATATTTTTTAATTACAAAAACGATATTTTGCCGGTACACAACGATTGAACCATGGTAGTATCACAAAATACCCTACCACTGACAGATCCGGTATGACTTCCTGTACGGTTTCCTTTACCATGCAAAAAGAGAGGGGAAAAAGTAACAGGAAAAACTCGAACCAAAGAAGAAGACATATGTAAAGTAGAATAGTATTGTCATTTCAAGTTAATAAGAGTTTTATAGCATCACATACCTATTGTTTCAAATTACACTTAACCAAAGCACCTGTAGTCAATTTATTTTCAAGTCATAAAATTGAAGTTTCACTTCTATTCGAATGTCTCCAAAGGGATATGTAATAGAATTCAAATTCACACCTCTCGAGATTGGACAATTAATTATGAACTCCAAATATTATTGCTAATGACGTGAAAACATAGCATATATTAATTTCGAGATCTTCAAACAACAATCGATAAGAAACGACTTATCAGTTATCAATTCGATACAGATCGATCAAATTAAGACAAGACATCATTTGACACACATGGATTGGCAATTTGGCGTGCACCTTCCTCTTGCCCTCCCTTGGCGTGCATGAACATGACCTATACAATTATCATCAACCTGAAAGAAAGTCACCCCACACAGAACCAACCCAGCCCAACAGCTCTATCTTTAACCACTTCAATAATCAAAACCCCCCACACTTGTTGTCGTCGTTACTCATTAATTAAGACTCGTTACCGCATTTCGAACCTTCCTTGGGACAAACCCTTTTCCATGTATCCGTACACTAGCTAATTTATGTATTATTATTGTATACACCATTTCCCCAGATTGTCGTTTCCTCGGTACCCCCACGATTGACTTCCACACCGGATAAAGCTGCTTCCCGTTATAAAATCAACCCACTAGCTACCCTAGCCCGGTGACAGAATTGACTACCTTCCACTTCCAGCTTCTCAACGCACACTACCTGTTCGATCAAATTCCCCTAACGAGATAAAAAGTCACTGAAAACCTTTCGTCTTCTCTTCGCACATCATCTGTTCGACGATATTCCCCTCAGACTACGGTGTAAAGGGTTTCCTCCCTTCCGCTTCTTATACCATCAAAACTTCTGCTTTCCTTAACGAACACCAAGTGTTCGATAAAATTCCTCTGAGAAAAAAAAAAAGGTAAAGATTAACGAAAAAGGGGTTACCAACAAATGGCGCTCCCTAACTTCACAGCTCTCCGAGACCTGCACAACTCGGCGAACGACCTCCTCGACTCCCGGGAGCTCGGCGGCCGAAAGACCCACGAGTCCAAATGGCTGTACCAAGCCTCGGAGGCCTCCCTCCGCATGCTCGACGTGTGCGGAGTCTCGAAGGACGTTCTCTCCCTAGTGAAAGAGCACCTCCTCGACCTCCAATTCACTCTACGCGGCCGGGGATCGCCACGAAACGACGTCAAATCCAAAATCCTGGCTTACAACGACTGCAGGAAGAAGCTTCGTAAGGAGACGATGAAGTGCCTCAAGTCGCTGAGAGGGACGATGAAGGAGAGCAAGCATCATCATCAGCTGTCGGTGGATAAAGCCGACGGCGGGCGGGATCTGGCGGTGGTGGCGGAGGTGCTGGGGGAGGTGAGGGGGAGCTCTGTTTCCATCGTGGAGTCGCTGCTGAGCTTGATCTCGATCCCGTGGCTGGATGATGATCGGAGGGGTAAAATGGTGTCGTTTGTGGGTAGGATGATGATGCGGCGTCGTAAGAGGAGGGTGGGGGATTTCTGCGACGAGACGGCGCTTCAGACGGCGAACAAGAGGTTGGAGGCGGTGGAGATTGCGATTGAGGAGCTGGAGAGTGAGCTGGAGTGCATGTTCCGGCGGTTGATTCAAACCAGGGCTTCGCTTCTCAATATTCTTACTAATTAATTGGTTGCTTTGATTCATTTTCCTCGGTTCGAGTAGGATTTTCTTGTAATTAACTTCGAGCTGCGGGTCACAAAGATACAATTAGACCTTTCATTGTTAGGGGGATGATTGTTCTACTTGTGACCAAGTTAAATGTTACCGTTAGGGGGACACTAGTTAAGAAACTTTGAGATCTCAGACTTTCCATCCTATTTATTTATTCTTTACGTGAGTTTGCTTACTCTCAGTAGCAAATAAATTGAACTCGATTTTATATTTTCATAAAGTTTGAACTATATAAACGGGAAGGTAGGGATGTGTGGATCGCAACGGGTCGGTCTGGTAGCGGATAGTGCATTTCCATTATTTTATTTAGGATAAATACAATATATTAGTCACAACTATTATGAAGCGGGGAATTATAGCCACAACTATGAAAATTCAAATTATTAGCCATAACTATTATTGTGGGTCAAAATATGGCTAACTGTCCGTTACTGTTATTGAATTTTTTACGAAGAAGGTCACGTCATCGGCCACGACAGCGGCCACATCATAATGCTTTTAATTTATAACTTTAAAACATAAATGTTTAGTCAGTATTACTAACGAAATTGTTAACAGATAGTTAACGTTTGGCTAATAATTTGAATTTCCATAGTTGTGGCTATAATTCCCCGCTTCATAATAGTTGTGGCTAATATATTGTATTTACCCATTACCCACAATATTCGGGTTGAATAGTGAGAAAACCATGCACACCCATTACCCACAATATTCGGGTTCAGATTTTACCTATACCCACTAAAAGTCATTCGGGTTCGGGTGTTACCCTATCCAATTAGTCCAGATTCGGGCGGATATCCACAGTTATTAATATTTTGAAAATTTGTCGGGACACGTTGGCCATTTTAAAAAAATTAATATGAGCGCACTAAGGCCTTGCCTACATTCATTTTCTCTCCTCTATGTCATTTTAATTGTCGGGAGCGGATCAGCTCAGTAACCTTTATGGTGAGTAACCATCTGTAACTTGTCTACATCCGCATGACATCAGCATCCCTTCTCTCCTGGAAAGCCTTTTATCTTTTCCCCTTTAATCTTAAACGGACGATTTCTCTCTCGTTTTAAGTCAAAATTAAATTTTTTTCACAGATAAATCAGATTAAATGTGCTCATTAAAATGATATTCACTTTGATATATTTTTAGTATAAAAATTTGAATAATTTTTTACCAGCCATTATCATATGGTATGCTCATATTTAATACCATATGGTAAGAAAGCGTACCATGATGGTATGAACATACCAATATGGTAAGAAGGTTGAATACATGATAGTAGGAGTATACTAACTGTCATTTACGACTTTCATCATTGTTTACCACAAGTTACCACCCACATACCATAGTGGTAAAGTATGGTAATTTTTTGTCCAGTATTTTTTTCACCCGGAAATTTGTAGATCCAATAGATCATTATGAACTCGTTCTTTCTAAGCAAACGTCTTAAAAAACGACTTAAAAACGAAGAAGTTACCATATGGTTTGTAGTTGGTAAAAAAAAAGTTTCTCGAAATATATTGAAAATTGATCTCATTTTGTAGAGCACAACGAAGTCGTTCCATGTGTGCAAAAAATTTTGAAATCCGAGTTAAAACGAAAAAGATAAGAATCGATTATGAAAACTAGGAAAAATAAAATGTCTTAATTGACAACCCTTAGATATGAATTTTGTGGACCCACTTAAATCTAAAGGTCCAGATTTAGTTACTCATAGGTCAGTAACCAATGGTTACTGACCCTATCCTAAGCCTTAATTGCCCAGCTTTGCTTCCATCCCGTTGACACAAGGAAAACCTCATTATATCCTTTTTTTATTTTCATTTGCTCGCGTGACCCGTCTAACTGCTAGCTAAGATTAATATTAATTTATTTTTATTTACTTCACAAGTTAATGAAAGCATACCAGAAACATCATAATGCATTATTACAAGTCCCACAAAAGATACCTAAAGTCTTATAAAGCATAGCACAAGTTTATTCAAGTATACCACAAGTCCCACAAAACAGACCACAAATATATTCAAGCATACCACAAGTTCCACAAAACAGTCATTCAAACACCCCAAATCTTATAACCCATACAGGCCCACACAACTAATCGGCTCAAATTATTGTCTCTCTCTTTTGTCCAGGCTCTGTAATTCCCATGGTTACTAATGAAATATACATGTATATATTTATTGTTGGGGACTATGTTGTATATATGTGAAACTGTGGTGGCTTATTTATAATTGTGCACACGTCTTGTGGTTAGGATGTGGTGCATGGTTGGCTATATAACCTAGGTTTAGGGTTTATAGCCGAAGATGAATAAGAAACTTAGCAACAACAAGCTAACCACCGTGGAGTAAAGTCTCTAAGAGGCCGAACCACGTTAAATCTCGTGTCTTTGTTCGTGATCGTGCTTTCGTTGCATCTATGGACTGAAGAGGACATGTTATCTGCTGCTCTAAACAAAGGTGAGACCACTCTGCCATGGTGGCTGAACACCATCGTCTCCGTCTTATGCATTTTCGCGTTCTGACTTCGAACCTATTCGAGTTTCTCTATCGCAATGTTACAGGTATGGATGATGTGTTGGCCGAGCTATTGCGCGAAGAAATTTGTCTTCGTAGTCAAGCTCGTCTAGATCGGTCCTCGTCTACTCCTAAAAATGTCTTTGTTGTCAACCATTCCGGTAAGCCACAGTTTCATAAGTCTGTCCCACCCCATGTTGAGTGTCACTATTGCAGGGAAAATGGGCATGTTCAGATTCATTGTAAACGTTGGAACTATTGGAATTACTATAAAACCTCCTGGCATATTGTTCTTGACTGCCCTTCACTTGCACGTCGTGGAAAATCGGGTGGCAGTCGCCTGCCTGCTGCTGCTAGGGATGGCAATAGGTAGGGTCGGGTGCGGGTTTGCCCTATACCAACTCCTAACCAGCCGGGTAGAGCCTCCTAAAATATCCGACTAAATAACCACTGGGTATGAAAATGATGTAACCATACCCTACCCACCGGGTAACCATGGGTACAAATTCTAAAATATGAACTTATACACATATATGCACATACATACTGTTGTCCATTAACAGTTCTCAATACTTATAACTGTTCTAGCTTCAAAAATCCACACAAATAAAATCAGAAAACACATAATAATTGTTCTTTCTTCTACAATCCATACATACAAAAACACAATACATCATATTTGTTCTAGCTTCAACAATCCACACATAAACAAAAACAGCAAAGACAATATTAGAACCAGACTACATCAAATGCTCACTGCTTAACTTATGCTTCATGACATCCATCAAGGCATCATTAGTAGAACAATTATCCAAGGTAATCGTAGATACCTTTGTGTAAATATCCCAAGCAAGTAAAGTTTCAAGAAGAGTCTGTGGGCAAGGAAAATCGACTGCTGGGTTGGGTTAGGGCTAGGGAAATTGACCCTTTGGTTAGCGGGGCGGGTATAACAGGACGGGTATTATCGATTACCATACCCGTACCCTACCCTTTATTTTGAAACCGGGTATTATCCGTACTCGCCCCTGAACCCGTCAAAGCGGGTAATTACCCTCATTGAACGGTTACGATAAGGTAAGGTACCCATGGTTACGGGTTGAATTGACATCCCTAGCTGCTGCACAGGTGTATGGTGTTCAAATGTCCCCTGGTTTAGAGTTTTTGGCTCTCCTGCTGGCGCTACATATCACTCGGCCGCTCCACCCCTTCCGAGCTCCACTGGTGTTCTTGGGTCGGCTCCTTCCTCCTCGGCCCCCGCTGCTGCTTCGTTAACATTTGACGCATTGGAACAACTTATTCAAGCTATGCTTCACAAAGTCCTTCCAAACACTCTTCATTCTATTTTCTCGGTGAATAATGCCTCAGGTAAAATGGCTACTTGGCATTTAGATTCTTCCGCGTATAATCATATGTCCAGTTTGCACAATTGGATTCTTCATCTTCGTGCAAGTCCCTCCCTTGAATTACAGGTGGCGAATGGCACTCACCTTCCCGTTAGAGCTGTTGGCATAGTGCGACAACCCAATTTAACACTGTAGGATACTCTCTATGTTCCTGGATTAGTTCCTAATCTTCTTTACATGGGTTAGTTAGCTTATAATGGTTGTCGTGTCATATTTGATTCAAGTGGATGTCTGTGCAGGATTCGAGCACCGGGAAGACAGTGGGTAATGGATGGAAGTCTGAACAGACGTTTATCTTGGATTTCTTCAATGAGCTGCGACAACCACCGCTAGATGGGGAACAAAAGAAGTTTTTTCGTGATGAATCTAGTTTATATTCTTGTTTGAACACACCTATTGTGGATTTGGATGTTTTCTCTTTTAACCTTTAGATTGAGAATTGTGGCATTGCCATTTGGGTCATGCCAAGATGGCTTGATTACATACCATGTTTCGCAATAAATTGCTCTCTAGCAATCTTTGTCGTACCTATGTTCCTTCTTCTCCTTGTGTTAGTTGCATTGAAGCAAAAATGATCCAGATATCTCATCCTTCGAGCAAAACTGTGTATTCAGATTCATTCGAGCTGGTGCATACTAATTTGTAGGGTCCCTCTCCAGTGGCTTCTCGGCTTAGTTTCAAGTACTTCGGCCTCTTTATAGACCATGCCACTCGATGTAACTAGGTTTTCTTTCTTACATAGAAATCTGAATTATGTGGTGATGGGCCCATGTGGTTGAGCGGAATCAGGCCTGAGGCCCAAGGAGGAAGGTTAGTAGGCCCAGCCCAATAAGGGAACCAACAGGCGGGCTGTGATGTTAGGTGGGCAACTGAGTGTTGTGAATTCAAAGCTAGTCTCAAATACCTAGCGCTGGGAGATCTAGAAAGCCACCTGGACACACTGGCGCACAATAGAAACAAGGCTGATGAAAGAAGAAGATCGCCGAGCCAAAGAAAAAGATCTCAAACGTCCAGACATAAGAGGTCAAGGACGCCTAGGTGAGAACGATCTACCCAATGAGAATGCTTGCCACTAACGCTAAGGCGCACTCCTCCGTAGAGGCAACCTCGAATGAACGAAGATGACGTAGAAGTTATAGCAATAGCATGAGGGCATAAGCAGCCTCGAATAGAAGGTGATCGTCTAGCCCAATGTTTAAGCTTCCACAAAAGTGAACAGGTTGAGATAAGCTTCTCTCCCTCCGAGATGGCACCATAGGAGTGCGGGGAAAATCCGCTGGTTATCCTATTCTATTCCACCTTGAAAACATGAAGAAGAGTGTGCAAGATCTCATGAGTGTGCAAGATCTCAAAATCCGCTGGTTATCCTATTCTATTCCACCTTGTTTAAGCTTCCACGAAAACGCGCCTTATGGATTTTCACGTAGCTGAATATCCTTTGGCATACAATGCGATTCTAGGACTCGGTTTCCATTCAAATTTCTCAGCGGTCCCATCCACATGTCACCAAGTACTCAAATTTTGCCTACGGAAAACACGCAACATGCAAAGGAATGCTATCAGGCAACCATTGAAAACCTGGAGGTCGATCTAGAAAACACAAGAGGAAGTCATCCCCGTCCTGAGGCGGTTGATGAGGATGCGGACGTCGTCCTAAGAGAGGAGGAACCAGAAAGGAAAGTCAAAATATAATCACACCTCCCGGAAGAGAAGGCGTGAGATCTCCTAGCACTCCTCAAGGAGTATAAAGACCTGTTCACGTGGACCTCAGAGGACATGCCAGACATCTTAAGAGAGCTCATTGAACACCACCTATCCGTAAAAAACAAGGCAAGGCCAATACAACAGAGAAGAAGGAACGCCTCCTTAGAAAAGCAAATGGCATTGGAAACTGAAGTGAAGTGGTTGTTGAAAGCCGGTTTCATCCAGGAAGTCAGGTACCCAACCTAGCTGGCAAATCTGGTCATTATCCGTAAAGCGTTAGGACTATGTAGTATGTGCATCGATTTCACAAATCTCAATGCGACCTGGCTCAAGGACGCATATCCTCTACCAAGGATTGATCAGCTAATGAAACCGGGAATCATGAAACTTAAAGCTTCCTCGACATGTTCATTGGGTACCATTGAATCCGATTGTTCAAGGAAGACCAAGAGCAGACTGCATTCATGACACACATGGGAAATTTCTGCTACACGGTCATGTCGTTTGACTTAAAGAATGCTGGAGCAACATATCAATGAATGATAGATGCGGTTTTCAAAAACCAGTTAGGAAGAAACATGGAGGCATATGTAACTGATGTCCTTGTCAAGAACAAGAATGGGGTCGATCACTTGAAGGACCTGAGGGACACGTTCGACAGCCTAAGGAGGGAATGCCTCAGACTGAACCCGCTTAAATGCGTGTTTGGTGCTAAAGAAGGGAATTTTCTGGGTTTCATGATCACTAAAAGAGGAATCGAAGCAAACCCAATGCAAATAAAAGCTATACTCAGCTTCCAAAACTAGTGAAAGAAATCTAAATATTCAAACCGTTTAATCTGTTTAGAGCAGCAGACAAATGATCACCATTTCTTCAGATGTTAAAGAAGTCGGCATCGCGGCTCTAGTGAAGCACCGAATGTGATCGAGCTTTCTTCCAACTAACAGAACAGTTGGCCTCACCACCAGTCTTGAGCGCCCCACTCCATGGAAAGCCATTATACTTGTATTTGGTAGTCTCTGACCAAGCGGTCAGCTCTGTCTTTGTGCGAAGAACGGAAGATGGCTCAGACCATCCTGTCTATTACGTGAGCAAGGCGCTCCTCCTAGCAGAAAAGCTTTACATGTCGATTGAAAAGGCGGTTCTAGCCGTTGTCGTAATGGTAAGAAAGTAAAGGCCACATTTTCAAGAGCACCAAGTCACCGTGATCTCAAACTTGCCATTAAAGAAAATTCTCAGAGGAATGGACGTGTCAGGAAGAATGACGAAGTGGGCAGTCAAGTTGAGCGAGCATGACGTGGCATACACACCGCGTCCCTCTATCAAGAGGCAAGTGCTACTAGATTTTATAGCAGAAGGTTTTAGCTTGGAAACCACAGAGAAAAGAGGAAAGAAGGAAGTATGACACCTCTTTGTTGGCGAAGACGCAGAAAAAAGTGGAGCCGGAGCGGGAATTGTCATCGAGACGCCCAAGGGGGTCATACATGAGATCTCACAGATTTCAAGAGTTAAAAACCAAAAATGTGGCAGAGTATGAAGCACTCCTTAGTGGTCTCATAATCTTTATAGGTATGGGAGCCTCACACCTCCAAGTTTACTCTGACTCATTGTTGGTAGTCAACCGGGTGGTGGAAAATTATGAAGTCAAAGAGGAAGCGCTCGCTAAGTTATCAGGAAAGGTCAGAGGCATTCTATCTTACTTAGAAAATGGGATTTGGAGCATGTCAAGAGAGAAGACAATCATCACACAGATGCCTTATCAAAGTTAGCAACCGCAATGGATTTCGAAGGAGACCGTCAAGTGACAGTGACAAAGGAGGCTATGTCGAGTTACGACATAATGGAATAAGAGGAAGAAGGCAGTGATTGGAGGTCACCGTTAATTGATTACTTGCAGAACAACACAGTTCCCAATGATGCTATCCAAGCAAAAGCGTTGAGGAAAAAGACGACCCATTACACACTGGTGGAAGGGCAGCTGTGCATAAGATCTTTCTCATACACATATTTGAAGTGTCTGGGACCAAGCAAAGCAAAGAGGATGGTCAAGGAAATTCACCAAGGAACATGCGGCTCACATTTTGGACCAAGAGGCATGGAGAGAACCATATTGCTGCAAGGCTACTACTAGCCAACGGTAAAGAAGGATACAATGGAGACGGTTCGAGGATGCCACGAATGTTAAGTGCACACCAGCAATCAACATCTGCCTAGTGAGGAATTGAACAACATAACGAGACCATGGCCATTCGCACAGTGGGGGCTAGATCTTTTGGGACCTTTACTCACTGCTCCTCTAGGAAAGAAGAACTTGGTGGTTGATGTAGACTACTTCACGAAGTGGATAAAAGCTGAACCGCTCGACACAATCACCAGTGCCAAATTTTAGAAGTTCCTGTTCAACAACATAATGACTAGGTTTGGGACGCCTAATACCATCATCACTGATCATGGTACACAATTTGACTGCAGACCGTTCAAGAATTTCTGTTCAAGAAACCACATTATCTGCAAAATGACCTCACTCACGTTTCCCTAAACCAATAGACAGGTTGAGTCTTCAAACAAACTGATCTTGTGAGGGTTGAAGAGAAGGCTAAAGGAAGCTAAAGGAGGGCCGACCGCAGAGCTGCCACATGTACTTTGGGCACATCGCACAAATTACAAGAGAGCAAATGGAGAAACGTCGTTCGCTCTGACTTATGGCTCTGAAGCGGTCGCACCAGTGGAGATGGCCATTTCGTCCCTGAGGGTCCAAACCTACAACCAGGAAGAGAATCAAAGAATGCTTCTTCATCAATTGGACATGATTGTAACACGGCGAGGCGCATCATTAGTTAGAACCATCAAAGAGAAGTCCAAGATCGCAATGGCAAACAACAAAAAGGTGAAGCCCCGACCTCTCGAAGAAGGTTGAAACGACCTGATCTTTTTAGAAAACCAAACCATAACTCAAACCGAAAATTGGTTACTCCGGAGCAAACAAACCACTTTTTAAAATAAACAAACGGACAATGTTTAAGAATTTCAAACAAAAAGCCCCAACACTTGGGCAATAACAAATCCCAAAACACTTGACCCACAAATCTCGAACCTTGAACCTCCAGTTTATACTCATAATCATGATACATAAGACAACTAACTAAATCTAACTCTAGCTCATCGCTAAGCTCCCTGCGACCTTGCCAATGCTAGTGCGGCTTCTCGCCTCGCCCTGCCTCTTCTCGAAATCCTCCTTCGTCAACCCTTCCTCAACCTGGTGAGTGAGAAGGGGTCAGTCTCGTTGTTACTTCCTAAGGTCTTTCCCTAAGAAAACCCTTACTAAACACATTATTAAGGTTCTTGACTTAGACAAAAGTCGTTCTCGCTTTCATCCTTTATACTTTGTTATCAAACAGTCTGTAAGAGATCTCTACTCCTATCTTATCTTTAGAATTTAATTACTTATATTCTTAATCCATTGACACCAACACTAGGGACCACCGCGTTACGTCTCGTCGTCCGGTGTCCCTACCCTAGTATGACAACCGCGTTACGTCTCGTCGTCCAGTCCATGCCCGGTCAACTACTGCGTTACGTCTCGCCGTCCAGTAGTGACCCCAACATACTCGATCAACTGCTGCGTTTCGTCTCGCCATCCAGCATTGATCCGACCATCTATTACGTTCAGTAGTGGCCCAACCGCCCAGGGGTTCATCTTACCATTAATCAACTATTACCATCTCAAATCCATACATTCATACATAGCACAACGCGTGCCTCCACCCTTATAGGCGGTGGGATGCCTCACACACATATCGCGCGTTACTAAAAAAAATTAACTAATTAATAAGTTGAACGAAAAACATAAACTAAAAGACCTATGACAGAGATTTTACTCCCTTTACACTAACCTCGAAAAGATTACTCCTCGATTCCTTTGTAGAAGAAACCCCTCAGCCGGATTATCTTGGAGAAGCCTATTAATAAGAATCCATTTTCTTAGACGACTTTTCTCGATTTCAAACCCCTTTTGAATCACTAGAACATCCTCTGCTCAAAATCCAGCCCTCGAGCCTCGCTCCAAAGGTCCCTTAACCCCTTTAAAAATTTTCTAGAAATAATCCCTTCAAAACCGACCAGTTTTCCTAATTATTTTTGTCTTGGACAAATTTTTCACCTAACTTGAACCTTCTTAAAAATTATGATAATAATTTTTCTATGTCAATCATGAGCACCTATACACTGTAAAATTATAAAAACCTTAAAATACTCCCGGTAAGATTTTTATTTAAATAAAATAAACATTCGAACAATCTCTAAAAATCGAAATACATCTTCAAAATTCTCCAAATTAAATTACAGCCATCTTCTAGACCTCCCTCAATTAATAAAATTGTTAAACCTAGGAAAAAACATCCAAAGATGCTCAAAACAATTTAAAATATCCAAAATAAGTTTATGCAAATTCTCGACAGCTTTAGTGACCAACCAAAATATGTCACTAAAAGCCTGTAACGTCTGTTGCTAAAAACCCAGAATCGCACTCTCAAAAAAAATTACCAAATCGATCGATCGATCTAACTCAAAGGGATCGAGTTCCCTTACCTCTAGAACGTGCCTAGGACTAGATTGTATGGCCCGGGACTTTGATCTACTTGTTGATCGATGATCGAACCCTCAAACTTCACCGCTAATAAAATACGAATTTTGGATTAGACTATCGATGAATCGAGTTTAGAAATCGCGAAGGGGTTCGTGATCCTTACCTAGAAACACGAAAGGGATGGGATCGGGGTCGGGCACAGGTGGCGGCAGGCTCCTTCTTTTCCCCTCACGCCGGGGAAATTCGCCTTGGGCTGGGGATGAAAATTGTAGCGGCGGTGGGGTTTTCTGGGAACTTCGCCTTAGTACGTAACCGTCAATCTAACCGATAATTTATTATGGTTGAACCCAAATATAAAAATACCGGGGTGTTACAAATGTGACATGGTTTTGGAAAGGAACTTTGAGCAAAAGGAGGGTCACGGCAAGCTAGCCACCTTATGGGAAAGACCATTCCTTGTAGGAGAGAAGATAGGCTCTGTAACATACGTACTTGCCACAATGGAAGGGAAGCCAATATCAAAGACGTGGAACGATATTCAAATGAAGAAGTACTTTTTGGAGTAGACCAAAGATAAATCGCAGGGCCGCTAGGCATTTTGTACGATCACAACCTGCAGTGTATTTTATCTACAAGTTATTTCTAACTATGATAGTTCAAGCATCTCTGAGCAATATGTCTAAGAAATTCCTCTCTAGTTAAACTGCCCCCGAGCGATTTACTTTAGAAGTTCACAATTCAAACTGCACCAGAGCGATAAGTGTAAACTTGTCTTTACAATTTCAACCACCTCCGGGTGATAGGCTAAGAATTATTCACAATTCAAACTGCCCCAGAGCGATAAGCTTAAGATTGTATTTACAATTTCAACCACCTCGGGGTGATAAGCTAAGAATTATTCACAATTCAAACCGCCCCGGAGCAATAAGTTTAAAATTGTCTACAATTACAACCACCTCCGAGTGATAAACTAAAAATTGTTCGCATCTCAAACCGCCCCCCAGCGATAAGCTAAAAATTGTCTCCATAATTTCAAATGTCTCCTAGTGATGAGCTAAACGTTGTCGCAATCTGAACCGCCTCCGAGGGACAATCTCCTCCACAATTTTACATAGCAAAATCATAAACCCAATCGAAACCAATCTCGCTCGGTTAAAATAAAGTGACAAGAAAATTGTGATAAGCAGAAAAAGAGCATCATCATCAAAAACAAAAATTGTCTTAAGTTCCCTCACAAGAGCAATGAAGTTATAGCAACTGCGATAAAAGAAAAGGATCACTAGGATGAACCGCCATCAGCTGCAGGTGGCTGATCAACCTCTACTCCAGCATTTCCCGTTGAAGGGGCAGCAAGTTCGTAGTTCACGTCGTCGTTGCCCCAAAATTCCACGACGTCCTAGATCGCATGAGCGCCCAAACAACCCCGGGGTACTCACAACGAAACCAGTGACGGATAGAAGCAACAGTGTCCCTCAATAACTTCTTATACTTTGCATCATCTTCTTCCTTGAATTCGTCAGAGTCGAGGAATGTAGCCTTGGTAGCCTCATTTGTGTTGAGCAACTCGCTTCGCGGTTATCCTCCATCAATGCCATATCTCTCGTCAAATTGTACACTTCATAGCTCAAGCTTTCCTCCCGCTTGGCAAACTCCAGTGACTCTTTTCGGAAGTGATGAACATCTTCCTTTGCCTATTTCAAGTCCTCCCGCATAGCTGCCAGGTCGGTGTCCTTCTTGGCATCAGCGGCCTCTTGCTCTTTTCTCGATTCCTCTTGCAGCTTCCACTTGAATCCCTCACGTCCCTCTTTCATATGGTCTTCAAGTTGAAGTATCATGGTGTTGCGGTCGTCCAGGTCACTCTGAAGGAGGTCGTTGTGCAACACCATTTGGTTTGTCCCAAATTGAGTATGCAAGAATAGTCAAGTAAGAGGAAAGTAATCACAAAGTACTCGCATCATAGAAATCATACTTACCACAAATAAGCAACGCGTGGTTACGCCCCCAAGTGTCTGGTTGCATTGGGAGAAAACGCCACAGTCGCTACAGCTCTGTCATCTTCTGCTTTTTCTTGTTCGTATAGGCAGCAAGGGGATCTGAAGGAGTCTTGTCGACAAGGACGCCCTTCATCCTTGATTGACTTCATAAGGACCGCTTGTCAGTAAGAACCATAGTCTTCAATGACCGCTTCCCAAACCCGTGATTGGAATCCACCTCAACAAACTTGAGCTCCCATAACGACTCACAACAAGCTATGTCTGAGCAGAGGGGAGAGAGGCAGTTGCTCGAGTCTCTGCTTGATCAATAGGAAGTGAAGCAACTGCGGCCGCGGAGGCACTTGTGCCTGGCTTTGGCAGCCTTGCCGTAGAAACATACCGTCGAGTCCATACGAAAGCAACCCATAAGTAAAAGCATGAGAGAACTCCATAAACATAACCAAGGAAGAATTAACTTACCGTGAAAGCGCTAAACTAAATCCAGCGCGTTATCATACCCTTTAGGAGGAAGACAAAATTGAACAGTTGAAATTATTCATTTGAGAAGATCTTTAAAGGGTGCGAGAGAGTCAAGGTTGGCATTCCAATCCTCTTTATCGCCAACCGCGAAACCAGTCGGCGGCTCTACGTCACTAGAATACCATTTCTCAGTGGGGCGGGCAAAGAAATATTCTTTAAACCAAGGAGAATCTAACTTGGGCGTTCCATAGACAAAGCACACACGAGTCTTCCTCCTGTAGCTCGACCAGTAGTTTTCCCGACTGAGCATCATATACAAGAGGCGGAAAGCATCAAACGAAGGATCCACCTCCAGTCTTTTGCAGGCCGCGCGAAAGGTTATGGAATGAAAATAATACCAGAAGAAAGACGCTTGAGCACGAAGTTGAGATGCAGAAGAGTGAGTCAATATGGGGTCAAGTGGAAATTGAAGACCCATCCTAATATGATCCACATGGATGGGAATCCACCCCCCCCCCCCCCCCCCCCCCCCCCCCCCCCCCCCCCCAGGACAAGAACTGTATCGCCCAGTGCGAGAAGAAACCGCGTAATCTCACTCAGGAGGAAGAACATGATTCTTTAACTGAGGGAGAACTCGAGATGACCGATAAGCAGCTTCGTACGACTGTCATTGATTGAAATAATGCGAGGGTATATCTTCTCCCTCTTCATCAACTGCTTGGAAGGGTGCTACGGGCGGTCCTGCAGAATGGTAAGAGGAGAGTCGGTCGCAAAGTCATGAAACTCTGTGTGATTATTGTGTGCTTCATTAGTATCTTAAGACGAAAGTGAGATCACGGGAACGCCATGAGAAGACTCGTGGTACATCTCAGAAGAGTCGAAGTCACGCAGGTTGCCGCTAGTATCGGTTAATGCATTCCCATCTAACCCTAAAAGGCCAAAGTTAGGATCGCCTACACTCTCCCTAGGGTTGCCAAAGTTCTCGTAACCGCATACAAGGTCAATACTCTCCAAATCACATTCTATATCAGAGATACCAAAAGGTGAAAAATTTTCATGCATACCTTTAGCGACTAGTTTAACCCCGACATTAGGGTTGTTGGAGCCGCCGCCAATTTTAGAAGACGAGCGAGGAGGAGTTGTGCAAGTGGTGGAAGTCCGAGCGTTACCATAAATGGTTCCATTGGGAGCATCGCTCGATAAGTTCTTGTTCTGGCTGTAGGAGGGAGTGGTGGCCTGAGAATCGATTGCCATCGTCGCTTTTCACCTCTACCTCTTTGCTCAATTCTGAGCACGTCGTATCCCAGGAAGATAAGTGGCTTGTTTCGAGGAAAGGAGCAAATGACTTTGAACGTAAGAAAAAAAGGAAAATTTGGAGCAGCGAGCAATTTTTGCTTCAGGACAGGGAAATTTCAGAGCATAAGAGGGGGAAGACACAAGAGTGAAGAAGACGAGTAATCTGCTCGTTTAAATAGAAACGAAAAAGTAGGGTAGTGCTTATGTGACGATTTGGTGACCGAGGTAAATACCCTAGTCTACTAATACAAAAAGCGGGCAGCTGAAAAGACGGCCACAATGATCGCTTTCAGGGCTTGAAATACTAATCTCGCCACTTGGATGATGAAAGAGGGAAAATGAAGCGTCCATATTGCGGGCGGTTGAAGTCAGTAGGGACCACATCCCTTGGCTGGTCATCTTAGTTTCTCGAGCGGCTAGGGGCAAAGTATGGGGTGCGGTTAATTGAAATAAAGATCGCTCAACACGATAGAAAGAAAGTCATGGCTGCCAAAACCCAAAGAATTTGTTTCCTTAGGGGCAATTGATGGTCTCACGTGGTTAAGCGGAATCAGGCCTAAAGCCCAAGGAGGAAGGTTAGTAGGCCCAGCCCAATAAGGGAAGCAACAGGTGGGTTGTGATGTTAGGCGACCGCTCGTAGACAAGACAGGAGGACCTCCTGACATAAAAGCAGCGATGGAGACAGGAGGAGATCGACTAAGATCCACCTCGGTATATACAAGACCAAGCATTAATTACCACCGTAAGCGGTTGTGTACTAAATAGGGTAGGTTTAGGGCGCTTGACATGGCATTCAATGGCCTAAACCCATCTCTAGTTGAGTATAAATACCCCATGAGAGCATTGATAGTAAACTCAACTACTCTCTCTCTCTCTCTCTCTCTCTCTCTAAACCTAACACTTTCTCTCTTCTCTCTTTAACTTAATCTTCGGAGGGAGTCCTGGGCAACCTCCCATTAACCCTTGTTTTGCAGGATTCAGGATTGCGTTCCCTCACCAAGAATGGACGCCTAACTCGTGCTCTACATGAACTGCCTTGTACTTTCTAGGTTCAGACACGTGGTTTTGCTCTTGAGTTTATTCAGATGGTGCGGACTCAATTCGTTAAAACATTGAAGATCGTGCATTCTGATCCTGAGGGGAGTTCAATTCGAATCCGCTCCTGGAGTTTTATCGGGAAGATGGTATTATATCTCAGCAATCGTGTCTTGGCATATCCCAGCAAAATGGGTAGGTTGAAAGAAAGAATATACATGTTCTGTAACACCCTAACCCCATCGGGTACTAATTTTACCAAAATATCCTTGAAAATTATAACACTCAAAGCTTAAACTGCAATGGAAAAAATTGATAAATAAATTTCTGAAAACACACTCTTTTAGTTCAAAGCAACACCCTAACACGTGGGCAACTTAACTCAAACTTTAAAAACTCAACTTGATCTCCAGTCTATACTCATAATCATAAACCATAATAACTAACTAGCCTCAAGTGATGCTGCTTGTGTGAAACTCTGACTAGACATCCTCTGCGACGCTCGTACCGTCCTCCTCTAGCTAGCTTTAGTCAAACTGTTTCTCTCGATCTCGATGCTCTCTAACTGCTCTTATAGCTCCTTCCTCTTCAAACTGGTGAGTGAGTTGTGGTCACTCTACGCCCTTACGTTTAGCATCTTATTAATACTTGATCACTTTACTTAACTTAGTGAAAGTTGTTGTTTACTTTCACTATTAAAAATCTTAACTCTTAAAACTGTATTCTTAAAGCTCAAATCTCCACTTAAATTCTTGACTGACACGGGGATCCCTCACTAGCTTGTCAGGTTGCCAACTCATATGTATGAGAAGCCATCCAGGTTTCCTTAAACTTAAACTTACCGTGGAAGGTTCTTCTTCCACGATTCTCAAAAGCATAACTGCTGCTCATCATAAAATATCTCAAGAGCATAACTGTTGCTCATCTTAAAAGTCTCAAGAGCATAACTGTTGCCCTATCTCAAAATCTCAAATGGCAACGGACTAGCGCTAGTGACTAAAAACTCTTAAAATGATTTCACCTTCTTTAAGGTGAAGTACTTCTTAAAGAAAACGTGTTCTTCAACTTCAACTTACTTATAAATAAAGCACGCATTATAATATGTATAACTGGAAACATAAATCAAATGCAATCACATGCATCAAATAAACACACAAAGGCAAGTATAGCACATAGAGGTCAATCTCAAAAACTGAAATAACGTAAGACGTAGAATTTACCCCCTTGACACTCACCTTGCTATCGTGTCAATAGACTTGAACCAACCACCATGGAAAGGGTCGATCACCTTGAGGTCATCCCTCCTTACTTTGAAATCTCCACGCAATCTCCAATCCATGATGTGATTCCAATAACTCAAAGTTTAATTACGTGACCATCTCATCTGCCCCACCTCCTCAATACGCAAAACATATAACTCCAACCACGAGAGTGCAATAATTACCAAGCGAAAGGTTATTTTATCAAGCTGGACCGCCTCCTCTTTTGTGATACGACGAACACGCTGATTCATAATTCCTCGCCAATGCCATAAAGCTATACCACTACACCTTGCCTTCTCATCCAACTATCTCCGTTCTAAATGACGTTATAATAACCCCTCATTCCTTCCCACCATAGTTTGAAATACATATATACACCACACACTAAACCCTGGTCTTTGCATCGTCATTTATCGAACAATAACATAGAGGAAAATGAGTTTACCATATGATTTCCTCCTCCTTTCCCTATAACGCATTCTCGTTAAATTTCAGGGAGCCAAGGATTCCAGTGTCCTTCATGTATGGCACCGCCTACGGTGTCTACGACATCCGCCCAGCGACTCCTCGAGCTTCCTCTAAATATCGCATACCGCCGTCTGAGTCTGTGGGATTATACTGGTTCAAATATGGGGGAAGTATGGCGGTGGCTTGACCAAGGGTGGAGAGTGGGGGTGAGAGAGGGGGATGAGTTGGGGGAGGGGTTTGGCGGCCGCTTTGCTTTGTTTCTTTCCCGAGAGCAAGTTGCTTTCGGTGGGAAAGTAAAAGGTTGCGAGGGTTTAGCTATTGGGGTGAGGCCGAGTGTAGTAGAGTAAGGGTCTAGGGTTTAATTAGTTAGAGGGTATTTTTGGAATCTTACAATTACGAATGAATTTAATTCAAAACTCAATTAACGTCGGTAACTTCCTCTTTTTATGTCCAAATTTGACACCGCTTAAACCGGCAATTAACACTTTTAGTCCTCATTGATACTATGGTGGAACTTGACCTAATGGTATAATAGTCATTTTGACTTTTGGAAAGAGCAGGGTGTAACATGTTCTCGATTTAAATCGTTCTCTTCTTATTCACTCTCGAGTTCCCTCAAGTTTCTGGGTTGAAGCCAACCATAAGGTGATCTATTTGATAAATCAGCAAGTGACGTCGATATTGGGACTACAATCTCCTTTCTTCGGTTTGTATGGAAAACAACTTAACTACTGTTGGCTAAGGGTCTTTGGATTCACCTGCTATGTTATTCTTCCCAAGAAGGAATGTCATAAGCTAGAACCCAACGTAGCCAAGTGCCCTTTTGTAGGGTACAATGAAAGGTTTAATGGATACTTGTGTTATGATACGACATCCCGCGGATGAGAATCACCTACAACATGGTTTTTTTTATAAAATGGTCATTATCGGGAATTGAAGGAGACCACCGCAGATGCATTTGATTTTCTAAACTCCCTTCCTCTCACTACTCTCTTGGATATGTCATCTTCTTCTTCACCACCCGACAATCCTGGCTGTAATAGCGCCGAGTTACAGAATTCTTTTTCTAGTGGCTTGAATGGAACTTCTTCTTCTAGTGGCTCAAGTGGAATGGATGACGACAGTTATGCATCTCCTGGTGGTTCACAGTCTAATTCCTCATCATCACAGGCCTCGAGTCCCTTGACTTCTAGCTCTTTTTCCTCTAGGTCATCTTCATCTGGGTCATCTATAGGACCGGTTGATGATCACTTGAATTCCTGCATGTTATTGTCAGCGGTTTGCATGTATCAACAACTACCCCATCCTAAGCCAAGTTTAACCTAGGACGACATTGTCTTATAGTGGTAATCAAGGTCGTATTCTACTCGGGTCCTGGTACCCTCGCCTACTTCCCACCTTGTTGTTAATTAGGTAATCGGTTTTTGAGGTTCCGAATGGAGGATATGAGGACACACTAGTCTAGAGGTTGATCAAAGCTAAAATCATGTACTTCGGGGAACTAATCCTCCCCCTAGTTTAGGGATACTATGCATGTATAGATACTTAGGCTTATCCAATGTGGTGAGTGAGTTCTTTTCCGTGGGCCTTCATTTCAATGGACACTATCCATCGTCCACACCGAGGTTTCATCCCGAGTTCCGTCTAGGAAGGCTACCTATAACATGGGTTTGGTCGCCTCGACCACTATAGGCCCCCATTCACTCATCTAACCTAAACTCGCCAGCTGGCACATACCCTTCTAAACCTGTAACTCCTTACCCAACGTGGTAGCATAAAGTAGGGTAAGAGGGAATAATAGGGCGACTTACCCAAACGTCATCATTTAGGAAAGAGTGACATTAAAAATCAACTAGACAAACACGTTAATTCATTCAAACCCTAAAATATCCATACATACATAATAAATCCTAAAACTAGGGTTTGGGGTTTAGAACCCCTAGTACCTTAGAGGACTACTCCATAAAGGAGGGAAGAAGATACATGTTAGAAATAGAAGAATACTTGGGGTAGAAGATGCATCCTTGTTCCTAGCTCCTCCTTCTCTTCTTCTCCCTTCAGCTTCTCTCTCTTCTCTATCTCTAGAACCAAAAATTTCACCCAAAATCAGCTCACTTTAAAAGGGGGGAAGGGGTCTTCTATTTATAGGCAACTTGGCTTTGGGGAAGTTCGCGGCCTGAGGCAGGGAGATCGCGGCCGTGATCTTTAGTCACTGGGCCGTGATTTCAAAACGTTGTCTTCGAGGCCTTAAGGAAGGGGGAGATCGCGGCCTGTCTTCGCTGTCGCGATCCTTGAGTCACGACCGCGATCTTCCTCGCGGGCATTTTGCACGTTGGCCGTGATTTGATCGGGGAAAGTCTCTACTCATCCATGGCTACTTCCTCGTGAGGTTCACACCCTGGGGCTCCAAGATCGTGGTCGCGAACTCGCGATCTTTGGCTTCTGGGTCGCGATCTTCAACGAGACTTCACGACTGGAGATCCCGTCCGTGATCTTTAGCTTCTATGCCACCATCTTTGATCCTTTCCCCTTTCTACACGTGTGACCTTGTTTTGTGCCTAATTTGCACATATTGACTAATACACCCTATAATCACATCAAAATAAAATAGGAACGAAATAGGAACGTATTTGACAATGTCTAACCGCTGAAGCACATGAATTTTCACAAAACATACTATAAGATAGAGGGTAAATAACACCGATTTTAGTGTTATCAAACTCCCCCTCACTTAGGCGTTTACTTGTCCTCAAGAAAACCTACTCAAACCTAATGCAATATGATAGATGAATCAATGAGGCATGCATGCTAGTTCTTCATTGAATAGATAAGAGTATACAGGGATGAATGAATGCTACTACCTTCCTACTGTGCAAGCACAAACTCTCGTGTGAGGATCATATCTACTACCTTAGGCCGATCATTCAAAATTGACTCCAAGGGATTCTCCGACAACAAACTAATAATAGAACTATAAGTGGTGCTTTTGTTCTTTCTTTTGATGTAGGAGTTGTCATTTTTCGGTCTCCTTTTTCTCCGTTCATGCACATTGCACCGAACTCTTGCAATTTATTTTATTGAGTAATAGCATCTCTCCCTCATGACCAAGAGCAGATGAATCATAGCCTTCCCTTTCAAGGTCACATGTGGGGTAATTGATGGTCGCATTTGTCTTAGCCCGAACACCATGCCCCAGCCTGCACTCCACATTGGGTTGCCACACATGTTGAGTACAAAAGAGAGCTATGAGGTCTCATGAATAGCTAAAAGGTAACTTTGGTCCTTATCATACAATTCCGTGAGGAGGAGAGGTTTTTGGGGGATGGTAAGTAGTAAGAGATGATCGGGACGCAATAAAGCTATCTGAACCCCAAACACATCCTCGATGGGCACTCCGAGCCAAGAGAACAATCATTTTACGGTTTATCTCAATTCTTTGCCTGGTTGCAACTCACGTGAGAACCTCTTTTCTATTTTTAAGCACAAATTGAAAAAGTTCCTAGTTCACATAAAAGGGGAGAATCTCGCACACAATGCCTTCCTAAGATAGCAAACACTAGAGGAGGAAAGTAGTAAAATCCCTCACGAACTGATACTCAAACCATGCAACTATCACCTAAGATGCACAATACATCAATCAATCTAGTCAAATCAAAGCACATCAAGTAGGTAATTGCGAGGACAAGGTGTTTTGGAACCCTCAAATTTGAAAAAAAATTGGGTGTGCATTCAAGGTTCCAAAAACACTAATATTTCATCATTCATCACCACAACAAAGGCATGATCACTAGCATAGACTCCTATAAGCATTCACTAACGTCTTACATTCACAAACAAGGGAGGATACTAGCAATAAACGGTTGCACCAATCATGATAAACATTCAAACATGCACAAACACCCCCCCCCCCCCCCCCCACACACACACACACACACACTCTTGAGTAACACATTGTCCTCAATGTGGGAGTTCTTAAAGAAAATATCGTGAATATTACCATAGTTCGGGTTGTGGGTTGGTGAAGGTTCACAAGTGTAGTCTTTGTCTTCTTGGTGGTATTCACGAAGATAAAGCACATAAGATAGAGAGGAAGACGAATAGGAGTTATAGGTACGATAAATATATATAATAAGTACTACTACTACCGACAGAATATTTAATGTAAGAAAGGTAAAATGAAAATAACGCGATAATTAAACATTGTTTTAATTTAAATAAAGAAAAGATAGAACTTAGGCCCTGGATGCCTAGAACTCATTCCTACTAGGAGGGTCCTTCTTCATCGTGGGAAAGTGCAGAAGGGGTGGAGCGGTTGAATCGTGTGGATGCACGCCATGATGTGAAGTCGTGCTTCATTCTCCCTTCGTTGGTTGTGAAGGATAGCCGCTTTCCTAGCCTTAATTCTATGATATCTTGCATTGTTGCTCGGTGGGTGAACCGGTTGAAAAGTGGGAATAGATACATCTCTTCCTTCACGCACGCTCTCCTCTTGGTTTTCCTCGGTTCTCAATCCTCTTCAACCGTTTCCCTCCTAGCTTACGGAAGATGGAATATGGTTCCTCCCATGTCCAATGTATTGGTTGTTGGAAATGGCAATCCCCGCACACCCCAAATGCCATCATTGCTCATGTATAGCATCTTAAGTTTCGACTTCAAGAAATCAAAGGATATAGGAACGGTCCTACGATCCAATCGAAATTGTACAGCTCTGAAGTCGACTTGGAAATATTTGGCAAGTCGGGTGACGTACACTCCTCTGTGGAGTGCGACAAGTCGGCGATCCATCTTGTAACGCTTGAAAATAGATAAGATTGATAGACCGAGATTGAGAGATTGTGGGAGGCACATGCTATGAAATAGGGTGATGTCTCAGGCGATGAGATTTCCCTTACACCGGTTCTTTCCTCCCACAAACCTAGCAATCACGTGGTGGATGAGCTGCCACTCCGGTTGCACCTCACTGGCTTTTGATAGTCTCACTTCCTATTGTTGGCTCTCGGGTTTCTTGACTTCAGACTCATAGAAGGCCTTGAAACAAGGGAAGTCGGATTCCTTTGCCAAGGTGGCGAAATCATTAGGTGAATCAATGAAGCCCACCGCGTAGATGTCCATTTCTCTAGTGAACTCCCAGATTGACATGTGACGGTTCTCTCCTTCGAGTTGAAACTGAATGTTATCCTCAAGGTCGCGGCACCCCTCATGACTCGAATAGTGAGCGTACTAATAAACTCAATAACAAGCACCCGATATATGTGTTCTTGAATAGAGAGCAACTTGAGCCATTCTAATTTCTGTTCTATAGAGTGGATTGCATCTTCAATTCCAAGTTGGGCGAAAAGAATCCAATTGAGACAAGTACTTTCGCCTAAGGGTAGCCCTTGAATGCGACTAAAGACTTGGCAAAAGAGGGAAATTGGATAGAGAGATATCTCTAAAATAGTAAGAAGGATATCCCCAAATTTATGTAGGAACAATCAATGACTAACACCCCATGCAATGAAATTGATGTTTAATCCAAAGTATTGCAAATAATGAACTCTATGTCGTTGGAGACTTTTCACAAACACTTGGTGGGTGGTAGTTGAAGATGACATAAATGCATGGGCATAACCCACCAAGGCATTAAAAGTGACATAGAGGATTCATTAAAGAAAAGAAAAACAATCTCATGTCGTCAAGATGTCATTCCAAGTAGAAAATGAGCATTAAAGATTCTAAGCAATCAACACATTTTGGGTCAGATAAGGCAATTAAATAAAACCAAACAAGGAAAAGTGTACCTTATCTTGCTAGGGGACATGGTGGGAATTCAAAATCAAAAGTAAACCCTTCTCAAAAGTTGTTGGAAGATGAGATTAAAGAAGGTGGGTTCAAAGAGTCAAGAGTTGGAGAGTAATGGCATATAGATCTAGAAAATGGTAAAAAAAGTGAATGCACCTAGATCTAAAGAGGCTGGGCACCCAAAATTACGACCGTGATCTTTGCCCTGTCAACCGCAATCTTTGCCCTGTTCAGGACAACTCATTTTCTCCACTTCTCTTAGTTCAAGCATTCATCCAAACATTCAATCAAGCTTCCAAAAGAAGGCTAAGTCTTATCAATCAATCTCAATGCATCTCTAATGCTCTAACTAAGCTTCTATTTAATTAAAAAGAAAATGAAAGGGAAAATATATGCAAACCAAAGTGTTGGGTTGCCTCTCAACAAACGCATATTTAAAAGTCTTTTCGCCGGACTTGACTCCTTAAGATCAAATGGAGAGTCCTCCATTCTTCACCGATGACCATTCGTAGAAGTCATACTTGTGGTGGAGTTGATAGACCAATAATTACACATATTTTTACCCCTATTCTTGAGCCGTTTGAGAGGTTGACTCTCGTGTTTAAGCCGATTTCACACGAGGTTGTGTGTTTATGTCATATTTCAGGACCCGGCGTTGGAATCGAGGCGAGGAAACGAGTTTTGGGGTCGCAAGGAGCGAAGTTGGGTTGAAGTGTGCTGCAGGAGGAAAATACCAGGTCGGGGGCTCAAATACTCGACCGGGTATTTATTATTTTGGCACCTGTGAGAAACAGAGGGGGGCCAGGGCGTGAAGCTTAAATCCCCGGTCGGGGATTATTGGAGCAGACCGGGGATTTTCCCCTGGCACGAAACGCGCGTTTTAATAATACCCGGTCGAGACTCAAAATACCCGACCGGGTATTTCGACCGGATATCGCGACAGGCAGCTGTTTTAAAGGAAAAGAAGGCCAAAGATCAAGGGGATTCGATTTTAGAGAGACAGAGCGATTCCTAGAGAGAGAAAGCGGCGAACAAGAGTCTCCAAGTGCCCTAGCTTGATCTTCATCACCATTGGAGCTTGGCTTGAGCTTGGAGAAGTGCCGATCAACGTCCAGGAGCAGGAATCCATCCTTCACAGTATGAATTCCGCGTCTGATTCTGCTTTTGCTTCTTTCTCCATGGAGTAGTTCTCCCATTCATCTGGGTATGGAGAACCCTAGATTTGTATGTTAGGTTTGATTGTATGAACCCAAGTACTGATTCTATGATTTGATTATATTCAATTGAGGTTTGAATGATTGAATGGCATGAATCCTGATCAAATTCCTGTTGTTTCTGCTTTAACCTAGAATGAGAATATCTGCCTAGGTTGATAGAGCATCCTTGATTGAAGGTAGGGAGTTGGTGACTTTAGTCGAGGAGCCACTCACTATTCTGTACCGAATTCACTTCGGTAGTGGAGGTTTTGTTCGTTAAGGCCTCAATCTGTTTACTCCGGTGGAGGTTAGTCGCCCGCTAGAGACTCAGATTGAGAGGGTCTGAAGACCTTTAGTCGAGACTTCGGGCTGTTTAAGAACCTTCCGCAGTATAACTATCATAGAAACTGAACTTGGTAATTGCAATCCGACTTAACTGCAGTCTAGGGGGAACCATATCCGGGTGACCTCTCTTAACCTGAATACAACCGTTTAGTTGCTTTGTTTGTTTGTTAGTTTAGACTTGCATTAAAGTTACATTGCTAGATAACAAGAATTCACCGAGTAGTCATCAAATCTAGGACCCGGGTTGACATTTAAACCCAAACCCGCTATACTACACTTTAAGGAGTGGTTTCACTTGGCCAATTCCTAGAGTGACAGTAGAAGTGAGTCAGGAGTCCAAGGTGAAGACCATGGAGTCTCTCGGATGCCTCGTCCAGTGCTTGAAATAGAAAGGATCCCTTTGATTTGCAAGATGGTGAGGGTGAGGCTCCTTGATAGAAATGTCATTATCCGTGAATGGCTTGTAGCATTCCCCGAACTCTTCATTTTTAAGAATAGGAGCTAAATCGCCTTTAACAAATTGGTTTCCTTTCTTAGGATGTCTCTTTTCAAAGATAAACCTTCAGAGCTTTCTTCCATGATCACCGAAGAGATGAGAAACCTTGAACAACTCTTGGGTTTGCATTTTGCAAGAAGATTTCTCTTTGCCCGATTTCTTCATATTTTTGCAAAAATCATTCCCTCTTTCAAATTGATAATCATGGGGGTCAACATGGGAGACCATATTGAACCATTCAATCTTGGGACTTGAAGGCGGTGTGGTAGGAGGTGTAACCGGCTCACAATCCTTCTTGACATCGTCCCATTTGTAATACTTGTGGAAATTTGGGATTAGAGTAATCTTGTAGCTTATCTCCCCTTCACCAAACCTTAATGTGATCTTGATTCCACTTACATCAATGATATTCCGTGCCATAGCTAGAAATGGTCGGCCTAGAATAATCGATGCTTCATACCCCTCCGTGTCTAGAACCACGAAGTCCACTGGATAGACAAAATGAGCACACTTTACCAAGATATTCTCTATGATTCCTCTTGGCTTGACAACAGACCTATTGGCCAACTCAATCCGCATTTTAGTAGGAGTGAGTGGTCCAAGGTTCAAATCATTGTATATCCGTGTAGGCATGATGTTGATGCTAGACCCCAAGTCGGCCAACGGGTTCCAAAATATTTTATCTACAAAAGTGCATGGAATAGTGAAGATTACCGGATATCTTAACTTGGGAGGGAATCCTCCATACCCAATGGATGCTGAAGCAACTTCACTAACGGATACCATAGCTACCTCCTCCATTTTCCTCTTTCCCGACAAAATTTCCTTCAAGAACTTTGTATATTTAGGGATCTTCAATACCATGTCTATGAAAGGAACGGTTACCTTTAATTGCTTCAATGTGTCCTTCCATGGAGCACATTCATTATAAAGATCACTTTCAAATAACCTTCTAGGATAAGGAGCTTTTGATGTTGGCTCGGGTTCATGAGTCTTTTTAGATTTTTCCCTCATCCTCGACATTGAATTTAATGGCGGTTGTAATTCCTCCCGGGCTACTTCTTCTTGAACAACTTATTCATGAACTTCTCTTACCGGGATCCTTGGATTTGAAATATGAATCTCCTTCAACGGTCGGCCACTCCTTAGAGTTACCACATGGCATCCTTCTTTTGGGTTCGGCTCGGTATTGCCTGGTTGAGTTCCTTGAGGTTTCAATGAGATAGTTTGAGCCAATGAACTTAGTTGAGCTTCAAGATTTTGAAGTGAAGCTTGTTGATTCCTTTGACCCACTTCCAAACTCGAGAATTTGGTTGAGGTATTCTCTATGAACTTGTCAAAAGCTTCAAACTTCTTATTGGAATGTGTGACAAATTGGCCTAGCAGATCTTCAAGTTTAGCAAGTCGACCATCGGAGGGTCAGCTTTGTTCTTGAAACACTCCTTGGTATGTAGGTTAACTCGGCCTTTGGTAAGAATTTTGCATTGGAGCTTGAGATTGAAACCCCGGAGGGTTCCTATCCATTGCAGAATACCAAAGAAAGTTCGGGTGATTCCTCCATCCCGGATTATACGTCGAGCTATAAGGGTTGTTTCCTCGAGATTGACCTCCAACAAAGTTGACTTGCTCGAATTGTATAGAAGCTTCAATCATAGACTTGCATTCTTCCATATTATGACTCCAGTCACCGCATCAATCATCCTTCATAAGTTGCTTCCCATTGCCCTTAATTGATGATGCAACTTGATCGATTTTCTTGGAAAGTTCTTGGATATGGGTCGATAGAGACGATGGATCTTCATTCTTCAATAAACTTCCCTTTGATATGCTCTTGCCTCTTCTTCCGTCACCCCAATCGTAGCTATTAAGGGCCATCTCTTTGATTAATTGTTGAAATTCTCTAACTTCTTTGTTCCGAATGGCACCTACACTAGCCCCATCAATGAGGCTCCGTGATTCCTTTGTTAACCCACTATAGAAGCTTTTGACTTATAGCCAATCAGCTACGCCATGGTGAGGACACTTGAGTAGGAGAGACGTAAATCTTTCTCATGCTTCAAACAATGGTTCATTCTCCGCTGGACGAAACATAGTAATCTCACTTCTCATCAAAGTTGTCTTAGAAGGTGGAATGTACCTTGCAAAGAACTTGTTGCATAGATCATTCCATGAGGTGATTGAGTGATGTGGTTGATTATTCAACCACTTCTTTGTCGCTCCGTTCAAGGTAAATGGTAATAACCTTAGTCAGATAGCCTCTTGAGGAACCCCATTCGCCTTGATTCCATCTGTCAACTCGTAAAATGACTTGACATGCGCATGTGCATCTTCACTCATCATCCCGTTGAATTGATCCTCACTTTGAAGCATCGATATTGTGCCTGGCTTGATCTCATAATCATTTTTGGGTAACGTCAGATGAAGAATAGGTGATTGAACATTGCCCACGCTTGCCCTAGAGTAAGTACCCATTGTTCTTGGCCTAGGTGGTACTTGAGCTTGATGTTTCGCCATTGGTGGAGGTTGAGGTCTTGTAACTCTTTTTAGATTCTGAAGGGCTCTCTCGATTTCAGAATCGAGAGGTAATACTTCCCAGGAGTCCCTTCTTTGCATACAAGGATGCTACAAAACACAACCTCAACAACCCGTGACATACAAAAGTGGCAAATAACAATACAAACAAAGACACAAATATGAAAACAGAATACGAAAGGAAAGCACAAAAACAAAACAAAACAAACCAGCAACACAAACACAACACAAAACAAACCACTAAAGCAAGGAAAAAACTAAATAACAACTTAATGATTTTCTACTAGTTACCAAGGATCCCCGTCAATGGCGCCAAAAAGCTTGATCACTTGAATCCGTGCATATTATTGTCAGTGGTTTGCACGTATCAACAACCATCCCATCCTAAGCCAAGTTCAACCTAGGACGGCATTGTCGTATAGTGGTAATCAAAGTCGTATTCTACTCGGGTCCTAGTACCCTAGCCTACTTCCCAACTTGTTGTTAATTAGAAAAAAAAATTTTGAGGTTCTGAGTGGAGGATATGAGGAAACATTAGTCTAGAGGTTGATGAAAGCTAAAATCAGGTACTTCGGGGAACTAATCCTCCCCCTAGTTTAGGGATACTACTTATGGTTGTCGAATGTGGTGAGTGAGATCTTTTCCGTGGGCCTTCGTTGTTATCCACACGCCTCCGAGTATGCCTCCCCTTAACCCATGTTTCAGTCACCTCGATCTAGGCTATCGTATTTGGGCTTTAAGCTTATGGCTCATTTTAATGGACACAATCCACCGTCCACACCGAGGTTTCATCCCGGGTTCCATCTACGAAGGCTACCTATAGAAGGGGTTCGGTCCCCTCGACCACTATAAGCCCCCATTCACTCATCTAACCTAAACTTGCTAGATGGTGCATACCCATCTCCTTAGAACTCCTTACCCAGCGCAGAAGCATAAAGTAGGCTAAGAGGGGAGATTACGGTGACTTACCCAAGCGTCATCATTTAGGAAAGAGTGGCATTAAAAATCAACTAGACAAACACATTCATTCAAACCCTAGAATATCCATACATACATAATAAATCCTAAAATTAGGGTTTGGGGTTAAGAACCCCTAGTATCTTTGAGGAATACTCCATAAAGGAGGGAAGAAGATACATGGTAAAAATAGAAGAAGACTTGGGGTAGAAGATGCATCCTTGCTCCTAGCTCCTCCTTCTTGTCATTCTCTTTTTCTCTCTTCAACTTCTCTCTCTCTTTAGAACGAGAAATTTCACCAAAAATCAGCTCACTTGGAAAGGGGAATGGGGTCTTCTATTTATAGGCAACTTGGCTTCGGGGAAGTTCGCGGCCTGAGGTAGGGAGATCGCGGCTGTGATCTTTGGTCACTAGGTCGTGATCTCAAAACATTGTTGTCGAGGCCTTAAGGACGGGGGAGATCGCGTCCTGACTTCGCTGTCGCGATCCTTGAGTCACGACCATGACCTTCCTCGCGAACATTTTGCACGTTGGTTGTGATTTGACTCGAGAAAGTCTCTGCTCATCCATGGCTCCTTCCTCGCGAAGTTCATGCCCTAGGGCTCCAAGATCGCGATCTCGATCTTTGGCTTCTGGGCCGCGATCTTCAGCGAGACTTCACGACTGGAGATCCTGGTCGTGTTTTTTGGCTTCTTGACACGCTAAAACACAACACCAAACTGCGACCAAGTGTAATTGCATAATGGAAATGCATAATAGTGATTAAGTTTAATTTATCAACCCGGGGCCTAGAACTACTCCCTACTCCGTGAAATACTATTATCTAGCGGGACTAAGTGAGTGTAGGTGAATTCAAACTAAACAGAAAGAAGCAGTAAATTGTTCGGTTTTCTAAAGCAAGAGAAGAGTCACCCGGGAATGAGTCCCCCTAGCTCCTTAGTTAGGTTCAAGTTGTAATTTTCTTTGGTTGATTTACTGTTGATTAAACTGCGAAAGATCTGACAGTAGCTTAGAATCTCTTAAGCTGACCAAGCCCTCTTAGACAGGCTAACCGGCAGACGACTAGTCTTCACTAGGATAGAAATCTAAGGCAATTAGCACAGAACTCCACTACTGGAAACATATTCCAGTACAAAGCACTGAATTGACTAACTCTCGTACAATCAATTCACTCTTACCTATTGAAGAAGCTCTAACAACCTAATCAGATTCTATCTATCTCAGGTTGCAGCAGAAATCAAAAGAAGTTTATCAGGATTCAATTGACTCGATAAACACACTTCAATAGATTATAATCAAACAATATATCATCCCAAAAGTTATTAAAATCGAGATCCCTAATACATGGAACTAGCGTTCTTCATACCCAAGTGAGAGAAAGGTATACTCCATAGAGAGAGAGGAAAACAGAAATCAAAGCAGTCATACTCATAAAGATGGGAATAATATGCTATGTGATATCAATCTTCACTTTTGGGGATGCAATCTGGGCTTCAATTGTGAGAAATCCTCTCCAAATAGCTCCTAGGGTTTATTCTTCCAAAAAGTCGAATCCCTTTCCTTTGGCTCAAATCTCCCTCTTCAACCCAATTATGGGCGAAATACGGACAAGAATACAGTCGTAATTCTTCCATGCTCGTATTTTGCACAAAACGCGCGTTTTGGTTAAGTTTCAGGGCATCCAAGGGCTCATCTCGGCATTGAAATTACAGGCTAGACACTGAGGAATACGATCGTATTTTTGGGAATACTGGCCGTATTTTGTACCTGAGCCATCACCAGGCTCGGCATAAAAAAATACCGGCAGTAATTTTTGAATTGCGGACGTATTTTTAGGTAGTCTGCCTACCCGTATTTCATTCTCAGCTCCACTTTTGAGAGGCTTTTGAGTGACCAAACGACCTCTTATTGATCGAAACTTGCGCGTATGCCTCCCTTTATTCGCTAGGACTTGAAATATGATAGAATAACACAACCTAGCATGAAATAGGTCAAGGAACCACAAATCCAAGCTAAAACAGTTAAGAAACAAAGGTGCAAACATGTGCAAATATGATGCTATCAAATTCCCCCACACTTAACCGTTTGCTTGTCCCCAAGCAAACCAAGTCAGATACAAGGTAAACTAAAAATATTTATCATGCAAGCCTTGGGGACATATCATATGGGCACACAACACGTGGATCATACTGGCTTTTAGACATCAACACATGAACAACCTCAACGAAAACCTAGACAACCACCACAGATGACATTCTACTGCAGCAAAATGGAGTAAAGGATGAGTCTCCCTTCTGTTCACCAACCAACATAGCCTTGACTCAACCATTTATTCAAGACAGTCACCTCATGCATAAAATTCAAGACATCAGAAACAAGACCGAGCAATCTAGGTCCTCACCAGGGAAAAGAATGTAAATAATATAGGGAAATGAATCGCTCACTCTCGACCAGTGGGGTCAGGACAATTTGATGCGGAAAATGCACATGCTTATTCTCTCAATCCCAACGTCTCTTCACCATGATGGCAGCCTCTAAATGTTAGAGTTCACATATCGGGTGTCACCACTAACTAGTAAGAAGGTCTTAGACACGGGTTCAGATGACTGGCTAGGGTCTTGGACATGGGGAAAATGCCTTTTAGGTGGTGGAAGAATTCATAACACAAGGTTCCACAGTTCCAAAACCAAACAAAACAGCATTCATTCAAACCATTTACTTTCTCTCTGCTATTATGCATTAATCAAGTTCTTTAGAGCACAAGAGTGAAGGAGGTCACAACATGTTAGTATTTCTAAGCCAGACTGCTAAGAGACACTACTTAATGAGCATGATTCAGATTTTTATGTTGGCTCTCTTTTGATTTCATTCATTTTTTTTTCTTCATTTATTGAGAGAACTACCACCTCTACATATTTTTTCAAACACATCCCCAAATTTTAAGAACTACCTCCAACTCTCATATTATTTCTAGCAGAAACAGCAAAGAACATGCAAAAACCACTCTGTGGAACCTCTTAGAGATGCAGGCAAAAAGGGTGATTTTTCATTAAAGACCGAAAGAAATAAAGTTACACGGCTCAAAGGGGCTGACTAGGGGGTATGACACCAGGACAGACAATTTGGTCGTGGGCTAATCCTATGTCTCCATCATCCTCACTAGTGGCAACGTGAATTCTACACATCATGGAAGAGGGATCTATCGCACAAGAAAGAAACGAGTAGGCTCAAATCTCACATGGCTGCCTATATGCTCTATCTCTCATTCTGATTTCCTGAACTAGATGCATGAACGACTTTAGAAAATAAGTGATCAATCCAAGTAGTTGGTAAGCAAACAATTGAAAAACTGAACCCCTACACAACTCTATTGCACGTCTCAGTCATCACTACAGGTTGTCCAAGTCGCAATCAAGTTGTCATGCATTAATGTTAACAGCCAATCGATTCACCACATAAGCCACAGTGCCAATATGATCATGCAAACATCAGTACTTGGAGCCCTCAAATCTATAGATTTGGACAGTGGACTAGGCTCCAAGCACACCAACATATGTTCCAAAAGAGACAAAGCACCCCCCCCACACACACACACTTAAATTCGACATTTCCCTCAATAGAGCAGAGGAAAGGGAACGATGTTACCAGGAAATGATGAGCATGAACGGTGACTAGAAGGGAGACCAGTAAAGAGCAGGGGACTGGAAGGAGACCAGTTCAAAGGGACAGAGCTAGAGTCATCAAAAGACAATGGATGATAGAAACCATAGTTCCAAGTGGAAAAACCAAAAAATAAACAAAAGAAGAGCAAAACATGGTGGGGTTGCCTCCCCACAAGCGCTTCTTTTACGTCGTTAGCTGGACGCAGAGGGTGGATGCTTAGAGCGGTGGAGGAACAGGTGCCTCCAAGAGCGGATCCACATCGCTCTTGAGCTACAGCTTTAGATGGTGGCCATGCACACGGCAGGTGTGTCCACTTGCTCATGTCAACTCGACCTGGCCATCCAGCAGGATGCACGCGAGGGAATACTCAGATGGCCAGGGTGGCCGTGGCTTAGGATCTGGGACCAACTCATAGTGGTCTCCAGCTTTCTTTTGAGCAGGCTTAGCTACCTGCAGTTTCGGCCGCCACTGCTTCTTAATCCGCTCTTTTGGTAACTGAGGAAGCGGGAGTGGTGGAGGAGGAGGGGGTGCAAAGTCCTGCAAAATGGGAGACACATGAGGATACATGAGAGCCTCGTGTACCTGGTGAGATAAAGCATGCACAGGAAATATATCATTCATGTTATTAGCAATGGAAAATATTATATGCTCCTCGCCATCTCTCAAGATCAAGGTCCCATCATGCACATCTATGTGAGCCTTGGCGGTAGCCAGGAAAGGCCTACCTAGAATAAGGGGCACTTCTGCGTCCTTATTGATGTCCAAGACAACAAAATCCGCAGGATAAAACATTCTGCCAACCTTAACCAGGAGGTCTTCCACTATGCCCCTAGGATGAACTACAGATCGATCAACTAATTGAATACTCATCCTGGTGTTACTGGGTTCACCTAGTCCTAGCTTCTTGTACAGAGCATAGGGTATAACATTAATACTGGCACCTAGGTCTGCCAGGGACCTCTCAACTTGCATTTTACCGATAAAACATGGGATCGTGAAACTACCTGCGTTCTTTTGCTTCTGCGGAAGCTTGTTCTGTAGAATGGCCGAGCACTCCTCGCTAAGCTCCACAGTGGCCAGCTCACTTAGCTTTTTCTTCTTGTTGGTGAGGAGATCTTTCATGAATTTAGCATACTTGGGCATCTTTGACAATGCCTCCACGAAAGGCATGCTTATGTTCACCTACTTTAGCATTGTCATGAACTTGGCAAACTCAGTCTCCAGTCGGTCTTTGTGTAACCGAGTAGGAAAGGGAAGTTGAGGGACATACTCCTTCACCACTACTTGCGGCTTAGGAGCAAGCACCTCAACCTCCTTCTCCATTTCTTCTTCAACAGTTGGAAGTGCTAAAGGAGGTGTCTTTCTCTCTTGTCTGGCTTGGACAGGTGGGTCTGCAGACACTTTGACGCTCCTTGTAGTAACAGCAGTATAGTGGCCATTCAGGACCTTCGGATTAGGAACGGTATGACCCGGTAAGGTACCTGGAGCCCTTTGTGCCCCTGCTTGAGCTACACTCTCCAGCTAGATCTGGATATCCTGCAAACCCGCCTGTGTGTCCCTTTGGCCAGCTTCAAGTGACCTCTGACCAATTTTAAGGTCCAGGAACTACCCCGAAGCCTTTTCCATGAACCGCTCCATGTTGCTGAATTTATGGGCACTAGTGTTGGCCAGGGCACCAACAATGTCTCGCAGCTCCGCCATCTAGTCACGCGGTGCTGGGGGTGGCTGGGACCGCACCCGGCTGCTGGAACTTATGCGCCTGCTGCTGAGGAACAGTCTATTACTGCCTGGTAGGATAAAGAGGTTGTGACTGCTTGAATTGCCACTATCTGGACTGGTATAGCGGTCTCTAGAAACCAGGAGGTCCCTGGGCGACTGCTGGCTTATGATTAGCATTACCTCCCCAAGAAAATTTTGGGTGCTGGCGCCACCCCTCATTATATGTGTTTTGTAGGGGTCGAAGCGCCGAGCATTGCTGATGAAGTCCAGCTGCTCTTGAGGGGTAGTAGAATCCCTCATCGCCTAGCAGTCTTCCACCGTGTGGTGGCTGCTCTCGCACCACTGGAATTTTGCTACCAGCTGTTGCACTGCTCCATCGAAGATCATACCCATCTTATCCAGCTGCTTGACCAGCTATGAAACAACCTGTACCAAGTCAGACGACTGGTTGTCCACGGCATGCACACCCCGGCCAGGTGCTCTTCTCTACCTCCGCGTAGTACCCCAGTCATATCCCTGCTCCGCCATCTATTCAAAGAGTTGGTTCAACTGCGGTGGCGTCTTGTTTAGCATATTCCCGCCACGGACCGAGTCGATCAGCTATTTGTCTTCTAGGAAGAGAGCACGGTAGAAGGTGTTGATGCGTCGAGCGCGAAACATATTGGCCTTTTTCCTAGCTTTGTCAATCAATTGAACACCTGCATAAATTCTTACTCGAAACTTTTGCCAAGAACAGGTGATAGAGATATCTTGGAAGAGAGTTTGATCAATGTAAAAGGAAAGTGGCTTCCCTGGTTGTGTTTGTGAAACGACATGTAGTGAGGGAATTGGTCTGGTGAATTAAGGCTTGGGCCCAATTCTGTTCTCAACAAAGAACAAGCCCACTTCCAGTTCCTTTGTTTCCGTTGTACAAATGGTAATCGCTGGTCCAAATAAATCAACCAAATGAACACACCCCTTTACCTAATTGCAGCGTTTTACTAACTTGTTTTGATTTCCCGGAAATTCCTGCTACTGGTTGTTCCCGGCCGCCTTTTATAGAGTAAGAATATAAACGTTGCTCATTCAAATTCCTTCTCTATTTGCGTTGATTTATTAGGTGGCTGAATTGTTGATTTTGATTTGCAATGATTTGTACGTTGGAGCTCTCTGCAGCTTTCTTGTACTGTTGTACATGATCTTCTTTGTGGGATTTCCTTGTCTGATTCATAGTTTTCCAGAACTTCTTTCCTTCTTTGCTATTGATCTTCTTTTCCTTTTTAAGCAGCAATTGACTTTTGGTAGAGTAATGCTGAACCAGCCACTTGCTATTGCATTCACTATCGTTGCCATTTCAGTTTCTTTCCTTCTACAGTGGATTGAGAAGCTTTCACAATCAACTCATTTGATGTCTTGTAACTTGAGCAGCAAGGTTGTGAGTATCGTAGTTTTGACATAGCTTTGTCACGATAACTTCCTTTTCCATTATGATTATGTATAGCCTGCATAAGAGGTATGTTTCTCTTTCTGCAATCTCAATCAAACCATTAGCTTTTCACATAGTGCACAATACATAAACTATTTGCTTATGAGAAGCTTCTTATCCCAACAGAAGGTGCCATCTTGAAGGCGTCATTGAAACTGTGGTTAGGACACTTAAGGTAGAGGATGGTATACCTCTCCCAAGCATCCCGAATGGTTTCATCCTCCTCCTGGGTGAAATGAGTAATCTCCTTCTGCAGGTTAGCTATCTTGGATGGTGAATGATGTCGGGTGAGGAACTTGTCGGTCAGGCTGGCAAATGTAGTGATCGATCCCGGAGCTCGGGTGTCTAGCCATTCCTTTGCTTGTCCCACTAGAGTGAAGGGGAAGTACCTCAGCTGGACAAAGTCCGTAGGAACCCCATTAATCTTGATTCCATCGATCAGCTCGTGGAATCGTCGTAGGTGCGATCTGGGGCACTCCTCGTCCTTCCCACGGAATACCATCGAGTCGCGCATCATGGTGATGACAGAGGTGCTCACCTCAAAGTTATTAGCTGGAACTTGAGGGTGCTGAATGGGCGACCTCATGTCTGCGGCTCTAGCAGTCCAGTAGTATCCCATGGTATGCTCATCAGGAACAATGTTCTTGTCATTGTTGGGATCTCCCATGTCGTCTTCTTGGCTGATGTTCAGCTGCTCCAAAGCTTCCTCCGCAGGCAGTCGTGCCTTCAAAGAACACTTGAAGTTATGACAAGTTCGTTCTAATTCTTGATCCAATGGCAGTAGACCTCCCGACTGGCTACGGGTCATGCACTACCTGCACACAATCAGCAAAAGCGACCTGTAAAGGCACACAGGTGGAAGAGAGAGAATGCAGTAAAGAAAAAACTAGAGTAACAAAATTTCACGTTTCCACAATAACCTAGGTTCCCAGGCAACGGCGGGGTCTAGATCAACTGCCTACTCCGTGAAATTCAATTATCTAGCGGGACTAAGTGAGTATAGGTGCATTCAAACTAAACCGAAAGAAAGCAGTAAATTGTTCGGTTTTCTAAAGCAAGAGAAGAGTCACTCGGGAATGAGTCCCCCTAGCTCCTTAGTTAGATTCAAGTTGTAATTTCCTTTGGTTGATTTATTGTTGGTTAAACTGCGGAAGATCCTATAGTAGCTTGGAATCTCTTAAGCTGACCAAGCCCTCTAAGACAGGCTAACCGACAGACGATTAGTCTTCACCGGGATAGAAAGCTAAGGCAATTAGAGAGGGCCAGTCATGAGAGAGGGCCAGTGTGAAAACCGTCCGTACATTGACTGGTTTGAGAACTGGGTTGAAAATCTCGTGAAGGTCGACGTCAGGCCGCTAATGGAACCCTTTGGATACCAGCCCCGTTTTGAAGCGCTCAATACTGTCGTCGTTTCGATGTTTGATGCGGTACAGCCACTTGTTCCCAATAACATTGTAGTTGTAACACCCTAACCCGGCCGGGTTCTACTTTTACTAAAATACCCTCAATAAACCGCGAAATAAAATAGAACTGAGGATACTGCAAAAAATAGCGGAAACATTTCATAAATAACTTCAATAAATACCGAAAACAACTGTCATTACTTAAAACACAAAGCTTGACACTTGGGCAAACTCAAACTTTAAAATCTCAAAATGATCTCCAGCCTATACTCATAATCATAGACTGAAACAACTAAAAAGTCTCTAATGCTATTACTTCCTGAAAGCCTTGACCAGACATCCCCAGTGGCGCTTGTACTTCCCTCCTCTAGCTGGCTGTCCTCAAACTGCTCCTCTCGAACTCGCTGCTCTCTAACTCCTCTTCTAGCTAGCTGCTACTGAACTGGTTCTCGCTCATTCCCTTACTAAGGCCTGGTGAGTGAGTTGGGGTCAGTCTACGCTCTTACGTTTTAAACCTTCTAATAATTTTGCACTTCTTCTCAAACACTTAAACTCAAACTGAGGGAAGTTGTTTGTACTTCCATTCTTAAAAATCTTAACTCTTAAAACTGTATGGGAGTAACTGTTACTCTCCATTCTTAAAGCTTAAATCTCAACTTAAACACTTGACTGAGACTGGGATCCCTCACTAGCTAGTCCGGTTGCCAACTCATACGTATGAGAAGCCATCAAGGCTTTCCTTAAACTTAAACTTAGTTAGGGAAGTCGTAACGATTCATCCCCCTAACATCTTAAACTTAGCGTGGTGGCTCTTCACCATGATTCTCAAGGGCATAACTGCTGCCCATCTTAAATATCTCAAGAGCATAACTGCTTCTCTATCTGAAAATCTCAAATGGCAACGGACTGACGCTAGTGACTAAAAACACTTAAAACGACTTCACCTTCTTGAAGGTGAGTTACTTCTTAAAAAGAACTTGTTTCTTAAACTTTAACAATAACTTATAGACGGGAAGCTTTAACTTAACTAAGAACTCATGGACATTCACATCAGGCAGAGCTCATACAAAACCACCTCAAATAATAGCTCAAGCAAAGGACAAATAATTAAACATAATCATGTAACATCAACCATGAATCAAATACGGCATGCACATCACGTAAATCAACACTTAAAAATACTCAAAGTAAATACTGGAAAAACCGTAAGGCATAGAATTTACCCCTTTTACACTCACCTTAGTAATCAATCGATAATCCTTGATCATCCTTAAGGTTGATTGCCCTTGTGACCTCTTTCTTATTGGGTCACCATTCCATCATCATTCCTTCTGCCGCAGCTAGACCTTCTAATCATTGGGAACGCTAACTAGCACCACCAGATACATTTTTATTTACGTCCAACACCACAAGCACATCTGGGAGGGCATAATCAAGTCCCCCTTCGGCCACCTCCAATAGACACGTTCAACTTCTTTCCAACATGTACAATTTCCATACCTGAACTTTGGCATCGTGAGTGGCGGAGAGCACTTCTTTCTTCTCGTGCAAACAATAACCCCTTCACATCCGGACAAAGGATCACTTGGTCCAATTAATTCACTAATCCCATGAAATCCTTTAGTTAACGTACGTGAGGAACTGATTGGCTTACCTACAATCCAAGTTCTCATCACAGTCATATCGTCCACAATCGGTTAGCCTCTCCAGACGTCGCCGCCATGACAACAATACTCGAAGGCTACAGTACCACCACCAGCCTACGTCTTGGAAACCTTGCTTCCCCCAAATAACTAATCAAAGGCAAGTAGCAATCGGGCAGCATCATGGACTCCACAAAGGACTCAGACAGCAACTTCACTGTTCCATCGCTCTCGTCCGGCCTCATGACCAGAATGCAAAGCGACCCGGTGGTTTTTGGCTTCTTCTCGCTAGGGATTTCGGGAGGCGGTGGATGGGGGAAGTGATTTGGGAAGAGGGCCTCTAAGGAAAGAATGGGGAGGGCAGCTGATTTAGTGAATGGGGATGGGATTTTGGCGAAAATACATTATGGGTTGAGCGCCCTCCCCGCCAAATTCCTTTTTTATAATAATAATAATTATTATTATTATTCCTAATCCGCGGTTGCAATCCTTAGTACGTAACCGTTAATCCAACCGTTCACGTATTATGGTCGAACCTGAACCCAAAGGTCGGGGTGTAACATTTCCTCCACCCTTATAAAAATTTCATCCCCGAAATTTGCTCGGAATTCATCCTCCCGTCGAAACCCTTCTTAATCTTCATTCCCATGATCATTTATTTCTACCATAACAAATTCGCTAGTAACCTTTGATCATATACATTTTCTTAGCTTGTAGCACTCGTATAACCTTGGGTGACTCACTGTCATTTTCATTTCATAACTTCATTCGAAAGTGATGAAAAAAATGACGACTTAACTGGACATGTTGATCAAATTCCCCTGTAGTTGTTGTTGAACCTAAATCCAAAATCGAGATATCACATTTCCTCCCTCCTTGCGAAAAATTTTGACCTCAAAATTTGTTCATCGCGACAACCTAAGGACTCGTCGTAACTTCAGCTCATAACAAGCCCAGACCTTGAACTTCGTCCTCCCTATCTTGACTGCTGACGACTCTCCTAGGTATAGAATGTCTGTAGAGAATGTTTGACCTGCATAATGATTGACTCCGATGCTGGTTCCTAGGTATCACTTCTTTTCCCTTTATAGGCTCGTTATTCTCCTCTTTGATAACTCCACTTGATACGCAGACTTGATGCCTGATTCACCATATATGGTTCCTTTAGCATGAGAAAATACCTTACACATCCCTATTGGCGTTCTTAATACCCCTTTCAACCCAAAGGTTACTAATGGCGGCTTCACCTCCATCTCATCAGATGGTAAAATTCCTTTAACATAACTCTCGTCCGGAGTTGACCTCATAGGTCACCTAGGTCCTTGTATCTCCTAACTCTGCATCTCTTACTTTCTTCCTCAATGCCTCGTCTTATCCCTTAACCATAAACTCAATGGTCACCGCCTCGTTACTTGCTGCTTAGTGTTGGAACCTCATACTACTGTTTCTACTTCCTGTATGCATTAGAGGCATCCTTTGCGTCTTTCTCTAGCTTGCAATCAACTTTATGAATCCCTTCCAGAATCATGCCTTCCATTTTGCATACTTGCTCACTCCTGGCACCTAACTTAACACTTCCTTATCATCGTTTGACTTGGGAGTTCTCGTACGATCTCTTCTATTGTGTTTTTTTTTTACCTTGCCTGAAATTCCTCGTACAATTTCCCCGTCCCAAGAAATTTCACCCGAGAGATCACCACATTTCACCCTCATAGGTGGTATTGCTTTCACTTTAGGGTATCCTAGCAGGTTCGCTAAACTCATATACATCTTACTTCTTTACTCGTGACTCCTCTTACCGATGTTTCTCGCTAGTTCTATATGTCCCCCGTCCTCGATGTAGTCATCTTGGTGCCCATATTCTCTTCTCACTTATGTACCTTGACCGATAAGGTTTTCCCTTCGACCGTTCTGGACCACCACACTTCTACTTTAAAGTTGACCATTGAGCTTCTCAGTTCTTGATGGGCTTCCTCTGGTCCAACTTATTCTCCACTGGCAAACACCTTAACGCCTCCTTGTTGACCCTCGTATTCTTTCACCGGCTCTTCCTAACTATCTTTCTCCCTGAATTTGTCGTTTTATCAACTACCACCCTTTTCACCATAACTTTTATTATAGCCTTGTGGTTTCCTCCTTACTTCCCTAACTCCTTCATCGATGCTTGGTACTAGCCTTGATCTACTCAGTTTAGTAGCTCCTCGCCATACCTCAGAGCCAACATTTCCACTAGAAACTTTCTCTAGGTAGACTTGACAGACGACACCCACGACTTCTACTCACGATGGTGCTTGACCACGTCCCCACTATCTTCTTTCACGCATTCATTGTCCGGTCGACAACCACTTTTTTTCTTTATTTTACTTCCTATAGCGTCCTATGGTGTTCTCCTTGCTTCTTTACTTTTACTACTCTTCCGTTGTTGCCTTGTACTATATTTGGTCACCAAACTCCTGTTGAGTATCTTCTCGTTGTTGTTTTAGGTCACCACTTCCAATGGTGGCTTGCTCTTGGTAACCTTTAACATAACTCATTCCATGTCTCTTTTGTTGATCGATCTTGTACATAAACTTAGTCTCTTAGTTAGAATTCTTAGTGGCTTAACTAAGCGTGCCTGTTTCATCCTTAACTAGTTGTCTCCTCTGGAGCCCTCCTACCATGCCGCGCCCACTCAGAGTGGTGCACCTTGGATAAGGTAACTTCTCTTTTTCCTCCTTCTCGGTAATGCTTTCCCTCATCGTACCTCTTTATGCAGCTTCTTGACCTCGAGTCACCTGAGACTTAACCCATTGACTTCTTGAAATCTCGTCAAACTCCCTCTAGCCTTTTTGCTCTTCCTTGGTATTGTTTGCAAACTCTCTTCATTACGACCGTTTAGACTCTTCCTCGAATTCTCCAACTTTCATTAGAACTTCTAACGAACGTTGTACTTGCTTGACTATACCCTGTTGATTGAATGATTTACTCCTACGGCTGGTTCCGAGACTCCCGCTCTTGGCCCTCTAGTTCCCACTTTAGACTTTCCCAATGGATTCCTTGAAATTCCACGATTTTCTGATTCTCCTTGATCATGGTAATTTGCAGGGTCTCTCAACCCCTTCTCATACCTTGTCCTCTAGCTTGCGCTTGACAGGTGTATAGCATGCCTGATCTAACCTCAACCTCTACATCATTTATCTCGTTGCTTGTCTTGTTCCTTTTAAAGGCTTGTCATCGGCCCAACTCCCCAGGGTCATGTTGACTCTTGTCTTGTCCCTTTCAAAAGCTTGATACCGGTCTAATTTCCCATGGTCATGTACCCTCTTCTAGATGACGTAGTTTATCTACAAGGGTTCCTTCATCGTCATATGTAAATGATTATGCCTCCTCTCCGCCTTGGCCTTTTGACTCTTTAACGTCCTTTCAAACCCCCTCTAACCTACTTACTTCCTCATTTACTTCATTTACACTACCCTAGCTTCTCTTGAAGTCTAAGCTTTCCACTGCTCCTTGTCACTGTGTTTTAATAGCGTTGACCACTAAACTAGTTGGGGGACTTCTCGTGGTACCTCTTCGTTTCTTGACCTGTTGCCCACTTTCCACTGCTTAGGACCAAAGACCCTAACATCATCCTATTATCATAGCTACTGGCATCTAGTGATTGTTCCTCTTCCTTTGGAGATTCATATTTCTCCCCTCTGTTTGTCTTAGCTTATTAGATCATCCACTTGTTTCCTAGTAGTAAAATCCTCGTACTACTCTCTCAACTCCTTCAAAATCCTTGAGGTATTCCCTTTTAGTTGGTACCGCTTTGCTGGTGCTTGGAGTTGAAGTCCTCACATATTTAATTCTACCTCCACAGACCCTTGCAACGTTCCTCCTTCCTTCTCTAGGTTGATGATGATGATTTGTTTGCTAACGTCCGAGTAGTTGGTTTACTAATTGAAAAACTACTATCCAACATGTCGATGAGATACATGGTCTTGAGAGCCTTTGAGATTCTACTTGGGTTGGTCACGTTTCTTTCATCCTTTCTTTCATATTGATGATCACCAAATGCCTAAATCTCTCATTTGACAAACCACGACATGTTAACCAAATCGCGTCCCAGTCTATTCTTAAACAATCGCACCCTAGGCTACCATCCCTTCCTGCCGTGCTGTTATAGTTATTCACCTTCATATGATTAGAGTAGACTGGAAATCCTATAAACTCTTAAAAGAAGATCCTTGACTCGTTTTCCTTTCCTTTAAAACAAAAGCCTTTAAAACTGAGACAGATATTCCAGTATTCCTTGGAGACCAAGGAACAGAGGAAGACCAGGCTCTGATACCAAAATGAAACACCCTAACCCGGTCGGGTTCTACTTTTACTAAAATACCCTCAATAAACCGCGAAATAAAATAGAACTGAGGATACTGCGAAAAATAGTGGAAACATTTCATAAATAACTTCAATAAATACCGAACACAACTGTCATTACTTAAACACAAAGCTTGACACTTGGGCAAACTCAAACTTTAAAATCTCAAAATGATATCTACCTATACTCATAATCATAGACTGAAACAACTAAAATGTCTCTAATGCTACTGCTTCCTAAAAGCCTTGACCAAACATCCCCAGTGGCGCTTGTACTTCCCTTCTCTAGCTGGCTGTCCACAAACTGCTCCTCCCGAACTCGCTGCTCTCTAACTCCTCTTCTAGCTAGCTGCTACTGAACTGGTTCTCGCTCATTCCCTTACTAAGGCCTGGTGAGTGAGTTGGGGTCAGTCTACGCCCTTACGTTTTAAACCTTCTAATAATTTTGCACTTCTTCTCAAACACTTAAACTCAAACTGAGGGAAGTTGTTTGTACTTCCATTCTTAAAAATCTTAACTCTTAAAACTGTATGGGAGTAACTGTTACTCTCCATTCTTAAAGCTTAAATCTCAACTTAAACACTTGACTGACACTGGGATCCCTCACTAGCTAGTCCGGTTGCCAACTCATACGTATGAGAAGCCATCCAGGCTTTCCTTAAACTTAAACTTAGCTAGGGAAGTCGTAATGATTCATCCCCCTAACATCTTAAACTTATCGTGGTGGCTCTTCACCACGATTCTCAAGGGCATAACTGCTGCCCATGTTAAATATCTCAAGAGCATAACTGCTGCTCTGTCTCAAAGATCTCAAGAGCATAACTGCTGCTCTATTTGAAAATCTTAAATGGCAACGGACTAACGCTAGTGACTAAAAACACTTAAAACGACTTCACCTTCTTGAAGGTGAGTTACTTCTTAAAAAGAACTTGTTTCTTAAACTTTAACAATGACTTATAGACGGGAAGCTTTAACTTAACTAAGAACTCATGGACATTCACATCAGGCATAGCTCATACAAAACCACCTCAAATAATAGCTCAAGCAAAGAACAAATAATCAAACATAATCATGTAACATCAACCATGAATCAAATACGGCATGCACATCACGTAAATCAACACTTAAAAATACTCAAAGTAAATACTGGAAAAAACGTAAGGCGTAGAATTTACCCCCTTTACACTCACCTTAGTAATCAATCGATAATCCTTGATCATCCTTAAGGTTGATTGCCCTTGTGACCTCTTTCTTATTGGGTCACCATTCCATCGTCATTCCTTCTGCCGCAGCTAGACCTTCTAATCATTGGGAACGCTAACTAGCACCACCAGCTACATTTTTATTTACGTCCACCACCACAGGCACATCTGGGAGGGCATAATCAAGTCCCCCTTCGGCCACCTCCAATAGACACGTTCAACTTCTTTCCAACGTGTACAATTTCCATACCTGAACTTTGGCATCGTGAGTGGCGGAGAGCACTTCTTTCTTCTCGTCCAAACAATAACCCCTTCACAACCGGACAAAGGATCACTTGGTCCAATTAATTGCCTAATCCCATGAAACCCTTTAGTTAACGTACGTGAGGAACTGATTGGCTTACCTACAATCCAAGTTCTCATCACTGTCATATCGTCCACAATCGGTTAGCCTCTCCAGACGTCGCCGCCATGACAACAATACTCGAAGGCTACAGCACCACCACCAGCCTACGTCTTGGCAACCTTGCTTCCCCCAAATAACTAATCAAAGGCAAGTATCAATCGGGAAGCATCATGGACTCCACAAAGGACTCGGACAACAACTTCACTGTTCCATCAGTCTCGTCCAGCCTCATCACCCGAATGCAAAGCGACCCGGTGGTTTTTGGCTTCTTCTCGCTAGGGATTTTGGGAGGCGGTGAATGGGGGAATTGATTTGGGAAGAGGGTCTCTGGGGAAAGAATGGGGAGGGCGGCTGATTTAGTGAATGGGGATGGGATTTTGGCGAAAATACATTATGGGCCGAGCGCCCTCCTCGCCAAATTCCTTTTTTTATAATAATAATAATTATTATTATTATTATTATTATTATTATTATTATTATTATTCCTAATCCTCGGTTGCAATCCTTAGTACGTAACCGTTAATCCAACCATTCACGTATTATGATCCAACCTGAACCCAAAGGTCGGGGTGTAACAGTAGTGAGGAAGTCGAGGCACGAGATTCCATGTGCGGTTGGCACAGACCGCGTCAAAGTCAGCCCGGAGTGCACCATTCCCTTCCGCATAACGAAGGGCTTCCTTGACCTATTGAGGCTCAAGTGGAGGAGTCACCTGCGATGTAGTCAAAGTCTGTGCATACTTCCGGTTAGGTTTAAAAATATTATGATTAGCTCGAGTCACCATAGGATGGGAGGGAGCTGGCGGAGATGGACGTGCCGAAGGGGTCGAACCGGCTGTCTGTCGCGTTGAGGCATCCACTTGAGGAGGACCTGACGTGGACGTCACTGGCTGGCGGGGAGGAGCAGGGGACAAGCTTGGTGTGGATGTAGGCAATATGGTGGTGACCGGGGGGACGCTCGCCGCAAGCCAGGATGTAGAGGATGAAGGTGCGGGAGATGGTGGGGAGGAGGCTACCTCGAGAAACTCACTCTCAACGAAAACGACATGACAAGACAGAAATAGACGGTTAGTGACCGGATCAAGACATTTATAAGCATTTTGTTGATGGGAATAACCAAGAAAGATACATGGACGAGACCTAGGGTTCAGTTTGTGGGAGCTATAAGGGCGAAGCCAGGGGTAACATAAGCAACCAAAGACGCAGAGTTTAGAGTAATTGGGGGATTCATTGAACAGAACGGTGAACAGAGTACTACCCTTAAGTGAGGATGAGGGAAGGCGATTGATAAGATAAACCGCACTGACAAAGGCATAGAACCAATAAGATAGTGGAAGAGAAGCTTGATGAAGTAGGGTGAGACCATTTTCAACTACGTGCCCGTGTTTACGTTCAGCTAGCCCATTGTGTTGTGGAGTATACGGAGGAGTAAGAAGGTTGGTGATGCCATCGTTACTAAGCTTGGTACGAAGTTTGACAAACTCGCCACCGCCATCGGTGTAGAGACGGCGAAGGGTGGTGGAGAAGAAGTTTTCGACAAGACGTTTGAAGGCTATAAAAACGGAGAGGACATCAGACTTTAAGCGAAGGGGATAGATCCACGTATACCGCGTAAAGTGATCGACAAGAATCAAGTAATATGAATAGCCGTCAATAGAAGTTACAGGAGCTGGACCCCATACATCGGAATAGACTAAATCAAACGGCCGAGAACTAGTTAAACTAGAATCACCAAAAGGGAGTATATGACTCTTGTTTGACAAGCATGAGGGATAGAAGGAAAAAACAGACGACTTAGACACTGGTAAAGACTGGGTAGTTAAAAGATGAGATAGGGATTTGGACGATTGATGGCCAAGATGGCAATGCTAGGAGGTTGTAGAGTCACGAGTGATCACCAACGCGAGACGAATTGTCGACGAACCACCAAGGAGCTCATAGGTGTCACCCTTGTTCCTTCCTTTCAGCAGTGGCTCCCCCGTGCGAAGGTCCTTCATAAGAAACGAATGAGCAAAAAATTCGACAGAAACAGGGTTAGTGCGGCATAACTTGGCAACAGAGATCAAACGTTGTTTGATGGAAAGAACATAAAGCATATCGTGCAAGATAAGAGACTGGTCAGGCGACTTAAGGGAGGAAGAGCCAATATGAGTGATCTTCAAACCTGAACCATCTCCTAAGTAAACTACATCCGGACCGGTGTAATCCGAATAGAGAGCAAGGTTTCCAAGGTCATTGGTGACATGATGTGTAGCTGCCGAATCCATGAGCCACGAACCACCATTACGTGGAGAGGAGGGAGCTTGGCGGTTGACGTGATGAGCTTGAGCCCGAGGACGCTTCTCGGGTGGAGTTGGAAGCATTTCTTTGCAGTGTGACTAGGCTTGTCGCAGTACTGGCAGTAAATGCGAGCGCGACGAGGTTCACCATCATCAAAGGAGTCGGTCATATCCCAGGTGGAGTTGTTATCAAACGAACAAGGACCACGACCCCCGCCGCGGCCTGGAGTCCCACCATGGCGACCGCGAGCACCCCGACCGCGAGTGTTGTAAGCAGTCGCGGGGGAGGAGGATGAGTGGCAAGCCTTGAGGTCGGCCTCAAGGGAGACAAGGGGATCGACAAGATCTTTAAGGCTGGGTGGAGTTTCACGTGCGCGAATACTGCAGAAAACTCATCGTCGTGAATGGTCGTCCCAGCGAGAGCCATTTCATTGGCGATGGAGTGGAGGGACTGAACATAGGTGGCGACATCACAATCACCACGTTTCTCAGCAAGGAGACAATCCCAAAGGGTGATGACACGCGAGCGGGAGGCATTGGCGTACATTGAACCAACGTGGACTACGTCACTGCGGAGGAGGTGGCAGCACTAATGAAGGGTCATACCATTTCGGAGATGAAAGCAAGGAGGCTTTTGAGGAGGAGTTTATCCTGCCGAAACTAGTGAGTGTAGGCTGGACTCGTGCCTCAACGCCATTGATAAGGACACGTTCAGGAGGAGCTTCAGTAGTGACGTCGAGATAACCGACTAAATCAAGCCCTTGTAGCAAGAACAGAAGTTGGGCACGCCAGGACGGAAAGTTAGTCGGAGTAAGCTTTAGAGGGAAGCTGGCAGCAGGGTTGATGGTGACGAGAGCAGGCAGGCCAGCAGCGCCGGAGGGGGCTTCAGTGGTGCCAGACATGGCGGAGTCTTCGCCAGCCATCTTGAGGAGGGAGCTGCAGCGACGGAGATCAGGCGTTGAATGTGGGAGCGCACCGATATGCCCGAGGAACGAATTCTAGGGCAGAATTGCATGCTCTGATACCATATAAGGATTATGAATGTTGTTGTATATTATTCACCACTGGTGGGGGTATTTATAACCAAAGACTATACACAGTACATGTATGAAAGAGCTACGTACAAGGAATTACAATACAACTAGAACTAGGAGTACAAATGCTAGGAGGATAAAGACGTATCCTTAATACCTTTCACGGTGGAGTCAACGACGACGATGTTGGGAGTGTGTCTAGAAATTGGTAGCGGCGGGAATAATTAAAAGAAAGGAGCCTCTTTTATTTGGAAGAGAGACCTGAACATAATTCTCTTTTGGGCAGAATAGGATTGAGAGAGCAGCAACTACCGGATAATGAGAGCGAAGCGGCGGTCGTAGTAGGATTGAGAGGGAAGGGGAGGGGGAGCAGAGAGTTTCAGTCGGGAAGGGGTGGGGGAGTAGGGTAGCTACTAATGTACTCTTATAATAAATATTAGTAGGGTGGCCCTAAGTTCAATGATCACCCATTGAGTTTGACCCTAAGTTCAATTCTGACTGAAAAACCATGGATCTCTCTCATACTTTCTCGATATGGGATTCGTCTAACGTGTCACAGACTTATAACATCCATATTATTAAGAATATATACAAACCGACATCGTTTAACATTTTTTAATCCAACATAGTAAGATTTTGACAAAGTCAAACCCATCAATATGAAAAACATATAATATTCACGCATTGTCCACTATCAACATTGAATTTTACTCACTTTAACCGGATGAGCCTAATTTCAATTATCACACATTGAGTTTTACCCATTTTAACCATGAGAGTTGAGACTAAGTTCAATTATCACCCGTACAAGGAAACCCCTGGCCCTCACCACATGGTTAAAGGTTGTCATGTCTTGGCCTGTTTAGTTCTAGCTGCAGGGCCAACGTTCTATCTCGTAGCCCAATTCGGAACAAGCCCTTTCGGACTAGATTGTCCAGCAAAGCCTAAACTCGGGAACCCAACTATCTTGCATAGTCATAACTCTGATCAACCCACCTACTTCTAAGTTCTAACCTCGTACATCCTTACTATGGTAGATATTGATTCGAAGACTGCAATTCACGGTATCCCAGTTCATCGTATCCCTGTAGTTCTAGTATTTTGGATTCCACACTTGCTGCTGCAATGTTTTCTCTCCACTTGTATTCCGGTTTCCCTCAAATCAAAAAGATATAGTGAGCTGCATAATAAACTACACAACATAGAAAAACAGAGAAGAAATAACACAACTATGAATTCACATCTTGACGGGCAAAACAGAAAACGAACTTGTCAATTGTCATGGTAATAATAAGACTTTTTTCACTGAAACAAAGCCCAGCTGAGGGTGGAAAAAACTGCAAACACAACTGATTGACCAGACATTCAAGCGCTAGTTAACATGTTTAAAATGCAGCATTGTGTTCGCAAATAAGGAACAAGAACAATCTGTTTTCAACAGCATTTTTATTGCACAAAGAGGGGAACTGTCCCAAGTCTCAGTTCAACTACTCAGTTTGATACCACCATTGAAGGACTCCACGCTTCTTTGGCTCTTCAGATCCATGCCTGCAAAACCAGCAAAGTTGGGAGGTGTTTATTTCTTAGATATTTGGAGACATCAATATTCCACATACAAGAGACCGCTCAGATTACTAAGATGTTCAATATTGGAAATCGAACTAACAACATTGCGAGCGATACATTAGACATGCCAAGATTTGCCTTGTTTTCTATTTGACCAACATTTATACCATGTGACGAAACTAGTTTGTTTGTTTTTTAATGTTAGGTGCTACTGAAGGGTTTTGGACCTGAGACCTTCAGATCAAAGAACAACGGTTTACCCGCTAGACCAAGCTCTTCTTGGCAAGAGGTAAACAAACTACAGCTAATCATGGTGACTTTGTAGAACTCCCCAACATTGCAACACATAGGTGTTATCTAAACACCAATCAAATTATATCATCATCTAAAGACGATCTCACACATTATTCAAGTGCAGCATCTCCCTTCATTAATAGTACTCCTACTTAAATACTTTCTTAATAGCCATTCAAGTTAGGATCAAACAAAAACATAAGATAACTTAGGTATTAATTGAGCATATCTAAATAGAAACAGAACTGAAGAATGTACCTAGTGTCCATGGCCATGATCATCACCATGGCCATCCCATGGATGTCTCCAGCCCTAGAAAAAAAGACCACGAAACACAATCACATCAAGGAGCCGAGCTCCAAAATCTCAATAGCAATGCTAAACTTAGCTCTTACCAACACAACAGGACCATCCTGCTTAGCCCTGTACAGAACCCAAAACCTGAAACAACAAAATCCATCAAAAGAATCAGATAGCCACATTTACCAGATCCATTACATGCTTCAAAATGCTATGGATCACCAATTCTTATAGCTTATGTCAGCGTGCAATCAATTTGCCAAACTCTTTACAAGAGTTCATTCCAGTCCCCATACAGATTGAATTCGGGACAGCTATTCGAAAACTTAGTAAAAGCCACGCAGTCATCAAAGTTATTCGCTCTGCCTACTTATCTCAATTCATCTAAAGCGACTCATGAACAGCAGAGATACATCTTCGACTCCATTTCCATTTTCCAGTAACATACCATCCATTTCCAGCAACATACAGCAATCAGACATCCATCTTGTCGACCATCAATAAATTCAATCAAGAACTAGCCTTGATGGCAAAAATCCCATCCCAATTTAACAAACCCTAAAAATTCGATCGAGTACCCAATTCGAGTCCGGGACGGATAGATAGATATACAGCATTCATTTAAGCTCCATTCACATCAATCAACACCGAAATAAACGGCCAATTCAAGAAAAGGAGAAAACTAAGGGGGAATAGCAAGCACGGCGACCTCCCGAGAGGCGAAACAATTTTTACAGGAAGAGCAGGAGAAGGAGAAGGAGAAAACGCACCACATGACGGCGCAGAGGCCCTTCCCGGTGACCGTATGCCACCGCTTCGGCTGGTGCATCGTCACGCCCTTGTAAGTGATGCCATCGCCATGCCCTCCGCCCATTGCTCGATCTAGTAAAACCAAAACACACTGTAAATTGGTAGAGAACGAAATTGGTCTTCAGATTTGATTTCTAAATCCTAATGGAGTTTCTCTCTTTGACGAACCTCTGTGACTTTTCTCTTTCGTTGTCAGCCTACGGTGCAGTTGATTCGCTCCTCGGTATATCGGGCCTGACATGGCAATCAACTCCTTGCCCAAAATAAAGTTGGATTTTAGCCCAAACTAGAGACACATATTTTTGCATGGGCTTTCTCGTTTAAAATCCATTTATCAGTAGCGTGTGCTTTTGGTAGTTACGTGCAGAAGTGTCAATCTGCGGGTTTCAGTTGGATTCAATCGGATTACGAGTTAGTGAAGTTTCAGGTTCCTCAGGTTTTGGGTCATTCGGGTTCAAGTTTATCTGGTTGCAGGTTAGTGTTGATCGGCTTGTGAGTTCATCAAGTTGCGGGTCAATCGGGTTACGAGTCGGGCAGGTTGCGAGCGGATCAAGTTGTTCGGATCAGCGTATTCTGTTACTTACTCTTTACAACTTACACTAATATCAAGCATTTTTTTGCAATATTCTGAAAAATTATTTCTACTTCTTAGATGTACTTATAAAAGTTTTAAAAAACTTGTCAAAGGGCTAAAACAATTTAGTATTCTTTTATATAAAAGTTATTGAAATTGTATGACTTGACAGACCAACTTTAGCACTCATTTTGAAATCAAAATGCAACTTGGCACAATTTAAATGGGCCAAATATTTACTTCAATGTTGTAAAATAATGAACATGTAATGCAAGAGTTGGAACAAATGTAGAAGTCTAGAAAACAATATGACAAATTAAGTAAACTTATGATTGTTGAAACTAGAAGTGCAAGAGTCATTATTATACAAGTTTATTAATTATTACCCATCGGTTCATTCACAATTTTTAGCGATTTAATCAATAAAGTGTGAACCACTTATCATATCGATTCATACTCCTCATTATAAAAAAAAAATATCGATTCATACTCCTGTTCAGTTCTAACAACATTGGTAGTAGCCCAAAGCTTTTCCATGATTTTTTGTTTGTGCTATGCTAACCATCCCATTCTACTCTTTTGCACTGCTCATCTAATACAACCCTAGGGGTTGTTTTGATCAGAATTAACGCAACAAAATATCAATTCCAAACAACTAATCTTCCTCGAACAAGAACACACAAAACAGAGTCGGTTTTGGTGTTTGGAATGGTAAGTATCGTACAACCTTCACGTAGGGAAAGAGGCTCGAAAACTTTAGGTAGAGGCTTGGCTACGATCAGTGGGAATAACTGATCGATCCAAGCTATCAATTGCCTAGGAATCCTATAAGAAATCCACTCAATTCGTCAAGACAACAAGCAAGATGAATCAAAGCTCACTTTGTATTCAATTGTGCATAAAAACTGAAAATTACAACAAATCAACTCGACTTAAATAGACCCTAAGACGTCTAGCAACTCTCAAAGAAATCCTAACTAGGCTACAACTCAAAAAGAACTCAAACAAACAATGAAACGAAATCAAAGTTCAAAACAAACTAGTAATCCTAATTCAAGAAGGATTCAGATTCCCTAGTGGTAAGATAGTTTTGACAAGCTTCGTACGATCTTGTTTTCCTTTCGTTCGAAGCCTTCCAGGTATCCATTCCTTCATCCAATACCTTGCCTTTGTAGCATATTTCTTGTACTTTGATGTGGTATGAAGCTTGAGACTCGATTCCCATCCATGCTCTCAAAATGAGCTCCACGGTAGGCTTCATGAACACATTTTCTGCCTTGGCCAAATTCTGGCAGTTTTCCTGTGTTGACAGAGGATTTTGGTGAGCCTTGAAAATGACCTTCTGGACTTCTTCTCGAGCTCCCAAGCATACCAATGTGTAGATGAACACTCCATCTTCAAAACAAGCCCTTAAACTCCCATTTCCATCCAATTCAAAGAACCAAGCGTGCAAAGTCGACCACCTGAAACGTGAAAAACACTTGGAAAATTTTTAGGTTCTTTCTTGCAATTCAACTTGACATCTTTGACGATCAATCCTGAATGGAAAATGATGGATTCTAGAATTGTATCATCAACTCTGCAAAATCACATGCTTGTTCATTTTCAATTTTTATAGCTTTTCCAACATTCTTTTTACTAGCTTCTTTATCCTCTTTATATTTCCACAAGTAACTTTACTCCACTGCAACCACTTCTTTTTGCAGCCCCGTATCCAATCCTTCAAAGTCCTTTTCTGGTCTTCATTCCAAACTTGTGCTATTTGTGGACTACACTCTTCGTGTTTTAAAAAAAAAGGCTCAACCCAAAATTTTCAGCCCAACTTCATCTTCCTCTTATAAGTTGAACTTTAGTTGAAGCAGTGAGTGATCCAAAATACCACTCTTTTAGAAAGTCTAATCTATCTTCCGGTCGGATTAGAATATCTGGTATTGTCCTGCAAATTGACATGGATTTTTAGCAATATGAAACTGAACTGTAGCTACGCTACAGTTGTAATATAAAATACTCTATTACTGACATTTCGATATGACCTCTAGTGCAATTTCATATCCTTGCAAAATATCACAAGTCTCAACTCCAGTAGAAATCTTTAGAAAATATAGTTATAAATGTAAAGATAATTTCTAATTGTTACAAAACATTGAAAGTAATAATGTATGGTTTCGCCAATCCTATGTCAAAGTTACTAGAGGAATTGTACAATGTTTTAAAGCATTAAGTGTTATAGTTATTTGCTTTTATAGTAAAAAAAATTGAAATTGTACATTTAATGTTATGGTAACATTTAAGGTTGTACTTATACTCCTATACTCTTTTGTAAAAATCTCATTATAGTACAACTTGACTTGTGCTTTTAACGTTATGGTACAATCTCAATTTATACCTCGAAGCACCAATGTTTTAAAGCATAGTAGAAGCGCTCGTAAACGTTACAATTTATGGTACAATTCCAATAAAATTTATAAGGGTTGCCAAAGTTACTAATGTTTCTAATAACTTGTAAACGTTATAAAATTGTCAAGTACTTACAAACTCATTAGGCTCGTTCAGAGAAAAGGATTTGGACCATAGACTCATTGAACACATAAATTAAACATAATGTTATATTCTTCTTCATGCATAGTCTCATGAACCTCGTTCTCTAATGTGGGTGTTCTTTTCTCTAATTCATAAAAACGTTGTGATACGTGTTCATCAATGTCAGAATAGTGAGATGTTGTTTCCCGCCCGGACCCATAAAGACATCCCTAGAGAATATGAATCCAGTATTTTTTCGTTAGAAAGGGAGTGTTGGGAGTAATGTTCCGTCTGAAAAAGCATAAATGGAATCCATTCGTAGGAAACCCATTCAAAGAACTAAAAACTGGAATAGGTATCTGTCTAACGCAGACGCATAAGTTGAATTCAACTTATCAGGTTTGGATTACCGAGAATTGGTAGGTAACTCTATTAAAGATTTGATATGCAATGGTCGATTTGATAAGAGACAGGGCAGGCTAGCTAGGAGACATCCGATTTGCTTACCGGAACTCTAGCACTTTCAGAAGCATCCCTTCCCTTCTCGTGATTCACCGGACTTCGTAGCTTGGTCATTTTCCTTTCTTCTTAGCTTTGTTATCGAGTTCTCCCTTCTCCCTCTCCCCGCTGGTCGAGCTGAAAGACCACTCTTTCGTCTAAGGATGCCTAAGAAATGAAGTTTTGTGAATTCTCCCAGAGCTGGAAGCAGAACGTAGTCGCTTTAGGTGTGTGTTGCCCATGCAATCTCGCTTTCGTATGTATGATAGAGGTGGTGATTGACTTCAATGCTAATGGCTATCCCATCAACATGTTTAAAATGACATAAGGCCCGAAACTCAAGACAAGGTCTGGCTCTAATGTCACATCATGTTCGTCAAAATCAATATTGACGACTGCATAGGCAAGGCCTGCACCGACAAGGTGAACCTCTCATTATAATTCAGTGCATACGCAAGGTTTCCCATCACACGGCTCAACAACTTGATCTTCCGCATGAATATAGTGTCCTTCCTTGTCCTCCCATTCATATCGCTTGTCTAATCCCTTGTTTAGTCTTTATTATAGTGAGCCAGTGGGCAAGTGAGATAGAGAAAGCACTTGGAATATAAGGGATCCCAGAATTCAATCCACCTATACTATCGCTTAAGATAATAAGAGAAATAGATAAGTAGGCTTACCACTTCATCTATTGTAGCTGAATTCAGTGAATATACATAAGACATGAAAAGTTAGCAAATAAGCTTCGTTACAGGCTTTAGAAGACCCGTAGTTGGCTATCTATTCCATTGAGTAAAGGGAGGATTTGCTACAGTTATTCGGGCGGTGAGTGGCCCATTTGAGTCTGCTGTAAAAAGTGCGGTATGACTATTTGACTATTTTATATGTCACTTTGAAGCAGTAAATACATCTATCTTGTTTTTCAGCTCTCGGCCCTCGGGGTTCCGTCTTAGGTTCTTTATCCCGAGGATAGGAAAAAGGAAAAGGACTGGTTGTTTCAAGCTACAAAGTCCGGTGAATCCTGAGAGGAGATGCTTCATACAGATGTCTCAGGGCTTCACATCGAAACTGCCGTCTTTCCTTCTATTGCCGAAATTACTAATCGCCCCTACTATTCGTAGTCATAGGGCTTCGGAATTATACTGAACGGGTTGATCCTCCCCTTTATTTTATCAACTTATCTTATCTTAAACCTCGCCAAGAGCTCCCCGGCAACGACAAAGGAACCAACCCGCCAGCTGTGTCGGGGCAGCCATTTCTCTGAACTACGATATCACCCTGAAGCTCGTCTTCAAAATGGATCTAATTGCACTTCACGCCCCGCATTCTTTACGTCTTTTGGTCCGCCATACTACCATTGTGCAGCCTTTCCTCGCGTTCGTAGAGTCGGGGTTACCGTTTACCCACAATAGAGGTTTGTTGGATTTTGTATCACATATTTTAGTTTCAGATATTTCAAATTTTTAAGATCTATAGATATCAAATCTCTCATAATCAGAGAGATTATGAATCTTGATTTGTGAGATTTTTTGTTGGAACTCACATGCATGTGTGCAAATGTGTATGTCCAAGTCAGTTCTCTAATAATGTCGTCAATGCAATATTTTACCTGTTAATATGTCTAACAAAGAACTATATGTTAAGAGATTAAATAAGATATTTGAACATTTTATGCACTATGAAAAAAATTGGTTATATTTAACACAACGGTTAAAGATTTTATTATACGAATAGTTTACCTTGGAAATAAATACTATTGTCCAACGTTAATAGTAATGGGAAAAAGCTTTGGTTAGTGCTTATGGGGTCTGGTTATTTGGTCTTCATTCCACACTTCACTTTGCATTGAAGAAGAAAAAGACGAAAAAGAGATTGTTGACGAATTGACCAGAGAAAGAAGAACATAAGAAAAAATATATATAGCTAGTGTGAGTGAGGTGATTTGGTACTCATTTCACATTCCACTTCGCTTTGAAGGAGAAGAAGAAGAAAAAAAAAGACTGATGGCTAATTGACCATTGATTTATTGACCAGGGGAAAACGAAGTGCGGGTGGTATAGCAAAAGTGCAATACTAAATTTGTGCTTACGCTATATTATTTTTAATCTAGGTAAAATTAAAAGAATGATAAATAATTACAATTTATCACGAAGAATAAAAAAGTATGATATACCCTCAATAAGAAAATTTTATCTCGATGTTGAATTGATTGGAGTTTGAAATATGATACTATATTTAATCTTTAAAAATTAAAATTTGTCTTAATCCTATAAATCTCATACACTAAAATCAATTTAATTAGAAACAATAATCAATTGTCATAATTTATTGAAATACATCCAACAATTTATATGCACCGTCTTAGGACTTAGTGTTTAGGGTCTATCAATTATGATAATTAAGACCTAGGATTCACTCATCAAGGATCCACTCACTTTTTAGGTGCGTACTATGCACTCACCTCATAATCATCATTATGAGCAGACGATTTATGTCAAAATGATGTTAATCGTCATTTGTGATATAATGGACAAGTAAATCATGTTAGTGTTGCGGTATATGATCCACGATTGAACCTCTCCCAACAACTCGAGTTATTGGGATCAACTGGTTCTTGACATGGTATCAGAGTCTTCTGTGACCGAAAGGTCTTGTGTTCGATTCCCGGTGACCCCCATTTGTTAAACACATGGTATTCTTATCTTCAGACCTGTGCAAACTTAAAGCCCTTGTGAGTGGCTTTCGTTTGAGGGGGCGTGTTAGTGTTGTGGTATATGATCGCACCTGAAAATGCAGCATATATACACTTACACAATACTTATTACTTAAGGCTAGGGTTGGCAACAGATTCAGTTAGAGGCGGATTTGCATATTCATTAGCCTACCTAAATTAGTTTAGTTTTACCCATACTCACACAAAAATCCGGTTGAACATCAAATTGATACTAGTACCAATCGGGTTTGGATATCCATGATTAGCTATGTGTAACAATTTCTAATTATAATTTCAACCAACATGTTAACAACTGCACATATACTGACATACATAAGTGAAAAAGTATACAATAACTAATAGAACGATGAAAATGGGTTAAAATAATACATTTTCGTGAAAATATTATATATATAATAAATTTTTAATTACGGAAGAAAATAATGATCATTCTTAAACAAAATACATATGCATACATATTCACGCGGGTTCGAGCTGGATTGAGAAATTACATCCACTTATAAGTTATTACCCATAATATTAAAATTTGAATTTTACAATGCCCATTAAAAATTCTTCGAGTTGGTACCCTACCTAATTAAGTCGGATTTGAATGAACATCCACAAATACGGTGAATTTTTCATGCATACTAAGTCGAGTCAAGTTACTAGTATTTACTAGTAGACTACTAGTCACTAGACCATGTATTAGGTTGGTTAATTATAAAACTATTTTTTTATTAAAAGTCAACATCACGTCAACAAATCTCAAACTGCAAACTGAATGTTTCATTTTTATTGTACTAAAAATATGATTCTATAAAATGAGTCAACTGGGTAGGTTCATTCACCCTGAAATTTCCATGCAAATTCTTTCTTGGCGAAGTGGAATTTCGATGTAAACTCACTGCAAGAAAATAATTTACGTGAACGAAAGTAAAGGGTGGTTGTGCAATGATTTCGTGGAAATTACGTTGGACCGATAAGCAGTGCAGTATACTAGAAAAAGATTCGATTCGGTAGTAGGGAAAGAATTGCCCAAACACATAAAACCAAATTTATCATCAATTGACTTTCATATAACTAGGTTTCATTTTATTGTTTTTTTCCCCGGTATTCTTTGCTCTATAAGAACGATATAGATTTATTATTGTAAGGTAACATAACTTGATACTTTAGGTGTATAAATCGGTGCTAGTAACACTAGACCAAGTAGTTGTTTATCATATTTCTCCATATTCTACTAAAAGGATCTGAGAAAGGAAAAATCACTCTGAAATTTGAATATGAAATTTTCAAATTAAAATCTGGTGAAATCGCTAAATCATATTCTGATAAACACACAATGAGGGTTCTGGAAAATACGCAATACAGAAGTTAGGTATTTGAAAAACAATTATATTTTGTAGGTGGGATTGCATGTGAGAGCTCAAGTTTATATTAGAAGATATTATTTGGTTTGCATAAATTCATGGCAAGATCAACATAAATTGACATAAAATCTCAAACCCAAAACTTTAAAGATATGATAATAACAAAAATAATAAAATATCATAGTGTATTAATACCATTATATTTGCTCGAAAATCAAACAAATTGAACGGTTACATGTGATATATCATATATTGTACAAATCGAAGAACCAATTTCTGGCTACCAAACCACATTATAATTAATCAAATTACATTATGTGTCAATATCATGATATCTAACCCAAAATCAAAACGAAGAACAATTCTACCTAAGATATTATATTTTCTAAAAAGGAAGAAGCTACAAATCGTATGATTACAAATAGGGGTGTGCAACGATTCAGTTCGGTCTGGACGAGATCAAACTCATGAGAAACGTGGTCCATTAGTGAAAGACATCTTATGACTAAGGACTATATCATCTTTGCATTCGGTCCATTTGATTCGGGTCGGTCCAGTCCAAATATTTGCTCGTTCATCATTTCTTCAATAATTATAAACTTTATGCAGACCAAGGACCAGGGGCGGAGCTACGTAGGGACTCCCCCCCCCCCCCCCCCCCCCCGAGAATTTTGAAGATCGTGTTAAAATACGACGAGAATTTGAAGTTACGTATTAATTTAGATACATGTATATATAATTGTATTGTGCAATTTGATTGTTGAACTAGGTACTTTAGTCTAGCGGAAAAGTGGTCTTTTGTTATATAGGAGGTTGTGGGTTCAATACCCATCAAAAACTCCTTTTTTACTACTACTTGTCTTTTAAGTTGATTTTTCATACTTTCATACCTAATTTAACTTCAAACTAGGTAAATTTAATTCAACTTATATATATTTATATCTTCAAAGATAATTTTAAATATATAGCAAATAATTCAATTATTTTCCCATTTTTTATAGACATTCATTTGTTACTTATCATAAATTGAAGAACATGGTGCATTATTTTTTGTTGATATTTATTTAATAATTTTGAACATGTCGTTGATACATTTTTTAATTTAAATCATACTTTTAGTGCTTATAATTATCTTAAATAACATTTTGTGGGGTGACATCAATATATATATTTTATACGATAATAAATTTTTCGGCCCCCAGAATTTAAAATCCTGGCTCTGCCCCTGCCAAGGACCATACTGCATTATACTCAGTTCGATGCGGTCTGGTCTTAGTATCGATAATGGTTCGATGCAGTCCAATTCAGACAAGGACAAGACCATTGCACATCCCTAATTACAAAACCATCCTATATTAGTTAAATCACTCTGAAATTTCCATGCAAATTCTATATCTTGACGTACGAAGTGAGAGTTCCATGTGAATTCATCGCAAAACAATTTCCATGAACGGAAGTAAGGGGTTGTTGCGCAATGATTTCGTCGAAAGTACATTTGGCCCTATTGCTGCCAATTTATAATTGGTTGGTTTCTTAAAATCTAGTCAACTTAATTAGTTCATGCGACTCCAAGTCAACCTCAACAAACACTCATATGATTTAAATTAAGAGTTTGCGTGGTTTGTTTTTAATCTATAACGAAATAAGTTTCACCATAATCATATAGGTCGTTAGTTTAGTTACCTAATATAGACATTATTATATATTTTTTGAATTAAGAAGTTAGATAGGATGATATAGTACGGTAGACCTACAATCCATTCATAATATTTTACTTATAAGAAATAATATATTTAACTACTAAATTTTTTCTTTTCATTGAGAGAATCTCTAAAATTGTAGCAATTTTTTTTAAATGCCTATAATAAAAGCAAATCATACAAGGTCGTCAAATAGGTGGTTGGGATGTAATCTTTCCTTGAAAATAGAAATGACATTCTCGTGCTATTTGATAGCGCTATGAAGATAAACCAGGTGATGGATTGATTTTTTTTTATTTTTGGGAAATTCTTGATGGCATTTTCAGATGCATATGTTGCCGAAATTATCTTATCCTATCTGATGCTATGAGATGGTGCCTAATGCATAATTTTTTGAATGTTTTTTTTGTATGTGGCGACTCTCAATTTCTCAACCGAAATCTAAAGAATACTATAAGCGTTTTCTCAAAAACAGCCTCCCCAATTCAAATTCCCCCTTACCTCATGTTTCCACATCATCAACCTTTTATCCAATCAAAAGGCACCACATGTTAAAAAAAATATTGAAGACGTTTGGAAAACCAATCCCTCTAAGTAATCCTTTCCCTTCTCCACTGTTTTCGGTGTTATTTTATTTATATTATTTAAATATTTAGTCAACGGTTCTTTGGACTCCATTCTGGAGAGAAAAAAAATTCCCCTTCTGTGTTCTCTAGTAAATGGGAATCCTTCTTATATGACCTTCAAAATTAATACAAGTTAAAAGCTTACATATGAACATATAAATTTAAGGTATTTGCAATGTTATTATTGGTAACATCTACCATACATCAAACGTTTCTTGAACATATGTGATCATAATATTTATAATGATTATAACTTTAATATATACATTATTTTTATATATTTATTATTCAAGATGTACGGTGGTTTCATAGGCATCCAAGTTCCATGGCATATAATATAATGCTCTATTAATTATGAATGTTTATAATGTTGCATGTATTCATAGTGTTGGCGCGCACTATAAATTATCAACCATATATTTAAAGATCAAGTCAAGACATGAACTCTCGATCATTTGTTTCGTTTCTATATGCATAATATAGGTTTGTTTTTAGTTAGGTATTATTCAAGAGATTTGAATTTGGACCTCTTCAAGAGCAATGGTATTACCACTAAACTAGACCCTTTTTCACAACCCTCGACCATTTGTTGAGTGCATCCATTGGGATAATATACATAGTCATAATATTAACAAGACTTTATAAATCACCATGGACGATGTGATTCGAAATTGTAGAATTGAATCAAGATGAATTGGTATGTTAAATATTGCCATATGACTCTAATGGGTTTAATTAATAGAGAATAATCATGTATTAGGAGGTCAGTAGATTTACTTGGAAACATGATTGTGTTTGATATTTGGTACAGTTAATAACTTATATTCGGTCAAGATAGCAACACCCTTCATTGAAGTTGCATGCAAAAGACAACAAAAAGGTTTCATAATTATTTATAACAACATTAAAGATGAGAATTTAAAAATAAATTATACATAAGAATATTTCTTTTTATTGCTTATCCATCTATCCCCGATAAACAGTACAAAAAATTGTTCAACACGTATGATCGCACAAATAATAAATTACGGCCCTACAAACATCTTTATTCTCACCAAATAAATCAATTAACATAAATAATAAAAAGCAACCGACTCGGCCAACGGCCGCGAAGAAAGCTAGTGTTAATTCAGGGGAAGCTTTTCAGGCTAGCATTGGATGAATCCATTAGTTTTTTTTATTATTATTATTTGAGTCTGTGTCACGTCCTAATTTTACTTCTAGGAGTTTCAATGTAGTTGCCCCTATATTATGACAAAACATACTTTTTCATCAAGAGTCTGGTTGCATACGAACTATCGCATTTATCATTTGGTTATAGTCGATCTTATAATTGAGTTAGCCTTCTATGCTCTCCTAGCTTGCCTTCAAATAAAATTCATAAGCGATATTTATTCCAATTCATACATATTCCTTCAGATTTTTATGCAACTAAAAGTTCGACATCATTTTTTTTATCCATCTAATGATTGAAAATGACTGATTATTATACCACACATCCAAAATTGATCAAAATTTTATTATCAGCGCGTATGTGAATATTTATAGGCAAGTGTGTGAGAAAAAAAAAAAAACAATGACACTAAAAGAAACGCGTCCCGAAACAGACCCCACTTTCTTCCCAAAATTTGAACTATAAATATAGCTCCAATCCGTATGCCACATTTACAAACAGCAAACCAAACTACTTTCCTGTAGCTAAATCAAACTTCCAAATCCCATACAACAACCATAACGTCAACATGACAAGTAACAATGTTCTCATCGGCGATTCCCTCCCCGCCGCCGTCGACCCAATCAGCGGCTTCTGCCAATCCAACGCCGTCTTCTACAGCCGGCGCTACCCATCCCCGCTCCCTCCGGCGGACTTCCTCGACGTCGCCACCTTCATCGCCGCCCACGCCCACGACGGCGGAAGAACAGCCCTCATCGACGCCGCCACGGGGACCCACCTCACTTACAGCCAGCTCTGGCGCGCCGTCGGCTCGGTCTCGGCTCGGCTCTCCGAGCTGGGGCTCCGGAAGGGACACGTGGTCCTCCTCCTCTCCCCGAACTCCATCCTCTTCCCCGTCGTCGCCCTCTCCGTCATCTCCCTCGGCGCCGTCATAACGACCGTCAATCCCGTCAACACCCCCGGCGAAATCGCCAAACAAATCGTCAGCTCCAAGCCCGCCCTCGCCTTCACCACTCACGAACTCCTCGGGAAACTCGCGGACGCTTTTAGCTCCGTCAGCTCCCCCGTCGACGTCGTCCTCATGGACGACTACGGCCGTCACCGTTACCCGTCCAACGTGAAAATTGTCACCACGTTGACTAAAATGATCACGTGTCCACCTGGCAACAGTAATAACATTTGTACGGATCGGGTCAGTCAAAACGACGTCGCGACGCTGCTGTACTCCTCCGGGACCACCGGCACCAGCAAGGGCGTTTTGTCGTCCCACCGAAGCCTCATCGCCGTGGTGCAGAACATTGTGAGACGACACCGTATCGCGGCCGCTGAGCGCCGCGTCGTCGACGGTGGGAAGGCTTCTCCCGCCACATTCTTGTGCACGCTCCCTATGTTCCACATCTACGGCCTCACGATGTTCTCTTTGGGCCTGCTCGCGGCGGGGGCCACCGTGGTGGTCCTTTCGAGCTACTCGATGGACGATATGTTGTCGTCCATCGAGAAATTTGGAGTGACGGATTTGCCACTTGTCCCACCGGTTCTCGTATCTATGATTAAGGTATTGTCACGCTCATTTTTAATTGCGTTGGTATATCAAAATTCGGTAAAAGTCACTTCTATTAAAGAATATAATTCTATAAATTACATAATAATGCTGGTAATATTACTTGTATGACTCATATTCTAAAAAATTGGACGTACATGATAAAATTGGATTTCACCTTCACAAATCACAAGTGTAGTATCTTAACCTAACTTGGTGTTCTACATTAAGGACGCGGATCGGATCCATGGGAAGTACGAATTGGGCACGTTACAGCGCGTGCTGTGCGGCGCGTCGCCTTTGAGCAAGGAGGTGGCGGAGGAGTTTTCGGCGAGGTACCCTGGGGTGACGGTGAGCCAGGCGTATGGACTGACGGAGTCGCCGTGGGTGGCGTCGATGGACACGGCGGAGGAGGTGCGGCGGCAGCCAGGGGCGGTGGGGAAGTTGCTGCCGAACATGGAGGCAAGGATTGTGTCGACGGAGAGCGGTGAGGGTTTGGGAGTCAACCGGGCCGGTGAGCTTTGGCTTAAGGGGCCATATGTCATGAAAGGTAATTAACAAACATTATTATCTAACTTCGGTTTAATCTTTGCAATGTTTCGTATTTAGAATCTTTTGTACGGGATGTAATATTACCACTTGTAAGGCAACAAGCTGATAGAATATATAATTGACGCTTCCCACGCAACAAGTTGTTGGCATCATATAAGTATATGGTCTATTCGAATTGCGGTAGTTAAGGTTATCAAAAAAGGAATCGTGGTAGTTATGGTGTGAACATATGGTTTAAGCATAGGCATTATTAGCCACTTGAGAGATATTGATTAGAGGAGATAAATAGGTTGGACTGATAAAAAGTATGATTTACATTTTACCGTAAATTTGATCGAAATAAACAATACCCAGTAGTTATTACTTGTTCGAATTATGGTGAGTCGGAGGTTATTGACAATTTTGTTGAGGATATTTAACGGAAGTATGTATGTATGTGGTTACTTATGTTGATTACTACAGGCTACCTTAACAATCCAGAAGCAACCGCACTGACTTTTGATGCAAAAGGATGGTTAAAGACCGGAGATATTTGCTACATCGATGAACACGGCTTCCTTTTCGTGGTCGATCGGTTGAAAGAACTCATCAAATACAAAGGATATCAGGTCAGCAGATGGTTGCACAAATAATGTTCAAATTATATCCATGTACAGTACAGATAGCTTATCAAATACATTATGGATTTTGCACGAGAACAGGTAGCACCAGCAGAACTAGAAGCAGTGCTGCTCACTCATCCACAAATCGCAGATGCCGCTGTCATTCCGTAAGTTTCATTCTTTGTTGCATTTGAAGTCTAGCAACCCATCCGCTCCAGGATTAATTGCCAAAGTTTGTCATCTTCTAATGGTTCTTTGTTCTTCTTCTAGTGCTCCGCACAAGGAAGTAGGGCAATACCCAATGGCATATGTGGTCAGAAAAGCTGGCAGTAACTTATCCCGAACTGACATAATGGCCTTTGTCGCAAAAGAGGTAACAATCAAATCCCCCGTGAACATAAATGTATGCCAAAAAAAAGTGACATTTTACTTCTAGGTGCTAACTTGGATGATGAAAAATGTATGCAATTATGTGTACAGGTTGCCCCTTACAAGAAAATCAGAGAAGTGGAGTTCATATCAGCAATACCCAAAAACCCATCTGGCAAAATCCTGAGGAGAAATCTCATCAAGCTCCAATCCACCACCAGCACCCCCTCCTCCAAGCTCTGAATTGCAATTGCACTTATGGTCGTCAACAACATACCAGATTATTTTTGGACTAATAGTTATCACTAAACATAGAATCCAACACATGCAAGATACAGAAGTGGGCAATTTCTTCATCTTCTACAGCAATGTCTTTTTGTGTTTAATTGAGTCAGTCGCATTGAGGAAACTACTTGGTCATCTATATTACACAACACAAGGGACTTTAAGAGTGTTAAAGCATCTACAAGAGTGTTCAGCTTCTGCACATCAAGCTTAACAACATGAGGGAGCGATGCCATTGAAATGCCAAGATTAGTCTTGTTTCTTCTTCAGCCAAATTTTGTACTATTTTAAGGCACTAGTCTCGTATAGCATCTCCCTGTACTATCGTTCTGATAATCAGAAAGTGTGCAAACTGAAAACAAGTCCATTGAATGAAAAGCAAAGGTTTAAGTACATCAATTGCCCTCTCTCAAACCTCATTCGAACTCCACGATCAGCTCCTCTAATCCACATTCCTGGTTTAAAGTAACTCTATAACAGACTCCTTGACAACTAGGACTCAGTAAATGACTCTTCCTGGCTTACAAGCATCTAAATAGAAACAGAATAGAAGAATGTACCTAGTGTCCATGGCCATGATCATCACCGTGGCCATCTCACGGGTGTCTCCAGCCCTAAAGCGCAGACCACGAAACAGAATCAAATCAAGGAGCCCAGCTCAGAAATCTCTATAGGAACATCATGCTTAGAATTGTACAGAGTCCAAAACCTGAATAGAAGAATCTACCTATCTGTGGCCACGATCATCACTGTTGCCATCCCGATATTAGCACAGACCACGAAACAGAATCAAATCAAGGAGCACAGCTCAGACATCTTAAGAGGACCATCCTGCTTAGACCTGTACAGAACCCTTAACCTGAAGAAACAACCAAATCCATCACAAATAATCAAGGTAGCCGTATCTACCAGCTCCGCCGAATGCTTCGAAAAGCATTAGATTCCATTTTATTGCTTATATTAATACTAATGTGCAATCAATTAGCCAAGCTCAATACAAGAGTTCCTTCCAGTTCCTGTCCCTTTACGGATTCAAATAGTCATGAGCTCTGCCCAAGTATATCGCAATTCATCTAAAGTGATTCCCTCAACAGCAGAGATTCATTTCCAGCTCTATTCATCAATCAAACATCCATTTCCAAGGGCTTCAAATAATTCAATCGAGAAACTAGGGTTCGTTTGCGTCGTGGATTTGAAAAATGAAGGTTTTGGTATAACTTGTGTTTTAAAAAACCATGGATATATGAGGGTTTTAGGTTCATTATGGATTTGATAAACACCATTGTTTGTTAGATGGATTTAACGATGGATTTTGTTAATTAAATTTATATGCATGAAATGTAATTTACCTTTTTGCCCTCAATGATATAAGAAGAGAAAACAAATATGAATGGTATGTTGGTAAAAAATGATGGACTTCAAAGTACATAATCAATTCCCACCTAAATAGGTGGAACTTTCAAGTCCGTGGGGTCCACGAATTTGGTACCTTAAAGTTCGTGGGACCCACGGATTTGTTTCCCCTAAATGCATTAAACAAACAATAGATTTTGGACAAAGTCCATAATGGATTCAAATCCCTCACCAAATCCATCAAGCAAACAAGGCCTAACCGCCATTGATGGCAATGGGGCAGGTCCGGGGCGGGTTTCTTGGTACCCAGACCCGCCCCGCCCCATGGCAGGTCGGGTTCAGGTCGGGTAATTTATCACGGGTCGGGGCAGGTCGACCCAATGGGTAAGCAATTTATATGAAAAATATTAGAAATGTTCGTTATTTTTATTATAAGACCATGGAAACAAACAATATTATGATAAATATAGTTAAATTATTGGAGAAATTGAGGTTTTCACTAATTTACAACTTTATTATAGATAAAACTTGATGTAATAAAAGGAAAATTCTAAGTAATTTGACTAAATTTACGTGTAATTTAGGCAAGAACGGGTCGAGAATGGGGCGGGTCAGGGCAGGTCGGGTCGATGAGAGTACCCATGCCCGCCCCGCCCCGCCTACGGGGCGGGTCGTACCCGCCCAAAACAGGTCAAACAGGTCGAGTAAAACAGGTCAGGTCGAAATTGCCATCCCTACTAACAGCCAAAGCCTCAAGCACAATAAATCCCATCCCAATTAAAAAAAACTCTGAAAATTTCGATCGAGCACCCAATTTCGAGTCCTCAAGGATAGATAGATAGATAGCATTCATGTCAGCTCCACTCACATCAATCGACACCCAAATCAATCTTCCAATTCAATAAACGGAGAAAGCTAAGGGGGGAAAAGAAAGTTCGGCGTCCTCCCGATGCGAAACAGCTTTTAGGGAAGAGCAGGAGAAGGAGAAAACGCACCACACGACGGCTCAATGGGCCTTTCCGGTGACCGTGTGTCACCGCTTGGGCATAGCCAAGTCCTCATCATTTTTGGTAACTCTTGAGATTCGATTTCTAATGCAGTTCCGTCTGTTTGGCGAACCTCTCTGTGGCTTTTCTCCTTCGATGTCAGACTGCGCTTCACTAGTTCACTTGATTCGCTCCTCAGTTTGCCGGCAAATATGATAATAAACTCCTGCCCTGGGCCCTGGGCCCTGGGCACAATACATAGTTGGACTTGTTAAAGTTATACATCTGCCATCTTTTAGCCCAAACTATATGTACATTGTTGGGTGTGGGCTTTGTCGTTGTAGAGTCCATTAACCAGTAGCTTGTGTTTATAGTATTTTTTTTTTTTTTTACTATTTAGTAACAACAACCTCTCCATTTAGTAGCTTGTGTTTATTGGGAGGGGGCACCAAGTGGGACAGGTGACATGGTGAGCCCGTCCCATTAAAGATTTTCTCGTCTTTGATTGAATGTAATTTGATGGTTGATATATTAAGTTTATATACTTGGTCGTTGAAAGTATTTGAAATTTCACTATGCGAAATTCGGGCCACAAAGTTATCTTAATTTTCATGTAATTCTTTATTTTACACAAGTGCATTAAATCAAACAAAGTTTTTGAAAATATATTTTAAAGTAGCTTAATTATGTCCTTCAAATTTTAAATTTATATTTCTACTAATAGTTTTGGTTGTATGGTTGATTTCTTAATTTTTGCAAATAATAATATTGTTCATTTTCCAGTTATAGAAATACCGAAAAACATGTTTAGTGTATGATTAATTTGTTTGTTTTAGTTTGTTCATTTGTTTGAATTCTTCATTTAGAAATTTTGGTTTAGATTATTGTTTAAGCGATTTCTTTTATCTCAAATAGTAGAAATAAATTACCAATTAATACAAATATTAATTATATTTTTATGATATATTTTCTTCTACGTGATATACTTTCTAAATTTCGCCCCACCTCCCCCCACCACGGTCAAATCCCTCTGCCCCTGATTACAGGCAAAATCAATAGAGTGATACAACGAAAAAAGATCAGTAGAGTGAAATTGAGACATATAACATCAGATATGACAAATTAAACACGTCCAAGAAAATCTTATATACATAGGGCTGAAACGCAATCAGGCATGCCTCTGTCTGTAAAAACCCTATTTGACTCACTCGACCCATGTTTCCCTCCTTACCCTATCTACCCTTCTAGGCTCGGGTTACGCTGAGTCAGTAGGCCTGCTCGAATCAATCAACACACTGATATTTTAAATTACATTTTGGTTTACAAATTTATTTTGGGCAATGTCTATTTTTTATCCAAACTTTTTTCAGATTCTTTTATATTATCCAAACCTATTAAAATTCTATGAATTAGCCAAATCTTTCGTGATGCATCAAAATATTAGCCATTTTTACATTTTTGTTAATAATTTTGTAACTCTTTTCTTAGTTAAAATACTAAAATTTTGGAATGTTGACCTTCATGTGTCTCTTCCAAGTCAATATTATGTTGCCAAGTCGATATTACTAACAAAATTGCAAACTGAAAGTTTAACATTTAACTAATTTTTAGTATTTCGATAGATTTGGATAATATAAAAGAATTTGCAAAAGTTTGGATAAAAAATAGACATTACCCATTATTTTTTCATACAATTTATTACCTAAACCTGTAAAGAAATTTTGGTTGTAAATTACATTTTAGTATATTTATATTTTTTTAATCTTGCATTATAGTACCTGAACTTTTAAAACTTTACAAACAGATCTAACGCGTTCATATGAGGAATTCCATATAAGTTGCCAATGTAGTCAAATTCGCGACTCAACGTAGAAGCGTTGTGTTGACTTAGAAGCGTAACCTTTTAAGCTTTAAAGCGTAGATTTTGACTACCTTGTAAGTGAAAACACGATTCTACTTAAAAGCATTTTGGTGACATAAAAGTGGTAGAAGCGTAAGGTTATAAGTTTTAAATAAGGTTGTCACCCGCGCGTCGACCCTGATTTCAAAGCTTTAAGTTTTAAACCTTTTAAGCTTTAAAGCGTAGATTTTGACTACACTTGTAAGTGAAAACACTATTCTACTTGTAAGCATTTTGGTGACATAAAAGTGTAGAAGCGTAAGCTTTTAAGTTTTAAACAAGGTTGTCACCCCCACGTCGACCCTGATTTCAAAATTCGCCCAACTTGTGATAATTTTTGTACCGGGCCAACGAGCTAAACCGGATTGACAACCTTAGTTTTAAAATTTGCCTCTTTATCACAATCTTCAAACTATGTTACCTAAATCATAGTCCTGTTCTAGCAAACTATACCATCAAACGAATGGTTCTTGAAAACAGCGGGAACAGAAGAAAGTTCTTGTGGGTGGTGACAGTAGTGCACGATACATAAGGGTTTGGCAAATACATTGGCGCCTACCCGCCTTATCTTGCTCAGGCTTTTTTAGGGATCTCCCTATGCATATCTAGCTTTCCCTATTTCTACTGATCGTCTACCAGACTGCCAACTCTATCAAAACTTATGCTGAACACAGATTCGATTCTCTACAGTGGTTCAGCACGAGCTAGCCAACACGATATTGTCGTCTAGTGTTCAAAATTGTCACCCACCGAACGAGCTTGTCCTTTTCATGCATTGGTTTGGTGTTAGGCTCGAATGGAGTGATGCCCATCTTCACCGGATTTCGACAATCCTACTGTTAATAGTATTGTATAAGGTTGGCAATTGCATTCTTAATTTATATATATTGCGCTAAATGTTACGGTCTAAAGTAACTGTCAAAACAGCGTAGGGGTTATATTCGGTTGGTCACCGGTTATTACCGATATTCAGTGGCGGATCCAGGAAATTAATATAGGAGTGTCCTCTTTTAAAAAAAATTAATAAAAATAAAAATAAGAAAATTGTAAATAAGAAAATACATTTTCATACAGGTTAAAATATCCACGATGTGTTTTCATATTAAAAAATAATTGTAGAATACACTTGGTGTCTACACTGCTAAAAAATTGTCTTTATATATCCTACTAGACAATCATTTACGAACTGATCGCATATTCGATTTGCAAACTTGTTATTAATGTAAACAAAGCAGAAAGACTCTTTCGACTCTTGCCGTACAACCATAAAATCAATACAAATTAAGGATAGTTTGAAATTAGTTTAATGATTAGGTTTTGAAAATAATTAGAGATATGAAATGACATTTTACTATTACACAGTGTTAAAAATCGAAAAACAAATGAGTTGTAGTTTAATGGAAATTATGTTTATTAATAATAATAGTGTTCTAGGTTTGAATCACCCAACCTACCACTTATATTCACATACACAAATTTAATAAAATAACAGTAGGATAATCATTTTTCCAATTTCAGGGGTGTCGCTCACTATCAATTATAATTTTTTGTCCATACGTAAATTAGCACCGGGGGCTGAATAATCATTTTCCCAAAATTTAGGGGTGTCTCGGGACACCCCTAAAGCCCCTGGGTCCTCCCCTGCCGATATTCATGTGAAGGTGCAGAGCATGCTATCCTAGGACGTTGCATGGCAGCTTTCTGCTATTTATGGAAGCCTGATACCAGTGCAACGACGAGAGCTTTGGGATTTTCTTTGAGTGCATGCGGAAGAAATGGAACAACCCTGGCTACTCGTGGGCGATTTGAACTCCATCCTGAGCCCTACGGAGAAGCTAGGGGAAGCCCCATTTGATGCTGCGAGGATTCGAGAGTTTCAGGAGATGGTGGAAGATGCATAGTTAACCTATATGGGTTTCGTAGGACCAGCCTATACTTGGTTCAGAACAGGACTTCGGGAAAGGCTTGACAGGGGTTTGGCGAATAATCTCTGGGTCTCCTCTTTCCAGATGCAACGGTGAGGCACCTACCCCGCATGAAGAAGTCTGATCACTGCCTGCTACTGGTTTCTCAGGCAAAAACCTCTCTTCGGGCCAAAGCCATTCCATTTCTTGACGACGTGGCTTACTCACAATGAGTTTTGAGACATGGAAGAGGCAATATGGGCAAAAGGAGACTCCTTTACTGCATCATTTGAAGCCTTTATGCGGGATGCGATGTCTTGGATCATGATGGTTTTTGGCCATGTCACTAGAAGAAAGGATAAGCTGCTTCACCGAATTGAGACACTTCAGCAAGCTAGAGGAGGCTCGGCTGTGGCTGCACAACTGCAACAGGTTCAGGAGGAGCTGGAACTTGTCTTATTTAAGGAGGAGTTGTTTTGGTTTTAGAAGTCCCGACTGGAGTGGATTAGTTCAGGTGACAAGAACACGTCATAATTCCATGCCAGGACTCTTCAGTGGCGATAGAGGAACCGCATCACCATGATAAAGGACGGGGCGCAAAATGGGATTGACGATCAGGGGCTCCTCCTTGAGATGGCGAGGGTCTTCTTCAGTGGACTGTACGAAGATGAGGGCGTGGACTTACCTGCGCTACAGGCCTACTTCCCGGCTATAGCAGCCTCTCGGTGGCAAGGTCGTAGCTGTACGTCGTGCCTAGAGGAACTCCATGATGCAATCTGGTCGATGGGTGCCCTAAAAGTGTCGAGAAAAGATGGCTTGAACCCAATCCTTTTTCAAAAATGTTGGGAGACGGTCGGGCCATCTTTAATGAACTTTGCCCTGGAATGTTGGAACAACCCGGAGAAGATCAAGGCAGTAAACTCGACTATCCTCGTTCTCATCCCTAAGATACAGCAGCCGACTATGATCGAGCAATTCCTCCTGATCAGTCTATGTAATGTGGCTTACAAGGCGGTCACAAAGTGTTTGCCAGAGAGACTGAAAGTCCTTATGCCATCACTCGTCCATGAAACTCAGACTTGTTTTGTCTCGGGACACCACATCACTGACAATATTTGTATCCTGCATGAGGTAATACTTTCGATGAGGGCTTGCAAAGGGATCCGCGAATGGATGGTGGTCAAGGTGGATCTGGCAAAGGCCTATGAAAGGATTAGATGGGGTTTTTCCCGAGATACTTTAGTTGCTGTAGGGGCTCCATAACAGCTTGTGGAGTTGACGATGGCCTACATTTCATCGGCTTCAATGCAAATCCAATGGAATGGGCGACTGAGAGAGAGCTTCTAGCCATCCCGGGGCCTTAGACAGCGATTCCCACTCTCTCCTTACTTGTTCACTCTCTGTATGGAAAGATTGGGACATCTTATTGATGAGGCAGTGAAGACGGGCAGCTAGAAACCGATACGGCTAACGTAGACTGGTCCAACCCTATCTCATCTCTTTTTTGCCAATGATCTGATCCTGTTTGGAGAGGCAACCCTATCACAGGTGCAAGAGATCAATGCATGTTTCTAGAAGTTTGGGGCGTCATCCGACCGGCAGATTAGCATGCCTAAGTCCCGTGTGTTCTTCTCGCCCAACACCACTACAAAACTCCAACAAAGTTTGAGCGCATAGCTCCAGATCCAGGTGAACACGAACTTGGGAAGGTATTTAGGAGTTTCGGTGATCCATGACAGAGTTTCAAAGGACACATCCACGGAACTGATTGACATGATAGGCAACCGCTTGGCGGGATGGAATGAGTCAACATTGTCTCTAGCAGGCCGAATCACTTTGCCCAATCTGTGTTGGCGTCCTTTCCTGCTAAACACGATACAAACAACATTCATGCCTGGGAGGTGCGTAAATATATCGATAAGAAGATCACGGGCTTCATCTTGGGGGAGCACGGAACAGGGTTGGAAAGTTCATCTTGTGGACTGGGAAACTGTATGCTGACCGAAAGAAGAGGGTGGCTTGGGCCTCCAGGACGCGACAAGAACTAATGAGGCATATATGATCAAGATTACCCGGAGAATCCTCAGCAAGCCAGACGAGTGATGCGCTAGAGTACTCGTTTCGAAATACTCCAGGAAGACTAAGGATGGAAGGAGCTTTCTCACCAATGGTTGATTCTCTAATCTTTGGCGAGGAGTGATGCAAGTGGCACATCTCATCGAGGAGGCGACCGCTTGGAATATCCAAAATGGGAAAACGGCCAGGTTTTGGAGCGACCGGTGGCTAGACGGAGACACTATCCTAAAAGACCATGCACCGCATCTCCCACCGAAGCTCGTAAGCATGCCTATCATCGAGTTTGTCCTCAACGGTAAGTAGAATTCGAAGTTTCTCCATTCCTACTTACCTCTTTCGCTTGTCTCGCAGGTTTTACTTCTTCCTATACCGACGGAGGAGGAGGACGATGTGCGGGCATGGCAGTTTTCTCCAAATGGCGAGTTTACGCTACGAACGGCCTACGATCTGACGGACATTACAGGAACTCGGCCCCAGACAACCTATTTGGCGCCCGGTGTGGAAGACTCCTTCTATTCAAAGAGTGTGGGCGTTTCTATGGATGCTAAACTAGGATCGCCTTCTCACCAACGCAGAGTGGGGCCGCAGGCACCTCACGACCAATCCACGTCATCAGAGACTACCCCTACGCTCGCGCTACTTGGGCGGGATTCCGGACGATGAACCTGACTTGCATTTCTTTGAGTCGGACGTTCACAGGTGGTCTCTCTATTATCTTTCACGGCAAAATACTTTTATTGACATCGCTCTCTTTGAAGGGACGTGTTGGCTCCTATGAAAAAACCATAATGTTTTCGTGTTCCAAGGCGAGTTGAAGACCCATGCACAAATCCAGAGTTAATCAAAGCAGCTTAGAGACCAGATTTTTCACGCACTCGAGAAGGAGAGAATCATCTTCGAAGATGGGGGCATCCGAGAGCAGCGCCAAGTTGGCTGGCAACCACCGGCGCAGGACTGGGTCTGTGTCAATATAAATGGCCAAGTTACTTTCTCTCCTGAGAGCATGAGTTGCGGCGGCATCATGCGTGGGAGTGATGGTCGTTTTCTTAAAGTGTTCACAGTGAATCTTGGAGGAGGTTCGGTCACTCATGTAGAGTTGGCTGGAATTGTGTATGGGTTGGATCGTTTTTGGGAACAAGGAACCATGAAAGTTATTCTGCAGACGGATTCGTCTACTGCGAATGCCCTGATTGAGACTCTGACTCTACAACACCTTCATTACACTCAGGTTGCAGCCAGGCAGCGGCTCAACCACATCTTGACTGTCAAGATAGACCATGTTTTCCGTGAGGCAAATTTTTCTGCGGACCACTTACCTTCCAGAGGGCACTCCTACTCGATTGGGCTGCATGTGTTAGATAGTCTCGAGTACCTGTCTTTTGTATTGGTTTTACTTTGATCGTCTGGGGAGTCAAACTCCCCTTTTGTTCGTATGCAATAAAGGTTAGACTTAATATATCTTTTTTAATGACCACCATATTTATCTTTTTTAATGAAAGACTAGACTCAATATATTTGGACTTCTACAATTCGACCTCCAAGAAAGTGGGAAAAGTAAAAACGTAAATCAATCTTTTTTTTGCGACTGTGGATATGGTCAATAACCCTATGGTGCATAATCTTGCATAACTAAATCTGGTCTCTTCATTTTAAGTGGGTTCTAGATTTAAGGCTTGAGCAATTAAATCTTTTTATTTTTCTTAGTTTTTTTTAATAAGCTCTGATCTTCTTCGTTCTAATTTGAATTTCAATTTTTTGCACAAATGGAACGAGTTCGTTGTGCTCTACAAAATTATATTAATTTTCAATATACTTTGAGAAAAAAAATTCATACCACTCATACCACCTCCATACCATATGGTATCTCCTTCGTTTTTAAGTCGATTTTGAAAATTTTTACACAGAAGGAACGAGTTTATCATGACCTATTGGATTTAAAAATTTGTGGGGGGAAGTACAGTACCAAAAAATACCATTCCATACCACCCTGATATAGAGGTGATATCTTGTGGTAAACAATGGTGAAAGTAATAAATGACAATACGTATATTCATAGTATCATGTATTTAACCATTCTACAGTGTGGTATGTTCATATCACCATGATACACTTCCATACCACGTGGTATGCTCTTATGTAATATCAAACAATACCACCATGGTACAGACTGATAATAAATGCCTAAAAAAATTTATTCAAAAAATTTATGTAAGTGGATACCATTTTGAATAATACAATTAATCTAATTTCTCTTTGAAAAAAATCTGACTTAAAATGAAAGATATACAATTTGTTAAAATTTAGAAGGGAAAATATTAAAGCTTCTATACCATTACATATGCAATCAATCGAGGGAGCAATACATTGTTCATTTACTTCGATATATTAGTTTAATTAAAGAAAACCAAGTGACCGTTAATAATCATTAGTTGCTAGCTAATGTTTAATTAATTTATATAATATTTTAGCCGCTCATCGAAGCATAGCGACACATTCCTTTAAATAGAATGAGTTTCAGTATATCAACATACTAGGTTATTATCCGGCCTGTTGGCCGGATTACTGTATGCTACCCACTTGTGGAATGGGAGAGAAAGCAAGTGAGAGTGAAGGGATTGGGATTCCACTTGATTAGGACCGACCCACTAATATGATTCCTCCCGACCCGTCCTAACCTAAAGGATCGGAAAGAGTCAATAAGAAAATACGAACGGAGAGGATTAGTCATATATCTTGACTCTTCAGAAGTGGGTCAAACAGGATCAAGGTTGGGTGAGGGAAATTTTTAGCGCTAAGCAGAGTTCTGGGTTGAATAACTTTACTTAGGCCTAGAAATTGGTGCTGATGCAGACTGCAGTCTTTATTATACCATCATCAATCATCATTGAATTAGTCCTGGGCATCCCTCCCCGTTGTCGGTCTGAATTCTAATGATGGCTTCGTTCCTTGCACCAGCCATATTAGCGAGTTGTCATCTCGAGCATGATTTGCCTATGTACAAATGATACAATTAGAGTATGAAACTGAATTCCAAAGAAAAGGAAAAGAGATTTCTATCACATGCCAATAAATACACACATAATAGTTGAAGCTAAGCGAAAGTCATTACTCGCACATCAATTCTCAAAAATTACAGACTAAACAATGGCTAGAATGACACTGAAACTACCAAGAATCATGGACGAAGCAACTTGTCAAATTAAATAATCCTTATACTGAAACTACCTTCTAACTTGAAATAAGACATGATCACAGTTCATAGCTCTCTTCTCACTATGAATTGGTTGCAGCTCGTCCTAATCACTGCCTCCCAAGCTCAATTGAAACAGAATAGAGACCGTTATGTAAGATAACCATATTCTTATTGATCATAATTCCTTTCTTCACTCCATTTTTGTCGGAGAAAAGAGTTACCCCCCTCTCCTGCATTTCCCTTTCCCCCTCTCTTCTCCCTCTTCTTCACAAACCGATCCCTAAACCAGCAACAACAACAACAAAAAAATAGGCTTCGCCTCTGCCATCTCCATCTACTGAACGCGTTGGTGGCAAGACAGGACTGCAGAAACAAAATTTTCTAAAATCAAACTAAATTTTTTGAAGGAGACTCAACCACGAAAAAATAGTAAAGCAACAATGCTAATAGTTCATATGGTTGGTTTTGATGTTATACATTGCTTTTGTTCTGGTCTGCAGTATATCAACTGCAACAGAAATGTTTCCTCCAATCATCTTTAGTGCACGATTTAGAAGCAAGTCCTCCTGTTTGTGTCAAACGGAAACATTCATGGGTTCTTAACTCCCCTGTTAGTATAAAAGCAGCATCAGCAAAGAAGTTTGACAACACAACAAGCACCCAGGAAAAATGATACAATGCAGTAGGTGATATGTGTCTCGAAGGTTTTGAGTTACTAAAGTTCATGTTAAAAATAAACATGAATTAAAATAGATTATTCTATTAAGCAAACATCCCCTCTAATCATACAAAGATCAGATATCCAATTCACAAACAATTAAGCCATAAAAAATCATCACACATCCACCACCTTTGATTGCCTAAATTTGGTTTTTCGCAAAGTTATGGACTCTTAAGGGTAACGTTCATGGGTAGTCTGTTTCATAACTCTAGAGAGCACAGTAAGCAACCACCAGCCAGACACAGTGCGGTAGGCGAATATGATTCTCAATTCACAATTTCTCACCACCGGAAGTAAGAACAGACCATAATAAGCGTCGCGTTCATGGGTGGTCTGTTTCATAGCACTACTACACAATTTGTTAAAAAAGAAAGAAAGGTATATAGCATCACGGCGGAACAACTTTTACAGGCCAACAACAACAACATGTTGCAGCCACGAGAACTGGTATCACAACTCATAGAGAAAATCAAAAGATTTACTCTCAAATTAAGCAGTTACAACATCGCAATCGTCAAGCACATACACCATCACAAAAGTCACGAAAAGTGATTCACAAAGCATTCAAACATTTGAGGATATTTCTGCAAAGGTACAACTTATATATCTTTTTCCAAGCCATTTCCATCAACATGCTAATAAATTTGCAATGCATAAAACAAACGGGCCAAAACTTGAAATTCAGCCTGTTTGACCGACCAATGCCAAATTCTAATTATTCTTTACTTTTAAACTTTCTATTTGAAAATAAAAAATAGTGAAAGAAAAGAGACGACTACAATTCGCCATTTGCACATCACTTATTCGGGAATAAAACCATAGAAATTTAAAAAGAACTAAAAATAGTTAGGATCGTTTTAATGTTTAAAATAACTAAATAGATCTTTTATGTTTAGTTTTTTACTAACAAATTCCAAACGATTCCCTATAAAATACACTATAATTTGATCATTATGATATCAAATAATTATAAAATATATATTTGAAATGATAAAAATTGAACTAATTGGGTTGGTCGAGGTTGAACCATGGAATAACTCTAAAATACATTATATTTTAGCCACTAAGATAATGAATAATAGCACAATATATATTATGCCAGAGAAAATAGCTTGTTTTAGAATGGCAAACCAATGATGTTCATTTGTTTCACTTGATGGCCAAATCCCATGTAGGTCAGGCCCATTCAACTCTTTTATTTTATGGTTAGCGATTAGCTCATTAGATATGCATTCAACTCCTTTTCATATATATTTTATCACCACAGAGAAATAAAAAGGTTTAAAGAAAAAAATTGACACTCCTGGGCCCGTTTAAATTCGCATGTGTACAGTAAGTTGGCCCGTTCCGCAGAGGAAAGAGAAAAAAATTGACACTCCCTATTCTACCCTTCCTACAAACGCTCCTCGAGCATGGAATTTGAAATGGGGAAAGGGTTTTTCCCTCCCTGCTATTATATGTTTTTAATTTAAAAAGATACAATAAATGTACTTAGTGTGATTGGTTATGGTCTTTGCTTTTCTTTAAAATGGTCATGGTTCAAATCCCAGTACGTGTCTTTTTAATGAATAAAAAAAAGTAATTGTGAAGACTAAAATGTCCTTCCTACATTCACTCTCGTTGCAAGAAATTTGAAATGGAGCTCCCGTTTTTCTTTCGGCGTATTATATTATGTGTAGATAGATGTGAGGCTAATGGACTTTTGACCGCTCAAACGTATTAAAGATTCGTTTCGTTCGCTAGGCAAAAAAATGCCAACCACATAAAACCAAACTCATTATTAATTAATTTCTATATAACTAGTTTGGGAAATTACGGACAAAGAATTGGTCTTGCGAGATTACCAGGGGTGGAGTATGGTTGACGGTAGGAAGAATATACGTAAAAGTATTTAGTAAAATTTGTGATAAATTTGAGAAAACTAGTAATTGATAAGGTTTTAATCCCTTTCCAATTATCATAATTTAAATTCATCATTGGGGTTTTTTTAAGCTCATCATCTCATTCAGATTTTGGCTCCACAACCAAGTATTCCTTCCATGCAAACTCCATTTAACATGTGAGAAAACTAGGTTGGGAACCCTAAACCCAATACTTCATTTGATTATATAAAAAACCACACATTATTGGGGAATCATATAGTACAAAACCCAAAACTGTATATCGGTGTGGAATGTTTCGTATTAAGGATTGTAAGATATACGAAGTTTTGTAAATTCAATAATCCTGAGTTTTGTACAGTAACTCAATCCTTTAGAAAAGCATTTGGGCACAAAACCTAAAACTGCAAAATCTACAAAATTACGTGTCCTACGATCCCAAACACGAATCACCACCATGATACGATCATATAAGGAGGTGGTATGATTCGATCAAGGATAGTAAGATGTGTGTTTTGTAGGTTTTGTAACCTCTGAATTGTGTACCGTAACCCATTACTTAGTCTATTCATCCTGAAATTTTCATGCAAAATTTTTCTTGACGAATTGAAATTTCAATGTAAATTCACCGGAAAACAAAGAACTCCAACGATTTCGTCTAAATTATGTTGGGCTGATTGTTGCCGATGGTTTCTTAAAATCCAACAACTTAATTGATTACTATAACCGTCCAACTCGCTGATGAAACCCACAACTTTAGACTAAAAACTTGGTTACGGGTGTGCATGGTTGTTAAAAACAAATACAAGATGATCATCATAGCTCCTTAATTTAATTACTCACTCTCTCGCCATTTTTATATATGTTGAACTTCTTGAATATCCCGTCAAAAACTTCATGAATATAGAAGTTAATAAGAAAAAATTTACGCCACAATTCAGACACCGTGGACAACTATCCTAGTTTTCAGGGCATATATAGTACGAGGAACCGACTCTATTTTGTGGTTCCTATTTGTTTCTAATTAATAGTCCACCTACCTGAATAATTTTGCAACTTTTAGTTGAGATGGGTTGTGAATACTGAATAGGGATGACAAACAGGTGGGGCGGGAATGTACCTGGCTCACTGATCGTGCTTAGGCCGTCAGGATACGGGCACGTTTCAGGTCCGTTTAACTTGTGTTGTGCTTGGTATGGAGTGTCAACTTTCGTGGCGTGTCAATAATATATAATTACTTTTGTTGTATTTTTTAATTTTTGAAATTGTATTCTCTTTATATTTGTTTCTATAAAAGAAGTATTTTTCGTGTCATATCGTGCTTATACTCAATAGGGTCTCAAAAACGTTCATGCTCTTGAGGGCTGGAACCTAGAGTATGATGAGGTCTATGGGCGAGACATGATAGGGTGTCAGTGAAACAGTGCCACATTGCGCTACTTGCCCACATGTAGTGTTGTTACGGGGGTGTGGTCTCTTTTGGCAACTCCGCGCGAGAAAACTTGCTTGCGCGGGGCTACTTGAGTACTCGCGGGTGGAGGTTGGCCGCCTCTTGCCTTAATACTTTGTATCCCTTCATAGTAGCGGTCGATGTAATTGCTGGCGCGACCTGACCCAAGCCATGCCTCCAAAAATTGCTTCCGCGAATGCCCTCTATTTCGTCTGTGTGCTTTTTGCAGCTCGGGTCAGGTTGTCGCTGTCTGTCTCGCGCATTCAGGCGGGATTGATTTTCTCTTTTTTTTTTGAACTTCTTCTCCCGTTTTTTTATTCTTCCTTCCGCGGGTTGGGTAAGTAGACTATCTCGTTTTGCTGGTAACTGGTGGATTCAGTAGTAACGCGGGTTGGAGAATTCGTGTAAAGCTTGTTTTCTATTTCTGCGAGTATGTCCTGCCCCCTAGCCGGTGCGCTGGTGTAGGAAGTGCCACCTCCTTATGCCCCCCAATCGTCGTTCCGATGTTGTCCACGTGGCGCACTGCTATTTGCCGATTTTGGCGGTCAATTTTTCGATTTTGAATTTCAAAAAAGTAATGTGACGCTTGCAGTTCCCAATGTCGTTCAACCATTTTTTTCCTCTTTCCTTTCCAGAGAAACACTATCTGTGTTACGTCTCTCTCTCTCTCTCTCTCTCTCTCTCTCTTCTTCTTGAAATTCTCTTTCAAACTTAGATTTCTCTCATTCGTTGCGACCTTGTTTCTCCCTCTCCTCTGTTGACGCAACTCTTTTCTGAAATGGCTGACGGTGGTTCCCGTGTTGAGATCGATGTCGTTGTCGACGAAGAAGGTAATCCTTTTCTCATTCTCGTGTTTCTACTGATCCGTCTCTGGAATTTCGCGATTCCAGCGACGAGGGTAGCGGTGGAGCTGTGGTCGGAGGCGTTTTAGCAACACCGACCGTGATCTTCTTCACAGATCTTCTGAGGGAGGTCGGTGGCAAGATCGGGTTGGGGGGGGGGGGGGGGGGGGGGGGGGGGGGGGCTGCATCAAGCTCTAGTGCGCATGGGGTATTGATCATCCACTACGAAATCGGGAGTGGTTCCCAGCCTTTCGTTGCCGCTCCTGTGGAGGTTTCAGACACCGAGTTTGATCGCCCGCTTGAGCAGCCTCCCGTATGTATTCCACGCATAACGGAAGCTATAAATAAACTTGGCCCACGTTACCTCAACACCCAGTACACAATTGTGGAGTAGGCCGAGATGTTCGAGTCTGGTCCCGATCCTAGTGACAACCTGGTGCGCGGACCTGATCATGTCTCCCATTTTCGGGCGGAGAGAAGTGGAGGAGATTGTGCGTGGGTGGGGTCTGCCCCCCAATTGGCAGTATGCGGTGCCCTCTAAACGAAGCTACATCAGGAACTGCCCCCTGGGTGGTTCGGGATATATTCGGAGTATTGGCTGATGAGATTCAAGTTCCCATTGAACCCTTTGTTATGTGCCATGCTACGGCGGTTAAAGTGCTCAGTCGCGCGATTGTCTCCCTCCGTAATGATGCAAGTGTCTATGCTCCACCTCGTTCGTAAGCGGCGCCGAATCGAGCCAACATATGGTTTGTTCCGCAAGTTCTACAAAAATGAAGGAGCCCACGGAGAAGAGCAAAAATGATTGTTTGTCGTTGAAGCGCCGCAACAAGAGGCCGGGTGGGTATGTTTTATGGGTCTCCAAAGCTGGACAAGAATTGGTTCGAGTAGTTCTTCTATGTGAAGCCTGTTCCTGGTGAATGGTCCAGTGAATACACGGAGGAGCCAACTGTTGCAAGAATGGGAGCGTCAAGGGGTTCGAGTAGGAGGTGGGCACGTATGATAGGTTGGAGGTGGAGTATGAAGTTTTGTTGAAGGAGCCGATAGACTTATATTTTCAAGGAGTCCGCGAACCTCGTTAGGCGGAGCTGTTTAATGATGGTTAGTTATTCTCCATTGTTTGTGCATTCTATAATATTAACCGCCTTCTTACGATTCATTGCTACAGGCATGGACTATTCATCGTTGGTTAGCATGATGTCCATCGAGGAAGTTGTCAAAGTTCCCAAGGCAGCCGCGGGTTAACAAACTGCCGCGACCTGACAGGGCGGCCGAAGGGAGTTCATCAGGGAAAACTGTCCAGCAGACCCTGTCGGAGATGCCTGGGATCGAGGCCCTCGTCCCCACGCATTTTCACGATGTGCGGCTGCATTCTGGCGCTGCTTCATCGCTGAGTTTCGTGCAAAATTCCTTGCATGCGGTAGGTCCAATGTTGAATACCCCTCCGCGGCTAGAGAGCAATGACTCGGTCCAGTATTTGACCCACATTCATTTTTCCATGTGTATTGTCCTCGCTTACTTCTTTTTCCTTCTGCTTAATGTTGTTGTTTTTATGTTTTTTTTACTAAGGCAATTGGTGGGTTTCCTGGGGTAGGGTTTGTTGGCTACCTTCCGCACTGAGCAAGAGAGGGCTAATGATGTCGCGTCTCTGAAAGCGGAATTGGAGAAGAGCATGCAGCTCGAGGGTAAGGTCGCAGGGGCTGAGGGGCGCGCAAAGGATGCCACGGAGAAAGCCAATGAGGCGTTGGAGCAGCTAGGTGTGTTGCAGAGTAAGTTGCAGGAGGAAATCCGGGTGGCGAAGGAGAATGCTCGGCCGGAGGAGATGGATGCCATCCGCGAGGAGCTGCGAAAGGAGTTCGATGAGGAGCGGACGCAAATGGAGAATGAGCGTGCCGAGGAGAAGTGGCACCTTAAGTAAGATCACGCAGAAATATTGAAGAATGTACGCAACGAGCTCCAGTATGAGAAGGAGGGTCTACTACGCGAGCACGAGGTAGCGAAGGCTAGTGTTGTCCTTGATCCGCAGGCGAACGCCATTCGCCTATACAAGACGACGACCACTTTTCACAAGATCCTGGCGGATTGTATGACCAAGGCGGTCATAGCCATCCGCAAGGAGGTGCAGCCAGAGAACCCTGGTGTGCGTTGGAACACCGGTGTTATGGTTAGGCATGTTAAGCGGTGGCTAAGTGCAAAGCGGTCATTGGACCCTGATTCGGAGCCGGAGCATGAGGAGGATGAAGTGGTTCCGACAGAGAATGTTGTGATTGATTAGATGAAATTATCTAAGTGTACTCGTGTTTTATGTTTCTGTCATGGGACTAAGTTTGGGTTCCATTTTCCCCCTGTTTAAACAATCCAAAGTTTGAATCAATCTGCGTAATTCATGATTACTGTGTTAAGTTTTGTACGCGCTTTTGCAGTTCATGACTGCGCGATTACTTTTTTGTTGTTTACGTCATTATTAGTAGCGAAAATAGTACCTCTGCTTTTATTACTCCCAGTGAACCGCTGTCATACATTGGTAATATGCTAAGTGCTAGGGCAATATTTTCTTAGATTTTATGTGTTCCAAGTTCTTGGCACTTTGGCTCTGCTTATTTCCTGTAGTTTGAACGTATTGGCGACGATGACCTTGACCAGGTATGGTCCTTCCCATGTGGGCGCTAGCTTCCCTTGTCGAGGGTCTGGGCGGAAGTTCTGCCTCAACACTTGGTCTCCCAGTTTCAAGTTGTTGGGAACCAATTTCGCATTGTAGTACCTTGATATTTGCGCCTTTGTCGCCACTAACATGATGTATGCTAACTCGCGTCGCTCGTTTTCCAGCTCCAATTCTATTAAACGAGTAGCGTTGTTTCTCTCCTCATCAAACATTGTGAATCGATAAGTGGGTCAGTGGCTATTTTAAATGTAGTTCGATGTGCACATAGTACCGTCTGTAACTCTTCCGTCCAATTGCCTTTAGCTTCGTTTAGGCGGGTGTGTAGTCCGTGTAGGATTGCTTTATTCGCTGCCTCCGCTTGATCATTGGCCTGGGGGTATGCAACTGAGGCGAAGCGGGCTATTGTTCCCATCTGGTCACAAAAATCAATTACTTCGGCACAATAAAATTGTTTACCGTGATCGAACACGAGTGAATTGGGAATGCCAAATCGCGTGAGTATGTTGTATCTTAAGAAGCGAATGACTTATTGCGCAGTAATCGATGCAAGTGCCTCGGCTTCAATCCACTTGGTGAAGTAGTCGACCGCCACTATGAGTATTTGCTTGCCCCTTGCTGTTGGGAAGGGCACCAAGAGGTCTACTCCTCATTATGCGAATGGACATGGGCTCAAGTTGCCCTGGAGTTTCGCGGATGGTAGGTGATGTTGCCTTGCGTTGACTTGACATTTGTGGTACCGGTCGACAAACTTCTTTGTATCTTTCTTGATTCGCGAGCAATAATACCCGTGGAGTAGAATGGTGCGCTCCATACTACGCGAGCCACTGCGCATTCCGCATAGCCCTTCGTATACATCTTGTACTATTCTTTGTGCTTTTACCGGCCCGACGCACTTGCAGTATACACCAGAATGTGAACGCTTATGTAACTCACCGCCGATTAGGGTACAACGCAACGCTTTCTGCCTTAGCGCCCACGCCTCCTTTGGATCTTCTGGAACTGTTTCGTCATTTAAGTACCCTACTATTGGCGTGAGCCAGTTGTCTTCCTTTGCTACCTATGTGGCATTGACCGCGCCGACCTGATCGGTTTCTTGGTCCTTTTTTGTACCGAGACTAACCGCAATGAGTCGAAGTCAGTGGCGATTGCGAGCTTTGAGATTGCGTCCCCGTGGATGTTTTCTTCGCGCAGTATATGGACATAAGTTACTATTTCAAACAGCTTGGCTCGTTCCTTTACTTGCTCGATGTATTGCGCGAGTGTATCTTCCTCCGCGTAAAAAATGTCGCTGAGTTGATTTACTGCTAACGCGGAGTCAGATAACACTCTAACGGTCTTCGCGCCGAGGTCTCTAGCACCAGCCAGACTGGCCAGGATGGCCTCGTATTCGGAAGCATTATTTGTTTTCAGTGTTCTGAAGTGGATAGCCATTTCATGTATTGCCCCTGTGGGCATGCACACAACGAATCCTGCCCCTGCTCCGTGTTTGCTGGCGGCTCCATCGACATATATTTCCTACATCCCATCCGACACTATGTCTAGAACTATTCCCTCTGCGATAAAATTCGCCATTATTTGTGTTTTAATTGTGGGTCTTGGCGCATATTGGATGTCATACTCTGATAACTCAACCACCCACTTTGTCATTTTTCCTGACACTTCCATTGCACTTAGTATCTTTTTGAGCAGGACATTGGTGAGGACCGAGGATTGTTATTGAATGAGCTTGGAAGTATGGGTGCGGCTTTTGAGATACGCTTACCAGGGAGATGGCGGCTTTCTCGATTGGTGAGTACCTTGTTTTTGCATTTGACAGCGTTCGGGATGTGTAGTATATTGGTCTCTCTGTTTGAACTTGCCTTCTCGAGATTAGCACTGTGCTCACGGCTCTAGACGATACGGCGAAGTATAGGAACACTTTCTCATTAAGTTTAGGCGCAATCAATACAAGGGGGGATACAAGGTACAATTTCAGCTCATTGAACACGCTTTCACACTCAGGTGTCCATGCGAATTGGGTTCCGCTTTTCAGGGTGCGGAAGAAAGGAGCGTACCTGTCAGCTGACCTCGGAATGAATCTTCCCAGCGCTGCCAGCTTCCCGTTCAGAGATTGTATCTCGGTTGCGTTCCTGGGTGCGCGCAACTGTTGAACTGGTGTGATTTGTTTTGGATCCATCTCGATTCCTCGCTTGGTTATCATGAAATCTAGTTTCCTTCTTCGATGCCAAGTATGCACTTCAAAGGGTTGAGGCGGAGGCTATGCTTGCGAAGTGCCTCAAATGTCTCACGGAGGTCTTGCGGATGCGAGCGTCCTTCCTTAGTTTTGACGATGAGGTCGTCAACGTAGGCTTCGATGTTTTTTCCTATCTGCCGCGGGAACACGAAATCAATCATTCTCTGGTAGGTGGCTCCCGCATTTTTTAGCCCGAAGGGCATTCCGACGAAGCAGAAGTTCCCGAATGGGGTCATGAAAGCTATTTTTTCTTCATCTTTGGGGTTCATCGGAATCTGGTGGTACCCCAAGAACATGTCCAAAAAGGATAACTTCTCATGGTCGGAAGTGGCGTTGATCAGCTGGTCAGTGCGCGGGAGGGGATAAGGATCTCCAGGGCACACCTTATTGATTATGGTGTAGTCAGCACACATCCTCCATGATCGGGAAGATTTCTTCACTAAGAAGACGTTGGCTAGCCATGTTGGACACTTGACTTCTCGTATTAGGCCTGTGGAGAGGAGTCGTGTGACCTCTACTTCAATAGATTTTAGTTTTTCGCATGTGAAAGAGCAGCGAGCTTGTTGTTGCGGTTCCGCATCGATGGGCACTGCAAGACTGTGTTGCTCCTTAGGATACATGATTCGTGATATTAAGGCTGACGCTCGCGCTCCAAAGCGCAAAAACGCGTTTTTTAGGAAATTCAATTATAATTCACGATTTTTTTAAATTTTACAGCGCGAATTTATTGCATAAAAATCGCGAATTCTGTTCTAAAAAATCGCGAACGGGATACAAGAATCGTGGGGTTTGTCATTTTAAATTCGTTGAATTAAACTTTTTAGTTCGCGATTTCGTAAACGTTTTCAATAAAATAATATATTTATCCCTCTTTTACCTTTTTTTATTTGGAGGACTCTGACTCTTCAATCTCGAGAATCCAAATCCTAACTAATAAAGTAACATAAGGAACAACTTCCCAAACAAGCTTCCTGGATATTAATTAAAAAAATTAAAGGATATATGTGGACAGCATGATTCCAACGGGTACTTTTAGTTTCCCAAACAATTTTTAATGAGAAATAAAAGATTAAAAAAACTCAAGAGACTAGTTTTCTCTTGGAAATTGCCATCAGAACAGAAAAAGGATAATAGAACTTGAAAGACAAAGGTTGAAAGACAAAACTGGAGTTGGAGGGTCGCGTACTGAAGGAGGGACTGAGGATTATATGATATCAGATTTCTTCTTTGATTTCCATCGACTACTTGGCGCCGATCAATAACTTGGTATGGAATTTAATTTGTTATTCTCAATATTATATATCAGCATAAACATTGTTCTGTTAGGGTTCTCAAATGAATTTTCATGTGCTGAATCCTTCATTCTATCTTCTTATACTCTTGGTACAACAGTTCAAATAAGGTTTTGGTTTGCAATTTTATCCATTGATCGTTGGTTTATTGATATGTAAGCTTTTAATAACTTAGATTAACTACATTTCTTGGTGACTGGTGTTCTGCAGGTAGGTAAACATGAGTGAAGCTAATCCTACTTCTGTACCAGTTGATATCGATGATGGGGAGAATGCTTTTCCGGAACAACTTACTGCTACCCCACTTAGAAAATATGTGGTTATGGTTGGCGAAAAGAAAAACAATAAGTGGATATGTAGCTTTGGATGCAGAGGTGATCCATACACAGGAACGTACTCACGCATTCGAGCTCACTTTCTTGGTAGGATTCCAGGAATGAAAGCAGGTGGAATAGCAGTATGTTCAAAAGTGACTAAAAGTGAGCTAGAGAAAATGAAGCAAGAAGAGGATGGGGCCAAAAGAGTATTCACACGTAAAGTTTCATGTCCAGCAGTTCAAATTCTACCTCCTACAAGTAAGATTGGGGTCATGAAAAATGATACAAAAATCATTAGTGACATGTTTGACTTGGTATCGAGGCATGATATTGATGGGTTGATTGGAAGATTCTTTTATGGTTGTGGAATCCCATTTAATGTAGCAAGGTCTCCATTTTTCTATGAAATGGTACGAGGCTTAATTGAAGGATCAAAAGGATACAAGCCTCCAAGTTCTGAAAAGTTAAGAACAAACTTGCTTGATAAGGAGAGATCCAAAGTTGATCGTGCATTGACGGGTATTCGAGATCAGTGGCCAACTTTTGGTGTTTTCATTGTGTCGAATGGCTGGAGTAATGTGAAGAATCAACCTTTGATAAATGTGTTGGCTGTTTCGGGGGGTAGAGCTGTATTTCTCGAAGGCATTGACTGTTCTGGAGATGAAAAGACGGGAGTTTATATTGCTGAAATCTTACTCAAAGCCATTGACCAAGTTGGGATCTATAATGTTGTTCAGGTGCTCACGGATAATGCTTCTGCTTGTAAGCGTGCTGGAGAAATCATAATGGAGAGGCATCCTCATATCTTTTGGTCAGGTTGCTTGGCTCATACCTTAAGCCTTTTAATGAAGGATATTGCATCTTCTCATTATCCTTCTTTAAGGTTCATTGGATTTTTGTATAAGAAAGCAAAAGGGATTGTCAAGTACATAAGAAATCACAGCATGGTTCTGCATATTTTCAGGAAATTTTCTGCACTAGATGTTATTCAGGTTAAGAAGACAAGGTTTGGTCATCATTTTGTGGTGCTAGAACGTTTGTCCAAGTTAAAGAATCACTTGATTTCAATGGTGTTAAGTGATGAGTGGGAAAGTTTGAAGAATGGTAAGTCTACTTCAAATCTAAGTCATGATGAAGTGAAGAACACCATTTTAGATGCTGATTTTTGGTTGAAGTTGAAGCTTGTTCTTAGTTTCACAAGACCTATTTGGAAAATGATTAGCTTTTGCAATTCTGACAAAGCTATAGTTGGTGAAGTTTATCCAAGAATGGAAGACATGGTCAACTTCATTCAATTGAGTTTGGTTGATCGTGTGGAAGTGAAGGATATTGTAGAATTTCTTGTTATGGAGCGATGGAGGAAGATGAATGTTCCATTACATTTGTTGGCTTACGTGCTTACTCCTTTCTATTATTCAAAGAAATGGTTGATGAGTTCTAGTCCAACGGGAGATAAAAGAGCCAAGCCGCATGCTGATCCTGAAATTCAGAAAATTTATCTTGATGTAGTAGATCGCATAATTGGAAATTCAGTTGAGGCAACTAGAGCTCGTGTTCAACTAAGTGACTTTGTTTCCAACACAGGTATTAATTCTAGCCATTTTAACTTATCGATAAATGTGGGAAGAACCAGTATTTGCTTTTGATTACATAAGCTAGCTTATTATTATTGTTGTCTTTTCTTTGAATTTTGCTACTGCTTGTTCTCATTCCTTTCTTGGGTTTTATTGTAAGTTTGGTTCATATAATGGGATGACATAATATAGCTTAATAATGGAGTGGCATTGCTTTTGAATAACTAACAGTGAATTGGATTTGGCTACTGCTTCATCCATTCCCTACCGAAGTTGTTTCGAACTTTCTATCCCATTCCTTGTAGAATCTGCTTCTATCCCATTATTGATTATTTGTTGTTATTATTAACAGACTGTTCGTGGATTACAATTTAAACTAAATTAATCATGTAGGTATCTTTGCTCGTCCACAAGCAATATGTGATAGAGATGTACTACCTGCTGTCCAATGGTGGAATTTACATGGTGCAGCAGCTCCAGAGCTGTATAGTTTGGCTGTGAGGGTGTTATCTCAGAGTGTTAATACCTCTTGTGCTGAAAGAGTTTGGAGCACATACAGTTTTATCCATAGTGTGAAAAGGAATAGGCTGAATACTGATCGTGCAGAATCCTTGGTTTATGTTCACTATAATAATCGTTTGTTGACAAGATACAGGGAGGATTATGAGAAAGAATACAAGGATTGGGATTATTATGTTGAAGATGATATGATAAACTTTGACATGCAACAAATCGAGGATAAAGACTTTTCCTCACATGATGAAGATGATGCTGCCATTCCAAGTTCAAGCATGCCAAATCCACCTCAAGTTACTCGAGAAGATGGGAGGCAGCCCAAAAGAAGTAGGATTGCTTAGTGTTAAGCTTGGTTTGTCATGCCATATTATATTTTGGCAACTGTATTGCTTGCACATATATTAACCTTTTGCTTTTGTATAGCAAGCAAATGTAAATTGGTTGTGTAGATGAAGGAACATGCTAACCACTTCATATCGTGGCATGACAATTGACTTTTATGTATTTAGGAAAATGCTTTTTAGCATGTAAATGTCCTTTGTATTAGTAATATGAAGAAGTAGTGTTTATAGGGAATGAAATTACTTCTCCTCATTTTCCCTTTTACTTGGAACACGATATGTATTGTCTGTTTTAGCGGACGCTCTATAGACGCTCTCGTATTTGATAATTTTGAAACAAATCGCTCTCACGCTCTCGCTTCCGCTCCCGCTCCCGCTCCACGAACTTGTTACCTAAGTTGCTCCACTTGCCTTGGCACACCGGGCATGTCTATGGGCACCACGCAAATAGTTCCTCGTACTCTTGAAGTAGCTTCATTAGCGGTTCGACCATGTTGTTGTGGACGTGAGTAGAGATGTGCACGTTTTTGGTTGGTTCACTTGAGCCTAGCGCGACCTCGAAATCGGAGTCCATGGACTCTGGGCACGGCTATTCCGCCATTGTGTCGATTATGTTGGTTTTCTTTGTTGACCTTGTTTCCTTGGCCAGAATCCATGATAATCCGCGAGCCTCAACTATACCGGCATTGGTGGGGAATTTCAGCTTCTGAGGGCACGTAGATGGCAGGGCCATAAATTTAGCCAGGAACGGGCGTCCTAGGATTCCGTTGTGCGGTGAGTTACAGTCCACGATGGTGAACTCGACTTGTTTTGAGATGCATGGTTCGTGGTTGCCAATCACGACCGGTAATGTTATTGCTCCAATTACCACGACTTGTGTCCCGGAGAATCCCACCAGGTTTCCTTGCGGGTGCTTAATCATCCACGATTCGATGTCCATCCGATCCAAAGTGTTCTTTAAAAATATGTCTGCGGCGCTACCTCCGTTTACCAGCAGGAGATGGAGTTTGCATGCGGCTATTAAGGCGGTGATGCTGAGTGGATCCTCTTACGGGACTCCCTGTGGGAGCTCTATGTCATCGAAGCTGATGTTGCACTTTGATTGGGTGTTTGTTGTCGCGCACTCCACTGCGCGGGAATGTTTCGTCTTCTTCTTGGGTTTGTCTCCTTCGATCGTCACAACGCCAATTTATTTACGCATGACATATGCGCCAGTATTGTCGTCGTACTCAGGTTGTAGCGGTGGTGGAGGTACTTGCTCGTTGTTCTTTCGCACCTCTGTCTCTTGGATACATTCAGCCAAGTACCCTCTTCGAATGAGTGCCTCGATATCTACTTTGAGGTTGAAGCAATCTTCTGTCATGTGACCTGTTTCCCTACAGAAATCGCAGTGTTTCATGTGGTCGTGCATGTGGGTGCGGCTTTAACTAGGGCGGGCTAGTTGAGGCGATAACCTTTCTCGCGTATGAGGTGGAATACGTTCTTCACTGTGTCGTTTAAGGGTGTGAAGGTGTTTGGCGGATGTCTATTGGACGAGCGTCTATGCGTTGCTTGTTCTGATGGAACGAACGGCATGCTCGCTCCGCTATGGCATTGTGCGAGTTTCTCGAGCGGAATGAGGAGTTTGTCTCTGCGCTTGATCTTCTCTTATTGGTCTTGATGGTTCAAAGAGTCTTACGGACCCTGCGTCGAGGGTTTCCTCCAGTGTGATGGCTTTCTCAACCTTGACTTCCAACTCCGTAGAGAGTGTAACTGGTGTTTTTGCCAATGCTCGCTTAAGCACCATGTTGGCGGTAGCTTCCATGAGGTGGTGGGCGGCGGTTTCGGGTGTGAGGTCTCGTACTGCCATGACAACTCTTGACCACCTGGATTAAAACTCTCTTTGGCTCTTCCCTGCAATTTGCTTGATGTCGATTAACACCTTGAGGTGGAGCAGTCTCCTTTTTTGGGAAGCAAACTTGGTTGTGAATAGGAGCATGAACTCTTCAAAGGAATGGATTATCCCGTTTGGTAGCCAGTTGTACCAATCGAGGCAGATGCGACAAATGTTGACGAGAAGGTTCTGAAAAAAGCCGCGTTTGAGTTAGTCTGGAGCTTCATTCGGAGGCAGAAAGTGCCGAAATGGTCCTCCGGGTTTGTTATTCCAACATACGTTGGGAGGGCGGGTGGTATTCAGCTGAGGTGTTCCGCCATAATTTCGGAGCACAATGGTTGGTGGATGGTCACTTTGGGCTGGGGGCGGTAGTGTGGGGATAGGTGTTGCTCCAGGAAGCCGAGGTTTGCTCTTTGTGGCGGCTCCACTCGTTGCGGCTCCACTCGTTGTTGTTCACGGATTGCTAGGGCGGGTTGCCTCTCGACTGGTGTTGGCGGTTCTACGGCAGGAGCTTCCTTGTTCATTCTGATTGCGATGACTTGATTCATTGTGTGTTGCATGTCCGCAATCACTTCATTTTGTTTGGCCAATTGCTGGCGTATTTCCTTGGCGGTCAACTCTGGCTCCTCTTCTTCAATTAATACCGCACTCAGGTTGTGGTTTCCGCGAACAGTATCTGGTTCGTTGCTGCTTTGATTGGTGTCGCCTTGTCTGGCATGTTTGGATTTTTTTTTCGCCATTGTACTTTTTCACTAGCGGCCCCACGATGGGCGCCAATTGTTTATGTCTAACTGAGGGTAGGGGTGAGACAAGATGATTGTGGGAGCGAGTGAGATAAGGTGTACAATCCGCCTTATGCCTTTATTTATTTTCTCGGTTACAAGGGGTCTCAAGGAGAGAGAAGAATTCTAGAGATAGAAGTTCTAGTTTTTCTAGAGAGAGAGGAAGAAAATCCCTCTCCCACCCCCCGAGGTAACATGACACTTGAAAGGGATAGGGACCTATAGTATGATGAGGTCTATGGACGAGACATAATAGGATGTCAGTGAAACAGTGTCGCATTGCTCTACTTGCCCGCGGGTAGTGTTGTTACACGAGCGTGGTCTCTTTTGGTGACTCCGCGCGCGAAGACGTGCTTGCGCGGGGCTACTTGAGTACGCGTGGGTGGAGGTTGGCCGCCTCTGGCCTTAGTGTATCCCTTCGTAGTGGTGGTCGATGTAATTGCTGGCGCAACCTGACCCGAGCCATGCCCCTAACAAACACCAAGTTTATTTTACAAATTTTCAGAATATGAAAATACATCATGGACTTATTTTCTTATTTAAGAATTATTTAATTGTTATTAATTATTATTATTTTTATTTTTTGAAAGAGTTCAAAATTTCTGGATTCGCGAATCATCCCAAAAAGGAGGAATTTTACAATGCTATATAGTATTGGTGCTATAGATTTTTGTCTTTATGGTACAACTTGAAATTGTACCTTTAACGTTATGGTACAACTTCATATTGTACCTATACTTTTTGGACAAATTATTTTATGGTACAACTTGAACTTGTACCTTTATATGATGGTACAACTTCAAGTTGTAAAGTTGTACCATAACATAATGGTATAAATTTCTTTATGGTACAACCTAAATTTATACATTTAATGTTATGGTACAACATCAAGTTGTACATTAAAAAACCAATACTATATGACATGGTAAAAGTGCTACCAAAAAATTGAGCTATATAAAGAAACCAAGCCGCACACCACATTCGCAAACAAACAACCTTAACCCAAAATTACAACAACATGCCAAGTGACAATCTCATCGGCGGTGCCGAGACGGCGGTCCCCACCGCCGCCGTCGACCCAAACAGCGGCTTCTGCCAATCCAACGCCGTCTTCTACAGCCGGCGCGGCCCCTCCCCGCTCCCTCCGGCGGACTTCCTCGATGTCGCCACTTTCATCGCCGCACACGCCCACGACGGCGGAAGAACAGCCCTCATCGACGCCGCCACGGGGACCCACCTCACTTACAACCAGCTCTGGCGCGCCGTCGGCTCCGTCTCCGCTCGGCTCTCCGAGCTGGGACTCCGGAAGGGACACGTAGTCCTCCTCCTCTCCCCGAACTCCATCTTCTTCCCCGTCGTCGCACTCTCCGTCATCTCTGTCGGCGCCGTCATAACGACCGTCAACCCCGTCAACACCCCGGGCGAAATCGCCAAGCAGATCGCCGATTCCAAGCCCTCCCTCGCCTTCACCACCCACCACCTCCTCGGGAAACTCGCCGACGCTTTCAAAAACGGATCCGTCAGCTCCCCCGTCGACGTCGTCCTCATGGACGACTGCAGCCACCGTTACCGTTACCCGTCCAACACGAAAATAGTGTCCACGTTGACCAAAATGATCACGTGCCCGGCTGGCAGCAGCTGCAGTAGGGATCGGGTCAGCCAAAACGACGTCGCGACGGTGCTGTACTCCTCGGGAACCACGGGCGCGAGCAAGGGCGTTTTGTCGTCTCACCGAAGCCTCATCGCCGTTGTGCAGAACGTGGTGAGACGGCACCGTATTGCCGTCGCGGAGCGCGGCGTGGCGGATGGAGGGAAGGTTTCTCCCGCCAAATTCCTGTGCACGATCCCGATGTTCCACATCTACGGCCTCACGATGTTCTCCATGGGCCTGCTCGCGGCCGGGGCCACCGTCGTGGTGGTGTCGAGCTTCTCGATGGACGATATGCTATCGTCCATCGAGAGGTTCGGCGTGACCGATTTGCCCTTGGTCCCGCCTATCCTCGTGTCTATGGTTAAGGTATTCATATATTAATTAGAATTTTTCGTTGGTTGTTTATCTCAACGCAATGTCGTGAATGTTGTCATTTCCACGTTATTTAATTCGATATTGGTGCTTAACTTTTTTTTTTTACTTTTTAACTATAATATGTAAACTCAGTCTATTTGCTAAACATTTTGTCAGGACGCGGATCGAATCAATATGAAGTACGAATTGGGGACGTTGGAGCGCGTGCTGTGCGGCGCGTCGCCTTTGAGCAAGGAGGTGGCGGCGGGGTTTGCGGCGACGTACCCTGGGGTGACGGTGAGCCAGGCGTATGGGCTGACGGAGTCGCCGTGGGTGGCGTCGATGGACACGGCGGAGGAGGTGCGGCGGCAGCCAGGGGCGGTGGGGAAGTTGCTGCCGAACATGGAGGCGAGGATTGTGGCGCCGGAGAGCGGGGAGGGATTGGGAGTCAGAAGGACCGGGGAGCTTTGGCTTAAGGGGCCATATGTCATGAAAGGTAATTAATTGAATGCTGATTAATTCCTTAACACTTGACCTCTTCTAGTCTTATTTTGTATGGCATTAATATATTTTCGTTCAACAACAAGCTGATGAATGAATAATTGTTTCTTTGCACTCAACAAGTTGATGGGTGAGCGGCCGGTGAGGTATATAAGTTTGTTAACAAAATGTCAAGTAGTGTTGGAATTTTTGGCAAATGGCTGGCTGAGATTCTAATAAATTGTGAGTTGTAGCCAAGGTTGTCAACCAGCGGGTCGACCCGCTGGTTGACCCACTTTGATCCTGACTCGGTGAGAAAAACGGGTCGCACGCACCCGTCGGATCGACCGTCACAAGGTACCGGGTTGGAGGTCAAATTGTGTCATTTTTTTCTTTTTTTGCGAAATGCGCCTATTTTCCGATTTTTCTTTTCGCCTAACTCAATCTTTGGAATCCTAAATTGAACATTTGAATACTAATGTTATATAAGTGTGTGTGAATTTTTACTATATGTTGAATCTAAGTACGAAATGTTATTTTGGTGTAATATTATATGTTATAACTCATATGTTAGTTGAGATTTGATATAATTTATCAGGATCAGTACAATATAATGACGCTTTCCATATTTTCGGGCTAAAACGGGTGACCCATTAACCCTTGACCAACTAGCTCAACCGGGTTCGGGTCAACCCGCGGGTTGACAACCTTGGTTGTAGCATTAAACTGTATTTTAATAATGGACGTGAGTCTTTATGGTTTGGTTGAGTTAGATTCTTGATTAGTTGACAAAATAGGGGAATTATAAAGTTTCCGAGTGAATATGCTGTTATAGCTAAGGTCGTTGGTTTGATTTGGTTAATCGATCAATTAAGTAGAAAACTCCGAAACACAACAAAATTAAGTACTCGAAAATTGAAAGTGAAATCAATAAAATTTTTTATCATTTCGGTCTGAACAAATAAACAAGAATTTTTGGGATTTATTTTTTCTTGTTAGTTCTTTTAGGTTAATCCAACCGAAATCTTCAAGTTGCAAAATGATGTAGTAACAAAAAGCTAAAATCATTGACCTTCTTAGCGGTTAGATTTCCGTTTAAATCAAAACTGAATGGTTGACACTAGTTAATTATGAGAAGCCTAACAAGCAACAAGAATCATGCAAACCAATTAATGGAAGTAATTTCATCACATCACACATCACTTCCCTCTAATCAAAAGTCTTGTTTTATCGGATTTCCCGAAGGGACTAATCAAGGTCTTATTGAAGTGTTCTTTATGTCATCGTACATTCCTATTAATTAGTCATATTATTAGTCAACATCTTATACTCAAAGGGGTTGTCTACTTGTCTTACATTATTTGAATTTTTTTGAACACTTGAGAGGCGCATGTTTGTGACTTGTATTTCACGAAGTAGAAAAAAGAGCGCGGTCAAACAAAGTAAATTTAGGCAGTCAACTAAAATTACATTTCATAAAATATCATTCTAAAAAGAAAAAACCATTGAAACGAATTTTTAGAAATCTTATCTTACAAAAAAAAAAAAGAAAGAAATGAAATCTTACGTCAAACTTGAATAAGATAACTTCTTACTGTATTATGCGACAAAAGATTGTGTAGGTGTATGACCTCTGGTTATGTGTAGCAGTACACAATCCCTTTTATTGTGGTGATACGATGTTTATGAATGTGGTACGGTATTATACAAACGTATTATAATGATAATACAATATTGTATGATGTGATAGTGATATGATGCCAGAAAGTCGCTGTATTTTTACAGGTCTATGCAAATCATTATTTTACACCAAATTTGCTATTTATTTTATCTTTAGTAACTTACCCCTGAGATCCACCATATACATACATAACATTTTCTTTTTTCCTTTATATTTTTTTTTGGTAGAAACTATCTTTTTCCTTTTTATGGCATCGACCATACGAACAATTTGGGGCCGGGGTTTCCTGTTTAAAGTTGCAAAATCGCGTGGTGGCAGCAGCTTTCCACATAAATTATATGCAACAATTATTATTTCTGACGTATTCCTTTTTTAATACTGTTTGATGAGGGTGATAGGTAACAATTATTGAAGCTTTTAGCTTCAGCTTTGTTTTAAATTTTAATGGTTTATGGGTGAAGGCTTTCTCTTTATTCACGATGTGTATCTTTCATGCGTTGTTGAGCTCTAACCACCATGGGGAAACGTAAAAGGTGAGCGAGCCATAGACATTATATTATTATGGTTCCAATTTTATTGGATGCATTTGAAGGACGAGTTATAGATAGTATGGATATGTGATATTCCACTTTAATATAAAACTGTTCTTTGCATGGCAACAATAATTAGCTATGGGATCGGATGATAAGCTAAAGCAAGTATGTCGATGGATAACAAATATTTAAAGTACATAAACATGATCGGTTTTACTGACACTGCAGGTTACCTTAACAATCGAGAAGCAACTGTATCAACTCTTGATGCAAATGGATGGTTGAAGACGGGAGATATTTGCTACATCGATGACCAAGGTTTCCTTTTCGTGGTTGACCGGTTGAAAGAACTCATCAAATATAAAGGATATCAGGTCGGTAGATAGTTGTGCAAACAATTAATGCTTGTATTCTTTAATGTACAAACAAATTACCAAAATTACATTATGTTTTTTATGTTCTGTACGATGATCGTGTGTAGGTCGCGCCGGCAGAATTAGAGGCAGTGCTACTTACGCATCCACAAATAGATGACGCTGCTGTAATTCCGTAAGTTTTTTTCTTTCTTCTCCAGTTTAGCTTGCAACTTATAAGTTTTTAATGGGTATTTTCCCCTTTCCATTTTGGCTCTCCAGAGTTCCGCACAAGGAAGTAGGGCAGTACCCAATGGCATATGTGGTCAGAAAAGCCGACAGTAACTTATCAAGGACTGACATAATGGCCTTTGTCGCAAAAGAGGTAAGAATCAAATGTTATGAACATCAATTCTTTCTCAATAATTTGACAAAAAAAAAAAAAAAGTTACGAGTGTCTCTTCCATAATCTTAGACGATGAAATTGGTTAAGTCTCAATTTCAATTCACGGAATTTGCATAAAGACATTGTTTGCCTGAAGTTGTTGGAATCGAATTTATTGGAGTTCGTGAAATTTTAAGAGTTTAAATTCGTGAGCCTGTTAATTTCAATGCTTCTGAAACAATATGGGAAGTTATACCAGAAAAATTAATGACATGGTATTATGTACCAAAATTGTGGTTGAACCGTGTTTCAGTCGTGTCGTACCAAATCACCTACCATTTGGGTTCGGTTTAGTATTTTCGATCGGACCGAATGGTACAATAAAGTATCTAAAATATTGGTTAACTTGCTAATCTCATGTTAAAAATGGTGTATCTAATCAAGTGGAAATTCTTATCAAAATTCAATAAGCAAACAATACACTTTCAAATCCATTGTGCATTAGCGGAAATTTATTAAACCGACAAATGAAATTATTGGTATTTTTACTCATTTTTGGAATCCAATAAAACCTTATAATTTGACTTATTGTTTTAACACCAATGACAACAGATTTTTCTTTCTTTGTTTGCTTGATCACTTTCTTTTTCCCATACGTCTCTATATATATATATACACGGGAAACACAAACACAATAACTATCCTGACCCATGCATGCATTATTTTGCACTGGCAACTCGTTTTCAAGCCCTACGTAATTAGTTGACCCCTCCACCATGTATAATTGAGCCATTCTGGATACTAACTTGGAGAATGAAAAACGTGTGTATGCAATAACAATGATGGTGCTACAGGTTGCTCCTTACAAGAAGGTAAGAGAAGTGGAGTTCATATCAGCAATACCCAAAAATCCCTCTGGCAAAATCCTCAGGAGGAATCTCATCAAGCTCTCAACCGACACCCGCAACGCCCCCTCCTCCAAGCTCTGATGAATTGCGATTATGCGTACAATTATATATAAGTGTGTTGTTGTGAATGAATTATATATAAATTTTTTCTATTTCCATTTGTATTTGGACACTTGCCGTCATTATTCATGCGTATAGATATTAGTAAGATAAGCTATATAAGACGTTTGTGTGAAAAATGCCCATGCTACGTATGTTCGGAATGTAATGTAATAATAATGGTTTGCCTCCAATTCTTCCAACATGCATATGTGTCTATCATAACAACGCTACCTTTTCGTTTATATATTGCAACTTCATCTGACAATTAATAATGTGTGAAAATGATATTATTATATCATTAACAGGGGAAAAAAGGAGCAATAATTTGCAAAGGGAGGAGAGTACACATGGGAGGAAAGTTGCACATTATATATGAACTCTTTGATTAAATTCTGAGGTTATAATCATTCGATAAAAAATGTGTCGGTTGAGTCCACTAATCATTTTCTTCGTTTATGAATTTTGTGTTGGAGTTTTCTGGCGAGGAAAATCTGGTGTTTGAACTCAATAAATGCACCTTTGACTTCTTGAACAACGATTCTAAACACGGTTCACTCCTCTCCGAACAATATTCGAACGAGGGTGTTTGATGTTTTTGATGGTTTTTTGGAAACAAGCTAAGTTAATTACACCTACTCCTATGGAGATTCAGTGAGAGCTCCGAAAACTAAGGCTAGGGCTAATTTGCAGAGAAAAGATAAAAGTTTGAAATAGTGTGTCAAATGGTTGGTTGTGGAACCCTTTTCCTGTCTTCGTTTCTCCTATTTATAGCCACTAGGAGTAACTGCCTTGGTAACTGCTAGCAGGCTTGTTGCTCCAACCGCCTTAGGGACCCCTTTTCGTTGCCTTGATCGCCAATTGGTAACCGTTGTCTTGGTCTTCACCTCCATTGCCTTAGAGCTCCTAGACCCGTCTTGTTGACTGGTTGTTATCCATCGCCTTGGAGGCCCTTGTCCCGTCTTGGGGTTGGTGGGTACTTGATGGCCTCGATGCCGGGTCGGGTTGGTGTTGAGCCTTGTCGCCCTGTCATAACTGGATGGGGTTGAGGCTCTTACCTTAGCCTCCATGAACCATGACGAGGTCTTGATCTCAACCTTGACTGCTTGATGACTCCCCACTCTTGTCATCTTGAGACCGCTACCACCTCAATGACACCATACCCTCCTCATGAACTTGTTGGTTGTTACCAAGCCGTCTCATCGGCTTGATACCTTCCGGCATGCCACCAAGCCAATGTAATCAACTTGACACCCCTTGCTACCAAGCCAACCCTGCCACCCTGGTGGCTTGGTATCCATACTTAGTTTTTTGTAGTTTCGTCAGGTTGGTAAGCTGCACCCTGCCGGTTTGGTACCCCGTTGAGGTGCTACCAAGGGCGTCTTGGGAATTTGTCTCCATATGGCCCCATAAGGGCTGAACTCTGCATCCTGGCCGATCCATCCATAGCTGTTTGGCTTGATACCGTGATGTTTGGCTATCAAGTCCGTCTTGTCGGCTTGATACCCAGACTTAGTTTCTTTATGACTCTCTTAGTTGGTACCTGGCTTCCCCCCCCCCCCCCCCCCCCCCCCCCCCGGTTGCCTGGCCACCAAGTCAGTCTCGCCGGCCGGCTTGGTACCTTATAGGGGTTTTGGTACCGAGGTCGCCTTGCCCGCCTGGTACCCCCTTAGCTCCATACTTATCCAATCACTACGGGAAAAATGACTTCTTGCAACATCCGGATCGCAACACTATTTGAAAGTGTTGCGTTAAATATATAAAGACAACACATTTTTTTAGAGTTGCGTATTATGTAGTTTACGCAACCCAAATTATTTATCCAAAATTATGTGTTGCATAATTGCTTATTTGCAACATTTTAAAAGATTGGGTTGCAAAAAAAATATTAATTTTTTAATCGAAATAGACGTATTATAAAAAGGACGATATTTGCCTGCATACCAGGCTGTAGGGGGAGCCTGCAACCTCCCCACGTGTGTCCATCCCATTGGTTGAGTTTACCCTTCTTTTTCCTTTTAAATTCAACAATAAATAGCCTAACGGAGATACAATAAACCTAACAGAAGCCGTTATCATGGATTCCAATTATTATATATTTTTATCACCTCTTTGAAATCCCCAGAAAAGAGACCGTGTCCCACACTAAAAAGGACAAAGCAAGGGATTTTTATTTAATGAGAAAGCTATATATAGGTCTCAATTGTATATTGATGGTGAGGTTTCTTTCAAAAGCACCGAGGGTTGTAGGGTAGTGCAGTTTTGTTGGTAACTCGCAGTTGCAGACGCTTAGCTCAACGATTCAGGTATGGTTTCTCCTTTTTTTAGTGAACGTGCAAGTTGCTTTCGTTTAGTTTAATTGTCTTGATTAATAATCGTAGCAACCTTATTTACTTTGTTACAGATTTGTATAAGTTTTGCTCTAAGCTTTTTTTTAAAAACTACTTTTCTCTATAATACGTGGTTATTACTTTGATTTTTCAATATTTGACTTGAAATATATTATATATCTTTCTAGGTTACAAGAGATGAGTGCAAATTATGAAGTGCCATGCATAGGCATGAAGTTTGATTGTGATGATAGTGCTTATGAATTTTATAAAGCATATGCACACGGTATTGGTTTCAGCGTGAAAAAGAACTTCATCAAGCGTACAAAGTCTGGACAGGTGAAACGTAGAACATTCAGTTGTTCTAAGCAAGGCAAAAAAGGTATTGATAAAAGGTCTGAGAAGGTAGCCTATGAAAGGCCAATAACAAGAGTGGGTTGTTTAGCAGAGATGACATGTCAGCTGAAAAATGATGGAATGCTTGAGATTGTTAAATTTGAAGCAAATCATAATCATGAGCTTACCCCCACTCCGATGAAACATATGTTGAGGTCCAACAGAAAGCTTAGTTATGCTCAGAAAGTTATTGCAGATGATGCTGCAAAAGTTGGGTTGCCAATCAAAGGGACTATTGATCTACTAGCAATCCAGAATGGAGGTCGTCAACATAATGGGTTCTTGGATACAGACTACAGAAATCATATTGCTTCACGAAGACGATCGACAATGATTAAAGGAGATGGTCCGACCATTATGGATTGCTTTCGAAAAACACAGTCAGAGAATCCATCATTTTTTTATGCGGTGCAACTTGATGATGATGATCTTCTTATGAATATCTTTTGGGCAGATGGCAGGTCAATAGTCGATTATAAGCACTTTGGAGATGTGGTGTGTTTTGACACAACCTATAGAACTAATAAGTATGGTCGGCCTTTTGCTCCATTTGTTGGGGTTAATCACTTGAAAGAGACGGTAATTTTTGGGGCTGCATTGCTTTATGATGAAACAATCACATCGTTCAACTGGTTATTTGAAGCTTTTTTGAGTGCAATGGGAGGAATGCAACCCAAGACCATATTAATAGATCAATCAGCCGCTATGGCAAGAGCAATTGAAGAGGTATTCACTGAAACTCATCATCGTTTATGTGTTTGGCATATTTATCAAAATGCTGCTACACATTTAAGCCATGTGTTTCATTCATCCAAGCAATTTGCTAGTGATTTTGGTGCCTGTGTATTTGATTACGAAGATGAGGATGAATGGCATCAAGCTTGGGATACTATGCTTGCTAAATATTCTTTGGAAGATAATGAATGGTTGCATGGAATATTCTTAGAAAGAAGGAAGTGGGCTATGGTGTATGGGCGTCATATGTTTACTGCTGATATGAAGAGTACACAACGTAGTGAATCAATAAATAATGTGTTGAAAAAGTACTTGAAGCCAAAACATAATATGGTATACTTTTTCGACCATTATAACCGATTGGTGGAAGATAGAAGGTACAAAGAGCTTTTGGGAGAGTTCAAACTGAGGAATACTAGCCCAGTCCTAAAAGCAGATGTTGTGATGTTAAAACAGGCATCTGATATTTATACTCCTCCAGTGTTTAAAATGTTTGAAGAAGAATATCTCAGAGCGTGGGATTGCACAATTGATAAGATCAGCAAAACTGAAAGTCATACAGAATATAAAGTGCAATATGATGGTAGAGGTACAGAGCACTATGTTCGATTTGAGCCTTCTTGTCAAAGAGTTGAATGCAGTTGCAGGAAGTTTGACTTTGTTGGGATTTTGTGTGCTCATGCTTTAAAAGTTCTTGACAAGAAAAATATAAAGCAAATTCCTCAAGACTATATATTAAAGAGATGGACAAAGGATGCAAAAGATGGAGATATCAGAAGTGCAATTCAAGTTTGTGGAAGTGCAAAAGAACAGATCGGGAAGCGGTATTTCAATTTGAATTATAATTTCCGTGACATATCTACATTAGCAACTGAGGATAACACTATGTATGAGCATGCATGCGGAGTTTTTTCAACATTGCTTAAGGACTTGCAGTTAATGAAAAGATCTTCACATGACGAAACAACCAATGATGTGTCTGGCTCGGATCATGAGCAAGACTATCCAATTGTAGCTGGAGTTAAGACAAAGGCAACTGTTGGACGACCGAAAAAGAGATTTAAAGGTCCATTAGAGCGGCGCAAAAGTAAAAAAGTGCAATCAAAGTCACAGGTCTCCTTTCCCTCTTCTTTTTATTTATTTAGATAAGCTTTCTTATGTCGTTCAATTATAGTAACGAACGAATGAAAAAATTAAATATTATATGCAGCTTAAGAAGATGGCGACAAATATTTCGCAACATGAAAGTGATGTTGAGTTTCAAGTTCGAAGTAATCAGGTATTTATTTATCCTTAATATATTTTAATAGAAAGAAGAAAAAAAATGTTTCATATGCGTACATATCTAATCATAAACTACATATATGTGTATGTTTTTAGGGGACAGTTGGGCAATTTGACTCTCAAAGTTTAACTGTTGATACAACAAGACATAATCATGAAGATATTTTTGACTGCACAGTTCCTTCAAATAACATTTCATACACCCAATTGTTACAGGTATGTCGTTGAAATTATTGTTTTTTTGGATGTTCTTCATATCTTTATTTAACGCTATTGTTAAATTTTACCAATGCAGGAGGCAATTGCAAATTCGCATTCTGATGCACCAAAATAGGGAACACGTATTTTTGAACAATTTCGGTTGATTTTATATGTTTTGGAATTTGGAATTTTTTGGAATGGATTAGGCTTAACATACTTTGAGATTTATTTGTTTGAACAATTCGAGATATTACATGTTTTGGGAGATTGTTTGCATTTGTTGTTGATTGTGTTTGATTACATGTTTCATTTGATAAAATGATTCTTAAATTCGCATAATTATAGTCATAGGAGTAGCAATCAATTAAGTTCATTAGACTAGTATTGTGCAACCTATTTATTTGTTGCAATAAAAACAAATAATTTCTACTTCCTTGAATTACACGAGAGAGAAAGAAGGAGGGAAGGTAATAAAAATATATAATAATTGGAATCCATGATAACGGCTTCTATTAGTTTTATTGTATCTCCGTTAGGCTATTTATAGTTGAATTTAAAAGGAAAAAGAAGGGTAAACTCAACCAATGGGATGGACACACGTGGGGAGGTTGCAGGCTCCCCCTACAGCCTGGTATGCAGGCAAATATCGTCCTTATAAAAAAATCCAAAAAGAAGGTTTTACACCCGATCCTTAGGAACTAGGGATATGCGCAATCCATAATTATCCTCTACTTAATTAGCTATAAGTAATCTAACTGTAACTAGCCCAAAACCTAAACTAATTCCAATTGAGAATAGCCTATGCTAAACGGAGAGTTTCCCCAGACGATTACCTTACCTCTCAGCCTCCCTCCACTCTTTATAATTAACATAAACTAAACCCTAAAGTACCTTCCTAGATGAGAGCAGTCACTTAACACATCTCCAAATCCCTTGCAATCTCGTCCCTCTCTGAATGACAAATCCACCACGACCAGCTACTCTTTTCTTATCATCTCCATCCGAACCGCAAGAATAAGTAGTATGGAAACAGCAACAAGGTATGAGATAGGGAAGAACAAGCTACGTTAGGAATTTCCGGAGTCGGTCTCACTTCTCAGGCTCTCAGCGGCTCTAGCATCTAATGGTTTCAATTGCTACACAAAAAGGCTGGCTCGCTACGAGATAGATCAGATATGTTGTCTCCACAATCTAGATCAACCCAGCACAATTACATATATTGGTAATTACAATTGTTTTTTTACGTTTATTCAGTGTTTACTATTTAACCTTCTCGGCCTGTCTTTCCGCTTGATACAGGAAATACCGTTTATTTGTTTTTCGTTTGCAGACTTTCAAGTATCAAGTGGTCACTTTGATTCGCTCAAGAATACACAGAATAAAACTGGTTCCTAGACCTCTGAGAGTTTGTATTTTTTTCTATTGACAGTTGTATACTTAGGTTTATTATTTGGGTATTTTTTTCACTTTCTTGTTTCAAGTGCTAGTATTGATAGTAACATGACTGGATTGTGAGTTGTATTTTGCATCTAATTGATTTATTTGGAGTATTATCTTAGTATTGTTCGTAACATGATTGTTGTAATGCGTTGAAAATAAGAACTCATTTGTGACCAAATAAATGTTATAAGATGTCACGTTCATGACAATAATATTATCACTATATGGATTTATGTGTAAGCTACCATCACCATTGATATATATTCCTGTCATCAATACTTATCACTAAAAGAAGCAAAGGCGACAATTTCATTAATTCTTACAAAAGAAAACTATCGATAATAACTCAATGCATCACCAATGAGACATTTGGGTGACGACCATAGTTATCACCAACCCAGCCCCTGGATCATACATGACAATATAATTCGTCATAAATACTTACTTTAGTGACAACCAATCTGGCTCCTCGATCATTCCGTGAATTTAGAAAAGTGTGTTTGTGACAATTAAACATGTCACAATTGTTGTTTCGCGTTGGCACTAACTCGTCACGAAAAAGATCTTTGTCCACAACAACGTTGTCTAGCAAATATTAGTATTTGTTATGAACAAAATTGTCACACTTGGGTCATTTGTGACGATTTGGACTCGTCATAGATAAAATTTATATGATGTAAAAACTTGTAAAAATGTAGCCTATTTTCCTAGAATGTGTTAGGAAAATTTGGAAACGTGTTGCATAAAGTGGTGTTGCATAAAAGGTAAGGATATGCAACCCATTTTATTTTTGTTGCGAAAAATGAAAAATAAGTTGCCTATTCTTTTTGCAACCCCCACTATATGCAACCCTAGTAAAAGTGTTGCGCTAGGATGTTGCATCTCTTATAAGACTTTACGCAACACAATTTTGGAGTTGCAAGAGGCCATTTTTCCTGTAGTGAATTTCTTACTTGGGTATCAGGCCTGCCTTGTCGGCTTGATACCCTCTTGTTTGGCCCCCTTATTTGGTACCCGACTTGGTACCCGGCCGTTTGGCACCCCATTGTCTCGCCTTGTTTCCAAGACTTAGTTTTTGGATGACCTCCTATTTGGTACTGTTTGGCACCCCGTTGTGTCGCCTTGTTTTCCATACTTAGCCAAATTTCTTACTTGGGTATCAGGCCTGCCTTGTCGGCTTGATACCCTCTTGTTTGGCCCCCTTATTTGGTACCAGGCTTGGTACCCGGTCGTTTGGCACCCCGTTGTATCGCCTTGTTTCCAAGAATTAGTTTTTGTAGGCCAAATTTCATACTAAGGGGTGGAGGCATCGTCAGGCTATGGGGGCCTCGGAGACGGGTCGACCATCGTATAGAGGAGAAGGGGGTTTGGCCACTTAGGCCCAAAACTCCAACCCAACAAGGCCCAGCTAGCTCTTTTAATTATTAATTTTGAGCTGGCCTTATAAATTCATTGAACTTCTTGTAGTTAATCGATGTGGTACAAGCTGATTTTTTATGGGTAAACAAATGCCCCCACAACTTAGTGTATAAGAGTTATGCACTAAGTTGTTGAACCCAACTCGGTCACTTGGGAGATTAATTGAATTACATCATCCCAAATCCAATCAGAAACTCACGGCACTGCACCACATAAGCACGGTTTGACCGAGTGAATGAGAGATCCCTCATTGCTCTCTTACTTAATCAAAAAATCCCTTAGCTTATTCACGAGGCCATTAAATTATGACCTCCTCCCAAGTCAGGAAAAACATTACCCTAAGGCCAATTAATTGGCTTGCTTTTGACCTCGTGGCCAAGTAACCACTTAATCACTCAAATAAACCAATCATGGTGACCTAACCCTTCTCCGTGCACTATCTGAGCCAGTCGATGGTCAATCATTAAGCAAACCCCGATTTTCACTTCCTGTATGCGTTGAGCTTCCCGATCATTCAATGCAGCCAGCCGGGATGAGGGAAATTAAGTTCCTTGCCCGCCAGGTCTGCTCGCTTAACACATGAAAACCCTTTAAATATTGCTCGGCTACGATAAGCAAGTAGTAAGTCTCTCTTCTTTCCATGTTCTACTTCAATCAAATCCTTTCCATAACTGAAAAGGATTCTCCAAATCAAGCTCCCATAACTCTATAAATAGAAACCTCCCCTTCTCATTCTTCACATCTTCACATACTACATTTCAACAAGAGCTCTCAACATCAACGTGATCTTCACCAAGCAAGTGAAGGTGAGAGAAAAAGCTCTCCATCACCACTAATGGCCGCCGGCCATATGTATTTTTCATTTTCAATTTTTTTTACCCACGTTGATGCATAGAATAACCAAGTTTAAACCTACTTCATCATTCTTCTGTAGGATGGCTGACCCCGAGTATGAAAAAGAGAGGACGGAGGCTACCCGCGCGTACCGCAAGCAATTCAAAGGGCTAGAAAAGCGCAAAGGAGTCAAGATGGTCTATTTGGATGTCAAAGATAATGCAGTTGGCATGCTTGGACCTTACATCCTTGACCCAACCACCCCGGAGGCTTCAACACATGGTCGTTACCCCCTTGGCGGCGGCAAGCTACTCTACAAGGCCAACCCAAAACCATCATCATTCTTTCACCATGCCTCACAAAAGAAGCTGATTAGGTCTTGGCCCCAATAAGACCCTGTGTACAACAGTTGGTATAATAGGCTGAAAAAGGATGAGCAGACCACCACCCTTTGGGCTCAAGCTGGGATTGATCGACTCCTTCACCTAATGACAGAGATTACGGATCCCAACCCTCAACTCTTCAAGGACGCCACCTGCTTCTGGTCAACAGGTTCCAACTGCTTTGTCTTCCCTTTGGGTGCGATGACTATCACTCTAATGGATGTGGCAGCCCTCACAGGGTGACCCCAGTTCTTCTGGATCGAGAAACCAAGGAGCAATATCCTCCATTCACGGCTAGCTCCTTCAAATCTCTTCATAGCCAATGCAATCCAGATCCCTCCACCCCTGTCACCCATAAAGAGCGAGCGGGATTCCTTCACTACTGGCTATACAAGTTTATCATATGTCCTGGGACCCCGGGACCCCGTCAAAGCCTCTCAAAAGTATCTCATTACCTCGCTGATGGGTACGTGGAAGATGACCTAGCAGAGATCATTCTTGGGCACCTCTACCATGGCATGCACACATTTTTTGACCAAGTTACTTCTGGTACCACCATCACGGGTTCCGGCCCCCTTTGGTTGGTGCACCTATTGCTCCAAGCCTACTTCCCAATGTTTCAGAAGGAGCTGCCCGCCCTGAAGTCTGCAAGCCAAAAACATCTTCCGCATACTTATGGTCATTACTACAACCATGATGTGTCCTTGGGAAAGAAATTTGAGGAATGCTTCTCCATCTTCCATGGTTAGTCTCTTGATAGCTTCACCCCCTTCAGACCCCGCCTCCTTGGTCCACCATCGTTCACCAGGACTTTCATAGAAGGGCATGCTTGATGAGCACCACATATCCCTTCATGAACCTCACCCATGGCTTGTAGGGCCTCCTTGCCCCCCAAGCACTTCAACAGTAAACCGTCTGGCCTCCTTGAATTTGATGGCCCGATCCACATCCCCTGTTGGATTCTTCAAGTATGCTACCAAGGGGGTACGCCAGTCACTGGCATCCTCTTCAATCGTAAACACATCTACTCTTTGCTTAAGTCTCGCATGTAGTGGGTTGAGCGTTCGCACAAAAATTTGCTCTCCCCCTTCATGAGCAAACTCTTTGAACCCCGAAGCTAGTTGTGCTAAGTAGTTGGCCTTGCCATTGTCCTGGCGAGGAACATACTTGATGGAGACATTATCAAAGTGGGTAATTAATATTTGGACATAATCAAGAAATGTCTCTAGTATGCAATTGATGCATCGAAATTCACCAAGTACTTGGTAGACTACCAGTTGGGAGTCCCCTTGAATGTTAACACTTTTGACTTTCAAGTCAACAAGCATCTCCAGCCACACCACTAAAGCCTCATACTCAGCTTGATTGTTAGTGCATGGCATGCCCTGATAGGGAAGTGAGGACCACACTAGCACCCGCCCCAGACCGTGTCTTTGATCCATCAAAGTACAAGGTCCAAGAGGCCTCCTCCACCATGTCTATTTCTACCAACTCACCTGGCACATCCACACATGGGTGGTCAGCTAAGAAGTCAGCAAATGCTTGGCCCTTTATGGCCTTTTGAGGCACATATTTCAAGTTGAACTCAGATAGTGCAAGTGTCCACTTACCAATCTTCCCATGGATGATTGGCCGGGATAACATGTACTTTATTATATCAGTCTTACATATGAGTTGCACTTGAACAGGCATCAAGTAGTACCTTAGCTTCATACAAGAAAAATATAAGGCTAGACAAAGCTTCTCTACAGGGGAGTACTTTTGTTCTGCCTCGTTTAACAGTCCACTTAAGTAGTACATGGCCTGTTCATGGCCAGAGTCATTATCTTGAGCCAACAGACACGCTACAGAGGTGTTAGTGGCTGAAAGGTACAACTTCAATGGCCGATGTGGGATTGGAGAGTTGAGTACCGGCGGGGTTACCAGGTACTTCTTGATGTCATCAAAGGCTTGTTGATGCTCTTGACGCCATACAAACTCATCTTCCTGCTTCAACTTCAACAAAGGAGAGAAGACTTGGGTTCGGCCAGCACAGTTCGAGATGAAACGTCGAATGTAGTTAACTTGGCCGAGGAACCTTTGAAGCTCTTTCTTATTACTTGGTGCCATGGCCTCAATGATGGCCTTGGTTTTGCTCTTATCAACCTCAATGCCACGTTGGCTCACAAGGAACCCTAAGAAGTCACCTGCAGACACACCAAATGCATACTTAAGTGGATTTAGCTTCAAGTTATGGCCTCTCATACGTAAGAAGGCCATGCGAAGATGAGAGAAGTGTTGACTTGTTACCTTAGACTTGACAACAATGTCATCCACATAGACCTCAACCAACTCACCAATCAAGTCATGAAAGATAGCATTCATGGCTCGTTGGTAAGTGGCACCAGCATTCTTCAACCCGAAAGGCATGACGAGCCACTCATAGCACCCTATGGCTCTAGGACATCTGAATGCGGTCTTGTAGATGTCTTCCTCGGCTAAGTAAACCTGATTATAGCCTGAGTAACAATCCATGAAAGAAAAGATCTTATGCCTAGTCACTGCATCAAGCAACATGTCTGCTACTGGCATTGGGTATTCATCCTTAGGAGTGGCTAAGTTTAAATTTCTAAAATCTACATATACAAGTATCTTGCCATTCTTCTTTGTAACTGGCACTACGTTGGATAACCACTCCACATACCTGGCTGTCCTGATGAAGCCATCCTTCAAAAGTCTTTCAATTTCTTTCTTAATCTCTGGCAAGACCTCATAAGCAAACCGTCTCGGCGGCTGTTTAAAGGGTTTGAAACCATCACTAATTGGTAATCTATGCTCTACTAAATTTCTATCTAGACCAGGAATCTCGTGACAATCCCATGCAAAACAATCCTTAAATTCTTTTAACAAATTAATTAACTCATACCTCTCGGCTTCGGGGAGCATGGCACTGATGAAAGTAGGACGTGGGTCGTCCTTGGTGCCAAGATTGATCTCCTCCAACACATCAAGTGATGTCATAGGCCTTTGGTCTTCTCCAGCTATACCTGGTACCTCGCTTTCTTCAAGCAAGTCATCTTCATGCTTCATGCACACAGTCAGCCATCAACACCGCTTCCTCACAAGCTAACCTCTGCTCGCATTGATAGATGGCTAACTTCTCCAACAAGGCCGTCACTTCGACCTTGCCCACTACCTCGTCTCGAAGTGGTCTACTCATCATTGATACTCGTTTCGGCTTTAGGTGGACCATCCAAAGCAATCATAGATGGTCTCACAATGTCGGCAAGGGGGTCAAGGCATGCCATGCTCAATATCTTAGCACTTGACATCACTACTGTGCACGACCCTCCATCCATACTCCTCACTTGTAGAGGCCCGAAGTCTCCATGATAGAGTGGAGCCTCGGCCATGTTAGCACCAACTGCAAAGGGGTTGGCGTCTGCTTGAACTACCTCCACCATTCCTTCTTTATTCCAAAACATCAAGCACTGATGAAGTGAGGATGGGACACACTTGTTGGCATGGATCCAATCCCTTCCCAACAAGGCATTGTAGCTTATCGCCCCATCCACCACAAAGAAGGCAGCCATTTTCTCTTGATTACCAACTCCAATTAAGACTGGTAGTATCCCTCTTGCTGATGTTGATCCCTCATTGAAGCTAGTAACGAAGATAACAGTGGGAATCAAATCGCTTGTAGTCTTTCCCAGTTTTCTTAACAACCTAGTGGGCATCACATTGACAGCAGCTCCATTGTCAACAAGGATTCTTGACATCGGCATACCATCCAACCTAGCCTTGATATAGAGGGGCCTCAAATGCCTTAGCATACTTGGCTCTGGTTCCTTGAAAACCACTAAGTGACTTAACTCATCACTTGTGTTTTCCTCCTTCATGACCCCTTTCCCTTTCAAGGTGGCTAATTGCAAGACTTCCTCTTCTCTCGGCGAACTTTCATTGTTTGCTGCCGCACCCTCGACATCACCATCAAACTCCCAACCCCAAGAAGGGTTCTGGATGGGTGAGGACGATGAAGCTTCAGGACCCTGGTATAACAAATAAAAAGGGTATCTCCCATCATCTTCACCAAGCAAACCAACCCTCTTATGGCCTGCCTCATGGAGTTCCTTCAAGAGTTGTTGGGAACTCTTGTCTCGTCTTGCCACCTCAGCAGGTAGATCAATCCTACTTCCCAAACGTGTCATCCTAACACCCCATGGCTCATCACTTGCTTCCAAACGAGCAAATGCCTCGGTTAACTCAGCAACGGACCCGTCTGTATCTTCAGCCTCTTCTACTACCTCTTCTTCCTCCACGTACCTATCCCGGTCTTCCTCATTGAATTGGAAGACCAGGTAGTATGTAGTTTGTGACCATCACTGGCGGCAAACTTCCAAACTGGATTGTCAAAGGGGGTCCTTGGTCATCCCCTTCATCATCCTTGTTGCCTCTATCGAATTTGGGATTGGGATGCTCATCTTCTAGCATGTCATCTTCAGCATACTCATCTTCATATTCACCTCCTTCTTGGAAGTCATCCTCAACCCCTTCATGAACCTTGACATCACCCTGTACTTGGACCTGCTACCCTTTGTCAGTCATTGTCACCTTCAGCCCGATAGTCACTGAGTTGTCCACCTCTATATTTGGTGTAACAACATTATTGTGTTGTGATGGTCTGATCCTCGCACCAAGTATTACTGGATACCTCCCCTGCCGTGCTGCGACATTCTTACGTAGGAATCTCCTCTTTTGAGTCCTTGTCATCCCCCATTGGCTACTGGTTGTTGACGGCGCATGTAATAAGTATGCCACCCTCCTTGTGGCACATTGGGAATCTTAAAAGTTCTGATCACGGGAGGGCCTCTGACGGGAGGACTACGCATGGAAGGAATGCCATGTGCTATCCACTGCCTTCGTTGCCCCCAAGCCGGCTGGACAACCCCCTCTACTTATCTCTGATAAGAAGGGTATCTCGGCCTGTTGGGTGGGCGGAAGGCCTCGCCTCATCAAGTTTGAGGCTCTTCTTGCACTGAGCACACAACTTCTCTATTTCATCTGTCATCATTGCGGCCGGGCTAGCCTGCTTTGTACCCGTAGAGCTCCCTTGTTCATGAGTGACATTGGAGCTCCCAAGTTGAGGCGGTGTTGTATCCAACACCAACTTGAAACGGGGCAACTCAATTTTGGAGAGGTCCGGGTTAACCATGTTGATGCCTACCACATTGGGAAATGGGTCAGTATCCACCAACATGGCATCCTTCTTTGGCTCCAGGAACTTGATACGCCCCTTCTCAATAGCATCCTGCAATATATTACAGAAAATCACACATGAGTCAGTGGCATGTGACATGCTGTTATGCCACTTACAATACTTCTTTCCTTTTCATTTCTCGGGTGGTGGTATGTTATGCCCCCCAGTTAACTTGATCTGACCATCCTTGTAGAGTTGGTAAAAAATCAAGTCAGCTTTCGAGACGTCAAAGGAGTACTTGCGCGGCTGGATAGGGGCCCTATTGGGTCTGCCCCCTTGTGGCTCATTTTCAGCCTTAGCCAAAGAAGCACATACATATGGCTTCCCTGGGGCTAATTCAGCCAGATCTACCTCCACCTCATTGGCCTCTTGGCCAACATGGTTAACAGGGTAGTTGATTGTGGGGAAGTATTGCCCCCTTGATGCAATCCTCCTATTATCCTCTTCTTGGAGAAGAGACTCATATCTCACAGCACAAGACATGAGTTGGAACAAGTCCGGGAACTCTCTGTCTTGGAATTTCTTCCTTAACTCAAAGCTCAAGCCCCCTTGAGCAAGCTTGACAAATTCCCTCTCTGTCAAGTTGACAAAGCAACGATTACGAGCATTCTTGAAGTTAGTCAAAAAATGCTCAACCGACTCCCCAGGCTGTTGGCGCATGCGTGCCAAGTCAGCCTTTGAGACCTCGGGCTCGGATCTATAGAACTGGGCATGGAAAATTTGTTCCATCTGTTGCCAAGTTTGGACAGAGTTAGACGGCAAGTTGACATACCATGCAAAAGTTGGCCCTGTCAACGAGTTGCCAAAAAGCTTCAGCTTGACAAAGTCTCCCACGTCTCCACATTGGACAGTAAACCGTCCCACATGTTCAATAGTGGACTGGTCATCAGTACCCATGAAGGTGGCAAACTCGGGCACCCTAAACCCTCTTGGGAATTGGTATAGCCTATCTACCCATTCTGGGTAAGGCTTACGGTACACAGGTGGCATGGTGGGCCTTACTCCTAATCCAAATTGCTCGGTAAGGAGTTGAGCCACATGATCCCTTAGGGCGTTAGCATCATGCCCCCCTTGCCCCCCTGGCGGTACGAACTCCATGGGGTCCACACCATGTCCATGGACTTGGGGTGGTATGAGTGTTGGGTAAGCACATGGGGGAACTTGATCCCCAACACCTAACTTACCTCCCCCACCCATGTTAGGAGGAGCTATGTAGAGTCTCGCCACCGGGATGGATGGCGGTTGTTCAATATGGGTGTAGAACGTAGTGGCAAAATTTTTGCCACGTGGAGGCAGTTCTCCACCTCCCACGTTAACTGAAGCCTCAACTTGAGTGGTGGCGGGAATCTCGCCGCGATTCACGTGGTGAGAGGTTGGTTGGGTTGTCACCGGCGGCGGTAAGTTATCTTGTCGTAGTTGGCCATTCCGGCCACCGACGGGAGAAAAAATTGCATTGTTTGGAGTTGAACTTGTGCCATCAATTGGCAAAGCTCGTGATTGTACCACTGGTGTGGTCAAAATTCTCCTAAACTCATCAAAATCATTCCTATTTTCAGTTACAATTTCAAAAAGTTGACTTAACCGCCTATCTACACAGGAGTTAAGACAATCAAGTTGAGAATTTACCTGAAGAGTGTTGCCAGCCAAAGCTTCCTCCATGAATTGGCGAAGTGACCCAATGGCAGCAACTACATCAACGTTTGAGCTTGGTGCCGGCGGCGGTAAGGCTTCCCCGCCGTCATTGTCACCGGAAACCGCTTCAGCTAACTGGCCATGTTCAATGTTGGCCAATTGTTCCTCCACAAACTCTGGCGGAGCATCACTATCCTGATTCTTTCGCCTAGGAGCCATCGAATCAAACACACAGTTGTCCCATCATGTGTGCCAATTTGTTTTCCGGCGAGGAAAATCTAGTGTTTGAACTCAATAAATGCACCTTTGACTTCTTGAAAAATGATTCTAAACACAGTTCACTCCTCTCCGAACAATGTTCGAACGAGGGTGTTTGATGTTTTTGATGGTGTTTTGGAAACAAGCTAAGTTAATTACACCTACTCCTATGGAGGTTCAGTGAGAGCTCCGAAAACTAAGGCTAGGTCTAATTTGCAGAGAAAAGATAAAATTTTGACATAGTGTGTCAAATGGTTGGTTGTGGAACCCTTTTCCTGTCTTCGTTCTCCTATTTATAGCCACTAGGAGTAACTGCCTTGGTAACTGCTAGTCGGCTTGTTGCTCCAACCGCCTTAGGGACCCCTTTTCGTTGCCTTGGTCGCCAATCGGTAATCGTTGTCTTGGTCTTCACCTCCATTGCCTTGGAGCTCCTAGACCCGTCTTGTTGACTGGTTGCTATCCATCGCCTTGGAGGCCCTTGTCCCGTCTTGGGGTTGGTGGGTACTTGATGGCAACAATATCGGGTCGGGTTGGTGTTGAGCCTTGTCGCCCTATCATAACTGGATGGGGTTGAGGCTCTTACCTTAGCCTCCATGAACCATGATGAGGTCTTCATCTCAACCTCGGCTGCTTGATGACTCCCCACTCTTGTCGTCTTGAGACCGCTACCACCTCAATGACACCATACCCTCCTCATGAACTTGTTGGTTGTTACCAAGCCGTCTCATCGGCTTGATACCTTCCGGCATGCCACCAAGCCAATGTAATCAACTTGACACCCCTTGCTACCAAGCCAACCCTGGTGGCTTGGTATCCATACTTAGTTTTTTGTAGCTTCGTCAGGTTGGTAAGCTGCACCCTGCCGGTTTTGTACCCCGTTGAGGTGCTACCAAGCCCGTCTTGGGAATTTGTCTCCATATGGCCCCATAAGGGCTGAACTCTGCATCCTGGCTGATCCATCCATAGCTGTTTGGCTTGATACCGAGATGTTTGGTTATCAAGTCCGTCTTGTCGGGTTGATACCCAGACTTAGTTTCTGTATGACACTCTTAGTTGGTACCTGGCTTGGCCCCCCCGTTGCCTGGCCACCAAGTTAGTCTCGCCGGCTTGATACTATCTTGGGGTCATGGTACCAGGTCGCATTGCTTGGCTGCCAAGCCTGTCGGCTTGATACCCTATGGCTCCATACTTAGCCAATTCTCATATACTTTGGTACCAGGCCCTCCTTGCCGGCTTGGTATCCGGTCGCCTTGCTTGGATGCCAAGCCTGTCATGCCGACTTGGTACCTTGTAGGGGCTTTGGTACCGAGGTCGCCTTGCCCGCCTGGTACCCCCTTAGCTCCATACATAGCCAATTTCTTACTTGGGTATCAGGCCTGCCTTGTCGGCTTGATACCCTCTTGTTTGACCCCCTTATTTGGTACCCGACTTGGTACCCGGCCGTTAGGCACCCCGTTGTGTCGCCTTGTTTCCAAGACTTAGTTTTTGGATGACCTCCTATTTGGTACCCGGCTTGGTACCCGGCTGTTTGGCAGCCCGTTGTGTCTCCTTGTTTCTAATACTTAGCTTTTGAATGGCCTCCTATTTGGTATCCGGCTTGGTACCCGGCCGTTTGGCACCCCGTTGTGTCGCCTTGTTTTCCATACTTACCCAGATTTCTTACTTGGGTATCAGGTCTTCCTTGTCGGCTTGTTACCCTCTTGTTTGGCCCCCTTATTTGGTACTAGGCTTGCTACCCAGTCGTTTGGCACCCCGTTGTGTCGCTTTGTTTCCAAGACTTAGTTTTTGTAGGCCAAATTTCATACTAAGGGGTGGAGGCATCGTCCGGCTATAGGGGCCTCGGAGACGGGTCGACCACCGTATAGAGGAGAAGGGGGTTTGGCCACTTAGGCCCAAAAATCCAACCCAACAAGGCCCAACTAGCTCTTTTAATTATTAATGTTGAGCTGGCCTTACAAATCCATTGAACTTCTTGTAGTTAATCGATGTGGTACAAGCTGATTTTTTTAGGGGTAAACATTTGGAGGAAGCTTGTCAATGCCTCCGCTCAAACAATTCAATGGGACAAAGGATTGATTTGGAAATCTTATCAATGCCTTTGCTAAAGCAATTCAATGGGAAAAAGGACTGATTTGGGAAGAAATCAAATCAGCTCACCTTACCTTTTCTACTCACAAGTCAGAAATGGTAAAACCATCAAAGAGACGTTGAGGAGGCAAGAAGAGACGTTGGGAAGCAGGAGTATAAGAACATATAGTTTGTGAGATCAAAGGGTACCTTTTTCAAGCAAACAGGAAGAAAAGTGCTGAGAATTAGCTAGAAGTCTTGTTGAGAAAAAGAGAGCATATCAGTGTGATTGCTTAGCAAACTAGGAGTGCTTGCTCGTGGTTCTTGAGCAAGAGTACAGTTTGGTTAGGGTGATTTACCAGCAGAGGCTGAGAGTTTTTGGTTAGTGTTGTAATAGAGAACTTGAAAGTAGCAAAACATTAGTGATATGATAACGATGTAATTGCACGTATTTGCACCCCTAGTTCTTATCTGTTTGAGGGGCATAGTCGTGTATTTTTGGCCTATTTTACGCCGGGTTGTGCTACTTTGTCATATTTCAGGTCCCAGGCATCAAAGGAAAGGCTAAGCGCGAGTTTCGGGGCATTCGGAAGTCATTCGGTCGAGCTGGAGCCAAAACACGGGCACACCTAAATCAGAACACGGCCGTGTTCGTAGACCGTGCTTTTACTGCCGAGACTTGATCTGAGTTTGGCAAGCACTAGCTCAAAACACGGGCAGGGCTGAGACAGAACACGGCCGTGTCCACCAAAAGCACGGCCATGTCCACCAAAAGCACGACCGTGTTTCTCTCAACAGGCTGGCCGTGTAATTAACCCTTGGCAAAGCACGGGCGGGCTGGAGCAAAGCACGGCCGTGCCCTCGATAGTGTTTTGCCCAGTGATGCCCTTTTAAGCAGATTTCAGCCAAAAGAGAAGGGGGATTCGAGTTTTGAGAGAGATAGAGCGATTCCTAGAGAGAGAAAGCGACGAACAAGAGTTTCCAAGTGCCCTAGCTTGATCTTCATCACCATTGGAGGCCAGCTTGAGCTTGGAGAAGTGCCGATCAACATCCAGGAGCAGGAATCCATCCTTCACAGTATGAATTCCGCGTCTGATTCTGCTTTAGCTTCTTTCTCCATGGAGTAGTTCTCACATTCATCTGGGTATGGAGAACCCTAGATTTGTATGTTAGGTTTGATTGTATGAACCCAAGTACTGATTCTATGATTTGATTATATTCAATTGAGGTTTGAATGATTGAATGGCATGAATCCTGATCAAATTCCTGTTGTTTCTGCTTTAACCTAGAATGAGAATATCTGCCTAGGTTGATAGAGCATCCTTGATTGAAGGTAGGGAGTTGGTGACTTTAGTCGAGGAGCCAACTCACTATTCTATACCGAATTCACTTCGGTAGTGGAGGTTTTGTTCGTAGGGCCTCAATCTGTGTACTCCGGTGGAGGTTAGTCGCCCGCTAGAGACTCAGATTGAGAGGTTCTGAAGACCTTTAGTCGAGACTTCAAGCTGTTTAAGAACCTTCCGCAGTATAACTATCATAGAAACTGAACTTGGTAATTGCAATCCGGCTTAACTGCAGTCTAGGGGGAACCATATCCGGGTGACCTCTCTTTACCTGAATACAACCGTTTACTTGCTTTGTTTGTTTGTTAGTTTAGACTTGCATTAAAGTTTCATTGCTAGATAACAAGAATTCACCGAGTAGTCATCAAATCTAGAACCCGGGTTGACATTAAAACCCAAACCCGCTATACTACGCTTTAGGAAGTGGTTACACTTGGCCAATTTCTAGAGTGACAATAGGAGTGAGTCATGATACATTGAAGGTCTCAAGAAGAAATCCTTCAACCGTGGATTAGTCGGTGCAGGGATCCTTATTCTCCTTGTGCCGGATACCAAGTAAAAATTCCTTGTGTCGTCATTGTTTCAGTCTTTAGTTGTTTAATAATCTTATTGTGTTTTTGTTGAAGTTTTGGTTGATACAGGGGAAGGCGATCAGAAGCAGAGTGTGGAAGAAGGAGGTTCCATCTGCATTTTCAGTTCGCCTGGGTTAAGGGCCTAACGAACAGGCTTCTCTAAAACACTTTGTCTGGGCCGACTCTCAAAATAAAACAAACAGACCCATTGTCTATTTCCTGCTTATTTTCGATCAAACACCTGACTTTGGCTATTATCTTCCATTTACTTTGTTTAATTACAAACTCTCTCTAGGGTTCCTGATTACAGAAGAAAAGAACGTGATATTCCTCCTAGGTCTCGCTCTCGACCTCCGCTTACACGTGGTATCAGAGCCCGGCTCCGGAGTTCAGCGGTTTAACAGCCCACGGAGAAAATGAGTTCGAGCTCAGCGAGTGGAATCACTACGGGAAAAATGACCTTTTGCAACACCTACTCTGCAACACTATTTGAAAGTGTCGTGTAATGTAGGCTACTCCAACACATCTATTTTGTGTTGCTTAATTGAGCACTTTAGACAACATCATTAATATTTTGTTGCATTTAATCTTATTAGGCAACACTTATGGATCACAATTACAATTTGTTGCATATTCCTTTACATAAGGCGACACTAGAAAAAAATTCCCCTCTTTCCCGTGAAAGATGACGCAAAATTCCCCTCTTTTTTGGTTGAAATAATTAAATTTTCCCCTTATTTATTTTTTAAGCACGCCATGATTTGTTACTTAAGTGAATAAGTTTCCCTGATTCTTGCACATCAATTTATAATAACAATCTCACGATAAAAGTTCCCCCAAATTCCACAAAACCCTAAGGGAGGCTATTCATCTCCCTTACAGTGCTTTCGTACTCTCCTATCTCGATTACCGAACTCCGACCTCCATACTTCCTCGTCACAGAAGCTTAGCGTTAATTAAGTTGCAACCCTTCAGATCGTGTTCGACCAACCAACCCTTCCGATTGTCACCTCCTCTACAGACTCCTCTTTAACCGAGGTAGGATTTTTCCCCCCGGTAATTATCTCATCTCATTAAGCCCACTTGATCAAAATCAAGTCGCACAAAAACTTAGATGTACATCTTACAAATAAAGCAGCACAAACTTAAAATTGAAGATTCAAACTGCCTATCACTCTACTGCGCATCAAAGCCTCTCGAAATCTCAAGTCTCCATGCGCCAAAAGCCAAATTTCTTCCCTCATTTGCATAAGAACTACCTCCCAAAGTCTTGGACTCCCCCCAAACACGTGTTTACAATGCTCTTTCCACACCAAACTACAAATCCAGCACCATATCGAACTCACCACAGGGCCATCCCTACTATTTCTAGCCAGCAGACTCATATCATGCAACAGCTGCTCCCAACTAGTCCCCCAACTGGTCAGCAAAGAACCAAACACTGTATTCACCAAGTAACTAGTGTACTCACATTTACAGAATAAATGAAAACGGCTCTCCTCTCAATTTCACAAAGCACACAAGTTGCATCAGTAATCTTCACTCACTGCTTCAGTTTATCCCGGATCACAATACGATTTAGTATAATAAGCCACATTAAAACTCTATTGCGAGGTAATGTATACTTACCCAAAGGACCTTCCACCAAGAAACAATCGGTTTTTGCACTCTGATAGACTCCCAGACTTGCTGGACCGAGAATTTTTTCATAAGCTTCCCTTCCCAGAAAACCTCATGCTGCACATTGGAGTCAATTCTGTACTGGTACCAACCTCTCATTTTCAACAACTGTTTCCACAACCATGAACCAGACATAGTAGGCTGTAGTTCCCAAATAGATCGGGCTTTCAGCCTATACTTGCTCACCCATGCTACCCAAAAACTCCCCCCTGCATAAACAGTAACCACAGGAGACGAGCAATACAAGCCACATTCCACGTTCTCAAATCCCTTAAACCCATACCCCCTTCTTTCTTTGGAGTAGCCAGTATTTCCCATGCCACTTTTGCCTTACCTGTCCCCTCCCCATGCCATAAAAAATCAGAACATATCTTCTGAATGCTCTCAATGATAGATTTAGGCAGAACAAAAATGGTCATCCAATATTGACATAAAGAGTAAAGCACAGAAGAAATCAACTGCAGGCGACCTGCATAAGACAGCTTGCTAGCCCTCCATGCTCGGCATCTGCTTGTCAGTCTATCCACCAGAACAACACATTCCCTACTTGTCAATTTCCTAGAAATCAGAGGCACCCCAAGATATCTGACAGGCAGTTTACCCTCTGTAAATCCAGTAATCACGATCGCATTCTCCTTATATTGTATTGCTTGCCCCCCAAAAAAGACCTCACACTTCTGTGGATTACACTTCAGACCAGACAACCAATAAAATTCATTTAACACACTATTGACTTGCATTAAAGCTCTCATCGATCCCTCAATAAAAATGAGAAGGTCATCTGCGAAACACAGATGTGTTAATCTCAGCTCTTTACACTGAGGATGATAAGGCAACTTACCCTCAAGTGCTGCAGCATCTAACATCCCTGTCAATGGCTTAAGAGCAATTGTAAACAAATAGGGGGAGATCAGATCCCCTTGCCTAACCCCTTTCTGAGCAGCAATATGTCCAAAAAGAGAGCCAAACAAACTGACACTGAAGAATGCAGTACCTAAGCAGGCCTTAATCCAACCAGTGAAAGTCTTAGGGAAGTTCATTGCTTTCATAACCATAAACAAGTAATTCCAATCCACGGAGTCAAATGCTTTCTGTAAATCAATCTTAACTGCACTACGATAAGCCAACTTCCTATTTATTAGGATCCATGGAAAACAATGATGCTCGAACTTCAGCATCAGTCACCTGCTCACTCAACAATCTCTGCTCTGTGCTTGACATAGCCTTCGTCACAAAACGCTTGATTATAACAAATTAAGGATTAATATCCTTATTTGGTTCACCATAGAGCTTCTTGTAAAACCCTACTGCCTCATAAGCAATCTGAGCATGCTCAGTTATAACCTGTCCTGACTCCAACACTAACTGCCTAATCTGCTTCCTTGCATTTCTAATCTTGACAGACTTATGGAAAAAAGCAAAATTTGAATCTCCCAAAGCTAAGCCCTGAATTCTTGATTTTTGATGATAGAAACTCTCCTCAGCATGCTGTAATTGGTGATACTAAGTTGTTGCTTGTTTTTTTGCTTCATAACTATCACCTGAAGGACACTCAAGGGCCAATATCTGTTTACTCCGCATCTCAAGCTCAGCCGCTTTTACTGTGCTAGAAATATTTGAAAACTCATCCCTGTTTAGTTTCTTCAGTTCTTGCTTCAACAACATCATCTTCCTCTTGAACTTCTGCAAAGGGGAGCCCCAACACTGACTACCAGCATCGCCTCAAAACCTCCCAGTATTTATCATGCTCCAGCCACATGTTAAAAATCTAAAAGGTTTAGGAAACGATTTCCTTATTACTTTCGGAATCATCAGAATCCCACAGTGATCAGAGAAGAGAGGTGCTAAAAATTCCACTGTAGAATCGGACATCTTATCCAACCAATCCTCATTAACCAAAAATCTATCTAATTTTCTAGCAATCGGGTTACCTTGCTGCCGATTAGACCAAGTGAAAAAAGGTCTTGAAGCTTGATGATCCACAAGATCCATCTCCTCAACCCAGTCTCTAAAAGCCAGCATACTGCTCGTAATGGATATCTCATTTGATGCTTCCATAGGGTTCAGAACAGCATTAAAATCCCCTCCCATAGCCCAAGAAAATCCTGTCACCCTCCATCTACATAATTCTCTATATGTACTAAGTCTTTCCCCCTCATCATTGGAACCATAAACCACTGTTAAGAAAAACTTCTCTGTATTTGTAATCGAAACCAAAGCATGGATAAAAACGGCACTTTCTAGCAAGTATTCTCAACTGCACCCCAGACTTCCACGCCAGCCAAAATCTACCCAACTTATTGTAGACATAGTTGTCTACAAACTGGAAATCCACAAATTTCTTCTGTATCTGCTTTGCTTTACTCTCCTGTACTCTAGTTTCAAAAATTTCCAGGACTACTACTCCTAATCTACGCACACACTCCATCACAGAGTTGTGCTTCGAGGGGCGATTAAACCCCCTCGCATACAAAACTCTATTCTTTGATGCTTCTGGTTTTAGGGATTTCCGAAGGATTCCGTGTCAAACCCTTGTTGCACGGCTTTCTACGCAACATTGTTGTTTGTGTTTCTTTGTAGCTAGGTTTTTGTCTCAATTTACCCATGGAAGCATATTTATTTTTTGCTTCTTGTTGCCGGGTAGGTAAGGTTACTTGTTTTCATTTACTCTATCGATTCTACAGTTAGCAACTGTAGAATCAAGAAGGCGAAGTCACGAGAGGAGAGATCACTGTTAAATGGTAAGGCATATAATAAAGCAAAGGAGAGATCACTCGAAGATGAAAAAGGATCAAGAAGGCGAAGTCACGAGAGGAAGCAAGGTATTCAAGAATAGTTATATATGATTTTGTATAGCTTAGGAATAACATATTTGTATGTATTCATATATAGCTTTAGCACATATGTGTAAGTAGTTTTGGCAGTAAATTAATCTTGGGATTTTATGTAATATTTCGTATAATATGAAATCCTCATTGATTTTGTTCGAATGTGATAAATATCACCATTACAAATACTTTCATGATGAAAAAACGATTGCTAAAAGTATATAATGCTCGTAACCAAAAATATTTGTCACTAATGCTATTGCAAATGTGACTATAATCTTGTCACAAAAGTGATATGCTCGTGACAAAATTGAAGTTTCACATGTGGTATATATTTGATATCGGTGTCAACTTGTCACAAAAGCTAGTTTTACTCAGGTCAATTTTGTCACAAATATATAATGTTTGTTACCAGGAAAAGTTTTCACTATTTGATTTGTCTTATAAACGAAAAAAAAACCCGTCACGAATAAAGTGTACACATGTAGCTTGTACTCGTTAAAAGTGTTGTATAAAGTTTTTGAAGTGTTACCTAAACTGGTGTTGCATAAGTAATATGCATATGCAACATATATTTTTTGTGTTGTGAAAAATGAAAAAAAGGTTACCTATGACTTTATACAACACCACCTATAGAGGACACTACCAAAAAGGTTGCATATTATTTATGCAACACTTTTCACAGTTTATGCAACACAGTTTACGTGTTGCAAAAATTCTATTTTCCTGTAGTGGATATACATGGCTGACGGTTTCTCACAAACCCGGCCGCCACGATTTGAGGGTGTGCATTATGGTTACTGGCGGAATAGGATGGAATTATTCATCGGATCTACTGATAGTGACCTATGGAATATTGTGATGGATGGGCTGATAGAAGTCAAGGAAGCTCGAGGAAAATGGACTGAAGAGGACAAGAAGAATTTTCAGCTCAACTCCAAGGCAACGAACCTGATGTACTGTGCATTAGGGCCTGAAGAATAACATTGGGTTACAGGTTGCAAAACAGCGAAAGAGATTTGGGACAAGCTGCAAATCGCTCACGAATGTACTTCTCATGTTAAGATCTCCAGAATCAACATTCTCAAACAAGAGTTTGAATCCTTCATCATGAAGCCAGAAGAGTCAATCAAAGAAATGAATGATCGGTTTACAACTATTGTCAATAGTTTGAGAAATTTGGAAGTTTAATACGGGAGTGCTGACCTGGTTCGCAAAGTTCTTTGGGCGCTTCCTAAACGATGGACTCCAAAGGTAACTGCTATAGAAGAGTCAAAGGATCTCACCAGACTCAGCTTAGATGAGCTGATAGGCTCCTTGATAACTCATGAAGAGAAACTAAGGAGAGAAGAAGTAGATGAGCTTAAAAAGGAAAAACGGAATATAACTTTCAAGGCCTCGTCATATGAAGAAGACTTGGATGGCCTAGAAGACATGGAAGATGACGAACTAGCATTGCTAAGCAAGCATGTTGCTAGACTGCTAAAGATGCGTAGAGACAAAAGAAAAAGGAACTCACCAAGCAAGGTAGAAGACAATAGAGATCAAAAGGAAAGAAATCGTTTTGGATACAAAAATAGAAGAGAAAGAAGCAATGAGAGGGTTCAATTACAACCAAGCTGCTACAAGTGTGGAAAAACATGACACATAAAAGCAGATTGCCCACTGACGAAAAAGGCCTACGCTGCAACTTGGAGTTGCAGTGAAGAAGAAGAAGAAGAAGAAGAAGAAGAAGAAGAAGAAGAAGTATGCAAGCAAGAGGCATACATGGCCATTGGTGAAGAATCAGAGGATGACGATATCAATCAGGTAAAATCCTACTACTCGGATTCCTTTAGTGAAGATGATCAAATGTTAGATACAATTTGAGATATTCAACAGGAATTTGCCAATGTAAAACAAAAACACATCAAAACTAAAATATAATTTGAAACTCTCTTGTCAAACTATGAATCCCTCAAAACAGAAAACAAAAGCTTGAAAATGTCTTAAGAAATGCTTTAGACAAGAATGAAGTTCTTGGAGCCAAGCTTGCTGCTTCTAAAGACAAGGTAAAGATCTTAGAAAGAAACAGATTGGGACCAGAAATTTAAACCTCACTAATAAGCTTTGTAATAGAAAGACAATTGAGTGTTATTACTGTCATAAGCTTGGCCAGCACATAAGTAACTGCAGAAAACGGATTGCTAAAGAGATCGAGGTCAAGAATGCTTTAAATTTCTCCCATGAACACAAAGAATGTATAAATAAAAACTATCAGTCTTGGAAGGAACTCAAGTTAGTCTGGAGACCTAAAAATAAGTAATCCATTTCTTTTGCAGACATGTCTCCAAGTGAGCATGGAAGGCAGTGTTTGGATTCTTGACAGTGGCTGCTCACATCATATGACTGGGGATAAAAAGTCATTCACTGATCTCACCCTAAGAAAGAAAGGTAAAGTCTATTTTGTTTATAATTATAGTACATAAATTCTAGGAAAAGGAACCATAGGTAACTCACCCTCTATAAGTAATGTTATGTTTGTAAAAGACTTAAAACACAACTTATTGTCAATAAGTCAACTGTGTAAAAATGAAAACCGAGGCATTTTTGAACCAAACGGATGTATTGTTGAAAATATTCTAACTAAGAAGATTTTTTCACTGGAAAACATAGAGGGAAACTGTTCATCATTGATTTAAATGACAAAAAGACCTTCAATGAATCTTGTTTCATAATAGCTGACAAAGATGATCAACTCGAATGGCATCGTAGGCTAGGGCATATAAGTGTAGGAATCCTGTCTAAACTGGTCAATCTAGATCTAGTCAGAGGTGTTCCTAAGATTCACAGTAAAAAGGAGTTCTTTTGTGAGGCCTGTGCAAAAGGAAAACATGCTCATTCTACCTTCAAAACTAAGCAAATTCTTTCTACTAACAGACCCCTTGAACTTCTACATCTGGATCTCTTTGGTCCAAGTAACGTTATGAGCTTAGGAGGGAAATATTATGCTTTTGTCATTGTTGATGACTATTCTAGGTTTACTTGGGTTTTATTTCTTTCAAGCAAAGATGAAGCCTTTCTAAAATTCAAAATCTTTGTCAAACAAGTCGAAAATGAAAAACAGTCTAAGATAGTAAACATTTGAAGTGACCATGGTGGTGAATTCAAATCAGAAAAATTTGAGGATTTCTGTAATACACATGGAATTCTTCACAACTTTTCAGCCCCCAGAACACCACAGCAAAATGGTGTAGTTGAGAGATAGAATAGAAACCTAATTGAAATTGGAAGAACCATGCTTAATGACTATGGAGTTTCAAAGAAATTCTGGGCTGAAGCTATCAATACAGCATGCTATGTGATCAACAGAGCTTTAATTAGGTCAAACTTAAACAAAACTCCTTATGAGCTTTGGAAGAATCGAAAACCCAATCTGGGATGTTTTCATCCTTTTGGATGCAAGTGCTATATCCTAAATACCAAGGATGTGCTAGGAAAATTTGATTCCAAGTCGGATGAATCAATTTTCCTTGGTTACTCTACAAACAGTAGAGCTTATAGGGTATTTAATAAGAGGACTCTCAAGGTAGAAGAGTCCATTAATATTATATTTGATGAGTCTGTGAGTAAGAATGCAGAGATAATAGAAGATGATGATGATTTTGGACTCGGTAGCAATCACGTCCAAGACTCTGGAGTTATAAGTACAGAGAAACAGTCAATTACTGAGAATACAATATTGGATAGACCAGAAGCACCACCACATATTCAGAAGCGGCATCCCACCTCTCAAATCATTGGCAACTTAAATCAAGGTATGGTAACTCGTTCCAAGGCTTATCCAGAACATACAGCTTTTTATCTCTCAAATTCTTCCTAAAAATATAGATGAAGCTCTAGAAGATGAGTTTTGGACAGTAGCTATGCATGATGAAATGAATCAGTGTGAAAGAACCAGAGTTTGGGATCTAGTTCCCAAACCTGAAAATAGAACTATAATAGGAACAAAATGGGTTTATAAAAATAAGACTGATGAAACTGATATTATAATGAAAAAAAAGCTCGTTTAGTAGCTCAAGGTTACAATCAAGAAGAAGTGATAGATTTTGATGAAACCTTTGCTCCAGTTGATAGATTAGAAGCTATAAGGCTTCTTTGTGCTTTTGCAGCAGCAAAAGGTTTTAAACTATTCCAAATGGATGTCAAAAGTGCATTTTTAAATGGTGATCTAAAAGAGGAAGTGTGTGTATCTCAACCCCCTGGTTTTGAAAGCTCATAACATCCAGAATATGTTTACAAACTAAATAAAGCATTATATGGTCTTAAACAGGCTCCTAGAGCCTGGTATGATAAATTGAGCCAATTTCTGTTAGATGATGGTTTTCACAGAGGGAAGGTTGACAAAACTATGTTTATTAAAATTTCAGGTGGTCATACTCTGTTAGTACAAGTATATGTAGATGATATCATTTTTGGGTCTACCTGTCCAAAACTGTGTTGGGCTTTTGAAAACAGTATGAAGGGTGCCTATGAAATGAGTCTTATGGGTGAACATAACTTCTTTCATGGATTGCAAGTTAAACAAACCACTTCGGGAACCTTCATAAATCAAAGTAAATATCTTCATAATATGCTCAAGCGTTTTAATTATGAGAATCTCAAGTCTGCTTCTACTCCCATGGGCTCCTCCACCAAACTCTCTAAGGATGAAACTGGCATTAACATTGATCATAAGCTATATAGAGGAATGATAGGTTCACTCTTATACTTAACAGCCAGCCGCCCTGACATAATGTATAGTGTGTGTGTCTGTGCTCACTTTCAAAGTCAGCCCAAAAACAGTCATTTGTCTACTGACTATGCAGGTTGTATAGTTGATCGCAAAAGCAGCTCTAGTGCGTGTCATTTTCTTGGATCCTCTCTCATCTCTTAGTTCAGCAAAAAATAGAACTCTGTAGCACTCTCTACTGCTGAAGCAGAGTATGTAGCTGCTGGTTTTTGCTGCACTCAAGTTCTCTGGCTAAAGTATCAACTAATTGATTATTGAATCTCCTTAGGACCGTTACCTATCTTCTGTGACAATACTACCCTATTCAACACTCTCGGACTAAACACATTGAAGTCCGCTGTCATTTCATTCGGGATTTAGTCCAAGATGGTAAGATACATCTTGATTTCATTAGGACAGAGTGTCAATGGGCCGATATTTTTACTAAACCCTTGCCTGTTGATCAGTTTCTACATATTAGGCATGAATTAGAGATAATCTCTCTCCGTGATCTGCCTGATTATCAGTAGAACCTTTTCTTGCCTCATCTGATCTCAAATTGATCCTTCTTGCTCCTTTCTGCTCAGCTAATGGATTCTTGCCGCTCAGGCACCTTACCATGTCTCTTCTTCTCGCTCCTTTAAGTTCCTCAGGGATCCTTTTCTTTCACCATCAAACATATAACACTTCCTTCTCAGTATCCATTCAATCATGGTTCTAAACAATGCCCAACTTCATCCTGCTGTTACCTTCTCCAACAAGGTATTCAGAAAGGACAAGGAATACTCTAGGTATGTGCGTCGCTTCCGCGATCGTGCAATCTATCCATCCTTCACCATCCAACCCTCTGCCATTTCACGGTATGACATGGATATCTCTGCCTTGATTCGGAATCTTGGTTGGGAATCTCTGTTCGAACATCAGCGTTTTACTTACTGTCCGGAGGCTTTGAGTGTAACATCCGGTTCCGGAAAACTCATATTTTGATCGCTAGAAAGTTAGTGATTTAAAATCGAGCGTTTTGATAGTATTTTGATGAAAATCGGATTATCGATCGAACAGATAAGTATACGTATTAATATATATATATACACACACACGTTCCATTTAATTCCACCGATCCATCCTTTTCCCATCCATTTCCCTTCTCCCTTTTTTCCATTTCCTGCGACAGAGAGAAGCAGAGCGCGCAAGGGAGCTCGGCCAAAATTTCAGAGCTCAAAATCTTGAGCTCTAGTGATCCAAAAATCCCGTAAGTAATGCCTAATTCATCTATACATCATGATTTATCGATTTAGAACTTTAAAACAAGTTTTTTGTTCAGGAATTTCTTGAATTCCCGATAAGTCAAATTAGGGTTTCGGAGTATCCGAAAGCCGGATTGAGCCCAGATTTCATATACGAGCTTCCTATAGCGAGGTAATTAATCCTCTCGTTCTAATACATGAATTTCGGCTATTATTTAGGTCGGAGCCGGGATCGCTGAATTTAGCTCCGACCAAGGTTTGATGTGCTTTATCGAGAATTTGATACGGAGCTTAGTACTAACATTGACGGGGATACTGCAAGGGATATTAGGACGGTCTCGAATTCTAATTCCAGGTTCGTTTGTGAAACTGACGTTTTAGTACGGGAGGCAAAAACCGGTGTTTGAACGACTAGAACTGGTGAGGGATTAGCACGACATACCGGGTTTGTCCTATCACGATAATTATATTGATGCTTAGAATTGAACTAGGTGAACTAGAATGGCATGATTAAGGGTGTATGAACTTTTGTGCTTTATGATGAACCATGGATTACTGTATGATATTATTGACTTGCCCTAATCGAGATGGACCTTGTTTATGCTGATGATTTTGTATATGTTGCAAATTGTGGGCTTGACTGTTGATATGCCTTATGATGGTTCAAAAAGGTGATTGGGTATGATTTTTCATGATTGTTGTATTTGGATGCATATGTGGGAAAATATATATTCCCTGGTGATATTATTACGTTTAAGGAGGATGACTTGCACGAGGGTTTATCCCGAGGAAGTGCAATTATAAGACTCCTGATTTACCTATGTTGAGTCAATTGTGGCCAGGACAAGTACATGTGAAAGTAGCGAATTATGATTAAGCAAGATGAGATATGGATCACGGATAAGGATACCAAGTAAGAGTACTTTGGTCTCATGGTCAATTACATAGTAATTAGGGCTCCCCATGCTATTACTCTGTTATGATATGTTATGTCACACCTCTGATGTGGTGTTGACCGTTGATTCATCATGAGATATGACCACACCCAGAGTGGTGTCAAGTCCGATATGACTACACCGACAGTGGTGGGTTCGATATGACCACATCCACGAGATGTTTGGTCCGTATTCCCGGGAGAGTAATTAGCATGGGAGTAGCCAGGCGCCTATGATTAAAACATTATAAGATGCATATGCATAAGTCAAGGTGCTTGAGTCTTTTGCCTATTGGGACATGAGGATGGCTGAGGTCCGATCCTAGTGTTTTGGCTTGATTGTTAGATGTGTGATAGGGGTATGCTCTGTTATGAACTCACGATGCTATGATTATCTCACTCAGCTATGAGCTGACCCCTTTTATTCTTCTTCTCTGCTTATGCTATGTGTAAGCAGATCATTAGCAGTAGCAGTAGATAAGTGTTAGGTGGGAGAGGAGCTAGAGTTGAAGCCATGATGAGGTATGGTCTTCAACTATTCTGTGCATGGATGACTAATCGGGATTTTGGCCAGTGATCCACACATTTTTGTAAAAAATGTTTTGAGAACGTTTTTCATGTGCATACTAGCTTCTGATGTAGTATGATATATCCACAGGTGTGGAAAGTTGATGATATGTGTATATGTTGTGTAACTATGTAAGTTGTGACGATTATGGTATGTATAAGTATGGTATGCAGTTGTGGAGTATGAAAAGCATGACTTTGGCTAAGAAAAGCCAATGCATATGGTTGTGAGTATATATGTTTGTGATGAGTTATTTTGCAGGATAAGTTGCAAGAACTTTTAGCCCATTACGCGAGTAATTCATGTCGAAATTTTATTTGGGTAAATTTTGATAATTAATGTAACACCCGAGATTAATTCCTCTGCAATTGTATGAACAATATGATTAGGCAAAACGTATAGGGTAGGTTGTTACAGTTTGGTATCAGAGCCCGGTTCCCTCTATTTGCTGTTATGGCGTACTTTACCCTATGGGAGGTTAAACACTCCTAAGGAGGGGAGTACCCCATAATGACTTAAACTAGGAATTGAGTTTTACATGATTATGATTATTGGTATGTTGGATGAAATTATCTGCGTCATGGTTTTCAAAATTGAGTTTTGAACTTCAATGTTTTCAAGTAATTATTTTGGGAAAATTTTGTTTTAAACAAGTGAGAGAGTGGGTGAAGAATGACTTTTGTGTGGATCAATCTAAGGCCAATATTTCCTTGTAGCTCGCATGAAAATTGTGAAAATGTTCCTACTGACCAGTCGAGAGGAGTGGGGGCGGTTGATGCAAGACCGCCAGTATTATACTATGCAAAGATGAAGAGTTTGGGTGGTAGGGACTGCAAGGGAGATGTGAGCCCAGATGCTGTAGTAAAGTGGTTGAGAGAGATGAATATGTGTTTGAGTATCTTTATGCGACCCCAGAGGAAAAAGTAAAATATGTTGTTTTTCTCCTGAAGGGGTACGCGAGGAGCTGGTGGTCCTCAGTCTCTAGAGTTAATGGTGAACGAGTTCAGTTCACTTGGGAGGAGTTCTTGAAGGCCTTTAAGACAGAGTTTCTTCCCGAAGCTTTTATCAGGGAAAAGAATAATGAATTCGCCAACCTTAAATGAATTCGCCAACCTTAAGCAGGAGAACATGACAGTTACTGAGTACACCATCAAGTTTGTTCGACTACTCTACTTTGAAGATGGATTGGCGGATACTGAGCATAAGAAGAAGATGAGATACTTACATGGTCTGCGCCTAGGGTTGAAATAAAAGATTCACATGGTTGATGAAGAGAGTATGGCCACTATCAAGGAGGCAACACTTAAGTATAAATCCTATGAAGTTGAGGGTAGAGAGGAACACAAGGCCAAAGAAGAGGAGAAGAAGAGGAAGTTTGGAGTGAGTTATTCTGGACCTCGTTACCCATCCAAGAGAGGTCCCAGTGGTTTTGGGAGAACAGCGAGTCAATCTATATATGTCAAGAAAATCATACAAGGCACCAGTTTCCTCAGCCACACCGGCTCCAGTTTGTCAAGTTTGTCAGAAGAGACACTTTGGAGAGTGTTGGAGGTTTTCTGGAGTATGCTTACAATGGGGCCAGCCGGGTCACATCATGAGGAACTGTCCTTATAGGGGAGGAGGAAGACCTACTCACTCCGAACCTTCAGTGCACTTTAGTAGAGCCCCAGACAGAGGTGGTTACCAGGGAGACCATAGTGAATTTCAGAGTGGTCGTGGTGGTTCACAGGGTGATAGAGGTGGTTGTCGAAATCAGCCATCAGGAAGTGGTACGCAGGGTACTAGAGTACAGGGAGCACCGAGGGTTTATGCAATGACTCGAGGTGAGGCAGAATTGGCACTAGAAGTTGTGACTGGTATGCTTTCTATCTTTGGCAAGCAATTATATGCTTTGATCGATACTGGTTCCTCTCACTCATTCATGTCATATACGTTTGCACATATGCTACGCTTAGTTCCAGATAATCTAGGTTATACCTTATGTGTTAAAACACTTGTGGGAGATACCTTGAAGGTAGATTCAGTTATTAGAAGTTCCTCCATTTGTGTGGAAGGAGCTTTGCTAGCAGCAGATTTAATTCTGCTACCTTTTGATGAATTCGATGTCATCCTTGGGATGGACTTTCTGGCAACACATGGAGCTGTTGTGGATTGTCAAAAGAAAGAAGTGTTATTCAACACACCAGATAAAGGTCATGTTGTATTCCGAGGCATTAAGAAAAAGGAGACTCATGGTTTTCTTTCTGCCTTGGAAGCTTTTCGATTAGTGAAGGAAGGTTGTGAAGCCTTTCTTGCTCAAGTTACTATTGTAAATGACAAGAAGGTTGAGGATGTAGAGGTGGTAAGGGAGTTTCCTGATGTATTCCCCGAAGAACTTCCCGGCCTTCCACCAGAAAGGGAAGTAGAGTTTGATATTGAATTGGTACCTGTCACAACACCAATTTCAATGGCACCAATTGAGCTGAAGGAGCTTAAAGAACAATTGCAAGAATTGCTAGACAAGGGGTTTATTCGACCTAGCATCTCACCTTGGGGTGCACCGGTTTGTTTGTCAAGAAGAAAGATGGCTCCATGAGAATGTGCATTGACTACCGGAGGTTGAATAAGGCGACAGTGAAGAATCGTTATCCCCTTCCAAGAATAGATGATTTGTTTGATCAATTGCAGGGTGCATCAGTCTTTTATAAGATTGATTTGAGGTCTGGATACCATCAACTGAAAGTGGCAGATGGAGCGACCTCAAAGACAGCTTTTAGAACAAGATATGGGCATTATGAATTCCTGGTAATGCCTTTTGGACTCACTAATGCACTAGCGGTATTTACGGCTCTTATAAACAAAGTTTTCCATGAATATCTTGATAAGTTTGTGATTATGTTCATAGATGATATTCTCATCTATTCTAAAAGCGAGGAGGAGCACAAAACTCACCTTAGAATTGTGTTGCAAATTCAAAGGGAGAAACAATTATATGCAAAATTCTCAAAATGTGAGTTTTGGCTGAAGGAGGTAATATTTTTGGGACATGTAATTTCTGGAAGAGGTGTCGAGGTGGATCCAAAAAAGGTGGAAGCACTGGTGAGTTGGGCTCCACCAAAAGATGTGTCGGAGTTGAGAAGTTTTCTTAGCATGGCGGGTTACTATCGGCGGTTCGTAGAAGGAGTTTCTAAAATTTCTGCACCATTGACTAAACTGTTGAGGAAGAATACCAAGTATGTTTGGGATGAATCATGTCAAAAGAGTTTTGATGATCTGAATAAGAAATTGACCACACCACCAATACTGGCTTTACCTTCAAACCATGGAGAGTTTGTGGTGTATAGTGATGCCTCGTATCAAGGATTGGGTTGTGTGTTAATGCAAGATGGAAGAGTTATCGCATATGCCTCTAGGCAATTGCGTCCTCATGAAGTAAATTATCCCACTCATGACTTAAAATTGGCAACGATGGTATTTTCTCTCAAGATTTGGCAACATTATTTGTATGGTGAGACCTTTAAAATCCTAACTGATCACAAAAGCTTGAAGTATATTATGGATCAGAAGGATTTAAATAGTTGCCAGAGGAGATGGATAAAGTTGTTGAAAGATTACGATTGTACCATTGATTACCATCCAGGTAAAGCTAATGTAGTTGCTGATGCTCTGAGCAGAAAAGCCAAGAAGAATATAACGGATCTGGTTTATTTGAGGGCAATGAATTTTGATTTGGAAGTGGATGGTGTAACTGGGTTACTAGCTCGGTTGAACATTCGACCTTTGTTGCACGACAAAATTCATGAGAAGCAGAAGGAGGACCCAGAGTTGGCAAAAATCATTCAAGACATTGAGGAAGGAAAAAAAAGCCCATTTGAAATGGTAGATGGCATGTTGAAGATGAATGGAAGAGCATGTGTTCCTAATGTTGATAACTTGAGGAAAGAGTCCTAGATGAAGCTCATTCTTCTGCTTATGCTATGCACCCAGGAGCAACTAAAATGTATCACACGATCAAGCCATATTTTTGGTGGCGTGGGATGAAAAAGGAAGCGGACGAACATGTTTTCACATGTCTAGTATGTCAGAAAGTTAAGGCAGAACATCAAGCTCCTGTAGGAAAACTGCAACCACTTCCAATTCCAGAATGGAAGTGGGAAAGAATCACAATGGATTTTGTATATGGTCTCCCATCATCAAAGGGAAAAGATACAGTATGGGTTATCGTGGACCGACTGACCAAATCGGCTCACTTTTTACCCATTAGATGGAAACCAACACTGAAGACCTTGTCTCAACTATATATTAAGGAGATCATCAGATTGCATGGTGTACCGATTTTTGTTGTCTCTGATATAGACCCGAGCTTCACATCTCGGTTTTGGCAAAGTTTACATGATGCCTTGGGAACTAAACTGCATTTTACTTCAGCTTATCATCCTCAAACAGATGGGCAGAGTGAACGAACCATCCTAACTTTGGAGGAATTACTTTGATCATGTGTAATGCAATGGGAGGAATCATGGATTGACCATTTTCCCCTGATTGAGTTTACTTACAACAATCAGTACCATAGTAGTTTGGGTGTTCCACCATATGAAGCACTTTATGGGAGGAAGCGTAGAACACCATTATGTTGGGATGTAGAAGGAGCAAGGCAAATATCGGGGCCAGACATAGTTCAGATCACAGTTGATAAGGTCAAGGAAATCGGGGAGCGTATGAGAGTGGCTCAAGATCGACAGAAAGTTTATGTTGACACGAATAGGCGTGAATTTAATTTCGAAGTGGGTGAGAAAGTATTTCTCAAAGTGTCACCATGGAAAGGGGTGATGAGATTTGGTAAGAAAGGAAAGCTTGCACCTCGATATATTGGACCATATGAAATCACAGAGAAGATTGGACCAGTGGCTTATAAGTTGGCATTGCCTCCAGAACTATCTCAAATCCACAATGTATTTCATGTTAGTATGCTGAAGAGGTACAAAGTGGATCCTTCCCATGTTATACAACCAGAAGATATCGAGTTGGGTCCAGATTTGACATTTGAAGAGGTTCCAGTTGAGATTGTTGATTACCAGATTAAGAATCTTCGTAGGAAGGAAATCCCAATGTTGAAAGTGGTTTAAAGAAATCAAGATAGTGAGAGTGCTACCTGGGAGACTGAAGCAAGTATGCGAGAGATGTACCCTGAGTTAGTAGCAACCTACTTAGCAAGTTAACAATCTTGCCTAATAAGTTATGTTTTGAACTTGTTGATGTGCTTTGTTGTGATAATCCGATATTGATTTTTGAAACCTTATATTGGTAACTTGAGGTGTTATGTGTTTAGTTATGTAATTCAGATCTCCTAACCTAAGAGTTAGGTAATAACCTTATGTACGATCGATCATGTTAAGGATAAGTTAGTAGACTTAAGGTATGACTCAAGGATATATTTCGGGGACGAAATCTTTTAAGGAAAGGAGAATTGTAACATCCCGTTCAAGAAAAACTCATATTTTGATCGCTAGAAATTTCGCGATTTAAAATCGAGCGTTTTGATAGTATTTTGATGAAAATCGGATTATCGATTGATCGGATAAGTATATGTGTATATATATATACAGTCCAATTTATTTCCACCGATCCATCCTTTTTCCATACATTTCCCTTCTCCCTTTTTCCAGTTCCTGCGACAGAGAGAAGCAGAGCGCGGAAGGGAGCTCGGCCAAAATTTCAGAGCTCAAAATCTTTAGCTCTAGTGATCCAATAATCCCGTAAGTAATGACTAATTCATCTATACATCGTGATTTATCGATTTAGAGCTTTAAAACAAGTTTTTGGTTCATGAATTTCTTGAATTCCCGATAAGTCAAATTAGGGTTTCGGAGTATCCGGAAGCCGGATTGAGCCCAGATTTCATATACGAGCTTCCTACAGCGAGGTAATTAATCCTCTAGTTCTAACCCATAAATTTCAGCTATTATTTGGGTCGGAGCCGGGATCGCTGAATTTAGCTCCGGCCAGGGTTTGATGTGTTTTTATCGAGAATTTGATACGGAGCTTCGTACTAACATTGACGGGGATACTGCAGGGGATATTAGGACGGTCTCGGATTCTAATTCCAGGTTCGTTTGTCAAACTGACGTTTTAGTACGAGAGGCAAAAACCGGTGTTTGAACGACTAGAACTGGTGAGGGATTAGCACGACATACCGGGTTTGTCAGATCACGATAATTATATTGATGCTTAGAATTGAACTAGGTGAACTAGAATGACATGATTAAGGGTGTATGAACTTTTGTGCTATATGATGAACCATGGACTACTGTATGATATTATTGACTTGCCCTAATCGAGATGGACCTTGTTTATGCTGATGATTTCGTATATGTTGCAAATTGTGGGCTTGACTGTTGATATGCCTTATGATGGTTCGAAAAGGTGATTGGTTATGATTTTTCATGATTGTTGTATTTGGATGCATATGTGGAAAAATATATATTCCTTGGTGATATTATGACGTTTAAGGAGGATGACTTGCACGAGGGTTTATCCCGAGGAAGTGCAATTATACGACTCCTGATTTACCTATGTTGAGTCGATTGTGGCCAGGTCAAGTACATGTGCAAGTAGCGAATTATGATTAAGCAAGATGACATATGGATCATGGATAAGGATACCAAGTAAGAGTACTTTGGTCTCATGGTCAATTACATAGTAATTAGGGCTCCCCATGCTATTACTCTGTTATGATATGTTATGTCACACCCCTGATGTGGTGTTGACCGTTGATTCATCATGAGATATGACCACACCCAGAGTGGTGTCAAGTCCGATATGACTACACCGACAGCGGTGGGTCCAATATGACCACATCCACGAGATGTTTGGCCCGTATTCCCGGGAGAGTAATTAGCATGGGAGTAGCCATGCGCCTATGATTAAAACATGATAAGATGCATATGCATACGTCAAGGTGATTGAGTCTTTTGCCTATTGGGATATGAGGATGGCTGAGGTCCGATCCTAGTGTTTTGGCTTGATTGTTAGATGTGTGGTAGGGGTATGCTCTGTTATGAACTCACGATGCTATGATTATTTCACTCAGCTATGAGCTGACCCCCTTTTATTCTTCTTCTCTGCTTATGCTATGTGTAAGCAGATCATCAGTAGCAGCAGTAGATAAGTGTTAGGAGGGAGAGGAGCTAGAGTTGAAGCCAGGATGAGGTATGGTCTTCAACTATTCTGTGCTTGGATGACTACTCGGGATTTTGGCCAGTGATCCACATCTTTTTGTAAAAAAATGTTTTGAGAACGTTTTTCATGTGCATACTAGCTTCTGATGTAGTGTGGGATATCCACAGGTGTGGAAAGTTTATAATATGTGTTTATGTTGTGTAACTGTGTAAGTTGTGACGACTATGGTATGTATAAGTATGGTATGCAGTTGTGGAGTATGAAAAGCGTGACTATGGCTAAGAAAAGCCAATGCATATGGTTGTGAGTATATATGTTTGTGATGAGTTATTGACTCGCTATAACACAACTCCTAACAAAGGCCAAGTGTAACCAATGGAAGGGACTGCAGTATAGTGGCTCAAGTGATAAATATCGAATCCACGGGTCTCTAGAGTTACTATTACTCAACTTCAGTTTATTATTTAGCAAACCAGATTAAGATGAAAGAACTAAAACTACTCTAGCAAACTACAGTTAAAGTTAATCTAATTACAGGTTGGGAACTCACTTAGGTATGATTCCCCCTAGCCACTAGCCAGACTAACGATTGATGATTTCCAACTTGTTTCACTTTCATTCACAATGCGGAGAATCCTTGAGTAGACCTTGAGTCTCGACTAAAGGAACAAGGCCCTCTTGAGTCAATTGCCTAGAGGGACGTATCCTTCTCTAGAACAACTGATCAAGGCGTTCTGAACTAGACTCCCTCTATCGAAAGAGGTTCTCAATCGATACAAAGCAGTGAATCAACCCTCGACTAAAGCAATCGATCCACTACTATCAATCTATGGTGCTCTATTGACCTAATCAGGTATTCCCTCTCATAGAATCAAAGCAGAATCAATAATCTCGACTAAAGCAGAATTGAATCATGAAAACATGCATAGATTGAATATGAACTCAAGATTATCCAGTCAGAGTACTCATACAATCATCCAATCAAACAAACATAGCTAGGGTTCCTCAAAACCTAAGTGAAGGGAAGTTACTCCATAGAGAAGAGAGAGACTGCAGTAAGAATCTTCAGATGATCAGTCTTCAAGTCCGGGCTTGTTCCTCGAGCTTCCAAGGCGAAGAAATCCTCCAACTCCACTCCAAGAATGCCCTCAAATCGCCCTCTCTCTCTTTGGTTCGTCCCTTGGGTGTTTGGGATCCACAACCCAGCTCTCTTTCTCCTTTGGCTCGAATTTGCGTTAAAAAACCTGATTCTGGGCAAAACACGGTCGAGGGCACGGCCGTGCTTTGCTTTTGACCGCCCGTGTTTTGCCCCGTGTTAAAAACACACCCGCACGCGTTGGCCAAAACACGGTCGTGCCTAAATATGGGCACGGCCGTGTTTTGATTTAGGCGCGCCCGTGTTTTTACTGCCGAACCTGTTCCCCTATTTTCAATGCTTCGTTTCTCCCTCGTCCGGACTCCGAATCAGTCGCCGTTTGATCCCAGACGCTCGTAGTCTCGTCCTCTTTCTTTTAATGACAAGCTTGCATGATTATTTGTCCATAAAGTGAGGTAGAAATCCATTCTTCTTCAGGTCATGCCCGAGTTTCTTCTCCCGAATCGCCAATTGATCTCTGATTGACTTGAAACTTGCGCCTATGCTTCACTTTATGTGCTAGGACCTGAAATGTGACAAAGGAACACAACCTAGCATAAAATAGGCCAAAGACGCGCTAATTAAAGCTCAAACGATCAAGAAACAAAGGGGAAAACATGTGCAAATATCGAGTCATCAGTTATTTTGCAGGATAAGTTGCAAGAACTGTTAGCCCATTATGCGAGTAATTCATGTCGAAATTTTATTTGGGTAAATTTTGATAACTAATGTAACACCCGAGATTAATTCCGCTGCAATTGTATGAACAGTATGATTAGGCAAAACGTATAGGGTAGGGTGTTACAGTGAGATTGTTCTATGTCAATCTCAAACGTGGTTCAGGACCAGATCTCTATTCCTTCAAAACTACTGTTGGGAACTTTGAGATTACGGTCACTGCAGATCTGCTTGCCAGTGAACTAGGGTTGCCAAATGATGGCCTCAGGGCAGGTGATGATGGACAATTCTGTGACCATGATTTCAATTACTGCCATGTCCTGGATGATCTTGCTCACGATATTGGTCGCTATTTTCCAAATCTGCACGCTGCTGGTCGTCTTCCTAATGATCTGCCCGTTCTCCACTTCTTCATCACTCGCATTCTTCTTCCTAGATCCCTCTCGAGTGCGACTTTGATTCATACCTCCGATCTCTTGATCCTTCATCATGCCCGTTCAGGACAACGCATCAGCTATGCATCACTGTTATTCTGCCACCTGGTCCAGTATGGAGATGACAACAACAATGGGTGGTTGCCTCTGGCACCTCTTATCACTCAGCTGCTCCGAAAATTGGGCAATATCTTCGCGATAAGGTCACTCTCTACAATGTTCATGATGATCTGAAGGCTCAACATGTCCTTTCTCGTTTAGATGCCAGTGTTGGTCCCCGAAAGCCTGTCATTGGCTTAGGGGGAGAGGCTACTACTTTGATCAAAGCCTTGGTGTCTGCTGCAGAGGTTGTCATCGACCGAGAACTCACTGGTTTTTCCAGTGAGAACTTTAAAGGGAAGCGCAAGATACCTTTGACTACTCTGGCTTCTCTATCTACCCGGTTGAAACTTCTCAAGGATAGCGGGGGAGAAAGCACTTCTAGAATCAGAGAGGGGGATGAAGCTGTCGAAGAGCCTGAAGACAATGTTGGCATCTTAGATTATGAATCTCCTCCTCACTATCCCTTCTAGATGGGTTTTGAGCCTCCTTAGGATTCTGTCTAGTATCTAGGACTATGTCATCTAGAGCAAAAAACAGCCCTAGCTGCTCCCTGTATTGTTTTTCAATTTCCTTAATGAATAAAGTGGCATCTTGAGTGAAAATTGAATCATGTTAGTAGAACAGGCTGCACCAACTTGTTTGCTAAGTGTGTGCAGGTATAAAACTGGAAAGTAGCAGTAAAAGAGCCATTGACAAGCTTAGGGGGAGCATGTTGGAGGAAGCTTGTCAATGCCTCCGCGCAAACAATTCAACGGGATAAAGGATTGATTTGGAAAGCTTATCAATGACTCTGCTCAAGCAATTTAATGGGACAAAGGACTGATTTGGGAAGAAAGCAAATCAGCTCACAAGTCAGAAATGGTAAAACCATCAAAGAGACGTAGGGAAGCAGGAGTTTAAGAACATACAGATTTTGAGATCAAAGGGTACCTTTTTCAAGCAAACAAGAAGAAAAGAGCAGAGAATTAGCTAGAAGTCTTGTTGAGAAAAAGAGAGCAGCCAGTGTGATTGCTTAGCAAACTAGGAGTGCTTGCTCATGGTTCTTGAGCAAGAGTACAGTTTGGTTAGGGTGATTTACCAGCACAGGCTGAGAGTTCTTGGTTAGAGTTGTAACAGAGAACTTGAAAGTTGCAAACCATTAGTGATACGTTGAAGGTCTTAAGAAGAGATCCTTCAACCGTGGATTAGTCGGTGCAGAGATCCTTATTCTCCCTGTGGCAGATACCACGTAAAAATTCCCCGCGTCGTCATTGTTTCAGTCTTTAGTTGTTTAATAATCTTGCTGTGTTTTTGTTGAAGTTTTGGCTGATACAGGAGAAGGCGATCAGAAGCAGAGTGTGGAAGAAGGAGGTTCCATCTGCATTTTCAGTTCGCCTGGGTTAAGGGCCTAACGAACAGGCTTCTCTAAAACACTTTGTCTGGGCCAACTCTCAAAATAAAACAAACAGGCCCATTGTCTATTTCCTGCTTATTTTCGGTCAAACACCTGACTTTGGCTATTATCTTCCATTTACTTTGTTTGATTACAAACTCTCTCTAGGGTTCCTGATTACAGAAGGAAAGAACGTGATTCTCCTCTTAGGTCTCGCGCTCGACCTCCGCTTACACTTTGTCTTATTGACATTATTGTAAGAGTTGCGAGTTGCTGAAGCATAGTCAGCACTCAGCAGGGTGGAAAAAAGTGAAAACCGACCCACATATGTATTATTCGCCGTATTATATTATTAACATAAATATTTTGTTCGTGTAGAATGGATAGAATTTGCATCCAACCCGGCCCAAACTGTGACTCAAGAAAACTGTAGGGTCTTGAAATATATGGGTGGGTTTGAGTTCACCATAATTCAACTCAAGACTCATGGGTTGGGTGGTTAAAATGATGAAAACCAACCCACATACACCCCTAATAGAGAAGACTCGAGGCGGGGGAGATTGTGCATTGACCTAACATGTGATCGCAGGACGTCGAGCGTCAATTTTTTTGACCATTACGATCACTCTTCATAAGAGCAAAGTAAAAAAATCTCATAATACAAAAAATGGGAAATTACTAACTACTTCTTAATCGCGAAATGAAGTCAAACCCCCCAATAATAATCGAGACAACAAGAGCAAAAGGTGATAGACCACCAAATAAGCCACTCTATAGTTTGCACTACCGACGAACAACCTTGGAAATACTGACGAAGCATATAAATATCTTGAAGAATGGCTCCAATCCTAATATCCGATAATGAAATCCAGCCTTCTTGTGCTGCATACAGTTCAATGTTCATTGATTCAAGGATCAGGAAGAACTAGGAAGATTAGTCCACAGGATTCAGGATTTGGGCTTTGACTATAATAACCCAAGGAGGAACCATGGAGAAGGAGTGGCTAAAGGTGTTTACCCTTTAGGCCCGTCCATTTAGCTTGTTCGGCGGCAATACGTATGTTAATATGACAAAAAAGCCCACCCAAAGCCCAATTAACTAAGGCTCTATTCACTTTAATTTCCTTTTCCTATTTGGCTATTTCATGTTTCCATTCCACGAATATGGCAACGAAAAAATCTGTTTATTTTCATGTTGTTTTCTGTTTATTTTCAACTCTCAAAACGAAAAATAGAATAGCAGCTTCTTGTTATTTATGAAAACAACAAACGAATACATATTTTTTTATCTGTTGGAAATGAAGTGTGAATAGCAAGGTTGTCAACTCGCGGGCTGATTCGGACCCGATTGAGCTAGTGGGTCAAGAGTTAATAGGTCACTCGTTTTAGCCCAGTTTATCTCGAAAATATGGAAAGATTCATTATATTGTACTTATCTTGATAAATTATATCAAATTTCATCTAACATATGAGTTATAACATATAATATTACACCAAAATATAATGTCGTACTTAGATCCAACATATAGTGAAAATTCACACACTCATATAACATCAATTTTCAAATGTTCAACTTAGGATTCCAAAGATTGAGTTAGGCGAAAGGAAAATAAAAAATAGGCGCATTTCGCAAACAAACAAAAAATGACACAATTTGACTTCCAACCCAATACCTTGTAACGGTCGACCCGGCAGGCGTGTACGACCCATTTTTCTGACAGGGCCAGAGTCAAAATGAGTTGACCGCCCGCGGGTTGACAACCTTGGTGAATAGCTTTGAAAGCTATATGTATTAAAGAAGGAATACCGCATTGGTGGGAGCAGGGGCGTAGCCAGGATTTTGTCGAGGGTGTGTCCATTTAGAAAAATACATACGATAAAATAATTTTGTTAGCTTTCTAAATTGTTCATGATATAATTTTGTATTTTCAAAAACTTGGTAAATTAAATTATATGTCAAAACTATCAAGAATATCACCATATATGTATCAAACAATTTTTTATGATTTAGTTAGACATTTGCTTCTGAATCGTGTTCTTCGTCAAGACCGTTTAGTATCATTAACTCGAGTTGTTAGGAAAGATTTAATAATGAATCTAATACTATTTAGTATTTACTAATACTTTCCTGCTTACTACAACCAACTTATGTGTGCTTAAAGTTTACGTAAATCCGAATATCATGTGTTTAACAAATGGGGTTACAAAGATTCGAACAAATGATATCTTGGTCAACCATTCTTAATTTGAAGTGCCCTAAATTTCATTCTCAATTAACTATTATACTAATTTACTCATTTTCGTCCTTAGGAAACACCTGTTACAATCTCCCTACCCCTGACTAAAATAAAATTATTTTTACAAATGAATTATGATTTGGTGGAAATTTGTTGTAAATATTGAATACATACATCTTCAATTTTGGTCGAATCATATACATCATAATCATTTGTACATAGCTCATTATAAATACATTGAATATGTCAACGCTCGTTATAAATCATGTAACATCCCATTTCGGCTAAACCCATATTTCGATCGCTAGAAAATTTCACGATTTAAAATCGAGCATTTCGACACTATTTTGACGAAAATCGGATTATCGATCGATCGAATAAGTATACGTATTAATTTTATATATATATATATATATATATATAAAATATATATATATATATATATGCGGTCGACATAATTCCCATCCATTTCTTCTTCTTCTTTCATTTCGGTTGAGAGAAACGGAGAAGCAGAGCACACGCAGAGCGCTCGGCCAAAAATTCCAAAGCTCAAATTCTTGAGCCCTAGTGATCCAAAAATCCCGTAAGTAATGCCTAATTCATCTATTCATCGTGATTTATCGATTTAGAGCTTTAAAACGAGTTTTTGGTTCAGGAATTTCTTGAATTCCCGATCTGCCAAATTAGGGTTTCGGAGTATCCGGAAGCCGGATTGAGCCCAAATTTCATATACGAGCTTCCTGCCGCGAGGTAATCAATCCCCTAGTTCTAATCCCTGAATTTCGGCTATTTTTTAGATCGGAGCCAGGATCGCTGAATTTAGCTCCGGCCAGGGTTTGATGTGTTTTTATCGAGAATTTGACCCGGAGCCCAGAACTAATATTGATGGGGATACTGCAGGGGATATTAGGACGGTCTCGGATTTTAATTCGGGGTTCGTTCATGAAATTGACGTTTTAGCACGTGAAGGTTAAACCGGTGTTTGAACGACCAGAACTGGTGAGGGATTAGCACGGCATACCGGGTTTGTCGTATCACGATAATTATATTGATGCTTAGAATTGACCTAGGTGAACTAGAATGGCATGATTAGGGGGGTATGGACTTTTGTGCTATATGATGAACCATGGACTGTTGTATGATATTATTGACTTGCCCTAATCGATATGAACCTTGTTTATGTGGATGATTGCATACATGTTGATATTATGATGTTTTAAGGAGGATGACTTGCACGAGGGTTTATCCCGAGGAAGTGCAATTATACGACTCCTGATTTACCTATGTTGAGCCAATTATGGTCAGGTCAAGTACATGTGCAAGTAATGAATTATGATTAAGCAAGATGATATTTGAATCATGTATAAGGATACCAAATATGAGTGTTGTGGTCTCACGGTCAATTACGTAGTAATTAGGGCTCCCTATGCTATTACTCTATTATGATATGTATGATAGTCACACCTCTCATGTGGTGGTGACTGAAGAATTCTTATGAGATATGACCACACCCAGAGTGGTGTCGGGGTATGACTACACCCATAGTGGTGTGGGGTATGTATGACCACATCCGACGGGATGTTGGGGTATGTATGACTACATCCGACGGGATGTGGGGTATGTTTCCCGGGAGAGTTATTAGCATGGGAGTAGCCAGGCGCCTATAAGTAAAACATGATAAGATGCATTTGCATAAGTCAAGGTGGTTGAGTCTTTTGCCTATTGGGATGTCGGAGGGCTGAGATCTGATCCTAGTGCTTTGGCTTGATTGTTAGATGTATGGTAGGGGTATGCTGGTTATGAACTCACTATGCGATGATTATCTCACTCAGCTATGAGCTGACCCTCTTATATTCTTCTTCTCTGCTTATGCTATGTGTAAGCAGATCATCAGCAGCAGTAGATAGGTGTATAGGTGGGAGGTGAGCAAGAGTTGAAGGCAAGATGAGGTATGGTCTTCAACCATTCTGTGCTTGGACTACTACTCGGGATTTTGGCCAGTGATCCACACCTTATTGTAAAAATGTTTTGAGAACGTTTTTCATGTGCATACTAGCTTCTGATGTAGTGTGCGATATCCACAGGTGTGGAAAGTTGATGATATGTGTATATGTTGTGTAACTGTGTAAGTTGTGACGACTATGACATGTATTAGTAAGGTATGCAGTTGCGGAGTATGAAACTGTGACTATGGCTATGGAAAGCCAATGCATATGGTTGTGAGTATATATGTTTGTGATGAATTATTTTGCAGGATAAGTTGCAAGAACTGTTAGCCCATTACGCGAGTAATTCATGTCGAAATTTTATTTAGGTAAATTTTTATAATTAATGTAACACCCGAGGTTAATTCCGCTGCAATTGTATGAACAATATGATTAGGCAAAACGTATAGGGTAGGGTGTTACAGTTTGGTATCAGAGCCCGGTTCCCTCTTTTTGTTGTTATGGCGTACTATACCCTATGTGAAGTTAAACACTCCTAAGGAGGGGAGTACCCCATAATGACTTAAACTGGGAATTGAGTTTGACATGATTATGTGTATTGGTATATTGGATGAAATTATCTGCATCATGGTTTTCAAACTTGAGTTTTGAATGTATTTGGTTTCAAGTAATTATTTAGGGAAAATTTTGTTTTAACCAAGTGAGAGATTTGGTGAAGAATGAATTTTGTGTGGATCAATCTAAGGCCAATATTTCCTTGTAGCTCGCACGGAAGTTGTGAAAATGTTCCAACTGACCAGTCGAGAGGAGTGGGGGCGGTTGATGCAAGACCGCCAGTATTAGACTATGCAAAGATGAAGAGTTTGGGTGGTAGGGACTTCAAGGGAGATGTGAGCCCAGATGCTGTAGTAGAGTGGTTGAGAGAGATGGAAGATGTGTTTGAATATCTTTATGCGACCCCAGAGGAAAAAGTACAATATGTTGTTTTTCTCCTAAAGGGGTACGCGAGGAGCTGGTGGTCTTCAGTCTCTAGAGTTAATGGTGAACGAGTTCAGTTCACCTGGGAGGAGTTCCTGAAGGCCTTTAAGACAGAGTTTCTTCCCAAAGCTTTTATCAGGGCAAAGAACAATGAATTTGCCAACCTTAAGCAGGAGAATATGGCAGTTACTGAGTACACCATCAAGTTTGTTCGACTGCTTTACTTTGAGGATGGGTTGGCGGATACTGAGCATAAGAAGAAGATGAGATACTTGCATGGTCTGCGCATAGGATTGAAAGAAAAGATCCACAGGGTTGATGAAGAGAGCATGGCCACAATCAAGGAGGCAGCACTTAAGTATGAAGCCTATGAAGTTGAGAGCCGAGAGGAACACAAAACCAAAGAAGAGGAGAAGAAGAGGAAGTTTGGAGTAAATTATGCTGGACCTCGATATCCACCCAGGAGAGGTCCTAACAGTTTTGGGAGAACACCGAGTCAATCTATGTCAGGAACATCATACAGGGCACCAAATTCCTCAGCCACACAATTTCCATTTTGTCAAGTTTGTCAGAAGAGGCATCCTGGAGAGTGTAGGAGATTTTCTGGTGTATGCTTTCACTGTGGCCAACCTGGGCACATCATGAGGGATTGCCCACATTCGAGAGAAGTAAGAGCTACACAGTCCGAGCCTTCAGTGCAATTTAGTAGAGCCCCATTCAGGGGTGGTTACCAGGGAGGCCGTAGTGGATTTCAGAGTGGTCGTGGTGGTTCACAGGGTGGTAGAGGTGGTGGTCGAAATCAGCCATCAGGAAGTGGTACGCAGGGTACCAGAGCACAGGGAGCACCGAGGGTTTATGCAATGACTCGAGGTGAAGCAGAAGTGGCACCAGAAGTTGTGACTGGTATGCTTTCTATCCTTGGCAAGCAATTATATGCTTTGATCGATACTGGTTCCTCTCACTCATTCATGTCATATACGTTTGCACATATGCTAAGCTTAGTTCCAGATAAGCTAGGTTATACCTTATGTGTTAAAACACCTGTGGGAGATACCTTGAAGGTAGACTCAGTTATTAGAAGTTCCTTCATTTGTGTGGAAGGAGCTTTCCTAGCAGCAGATTTAATTCTGCTACCTTTTGATGAATTTGATGTCATCCTTGGAATGACTTTCTGGCAACACATGGAGCTGTTGTGGATTGTCAAAAGAAAGAAGTGTTATTCAGCACACCAGATAAAGGTCCTATTGTATTCCGAGGCATTAAGAAAAAGGAGACTCATGGTTTTCTTTCTGCCTTGGAAGCTTTTCGATTAGTGAAGGAAGGTTGTGAAGCCTGTCTTGCTCAAGTTACTATAGTAAATGATAAGAAGGTTGAGGATGTAGAGGTGGTAAGGGAGTTCCCTGATGTATTCCCCGAAGAACTTCCCGGCCTTCCACCAGAAAGGGAAGTAGAGTTTGATATTGAATTGGTACCTGGCACAACACCAATTTCAATGGCACCCTATAGAATGGCACCAATCGAGCTGAAGGAGCTTAAAGAACAATTGCAAGAATTGCTAGACAAGGGGTTTATTCGACCTAGCATCTCACCTTGGGGTGCACCGGTTTTATTTGTCAAGAAGAAAGATGGCTCCATGAGAATGTGCATTGACTACCGGAGGTTGAATAAGGCGACAGTGAAGAATCGTTATCCCCTTCCAAGAATAGATGACTTGTTTGATCAATTGCAGGGTGCATCGGTCTTTTCTAAGATTGATTTGAGGTCTGGATACCATCAATTGAAAGTGGCAGATGGAGCAACCTCAAAGACAGCTTTTAGAACAAGATATGGGCATTATGAGTTCCTGGTAATGCCTTTTGGACTCACTAATGCACCAGCGGTATTTATGGCTCTTATGAACAGAGTTTTCCATGAATATCTTGATAAGTTTGTGATTGTGTTCATAGATGATATTCTCATCTATTCTAAAAGCGAGGAGGAGCACAAAACTCACCTTAGAATTGTGTTGCAAATTCTAAGAGAGAAACAATTATATGCAAAATTCTCAAAATGTGAGTTTTGGCTGAAGGAGGTAATATTTCTGGGACATGTAATATCTGGAAGAGGTGTTGAGGTGGATCCGAAAAAGGTGGAAGCAGTGGTGAGTTGGGCTCCACCAAAAGATGTGTCGGAGTTGAGAAGTTTTCTTGGCATGGCGGGTTACTATCGGCGGTTTGTCGAAGGATTTTCCAAAATTACTGCACCATTGACTAAACTGTTGAGGAAGAATACCAAGTATGTTTGGGATGAATCATGTCAAAGGAGTTTTGATGAACTGAAGAAGAGATTGACCACAGCACCAGTACTTGCACTACCTTCAAGTCAGGGAGAGTTTGTGGTGTATAGTGATGCCTCGTATCAAGGATTGGGTTGTGTGTTAATGCAAGATGGAAGAGTTATCGCATATGCCTCTAGGCAATTGCGTCCTCATGAAGTAAATTATCCCACTCATGACTTAGAATTGGCAGCGGTGGTATTTGCTCTCAAGATTTGGCGACATTATTTGTATGGTGAGACTTTTAAAATCCTAACTGATCACAAAAGCTTGAAGTATATTATGGATCAGAAGGATTTAAATAGTCGCCAGAGGAGATGGATTGAACTTCTAAAAGATTATGATTGTACCATTGATTACCATCCAGGTAAAGCTAATGTAGTTGCTGATGCTTTGAGCAGAAAAGGCAAGAAGAATATAACGGATCTGGTTGATTTGAGGGCAATGAATGTTGATTTGGAAGTGGATGGTGTAACAGGCTTACTAGCTCGGTTGAACATTCGACCTTTGTTGCACGACAAAATTCGTGAGAAGCAGAAGGAGGACCCAGAGTTGGTAAAAATCATTCAAGACATTGAGGAAGGAAAAGAAAGCCCATTTGAAATGGTAGATGGCATGTTGAAGATTAATGGAGAGCATGTGTTCCTAATGTTGATAACTTGAGGAAAGAGATCCTAGATGAAGCTCATTCTTCTGCTTATGCTATGCACCCAGGAGCAACTAAAATGTATCACACGATCAAACCATATTTTTGGTGGCGTGTGATGAAAAAGGAAGCGGCTGAACATGTTTTCACATGTCTGGTATGTCAGAAAGTTAAGGCAGAACATCAAGCTCCTGTGGGAAAACTGCAACCACTTCCAATTCCAGAATGGAAGTGGGAAAGAATTACAATGGATTTTGTATATGGTCTCCCATCATCAAGGGGAAAAGATGCAGTATGGGTTATTGTGGACCGACTAACCAAATCGGCTCACTTTTTACCCATTAGATGGAAACCATCACTAGAGACTTTGTCTCAACTATATATTAAGGAGATCGTCAGATTGCATGGTGTGCCAATTTCTATTGTCTCTGATCGAGATCCGAGCTTCACATCTCGGTTTTGGCAAAGTTTACATGATGCCTTGGGAACTAAACTGCATTTTACTTCAGCTTATCATCCTCAAACAGATGGCCAGAGTGAACGAACCATCCTTACCTTAGAGGAGTTACTTCGATCATGTGTAATGCAATGGGAGGAAGCATGGATTGACCATTTGCCCTTAATTGAGTTTGCTTACAACAATCAGTACCATAGTAGTTTGGGAGTTCCACCATATGAAGCACTTTATGGGAGGAAGTGTAGAACACCATTATGTTGGGATGTAGAAGGAGCAAGGCAAATCTCAGGGCCAGAGATAGTTCAGATCACAGTTGACAAGGTCAAGAAAATCAGGGAGCATTTGAGGGTGGCTCAAGATCGACAGAAAGTTTATGTTGACACAAGTAGGCGTGAAGTTAATTTCGAAGTGGGTGAGAAAGTATTTCTCAAAGTGTCACCATGGAAAGGCGTAATGAGATTTGGTAAGAAAGGGAAACTTGCACCTCGGTATATTGGACCTTATGAAATCATAGAGAAGATTGGACCAGTGGCATATAAACTGGCATTGCCTCCAGAACTATCTCAAATCCACAATGTATTTCATGTTAGTATGCTGAAGAGGTACAAAGTGGATCCTTCCCATGTGATACAACCAGAAGATATCGAGTTGGGTCCTGATTTGACATTTGAAGAGGTTCCAGTTGAGATTGTTGATTTTCAGATTAAGAATCTTCGTAGGAAGGAAATTCCAATGTTGAAGGTTATGTGGAGGAATCAAGAAAGTGAGAGTGCTACATGGGAAACTGAAGCAAGTATGCGGGAGAAGTACCCTGAGTTAGTAGCAACCTACTTTACAGGTTAACAATCTTGCTTACTAAGTTATGTTTTGAACTTGCTGACGTGTTTTTGTTGTGATAGCCCAGTATAGGTTTTTGAAACCTAAACATGGGAACTTGAGGTGTTATGTGTTACCTTATATGTTATGAATTGCCTGACCTAAGAGTTAGGTAATGACTTTATGTGTGATAGACCAAGTTAAGGGTAAGTAAGAGGAGTTAGAGTTTGACTCAAGGTTAGATTTCGGGGACGAAATCTTTTAAGGAGGGGAGAATTGTAACATCCCATTTCGGCTAAACCCATATTTCGATCGCTAGAAAATTTCACGATTTAAAATCGAGCATTTCGACACTATTTTGACGAAAATCGGATTATCGATCGATCGGATAAGTATACGTATTAATTATATATATATATATATATATATATAAATGCGGTCGACATAATTCCCATCCATTTCTTCTTCTTCTTTCATTTCGGTTGAGAGAAACGGAGAAGCAGAGCACACGCAGAGCGCTCGGCCAAAAATTCCAAAGCTCAAATTCTTGAGCTCTAGTGATCCAAAAATCCCGTAAGTAATGCCTAATTCATCTATTCATCGTGATTTATTGATTTAGAGCTTTAAAACGAGTTTTTGGTTCAGGAATTTCTTGAATTCCCGATCTGCCAAATTAGGGTTTCGGAGTATCCGGAAGCCGGATTGAGCCCAAATTTCATATACGAGCTTCCTGCCGCGAGGTAATCAATCCCCTAGTTCTAATCCCTGAATTTCGGCTATTTTTTAGATCGGAGCCAGGATCGCTGAATTTAGCTCCGGCCAGGGTTTGATGTGTTTTTATCGAGAATTTGAGCCGGAGCCCAGAACTAATATTGATGGGGATACTGCAGGGGATATTAGGACGGTCTCGGATTTTAATTCGGGGTTCGTTCATGAAATTGACATTTTAGCACGTGAAGGTTAAACCGGTGTTTGAACGACCAGAACTGGTGAGGGATTAGCACGGCATACCGGGTTTGTCGTATCACGATAATTATATTGATGCTTAGAATTGACCTAGGTGAACTAGAATGGCATGATTAGGGGGGTATGGACTTTTGTGCTATATGATGAACCATGGACTGTTGTATGATATTATTGACTTGCCCTAATCGATATGAACCTTGTTTATGTGGATGATTGCATACATGTTGCCATTTGTGGCTTAACTGTTGATATGACTTCATGGTTGTTCGATAAGGGGTTTTGACATGGTGTGATATTATGGTTGTATTTGGATCCATAAGTGGGGGAATAAACTTCCCAGGGTGATATTATGATGTTTTAAGGAGGATGACTTGCACGAGGGTTTATCCCGAGGAAGTGCAATTATACGACTCCTGATTTACCTATGTTGAGCCAATTATGGTCAGGTCAAGTACATGTGCAAGTAATGAATTATGATTAAGCAAGATGATATATGAATCATGTATAAGGATACCAAATATGAGTGTTGTGGTCTCACGGTCAATTACGTAGTAATTAGGGCTCCCTATGCTATTACTCTATTATGATATGTATGATAGTCACACCTCTCATGTGGTGGTGACTGAAGAATTCTTATGAGATATGACCACACCCAGAGTGGTGTCGGGGTATGACTACACCCATAGTGGTGTGGGGTATGTATGACCACATCCGACGGGATGTTGGGGTATGTATGACTACATCCGACGGGATGTGGGGTATGTTTCCCGGGAGAGTTATTAGCATGGGAGTAGCCAGGCGCCTATAAGTAAAACATGATAAGATGAATTTGCATAAGTCAAGGTGGTTGAGTCTTTTGCCTATTGGGATGTCGGAGGGCTGAGATCTGATCCTAGTGCTTTGGCTTGATTGTTAGATGTATGGTAGGGGTATGCTGGTTATGAACTCACTATGCGATGATTATCTCACTCAGCTATGAGCTGACCCTCTTATATTCTTCTTCTCTGCTTATGCTATGTGTAAGCAGATCATCAGCAGCAGTAGATAGGTGTATAGGTGGGAGGTGAGCAAGAGTTGAAGGCAAGATGAGGTATGGTCTTCAACCATTCTGTGCTTGGACTACTACTCGGGATTTTGGCCAGTGATCCACACCTTATTGTAAAAATGTTTTGAGAACGTTTTTCATGTGCATACTAGCTTCTGATGTAGTGTGCGATATCCACAGGTGTGGAAAGTTGATGATATGTGTATATGTTGTGTAACTGTGTAAGTTGTGACGACTATGACATGTATTAGTAAGGTATGCAGTTGCGGAGTATGAAACTGTGACTATGGCTATGGAAAGCCAATGCATATGGTTGTGAGTATATATGTTTGTGATGAATTATTTTGCAGGATAAGTTGCAAGAACTGTTAGCCCATTACGCGAGTAATTCATGTCGAAATTTTATTTAGGTAAATTTTTATAATTAATGTAACACCCGAGGTTAATTCCGCTGCAATTGTATGAACAATATGATTAGGCAAAACGTATAGGGTAGGGTGTTACAAATCATACATCAAATATTTCAAAGGTCTACCAATTTCATTTAAATACGTATTATTTTTCATACCCGATTAACTATTGTACCTAATTGACCATTTTCTAACCCCGGCCAGGTTGGGTCCCGGGACCCACCCTCTAACTCTCTCCCTCCGCCCCTGGGTGGGAGAACTCCAAACAGGGGGGTATAAAATTGTGTTCTCTCACTTACGTGTCGTTTGCTTGTTCGATTTGAGAGATGTATTTGTCACCCCAATACAAAACATTATGTATTTGGTAAAAAAATATTGTTTGTTGAGGTATACAAATCCATGGGGCCTACGGATTTGGACATTTTTTGAGCTCCCAAATCCGTTGATCTCATGTATTTGGAAATACCACATTTCATTTGGTATTTGCTCATGATTTGAGACCCATGGTACAAAGATATTTAAATCCATGATCAAAATCAACTAAACAAATAGTGTTATCTTTCAAATCCAAAATAAAACAAATCCATCAGAAATCAAAAGGTTTTCAAAACTAAAAATTTTCATTTTCAAATCTTACTAGCAAGAGGCATTACCCCTTGGGGTAACCCACTTTTGTGGGAGAGGGACTTGTTTTCTGTTTTCATGTCATAAATTTGGCAACCGAAACGAGAAAACTTGTTTACTTTTCATTTTGTTTGCTATTCGTTTCCAACTATGAAAACAGAAAGTGACAACTTCCTACTGTTTTCGGAAACGACAAAATGTTGTTTTCACCCGTTTTCAACATCTGTTTTCTCGAAAACAGGAACATAAAATGAAAGTAAACAAACCAAAACATAGATGATATTCGAAAGATATTACACATAATTATATTAAATACTCTGTTTAGTCATCAAAATCCTTATTCAACACGGAAATGTCATATTCCAGATCATTACTCAGAATCCAACACGTGCAAAATACAAAATATGTCAAGTTCCTGGTTTCTTCATCGCCACTGCTGTATGTGATGTCTCCGCTCAACGTCCTTCACCTCCCAACACTCTTTTTTTTTCTTTTTAATGTATTTGAAGCTCTCTTTTTATTATGTCTTTTTGGGAAGAAAACAAGAATGCGATTTGGAATTTAAATTATGCTCTTGGGTGGTCAGAATCTGTGTCGTTTACCAGCGGTTCCACATGGCAATTAGCAGCAAAATAAATTAGAAACGAGCTTCATAACCTCAGATCTCAGTAACCACTCTCGTAATTGACCCATTGACTACGAGACTTGTTAGCAATGGAAGTTGGTCTCTGTTTAAAAAAAGGACGACCAGCCGCGCTAGTACGACCACCATACACTCTCTGAATTCTGAAACGTCAAATCCCCACCACTAAGAAACCGTACATTCACCACAACGAAAACGATCACGCCTCAATAAAGACCTTCCAATAGTTGATTCCGCCACAGCCAAATATCACTTGCAGAAAGTAACCCACCAGCTAAGCCCAGAAAAAGAAAAAAAAAAACCAGTCCTTCAATGGCGCCGCCGTCCAACCCCGCCGTCGACCCACGAACCGGGTTCTGCCCATCCAACTCCGTCTTCTACAGCAAGCGCGAACCCATCGCTCTCCCACCCAACCCGTCCCTCGACGTCACCACCTTCATCTCCTCCCAAGCCCACCGCGGCACCACGGCGTTCATCGACTACGCCACCGGCCGCCGCCTCTCCTTCCCGGAGCTATGGGCCGCCGTCGACTCCGTCGCCACGTGTCTCTCCGTCGACATGGGGGTCCGGAAGGGCCACGTCGTCCTCCTCCTCTCCCCGAATTCCATCTCCTTCCCCATCGTTTGCCTCGCCGTCATGTCCCTCGGCGCCGTAATCACCACCGCCAACCCGCTCAACACCCCGCGCGAAATCGCCAAACAGATGAAGGATTCCCGAGCCTCCCTCGCCTTCGCCACTCCGCAATTGGTCCCCAAAATCGCGGAGTCGAACCCTAATCTCCCAATCGTACTCATCGACGAAGTCGGTCAAGATCCAATTCGTCTCGGTAATTTCAAAATCGTCTCGAAATTGAGCGAGATGGTGGCGGGTCGGAAAGGGAATCTGACTCGGCAGCGAGTCAGGGAGCGAGTCGACCAAAACGACACGGCGACTCTGCTCTACTCTTCTGGAACTACAGGGGAGAGCAAAGGGGTCGCGTCGACCCACCGCAACTTAATCGCGATGGTCCAGACCGTAATCGGCCGGTTCAGTTCGATCGAACCGGACGAAGACGGCAATCGGGACCAGATCTTCGTCTGTACGGTCCCGATGTTCCACATCTACGGCCTGGCGGCGTTCGCCACGGGGCTGCTAGCCTCCGGATCGACGATCGTCGTCTTGTCGAAGTTCGAGATGGACGAGATGCTGTCGGCGATCGGGCGGTACCGGGCGACTTACCTGCCCTTGGTGCCACCGATTTTAGTGGCGATGATCGGGGGCGGGGATCGGATACGGGCGAGGTACGATCTGAGCTCGCTGAGGACGGTTTTGTGCGGCGGGGCGCCGCTGAGTAAGGAAGTGATCGAGGGGTTTCTGGAGAAGTATCAAACGGTGAGGATTCTGCAAGGGTACGGGCTGACGGAATCGACGGGGATAGGGGCGTCCACGGATACGGCGGAGGAGAGCCGGCGGTACGGGACGGCGGGGATGCTGAACCCGAGCATGGAGGCGAAGATTGTGGATCCGGAGAGTGGGGAGGCCTTGCCGGTGAATCGGACCGGCGAGCTTTGGCTGCGTGGGCCCTCGATTATGAAAGGTGAGAGGGTTATTTTGGGTATTTTGGGCTTTTTTATTCAGATTTAATTAATAAATTAATCTGGAGTTACGGCTTTTAAGATGAGCAGGTAATCAGAATATTTGTTCGGTTTAATTGTTTGGTTAGTTTATGATTTGTCATTAGCCAAATGGTTAGGTGACAGCACGGGTTGAAAACTTGAAATGGCGGGCGAAAATAGAGCGCGAGCCCGGTTTTCCTGTGGTTGCTGGGTTGACTTTTCTAGTTTGACCATAATGAGTTGACTTCTTGTGGTAACCAAACTGCAAGCAGAAGTCAAATTTGGGCTACTATTAAAATGTAAAGAAGGGAATGCCAATAGATTAAAGGTTTAAATTTAGAAGGTTTTATAGCTTAATGACATCTGAAGCAGGAATATAATATTGGGATTTCGCTCTAAATTATGGAATACTGGGTTTAAGATTGGTCAACTAAATTTTTGTGCTTAACTCCATACTTAGCAGTAGTTGTATTAAAAGAGAAATTTTACAATGCATTGATGCTATAGGTTTTTCTTTTTATGGTACAACTTAAAATTGTACATTTATGGACTTATGGTACAACTTTAGATTGTACCTATACTTTTTGTACAAATTCATTTATGGTACAACTTGAACTTGTACCTTTATGTGATGGTACAACTTCAAGTTGTAAAGTTGTACCATAACATAATGGTACAAATTGCCTTATGGTACAACTTAAACTTATACATTTAATGTTAATGGTACAACTTTGAGTTGTACATTAAAGCACCAATGCTATATAGCATAGTAGAAGTGCTCGTATTAAAAATATCTTTGTGCTTTTACCGTCGTTCGGTCTAATTCACTGATAAAGGAATTTCGAATCAATTAAATCGTCGGGTAAAAAAAACGTTTTGTAATAGTCATTGATTAGAGAAAAATAGATGATAAATAATAAATCGTGGCCATCTTCGTAGTATATATGAATTGAACTTCGTTTCGATAGCATGGATAGTCAAAGCCATCTTCATTTATGGTGTTTTTTTTTTACCTTGGCAGGTTACTTTAGCAATGTGGAGGCGACTTCCTCTACCCTTGACTCAGAGGGATGGTTGAGAACAGGGGACCTCTGCTACATTGACGAGGATGGTTTCATTTTCGTGGTCGATCGATTGAAGGAGCTGATCAAATATAAAGGATATCAGGTGCCAATTAGCGCTAACTTTCAATGTAGTAATTCAGGGTTGGATTCGTTGATTACTGAGTTTTAATTTCGACAAATGGTTGCAGGTTCCTCCTGCTGAGTTGGAGGCTTTGCTGCTGACTCATCCTGAAATCGCTGACGCGGCTGTAATACCGTGAGTAAATTCTTTCTTCCCCTTTCCAAATCGCTCCCTTTGGATATGGCTTGATTGTCTGTTCATACGAAATAAGATTCTGCAATAATACTTCAATTTCTCAGGTTTCCTGACAAGGATGTTGGTCAGTACCCAATGGCATATGTGGTGAGAAAGCCTGGAAGTGTCTTGTCCGAGGAAGCTGTCATGAATTTCATATCTAACCTGGTGCGTAACTTCAACTTTTGTGCTGATATCTTCTTTAATGCGTGTATGTAAAGGATTTGATACAAATGTACTTGTCGAATCTCCTCCAATTACTCGAATTATTGTAAACAGGTTGCGCCGTACAAAAGAGTAAGGAGAGTTGCGTTCGTGGCGGCCATACCGAAGAACCCTTCTGGGAAGATTCTGAGGAAGGATCTTATCAAGCTTGCCACCTCCAAACTGTAAATTTTTGGTGAAGAGGAAGTAGTGTCATCGCCATCATTATTACTTGTGTGTACCGAACCGAGATTAGGTTTCTGCATCATTATGCTTTGAAGTTGGTGGGTGGCCTCCCCTCTTTGTCAAGGAGTGGTATGTGGATATGGAGAAGTGGGATATCGAGGAGATCAATTGTTACGAGTACTGGGTTTGACCCAGCTGCTCGATTGGGACCGCCACTACGCCGACCAACCTTGTTGAGGATTAAGACGAGCGTCAAGGACTATACATTGTAACTCTTCCACATTTAGTTCTGACTATGTAATAAACAGAATCCTGATAAACTTTTCAGTTTATGCATCGGTTTCTTGCAAGCGCGCAATCAATAAGTCAAGAAATACAAAATCGAGACGTGATTTACTAACATAATGTGTCAGCTAATCCACGGATTTGAGAAGAGTACATGTTACAAACAGATTCCGGAATGGAGCTAACCAAACTAATTGACCTTTCTGACCTAACTACATATTATGGTGATAAAGAGTATTTTATAAAACTCTTTTCCTAATACCATATAGAAAACCAAACACTTTTAACAAAAAAAAAAAAAAAACTCAAACAAATAGGCCCCAAAACATAAAACAAAAGAACAAAGTCCAAACGAAAATTCAAGCCATATTCTAACAAATAAATATACCGAACTCAATTCAAATTGTCAAACTTATGCAATAAAAAAATTTGCAAGATACCCGAACTCTCCAAATATACCAGACTTTCCCCTACCTCCCTATGCCCCTAAGAGTTGTCAACAACTCAAACCATTCAACAACTCCAACAGAACTTGTCTGTATATAACCTTGTAGATTATACAAGGGATCATGCTTGATGCCTTTTAAAATTTCCTTAGAACCTTTATAGACATACAACACTCTAACAATCTTGAAGTTAGAACCATGTCATAGATACATATCCTCCATCTATATGCTCATAAGGTGAAAAACAATTCCTATTTGGATACATGTGATAATCAACTATAGTATCTAGGGTAATGTCTATTTTTTATCCAAACCTTTTTCAGATTCTTTTATATTATCCAAACCTATCGAAATACTAAGAATTAGCCAAATGTTAACTTCCAGTTAACAATTTTGTTAGTAATATTGACTTGGAAACATGATACTGACTTGGAAGAGACTCATGAAGGTCAATGGTAAAGTAGTAATCACCGTGGTTACTATGGGTAAATTGGGTATGGAAAAATAAATTATATTAATTAATTTTTTAATAAATTACATTTTAGGTAGTTACAAAATCTATTAATTAAAATTTTCTCTCTTTCTCTCACTTCCGTAATCTCCACCCAAATCTCCTTTCCATATTTTTGTCAATCTTTCTGGAAAAAAAAAACACGAAATCAGTTGCAATCCATTAGACAACCACTACCACTTTGAAAAACATCAATACCATTGCAGAAATAAATCTATACCATTACACGAAAACTACCATTGCAAAAATAAATCTATACCATTTTATGAAAACTACCAATATAAACAATTTATACCATAAACAATCAATACCATTGCAGAAATAAATCTATACCATTACACGAAAACTACCAATATAAACAATATATACTATTGCATATATGAAGAGAATTATGAACATTGAGGTTTGAACCAATATCATTAGACTTTTAAGAACTACCAGACTAGCATTGCTAATACTAATACACGTGTAATGAACTAATACCAATCTAAAGTGTCACACTACCAAACGAAGATGAATGAATATCATGTTGTTATCATAACGTAGTAACCAATACCACTGCACATTGAATCAATACCATTATGGTTGAATCAATAATAAAAAAATTACTAGATCTAGGTTTTATGTCTATTATGGTTGTATTTGTATCTTAGGGCGACTGCTACTGTCCGCCAAAATCATATCTTTGGTATGTATATTGTGATGGTAGATATATATATATATATATATAGAGAGAGAGAGAGAGAGAGAGAGAGAGAGAGAGAGAGTGAGAGAGAGAGAGAGAGAGGCCGCTGCGGTGGCCGAGGGTTGCCGGTACGGAGTCATCGTCGGGGCTGCTGCCGGCGAGATTAGTGCGACGGGAGTGGTATGTGGAGGCGGCTGCTACGAGTTTGGCTGGAGGGAGGATAGAACTAGGGTTTGGGTAGATTATATAGAATAATCAGGTGTTGTCACTGCTTAATTTCCAAAAATACCCTAAAAGAATCTTGATCGTCAGATTAAAAAAGAAGGGAAAATAATTAATCAAATAGTATATAAAGAGGTTGCCACCGTGATAACTAAAAAACAAGTAATCACCCTAACCCATTCCATTATGAAAGATTTGGATAATTAATAGTATTTTGATAGGTTTGGATAATATAAAAGAATCTAAAAAAGATTTGGATAAAAAATAGACATTACTCTAGTATCTAAATATCACACATCCTTATGATCTACATGTTCATTCACTGCTAAGTCTAAATCATCTTTAAAATAAAAATTAATTTCTTGGGCCACAACAACAAATGTTTTCTTCACTTCCTGATATTTCCTTAGCTTAGAACAATTAAATTTATAATATTTTCTTTGCCATAAATATTCCCATGAAAGGGAAATATAAGATATAGAGTACAAAAGTAAGGCCTTTTCAGATAAAATTCAATAAACTAAAAAAAGAAATGTTGATCGACCAACTACCGACCAACAAAAAGAAAATCAATATGATGTCGAGCACTTCTACTATGCTATAAAGCATAAGTGCTTTAATGTATAACTTAAAGTTTTACCATAACGTAAAATGTATAAGTTTGGGTTGTACCATACAAGAATTTGTACCATTATGTTATGGTACAACTTCATAACTTTAAGTTGTACCATCACATAAAGGTACAAGTTCAAGTTGCATCATAAAAGAATTTGTAAAATAGTATAGGACTATAGGTACAAGCTAAAGTGATACCATAACATTAAAAGTACACCATAAAAGTAAAAACCTATAGCACTAATGCTATATAGCATTGTAAAATTTTTCTATGATGTCTCCTTAAGGCTTACAATAACATAATTAAATATCGTCTCTCATAATTCTTTCTCAAACCCTCATGGTTCTCCCTTAATTCTCTTCCAATCGTTCTCCAGTGTAACATGCCACTCTTAACATCTATACAATGAGATTATCAAAATTAGTGCACCTTACTTGTTCACCCCTTCAAAGTTTTTTTTTTCGTCTTTGTCGAGGTGATGTTTCCCACCTTACAAGTTGCAAGTGGGAATGAGAAAGTCGTGCACACTGCACAGCGATCACAGACTCACAGTCAGTGCATTTCGGCAACAATGGGAAAGCGAAAGCAAAGTTGACCCACCAGTACTGTACAGTCGTCTAACTTGGATTGGATGGAGTGTGCTCAAAAAGTTGTTCGTCCTATGGGCCTCAAATTGTACTAGCCTTAGCCCAAAAATAAAGGACAGTGCCGAGTGCAATCCATTACTCTTTTCTTATACTAACTCTAACCCATAAAGTCAAATTTAGCTCCTCAAATAATCAAGAGCACTTCTACTATGCTATATAGTATTGGTATTATAATATACAACTTAAAGTTGTACCATAACATTAAATGTATAAGTTTAGGTTGTACCATAAAGCAATTTGTACTATTATGTTATGGTACAACTTTACAACTTGAAGTTGTACCATCACATAAAGATACAAGTTCAAGTTGTACCATAAAAGAATTTGTACAAAAAGTATAGGTACAATATGAAGTTGTACCATAACATAAATGTACAATTTTAAGTTGTATCATAAAGGCAAAACCCTATAACACCAATACTATATAGCATTGTAAAATTTCTCAATAATCAAATATGGTTTTTTAACTTCCCAAATTTTATTTTCACTCCAACCCTACAAAAACCTAAATTTAACTTCTCATCTTCCTTTTTCAATTTATTTGAATAAAACATACTTATTTGGTCTCTAATTTTTATATTTCACTTTAATTTTTTTTATAGTTCGTTAATACTTTTGAAAACAATTTTTTTGATGAATTTTTTATTAAATTCCAAGAAATTTTTTTTTGGAAGATTAGTCATTAATTTGTTAGCATTAAGTGGAGATTATCCATTAATTTGCTTCGTTGGGCTTAATCTTTATTATAGCCCAAATCGGCCTCCAAATTTAAGGTCCACGTGATTGCAATTGTGAGTTGAGCAAAGAAGAAGAAAAAAAGTAGTTGTGGCGGACAGATGTTGGACGTGTGTTTAGCGGGGACACCACTTTTTGTCCAACCAAATTTGACATTTCAGCCCAAGAGAAAGCTAAATTTAGCTCCTTAAACCAACTTACCTAAATTTGGCAGCCAACTTTTTTGTGGGTTGGAGCTTGAAAAAGAATCAAATTTGGCTTTTTAGCATTTTAACTCCTTGGGTTGGAGCCAGCCTTACAATTTCGTTCTTGGAACAAAAGACCAGGTGCAAAACTTAATTGTAATTTGCCCTGTATAATTCATGGGGTGATACAATTTTTTATCCTCAAAGTGATACGATGTTTCTTACAGTATTGGTAACTAAGAATTGTATCATCCCTAATGGATGGGGTATGCAAATCAGGATTATGAATATGAATTGTTAGTTCGCTTGCACTTCTTAACATCGCTTGCACATGCTATTATAATTTTATTCAAATTAATTACCGAAAAATAATTATATTCAAATTAGCCACAAATCTGCTTAAATTTAGTAAGCGCATATAAAACGATCAAAATAGAAACCTACATAGATCAGATTATCAGAATCTATCTGTTTTTGTTTTTCTTTTATACTAGAAAAACATGAGTTTTTTCATATCTAACACTTGATCCTTTCAAAAGATCTTTACAAAAATATCACTGCAGGTCGTTATAAGTATGAAAACAGCTACATATTATCCACATGTATGGAATAGGGGTGGCCTCATGACCAATAAATATCATAGACCAAACCATTGTGAGCCACATACAAGCTAACGGGGAAGAAGATTTCCAAAAGCTAGCCCCTGAAACCAACACAATATTAACGCTATGTTTTGCAAACACAATATTAACGCTATGTTTTGCAAAAACGAGTGTAAATTCGAGTAGTGCAAGTTGAGGGGTAAATTGTAGTGAGGTGTAAATTGGTGGGGTGTAAGTGGAGAAGTAAATTGTTATTTGGATGAAAAGGTAGAGGGTGCAAATAAAGTTAAAAGTAAATAATTATATTATTATAAAATAAATTTATCACAAAATAACTTAATAAAAATAATATACTTTAATAAAAATAATTATTAATTAATAATGCTCAAATAATAATTAAATATAATTATAATAATCATTGATCGAGCGACCACGAAGCTCGAAGTCCAGCTCGTAACTGGTCATCCTACAAGGTTCTCGTGTCTAATTTAATTTTAAATTGAATATGGTCAAACTTAGTCAAACACGTTCGAATTTGTAAGTTTTAATTATTTAGTCAAGTAAACTATACGAATAAATCAAGAGAACTCGATTTGACTAGACGAATATTGATAAACTTGCTCCCGGAGTCAAACGGTCAACCTCTAATAATGTTTACATTAATGATAACTATAAGAAAAGAAATTGAAAATATTAATTATTATATATTATCAAATAATTAGAAAATAAAAATCCATAATCTCCACCATCCTACTTTCTTTCTTCTTGCCCTTGCATCCCAATTTGGGGGTAAGCCAAAATAATAACTTTGCACCTTCGTTTTGCACCCCCAACTATTCTAAATTATCCAAACAAGTGCAAATATGTTATAAACTGTGTTTACCCTCACATTTGAACCCTCCTCCATTTACCCCTCTTCCCAAACAGGGTGTAAATTTAAGCCCGAAAGCAAATAAAGCTCGATAAAAGAAAAGGAAGCACATGCATGCACTTGGACAAAGAAACCCTACCATTACCATTTACTAGGAGAAAGAAAGGAAGAAAGAAAGAAGGCAATGAAAGGTAGAGCTGAGCACACTCGCTACTTGACATCTATTCAATTGCAAACGACTCAAATAACAGTAGGGGGTGATTGACGTTGGTGAATGTCGATTGAGTTTGTTGGTCACTCAGATGACGTAAATCTAATTTTCGCATGACAATTAGTTATTTTTTGCTTATACTATCGAATAGTTATCATATTTTCTAACATGAGCACACACTGACCATCGACTTATAAATGATGAAATTTAAAGAATATTTTTGAACTACTACAATTGGTTACTGTGTAGTGTAATGTCCATTCGATATTGGGATCAATTGGATCCAAATTATAAACGGTTAATAATATCAAAGTCATAAAGAGCATCAATTATCTCTACCCAATTGTTTGATGGAGTAATGAAAAATTTGATACATTTGCCAAAGAATTTCAAATCATAAAGAGCATGAAACTATTATATCAATACATTAATAATCACGTGGATCAATTTGAAACCGAAACCCAACCCACCCATTTGCCACCCCTAATGAAAGGTGGTTGTCAGGTTCTGTAAACCATGAACATCTTTATACGTTCACGCTCAACATGACACTCTTAATCCCATTGCCCATCATTAGCTTTATTTTGCATCTCACCGTCTTCTTTACTAGAGGAATCTATGGAGTAAGCATACTTTTCGTGACCTTCGCTAAAGGAAAATTAAAGTAGAACGAGTGTTGGAAATACTTGAGAAGAAGATATCAGATGCCTCAGTAATCATACAGAGAGAGGCCATTGAAAGGGAACTCAATGAAATTATGATGCAAGAAGAGTTGAGATGGAGGCAAAGATCCCGCGTGGACTGGCTAAAAGGAGGGGACAAAACACTAAGTTTTTCCATAGGAAGGCCTCGGACAGAAGAAACAGAAATACAATTCAAAATCTGTCTGATGAGGAAGGGAGAACCCAAGAAGGCCAACAAGAAGTTTCTGATTGTTCAATAACTATTATAAGTCTCTTTTTTGCTGCAAGGAACTCTATATCCTCATATAGAATCAATGAAGCTATCCGAAGGTAAGTAACGCAAGAAATGAATGAGGATTTGCTTAAACCTATCACTCAGGAGGAGATCTGGTATGCATTGAAGAAAATGGGCCCCCATCAATCACCTGGTTCGGATGGAATGTCGACCTTATTTTTCCAAAAGAACTGGGAGATTATTGAGGTAGATGTGACTAGAGAAATTCAAGGGTATTTCAGCCAAGGATCGTTCCCTCGGGAGCTCAACCATACTTTGTTGGCTTTAATACCAAAAAAGAAGGAGGTGGCATCTCTAGTGGATTTTCGCCCTATCAGTTTGTGCAGTGTTTTATATAAAATCATTTCCAAAGTCCTTGCCAGCAGACTTAAAGGAATCTTAAATGAGGTCATTACTGAACATCAGAGCTCCTTCGTCCAGGGAAGATTGATTACAGATAATGTAATGATCACTTTTTAGTGTTTCCACTCCATGAAGGGCATAAATCAAGGAAGGAAAGGGTTTATGTCAGCTAAGCTAGATATCTCTAAAGCGTATGACAGGGTCGAGTGGCCTTTTTTGGAGGCAGTAATGAGGAAACCGAGTTTCGATGACAGATGGAATTATCATGACTTGTGTCTCGACGCTGTCTTATTCAATAATAGTCAATGGACATAAGACGGTAACCTTTTCCCCGTCAAAAGGGCTCGGACAAGGTGATCCCATATCACCCTATCTATTTCTCTTTGTGGCAGAAGGGTTATCAGCACTGCTTTCTAAGGCTGAGAAGGATAAGAAGATTGAAGGAAAATGAGTCAAAGGGGATGCTCCACCCATATGGGCCATATCTCATCTATTATTTGAAAATGATAGTGTGCAATTCTCTAGGGAAACAAGGTCAGAATGTGAAGAACTTTGTAGCATTCTCAACCTCTACGAAGAGGAATCGAGACAGAAAGTAAACCTTGTTAAGTGTGAAATATCCTTTAGCCCTAATGTTGATGAAGCTTTGAGACATGAATTGGCAAATGTTATGGGAATGAAAGCAGTGGAGTACCATGCAAAATATTTGGGTTTACCTACGGTTGTGGGAATGCAGAAGAAGGCCATATTTTGCAACTTAGTGGATAGACTTCGCAAGAAAGTGAAATTATGAAAAAGCAAGCTTCTATCTTATGGAGGTAAGAAAGTTATGATAAAAGCAGTGGCTCAAGTTCAAATGGCCTATGATATGCAAGTCTTCCTGGTATCACAGAATTTTCTAAGTGAGGTACAAAGCTTGTTATCTAATTTTTGGTGGGGGCAAAAGATGTAAGAATTCATAACACACTGGATTAGTTGGAAGGAGTTATGCAGATGTAAGGAAACAGGCGGGCATGGATTCAGAAATTTGCACGAATTCAACCTAGCCCTACTTGGCAAGTAGCTGTGGAAGATAATCCTGAACCCCTAGGCCCTGATTGCACAAATACTCAAGGCTAAATATCACCCTGATAGAGACTTACTAGAGGAAGAACTGGGATACAATCCGAGTTATGTTTGGAAAAGCATTCTTGCTGCTAAAGAAATTCTGAAGGAAGGTCTTAGATGGAGAGTTGGTAATAGGAACAAGGTGGATATCTGGATTGATAAATGGGTTCCTATTTCCCCTACACTAAAGATCATATCCCCAGTGACACAATTTGCACAGACCACCTCAGTTAGAGAACTCATAGATGAAGAGACAAGTAGTCGGAAAACATACATTCTACATACTCATTTCTTTCCAACAGGACAAACAATACATTTTACGTACGACTATCCCTAGAATCTCTATTGAAGATTGCAGAATTTGGTGTCATGAAAAATCAGACATTTATTCTGTGAAGTCGGCCTACCATCTTTGGCGAAACATACATGAATTGGAAATGGTTGAACTCTATACCCCTATCAACTAAGAAATGTATTCACAATATTCTTCCTACAGGGGCAAACGTCCTGGATAGAACTCAGAAAGGGTGTGACGAATGTCCGTTTTGCGGACAGAGGGAAACTCATATACATTTATTTCAAGATTGCGGATGGGTTCGACGAGTCTGGCGTCCTAGTTCGTTAAACCACTTATTCGAGAAGGGAGCAGATCTTACATGTGAAGAATGGATGGCATCGCTGCAAGAATCGGAGCTTGATGATGGCATCGCTGCAGATCTTAGCCAGATGTTGAATAAGAAAAAGGTGGAAGAATACGAGATAATCAATCGAGCTTACAGATGGCTTACTAAGTATCCGGAACACCAATCCCCTCTGGCATCGTCACTGACAAGGCCATCTCCGTGTTGGGAACCTACGACCGGTGAAAATTTCAAGCTAAATGTCGATGCCGCCTGTTTGGAAGGAGAAGGAACAGGTTTCGGGGTGGTGGTGAGGGACAAGAGCAACAGTTTTTGTTTTGCAGCGGTTCGAAGAACTAGGGTTCAATGGAAACCCGAAATGGCAGAGATCAAGGAGATCTGGTTTGGGATTGAAATGGCAGAGAAATGGGGTTTAATCGGAAAGAGAGATCGAGACAGACTGTCTTCGTGTTGTTCAGCAGGTGGCAAAGGAAGAGACTAGAATAACAGAGGAAGGGGTGGCATGTGGCGAGCTAGCAAAGCGTCTGAAAGAGTTTGGCTCGTTTACTATTAGGTTCTCGGGCCGAACCAACAACCAAGCAACCATATTTTGGTCCACACTTCATGTAATTGGGAGGATACAACAATTTGGCAGTCCAAACCTCTTATCTTTATAGTTTCTCAGTTACAAAGTGATTCCTATGCTATTTCATATTAATGGAATAATACAGGTTATTTATAAAAATAAAAACCCGCTCTTGGTGGAGCTAGAATGTCAAATCTAATCCTAAATTTTGACATTTTGATATTATATTTCATTTTCCCCTAACTCAAATTGTTATCGATAATCAATAATTTCCCCCAAATCACGGGACAATGTAAAAGAACCTCGGTCCAGGTAAATAAATGCATGGGGGCGAGTCAAAATGAATACTAAGAAACTTATCCTCGATTATAAATATACGGTTACTAAGCTTTGGGTTACTAAATACTAACACAGTGTCCACTGAACTTCTATGTTTTACAAAGATTGGTAAATAATTTTGGAGAACTAATGTAATTAGGGTTGGGTTATCCATCCCAGTGGTTAACCATATCCATCAAATTATAATTATGCTACTCACAATCTGCATCGTAGTGGTTAGTGGGTAACCACTACCCACGGTTTGGTGTGGGTTGGGTGTGGTTATCTGCAAAAAAAAAAAAAAATCTATGCGGGCACGGAGTTGTGGCCGTCACCAACGAATTCACGGTTTATAACAACTATAGTGGTATGCTGTTGTGTTATTCATAGAGATGCAATTTTCTATATCTTACTCAACGTGGAGATTTTGTCTTTCCGATTTTGGTATTCTACATTTCTGTCGAAGAGAGAAAGAGACTATAGTTTTTTTTTTAACATAGTCAAAACCAGACGAAAGCCCGGATACATAGTCAAAGAAAAGAACAAATCCACGGCGTAAGTTGACTAATCGTCGAACTTCCGATTAGAGAGCGTTTTTTGCCACAAAATGGGTTGCTCTATTAACTCAACGAGTAACATGAAAGCAAGAACAAAACTCAAAGGATCTGGACAAACGATGAAAATCTTCCAGGATCACACCTCCCGTCACATGATGAGAGTCACCCGCCAAGATCCGCCAGATAACCATGTGTGAATTCCATGCAATTTGAGCAAAAGAAAACCATGAGTGATGCACCAATCCAAGACATCCCTCCATGCCAATAATTCTGCAAGAAAAAATCATGGATGCCTACATAAAACTTACCCATTGCGCAAAGAAGCACGCCAAAAGGATCACGCCCAACAGAAGCAGACCCGACACCTCTCCCCCGCTGGCCAAAGCCATTAACGCCCGCCAAAAGAGTTGTTGCTAGGTGGCGCAAATAAGTTGGTAAGCGTGATAAGAGAGCCCAATAAAGAAACTACCTTGCCGTCAGTCAAAAAGCCTACCCGATGGCCGGAAAGACGTCCGCTAGGCTGTAGCCATTCTGAAGCCCCTGCAAAAAGTTAGATGGAAACTACAAAAGTATTGTATGGATGGATGCAAAGTGGGACTGAACGCACGATGGCGTTAGGCAGAGAACTGCTACAACTCACGGTGGCGCGTGAAAGGGAATGAACATGGCAGGACAAGAAAGCCTATGCAATTCATGGCTAGCGGCAGGCCGAAAGTTTGAATCATGGAGGGCCGAATTCCTTTTCCTGTTTGTGAAACTCCGAGCAAAATTCCCGGCAGCCCCGCGTCCAACTTGAAATCTCCACTGCAATGTCGATCTGTAGAAACCGCCACCGGCCACCGCAGCCCCTGCCGCGTAGATCTCCGACTCCCGCACGCCGACACTATCTGAAGAATCCCTCTAAGCTGCATCGATAAGTAGATTCCCTTACGTCGCATCGATGTCATAATTCCACCGCACGTAAATCTGCAGAATCCCCCACTACATCTATCTTCAATACTGCATCTCCCGGGCGATCTCCAAATCCCTAATCACTAACAATGGAAGTTCTCAATTCCTATAAGGCGGTAACCGCAAACCTACGACCGGTAACCGCAATCCCGCTGGTGATGGAAGTTTGTAATTCCACCGCAACCTTCTGTCGTACTCTCCTGGCACAAGGGAGGGGAAGTCCATCGACGGCTGCGGTTAGTGGTTAATTTTCTTTCAGTCTCAAACGTACGTACGTTGGTTAACCTATGCTTTTTTTTAAGAGACTATAGTTTTTACTTTACAAAATGCAAATTAATCTTAAACGGCACACCCTATAAGTTTGCATTTTGACATTAAGTTATTTTAACCTTTTATAAATTTAGTCATTACTGCTTATATCATAAACTATTAACAATAAGCATGATGGACTTAAATGTAAAGAAGAAACCTTGGTTATACTAACATGGATATAGTGGGTTAATCACTGTAATTAGTGGTTAACCACTAACTATAAGATTTTGTTAACCACACCCAATCCACTACCTACAAATTATAAATGTGATTAACCACAATGTGTGAGGTTTGTGGGTTGTCCACAAACCAAACTTCCATCCTTAATGTAATAGTGATTATATTCAAGTTTGCTGAGAAGTCCTGCTCAGATTGTTTTTATCAACATGCCAAAAAATCAACATAATGATAGAGCATGTAATACAGCGAGTATAGACCCTAATTAGTAGTTTATATAGATCGAATACAACTCCATCTTAATTCGTGATCAATAGCCCTCCTCTGACCCTGATTGACCCATATCCGAAGGATTAAGATATATAAATGACATGTCTCGTTTCTGTTTCTTTTGACCCTGTCCGACTCCTTAGGGTCGGGGGATCGAGGAGGGCCGGGGTGTGGGTCTGCCCTTATCAAACCACTAATTTTTTTATAAATTATATTTTGATACTCAAATTTGTTTTTTCTTACTATTGAGAACCTAAATTTTAATTTTTTTTACAAATAAGTCCATAAATTTTGATTGTAAAATGAAATTTTGGTACCCAATTTTTTTAAATAATTTAGTATCTAAACTTTTCAAACTTTATAAACAAATCCAATGTGTTGGTATGAGAAATTCCACATCACTAATTTTTGTCAAGGGCCACAAGGTGAAAAGATGACTCGAGTATTCAACGGAAAAAAAGTGACTCGGCTCTAAGTTGACCAGACTCTACCCAACCCAAAGAATCTGGACAGGTAAGTGGGTTTTAAGTTGTAGCAACTAACTAGATAACAACCATGTATCCTCTTAAAAAACAATAATTCATTTCAACTCATGACGGATCCAACAAAACCATTACTCGCACCTATTCTTTGATTGTCTGATTATGAAAGCAAGATATGGGGAATCTTGTGTCTGTCTGTTGTTTTTGTGTGGCAACTCTACACCATGTGGCTGTTGATCCAGTTGCATGAATCGAATTTTGGGGTGTGATACAGCAGATACCTCGGATTATCCATGGCTGCTTTTGGTGAGAAGCTGGGGAAGCTGCTGGCCTTCTTCCCAAAAATGTACCTATAAAGAGGAACCTGCTGGCCCTCGCCATGTTTTAGGAAGGATCGATGGAGCTATAGATGGTATTTGCTACGTTCTAAATGGTGTTAGGATCGTGGGTTTGGCCTTCAGATGACATAATCTCGTGCTGGAAATACAGGTAACTAATTATAATTACTGAGTTCATTGAGATTAATCCAGTTTGTGGATCAACTGCCTCAAGGTAGAAGAAAAGCACAGCCATTGTTAATACTTGGTTCAACAAGTTTGTTGATCTGATCACTGCCTCAGCTCCTTCCAGACCTACAAAATGCCAGCATTCGACAACCTAGAGCTAAGATTCACCAGCAAGATGAACAAACCATGCCCGCGGTGGCTTTAGTCAGTGCTCCGACTCTTCTTCGGATGCCTGATGTGCTTCATCATGGTGGCTCTCCCATTCCTGCCAAGCTTGGTCGGACTGGTAGGAGGGATCGTCCTGCCCATCACCTTGGCATATCCATGTTTCATGTGGATTTTGATGATACAGTGGGAGCTGATGGATGAACTGGGTTCTGGAGGTTGCGGCCATTTGGACTATCAATTGAAGTCCATTTCTTCAAACCCAAGTGATAGTAGTTGCAGTCTTTACTCACTCAATGTAGAAAAAGTAATGCATAACCATAGTCTTCATTGCTAGCTCGAGGTAAAGAAAGGGGAAGTAAGCACAACCATTTCCCCAATTGTATTCATGGTGAAAACTTGAAAACCCACATTCTGGCCCTTGAGTATTCCTCTTTACAGTAGTTGTTCATCAGTTCTTGTAAACAAAAACATGACACCCGTGTTCTGAGCAGAATTACACATCGATTCAGTAAAGAAGATTAATCTCTGTGTAAAATTTATGCGTCTCCCTTCAAGTTATATCTACTACTACTTGCAAACTCCTGAGAACCGTCAACAAATGTTAAACCCTGAGCACCATGAAAGAAAAAAGAGTACCTCAAATCAGGTGATGCTTGCCGAATTTCCATGACGAGTTTCTCTGAGAACCAGCATTTGTTGAATTCACCGGCTTGGCTTTTCGCTTGTGAAAATTGTGTAGAATCCAACACCAATAAACCTATAGAGAGAGATTGCTGGGAAGCAAAGACCAGCAGTTTTACAAGCTCTACAGAACAAACTTTGTTTTGTCTAATAACTCCCATAACAAGAAGAGTTATTACTTCTGTTTAGGTCTTTTACATGGATAGAGGCAGAAGCATTCTTCGTTTCTTCTTCCTTGCTAGCCTAACTTGCTTCGTTACTTTCATGCACAGCACCAATATTAACGTGAGGCAGACTAAGATGAAGGCGAGTCGCATGTGCCTAAAGTATAAAGATACGGCCGAGAAGACCAGGAAGGCTAGAACAACGAGTTCCCATATGACGAATATGACAACATCAACCCTGCACAAGAAGGGTACAACCAGAATCAGCAGTCATTCCCTTGTAAGAAAACAGAATAACAAGTCGAAAACATGAATGTAACCAAGGAATGATAAGACAATCGTTTATAGTCATAACAGAACTATCTCCATGTCACGGGCCATAAGCAAGTGCAGACAGAAATGGAATCTGCAGAGGTTTCATATGCTCAAGCTCACCACTCCCTACTACTTCCTAGAAAAATGTTCACCAAAACTTCATTTTCCCAAATCAAGAAAACCATCTGTCATACTATTTCCTAACCGCATTCCATCGTATACTGGAGAACCGGGAATTCAAGGGTTCCGAATGCCAACATATCGACAACTCAACAATGAACACATCTAATCCACAGAGCAAGAAAAGGGCTGAGCAAAACACACTTCTTGAATGATAGCAACGACGAAAGGCACATATTGACTACTTAGAGAATGACTAACCCCAAAGTTCTAGTCTTTCTTAACCTTCACTTCATCAGGGAGAAGATCGAAGAATCACCAACAGACAACAGTCACTTTCGTAGTTTCTAATTGACATCCATTGGAAGACGCAAACACAATGGGAGAGGATCACATCACACAGACTGAATTTATTCTCATAATACAAAACAGAAGCTTCCACCCTTCCATAGATACCATATCTACATAAATTACAGTCCGGGACTCCCTGCGAAAAAGTCCAATTTCGCAGCCTAGGCAAGCTGATCTAATCAAATCGGCGGAAACCACGAAATTCAGTGCTTTACCGCCCCCAAAACTCATACGGCAAGCCGAAGCAAAGTTCAAGAACAAACAAAGAAATGGCGGTAAGCGCGCGGAATCAAGAGAGGAAATTACCTCGAGTGACTGAAATTATTAGAAGTGGAGGAGAAGAAGGAAACGGAGGCCCAATCATGCTTGGATCGAATCTGGTACTCCCTCAACTGCTCCGCTAGATTCGATCTCGTGATCATCGTCAACCTCCCGCGCCTTTTCCCTTTTTCCCTTCGTTGTTTCCCTCCGGAATTTCTCGCTCTGGTTATTCTTGGTGAGCGGAGGGCGGAGAGAATTGCGCAGGAGGGGGTGCCGGAGATCGAGGTCGACGGCGGAAGGAGGAAGAGACGGACGAAGACAAAGGGAGGAGAGGAACAGACACGGAGGTTGAAAAGAGTTTAGATTTGTTTTCGCGACCTCTGCTGGTGTTCCCGTGGAGTGTGGAGTGGACCTTCTCCCACCCAAGGTTATCAAACCGGTTTATGCCGATTAACCGGTTTTTTACAAGTGAAATAGTTTGACTGTTGTATAATGAGTGTTAATCAAATATCGAATACATTAGAAAAGTAAATACCAAATAAATTGATTAAAAAAGTAATTAAAACAGTTCGTTCATTTAAAATAAAATAAATTGATTAGGAAGAAACAATTAAAAGAATAAACTCACGCAAAATAATTTATAGTTAGGAATTGGTAACTGATACTCTAACAGTAAGCAATTATATATGTAAAAATAAATGTGAATAAAATAAATTTTAGTAATGTTTACAATGATTTATGATAACAAAGTTCCAATATATAATTGAACTATTGAACACGAGGTACTTAGTTCAAATCCCATGAAGGGTGTTTACTTTTGAAGGATATGTGTGAAATACTGAAATCCGGTTTGTGTCCTAACTTATCAGTATTCTTGATGTTGACCGGATTTGACCAAGGCTTAATACCAATGTTGTCAGAACCGAACCGAAGCATGATCCGATAATGCGAACGGCTCGCACTTTAGTGGTCCAACCGGCAATAGACCGTTTAAAAATCGTTAGAGAACCGGTACTTAATAAACGTTATCAATATAAATAGTGGACATTTCTTAATCAGAACTCATCTCTTTCCTTCGAAATTGTGAAATGGAAATAAGGATTCAATTTAAGAGCCCGACGGTTTTGGTTTATTTCAATTTTCTGCAATTTTTTAATTAAATTTAACGGTTGAATGGAAAAAACCAGACGAGTGGCTCGATCGGCTCGAGCGGTTAACTGCCTTGGCCGCTCGCCAACGGCTACATAAAACTGGTTAGACTGTTCCGAGCCGATTTTGTGACCGGGTGGCGGTTCTACCGGTCAGGCCGAGCGGCTCGGTTCGGCTTTAATAACACTGCTTAATACCGACCCCTTTCTTGTCTGTTTGGTGACTTAGACCCGTTGAACTGGCTGGCATAACAATCATGCTCCTATCCTAACTCTCCCCAGCTTGCTCTTTCGCAAAGTTGTCAAATCGGTTTATATTGTTATGTCGGTTTGGCGGGTTTTAGCAAAACATGTAGGAAAGTTAGAAATCATTAACACTGAATAAATTTAGGCATATATATAACACATTTGAATACAATTTCTCTAAATCTACATCCATATTTAAATAAAATATAACATTCCAAATAAAATAAAAATCATCATATTTAAATACAAGATTTAGCGCCTACATCCAATCGTTTATACTTGAACCCAACAAATAACATAAACATCTAAACATCCATACTTTATCCAACAAATAACACCAATATTTAACTTTCAAATTAAAGAAACAAATCAAAAAGACCTTTTTTTCTTTATTAAATGGTTATGGGACAATCCAAGTACGGAAGTACCACATCAATAATACAAGTGAAGGGATTCTTGTATATAAGTGTCCACCAAACTCATTAGTACGAGACCTCTTGGGGAGGATACTCAAAAGTAAATCCAAGCGGGCTTGGCCCAAAGCGAACAAGATAATACTAATAGAGCTATCCGGTTATGACAAAATGTGCCACACTGTTTCATTTTATTTAAAGCTAAAAAATCAATCATACCAGTCATGTCAGAGACATTTTAGCCGGTTTTATGAATGATATCGGTTGAATATGGTTTTAGCGGCCGACATGCCACTGTCATGACTATTATGCTCTTTCGGTCTTTCCTTTTCGGTGCCAACAATAATTTAAAGTCAATAGAAACAATTCGCTTTGAAGATTTTTCAATTTCAATGGATTGACTACAATTATTGTGGGGATTGATGACCCTTGGGTCGTGGAGATGCTGGTCCTCTGGGAGGCTGTGCTCTGGTGCTTGGCGAACGGGTTCACGAGTGTGAGGTTTGATGGTAACGCCAAGTTAGTCATTGATAAAATCAATCAGGCGAATACCAGGGACAACCGGATAGGAGTCCTTCTGGAGGAGGTGTTGCATTATCTTGCGCTTCATGGTGGTCTGAGTGTGCGATTCGTAGGTCGTCATAGTAATAGGGTAGTCCACTTGGTGGCTAGAAAAGTCCTTCACTTGTACCCGACTACGAGTTGTTTCTTTGATATTGTAGCCTGGTTGAATTCCAGAATGTAATTGCCTATTTTTTATCAATACAATGATTATCTTTTATAAAAAAAGACTATAATTATTGTGAATTTATAAAGAAAATGTTATATTTGTCATTATTAAAAATTAAGGAGCACACGCAAAATGACAATTTTTCCAAATCGCATGTATTGGGAATTGGGGATCAGGATGATCTGTACCAAATGGGTGGGGATCAGTACTGCTTCATACCTGGTGGCAACGAGACATTCGTTAAGGAACTTGCGAAAAAACTTCCAATTTTCTACAACCCCCGATAAAAATTAATTTAATATCGTGGAGACTGGAGAGCATATTCTACAACCAAGTAGTGGAGAGCATTTGATATGGTGTTGATGGCGCCCTTGTCTATAGTAATGGGCAAGAATTTCGCAGCAATCCACGGTTCCTTTAGGCGTGCTGAAGAAGGAAGTGACCGAGTTTGTGCCCGAGCTTCCACTCTTGATAGCACTTGTTGCTGGTGAAGCTGCAGTTCAGTTCGAGACTATTTGGCCATTTGTTGGGAGGGGAATCAGGAATTGATTTGGTTAGTTTGTATGGGTTGATTTCGAGGGGGAAAGCGACTAAGCTGAGTGTGATTGATGGTGATGATGATGATAAGGAGTGGCTGGAATCGTTGAGTGACAAGTTTGGAGTGACGTTAGTTGGGAGGAAAGGGTTGTGTAAGGAGGGAGAGTCCCTTGTTGCTGTTATAAGTGTCAAAATAGAACTCGACCCGATTAACCCGCCCGATCAACCCAATCCGCGATTCGAATTGACTAAAAGTCAATAACCTGTAACCCCCCGACACGCAACCCGATTGACCCGTAACCCGACTAACCCGCAACTGATTAACCCGAACCCGATTGACTCGCAACCCAATTAAAACTCCAACCCGATTAACCCGAACCTGATTGACCCTAACCCGACTAACCCATAAACCGACCGACTCAACCCGAACTTCATCTAATCAACTTGTATTATTATTATATTATATAATACATAGTTTTTCCAAATAAAGTTTCTCATTTTAAACTTAGGTAAAAGTATTTTTTCATTTCATATAGGAAATTTAAAAAATATGAAACTCACTTGATATTATGTATTTTAAGAAAATTACAAAAATTGAAACATAAAGGTCACTTGAACACTAAGTTTTTTAACAAAATTAAAAAAGTTAATATGATATATAAAATCAGCACAATGTCAATATTAATAATGAAGAATTAATAATTGAGATCATGGACAATATTAATATAATATATAAATTAAAATTATGGTTAATTTAAGGGTTAATACCTTAGTTAGGCCCGAACTATAGACAAACTTTCTACTTTAGCCCGTGGTATCGGAAATTGCTATTCTGGCCTAAACTATGTAGTATACTTCCTTATTTGGCCCGAATGCGGTTTTGACCGTCAAATTAGACGGTCAACTCGGTTGACTGTTAGTCAAGGTCCACCTCACTTGCCACGTCAGCTATTAGAGAATAATTTTTTTTAATTTCTGGATTTTGTTTACTTTCTAATAATAAAAATAATAAAACAAAAAAATTAATTAAAGAGACCAAAAAACAACTAGACCTGGCAAATTACAATCAGACCTGTTGACCCGACCCGAACCAGCCCGAAAAATCGATTTTTTTATGACCCGAACCCAATAACCCGTGATTGTTTGGGTCAGGTCAGATTGGTTAGACCTGTTCCATTTCATATGTATCTCTCAAAATGATAAAATCGCTCATAAATTGTCGAGATGTTTAAAAAAAATTCACAAGGATTTGAAAGACATGTTTGGAGTTTAAAGATAAACAAATATCATGTGTTTCTTGTAGTAGTATTACTCTTGTGATTGTGTTTTGACGATATTTGCAATTTGTATTTCATTTCATTACCAAAGGAAGATTCGAGAATATGTTAATTGGCATTTGTTAAATAAACTATTGCCATGCATATGTGAAGCTTTGTGTTCTTTTAAAAAATATGAAGTATGTTTGATATTGTTTCTGAGAGCGCTAATGACCCGAAGCGACCTGTTAGAAACCGATTTATTTAGGGTTTCTATTATTATTATTATTGTAATCATTATTAGGGTAATTCTTACTATGGTTAGTAGTCTTTGTTGAGTCAAGCATATCAATGGCTGCAATCAAAGAAGGAAAATGCTACAATCTTGTAAGTAAAGGAAAGAAAATCAAAGACAGCATAAAGGAGGAGAGATTCTACAATCAGCAAGAACAATAAAGGAAAGAACTTCCCAATGGCTAGCTACAGGTCAAAGATGCTGATTTGCCACCTAGAAAATCAACACAAAGAAGGAAGGTTCTAACGGCTGAAAAATTAGAGAAGAAATCAGATCATGAAGATTGGATACAACAGTGCACAATGAGGCTCAAATGACCAGCTCACTACAAATCAAATTAGAGGATTAAGTTCTCAATCAAATCATCACAAATAGGGAAGGAATTTGAATGACTAACGGTCATATTCCTGCCTATAAAAGGCGACCTGAAGAACTAGCAATGGGAACCTTTTCCAAGAGATCAATAAAGCTAGCTAGGACAAAAGGGGATTTTGTGAGAGTAGCAAGGTTGATAGAAAAGGGGTTTCTCAAAGGGTTCGGGGAGAATTGCTTTGAGGGTTAGTGTTGGGGAAACACTGTTACGAGTTGCTGGGGAAGCAATTCGGGGTTTGAGAAGAGAGAGTTTGATCAATCGGGTTGAGATGGATCAAAGTGTTCTTGGGTAGATAGAGTTACATCGAACTTCATCGCTATATCTTTAGTGAATCGTCGGAGATCACACAACAGTGATTCTCCGACCGTGGAGTAGTCAGTATTGGGATCCTTATTCTCCCAATACTGGAAACCACGTAAAAATCGTGAGTTGTGTTCTAATTCTGCTTTTCAGTTTCAGTTTTATATGTGCCTCTGTGTGTGTTCTGTTTCGAGTCTGAGTGTGCAGGGAAATTCGATCAAGAGTAGCTGAGGAAGACGAAGTGCCTGAATTGGGTTGGAGAACCTGTTGCGACTTGGTTTGATTTAATCTTCATTATAATATTCTGGGTTTATACTGCTGTGTTCCTTGCGTTCTTCACCTATTCTTTACTCCGAAAGAATCTGGTCTCTGTTTGATCGAGTACACACGCGCGGGAAAGGTGGAGTGTGTTTAAGTTGGAACTCCACCGTTTTGTTCCTCTCATAAAAAGCTGGGTCGGGTATTGCTTTCAGTAGAATTGGGCTTTAGGGTAATACTTGGTTTCAACTTAAAACATTAATTTGAGTATTTGGGCTTATAAGCCCATTCGGCCTGGACGGTAGATTCAGTGGACTGGTTTCCAATTAATTGTCTAAGTGAGGTTTACACTTTAAGTAATTTGCTTAGCCGAGTATTTTATTGAGTTTTGAGTAGAGGTTAGTCAATATACATAATTAGATCAAGGTTTATGAGAAAAGAAGCACAAGGTACTTAGGTGCTAGATTAAACATTAATCCTGTCTCTTATCTTCACTTGTGTCAATCATTATCATTGAACTTACATTGTGGGCTAGTTATTGAAAGACAGGTATAAAAGTCTCGCGCTCGACGCAACCAACACGTGGTATCAGAGCACGGTCACCGTAGAACAAGGTTCAACGACCTCCGGTGCTAATCGAAATGGCGTCGGGTTCCAAGAATAATGCTCCACTCTATTTGGCTGACGGATTCTCTCAAAATCGGCCTCCCAGATTTGAAGGAGTTAATTATGGATATTGGAAAAATCGCATGGAATTATTTGTTGGATCTACAGATCCAAAACTCTGGGCTAGAGTCATCAAGGGTCCGTATGAGCTCAAGGAGGATCAAGAAAAATGGACTGACGAGGACTTCGAGAAATTTCAGCAAAACTGCAAGGCAACTAATCTCATGTACTGCGCTCTCGGTCCAGAAGAATATCACAAAGTTGCCGGTTGCAAGACTGCTAAGGAAATTTGGGATAAACTTCAGGTTACGTATGAAGGTACATCTCAAGTCAAAACTTCTCGAATTAATTCCTCAAAACAGCAATTCGAGTTGTTCAAAATGGAAGAAGGAGAAACAATCTGGCAAATGTACGAGCGTTTCACAAACATTGTGAACAGTTTGGAGAATCTTGGAAAATCGTACGGAAGTGGAGATCTTGTTAGAAAGATTCTATGGAGTCTCCCAGAGCAATGGACTCCTAAGGTAACCGCAATAGAGGAAGCTAAAGATCTAGAGAAGTTAGCTATAGATGAACTCATCGGGTCATTAGCAACTCATGAAGACAAGCTCAACAAGGGAAATCATGATAAAGGGAAAAAGGGGATAGCCTTCAAGGCTACCACATACAATGAAGACACAGAAGATTTCGATGATATGGAGGATGAAGAATTGGCTCTACTAAGCAAACAAATTAGAAGACTACTTCGAGTAAGAAGAGAAAAACGAAGAGGAAACTTCATCAACAAGAATAGAGAAGTTGAGAAAGAAGGTGGTACATCAAAATACCCTCAATCAAGAACATTCCACAAAAGCAGGATTGAACAACCTCAGCCGGGAAAGGGTGAAATCACTACCGGATGCTTTAGATGTGGGAAAACTGGGCATATCAAGGCTGAATGTCCTCTAGCAAGAAAAGAACGAGCCATGGCTGCAACATGGAGCTGCAGCGAAGAAGAAGATGAGGATGGAGAGGAAACAAGAGAAGAAAGCTACATGGCTATTGATGTTGAAAAGCCATCAGAAGGACATAACTCAAACGAGGTAAAACCTTCCAACCATACTCATTTCAGTGACAGTGATTACTATAGTGATGATGATCTATTAGTATCCACTATTAAGGAAATTCAGTTAGAGTTTGGAAATGTCAAAGTAAAATACTCTAAACTGAAATCTAATCATGCCAAAATAAACATTGAATATGATAAATTAAAGAAGGAGGCAATCAGATAAAAGAAGAGTTAGATGAAACTGCTAAGAAAGTTGAAGTTTTAGAAAATGAGAAAACGAGTCTCACAGCAAAACTTCAAGTATCATTAGAAGGGAGTAAGATTGAATCTCTGAAAAAAGAAGGTAAATCTTACCTAAATCATTCCACTAAGGGATGTTGTGAAAAATTAGGATCAAATTCATGTAGTAAAGGTAAGTCGAAGATTTTTGGAGAATCAATTAAGCATGAGAGGAATGGAACATTAACTCCAAGATATAGAAACATAGAATGTTTTTATTGTCATAAAGTTGGGCACATTAGGCGAGTATGCAGAAAGAGAATACAAAATGAAAAATATAGAACTTGTTTTACTTGTCATCAAGTCGGTCACATTAGTAGATTTTGTTCTCTTAAAGATCACAAACAAACTGTATCCAAGAAAGTCTGGATACAAAAACCCAAAACTGCATGACTGCTAATGGTGCAGGGTTGCTTCCAAGTGAGCATGGAGGCAACTGAATGGATATTAGACAGTGGATGCTCACACCACATGACAGAAAATCGAAACCTGTTCACCACTGTCAAAGAAGGTAAAGGTGGTAAGGTATTTTTTGGTGACAATAATTCTGCCGACATAATAGCAAGAGGAATAGTTGGCTCAGATCCATGCATCGAAAATGTGATGTTAGTAAAAGGTCTTAAGCATAATCTGTTTTCTATTAGTCAAATGTGTGGCAAAGATAAGAGGATAATTTTTGAACATGATTGTTGCTACATCGAGTCATTGGTGGATAAGAAAGTGCTTTTCACCGGTAGACGTAAAAATAAGTTATATGTCATAGATCTAGATGATAAAGAAAGTTTTGAGGTAACGTGTCTGATGTCATTAGAGAAGAATGATCAAATAGATTGGCATAGGAAGCTTGGACATGTGAGTATAGGGATTCTGTCTAAACTTGGTGATCTTGAGCTAGTTAAAGGTCTGCCTAAGTTAAAAGGCAAAAAGGAATTCTTTTGTGATGCTTGTGCTAAAGGGAAGCATACAAGGTCTAGCTTCAAGAGTAAGTCGGTAATATCTACATCGAGACCACTGGTACTACTTCATCTTGATCTCTTCGGACCAACCAATGTGGTAAGCTATGGAGGTAAGTCCTATGCTTTTGTAATTGTAGATGACTATTCTCGTTTCACTTGGGTATTGTTCCTAGCTAGCAAAAGTGAAGCTTTTCAAAATTTTGAGTCTTTAACTAGGAAATTGGAAAATGAAAAGCAATCTAAGGTTGCTAGCATTAGAAGTGATCATGGTGGAGAATTTATCTCAGAAGAGTTTGAACTCTTCTGTAATAAGCAAGAAATAAGTCACAATTTTTCTGCTCCTCGAACTCCGCAACAAAATGGAGTGGTGGAAAGGAAAAATCGGACTTTGATTGACATAGCTCGAACAATGTTACATGACTATGGTGTGCCTAAGTACTTCTGGACTGAAGCCATAAATACTGCATGATATATTACTAATCGAGCTTTGATCAGATCTGGAATTAAGAAGACCCCTTATGAGATTTGGAGAGGAAGAAAACCCAATCTGAGTTACTTCCATCCCTTTGGTTGCAAGTGCTTTGCATTGAACACCAAAGATCACCTTGGGAAGTTTGATGCTAAGTCCGATGAATGTGTGTTTTTAGGCTACTCCATGACTAGCAGAGCTTATAGAATATTCAACAAAAGGACTCTCAAAGTGGAAGAGTCCATAAATGTTATATTTGATGAATATGCTAATGAGGTTTTAGATGAGATAGATGAAGATGATTTTGGACTTGGTGGGAGCTATGATCTACCAAGGACATCAAACACGGAGAAATCTGAACCCAGAACGATCATTTCTGAAGATCAAGATAAAACTGTAAGTACTACAAACTCTCCAATCGAGCAAGACCATGAAGTAAGACAACCCCCTCCTCATATTGCCAAACGTCATCCATCTTCACTTATGATAGGAGGGCTAAATGAAGGTATGGTTACTCGCTCTAGAAATTCAATTGTGCATACTGCTTTTGTGTCATTGATTGAACCTAAAAACGTGCAAGAAGCCTTGAATGATGAAAATTGGAATGCTGCTATGAATGATGAAATGAGTCAGTTTGAACGAGCTAATGTGTGGGAGTTAGTACCTAGACCCCCTAATAGAGTTAGTATCGGGACTAAATGGATCTACAAGATCAAGTCAAATGAAAATGGGGTAGCTACTAGAAATAGGGCTAGGTTAGTAGCTAAAGGGTATAATCAAGAAGAGGGAATTGATTTCGATGAAACCTTTGCTCCGGTAGCTAGATTAGAGGCTATTAGAATGTTATGTGCGTTTGCTAGCTCTAAGGGTTTCAAACTCTTTCAAATGGACGTCAAGAGTGCCTTTTTAAATGGAGATTTAAAAGAGGAAGTGTATGTTGAACAACCACCCGGTTTTGAAGACTTTAGATACCCAAACCATGTCTATAAATTAAAGAAGGCACTATATGGTCTTAAACAAGCTCCTCGAGCTTGGTATGAAAAACTTAGTTCTTTTCTCTTAGGAGAAGGTTTTAAAAGAGGCTCAGTGGATAAAACTCTCTTTATAAAAAATAAAGGACAACATATGCTACTAGTTCAAATATATGTTGATGACATTATATTTGGATCTTCTAGCAAAGAGTTGTGCGAGTATTTTGAAAGTATCATGAAGAAAACTTTTGAAATGAGTGCCATGGGAGAATTGACATATTTTTTAGGTTTGCAAATTAAACAAACAACTCGAGGTATTTTCATTAGTCAAACCAAGTACATTCAAAATATGTTAAAATGTTTTGAATTTGGGAATTTAAAAACTGCAAATACACCTATGGCCTCTACAATTAAACTATACAAGGATGAGTCGGGCAAGTCAATTGACGAGAAGTTCTATAGAGGAATGATTGGGTCGCTAATGTATCTCACTGCTAGTAGACCCGATATTCAATTCAGTATGTGTCTATGTGCTAGATTCCAAAGTGCCCCTAAGGAAAGTCATCTGACTGCAGTCAAGAGAATCTTTCGTTACTTGGCCGGTACAATGGATCTAGGTCTATGGTATGATAGTGAGTCAAGCCTTGATCTAATTGGTTATAGTGACTCAGACTATGCTGGGTGCATAGTTGATCGTAAGAGTACTTTCGGGACATGTCAATTTCTCGGAAACTCTCTTGTGTCTTGGTTTAGCAAAAAACAAAGCTCTGTTGCTCTATCCACCGCCGAGGCTGAATACGTGGCCGCTGGCCTGTGCTGTACTCAACTCCTTTGGATGAAGCATCAACTTTGTGACTACGGGTTAGAAATAAAGTCCATGCCCGTATTGTGTGACAATACGAGTGCCATAAACATGGCAAAAAATCCCGTACAGCATTCTCGAACCAAGCACATAGAAATTAGGTATCATTCATTCGAGAATTGGTTGAAGAAGGTCAAATTCAACTTGAGTTTGTGCCTACGACGACCCAATGGGCGGATATTTTTACTAAACCTCTAAGTATTGATCAATTCCTAATCATTCGTAGAGAACTTGGGCTTATTCCTTCTAGTGAGATTAAAGATCTAAGGTGAAATTAACATGAAATATTAAAATTAACTTAACATAAGAAGCCTGCTAAATCTCTCGGCCCTAATCTATTCCTTGTGGCCTGGTAATTTAAGCCACTCACAGACTTTGTGGGCCGAAACCAGCGCCCTTCCCTGTCCTTCTCCCAGACTTGCTTGGGATTTCCACTGTCGAGCCCATTTCTAACTTTCTAATTCTCGGGTTGGAGCCACTCTCTAGGTGTGTGGGCCTAAGCCCAACCTCAACCTCCAGCAAACTCTCTAAACTTGGACTTCTACTTTCTAGTGAGCTTAAAGATTTAGGTTATAATTAGCTTGTGCTGTTGAGGCTCAAATTAATTTTCCTAAGTTTAGAGCTGCCCATCAGGCTTTGTGAGCCGATTCCCTTGAGTTAATTTCGTTCGTGTGATTCAAGGAAGGTAAAGCTTGCCTTTCCTTCTTCCTCTGGTGTCGAGTTGCATCCTAAAATCCCTAACAACTCAAGCTCTATCAATTCTTCGCAAAGATTCCCTTTCAAATCTTCCCCAAAGGAAGCTCGAATCTCATGACGGGGGGATGCGATGGGTTGAAAGCTCGTCAATGTCCCAGGGGGAGACAAAGCTGCTGAAATAGCATTCATATCTTCTCCAGAGTATTCTTACTAGGAGTATCAGCTATTAGGCTTAGGGGGAGATCCATAACTACTCTTTGAGCAGTCTAAGAGTCCTTGTTTATTTTGGGAGTGTCAGTCTAGTTGTGTGTACTTCATCCAAGTATCAAATGTTCTTTCATTTTCGTTGCCTTTGAAGAAAATGATTCCTAGCTGTTTTTGGTTTATGTGTATTCTTTTAAGCATATTATTAGGACAGGCTGCACCAAATTGTTTGTTGAAGTGTGCAGTATACAGCAGCTATATATATTGGGCCATTGACAAGCTTAGGGGGAGTATGTTGAGTCAAGCATATCAATGGCTGCAATCAAAGAAGGAAAATGCTACAATCTTGTAAGTAAAGGAAAGAAAATCAAAGACAGCATAAAGGAGGAGAGATTCTGCAATCAGCAAGAACAATAAAGGAAAGAACTTCCCAATGGCTAGCTACAGGTCAAAGATGCTGATTTGCCACCTAGCAAATCAACACAAAGAAGGAAGGTTCTAACGGCTGAAAAATTAGAGAAGAAATCAGATCATGAAGATTGGATACAACAGTGCACAATGAGGCTCAAATGACCAGCTCACTACAAATCAAATTAGAGGATTAGGTTCTCAATCAAATAATCACAAATAGGGAAGGAATTTGAATGACTAACGGTCATATTCCTGCCTATAAAAGGCGACCTGAAGAACTAGCAATGGGAACCTTTTCCAAGAGATCAACAAAGCTAGCTAGGACAAAAGGGGATTTTGTGAGAGTAGCAAGGTTGATAGAAAAGGGGTTTCTCAAAGGGTTCGGGGAGAATTGCTTTGAGGGTTAGTGTTGGGGAAACACTGTTACGAGTTGCTGGGGAAGCAATTCGGGGTTTGAGAAGAGAGAGTTTGATCAATCGGGTTGAGATGGATCAAAGTGTTCTTGGGTAGATAGAGTTACATCGAACTTCATCGCTATATCTTTAGTGAATCGTCGGAGATCACACAACAGTGATTCTCCGACCGTGGAGTAGTCAGTATTGGGATCCTTATTCTCCCAATACTGGAAACCACGTAAAAATCGTGAGTTGTGTTCTAATTCTGCTTTTCAGTTTCAGTTTTATATGTGCCTCTGTGTGTGTTCTGTTTCGAGTCTGAGTGTGCAGGGAAATTCGATCACGAGTAGCTGAGGAAGACGAAGTGCCTGAATTGGGTTGGAGAACCTGTTGCGACTTGGTTTGATTTAATCTTCATTATAATATTCTGGGTTTATACTGCTGTGTTCCTTGCGTTCTTCACCTGTTCTTTACTCCGAAAGTATCTGGTCTCTGTTTGATCGAGTACACACGCGGGGGAAAGGTGGAGTGTGTTTAAGTTGGAACTCCACCGTTTTGTTCCTCTCATAAAAAGCTGGGTCGGGTATTGCTTTCAGTAGAATTGGGCTTTAGGGTAATACTTGGTTTCAACTTAAAACATTAATTTGAGTATTTGGGCTTATAAGCCCATTCGGCCTGGACGGTAGATTCAGTGGACTGGTTTCCAATTAATTGTCTAAGTGAGGTTTACACTTTAAGTAATTTGCTTAGCCGAGTATTTTATTGAGTTTTGAGTAGAGGTTAGTCAATATACATAATTAGATCAAGGTTTATGAGAAAAGAAGCACAAGGTACTTAGGTGCTAGATTAAACATTAATCCTGTCTCTTATCTTCACTTGTGTCAATCATTATCATTGAACTTACATTGTGGGCTAGTTATTGAAAGACAGGTATAAAAGTCTCGCGCTCGATGCAACCAACAGTCTTTTAGTCGAATTAGGTTTATCATTAGGGTTTCCCAGTAGTTCTTTATATATATGTACTTTGGGTCTTTCGTCATATAAAGCAGAAGTTAATAAAGAATTATCTCCCTAAATTCCTATCTCAATCCTCTCAATTCTCGATCTCAATCCCTCCAAAGGCCTCGGCCAATTCCCTACCTTTCTCTTCTTTCCCAAATCTCAATCCCTAATTCTGTTCGTATAAACCCTAATCCCCAAATATCAAACCCGTTAGAATTGAGTTCGTCACAACTCTCAACCGGGGACGAGTTCTACAACCGGTTCAACGATGAGATCTTCAAAGCTCTCGGACCTGTCGTGGGCAGAGCTGCGCGAGCAGGCTCGGTGCATCAGCCGTCGTTGTAGCTCCGAGGAGCTGCCGACCGCGCAAGTAGAAACGGTCACCAGAGCTGGCGATAGCGAGCGCCCACCACCGTTGATCGAGGCCGACCCGTGTGCTGACGAGCGCCGACCCGAGCCGCGCACCGTGACAGTTGACGCCGGCGAGGAGCATGCACCCAGCGAACCAGCGTCGACCCTCTCGCTGCACTCGATGGCTGGATTGTCCTCCCCGGGTACTCTCCACTTCAAGGCTCAAGTCGAAGAGCAGCTGGCCATTGAGGAGACACCAGCCGCAACAACCATAACTGTCACCATGACAGAACCGCAGCATCCAATACGGGGTGACTAGAAAGCACCATCAACCGCTGTCATTATCCCAATGACGAACACAGCTATCGCAGTACGAGAAGTTGTCTCATAGCCAATCCTGCCGTGTCCAGCAGCAACCGCCGCCACCAATGAAGCTCAAAAAATTGCCCCTGAAGAAAAATTCCAAGCTGAACATCCGGAGAAAAGATCGTCACCGAGACGCAGTACAAACTAGTGGTACAGGAAGAAAGAGAAGTTGACGAAGGTGGAGGAGGCGGTGATGGGCTGCTTGGGTGTGTCTCTGGAGCAGCCAACAGCGCAGGAGGCACGGTGTTCGTCGGCGGCTCCAATCGAGGTGCTGACGAGAGGGGAGAAGAAGCCATCGCTGGACCTCCGAATCGCGCGAGGAACGCGGAGATTAGCTACAGTTTCTGTTGCGGTTCCAGGCGAAGGAGGAACAAGATCGAGGGCGGAGCTGCTGGAGGACTCTTCGCCGTAGATGGAGACACCAATGGCGGCTGACAAAAAGGCGGAGACCCGCCTCAAATACGAACCCGAGCTGGCGTGGGTCAACCGAATTTCTTCGTTGATAGCGCACGACGGGCAGAAGGCGCGGCGATCGGCGTTTCTACCACTAGCGACATCGGGTGGAAGAAATAAAGGAGTGACGTCGAGATTGGCGACCACTCTAGCCACGGAGGCGTCGGACGAGACCCGGGTCCGGGGCATCGCGGATTCCTGGTCGCCGTTAGCCACCGGTGGGATCGCTCGGCGTCGAGGAAGAAGCGGACAAAGGTGGAGATTGGCGGCGAAGGTTTCTTCCTTTTCGCGAACGTGAGGTTGTCAACCCTCACAGCTTGCGTGGGCCGTGTTGCTGACTTTGAAGTGGAGAAGAAGAGGGTCACCTGGTTTGATTTAGGTTGTTGGGATGGGTCGATGTGGGGCAAGCAACATCAAATGAACGGGCCGGAGTTAGTAGACTTTTAGTCGAATTAGGTTTATCATAAGGGTTTCCCAGTAGTTCTTTATACATATGTACTTTGGGTCTTTCGTCATATGGAGCAGAAGTTAATAAATAATTATCTCCCTAAATTCCTATCCCAATCCTCTCAATTCTCGATCTCAGTCCCTCTAAAGGCCTCGGCCGATTCCCTACCTTTCTCTTCTTTCCCAAATCTCAATCCCTAATTCTGTTCGTATAAACCCTAATCCCCAAATATCAAACCCATTAGAAACTTTCACTACAACAAATTCGCCATATTATGACGAGGCAATTTCGTCATATTAGATACTCATTTTGTCATATTAGGTATAATATAACAAACGGTGTTGTCACAAAAGTTTGCCATTTTATCGCCGTCAAGATAGGTCAAATGTGACAAAAATTTTAAATAAGGTTGTCACATTTGCTTTCAGTATAGCTGAGGTTTTGGATAGTCTATTGTGACAAACAAAGATATTATGACGACATATTTTTTCATTACGATTGACATAATCGGTTGTCATAAAAGGTAACTAGGTTCAGCGACAGAGACTTTTTTGGAGTAATTTATATTTTTTTAAGTTCAATTTATTTTTTCGGATTCAGTTTAGTATATTTCACAATTTAATTTTCTGGAAGACTTTTTAGCTATTCACAATTTATTTTTTGGTCCAGAGTCCAGATCTAAACGTCATCTCTTCAAAATCAAGATTTTGCATTCGGTGAAGATTTACTAAACTACCAATCCCAAGTTTTGTATCCACATCGAAACTCCAGATTGGGCGTTTAAAAATCTAAATCCTAATCATCAGTTTAGAGAATAGTACCCTAGGCTTCTTCAATCCAAAACCTGAAAAAAAAAACCCAGTCAGAATAACTAAACAAAATAGAAAAGAATAAGAAAATCTTAAATCAATCCCACCACTTTCCCCTTGTGGCCAAACAGATTGCTGTCGGTGAAGCCTCCTTCCTTCTGACACTTCGTCTCCCATCTGAATCAAAACCCAATATCAAAATAAGAAGAAAAAAGTAAGAATCAAACAAGATTAACCCAGAAAAGAATCAAAACCCAATATCTCCCGTAGCTATCAACAGCACCGTCTGTCGTCGCCGCATCGTGAGATTTGTAGATCGCTACAAGGAGTTTCGTCATAGCCGCGCCACCACTGTTCTTGAGGAGATCTCGTCTTGCCGTCGCTGTTTTGGAGGAGATCTCTACAAGCGGCTAGGGTTTTCAAGCCACAACCCCGATTTATATACAGCATATTCTTATCTACTGTTTGTTCCATAATTACAGAAGATGCCACCGTCTCTTAATATATTAAAATACCTCATCTGTGTCCGTTATGAAAAAAGAAATGGTTGGAGGGAATTGAAACAACGACAACCTCATTAGAAACAAAAAAAATTACCAATTAAACCATTGTGCTACCTCTTCCATTTAGTTTACTAATGTTTTCTGCCAATTTAGTAATGAGTACTCTTAATACAAAATTTAAAAAATCCTTAGGTTAGATTAATTTGGTTCAATTGCAGGGGGAAATGTGGGCGGGTTTGAGGAAAATTTTTGGGTGCAAAATGACTGTAATTTGGGGGACGTCAAATTTTGGGGGACTGAATAAAGAAGCCTGAAGGCGACGAGTCTTCTCCTTCCCAAAATAAAAAGAAGAGAAGAGGAGGAAAATGAGTGGGGTCCTAGGGTAAATGAAAATTTGGTAAAGGGAGAGAGAATTTCAAGTTTTGGGCGGCTGAAAATTGGGAGTAGAGGTGGCAAATGGATTGATCCATGGATTGGATTGGTGGATCCATTGATCAAATGGATTGGTGGATTATCCATGAATCCAAATTGACATCCTCAACCAAGGACCAATATGTAAAATGTGAAAAGTTTAGGTACTAAAATATCATAATGAAAAATTTTAGGTCCCAAAACGTAATTTTCCAATGATATTTTTCCTATAAAAAATTAATTTTGAGTACCAAAATGTAAAATATAAAAAGTATAGGTACCAAACCGTAATTTGCCATTTGGATCCATGGATCAATCCATGAATCCACCAATCCAATTGGATTTGGATCAAATGGATTGGATTTAAATGAATTGGATTAGGTGTATATTTTAAATGGGTTGGTGGATTGGATTGAGAATTGCCACCTCTAATTTGGAGGGATTGAAAAGTGGATAGTTAAAATTTGGGCGGGACTGAAATTTGAGCAGGGTAAATAATGTGTCGGCCGAGCCGATTGGCTTCAGCCTAACACGAGGTTTCATAACACAAGCAAATATGACAAAAATGTCTTTTGTCAAAATCGAAACCACTATATTATGACGAACATGCCTTTTATCAAAGCCGAAACCACTATATTATGACGAACATGCCCTTTTATCAGCTCGCCGTGGGAATATTGCTATCTATTGTGACAAAAATACTTTGTCATTTAAACAATCTGGGAAGACATAATATGACAAAAGCTACTATGACGATATAAATTGTCACTTTTGTGTCTCTTACATCCTGATATGGGATGTCTATTTTGACAAACTTAATTGTGAAATGAAATATTTGTCAAATTACTCACTTTAAATGATGAACTATTCTGACAACATGAAATTTGTCACTGTTGAGTCTCTTACATCCCGATATGGGACTCCTATTTTGACAATATTAATTGCGACACGAAATATTTGTCACATTACTCACTTTAAATGACGACTTATTCTGACAAAGTTTTTGTTGTCACATTAAGCATACCAAATAAGACATATTATTTTTGTCATATCACCGTACCTATTGTGACAAACAAAATATGACAATTTTTTTTTGTCCAAATAGGCCGAATTTGTTAGTGTTTGTTTCTAACACGACCCGTAACCCGACCCGAAACCGAATGGGTTGGGTCAATATTTAACCCAAAATAAGCTAACCCAACATGACCTGACCCGTAACCTAAAAATTCAACCTGAAATTACCCTACCCGACCCGATTGCCATGTCTAAAAAAACATCCTCCTTCCTCGACTCCTTCATCTCCTCACCTTATGCTTCTCTCTCTCATCCTCCATCTTCACCCTCACCAACTCCGGCGACTCAAGCTCCCCCTGCTGACGCTACTTCGACGATTTTGATTTCAATTCGTTTCGCTCGATTCCCGCTTCTTCCTCGAGCCACAACCAAACAAAAACAACAAATTAAACAAAATCTCCCCTTTCTTCATATACGTTTTCGCGGTGAATGCGATCATGGCGGTGTACTCTCTCCTGGAAGTGGCGGCTTTGGCGTGGGAAATTCCCAAGAGCGCGACGATTTTTCCACAGGTGCTCCAAGTGTGGTTCGATTTTGGGCACGACCAGATTTTCGCATACCTCCTGCTGTCGACTAGCTTGTCGGTGACGGCGCTTGCCCAGACGCTCAGTGAAGGAGGAGGAGGAGACACCTGTCGATATTATGGCGCTCAAGGGAGTCGGAGCCGCCAGAGTTGGTGAGAGTGAAGATGGAGGATGAGAGGGAGAAGCAGAAGGTGAGGAGGCGGGGGAGTCGGGGAAGGAGGATGTTTTTTTTTGTTTCTTTAATTAATTTTTTTTTGTTTATTATTTTTATTATTAAAAAGTAAAAAAAATCTAGAAATTAAAAAAAAATTATTCTCTGATAGGTGACGTTGCAAGTGAGGTGGACCTTGACTAACGGTCAAACCAGCATCCGGGCCAAATAAGAAAGTATGCTACATAGTCTAGGCCATAATAGAAATTTTTGATACCACGGGCCAAAGTCAAAAGTTTGTCTATATTTCGGGCCAAACAATGGTATTAACCCTTAGGGTGTGCCTATGGTGACATGCATGTCACGTAACATGGACATTTCGGTCGCCCTAATCCTAACAGAGGTCAACCGAATTGACTAATTTGGGCACCCTGACTAATCGCGGTCGACCTCCACTGTATCACGAATGGACTTCTGATAGTCATTGACTTGTTTTTGACACACAACCAGCTGCTCTTATGTGGCTTTTAACACTTTTATGATTTCATCCAAATCGTGATGCAGTCTCTCATCATGCCCCATCGTCTAAAAAATTTAAAGAAAAATTCAAATCATAATTCAATTTCTATTTTCTACAATTGACAAAAAACATAGATGTGGTAAACCTGGCATATTATTAGGTCAACCTTGAAGACAATTTGTCATTACCAGAACCTTTCAGGTCGACCTTTGCTCTTCATAGGTCGACCTATCCAACAGGAAAATACCAATTTACCAACAAAATCAAGTGTAATATTACCACGAACAACGGATAGGTCGACCAGACAGCTTGAGCGGCCGACCTCTGAAGCACAACATAGTCTTACAAACCAAGCCAAAGTCAACATTCAGGATGAACAACCAAAACAAACAGGAACGGTCGACCTTGAGCAACATTAGATCGATCTATTGGGTTGATCTTCCTTACCTCACAAGTACAGAAGTCCGAGTGTTGTGCCCTAAATTCAATTTCGAACAACTGTCAAGCAGAGGTCGACCTGATTGAAATAAGGGTCGACCGAATGTTATTCTGCACGCAACAATAAAACAAATTAGACGGTGGAAATTACGCATTAGACAAGATGACGGCGAATGCTACATTAAGTCGACCTCACCTTCGACGAGTTCGACCACTTTCAACATGTAGAACAGCAACCGCGAACGATCTTCTTCACAAAGGATCTAACCGTAAAAAAAAAACCTAATTCAATACGGATATTTATATTTATAGATATTTAGGACGTGAAGGGGTCGAATTAAGTGGTAGATAAGTTAGGGTTACCTTTCTAGTGTTGGAATCCTTATCCAATACGGATACGGTGTGCACGAGGTCTACCTAGTAGTTATGCGGTCGACCTATTAAGTGCAAAATGGTCGGCCTATGAGGTATTTGGGTCGACCTTCCATTCTGTTCGCTTCCCAAAGAGGTCCACCATTTGCTATAGACGGTCAATGGTGTCGTTGAACCTCACAAAACTGAAACAGCATGTTCGGTCGACCTAATCCTATATTAGTTCGACCGAAAAGTCTATGTTACGGTGATATGCATGTCACCGTAGTAAAGTCCTAACTCTTAATTTAACTATTCAATAAAGTTATCAATTAAATATAAATAAAGTAAAGCAATGTATTTGGTAATTTGATACTTTTAAAAGAAGAGGTAAATTTTGGTGCATTCAAATTTTTGGGAAGAGAAAGAAGAGGGAAATTTTGTTATTTTTTTATTTAGAAAAGAAACATGGAGAATTTTCGTGGTTTTGATTTATGGGAAGAGAAAAAAGTGGGAAAGTTTGGTTATTTGAATTATGAAAGAGAAATAAGGAGGAAAATTTTGAGTTTTCAACTTTTTGTGAAAGGAAGGAGTGAAGAGAAAATTTTGATTCTTCAATTTTATGGAAGAGGAAGAGGAGGGAAATTTTGTTATTTCCATTTTATGGGAAGAGAAATATGAGGTTAATTGAGTGTTTCTAATTTATGGAAGGACAATGAAGAAGGGAAATGGATGGTTTTGACGGTTCTAAGTTTTTTATTAACATATGTTCACTTTAAGTCTTTAACGCCAGGAGATCCCTTTTTTAATTTATGTTTATGGTACATGGTTAGGGTACAAGGTATATGGTGTAGAGTATATGATATATAGTTAAGGTATAACAAATATCACTTTTTTATCTATGTTTTGAAAATCAAAGTATAAATTTCACTTTAAATTAACTATACTAACAAAATCACAACTCATAAGGAGGGTATAGGGTATGTGGTTAGTGTCTAATGTATTGTTGGTTTAGGGTATACGATCAACAACATATACTAACCTAATATTGTTGATTCAGGGTAATGCTAAGTGTATATGATATGTGTTATCGAGTAAGTTATGATTGAACTCATAACAATTTTACTAAATTTGATAGTTAATCTTTAATGGTTCAATTTTTAGGGTAATTTGATACAATTTTATAAATAATTCATTTGGCAACAGTTTACTAAAGTTATTTGGGAAATGAGTTTTTTTCGAAATAACTCCTTTTACCACTCTGATTTTGCCAAATACCAGATTTGCATGGTTATACTTAGGGTTGATAATCGGTTCGGTTTGGTTATGACCAGAACCGTTTCGTCGGTTCTCAGTTAACCGTTTGGTAATTCTTCCTTACCATTAACCGCACCGTTTATATTATTCGGTTAACCAGAACCGTTTAGTCAGTTCTCCGTTATTTTGTTGGTTAACCCGCTGCTGCAAAGATCAAGGCAGCAAGATCTAAAATGGATTTAGGAAATTGAGTTTAATGTAATGATGTTCGAGGTTTAGAGCTTATTGGAAGTAGATTAATTATGTAAACTCAATTGAAATGCAAACTGACCAAGTTTTATTGAAAACAATGAAACCAATATATACATCATTCACCTCTCTGATCTAACCTTACAATCAGGCCCTCTAACCCACTACCCTTATTTCTAGCTACCCGCTAACAGACCCTCTAACAACTTCCTACTATTCCTCTCATTTCTTACTAACTAATGAACACTCAAAAGGACACTAATTCACTTAAACTAACATGTGGGCAATCATGTGGCTTAACTATCTAACAAAGACCTCTAACAAATCCTCCCCTAAACTGAAACGTTTCAAGTTTTAGTTTATTTACAAATAGCATCATCTCATTTTGCATCATCTCATTTTTCATCAGCCGCAACAGCAACAGCAACAACTACAACTTCAGAATTTTGCAGTGGTACCTAAAATTTGCAGCAGTTATTAACAGTTTAATCTTTTATAGAGAACCCTCTTTGCAAAAACTCAGCTCGACATGTATCCTTTCAAGCAACCAACTAGTTCCATTGATTTTAATATGATCTGCATTTTGTTCTTCACAACTCCTAATACAAGTCAGATTACTCAACAAAGAAAATATGAAATCAATGCTCTCATGACGCAGTCAGAAATCGATTAGACACGCTAGCGTCAAATCCACAAGAATAATAACAAGCCTGCCAGCTGCAAGCTGCACGAATAACACCTCTGGAATCCACAAGAGAACACAAACCCTTAGGTTTAATTGATTAAAGCCAAAAGAATGAGTCTTTAACGTAACCAAGGGTGTTTAAATACTTGAGCTAACCGAGTCCTTATAGGACAATCCAAATTTAAAAGGAGCAAAATAAAACAAATAATAATGTCCACGTAATGCATGCTTCCAGCTAGCCGTCATTAACGGCAAGGACCCCTTTCTCGAACAATGCTGCTTCCTCCAACTAGGCTTCAAGATGCCCTGCATAAGTCTCTCCCACCTGTAAAGAACTCGACCCCGAATTCGTAGCGGTTGGATAAAGCGATCCATCCGCATGGTATGCATGGATGTCCGCCACGTTAAAGGTGGAGGATATATTCATATCAACCGGCAAGTCAATAACATAAACATTGTCGTTAATCTTCTTCAACACCTTAAACGACCCATACTTAGGAGGCTGAAATTTAGATCAAGTTCCAACGGGAAACTTTGCCTTCCGTAAGACGACCATCACCTCATCTGCTTCCGCGAAAACCTTAGCACGATGGTGGGCGTCTGCGACAGCCTTATTCTTTGCGTCGGTGGCAATAAGTTTAGCACGAACCACTTCCTTGACAGCTTGCATATCATTGGCCATGTCAGTAGCGGCTCTACTCACACCAGAAGCCTTCGGAAGCTCCACCAAAGCAACCACATGCCGAGGTGGGGATGTATAAACAAGAGAAAAGGGAGACCAACCAGTAGAGGAATGTATTGCGCTATTGTATGTGAATTCAACCTGTGGTAAGAAGAGATCCCATTGGCATGGCTTATCCCCGCCAACGCTCCGAATCATGTTGCCCAATGTCCTGTTTGTGTCCTTTGTCTGTCCATCCGTTTGGGGGTGGGCCGTAGAGCTCCTGTTCAACGCAGTACCAAACAAACGCCATAGAGTAAGCTAGAAATGACCAAGGAACTTAGTGTCACGATCAGAAGTGATGGATTTAGGAACCCCATGTAAGCGAACAACCTCCTTAAAGAATAATTTGGCGATGTTGGAGGCATCAACGATCTTTTTGCAGGCAATGAAGTGGGACATTTTGGAGAATCGGTCAACCACCAAAAAACTGAATCCACATCGCTGAGTGCGAGGTAACCCTAAGACAAAATCCATCGAAAAGTCGAGCCAAATATCAGCAGGGACGGGAAGAGGCGTATAATGACCAGTGTTCTGAGATTGACCTTTGGATACTTGACACACATAGCAACGACGTACTATTGCACCTGCGTCACGACGAAGATGGGGCCAATAAAAATATTCTTCCAAGCTGGCCATCGTCTTATCACGTTTCAAATGCCCGGTGAGACCGCCGACATGTAGCTCCCGAATAAGCTGCTCATGCAACGAGGTGACAGGGATGCAAAGTCTATCCCCTTTGAACAAATACCCATCACGTACATGAAAGTCACCACTAGAATGAGTGTGCATGCATTTAGACCACAAGCTCTCAAATTCTGGGTTAGCAGCATATAAATCTTTCATGACCTCAAAACCCAAAATTTCTTGAGCTAACGTCACCAATAAGGACGCCCTCCTGCTCAACGTATCCGCAACCTTGTTTTGGACTCCCGATTTATGTTGGATGATAAAAGGAAATTTTTTTAAATAACTCACCCATCGCGCATGCATTTTGCTAATGACCTTTTGGCTATGCAGAAATTTCAACGCAAGATGATCTGTAAGAGGATGAATTCCCGTTGAACAAGATTTAGCTCCCATTGCCGTAGAGAACGAAACACGGCATAGAACTCCTTATCATAAGTACTCCACTTTTGTCGAGCTTCACTGAGCTTCTCACTAAAGTAGGCCACGGGTCGCTTCTCCTGGGAAAGAACGGCGTCGACACCAACCCCACTGGCATCACACTCCACGTGGAATATTTTCTCGAAGTCAAGTAAGGCGAGTACAGGGGTGGTACACAGCTTCTCCTTGATTAGCGAAAAACTGTGCTCCTGTGCGGCGCCCCACTGGAACTTTCCTTTCTTCAAACACTCAGTAATAGGAGCAGTGATTGTGCTGAAGTCGCGCACAAATCGTCGATAGAAAGTAGCCAGGTTATGAAAGCTTCGAACGTCCGACACTGTTGTAGGTGTTGATCAGTCACGAATGGCACATACCTTTTCTTCATCGACTTGAATCCCATCTTCCCCAATGACGAAACCCAAAAGTAAGAGCTTGTTAATATAGAAAATACACTTCTTTAAGTTGACAAACAACTTATTCTCCTGCAACACGCTTAGCACTTTCCTCAAGTGCTCCAAACGGTATTCTAGTGTTTTGTTGTAAATTAAGATCTCGTCAAAGAAAACGACCACAAAAGAACCGATGAAAGGACGAAGAACCTGATTCATCAGTCTCATGAAAGTGCTGGGCACATTCGATAAACCGAAAGGCATGACCAGCCACTCGTAAAGGCCATCCTTGCTTTTGAATGCAGTCTTCCACTCGTCTCCAGGCCGTATTCTGATTTGATGATACCCGCTGCGAAGATCAATTTTCGAAAACACCTTCAACCCGGAAAATTTATCAAGCATGTCTTCCAGACGGGGAATGGGGAACTTGTATTTTATTGTGATCGTGTTGATGGCGCGGCCGTCTACACACATGCGCCACTGATTACCCTTCTTAGGCACCAAAAGTAATGGAACCGCGCATGGGCTCATACTTTCGCGAATAAATCTTAGGAGGTCCTCGATTTGCTCTCTTTATATTTAATTCTCTTTTGGGCTCATGCGGTAGTGGGGAAGGTTAGGCAAGCTGGAACCCGGGATGAGGTCAATGTGATGTTGTATATCGCGCATTGGCAGCAACGGGTTGGGAAGGTCATCAGATGTTATATCTTCGAAGTCTCGTAGAATCTCCTCTACCTCGGGTGGAAGAGATGGCGCATCTGGCACGACGCTTAAGAGGCCTTGATCACTACGGGGTAGATCCACCCAACACCCTTGCAAGCTTCCCGTAATTCCTGTTCGTCTAGCGCCATAGTGAGGAAGTTGGACTTCGACTTTTCTGGTTTCTTGTCGAACCCGGAAACAGGGGCCATGGCGATTTTGTGTGTTCCCTATGAGAATATCATCAAATTATCCATTCCTCTGTACGTGATGTCATTATCATACTGCCATTGCCGACCAAGAAGAAGATGACACACGTCCATATTGAGGATGTCACATATGACCTCTTCTCTATAATATTTCCCAATGGAAACAGGTACTTTGCACATTCTTGTAACTTTAACTTGTGGGCCTTTGCTTACCCATCCCAACACGTACGGTTTGGGGTGTGGTTCAGTTGGTAACTCAAAGTACGTCACCAATTTCTGCGAGACCAGATTCTCGGTACTTGCATTGTCAATGATGAGGTTACACAGCTTGTTGTTGATGGAACAATGCGTTCGGAAAAGATTCTTGCACTTTCCTTCATCTGTTGTTGATAGAAGTATCCTTTGCAGCACGATATTCAACACCTCCGATGAATCTTCCTCAGCAAACTCAGCTCCTTCATACTCGTCATCCGCCTCCTCCTCCTCCAAATATTCAGTCACAACTGCCGCAGTCTTCTGGGACGGGCAAACGTTGGAGCGATGACCCTGACCGTCGCAACGGAAACATTTATCTCCCATGGGTTTCGCGTACGGTTTAGGCGCTTTTGGAGATGGTCCCTTCCCTTGATTTGGTTGGAGTTGGTAGCTCCACCATTATTTTTAGTCATCGGGTTGGACACTCTCGTGCTCACTAGCTTCTCTTTGTCACTTACAACTTCAGAATTAACCGACGGAGGGAACCTGCGAAAAGGGGAGTAGCACTTAGGGGACTTTTTCATTAACTCAGCCTTTAATGCTAATGTGAAGGCTTCCGTTACGATCTAAACAGTTTTCAAATCCATCTTTTCCTGGATCGAGCTCTTCAGACCATTGATATAGCGAGCGACCTTTTGGCCTTCCGTATCACCCAGTTCGTTGTGTTCTGCAAAACGCAAGAACTCAGTTGTGTATTCAGTAACACTCCTCCTTCCTTGTACGTAGTCAAGGTAAATTTTGTACAGGATTTTCTCATAGTCATCCGCTAAAAACCGTTCCATCATCAACTGCTTCATCTGCCTCCATGTTCGAATTGGTGCCCTCCTTTGGCATTGTCGTTGAACGACTAATTTATCCCACCACACGGCGGCGGTGCTCTTCAGTCGGATAGCCACCATATTAACTTGTTTATTCTCAGGTACTCCCATCACGTCGAAGAACCTATCGACGTCGATTTGCCAGTCCAGGAACTCCTTAATTCCCATAGTCCCATAGAACACTGGGATGTCGGCCTTCACCCGATAGTCGTCGCAGTGATGTTGATTTTTGTCATCCGTGTTGTCGTCCGCGATGTCCACCTCCGAGCTGGAGAAGGAATCAACGCGCGCCGCCGCGCAGCCGAGTTGCCTTCTCGATGGCTCGTCTCGCCTACGCTCGTCTCTCCGACCTCCTCCTCTCCTTTCCGTATCAGCGTTGGCTCTTTCCAGGTTGTTGTTGACGGGCTCGGCCAACGTGTTGACTTGTGTCGTTAGGGCGGTGAGGGCTGCGGTAAAAGCCGTAGTAATACCCTCGATGTCTGCCCGTGTGACTGGTTGATCTCTCATGGCTGATCAAGCTACGAAAAGAGGTATGAGAAAGCCTGGCTCTGATACCACCTAACGCAGTCGGAAATCGATTAGACTCGCTAGCGTCGAATCAACAAGAATAATAACAAGCCTGTCAGCTGCAAGCTTCACGAATAATACCTCTGGAATCCACCAGAGAACACAAACCCTTAGGTTTAATTGATTAAAGCCGAAAGAATGAGTCTTTAACATAACAAAGGGTGTTTAAATACTACTTGTGCTAACCGAGTCCTTATAGGACAATCCAAACTTAAAAGGAACAAAATAAAACAAATAATAATGTCCACGTAATGCATGCTTCCAGCTAGCCGTCATTAACGGCTAAGACCCCTTTCTCAAACAATGCTGCTTCCTCCAACTGGGCTTAAAGCTACCATGCATCATCTCCCTATCCCCATGCGGTATGGTGCCTCCAACCACTAACGAGATGATGGTTTGGGATTTTTGGGGTTAGTAAGCTTAGGTGTTTAGTTTAATTGTTATAGTTTTAATGTTCGTAATTCATGTAGGTGGGTCATTAGTGCATGTCTAGCAGTACGTAGGCTAGTAAGAAGATTGGGCCAAGTAATATAGGCCGAGTCGGCTAAGGTAATAGGGCAAGGGTTTTGCTAGGGTTACGTATTAGGTTTAGTCGCCTATATAGTGTAACTACGACATTAGTCTAATCAAGGAATCAATCAATAAACAACAAAGGTATTTTGACACCTACGTTGTTCTCTCGCTTGTGGGTTAAAAGCAAAACCCTTAAATCGTGGGCAACGATCCATCAACCACACTTCCTGTCAAGCTCATTTGCTCTTGAACCCTTCTCAACCATCCACTGTTTTCAATACAATAAACTGCTGCTATAAACTCTGTCCTTGTGATGGACAAATTCACCAATGCCTTTTCTTTTGAAGCACAAGAATCAGTAACTCCAAATAAGTAAAACACACTTGTGTTCTTCCTATTTTCCTCATCATTCTCAACACCAAACTCAGCAAAAAAAACTCCTCGTCATCACTGTTGCAGAAACCTTTTAACCACTTCAATTTCCCATATCTCTTGTCCCAAATGCCACATGTTATGTACCCACAGAGCAAACATGCATCATACCAAATTCCATTTACATAACTAAACCTTCGTTTATGAATCCTGCCGACCCAAGTTGGGTACTCCATGTATCTAGGTTCATGCCACACCAAATACACAACCTATGATCTTGTTGTATTGAGGTACAAGAAGCTGCAAAATATTCCTTTATATTTAGTGGAGTTCTCTTCAACTGAATTCACTTAGAAATCATCTTCAACTAATGAAAGCTCTTCTCTATGAGATATGTAATTCCATACAAAGGGGAAGTAGAGCAACTGAACCCATTCAAGAAGCTAATTTGCATGCTGGTTCTTTTCCTTCATCAAGTCATGATACCAAATTCTTGCTGCATGTTGCAACTTATACAACTACAATTCTACAACTCATACAAACTCTTCCTTAACTTAACACAGTTATCTTCCTCCCCTGCAACCACAAACTATTGAGGTAACCCCACACTCAATACTTGCTTGTCCCTAAGCAACAACTCAGACAAGAGAACGATAATTGGAGAAAACACCAGACAGACCAGGGAGACACAACCTTTCTCAAAACATAATATCACGACACACAAAGCAGAACATCAACACCAGAAATTTACCCTTGTACTTTTGTGGTAATCAGTAGTTTCTTTCTCAAAGGATGAGTTGTGCTTTAATGATCATACCTTTCACCCCACACTCAAGGTCTTTGCAACCATTAACCATTGACTGACTCAAATCCATCAAAAACTCAATTAGCAACACTCAATTCTGATCGTCGGTAGTGGTGATTAACAACTTATGGTGTAACATTTATTAGGAGAATCTAACCACATCAGTGAGGTGCATATCTCGTGAGGACAGTCTGACTTACTCACACCAATCATAAGCAATTAATTAAGCGTGAGTCTAAAAAACAAATGGGGGAAGCTTTTAGCAAACTTGGTTTTATCTTTAAGCACATCACTACCTTTCTGACAAGGAGAGGCTTTCTCTCTTTCTGATTTTGCTTGTCGAGTGGTCGTATTTAGTACAAGTGGGATTTGTTTCTTACTACCGGTGACCGAGCAAGAGCAATTTCTGCTTCTTAGCACTCCCATAAGGGCTTCTTTCAACTCCTTTTTCCTCGGTCCGTGTGGAGGGTCATTGCACATCCTCAAATGGTACTTCACTCAACGGGGAATCGTACTTGATAAGCAACATCATACGGTCGCGAACCGATTCTCAATTGAATCTTTCTTAATCCCCCTGTGCAATGAGTGATTGCCTCACACGATTTTGGCATTTTACCCACACTTTAATTATTATGGCAACTTTCTTAGCTTTTACTTGTCAGGTAGTTTTTTCTCATTTATAAAGATACAGTTCACCCCATCTAAAACATTCAAAACAGAGAGACTCAATGCAAAGTCAAAAGCTCACAACAAGTGCAAGTAATCACGGTATCCAAACATGTCGAATGGTCAATGTTCTCCACCTAACTACTTCACCAAAAGTCATTACACTATCCTCACAAAAGAGAATGTTGCTAAAAGAGTTTGCTAATTCAAAGCATATCAAGTCAGTCAAAACATCAAGCTCATTGTGAATAACTTTGCAATTCAACACTAGTGGGGGTGATTTTGATGATTTAATTCAAGCACAAACTCATTTCACATGCATCACGGTCATTTACATCATGTTACCACAAGAGTACAAGGTTTTGTTTTTAATTTTTCTGATTTTTAGGTGTTTTTTAGCCATTAGGTTAGCACAGGCAGACTGCACCAGCACAGGTAGACTGCATGCAGTTTGACTGTGCATAGCCAAATGACATATTTTTTTTAACCACATTCAATAGGGATAAACAAACACTAAGACTCACCACCCCACACTCAGGATGGAACATTGTCCCTAATGTTCAACTCCTAATCTAAACATGCACGGGTTTGATACAACTAAAAATAAAAATAAAGAAAAGAAAACTTACCTTGGGTTGCCTCCCAAGAAGCGCTTGTTTAACGTCCTCAGCCTGACGTTCATGGAGATTTCAACCAATGGGTATGGAAAGGTATCCAGAATACCCTCCCGAGCAATAATAGAACGCATAACCTCCATCCAACATATGAGTCACCTCAGCAGGGCCAGGTGTGCGAAAATTGGGTATGACCTTCTTAGTTGGCCTGTTGGATCCTTTAGTGAGGCGTAGGTGGTACTGCAGCGCCTCAAGCAAGTACTCTTCATGTTTCAATGTTAGTGAAGAAGGAATAATAACAGGAAGATTGAAATCCTTACCCAAATATATATACTTGAGGTGACCTGGCAAGGATTTCTGCCCTTGCTTTGATTTCAGACTTTGAGCTGATAGGACATGTGATACTTCAGCTGATGCACTATCACAGGAAGAGGAATTTTTCCTTTCTCGAGCTCCACTTTCAAGGCATCAAACGCATCGTGATTATGATCAACTTGAAAGACATTAAAAATTTCCTCCTCCTTACCTACTCGGAATCTCAACTTGCCTCTCCCGACATCGATGAGTGCATTGCCAGTGGCTAGAAAAGGTCTACCAAGAATGACAGGCACTCCCCGATCTTCTTCCATCTCCAGAATTACAAAATATGTTGGGACAATGAACTTTCCCACCTTCACCAATACATTCTCCACCACTCCATTTGGAATTTTCACTGATCGATCAGCCAATTGGAGTGTGATCCGAGTAGGCTTAAGAACATCTCCCAATCCCAATTTATTGTAGACTGAGTATGGCATCAAATTAATTCATGCTCCAAGATCACAAAGTGATTTATCAAACTCTCTACCTCCAATGACATATGAAATGGTGAAACTGCCTGGATCATCCCTCTTTTCTGGTAATTTATTCTGAATCACAGCACTACATTCAGAAGTAAGAGTTACCTTCTCCAGATCAGCCCATTTGCGCTTCTTTGTCAGCAACTCCCTTAAGAATTTAGCATATGTAGGCATTTGTTCAAGTGCCTCCGCCAACGGTATGTTGATATGAAGTTGCTTGAAGATATTCACAAATTTCTTGAAGTTCGGGTCTTCCATGGGCTTCATTAATCTTTGAGGGAATGATGCGGGAGGTTCATAAGGCTTTACCTCTTCATTCTTGAATTTTTTCACCTTTGGAGGTGCACAGGTAGAATGCTCATGCACAGGCAGATTGCATGCAGTTTGCCTGTGCAAGTCAAATTTTTCAGCTTTTGCACTTTCTTCCTCTGCAACTACTTTGCCCTCCTTTTCTACCGGATTTTTCTTGCTCTTTGGATCCTCCAACTCCTTCCCACTCCTCAATGTGACTGCTACAACTATGGCGTCCTTCGGATTCCTCTTAGTATTTGCTGGTAAAGTCCCAGGAATCCTACCTTGAATATCTGCCAAAGTTTGAGCCATCTGGCCTATTTGCCTCTCCATAGCTAGCATAGATGATTGCATATTATTGTTGATGGCTAGCTGTTGAGTGACAAATTGATCAAGACCCTTGAAGTTATTGTCTGTTTTCTACATATGAGCCAAAATCAACTCCTCCAGCTGGGGCTTCTTCTCATGTTGAGGCTGCTGCTGCTACAAACTAGGAGGTGGGATGTTTCGAACACCAGCTGGATTATTGTTTGACCATGACATATTGGGGTGATGTCTCCATTGAGGGTTGTACGTATTTGAATGCATACCACCCTGGCATTGAGTTCGCAGATTATTGATATATTGGACATCTTCCAACTGAGCAGCTCCCAGTGGACACATATCCCTATGATGAGCACCCTCACAAAGTTCACATAAAGCAACCTCCTCTTGTCTACCAAGAGAAATCTTGGCCAATCTTCGTTCGAGTGCATCAAACTTAGAATCCAGTTTAGCATCCAACTTGGCTTCGAGACTTGTAACTCTGTCAACTTCATGAAACCCTCATCTTCTTCGAATACTGGTCTCACTACCCCATTCGGTGGCTTCTGAACAGATCTTCTCTACCAGTTCATATGCTGCTGGAGCCTCCATCCTTGTGAAACTCCCTTCTGATTCCATTGAAGAAAATAATGATCACGTTCCAATCTTCAAGACCATGGCTTGGGAATCTCATCAAGCCCCTTATAGCGCTCCCATGCCTCAGTCAGGCTCTCATCATCAGCCTGCTTAAAAGTAACAATCTATTCTTGGCTCTTCATTGCCAATGTAGGTGGGAAGCATTTATCCAGAAAGACCTTTTCAAGCTGAGCCCATGTCACGATGGAACGTGGTGTTAAGTTCTGAAACCAGTGTGATGCATTCCCTATCAGAAAGAATGAGAACATCCGAAGACGAATTGCATCATCAGACACAGTTGGGCTCTTCATCGTATCACATATGCTCGCGAACCGGCGGAGATGTTCATGAGGATCCTCAGTGCTAGCCCCTGAGAAAGTGTACCCATTGGTGATCATATTGATGAATGCTGGGGTAATTTCCATGGTTGCATCCCCAGCCGGAATGATAACACATGAAGCTCCGGCTCCAGTCCCTCGATTCAAACGAGCCCTGATTGATCGATCCTCGTCTGCCATGATGTCTGGCTCAATGTCACGAGGTGGTGGTGTAGGGACGACAGGTGATGAAGCATGCCCTCTCTATTGACGATTCTTGGTTAGGGAAGGCCTAGGAGTTGTGGTTGTGGTTGGTTGCTTCCCTAACTTGACCTGCCTCCTGTTGTGTCGGCAGGTCCTCTCTATCTCTGGATCAAGTGGCAGTAAATTGCCGGTCGTCCTCCTTGGCATGCACGAGGAGGATACACCTGAAAAATTCACCCGCACACTAACACCCAGATCAAAATAGTTCACTCACAAAAATCAACAAAAATAAGGTATGGCAGTCCCCGGCAACGGCACCAAAAACTTGATAGGGCAAAAGCGCAATGCGTCAATTCCTATCTTGAAGTAAACCAGAAAGTCCGGGTATCGTCTCTCAGGGACTGGTACAACCTTATATTCTATCAATTATATGGAGCAAACTATAGGTGAAAATGGTTTGAGTGATGAAACTACTAGCTAATAATTAAACAAAACAAGCAAATTAAAGTTGTCGGGAAAAATCAATGGGAGAAAGCTCTAGGAGAAACACCAGAATTCACTACCTATCATATCCAAATTAATTCACATATTCCAATCAGTTTAATCCATATCTCTACAGCCAGGATATCACTACTGTGCTAGCTATCCGTGTCGGGAATTACTACGTACTAAACAATTAAAAAAAATCCTACTGTCGTACCTCAATGACTTAATTATTTAACCTGAAGATTGTTTTCCCAATCAAGACCACATAACATCTTATTTAATCCACTGTCGCTTCGATAAGTTACTATGTCACATGAAATAAGTTCAGTTATTTGGGTTTCACTGTCGCTAATAACCTAATTAACTACAAATCATTGTATTGGTGGCCAGTCAACACAAAGCATTAAGCAATTTCATGTAATAGAGATTGGAAGAAGAGAAATATGAATCAATCCATCAAATCAAGAAATAGTTACATCCTATAGTGTTTCCCCCAGAAATTGGGGTTTAGTTCATGACGAAATCAAAAGGTATACTCATGTTTTTGTTGATCATGAAACTAATCAAGGGAAAAGGAGAAATTCTACTAGAATAATGACGATCCGTGTCCACTCGCTAATTTCCCTCCTCGCTGCCTCGCGATCCGCTACTCGAAAGAATTCTGCTTCTTTTTTTAGCTTCGCGCAACGCTGCTGTCCTTCTGCTTTCCCTTTGCCAAAAGAGATTCCCTAGTCCAAGTCAATCCCTCCGCGTCCAAAAATTTCCCCCCTGCTAATTTCCGTCCCCAGAAATGTGTGTCCAATAAAATCCCTCCAAATTAATCCCCCTAGCTCCTGCGTTTCAACTCTCTCCCAGTTAATTACCTCCCCAACAATTTTGTTTCCCTGGCCCAAAAAATTCCTCCATCCACCCAGGCCCAAAGAGAATCCCAGCCCACAAAAGTCCAGTCCCGATTCAACTCCTCAGTAAGTTCCGGTCCAATGTACATCCAGTCCACTTGAATTATTCTATCCACCAATGCAGATTTCTCGTTTCATTTACCTGAAATATATAAAAACATTTGGCACTTGATGGTAATGGTTTTATAACCATTCCAGGCTTAGTTGGACCTCAAACAAGTATTATAGGTCTCAAACATATCATGAAATAATCACATTAAGCACGCAAAATCAATATGTTTTCGAAAATTATCACACGGTATAAATCTCTTTAGTCAGGTTACTACGTCCCCAACAATTAGGAAAAATAGTTGACTTGACTGCCTCTATTTCTTCTTCTAAGATACCCAACATCTCTTCAAAATGATTCCATATTTGTTTGGTCGACACTGATGTAGCCTCGGAGTTCCATGTGCATCATGAAACACCAAATCTCTGCTCGGTAATACTTCTTTAGTACTAGGGTTACCAACCCTCTTGCTGTTATTTGATGATGATTGCACAAGTACATCCATATCTATGTGCAGCAGCTGAGACCTTTCTCCAACATTTATTTGATTGTTTCTTGGAAAGAACCTTCTTTGTTGTTTATCAAATTTGCAAGTTGTGTAAGTTGAACATGTTGCTGCTATACTTCTCAAATTTATCAAACCTTGCCTCAGATAAGGTCTTAGCATCTCCACTGGTCCATCAATCTTCAAAAATCTAGATTTCCTATGTGAAGGATCTAGATTTTCCATTTCAAACTTAATTGCGGGATTCTGAACTTCAGTCGTGGCTGCATCAGTTGGGATATGCATTTCTCTTACTATGATCTGTGTTGGTGTGGTGGCTCCCGTTGCTTCAGTTGCTAAACATATATCTTGCACCTCCTGATCAACAATGCTTCCATCCACTTCAGATGCATCCATCTCAACTTCATCAATTTGCAAGAAGAAACACTTCACTTCAGTGGTTGTTTGTGACCTAACTCATGATGTATCACAAATATCTTATTGAATTTCATTTTAGTCTGAAACAAAAAACCTTTCCCATCATGAAAAATCTTCCATATCCCACCCTTGATGAAGAAGGTCAAGCCCTTTTCTTGCATCTGGCCTATGCTTAACAAGTTGGTTTTTAATCCAGGGTCATAAAGTACATCCTTAATCAAACTCACAAGGTTTCTCCCTTCTACCTTCATCTTTATGACTCCCTTTCCTTGCACCTGTAGTCTAGTACCATCTCCTAACTTAAAAATGCAACTGAAACAAGAATCAATATAGCAAATAACTGTTTATTACCACTCAAATGATTAATGTGAGTTTAGAAACCAACAACTTTCACTCTTCTTCTTCGATTGCATTTCTTCTCCTTTCTCTATCAACATTCCTTCTTCTTGCTCAACAAAAGCCATTAGCAGAACGTCCTAGTTCATGTCAGGACGACATTTGCTTTGAGTAGGTGACTCGACTCTACTGTCACCCTAGGAATTGGCCAAGTGAAACCACTTCCTAAAGCGTAGTATAGCGGGCTAGGTTTATATGTCAACCCGGGTCCTAGATCTGATGACTACTCAGTGAATTCTTGTTATCTAGCAATGAAACTGGAATGCAAGTCTAAACTATCAAACTAACAAAGCAAGTAAACGGTTGTATTCAGGTTAAAGAGGTCACCCGGATATGGTTCCCCCTAGACTGCAGTTAAGCCGGATTGTAATTACCAAGTTCAGTTTCTATGATAGTTACACTGCGGAAGGTTCTTAAACAGCCTGAAGTCTCGACTAAAGGTCTTCAGACCCTCTCAATCTGAATCTCTAGCGGGCGACTAACCTCCACCGGAGTAGACAGATTGAGGCCCTAAGAACAAAACCTCCACTACCGGAGTAAATCCGGTACAGAATAGTGAGTTGGTTCCTCGACTAAAGTCACCAACTCCCTACCTTCAATCAAGGATACTCTATCAACCTAGGCAGATATTCTCATTCTAGGTTAAAGCAGAAACAACAGGAATTTGATCAGGATTCAAGTCATTCAATCATTAAAACCTCAATCGAATATAATCAATCACAGAATCAGTACTTGGGTTCATACAATCAAAGCCTAACATACAAATCTAGGGTTCTCCATACCCAGATGAATGGGAGAACTACTCCATGGAGAAGAAAGCAAAAGCAGAATCAGACACGGAATTCATACTGCGAAGGACGGATTCCGGCTCCTGGACGTTCATTGGCACTTCTCCAAGCTCAAGCTGGCCTCCAATGGTGTTGAAGATCAATCTAGGGCACTTGGAGACTCTTGTTCGTTGCTTTCTCTCTCTAGGAATCGTTCTCTCTCTCAAAAACTCGAATCCCCTTGAATTGTGGCTGAAAATCTGCTTAAAAGCATCAGTGGCCAAAGCACGGTCGAGGGCACGGCCGTGCTTTGCCTAACTCCGCCCGTGTCTCGGCCAGGGCTTAATTACACGGCCAGCAAGTGGGTTAAACACGGTCGTGCTTCGCGTTGGACACGGCCGTGCTTTGGTGGAACACGGCCGTGCTTCGGTGCCCGTGTTTGCAGCTGAATTGGCCAAACTGAATTTGCTCTCGGCATAAAAAGCACGGCCAGCAGTACACGGCCGTGTAATGCCTTGGGTCTGCCCGTGTTTTGGCTCCAGCTCACCGAAATGACTTCCGAATGCCCCGAAACTCGCGGTTAGCCTTCCCTTTAACCCCTGGGACCTGAAACATGACAAAATAGCACAACCCGGCGTAAAATAGGCCAAAACACACGACTATGCCCCTCAAACGGATAAGAACTAGGGGCGCAAATATGTGCAATTACATCGTTATCAGTAGGTGCAAATTTGGAGTGGTTGACTTGTTGATTATACCATTCAGGACATTCATTCCTGTAATGGCCAAGCTTGTGACACTTAAAACACTCTACCAGGCCACGATTCCTGAATCTGCCGCCTCTCTCCCTTTCTCCTCTTCCTCCAAATTCACGAGTTAGTTTCAGTACCTCATCATCTTTTTATTTTGTATGTCTTGAAATCTTTTGCTCATGAACAATCAAAGAGTTATGTAAGGCATCTACAGTAAGCTCTTCAATATCTTTCGATTCTACAATATAAATACTATGTAGTTGAACCTTTCTGTTAGAGTTCTCAATACCTTCTCAACAATATTTGAATCTGGCATGAGGTATCAACTCTCCACAGTTTCGCATTGCATTCCCCCACGATCATGACTCGACCAAAGTAATCAGTAATAGTCTCTTCCTCTTCCATTTCAAGTAACTCATAATTTCTTTTAAGGGCCTGCAGTTGAACCTTTTGAACTCTGGCACTACCCTGGAATTTCAATTTCATGGAATCCCAGAGTTCTTTTGCAGTATTCTTCTTAGTGATAGTTTTAAGGATTACCTTGTCAATTGAGCTGAAAAGATAATTCTTAGCCTTTATATCACTCAACTTAAAATCCTCCAAAGATGTTAGCTTTACTTATGATAGCTTCTCTCCTACATCAGGCTCTTTGATTCCTTGACTTACAACATGCCAATACTCCTTACATCTAAGGAGATTCTACATCAAGAGACTCCAATGTTCAAAGTCGCAATCAAATTTCGGTATGCACACTTGTACAAAGTTGGTGCTTTCACTCATCTTGAGATCACACAAAAAAATTTACACACTAACTGCTTGACAACAGATTTCACTCACCCTTGGATTGATATCCTCACAAAAACTCACACAACAACTGCTTGACAGCAGATTTCACTCACTACTCTGCAATTCACAACAGAACTTCTCTCAATCACTCTTAATTTGCTTGAAAGCCTTTGGTTACAGCTTGCTTGAGCTCTGATACCACAATGTAAACTCAAATGAAATGCAAACTCACCAAATTTTTTTTTTTTTTAAACAAATGAAACCAATATATGCATCATTCACTTCTCTCATTCGGCCTTCCAATCAGGCTCTCTAACCCACTGCCCTTATTTCTAGCTACCCACAAACAGACCCTCTAACAACTTCCTACTATTCTTCTCATTTCTTACTGACTAATGAACACTCTAAACGACACTAACTCACTTAAACTAACATGTGGGCAATCACGTGGCTTAACTATCTAACAAAGACCCCTAACAGATTATGTGTTCTTTGTCTATGTTTCCCAATCCTCTTTTGGCTAATCCATTTCAGTTTAATCCGGTTTGTTTATATGTTTCGCTTGAGAAATTAGTTAAAGTGTTAAACTACACATATGTGTATCATGTCAAGTTCACCTAGGACTAGGAGAGCATGATCCTGAACATTTCTCTTGTTAGATCATGGGGTGGGCCATTATATGGTTGAACGCTTAAGGGCTAAATAGGCTCAGAACAGACAAACAAGGGCTTGGCCTAGTGTTTAGGTCTCAGGTTCAAAACCCTTAAGTAGTATCTTAATAATAACAAAATGAAACCTATATCACCGTTATATTAAAAAATAAAGCTCAGAAGAGAACTGGAAATTAGACGTGACTGTCCTACACAAACCCATGGCCATTATTACATTGGGCTTGTGACCTCTCACTCAATGGAAGTCACTAGGAATTTTTTTTTCTCTAAACATATTTCAAATGACGCTTTCGTCTATAATTTTTTATATTAAAGTGATAGAAATTCATTTTTTTGTAGTGGTACTACTTAAAGGATTACCACTAGACGACAAGACCAATCCCTTGTTCGTGGTTTTCGTTGATAATTTATCGTAAAGGTGGTTCCAAATACTAGATCAAAATTGAAGGTGTAGGTGAGCAAACAAATTCTAGTCATTGTCAAACAAGAGTTAAAAGTAGCACCAAGACTCAAATGTTTAAACAAGTATATGTGTTAGTAAATGAAACTACGCCGTTTGTCTTATGTTAACTTGGGTTTCTGGAGTTGAGTTTTGTGTCAAGTCGAGTAATGTAAATTGTTATAAGTTGTTGAGGATTTACAGCTGAGTTGTTTATCATGGTTATGTTTCATAGTGTTGTAAGTTGTTGAAAATGAATAAATGAATAGCTTTGAAAGCTATAGAGTCTCAAGGTAGAAAAACTACCACATTGGTAGTTTTACTTTGGTGAAATGAGTATAAAGATATGAGCCTCTCTCCTAAGGGCATGCCCCTTAGGGTGACGCACTTTTGTGGGAGCGGGAGGACCTAACGGACCACCACACACACACACACGCGCACGCCGTTTGTCTGACTGGTCGGTCGGTTGGTTCACTAGAGACTATATATTTTTTGGAGAAATTCTGAACGAAATTAATCATCTAATAATTAATTATTAATCGATTATTCTTTATCCTTGATAAATACGAGTTGGAAGAGGATAATTGATTAAAAGGAATATTTGAAGGATAATTCTGCAGGAATTATCTTACAGACGCATTTTAATTAAGGAAGTAATTATCTTCCTAATTAAAACCGACTTATTCCCCAAGTAAGAGGATATATTCTTAGGGGTTTGGCTACTATAAATAGTCGCCTCCCCAGACCCTCTAAGCACACCACAATATGATCATAAACACAAATAGAGAGAGTATTCATAGAACTCTTGTTTTCGCAAAAAACCGCGAGTATAGAGAGGAATTGTTTTATCCTGGAGACGACCGATTGATAGTCTGTCGTGCGCATTAAGGGCAGTGCCGCGAACTTCTTAAAGAAAGCGATCTAGTCTGTGACTCAGCTCCAGATTCGGTAACCTCGTTCTTATTGTTGTTCCGTTCCTAACAATTTTAAGACGTTCGGTTGCTGCTATGTCGACTGAATAGAACAACATACCTGGATCTGGTGTTGTTGATATCAATCGACCCTTCCACTTCGTTGGAGTCAACTTCTGTCGTTGGACGACCAAGAAGTTGGCATGCTGCCTCACCAGCATGCCCGTCGAGCTGCCGGAAGAAGCGACCGATGAGGAGAGGGCTGCTTCTTCTAAGGAAAGGGAACATGACATCCTATGCAAGAACTACATCCTCAACGGCCTGGAAGACGATTTCTACGACTGCTATGCGGACAACAAGAATACCGCAATGATGATCTGGGATGCGCTCCAAATGAAGTATGACACGGACAAGGTTATAGCTAAGAAGTATATATACTGTCAGCCGCTACCTATGCTACTAGATGGTGGATGACAAGTCCGTCGAAGTTCAATCCCACGAACTTCAGAAAATATCTCATGAGATCGTCTCTGAAGGTATGCCTCTGGACGATCAGTTTCAAGTTGCTTTCATTATTGATAAGCTGCCCCCTTCGTGGAAAGATTTTAAGAAAATGCTTACACATAAAACTAAAGAATTTTCATTGGAAAGCTTGATTACTCGTCTAAGGATTGAGGAAGACTCCCGCAAGCAGGATATGAAAGAAGAGGTGATGGTCGTCACTGCTAAACGACCCACCCATAGAGCTCTTAAACCTAACCATAAAGGTTTCAAGAGTAAGAACCAGCAGGTCCGTCCCCACCAGAATGGTGCCTCTCGAGGTTACCAGAGAGTCATGGCCCAAACCTCTAAGAATGACCCACCGTTTATATGCTATAACTGCGGTAAACCGGGTCAGGGTTAACTTGACAGAAGAGGATTTGGTAGCCATGATCACGGATATGATCGCTGAAGTCAACCTCACCGGTGACTCAGAAGGATGGTGGCTGGATACAGGTGCATCGAAGCATGTATGCAATAATTGTGCTATGTTTAAAACATAAACAGAAGCACCTACTGACAAGAAAGTGTTGCTAGGGACTACCCACACCACTATGGTTGCTGGTTCTGGTGAAGTGGAGCTAAACTTCACCTCTGGGAAGAAGATGGTGCTCAAGGATGTGTTGCACACTCGAGAGATAAGGAAGAATCATTTTTCGGGATATATTCTTAATAAGGCTGGGTTTAATCAATCTATTGGGGAAGACTTGTATATTCTTACTAAGAATGGGAGTTTTGTGGGAAAGGGATATGCATGTAATGGGATGTTCAAGTTGAATGTCGAAATTAATAAGACGAATTCTTCAGTTTACATGGTGTGTGATTTGAATGTTTGGCATGCTCGTCTTTGTCATGTGAACACACGAATTGTGAAGAATTTAAGCAAGCAAGGACATATCCCTAAACTCTCAATGAATGAATTTGATAAATGTGATTTCTGTAGCCAAGCTAAAATAACGAAAACGGCCCATAAATCTGTGAGTAGAGAATCAGAACCCTTAGATTTGATTCATTCTGATATTTGTGAACTAGATGGGACGTTAACTAGGTCTGGCAAGAGATACTTTATCACTTTCATGGATGATTGATCTGATTATTGCCTTGTTTATTTGATGAAAAACAAAAGTGAAGCCCTTGATATGTTCAAGGTATTTATGGTTGAATTTGAAAATCAGTGCAATTCGAACAATAAAAAAACTTAGGAGTGATAGAGGATCAGAGTATGACTCTAATCCCTTCAAGGAATTCTATAGCTCATGTGGTATCATTCATGAAACCACGGCACCATATTCGCCAGAAATGAATGGTAAAGCTGAGCGAAAAAATAGGACGTTTACAGAATTAGTTGTGGCTATTATGCTCAATTCTGGAGCTGCTTCTTCTTGGTGGGGTGATATTTTGTTGACGGTTTGCTATGTGCTAAATCATCTTTCAAAAACAAATAGAAAAGAATCACCCTATGAGATCTTGAAGAATAACCCACCTATTCTGTTCTATTTAAGAACGTGGGGTTGTTTGGCCTACGTAAGAATTTCGGATCCTAAGAGGATTAAGTTGGCTAGTCGAGCATATGAATGTGTCTTCGCTGGCTATGCGGCCAATAGTAAGGCATACAGATTCTATGATTTGAATGCTCGTACTATTATAGAATCCATTGATGTTGATTTCTTTGAAACACGATTTCTATTTAAAACGAGAAATAGTGGGGGTAATGTACTACCCGCTATTAGAGATAACGGAACTAGTGGGGGTGTTGGATCTGAGGATATACTCAAAAGAAGTAAAAAAGCTAGAATCTCCAAAGATTTTGGTGATGACTTTACTACAGTATACACCCTCGAAGATCCAAAAAGTTTGCAAGAAGCATTAACTTCCATAAATGCAGATTTTTGGAATTAGGCCGTTATAGATGAAATGGAATCATTTGAAGCTAATAAGACTTGGCATCTAACAGACTACCCTCCTGGCTGCAAAGTCTTAGGTAATAAATGGGTTCTAAAAACGAAATGGAAACCTGATGATGCAATCGAAAGGTTCTGAGCTTGCCTAGTAGTTTAGGGCTACAGGAAGAGAGAGAATATAGATTTCTTCTATACCTATTCACCAGTATCTAGAATAACATCCATTCGTGTCATGATTGCTCTTGTTGCCTTAAACAATCTCGTGGTACACCAAATGGATGTTAAGACTGCTTTTTTGAACGGTGATCTGGATGAAGAAATCTATATGGAACAACCAGAAGGGTTTGTTATCCCCGAACATGCCTCAAAAGTCTGTAAGTTAGACAAATCATTATATGGTTTGAAACAGGCTCCAAAATAGTGGCATAGAAGTTTGACACTCTCGTTCTCACACATGGTTTTAAGGTGAATGAAAGTGACAAGTGTATTTACTGCAAGTCAGAGAATAACACTTGCACTATCATATGTTTGTATGTAGATGACATGTTGATATTTGGTACAAATATTCACGTGGTCAATGAAGCAAAAGCCATGTTTAAAGAGAGATTTGAGGTGAAAGATCTGGAAGAAGCAAAGTTTATAATTGGAATCCAAATAACTAGAACAGCAAATGGTTATTCTCTAGATCAATCTAGCTACATATAGAAGATCTTAAAGAAATATAACTATTTCGACTGTAAACCTGTGTGTACTCCGTATGATGCTAGTGTAAAGCTATTTAAGAACACTGGAGACAATGTAAGACAAACTGAGTATGCTAGCATCATTGGCAGTCTCCGGTATGCTGCGGATTACACTCGACTAGACATTCCTATGTTGTGGGATTGCTTGGCAGGTTTAACAGATGTCCTAGTAGAGAGCATTGGAATGCTATAGAGAGGTTCATGAGATACCTGAAGAGAACAGCAAACCTTGGTATACACTATCAAAGGTATCCTCCTGTGCTAAAAGGGTATAGTGATATAGATTGGAATACCCTAACAGATGACTCCAAGGCAACCAATGGGTATGTTCTTAACATCGCTGGTGGAGCTGTGTCTTGGAAGTCTAAGAAACAAACAATCCTAGCTCAATAAACTATGGAATCAGAGATGATAGCACTAGCCACGACTAGTGAAGAAGCAAGTTAGTTGAGGGGATTGTTGCCAGATTCCCCTATGGGAAAGGTCGGTCCCTCCGGTATTGATCCATTGTGATAGTACCGCAGCTATCGCTAAAGTTGAGAACCGATTCTATAACGGAAAGAAATGACAGATTCGTCGTAAGCACTGTACTGTAAGAGAACTCCTAACGATAGGAGCGGTGAGGGTGGATCATATAAGATCCGAACAGAATTTTGCTGATCCTTTGACGAAAGGATTACCTAGAGAGAAAGTCCATAATACCGCCAAGGGTATGAGACTTATGCCTACCGAACCACAGACTACAAGTGATGGTAACCCAACCCAATAGACTGGAGATCCCAAGAAATGGGTTCAATGGGTAATAACAAGTCATGATTAGTATGCGAAAAGTTCATGCATAGTGAAGCATGAATCCCAAAGCAATTGAGGTTGAGTTATCAACTCTTAATGATATCTATACCCTATGTGGGGTGGAGTACTTTACTTTGAGGGTACTCCTGATAGACTCACCTATGTGAATGTGGGAGTGGGGCCACTCCCTATGGAACTTTGAAGGCACAAAGTTGCTAGAGCGTTCACTAAACCAGGATAACGTGCATGGCCATAAACGCACGGGCTAAGAAGAGAATACAACTCAATGAAAAGATCTGGTGTGCTACACTGTCCGAGATAGTGTTCAAGACTACGAGTCACCCTTATGAAATCAGAAGTGTAACCACTACGCTAAGGTTCAAATCTTCGCGATACCTTAGCTTATGCCCGATCTTATAGAACTGTTGGTGCTCAGAGATAGTTTCAAAACTATTCAAGTGGGGATTGTTGGAAATGAATAAATGAATAGCTTTGAAAGCTATAGAGTCTCAAGGTGGAAAAACTACCACATTGGTATTTTTACTTTGGTGAAATGCGTATAAAGATAGGAGCCTCTCTTCTAAGGGCATGCCCCTTGGGGTGACCCACTTTTGTGGGAGAGGGAGGACCTAACGGACCACCACACACACGAGCGCGCGCCATCTGTACGACCGACCGACCGGTCCGTCCGTCCAACCAACTAACTGGCTGACTTCGGTCGGCTGGTTGGTTCACTTGAGACTATATATTTTTTGGAGAAATTCCAAATGAAATTTATTATCTAATAATTAATTATTAATCAATTATTCTTTATCCTTGATAACTACGAGTTAGAAGAGGATAATCGATTAAAAGGAATATTCAAAGGATAATTCCGTAGGAATTATCTTACAGACGCGTTTTAATTGAGGAAGTAATTATCTTCCTAATTAAAACTGACTTATTCCCCAAGTAAGAGGGTATATTCTTAGGGGTTCGGCTACTATAAATAGCCGCCTCCCCAGACCCTCTAAATACACCATAATACGAGCATAAACACAAACAGAGAGAGTATTCATAGAACTCCGGTTTTCGCACAAAACCGCAAGTATAGAGAGGAGCTATTTTATCCTGGAGACGACCGGTTGATAGTCTGTCGTGCGCATCGAGGGCAGTGCCGCGAACGTCTTAAAGAACGCGACCTAGTCCGCGACTCAACTCCAGATTCGGTACCTCGTTCTTGTTGTTGTTCCGTTCCTAACATAAGTTAGTGGTTAGAGGTGTGGAAGCCAAGTCTATGGTTGTAACGTATTTACTTAAGATCACTACAAAAAAGAGGAGGTTTGGGGACGACAAAAGTCGTCCCTGGAAATAGGAAAAACTGTTCCCATAATTTTTGGGGACGAGTTAGTCGTCCGCAATGAGTGGTTCTCTATACTCTTGTCCTCTATTATTTTGCGGACTACAAAAATCTAGGTCGTCCCCAGTGTTAGGGACAACGGTCGTCCCCAATACTCAAGAGTTCTTGTCTCAATTTTATTCCACGAAAGACAACATGTTGCACCTATAGCAATGACTTTGGTGACAAAAAGTCGTCCACAAATATTAGTTGGGGACAAAATGCCATTCCCTATTACAATTTCATGATATAATTCTAGCCAACTGGGGACAATATATTGATATTTTTTATTTTTGTAAGTTCTATATGCAACTCGGTAGATGTGATATGGGAGTCAACATATCATTCCCAAAAGTTAAACAACATATAATTCCTTGTAGTATATCTTTGGAGACGACAAATTGTCACCTATATAACTTTTAAGAACAACAAATTGTCTCTTAATCTATCTTATACAATGACAAATTCTCGCTTATATAACTTCTCTTCCCTCCACCTTTTCTTTTTCTTAATTCTGCAAAACTCAGTCATTCCATGAACGACCATAACTACTTGTATACACAACATCACCTACCAACCAACACAGATTACTCAACTTACACTAGAAACATGTTCAACATCCATGGTCTAACCAAGAAACATGCTCGGCACTAGATATACTCCGCTGGTTTTATCGATCTTGTTGTGGAGATAATGTTCTTGGCCTTGGCCTTGATCTTCCAATCTGACAATTACTTTGGTGTCGAATTATGAATATAGAATAATTTAATGGAAATGAACATGAGAGATATCACAAAGCTGGAAATTTGAAAGAACAATTTAAAGTTTAAGATAGCACACAATAATATATAAGAAAATACAATCCTTGGCAGAGGGTGTCAACACTATTAACTAACTTGTGCGGTTGTGCCTATTCTTTGAATCCTCCATACATAAGAATAATGATTATAAAAAGGTTTAAGTAATGTACTAAACCAAAAGTAATGGGTGAGGGTGAGAAATGAGAATAATGAGCAAACTATAACCATTCAAAGTACTTGCTTTGTAAATAGAAAGAATTCATACGTTCTTACCTTCGAATTCTGTAGCAATATGTGGTATTGCTATACATCGTCCTTGTCGATTATTTTGTAGACGCGACAAGTTTCAAGTACCCTATTCTCTTGCCAATAACATCGTCCACACTTACGAGTGGTAAATCAGAAGGAAAATATGAGTTTATGAAAGGAGATAACAACACAGAGAGCAAACGAAAGAGTATGAAAATCGGGGGAGTTGAGAGAAGCGTCGACTTGTTTCCGTTGCTCTGTCCACCGCTGCTATTTGGGAGACGATGATGTAGGGAAGTTGAAGATTCGACCCTAATTGAGTTCATATCCCTCCTCCTTTTTATTTAACAGCTAAAAATCAAATTCTAAACTTTTGAAAATTTTAAATCACAAAGGCAAAAAAGTAGGCAACACTCCCCTTAGAGCCGCCAATTAGGGAATTTATCCCGCGGACCACTAAAATAAACCCGCCAATATAATTAAAGCTCCCTATTCATTTTTAGGGGCGATTTTGAGACGTTGTCCTCTATGTCACTAGACTTTCATTTACGAAGACAAGTAAAATTTGTTGTCCCTTATATTTGTCCCCAAACCTTCTTAATTTTGTAGTGGATCAAGTCTTCCATTCCAATAAAAATCCGTGAGATTACGATACAGAATGGATTGTGGTGAATTAATAACATGTGATTTTTTGTAAGTTTTCGTCCTTCATTAGTTCTTACCCGATGAATAAGAAAATCTACTGCAAAACTATTTTTACGGGAAACATGGATGAAATTGATATTAGAGTAACTATCGTTGTAGTAACTATCACATGGTTGCAACATCGTTGTACCATGATTCCATGAATGAGCCGATGACTTAGATTGCTACAACGATAATTATTCACGAGATGATCTCTAATTATTAATAACGATAATGAACCACCCAAAGAAACTGAACGGTGAGCTAAAGAGCCACGAATCCATAATTTCAATCCTTTCGTTTCATTTTTTTTGTGGCTATTTCGTCGTTTTCTTGTCGACTGGTTAGCCAAACGATCAGATAAGGTGGAACCGGTGAGTTGCTTTCCAGAATCCCATCCACACGTACGTATTTTCAATTTAGCTAAAGGAAGAGACGTGGGTGAGTTGGAAAAGAATTTTAGTGACGATATCACTAAACATCATCAACTAACTAAATCATTAGTTAAAGATATTATAAATATATTGAGAAGCAAAAAGGGAAAAAGAAATGGAAAACAATATCTTTGGGGAATGGGATTTTTATCAAGCACTAAACCGACCATCTGTCCCCAGAAACAAGCCAGCCAGCCAGCCAAATTCCAAAGTGACTACTCGCATCTTGAGAAAACGACGTCGCCTTGGTCGACATAAAACCCCAAACCAAAAACTCGAGTTAATCAATACTTGTATCTATTCATCCACCACCACTAATTGTCATCAACTCATCATGTCTCATGAGGCTCGTGGCCGTACGAGGATGAAACTTTGCTATTTTGCTCAGACGTTCATCCTCAAAGTCTCTGCTTCAACAGTCTGGTCCTAATGGCTACTAACACAAAAAACGAGTAATTTGTGATTGAGAGAGAACGTGAGATTCGATCTCTATGTACTATTTGCTTAATTATAAGTGTAGCATGAGTTTATGTTATATAAATGTATTACATGTGATAAACAAAATTTAGAAAACGCACATGGTACTTGAAAAATTAAAAGCTCAAACTAAGCTATATCTCTAGTTCCAAACTATAGACAAATAGTATATGATTTTGTCCACCCACTCATAAAGCATAGCAAATAAAATTATGGAGATAATTTGATTTATGATGAATAGTACGAGGAGCAAGGATGAGTTAGGGGAAAAAAAACTTTTCGTTTGGATGAGGAATTGTAACGGATCAATTTGACACAATTGTCTCATTTTGAGACAATTGTACCAAATTGTCTCGTTTGCCAGCAAAAAAATTGGATGGGTCAATCTGCCTGAGCTATTTTGAATTGATCCATTTTGAGTCAATTTCAATTACCTGGGGTGGGGGCAGGTAATTCGAATTGACTCGTTTTAAGTGCCTCGTTTATAAAATGAGACAATTGATCAAATTGACTCATTTATAGATTGATCCATCCAAACGACCCCAACATTAGACAAAAACTAGAGTGGGTTCCTATTCAAATTATAGTACATTAACTAAAAATGAATGTATGTATTGAACATGCTAATCATATTGTTCTTGAATATCGATCGATGTGAATGAGATAAAACCAAGTTTTGCGCTATCAAGTTAAAAAAAAAAAGGGTTGCAGATTGATGATAATAAGGAAAATTAGTTGATTCAACTTGAGTTACACATATTACCAATACTAAATGTTTAAGGACTATAAATGGAGAAGGATCAAACTAAGGGTACTTTATGGCATCTTTACCCCGCCCCCCCGTGACGCCAATCTCGAGACCTAGGTGGTTCGGGCCTTTAATTAAAAAAAAAATTGAAACCCATAACCGACGCCAGAACTAATGGGACCAATTAAAACGTGACCCCACCTGCTCCATCACCCAACCGGACAGCTCGTTTGCTGGGCCCCACACCGACCTTTGCTGTTGCTCCCCTCCACCTCCATCGTCGTATTTATCGTTTCCAGACCGACACTTTCGGGCCGCGTAGGACAGCCCTTCACGTTGCACACTTCCACGTGTCCTCCTTCTTATTGGCTGGAAGCCGTACACTGTGTCTCCCTCTTTCTCTCGAACTTTTCCTTTTTGACTCCCTGCCTCGCGTACGTTTTATTCACACAATTTAATTTATTACCACTTACTACGTGTACTATTTTCTTAAAATGAAATTCCAATTGAATCGTGTTTATCAATTAAACACAAATTAATTATTTTGAGATAATTGAATCATTATTTATCAGCAGAAAATTCAGATGAATTAATTTGATGTGGAAAATATTGAATTAATTAGTTTTAAACTAATTCTAATCGTTCGTGGGAGGATCAAGTAATTCTAATTGAATCGTGTTAATTGGCTTATTTCATAAAATGAAATCATTGGCCAAATTGTTTCAATTTTTATTTGATCCATCAACATTACCCCCAATAATCTATTACATCGTAATTGTAGGAAATTCAGTAGAGAATTGAACAGAAGTGGGATTGAATCAAAACTACTTTATCTACTTTGGCTCTTTGTGTTATCTTTCATAATCTCTGTATCGATAATTACATGAAGCAATATATTTATTAAGAGGATAAGTTGTATTTTTTATGTGCAGACCACTCATCAGTCATCACAAGAGCAATGAAACGAAACGACCAAGATATAACCAATTTTTTTTTTTTTCCAATGAATAACATGCTAATAATAATATTATTATCTCTTATTCTGAATGAAAATTAAGCTCAGATATCTCATATTTAATCAAAAGGATGAAGAAACTTGCCGACTCCCCCGACACTTGTCAGAATCTGGACGGCTACCACACCGTCCAAAAACACTATTCAATTCCCCCCATTTCCCCTTCCAACACACACAAATCAACGGCTCAACTGCTCCACGTCCGTTACAACCGTTACCATTGGATCCTCCTCTTCCCTCTTCCCCTTCCCTTCCTTCCACGCGTCAAGTCCGCGTGGCCAAACTAGTATAAAAGCCCCCCCTTCTCCACCCTTCCATATTCATCACCCACATCACCAAACTACTTTACTCTCTTCACTATACAATTCGAAACAAAGCCCCCCAAAAAAAACCCTCAGTGTATCTTTTTTTTCCAAGTCTTCTCACAACAACAATGGCGGAAGAGTTCCAGAACAAGAGCGGCCACGATGACGTGGAGACTAAGGACCGCGGGATGTTCGATTTCTTGGGGAAGAAGGACGACGTGGAGACCACTAAGCCGCCCCACCACCAGGACGAAGCTGCTGCTGCTGCGATGTCGTCCGAGTTCGAGGAGAAGGTTCAAGTCTCCGAGCCCGTTAAAGAGGAGGAAGAGATCAAGAAGGAAGAAGGCGGCGGTGGCTTGTTCTCCAAGCTTCACCGATCCGGCAGCAGCTCCTCAAGCTCCGTAAGCCTCTCTCGTATTTTAATTAAGATTAATTTTTTTCCTTAATTTGGTTAGTGTAATTAACTGAGGAAGATATATGTTAATTTATGGTGGGACAGTCGAGCGAGGAGGAGGTAGAGGAAGACGGAAAGAAGATCAGGAAGAAGAAGGAAAAGAAGGAGAAGAAGAAGAAGGAAGAGGACACTTCAGTCCCCGTGGAGAAGTGCGACGACGTCGTTCCGGAGGAGAAGAAGGGGTTCATGGAGAAGATCAAGGACAAGCTACCCGGCAAGAAGAGTACAGCTGAGGAGGAAACCCCTGTTGCGGTGGCGGCGCCGCCACACCACGAGCCGGCGGAGGAGAAGAAGGGGTTCCTGGAGAAGATCAAGGAGAAGCTGCCCGGATACCACGCCAAGGGAAGTGAGGCTGAAGAGAAGGAGAAGGAGAAAGAAAGCCACTAGATCAAAATTTGGAAGAATTGATGGGTTTTTAATTTCTCTAAATATGTTTTTGGCATTTTGAAATTTGTGGGTTTTGGTTATATGATGATGATTATGATCAGTCCATGATGCATAGTTTGTGTAACTGTGTAATCGTGTGTCGCCTTTTGGGTTTTCTTTCCTTCTTTGCGTTTTGGAGATGCTGCTGTACGTGGTTTCTCTTTTGGAAATTGAGGACTTAAATATGAGTACTGTTGATTGTGCTTGTATGTAAGTTTGTTTGATATTAAGATAAAATACTTTTTCCTTATATAATGTGATTTTTATTTGAAGTGTCAGTTGAAGTTATTAAAACACTTAATATATTGGGAGAAACATGTGTCTCTAATCATGATTTGGTCGTGTTCATTTTACTCAAACTAAAAACGTATATGATCATGTATGAAATTTACTTCTAATATATACATGAAGATTCTGTTTCTTATGAATATATATATATATATATATATAGAGAGAGAGAGAGAGAGAGAGAGAGAGAGAGAGAGAGCTATGGAAGGAGATGGAAGAGATCAACAAGTACTAGTGTGTATGCAAATTTAAGAATCATGGAGGTCTCTAGAAATGGGAAGCATTGCTGAATTAACCTTTTTGGTTGATGAATTGAATTGAACTATTGAAGGCAAAGGTGTAGGGTGGTGGTTGCAAGTTAATCAACACAAGTCACTGCATGTGCACTGTCTTGTCAAATATATATAAGTGTCTGCGTTTTCTGGTTCTGCCACATTACCAACGGGTCCTCTATGTTGAGCTTTTATTTTTGGTGAAGGAGCCAAATGCACGGTTCATTTTTTCTTAACATATAACCCAATGAAACCGAGTTAATTTGGGTCAAGTAACTTTGAACTGGCTGACAACATGATTAAATTTGTGGGTGTATATTTGAGTGGATCGATTAAACGAAAACCTTGAACAAAAACCAAAATGCGATTTAGTGGTTTAGTCTTATAGTATATGTAACACTTGTTTCACGAATCAAAATTATTCTAATTTTTAGTCAATTTAGTTTGTCACCATTTTATGTAGATATACAAAGGCTTAGGGCTTTACAAGTTGGTATAGAATGGTACAATGCGTGTAGTTCGATATGGGCAACTGACTCAAAATACGAAAATTAAAGAAAACTGAAAATACTAGGATTTTTTCTTCTTCGATGATTAAAACACAAGGGTTAAGTACATATTTATAAGACGCGTCTCATAAACCCCTTTCCCCACAAAGAAGGTAACCCCATCCGAATCCAACTCCTAACGAATTACTACCTAAACAAAACAATAATAATCCGAAATAAACAAAATAAATCGAGGAATATCCAAATAAAAATAATAATTAATAAACGTGCGTTTGAAGATACATACTCGTCTGCGGGGGTGGTGGCTCGCAGGGCTACAAAGAACGTGATGGAGTAGATTACTGCACACGGAAAAGTGGAAGTTGAACAAAGTACAAGATGGTTCAGAGAAAACTTGAATGGGTTGTGATGGCGGTGTTGTTTGCTTTGGGAGCATAGTTTCCTGGGAACGTTGTTGTTGTCATTTTGTTCAAATCATCGAATGCGCTCTGCTGATGTGTCCCTAGAGGTGGTTCTGTTGGTTGAGTAGAGCGCGAGACTCCGGCGTAGATTCCCTCGATTCTCCGATCAATCCAGACCTTGTATAACCCTAAATCGATCTCGACAAGAACAAGTGAGGAGAATGGGAGGAAACTGAAAATGAATCGATGAGAGGGATAAAGTCACTTCCCTCTTTGTGTTTGCCAAACGACAGCGAATCTGAAATCTAATGTGGGCTGGGCTCGGTTTATTATTAAATTGTAACCTCTAATTTGGCCCATCTTCTTTATTTAGCACGCAGCGTTTTATGAACCAGATTTCCTTCTCCACTTCTCAAGTAAACTCGATCAACCTGCTCTGCACAAGAACTAACCAAAAACCGAACGAAGAACACAAGAGAAAACGGGAAAACAGCAATGCATCAAATCAAACCGCAAATGAACACAGACACAATATTTTTACGTGGTATCTAGTGCTAGGTGATTAATGAACCTAACACCGACTAATCCACGGTAGGAGACTCTCTTATTGAGATCTCCTACTTAATCACTATGATTGATTCCTTCTTACAGACTTGGCGAATCCAGAACCAGCTCCCTGCTGATCGGCCAATCACCTAACTTCTGGTGATTCAAACTCCATGTTTAAACACCCTAGTTTTTCCCGCTAATCTCCCTGATTTGCTACAACGATTTCTCACAAAAGACTACAGCTCTCTAGCACTCTCTTTTGTTAAATCGCTTTGGAAAAACTTGACTTCTACTAATCTCTCATTCAAACTATATACTGCTGCTGAGTTGAGAGCCGTTGAGGGTGAATCAGCTTGATGAGGGTAAGTGATTTATTCTTTCCCTTTATGCTTGATCATGATCTGTATAGTTGGCCAACTTTCCTTGTATGCCTCTTCATACTTCAAGGGGTGATGCAATATGCAGCTTCCTTCTCTCAACATTCTCCCCCTAAGTATGTCATTTGCTCTAATGCGCTGATCCCATAATTCACCTGCACATCTTAACAAATGATTGATGCAGCATGTTCTATACAAACCATTCATTCACAGGCACAACGAAACACTAGATAAAAGAGAAGTTCATTTTATTTGAAAGATTGCAGAAAACATATCGATTTAACCTAACACTGACACCATGACCGACAAAACTTCAAAGCTACCCTAACCAGATCCTTCTAATGAACTCCCTAGACTGGTCACTTCCCCTAAACTGGTTCTCCATTTCAAAAATCATATTGAGGTGGAGATTCATAATCAGATTTACCCTCTGCTTCTTCTTCCTGAGTGGTTAATGATTCAGACTCCTTTGCCCTCTTGATCTGAGCATGATGAAGCTCTAAACTGATTAGTTCCTTGCGCTTGACAGCAGTGATTCTTTCAAGTACTGCAGACGCAACCTCCAGGAGGACAGGAACAAATTGCCCATCAGATGTTGCAGGTGCAGCCTCCAAAAGAGCATGGGTATCAGCAGGCTCTCCCCCTGAGCAAATGACAGGCTTTCTCCTACCAACTTGGGCATCAACACGAGTAAGGATGTGTTGAGCACGCAGCTCCTCTCGGATATCACATACAATTAGCTTATCACGAAGATAAATCCCTACCCTATGTAGGAGACGAGTAATTTGAGGACCAAATGGGAGAGGGCCAGAGTAATTCTCGTCACCATAGTTGATCAATGAGCAAACATAAGCATAGAGAAGTTGAACTGGATCCCATCGCGAGCATTGGCCATAATCCAAGCGTCAGCAGGATGCACAAGTTCATTTTGAGAGATACTGCGAGGAAGCAGTATCCTTGTGATGAAAAAGTGGAGCACTTTGAACTAATCAGCAAAACGACCAACAGATAGCATGGAAGGATAGTACCTCCCAATATCATTGGTAAGAGATTTCATGGCAGAACCGAAATCAAAGCCAATGGAAGCAAAATCATCATTTGTGGCTGCAGAAGATCCGAGACAGGGGAGATCAAGAGTTTCATCCAGGAGGGAGGCTGTAACCTTGATCTCATGATTATACACCACAGTGGTGAAAAAGGAAGGACTGGAGCTAGGGCCACGCTTCAAACTAGCATAGAACATTCTGACTCCTTCAGAACACTGACTGAAACGTTGATTCTCAAAGAGAGAATCCCAGCCAAGCTTGTGAATGAGACCAGGAATGTCAAGATCATACTTTCTGAAGGCAGAAGGTTGAATGGGAAAGGATGGATAGAGTGGACGATTATGAAAATACTTGAGATACCTAAGGTATCGAGAGGGCTTATAGAATCCTTGATTGTTGAAGGTGGCAACAGGATGTAGTTGAGAGTTGTTTGGGGCCATTGTGGAGAGATATGAAAGCAGTGTGAAAGGTTCTGAGTTGATGGTTCGAAGGCAAGGAGTTGAGGGTGATTATATAGAGTAGGAGTAGGGTGGAAGAGGAAGGAATTCTAGTGTAAGGAAAGGAAAGATTTGGGAAGACAAATATGGCAATATGAGATGAGAACAAGAAATCTTGCAGATTTCAAGGGATTTCAGAGATTTCTTCCATCGAGAAGAGACCCAGTTCTCTCCTAATGGGAAGAAATTTGCCGGGTTCCAAAGGCTTAGTGAAGATATCAGCCCACTGAAAATCAGTGCTAATAAATTCAAGATGTATTTTCCCTTCCTAGACTAGATCTCTAATGAAATAATATATAACCTCGATATGCTTAGTCCTAGAATGCTGAATTGGATTTTTTGTCATGTTAATAGGACTGGTGTTATCACACATAACGGGCAAGGATTCAAACTCAAGACCATAGTCCTTGAGTTGATATTTCATCCAAAGAAGTTGTGTGCAGCACAAACCAGCTGCAACATTTTCAGCTTCTGCAGTGGAAAGGGAAACATAACTTTGTTTCTTACTAGACTAGGCTATAAGAGAAGTACCAAGAAAGTGACAGGCACATGAGGTGCTTTTTTGTCCACAGAGCATCCTGCATAATCTGAGTCACTATAGCTTATTAATTCTAAGCTAGAGGTGCTTGAATACCAGAGTCCTAAACTAGAGGTTCCAGCAAGATACCGAAAGATCCGCTTAATAGCATATAGATGGCTTTCCTTAGGATTGCTTTAAAAACGAGCACAAACACATACACTATACATGATATCTGGTCTGCTTGCAGTCAAATAAAGCAAGGAGCCAATCTTACCCCTGTACAGTCTACCGTCTACACTTTTTCCTGACTCATCTTTGGTAAGCTTCATTGAGGACCTCATAGGAGTAGAAATGGCTTTTTAGATTGTTAAGATTGAACCTTTTAAGCATATTATTGAGGTACTTGGTTTGACTAATAAAGATTCCATCTTTAGTTTGCTTAATCTGTAGCCCTAAAAAGAAGTTGAGTTCACCCATGAGGCTCATTTCAAATCCACCTTTCATTGTATCAGCAAATTCCTTACACATTTGTTCACAGGAGGAACCAAATATTATATCATCTACAGACACTTGCACAAGAAACATATCTTTACCCTTGTTCTTAATAAACAGAGTTTTATCCACTCGCCCCCTATGAAACCCATCGTCTATTAAAAATTGACTCAATTTGTCATACCAAGCTCGATGAGCTTGTTTAAGACCATACCGAGCCTTATTTAGTTTGTATACATAGTCAGGGTGTTCATGATTTTCAAAACTAGGAGGTTATTCCACATATACCTCTTCTTTTAAATCACCATTTAAAAAAGCACTTTTTATATCCATTTGATATAATTTAAACCCTTTTGAAGCAGCAAAAGCACACAACAGTCTTATTTCTTCTAACCTAGCCACTGGTGCAAAGGTTTCATCAAAGTATATACCCTCCTCTTGATTATAACCTTGAGCAACCAATCTTGCCTTATTTCTTATTATAATTCCAATTTCATCAGATTTGTTCCTATAAACCCATTTTGTTCCAATTATTGTTCGGTTTTTAGGTCTTGGAACCAAATCCCAGACCTTTGTTCTTTCAAACTGATGCATCTCTTCATGCATAGCAGCATTTCAGTATTCATCCTCTAAGGCTTCTTCAACATTCCTAGGTTCTATCAAAGATACAAAGGCAGTTTGTTCAGGATAAGATTTAGAGTGAGTAACCATACCTTGGTTTAAGCCTCCAATTACAAGAGAAGGTGGATGTCGTTTCTGAATGTGAGGAGGAGCTTCTGGTAGATGCACATCTTCAGGAGCTTCTTCCTGTGTTGATTCCAGATTGGTAGGGACAGAAATGACTCCCTTGACTTGACTCAAGCTAAGTCCGAGATCATCATCATCTTCTAAAACTTCTGCACACTTACTTGCAGACTCATCAAACAACACATTAATGGACTCCTCAACCTTAAGGGTCCTTTTATTATAAACATTATAGGCCTTGCTATTTGTGGAATATCCTAAGAAGATTGCCTCATCAGACTTTGAATCAGATTTCCCTAGTTGATCCTTAGTATTCAAGACAAAGCACTTGCACCCAAATGGGTGAAAATAGCCTAGATTAGATTTTCTGTCTTTCCATAATTCATATGGTATTTTGTTTAGTTTTGCTATGATCAGAGCTCTGTTAGTTATGTAACAGGCTATATTAATCGCTTCCCCCCCCCCCCTAGAATATTTTAGATACACCATAGTCATTAAGCATAGTTCTTCCAATTTTGATTAGTGTTCTGTTTTTCCTTTCAACAACACCATTTTGCTGGGGTGTCCTAGGTGCAGAGAAATTATGTGAGATTCCTTTTTCATTACAAAACAGTTCAAAATTTTCAGATATAAACTCACCACCATGATCACTTCTAATGCTAACTATTTTTTATTGCTTTTCATTTTCTACTTTAGCAACACCTCATCTTTACTTGCAAGAAAGAGCACCCATGTGTATCTAGAGAAGTCATCTACAATGACAAATGCATAGTATTTTCCTCCTAGACTCTTTACATTGCTAGGTCCAAATAGGTCAAGATGAAGTAGTTCTAAAGGCTTATTTGTTGAGATAACAGTTTAGTTTTGAAATATGCTCGAGCATGTTTTCCTTTGGCACAAGCATCACAGAAGAATTCCTTATTACTGTGGATTTTTGGAATTCCTTTCACTAGATCTAGGCTTACCAGTCTTGACAGGGTGTTAACACTAACATGTCCTAGCCTACGATGCCATTCAATTTGATCATTCTTATCAACAGTAACTAAACAAGTTTCATTGAACGCCTCCCTGTCATTTAAGTCAATAGTGAAGAGTTTTCCTTTTCTTTTCCAGTAAAGAGGACCTTACCACTCGATATTTCTTCAACATAGCATCTATCTGGTTCAAAGATTACTCTATTCATATTTCCACACTACTTCATCTTTACCTTTCTTTCCTAGAGTCAGTTTAGAGAACAGCTTTTTATCCCCAGTCATGTGATGTGAGCATCCACTATCAAGAATCCAAACGTTGTCTGCCATGCTCACTTGGAGACAAGTCTGCAAAACAATGTATTTTATTTATTTTTAGGTACCCAAATTAGTTTGGTTACCCTTCCTAACTGGAATTCTTTAGAGCATGTTCTACTTGAATGTCCCACCTCATGGCAATTGAAACAATTCATGTTGTTGACTCGTGTTTCTTTTGCTATTCGTTTTCTGCATTCATCTATGTGATGACCAGTCTTGTGATAGTAAAAGCATTCAGTGTTTCTAACTCTCTTTTTCATTTTACTGTTTTTCTGAAAGCTTTTCTCAGAAGTAACCTTATCCTTCTCTGCTTTCATACTCTCAATCTTAGCTTCAGCTATGCTAACTTTATTTCTCAGCCTATCATTTTTTATTAAAGCATTAGTAAGTTTATTTTCTGCTTCAATTTTTTCAGCTTTTAATGTTACAACTTCTTCCAGTAGTTTCTCATATCTGGATTTTATCAAGACATGCGTTTGTTTTACCTTGACAAATTCATTTTGTATATCCATGATTGTTTCATCAAGTTGATCATTTTCACTATATGAGTCTGAGTAATAGGATCTTACTTGTATGTCATTTTCCTCGATGTCACTTCCTTTGATTGCCATGTATGCTTCTGCTTGGTGTCCTCTTCGTCTTCATCATCTTCACTACAGCTCCAGGTTGCTGAGTAAGCTTTTCCTTCTTTATCTAAGGGCATTATGCCTTGATATGTCCTATCTTGCCACACCTGAAGCACCCAGCTTGGTTTGAAACTCTTTCTAGGACCATTCCTTCTCTTCTGTTCTTCGAACCAAATCTATTGGGTCGACTGAACTCCTTTTCATTTTCTCCATCTTTTGATCTGCTCATCAAGCCTCCTCGTTTCTTCTCTCTTCTTATCCGAAGCAGTTTGGCTACATGGTTGATGAGCATAGCCAGCTCATCATCTTCCATCTCTTCCAAGCATTCCAAATCATCTTCTTGAGTGAATGCTTTGAACACGATTCCTTTCTTTTCCCTTCGGGGCTCTTCGCCATCCTCCCTTTTCAATTTTTCTTCACGTGTAGTTAAGGACCCAATAAGCTCATCTAGGCTTAGCTTGGTGAGGTCCTTAGACTCCTCAATTGTCGTTACCTTTGGAGTCCATCACTTCAGAAGAGCCCAGAGAACATTTCTGAACAGATCAGCGCTGGCATATTCAACCTCCAGATTCCTCAAACTATTCACAATTGTAGTGAACCGCTCGTTCATTTCTTTTATCGACTCTTTTGGCTTCATGATAAAAGATTCAAACTACTGCTTGAGGCTGTTGATTCTGGAAAGCTTAACATGTGAAGTACCTTCATGCGCGATCTGCAACTTATCCCAGATTTCTTTGGCATTTTTGCATCCTGACACTTTGTGATACTCCTCAGGACCCAGGGCGCAGTACATCAAGTTGGTGGCTTTTGAGTTCATCTGGAAATTCTTCTTGTCACTTTCGGTCCATTCTCTCGAGCCTCCTTCACCTCGAGAGGTCGATCCATCACTATGTCCCACAGATCAGGATATGTTGAGCAGATGAATAATTCCATCCGATTTCGCCTATATCTGTAGTGAACTCCTTCGAACCTTGGTGGTCGAGTTTGAGAGAATCCATCTGCCTTGAAAATTCCGCTCGCCGAGCTTGAACTCATCTTCTCCGCAGGCAGTTAAGCCCTTGCTGTTGGAGCCCGGCTCTGATACCACGTGTTGGTTGAGTCGAGCGAGAGACTCCGGCGTAGATTCCCTTGATTCTCCAATCAATCCAGACCCTGTATAACCCGAAATCGATATCGATAAGAACAAGTGAGGAGAATGGGAGGAAACTGAAAATGAATCGATGAGAGGGATAAAGTCACTTCCCTCTTTGTGTTTGCCAAACGACAGCGAATCTGAAATCTGATGTGGGCCGGGTTTGATTTATTATTAAATTGTCAACTCTAATTTGGCCCATCTTCTTTATTTAGCACGCAGCGTTTAATGAACCAGGTTTCCTTCTCCACTTCTCAAGTAAACTAGATCAACCTGCTCCGCACAAGAACTAACCAAAAACCAAACGAAGAACACAAGAGAAAACTGGAAAATAGCAATGCAGCAAATCAAACCGCAAATGAACACAGACACAATATTTTTATGTGGTATCCGGTGCTAGGTGATTAATGAACCTAACACCGACTAATCCACGGTAGGAGACTCTCTTTTTGAGATCTCCTACTTAATCACTATGATTGATTCATTCTTACAGACTTGGCGAATCCAGAACCAGCTCCCTGCTGATCGACCAATCACCTAACTTCTGGTGATTCAAACTCCCTATTTAAATACCCTAGTTTTTCCCGCTAATCTCCCTGATTTGCTACAACGATTTCTCACAAAAGACTACAGCTCTCTAGCACTCTCTTTAGTTAAATCGCTTTGGAAAAACTTGGCTTCTACTAATCTCTCATTCAAACTATATACTGTTGCTAAGTTGAGAGCCGTTGAGGGTGAATCAGCTTGATGAGGGTAAGTGATTTATTCTTTCCCTTTCTGCTTGATCATGATCTGTATAGTTGGCCAACTTTCCTTGTATGTCTCTTCATACTTCAAGGGGTGATGCAATCTGCAGCTTCCTTCTCTCAACAGGTTCCTCTTCGAACGTCGTTGCTGCCTTCTTGTTCAGGGTGTGGATCGCATTTCTGCTATTATGTTCTTCGCGTTGGCGCCCAGTTGCTTTTGTTTCCAACTTGTTTTCGCCATGTTGGCGGTATCTGTGTTATCGTTTCGAGTCTGAGTCCGGCCTAGAGTGTGCTAGCTTCTGTTTTGACTTGGACTCGGGTTCTTTTTCGTTTTTTGTTGGTGGGAGCAGGGGTCTCTCGGTGGGCCTAGCTCCTGGCTCTTTTGTTTCATTTTTTCTAGTTTCTTTTCTGAAGCGTGCACTTCTTGTGCAGCTGACTTCTTTGGTTTTGTTTGGTTTTTGATTGTTCCTTTGTTGGGTTTTGATAATAAAAGTTTCACCATAATAAAAAAAACTATGAGTAACCCGTCTATATCAGTATCACATCAGCATCCCTCTCTCTTATCAAAAGCTTTTTATTGTTTTCCCTTTATTCTTTAAAGGACGATTTCTCTCTCATTTTAAGTCGGAAATAAAAAAAATTATGAGGTGTATGGTCCAGCTTCTTGAACTCCAAAAGGCTAGGGATTCATTTCTCAAACAGAAATCTAAGCAGCAATGGGTCAATAGTGGAGATACAAACTCACGATTTTTTCATTTGATGAAATCAAGGCAAGTAAAGAATACTATAAAGTAGTTACTCATAGAGGAAGGTCTAGTTCTAGAGAGCATAGAGGAGGTTGGTTTAGAAGCAATAAGTTTTTACAAGAGGTTAATGGGAGCTCCGGACTTAAAACTGAGCAGGGTTTCTGTTGACACAATTATGCAGTTGCTGAAGTTTCATTCGACAGAAGGAGGTGAGGAGTTGTGCTCTTTGATCATAGGTGATGAGATTAAGAAAGTTGTAATGGGAATGAAGAAGGGGAAAGCTCCTGGTCCTGATGGATATCCAGCAGAGTTCTTCCAAGCTCACTGGGATTTGGTTGGGGAAGTTTTCACTAAGGTCGTTCAAGAATTTTTCCAATCTGGCAAGATGAGGAAGGAAATTAATTGCACCATCCTAGTCCTTATACCAAAGGTACCAAACGCTAACTCTATGAAGAACTTTCGACCTATCTCCTATTGTAATTTTGTCTATAAATGTATCTCTAAGTTACTTGCTAATAGGCTTCAACAAGTCCTGCCACAACTAATTAGTCCCAATCAGTCTGCATTTATTTGAGGTATGCTCATTACAGACAATATTGTGCTTGCACATGAAATGGTGAAATGGTACAACAGAAAGAATGTCTCTCCTAGGTGTGCTCTTAAGATAGACATTACAAAATCCTTTGATAGTGTTGATTGGGATTTCTTGATTTGTATTTTGACTGCCATGGGAATTCCAGGGAAGTTTGTGACCTGGGTAAAGGGCTGCTTAGAATCTGTCAGTTTCTTTGTATGCATTAATGGGGGGTTAACAGGACTTTTCCAAGCAAAAAAGGATCTGAGGCAGGGGTGTCTACTTTCCCCCTACATGTTTACTATTAGTATGAATGTGCTCAGTTGTATGCTTAATAGAGCATCTGCTCATTCCATCCTACCCTACCACCCTCAATGTAACAGAATCAGCTTAACCCACCTGTGCTTTGCTGATGATCTTTTAATTTTCACTAAGGGGTCTGTGGAGGGGGTTTCAGTAGTTGCTGAGGTGCTTCATAAATTCTATCTTGTGTCAGGGTTGAGATCAACCCAAGTAAAAGTGAGATTTTCAGTGTTAGGGTCTCTGATAGCTTGAAAGTTGTATTAGTCTTGTGTTCTGGGTTCAAGGAAGGCAGTCTGCCTGTCAGGTATCTTGGATTGCCTTTGAATGTTGGGGAGCTCTCATTAGAAGACTACAAATCCCTGGTAGATAGAATTGCTGGGAGGATTATGTGGTGGCAGCCAAGACTTTTAACCTATGCAGGGAAGCTTGAGCTCGTAATGTTAGTATTAGCTAGCATGACTCGATATTGGATGAATGTCATCCTCCTGCCAAAGAAGGTAATCAAGCAAATAGAAGCTCTTTGTTCTCAATTTCTCTAGAGTGATTTTGAAAAGAAGAAAAGAGCTAAAGTTTCCTGGAAAATTGTGACCTTACCCAAAACTGAAGGAGGTATGGGGTTCAAGGATCTTTGCTCTTGGAACAAAGCCTGCCTTGCTCGTCATATTCGGGGCATACTCTTTGACCAGGACACACTTTGGATAGCCTGGATTAAGGAGTATCGTCTTCGTAACTTGAGTATCTGGGAAGTGAAAACTAGAGGGTTCTTGGGTATGGAATAAGATACTTACGATGAGGGATGATTTTGCAGGGAAACTGTGCAGAACGAATCGAGGGGTGGAATGGGAAGGTGAGAAGATGGTCAGATTTCATATCAGTAAAGTTTAGCAGAGTTTCAGGCCAAGAGATGAAATTGTGGGGTGGTCTAAGTTGGTCTGGAAGGGTGGTATCCCAAAGACCTCTACTATTACGTGGTTGATTCTCTTAGGGTGCATTACTACCTTGGATGTGGTACAACGTTGGAGTCCTGAAGTAGTAGCCATTTGTCCTCTTTGTGGACAAGAGCTAGAGTTTAAAGACCATATCTTCTTTCAATGTTATTATGTGCAGGAAGTATGGAGCATTGTATTTCCCCCGTCATGGCAGCTCCCGATTTCTCATAACTTGCAGTAGGCTGTGATTTCAGCAACTCAACGCTTCAGTAAGTGTTTGGTTGGCAAAGTCCTCTGGTGTCTTGTGTTGAGCGAGGTATGGTGAGAACGGTGTAGGAGAGTCTATGGTGGAAAGCAACTATCTGTGGGAGAGCTTGTCAAGAAGATACAGGGGATATCGGAAGCTAAAGAGATAGGTGATCTCAGGTTTGCTGCATCGGCGCTTCAATCCTTGTGGTACAAAAGTGCAGTCCTGATGTAGTGTTTGTGCATAACTACAAGTATTACAAGTAGGTCACGTTTTCTTTGGTTTTTTGGGTTTTTTGTTTTGTTGAGGGCTAGTGGCGGTTTTGTTACAGCTCGTCTTTTGTAATATTGTACTTGATTGTATTTGATGAATAAGATTTCACCCACTCATCGAAAAAAATTAATATTTTTTGCACAGATAAATCAGATTAATTGTGCTCTTTAAAATGATATCCACTTTGATATATTTTTAGAAAAAAAAATTGAGGCATTTTTTACCAGTCAATACAATATGGTATTAAATAAGAACATACCATATGGTAAGAAAGCGTACCATGATGGTATGAACATACCAAGATTGTAGAAAGGTTGAATACATGATAGTAGGAGTATACTAATTGTCATTTACGACTTTTATCATTGTTTATCACAAGTTACCACCCCCATACTAGAGTGGTAAAGTATGACACAATTTTTGGTCTTGTATTTTTTTTCACCCAGAAATTCGTAGATCCAATAGATCATTATGAACTCGTTCATTCTAAGCAAATATTTTCAAAAATGACCTAAAAATGAAGAAGTTACCATATGGTATAGAGTTGGTAACAGGAGATATAAAAAAAATTCTAAAAAAAATTGAAAATTGATCTCATTTTTTAGAGCACAACGAACTCGTTCCATGTGTGCAAAAAAATTGAAATTCGAGTTAGAACGAAAAAGTTAAGAGTCGATTAATAAAACTAGGGAAAATAAAATGCGTTTAATTCAAAACCTTTAGCTCTGGATTTTCTAGGCCCACTTAGATCTAAATGTCCAAATTTATTTACTTATACGTCAATAACCAATGATTACTCACCGTATCTTCAGCGCAGTAGAAGGATCCTTTTCTGGAAAATTTACGAGTCTTCATAATGAAAAACAAAAACTTGAACTCCTATCTCAACTTTCATTATCAAAACCTAAATGATCATCAATTTTCTACGTGATATTAATTTTACCTACGAATTCAAGAAATATCAAAATTTGAATGGATCCAATCATCATGAACTCCATTTAATTATGTAAATTAAGGCACAACCATGAATTTGCTTTCCATGTCAACTTTAGGCTCTCCTCCCTTTCCTTTCCTTTCCTTCCCCCACCCCAATCGTTTGTTTTCTTTTTCTTTCGGTTGCTTTTTTGGGGCAGCCCAACTTTTATGAAAAACTTGCTGACAAGTATGGGGTGTGGGATCTCGCCATTATACCGACCGAGTGACTTGGTAGTTTCTTCTGCCTCCCAGCCACGAAGAAGAATCATTAAGACAGCAGGCATGCATGGTAGGCATTCATCAGAAGAAAGCTGAAGCTTGAATGATTCGGTTAAAGGAGGACTTCAAGGGGAAGCTACCATTACCATATTGTACGTACTTGGTTGGAAAAAACTTAAAATCTGTGGACTTCTTGGAAAATTGAAAAGTGGGGAGTTTTGATGCTTTTACTTTCGACTCAATGGATCCTCCTATGGGCATCACGGGGCTGGCGCCGTGGTTTCAATTTGTGAGAACGTACTCACAGGGGTGCATGGTTATCAGATTGCGCTTTGGATGGATGCTCTGTGGTTGGTGAATGGATGTAGTGACAATTTGTAAATAGAATGTGACGCGTACCAATCCAACATTCTCGAAGAGATCAACGCACGCATCGATGGCTCAATGACTCTGTGAGTAGGTTCTCAAAGACGCCCTGTGAGCACGATAGTCGGATTGGTTAAAATTGATGTAATTCTAAAATGTTATTTTGATGTCTAAATGCTATTCACATTGTGCATGACAAATTGAAGTCTACGAATGAACATACACTAGCAAGAACACTTGTGATTACCTAAAAAGCAAGTACTCTGTCTGGGCTTCAGTTTGCAGACCGCCTAAATTCCTCGATGAGCGGCCAGCAGAACCAAATTCCAACCCCTAAGAAATATACCCTGGGGGGAGGCCGGAGGGGGAACTTCTTGCTTACTCTGTTACTGAGAGCGATTTACTAAGCAAATCAAAACCAACGTTAGTGTCAATGGCTCCTCACTTAGGAATTCTCAGCCACTTTGCCAACATGCCTTCTAAAACCATAAGTAGAGGCAATCGGATCCAAAGCAATCATATTATTACAAACTGCCTTTTATTATTAGTACGCAGTCGAACCAAATGCTTAAAATGACACCACGGCTGCTGCTGTTATTACTGATTGTCGCGGGATTCACTGGAACTGAAGTTGCCATTGCCGATGGCGAGTACTTGATCGGCACGGGCAGCCACGACATGACCGGCCCGGCAGCTGATGTTAACTTGATGGGTTATGCGAACATCAACCAGAATGCAGCCGGGATCCATTTCCGGCTACGAGCTCGGACCTTCATCGTCGCCGAAAGCGAGACGAGGGGGTCGAGGTTCGCTTTCGTCAACCTAGATGGATGCATGGCGTCCCAGCTCGTTACCGTTAAAGTACTCGACAGATTGAATTCCAGGTATTGATACATATATTCACTTAAATTTCGGACTAAATTGTAAGATTCATGACTAAAAAAAAAAGGTTACGAATTTGAAAATCACAATACTATTCTAACTACTCACACTAATTTGTGACAAATTAGTCGCTCCATCTAACTAGAATCTGATCTATTGAATCTAAGACTCTCCGAAGAATACCTTTAGATTTGAACTCGACTTGTAAGATTAGCTCCGTACCAACGAGCAAACCCGCGAACCCAGATTCCAACCTATTCTCGAATTGGAAAGGATTAAGTAACAAACTAGATGCTCGTGATTGAAGGTTTGGAAATCTATACACCCAAGAAAACGTGGCGATCAGCGGCACTCACACCCACGCCGGCCCCGGTGGCTATTTGCAGTACGTGCTTTACATCGTCACTTCTCTTGGCTTCGTCCGACAATCGTTCGACGCTATCGTCGATGCAGTTGAGCTCAGCGTAGTCCAGGCTCACAACAATCTGAAATCCGGCTCCATTTTCATCAACACAGGCAAAGCGTTTTTCCCCTACACAAATTCATTCAGTCATTTCATCGAACACAAAGGCCACACAATCGATATCAGTTTCCAACTCTCCCCGCTTGATTTTGTCCACAGGAGACGTAGAGAACGCGGGAATCAACAGGAGCCCAAGCGCTTACCTCGCCAACCCACCGGAGGAGAGAGCGAGTTACCAGTCCAACGTCGACAAGGAGATGACCCTTCTGAAGTTCGTCGACGCGGCTACCGGGAAGAGCGTCGGAGCATTCAGCTGGTACGCCACCCACGGCACGTCGATGTCCAGAGACAACAAGCTCATCAGCGGCGACAACAAAGGGGCAGCCGCAAGGTTCTTCGAAGATTGGTTCGCCTCCAACTCCTCCTCGACCGCAGCCGGGAAACCAAGCCCCTCCGCCGCCGTGAACATCGACAAATTGGTCGCCAAGGCAGGAACAGTCAAAGCCACCGGCGGGGAAACTTGCCGGGAAACGACCAGCCAGGGGTTCAAGGCGAGGAAGGACAGGGAATTCGTCGGAGCTTTCTGCCAATCGAACGTCGGCGACGTGACGCCGAACGTTCTCGGAGCATTCTGCGTCGACACAGGAAAGCCTTGCAATTTTAATCGTTCTTCTTGTGACGGGAACGACCAGCTCTGCGTTGGCCGTGGGCCAGGGTAAAGTCAAAGCCCTGAATTCCCGATGAGCTTAGCTCGTTGCTTGTGCTAATTTGGCGCCTCTTTTGTGTACTTCTTTTATGCTCTCAGGTATCCGGATGAGACTTTGAGCACTAAGATCATCGGCGACAGGCAATTCAAGAAGGCAGCAGAGCTATTCACGTCGGCGAAAGACAAATTACGAGGTAAGATCGATTATCGTCATGTCTACCTGAACTTCACGAATCTTGAAGTTCAGGTAGAAGGCAAGGGCACGGTGAGGACGTGCCCGGCTGCTGTTGGACCAGGTTTTGCAGCAGGGACGACGGATGGACCTGGAGCGTTTGGGTTTCAACAAGGAGATACAGAGGTCAGGAAATGAGCTAGATCTTGTATCATTTCTAAAAGTGAAGCTCATCAATTATACAATGTGAGTCATCTTTTTGCAGATCAATCCATTTCTGAAGATGGTGAGAGACTCCATAAAAAAGCCAAGCCAATATCAGGAAGATTGCCAAAAACCCAAACCGGTTTTGCTCTCCACGGGAGAAATGTTCGATCCTTATCCATGGGCGGTAAGCCAACATTGCTCTCATTTGCCACTGCAGAAGGGAAAGATACCTCATTTTCTAAGCACAAACAAAACAGTCTCATCCAACAGCTAATGGGTGCATAGAAAAGATAGTCCCTGCAATCCTAGCTGAAAATGCAAATGTGCAGAGACTATAGTAGAACCGAGTTTAACTAGTCCTCATAAGCATTAGTTAGAACTTTAGAGTAAAGAGAGCTAAGATTCTGAACTACTTTCATGATGCAGCCGGCGATTCTTCCTGTACAGATACTTAGGCTAGGGAAGTTGATCATACTCTCAGTGCCAGGAGGTTTGCATCCTTTCTAATCTCGTAAATTTTACACTGTTAAGATAGAAAGAACTCAAAGAAGCAAAGATAACTTAAGAAAGGGTTCTGAAACCTGCAGAGTTCACAACAATGGCTGGTCGGCGACTAAGAGAGGCGGTAAAGGCGACACTAATAGCCAATGGGGAAGGAGAATTCGATGACAACACCCATGTTGTGATTGCTGGCTTGACCAACACTTACTCCCAATACATCTCCACTTTCGAGGAGTATCAACGTCAGAGATACGAGGTACGATTCAAACACCAAACTCCTCAGTCTTTATAGTCATTAATTATCCTATCATTTGATTGCATAATAAAATCATCGAAAATGTGTGCAGGCAGCATCAACGCTCTACGGGCCTCATACACTATCGGCATACATCCAGGAATTCAACAAACTTGCAAAACAAATGGCTAGAGGCGAGAGGAATAGTAACGCATCCACGTTATCCCCACCTGATCTTTCGTCCGAACAGCTCGGTTTGTTGATTGAGCCACTAGGGGAGTCACCACCAGATGGTATTAAATTTGGTGACATTAAACAGGACGTAGCTCAATCGAAAGATGGTCATTTCAAGAAGGGAGATCGAGTCAGTGCCAACTTCTGGAGCGCCAACCCTAGGTACGATCTACTAACAGAAGGAACATTTGCTGTGGTGGAGATGCTTCAAGGGGGAGGGAAGTGGGTTCCAGCATTTGATGATGATGATTTCTGCTTGCTTTTCAAGTGGGGAGTTGATAATAAGACTGGTTCTAGCTTGGCAACTATAGAGTGGGAGATTCCTAATGAAGCGAGTCCTGGTGTCTACAGGCTAAGGCACTTTGGTTCAGCAAAGGAGACTGTAGTCTCTGCTGTTGGCTACTTTACTGGTGCTTCCAAAGGATTTGCAGTAGCTTAAACATGGCGCGAAAGAAAATGTGACCATGTAGTAGGTAAAGAAGCACCCAAGAATCCATGTATTTTATATGTAAAGAAAGGGTATCGAGTTCGAGCATATGATAAAATCAAGACTCTCTCTACAAGCCATCTGGTACTAGACAATTAAGTTAACATGAAGAGCCCTAATGAGCTCATATAAACATGCTTATTGGGGTTAGGAAACGCTTTATTCTGTTGCTTCGTTTCATGTTTTGAACATCACCAATCATATTACAAACGTTTGAAAAGTAGGAAGTATGAAAAATTCACTTACTGAGACAAATAGTTTGTTGCAGAAAGGAACTGGTGAAAATCAAGCCTTACCTGTCCATCCACATGACACAACGGAGAGACTTGCCTTCGATGAGCAGATCGAAGGCTGTGTTGATCTCTTTGAAATCCAATTCATGAGTCACAAATTTATCTAGCTGAAGATCCTGAAAAGAAATGCACGAGTATAACCTTGTAAGTTCTTGTCAAGTTCCAACACGGCCTATTTAACCATTTAATTTTATGGAATACAAAATAGATACTGCGGGTATTGGAAATGAAGAGAGGAGGATCCAAATCAAATTGAAAAGTCATCCAATCAGATATGATCTAATCGAAACCAAAAAATATTATGAAATTAGAGGATGGAACCCAAATCTAACAATGCATCCATCCAATCTAGTCTATTCCAAATATCAATTTAATCCAAACAGGATCATTCCCAACCCTTACGATCAAGTAAAACCATATATGAATCTCAATCTACTTAGAAGGGAAAGGGGTAAATGCAACTTTACCTTGTCTATAGAATGTTTTAAGAGAATTGGAATATCAGACTTGGGTTTAAGACCTCCAAAAAGTGACCCCGTAAGTATTTTCCCAGAGCGAAGGACATCGAAGCATTGGAGCTTCATCTCGGACATTGGTCTCGCAACTCCCAGGACAACTGTTTTCCCCCATCCCTATGTATTTACCACAAGCAACAAAAGGACTCTTGATGAAAAACATTGGTAACACAGAAAGGAAAGCATGAAAAAGAGGGAAATACATGGTTTTGGCAGACCTTTTGGCAACAAGCATATGCTTCCTCCATTAAGGATGGCAGACCAACACATTCAAAGCAATAGTCTGCTCCTCCTTCTGTCATCTCATTAATCACCTGGTGGTCAGTTAGAAGAACAAATGAGATTGACCACGTCTATACATCAAAGCATATCGTAAACAAAACAAACGGAGAGAATGACCTTTTCGAACTCTATCTGTAACTCACTAGAGGCTCGGGAAACAAAGAGAATAAATTTGACTCCTGTTATTACCCTTTGAATGTAGATACGATGTTGGATTTAATGTTAACTAGGGCGTAACAAAAAGGTAAATTTTTCTCAATATTACATAATAATATTTCCAAAGAGTTGATGGTTGTTCTTCTAGTAACGCTAAGCATGTAGGCATCTAAAGTGAAGTCCTTACAGTTCAACCTCAAGATAGAAATGAATGGTCAGAGATCAACCTGGCTCAAGGGTTTGTCTCCACAATCTGCAGGATTGACAAACTCTGTGATTCCAAACTTTTTCCCTGAATGAACACAAATTAAGAACAGGTAAATGACATACATCACAATCCATTTCTATGCAAATGAAAGTCCAACATCTTAAAACTTTGCCAAGAAGTTTATCTTAATAAGATCTCACCAATTTCAAACTTCTCAGGCTTCATATCTACGCCTATGATTCTAGCAGCACCACGTATCCTTGCACCCTCAGCAACCTAAAAAAGGTTTGAGCAAAAAAAAGAAAAACCTAAACCAAACTCGTCTACTAACTCAATTGATGAAAACTTATTCCCTCCTAAAAAATTACATTACCGCTAATCCAACTGAACCCAGCCCAAAGATCGCCACCGTCGATCCTTCTTCGACATCAGCAGTTCTCCATGCAGCACCCACACCTAAACATCCCAATCGCCACACGGATTCGTTAGAGAGATCGGCATAAGCATCAATTTAACTTTTTTCTGAATGGTTCGAGCTACTCAATTGAACTGAACCCCCAGCACAGTAATTGAAAAGAACATGAGAAAAGGAAACCCTAATCTTCTTTGATTGCATTTTTCGAATTACCAGTGGAGACGCCGCAACTGAGCAGGCACGCACTGCTCATCTGGATGCCGTCCGGATCGATCTTGGTGAGATGAGCGACGTCCACAACAGTGTACTCGCTGAAGCTGGAGACGGAGAGGAAATGGTAGATAGTGTTCCCGTCGAGGTCCGTGAATCGGCTGGTGTCGTCTCTCGGCATCCATGGAGAGACCTTGAACGGGAACTTGGAGCAGAGATTGCTCTTCTTCGATCGGCAACCCGAGCATTCCCCGCAGTCGGAAAGGAAGACGGGGATTACTGTGTCGCCTTCGCTGAACTCGGTTACTTCAGCTCCGACGCTCTCCACTATCCTGTAGAGATTAACTGGAGAGTTCAATTTTGGGGTGCCTTTCACTGGGATGCTCAAATGTTTGAACTTTCCCGGGCTTTTTTCTTCTTTTTTATATCATTTGTGGGCTTGTGATCCGCTAACAACAGAGGGAGCCTTGGGCTTATCTTTGGTTCGCTACAAAGACCGATGGCCCGAGTTCTGAGTGTGACCCAATTAAGGAATTACGCATCTTGACCCCAAATTATCATTTTTGTCCTAACTCCTAACCAAAATTGCAATAACGTGATATTATTTGAATTGCTCAAATGTTTTTTTTTCGAATTAACAAACTCCTTCACCAAGTCAGCGTTTCAATTTTTCTCTGCCAAAATTTCATTCAATAACTAAATATAGTGCACGTATTCATATTTTCGTACAAGATACATTAAAATTGTCCATGTAGTTTGGAATAATGATAAGCATGTCCTTCTGTTAAAATTTTCATCCAAAAATCGTTAATTATGATCGAATTTTGGTTTGGGCAACACAAATATCTAAAATCAATGTAGTCAAAATCACGCTTTAAAACTTAAAAACTTACGATTTTACGTTTCTAGGTCACTACAACGCTTTTACATAAAATCTCAGTTTTTATAACTTATGTAAGTAAAAACTCCATTTAAAACTTAAAAACTTACGATTTTACGTTTTTAGGTAACCAAAACGTTTCTACGTAGAAACACGTTTTTTACTACATTGTCTAAAATATCCCTAATAATTTCGCTTTAGATTTTTTGGTTCTTTTGTATAACCAAATAATTCTAATAATTTCACTTTGACGAGACCAAGAGAAATAAAACAGAGAAAAAATGGACATTTTCCCTCCCATTTGCATATGTCGGGTCGTCTAAATCTCAGTTCCACCATGATTGACGATTTTTTCAATGAAAATTTTAACATAAGGCATGTTTGATTATGTTTAAAAAATACAAAGGCATTTTTATGTAAAAATAATAGAGGAGCATGTTTACCAAAATGACATACTAGGGCATATTGTACCTATGAGGCTATGACCCATTAAAATTCATGTTATTGTTTTATAATAGAGTCATCTGTTTATTTGATATTTATGCTCTGTAAAAAAAACTTTCAATATGAAAATAAATTGATAAGTTTAATGATATATATATTTTACACCCAATTTTTTGGTACATTTAATGCATTCACCCATAATCATTATTATTATTATGAACAGAAGATTTATGTAAAAACGATGTCATTTGATTTGAAGATTTTAGTATTTAGGGATTAGAATTAGGGTTAGGGTTTATAATTTGAGGATTTTTTTTTTTTGTCTTCAAAATTGAAAGTTAAGGAATTAGAATAATAAATTGATTGATTGTGATGCTATATTATATCGTTATATCAAATTATAATGCTATAAATTAAGCTATTTTGGAATTAGGTGCATTGAATGCACTACAAAGCTATATATATTCACTTTTATATTTCTAATTATATATTTTATAATTACCGTCAAACTTTTAGCTACTGTTATATAATTCACGTTCAGCGGACCTTTTTCTTAATTTCGTCACTCTTTGTCATTATCCAGGGGTAGCATTCAGCGAATAATGTCACACAAATTATGTTAATTCAATTAATATAACAGGTATGTTTTCGTCCACATTATAGCACTAAAGGACGAGACTAATGTTATATTGAATAAACAAAAAACGTGAAGGGATAATGCGACGCTCCAAAACTCGTCAACGCGCAGGGGAAATCCCGCCGGCGGAAGAAAAGGCGTAAGTCGCCGGCCGGCCGGGTAAAGAATAATAACGTACCCGATCGCTTCGTGGCCGAGAATCCTGGGCGTAATCCCAGGGAAATCCTTCCTCTTCCACAAATTGATGTCGCTCTGGCAAAGCGACGTGCAGACGATTCGAATCCGAGCTTCGTGCGCTCGCGGCGGAGCCACCATTACCTCCTCCATCACCAGCGGCGCTCCCGCCTCGCGACAAACAGCGGCTGCGTTCACGTTCACAACCGTGCTAGTTAGTAAAATTGATTAACTGAATGATTTAGAGGAATGGTCGGGTCGGATTCTGATGTACCTAAGTACCTTTGCATCGAATAGGTTCCCTGGCGGTGGATGGTGGAATCTGAGTGCCCATTGTCGTTTGCCGCTTCAGTTGGAGAACTCGGACTAACGCTACAGAAATGTATTTGGAGCTTGAGAGAAATAGCAGTGGATCGCTGAGAATGACAGAATATGCATTGACCCGGAGGGAGGGAGGAGGAGTAGACAAGACTTGCAAATGTGGGGTTAAGTACATACAAGTCATCCATTTTATTCTTCACTAGTTTTTACCCGGCCGTTGGCCGGGAAATTTCATTTTATTAATAATATTAATTAATTTATCTTTATGTTTAATTTTTTGAATTTTATAGATATTTTATTTTCTCGCTTCATAAGTGAAGGTATACATGTCTATATTGAAAATTCTTAATACTTAGTAGTTAGCACACTTACTTATGTTGTTTTGATTCATAAATCATATTGTTGTGAAGGTTTGTCACGTCCCATTTAGTATCATATATTAATATTTTTCAACCAAAACACTCAAATTTATTATCTTATACAACATATATCAATACGTGATTCTCGAGTTTTGACACACTCTCAACAATTAATGAGTGTTCAGATTATTGGATAAAGATACTTGATTACCCGATAAATTATGTCTATCCCGACTGAAACTTGACACGCATCGTACACCCTTATGATGATCAAATGCTACAATCATGACTCATGTTAATTGTGGATGTTCATGAAGTCTCACTGTAGGATCTTATGATAAAATTTGTCTATCAAGACACTCAAATTTAGTGCAACATTCCGAACCTTTTCTGACGAATATATTGTCCGCTTTATGCCTCGACCCTCACGGTTTTCGACTTGGGGTGCAATGCAAGGTGACTTCCCATAGGGTATCATATTATACCCTAACCTCTAATGGGTGATCCCCCAGTTCCTAAATTTCTAACCCAAACCATGAAATTTTGTTAATCTTAAAATGAAAATCAACTATAATTTCGATTAATCAGAATTGTTGATTTTCATTTCAAGATTAAATAAATCTTATGCTTTGGGATAGTGAATTGGGACTAAGGTTCACGCATTAGGGGTTAGGGTATAGTATCATGCACCAAACTCCGATTAATTCGTTGTCTAAATAACAATACTCAACGGGCGTATTGTAAGGTAAGTGTATGCTCAGGTGTATGCTAGCCTTTGTAATATACATAGAGTTTAGTTTACTTTTAACACTAATCAATACCTTCGAACTCAACTCATTGGCTGAATAAAAAGAGTTTGTGGCTAAGGTAACTCGATGTAAATACAAATTTCTTACTCTTACAAACTAAAATATTTTCATTTTGAAACTTTGATATCGGGTAATTTTACTGCCAAAATTTGTATGGAGTCAGGCTGACAACCATATAACCAAATGAGTTCTTACAATTGTCTTACTGAACTCGTCCTTGTTAAAGATTCATCATATTAACCAAATGCCTCGGTTTAGAGTATTGTTACTATATTATTTATTTATTTATTTATATATATATCAAGCAACACAATGATAGATTTGTCTCTCAAGACATTTTAAACAACAATTTCCAACCCTTATTTAATTATTGCAGGGTCAGGGGTTGACGAAACGTGATCCTTAACGTACATCCTCAACAAAGATTTCTAACCTTCACACATGTCATTCTCATCCTGGAAAATGAAGTCAAAGTACGTCAACAATCATACTTAAGTCATTTTGAAAATTTCGATTTATTATCCTCGATTATTAATGACTCGAGCTTGCTCAATGAACATGATCTAGAGCATTAATATATGATGTAAACTTAGGATAAATTATAAATTCTTGCACATGTGATTCCTAAGTTTTTCACTTGATCACAATGAATAAGAAGATTTTTTAAGAAATTAATATTATTTTTTTGTCAAGTTTATAATTCAGATTTTTTTTTCTCTCTTTCAATCATTATATTTTGTTCTATTGACAAAATATTATCATTATTATTACTATCGATTAATACAAAATATTATTATTTATGTGTGTTTGTTTAATTTTTCATCAAAATGTAGAAAATTTACTTGATAAGATTTAAGTAGATATTTTTAGTTTAAAAAATATAATATATGTCACTCTCTGTTTTCATTTTTATATTGTGTTTAATTGAAATAAGTTTATTAATTATGTGTGTTTGTTTAAATTATTCATAAAAATGTAACCTATTATTAAGTTTTAGATAAAAAAAAAGTATAAAACTTACTGAGTAAGATCTAATAATTTATTTTTGGGTTTAAACAAATGTGATATATCATATATGTCACTTTTCAAACATTAGTCTACTACAATGTACATTGGTATAATTCAAAAGCACAAAAAAAATTATTGGATAAAAGAAAAGGAAATATTCAATGAAGAGAGAGATAGCTTCATAAATATATCAATAATTATTTTTTTGTTTGTAAGAGAATTGTCCACCTTGGCAACTTGTGAGTTCTCCAAGTGCTTATGTGGCAAAAAATTACATTTGAATTGTCATAATATTATGTATAGATTATTAAGTTTTAGGTGAAAAAAGTATAAAACTTACTTAGTAAGATCTAATAATATATTTTTGGGTTTAAACAAATATGATATATCATATATGTCACTCTTCAAACATTAGTCTACTACAATGTACATTGGTATAATTCAAAAGCACAAAAAAAAAATTATTGGATAAAAGAAAAGGAAATATTCAATGAAGAGAGAGATAACTTCATAAATATATCAATAATTTTTTTTTGTTTGTAAGAGAATTGTCCACCTTGGAAACTTGTGAGTTCTCCAAGTGCTTATGTGGCAAAAAATTACATTTGAATTGCCATAATATTATGTGTAGATTACCGTTTCAATCGCTTGGAAAAAAAGTTTGTTTGATGTTTTGCGCACTTTTAGAGGTGTTCAAATGGTTATTATAGTAATTATCAAATCGAATAAGTCTAAATTCAATTAATTATGGAATATAATATCAAAATCAAACCGACCAAACTAATACAAAAACCCAATTAATCGTACTAAAATTTGATGTTTTGGTTAATTGGTTAACTAGATTAACCAATATAACATAACATTATCATTATGTGAAAAAAATATCATGATAATTAATTCATCCATAATTTATATAATGAGTAGACTAACGCGCATAGTTAACTCTTAATGTAAATAAATAAATTTAATAAAATTATATTACAATCATTAGATTTAGAAGTAGCCACCTAGCAAAGATATATACTAATGATATGGGATTGATGAATTGGGTGTGTCTTGTGAATTGTTTTAGTCTCTTAGCAATTATCGAACGATAAAAATCCTCACCTTTAAACTTTTCATCTAATATAATGTATGGAGATTAATCTGAATTGGGTGCCCATATATCATTGTCTATTATCTATAAGAACTATACAAGACAGGAACAATAGTTATCTTTATTTTTTGGCGAAATATACCTGGATAGCCATAACTATACATTTTGTTACAATAATAATCACTTTTTGGAAAATATATAGATATAGACATTCAATCAATAGCTTTAACGTCATTAAAATAAATGCTGGCTAGATATTACATGTCAATTTTTCGTCAAAATTCATACCACGTGGAAATTATCATTTTTTGTTTTAATTAACTGAAAACCCCAAAAGCTATTTTACTTCCGCTGCTTATACTTCTTTCCCTTCCCTCTCTCAGATGCGTACCTCAACCGCCACCACCGTACTCCGCCGACAACTTCTTCTCCCTCTCCGCTACTGCAGACACTGCTCGATTAGATCAGCGACGTACTCTCCCTCTTCCACGTCTCCTCTCTATCCGTCAATTCATTCGTTAGCCGAAGGGAGGTTGTCCAATCCAAGCTAATTTCCCTCCAATCATCTTTAGCCTCCTCTTTGATTCCCTTCACCGGTCCCCGCTACATTACAACCCACTGCCTATTCCCTCCAGTCATTTCTTTCCTCCTCCCACCCACTATTAGAAACAGAGACAAAAATAATACTCCCACCCTATTCAAACCTTCAATCCCTAAGAACAAAACATTTTTTATCTTGCCTCCCGCACCTACTATTTGTAACTAGGGTTGGGAATCTGGACCAAAGCGTATGACAAACCGCGATTTAGACCGTATCGTATGGTTTGGTCTAGACCTCGAGACCAGGAACACAATTTGGTCTGGTCCATGGTCTGTCCCTTTAGCTTGCAGTTTGTGGCGGTTTGGTATGGTCTAAACCGCGGTTAATCGTCCAGACCGTGAGCTCAATTACTACTAATGTGGGGTTGTGTGGACTTGGTGTGATCTCCGTCCATACCTTCTTCCTCGGAGAAATTCCAACGAAAGAGAGCAGCTTTGATCTGAAAAGCTAAGTCACCCAAACAAACTTTTGAAATATGTTGTGTTAAACGTTGTGTGGAATTATACTAGTGGGCCAACACAATGTCATATTGTTTACTGTGTATTTCATATACAATCAGCATGATTCGATAATCTTAGCCTCCTGCTTATTGCAATTTTGAACACATCATTCAACAACATTAATCATTTACATGTCTCGTGCAAACTAATCTATCATTTACACCTTCCTCCATCTTCCTATGTTTTGTTTACATTTCTACTGCACTTGAGAATGAGAATTTGTGGATATAAATTCATGCTTATGAATTTGTGCAATTATATTGGAAATGATATTGGATTGTTACTATTTTGCATATATATGTTGGTGATTTTTTTTAATATGATTTATGGTATGGCCCGCACCGGACAACAACCGCACAGGCATGCTTTGGTCTGGACCGTAGACCGTATATATGGTCCGTTCTGGACCGTTTCACACCCCTATTTGAAACAGAGCCACTAAATCGCCAAATCTATATACACAGATATTATGATTCCTTAATCTCACTTACCCTTCTTAGATGATACCGCGTACCACGATAGATGGTTAGAAAACCCAAACTATTTGCATAACCAACATCACATAAATAATAATAACTTTCAATACATGAACAATTTTATTTGTTATTGGGTAGTTCATTTATAAGCATTTCGTATCTGATCATTAAACATAACCATGATTACCTTCTGTCATTGTAAGTCCATTTTCCCTAGTAAGGGGATCACGTAAAATTATTGCATCATGGGCAGACCCCTCCCATCCTGATAAATTTCAAGTTGGGTGTACAAACACGCAACACATTAATTGAAAGATCACCCTTCCTATCTCAGTACCTAGTTTGATCCTCTTTTAATGGTCGGACATTAATATGAGTTCCATCTAGAGCTCCAAGACATTTCTAACAAAAACATTGAAAAAGACTTTTCAAAGGTTGATTGATGATAACACCTAAATTAGTATTATTTAACCCTCATATCAAGGTTTGTTTCGTGCCAATTCATGTGCATAATTGCTTGAACATCTTCGATTACATCTCTATTTCGTTCTTATGTGAATTCGATGTGATTTTAGGGTGTATTAGACGATACATGCGAATTAGGTACAAAACAAGGTCGACTGTAGCCAGGGGCGTAGCCAGGATTTTGTCGAGGGTGGGTCCATTTAGAAAAAGTACATACGATAAAATAATTTTGTTAGCTTTCTAAATCGTTCATGATATACTTTTGTATTTGCGAAAACTTGGTAAATTAAATTATATGTCAAAACTATCAAGAATATCACCATATATGTATCAAACAATTATTTATGATTTAGTTAGACATTTGCTTTTGAATCGTGTTCTTCGTCAAGACCGTTTAGTATCATTAACTCGAGTTGTTAGGAAAGATTTAATAATAAATCTAATACTATTTAGTATTTTCTAACACTTTCCTGCTTACTACAACTAACTTATGTGTGCTTAAAGTTTACGTAAATCCGAATATCATGTGTTTAACAAATGAGGTTACAAAGATTCGAACAAATGATATCTCGGTCAACCATTCTCAATTAGAAGTGCCCTAAATTTCATTCTCAATTAACTATTATACTAATTTACTCATTTTCGTCCTTAGGAAACACCTGTTACAATTTCCCTACCCCTGATTGAAATAAAATTATTTTTACAAATGAATTATGATTTGGTGGAAATTTGTTGTAAATATTGAATACATACATCTTCAATTTTGGGCGAATCGTATACATCATTATCATTTGTACATAGCTCGTTATAAATACATTGAATATGTCAACGCTCGTTATAAATCATACATCAAATATTTCAAAGGTCTACCGATTTCATTTAAATACATATTATTTTTCATACCCGATTAACTATTGTACCTAATTGACCATTTTCTAACCCGAGCCAGGGTGGGTCCCGGTACCCACCCTCTAACTCTCTCCCTCCGCCCCTGACTGTAGCAACCTGGAAGCTGAAGATCAAGACCGGGAACATAGTTCGCGAACTCAAGCTAAAGATCGCGGCCTGGAAGCCCTAGATTGCGACCGCAAATTGGAGGGCTCAGGGCGCGAACTTCGTGAGGAAGGAGAGAGGGAGAAGCAGAGACTTCCCAAAGTCGAATCACGGCCACGGCGTTATCAGACCGCAAGAAAGATCGCGACCGAGACTCGTGGATCGCGACCGCGAAATCAGCCCGCGATCTCCTCAAATTCCGAAGGCCATGACGACGACATTTCAAGATCGTGGTCTCTCTTCCAAAGATCACGACTGTGATATCTGTGATTCTGATCGCGAACTTTTCCATCCCTAGAATGCCTATAAATAGAAGACCCCTTTCCCCCTTTTAGATGAGAGAAATTTCTAGATTTAGAGAGAGAGAGAGAGAAGAGAGAGAAGCTGGAGGAAGGAGAAGAATGAGCTAGAAGAGAGGGAGCATCTTCCTCAATTTATTCTATGTTTCTTCTTCCCTTCTTTATGGAGTAATCCTCTAAGTACTAGGGGTTCTAACCCCCAAACCCTAGTTTTAGGGTTTATTATGTATGTATGAATATTTTAGGATTTGAATGAATGGATGTGTTTATCTAGTTGATTCAATTGCTATTCTATCTTTGATTGTGTTTGGGTAAGTCGCCTTAGTCTTCTCTATTAGCCTACTTTATGCTTCTACCCTGGATATGGAATTATAGGGTTAGACGGGTATGCGCCATCAAGCAAATCGAGATAGATGTATGAATAAGGAACTATGGTGGTTGAGGTGACCGAACCCCTGCTATAGGTTAGCTTTCCTAGGTAGAACCCGGGATGAAACCTTGGTGTGGACAGTGGATAGTGTCCATTGAAATGAGCCATGAACTTATTTCCCCAAATACGATAGCCTAGATCGAGGTGACTATATATGGGTTTAGGGGAAGCATACTCAGAGGCGTGTGGATAACCATGAAAGCCCATGAAAAGAGCTCACTCATCACAATCGATAACCCTGAGTATTTATGCATGTATAGTGAACCTAAGCTAGGGGGAGGATTAGTTCCCCGAAGTACCTGCTTTTAGCTTTTATCAATCGTTAGTCTAGTTATCTCCTCAAGTCCTCCATTTAAAACTCTAAAACCGATTAAATTTTTAGAAAATAGGTGAGACGTAGGCTAGGGTACCAGGACCAGACTAAAATACGATATTGATCACCACTATACGACAATGCCATCTTAAGTTAAACTTGGCTTAGGATGTGGTAGTTGTTAACACATGCTAACCATTGACAATAATCTGCACGGATTGAACCGATCAAGCTTTTTGGCTCCCTTGCCGAGAAACCTTGGTAACTAGTAGAAACCATTAACTTGTTAGTTAGTCTTTACCTTGTTTTGTTGTTTGTTTGTTTCGTTTTTTTTTTGTTGTTATTTACGTGTTTGTTCCGTCTTTGCTTTGTGTTTTTGTTATTTTCATGTGTGTTTCGTTGTTTTTGTTGTTGTACAACTTCGTATGTCATGGGTTGTTGAGTTTGTGTTTTGTAGCGCCTTTGTATTCGAAGAAGAGATTCTTTGGAAATACTACCTCTTGATACAGAAATCGAGAGAACACTTCGGATTCTGAGAAGAGTTGCAAGACCTCAAACTCTACCAATGGCGGATCAACAACCTCAAGTTCCACTGAGGCCAAGAACAATGGGTTCTTACTCAAGGCCAAGTGTGGATAATGTCCAATCACCTATTCTTCATTCGACATTGCCCAACAACGAGTACGGGATCAAACCGGGCATGATTTCAATGCTTTAAAGTGTGGTTCAATTTAATGGGATGATGAGTGAAAGTGTGCATGCACATGTCAAGTCATTTTACGAATTAACGAATGGAATCAGAGTGAATGGAGTTCCTCAAGAGGCTATTCGATTAAGATAATCTTCGTTTACCTTGAGTGGCGCGGCAAAGAAATGGTTGAACAATCAACCACATCACTCCATCACCACATGGGATGATCTATGCAACAAGTTCTTCGCAAGGTATATCCAGGGGCGGAGACAGTGCCTTGGGAGGGTGTTCCAAGGCACACCCTCGGATTGGAACAATAAGAATATTAAAAATAGGTATATTAATTTATTTACAACAAAACTTAACATGGAATCCTATTCCTATTACTATTATTTCTAATACCAAACTACAATTAATATCATACATTTAAATTACCTTCGACTATATAGATCAAAACATAGTTTGCACATAAACAAAATCAAATCAAAACCACATGCGAATAACTCAATCTTTAAATCTTCAATTTTTAGATAATCGTTAGCTCCAATGTGTGACGATTCTTATTCTCTCGTAATATCACTATGTCAATTTATTAGGGTAAATATCTAATTATCCTCAAACATGGTTGCTAAGTCACTCGCCTCTACCATCCCATTCCAATTGCCGTTCCTAAGCTATCCATGATCACTTAACCGACTTTAATAACACAAATTTGATAGGATACATTGACAGTAAGTCTTTGATAGTTTGTGTGAATATATTATACATATTTTAAAAGTTTTAATCGAGTATAAAAAACGTGGAGACATTGCAAATAATTATTAATTTATCATATTAAATATATTTATTACTTTTAAAAAAATTGAACACCCTTGCATAAAATCCTAGCTACGCCACTGGGTATATCTCACCTTCTAAAACAGCTTTAATGAGAAGTGAGATTACTATATTCCGTCAAGAAGCGGATGAACCATTGTTTGAAGCATGGGAAAGATTTACATTGTTATTACTCAAGTGTCCTCACCACGACATTGCCGATTGGTTACAAGTGGAAAGATTTTATAATGAGTTGACAAAGGAATCACGAAGCCTCATTGATGCAGCTAGTGGAGGTGCCATTAGAAACAAAGAAGTCGGAGAACTTCAACAATTAATCGAAGAGATGGCCCTTAATAGCTATGATTGGGGTGTCAGAAGGGAGAGGCAAGAGCTTATTGAAGGGAAGTTTGATGAAGGTTGAAGAACCATCATCTTTAGCTGCTTAACTCGCTACGACACAACACCTAACAATGGCCAAGTGTAACCAATGGAAGGGACTGCAGTATAGTGGCTCAAGTGATAAATATCGAATCCACGGGTCTCTAGAGTTACTATTACTCAGCTTTAGTGGCTCCACTGTTTCTCAGACGCCAAAAAGGGAATTCCCCGGTCTCCTCAGAATAATACCCGGCCGGGTATTTGTGGTTATGGCCGGGTATTTTCTTCCTTCAGCCCGCTTCAAGCCTCACTTGCTCCTTTCGACCCGAATCTCGTTCCTTCGCCTCGATTCCAACGCCGGGTCCTGAAATATGACATAAACACACAACCTTGCATGAAATCGGCTTAAAACCCGAGAATCAACCTTTCAAACGGCTCAAGAATAGGGGTGAAAATACGTGTAATTATCGGTCTATCAAACTCCCCCACACTTAACCGTTTGCTTGTCCCCAAGCAAACCTAACTCAAACCAATGCAACTCTCCAGACCTCTATAGCAACAAACAACCCAGATCGTAGGTAGAGGACTTCCTAAATCATTTAGCAGCTTACGAGGTCAACCGACACACAAGTCATCTCATAGCTTCTTCGGCGAGAGCACTAGTATCGAGTCGGCATCATGGCAAATAGTGAACCGAGGACAAATGAATTGTGGATGAAGAGATTCTCAAAAACAAAATATCATGGACTCACATTTTTTTTAAAGGTGCTCTATTTTCTTCTTGCAGATGGTTGGAACCCCTTTTCTTTCTGTTTTGCTTGTTTTCTGTTTTTTTTTCAAGGGTCCCAACCTGCTCTTACCGGCCATGCCAGGAGCGGATGTCTCGAGCCTCGTGCGGGGGAAAGACATGTAAGGGGGCTGGAGGTAGTAGGTGGAAATTGGGAACGGATTCCCGTCTCCCCTTACACACTTCGCCCTATTCGCACGGGAGACGTTATTTTTCAGCACATTTTCGAGCACCTGTTAAACTCAAAACATGATACAAGAGTCCATGACAGGTAGAGAATCCACAACACCACACAATTCAATGGTCCTAAGATCACTAATTCACTCAATCAACCAACTCAATATGAAGAAGAAATGAGACTTCTTAAATGCATCAACATCCTCCCTAGTGCTACACTACCTCCCTAGGTTGCATATTACTAAAAAGACTGTCAATTCAAAGCATACTGAGCAGGCAATTGCATGGAAACACGTACTTGGAGCCCTCAAATCGAAATTTGGACAGTGGACTAGGCTCCAAGCACACAAACAGCCAAACATTCACACGCATTCATAATCGAACATCCCCCCACACTCAAGCACGACATTGTCCTCAATGGAGGAAAGATAAGGAGGGTAGAACGAAGTTACCAGATCCAGGGTGAATAATGGTGGACGGGGCAGGCGGTGTATTCCCGGAGGAGAGAGTGGTCAGAACACAAACACAACACAGAATCTCACAAAGGTTGAGTTATTGGCTCTAAAATCAAATAAAAAAACTGACTCAACCGAGGAGAAAAAGAGAAAGAAATGCAAACTGACTGGTTGGGTTGCCTCCCAACAAGCGCTTCTTTCACGTCATGAGCCGGACGATGGCTCCTAAGTTTCGGTCCACCCCAAAACCTCCTTGAAGTTGAGGTTCTCGTCGATGAGGTGGAGTCTCAAGTCACGAGCATGTGGTATGACAGGTGATGGAAGCTCGTGCACTTGATGCAGATGAAGTCTCCACCCTCGAGACCTCTTCTTCTCTTCTCTCGTCTCATTGCCCCAAACCAGATATGACAGCATCGATTGACCACCATCGCGTCCACCAAGAGGAACCGATGTCGATGTGGCCTTGGTCTGGCAAAGAGACACTGCAAATGGGTCCTTGCTAAGCAGTTCCTTGAAGTTCGGTGGAGATATCACAAGTAACTCGTAGCCGGTGCAAGCCTCTTCCACCTCAACTTCGTCCTTAGCCTGGACGCCAATTGCTTCTGCAACCTCCCTTTCTTCTTCTTCAACCTCCCTTTCTTCTTCATGTGGTATCACCCCTGGGAAATAATCAAAAACTCCTCCTGCTTCACTCTCGTCATCCTCCACAACTTCTCTCTGCACCCTTTCTTGCTCTTCTTTTTCTAGCACGGATTGGAGAGCAAGTTGCCAAGCGATTTCTTTCATGAGATCTTCTTGCATCTCCTCACTCATGCCCGCCTCTTCAAAGCTCGGTTTAGGATGTGAGAAGGTGTGGTCGGCTACGACAGGACACTCCGGATCATGATCATCACGGGAGCTCTCCGTGACAACTTCAGTGTGCTCCACAATGTCTGTGTAGCCTTCTTCTCCCTCCTCCTCTAGTATGGTAGCATAAGGGTGATCTGGAGCAAGTTGTGCCCAAGATTGCTCAAGATCATCGACGCTCTTCTTAAGGCTCAGGAGGATCTCATCTGTTTCACGATAGGCCTGGACACACTGATCCATCCTGGAGCATGTTCTCTCACAGTCTCGAGCAAACTGCTCCATGAGTAACTCCAGTGCCGATGGCCCTTCTGGTTGTGGGAGAAATTCTTCTTGATAATGAGGTTGTTCTTGATATGCCCAGGGGTCCGGTTGTTCTCCGTAGTAAGGGGGTTGGTACTGGAACCCGAATCCATAGTCTTCTCCTCCTTGATTGCTCCAGGGGGTCTCGGGGTAATACCACTCGGGTGGTGGTGGATACCCCCAATGATTGGAGAAGCCATGAGGATCCATGATTCAAATCTGCACCAACAAAAAACAAAAACACCCAAGTGAAAAGCAAGGGTGGCAAAGAAAAGAAAAACGCTAAAGTAACAAACTTCTGCCTTTCCTAATAATCTAGAAAGTCCCCGGCAACGGCGCCAAAAACTTAACTCGCTACGACACAACACCTAACAATGGCCAAGTGTAACCAATGGAAGGGACTACAGTATAGTGGCTCAAGTGATAAATATCGAATCCACGGGTCTCTAGAGTTACTATTACTCAGCTTTAGTTTATTATTTAGCAAACCAGATTAATAAGGAAGAACTAAAACTACTCTAGCAAACTACAGTTAAAGTTAATCTAATTACAGGTTGGGAACTCACTTAGGTATGATTCCCCCTAGCCACTAGCCAGACTAACGATTGATGATTTCTAACTTGTTTCACTTTCATTCACAATGCCGAGAATCCTTGACTAGACCTTGAGTCTCGACTAAAGGAACAAGGCCCTCTTGAGTCAATTGCCTAGAGGGACGTATCCTTCTCTAGAACAACTGATCAAGGCGTTCTGAACTAGACTCCCTCTATCGAAAGAGGTTCTCAATCGATACAAAGCAGTGAATCAACCCTCGACTAAAGCAATCGATCCACTACTATCAATCTATGGTGCTCTATTGACCTAATCAGGTATTCCCTCTCATAGGATCAAAGCAGAATCAATAATCTTGACTAAAGCAGAATTGAATCATGAAAACATGCATAGATTGAATATGAACTCAAGATTATCAAGTCAGAGTACTCATACAATCATCCAATCAAACAAACATAGCTAGGGTTCCTCAAAACCTAAGTGAAGGGAAGTTACTCCATAGAGAAGAGAGAGACTGCAGTAAGAATCTTCAGATGATCAGTCTTCAAGTCCGGGCTTGTTCCTCGAGCTTCCAGAGCGAAGAAATCCTCCAATTCCACTCTTAGAATGCCCTCAGATCGCCCTTTCTCTCTTTGGTTCGTCCCTTGGGTGTTTGGGATCCAAAACCCAGCTCTCCCTTGCAAAAACGCACAAAACAGGCTTTTAACAGCCTGCGTTCGCGATCCCCAGTCAAAATCCCCTGTCGGGTATTTTAGGTCACGACAGGGGATTTTTGGGAAAATCCCCTATCAAGGCCAAAAATCCCCTACCGGGGATTTTAGCGTCACGATAGGGCCCCCTTCTGTTTCTCAGACGCCAAAAAGGGAATTCCCCGGTCTCCTCAGAATAATACCCGGCCGGGTATTTGTGGTTATGGCCGGGTATTTTCTTCCTTCAGCCCGCTTCAAGCCTCACTTGCTCCTTTCGACCCGAATCTCGTTCCTTCGCCTCGATTCCAACGCCGGGTCCTGAAATATGACATAAACACACAACCTCGCGTGAAATCGGCTTAAAACCCGAGAATCAACCTTTCAAACGGCTCAAGAATAGGGGTGAAAATACGTGTAATTATCGGTCTATCACTGCTCATATTCAAGAAATTTTCAAGAAAATCGATCAAGTTGCATCATCAATGAAAGTTAATGGGAAGAAACTTATGAAGTGTGATTCATGTGGCGACTCAATTAATACTATGGAAGATTGTAAGTCTATGATTGAGGCTTCACTACAATTCAAGCAAGCTAACTTTGTTGGAGGTCAATCTCAAGGGAACAACCCTTATAGCTCAACATATAAAACGGGTTGGAGGAATCACCCTAATTTTCTTTGGTCTTCTCAACGGATAGGAAACCGTCGGATTTCAATCTCAAGCTCCAACACAAAATACTTATCAAAGACCAAGTCAACCATCATACCAAGGAGCATATCAAGAACAAAGTCGACCCTCCGATGGTCGAGTTTCTAAACTAGAAGATTTGGTAGAACAATTTGTTACACAATCCAACAAGAAGATTGAAACTATTGACAAGTTCATAGAGAATACATCAACCAAATTCTCAAGTTTGGAAGCGGGTCAAAGAAATCAACAAGCTTCACTTCAAAATCTTGAAGCTCAACTAAGTTCGTTGGCTCAAACCATATCGTTAAGGCCTCAAGGAACTCTACCGGGAAATATCAAACCTAACCCAAAGGAAGGATGTCATGCGGTATTCTAAGGAGTAGCCGACCCTTGAAGGAGATTCTTATCTCAACTCCGAGGATACCGGTAAGAGAAGTTCAACGTGAAGTTGTTCAAGAAGAAGAGATAGTTCGGGAGGAGGTCCAACCTTCCATTGAAATCAAGATCAGAGATGATCAGGAGAAGTCTAAGAAGACTCGAGTACCCGATCCAACAACAAAAGTTCCTTATCCTAGAATGTTATTTGAAAGTGATCTCTATCATGAATGTGCTCGGTGGAATGATACCTTGAAGAAATTAAACGTAATAGTCCCTTTCCTAGATATGGTAATGAAGATTCCTAAATATACTAAATTCTTGAAGGAAATATTGTCGGGAAAGAAGAAAATGGAGGAAGTAGCTATTGTATCCGTTAGTGAAGTGGCTTCGGCATTAATCAGGTGTGGAGGATTCCCTCCCAAACTTCAAGATCTGGGAATCTTCACTATTCCAAGCACCTTAGGAGTCAAAACTTTTTGGAATCTGTTAGCCGACTTGGGGTCTAGCATCAACATTATGCCTACAAGGATCTACTATGAATTAGACCTTGGACCACTCATACCTACTAAGATGCGGATTGAGTTGGCCAACAGGTCTGTTGTCGAACCAAAAGCAATCATAGAGAATGTCTTGGTGAAATGTGCTCATTTTGTTTATCCTGTGGACTTCATGGTTCTCGACACGGAGGGGTGTGATGAATCGATTATCCTAGGCTGACCATTCTTAGCCACGACACGGACTATCATTGATGTAAGTGGAAGCAAGATCACCTTAAGGTTTGGTGAGGAGGAAATAAGCTACAAGATGACTCCAATGCCAAATTTTCACAAGTATTTTAAGTGGGACAATGTCAAGATGGATTATGAGCCGGTTACACCTCCTACCCCACCACCTTCAATCCCCGAGATAGAGTGGTTCAATATGGTCTCCCATGTTGATTTCCATAACAATCAAGTTGAAGGTACGAGTGACGTTTGCAAGATTATGAAGATACCGCGTAAGGAGAAGTTTTCTTGCAAAAGGGAAACCCAAGAGTTGTTTAAAGTTTCTCATCTTCCCATTGGTCATATAAGGAAGCTTCAAAGGTTCATCTTTGAGAAGAGACACCCCCAGAAAGAAAGTCGGATGGTTATGGGTAACTTAACTACTATACTTGAAGATTAAGAATTCTGGGAATGTTATAAGCGATTCACGTATAAGGATATTTCTACAAGGAAGCTTGACCCTCACCATCCTCCATATCAATCTTTCTGTGGATCTTTCCTATCTCAAGCATTGGATGAGGCATCCGAGATGCTCCATGGAATTCACTTGGGCTTCACCATAAGTATGATTTCAACGAAGAAATATCGGTGAAGGATGTAGCCCTTGCCCTTTGATCTCAAGGAGTCAAGTCTGGCGACCCAACCACTCGGTTTGCATATCTTTTCCTTTTTACTTTTTAATAATTGTTTGAGTAGTAGATTAGAGATTCATTGAGAATGATTGATACAACTTAGTCCTTACCTTTGGATGTTTTCATGATTGGGATGAATGATTGAACTTAGATAAGTGGAGAAAATGTGATGTCTTAAACATGGCAAAGATCGCAGTTGGTAGGCTGAAGATCGTGATCGCAATCTTATGCATCTCTATTTAAATAAAGGTAGTTATCATTAGATCTATGTGTGTTCATTTTATGCCATCTTTCTAGATCTACAAGCCATGCCTCTCCACTCCTCGTAGTCTTTTTGAACTTACCTTCCCTATTTTCATTTTCCAACATCTTTTGAGAAGGATTTTTAATTGCTTTTGGATTCTCAACATGTCCCCTAGCAAGATAAGGTACATATCCCCATGTTTCATGTTTTAACCACCTTATTTTTCCCAACATGTGATGAATGTTTGCGATCTTGAATGCCCATCTTCTTCATGGAATGACACTTTTGTGGCATAGGATTGTTTTTCTTCTCTCTAATGTACTTGCTATGAGATTTTTAAGACCTTGGTGGGAAAGTCTCATGCATCTATTTGGTTCTCAAACACCGCCCACCAACTGTTCGTAGAAAGTCCCCAATTACATAGGGTTCATTCTTTGCAATCCTATTGATTGAGAATTAACTCGATTGCATAGGGTGACTTTTGGTAGTTGCTTCTACATTTATTTGGGATATCCTAATGCTCATTATCTTGGAATTATCTCTCCATCTTAGTTTCCTCTCTTGCCCAAATTTTAGTTTCACTCAAGTGTGGGGGGAAACTTAGAGACCTTATGATAGTTCATTCCAAAACTACCCTTATGATATGTGATGTTTGGATTGATAGGTTTTGCATTGTGTACTACTTGTTTTGAAGGATAAAATACAAGACTAAGAAAATGGCTCATGGTGAGAGTTCATCTTCTCGTACCTCTCACCCTCGACAAGGCCACCAGACGAAGACAAGGAAATCTAAGTCAAAATAAGTAGTTGTTGAAGAACCTCATCAACCATCACCTACCCAACATCTATCAAGGGACCTACATCGAGATAATCAAGTCAATATCGAAGGCGACATAGAGCACATCAATCATTACTTTTTGGAACATGTGCCTAGGGGTGGGATTCAGTCGGTAAACAATTTACCGTTTACCGAATTTACCGGTTTCGGTATACCGAAGTTGGCCTAACTAGTTATCGATTATCGATACTGGTTTGAAACCGGTAAACGGTTACAAACCGGTATTACCAAAATACGGTGAGAAGCGATTTCAGGCGGTTTTTCAGTCGGTTTACCGAATATTTACCGAACCGAATTTCTGGGAGTGGGGTGATGTTGTAATATTTTGATTTTTTTGAGTTTTTTTCATCATTTTTGTAATTAATAATTTATTATTAACTCTTATTTACAATATTTTTGAGGCCTATACTTACATTCATGTATGTAATATTTTATATTTTTGAGGGTAAAGCAACAAAACGCAGCGTAGCACTAGGGAGTAGGGAGGGGGGATTCGGTATCGGTAATACCGATTTACCATCGGTATTTACCGATACCGTGTCCGGTAAACCGACTCCCCCAACTTCCCGCTCGGTTGCCGATACCGCCGGTAAACGGTTTACCGTAGACCGCCGGTTACCGGCTCGATAAAACGGTAAACCGTTTACCGGATTACCGTTTACCACCCCTACATGTGCCCGAGCAATTCAAGACCAAACTTCTATGGCTTCAAGGATTACCATTAGGCAAGAGTACATGTCTCAACTGGAAACTCCTAGCACAAATTGGGATTGAGGATGCAATCCGCTCTAAAGTACAGAAGTTAGAATGGCTTAAGTTGCTCTCTATTCAAGAAAATATTTACTGGGTGCTTGGTCTGGAGTTTATCAATACTCTTACCATTCAAGATATGAGGGGTGCTACTGACCTTGAATACAACATCCAATTCCGACTAGGAGGAGAGCATCACCAATTTTCGATCCGGGAATTCACTAGAGCAATGGATATTTACCCGGTGGATTTCATAGACTCACCGGACACCTTTGCAACCTTGACAAAGGAATCGACTTCCCTTGTTTCAAGACATTTTATGAATCTGTCAAGAAATTCGATAGTAGACAATGGGATGTCAAACTATCTAAAGCAAGCATAGTGAAACCGGAGTGGCGGCTCATTCACCACGTGATTGCTAGGTCTGTGGGAGAAAAGAATCAGAGCAAAGGCAACTTAACTGCCCGGGACATCGCCTTCTTTTTTAGTATGCATCTACCCCGATCTCTACATCTCGGTCTATCTATCTTATCTATCTTCAGACGTTATAAGACAGATCATCAGCTCACCGCGCTACACGGGGGATTTTTTGTCACTCATCTGGTCAAGTTTTTCCAAATCGATTTCGGGACCGTTCAATTTCGATTGGATGCTAGGACAACTCCTTTATCCTTTGAAGTCTTGAAGTCGAAGCTCAAAGTTCTACATATGATGACGAGGGCATTTGGGGAGTACTGGGACTTCTGTTTCCAACTTCTAATATGTTGGACATGGAAGGAACCGTGTTCCGTCTTCTGGAAGTTAGGGTGGCAAGAGAGCGAAGAGGATTTAAAACTGAGGGAGATCAAGCGGAGAGCATATATAAAGGAGGAGAGTAACCCATACCCACTCCTCAACCGGTTCACCAACAGTTCAACAATGCAAGGGACTACCGAGGTGAGGCGATGATAGAGGCAATCCTTCACAACCAAGAGAGGGAGAATGAAGTAAGGCTACATATTACGGTGTGCCTCCCCGCAATCATGAATAAGATGAACATTTACACCAAGGAGGCCCCGACCCAATTTGATCGCTCCACTCCTCTTGCACCAGTACTAGAAGAAGAAGAAGAAGAAGGACCCTCCAAGGAGGATTGAGTACTAGGCATCAAGGGCCTAAGTTCTATATTTTATTTTTCTTTTATTTTCTTTATCTTAATTAAAACAATGTTTAATTATTGCTTTATTATTCGTTTTTCACATTTCGTACTTTAAATATTCTAGTACTAGTAGTATTCGTATTTATATTATTTATCTATCGTACCTATAACTCTTAATCGTCTTCCTCTCTATCTCATGCGCTTTGTCGTTGTGAAAACCACAAGGGAGACAAAGACCTACACTTGTGAACCTTTACCAACCCACAACCAAAACCTATGGTAACCCTCACGATCTTCTCTTATGAAACTCCCACATTGAGGACAATGTGTTGCTCAAGTGTGTGTGTGTGTGGGGGGGGGGTGTATGAATGTTTGAATGAATATCGTGATTGGTTGAACCATATATTGCTAGAATCCTCCCGTGTTTATGAATGTAAGACGTTGATGAATACTTATGGGATTGTGTGCTAGCGATGGTGTTTGTGTTGTGATGGTCAATGATCAAATTATAGTGTTTTGAAACCTTGAATGATATTACCCAAAAAATTCAAATTTGAGGGTTCCAAAACACATTGAACCTTACAACTTTCTACTCAATGTGATTTGATTTGTTAGATGATTGGTGTGTTGTGCTCGGTAGGTGATAGTTGCATGATTAGAGTACCGGTGTGTAGGTAATTTTACTATCTTCTTCCTCTTTTATAAGTCGATAATATGTGCTATTTTAGGAAGAACATGTGTGCGGGATTCTCTTTTGTGTCTAGTGAACTCAAAGCTTTTACAAGTTTGTGCGCATTAGAAAAGAAAGAAAAGAGTGAACATCTTTTGAAAATGAGGATATGCTTGGGGATCAGATAGTTTTACTGAGTCTCGGCCATCTTTTGCTACTTACCATCCCCCAAGTATCTTTCCTCCACACGGAATTGTATGCCAGGGTCCAAAGTACCTTTTAGCGATTCATGAGACCTCATAGCTCTCGTTTGTACCCGACATGTGTGCCAGCCCAATGTGGAGTGCAGTCTGGGAAGTGGTGCTTGGGCTAAGATGAATCCGCCCATCAAATTCCCCACATGTGACCTTGAAAGAGAAGGCTATGATTTATCCTCTCTTGGTCATAATGAGGGATAGATGCTTGTTTGCAAAAGAATTGCAAAAGCTTGGTGCAATGCCCGTCAATGTCGGAAAAAAAGGATACCAATAAAGGACAACTCCTAAATCTAAAGAGATAATAAAGAGCACCTCCAAGAGTTCTAGTTCGTATTTGTTGTTTGATAATCCCCTGGAGCACAACTTGAATGTTCAGCTTAAGGTAGTAGGTATGGTCCTCACCCGAGAGCTTGTGCTTGCATAGTAGGAAGATAATAACATTCATTCATTTTCATCTACTCTTCTTTATACAAGCTTTGCCAGAAGCAAGATGAGGAAGCGGAGCTCTTATATAAGAGCTAGCTTCCCCATGAAGAACTAGAGTGCATTCCCCATTGATTTGTTGCATTAGGTTTGAGTATATTTGCTTGGGGACAAGCAAATGCCTAAGTGTGGTGGAGTTTTATAACACCTAAATTAGTGTTATTTAACCCTCAAATCAAAGTTTGTTTTATGCCCATTCATGTGCATAATTGCGTGAACATCGTCGATTACATCCCTATTTCGTTCCTATGTGAATTCGATGTGATTTTAGGGTGTATTAGACTATACATGTGAATTAGGTACAAAACAAGGTCACAAGTGTAGCAAAGGGGCAGGAAGCTAAAGATCGTGGCCTGGAAGCTGAAGATCACGACCGAGAACATAGCTCGCGAACTTAAGCTGAAGATCATGGCCTCGAAGCCCCAGATCGCCGCCGCCAATTGGAGGGCTCAGGGCGCGAACTTTGCGAGGAAGGAGCCAGGGAGAAGCAGAGACTTTCCCACGTCGAATCACGGCCACAACGTTATCAGAACGTGAGGAAGATCACGGTTGCGACTAGTGGATCGTGACTGCAAAGTCAGCCCGCGATCTCCTCAAGTTTCAAAGGCCATGACGATGTCGTTTCAAGATCATGGTCTCTCTTCCAAAATCAAAGACTGCAATCTCAGTGCTTCTGGCCGCGAACATCTCCACCCTAGAATGACTATAAATAGAAGACCCTTTTCCCCCTTTTAGATGAGTTGATTTTGAGAGAAATTTATGGTCCAGAGAAAGAGAGAAGTTGAAGGAAGGAGAATAAGGAGAAGGATCTAGAAGAGAGGGAGAATCTTCCTCAAACCAAGTCTTCTTCAATTTCTTCTATGTTTCTTCTTCCCTCCTTTATGGAGTAGTCCTCTAAGGTACTAGGGGTTCTAAACCCCAAATCCTAGTTTTAGGGTTTATTATGTATGTATGAATATTTCAGGGTTTTAATGAATGAATGTGTCTATCTAGTTGATTTTATTGTTATTATAACTTTGATTGTGTTTGTGTAAGTCGCCCTAATCTTCTCTATTAGCCTACTTTATGCTTCTATGCTGGGTATGGAGTTCTAGGGTTAGACGAGTATGCGTCATCAAGCAAATCGAGATAGATGTATGAATAGGGAACTATGGTGGTCGAGGCGACCAGACCCCTGCCGTAGGTTAGCCTTCCCAGGTAGAACCCGTGATGAAACCTCAGTGTGGATGGTGGATAGTGTCCATTGAAATGAGCCATGAACTTATTTTCACAGATACGATAGCCTAGATCAAGGTGACTATATATGGGTTTAGGGGAGGCGTACTCGGAGGCGTGGAGAGGCGCACTCACCAAATTCGATAACCCTAAGTATTTATGCATGCATACTAACCCTAAAATAGGGGGGGGGGGGATTAGTTCCCCGAAGTACCTACTTTTAGTTTTGATCAATCTCTAGTCTAGTTATCTCCTCAAGTCCTCCACTCAAACCTCCATAACCGATTAACTAATTAGCAACTAAGCGGGAAGTAGGCTAGCGTACCGGGATCCAAGTAAAATATGATATTGATCACCACTTTACGACAATGCCATCTTAAGTTAAACTTTGCTTAGGATGAGGTAGTTGTTAACACGAGCTAACCAATTGACAATAATTTGTACTGATTGAACCGATCAATTAACAAAAAGCAAAACAAAGGAAGGAATTGATAAAGTTATGAATTTAGGAGTTGACCTTGAAATGTTTTTACCTACTATTGGTACAAGTGTTGAGATTACTACATACTACTGCTACACACACAAAAAGCTTTCTTGCAAAGCCAACAAAAATGCAGTAATAAGATCAGCTTAAGGTAGGATGATCACTTTGTTGAATTTAAAGTTTTTTTCACTATGTTCATAGTGAATACGAGTTAATCTGAAGTACTTTTGGGTTATTTTAGTGTTATCTCAAAAAGATTAAAAGATTATGTGATCTAAGTTGTGAAATACTTGTACCTGCTATCCTATCATTTTGGAAATTTGGGGAAACAAACCAAAGTTTTGATTTTGAATCTAGTGTCTGCATATGAAGGAAAGAACTGTTTTATGAACATGTCTCTTTAAAATTAATATCAAACATCATCAGAAAAGCAAGAAGTATCGACAGGCAAGACCCAAACAATGTAAAGAAGTAACATGAAAGGTTGTTTTCAATCAGCATAAAACAACTTTTTTATGAGGGATTCAATAGATAAACGCAGTTAAGGTTGCTTCCTCCTTCAATCTATCATTTTTACTTCTTTCTTTACTGCTTTAGTCAAAGCTTACTGCATGGTTGCTTACTTGTTCCGTAGTGTCAGTTTTGGTTCACAAATTGAGGGAAACTAGGGTTTGCAGTAACTTATGGCGGAAAGAAAGAGAGTAAAGCTCATCATCTGAAACTTGTCAGTAAAGAGCGGGGAAGAAAAGATCCATAGTAGTATTGGTCATTTAAGGTAACGATTGGGTTTTTTTTTTAATTTGTAACAAGAAAAGATTGGAGAATGGTAAAGAGAATCAGGATACCTGGAAGATGGCCGCTTGAAGATTGGTGCTGGAACACCTCGTCCTTCAGATGATCCTAAGCCGCTAGAAGAAGGCTGCTTCAAGATCGCTTTGGAACACCTTCGTCGCTCACTCCTTCCTTCGATAGCAACAACACACAATGGAAGAGTAATGACAACGAAGAAAGAGTGAGTTGAAAAGGTGAAGTATCCACAATGGCGCATTTGGGTTTACTATTAAAAGAAAGGGACGAAATTGGGATAAAAAAAGCAAAAAGTCAAAATATGGATTTTCTGCTCCCGCCCCGGGTAATTACATATGCCCGAAAACGTGTCAAAGCATATTTACCCAAGCCCCAATTGCTCCATCCTACTTTTGGTTTGCCAAATGAGCCAATTTAACCCAATGGACTCAAAATGAGCCAATTCAGTACACTTGACCCTTTACAATGTTCTATCCAAACGACCCCATAGGCAATTTTGATTTTTGTGCTTGGTCAGTATCATGTTTTGGAATGTTGAACTTCAAGTGTCTCTTTCAAGTCAGTATCATGTTTCCAAATCAATATTACTAACAAAATTGCTAACTGGAAGTTAACATTTGGCTAATTCTTTGCATTTAGATAGGTTTGGCTAAGGAAAAAGAATCTGAAAAAGGTTTGGATAATAAATAATCATTACCCAAAAAATACCAAACTACAATCGCTAAAAGATGCATTAACCAATGAAGCTCTATTATTAAGCTCATAAGCATGGCACTAGTGCTTTTTTTTTTAATTTTTTATGATATAAATTGAATTTGTGTATTTAAAGTTATGATACAAATTCATCTTATACTTATATATTTTTGCACAAATATTTTTATGCTACAAATTTAACATGTATCTTAATCTTATGATACAAGTTCAATAGTAGCTATACAAATTTGTACAAATTATGATACAACTAAACTTGTATGTTGAACATTATAATACAAATTCAAGGAGGATTGCAAAATTTCTAACATAAGGGCTCACATTATTTGGTTGACTGTTGTGTTGGAATGCGTTAGGGTGGTAACTGAAATTCTAATAGCCACCGTGGCTACATCAGTATCCACCATTCATTTTTCTCTTTTTTTAATCTCACGGTTAAGATTGCTCCAGGGTAATATTAGAAACAAGAAAGAGATCACACCAGATTATTCTATATATTCTACCCAAACCCTACTTCTACCCTCCCTCCAATCAAACCACCGTAGTCGCAAGCTTCCATTGAGGTCAAGAGGAAGGATGATTTTGTACAACTACGTTGACCGCCTCCACCACTCCCGCCTCACTAGTCCCGTCGGCCGCCTATACCAGCCCCGACGGCGATGAATCTGTGCAGCCGCTGTCGACGACTCCGTGCAGCCGACGATGCCGATGTCTTTCTCTCCGGGTCGGGGACTGTTTATTTCTCGGATGGTGAATCGGCAAGGGGTTCGACGGCTCCCTATCATTTCCCAGTTCATCCCACTCCGACTAAAGATGGCGCACCCGCAAGGTTGATTTTACCTCCTCCGGATCTTGTCGATGAGCACTTTTCTAAGTCGGCTATTGGTGAGATTTGTATGCATTGGTAGTGATATGTTGTTTTGGTAGTTGTCTTCTCACATGTGTAGCTTGGTGTGGAATGGTAGTGTTCATTGATATGTTTGCAATGGTAGTGTTTTAGTTTTATCCAACCTAGTGGTTAGACTTATTGTATGTTGATTGGTATGCTTGCAATGACTGAAATTAATACCAAACTAACCAGACACAACAATACGTTGCACAATAAGGCAAAATCAATACAATTTCAATAATGATAATCACAATACCAATATCAATCCAATGAATACCACTAGAATCAATCCAATGTTAAATTTGTACCAATACAATCACAACAAATTTAAGACAACTACCAATGCCGATCACTACCAGTGCAGCCATACAAAGTGATTAACACTATCAATCCAAACCTCACAAAACCCTGCGATGGTTTAATTGTTGTAATAATTACTTTTCGTAATTGCCTCTCCCTAATTATCACGTAATTAATATGGTAGTTATGATTACAATAAAAGCAAAATACCATTCCTATCATTAGTAGCCACGGTGATTACTAATACCAAGTAATCACCATAACATGTCCCCTGTTGTGTGTTCTTTGGACTTCCTATTGAATCTCAAGGTCCTCTCCAACAACATGTGATGGATTTCTATATCGACCTTTTTAAGAAACGAGATGTGATGGACAAGGGTTCCCTCATCTAGGACATCCCTTTGGTGGTTGATGCTCAAATGAACTCCTTCCCCTGTCGCCCTATTGATGATGACGAGATCAAGGCGGTAGTGTTCGAACTGGGTTCTTCTAAATCCCCTGGTCCAAATGGCTTTTCCGGCCTCTTTAATAGGAATTACTAGGACACTATTTACACCCAGTTTTGTGAGGAAGTTAAGAGTTTCTTCATGAACAATTCTAAGCCACAAGGTTGGAATGACACCCATCTGGTCCTCACTCCTAAAATCTCAAACCCTGAAAGAGCTTGGCAATTCAGACCAATCAGTTGTTGCAACTTTCGTTACAAGGTCATCTCAAAGGTCTTGACTTCTAGGCTCCAACAATGGATCCCTACCATTGTCTCTGAGATGTAGGTTGCGTTTGTTGGAGGCAGGGGGTTATTCAGGATAACATCATAATTGTCCATGAGTTTCTGCATCATTTCAAAACTCGTCCAAAAGGGGGCAATTGGGATATGTTAATTAAGCTTGATATGAAAAAAGCTTTTGACATGGTAGAATGGGATTTCCTGGATGATATCCTCAAGGCTATGGGTTTTGCTCATCAATGGTGCATTTGGATCAAATAATGCATCAGAACTATGAGATTTGCAATTTCTTTAATGGACAACCCTCTCCTTTCTTTGAACCCTCTCGTGGAATCCGAAAGAGAGACCCCCTTTCCCCTCTCCTGTTCATTATACTCTCTAATGCTCTTTCCTGACTCATTAGCAAGAATGTTAATAATAGTTTGTTTCAGGGGATCACCCTTAACCCTTCATGTCCTAGACTCACCCATGTCTTATTTGTAGATGACACCATCATTTTTGGTAAAGGCTCAATCAACGATGCTATGCTCATCAAGAAAAATATTGAGAACTATGGCATCCTGACTGAACAGACCATTAACAACAAAAAGTTAGCTATCACTTTCAGCAAGAATTGTCTGTTTGTCTTGAATCGCCAAATTGCTAACTTCCTGCATATCCCTATTTTGGATGGGATGGGAAAGTACTTGGGAGTCCCTTCTGAGTGGGGGCGATCAAAAAAAGAAGTTTTCTTAGAGCTTATTAATAGGATGGAGAGGCTTGGTCAGGCTTGGAAAAGTCTTGTGTTCTCCTAAGCTGGAAAGGAGACCGTTTTAAAATCGGTTTATCAGAGCTACCCTACGTATTTGATGTCTTGCTTCCTTCTTCCTAAGGGTACAACCAAAGTCATGGATTCAAAGCTTAAGGCCTTCTTCTGGGGAGGTAACTCGCTAAAACACAACTCCTAACAATGGCCAAGTGTAACCAATGAAAGAGACTGCAGTATAGTGGTGCAAGTCTATTTATCGACCCGGACTCTAGGGCCTTGTTTGCTTGAGGGTTTTGATCATGGATTTGGTACATGAAACCCAAATCAAATGGACTTGTGACCAAAACCTTTGTTTGCTTGATGGAATTTGAGAAGATAAATTTATGGGGCCCACAGACTTTGAGGTACCAAATCAGTGGGCCCCATGGACTTGGAAAAACCATCCCAAGAGGTGGGATTTGGGATAGGCTACAAAATCCATGATAGTTCTTTACCATTGTATCCCCACTTATTTTTCTAATGCCCAACCTATCCTCTTCCTTTTTCTTCTAATTGTTCCCCGTAGAGACAAGGAAAGACAAAAGGAGAGAAGAAACAAACGAAGTAAAAAAATCTCAGAAGACGAACTCGGATGGCTTGCGTCGCTGGAGAAGAACATCGCCGGAAGAGCTTGTGAAGACCGATCGTTCTCGCCTTCGTCGGTGAAGAAAGCCTCGACAATCAGCTGTGTTCTAAGTCGACAGTGATAAGGAAATACAGAGATAAGGAAAGACGAAAAGGAGAAAGAAACGAAGAAAAATCTCAGAGGAAAAGGATCTCACTGCTGGAGAAGAAGAACGCCACTTTTCTGATCGTCCTCGCCTTCGCCTGTGGAGAAAGCCTGAACAATCAGGTATGCTCCTTATTCTATTGCGTCTCCTACCATATTGTCTTCTATGGAACCCTAAAAAAGCTTATGTGATTTCTTCTTTCTCTGAGTAGCGTTGCTGAAGTGGGTGTGATGAAATAACATGAATGTGTTTGTTCAGTGTCGATGAGACTGCAAGGGATTGAGAGGAAATCCATTTTTGTCTTCTTTGTTTTAATATGGTTCCCCTGTACTACTTCTTTGGATGTTTTCTATTATCCTTTGGTTGGTTTGTTAGAATGTTGATATACTTTACTAATTTGGTGTTAGATTAAGAAAAATACTATTTTAATTTGACTACACTTGTGCTGCATTTTCACACTTAGGGTTAGTTTATCTAAATTTGGTATAAGTTTGTGAAAGTGCTCCATTTGCATTCTGGTTTTGGTTTAAGCACCAAATGATTTGAGTCGAACCTTCAACTTAGAAGGTAATTAGTAGTGCGTCTATTCTTAGTTATTGTTTTGATTAACTTAAAAAATAAGTTTTAATAAACTCTCTTATGTATCCTCTTTTTCATTTGTAGTCCTGTGAACAAGTTGTTGGTTTTTTCATTTGTACCAGCCTGCTGGTTTGTAGTCTTGTGTACAAGCTGCTGGTTTTTCCATTTGTAATATACTGTTGATTTTATAGGATGACAAGGAAGAGAAAGCTAGTCACAAACGAAGGAGAGGTACCTCACCCAACTGGCCCTTACTTCCAGTGGAATGAATCCCTTAATGCATTGCTCATAGAATGCATGTTGGAGATGACTCAAAGGCATCAGGTGGAGGATGGATCCTTCAAGAATGGGGCCTTTTTTGGAGCTGGAGAATATGATGCTAGAGAGGTCTCCTGGATGCGGGGTAAAAGTAGAACCGAACATTCGCTCTAGGCACAAAAAGTTGAAAAAAGATTTCCACGTTGTACAGTTGGTGCGTAATCAGAGCGGCTGTGGGTGGAACAATGTAACAAAGACTCCAACACTGGATGATGATGTCTTTGAAGCATTGATTAAGGTAATTATGTGAGGAGAACAAGACTGACAATGCAATTGATGCTCTGATATAAAGAATAAGGCTATAAAGAAGGAGAACAAGACTGACAATGCAATTGCTGTTGTGGCCGAGGAACTGGGAGGATTGAAGCCTATAATATCAAAGGCACTTGATGCTCTTGGATCAATTGTAGGTGATAGTGAGGAAGAGGATGGTAGGGAGGCTGCATTGATGGCAGAAATAGGAAAAATTCAAGGACTGGAACGCTGCCAAGTCCTTGATGCTGCAATGACCTTAGTTGAGAATGATCGGAAGACAAGACTCTTCTATGCTCTCGACAATGAGGAGGACAAGAAGTATTTCATTCAAAACTTGTTACGTTGACTGCCAAGGTTCTAGCAAGGGACAATGTTAGGTTGTATGTATGTAGGGGGATTGATTTTAGGATATGAAACTTGTGTGTACTGAACACATATAGTATGGATAGGAAACTTGTGTGTTTTTGGGGAAAGTAGGAGGTGGAAGATTAGTGATTTTGAGAATTTCCAATCCATTCCAACGTGTGTCTAATCCTTTAAAGAATGCAATGCAAACTGGTTGTGTATGCCTGCCTCAAGTAGGCTGTAAGTATATTTTCCAGATGTGTTTTTAGGTTGTATTGTAGTTGTTGGTTGTTGTATACTTGGTTGAACATGTGTTGTTTTTAAACTTTGCCGATGGAAAACAAAATTGCAGGTTGAACATGGATGCAGGTTGTATGTGTGCTTAATGAAAGAAGCATCTGTTGCAAGTTGAACATGGATTGCCATTACCACCTTGATTATATATAACATTCTAATAATGATAATAACAGAAGGTTGCCATGACCACTGTGAGTATGAAAAGATGAGATGAAGTGAGGATTGGGACGAGGATAAAGGGATGGGAGGCAGTTTTGTTTCTAACAATAATAATAATACAAAAATTAAATAAGGGTTAGTAAGGGCAATGAGGTAAATGCATAATATAACCACAAATATACTTCAACAAAATCCATATTGAAATCCAACAAGCAAACAATGGTTTTATTCAAAACCCAAATGAACCAACTCCATCATAAATCTATGGTTTTATAAAACCCAAGTTTTAACCAAAACCTTCATTTTTCAAATCCATGCAGAAAACGAGCCCTAGATCTACTGCCTACTCAGTGAACTCCTATTATCCAGGAGGACTAAGAGAGTGTAATGATTTTAGTGCAAAAGAAACAAAAAGCAAGTAATGGTCTGGTTCTTTTCAGGTCCAAAAGGTCATCCGGATATGGTTCCCCCTAGTGTGCAGGTAAATCAGGTTATATGGTCCCAAATTACTCAGATTGATAGATGAACTGCGGAAAGTTCTTTACTGGTCTGGACTCTCAACTAAAGTTAACCAAACCCTCTTGGTTCGAATACCCGCGAGTGACTAACCTCCACCGGCATACACTAACCAAGGTTAAACATACGAAACTTCCTCTACTGGCCTTTGCTCCAATACGGAGCAGTGAATCGACTTCTCGGCTAAAGTAGTCGATTCACCACTTTCAATTAAAGGTTGCTCTTTTAACCTATGCAGAGACTATTGTTCTAGGTTAAAGTTGGAATTACACAGGTTTGATCAGGACTCATGCAACTCTGAATGATTCCTCAACTGAATTTATCAAATCAATCATTCATGACATGGGATTCATACAATCATTCCTAATATACAAAGCTAGGGTTCTTCATACCTAGATGAAATGGAAAATTACTCCATGGAGAGATGTGAGAACGTCATGCTCGGAGCAGACATCATCAGAACAACGATGGACAACTGCTCCTGGCGGCTAATCGATACTCTGAGGTTGGGGAATCGAGCTCCAAGGTCTTCAGATCGCTCCAATCCTTGACATTGGGTTTTTGCTTCGTCATTCTCCCTTTAGGGTTATTTTTTGTCTTTGGAAGTCCAAAAATCTGGATCCTTTGCAAATTTCCCGAGCAGCCTTTAAATAGGCTGAGAATCCGCGAGTTACGACCGTAACTTTGCTCGCCTGCTCTTAACTTCCCAGAAACGGCGGTGTTGTGGCACTCCGCAAACCAAGAATTACGGCTCCTTTAGTGAAGTTACGGCCTCGATCGTAACTCGAGGGGAAAGGTCGTAGCTTTAAATGTGCTTCTGATCACTTAACTTTCACCACCTTGGAGTTACGGGCAAGAAGGGAGAGTTACGGCCCAGACCGTAACTTGAAGGTTCTGGTCGTAACTTCCAGAAGCTCCCTGGAATTCAGTTTGCTCCACTGTAAAGTTACGGGCCACCATGAGGAGTTATGGGCCAGACTGTAACTGGAAGGGTCTGGCCGTAACTCTCACCTGGCCTCTACCCGTTTCTCTCCAAAACGTCCCGAACTTCGCTCCTTCGCTCCCATTCATGTGCTAGGACCTGAAACATCATAAACGAACACAACCTAACGTAAAATAGGCCACGAGAGCGATAAATCAAACTTAAACGATCAAGAAATGACGGGGAAAACATGTTCGAATATGACATTATTAGAAGGTAGCATGGAAAAAGGGACTATCCACTGGAGGAAAGGAAGTGTCTTAACGGGGCCAAAACAGGATGGAGGAATGGGCTTCAAGGACTTTCACCAATTCAACATGGCACTGCTAGCTAAGTAGGGGTGGAGGATCCTGAATGAAAAGGATGAGACCTAGGTCAAACTTCTGAAAGGAATCTATTTTCCTAATTCGGATTTTATGACTGCAAGTAAAGGTAGGAAGCCATCTTGGATCTGGTCAAGTATTTGTGAAGCTAAGGAAGTCCAAAAACTCGAAGTTAGAAAGAATATGGGGAACAGAAGAAATATCACCCTGGACGAGGACCATGGATCCTGGGAGTGCCAAGATTTCTTCTTCAACAAAACCAAATAAATAAGCTTAAAGCTTTTGATTAGATTATGAATGATGGAAATGAATGGAATCTTAACTTAATCCGACAAAGTTGTTCTCCATCAGAAGTTGAGCCTATTCGAAGAATCACAATGGAACCTAATAACTCTGAGACTGTTGGGTGTGGCACTTAGAAAAATCAAGTTGCTTCTCTATCAAGTCAGCCTACCACACCTTCAGGGTTTCTGAAAATGTTCGGTTGAGCATCACTGATCCCAAACATCTTGGTTGCTCTTCTCAAGCATGGAAATGGCTCTGAAGCCTCTCCCTCCCTCCTAAAATCAAGAACTTCATCTGGAGATTGACTCGTAATGCAGTGGGGATAAAGAATAACCTTTGGTTCAGGAAAGTCATCAACTCCCCCATTTGTAGCGTCTGTGAATCTGCAGTGGAAGATGTGATTCATTGTCTATTCGAATACCCCCATGCATAGCTTATTTGGCATTCTCTTTTCACCTCTCTTTCCCTCATTGTGGATTCTGCGTCAATCCTTATGTGGCTCCACCTATTCTCCTTAAACCCCCTAGCTCCCCCTGTCATGGCTGTGATTGGCTCTGTTTGGGCTATTTGGAATGCCCGTAATGAGAGATTCTTTCGGGACAAGCAGCCCTCGACCTTCACCACCTCTTCCAATGCCATTTCGATATGTCTCTGATTGGAATGTAGCTTTTCCTAAGCCTGCCCATTCAACCGAAAATCAGTCTATTCCACCTCGTACCATCATTAACCCACCGCCTGGTTCTTTCCAACTTGAATTACATTGTGATGGAGCTTTTGTCTCGGAATCACAGATGGCGGCTTACGGTGTTGTCGTCTACAACAATGTTGGGCAGGTGATCGACGGGAAGGCTAATACTTTTTTCTGTTCAGAAGCGATTGTTGCGAATCAAAGGCCTTGTGCGTTCCTCTCAAGTTAGTTAACCTAATTCGCCATATTTGGGTTGCCGCTCCCGCTTTGGAGCTCGGAAACGCGAATTTTAGTGAGATCGCCCAAAATTCGTGAACTCACTTTCGCAAGAGCGCGAATTCACTTTCGCAAGAGCGCGGATTTGCTTGTTCCGCCCAACAACCTTTCTCTCAGCTCAATCCTGAGCTCCCAAAATACCTCTGTTCTTTCGTCCATTGGCAACAAGTCCCTCTCTCTTTGTTGCCCTCGCCTGCCACCATACCATCGTCTTTGTCAATTCTAACCATGACATCATAGAGTCTTGTCGTTGCCTTCCGTCGTCTTTCTCCCAGTTCGCCAGTTGCCATCCTCACCGGAGTCGCCGCTCTAGCTATTAGTGACCATGCATTAAGATGACTCTGTTCCTACCTCCAGACTACTAGATTTTACACAGACAGAGCAGGAAATTAGAGATGTGTCCGTTGATGTGATGAAGGAGATGGAATCCCTGGTTTTGAATGACCGAGAAAGCATGCAAAACCTAAATATGATCCCTTTTGCGGTCATGGTATGTGGGGATTCTTTGCCGCCAGCAAGATCTGAGACATAGAGGCATTGGCGTTGCCTCTACATTCCCCATGAGTGTGCCGTGATTCGTTCGCACATGTTCGTCTCCTTCCTCCGTGGACAACTCTGTCCTTTCTATTTTCGTCGTCGTCAACTAAAAAGGAATCGATTATTAGCTTTGATGGGAAAATTGAAGGGCAGTTGTAGAGGATGAACAACATATATAGAATAATAGATGTTAGGGATTCTATCGGGTTACAGAGAAGGCAAAAAAAGGGAAAGGTAGAGAGAAAGAGGTTTTTGGGGAAATGATTTGTAATGGGATTCTAAACTTGGGTATTGGAAAAATTGCCCTCTCTATTGCCGAGTGAGGACGGACAAGACTAAATGAGTAAATGCACATTATTATTCATTTATAATTATTTTTATATTTTATTTGCTATGTTTTGTTTAAATACATTGAGAAAATAATTAACAGTTAATATAATATTGACGCTCTATTCACGCTCTCAATTTCGAGTTCTTCAAAAATCGACGCTCTCACTCTCTCGTTCCCGCTCTCGCTCCCGCTCTCGCTCCCGCTCCTGCTCCCGCTCCACGCTCTGGTTACCTAACTCTCAAGTATGCGGATGATTTGGGCCTCTCGACAAGGATTCTCTCGGATTGCAAAATCATCACCGACATCCTCCATTCTCCTGACAAGAGGTCCCTGGCAAGTCATGGCTTGGATCGAAAGTATGCGCCATCTCCTCAATCAAAGTGGAGTTTGGGCCCCGTTCTTGTAACAAAAGTGCAAATTGGGTGGCTAGAAAGGCTTGTAAGGGTACCCTCCCAAATGAATGGATCTGTATTCTGGGTTTGATTTCTCCCCTGCTATAATAGGCCTTGCTTGTAAGTTGTAACTAGGGCTGCAAATGAGTCGAGTCAAGTTTTTGTTTAGTTTGAACTCGGCTTGTTTATAAATTTATGAGCTCGAGCTCGACTCGGTATAGCTCGGTAAATGCTCATTAACATAACTTGTCAAGCTGAGTACAAGCTCGGCTCAAAATGAGCTCGATTTGAAATCATTCTTCCTGAAAAATGTGTACACATAAAAGTTTAATGATAAAAAGAACACTAGAAACTATAAATACACGCTAACTTTCATACACATTAATATTAACAAAATATGTTCATGTTCAGAAGAGTAATTAATTCTTTCACAAGCTCTAAACAAGCCAGCTCACGAGTTTAGCTCAACAAGCCACCAAGTCAAACTAGCTCACGAGCTTATCAAGCTAAGCATGACTTGCTAAATAACGAGCCCAATGTCGAACGAGTTTTTTCCGATTCGAACAGCGAGTTGCTCGCGAGCACTAGTTGTATGCAATCATTTATGAATAAACTATCCTTGTTCGTAAAATAAAAACCTGATAGAGTTGAATAAGCGGTCGTTGGATGATTCCCACGTAGGGGTGTCAGTTCGGGTCGGGTTCGGTTACCCAAACCGAAACCCGAAAAACCTAAGAATTCGAAATCGAACCCGAATCCGATAAGGACTTTCGGTTTCCGGTTACCCGAAACCCGAAAATTCCTTATCGGGTTCGGATTCGGTTAAAGCAAAACCGAAACCCGAAAACCTGAATGCCTAAGAATACGGGCTGAGTTCTATTCCTTAGAGGTTTACAGCGGAACCCGAAAAACCCGATAAGCAAAACCGAACCCAAAATTGAAAAACTCGAAACCCGAACCCGAAAAACTGAAAATGTATGTAATCGGATCGGTTTCTGGTAAACCAAAAAACCGATTCGGACACCCCTGACCCCTATTCCCACGTCAAGTCGTCAACTCACCGTTTGGTCTAGATTATTCTGGAATCCCCGACGGCAGAGGCAAATCCGGCTCTAGCCTGCGCGCCTTTTGCTGGAACGCTATTCGTGGCGCGACCTTTAACCCCCTGGGAATCTTGTCCCTCTTTCCTCTCTCGTTTTCCATCCGCCTCTCCGCCGACGAATCGCAGACCAGACGGCGAGGTTTCATCTGCTCCCGTTAAAGAATCAATCAGGTTAGGATTTTTCCTTTCTCTCGCGACCGATTCATTTGGAATCTCAGCGGAACCCATCTCGTTACCCATCATGATTGCTGGGTTAATTATTGCTTCGATCTCAGCTGCAATCATGTCTGTATATGGTTTTGTTGGCGGAATTTCCTCTAGATTTAGGACTAGACAGTCTTTGTTTGGGATGATTATTGAAGTTCGGACTATATGGCTTCTCTTCCTTGGCTGTGAAGATTTCGAACGAAGGCTTGAGCTTCGAAGTGTACGTGCAGTATTCCTTTCGTGTTAGGAAACCCTAGAAGGTGTACTGTTCAGATGTCATTGGGAGCTTTACTTAGCTTCTGTGACAATGGGATCAAGTTCTTACGCATGAACTTGATTTGGCCTTGAGAAAATCTTCTTTGAAGGAAATGACGGCTTGTGGATTCTTCTTTATCCTGCATGCTATTTCTTCTCTAGTTGGGATACATATTTGACCGAAGTGAATGGAAGAGGGTTGCAGTTAGAGGATTTGATGACTGATTTTGACATCCAAATGTCTTCACGTTCTTATTAAATGTGCTCAAGGGAGTACCTGAAGCTCAGTAGGCTTTATAGTTTTTTTGTTCTGGTAAACTGCATTCTATCTGTGCTGATTTTGACTGTCTGTTATATTATTTTTAGATACCTGGGCAGAGCCAACATATCATGGCAGATCACCACCCCAACGAAGGACCTTCCACAAGCAATGTTTCTGGTGAAACATCTGATTCAAGTGTGCAGCTCAATGTGAAGACTTTAGATTCACAAATTTACAGTTTCCTGGCGGACAAGAAAGTGAGTATTATTTGCTCATGTCTAGTTCTTCATGTTGGGCATATTTGATTTGCTTCGTGCAACATATGGGGCATGTTCATTTCATTTCATTCCATCATTATCTGATCTGCAATCAAAGTAGCTGGTTTTCTCAAAGAGTTGTCCAAGTCATTTCATTCAAATTCAGCTGTCTAAACTTTGTCAGTAATGTGTAGTTTGTGTTCTTGGCTTGGATTTCTTCAGATGCCAGTTCTAGCTTTCAAGGAGAAAATAGCTAGTCAAGTTGGTGTTCCAGTCAATCAGCAGAGACTGATTTTTCGAGGAAGGGTGTTGAAGGATGAACATCTCCTCTCTGAATATCGTATCCTGTCATCTGTACACTTCAGTTCAGCATGTTACCTTTATTCACAAAAAGTGTTGCACAGTACCCTTTAGAATTAACCTATATAATGGATAAGCTAAATATTAAAGGGTTTCTGGTGTATGTGTTAGGCTTTATCAATCATCTATTGAATTTTTTGAGGTGGTAAATGTTTTAAACATCTACTTGGTTGAGGACTAAAGTAGCTGACACCATTGTTATGTGAAATTGTTTTCTATTTTCATCCACCACGATACAGAGTTCTGAAGAAGGTCCTGTAATGAGGGCGATTTTAGTCTTTTGTGCATACAAATATTGCAGTGCTGTTATTCTGATTTTGCCAGGCAGGGATAGGGTATCTATTATGTGGTCAGTTATACATAGATTGGGAGTATGTTATGTGGTGCATAATTGTTCATATTAGTCATCCAACAGCAAGTATTCTGTGTCTCCCTTGACTGCATTTAGAGGTTGAGAATGGTCATACATTGCATTTGGTTGTGAGGCAGTCAGCACAAACACAACCTTCATCCGAGACAAGCTCCGGAGACGCAAGAGGTAATCCTTATGGTTGATCTTTCTGTGTCGAGGTCTGTTTCTCGGCCTGCTTTGTTGTCAATTGTAAGTAAGTGAATTTTTGCAGGGAATGATGCTAGTTATGGTGGCCTCGGAAACCGTCCTAGCCAGATTCCACACAGTGTTTTGCTGGGGACATTTAGCGTTGCAGATCAAGGTGACGGTATGGTTCCAGATCTAAATAGGGTATGTAGCATCTTGTTCTAGCCAGGTTTTGAATGCAAATTGTTTGGTGGTACTCTCAGGCACAATTGTAGAAACATTTGTCTTATTTGTGCTTGAAATGTAGGTTATTGGGTCTGTGTTGAACTCAATAGGGATTGGCGGACTGGCTGGCACTGCTGGCATGGGCAGCATGCCGTTCCCACCTATGGTGAGTTTTATTGGTGCGTTGTAGAAGTACCACATTGCAGGTCTTGTATGCATAGGGTGTAAATGGAGGTTTTATTTTGAATAGTGTGATTGTTTGCGCTTACTCCTCGCACAATTTGAGGGAAGTATTGTATGCAGCCTAATGCTACTAGCCAGACACATCAAGGTAATGGAACCGGTGGAAATGTTGGTGGTCAGAATCAAGCCGGAAATCCAGCACAGGCGGGTAATACATTCCAATCCCAGCCTCAAGTTGTGCAGATTCCTCTTGCTACATCAGTACCCATTCCTTCATTTCATTCGGTATGCGTTTGACTACCAGGATGCCTATTTTTTGTTTTGGCAGTGAGATATATCTGCTATTAAAATGACGTCTCCTAATTGGTTTTCTTTTTGAAGCCAATTCCTGATTCTCTAAATACCATCTCTGAATTTTTGAGTCGGATGGAGCAAGTACTTGCCCAAAATGGTAATTGTTGGAAAGCCGTTGCTGTATTTCCCAGCATTAAAATTGTATCCAGAGTAACTAATTTTCTTTTATCTAGGGTCTCAGCAGGGTACCACTTCAACGACTTCAGGAGTCCCTCCAAGGGTCGAGTCGCCTTCTAATGTGCAGGGGCTACCTGCACTTGAAGCTTTAAGCACCGTCTTGCGACAAGCCGAAAGGCTTCTTAGTGGGCATGCGGTGGCTTCATTGTCTGTAAGGATCATCTTATTAGCATGTTAAATTTTTCCACTTTGTTGGCTTTGTTACCCCACATTTTTGGATGAAGTTAATGAAAAAAGTTATGTGGCCAGAGAGGTCGTTCAGAGGAACATAAGTTTCACATTCCTGACTTTTTCATTCAATAAGGACGTTCTAAATTTTGTGCAATGCTCTAGAATCTTGCAGGGCGCCTGGAAGGAGAGGGGACTTCTCCTGATCTCAGTATCAGGAGCCAAATCCAAACAGAAACTGTGCAATCTGGTCTTGCAATGCAACATCTTGGTGCACTCTTTTTGGAGCTGGGTCGCACATTGTTAACATTCCGTATGGGGCAATCTCCTGTAAGTGTGTTCTTTCTCTGTTGCTTTCTTCAGCTGGTATATGTGCGTTCTCCTTAAAACATATTTGATGAATTGCAGGGAGAGTCCTCTATACACTCTGGGCCTGCAGTTTATATATCTCCATCCGGGCCTAACACCATAATGGCCCAGGTTCGATGTTCTACCCAGTTTATGTTTTGTGCTGTGCATGATGATTGAACTAGCTTTTGCTAATGTGAATTCTTTTACTTTCTATCCAGCCATTTCCTCTGCAAACTCAATCTCTGTTCGGTGGCATTAGTGGCCAATCAAGTGCTGTTCCATTTGCTCCTGTTGGTGTTGGAAATGCCCCAAGGCATGTAAATATACACATACATGCTGGTAAGCAAAACATGATTTGCCATTTCATATCAGACTGGTCCTTTTTAGTCAACTGACACACTTTCTTAGGCACAACAATGGCATCTGTTCTACCGACAATGGGTGTCAGGGCAAATAGTGGCGAACCTGGAACTGCCCAAGGGAGGGTACCTGGCAGAAGCGCTGCTGCTGCAGTGCCTGCACAAACTCGTGGGATTCCAGTCCCAGATACTGCACAACCAGATAGAGGTGATGTAGCACCTGATTTGGGACACATGTCTTCTATGGTTTCTTCGATCAATTCTCGGTTGAGAGATCTTATGGCAAATTTTCCAGGACAGCCAATAACTGTACCAGGTAAGCATTCTACTGGACGGGAACAATTAGAGTTCAATTTCCTCACTGTTATAACTGAAATTATCTGAAATACTTGTAGGATCTGAAGAACCTGCTGCTGGTACTGCTATTGGTGGAGAACAACAACCTGCATTGGCCACTGATCGAGCTGTAGAGTCAAGTGGGCCCTTGCCTGATCTCGTATCTGAGGGTGATACTAAGAAGGTATGCTCTTTTTTGTGCACAGTTTAGGAATCTTTCTCTTGCTCTTTTCCTTCTATTTCTGGTCTTGTGCTAAATAATTAGGGAATCACAGATGCAAGATGAAAATGTGCAAATCAACAAGAATGAGGAGAAAAATGATCTTAATACTTCCGTTAAAGATGTGTCCTCTAGTTCAGTGGGATCTTCGACTACAGCAACTTCACTGAAGGAGGAAGCTTCTGAAAATGTTCCAAGTGCTAGTGCAAGACATGATCCTCCAGAGGGTGCTAAGGCTGCCCCTCTTGGGTTGGGTTTGGGGAGTTTGGACCGTAAGGTATGACAACATTTTTTCTAATTGTCTATTGTCAGTAATCTTATCCATTCTATCCGCATTGGACTTCTTAGCTTTAAATAGAACACGATAAATATGGTTGTCTTCAGAGATATTCCTTCCTCCAACACAACGATGAAGAAGTGGGTCAGTGTGTTTTTCTTTATAGTTTTTAATCACAGATTAGTGAAAATTGGCTTACAGTTGCTTCCACTTGATATACATTGCATGACTTTATATAATCATTTCTTGGTGTGTATAAAAAATGAGTAGAGTATCGCTGCAAGCCTAAGTCTTATATATTCCCTGTGGGAAAAGAAGACACCTTGTGGTTAGAAACTCGTTTTATGCTTTAGGATTATGCAAATTGACCACGTTCCTCCAAATAGCTGAATGGTAATCAGGTTATTAGGTTATGCAGTTGCTTTTGCTTGACACATTTATATGTATATTTCCCTTGCCATCTTCATATGTACAATTTGTTTCAAATTCTGAAACGGCTGAGTGTCAATATTGTTTGTGATCCTAGAAGCGAGTTAAGCAGCAAAAACCCTCCGCCACTACAGATGGCACCCAAATAGCACAGCAACTCTTACAGACACTTAGCTCCCGAAGCTCCGCTCCTATCTCAGCTTCAACAGATGCACCCTCAGGTCAAACCACTATTCCCGTTGTCGGGATCCGTGAGGGCGTAGCAGACCATGACTCTGATGTACAAGTCGATGCTGCTACTGCCATGTCGCAAGCTCTACGAAGCCCTGGTTTTGATAATTTGTTGGCAGGGGTCTCTGAGCAGACTGGTTTCGGTTCTCCCGATATCCTGAGAAACATGATGCAGGGGCTCACTCAGAATCCCCAGATCATGAATGCTGTCAGTCAAATTGCTCAGCAGGTTGACACCCAAGATATTGGGGACATGTTTTCTGGTGCTGGGAGAGGCCAAGGTGGTGGCGGTTTTGATCTCTCAAGGATGGTTCAACAGATGATGCCTGTTGTTTCCCAAGTTCTGGGGCAAGGATCTGCTGCGCCACGAGCATTCCCAATCCCACAGCCTGTGCCTGAAAGGATTACGTCTCGAGAACCCAGTGATCAGAGTGTTCAGGTATGCTCTGTCTAACTCTCTCTGGAAGGTAAAACCTTAATCTGAAATGCTCATTTTCGCTATGTTATCCTGTTTTACAGATGGACCTGCATGCTGTGGCTCAGAGAATTGAGCATGGTGATGCACCTGAAGACATATTTCGTGCCATGGCCGAAAATGCAGCTAGGTTGAGCGGCAATGATGGTGCAAGTGCACAGGATTTGAGCAACAGTGAGGATCTAGTCAATGTAAGTTTCGATCAGAATTTAATTTTATTGCATTCTGTGTATCCATGGATTAAATTATTGGTGTCTTTCTTGTTATCATCTGTCAAAGCTCGTTCTTTTTGTTCTGGCTGTGGTGCAGGAATATTTGGAGGTACTACGCCGGGACATAAGAAGGCGTTGTGAGGGTGACTCTGATTGAGGCAGTTGTTGGTCTCGTTCATTAGGCAAGGAACCTTGAACATATCTGTTTAGGTTCAACCAAAATCCGTGGCCTTGCTTTGCTTAACTGAACTAAACTAGAAGCCTTTTGATGATACGGTTAGGCTCCAGCCCCCTGGGTATTTAGTTTATTAGATTCCAGTCGTGGTATGCTTTTGGATTGGCTGTATAATTTCAGCACGATTTCGTTTTGAAAATGCTTGAAGCTGTTTGTTTGATAGTATTTTGATCGATCTTTTGCTGCCAATTCTTTTCGGTTGTGACGCAACTCAAGAACTGGAATTCGATCGAATAGACTCGAGCTTCCTTGTATTCGCTTCTACTTTTGGTTTCAACATAATCTGCCTTTTGGACACCAATTCAGCCATGGAAATAGATTTCTTCGCATACATTCTTAGCTATTAGCCACCGAGTTGATTTGGAAAATTGAAATCAAACTAGATCATAATCTCTGATCATGTTTGTCTAAAATTGAGCCGAAAAGCACTTCAGTATTGCTGTGGTAGCACTTCTCCGGTTAAACCAAAGCGGATTCATCTCCATCCGATCAACATTCCCTTACGTGGCAAAAGATAACAGCTGCGTCCTCATGGGATAATAGTGTGCCGCCGTCGCACCCGATGTAGAGGAGCAAACCGTCACAAAATGGGGTTTTCGATTTTCATTCCCTCAGCCCTCACAAGTCACAGCTATCAGAAATCAGATACCGATGGCTTCCCCTGGTTCGGCGGTCGACGCCCAAGGCTCCAGGCGACCACTGGGGTTTCTAGCCAACGCGATCAAGAGGAAACACAGCTTCATCCAGCTGGGCGCAATGACCGGGATTCTGCTCCTGAGCGTCAGATCGCTGGGGCAGAAGTACCGGATCCACGACCTCGAGGACGACACGGCGGCTCTCAGGGAGGAGCAGCAGACGCTTGCCGACCGTATGAAGACCATCAAGGAAGCTTTGCTGCGTGAAGCGTCGCTCGAGCCTTCCGGCCGCTTCGCTTCTCGACTCCGCAGTCTCTTCGGCGAGGGAGATTCGAACTAGCGTCCCGGCGATACGGTAGCTCTATCTCGCGATCCTCCTGTGAGTCTTTTGGTTTCCTCGGTTCTCTTATTTTTGGATTGGTGGTGGAAATGGAGACTAGTTGAGCTGGAGTGCTGGACTTTTTTTTTCAAATAACAGGAATTGGTGGAATGCCTATTATCATAATAATGAACAACTGTTAGGCCAGACTTATGTTTAGTAGGAACTAGGAAATGTGTAGTTGCAGACTCGTTAAGACATGTGGAATTGCACTTTTCAAGCTTGTGTCAGTAGAATTCGGCCAAGAGTTCTAATTATTTGGCTCATGAAAATGATGAACAAGCGCTAGGACAGACTTCTGTTTGATGGACTTGGTAGAAAATTTGTTGTTGCAGACTCTTCAAGATGAGTGAAACCGAAGTTTTCAAGCTTCCGTAACTTGAATTCGATAAAGAGTTCTTACTTTCTGTCCATTTTTTTGGCTCCTTGAGCTTGGGATATAACCATTTTGTGGACGGAGATGGTGCACAATGTGCTGTTTGGTTTCACTTGCAATTGTCTGATTAAATCATTTTCTCATAATTAGCATCCAGTCTATGGGTTGGATGCACCGACTGTGGTAATTTCTTTGCTGCATGTTATGGAAATGGTACTCGGTGGATGTTTTTAGGTGTGCACAATGTTTTTCTCATGGTTGTTCTGATTGAAGCGATTTGTGAATCAAAAGTATTTCCTCCCATTAAGAGCAGGATATAGAGTTTGCAAGACTGTTAGAGATGAGAAACTTGGTATAATAATAGGCATTTCTTTGTGGATCACCAGCTCATGCTAGGAGCTGATTGATATATAGACTATAGTAGCCGTTCTTCAACCGAAAATACTTTCAAGGAACTTAGATTTCGAGCTGTGGTTTTTAGTTCCACTGCTCATCTTGAGTTCATTTGGAGTTGCTTGAAACTCGCTTGATATCTTTTGTTGACACAGCTCGCCACAACTACCAGACTCTCGGGATTGTTTTCGAGTTATTGATCTAGCGCAATGATTTTGTAGTGTGTGTGTAACAATGCTTGCATGCTGGATATGTTTTGTTTTTGGAAGGTCTTAATCAATCAACATAGGAAAGACTCTCATTCCTCAACTTTGACTGTGAATGTTAGAGGCCATAGTCTGATTCGTGAAATGAAAACCACTTACTGGATAGGTCGACTTCAGGTATAGTAAGGGAGAACTAGACAGAGCAAAATTATCCATCCATTGCGGGGCATTAAGGTTGGAGAGATGTACACACAAGTAAAATCTAGAGTTCGATTGACACTGCAAAGTGCGGAAGTAGTCTATTATGTCTGCCTAGTCGAGTATCATCTGACTCGATTTGTGCTAGGATGTGTATTAATCGAGTTGCAGTTCTGTGGTAGCACAGGTATTATTTTTGACTTGCCCCTCTCCGCTATGCCTATTTTTAACTCATCCTATCTTGATTTACCTCAATATCTATTTAGCTGTCTCATATTTTAACTTTCTTTACTTTCAATAAATCTTCTAATTGATGCAAGACTTTAATTTTCAACTAATTAGATCAATTATTCCTTCTATTTCCCATTTTTCATTCTTAAGTGTTCTCATGTGCTTTAGTATAAAAAATTAATTTTTTCTTTTAGTTTCTTCAAATAACATGTGAAAATGAGTATGGTTATTAAGATACCCATCCCCATTGCCACCACTGCTTACGTCGTGTTGCTAATTGTTCGGACTTCCTAATACTAGCCAATTAATCATCAACCATTGATTTCCATTATATGGATTTGAACTCTCAAAAAGGATTTTAATGGAAGTGGCTATGGAGTCTCATACTACACCAAAGATGAAATTCTTTCATTTGGAGATGTGCTAAAAGAGCTCCTACTACAAATAAAAAAACCTCCGTAGTCATGGATGCTTTGTGACAACTTGGATGAAACCATTTCACCACTGTTTTTTCCAATGCAACTATGCACAAGGAAGCTTATAACCACCTTTTCCCGTCCATACCCACCTCAACGTCTTTTTTTTATCCCCCTCAACGGGCTTTTCTTCCTTGGTAACACGATGTCTGTGCAATCTATTCAACCTATCATCTACTTATTTCCCTATGTGAAAGACACGAAACAAAAAAGCGTTTCGCAACTCTCAGCCTTGGCCTCTGTCCACGTACAGAAAAAGATCAAATGACCTACTCCGATGGACCTCCTACCCCAAACACATACAACATCACACTCCTCGTTGTCGGCCCATGACATCCTAAACTCATTCTTCTCCACCATCGAGCAATCTCTCTTTATAAATTCATTGTGAAGGGTCATTTATAAATGAGTTTCATACTGCGGTTTATTGCGTTCACGTAAACCGGGAAGGCAAATAACAAAAGGTTCCCTAAACTTAATAAGCCTACAAGTGGGGAAAGTATAGGGATCACAACACTCCCCCTCAAGCGAAGGAGCGAATATCGAGAAGTCCGAGCTTGACCAGAAGATGTGAGAACTGATCAACGCTGAGACCTTTGGTGAAAATATCCGCAGGCTGCTCCTGAGTAGCAATCTTGAGAGGCAAGATATCACCAGCCTGCACACGCTCTCGCACAAAGTAGCAATCCATTTCAACATGTTTAGTACGCTCGTGAAACACCGGATTAACCGCGATGTGAAGAGCGGCCTGGTTATCACAGAACAATGGAGTGGGACGAGAGAGAGTAACTCCCAAGTCGCGAAGAAGCCAACGTAGCCACACTACCTCACTGACAGTGCTTGCCATGGCACGATATTCAGCTTCTGCCGAGGAGCGTGCTACAACTGACTATTTCTTGGTGCGCCAAGACACTGGAGAAGAACCCAGCTGAATGAAGTACCCCGTAGTCGAATGCCTAGTGAGAGGACAACCAGCCCAGTCTGCATCATAGTACGCTGTCAAAGTGAGTTCTTTAGTAACCGGAAGAAACAAGCCACGGCTAGGGCACGCCTTGAGATACCGAAGCATCCGAGCTGCAGCATCAACATGTGCTTGAGTCGGGGAATGAACTGCCTGGCTAAGCATATTGACTGCGTAAGTGATATCCTGACGAGTAACCGTGAGGTACAAAAGGCGTCCAACGAGTCGACGATGGCAGCTGGATCAGCTGCTGGTGACGACGGGTCATGATTAAGATGATGATTCTGCTCAATGGGAGTCGGACTAGGGCGAGTGGCCGTGAGACCAGATTCCGCAAGGATGTCCAACACATACTTCCTTTGATTCAGTACCAAGCAGCGAGGTGATCGGGCTACTTCAATGCTAAGAAAATACTTTAGTGGCCCAAGGTCTTTGATAGTGAAACGATCATGGAGGAAATCCTTGACCTGTTGAATGAATCCCATGTCATTACGAGTCAAAATGACATCATCCACGTAAATGAGAGCAACTACAAAGGTGGAACCATGACGATGGGTGAAAATAGCATGATTAACACGACTCTGAACAAACTGTAGTTCCAGAAGTGCCTGACTGAAATTCTGATACCAATTGCGAGAAGCCTGACGAAGTCCATAAATAGACTTGCGGAGGCGACAAACTCGAGTGTCGCCAAGTCGAGAGAAGCCTTGAGGAATTTCCATATAAAACTCTTCTTCAAGATCACCATGCAAAATGCATTATTCACATCAAGCTGATGAATAATCCAATTTCTGCTGGCAGCAACAGTGAGCAAGCAACGAACAGTGACCAGCTTAGCCACGGGCGCAAAGGTGTCATGATAGTCGATGCCCTCGATCTGTGTAAAACCTTTGGCCACAAGACTCGCTTTATAATGCTCAATTGTCCCATCAGCATTGAACTTAACCTTAAAAACCCATTTCTAAGCGATAGCCCTCTTACCAGGTGGTAATTCGCACAACTCCCAGGTGCCATTAGATTCGAGCGCCTGATACTCAATCATCATGGCATCTCTCCAATGTTTATAACGCACCGCTTGATAGTAATAGCGCGGTTCCTCTACACTACTCACCGCGGCGACGAAGGCATGATGTGCCTGGGAGAGTCGGCGGTTGGTAAGGTAACTTCAATAGGATGATCAACTTGAAATGTGTGAGCTACACCAGGTAAGTCGACCTCAAAACCTCGAAGTCGGGTGGAGAGGTGAGGAATCCGATTACTTTGCGTAACGGTGGCACACCGCCCTCCTTCGCTGGAGTTGGCAAAGTGACGAGAGGAGTGGGAGACTTGGATGGCGAAGTTATCCCATCACCTGAAGAAAGGCAATCAAGCTGTAGGGGGGACTCCTCGGATGGAGATGATGATGATGGTGACACATCCAGCTGGTCAACAGGCACGACCGCCAGTTAGGGAATGGCATACGCCAAAGAAGGAAGGGGTGAACTGGCCGGGGGGTCATCCCAAACCGGTGCAACAGCAGGTGCACCATGCAGCTGGGAATTCGTACCCTGCATGAGAGATGGCGACGGATCCTGGGACAAGAGATAGGGATAAATGGTTTCAATGAAACGAACATCTCTGAAATGGAGATCGATTACCAATCGGCACCAACGGTAGTCGATTAATTAAATATGCTGCCGTCAAAATACACTCTCCCCAGAACTCAAGAGGCAGATTCTCCTAGAACCTGAGAGCACAAGCTGTTTCCAACAGATGCCGATGCTTACGCTCAACCACCCCATTTTGCTATGGGTGTGTCCATGCAAGAAGTTTGTAAAATAATGCCTGATTCTTCATAATAGTTCTCCAAATCATTAGTAGCAAATTCCAGACCATTATCTTATTGAATGCGCCGAACGACCTTACCAAACTGAGTCCGAACCATGTGCAAAAATGATAATAAGTGACGAGCAACATCGGACTTAAAACAAAGTAAGTAAACCCAAACAGCTCTGCTGTAATCATCAACAATCGTCAAAAAATAACGACCTCCAGAAAATGAAGGAGTCTGATAACCTCCCCAAATATCTAAATGTATGAGTTCAAAGCATGAAGTAGTCGCGATCGAACTGGTCTGGAAGGGATCACAAGCTTGCTTTGCTCGAATACCAGAATGACATGGAGAATCACTCCGCAAAAGTGGAGTAGAGATAAACTGCTGTAAAGTCATCAACTTTGCCACCGAGGGGTGCCCCAGACGAGCATGCCAGAGAGCTGTCTTATCCACCGCTTGACGAGTTGTATGTGCCACAGGATGCTGCCCATCAAAGAGTCGCAGATAACACAACCCATCTACATGCTTACCCATCCCAATCAGCCTCTTGGATGGTAAGTCATGAATAATACAGAAATCACCAAGAAAGATTAAAGCCACTGAAGATCTGCCGTAAGCAAACTAACGGAGAGCAGATTGCACTGAAAATCAGGAACATATAACACCCTCTGAAGAAACAATCCATTAGATAACTGAACTGATCCAATACGATGAACCGGGACACCAGTCCCATTCGGAATCCGAACCTGTAACGAGGGAGGTGACTCCAACTCATTCATTAATAATGATTTATCAGTAAGTATGTGCTCATTACAGCCTGAATCGATAACCCAGGAAGAAGAAGCAACATTAGACGTACCTGCCCTATTGGAAGTGGGATCGGCAGATGCTTGACTTCCTAGCTTAACATCAGAGCTGAGAAAGGATTTTAATTTGTTAGGTTTTTCGTCTATGACTTTTTGCACGGATCACCGCCTTTGTATTTAGTTATTGTTCGCTAGGTTTTCGTCTATATATGACTTTTTGCACAAATCATCGCCTTTGCCCACCATTTTGCAACTCTTCTCGAAATACTTTCGGCGAAATTAATATATTAATTATTAATTAATATATAAAAGCCTAAGTTTAAGTTACTATTCATTAGTGGTTCTCACACTCCTCCAAGTGCAAGTGGGGAAGTTCCAAGTCATTCTTTTACCCCACTCTCCATTCTACAACCTTTGTGTTTAGTTATTGTTTGTTAGGTTTTTCGTCTATGACTTTTTGCACGGATCATCGCCTTTGTGTTTAGTTATTGTTCGCTAGGTTTTCATCTATATATGACTTTTTGCACAAATCATCGCCTTTGCCCACCATTTTGCAGCTCATCTCGAAATACTGTCGGCGAAATCATAAGTTGTTCCCCACCACTGTTTCCCAAGGCCACTAGGTTTTCGTCTATGACTTTTTGCAGAAATCATCACCTTTGCCCACCATTTTGCAGCTCATCTCCAAATACTGTATGGCGGAATCCTAAGTTGCTCCCCACCACTGTTTCCCAAGGCCGCTACCACGAGTTTTGTATCGAGACCGAGTTTCATCCTCTTTATTGTTTTTTCTTTCTCTTTTTCCTTTTTGTTGAGCATGCTCACAATTAAACCCAAACACATGAGTATCCTAACTTGTACACAAATCATCGCCTTTGCCCACCATTTTGTAGTTCATCTTGAAATACTGTCGGCGGAATCCTAATTGTTACCCACCATCGTTTCCCAAGGCCCGCTACCACGAGTTTTGTATCAGGACCGAGTATCATCCTCTTTAGTATTTTTTTCTTTTACTTTTTGTTAAGCATGATTACAATTGAACCTAAACACATGGGTGTTCGCTAGGTTTACATCTATTGTCCATTGTGTTTCTCATAACAATTATTGCCTACTAGGTTTTCAGCTCCCTATTGAAACAACTATCCACTTTTCGCACCATTTTGCAACCCAACTCGAAACATTGTCGGTGGAATCCCGAGTTGTCCTCTTCCACCGTTTTCATGGTCGTGACCAAATATCCATGCTAGATATGCTCTGTCCAATCCTTAACATCGCTCACTAATTCACAACCTTCTCAAAACACTATCACGAAATCCTAAGTTGTCCCCCTCCACCGTTTCCCAATGCCGCTACCGAAAATCCATACCAGATCTACTCAACGTTAGCGAGTTTTGTATCGGGACCGAGTTTCATCTGTTTTAGTGTTTTTTCTTTCACTTTTTCCTTGTTATTGATCATGATCACAATTGAACCCAATTCCATGGGTATCCAACCTAATTCTATACGGTCAAAGCGACTTGAAACCGACTTTAGCATTTATAAATTTCTCTATTTTTTTCTTTTTGTTGGGAAGACAATTGAACCTGAATCAAAGGTATTCATGAGTGTTGTATTGTGAGCAAGCTTTATCCGCTTTTGTAGTTGGCAGGTTGGACCAAGTGTTAATTTGTTAAAAATTTGTTAAAGCGAGTTGAACACGTTGTTGACCAGTTTTAGATCGAAAGCGAGTTTTGTACGCTTTAATATTTTTTAATTTCTCATTTTCCTTTTCATTGAGAATGACAATTGAATTCTGACCCATTGTTGAAGCGATTCGTATCGATAGCGAGCTTTATCCGCTTTGGTAATTAATAGGTTGGGTAAATTGTGAATTTGTTAAAACTGGGTCAACTCGTCAAAGCGAGTTAAACGCAGTGTTGGGAGTTCGGGGTCATGAGCGAGTTTTATCCGCTTTAGTATAGTTTTTCTTTTTATTTTTGGCTGAGAATGGCAATTGAGTCCAAACGCATGGGTATGCAATCTAATTCGAACCGACCAAAGCGACTTGAACCCGATTTTACAGGTTTTCGGCAGGAGCGAGTTCTTTTTTTTTTTGTTGTTGTTGTAATTTGCGGGTTGTGTCAGGTGTGACGAGTTTTGAGTCGATAGCGAGTTTTAGCTTTAGTGTTTTCCATTTTGCTTTTCCTTCTGTTTGAGAAAGACAATTGAACACAAATCCATGGGTATCCAACCTAATTTAACCCGATCAATGCGGTGATGCGTGCCGTTTGGAACGATCACCGCTCTGATACCATGTAAAATACGACGAAGATAACGAAAGCGTAAAACACAACACCAAGTTTACGTGGTTTCCTCGTTCGGTGAGAACGAGACTAGTCCACGGAGAACGTGAGTTCTCGGCTGAGATTTTATTCACTGATTAGGTTTTTGCGTAGGGCGGAACAGGTGTAGCCGAGCCCTATTTATAACAAGCATGCACAATCCCTTAACACGTAAACTGGGAAGGCAAATAACAAAAGGCTCCCTAAACTTAATAAGCCTACAAGAGGGAAAAGTATAGGGATCGCAACAGTTATTATGAATAACCATGAAGAAATTTATGATGGGATGACTAGCACCCTGCTTTGTTTTTCGCCTATCGAAGCGGAAGCAAATACATTGCTTGAAATGCTTTTTCTGGCTCAACAATATTCTTCTCAATGTTTGATTCACAATGAATAAAAGTCAAATGAGAAAACTTGAAGCCCCATTTTAAATTTCCCGCATCTAGAGTGAAAGTAGGAAGGGTATATTCGTCTTCACAGTCATATATTATTTTCATATTTACAAAAAAAAACATCAATAATGAGATTTTAAATGTGGTCTCTTTGAACAAAGATAAGAAACATAATCAGTTACAATAAACACATTTATGTGATCTTTTTCAATTAAAAACATACAGAAAATTTAAATCTAAAAAATCATAGGACTTTTCCACCACGGTTAGCAACCGAAATGTCATTGATTCAAATATTGCATATCAAATTTCACTCTTGAATGTGTAGAAGCGATATAGAATTCTTAACATAGACTTAATTGTTATAACTAACATAAAGCAACGATATTTTTAAACACAGAACTTGTGAGTGAATATGGGGCACATGTGTCTTTAAGAGGGTAAATATGGAAAGGTTGCGTGATGTTGGTTTTTCGAATGCGGATGGAAAAGACACTACTAATGTAAACGAGCCCAAATAGTGCCCCTCCAAACTTCCCATCAGACTCAACAACCGGCTAACCTCCTCTACCTCTATTTTTACGTCAGAGCAATTTTTGGAGGGGTAAATATGGAAAGATTGAGTGGTGTTGGTTTGCCCAACACGGATGGAAAAGGCGCTACTAATGTATACGAGCCAAAATAGTGCCCGACCTACTAAACGATCAACCACCCGGGTTACTTTCGCTAGACCAAATATAATAGTGAAATGGGAAATGTGCTTCCCTCATTACAAAATCCTTGCATCCATAGCAAAAGTAGAAAGGGTAGATTCGTCTTCACAGATATTTATTATTTTCTTATTTATAGGAAAATACATAAGTGGTGGGATTTGAATTGTGATCTCTTTGAGAAAAGACAAGAAACATAACCAATTACACTAAACAATTTGTTTAAACTTTTTAAATAAAAGGCATACAGATACATGAAGGTTAAATATGAAAAATCATAGGAATTTTCCATCACAATTAGCTAAGCCACTAACTCTTCCCTAAATATATTTTGGTATTTGATACTTCTATTTTCATACTTTGATTATTTTAATTCGAGTTTAATAATTAATTCTATTTCTATTTATCTTATAAAAAGAAAATAATTTTAAAATCGCAAGCCTAATGTCATTGTTGCAAATATTGCACATCGGATTGTCGTATCGAATGGGTAGAAGCAATGCAGAATTTTTGACATAGACTTAAATAATATAACTACCATAAAGCAACAATATTTTTTAACACAAAAGTTTTGAGTGAATATGAGGCATGTGTGTCTTTAAGAGAGGGTTAAATATGAAAAGGTTAAGTGATGTTGGTTTGTCGAATGCGGATTGAAAATGCGTAACTAACGTAAACGGGTCTAAATGGTGTCCCGACCTACTAAACGCTCAACCATCGTCGTATCTCCAAACCTTCCCACCGGACTCGACAACCGCCTAACCTCTTCCTCCTATATTGTTACGCAAAACAATATTCGGAGGGGTAAATATGGAAAGGTTGAGTGTTCTTGCTTGGAGAGCTGGCTGGTGGGTAATGTAGCTTCTTTGACAGTAATGTGTGATCACTAAACATCAGCTCATTTGGTTGATCTTCTAGGTTGACTTTTGAGTTGATTAAAGATAAACATTGTCTTGGGCTCCTGGCCTACTAAACTCTCAACCATTGCCGTCTCTCCAAACCTTCCCATCGGACTCGACAACCGCCTAACCTCCTCCACCTATATTGTTACGCAAAGCAATTTTTGAAGGGGTAAATATGGATAGGTTGAGTGTTCTTGCTTGGAGAGCTGACTGATTGGTTATTTAGTTTCTTTGACAGTAATGTGTGATCTCTTAACATCAGTTCATTTGGTTGATCTTCTAGGTTGACTTTTGAGTTGATTAAAGATAAATAGCTATACTTTTTGTTGCTTTTGTTATGATACTCCTTTTCAGCATCATCATTTTTCTGATTTGAAATGTTTTTGTGGTTAGTTTCCAGTAAACAAAGACTATTCTAATTAGTGTTAACATAGGGAATAGCTTCAATCATACCACCTTTACACAAAATTTATATGTAAGAGCTGAGATCATTGATGAATTGAACTATTCAAGCTATATGTTGATCTTTAACATATAAAACATGGTAATTTTAGTGAAATAACCTCATGATTGCAGATAAGTTTTACAATATGATGTTTTGTGATAGTGGTCACTTGCTTCCAGAATTAAAAGTGGGGTTCTAATTACTACAATATAAAAAGTACGAGTGATAGCGATAATTGGAGCATATACAAATGGATTGATATCCTTCTCTCGGCAAGGAATAAATACATAGTGAGCATATGTTGTCATGGGAAGTACAAACCGAACTCTTTGTGTTTGTAGTATAGTATGTTGATATATAGACATGTCTAGACCCGATCGATTGGACATCTCCACCTCGAATTTATTGACGGAATTTTTGCTCATCAAAACTGCGTGCCAAGTAAACTCCCTCCTTAATCCTTATATTTCTCTTAATCTGCACATGCACACCCTCATAGTTAACATGTACAAAATTGTAACTTGGGTGCTTCATTAGTGTTGTTTCCATAAGATTGTATTATCTGAGGAGGTTGTTCTAGAATTGTGAATCGTGATTGTATCTCCTCTAAGAAATTGTCAAGTTAAGATATAAAAGAGGCTAACCTGAGCTTCCTCTTTAATTTAGATGGTAAGAGGGCAATGACCCACATCAAATTGATTGGGGGTTGACAATGCCTGAGAAACAGTTTACCTTCTTCAGAGTATCACAAGATCCTGATAGTATCTCAACCAATGCAATTTTTGTTTTCATGCATGATGTTGATACAAGTTGTTTACCTAGAGGAGAGCCCCCCGCAAGTTAGCTCTTGGAGTTGCGATGCAAAAATGGGCAAGGCAGAAATGGTTTATAAAAAAAGCCATACTATGATCATATAGAATACGAGATTTCTACAGCAGATTGCATGTTTTGTATTTCTTTTTTTTCTGTCATTTTAATTAGCAAAAATATTTATAAAAAAAAATAGCCAACGCATTCCATCTACATGATTTGAACATTGATGGTTTTTGTTTTCCCAGCAAGGGATTCATCGCCTTTGGTGTCATTTTGGTTTTTGGTCTAAGGGCAATCCAAATTGGGTTTTTCTTATGAAATCTCTTGGTGACTTCCATTTTTACCATCGATAATTGGAGCCATGTAAGCATTCATTTGGTTTTTTCATGTTCACTTTAGGGGCATCATGGTGCATGGCAATAGTTGTTATATTTAAGGCTAATTACTTGGTTTGGATTGTCCATTATAGTGTTTATGTTTTACTATTTTTTTTATTTGTAATGCAATGGCATAATGACTTTCCATTATATTACTATTTATGGTGTTCTTAACCTACCTCCGGCCATCGCCGCATACATGTTAATGGGTAATATCAATTAGAATCAAAGAGTCAATTTTCGTGACTACATTCGGCCAAGCGGTCGGGTAATAATCTAGTTTAATATTAGAGCGGATTGAGTTTTTTGCAATAAAACTTAACGGGCTATATATCTCGTTATTTTCAAGTTGGAATTTGAATTTTTTTTACAGAAATCAATTCAACCATGCTCTAGAAAATTATGTCTACTTAGATATATTTTGAATAAAAATTGAGACGTATGTCACTAGTTTTTTAGGTCCTAATTTTCTTAGGATGGAAGGGATGAGTTGGAATCAAGTTCGTGACCCGACCGATATGCACTCGCGACTTATGCACTCCTTGAACCCTGCAACAAGGTCCTCATGCGGGAAGCTTGGGACACTCTCCGGATCTAGTTACTCAGAGAAAGGATGTTAGGTTTTATGTATTTTCTAGAGAAAGAGTAGGTAGTTGAACATACCATTAAATGATAATCGACCTTGCTATTTATACTTGTTCGTTAGTAGCCAAGTGCATTTAATGCAAATGTCGGGCGTCTGTTTTACCTCGACCAATGAGGTCGCAGGCCGTACGGGAGCCTGGGAAAGAAAGATCTGATGCGTTCCGCCTCGGGTCATGCCCCGAGGTTGTCTCGAGGAATGTAACAGACCTAGTCAGGCTTTTACCAGTCAGCTTTCTTCGATAGTGACAGATCAATTGCGGGGCGGGACCTTGATGCGTCTCGCCCAAGGTCTTTCTTTGAGAAGACCTCGAAGTATGTAGTTGACTGGCGCAGCTAGGGGTGAACAAACACACCCGCAAACCGACCCATCCGTCCAATCCGACCCAACCCACCCTTATTTTGTACAACTAAGGTTTTGGGTTGGGTGAGGTTTTCTTTTGTACAACCCGCTTCTTTTGGGTTGGGTTTGGATTTTGGAATACACAACCCGTAGAACCCGACCCAATCCGTGTTCCAACTATTGGTATGAGTTCGTATCCAAAAATTATTTATGTCGTATATTGCCATAATCACGAGAAAAATAAGATATTTTGCATGTTTTTCTCTCACGGTCTCCCAAATCTAATGCATTCTTCGGCTTAAAGTTTATACATAAATTTAATATAGCTATGATTCACGTAATCATTTTTCTTGTGTACAATTTTAATAGAATAATAACATATTGTGGATGTGTTCATTTATAACCTTTTTAGCCTATTTTAATAAATGTCGTGAAAAAAAACTAGACATATGTTAAAGTAAATCATATTTTATTAAAATTCAAACAACATTTGTGAATATTGATATCTTTCACCTCAGTTTATTGGTTTGAAATTTTAATTAGTTATAAAATATTTTTATGGTGTAGAATAATTCCATATTTTGTGTTGGGTTGGGTTTTTACTTAAAAATATCGCCAACCCGACCCAACCCAATTAGAAACAAACCGTAGAGTTTAAATTTTTTTGGATGGGTTTGGGTTTAATATTTCCCAAACCGTAGTGCATGGGTCGGGTGATTAAAATGGCTAAACCTAGATCACCCGACCCATGTACACTGTCACGACCTTACTCTCGATCGTGCGGCCCTAGCTCTCAATTCCCTTAGAGCGCTAGGCAGCCTTCTCTCAAAAAGAAGTAAGGAAACAAGACAAAGAAGTGGGAGAACTATCTAGTGTGTATTACTCTAAAAAATGATGGAATTAGTACAAATGAGGGAGATGGCTCTTTACATAGGCCTCTCCACATACAAGGCATCAATGCCCCTCATCACTACCCCACATCAATACACCCATAAATGCACTCTATATATATCACCCATTATGTGACTCATAAGTGCACCATTAAGCTCTCTTAAGGTGGAGAATCCTAGGAGCATCTCTATGCTACTAGTCTTCCATACACGTCACATGTGCAACTGCCATGTTGTCACCTTGTTGGCGCTATATCATCTGTCACATGTGACATCCTCCCCCACCTATGCTCGCGACACCCTCGTCGCGTCCTCTTGATGGAAAGTCTCAATCAAGTCCTTGTTCTTCAAAGTGTGAGCTCTTTCTCCCAAGTTGCTTCAATCTCCGGAAGGTTGTGCCACTTGACCAAGTATTCCACGAAACTTGAATGTCCGCCACGACGAGGAATGACACAACGCGCCATGATCTCTTCGACTTCATGGTCGTGTGTCTTGGTGATGAGTTTTGGTGCACGATGCGACTCTCTTTGCTGCTCGTCCTCATTGTCTTCGTGGAAAGCCTTGAGTTGGCTCACGTGAAAGACCGGATGGATCTCCAAGTACGATGTCACCTCCACCTTGTACGCCACCTTGCCAATCCTATTCACGATGGGGAATGACCCTTCATAGCGGCGAAGCAGTCCCTTGTGCATGTTCTTCATATGCTTGAAGCGATGAGGGTAGAACTTTGCCATCATCATGTCTCCCTCTTCAAACTCTAAGTGCTACCTCTTCTTGTCTGCCCATTTCTTCATCTTCTTACTAGCGCGGGCTAAGTAAGACTTGGCCATCTATCTTCTCTTGTTAGCCTTTAGCAAACTTTTAGGCTGCCCGACTGTAACCTCTATACCCCGTTGCCACCATCGTAGATGTCAACGGCTGTTATCCCGTCGCCAACTCAAATGGACTCGTGTTGGTCGACTCGTTGTGGTGCAAGTTGTAGGAGAACTATGCCATATCCATCAACTTCACCCAATCTCGCTGGTTTGCACTCACGTAGTGCCGCAAGTACACCTCCAACAAGGCATTCACCCGCTCCGTCTGTCCGTCCCTTGGAGGATGAAATGTCATCGAGAAGTTCAAGTCTGAGCCCATGGTCTTGACCAACTCTCGCCAAAATCGTCCCGTGAAGCGCCCATCTCTGTCGCTCACTATGTTGCTAGGAATGCCCCAATACTTGACCACGTTCTTGAAGAATAGTCGCGCCGCATCCTCTGTCGTCATGTCTTTTAGCCCTGGGCTGAACACTCCATACTTCGAGAATCTGTCCACCACAACCATGATGCAACCGCATCCATCGACTTTGGGAAGTTCGATGATGAAGTCCATGCTTACACTCTCTCATGGTCATTGAGGTGTGGGCAAGGGCTCTAGCAAGCCTGTCGCGATGAGTGCTTGCGTTCTATCAATGCCGGGATGACACTCCTTCATGTTCTCCTTCCTCAAGGTGGTCCATCTTGGCACGAACACACACTCTCCCTTGGTCATGATGAGCCCATCCTTCATCCAAAACCGTCGAGTATTACCTTGCTCGATTTACTCCGCTATGATTTTGGCATAGGGGTCATGGACAAGGCCTTCCACAATCCGCTCCTTCAAAGGAAACACGAGCTGGCTTATGCTTGCGGCTGCACTCTTGCGGCTAAGAGCATCTGCGATGGACTTCTCCTTGCATGGATTGTACTCCATAACGAAGTCGAACTCGGCCAAAAAGTCTTGCCATCTCGCTTGCTTGGAGGTGAGCTTCTTCTGCGTCAGAAAGTAGCTCGTTTCCACATTGTGCGTCTTCACTACGAAGTTTGACCCCAACAAGTAGTGCCTCCATGTGCGCAAGAAATGCACAACGAACGTCATCTCCTTCTCTTGGACGGTGTATCGCCTCTCCGTCTCGTTGAGCTTCCGACTCTCGAAGGCAATGGGATGACCATCTTGCATCAAAACACCACCAATCGCGAAGTCGGATGCATCAATTTGCACTTCGTAGGCCAACGTCGGGTTGGGGAGCACGAGCACGGGCTCCTTTACCACCGCTTGCTTCAAAGCCTCGAATACTTCTTGGAAACGATCCAACCACTCCCACGCCTTGTTCTTCTTCAAGAGATCCAACAAGGGTTCTGCAATGTTGGATTAGTCCTTGATAAACCTCCGATAGTAGTTGGCAAGGCCGAGGAATGACCGCAACTCTGGCACCTTCGTCGGCGTCTCCCATTCTTGGATTGGCTCCACCTCCGCCAATGATGTGCCCCAAGAATGGAACCTCCATGGCGGAAAATGTGCACTTCTCCCTCTTGACATACAACTTGTTGTCGCGAAGGACTTGGAAGACTTGACGTAGGTGCTCGGCATGCTCATCGAGTGTTTTGCTATACACTACGATGTCATCCAAGTAGGCCACGACAAACCGGTCCAAGAATGGCTCACACACTTGATTCATCAAAGTGCAAAACGTGGCTGGTGTGTTGGTGAGACCGAATGGCATCACAAGAAACTCATAAGAGCCATACCTCATTGCACAAGCTGTCTTTGGCTCGTCTCCCTCTTTTATCCGCACTTGATAGCAGCACGAGCGAAGATCAAGCTTGGCGAACCACATCGCATCTCCAAGCTAGTCGAACAAGTCGGCAAAGTTAGGAATCAGCCACTTGTTCTTCACCGTCAACTTTTTGATGGCTTTATAGTCAATGCACATGCGCAACGACCCTTCCTTCTTCTTTTGGAACAACACCGGTGCTCCAAAAGTTGACTTTGATGTTTGCATGTAGCCTGCATCCACCAAGTCCTTGAGCTGCCTCCGCAACTCATCTAACTCTGGTGGCGCCATGCGGCATGGTGCTCGCGAAGGGGGTTTCACTCCTGGTTCCAACTCAATAATCTTGTGGTCCACCTCTCTTCTTGGTGGCATCTTTTTGGGCAACTCCGATGGCATCATATCATCGAACTCTTCGAGGACGCCTTTGATGATGAGAGTTGTGATTCTCATTGAGTCTCCTTCTTCCTCCATCTTCAAGGACACAAGAAATGTTGGCTCATTCTTCTTGAACCCCTTCAATACCTGCATAGAGGATAGAGCACTATGGGGGGCATCTTCTCTCAAGAGATGAACCGCATGGAACTCCCCTCCTTCTCCAAGCACATCGTGTTGGAGTTGGGATTCAAGAGCACTCCCTCCTTGTCGAGGAAGTTGATGCCGAGGATGACTGGGTGATCATCCATGGTGATGACGGAAAAGTCGATGAGGCCTTCCCACTCGCCAAGCTTCACTGGCACGTTGTGCGCAGCTCCATGGATTGGGATAGACTCCAAGTTGATCGTCATACCCAGTAGGTCTGCCTCTTCGATGCGAAGGAAGTTGTCCGTGGCACCAGTATCCACCAAGGCTTTTGACTCAATTTGCATGAATTGCGCCATAACATAGAAACTCCCCCGCTTGCTCTCCTTGACGTCGGTCTTCACCACGCCAAGCTTGCGGATTGTGCCAATCTTGGCCTCCGCTGCCTTGGGCTCTTCATCTTGAGCTTCCATAGCTGCCAACCTCGCCTTCCTTGGGCAATCTCGCACTCGAGGTGGTCCATCGCAAAGGAAACAAGATACGGATTTTGGTTCGTACTTACCCCCTTTGCTTGAACCACCTTGATATGATCCCAAACCCCTTTAATTACAAACCTCAAAGGAACGATCAAGAAGCCGGATTAATCACAGGTAAGAAGAGGGAATTTTGGCTAAGTCCTTTTTGTGTTGCATGATACCTTCTTTGGAAGCTTGATACTCCCAAATGGTTCGAAGGAAATGCAAGGCAAGGGTTTGGAACTGAACTAGAGATGTTTCTCTACATGATGGAAGCTTTGGATCAGCAAGGAGAAGCCGTTACGATGTTTCCCAAAGCCTCCAAGTTGCTAGTCAGAAACTGAAATTTTGTCTGAATACGGCTAAGTCTGGAACTGTGTTTGAGATGGCTACTTTAGGGCTTCATTTCAGACAGGAGGGGAAGAACCAAGGCCAGAGACGAGTACCCCATGAAACTACATTTCACAATCTACAACGTAGGGGCATTGGCTGAAGAATTGGAGTGCGTTTGACCCATGAACAAGACGTCCAAAGTTGTTATGTTGAGCGGTCTATTTCCTTGTATTGTGAAATGCCTTTTTTCAAAATTTCAATCTCAAACCACCAAGACTCATTCGTGCCCCGGCTCTAAAATTTACCCAATCACACATTAAAAAGTACCGCCCAAGGCACGAAAAGCTTTCCAGACTGACTCCATACAGACTCAAAGACTCAAAAACCGACAAAAATGAAATAAATAAATAAAAAACAAAGGGCAGAAATGCAAACCGTGGTGGGGTTGCCTCCCCACAAGTGCTTCCTTACCGTCTTTTAGCTGGACGCCCATGGCGGAACTAATGGTCCGCGAAGTCCACTGCCAACTCCGCACGTTCGACCTCGCCTCCCAAGTAGAGTTTGAGACGATGGCCATTCACTTTAAATGGTTCAGTCTGCGGGTTGGCAATCTCGATCGTGCCATACGGGAACACCTGTGTGACCGTGTACGGTCCAGACCACCGGGAACGGAGTTTTCCGGGAAAGAGCTTCAGGCGAGAGTTATAAAGGAGAACTCGATCACCAACCTGGAACTCTTTCGGACCCCGCAACCGTGCATCGTGCAGGCGCTTAGTGCGCTCCTTGTACAGCTTGGTGTTCTCATAGGAGTGATAACGCCACTCTTCCAGCTCCAACATCTGCATTTTGCGCTCAACACCTGCAACACTAACATCCAAATTTAGCAGCTTAAGGGCCCAGAAGGCCTTGTGCTCTAGCTCCACGGGCAAATGGCATGCCTTTCCATAGACAAGCCGGTACGGTGAGGTACCAATGGGCGTCTTGTAGGCAGTGCGTCCCATAGAGCATCATCGAGCTTGGTGGACCAATCCTTGCGGGATAGATTCACCGTCTTCTCCAGGATACGCTTGAGCTCCCGGTTCGTCAGCTCGGCCTGGCCACTTGTTTGAGGATGGTAGGCCACAGACACCTTATGAGTTACACCATAGCGAGATAGCAATTTATCGAACTGACCCTGGAAATGGGTGTCGCGGTCGCTTATGATGGCTCTAGGTGTCCCAAACCGGGAGAATAGCTGCTTCAGAAAACCACAAACACGTCTAGCATCATTAGTGGGAAAAGCTTGCGCCTCAGCCCACCTAGAGACGTAGTCAACAGCAACAAGGATATAGGTATTACCAAAAGATGGAGGGAAGGGGCCCATGAAGTCGATACCCCAGACATCAAAAATCTCACAAGTTATAAACACATTCTGGGGCATCTCATCACGGGCGGAGATGTTACCTGACCTCTGGCAGCGGTCGCACCTGCGTGCGAAGGCGTCTGCGTCCTTGAAGAGCGTGGGCTAGTAAAAGCCCGACTGGAGCACCTTCCTCGTCGTGCGATTCCCTCCGTGGTGACCGCCAGTAGGTCCTTCATGATAGTGAGATAGAATGCCCTCCATCTCACTCTCCATAACACATCGACGGTTGATCCCGTCGGCTCCGATCCTGAAGAGATGAGGGTCATCCCAGAAGTAGTGCTTCAGGTCGGAGAAGAACTTCCTCTTGGCGTGAGTTGTCATCCCCTTGGGCAGCTGCTGGCCCACAAGATAGTTTGCAAAATCAGAATACCAGGGGGTGACACTCTCCACCAGGCACATCATCATCAGTCTCTCATCTGGGAAGGAGTCGTTGATCTCCTCCTTGAGGTTGTCCGCAGGGGGTGCGTCCAACCGGGAGAGGTGATCGGCAGCAACATTCTCCGCTCCCTTCTTGTCCCGATTCTCAATGTCAAACTCCTACAGCAGTAAGATCGATCGTATGAGCCTAGGCTTGGCATCGGCCTTGCTCATCATGTATCGAATTGCGGAGTGATCTGTATACACGGTCACATGGGACAAGACCAGATAAGGACGAAATTTATCGAAGGCAAACACCACCGCGAGCAGCTTCTTCTCCATGGTGGTGTAGTTCTCCTGGCCATCATTCAGGGTCTTCGAGGCGTAGTAGATAGGTCAGAAATGTTGATCTCGCCTCTGCCCCAATACAGCTCCAACAGCAAAGTCACTGGCATCGCACATAAGCTCAAATGGCAGGGACCAGTCAGGAACAACCATGATAGGAGATTGAGTGAGCTTCTCCTTCAAGGTCGTGAAGGCCGTTGTGCATGCATCAGTGAACTGGAAGGGGGCATCCTTCTCTAGAAGCTTAGTCAGGGGCAGAGCGATCTTCGAGAAATCCTTGATGAACCGCCTGTAGAACCCTGCATGACCTAGAAAACTCTGGATCCCCTTAACAGATGTAGGAGGCAGCTTGCTGATAGTCTCGATCTTCGCTCTGTCCACCTCAATCCCCATCTTGGAGATCTTATGCCCAAGAACTATGCCTTCTCGAACCATGAAGTGACACTTCTCCCAACTCAGTGCCAGGTTCGTTTCTTCACACCGTTTAAGGACAAGCTCCAGGTTATGGAGACAGTGAGAGAATGAGTCTCCATAAACCGAGAAATCGTCCATAAACACCTCCATAATCTCGCCGACCAGACGGTCAAAGATAGCGAGCATGCATCGCTGAAAAGTGGTCGGGGCATTGCATAGCCCAAATGGGATCCTTCGGTAGGCAAAGGTGCCGAAGGGGCAGGTGAAAGTGGTCTTCGCCTGGTCCTCCGGTGCAATAGGGATCTGGAAGTAACCGGACATCCCATCCAGGAAACAGTAGAACTTGTGTCCCGCCAGTCTCTCCAGCATCTGATCAATGAATGGCAGCGGGAAGTGGTCCTTCCGAGTGGCGCCGTTGAGACGCCGGTAATCAATGAAGACACGGTACCCAGTCACCGTGCGCATAGGGATCAACTCATTCTTCTCGTTAGCCTCCAAGTTCGGTGTCAGTGTTCTCTGCGGCTGTCTCACTGGCCGCATCTCATCCTCCATCAGTATCCGGTGGGAGCAGAAAGAAGGGCTGATCCCCCGGATGTCTGTGATCTTCCACGCGAGAGCTCGCTCATACCGCTTCAGCAAGGCCACCAGTCTGTTCTTCTGCTCGGGTGTGAGGGTCGAGTTGATGATGACTGGCAGCTTATTCCCCTCCCGGAGAAATGCATACTCCAAATGAGGAGGGAGGGGCTTAAGCTCCAGCTCTGGTGGTTCCTCCAAGGAAGTAGCGATGCGGGTGGAGGATGAGATCGGTTTGAACAGCCTGTCGCCCTCCAAGAAGGGGCCACTCTCCAACTCGGCCAACTGCTCCGCCAGGTGCGGCTCCTGCGATGCCTGCTCACCTAGCAAAATACAACGCTCAAGAGCATCGTCAGTACCCGCACTCGATATAGCGAGTGCGGTGTCAAAATCAGTAAGCATATCACAATAATCTATGTCATCATGCAAATGAGAGTGTTTCCCATTCTCAGACACAGAGAAAGTAGCATGTTCATCACCAGCACGCAGAATCAATTTACCACTATGCACATCAATAAGCGCCTTGGCGGTGGCGAGAAACGGTCTACCCAAAATCAAAGGTACATCCACATCCTCATTTATATCCAAAATAACAAAGTCAACAGGATATGTGAATGCACCCACATTAACAAGCAATTCCTCAATGATACCCCTAGGATGCACGATAGAACGATCAGCTAACTGAATGCTCATCCTAGTAGTTCTAGGTTCGCCTAGGCCTAGCTTCTTAAACAATTTGTAAGGCATGACATTTATGCTAGCGCCTAGGTCCGCCAAGGACTTTCCTACATGCATGCTGCCAATAACAAGAGGGATAGTAAAACTCCTTGGGTCTTTTCGCTTCTCGGGCAGCTTGTTCTGCAGGATAGCAGAACACTCCTCGCTCAGCATCACTGTCGAAAGATCCCCAAGTTTCTTCTTGTTGGTGAGGAGGTCCTTCATGAACTTGGCATACTTGGGCATCTTTGACAGTGCCTCCACGAACGGCATGCTGATGTTGACCTGCTTCAACATTGCCATGAACTTGGCAAACTCAGTCTCCAGCTTGTCTTTATGTAGGCGAGTGGGGAAAGGAAGCTGGGGTACATGCTCCTTAACCACTGGTTGTGGCTTGGGAGTAGGCGTTTCTTTGTATTCCCCCACTTCTGCAGTATCAGCTGGAAGTGTTGAAGCAGGTAGTGGCTCATCTCGACTGGGCTGGGCAGGAGCAGCTGATATGGTCTTGCCACTCCTGGTAGTGTTGGCATCAAGCTGCTGGTGCTGGGGAGGATCACGAGGATTCGGAATAGTGGTGGCAGGCAGAGTCCCCGGTGCCCTGGTAGTGCTTTGGCGGGCCAAGATACCCACCTGGTTCTGCAGATCTTGCAAAATGGCACCTTGGTTCCTCTGACCTGCCTCCAGTGAGGCTATGCTCTGGTCCAACCTCGTGACAGTTGCCTGAGTGCTAGTCATGAATGAAGCTAGAATATTTTCCAGCTTCGTCATCTGATTATCTGGAGCAGGAGCTGCTGCTGGCTCGGCATACTGACGCTGGGGCTGCTGGAATGGTTTCCCCTGCCTAGGCTGGTAGGGCTGCTGCTGTGGGGTTGGCCCCTATCTAGCCTGGAAAGGCTGCCTCTGCTGAAAACCACCAGCTGGTGCTGGGAAACCAGGTGGTTTAGTGGTGTTGCTGCTCCAAGAGAAATTGGGATGCTGGCGCCACCCCTCATTATATGTATTGCTGTACGGGTCGAGGCGCCGAGCATTGGCGATGAAGTCCAACTGCTCTTGGGGGGTAGTAGACTCCCTCATATCCTGGCAGTCTTCCACTAGGTGATTTGAGCTCTCACACCACTGACATTGAGCTACTGGAGGTGTAGCTAAACCTCTGCCCGGGATAAGACTGTTGGGCTGCTTCAATGTCTGCACTAACTCAGCTACCTGCTGCTCAAGCCCGGATCTGGTCTCCATGGCGTGCACACCACGGTCCCGGAAATGTCTACCTCTGCTGCTCTGCCCCCAAGAATGATCTCTGGCAGCCAATGTATTGATCATCTGATTCAGCTCGGGTGGAGTCTTAGTAAGAATATCCCCTCCTGGGCATAGAGACTCAATCACCCTCTGGCTGTCCGGAGAGAGAGCGCTGTAGAAGTTCCCCACTGTGAATGCATCACTGAAGCCATGATGGGGACACTGCCAGAAATATCCCATGTACCGCTCCCATGCAAGTGACTCGTCTGGCTCTTGGCGGAAGTGAGTGATCTCCCGCTGGATCTCTGTAGTCTTCGATGCCGGATAGTACCTGTGCACGAATTTGTCAGCCAGATCGTCCCAATAGGTGATGGACAATGGGAGCTGGGTCTCCAACCACCTCTTAGCATTCCCCGCCAGAGAATAGGGGAAAAGGTGAAGGCGGATTGCATCATCGGGGACACCGTTCAGCTTGAACCCGTTCGTCAGCTGCAGAAAACGGGAAAGATGTACCCTGGCCTCCTCATCCTTCAAGCCATGGAACTGGATAGAGGATGTAATGAGCTGAATCCATCATGGCTTGATCTCGAAGTTGTTCGCTGGAATAGGGGGTAGAGGATGACCGGGCGGATGTCAGCAATCCGTGGAGTGTAGTAGTACTCCAAGGTGGGACCCGGCGGCGGTGGATGATGATGAACCCCATCTGCCTGGGGTATGGGGTTGTTCCCCAGGACCTAATTCACCGGGGGAGCCTGCTGAGGATTCCCCTGGTGTGGATTGTAATCTTCATCCATCCTGTACTCTTCCTCAGAATCGGTGCTCAGGTGGCCGTCTATGCGCTCTTCCGTAGCCAGTCTAGCTCGTTGTTGTCTCCTGAGTTGGCGACAGGTGAGGTCAATCTCTGGATTCAACGGCAGTAAACCTCCCGACTGGCTACGGGTCATGCACTACCTGCACACACTCAAGCAAGCAAACCCGTGAAGGCACAAGTGGGACAACGCAAACAATGCGAAAAGAAAAGCTAAATTAACAGAAATCACTTTTCTTCAACAACCTAGTCGTCCCCGGCAACGGCGCCAAAAACTTGACTCACTCCTACTGTCACTCTAGAAATTGGCCAAGTGTAACCACTTCCTAAAGCGTAGTATAGCGGGTTTGGGTTTTAATGTCAACCCGGGTCCTAGATTTGATGACTACTCGGTAAATTCTTGTTATCTAGCAATGAAACTTTAGTGCAGGTCTAAACTAACAAACAAGCAAAGCAAGTAAACGGTTGTTTTCAGGTTAAGAGAGGTCACCTGGGTATGGTTCCCCCTAGACTGTAGTTAAGCCGGATTGCAATTACCAAGTTTAGTTTCTATGATAGTTATACTGCGGAAGGTTCTTAAGCAGTCTGAAGTCTCGACTAAAGGTCTCCAGACCCTCTCAATCTGAGTCTCTAGCGGGCGACTAACCTCCACCGGAGTAAACAGATTGAGGCCCTAACGAACAAAACCTCCACTACCGAAGTGAATTCGGTACAGAATAGTGAGTTGGCTCCTCGATTAAAGTCACCAACTCCCTACCTTCAATCAAGGATGCTCTATCAACCTAGGCAGATATTCTCATTCTAGGTTAAAGCAGAAACAACAGGAATTTGATCAAGATTCATGCCATTCAATCTTTCAAACCTCAATTGAATATAATCAAATCATAGAATCAGTACTTGGGTTCATACAATCAAACCTAACATACAAATCTAGGGTTCTCCATACCCAGATGAATGGGAGAACTACTCCATGGAGAAAGAAGCAAAAGCAGAATCAGACGCGAAAATCATACTGTGAAAGATGGATTTCTGCTCCTGGACGTTGATCGGCACTTCTCCAAGCTCAAGCCAAGCTCCAATGGTGATGAAGATCAAGCTAGGGCACTTGGGAACTCTTGTTCGTCGCTTTCTCTCTCTAGGAATTGCTCTGTCTCTCTAAAACTCGAATTCCCCCTGTTTTGGCTGAAATCTGCCTAAAAAGGCATCGCTGGGCAAAACACGGTCGAGGGCACGACCGTGTTCTGCTCCAGCCCGCCCGTGCCTTTGCCAAGTGTTAATTACACGGCCAGCCTTTTGGGGAAAACACGGGCGTGCTTTTGGTGGACACGGCCGTGTTCTGTCTCAGTCCTGTCCGTGTTTTGAGCTCGTGTTTGCCAAACTCAGATCAAGTCTCGGCAGTAAAAGCACGGTCTAGGAACACGGCCGTGTTCTGATTTAGGCGTGCCCGTGTTTTGGCTCCAGCTCGACCGAATGACTTCCAAATGCCCCGAAACTCGTGCTTAGCCTTTCCTTCGACGTCTGGGACCTGAAATATGACAAAGTAGCATAACCCGGCGTAAAATAGGCCAAAAATACACGACTATGCCCCTCAAACGGATAAGTACTAGGGGTGCAAATATGTGCAATTACATCGTTATCACTTTTGACTCAATTTGCATGAATTGCGCCAGAACATAGCACCTCCCCCGCTTGCTCTCCTTGACGTCGGTCTTCACCGCGCCAAGCTTGCGGGTTGAGCCAATCTTGGCCTCTGCTGCCTTGGGCTCTTCATCTTGAGCTTCCATGGTTGCCAACCTTGCCTTCCTTGGGCAATCTCGCACTCGAGGTGGTCCATCGCAAAGGAAACAAGATATGGGTTTTGATTCGTACTTACCCCCTTTGCTTGAACCACCTTGTTATTGTTGAGTGTGAGGACCCTCCTTGAAAGGTTGTCGTGGTTCTCCACCCTTGTTGGGCTTTGAACTCTTCTCTTTGCTGCTGCTCTCTTGCCTTTTGTACTCTAGAAAAGACTCAGTCGTGGCCATGACAGTTACAAGGTCTTGCACTCCTCGACGTTGCATCTCCATCTTGGCCCAAGGTTGTAGCCCATCAAGAAAGTCGTGCATGGCCTCCTTGTCCGTGATGTCCGGGATCTCTAGAAGCAGCTCCGAGAATTCCTTCACATTTCTCTAACTCCACCCCTGTGGGCGAGTCTTCTCATCTTTGAACGGGCTTCAAACTCCACGTTCTCCGGATAGAACTGCTTCTTGATTTCTCTCTTGAAATCTTTCCACGTTACCATCACACACGTACCTCTTTCGACATCTGCTTCACGTTGCCTCCACCACACCATAGCAACATCGACCAAGTAAAGTGAAGCGGTACGAAGTTTTACCTCATCCTCTTGGATGTCGGATGCCTTGAAATACTGCTAAAGACTCCAAAAGAAGTTCTCTAACTCCCTCGCGTTCCTTGAACCTTCGAAGTTCTTTGGTCTTGGAACATCAGCACGTGGGACGGATTGCACCGGGCTGGTCCGCTAGCCATAGCTCTCTCTTCACGAGAGTGACCTCACTCTTGAGGTCTGCAATCTCCTCCTTCACGCCGACCAGCTCAGCCTGGACATTCTCTTTCACAACTTCAATGGCGTTGCTCATGGACTCGGAGATGGTGTTGATGATGAGAGCCACAAGCTCTTCTCACAGCCCATCATGCCCGATCTCCAAGCTCAACAACCGAGAATTCATCCCTTGAACGTCGCTTTGGACTTGGGTGAAGTTAGCTCCCAAATCCTCAATGGCGGTGACATCTTCGGAAAGCTTCACCTCCATTCTAGAGACTCGCTTCTCTAGAGACTTGAGAGGATCACGAGTGCTCGACGTACCTTTTGGCCTCAAGCCCGGGTTGGGATCTCTTCCACGTTGCTTCTCAGCATCGGTAATGCCGCTATCTGATCCCGACATTTATGGTGAGGCTCTTCCTTTTCGTTTGGCTATTGCTTCTTCTTTGCTAGCACAAAGCCGAACGGGGCTCTTATACCACTTGTCACGACCTTACTCTCGATCGTGCGGCCCTATATCTCAATTCCGTTAGAGCACTAGGAAGCCTTCTCTCAAACTCACAAGCAAACAAAGAAGCAAGGAAACAAGACAAAGAAGTGGGAGAACTCTCTAGTGTGTATTACTCTAAAAAATGATGGAATGAGTACAAATGAGGGAGATGGCTCCTTATATAGGCCTCTCCACATACAAGGCATCAATTCCCCTCATCACGACCCCACATCAATACACCCATAAAGTTCCCCCATAATGCACTCTATAAATGCCACCCATTATGTGACTCATAAGTGCACCATTAAGCTCTCTTAAGGTGGAGAATCCTAGGAGCATCTCTATGCTACTAGTCTTCCATACACGCCACATGTGCAGCCGCCATGTTGTCACCTTGTTGGCGTCATGTCATCTGCCACATGTGACACCACCCCCTAGGCGCAGCCTCGAAGTATGTGTCAGACGCCTCAGGCATTGAGTGGGTCTTTCTTTATCGAGCCCAACTCATTTGTTTGTGTGAAAGACTGAACTTATTGGGCTGAATGTGCCTATCTTTCTGGGATTACTTCTTAGTCCTTGAATGATGAGCAACTGGGCCCAACACGCGCGTAGTACATATAAGATTAAACAAACAATGGTAGAATGAATATCTGCCACAGTATAAATTGATTGTATACATGAAGCAAGATATACTAATCATCATATACCACCTTTTGTCACCACTTACCACCCTATACCATGGTGATATAATTGGTCCTCAATTATTTTTCCATAAATTTGCTGAATCGCTATTTGTCGCCCTAGAATTCAAATTTCATCGCCCTAAAATACACCAAATTGACACTATTATCCTTTGACCCCAATTTCCAACCAAAATCCAAAACAAACAATCCCTTACAATGCCCAGTCGCCGTCGTGCTCCTCTGTCCTCCGGCCGCTGCGCTCATGTCGCTGTCAGATTCTTCTCTCCAATAGGTGACCACCTCATCCCGACCGCAGTCGGTGCTCCTCTGTCCTTCGGCCACTCATGTCGATGTCGGATTCTTCTCTTCGACGGGTTCCCACCTCTACCCGACCCCGCCACTTCCCTACTGCTGCCGGATTCCTCTTTTGGTGCCGAGGAAGGATACAAAGGAGGAACGAGGTTTTAGGGTTAGTTTTTACTTTTACTGGTGAATTATGTTCAGAATGTTGAATATGATATGAAAGGATCTAGGCATGAAATCTCCGCACTGTTACTTTTTAACTACGAAACTCTGAATCCATTCCACGAGGAAGCTTGCCCCTATAATCAACTTCTTTTCTCTAGAGTCATAGGCAGTTCCAAGTTCTCCGCACTTCTCTGAATCTTCAATTGTAATCAACCAATACTCCATCCAACTCTATTTTGCTTTTCACCTGACTGCATAATGCAACATTTATTAGTCGATTCAGATTCTAGCGAGCTTGGCATGGACCTGTCCCAACTCACTAGAGACGAAGATTCAACCATTCCGGCGATTCCCTCCGTTTACATGTTTCTACGGACAAAATTAACTTATGGATATTTGAGTAATTTTAATAAATGTTAGGGCGACGAATAAGGTGTTGTAGGGCGACGAATAGCAATGCCCTAAATTTTTGGGTAATTAGAATAAACGGTCACATAACTTATCACTTAGTACAAAACGGTCACTAAAGTTTAATTTTGCATGTTTCAATAAAATACGTTTAGATGAATAACAAAATAGTCATTCCGTCCATTTTCATCCAAAATTCTGTTAATTTTGTCCATTCAGTAGTCCATGTCATAAAAATACTAATAAAAAATTCACTGGACCAAACAAATTAAACTAAACGAAGCGAACTAAACCGACCCGAACCTATAACCAACTCTTTATTCCCCGGCGACTGCAGGAGAGAACTGTCCCCGCCGTCAATGACTTCATTCCTCAATCCTCTTTTCCTCCACCGCACATGACTTGATTAATAACCTCCCTGTCCCTCTCGGCGGCGAGCTCCTTTCCTTCCCCCCTCCGGCTCCTATTTGGTCGGCACATCTCTTCCCTTTTCCAATTCGCCCCCTTCAATATCAGAATTGTTCATTGTAGAATCTCATTTTGGTTTGTTATGTTTTTTTTTTCTGATTTGTAAATTGATTGGGGATTTGTTTTGGGTCTCCCCTGCCTTGCTTAGTATTCCAATTCCCAACGAATTAGCATTTGATCTCTGCATTTGAGGTTTACGTTGATTTGTATTTCCTATGGACTGGACTTAAGTGAGGCGGAGGTTGATCCCCGTCCTCGTCCTCGTCGATGGTCTTGTACGAGACCAACCTCTTCATCATCTCCATCTCGTCGGTGCTGGTGAACGTCCCTTTCCCTCTTCATCTCTATCTTATCACCGTCGTTGGCTGCCAAGGCGACGATACCGCGTTGTTAGAATGCTATCTGGATTTATCTATCCGTCCGTTCCAGATTCGAAATGGGTACTCGAGCAAATTTTGTAGCTTTTGTTGAATTGGGACGGGATTTTATGTGCTTCATGTAATTTTTCATTGAATTTATGAAATGGACGTCTTAATGCTGTAAGGAGTTGGAAGTGGATTGTACGAGGAGCTGGAAATGGGTCAATAAATGTCTAGCTCTGCTGTAAGGGATAAGAGTAGATTATGGGGGCTTGAGATAGGGTCATTAGAGTAACCACTTATGGGCCGTTGATCTGGGGCGGAATCATTGTGTGGCTGGGATTGACGAGGGATGGGGTGTGGCGTTTTTGTCCGGTTTTTTAAATATTATTTTTTTATTATTTTTTCTAGCATTTATATGCTGGCTTTTAATGAAGAAAAGAGAAAATCATACTTTTCTCTTTCTCTTCCTTTCTTCCTTCTCTCTTCCAAACTACTTTTTCATATCTAGATCTGTTCCCTTCTCTTGTTCTTCATATTTTTTTCTCCAACAATTGACAAAGAAAAATTGCAGCATCACATCTCAAATCCGGTGACGCTCCAAATCCTTCTTCTTTGCAGCTTCTCCTTCCTTCTGTTCTTTCTTTTCTCGACCTCAAAATAGATGACGCTCCATATTGACCAAGAGGGGATGGATCTAGGTGAGTCGAGTTTGCATGTTTTATATTTTAGTATTTTTTTGTGAATTTTCAATTCCGATATTCCTCCTTTTTTTTGTTGTTGCATTTGGTGTTCTTGATTGCGGAGGAGAAATGAGAGGAGACAGAAGACGAGTTTTTTTTCTCTTCCTCCTTCTATTTTCTTCCTTCTTTTAGGTAATATATATTGATATTACCACACTATACCATATGGTAATGTGTGCTAACTAAATGTATTTTTATGGTCATGAGTTTTATCATGGTGGTAGTGGATGGTAATCGACTCCAGTTTCGAGAAAGAAGAGTTGGAAGACAATGAAGTTGGAGAAGAAAGTGAAGAGAGTCGTAATTATATATATATTGAGATTACCACACTATATCATATGGTAATGTGTCTATATCATATGGTAATGAGTCTATACCATATAGTAAAGTGTAGTAACGAAATGTATTTTTATGGATATCATGTTTTACCATGTTATACCATGTGGTGGTAGTTGGATTTATAATTTTATTTTAGCATGTTATACCATATGGTAAATAGATTTGTAAATTTCTGTAGCATGTTTTACGACGTTATATCATGTGATATACTGGTATTTTATGGTAGTTAAATTTGTATTTTTTTCAGCGTATTTTACCATGTTTTACCACGAACGGCTCGCACTTTAGTGGTTCAACCGAGATTAGATCGTTTAAAAACCGTTAGAGAACCGGTACCCAATAAACGTTATTGGTATAAATAGTGGACATTTCTTAATCAGAGCTCGTCTCTTTCCTTCGAAATTGTGAAACGAAATAAGGATTCAGTTTGAGAGCCCGACGTTTTTGGTTTATTTCAATTTTCAATTTTCTGCAATTTTTTTAATTAAATTTAACGACTGAATGGCAAAAACCGGATGAGCGGCTCGATCGGCTCGAGCGGTTAACCGCCTCGGCCGCTCGTCAACCGCTAAATAAAACCGAAGCGGCTTTTAGACTGTTCCGAGCCGATTTTGTGACCGTGTGGCGGTTTTACTGGTCGGGCCGAGCGGCTCGGCTTTAATAACATTGCAAAAAATTATCTAGCAAAAAATCACCATTCAATTTGAGTTAAAACAGAGATATCTAGGATGGTTAGATTCATTTTTGCTGTAGATGGGAGAGAGAGAAGAAATCATGTACTTTTTTTAATAATAAAACAAAAAGTAAAAGAGAGGGGAACCAGTGGGGGAGTGGGATCCGCGTCAGAGCGTCAACATTAAATAGGGGGTGCAATGTACCATATTTCCCCTCGGTGTTTAGTTTTCATAAAAGAAAAAGGCTGGCACGTGGGGGCTAGGGGAAGGGGGGTTACTGATGGGAGGGTTACTGAGCTGACCCGGTCCCGATTATGGGGTTGGATTAGAGTTTGGGTCGGGTGGTTTGATTAAATGGGTATGTCGTATGCCTATGGTGACATGCATGTCACCGTAACTATGCACTTTTAGGTCGACCTCATATAGGATTAGGTCGACCTAATATGCACTTTTAGGTCGACCTTATATAGGTTAGGCCGACCTAATATGCCGTTTTGTGAGGTTCCCAAATACACTAATGTGGGCACCCTGATGACTTATCACAATCGACCTTTAAAATGTAATGGTCGACCTTTTGTAGTTTAAGTTGTGATTGTTGGTCGACCACAATAAAACATCGGTCGCCCTTTTCATTGGCGTTAGAAGCAAAATGGTCGACCATAAAGGTATATAGGTCGACCACTTGATGGTGGTCATTAACAAAATGGTCGACCATTTACAGAAAGAGGTCGACCAGATAAAAGAGAAGTGTTGTATCCATTTATCCATCATCATTTGACGTAAAATGAAGATCAAGTGTTGGTTTCCCGGTCGACCTAATCCGGTACGAGGTCGATGTGGGTGGTTCTTTTGCTCGTACAAATTATGTTTCTAACCAACAGAATCAGTCATAAATAATGATAACAAGGACTCATAACTTCCACGTGGTCGACCTCTTGAATCACGTATAGCAGCAACCGCAAAGGATCTTCTTTACAAAAGCTATAACCGTAAAAAAAAAAACCTAATTCAGAGTTTCGGTGTCGGTGAAGGTGACATATATTCGTATTTATAGATATTTAGGACAATAACGGGTCAAATTAAGTTGTAGATATGTTAGGGTTACCTTTCTGGTGTTGTAATCCTTATCCAATACGGATACAGTGTGTACGCGGTCGACCTTAGTTAATCAAAATGGTCGGCCTATGAGGTGTTTGGGTCGACCTTTCATTTTATTCGCTTCCCAAAGAGGTCGACCATTTCCTATAAAAGGTCAACCGCGTCATTGACCCTCACGAAACTGAAACGACATATTAGGTCGACCTAAAAGTGCAGATAAGGTCGACTTAATCCTATATAAGGTCGACCTAAAAGTTTATATTAGGTCGACCTAATCCTACATGAGGTCGACCTAAAAGTGCAAGTTACAGTTACATATATGTCACCGTAGCAAAGTCCTAAATTTTATGGTTAGATTAGTTTTTTATTGATATTTTTGGTGACATGGACTTAAAGTTAACAGAATCTTAGATGGAATTGATGGAATGACCATTTTGTTATTGGTCCAAACTTGTTTTATTGAAATGTGCAAAATTAAATTTTACTGACCGTTTTGTATAGAGTGATATGTTGTGTTACCATTTATGATAATTACCCATAAATTTGTTGATACTTGATTGCAATTAACTCGTTCCTTTTTCATAAAAGATTTCAAAATTTTTTAAGTTAACAATGAAAGTATAACCATCGAATACTGACGGCAATGAGTCTTTTTTTTTTTACAAAAGATAATCTTCATTGATCAGAAAAATAGATAGTTACATTCTGGACAAAAGCCAGGTACTGAAATCAACAGAACGACTCATGGCCGGGTACAAAGAGAGGGCTTTACGAGCCACCAAATGGACTACCCTATTACTACGCCGACCTACAAATCGAACACTAAAGCGTGGCTGACTAGCAAAATCATGAACAACTTCAGCAAGAATAGCCCCCACCCTACTATCCCTGGTGTCTGCCTGTTGGATCTTATCAATAATAACCTTAGCATCCCCTTCAAAACATACCTCCAGGATTCCCCGATTAAGGCACCACAAAACAGCTTCGCGGAGGGCCATCGTCTCCACAACCATAGGATCCTCAATACCAGGGAATTGAAAACCCGCAGCCATTAGGATTTTCCTAGTTGGGGTCATAATAACCATCCCTCCGCCGAATGAGACCCCCTTCTAGTGGCTCCATCCCACATACACACAAGCCTATCTCCCCCCCCCCCCCCCCCCCCCCCCCCCCCCCGCGGCCATCGTATGTTGGGCATTGCCCCCAGCAGAAACACCCTGGTCCCGTGGTAACCTAACCCATTCCTCATACTGCTGATTATACTGACGGCAATGAGTCTGGGGTTTGTGTTAGTCAACAAGAAGGCTGACTGCTGAAAAAAAGGCCTTGTTTATAACATTAAAAATGGTCGGGATACTAAATTCTGGTTGGACCCTTGGGCTCTACAGGTAGCCTTGATCGAAGTGGTTGTTTTGGAGGTTCTGGCGGCGCAAAAAGAGCTGATGGTGGCGGCTTACTAGGACGTGGATCAAGGCTAGAAAGTTGAGGAGTTCCAATCCTATCTGCCGCAACCGATCATGGCCCGCAAAATACTTGCTGGCCGCGGATATGGCGACTCCATGTCCCTGAAAGAGTAAGAGTTTTTGTGTGGATGGCGGCTCTAAGAAAGTTAACGACCAACAGCGTTAGAAAGTACAAACACTTAATTGAAGATGACAAGTGCCCATATTGAGACAACGTCCCGGAAACAAACCAACATGTCTTGCGTGACTGTACCATGGCAAAGGTTGTTTGGAGCAGGGTCATACCTCTACAACGACAACCTCAGTTCTTTCATTTTTATTACAATACATGGATGGAGGACAATCTGTCGGATGAATCTCGCGACAATTGACCAGGTAATTGGGCAAGTTTCTTCAGCCTAATCTCATAGTACATACGGAAATGCTCAAATGACAGCATTTTTAAAGGGAAAAAGCTATCTCCTTCTACTGTTCACAATTATGTCATTTGTAAGGCCCGAGATTGGGCATAAGCTCGGGAGTCAGAAAGTTTGAGAGACAATCTGGGAGCGACTACTATGAGAAGTGAAGCACTTAAAGGGTGGACGGCTCCATCAACTAGTTGGTGAAAATTAATCACAGATGGTGCTGCTCAGAGGAATTCGGGGCTTGCTACATAACCTATAATCAGGGGCGTAGCCAGGATTTCGACCAGGGTGGGTCCACTTTGAAAAAATATATATGATGAAATAATTTTTGTTAACTTTTTTAATTATTCATAATATAATTTTATATTTAATTTTTTTGATAAAATAAAATACATTAATAGTCAAAACTATTAAGAATATCACTCTCTCTATATACCAAACATTTATTCATAATTTAGTTGTTCGGTCGCTTTCGAATGATGTTATTTGCCAACAATTATTTATTATAGGTTTAATAATGAATCTTATACAAATAATTATTCATGATTTAGTTATTTGTTCGCTTTCAAATTGTGTTCTTTGTCAATAACCATAGTATCAATAACTAGAGTTGTTGGTTGAAGTTCAATAATATATTTTATACCATTTACCAACATACCCTGTTATAAGAAAATCAAATTATGTGAAATTTAAGTTTGCACAAATTCGAATACTATATGTGCCTAATGAATGAGGTCGCCAAAACTAGAACACAAAACCTTTCGATCAACGATTATCAATTAAACATACTCTAATTTTCCGAATCAATTAATTGTTATACCTAATTTAGTCTTTTTTCTCCCGAGCTAGGGTGGGTCCCGGGACCCACCCATTTGCCCTCTCCCTCCGCCCCTGCCTATAATAATATTAATAAGGTAAATCATTAATAACACAAAGACACATAACATTTTAAATGATAATTCTCAAGATTTTTTTTTACAAAAGATAATTCTCAAGATTAATGTTCTAAAATCACTATTTTAATTGTTATTTAATGCGTAACTCAAAATAATTCATGAGAAAGTGATAAATCTCAATGTGTTTGTCTCTTGTTTTCATGTTGTCTAGGTTGTTTAACTCAAAGTAATATTCCGACATCGTCTAAGTATGATTTAAAACTAAAAATATTTGAACTTCAATAAAATAAGTAATGCTAGTGGCTTGGTACAAGTATATTTATTAATAAATTAATTAGTTAATAATGATGTTAATTCTTACGTAATTCCAATATTAGGATAATTGTTTTACAAATAAGTTAAATGGGGCGAAGGGAAATGGATTGACCCAGCCCTAATTTGGTTATTTGTATGATTTTTAAATCTTTTTTTATAAAAAAATATCTGAGAAGATTCTCGTCATTGCCCTTTCCCTCGAAACAATTATGCTTCTTTTAAATTGGCCAAACCACCTATTTTTTTCTCATACGATCAAAATCCTGATTTTTGTACGGTTTTACGATTTTAACGATTTAATCCCGATTTTAAACGATTTTAAGGTCCACCGATTTTATAGTAAAATCGGGATCGGAATCTCTAAGTAAAATCCTACGATTTTACGATTAGAATCCCGATTTTGACTACATTGACTACAGCAGGTGGAGCTATTCGAAACAACTATGGTGAATGGGTCAGTGGATTTTGCAGCAAGCTTGGAACAGGAACAATTTATATGGCAGAGCTGTGGGGAATTTATAATTAGGGTCTCCTTTTGGCATGGAAAAAGGGAATTCAATTCTTGGTCCTAGAAGCAGATTCCATACTAGCTTTCGATCTGATTGAAAAGCGAAATGATCAAGCTCACCCTTATGCTACAATTCTTGGGGCTATTCGCAGACTTATCGCTCAAAAATGGATTGTTCATTTAGTTTATACGTACCGTAAAGGGAATAGAATCACGAACTGACTCTCGAATCACATTTTCGTCTATCCCTTTGGTATGTATGAGCTAGAAGAACCACCACCAGACCTGGCAAGAATCATTATACAGGATGTGATGGGAATTCCCTCGTCAAGTTCAGCAGAATAGGATTAGCTAAGCTTTGATCTTCTGTGACTGGCGATTCTTTTTATTTGTAGCCCAGTCACTTGGTCTTGTGCTCCCTGACTGTTTTTCTAGCCTCCATTTAATCAACAAAAGAAGAAAAAGAAAAAAAAAACATTTCCTGCCTTTTGCGGTAACGGCAGCCCCACTAGTTACGGGCGGTTGGTCCTTTTCTAATTCTTTGCCCATAAATCTCAATCTGAGCTTGATTGGCGCCACCAAAATTGGTGTTTCTGTTACGTTTGCGTTTGGATATTCTTCTTGACGCAACGCGTGAAATCATAATCGTGCGTGTTTGGGTGTGATCAAACTGGATTCATGATAGTGATACGTACAAGGGATGGGGGGGAAAAGAAGGGACTCAACTCAACTCAATAGCTGTATGATGATAGTTGTGGATATGGGTAATTCATTGCATTACGTCACATTCATCGTCCATATGCTTGTATTGGAAGGTAGGGTTTGCCGTTTTAACAGATTTCCTTTTCAAGGTTGAAAAATGACGACCGGATTGGAACAATGGACCGATAGAGAAATCTTCCACCTGGAGAATGGCGACAAGCTGGGAAGTAGAAAGACTCATTTGAAAGCATAACTGCTCAATGCTAATCAGCAGCGGATCCAGAACACAGTAGAGCACTGGACCGCATTTCAATATAATATTATATACCGTAAACAAAAATAGTCAATATTTTTAAATTTTAGTATTTTAAATAAAAAATAGTTACAAGATTACCAACGATAACAGACAAATGACTAATATTTTGATGTGTTTCAAAATATTTAGCCAATATTTTGTATTTTGAAAGGTTTGGCTAATAATTTGGAAAGTCTAAAAGGTTTAACTAATAAATTGTATTTACTCAAAATTAGTTTTCACATATTTCATTGCTTAAAATGTTCTCTCCATGGTAGCCGCTGAAACGGGGAAGGTGAACACTAGACGAATCAACCCACAAATCAATTTGTTTAGAGGGTTTTCTTATTTCAATGAAACTTTATACATTCTTTTACATTTTAGACTTTTAGGTTTTATTGTTTTTTTTTTTCAAATGAAAATCATTCGGGCTAGAATTCCTAAACTAAATTGAGAATAATGATTTGCATATGTTCATCTATACCATTTTTCTAACTACACAAAATTATTATCAAATAACACTCGACCGACCATTAAATAATACTGGGCCGAATAGCTAAATCAAAAAATTTATAAGCTCTATACTAGCTCTGGATCCGGCGGAGGGCTGGACCGTGGCCCGGGTTGGCCCAGACCTAGATCCGCCGATAATGCTAATACACTTACCTCCATCTCTCCAAATGTACAAAATCAATGACGTCACTTTTGTCATTCCAGATATTATGGATTAACATGCATTAAGGTGGCTATCAAATACCAGGAAACCTCTCTCTTACTTTTAGTTTGAATTTTGCTCTGCCTTCTCTCTTCTTCCAAGCTTCTATTTCAGACTTCAGGGGCTGCCGCCGGCTCCCTCTTGGAGACCGACGGTGGCCCAAATCCTTCCATGTTCTGGGTTTCTGTTGCTTTGCTTTGGTTTTTTTCTTTCGAATTTTAGTTCTGTTTTTCCTTGCCGTTGTGGCCTTCTTTGCCGGTGTGGCCTTCTGATTTTCCCCTTTCCAGTTGAGCTACTGCTCTTCTTTCGGGTCTTGGGTTCTGTCCTGGGCTTGCTCAATGTTGGAGCCGGAGTTAGCAGCTTGGGTGCATCTTCCAGATCTGGATGGGGGTGTTGTTTCTCAGGTTGGTGGTCTCACCTTTTGGTGAAGCCATTCTCGGCTCTCACCCTCTGACCTCCCCTGTGAGTTTGTGTTACTCGGTGAGCCGTCGGAGCGTGGAGGGTTGGGTCTTCACCGGTGGTTGCGGCTGGGAATCGGCTTTCTCCGTAGAGATGTGTGGCTCCCGTGGGATCTTCTCCTCTGCTGCGAATCTGATCTCGCTCCCTCAACTTCCTCTGCCTTTTCAGCTTGGAGCATCCGTTTCATTTCCTCCTCCACCGCCATGCAATCTTATTTTTAGGATTCACTGTGATGGATGCCATTGAGTTATCTCCGGGAGGCGGCATATGGTTTGATGATGATCACTTGCCATGGAGTTTGATTTGATCGGACAAGCTGATATCTTGTTGTACTTTGAATGGTTGGGTGCAAGAGGGTTTCCGATGAGCTGTTTTCATTTTCGAGGGTTTTGCTCTCTAGGGCGGCTGCTTTCAGGTTGTGTTTCACTCTTGTTGGCTGCATTTGCTCAACATAGTTTGTTTGTAACTGCGTTTCTTGGGGTTTCCTCTTGTTGGAACCAGAATGTTGGTTTCTGTCTCCCTCTTTGTAACTGACTAATTAATGTGCAATAAAGATTCCCACTTGTAAAAAAAAGGTGGCTATCAAATATAAAAGGTGGCTATCAAATATAAAGATCATTACTTCCAAAAAAAAAAAAACAAGCTTACTAGGTTGTATCTTTGCGTCTGACAACAAAATATAATTCCTAGTGTATGTAAACAAATGAATATTAATCTAATTTTTAAAATAGCAAATTAGTTACAGATATTAATGGATCAAAATTTTAGACACTTCAGTTAATTGGAGAGGCCTACTACTACGCCTCTCCAATTATGAGCCCCTAGGTTTGACCTTTGTTACATCCCCAAATCCTTTGACCATCTTGTGCCCCTTTTATATATATATATATATGGTGGCGTCTTCGGTGCACCCACTTTTTTGGGTGTACTGAACGTACTCACTTTCTGATTTAATCTTGACCATTCAATATATCTAACGGTTGAGAATAATTAATATATTTCTAATTAATTATTAACTAAAAAAGAATACAATATTTATTAAAAGAATTTATAGTTACTGGTAATTGCTATTAAGGACCAAATAGTAACGCATCCCGCAAATTCTTATTTCTTCCTATAACTGCCGCTCTCACCAAAACAGAAGATCAATTGGCCTGGCGGCGGCCGTGATCGTGCGGTGACTCCGACTCCGACAACTGAGAACAAGCCTCCGTCAAGCTTGAGTTCTCACTAGTCGCTGCACAAATCAAGATATCATTCACCAATTCATTACTTTTCTTCGCTGGTCTCCTCCTTCATTGTTCTATCTCTCGATTCTCGACGCAAGCCCGCAATGTTTAGCAGGCTGCTACCGGCGTTAGTGGGGACAAACCGTCGCTTTTGAAATTTCTTCTCTCTAAATTTCATGCCCGGATGGCGCTTAATTATTTCCCTCGTTCACACGTCTAAGTGTTAAATAAATGTATGTATTTATATATATATAGCAATCCCAAACTAGTGATGTTTGTTAAAGTCGTCGGCGGAGGTAATTTTGAGCAGGGCAGAACTAATCCATCACGCAATGACTCATTCCAGTTCTGTTTAATCCGGAAATTTCCTCCATTTTTGAACAGAATTTGGTAGGCCTCATGTATGCTTTCTTGCCGATCCGTTCTCCGGGATCCACATCAGGATCATGCCTGTCATCTACAGGCGTTCGCCGGCGGCAACATCGAAGCTTCTTGCTCGTCGTCGACTCCAACATTGAAAAGGGATGGTTGTACAAGGGGTATATGGTCGGAGAAACCAAGAAGTTTGTTCTCAGTTTTAGGAGTCGACGTCGCCTGTCACACTGAGATCGCGGCCGCCGCCGGTCCAATCGGCACTGTTTGTTGTGATGGGAAGAAATCAGAATTTGGGGAATGAGTTAATATTAGGTCCTTAATTGCAATTACCAGTAACTATAAATTCTTTTAATAAATATTGTATTCTTTATTAGTTTTAATAAATTAGAAATATATTAATTATTCTCAACCGTTTGATATATTGAAGGGTCAAGATTAAACCAGAAAGTGAGTGCGTTTAGTGCACCAAAAAAAATGAGTGCACCGAGAAGTAGTCACCATATATATATATATATATATATATATATATATATATTCTTGTTAATTATGAGGTCCAAGACGTTGAGTCGTTTGGAAGGATGTTTGAACAAGCCGTGTGGACCACTGTAGATTGATTCATCATGTGTGCTTCCCTACCTTCTGTCATCCAACAATATTCATTATTGTTTTTTACTATTCACAATGATTCATCATGTGGAACAAGGTGGCTCCCGCGGTTGGAAGGGGAATTTCAGTAAAATGCGCATATTATTGATAGTTTATGATCTTAATTAATATTTTTTATTGCGAATAAAATTATTTTGTGAAATGAAACTAGGCTCAACTATATACATTACATTGTAACTTCAAAACAAATAATAATATTTATCATTTCTTTCTTCAAATTGGGTTGAAATGCTCTATTTTGGTTTTCTTGACAATACAAGCTATTTTTGGCAAAATAACAAGTACATATCTTTTTGTGAAATAATTAATTTATGTCGTGTATAATGTATTATAAATTTTACATAACTAATGTTAGCTAGATTTTTCATTTCTACATTAGACACAACGGTACAGTCCATTATGATTCCTATATAAAAGAAGCCCATTCATTTTTGCATGCCAGAAATCGCCAATTTATTCTTATTTTTCAAAAATATTTTCTTTTCAAATTTGCTACATTTTGTCCTAATGAATTTATTTAAATTAATTGACTCTAGTTATTATACCAAAACTCGAGTTCTGTCTAGACAAATTATAACAAAAAAAAAAACAAGTTTCAGGTGTAAATGCGTGTAGGGCCAGAAGGTGCCGCGGAAGGGCAGGCACGCACCTAATCCGCTGCTAATCATGGCAGCTAATTAAACCGCGCTTTTGCTTCATAATCAAAACGACAAAATTATTACGCCCCACATGGTTTAATTTCACACACAGTTTCCCGGCCACTTTGTTTGCTAATGCTATTTGAATTTCACCGACGGTACTACAGGCATTGTAACTGCCGAAGAAATTGACAAAATTATAAACAAGAACACATGATTTTAATTTGTGGCAATACAATAATCCACAGAGATAATCACTGTAATCAAGGATAATAAACAAATTAATGCTGAATCTATCACGCTCACACTTACAGAGTGATGAGTCTGATGACATACCACTCTACTTTAATTTTGTCAAGTATATGACAAAAGAGTAACATCAAGATGCATGGTATGATACCTAATTAAGCATCCAATGACAAACAATAACCATGCCCATCATTAGTTTCTTTCAAAGTTCTGATAAAGTTGTTTTTTACAACAGGTTTTGGTAACGCTGTTAAAGCTAAGTCATGTTTGTATTTAGTTGGGTACTGTTCACAAATACACAAGATTGTGTGACATAATCTTGTTCTACGAGGGGTAATTGACTGACCGGCTATAATCATATTTTCTATATGTTCCTTTTATGTGTTATGCTCTTTATAAAATAAATTGTTGATGTGACTTGAATCGGACTATCAGCCGCTACGATTGGTAATCGGGGGTCTCCCTGACCGGTCAGCGAGTGGGGTCCAGGGGCAATGCCCCCGGCCCACGGTGTATGGGCTCAATGTTATTTGGGTTCGGGTTCTAGGCCTGGTCTGTAACCGTTTCCTTTGCCAGATTGGATTAGGTTTAGACCCACATAGAGAAGTACTATAAATACTTCTCATACTCCTCTGTAATCTCCTCGATATAGTGAAACTGGCTCTCTCTCGCCCGTGGACGTAGCTAACACACATCGTGTTAGTGAACCACGTAAATCGTGTGTCTGTGTTTTTCGATTCTCGCTTCCGTATTCTTGTTTTATCGATTTTCGATTCTCGCTTCCATATTCTTGCTTTATCGATTCCGACGATTTCCCGATCTGTAGCAGCGCGTTTTTAACAAGAATAAAGATGATCATCGTTACATAAATGTATATGAGTTGGAGTGTCATTTTTGTATACGTACCCTGATACTTGTACAATCAACAAGGTAAAGGAGAAACAAATTACAAGCTAATACCTTGATTCAGTTTTTTTAGATAAGATTGATATATGTTATTTTTTTGTTATTATATGAGTTGGAGTGTCATTTTTGTATACGTACCCTGATACTTGTACAATCAACAAGGTAAAGGAGAAACAAATTACAAGCTAATACCTTGATTCAGTTTTTTTAGATAAGATTGATATATGTTATTTTTTTGTTATTAGGTACTACTAAAGGGACTCGAACCTGGGACCTCCAGGTTCATGGCTAGTGGTATCACCACTAGACCAATCTCTTGTTCGTACCTTGATTTAGTTGATTGAGCTTTTTTCATGCCCCGATAATTAAGAATAGCTCGTAAAATTATCCATTCTTTTACATTTTTACGTTAGCTTTCAAACAATTTTATAATATAAAAAGCGACACCAGTCATACATAAGACTCGTGAAAACACAGACAAATCACATCCCATGGTGAAAAAAAGTAAAACACACAACCCACCAGGCACCAACTATATTAGTAAAAACGAGAGGAACTTCAGACAACTCTTTTTGTCACCATAGGTATTAATTTTTACCAACCACAGAGAATTTCACTTAAGGGCTTGTTTGCTTGATGGATTTGGTGATGGATTTGGTGAGGGATTTGGATCCATCATGGACTTTGTCCAAAATCCATTGTTTGTTTCATGCATTTAGGGTAAACAAATCTGTGGATCCCACGAACTTTAAGGGACCAAATCCGTGGACCCCACAGACTTGAAAATTCCACCTATTTAGGTGGGAATTGATTATGGACTTTGAAGTCCAACATTTTTTACCAACATACCCTTCATATTTATTTTCTCTTCTTGTATCATTAAGGGCAATAAAAGTAAATTACACTTCATACATACAAATTTAATTAACAAAATTCATCATGAAATCCATCAAACAAACAATTGTGTTTATCAAATCCATAATAAACCTAAAACCCTCATATATCCATGGTTTTTCAAAACCCAAATTATATCAAAACCTTCATTTTTCAAATTCACGAGAGAAAAGAACTGAGATGGTCCTGAAGTTCATCGATCTCTCAATTTGTTAATTATGGATTTCCTACTTAATACTTCGAAAGAGATTCAAAAATAGTGTAAGGCGGGAAGTAATGAATGCAGTTTAAGTTAAAGAAAAATGGGGCCGGAAGAGACAAAAGTAAACCACTCAAAGTGAAAAGAAGTGGAAGTGGCCGGCCCACTGAATAATGAAACTCTCAATCACATGCAAGTCTTGTTCGTCGCGTCAAAACAAAACACCGATCTGATTAAATTCCAATTACATTTTTTATGGTAATGTAATTTAAATTAAATTACAGTGAGAAAATAAAAATGAAGGTAGTATTCTGAATTTCTGATCATTTCTTCAAATTACCCACTCACCAGTAAGTCACCCCTCCACACCACTCACGAGACCAAACACAATGGACATAAACATGACTTCTCAAAGCACTTGCTGTGTCATATTTTTGAAAGATCAATGAACTTGTAGATGTTTGCCTAATCATTCAACCCATTTTGGAATGTCGTGAAAGAAACATAGTCGTTTCACTGCTCCAAAAATACGTTGGTAGTGAAGTATCTGTGGCGAAATGTGAAGATATAAGTTATGTATCACTAATGAAGAAGGAAAACATGATTTCAAAAAATAAAAACACAAATATTGGTTAGGTTCTAGCATTCTAATGGTAAGACAAGTTAATTTGATGTTTTTATGAGCATTATGTAAGACGGCGAAATTTATTTTAGAAATTAAGCGGATCATAGTAGAAGGTATTACTAAATACTAATTGATAATATATTTTTGGGTAAATACAATATATTAACCATAATTATTAAGTAACGGAGAATTATAGCCACAACTATCGAAATACAAATTATTAGCCGTTGAGCATGCGCTGCTGACAGCTGACGATCGAAAGGAAGTTTCAGAAAAATCCTAGCTATCGGAATTGGGAACCGGCAGGCCGAGAGAGGATGATATAGAAGAGACGGTAAGAAGTGAGCTCCCTTTGTGAAATTGGGTGGTTCGTGATCGGAAATGAAAGATGCAGAGATGGAGAGTGAGATGATGTAAGATGTCAGCCGATGTACTTCTTTAAGAAGATGGAGGAGCTTGGGAATGGTGAAGAGTGAAAATGGTGTTCTTCGTCCTCGAGCGGCGCAGCAACAAAGAAGACGACGACGGCGGGCGGAGCAAAGCGAAGTAGTGGCGAAGCCAGGATTCAAACATACATGTGTCCTCTTCTCATAAAATAAATTAATAAAATTAAAATTAATAAAATTGGAAATAAACAAGAAATAATATTTAGTGTAGTGATATGAAACTTATTCATTATCCAAAAAGTCAATGGTTCAATACTTCATATAGGGATCGAAGTTTGGTACCGGTATTTGGGATATACTGTATACCGTACCGAATTTATCACTATTAGGTATTATCGAATATCAGCTTTTTTTTTCCCCCGTTGAATCAGCTTATTTTTTAGGAATTGGGATTGAGATTCATTTTCAAGTGTTATTCGTTATCCTAGCTCTAGGCAAACTCAATACTTGTTGCTTAGTCTCTTTGCCCTAAATTAAACAATTAAATTAAATGAAATTTATATATTTAATTATTAACTGCAAAGATAATGAATTTTGTATTCGATAACATTGATTGTGATACCAAAATATTTAGGAATTGAGATATCGAAATTATTTAGAGATTGAGATTAACATAATTTTAAGATGTAATTCCTTATTTAAGATTTCGGTATTGGTATTCCGATACCAAATATCATACCAATTTCCAACTCTAACTAGATACACATATGGATATTATTTCTCTACCCAAAATATCACCTGTGTCCTAGGACATTGAAAGTAGCCTGCCTCCGCCTATGAAGCGAAGGGTCGTGATTTTAAGGCGATGCAAATTAGTTATGGACTGGGGTCAATTGTGTAATTTTAATTTATTTTAGGACAATAATTTTAAAATTTTAGGTGGTTAATTAGTAACCCCGGAGGGAAAAACAAACTTTGAACTCAGAGAACAAAAACCCTCAATTCTTTTTCCAATTTTCATTTATTTTCTCAAGAACAAAATTTTCAAATAAACACAAGAAATTCCAATCGTGGAGTATAAGCTCTCCTGCTAATTTGCGGCGAGGTGGGCCCCACCACCGACACTCCTTTTCTCCTATTTTCTATTTACTTCTATTTTCTATTTACTATTCCATGTCAATAAATAAAATAAAAAATAGAAGGAAGAGAAATTTCCCTCTCTTCTCCGCGGCGCACAACATCCCTCTGGTAGTCTGTACCGCACTTAAATACCGCGCCATCCCCCGCCTCCGTCATTCCATTCCTCTCAGCCCAACATTAAAAAAAAAAAAAAGTCCTTTCTACTTCTTCTTCCCCTCATTTTCTCGCCTCCCACAATCTCACACTATTCAAAATTCCCCAACCACACTCTCATTCCCCCTCCGAGCGAGAATGTCTCGGGAATCAGCTGGATCTCTGCCCTCCTCTGTTCTCCTCCTAGCCGCCGTGTCTCTTGTCGCCATCGTCGCAGCCGAGTCTCCATACCGCTTCTTCGATTGGAACGTCACCTACGGCGACATTTACCCGCTCGGTGTCCGTCAACGAGTGCGTAAATCCTCCTGATTGAATATCTTTTTCCTGTGATCATGAACTTGGTCTGATTATCATTTTCCTACGGTTTTTGTGTGACCTGTCAAAAAACAGGGGATCCTGATCGACGGCGCATTCCCGGGGCCGGACATCCACTGCGTCACCAACGACAATCTCATTATCAATGTGCACAACAGCTTGAACGAGCCTTTCCTCCTCTCTTGGTAAACCTAAACCCTGTGCACTGCTTTCTTTCTGCTTTTTCACCCACTCTGTTCCGGAATCTTTCTCTTTCTTGCTTGCTTTCCCGTGAACTTTCCGTATCGGGGAAGCAGCAGAAAAGAGTTCTGAACCGTTTTGTTTCTTCCTCCTCCATCGGGAACCCGCAAATCTTATATTTAAGTTATTGAGAGATAGTTCACAATTTCGAGGAAAAGCGCTCAGATCTGGAATTATTTAGCTCATTAAAACCCCTCGCCAATGGCCGCTGGTTTTTTCTTTCCATTCTTGCGGCCATGGCAGCGGCAGCTTGAGGCTTGAGTAAGCAAAGAACAACTCCCCCATGTGTAAAATTGAACTCAGTGTCTCACTGCCCAGCTTGCCTCCATCCATTGATGTCACTTTCTGCGAAATGAATTAAAAAAGTTGGGGAAAAGTGATGGGAATGTTTGCTTGTCGTATTCTTAATTACTCAATTTTAATTTTAATCAGTGATCGTCATTGATCCAAAGCATCAAGATCTTGTCTAATATGCTTGATTACCCCCTTCAATCTCCTGAACTGATAATACTTAGTAATTATTTTTTAACTTGGTTTAGTTGTTGGTCCAGTGAACTCCTATAATCCTATTCACTCCCGTAACGACATTCCCTTTTCTGGAGTCAGCCAATTAAGTAATCTCTTTCTTTCAGTCTTTTTCGGATTTCTTAACAGTGCCGCAATTAGTTGGGGAATTCCGTCTAGATCTATTTCTTGCTGTCTTCCATTTTCAGGGCCAGCCAGCCAGCTCATACTGGTAGCTGGAAAAGAAAACCCAAAGATACGCGTTGAAAACCGGAAACCCTCAACATTCATTTACTATTTTCTGTTTTTCTTTTCATTTCCTCCCCTGCCCTGCTATTCCTTCTAACTCCACCGCCATTAATGAAGGCGGAGAATTAATTGACAACTAAAACACCCATTCCAATTTATTGCCGGTACTGTTGAGATGGGAACTTATTATGGGTTTAGATAAGTAGATTAGCTTATATGGTTGCTTAATTGGTTTAATATAGGAATGGGATGCAGCAGAGGAGAAACTCATTCGTGGATGGTGTCTACGGCACCACGTGTCCGATCCCGCCGGGCAAGAATTACACCTACATTCTCCAAGCTAAGGATCAGATTGGCAGCTTCTACTACTTCCCTTCGCTTGCCTTCCACAAGGCCGCTGGTGGGTTCGGCGGGATCAGAATCCTCAGCCGTCCCGGGATTCCGGTGCCTTTCGCTGACCCCGCCGGCGACTACACCATTCTCATCGGAGATTGGTACAAGTCCAATCACACGGTAAATTCCTTTATTAACGATCTCATCATAATCTTTAATTTGTTTCCTTCTGTGGGCAGTATTGAGCTTCCTCGTCGGCAGCTATTTGGATTGTTGTGCCTTTGAAAAAGTTTCACAGCACGGGAAGGAAAGTTATTGTGTCATTTTCTCAGACCGTGCTTGGAACCAAGAAATGGAATTACTTATTTCTTTTTAGGATGCATTGTTCGGATATTTAATAACATAGAAATGAAATTAATTTAAGGTAAATTTGCGGGTAGAAGTTGATTTCTTGGAATTGTGGAATTTGTAGGACTTGAGAGCCCGATTGGATGGAGGCCACAAGTTGCCTCTGGCAGATGGCATCCTCATCAATGGTCGTGGATCTGGCTACGCCCTCACGGTCGAGCAAGGTAAGAAATAAAAAAATGAAAATCGATTTTTCTTTCTTGCTTGTTAGATTTGAAAACAAGAGTTTTTATTTTTTAGTTTAAAAAATCTTTGAATTTTTTATGGATTTATTGATTTAGTTGATCTTTATCGTGAATTGTCTCATATTTTTGTTTTTTTTTATCAAATCCCAAATGAAATATGGGATTTGCAAATCAATGGGATTCACGGATTTGAATATAAAAAATGTCCAAATCCGTGGGCTCCACTAATTTGTGTCTCTCTACAAACAATGAATTTGTGTAGATTTGAGTGCCAAATTCATCACCCAAATTCCACAAGCAACATAGTACTTTAATGTTCCCGAAACTGTATTATGAAGTGTTGAATTGGAGCTAAGTCAGACCATTGTTTGTTCTTCTTTTACCAGGCAAGACCTATAGGCTCAGGATATCCAACGTTGGGCTACAGAATTCGGTCAACTTCCGCATCCAAAACCACAAGATGAAGCTGGTCGAAGTGGAAGGAACGCACACTCTCCAGACAACTTACTCTTCTCTTGACGTCCACCTCGGCCAATCTTACTCCGTTTTGTTCACCGCCGACCAGCCAGGGCAAGACTATTACATCGTGGTGTCTTCCCGATGGACAACTCCGATCCTCACCACTACTGGTGTTCTGCACTACAGCAACTCCGCCGGCCCAGTTTCTGGCCCACCTCCAGGTGGCCCGACCGACCAGGTCGACTGGTCCCTCAACCAGGCCCGCTCCATTAGGTAATGATTTGGTACAGGAAATATTTGTACTTTTTTGACATTGGTCTCTCAAATTTTTGCTCAAAAATATTTTTGTGTTACCGGCAAATAACAACCCTTTCGCTTTTTTTCAGGACTAATCTAACGGCAAGTGGGCCGAGGCCGAACCCACAGGGCTCTTACCACTACGGCATGATCAACTTGACGAGGAGCATCGTTCTAGCCAACTCAGCTGGTCAAGTGAACCGCAAGCAGAGATACGCCGTCAACAGCGTGTCGTTTATTCCAGCCGACACTCCTTTGAAGCTTGCAGACTACTTCAAAATCCAGGGGGTTTTCAAGGAGAACAGCATCTCCTCTAGGCCCACGGGCGGGGGCATCTACCTCGACACCTCTGTTCTCACCACTGACTACAGAACGTTCATCGAGATCGTGTTCCAGAACAACGAGGATATTGTGCAGAGCTGGCATCTAGATGGTTACAGCTTCTGGGTCGTTGGGTGAGCACATTTGATCATCTGTTCTCATAGCCTGGTTATTAAATGATCAAGTTCTGTAAATTTTTCCTTGGTTTGTGGGCTGTATCGTTGGTTTGGGTTGTGAACAAGTTGGGGAACTTAATGCGTGCAGTTTGGATGGCGGGCAGTGGACGACTGCCAGTAGGAACCAGTACAATCTGAGGGATGCGGTTTCGAGATCCACCACACAGGTAACTTTTCAATTCAATGTTCCTAGTTTTTCAGTTACTACTGCCATTGCTAAGTCTAATAGAAACATACGCAATTTTTGGGACAATCCCGCACGGTTAGTACGATATTGTCAAATCGGGCAGCCCATTAGTACGATATTGTCCGCTTTGGGCCAAGCCCGCACGGTTTTACTCTTGGGTGTCCTCCCCAAAAGGCCTCGTACTAATTGGGCTAGATGGACTCTAATATACAAGGGTTCCTTCCCTTGTATTTCCGATGTGGTACTTGGATTGTCCCATAACAATCCTCCCCTCAAGCCAAGGACCACGAACATCGTGTCCTCACCTTAGCGATTATCTTGATCCGCCAGGCACCTTGTATCGATGGGCTTCTCGCTACAAGGATTTTCCAGACGCGGAACTCTCTTTGATCCGCCAAACAGACGTGGATCTCTCTTGGATCCACCAAACGCAGAACTCTTTTTGATCCCCGCCAAACAGACGTGGATCTCTCTTGGATCCACCAAACGCGGAACTCTTTTTGATCAGTCAAGCCAAAATGTGGATCTCTCCTGGATCCACCAAACCAAACGCAGATCTCAAACCCCGAGGTCACCGAATGAGGGTCCACCAAACTGACGTCCACCGCCCCGGACCGAACCAGGCTTTGATTCCACTTGTCATAACTGGGCAGCCCATTAGTACAATATTGTCCGCTTTGGGCCAAGCCCGCACGGATTTACTTTTGGGTGTCCTCCCCAAAAAGCATCGTACTAATGAGATTGGTGGACACTAATATACAAGGATTCCTTCCTTTGTATAACCGATGTGGTACTTGGATTGTCCCATAACAATCCTCCCCTCAAGCCAAGGACCACGAACATCGTGTCCTCACACAAGGGTTCCTTCCATTGTATAACCGATGTGGTACTTGGATTGTCCCATAACAATCCTCCCCTCAAGCCAAGGACCACGAACATCGTGTCCTCACCTCAGCGATTATCTTGATCCGCCAGATGCCAATCGATCCATCGATACAAGGACTTTACCAGACGCAGAACTCTCTTTGATCTGCTTCCCAAATGTGGAACTCTCTTTGATCCGCCAAGCCAACTCTCTTTGATCTGCTTCCCAAATGTGGATCTCTCCTGGATCCACCAAACCAGATGCAGATCTCAAACCCCGAGATCACCGGGCGAGGGTCCACCGAACTGACGTCCACCGCCCCGGATCTGCCGAACCAGGCTCTGATACCACTTGTCATAACTAGGCAACCCATTAGTACGATATTGTCCACTTTGGGCCAAGCCCGCACGGATTTACTTTTGGGTGTCCTCCCCAAAAGGCCTCGTACTAATGAGATTGGTGGACACTAATATACAAGGGTTCCTTCCTTTGTATAACCGATGTGGTACTTGGATTGTCCCATAACAATTTTATTTGATTTGTATTCCATGATTGAATTCGTTACTTTTTCTGTTTAGTCCCGTTGGATTCTATGAAAGGCTGACCACACATCAGAATCGATTTACACTGAATCGTGTTAAATGCGTCATTGAATTGGTTCAAGCTGACATGTTTGCAGTTTTCAATGTTTTAACGGGTTATTCGACGGATGTTTGGATTTTGCAGGTGTATCCCAAGTCATGGACTGCAATCTACATTGCTCTAGACAACGTTGGAATGTGGAACTTGAGGTCAGAGTACTGGGCGAGACAGTACCTCGGTCAACAGTTCTATCTGAGGGTTTTCACAACGTCGACTTCACTGAGGGACGAGTACCCAATCCCCAAGAATGCACTCCTTTGCGGCAGAGCTGCCGGCCGGCACACACGGCCGATGTAAAGAAAAAGAAAACACGATCCAGAGGTTCTGGTAATTTATTGTCGGGGGTGAAAGTTGGGATTTGTGGCAGATGGAGATTGAGTAAAGAGTAGGGAGTGTGGATTTAGGGGAAAATTATGGAATTGCGGAACTCTGCCGATTGTACCATTTGTGAAATTGATATAACGAGACCTCAGCTCGAGGTCACATTGTTGATTCTTTTTTTTAACTGGTGTTGTGGCCTATGAGGGTGGATAAATGATTGGATGAAAGTTGTTAAAAGGATTCAAGGTAGTCCATACACGTTTTATCCTCCTTTTTTAGAAAGCCAACCAAATTCTCAGTTGGTTTGTAAGCTTGTAAAACTTTGTATTGATATATACTAGCAAAATCCCGCTCCGTAAGCTTGTAAAACTTTGTATTGATATATACTAGTAAAATCCCGCTCGTTATCACTTCGCGTATTAGAAAAATAAATATTTTAAAGAGGAATAGTTTTAATGTTGATTCAAAAATGAAAGTAATAAGTTTGTTATTTACAATAGCATATGATAGAAGGATCGTTGAATAGATTATTTATGCTTAAACTTCTTGCATGACGCTATTGTTTCAATTTGTAAAGCTAGTAGTTGATCCTGCTGTAACTTTTGCAGAATGAAGTAGCTTCTCTGGAACTTTTCAAGAAGCATTTAAAAAAAATATTGAGTGTTTAGCTGAAAACTATCAGAATTACTTTCTAATATAAGAGGTAATATAAAATGACTATAAAAGATTTCTAACATAAAATATGAATACAAATTCTAAAAATAAAAGATATTTAAAATGGATCACGTTAGATTTATTTTATATTAAAAATACTATTTTCTTATATGAGTGTGAGTCCTAGTAGTTCATGGGCATGGAGAAGGGTCCTCAAGCTCAGACCACTGCTTCAAGCTCATTTGACACTGTCTGGTAATGTTCCTAGTTGGGATGGTAAGCTGATGCCTGTTTACAAAGTTTCCACTGTGTGGAGTTCCTTAAGGACTGAACATCAAAGGGTGGACTGGGCAAAACTGGTATGGGGAAAAGGCATCTGCCTAACAATAGTTTCCTTGCGTGGCTTGTTTTGTTGGACGGTATAATTACTAGAGATAAGTTGGTAAGATGGGGTAAGACAATGGATGGCACCTGTTTGCTTTGCAGGGGCTCAACAGAATCTAGGGAGCACCTGATCTTTCAATGTAATTACTCTATGCAGGTGGTTTCGAGCTGGAGAGAGGGTCATTTATTGTGTAGACCAAGTTGGCAGGAAAGTGTGCAAGCTGCTGTTGTTCTGAACAAGAAAGGGACTTCGGTAGGAAGGCTTGCAGGGATTTTCTGGTGTGCTTGTATTGCTTACCTATGGCAGGAGAGATGCAGCAGGCAGCACCAACTACCCCCTAGGGAGGCTGTTGTTCTTGGTAGATTGATTGTCTCGGATTTATTGTATCTAGGTAGTGTGAATATTGATTTGCAGGTTGATCTAAATGCTGCTGGTTTTCTTTGAGTTGGGATAGGATACTGTGTAGACAGATGGGAGGCTTTTTGAGAGTTTGTTCTTTCTGCAGGGTTACTCACATTGAGTGGCCCTTTTCTTTGTATGAGACTCTATATGTAAATTGCATATAGTTTTGGCAATACAATTGCACCTGATTCAACGGAGGAAAAAAAATGAAAAAAAATTATAATTTATAGTTAGGACAATTTTGTATTTTCAAATTGGAGCTTCTTCCTTAAAGTTACGAAAAACTTCAGTTTTTTAAAAAGTGGAACTTTATAGGAGTTTGGCTTGGTTTCAACTTTTGAAACATAAAACTGCTAAAATTCGGGCCAAACATAGTCGTACACTTTTGGCTTTTTTTTTGTTTGAGGTAATCGTGGTTCTCCTTTATGAAATTTTTGAACTAATTGCTAGTTTGAAAAGGTTCAACTTGTATTGACCGGGTTAAATTAGGTTTGGATACCCATGGATTTGGGTTCAATTGTCTTTCTCAAACAAAAGGAAAAGCAAAATGGAAAACACTAAAGCTAAAACTCGCTATCGACTCAAAACTCGTCACACCTGACACAACCCTCAAATTACAAAAAAAAAAAAAAAAAAAGAACTCGCTCCCGCCGAAAACCTGTAAAATCGGGTTCAAGTCGCTTTGGTCGGGCCGAATTAGGTCGCATACCCATGCGTTTGGACTCAATTGTCATTCTCAGCCAAAAAGAAAAAAAAAATACTAAAGCGGATAAAACTCGCTCATGACCTTCAAACTCCCAACACTGCGTTCAACTCGCTTTGACCGAGTTGACCCGGTTTTAACAAATTCACAATTTACCCAACCTGTTAATTACCAAAGCGGATAAAACTCGCTATCGATACGAAACACTTCAACAATGGGTCAGAATTCAATTGTCATTCTCAATGAAAAGGAAAATAAGAAATTAAAAAATATTAAAGCGTACAAAACTCGCTTTCGATCTAAAACTGGTCAACAACGTGTTCAACTCGCTTTAACAATTTTTTAACAAATTAACACTTGGTCCAACCTTCCAACTACAAAAGCGGATAAAGCTTGCTCACAATACAACACTCATCAATACCTTAGATTCAGGTTCAATTGTCTTCCCAACCAAAAGAAAAAAATAGAGAAATTTATAAATGCTAAAGTCGGTTTCAAGTCTCTTTGACCGTATAGAATTAGGTTGGATACCCATGGAATTGGGTTCAATTGTGATCATGATCAATAACAAGGAAAAAGTGAAAGAAAAAACACTAAAACAGACGAAACTCGGTCCCGATACAAAACTCGCTAACGTTGAGTAGATATGGTATGGATTTTCGGTAGCGACATTGGGAAACGGTGGAGGGGGACAACTTAGGATTTCGTGATAGTGTTTTGAGAAGGTTGTGAATTGGTGAGCGATGTTAAGGATTGGACATAGCATATCTAGCATGGATATTTGGTCACGACCATGAAAACGGTGGAAGATGACAACTCGGGATTCCACCGACAATGTTTCGAGTTGGGTTGCAAAATGGTGCGAAAAGTGGATAGTTGTTTCAATAGGGAACTGAAAACCTAGTAGGCAATAATTGTTATGAGAAACACAATGGACAATAGATGTAAACCTAGCGAACACCCATGTGTTTAGGTTCAATTGTAATCATGATTAACAAAAAGTAAAAGAAAAAAAATAATACTAAAGAGGATGATACTCGGTCCCGATACAAAACTCGTGGTAGCGGGCCTTGGGAAACGATGGTGGGTAACAATTAGGATTATGCCGACAGTATTTCGAGATGAACTACAAAATGGTGGGCAAAGGCGATGATTTGTGTACAAGTTAGGATACTCATGTGTTTGGGTTTAATTGTGAGCATGCTCAACAAAAAGGAAAAAGAGAAAGAAAAAAAATAATAAAGAGGATGAAACTCGGTCTCGATACAAAACTCGTGGTAGCGGCCTTGGGAAACAGTGGTGGGAAACAACTTAGGATTCCGCCAAACGGTATTTTGAGATGAGCTGCAAAATGGTGGGCAAAGGTGATGATTTCTGCAAAAAGTCATAGACGAAAACCTAGTGGCCTTGGGAAACAGTGGTGGGGAACAACTTATGATTTCGCCGACAATATTTCGAGATGAGCTGCAAAATGGTGGGCAAAGGCGATGATTTGTGCAAAAAGTAATATATAGACGAAAACCTTGCGAACAATAGCTAAACACAAAGGCGGTGATCCGTGCAAAAAGTCATAGACGAAAAACCTAACAAACAATAACTAAACACAAAGGTTGTAGAATGGAGAGTGGGGTAAAAGAATGACTTGGAACTTCCCCACTTGCACTTGGAGGAGTGTGAGAACCACTAATGAATAGTAACTTAAACTTAGGCTTTTATGTATTAATATATTCGCCGAAAGTATTTCGAGATGAGTTGCAAAATGGTGGGCAAAGGCGATGATTTGTGTAAAAAGTCATATATAGACGAAAACCTAGCGAACAATAACTAAATACAAAGGCGATGATCCGTGCAAAAAGTCATAGACGAAAAACCTAACAAACCATAACTAAACGTAAAGATTGTAGAATAGAGAGTTGGGTAAAAGAATGACTTGGAACTTACCCACTTAAATTTGGGGGAGTGTGAGAGCCACAAATGAATAGTAACTCAAACCTAGGCTTTTATATATATTAATTAATTAATTGTAGAATGGAGAGTTGGGTAAAAGAATGACTTGGAACTTCCTCACTTGCACTTGGAGGAGTGTGAGAGCCACTAATGAATAGTAACTCAAACCTAGGCTTTTATATATTAAAAAATATATATTAAGATTAATTAATATATTAATTGATAGGCTCATTGTTACTTCAGTGTTGTTTTCAGTTTTAATCTATAGATTCAACTTCATTTATATGTTACTTTCGAGTTCAACAATCAAAATGTCATTACGTGTGTTGTAAGCATGTGTTAATTTGGGTGAACCAATTATACTAAAAAAGGTGTTGAGTGTTAGTAGTGATAAGAAAGTATGTTGTAATTAGACGGAGATAAGCGTTCAATATCAAATTCGGGAAATCACATCATCTAAAAATATTATCTTTGCAATAGTTTAATAATTTTGTGAGTTATTAAATAATAATTAAATGAACTTTGAGTTATTTATTTGCAATTATCGAGTAAGTTATTAATCATTTGAATTTTTAGCATGAGTTATTTCATTCAATGTACTAACTTGCATTTGAATTCCAACCTTGTATTGTGAATTTCTAGCTTCAATGTGCATTTCTACTTCCCAAGTGAAACAAGAGTTGAAAAATTAGTAAAAAGTGAAAACATATGAAATGCTCTCAAACTTGAAAACATATTTGAAGTTTGAACACAAAGCAAACATGAAACATTGTTAAACCCCAAGCACATGGGTATATCATATATGGAACACATGTTGTTTCCCTGCGAAATCAAATATCCACCGCCAGCGCCGAATTTGTTTCGGGCGGTGTTGATTTGATTGTTCCGCGGTCGAAACTCTTGCGATGCCATTTGATCGGATGCACAACTGATTGCTGAAATCAAAACGACCATCAAATATCCACCGCCAGGTGATGTTGATTTTATCGGTGCAACTCTGACTTCTGAAAATGAAGACGATCGTCAAATATCCACCGGGAGGTGTTGATTTGATCGATGCGCCACTGACTTCTAACCAAGACGACCGTTAATCGGTTCACACCTCTCCAAACTACGTTCGAAAGAGGGTGTTTGAGTTTTGGGGAATCTAAGTTACAACTACTCCTATGGAGATTCCTGTGGAGAGCTCAACGACTACGCTACAGCTACGATTATGGAGATCCTTCCTGGTAGGGGTGGTAATCGGTCGGTATCCGGTATAGTAGCCGGTATTCGATATACCGACAATTGAAATTATGCCACCGGATACCGATACCGAAAGTTATCCGGTATACCAGATATCGTATAGTCGATTACCTGTATTTTAACCGGTATACCGAATACCGGATAGATCGTTTTCTTCCAAGGGCGGTGCATAATTGGTCTAGATATTTTGTTGATTAAAGGCTTATATAAAGCATGGACGTGGATGCATAAGAAAGAATAAAAAGAAAGAAAACATTTTGGTTAGATTGATTACTTACAGTGTATTGGAATCTAACTTTCACACATATGATGGCTTGGATGTGCTAGGGATTGAGTTTAACTTCCAAGAGATGCCTATGGATGGATCAGCATTGGACTTGGCGGGAGTTCCATTATCGGACGAAACCTTAGCAGCCGCTAACATTTTTTATGCAGTTCTTCTAGTCTAGATTGATTTCTCGCTCTAGACGAAACCGTAGATGCCACTTCATCACGTGAACATCTTTTTATCATCCAATTATACATCCCACGAATTAAACAAACAACACCAAATGCCTAGATCAAATTCCAAAATCAACAATTTCATATATGTTATTTCGGTATTCCGGTATACCAGATTGTCGTCGGTATATTACCGGGTATTATCCGGTATACCATTATGTCAAATCGCGCCATCGAATACCGATACCGTCAGTATTCGGTATACCGGATACCGGTTTGCCGATTACCACCCCTACTTCCTGGAAGGAGAGCTTCGCGAAGGGAGTTACGGAGAAAAGGTAAAGTTTGGAACAGATGTGTTTCTGTGTTGATTTTGGTTGTCCTTTCTCTCTCCTTGCTACACTGCTCTTATTCTAAAAACATCTTCATAGCCTTCATGCTCCATGAAACCGCTTCTTCAACTGCTCCGTCATGAACTCCCACGTGTCTCAACCGCCTCAATTTTCATTATGCGTGAATCTCACGTGGAACAAAGCTACAATGACGATGTTTCTTTGGGATAACAGTGACGTTGGACTTAACGAGCCACCCTTGACCGAGCTCTTAACCACTGCGATATCGTTTTTAATCAAACGATATCGTTTATGATACCGCGGTGTCGTGGATACCTCCTACGGCGTCGTTTTCTAATTTGCGGTGTTGTTGGTTTACTCGCGACACCGTTTTGCCATCCGTGAGGCCGAGAAAATATTTAGGTGTAAACACATGTTTAGTTCCCATTGGAAAAGAATCACACTCAAATATGAAGTTACCTCACTACTCATGTCCGGCTGCCTTCCAATTTCCAAAGATGCCGAATTAAATCTTTCTTCAGTCTTCTATGTTCATCAACATCACAACTCGATGTATTTCGAGCCAAATATTGTTATAGTGTCGAACTGTACGTTTCTACTCAAGTTTGTGTCGACGTATTAATAATCTATATCGCCATGCATCTCTTCAAACTCAATAGGTTGTTCATCATCAACTATCTTATTATGTCAAATAATTCAAGTTAGCATTATATTCCTCAACGTTGGGAGATCCCAAGATCGAGCATGATTGTGTATAATTGCTAGACCTGGCAATCGGGTCGGGTAATTTTGGGTTGGGAATCTCGAGTTACGAGTTGTCATGGGTCGGCTCATGTTGGGTTGGCTGATTTTGGGTCAAGTATTGACCCAATCCAACTTGTTCGGGTCGGGTTTTGAGTCATTTCGGGCTATGAGAGTTTTTAGAAACAATATCAAACATGCTTCATAATTTCTTAAGGATTACAAATTGTTACATATGTGTGACAGTAGTTTACCTACATGTCAATTAACAAATGCTCAACTCCTTTCATGCTAATGAAAAAAAATACGAATGCACAAATCGTCAAAAAACAATCACGAAAGTAATACTACTACAATAAACAAATAATGTTTGATTATCTTTGCACTCCAAAGTTGTATTTCAAATCCTTGTGAATTTTCCTAAACATCTCGCCAATTTATGAGTGATTTTATCATTTTAAGAGTGACATATGCAATAGAACGAGTCTAGCGGGTCGACCCACAAACCAACCTAATCCGACCTAAAAACTATGGATTAATCTGGTTCGGATCATTCGGATTTCAGATTATAAAATTCTCAACCCATATTCTATTTTTCGGGCGGGTTCGGATCAGATCCGGATTTTCCAGATCTGTTGAATGCTCTCTCAATGTCTTTATTGTATCCTTCTTGACGTTTGGAAAATAAACTTCGCAATTGCCTTGACCAAAGTAGACAATGAAGGATTGATACCATCCATATGGATATTAACATGTATTGCATCATTTGTTATTTACCTTAAACCTTAGTGGTAGTGTTTGAACCATTCACAATACCCACTCAATAGTCAATACTATCAAATAGTATTCTCTAAATAAGGTCGCTTAGGGCCAGAACTTCACAAATTTTGTTGCAACTTACCTAGGCTCCGGCTTTGCAGGCCTGGAATCACAGAAGACTTTGTTCCAAATTACAATCCATCACGATTGATTAAAAGTGCCTCGCTCACTATCGCTCAATTCCATCTCAATCCAAGTTAGGGATGACAACATAATCTGAACCCATGGGTATTCTAACAGACCCAATTTGGTCAACGCGGATAAAATTCTTATTGATAGATTATGGGTTCAGTTCGGGTTTAAACCTGTTTACTATTTTGCGGGTTGGGTTCAGATTTAGCTATATCCAACCCGTACCCGTCTCCAACCACGAATCCCTTATCCACTTTTCATTGGGAATTTACCTATGCTAATCTTATTTATGTTTGTGGAGACATGTCTAATTTGTTTTTCTAATTGTGTAGAATGAAGTTGATATTATGGGGTGAAGAGTAAAGAAGTTTAGTTGATAATAAGAGAAGCTTCAATTAATCATGTTGTTTGCTTGTATGTTTTAGATTGGTATTTTTTGTTTAGATAATTTGTATGAGAAGAATGAGGTTAAACTTTTATTTTGATAAAAACTTGTTATTGTGCATTTTTTATCTTTTAACTCATGAGTATCCATAAACATGCGGATAGCCAACGAGTTGGGTTGAGTTTGAGTTTCTCAAATCTTATAGGTTTTACCAAGTTTTTTTTTTATGGATATACCCATTAATTTGGGTTCGAATTTGACAAAATTCAACCAACGTCCGGCTCGGCCCATTGCCATCGGTAATCCAAGTTCAAACTTCAAACCTCAAAGGCTCAAACCATAAAGGAGTCCAGCTTAAGCCGTATGACTGCCCGCAGCGAATCACTCAATTTTGCTCTCCATGACCTAAGTTGTTTTCGGCGCGATCTCCATCCCTCAAAACAAAAGCCTCTCTGCGAACAATTGCCAGAAATCCTATACTCTTCTAACACTTCTTCCTAGCTTCCTTCGAGGTCAGTAGCTCTTCCCTTGTCATGTTAGTTCTAGGGTTTCATCTCTCAGATTCCATTCGAATCCGTTGATATTCTGCTTGTTTCCCGGGAAAGCTGAACTCATCGGGTGGTGGCAAATAGTCCGGCTTCGCTTTTTTTGTGTTCCAAATGGGATGAACGAAGCTTTCAATTGAATAGCGCAGGATTTCTTCCGCACAGTACTTAGTTTGCTTTGTCTCTGTCTTTTCAGATTTCGGTTTTGAGTGCCGGTGTAAATCTATATCTATTTCGCAATGGCGGTGAGTTGGGTTCTGGGAACGGTTCTTCTGCTCTTGTTTTCTGCTTCGTCATTTCCTGACTGTTGTGAGCGATCTGGTTATGCTGTGTGTGCTGTAGATAGAAAGGATTCTTAAAGACGATGCTAGTGAAGAGAAAGGAGAGCGTGCCAGAATGGTGAGTATTCCTCTGAACTTAGTTTAATTGAAGTAGCTGGATAACCTGATCTGTTATACGAAAGCGATTTAACGCTGTGTTTTCTTTCTTAGGCATCTTTTGTTGGTGCTATGGCCATTGCTGATCTGGTCAAGACAACTCTCGGTCCTAAGGGGATGGTAGGCTTTATTTTCTGAGAATCTGGAGTGTGGGCGTGTACTGGGCCTGTTAGTAACTACAAAACTTGAGCTTTTTCGTTGTTTCCCTTCCCAGGACAAGATCCTGCAGTCTACTGGAAGAGGCCAATCAGTGACTGTGACCAATGATGGAGCTACCATCTTGAAGTCTCTTCACATTGACAACCCCGCAGCCAAAGTTCTTGTTGGTATCCTTACTAATGTTGTTTACTGCACCTGCTGTGGCAAATCTCATTTTGTTTGGGTTCCCATTGTCCTATCTGTTTCCGTTTTAATGGTGTTGGTATAATGAGATTCAGTTGCAGTTAATCAATTGTTTTTGCCACACTACTGTTGTGGTAGAAATGATTGTAGCATGGTGAAAAGTATACATCTTGATGATGATCCTTAACTCTACATAGACATTTCAAAAGTTCAAGATGATGAAGTTGGGGACGGGACAACTTCTGTAGTTGTTTTGGCTGGTGAACTATTGAGGGAGGCTGAAAAACTAGTTGCATCAAAGATCCACCCAATGACCATCATAGCAGGTTTGCTCCGGGCATTTCACCTTTGCATTAGGGTTCTCTCCTCACATCATTTGAGTGATGTCAACCTTGGTTACTACAATTCAAAGAATAATGTTTAGCTCAGCTTTACTCTCTCATTGTGTCTGAATTTCCCTATTTCAATATTGATATAAATAATCTATGGTTATCGTCACCGAAGTGCTATCAGACAACTGCATTGTTTAACACTTCGTGTGGTTGCAACCTGTTTACTAAAACCCATTTTTGTAAAATATTTAGCTCAATTTTACTCTCTTTTCATTGTGTGGAATCATGTCCACCTTTCTGTACACATTTGCATCTAAATTTTTGGTCATAGACACCAATTCACTGCCAGACTTGTGCTTATTGCGATGACGAATATCAACGAGACATTGTTATATGTTTTAATTTCAGGGTTTCGAATGGCAGCAGAGTGTGCTAGAGAGGCTCTGCTGAAAAGGGTTGTGGATAATAAAACAAATGAAGGTACCTGTTATGGTTTTTTGTGGTCCAGGGTTTTGACTTCCAACTGCTCTTTGTTAATGCTGGTCCTTTTCTGGGACTTGCGATTTTGTTCTAAAGATAAGCGTCATGCCTTAAAGTCGTTGTACTTGCATATTTGTCTAACTAGCTCAAATGATCAAATTGCAGAGAAGTTCAAGATGGACTTGATGAAGATTGCAAAGACAACTTTGAGTTCAAAAATATTATCACAAGATAAGGAACATTTTGCCAAGTTGGCTGTTGATGCTGTTTTGAGGCTAAAGGTGAAGGGTTTATTGAGTCCGCATTGTTATGAATTTATGTTTTTCTTGAAATGAGTCTGTCCCTGTCAACGTTTCATTTAAGTTTAGGAGTTTGTTGAGAACCAAGAATTCTCATATCTTCTGTGCATAGATGATATAATCTTGGGTCTGACTCTGACATGCCAGTGACTGACGGCTGGGTTCCAGATATGGGTCTCATGTGTGGACTTTAGTAGTAGATAGAACAATGTGCAACGGGGTTGTCTATAGACTTTTTGATTGGATGTCTCACATTGTTTGAGGTTTTGGATTGTTCGGGCAAACTCTGTTGATCCTGCCTCCTATTTCTACTGAGTTGTTTTGTTTATACTTCTTGGTTACAGGGCAGCACAAACTTAGAATCCATCCAAATTATCAAGAAGCCTGGTGGTTCCCTTAAGGATTCATTCTTGGATGAAGGGTGGGTATATGTGAACGTATTCACCTTTGTGGCTTCTTAGTAGCATGTTGCCTCCATGTTTTCCCAACAGTCTTCACTAAATCAGTGTCTGTCTCTGTTCAGGTTTATTCTTGACAAGAAAATCGGAATCGGACAACCAAAGCGGATTGAAAATGCCAACATTTTGGTGGCCAACACTGCAATGGACACGGATAAAGTAAAGATCTATGGTGCACGTGTTCGTGTTGATTCAATGGCTAAGGTTGCTGATATTGAAGCAGCTGAAAAGCAGAAGATGAGAGAAAAGGTGGACAAGATCCTAGCCCATGGGATTAATTGCTTTGTTAACCGGCAGTTGATTTACAATTTCCCAGAAGAACTCTTTGCAAATGCTGGAGTACTCGCAATTGAGCATGCTGATTTCGATGGGATTGAAAGGCTAGCTTTAGTTACAGGTGGTGAAATTGCCTCAACTTTTGACAATCCCGAGTCCGTTAAGCTTGGACACTGTAAGCTTATTGAGGAAATTATGATTGGAGAGGACAAGCTAATTAAATTCTCTGGCGTTGAGATGGGCCAGGCATGCACTGTTGTACTGCGGGGTGCAAGGTAATCCTTTAGTATTTGTTTCATCTAGTATTCCTAGTTTATTTATGACATTTGGTGATTTATGCTCTTTCTTGAGTTTGCCTTTAATCTAGAGCTCAATCCTTTGTTTCTGAATTCATTGTTAATTTTGTGTTCATGCAAACATGTAATGCCTAGTGAGAGAAATATGCTTTTTTTACTTTGTGCAGTCATCATGTGCTCGATGAGGCAGAGAGGTCACTACACGACGCCCTCTGTGTGTTATCACAGACCGTGAATGATAGCCGGGTTTTGTTTGGAGGTGGATGGCCAGAAATGGTGATGGCTAAGGCAGTAGATGAGCTTGCTCGAACGACCCCAGGGAAGAGATCTCATGCCATTGAGGCTTTCTCCAAGGCTCTAGTGGCTATTCCAACCACCATTGCAGATAATGCTGGTTTAGACAGTGCTGAGCTAGTAGCCCGGCTTAGAGCAGAGCACAACAAGGAGGAATCTAATGCTGGGATCAATGTCATCTCTGGATCTGTAAGTAGTATGGAATCGCAATTATTGAACTCCCCTTCATTTCTTGGCTGGACCATAAGTTGAACGTGGGAAACCTCAGACTCATCTTACTGTTGTGCCTTACTCAAGTCTCTTAGCTTCCCCAAGTCCTACATGTTTGAGGTTTTGATTTAGTAAACGAGCTTTTTAATATTAAGTTTCACCATTTGACCTGGCCCTCGTAATTGAATGCCTTGCAGATAGGAGATATGTCAGAGCTAGGGATTTCAGAGGCATTCAAGGTTAAGCAAGCGGTACTGCTTTCTGCAACTGAGGCTGCTGAAATGATCCTCAGGGTAGATGAGATCATCACTTGCGCGCCACGAAGGAGAGAGGATAGAATGTAAAACATGATTGGGCCTGTTGTTTCTCTCTGGAGGAATGGGGCTCTTGCCATTTTGGCCAATCAATCTTATGCACTGAATTGTTGTTTAACCGTCAGATTGTTGAACTGATCACTTCCCCAATCCTCCCCCAGTTTTTCGTGTGATGTTGGTATCTGTTGCGGTATGGAACTCCAGTTTTTGTATTGATCGAATTCTAAATTCTGTGTATTAACATGTGAACAGTGTCGTGTCTACATAATTTTAGTCTTCGAAAGTAGCTGCGATCACTTCCCTTTGTTATTCTTACTAGTCTTTAATACCCGCGCTCCGCGCCGGGACTTGTGGCAAATTCATGCAATTTTGTAGTTAATGTATAATCATAAGGGTGTCTATTGTCTTGATTTATGTCGCTAAAATTATTAGGTATATTTCATGCAATTGTGCTTGATTACGTCTTTGGATAATAATTTGAAGAATAAAAGTTTGCTGATTTTGGTGGCAGATCACACCAAAGGCAACTTTTGGAATCGGGTTCTTTGTTTTTAAAATGTCACAAACAATAGTTCAATTGTTATATGCTTCCCATGAAGAAAAAAAAGTCTAAGTGCATCTCTGAGCCCAACATGTGCTCGGGCCTGGCAACCAAATAAAACGACAGTAGCATGTCGTTTTGTGAATGAACAGCTTTGGACTTCATTATTTCACTTTGATGGATTAAGGCGTGGTCTTGTAGAACTTTGGATATGAACATGAGAAGAACATCAAGAACAAACCGCCAAAATTCCAGAATTTGAAATTGGACATAGTGAATAACTTGCTAACTATTGGACATAGGATCACCATGAATAACTTGCTAACTATTGAGACAACCATAATGACTTAAGAGTCTCTCATTCAAAGAGGCTGAGTTGACTAACACATAGGAGAACATGCTCATGGGCAACGGAGGGAAGCAACAAATATTTGTGCTTAACAAAGATGATTGCACAGGGGTTGTCCTCATGGCTATGTTTATGACAAAACAACACAGACTGAAAATGTAAATAATTAATTGTTGAGACTAAATGGCAAGGCTTTGCTTCACTTAGTCCTTGATCTGACCAAGACCTGCAGTGGGCAAAACCTGTATCTCATTACACACATTTGTATTGGCAGGCTGAACAACATGGTCAAATTCAATTATAAAATGGCAATTACTCTAGATGGAATGTTTACTTAACAATGAGTCCATGAATAGTGTACCTGTCATGGCTGCAAACTGTTCACTCAATCTGTACAGATGTCCTCAAAAGCTTCAGCAAAGACAATATTTCTGGTATAGTTGTCTAGGATTCCATCTGTTTTGGTTATCAAAAAACGAAGACCTTCTGATGATCTCACTCTTAAAACAGCAACATACAGCTGGCCATGGCTGAACACAGGCTCGGGTAGATAGACCCCCACCCTTTCCAGAGTTTGGCCCTGACTTTTGTTTATAGTCATTGCATAACAAAGGCGTATTGGAAATTGACGCCTCTTGAGTATAAATGGCCACTTCCTATCCTCTACATTCAACACAATTCTTGGTATGATTACAGGATTCTTGTCAAAAGTTCCACCCATGATGATCCCTTTGATAACATTTTCTCCCAACTCCGTTACCATAATCCTTGTTCCATTGCAAAGTCCAGTAGAAGTATTAAGATTTCTCAACAGCATAATAGGAGTGTGGACCTTCAGTTTGAGCTCATGATCCGGCACATCATTGAATGTTAATGTATTCAGAAATTCAGTTGGGTATGTTTCATTAAATGACTCCGGTGTTTCTGTATCACTCTGCATAGAATCTGAGCTATAATAAGAACGAACCAGTCCCGGTACTTTTCCAAGCAAAAAGTCATTAATCTCACTAACCTTTGCATTTGTAGGGGTAACAACTGCCCTACAGGTCAGATACTTTGTGTCTCTGTAGCTTTCAGTGAAGGAACCATATATTTCTGCTGCAATTGAGGAGATTGGGTCAACACTTAGCTGAACCAAAAACAAATAAGGAATTTCAATCCAATCAGATGGTGTGTCCTCTTTGAAACGTTTGGTAGGCAGCTTCCCATCACCAAGTGCAAGAACCCATTCTCCAAATGTATATTTGTTCCCAATAATAGCTTCATTTGCTGCTGAGTTATCAATCCTCATGTTTCTCGATAACCTGAGCGAAGTAAAGGAGCTCCATATGTCAGACCTAGTGAGTGAGCCTTGAACTGTTTGCTCGCGACCAGATTCTGGAATCACAGGTAAAGTTTGCCTGAAATCACCCCCAAGCAGGACTGTTTTCCCCCAAACAACTTATGTCCTGGTCCTACCAGAGGTATGTTCATGAGATCACAAAAGGTTCTATCCATGGCCTCAAACGCTTGTCTGTGCGTCATTGGTGCTTCATCCCAAACAATTAGTGATGCTTCTTGTATAAGTTCTGCCAGGTGGGTTCCTTTTTTGATTGAGCAGGTGGATGTGCCATCCAAGTGAAGTGGAATTTTGAATCTCGAATGCGCTGTGGTAGCATTCGGTAAGAGGGTTGCTGCAATGCCAGATGAAGCCACAACAATGACAACTTTTGAGAGACATTTTAATTTTGCAATGACGGTGTTATATAAGAAAGTCTTCCCTGTGCCTCCATGACCATACAAAAAGAAGGAACGACCCAAATTTCAATGGATCGAAACCATAATTGCTGAATAGGCCTCGAATTGATCCATGTTTAGTGACTGCAGCAGTGTATCTGAAAGTGCCTGTTGCTGCAGAACATCAAAACTCAAGTGATCTCTAAGTAAAGAGTTTGATCCATCATCTACTCCTAAGTCCGTTGGCTGTGGAAGGTTAAATTGGGCCAATGATGATGAATGAGATCCCAGCAAAGCTTGTAACTGACGAAGGACCCAATTACGCAGCCTTTCTTCAGAAGGCTGAAAAGCTGTCGAATGAAACTGTTTTCTTAGAGAATAAGCATGGTCCTCAGCCATGAATTTCCAGCTTGACTCAAACAATTCAAGAGGGTTTGGAACCTCACAAAACATCAGCATACATACAAATGTACTCATTAAATTTGGCATGCTGCTAGCTGATATTTCTTGCAAAACTCTAACCCATTCTGAAGAGTCAGACAACAGTCCTAGCTTCTCACATGCTTTTTCATAGCTAGGGCAGACCTCTCCCTTAACAGTTCTTAAAGCAACGTAGCTTGTTGGTCCATGAACCTTTGTCAGCATAAGTCTAAGGAAAAAGACATCACCACTTCCTGGAGGCACATATGCAATTCTGCCTATCGCAAATCCTTTTTTCCGTGGAGTCCATTCATTATCATCTTCGTTCCATGTATACGAATTCGGTATTTGTGCATAAGTCAGCTTTCTTGCCTCCGGATCCCTTCGATTCAGAGCAAACCATTGCGTGAGATGTGTTTTTCCAGACCTTGGATTTCTGAGCACGCTGCGAACACTTGACTGTTTTCTGTATGTCACTTTTTGTTGTCCTTCTAGATGAACAGAAAGTCGAACGACAACGGGTTCTCTGTGATGTATTTCATATTCAAAGATTCTCCATATTGCTTCATATGAGGATAGGGATCTACAATCAATGTACTCCTGTATCTCATCTTTGTTATTTGCTGCATTTGTCGAGGGAATTTGTCTTGAAGTTGCATAATCTTCAGCGATTACCAGGGATCTATTTGGTCCTTTGGTCAAATACTTGAATAAGTATTTGATTAAGCCCCCTTTATGACAAATCTCGACGTTAATGTGAGCCTGCATCATAACCAACAAATTCCTATTGTAAGAAACAACATGCCTATTGTCCAGAACTGCATTGCCCTTTTTCACCTGAATCCCAGAGTCTCTACGTCTATAGATGGCATTTCCAAACATATCAAATACAAAATCTGAACTAAATTCCTTCGGAAAGAATTTAGAACACTTTCCATCCTTCATGCAAGGTGCTGCTGGATTTGCACTTCCACACGGTCCATGAAGCATTAGCCTAACAACTGTTTCATATCCAATAGGATCAAGATGGGGATCGGGAATTTCTGCAGAAATTGTCTCATCTATGTCTACTGTACTTGTGATCTTGTCCGGGTCAGCAAGCCATATAAGCAAATGTACATGAGGAAGTCCTCTTTTTTGAAATTCAATAGTATACATCACTGCATAAGACAAAGGAAAATAGGAATCAACCATTTGCAGATAAAAATATATAACAATGATGGCTTATAGATGAGGTGCAATAGCAGAAGGGTCCATGATCCATTTAGCATAACAGAACACACACATTAGAATCCAACATGTCCCAACCTAATGATATACCACATAACAAACTAACATATGAACAAAACAGATTAAACAAAGTGAAACTCACATGCTATAGTCATGCCAAAATAGTTTCCTTGTTTGATTGCATCAATCAGCTTCATGAGTTTTATATGAAATACCCGGCAAACCACCATTGGTTTGTATTCACCATGTGCACCGACAATTTCATCAAAGGCAGTGGTTAACTCCTCTCACAATGAATTACATGTGAAGGTAACAAATAAATCTGGATTTCCAAAGAACTGACATGTAGCCATCGCATCATAATATAATTGTTGCATGTATCTTGGGCCACCTGTATATGAAGAAGGTATGATAACAGGTCCAAGCTTATCAGCATCCATGTCACCCCTAGCAAATGCATCTTGCAGACCCTGGTAAACTTCAACGCGAAGTTCTTTTTGGTTGCTTCTCAGAAAAGCAAGTCGGTTAAGCTCAATAGTAGAAAAGGCATCAACACAGTAATGCTGAAGAGCTTTCCCACTTTTTATCAATGTATGGCCTTCATTCATGCGATACTGCAACCGAAATGCATAATACTCCCTTTGAGTTACAAACCTTCGCTTAGCTGAAACTGAACAGTACCTAGAATTATATGGTATCAAAGGATGATATCCATCTTCGCCGTATGGGAAAAGCAGTGGAAAGTGAAGCGCCTCGAATTTTGGGTTGACACTTTAGATTCGTTTGAGGCCTTCATCTTTGTGGTCGACTATGATGTCCCTGTCTTTTCTATCTGGCACAAAATCCCCTGGAATCAAAGCAGCTACATCATCACTTGTTGGCAAATCATATTGACGATTCCTGCTTTCCATCCCAAATATCCTAAGTTGAAGATTCAGAGTGGATGATTGCTGCAGTTCTTGTCGAATTCTCCTCAAGCATCCTCATCAATGAGGTCAACAGCTCAGGAAGAAGCAATGTTTCTCGAGATGTAAAATTGGCTAATCTGTTACTCAACTCATTTTCAGGTTCAAATACATATAACTGGGCATATTTTGGTTTCTTCCCATCCATTGGCAGCAATGAACCAATCCTGTGATAATTTTCTTCGCAAATAACCATGGAGTAAGGACCTCTGCTTGTAAGGGATCTAGGGTACAATTTAGCTCCAAAAGATGTAAAATATAAGGCACCATTAGATGGGCGTATGTTTTCTCTAAAATGTTTGGACATCGATCCTCCATTAAGATCAAGCAACTGTGCAAGCAAAGGAGGAGGCTGCATCAGGAGAGGAATATCAACTTTACCCTTCTGGCAGCATATTCCATAAATCGGCTGAGATGTATTTCGCTGACGATTTAACCTCTCATCGTACCAAAAAAGAGCTCCACAATACTAACATATGCATTCTGGCTTCCCAATATTCAAAACTTCGCTGCAAAGAGGCCTGCGTGCTGGAACAATACCTGAACCCATACGACCAGCAGAGGAACCACCATCCGTCCCTACAGAGCCTTGGTTTGTTTGGTAAGGATCCAGGACAGGTTGAGTGAAGTCATGACAAAATGCAGATTCTTTCTGGGCACCTGCAGCAGCCACCATTCCTGTTTTTTTGCGTTTCAGCGTAGCATAAGTTGTTGGTTGCTTCCTTTTTGGAGGCATTTCTAACAACACACACCTAAACACACACATATATATATATATATATATATATACCATAAATGAGCAAAACAACCATGAATAATAAATGACACTCCTCAGCAGACATAAACATGAAAAAGTTCCCACCAACTTGTTTCCTTCCGTCAATCAGCAAACACCAGAAACATCAAAAGCTGCAGATATTTAATGGAGACATTTGTTTAATAAATCTCTGATGGTAAGATTGCAAATGAAGTTGCACCATAAATGTATTCAATCACAATAAATGAGCAGAACAACCGTGAAACACAACTGGCAATTCTCATGAGACAAATAAGTGGGGAAGATTTAACTAACCTGTCTCCTCTTGTGACTCAGCAGCCAGCAAGAGGCTGAAAAGCTTTAGGGAATGAATGGAAACACTTGCTGAAAATCTCACAGGCAGAGCTGCAGCTTTAATGGTTATCAAGGTGAGAGATGAAAGTATGTTGAGCAAGAAAGTCTCTCTCACAAAACAAACACAATAGTTTCTAATTGATAGTGTTGAGTAATAAACCAACTTGATATTATCACATAAGGTAATCATTACCACCATCCCTCTGAGATCATTTATCAAATATAACAGAGTCAGAGTGCATTAAATGCATGGGGTTTCACTGATGATGGGTGACCAACGAAATGAAAGAAATGGGATCATTAGCTGGTCCACATAGAAAGCAACACCTGTCCCTGCAAAAATTATAAAAAAGTGTGTGCATGTGTGTATATATGCTTGTATATGTATATGTGTTGCCCTTGAGTTGATATATATACAATTCATTTACCCTATCAAGTAATCACAAAGCCTAGAAACTTAAGATAACAAAGGTCTCTATAAACTAAAGAAAGCAAATGTGATCCTTCTATTCAATAAAAGCAGGATTATCAATCAGTTTGGTGAGAGCTACAGCACCAATAAGCTACAAAATCTGTAGATCACTGCTAACAATTGAAATCCTGTCATATAAAAAGTCAGAGCTCACCAAACTGTAAACTCATAGCCTAGAGAACAACATCACATTTTGCCTAATAATAGTCAAAACCTCCCTTGCTCAATGATATAGAAATGGTGATCACTCGAGTAAAAAAAAAACACAACTTCAGTTATAGGGGAACAACATCACATACATACTAACATAAGATACCAGAAGTCCATAACAGAGCTTACATGACTGACATTTACACATGGTTCAGATACCTGTCACCAAGCATAATTACCATATACTTGTTCTTGACACTACATAACTACAAAGGACTTACACGTTGCAGCATCACCAACCATTCTGCTACTATTACATTGCTGGCTCCCACAAAACAAACCCACATTTCCCCAACAAAAACCGTCAACTTATCCAAAAGTCGAGGAAGGAAACTATCTTGGGTCGCACGATCGATTGTCCATATGTACATGAGAAACATCAGAAACTTGATTAAGCAACTGCTAGCACCATGTAACACATTCAACTCCACCTATAAAGAAGATAATAGACATAATCAGGCCAGGACATTAAGGATTCAACATGGCACACAAATAACAATGGCCAACATCTCATATACTGACCTTTGATGCCACCAAAATTCAGCTAGGCTAGAAAGGAGCATTCATGCATCATAAAGGCGACGCTTGACAGGAGTACGCTTGCTAGCTCTAACACCAGTGGTTGACTCCCCTATAGTAAAAGGAGCAGAACTCTGAGAGCCATCACTGTCATTCTTGGGTGTTGTGCTTTCCAGCTTCTCCAACTTGACCTAAGCCAAAGGAGAGGCCAAACTGAAACAAAAATATATGAATAATAAGTGACATATTAGCAAAAGAAACCCAAACCACCAAATCAGTACAACAACTCACAGTTTGGTCATTGGAGAAGAACTCTGTGAAACAACATCACTTCCAGCAAGAGTACTTGGTGGATCATTGGAAGTTATAGCCAGAGATGGGATGGACATATTTGGTCCTTCATTCACCACCAGATCAGAAGTTGCAGGAACATTGGCAGACACAACAGGTCCACTCGCAGATGCAAGTGGCTCAGCAACGACTGTTGCATCAGCCTTGAGCACTCCCTGAAGGTTCTCAGGATATGAACTGCACACCATCTGATCCAGGGGGAGAGTCAATCCCTGTGAGACAGGGGCTGCATTACCATGAGAGATGTCCGGGTTGTCTGATGGAGGATTAGCAGGCAGGGCTTGATCGATCACTTGGCTGCAAAACTCAAAGGATCAATAGAGAGACACACAACAATAAAAGGCACTCTAACAAAGGAAAAATCGAAGTCCAAAGAGAATAACTACCCTGGCATTTCAGATACAGGCTGACCAATGCAGAAAACTGGATTGACATTCTGGAACACTGGACTGGAGATCTTTTCCTTTCCCTTTGCAGAACTGACCAGTACAAAAACCCATAAACACTCTGAAAGAACAAACATAATTAAAAAAGCTGAAAAATAACAATACAACAGTAGTGCGTCACCTGCTTGATGACGCTCCATAGGTACCGGCAGGAGACAACTGCATGCCTCCCGGTGAAACATTCAAGGTAACTTGATTACTTGGCTGGACCACCTGAGGGCGGTGAGAGGACTGAGCAGGAACCACTGCTGCAACTTGAGGCGGGGCAGGCACAATCGGAGGCAGAGCATGCATCATTGGAGGTGGTAGTTGAGCTTCAAGATTGTCATTTGGAAACACCCTCAACATCCTATACTCTCCACTGGAGGATCCACCGACTGGCACCATCGGTAACTTGACCTCAAACTTGAAGTACTGACCAATCAATGTACCCAATTCTGGTGGGAGCTGGCCTGGCCTGTGTGGGTATCTCTGTGCCAAAATCTGTGCAGTTGTATGGGTAAGAACATTGCCACAGGACCCAAAAATTATGAATGGGGCCTCTCCAGTCATGTCCCGCAAAGTCAACTGTATCTTATAACTGTTAAAAAAACAAACATGAGATCAATATGTCAAATCAGAAGCCTGACCAAATAAACCAACCATAAAACATGAATTGAAAACAGTTAATGCAAGGACAAAAGATAGAATTCCTACCCAACTCTGATATGCTCCTCAGAGATTTCCCAATGCTCTGGGCACCAATAACCAGCCCCCCTCCACGTAAAGCACTTCCTCAAACACATATTGCAGGCAGTGTAGTACCACGGGGTCCGAGACTCGACAGAACTTACGATCCCACCACAACAGTACTTGGATTCCTGAACATCCCAACATTGAAACAAACAGAAAAAATTATATCAGACACCCAAACAACGCAAACCACCACATATCATACAAAAATCAAGCATTGCCATTGCACACCACCGACGCTCCAGCATTATGAAGGTCCAACAGTTCAGCTATGGTTCGAGCTCGGTTTGCAGCATCGGCAGCAGCTGCCTCTGCTGTGGCAAACTCCACTGGCAGCTCCGCCACAGGATTTCTTGACCCTCCAAAGCTAGCAAAAAAATAAACCAAACGACATCACAACCTATAGAAAGGCAACAAAATTAATGAATCAAGTGCAGAAAGTAGAGAAGAACAAACTGAGTGACCAGATGAACTGCCTTTGGAATCTGTGGGTTGACAGCCACCCTAGTAGCCGATGAACTGGAGCACACATAATTTCCTGCAAGAGACCAAAGTAAGCAATTTTGGCAAGACAATGAAACCACAAAAGAAATAAAAAACTCAGGGACTTTAGTGCAGAATCAGAAAGGGATCTATGACACGAACAAAAAGAAACACACATACCATTAACAAGAGAAACCATAAGACTCCCAACAGCAATTATAACAGGTTCAATCAAATCTGCCTGGATCAAAGCAATACGATCAAGAACTGCCGTCAGCTCATCCCAAAGTGTGATAGCAACTGTTCCACCCCTGTTGAATCCAGAAGCATATCATGTCAGGACACGAACTGGAGATAAAAAAAGCCAAACCTATAGAAGCAAGAAACACCACCATACACATACAGATGATTCTCAAGCACGTTTAGCAGTCGGTCCAAACTCTGTCACTTGATGACCGATGCCGCCAATGGAATGCAAGCGCCCGACAACATCTTCAAGAACATATATATAAACATGAGGAAATCATGGGCATCAGAAAAGACTCAACCAACCACATAAGACCCGCTAACGGACAGAAAACAAAAAAGAGCACAACCTGTAAGAATAGCATGGTTCCCACTTCTGGTGTGCAACTGGTTATACACCACAATCTCAAAAGAATCTGCAGGAAATCCAGCAGCTGGAAGAGTGCACTGCTGAAATCCTGTTGACCTTGTCACTCTAATAGTCAGATCAAAAGAGCAAGCCCGATAGAGCCCCTTTGCTGACTGAAGGCCAAATCGGCTGATAACATAGATGGCTCCAACACGAAGAACACTTTCTGTATCCGCGGCCATCTCAGGATCAGAAAGTGATTGGATCAGCATCCCCTGCAAGCACACCAGGAGCAATGTGAAAACCAAGCAAGGAAGAGCAACGAAATGGCTTCTGAAATGCAAACCCAAAATAAAAAAAATGGCCACACATGCCAAACACAGAAGCTCAAACACGAATAGAAGGTCGATTACAACTGAAATAAGACGGGGTGCGATGCGGAAAACGCAACTGCAGCATGGCAGACAAAATTCCCAAAGCTTTGAGCAAAAAGTGAACAAAGGAAACCACCAACAAAAAACCCAGAGCAAACAGTCAATGAAAAACTAAGATAACCCTATAAAAACTCAACAAACACCCCTAAGATCACAACTTACTCCCAAATACTCACCGTCTGATCAGCCCACAGACAACAATGGTTGAAGATCCTTGACCCCGAGGGCGTTTTTGCAAGCCACATATGAAGCAGACGCAATCGCAGAGTAACATTTCGACTTCCCCCTCTCAGATTGCACAAAAGAGTCGAACCCATTAAAACCACAATGAAGGAAAACCAGGAGATAGTGAAACCGAGAGCAGGAGCAAAGAAGCGAAAAAAAATAAATGAACCCAGGTGAACCCCCTGAAATAATAAGGCTCTCCACTTGACAAACCAGCCATCAATCACAAACCCACTGACCAAGCATCGATTTTCTGGCCCAAGCATCGATCTCCGCACGGCTGAACAGTGCAACTCTCCCAATAGAGCAAATCAATTGCAAAAGCACTCCTCCCAAGAGAAAGTAAATAAAAAAAGAAGGAACAATGTGTAAAGAACAAAAAGGAACCACATGCAAAAGCAAAAGAGGATGAAAATGGCGGCTACACCTATCACTAACGAAATCAGCCTCCATCAAAATAGCACCCCAAATCCGCAAGTCTGACAGCATCCAGCACTGGCCACACCAAACGATCTCCCATGACCAACGCGGAAAGAACCTAACTCAGTTTAAGAGCAAAAGAAGGCACAACAATCCCATCAGCAGGGCAAATCCAACACAGAGACCCCTGCCAAAGAGCACAGTAAACCGTCAGCCACCAATCTCCAACCCAACGAAAGTAAAAAAGGAACCAAATATACCACCACGAATCTGGAAGCGGCACTTGTCAAAAAAAAAAAAGAATCTGGAAGCGGCACACAGGCCCCCAGCCTGCGGAGTGCACAGCAGAGTGTCGGATGAACAGGAAAATAAGGTCTAGATGAGCAGGAAAACGTATCTAGGTCCACAGTAAATTGTATCTGCGTTCACAGTGTTCGGTGTTTTGCGTTATTATACTTTCAATGATTTAATGTCAGCTCATAGTTGTTTCTATTAGTTAAGAATAGGAATTTGCTGTAGTTACAGTAACTGCGATAATCTGATGATAGAGGACTTGTCAAGTTGGGGGAGAAAATTTTCATATTACCGCTACGCTCTAGATATTCAAACCTTATTTATAGCGAGATTGATCACAACCATTCCATGAAACTCACATTGTGATTTGTAACTACTCGTGGTTTTGTAACATTATTTATAGCGAAGATGATTATTCGATGGGAATTAGAAACTACTCCAAAGGAATCTGATTTTGAATATGGCATCTATTATATGCAATAACCATCATATACTCGATGTTCATATGGTACAATACTTGAGCAAATAATTAGATATATAACAAGTTGCACTTCACCTAACAAAATGCAACAAGTTATAGAACCATTACTTCGTTGGTGGGCTGGCACCATTGCCATAAATACCCTTAGATCCCTATCTTACAACGTGAGCCGAAAAAGAAGGGAAAAAAAACCCCATTCCGATGGTATAACGTATTAACGTATAAACAAAAAGGTTCCATTAACGGAATCAACCGAACCGACGGAGAGAGCTCGGATCGAGATACCGCTCTCTTTTATGTTTCTACTCGGTCCATGTTGCGTTTACCATCTTCGCCATGAACCCATACAGATCCGCCGCTTCATCAATCTGCCAACGGTAGCCAGCAAGACAATAATGAGTCAAGCAAGCGCCGGTTGATCAGCAAAAAGATATCGGAATCGAAGAGACCATAAAATTTCCGTACCATTTTCTGAGTCGGACGGCCGGCGCCATGGCCGGACTTCCGGTCAATCCGGCCGATGATCGGGTTGGTTTGCGGGCTGTTCTCCAAGCTGGTACACAGAACGTACTGCAACGTCTGCGTAAAGAGAGGCAGAAGTAAATAGTAATCGGAGATCATGATCAAGTTCGGATCAGGTATCAAGAATCTTTCTTGTACAAGGATTGACGAGAGATCATCAACTCACCGCCAACAGCTTCAGAGAGTGATGAGGAACGACCCGATCGTCGTGATCAGCAGTCAGCAACATGGTCGGAGGGTACTGAACATCGGGGCTCACTTCCCATGGTCTCCTCACATTGTGCAGTGGAGAGTATCTGCAGAGAAACACAGCAATGGAAAATTTGAATCTAAGTATACAATCCAGGTATGAAGATCAGATTGGTATTCTGTTAATTTGTTCTTTAGGACTGGCATAGTCTGATTCGGTCCAGAATCAAGCCGAATCGGTATATAATCATCATATCCAATGTAAAGAATCATTAAGGACTATAACTGGATCAAATGCAAACCCCTAACATCTTTTCCTTTGGTTCTAGTATAGAAATCTACACTGGATCAAATTATACTTCAATCCAGTCTGATAAGGTCAGATTCAGTTTAGTACGGATTGAATTGTTGCCTTTGGTTTGATTGGTTCAGTTGCACTTACTTGATCAGCCAATGGAACTCTTCCTCCTTTTCTGAACAGCCATAGTCACTAGTCCAAGCATGACCTGTAGAAAAATGAAGTGTTCCAGCAACATAAATGAAGCTAAGTGGTTGCTACTTGCTACATGCGATAGAGATTCTTACCTATTGTGAACTTATGAAATCGTAGCATGTCCATGACACCAACACGAGCCAGCGCACAGCCAAACAAATCCGGCCTCTGATAACCGAAAATAAGGAAGTCTCAAATCAGCCTTCGCTTGAATTAATACAACTTGGTCTGGCGCCAAACTAACTAATTCGTACCTGATTTATGCAGGCTCCGACGAGGAGACCGCCGTTGCTCGCGCCTTCAATGCATAGCTTCTTCGCCTGGGTATAACCTTCTGACACAAGATACTCACCAGCAGAGATGAAGTCGTCGAAGACATTCTGCTTCTTGCCGAGCGACCCTGCTTTGTGCCATTCCTCGCCATACTCTCCACCTCCGCGGATGTTGGCGATGCAGAAGACAGCACCCAAATGTTTCGCGAGTGTCACCCGTGTAACGCTGAAGGATGGAGTGATGCTGATGTTGAATCCACCGTATCCGTATAGCAAGCATGGGTTCGATCCGTCCAGTTTTGTGTCCTTCTTCGACCCAATGAAGATTGGGAACTTGTTGCCGTCCTTACTAGTCACGAAAACCTGAAGCCAAAATGAGCAGCAGCAGGTGAGCAACACACGTTATATCTCAATTTCGCAGCAACATATATCTCTATTTTGAAGCCTTTCAATTTCACTGCAGCTATTGTTTAATGTGTGCAGAAATCTAATCAAATCCATCCAAGCTGAAAGAATTAGAGGAAAAGAACTCACTTGCTTCACTTGGAACTCTGAGCGATCGAATCCAGGTACAATGGTTTCCCGAAATACCTTCAATTCTGGATCTCCAGATCCAAAATCACATTGGTAGATAATTCCAGGGGAAAGAAAGCTTGTAAATCCTATAAAAGCTACATTGTCCTGTCTCCTTGCAGATACCCCAGTCACGGTACCTATATCAATAGGCAGCTGATGCAGAAAAGAACCCGTTCTTAGGTCCCTGATCTCCAATACATTCTTGACATCACTCAGGTAACTCAGTATCAATTTGTCTCCATTGACCACATCTGCTGACTCCAATACATCCTTTTCGGATTCCGGGACAACATCTGTCCATGAACTCGGGTCATTCAAATCCACCCGGACTAGCTTATACCTAGGAGCATCCTTGTTGGTCAGGAAAGTGAATGAGGTGCCATCGTTTGCTATCGCTTCGTACTTAGCATCGAAGTTATCCACAAGCTTAGTGAAAGGGAGAAGTTTGTTTGATCCCCTGAAACTCTGTAGTCCTCCAGGAAGTGTAGAGATATCGCAGTAGTATATTTTGTTGACTGGATCACACCCCTCGCTTATATATAGGAGAAGATGCTGCAAGAACATTAAACAACTAAGACATCAGTCATTCCGAGTGAACTATAAACAGAGTTGTGACGGGCTGAATACCTATTTGGTCACCAATATCGTGTCCAGTTAAAAACTGGTTGTGCCACTATGTCTATCACAGTAAGGCATTGAACTTCGCGTTGAGATAATTATAACATTGAACTTGTCCTAATAAATCATCAAAAGCATTTTTTGTTGCCTTCGTTGATCTTTGTAATCATGTTGCTGAGGTGACAGCTTTTAGTGCTAATAGAGGTAAACGGAGAAATGAAAATGCTAATGATAACAATTGGATTGGTGTTGGTGTTTCAGTTATCTATCTCAATTATGAGTTCAAGTTTCAAAGTTATACACATATGCGAGTTGGGTGGCCAAATTGATGTTTGACCCTCGTCATATCCTGTCCGGAGCACTCAGCAGAAAGAAAATATACCTTCCCATCGTCTGCCACTGTTGCACCCATGATTTGCTTGGGATTTTCTTGATCTCTCCAACACAGTATGTCCTCAGATTGATCTGTACCCAAGAAATGGTAACATGATTCTTGATACAGATTGATATCGGTCTCAGTCCCAGCATCCAACTTCTCTCCATCTCTGCAGAACAAACGTAGAGCATCAGTTCATAACCATACTCAGAATAACACCACCCTTTCATGTAATCCTTTTGAAAATGAAGAAAATTCCTTTGTTCCTTTCATCTCCCAAACCAATCCAGATGTTTGGAGTGTAGATTTTAAACTAGAATACAGTTTGGATGCCCTTTTCAATACACTAGCATACAACGGAACTAAAGGCTACATATCCATCCTTCAGACGATTTAGGTTCCGAAACTAGATTCAAAACTAGGATAGAGTTGAATGTCCTTTTTATTACACTGGCATTACGAAACACTGCCTGGTTAGAATTTCGAATTTCTCTGAATCAGCTAAACTATTGAATTATCATACAAAACCAGAACCGTTCAACAAACAAGGAAGGATACAACAGGCGTGAGAGTTTGAACATACTTGGGAGCAGGGTAACGGCTATAGAAGAACCCTTTGCTGTCATGTGTCCAACTGATCCCGGTAAATTTTGCCTGAGAAACAGAACAAGTAAGCTCAAAACCCATAGAACCGTTGAGAACAGACTTTCAAAAGATAGACAGCCATCGACAGTAAGTCGTCTCACCCATGATATTGTGTCCTGCTCAACTCTCTTATCCGCAATTCGCATGACCTTGATGGTTATCCAATCGCTCCCACTCGAGTTAAGCCCGTAGGCCAAGTACTTCCCATCCTCACTCACTTTTAGCGTCCCTAGCGACACCGTGCCATCCTCGCTCAACGTATTCGGGTCAAGCAACACCTCTGGCTTGCCTTCCAAGCCATCCTGTTTCGATCATTCGAAACAAAGCTTAGAAATCATACCGCCATTCTCCCTATCCATATTACAGTTCCATCCTCCTCCCTCTCTCTAATAGTTACCTGAACGTAGAGGACGCTCTGGGCCTGAAGGCCGGTGTTGTGGAAGTAGAAGTACTTGTCCCCACGCTTGGACGGCGCTTCGTAGCGCGGATGGTCGAACAGCTTCGTAATCTTCTCCTTGAGCTTCTCCCTCAACTCGCAAGTCCTCAGCACCGAATCAGTCAGCTTCACCTGCTCTTCCACGAAAGCCTTGGTCTCCTCCGAATCAGGATCCTCCAGCCTACCAAAACAAAACACACGCAAACAAGTATTTTCCTTCTCAGCAGCTTTTCCACAAACAGGTAGAATGCAACCGGGAAACGAGAAAAGAAAGCACGAGAAAGCCTCCACCCATTACCATCGGTAAGGATCGGAGACCTTGACGCCGTGGTAATCCTCGATGACGGACTCGTCCCTGCGTGCTGGAGGATACGGCAATTGTACTCCTCCGGAACCGTTGGGAGCGGAGAGCGAGCCCATTGTTGATGGTGGTGACGTTTGGAGGGGAGAAGCAGGGAGAGAAGAGAATGGACGGGGAGAGTGTGGAGAAGGTTTTTGGTTGTTGGTTGGAGGGATTAGGAAGGAGGGAGAGTTTGAATATAAGGAGACTTGTTGGGGGGAGAGATGGAGATGGAGATGGAGATGGAGATGGAGATGGAGACGGAGACGGAGACGGAGACGGCGAGCGAACCGTAGCGGCCGTGAAAACGAAAGAGGCTTGGTGGCGGGGGATGGAAGAGGGAAAAAAATAGAAGGGGTACAGCAGTGATGGCATAAGGATGAGAACATTGTTGAGAGAGATCAGATTTTTGGCAAGCGAATTGCCCGCCCAGTGTATTTGCCATTTGGGCGAAAACATTGGAAAGCGGTGTCGTCATTTATTTTTTGTTGGTTTGGATTTGTACAAAGGGGTTTTTAACTTTTACCTTCTAATTAGTTATTCGAGTTTTTTTTTTTTAACCATAGGGGTTTTATCTGTGGATATCCTTTCTACCATAAATCTCTTCATAATTCCCATAAAAAAAATCTCTTCAGAATTATATTAAAAAGGAGAATTTCATTTCATTAAAAAAATAGGTAAGAGTTTTTACTATCAATTGGTTATTTAAGGGCGCATTTATCGACATAAAATAAATAAAAACTTGATAATTCAACATATATTTCGAGTCAAGGTTGTTAACCCGCGGGTCAATTCGGATCCGGTCAAGCTAGTGGGTCAAGGGTTAATGAGTCACTCATTTTAGCCCGTTTTAGCCCAAAAATATAAGAAAGTCATTATATTGTACTTATTTTGAATCCAACATAAAAAATAACCGTACTTAAACTCCAACACACTTAAATAACATCAACTTAAATTCGACATAGTAAAAATTCAACGACAGTTTGAAACGAGCAGCTCGCTGACCCGCTTGGACGGGCCAACCGCCCGGATTTTCCCGAGTTTTACCGGATTTTTCCGGGTTTGACAAATTCTGGGCTAACTTTCAAATGGGCTATTTTAACCCGTTTTCAAAGCCGGGTCCGGGCCAATTCGGATCAACCCGCGGGTCAACCTTGTTTCGAGGCCAACAATTTACGTAAACAAAAGAAGAATTAGATGCATAAGGGATCCTGAGTGAGTGGAATATTTGAGGATTATTTGCAATAGTGTAGGGAAACTGCATATTATCTGTTCAGAACTTTTGATATTATGTATTGTTGGATTTCTCACAATTTTGTTGCAATATTGAACTATAGACCGAGTAATATTATTAAAATGAATTTGATGAATATCTCTGTATTCCATGTGTTGAACATTCCATGTTTAATGCACTAGTTTTCAATTATCTCCCATTGATTGCAATTGAATTTAGAATATGTTTATGGAGAAAATCAATATATTTGGGGACTCTGTTGTTACGAATTTACATTTTTAATGAACCTTAACAGGTTGGCCAAGTGGTAATGTAGAAATGAGAACATCCACTGCATCATGGGTTTAAACCTTTGGGTCAACAACCAATATATATATTTTTTTTAAACTAATAAAGGATGGATCCTCTAGTTTAATACTCTTTGAATCAAGTGCGAGTTACGTGAAATAACAAAATGATAAATATATATTAATAACTCTCAAACTTATTTTTAACGAGGTTTTCGTTATTATTCATCAGTCGATCTGTATCGGATTCAAAAAGTAGCTAGGATTTTGTATTTTACCAACGACCATTATGTATTAGACACTACAATTAGTGCTTTTAAAAAAATTGTCGCTCTTTAGCTAGGTGGTTTCGTCGTATCAAGTTCTAACTTCCATGGCTTCTGTCGTCACTTGACGCTTTGGGATAACGTCCAAAACTGATACGTGTAGCCTAAGATAAAGAAAGGGGGTGTCGTCTCGTTCACTCAATTCTTCTTATGATAGTTTACTGGACTTTTTGGTAAACCCCAATGTGGACCCTTGGAATTGGATATTTTGGACTTCCCTACTAGTTCATTTTGTCGTGCTTGAATCGTTAACGCCGACGTCGAAAGAGATATTGAGACCAACTTAAATGTTATTCTTCAAATTTGGTACCTTCATCTCTAAATTTGAGATGATCCCATTTTCATCATTTTTCTTTAATGTTACCATCTTCAAATTTGAAGATAATCACCATTTTCATTATTTTTCTTTATTTAAAAATATACTTATGACCATTTTAATATAATTTGTTAATGTTAATTTTTTACAATTCATCATCATTTTTAAACACAAATTTTTTGATAATTTTTTTGATAATTTTTTTAAAAATTTCGAGACCATTTTTTTTCGACAAAAAATGATTGACCTAATTAAACCCCAATTAACCTATAACATCTTTAAGAAAAAAAGGCCAAGTGACGGGCTGACCGCTGGCAGTTGTCCGGCAATCCAGCACATCCTCCCCATGTTTGGGGGAATCCCCATTTCCATCCTCAATTTTGGGATCCTTTTGCAGATTTCCCTAAATATGGAGACTCTCTCCATTTATGATGATGCATTGGAGATGACACTACTCCATTTATGGGGAAAAAATTCAAAAGTACCACTATTTAAAAAAAGAATTCCAAAAATACCACCCAACCCCTTTTCAAAAACCGCCACCCCACCCTGCGGTTTAAACGAAAACTGCTGGGCGGGGGCACGGTTTTCTATGCAAACCGCTGAGCTAAGGGGCGGTTATAAAAACCTATAAAAACCGCGGGGTGGGGCGGCGGTTTTGGGCCAAACCGCCACCCCACCCAGCGGTTTGGTCAAATTTTTTTTCCCGATAAACTCCTAACTTCGGTCGAAACTTCAAACGAACGTAACTTTGCACTCGGGTATCCGATCGTAGCGATTTATTTTTTGAATGCGAATAACTTTTCGAGATCTACAACTTTTACTAGGATGAAATTTTCAAAACAGGAATTAGTTGTGGATATACGGGACCTTGAGAATTACTTTACCTTTACTTTTCACAATTCCATGTATATTTCGAAATTATGATTATCTTAAATGTTGTAGATCTTGAAAATTTATGCAGAATAAAAAAAAATTCACGACGTTCGGATTTTGGAGCACAAAGTTAAGGCCGCCCAAAGTTTGACGAAATCTAAAAAAGGCTCGTTCGAGGTAGCAAATGACGTTTTTCGAGACGAATGAGGGACCAAACCGCCTACGGATGTTTGCGGCTTGCAAGATCTCGAAAAGTTATTCGGATTAAAAAAAAATCGCTACGATCGGATACCCGAGTGCAAAGTTACGTTCGTTTGAAGTTTCGGCCGAAGTTAGGAGTTGATCGAAAAAAATTTTTTTTGGACCAAACCGCTGGGTGGTGTGGCGGTTTGGCCCAAAACCGCCGCCTCACCCAGCGGTTTTTATAGGTTTTTATAACCGCCCCTTAGCCCAACGGTTTGCATAGAAAACCGCGCCCCCGCCCAGTGATTTTCGTGTAATCCGCAGGGTGGGGTGACGGTTTTTGAAAAAGGGTGATATTTTTGAAATTCTTTTTTTTAAACAGTGGTATTTCTGGAAAAAGTCCCATTTGTGGAAACTTCCCTATTTATAGGGACTCCATTGGAGTTAGCCTAACGTAAGTAAATGTCTGGTTGAGTTATAAAATTATCGACTGTTGGAGGGCATCATTTTCAGATACTTCAACTATGGTTTTCTAGCTCGACTCTTTCAATACCAATAGGTTTGACATAGCAATAATGTGGGACACACAATATCCATCACTTTGCAATCATATTACTATCAATAACAGTTAATATGAAAATGAATCTTGATTTTGCCTAGTCAAATCCCAATGGATTGGCGACGATGATATTGTAGAAATAATTATATTTGTCGTACTCTGTGATTCAATTTTATTGCCAGTAGTTTGTTTTGCATGTGTCGATTAGTCCTGGATCGTATAATTGTAAAAGAGAATTCTTTTATCCTTATTTTTGAAATCAAATGAAATAAAATTTTATTGAATTTCAATCCACAATCTATATATATATATATATTTTTTTTTTTTTTTTTTCTGGATCTTATACTAACTGCTTTGATCTGTACTCATTTAGACCCTGCTCACGCCTAATGTCCCATTAAACCATCTCCAATGATTCTCCAAAAATTCTAAAAGTTCCACAAAACCATCTCCAGTAGCAGTTCCAAACTGCCTAAAAGTCAAAAGTTGGTAATTTGGGTGCTAAATCTGGTATGCATGAGACCATTTACAATGAGTAGTGTCAAATTTTCAAAAAAAAAAAAAAGAGTAGTGTCAAATTTTGGGGTTAGATTTGATATTCTATCCCCTCGAAAAGGTGTTTTGCTCCATTGTCAATATACCAAAATGTAGAATTTTAATATTTTTTTTTTGTCTCAATTAAGTTTAGTGTAGATTCTATTATTTTGCTAGCACAGGGCCCTGCCCGTTGGCGGGAAAGTATGACTCCTTTGGCTAGAAGAATTTGATGTTTAAATAGAGGTACTAAACCTAGAGGTTTTAGTGTGATCACTAATAAGTAGTTCATTTTTATCTATATATTGTAAAGGCTTGAGTGAAAAGTTGCCAATGAATAATTTAGAGAAATAAGATCATACAATTAAATACAAAACAACGTAGTAAAAAATAGAATACATGTTTCTAATATATACAATTATATTCATTATCTAATTCAACTACATCTTTATAAATAAAGTCTTATCTATATAAAAAGTTGGTAAACAACAAAGTTTCTTTTCCAGAGATCTCATAAAAAAATGTTTTTCCGTTGATGAAGTTTAAAGCATTTATACCCATTATCTTCAGTTACTATCGAAATTATTTTGCATTACTAACAAATCATCGTCTTTCATTAAATTTTTTAGTTATATGCAATTTTTGTTTTTTGAAGAACAATATTCTCACACAACACTTAACCAACACATTGCATTGAAATCGCACAGGGCAAGTGACAGTACATTTCTCAATTGAATAATAGTCGAAAGGCTTTCTCTGTATATAATGACAACAAAGTCAAACTATATAGTACCAACACACGATTTGTAATCTATTAAAAGAAGATGTGTAATAAAGACTAGAGGAGAGAGAAATGAGAGAGCTGCTTGAGAGAGAAAGAGGGTTTCCTCCGAGAGGGGGTGGTGAGAGTTGTGGCGATGGTTCTTTTTTTTCCCAGGTCTACTTCGGCCACTCGGGATTCTAAGGAGACCGGACCTCAAGGGAGTCTCAAAGTCGGACGTTTTCTCGCATCTCTAGAGCATGCGTCAGAAGCTATTCAGTAGTGCTCGAATCTTTTGCTAACAAGACCCATCTGCGTCTGTTGGTTTCCAACCCAGATGGCCACCGTCGTTACATTCTCTTCGAACCTGGCCACACCATTTCTGAAGGAAGTCATCAGAGTCAAAGAAATCGGATTCAAAAAATACAGAAGATGGAACGTTCTCGCTAGGTTCCGAAAGGAAGATATCGGCAGGTGTTTTGCTGCTCCAGGTGGTCTAAGTTGGATCATGGCCTTCGGTGCCCCCCCCCCCCCCCCCCCCCCGCATCTCAAATCAAAGGCTATCAGTGGGGAGTTCGTTGACTTTGAGAATGGGGACTGGTCTGATCCCTTTATCCGCATCAAAGTTCGGTTGAATCCGGATGTCACTAAGGAAATACCTCTTCTATTCGGCTCTACATTATTCATGGGAAAAATTGTGAGTCCGCCGGTGGCTGATCTGAGAAGAGACCGTCTTATCGATAGGAAGATGAAGCAGCTGAATAGTTCAAAACCTGAGAAAGTTTGTGATTCGTGCGCCGTCATGCGTGCCAGAGTCTTTCCCGAGAAGTAGCGTGGTAATTTTACCGGTTCAGGGAAGTCGAGCAATCATAGTTCCCTCGACGTGCATGGCATTGTTAACCGTGGGCCGACGACCTGTATGCCTAAGAGGATTCCAACCAAAAAGGCCCGGGTCCGCAAATTTGGGCCTTGCCCGAGGCCCACTACCCCTAACCAGTGTCGATTCGGCCCTTCCCCTGATCTATGCCTCAACACTGCCTATGACAATCCGTCCCCCTGCCCTTCTCAACCTTCCACTACCTGGAATCCCAACCAAACTTCTAATACCCTTGGAGATTTCCATCTCCCGTCCCCTCCTCCTCTGCCTAAACCCTCCCTTGTCCTCAATCAGCCTAGAAATTTCCATAGCGCCTCATCCTTGATTCGGCCCTGGAATTTTTTTCTCTTCCATACCTCCGCCTGCGATTTCTTTCCCAAACTACCCACACCCTTCCTTGCCTAAAATCTTTATCCATAGTCATTTGATCAATCGCGACCTACCTTTTCTTCCCCTCTCTGTTTCCACTATCGATACTGTCATCTCCGCTCCTCCAATCCCTACTCCCCTTTCCCCTTTTAGATGTCCCTTGGAGGATTCAATCCTCGGTGACTATCCCATTGGCTACAACGCTTTACCCCTCTCCCCCGGCCTTTGACATGTTGGAAGATCCCGTCGACCACTGCTTGACAATTGTCCCTTACAACCCGGTTTTGGCAGAGTCTATTGAAGATTGGAAAGCTCGGAGTGACCAAATGGAGATCATCAATAGAAGCATTGAAGTTTGTAGGATCCTGGGACTTCAAGTGGATGATTCTGGTCCTTTGGCTGAAGAGAAAATTGCAGGTCTCGCTGAGGAAGTTTGCAGTAGTCGAAGACGCAAGCATAGATCAAAATTGGTGATGGAAAAACACAGCCTGGGAATTAGCGATTGCAACTCCCATGCCCCGAGAAGGTGGCAAAGAACTGGTCAGTCTTCCGAGAATGTTTACTCTTGCCCCAGCCAGGAAAGAGGCCCCGTTGGGTCTGGAAATGGTGCCAATGGGTATATTGCATCATGATTCACTCTATGATAGCATGGAACGTGCGGGGGCTGGGTAAACCTCTTAAAAGAGATAAGGTAAAAAGGATCATCCGTAGATGGAAGCCTACAATCGTGGGGCTAACAGAGACTAAGTGGAAAACCTGTGATCAGGGACGCATCTTTTCTATTAGTGGCAATAAAGCAGTATATTGGGTTGCCAAGAATTCAATAGGGGCTAGTGTGGGAATCACCATTTATTGATATACCAAAGCTTATGAGTCATTATCAGTATGGGAAGGCAAGTTCTCCCTTGCTGTCAGGCTAAGGGTAATTGACGGTGTAAATATTGTATCAATTCTGGTTGTCTATGGACCACAGGAGGAGAGGAAGTTGGAGTTTCTCCAAGAACTGGAATTTGTTTGCCAAAACTATCAGGTTGCACTATGTATTATCGGGGACTTTAACCTCGTTAGATCTTCAGACGACTTTGTTGGATATCCCTGAAGCATTGAGTTAATTGAAGAATTCAAAAACTTCATCGACAATTTTAATCTTATGGATCTTCCTCTCCATGGGTTGAGGTTTACGTGGAGCAAGGGAGGATAAGAAAACTCTCTAACTTGCATCGACAGGGCACTTGTAAATCCAAAATTCGAAGAAGACTTCTCCCCGGATGTACTCTGCGCTCTGGAAAGGGTGGAATCGTATCACAATCCCATTATGTTGCAATGGGGGAGAAGAGAAGACTTCCAACATTCGTGGAGGTTCGAGAACATGTGGCTTGTTGAGGAGACTTTCCTTCACAGTTTGGTGGGTCGGTGGAGTATCCCTGTTGGTGGGACCAGTCATCTGGTAAGGTTTGGGCAGAAGCAGAGGCAGACTAAATTCATGATCAAACAATGGAATAAAGAATACTTTGGTAGAGTGGACAAGAGGATTGCAAAATTGTTGGCAAGAATCAGAGTTATTGATGCGATGGAAGAAGGTGGGCAAATCAACGAATATGTGGCAACTGAGAGAGCCCTTTTGAAATGCGACATTGAAAATGTTATGTGAGGAAATTTCGTGGCGGCAGAAGTCCAGGGAGCTGTGGCTTAGGGTGTGAGATAAAAATTCAGGGTTCTTCCATAGAGTGGCCAACCACAATCGGAGGAGAAACATAATAAGGCATTTGAAAATCGATGGCTGCTTGACAGATGATGTTAATGCAATCAAAGCTGCATTGAGAGGCTTTTTTCCGTTCAAGTTTATAGAAGGTGAAGGAATCAAACCCTTCCCTAAGGAGTATTGACCCTTTTCTTTCAAAGATGATGAAAATGAAGTGCTTGTGAAGCTATTTTCCAAAGCTGAGATTTGGGAAGTCTGTCGGAACTGTAACGACGATAAATCTCCTGGTCTAGACGGGTTTACTCTCGAGTTCTTCAAGAAAGGGTGGAATGTCATTAAGGCTGATTTGCTAAAGGCGTTGGATGACTTTTATATCACAGAGACACTTTCTCAAGCAATTGCACATTCTTTCATTTGCTTGATTCCCAAGAAGTAAGTTGTCGAAGATATGTCTGACTTCAGACCGATAAGTTTGTTGGGTAGTTTGAATAAGATAATTTCTAAGCTTAACTTTAATCGCCTCCAGCCTTTTATGACTAGAATCATTTCTAGAAATCAGTTTGGAGGGAAAAACGGTCGAGTGATCCACGAAGCCAGCCTTATAGCAAACGAGATTATTGATAGTCGGAGGAGAAGTGGGAAGGCGGGATTGGTCATAAAACTTGATATCAAAAAGGATTTCGATAATACTAGTTGGAGTTGTATTCTTGAGGTGCTTCGGAGTATGAATCTACATCAGAGAGTCCAAAAATGGACAAAGAGTATCATTTCATCATCAAAAATTTCAATTCTATTCAACGGAGAAGCTGAGGGTTTCTTTGGAATGAGCAGAGGTATCAAGCAGGGTGATCCCCTTTCTTCCTTCCTTTTCAATTTGGGTATGGACTTTTTCTCTTTCATTCTGGATGAAATCAATCGAAGTGGAGAAGTAATGCATCTTCTGTACGCTGATGATGCTATCATCTTTTGTGAGGTCAATGAGACAGAAGTTTTGAACATCATGGTTGCAATTATTTGTTTCCAGAGCATCACCGACCTCAAAGTCAATCTGAACAAGACCAGAATCTTTCCCGTTGGAGAAGTGTAGAACATTTCCAGGTTTGTTGAGATCTTAGGTTGCGAGTGGGATTTCTTACCCACGATCTATCTTGGGCTGCCCTTGGGAGTAGGGGTGGGCATCCGGTTTGGTAAACCCGAACCGAACCGGACCAAACCAAAACCAAAATAATGTTCTTCGGTTCGGAATAGAAATTTGTCTAATTTGGAAACCAGGGTTCTTTCGACCGAACCGAGATTTCGAATGTCGAGCCAAAAAACGAAATATGTTGCCTAAGCCCAAATATTAAAACCCATTCTCCAAGCCCACATATTACAACCCATTCCGTAGCCCAACTATCCAAACCTTACATAGACTCACACCCCCAAAGCCCAATCCTTTCCCACTCACATCCCACCCAATTTTGCTAAGTGCTAAACCTAGATCCAATTTCATCAATCACCCTACTCCTTGTACTTCACCGGCGGCAGCTTCCAGCCTTCCATCAATCTAATAAGCTCTCCCACAAGATCTATAAACCCACCAGCCGCCGCACCATCTGCGAAATTCTCCTCGTCGCCGCCGCCTTCGCTTCCTTGGCCCTTTCCTTTGTTCATTGTCGCCCATCGGAGCTGGTTTCTTCTCTTCTTGAATCGACAATAGAGACAAATCAATGCTACTTAAAGTCGAAGGAAAAAAAAAAACAAACCAAAAAATGTAATGCATGTTTGGATCTGAACTGAACCCATACTAACCTCCCTCCTTCTAAGTGAACCCGACTGCTGCCATCCCTCCAATCTGCCACCTTACTATGCTCTGCTCCTATCTGGCCAATTAACTCTGCAATGACAGCAGGTCAGCAGCCATCCGTGCAATCATCATCGCTTTTTCCCTTCGCTTTCTAAGGCGCAGCTTCAGCCTCAAGCCCCTCTTGTACCTGCTGCAACCATCGCCCATGCTGAGACTAAAGGGAAATCTCATCGGTCCTCCACAGCTGGCGCCGTCGACCCAAACGAGAAGACAGATTTGAGGGAGATGGAGTGGTAATTAGTGAGGAGAAATGGGAGAGCTTGTTCGCTAGGTAGAGAGAGAGAGAGAGAGAGAGAGAGAGAGAGAGAGAGTGATGTGTGAAGAGAAATAGGGAAAAAAGGTAAAGAAGTAGAGGATGATGTTTTACTGGAGTAAAGGGACGGCAAAGCATATCAAAAGGGGAAATGAGTGTGAATGCTCTAGAATTTCGAGGTTTGTAGAAAAACCGATCCGAACCAAAATATAACTTGGTTCGGCCAAACCGAATCGAATTATATTTCGGTTCGAATTTGGTTTGGGGTATGGGCCATTTCGGGGACCTAGGATGCTACATTTCGGTTCGGTCGAAATTGAACCGATGTCCACCCCTACTTGGGAGCTCACCCGACTGCACCATCTGTTTGGAACCATGTGATTATAATAACGCGATCAAGATTAGATGGTTGGGAAGGCTCACATCTCTCTATCGGGGGAAGAGTGGTTCTGATTAACGCTGTCCTTGCAAGCCAAAGCAGCTATGTGAGTTCTCTGTTTCTTGCTCCGAAGGGTGTCATCAATTCCGTGGAAAAGATACAAAGAGACTTTCTTTGGTCCGAGAATTCCGAAAAGGAAAAGTTCCACTTGGTATCGTGAGAGATGTGCAAGAATGCCAATCTTCGTGGTGGATTGTGGCTATGGGATTTACAACTTCACAATCAAGCACACCTACTGAAATGGCAGTGGCGGTTTGCAACTGAGAGACAAAGGTCGTGGAGGGAACTTATAGCTCTTAAGTTCCCAAATCAAAACTTAGAGTGGTGTGATGGGGAGATTGGAGAAAGAATGGGGTGTAGCCCATGGATGCAACTCATCAAGCTGAAAAATACGTTCTGGAATTCGACACAAGTTGAGCATGGAAATTGCTTGTGGACTTCCTTCTGGCATAATATCTGGATTAAAGGTAAGCATTTGGCAGATCAATTCCCGAGAGTGGTGGCTGGTGCTGAATCCCCGAGCGCCCGAGTGGCGGATTATCTCCAAAATGATGGTGAGGCGTTATATATGGTGGGAAATTCCCTTAAAGTTTCTTCTTCGGGGTAGGGCTGAAAGAGAGCATGTGAGTTTGTTTTCTGTGTTACACAACCTCCCTTTGTCTAGTTTGTTTGCAAGTCCTCACAGGCTGATCTGGCACTCGGCTCCCACGAAATGGTTTCACTGTGCACTCTGCATTTGATGAACTTGCAGCAGACTTTCCCTCCAAATTCGTGTGGCAGCACTTGATACTTAGCAAGATCTCCGTATTTCTATGGATGGTTTTCCATAAGAAGATCCTTACTTTGGATAATCTAAAGAAGAGAGGAGTCCACTTGCCGAACAGGTGCTCTCTTTGCAAGATGGAAGAAGAAAGCGTTAACCACTTTTCGTGAGCTGCAGGTTTGCAATGGAGACTTGGTCTATAATGAGAGCTTTCATTAGAATCGAAGACAACATCTGTAGGGCCACTGATATCTCAGACATGATTAAAATGTGAAAATACCAAAATCCGGCGGACCCTGCACAATGGTCCTCAAGGGTGTTTCTTCATGCCTTCTGCTGGAACCTGTGGTTGGAAAGAAATGCGAGAGTTTTCAATGATCTTGGTGCTTCCCCTCACCTGGTTGTTTACAAAATTGGTTGTGTAATTTCCCAATGGATATGGGCTGCAAAGAAAGTCAATAGGGAAGTTGCTAGAAATTGGTTAAGGTTATGAAATCCAGGTTATTTCCTAGTTGGCTTGACATCTCAAGTTGATCTGTGGACCGGGGCAGCTGATACATAGGAGGAAACAAGAACTTCTTTAGTGAAACCAATTACTTGGGAAGCCTATAATGACCTGTGTCTTCGTTTCAACAGTGACGGCAGAATCAACTCTCTGTTGCTTGTGTGTGTGTACCTATCTTCCCCGTGTCTCCCCTTGTCCTATGTTAGCTTGCCTAACTAGTTTCCTCTTTTGTGCGTTTGAGGCACCTTTTGTGCTGGGTGCTTCTTTTCTTATGTTTGTTTGGGGTTTGCTCTTTGTGGCGCCTCCGTGGAGGCTGTTTGCTCGGGTTTTATTCCCCTGTATTTCCTTCTTTAATTAATAATATTATATCACCCTTATAAAAAAATGTGTAATGCAATTTAATTTAGTACTGGCATCACATACAGTTTTGTTAATGAAACTCATATTTATCTATTATTGGAACTTTTCATTGTTGCTATTTTTGAAGTAAATATACACTGTAACAATCAATAGCAAATATATAATTTAGATATTATCACATGTACTCATAAATTTTACATAATAAGGAAAAAATATAAAGTGCAGGATCTAAAAGCTAGTTTGTTTGTCTACTAAAGCCTTTAGATATTATCACATGTACTCATATATAATTTAGATATTATCACATGTACTCATAAATTAGGAAGAATGACACAAATATTGTGTTTTTTTTAAATTTACCACCAATATAGCGGATTAAAAAGTATTGACAAGTATATTGTGTTTTGGAGAAAAAGTTAGGCGAGACCACCTGAGACTGAGGTGTCACCACCTGAGACTCAGGTGAATAGGTGGAAAGAAAGTCCCAGGTGTTGGCACCTGAGACTGAGGTGGTACAGCCTGAGACTGAGGTGGCACCACCTAAGACCGAGGTGGCACCGCGAAGAACAATCCTAATTCTAACCCTAAACCCTAAACCAGCGAATTTCGTATCAGTTATTCACATCACAAATGGCTAATAGGTAAGAGACATATTTATTTTTTTAATTATATTATTCAAATGCTATTATGATTGTGTTTAGTTTAATTAGTGAGTTTTTCTGTAGTGATTTTAGAAGATTTGAACTAGTCGTTCGGTGGAAATCGGAGAAAGTAGAGGATAATTTGGGCGTCAAATTCGTTGGTGGTGGTAGTTTTCAGTTGACGGCTTTTCAAATGTAATAGTTGTGGTTTGAAGTAGTTGTTGTTTTTCAAATAGCTGTTATGGTTTAAGAAGGTTGTTGTTTTTCAAATGTAGTAGTTGTTGTTCTTGGCCAAATTATAAAATGTCCGAGTTGTTGTTTGTTATTTGTTGTTCCGAATAGTTATCGCTAATAACATCATACATGAATGTAAAAATAGTTCAAGGAATAGTCCACAAACATAAATAGTCCACATAATAGTCCACATAACACATAAATAGTCCACATACATATCCCAAATAATAATAACATAACAAAAATACAAAAAAAAAAACTCTAACGACGACCACCACGATGACCACCATGCTGATCCGTGTCGAGGATGATCAGCCCCAGCATGATGATGGTAGGCCTACACGGATCAGGGTGCCAGTGAGGTGTGGTAAAGACGGCCATCTAGTGGATCAGCATGGTGGTCGTGGTGGTGGTGATCGTTAGAGTTTTTGTTTTGTATTTTTGTTATGTTATTATTATTTGGGATATGTATGTGGACTATTTATGTGTTATGTGGACTATTATGTGGACTATTTATGTTTGTGGACTATTCCTTGAACTATTTTTACATTCATGTATGATGTTATTAGCGATAACTATTCGGAACAACAAATAAAAAACAACAACTCGGACATTTTATAATTTGGCCAAGAACAACAACTACTACATTTGAAAAACAACAACCTTCTTAAACCATAACAACTATTTGAAAAACAACAACTACTTCAAACCACAACTATTACATGTGAAAAACCGTCAACTGAAAACTACCACCACCAACGAATTTGACGCCCAAATTATCCTCTACTTTCTCCGATTTCCACCGAACGACTAGTTCAAATCTTCTAAAATCACTACAGAAAAACTCACTAATTAAACTAAACACAATCATAATAGCATTTGAATAATATAATTAAAAAAATAAATATGTCTCTTACCTATTAGCCATTTGTGGTGCGAATAACTGATACGAAATTCGCTGGTTTAGGGTTCAGGGTTTACGGTTTCAGGGTTAGAATTAGGATTGTTCTTCGCGGTGCCACCTCAGTCTTAGATGGTACCACCTCAGTCTCAGGCGGTACCACCTCAGTCTCAGGTGCCAACACCTGTGACTTTCTTCCCACCTATTCACCTGAGTCTCAGGTGGTGACACCTCAGTCTCAGGTGGTCTCGCCTAACTTTTTCTCCAAAACACAATATACTTGTCAATACTTTTTAATCCGCCAAATTGATGGTAAATTTTTAAAAAAACACAATATTTGTATTATTCTCCCCATAAATCCACCATTAATATATTGTACACTTTTGTGTACTTGGATTCAAATTTCCGGCTATGTCCTTCATTTGCGGTGAGGGTAACTAAGTAATTGTCCCAGTTCTTTTCGCGGCCGGACACCCTTACGGAAGAGCTTACGTGGATCTCCCGCTTCCATTTATTCCCATTTTCAATCCTACTCATCGCTCGCCATCCAGTTTCCTCTCTCCTTCCCGCAGCTTGGCGGAAGTCGACCTGAATAATGGTTTCGTGCGGCAAAGACGAGAGCTTTCATGTCCAGGTATTATTCTTCCAATTAATTGACCTTCTTTTTCCTCAGAATGAAAATCAAATCATCTCTTCCCTAATCGGTAATATGCTTTGGCTGTCTACGAATTCCTACGTGGATTTTGTTACGTCGGGGTTTTTCAAGTTTGGGGTGTACCCGTGTGTGCGTTTCAAAATTGTCGGGGCTTACATATCCCCATTCTCTTCACCAGGTCAGATTTTGGAGTGCAATTGGCCCGACTTTATGCGATTACGATTTTCATGGGCTGTTAACCTTTCAATTCGAGTAGGAGCCTCTTCTTTATTGACGTCGGACACCATCCATTTTGGTTCTCAATCAAGAGTTGAAGTCCCTCTTCCAGCCATCTAATTTATTCCCGCACTGAAAGGGTAGAGCCATCATCGCTTATTGTCGAGTTCTTAGATGTGATATGTGTTAGTGTTGTGGTATATGATTCACGATTGAACCTCTTCCAACAACTCGAGTTATTGGGATCAACTGGTTCTTCACATGGTATCCAATCTGTATATTGTGTTGCAAAGTCCACTTTAGGTATTTACTATTTTAAACTCATTCTAAAGCCTCGGCTTCTTTGATTTCTAGAATTGCAGCTCAGAGTTGGTAGGTCTTTTAGTTTTCTTATTTGTTGTATGCTTTTCTGGTTGTAATCTTCAATTGTGCTTCCCAAATTTGCTGCTCCATTGATTGTGAGATTACATATGGGTGCTAATTTGTTTCTTACAGTATAGCCATATGGTCACCTCTATTAAAACTTATCGTATTAAAGAAAAGGCTTGCTACTTCTTCTCATTCTGCAGGTAGGTGTGAATGGGAACTCCCTACCCAGTTGTTGATTTAGCTCTTAGTCGGGAACTGCACTCTCTGGCCTCATCTTCAAGACCCTCAGCCTTTCAGTGATCTCCTTGGCTGCCAATTCCATTGTTTTTGCTGTGGAGTCCAGACGACTACATTGTGTCTATTTTTGCCTCTCACTGTAAAGCTCCTCTCCCTCTCCTTGGTGAAACGAATATCAGAGTGGTTACAGGTACCTTTGCGTCTACTGTAATTGGTTTTTGCTCATTGTAGCTACTTTGATTGTCACATTACACTATCTGATCTACCGAAATATAACCCAACCCTCCTTATGACAAAGGGGTGCAATTATTTTCCATTGGCAATATAGGGTTTGGATTAGGATCTAAGTGTAAATCCTCTCTAATTTTGTGTTTACTTCTCTTATTCTCTTACCGTCATCTTTATTTATTCACAATTCTCAATTTCTGTTGTCAGTTCCAGTTCGAAATTGCTACAGAATTTGCCTGCTCAGGTGTTCAGATTACACTTCGTTTGACAACTCCATAGCTGTTGGGTATACTTTTTAGGTTCAGATCGATTTTCCCTTGGCTGCAGCTTGCGATGACAATGATTGGTCTACATGCATTTGTGATGGTTGATACACATTTATCAAGTTTTTAATGGCTAAGTTATCCTTTTGCTGCTCTATTGGCCTTTGGATTGGTGTTTTGTTATATGTCAAACTTGGTTGTATTATCTCATCACAATTTAAACAATTAACATGATCGAGTATCAAACTAAGCTACCAAGGCACTGGTTTCTGCTTCCAGTTTTGATTGGCTCTCTGTGAGATTCCTTTCACTTTTCAATTTGTCATGAGTAACTAAGAGTTCTTAGAGCTAATGATTTAGCAGTCTGTGATGCATCCCTATAATCACATGCTTTTGGGATGAATGATGGTTGTATTATTCTGCCATTATGAGCATATATCATCAATATTCTAGGATTTGGTTCTTTGCTTTATAATCTATATCATGTTTGTCTGAGTGTGTTAGATAGAATTGTGTTGGTATTTTATGTCGAATAGGGAAACAGTTGTTTCAAAACTACAACAATTGGTTTTTTGCTCACTTATGCTCATGCCAAAGAGAATTACTGAAACAGAATTTAACAGGTTGTGTATGGCATTGGGGGTTGGGGTTTAAGATAAGATAACGGTGTAGTTCTTTGACTATAGCAGATTTGCAGTTGTGTATAATGCAATTTTGCTCCCATGTTTCAACTATTAAGATTAACCTCCCACCCATTTTAAGCTATGGTGGTTGAGATTGATATTGTTAGTTCATGTTCTGCATCCCAGAGTACTTTTGGATTGACAGAATACTATGTCATTTTACCATTAACGTTGCATGTTGAACTTTGAAAGTGCATCCCAGAATACCGTGGGGTTTAGAGAATACTATTATTATGTCATTTTACCATTAATATTGCATGTTGAACTTTGAAAGTGTAATTACTAATTTGCCTTAATAGATGCGATCGGCCAGATTGTGACTTCTATATATTAATGTATACTACTATCATTTTTTATTTATTTAAGCATTGCTAACTCAATCATGTTTAATTGCAACTACAAATATGAACTTATCATATAAGTGCATCTATTTTTAATACGAAAGTTATTATTAGAAAATTATATTTTGGTACCTAATTTTTTTCATTGTGAAATTTTAGTACCTAAACTTTTCAAAATTTACAAAATGGTTCAAGGCTTGGGTGTGATTTGAATTCTTGGATCAATTCACGAATCAATTTTATCCAATCCATAAATCTACCAATTCATTGGATCCAATCTATTTGATACATAGATTAACTAATCCATGAATCTAAGCCATTTACATGGTTTATGCAAACCCCAATCAAAGTGTGATTTGTTTTTTTATAGAAATGATAGAAGGCTAGGTGCCAATTAGGCTTCTTAGGTGGTTACTACCGTATTCGGCCAATGGGCCGGCCTTAAAGCTAGTTAGAAGAGCTACCGTTCCGATGGTATAAACCAGTAAACCACAAGGTCGACATTAACGGGATCAACAACTACTTGGGGGAAGCTCTTTTGTTTGTCCTCCTACTCGGTCCACGTGGCATTCACCATCTTCGCCATGAAACCATACCGATCCGCCGCTTCATCAATCTGCCAGCAGCAATAAGAAGAACCACAAAAATGACTCGAGCAATATCGTTGATCGATCAACAATAAGAAAATCAGAACCAAACTCGTCGTCATACCATTTTCTGAGTCGGCCGGCCGACGCCATGGCCGGACTTCCTGTCGATCCGGCCGATGATGGGGTTTGTTTGTGGACTGTTCTCCAAGCTGGTGCACAGAACATACTGCAACGTCTGCCCAAAAGGAAGAGTACGTACCAGAAACCGTTGATCAAACTCAAAACTTAGGTCGAGAATAAAAGGATTCTCTCTTGTATGAGGGAGATCATCAACTCACCGCCAACAGCTTGAGAGAGTGCAATGGAACGACCCGATCATCGTGATCGGCCGTCAGCAACATGGTCGCAGGGTACTGACCATCGGGGCATGCTTCCCATGGTCTCCTCACATTGTGGAGTGGAGAATACCTGCAAAAAATTTACAAGAGAAACACAGCCATGGAAGTTGAATGTAAGTCTCCAAGCACAAAATATCATTTTGTTAGTGAGTTTGGTTTAGTGTTGTTAATGAACCAAGTCGATCCTGAAGGATTCAGCCTTCGATTCGAGAAAATTTGGTTCGACACTCGACTCATCTTTAGCTTAGTCGGCTAGAGAACAAGTTCACGAGCTGAGCTCGAGCCATGACATGTGCAGCTCGATAGACTCGCATAAAATTTCGAGAGCCTTTTGCGTTTTGCTCTTATGAGATGAGTTCAAGGTTGAGACATTTTATCAGGTGAACTCGATTTTTTGCTTGTAAACTTTATTTGGCGAGCCAATTCAAAACGAGCTCGAGCTTCTATTTTGACAAACGAGCCGAAATCGAGCTTGCCTACTGAAACTCGTATCGAACACTAGTCGAACTTGATCTTGAAATTATTTTAACGAGTCTGAATCCAAACCATAACAAAGTTCTGACTCAATTTGGATATCATTAACAACCCTAGTTTGAATAGAATCATATCAGACATAATAAAGAAAAACAAAAATTGAGTATTCCATCTTACTTGATCAGCCAATGGAACTCTTCTTCCTTGTCTGAACAGCCAAAGTCAGTAGTCCAAGCATGACCTGTGAAGAAAAAGAAAAAAAAATTTGTTTCAGCCACATAAATGAAGATATATAGTGGTTGTGCTGACTCTGATCTTTTATCACAAAAAAAAAAAAAAAAAATCTTACCTATCGTGAACCTGTGGAACCGCAGCATGTCCATGACACCAACATGCGCCAGAGAGCAGCCGAACAAATCCGGCCTCTGATTTATGCAGGCTCCGACGAGGAGGCCGCCGTTGCTGCCGCCTTCAATGCAGAGCTTCCCCGGCTGGGTATATCCGTGTGACACGAGGTACTCACCGGCAGAGATGAAATCATCAAAGACGTTCTGCTTCTTGGCCAGCGACCCTGCCTTGTGCCACTCCTCGCCGTACTCTCCGCCGCCGCGGATGTTGGCGATGCAGAACACGGCGCCTAAATGCTTGGCCAAAGCTATCCGGCTCACGCTGAAAGCCGGCGTGATGCTGACGGTGAACCCGCCGTAGCCGTACAGCAAGCACGGGTTCGACCCGTCCAGTTTGATGCCCTTCTTCGACCCGATGAAGATTGGGAACTTGGTGCCGTCCTTGCTTGCAACGAAAACCTGATCAAAGCAAAACAATGAGGTTGAAACATATATTTTTTTTTTTTGCATTTATTCGTAATTCTTATTCATTTGATAATTATTCACGTAAATTATTCACATAAATGGAATCACAAACTGATTCTCTTTTTTCAATTTTTCGTAAAAGTGAGTTTGATTGATTATAATCTATACAATGACAACCATATTGAAATATTTCAAGATTTAAAAATTGTTTTTACTACAACTATGTATAAATAACAATATATGTAAATAAATACTATACTTGCGTGAATAATCATTACTGTTTGCGTGAATAATTACTACAATTACCTGAATCAACACCAATATGATTTGAATAAGCCCAAATTTACGCGAATAAACAAAAAAAATGTTTGAATTAGGCGTTGTAGTATTTAGGTGTCGCCAAACGAAGAAAAATACTCACTTGCTTCACTTGGAACTCTGAGCGATCGAATCCAGCGACGTGGATCTCCCGAAACACCTTCATTTCCAGAACCCCCGAACCCAAATCACACTGGTAGATGATCCCAGGGGAAAGAAAGCTCGTGAATCCTATAAACGCCACACTGTCCTGTCTCCTTGCAGAAACCCGAGTCACCGTACCAATATCAACAGGCATCTGATGCAGAAACTCCCCTGTCTTAAGGTCCCTGACCTGCAACACACTCTTGACGTCACTCAGGTAACTCAGTACCAATTTCTCGCCATCAACGGCACGTGCTATCTCCAACACGTCCTTGTCGGACTCCGGGACGACATCTGCCCATGAACTCGGGTCGGTCAAGTCGACCCGGACCAGCTTGTAACGAGGAGCGTCCTTGTTCGTCAGGAAAGTGAACGATGTCCCGTCGTTTGCTACGGCTGCGTACTTCGCATCGAAGTCGTCGACGAGCTTGATGAAAGGGAGGAGGTCCGTACTGTTGTTTGATTCCTTGAAACCGTGTAGTTCACCACCAGCTGGGAGTGCAGAGATATCACAGTAGTACACTTTGTTGACCGGATCGCAACCTTCGTGGGTGTAGAGGAGAAGATGCTGCATGCAGAGTATCACACCAATCGTAACTAGAATGAATTCACAACTCAGATCTAATTCGAACTCAAAACAAGTTTAAGAGCGTTCAGCAGGACAATCTACGTACCTTTCCATCGTCTGCGACCGTTGCGTCGAATCGGTGCTTAGGGTTTTCTTGATCCCTCCAGCACAGAATATCCTCTGCTTGATCCGTTCCCAAGAAATGGTAATACGATTCTTGATACAGGTTGATGTTGGTCTCTGTTCCAGCATCTAGCTTCTCTCCATCTCTGCACAACAACAAATTGCTCACAATATAAGTGCCTTAATCCTACTATGATCAGTGACAACTTCCTTTCATTTTAATCATTTTCCGCTTCAGCATAGAGGTGACAAATGCATTGGATTCATGGATTGGTGGATTCATTGATCAAATGGATTTGTGTATTCATGGATTGGATCAAGTGGATTTGTGGATTATCCATGAATCTAAACGACATCCTCAACCTTGGACCAATATGTAAAATGTGAAAAGTTTAGATACTAAATGTTATAATAAACAATTGTAGGCAACAAAATGTACTTTTCCAATAAAATTTTCGCATTAAAATTATAATTTAGGTACCAAAATGTAAAAAAAATAAAAATTATAGGTACTAAACCATAATTTGTCAACGATTCATGAATCCACCAATCTAATTAGAATTAGATCAAATTGATTGAATTAGTTGGATATTTTTAATAAATTAGTGGATTAGATTAAAAATTGACACCTCTACTTCCTCACATTAAACAAAGGTGAGGGTCAGAATGTTACTTGGGAGCAGGGTAACGGCTGTAGAAGAACCCTCTGCTGTCGTGTGTCCAACTGATGCCTGTAAACTTTGCCTGAGGAACACAAGAAAGAAAGCTCAGAACTCGCAGAGCAAAATTGAGAACAGACGACAGCAAGATAGGTAGGCATACAGACAATGAATAATAAACCGCGCGTTTAATCTCTCACGTGCGTACCCATGAAATCGTGTCTTCCTCAACTGTCTTGTCCTCAACTCGCATGACCTTGATGGTTATCCAATCGCTCCCACTCGAGCTAAGCCCGTAAGCCAGGTACTTCCCATCCTCGCTCACTGAAAACGGGCCAAGCGATACTGTGCCGTCGTCGCTCAGCGCATTCGGATCAAGCAACACCTCTGCCTCTCCTTGTAAACCGTCCTGTTATAAAAAAACAAACATTCCAAAACAAACTTAATTAGCTTATCTATTGGGTTAATAATTAGTTATTCTTGAAAATGTTAAACTCTTTACTTCGTTATTTATGGACTCGCTAGGAGATTAGTGCGATTTTATCATATTGGATGTTATTTATTGTATATTTGACCTCACAATCCATGTCAAAATAGAATATAAATCCTTATTTAATTCACCATGAACCATTTAAATGAGTTATTTATAAATGCTGACATTTGGAGGGAAAAAACAAACAAACAAAACATAACATAACATATGGAAAATAAGGCCAAAGAAATGGGAAAATTCTTAGCTCCAACCTTGGTTGGACGCAGAAGTTCCAACCATCCAAGGTGTTAGTTTGTTATTGGTGAATTCACCTTCTTTTTTCTTAATATTTAATTATGCTAAGTAAATCAAAAATTAAAATATTTAAAAAATGATGAAATCACCAATAGAAACCTGACACGTGGCTGGTTGGAGCTTCTGCGTCCAACCAAGGTTGGAGCTAAGAATTTTCCAAATGGACATTTCCAAATACAAACCCTCATTTCTTTGCCAGCAAAATGTCACACACATAATAGTCACGATCTCTTGTCCAAGTCAAACATAAAAAAATTTACTCAATTTACAGACACCTTATGTAATATTTGTACCTACTTATATAACACATTCAAACTGGTTATATAGGTTTCTATATAATGCTAACCTGAACATAGAGGACGCTCTGGGGCTGAAGGCCGGTGTTGTGGAAATAGAAGTACTTGTCCCCACGCCTCGACGGCACATCGTAGCGCGGGTGGTCGAACAGCTTCGTAATCTTCCCCTTCAACTTCTCCCTCAACTCGCACGTCTCCAGCACAGAATTCGCCAGCTCCGCCTGCTTTTCCACGAACGCCTTGGTCTCCTCCGAATCAGGATCCTCCAGCCTACCAAAACAAAACACACACAAACAACAAGTTTTTTCCTTCTGTGCCGCTTTTCCACAAACAGGGAGAATGCAACCGGGAAACAATAAAGACAGTATGATCAGAAAGCCTCCACTCATTACCATCGGTAAGGATCGGAGACCTGGACGCCGTGGTAATCATCGACGACGGACTCGTCCCTGCGCGCGGGGGGATACGGCAATACGCCTCCTCCGTGGTCGCTGCCGGCGGTGCAGTCGAGAGCGGAGAGCGAGCCCATTGGTGGCGGTGACGTGATAAGGGAAGAAGCTTAGGGAGAGGAGAAGGTGTTTGGGTTGTTGTTGGTTGGTGGGGATTGGGAAGGAGGGAGAGTTTGAATATATATAAGGAAGGAGACTTGTCTTGTTGGGGGAAGAGACGGAGACGGTAAGCGAATCGTATAGTGGAGTTCGGAGGGGAAAGGAGAATAATAAAATGGGGGGAGGGAGCAACGATGGTGCAAGGATGAGAACATTGTGTCGATTTTTTGGATACCGAATCGCGCGCCATGTGTATTGGGGTAACAGTGTCGTCATTTCTTTTTTACTTTCCTACTACTATCAAACCCACGGTCCATGCACGATAGTCGATAACCGGGCTAAAATCGAGCACTTCTACTATGCTATATAGTATTGGTATTTTAATGTACAACTTAAAGTTGTACCATAACATTAAATGTATAAATTTAGGTTGTACCATAAAACAATTTGTACCATTATGCTATGGTACAACTTTACAACTTGAAGTTGTATCATCACATAAAGATACAAGTTCAAGTTGTACCATAAAAGAATTTGTACAACAAGTATAGGTATAATCTGAAGTTGTACCATAACATAAATGTACAATTTTAAGTTGTACCATAAAAGCAAAAACCTATAGCACCAATACTATATAGCATTGTAAAATTTCTCGGCTAAAATCATGTCACTAAGGGGTCTTTAGTTATATCGACTACCAAAAGCACACTCGAGAAAAATAAATATTTTAAAAAATAATAGTTTTAATGTTGCCTCAAAAGTGAAAGTAATCTTATTTAATTCTTAATTATTGTTTTCATAGGTTTGTTATTTACAATAGCATGTAATCGATGAACTTGTATAAGGTGAAAGGATTTTTGAATAAATTATTTATGTTTAAACTTCTCTCATGATGCCATTGTTTCAATTTGTATGACTAGTTGTTGATCTTGCTGTAATTTTTATAGAATGAAGCAAATTCTCTAGATCTTTTCAAGAAGTAGTAAAAAAACAGTTGAGTGTTTAGCTGAAAAACTATCAGAATGACTTTTTAATATAAGGGGTCATGTAAAATAATTAAAAAATATTTCTAACATAAAATATGAATACAAATTCTAAAAATAAAAAAATTATTTAAAATGGGTCACTTTAAATTTATTTCTTATTAAATAATAATATTTTTCAATTTATTTTTTATGATATAAATGAAAGAAAATTATGTTTCCTAGAAAAATAAAAGTATATAGTAAAGACAATTTTGTATTTTCAAATCAGAGCTTCTGCTTTTAAGTTATGAAAACTTCAGCTTTTTAAAAAGCGAAACTTTAGAGGTGTTTGGCTTGCCTTCGCCTTTTGAAACATAAAACTTCTAAAATTCGGGCCAAACATAGTCGTACTCTTTTGGATTTTTTTTTAGTTTGAGGTAATCGTGGTTCTCCTTTATGAAATTTTGGGACTGATTGCAGGTTTGAGGAGATTCAACTCGCATTGGTTGGGTCAAATTAGGTTGGATGCCGATGGATTCGGGTTCAATTGTCTTTCTCAAACAAAAGGAAAAGGCGAAATGAAAAACACTGAAGGTAAGACTCGCTACTGACTCAAAATGTGTCAACAGCAGGTTCAACTCACTTTGACCTGGTTGAACCGAGTTTTGAGCAAATTCACACCTAACACAACTCGCCAATTACAAAAACAGATAAAACTCGATCCTACCGAAAACTTTTTAACACCGGGTTCGAGTCGCTTTGGTCGGGTCTAATTAGGTTGGATCTTCATGCATTTGGACTCAGTTGTCATTCTCAACCAAAAGGAAAAAGATAAGAAAATACAAAAGTGGATAAAACTCACTCAAGACCCTAAACTCTCAACACTGCGTTCAACTCGCTTTAACCAGGTCAACCCAGTTTTAATAAATTCACAATTTATCTAACATGTCAATTACGAAAGCGGATAAAACTCGTTCTCGATACGAAACTCATCAACAATGGGTCAGAGTTCAATCGTCATTCTCAACGAAATGAAAAATGAAAAAAAAAACATGAAAGCGTACAAAACTCGCTTTCGATCTAAAACTGGTCAACAACGTGTTCAACTCGCTTTGACCAATTTTTTAACAAATTAACACTTGGTTTTACCTGTCAACTACAAAAGCGGATAAAACTCTCTAACAATACAACACTCGTCAATACCTTAGATTCGGGTTCAATTGTCTTCCCAACCATAAGAAAAAAAAGAGAAATTCATAAATACTAAAGTCAGTTTCAAGTCGCTTTGATTGAATCGAATGGCTTTTATATATTAATTTGGGTTCAGTTGTGACGATGGTCAACAAAAAGGAAAAGTAGAAAAGAAAAAATACTAAAGAGGATGAAACTCGGTCCCGATACAAACTCGTGGTAGCGGCCTTGATATCAAGTTAGGGTACCCTTGTGTTTGGGTTCAATAGATGTAAACCTAGTGAACAATAGCTAAACACAAAGGTTATAAAATGTAGAGTGAGGTAAAAGAAGCAACTTGAAACTTCTCACTTGCACTTGGAGGAGTGTGAGAGCCACTAATGAATAGTAACTCACAACCTAGGCTTTTATATATTAAAACACTCATTAATACCTTAGATTCGGGTTCAATTGACTTCCCCACCAAAAGAAAAAAAGAGAAATTGATAAATACTAAAGTCAGTTCAAGTCGCTTTGATTGAATCGAATGGCTTTTATATAATAATTTGGGTTCAGTTGTGATGATGGTTAACAAAAAGGAAAAGGAGAAAAGAAAAAACACTAAAGATGATGAAACTCGGTCCCGATACAAAACTCGTGGTAGCGGCCTTGGGTTCAAGTTAGGATACCCTTGTGTTTGGGTTCAATAGATGTAAACCTAGTGAACAATAGCTAAACACAAAGGTTTTAAAATGGAGAGTGGGGTAAAAGAAGCAACTTGGAACTTCCCCACTTGGAGGAGTGTGAGAGCCACTAATGAATAGTAACTTACAACCTAGGCTTTCATATATTCCCAACCAAAAGAAAAAAAGAGAAATTCATAAATACTAAAGTCAGTTTCAAGTCGTTTTGATCAAATCGAATGGTTTTTATATATTAATTTGGGTTTAGTTGTGATGATGGTCAACAAAAAGGAAAAGGAGAAAAGAAAAAACACTAAAGAAGATGAAACTAGGTCCCGATACAAAACTCGTGGTAGCGGCCTTGGGTTCAAGCAAGGACACCCTTGTGTTTGGGTTCAATAGATGTAAACCTAGTGAACAATAGCTAAACACAAAGGTTATAAAATGGAGAGTGGGGTAAAAGAAGCAACTTGTAACTTCCCCGGCCACTTGCACTTGGAGGAGTGTGAGAGCCACTAATGAATAGCCACTAATTCAGTTCCCAAGAGTTTTTATTTGCCGCAAATAATGGTGGAGGGATTAGGGGGAGAGATAAGCGAAATATAATAAAAAGTGTGTTAATAATTAATTATTTTAAGAATTAATCTCGCCGGTTATTAATTAGGAAATAAATTGAATATTAATCACTAATCAGACGCAGGTGGTTGGGAAGGATTGAAGGAATCCATGATAGAGCACAACATAGCCCGCTTAATTAACACTAAACTCTATAATTTTTAGTAACTAATAATTTTACCAAATATTCTCTAATGATTGAGATGGATTGGGGGGGGGGGGGGGGGGTTATTGACATTATTATATTAATATTATCATTTAACTAGGAAAAATATTGGTAGTGATAAATCACTAAATTAGATAAAACTAGTGATTAAATATATATGATAATATTAATTTACGGTTGGCCCGGATTACGGTTTAACAAGATTAGGGCGTGACCTTGACCAATTAGTTATATTTTTAATTAATTATAATTTACAAAAAAATGTTGTATAATATTATGGATATTTAATTATAAATGATCATAAATATTGTACAAGGCTACAAGCTTATGCATAATTTATTTTAATTGTGTAGAAGACGTGAAAAATCATTGAAACCCTCACAACTTCACTAAAATATGGATACAAACATGTTGGAATCGTCCCTTTATCGATTGGACACCCGGGACAAAAAAGAATGAACAGTGTCACACATTTCATCGAGGTTTTTGGGGGCTATGGGGGTCGTAACGAGTAGTTTCTTGGGCCTACCATGCGTATTTTGACGATGCGAACGATCGTTGTTAGTGGAGACAGAGTCGATTTTGCCTCTAAGACAATGTCATAGTAGGATTGGATTGATCGAGGTTGAAGGTAGTTATTTGTAGGGCTGCAAACGAGCCGAGCTGAGCCGAGCTTTTGCCCAGCTCGGGCTCGAACTCGAGAGAGGATAACTCAGCTCGGGCTCGGCTCGAACTCGATACGAGCTATACAATTCAAGCTCAAGCTCGGCTCGAAAGGAAAATTTTGAGCTCGGGCTCAACTCGAGCTCGACTCGATTCTAGCTCGCAAATGAGCTCAACAAGCCAAAATCAGCGAGCCAAAATCCTTTGAAGCTTTTGATCAAAGCTCGGCTTGACCAAACCTGAAAGTTTCTCTAGTTTTAACAAAATATATAATCATTCACACATTTAATATCAAATTACAACCTGTTTGATTACAACCATGATTGATTACTTAATAGGGTCTTCAAAATAACATGTTACCGTCTCCTGTGAAGTTACAATCATGGAAATGACTAACAACTAGACCCAAAACATAGATACGAAGGGTTTCTTAAAGACCACCAAGAAAAACAAGATAAGCAAAAGACATCTTGAAGGCAACGACACATGTTGCAGCCTGCATGTAATTTCGTCGTGCAAATGACCACCTGAATAAAAGAAAGTAATAGAGAACATTATAATCAAAGCAAAAATAAGATAACAAACAATTACACATTAAGTGCAACAAAGTTGCAGTGAGCCTCGCCCCATACCCATTTTAGGCTTAAGCTGGAAAAAAAAAACAATTATTCAACCCACAAAAAGATAAAGGACAACTATTGTGAGAGACAGAGGAAAGACATGAATTTTTTATTACGCTGTTCTTATTACAGCCCCAAATAATTAATACTTTTCTTACTACACTACATCATAGCAAGAAGAGAGAGGTAGAAGAGAAAGCAAGGACTAAAGAATTCGACAAAGGTTAGCACAGAAAAGGAACAAGAGAGAAACTAACCAAAACACCTTCATTAAGACAAGTCAACTTCAACAACTTCCTCTTTCTTGGTCAGAGCCTACAAAGATACAAAAAAGATAAATTTATACCAAATAAACTATAAGAATAAATTGGAAATTAAAAAATATAGTAAAAAGTACCTTAACACTCTTTTTCAAACCATAATAGTTTCTTAACCAATCTTGAGAACAAAGTAGAGCTTGAACAGTTTTTTTCCCCAATGATGCACGATTTGGATCAATCACTCTTCCCCCGGCACTAAAAGCAGCTTCCGAGGCAACCGAGGTTATAGGAATTGCCAAAACACAAGACCTTATACCTCATACGTTGCTCATTCCACCACTCAATAACATTAAGGTCGCAATCATCCGGATCAATGTAAAGACCATCCTCCAAATAAATATCCAACTCAGATTTTAATGTTGTAGTAACACAATCAACATTTCGAATAAGTGAGTCAAACATTGCCCTTCCCGTTCTCTTCATCCCGGTGCCACTTGAAGTAGAAGACATAACAGAAGTAGAAGAGGAAAGTGTGCCACTTTCATCTTCAATTGAGTTCCCCATGTTCTTCTCTTTGTATTCTTCAACATACTCATGAAAGAGTTGGTAAAGCTTGTCGCGAACTAGTGCAATCTGCCCCTTTACAGCTTCAGCTCCATTGTAAATATCAGGAAAATACACTTCAAGCATCTTAAACTTGTTTCTTGGGTCCATAATAGCAGCAATTGAAATCAGCATGTTGGACTCCCCCCAATATTTCTCAAATTTGTTCAACATATCAGAAGCCATAGACTGCATACTACCATTCTCTGAAGTTATAGTCTTATCTAACGACTTCTTGATTCCCCAAAGCTCAGGAAGAAATAAATTGGAAGTTGGATACTCACTTCCAGAAATATATTGAGTGACATCATTGAATAGCTTTAGAAAGTGACACACCTCTGAAACCATATTCCACTGTCCCTCTGAAGGCAACCAAATATATGAAGAATCTCTTGTAGCAAACCGAGAAAAGGCTACTTTCATATCAAGGGCAGCAGAAATCATGTGATATGTTGAATTCCATCGAGTAGGACAGTCTAAAATAAGCTTCTTTGTAGGCAACTTCAATTGTTTAGAAATATCTCGAAACATATTGATTCGACTCTAAGATGCAGCAATGTACTTAACACTTTGTCGAACATTATCAATTATTGGACCAATCTTCTTTAGTCCACATTGCACCAAAATGTTAATTATATGAGCACAGCATCTAACATGAAACATATCACCAGCAAGAGGAATCTGAGCTTGGAAACTAAGAGTCTCTTTTAGATTTCGAACAGCCACATCGTTGTATGAAGCATTATCAACGGTGATTGTCCACACTTTTTTCTCAATATCCCAATCAGCCAAACACTTATGCAAAGAATCAGCTATAGCAACTCCACTATGAGGTGGCGGAACATCACAAAAATCAAGGATTCGCTTCTGTAGCTTGAAATCCTTATCAACAAAGTGACATGTAACAACCATATATCCCACTGTTTGAACAGATTGCCACAAATCAGTAGTCAAACTCATCCTAGTCACACCTTGAAGAAGTGTTTTTATCTTTGCTTTATGGATGTCAAAAGTTTTGAAAATATCCGTCTGAATAGTTGTTCGACTAATTTTCTGATAGTGTGGACTGATAGTTTTCAGCAACAAGTTAAACAACTCGTATTCAGCAGTGATAAAAGGCATATCATGCACTATGAAACAATGTGCCATGATCTCACGCACCTTAGATTGCTCATATTTGAAATTCTGCACGGAGGCAACACTTTCAGCTTGTATAAGAGTTGATGAGAGGCTTAACTGTTGTTGTCCTTTATCAATGAGGACAATGGGATTCTTCGGACATTGTTTCAGGTGTCTTCGTAGTGTTGATGTAACCCCTGAGGGATCTGCTTTGTATTTCCTCTTGCAATGTATGCATTGGTACTTCTTGACACCGGCTGTCTCCACATTCTTGAAGCCTTCCCAAACTGCTAAAGTTTTCTTTCTCACATTTCTTGAATATGGATTTTCTTCATCATCATTTTCTTTCTGAGCAGATGATGGATTTTGGGTTGCATTCTCGGGATTTGCAGGAGTAGAAACAGAACTGGCAATTGATGGATTCGGATTGGAAGACATTGCTTCAGACATTCTGTGACAAAATACCATACATCAGTCAATGGGAAAATTGAACCCCCTCTATTCAATTAAAGTAAATCATAATGAATCTAAGCAAAAGTATAATACAAACTCATATTCAATCATAACGAAGCTAAACTAATCCGCTTCATGCTTCTTAGTGTTACAAGATCACTATCCAGCTTTTTGATTCAGGATCCAACACAAACTCGGTCAAAATACAAACCACAACCAGTATAATAACCCATTAAGCCAAAATTTAGAGCAAGACAACATACTTGACCAACAAAAAACGTAGTCAAACTGAAATGAAGTCGGACAATTTCATATCCAACCACGAGCGTAAAGCAAAAGCATGAGAGTCGAATACATAAGGAATGAGGAAGGTAAAATGAAAGAACCACTCCAGATTCAATGAAAGTAGAGATGAAATCTTCTAGGTGAAAGGATAATCCTTATCGAGGCGAGCAAAATCTGGAAACAGAAAAAGAAGAAAGAAGGAGCGTCACGACCCAAGTACACAAAGAGATGAAACTTTGGCAGCAGAGATGTATGGGCTGCGGAGATGCATGTTTACCTTTGGCCTTCTTGTCGATGTCGAGAAGGGGAGCATAGGTGCTCTCAAGCCAGAACCGAAACCCTAGTCCAAAATCCCAATCGCTAGTGGGTGGTGTGTACGAGAGTCAAAAGTTGCTTTGTGATTTCTAGCTTTGTGAATTGTGAGAAGCCGAAAAGCTTCTTTGGGTAGTTTAATCGTTTTTTGTTTCTAGAAGAAGTCAACATAATCTCTTTTTTATTTGGTAAAGGTGATAAAATAATAAGCCTACTAATTGTTATATAATATTTTCATTGAAAAGTAAAATATTTATATGATTTAAAATTCTTTAATCACTTATCTTATTTCCAAAAGTCAAACAAAATCTCTTTCTTTTTGGTAAAGGTAATAAAATAACAAACCCTTTATGCTATTCTAATTTTTATATAATATTTTTCATTGAAAGGTGAAACATTTATGTGATATAAACAATGTATAAACGTAACCCTAACCCTAACATCAAAATGCTAACCACTTACCTAAAACAACTAAAATAATAATGTTGAAAGTCTATACGCTAACCTCAACCTTAAACAACTAAACCATACTTAGATAGTCATATTTTAAGTAATAGCAATGCTTAGAATGGATCGGGAAATCAAACATGCAAGAAATTAAAGAATACACAGATTTACGTGGTTTGTTAATAAGATTTAATAACGAGACCCCCTTAACTTCCATTCAACGATAACTAATTCAACTTCAAATCATAGCAACAGTCCATTTTAAAAAAGTCATACCAACAGTTCATTTAGAAAAGCAAAGTCAGAGCAACAACTACAATATGTGATGATGTGTGTAGTGTAACTCAAAGACAATAAATCGCCTATGTGGATATTGTATCATTAATTCATATAATTAAAGAGTAATTTGTATTTAATCAATCTATAATTTATTTATTTATATTACAAAATATATGCAACAACTATTTGGCCACCGCATACAAAATATCAAGCCACATTAAATTGAGATATATGTAGTCCAAGTGTCTAACCAACCTATGAGTTAAATGACTAGTAGTAGGCCAACATAGGAGCTCTGTACAAAGCAGCTTATCGAATTTCCTTGCGAGTCACACAGTCAAGTTGACTAGTGAACTTAAATTGACTCGTCAGCCACATTAGCAAGAGAGCTACCTTGTGTGAGCTAACACGCGAGTCACACTATCGAGTCAGCTTGCGAGCTTCAAACGAGTCAGCTCGCGAGCTTAGCTCAACGAGCATCGATCCGAGCTAGCTTGCGAGCCTGCTCGAGTTGCAGATGCCTTGGCTCGTGCTTGGCTCGTTAATAAATGAGCCGGCTCACGAGCCAGCTCATTAAGAATCGAGCCGAGTGTCGAACGAGTTTTTATCGAACTGAGCCTCGAGTTGCTCGCGAGTAGCTTGGCTCGTTTGCAGCCCTAGTTATTTGGTTGGAATAAGGGTTTAGGGTTTGGGAGGGGTAGAATGTGTAAACGCCACAGTTAGTAACATACGGTACGGGAAAGTTACGTATAAAATACATACGGGTATTTTACTTAGTCTCTAAATTAATGTTACGTTTAATAATACGTTAATAGTCATAGATATAAAATGAATTATCTTAAAAATAAATATATAAATAATAGTAAAAATTTCAATTTAATTCATTAAATACGGATATTAAACGTGTTATACGGGTTTTATACGTGTTTAGTACGGAAGCCATCAAATGAACAGAATCAAATGAAACGGCTTGACAATGATACGGATACGAAAGTTTTAAACGGATAAAATACGTACGGATACTTATACGTGTATTAAATGGAGTATTTACTACTAAACGCCTAAACGGGGAAAGATATACTTTTTTTTATTTTGGCTATCTTTCATCTTGAGTTAGATTGATTCAATTGCGATTAAACCCTCCCCTAACCGATTAAAGTCAAATCCTAATCTCGCAAATCCTAATTGGTCAAAGTCAAACCCTAGTTATATAAATAAATTATGAATAATCATAAATATTGTACAAATCAATAAATAATTATTTGAACCAATACCCACGTATGGTTTCATTAAGGAATTTGTTTTGGTTGTGATTAATATTACTAAATCTCCATTTTATGGGCTTAGTCGTGTTAATTAAAAGAATTTTTTCCTATTGTTAATTTAGGAATTGAAACTAGACGTGGATTATGGAATAGGACATGTTGATTACGGAATTATTTTTCGGATGTCTAAATGAAATTAAACTAGTCAACGAGAAAAAATGAAATCAAACTTGGGTTTGGAATTAGACGTGTTAATTAAGGGAAGACAAGTTAATTAAGGGAACTTCTTACGGTTGTTAATTAGGGATGATCCTTAATTGGGATTTTTTGCATCTCTTGTCTAATTTAATTAAAATCCATAATTATCGGTGGATGTTAATTAGTGAAATGAATATATATGTGGGCTAATTAGAGAAATTTCGGTATATAATAATTATTCAATTTAATATTTAAATACTTAATATTAAATATGAATCAAATCAATTTTCGTGAAAGAAAATGTCACCGGCGACAGGTCCGACGCCAGCGGTCGACCCCGTCCGACTCCGACGGGCGGACCGAGCATCTACGTCAGTCAGATTGCAAGCGACGGAACACCCATCTCTGTTCGTGAGGTGAGGGAGGAGAGGGGAACAACGACGCTTGCTGGCGACTCAGAGTCGTCAACGACGAGGCTGTGAGGTGAGGGAGGGGAGGGGTCTAATCAATGGCGGTGGTGGTCGAAGGTCGTCGGCTGGGCATGGAGGGGAGCAGCGACCGGTGGGATGGGATAGAGTTGGAGAGGTTGGAATAGGTTAAGATTTTGAAAAGTAAAAAGGGTAAAACAGTACATATTATTATAACTATGGGCGGCAAATAGTAATCTTACGGGCGTCAAATAGCAGTTCATAAAATTAAAGAAGCAACTTGGAACTTCCCCATTTGTACTTGGAGGAGTGTGAGAGACACTAATAAATAGTAACTCACAACCTAGGCTTTTCTATATTATTATTATAAATTAATAAGTGAATCTCAGCTCTTTCATCTTATTAAAATCCAATATCTCTAATTAATCTTATTTAATAAATGACAATGTTGTAATTACATGATCTATTTATTGATTGATTAAAACAAAAATAAAAATTGGGCCTACTCCTCCTTCTACTCATGTGCTTGCCCGGAGAGGGAGATGATTATTCGTCATCGGCGAATTTTGTTATGTTATGTGATTTTGTAATGTTTGGAAGTATGTTTTTTGATTTTGTATCAATTCGGTTTGCATCGTTTATCATTCTAGTTTGTCATTTTTATCTATTATGTTTGTAATGTCTATATATGACTAATTTGTACACATTGTAATTTGTAATGTTTGTTTGTCTAGTTTGTACACTTTATGTTGTGATTTGTGTACTTTGTATTCATTGATTTGTAATACAAGGTTACTGTTTTTGTATTGTAAGTAGTGACATATGTTTTGTAATGTTTGTCGGTCTAGTTTGTATTGTTTGTATAATTCGTATTGTTTGTAAATATGTTTGTAAGTTTTGTCACTCTAATTTGTATTGTTCGTATGTTCGTATGGTTTGTACTGTTTGTAAGTCCGGTTTGTATACTTCATAAAATTTTATAATACCCAAACTACCCCTGTCATTAATTAAAAAGTTTTTACCACTTTTTAACCGTTAGATTGGTGTGTCCAAATCTAAGGGCTGGAAGGGGCTTAGCCAACTGATGAGTTGCACTCGACAATGCAGGTCTGGCCAAGACACGGCTTCTCACAGGCAGCTTCCATCTCACAGGCAGCTTCCATGTCACTCGATGAGTTGTTGTTGCTAGTCAAATGGTGAAAATTCTGGAAAATCACAGCAAGTTAGGGCTGTGATCATTAGAGCAGGTGGCTCTTCCATAATAAGGTACTTTAGCGACGATTGGAAGCCTTTAACGGTGGTCAAAACTGTTGCTAAATAATTTAATTCATTTCTGAAATATATCTTTAACGACAGTTTGCTGGAATTTTGTGACAGTTTTCGCCGTCGTTAAAATTTGTCGACGATCAACGCGACGGTCGACCCAAACCGTCAGTAAAGAATTTAAGGACTGCGGGGTCAACGACGTTTGGTTGTCTGTCAGTAAATATTTTAGCGACGGTTTGGACCATCACTAAAAGCCTCGTATAACCGCCGCTAAAACACTTTTATGTTGTAGTGGCTTATGTTCCTTTTTCTTGGGTTTTATTCCAAAAGATTGAGATGGATGAGTGTGTTGTAGGTTGGGAATATGGTCTCGGCGTTTCGGCCAAATTGGAAACCGAACCGTATAAGCTTGTTTGGCTGAAAGTGGAAATCAGATTGCATACGATCTGGTTTGGTTTCTAGTCCTAATGGGGGACAAAAAAATCGAGCGATCCAATTCGGTTAAATTTGGCTACTAAACACAGACATGAATCGTTACCAATTAGACTAAACAAATTTGATACATTTTTTTTAAACTAAAAATATATAGAAACCTAAAATCTTAAAAATATATCTTTCCATTACGGTTAACTAGTCCACTAATTTTAACTACGATTAAAATTTGATATTATATTTCCATTATTTAATTCAATTTTAACATTTTACATCGTAAATCTTCTATCTATCTATCTACAAACTCATTTAAGGAGATTCTGTAACACCTTAGGCAAATCCCACATCGACAAAGCACGGGAGAGATCCATGGTTCATAAGTAGGAAACCGACCTTAACTGACAAGACGCGTTTTGGGGGTGTAATGGAGGAGTTCTTGTGAGAACTCCGAAGTTAAACGTGCTCAGTGTGGAGTACAACAAGGATAGGTGACCTTATGGGAAGTCACCCTGAATTGCATCTCAAGTTGAAATCCGTGCTGGTGTAGAGGCCCAAAGCGGACAATATCTTGTCGGGAAAAGGTTCAGGATGTTACAGATTCCACACGAGAAGGGGGTTAAAACACAATTTGTAGCCTTAAGCGCAACTCAAGGCAGGATACATGTGTCTTTTTACCTTTTAATTTTGCTTTTACACCTCTTCTTTTCTATTCCACCGAGGGCGAAGTAATTTTATTATTGGGTTTGACTTTTATCAGATAATCATGTTTCTATTTTTAGTTTAGGGCTCCAGCATTTTATTTTGTCATTAGTCTATTAAATATATCTACTCTATTTTTATAAAAGGGTAAGCATTAATTATTAGACAAACATTTCCTGCATTCTTTTTTATTAATCAAACTATTGAATTACTAATAATTAGTCAAATGTTAACTTTCAGTTAGCAATTTTATTGGTCTAATTGACTTGGCAACGTAATACTAACTTGAAAGAGAAACACGGAGGTCAATATTCCAAAACTTTAGTATTTTAAATAAGAAAAGAGTTACAAATTATTAACGATAAAGTAAAAATGACTAATATTTTGATGCATTATAAAAGATTTGGCTAATTATTAGTAATTTAATAGGTTTAGTTAATAAAATATAATGCGAGAAAGGCTTGAATAATAATTAGTGTTACCCTTCATAAAAAAATAGATCTCTTCTATTAGTGGAAAAAGGTGACGTCTGGATCAAATAGGTTAACCTTCACCCTAGGTTGGTCGATCGAAACAAACACAAGGTCGACTATTTGATATTCCGTTAAACTTTCATTTACTATAAAAAATACAGGGCCACAAATTTATATTTTTACATGAATGTTTCCTTGAAATGGACGACTTGAGAAGGAATGTGACCGACCATATTTAAACCACACCGATTGATTGTGAAGATAGAAGTATAAAAAATTGGCGGCAAGAGCAAATCTCAGACAATATTCATTACTTGAAAGGGGAAATATCTATTTGCGTAAAAATAAGTTTTGTTTTTGTATAAATATTACCATTAAATTTAGCTTTCAATGAAATTTAATCGAAGAAGGAGGAGAATGTTTAAATGCATGAGAACAATAGTATAATATTGATTGTGGAAATAGAGTTGCTATCAATAAAGATGAAGGCGTTGTTATTGGTAAGGATGATAATGCTAATTATGACGAAGTAATCGCGAAGTCGAAATAAATTCTGCAGTAATTTCTAATCTAAATGTGTTTTGAACACGTTTTTTAGGAGTTGATTCACATGCATGATTTATTTCAACTTTGATAATGATCTTAGTTGATGAATCAGCTAGGATGTCGTAATTTTTTTTATGAACAATACTTTTATTCATTAAGAAAGGATGATGACACTACGGGAAAAATGGCCTCTTGCAACTCCCACAAATGTGTTGCGTTATGTATTAAAAGAGTTGCGAAAACCTATTGCAACACTTTTGGTAGGGTTGCATATAGTGGGGGTTGCAAAAGGAATAGGCAACTGTTTTTTCATTTTTCGCAACCCAAATATAAAGGGTTGCGTATTCTTACCTTTTACGCAACACCACTTTAGGCAACACATTTCACAATTTTTGCAACACATTTTTGTAAAATGGGCAACAGTTTTTTTAACTTTTGGCAACAGTAATATTTGTATCCGTGACGGGTCTAAACCGTCACGAATAACTAACTCATTTGTGACAACATTGTTCGTAACAAAAATAAGAACTTGCGTGACAATCTTATCGTTAATAAAAATTCTTTTTGTGACGAGGCAGTCTAGTCCCAAAAACTACTCTTGTGACATGTCTACTTGTCACGAATAGTTACAATTGAGACCATAATATTGTCACAAATACACATTTTGAAATTCAAGGTAAGATTTAGCGGTTGAGTTGGTGTCATTAAAGTAACTATTTGTGACGTAATTTACCGTCACGTATATCCCTCATGTGTGACAAATTTCGATCGTCACTCACAATATACTTTTGTGATTATCTAACTTTCACAAAAGAATCAATTTATGACAATTTTTGTTATCACAAAATGATGTCAATTGTGACCAATTTTTGTTGCAAATGGATATATTTGGTGACAACTTTACTAATCACTCAAAGCAGCATTAGTGATAAATTGACAGCACGAACTTCACAAATCCCATTCATTGGTGACCAACCTTTCATCGCAAAAGGTTAGCGTTTGTGACAACTTTGCTAGTCACTAATAAAGCAATGGTGATGCATCACTGAGTTATCACGAATGTATTTCTATTTTGACATTAAAATTATCTTTTCAGCCTTCTTTTGTGACAAGAGTTGCTGACACGAGTATACCCCAAAAATGACGATAACGTATGTCCTACATGAGTGCATTTTGTGACAAGATTTTAGGACACATATTGCTACAACACTCTATTCAGTGAGAAGATGTGTCGTCACTTCTATTAATTGCGAGAACATGTTTCGTCACAAATTTAATGGTTTGACGACTAACGAACTTCTTTAGTGACAAGAAATTAAAATACGAATATAGTCATTGGTGTCAAGTTATACGATTATGTGATGATGTACGTTGAAAAAAAATCATATTTTGTGACAAGAATGGTCAACAAAATTTAAAAAAAAAATCAAACTCACTAGATAATAGGGGAAAAAGTCTTAAACTCAAATTTGGCTACTAATAATTCTAAATAGTATTTGAAATCAATCAAAACCACAAATCTAACACTAATGAGAGGTTGTTGATCTTTATAAATCATCCTACTTTTCTCGGACGCAACAGTTGCATCATGTCTTCATCATGTTGCTTTTGCAGGTCAGCAAACCTTTGTTCCCATTTCTTGTTCTGCTCTGCTAGCCGGTCCTCAGACTGTTGGTTTAACTCTGAATAGATCTCATTTTTTATCCCAGCTCTAACTTCTTCCCTAACCACAACAATTTTCTCCCGCCTAACACGTCGAGACGAGGACTTGCCCTTGGCTTTAAGTATTATCTCTTTGTTAGACAAAGAAGTTCCTTGATTGACTATCTCTTTTATTCTTTCCTGTATAAAAAAAAGAAATTATTATATTTTATGATTTCAGAATGAAGTGTATATAAATGTAAGGCATTGAAAAAGTCTATGAAAGTTTACTTACGTAAATTGCTTTTGATGCCTCATCGCACCATATCATCTCTCCTTCTTCATTCTTCTTCATATGTTGAGCACGCCACACTTCATCAACAGACTTCTTAATTCCAGTTTTTGGATCTATCTATGATTTCGATTGCATTATTCAACTTAAAGAGTGTTAACAAAACAAAAAATGTGATATGAGGTAACAAAAATAAAATAAATTTAGAAGTTAAAACTAGAAGATCATTACCATATTATATTCAAATTCATCATGAGATCTTGATCCACACACATTCTTCACTTTCACCTGTGATTTATTCTTCTTATTTCTCACACTCTTTTTCTGTATAGCTCACATTTTAGGATTAATAATAAATTCAAATAAACAAATTCTAAAAGACTTAGGAGGAAAAAAAATTAAGGATTAAAATGTGCACTTACTTTGAAAAGCTCTGATCCCTAATTGACAACAGCTTGCTTCCAATCTTCTTTATCAATGCCGTCAGGAACATAACTTTCCCTTTCATTTTGATCCATATCTTGATATTTCTTGCGTAAGTTGTACAGCGTAGTTGAATATGATTTTTTCATTTTATTAAATATAAAAGATCTTAGCTTCTCACTGCAATTGCTCTTGAATTTCTCCTACAAACAAAGTAACTCAAGAGTTTGCTTTTGGATAAATTTGCGGTTTGCTTTAGTAAAAACATTGCCCCAGCAGATCAGGAGTTTCTGGCCGCGATCCTGGGGGTGGGAGCGGTGGGTGTTCAGGATAAATACTTAGGCCTCCCGACCCTGATTGCCCGGTCAAAGATAGATACCTTCCGCTACTTGGAGGAAAAATTGTTGGCAAAATTACAAGGGTGGAAGCAACGTACATTGTCGTGGGCAGCGAAGGAGACCCTGATCAAATCTGTTGCTCTAGCTTTACCACTGCATGTTATGTCTTGCTTCCGATTACCCCTTTCACTTTGTCGTCTCCTGGATAAACATGTTGCTCGGTTCCGGTGGGGTGTGACGGAGGGGCAATCAAGGATTCATTGGATGTCCTGGAGAAAGATGTGCAGAATCAAGCATGATGGGGGCATGGGGTTCCGTCGCTTTGAGCATTTTAATCAGGCACTGTTAGCTAAAATTGGCTGGTACATTCTTCAGGAACCCCAATCCCTGCTGGCTCAGGTCTATAAAGGTAAATATTTCCCAAGGGGGACCTTTCTCTAGGCCCAAGCACGATCGCGGCCTTCCTGGGGGTGGCAGAGTGTGCTCTACGGGAGACAGCTACTTGAACAAGGCCTTCGGTGGCAAATTGGTAATGGGGAGTCAGCACTGTTGCTGGACTCGAATTGGATTCCTCAGTTGCATCCTGCTAAGCCTGTCTATAACCCACAGGTGCTTCCGGCCGGGAGAGACTTGTTGGTGGCAGAGGTTTTAGCCCAGGATGGGGGAGGGGGGTGGTGTGAAGCCAAGCTGAGTCAATGGTTTGATCCACCAACGTGTCGTTTGATTCGTTCTATCCCTCTGCCTCGGCAGAATTTGGAGGATAAGCTTATCTGGCATCGCACGTCGGATGGTGTGTTTACTGTCAAAACAGCATATCACCTAGCTGTGGACCTGGACAAAAGAAATGGTTGTTGGCAGGCTACGGTCAGTTGGATGGACAGGATCAGCTGGATTTGGCTCTGGGAGGCTGATATTCCCCCTAAATTGAAGGTATTTGTGTGGCAAATCTTTCATCGCCTTCTCCCTACCACAGAGGGCCTCATTGAGAGAGGTGTTCCAGTCCTCCCGCATTGTCCGGTTTGTTGGGAGGCATCGGAGACTATGGAGCATCTTTTCTTGGACTGTCCAGTGGCTAGGGCTCTATGGGACTATTCAGGTTTAGAACATCTTGGGCAGGGCTTGCCTCGCCATACTTTCCCTCTGTTTCTCAAGCGGCTATTTGCATTGCTACATCATCCTCCGATGATCATGGCTGTGGTGGCTGTGCTTTGGAGAATTTGGAAGTCGCGTAATTGGGTTGTCTTTGAAGGCAAGCAGTTTGGCTTCCCTGCCTTAATGCGTCAATTTCATCAACAGTGTGAGGAATGGGAACGGGTGCCAGTGGATAGGGTAGTTCCGGGTCTTCGCCCTTCTCTCCATCCTCCGGGTCTGGCCGGGGGCTTCACGATGGTGTGTATGTGGGATGGGGCGACGAGAGCTGGGTCTCACTCTGCGGGAGGTATGGTGCTTCTTGATTCTCAAAGGGAGGTTCTCCGCGTTCAGGGCATTCAATTTGGATCCATTGATGAACCGTTGGTGGTGGAAGCGCTTGTCCTTCGGGAAGCCCTCTTGTGGTGTCTAGCTAATGGATTCCAGGATGTAAGATTTGAAGGGGATGCCAAGGTCATCATCGACAAAATCAATCAAGCTGCAACCAGAGATAGTAGGATTGGGATGATCTTGGAAGAGATCCGGCAATGTATGCAGAATAATCCTGGGTTTAGTTTGCGATTTGTAGGACGGAGGAACAATAGGGTAGCCCATGTGGTGGCTAGAAAGGCCCTTGCTTTGTATCCGTCTACATGTCGGTTTTTTAATTTTCAGGCCTGGCTGAGTTCCAGGATGTAATGTTATCTTCTCTGAATCAATATATGATTATCTTTTGTCAAAAAAAACAAACAAATTAACTCAAGAGTATAAGATTCTTAAGAATAGTTCAATATGCAAAATATTAACAAAAAATGAAAAGTGTGAAAATGATTTGATCGTACCTCCACTAAGGAGCACAATTTATCACCAATTGTTTCTTCAACCTCATCCCAATTCGTGGCACTCAACTTAGCATGTTTTTTTATTAGAACCCCACAGAAACTAACTAAGTGCCGAGCATTCTTACCAACAGCCTCTGTCCCTGTGTTGGGAAAATAAACCTCTAATTTTTTCCCATCTTGGGTTGCTAGCACAACAGCATTACAGGTTGTGATCCCCCTCTTATTCTTCACTGTAATAGTAAATACGAGACAAAGTTTTAATGGCTTGATTTAATAATAAGAGCATATTATAATATGCTACTCCAAAAGTATTAAGTAGGCTAACTAGAAAACGACGTTTACATCTAGTTACACTATTAACCATCAAACCAGAAATCAACAAACAAAAATGAGAATCATGGAAAACCAGATTTTACAACATCCCAAACCTGATTGACAAATGCAAATAGACTTGATCTACCATAAGACACAACACAACCTTTACGGGAACATCCCAACTAGAAAGAAACACTATAATGACTACAAGAAGCAAACTAAGAAACCCATCTATACAATACCACTTATATCGTTTGCAGAGATTATAGAAGCAACTTTAGGATAACATTGCATGAGTAGCAGGATCATTTCCTGCAATCTCTTCTTCAGAAAGGCTTACACCAGCATAAAGCCTCCTACAATGCTCCCTCCTAATTTCACTAACCAAAGACACTCATAACAACCTCCCCTAACTGTATTTGAACTTCCAGACTTGAATTGGGACATCCCCCCGCGGAAAGTGCTTATTCCCCCTTGAGGGGGGCTGTATTCAATACAAGAGGATCAGACTTGGGGGTCACTATGGCGTGGCTGAATGTAGAGCAGTCCGCCCATACAGCCTTTGGTAGATTATTTAGAACTTCGGAAGATGGTCTTCCTCTATCGCCGGAAGTCAAGTTCTTCTTTTCAGTCTAGTAGCGGGACTATGAATCGATAAACCGAAACTATTGGTTCTTTATACCGAGACTATTGGTGCATGTCGTAAAAACTTTCACTTTATGATTCATGTTTTTATTTGCTTCCAATAATTTAATACTTGAATTCTCTTACGATATAAAAAACACTATTGTTGTTTATATAATTGATCAAATGTATCCGGCCAACGGGCCAGGTTCAATTCTAGTACTACATATTCAAATTCAAATGACATTCCAATCAAGATATCAAAATCAAACTGGTGAAATGTTTAGAGATAACCAAGCCCATGTGAAGAAACGCCCGAGCTCATTCACTTAGGCCCATGTTCAAAGTTGACAAACAAGCCCATTGTACCCTCGACACACTCGACAACAACATCATGCTCTCATTACTGTTGCTATGTCTCGTCCATCGAGTGTCCCTAACTGCTTAGTTACTTATTAGAACTTTTTTATTTTTAATCAAATTTAATTGGGTGTATCTCTTTTTTAGGTTGGAATTCAAAAAAATTTGCACAAAAAAATAGATTAATTAAGTTTTTAATAATGACATTCATTTTGATATATTTTAAAAAAATTGAGACATGTATTATCAATTTATATCATGGTTGTAATGCTTGCTAGTTGGTAGTACATGAGATTATATTGTGATAGCATGGAAGTGTAAGTGTACCATGATGTGTGATTACACCACATTGTAGAGTAATTGTATACATTATAGTAGGAATATAGTAATCATCATTTACCATCGTTTACTACCAGTTACCACCATGTACTAGGATGGTATATGTGATATATTTGGTCTTTGAAGTTTTTTTCAAAAATTTGTATATCACAATGAACTCATTCATTCAGTGAGAAATTACCCAAATCTTAAGTTAAAAACAAATATCGTATAAGGTGGTACCAGTTAATACCAAGGTGGTGCCAGGTAATACCAAGGTGGTAATGAGTGGTACGGAAAAAATTCACAAAAAATATAAAAAAATTATCACAATGAACTCATTACAGTTTTGCAGAAGAAAAAAAAATCAGAGTTAGAACAAAGAAGATACGAGTCGATTAAAAAAATATAAAAAAACATTTTAATCACACTCATCAAATCTGACTCCACTCGAAACCAAGAAGTTATATTAAGAGGTCTTTTGAAAGTTGAGATTTCATATGATATATTCAGGCAATGCATGTAATTAGGAGAATCCGCCGTTTTTTTTTTTGTTGTTGTCATAAAAAGGAACATAAAACATGTATTTGAGCAAAAGATGAGCCCACTAGAATAATTCATTATGGATTATTGTCTATCTCTCATTTTTTTTCTTCCTCATTTATTAAGGGACCACCAAAATCATTCAAGTTTCAAATAATATATTTTTCAAATTCATACATTGACACAATACATCTAATAAGAATATATCAATTGATTAAACACATCAATTTAGAGAATCCTAACTACAGAGCATAAACTCAGTTATGCATAAATGTATAATCAAGAGTCACCCTACCTGCCTATCGATTGTTTTATCTTGGGGAAATCTTGGAGGATAAGATAGAGAGTAGAGGTTGATCGATTCATTGTTCAATTACGAGGGATTGGTCATTGTTGTGATGTTTGATGAGCAGCTGAAGTAGTGGTTAATCGCTTCATCTTTTAGGGTTATTTGATAGTTGTGCATATTAAATAAGCATTTTATATCCTCTTTTAGAACTAAAATACACCACATATAGCTCACCAACTTAAGAATAGACCTGTCATATGCATACAAATTCCCTCTTTTGGGTGCACACAACTTAATGAGCTACACCTCAAGTAGGTATAGATTGACATCCAGCCTCTCCAAACAGGCAGCTTAAATAATACATTACCAACTATAAAATGAAGTAATGAATTCCAATTCCCCTGTTACACCTTTCCTTTCTCTATCACACATGGTCACCAACGAATCCAATCATAATAACTTTTCCATCTAACACCCATGCACTAAAATCATGAGAACTGTAGAACATTTCCTTCATGTATGCAACTTGATCGTATTAGAATGATGCATTTACGTTTCAACACATCAATAGAATGATATTATACTTTATTTATACTTTTAGAAATACATAAGAAAAATAATAATAATAATAAACTGAAATATTGTCCTTCTCTAATATTAAAACCTGAAGCCAAAGTATAAATAATTAAATATATAAGAACTAGAATATATATGCAAAAGAACCTTCCTATCTTAATTCCCAACCTTGATCTTGCAATGACACTGACTGAAGTATGGATTACTCTTTACTCATCGCACCATTAGTAAACAAATCCATATCTGAACTAGAATATATCTGCAAAAGAACCTTCCTAATCCCCAATTCTCAAGTGAGCTCTGTACAAGTAATCCAACCCCAAAGTTCATTAAGTAGCCTTGCAAATATTTATCAATTTCATAGCACCCATTCGAATTCAATTAGCCTGCACATTGGTATGATCCTCTGGTATGATCCTCGCTGGTGCGGTAACTATTTGTTTCAATCCAATTCAAAAAATATTGACAAAATTTATCAATAAGGATATTTAGTGGGTTAAATTTTAAAAAAGGAAGAGAAAGAGTAAGAGAGAGAAAAATCTCTAAAATCAAGATGCATAATTTCTCTAATTAGAAGAGATTTGATATCTCTAGATTTTAGAGATTTAAAATCTCTAAATCTACAATCCACGACACAAAAAGTAGAAAAAAACATAAAATATTGCTAAATCTATGAATTCAATAAATCCATCATTTAAATCTTGTTCTCCAAGTGGAAATACTACATTGGTGTGAGAATGAAACTGTTTACAAGTCTGCTTCTCACTCTACTTTATTATATAATGTGGTTAGTGGATTTTTGAGAAAATTTTGTGCAATATTTAGGGATTTAATTTAAGTAATTTCTAGAATTAAGTTTTGATTGATTAATTTCAGATAATTAATTGATTTTGAGTTTTGTGAATCTAAATAACCTTTCAGTAGGGAATTGTCATTTTTTCACAATATAAGACTTTTGCGCCAGACTTTCATTCTAACATTCATCTTCCTCTTCTCGTTTTCCTTCTCAAAACACAAACACAGAAGTTTGTAAGATTGCTGCTTCTACAATTTGATTGTAGAGACTTCTGAGGGTGATTTGTTCGATCCTACCAGCAACTGTCATTTTTGTCACAATATGCGACTTTGTGTCATATAATTTCATTCTAACATTCATCTTCTTCTCCCCATTGTCCTTCTCAATACACAAACACAGAAGTTGTGAATCAAAATAATCCTTTGATAGGAAACTGCCATTTTTTCACAATATAAGAATTTTGCGCCAGAATTTCATTCTAACATTCATCTTCTTCTTCCCGTTTTCCTTCTCAAAACACAAACATAGAAGTTTGTAAGATACCTGCTTCCAAACTTTGATTGAAGAGACTCTTGAGGATGATTTGTTCGATCCTACCAATAAATTTGCACTTGGAGCAAATAACACTCTAAGAAGAATGATTCATTCACGCCTTTAATCTACTCTGCGAAGAATGATTCATTCCTCGCACTCATTGCTGCTTATGTTCATTCTTAGTATCAATTATACGAAATATTTTTCCCAGGACACCTCAGCTTAAATCCAGTACTAATAAAGTAAGATCACATATCAATGCTAATGCTATGAGGTAACATTGTTTATCTATAGTTACTCGTTTAATTCAATTGAAGTTAAACGAGGACACAAGACTGCTAATACATATTCTCAAATATAAAGTTATAAATTCAAAACCTGCATCTACAGGATCCCGTAATTAATATTGTACTCCCTAATCGACCAAAAAGAATAAATTCTCCTCCTTTTGTCTGCAACCACCGAGCTAATGGAATTTAACATCCGAGCAGAGAGGAGTGCAAACTCTTTCCTACGGAAGGAACGATCGAGCAGGCGTGCAACGGTTCGGTTCGGACCGGACCAAACTCATGAGAACCGTAATTTATTAGTAAAAGATATTTTAGAATCAAGGACCTAACCGGATCATCATTGCGTTATGTCCATTTGGTCCGGTTCGGTTCGGTCCAAATATTAGCTATGTCCATCATTTCTTCAATAATTGTAAAATTCAATGGGACCAAGAAACGGACCATATTATACTCAGGTCCGATACGATCCGGATCAAACTGGACCATTGCACACCCCGAACAATCAACAAAAGAAAAAAGATCCAAGCCTGGGCCCATTAAATTATTGCCTATTTGGGCCTGTATTATTATCCATCAATTATGAACACTACCTGCCAATTCCACGGCCCACCGGTGAAAATGGCGGCCCCACACTTACCCGGATGAAAATAAACCCCGCCCTCTGCCGTCATACAGTGGGGACTCGTGACTGTACTGTTGAGTTGACTCTAAGGCAATGGCAATTTTTTTTTTATTAGTCAGATCATCCCACACACATCGTTTAAACGATAGATAGTAAAGCGAGATCAAATTTGGCGTTCACTTGTTTAAATATACTGGATCCTCCCCTAAGATTTCCATTAAATATCTCTGAAAATACCATAGCAAACCTCAATGAGATTAAACAATGGATTTGCCACTTCCCCAAAACGAGTCGTTATAAAGAATTTAAAATGAATAACCATATATAGGGATGGTAACAAAACCCAAACCCACGGGTACCCATCCGACCCGACCCAACCCGGTCAACGCGGGTAAAATTCGTGTTGACGGGTTTTGAGTCGGATTTGGGTTTAAACTCGTTCACTATTCACCGGGTTGAGTTAGGTTTGGGTTTAGGTAAACCCGACCTATGTGTATCCGCCCACACTCATATAGTTAATTTTCTCAGTATATCTAATATTCTAAACAACTAATCTTATTTATGTTTGTGGAGACATGTCTAATTTTTTCTTTCTAATTGTGTAGAATGAAGTTGATGTCATCGAGTGGAGAGTGAAGAAACTTAATTGAAAAGAAAAAGTTTTCAATTAATCATGTTATTTATGAATAATTTGTGATTTGTTTCAATTTTATTGAGTTTTCTAGATTGGTGTTGAACAATTTGTATAGTTAATTTGTGATTTGCTTGAATTTTCTATAATGGTGTTTTATATATGGATAATTTATATTGAGAGATTGATATTTGACTTTAATTTTGATAGAAATTTGTTATTGTAAATTTTTTACGACAAAAACCCGTGGGTACCCATGAACTCACGGATACCCAGCGGGTTGGGTTGGGTTTGAGTTTTTCAAACTCAATGGGTTTTACCTCGGTTTTTTTCACGGATAAACCCATGGATTTGGGTTTGGCAAAACCCAACCCAACCCAACACAACCCATTGCCATCCCTACTCATATAGTCATCTTCGTCTCCAAAAATTAATTAAATTAAAAATAAAGTTAATAACAATAAAGATTTCACATCTTTGAATTTTATGATTTTATCAGTGATTCAGTGTGCTTGAATTAAAATAAGCTGATTATCCCTATTAATTAGTAGGAAAAGAATCCGATTGGGAAGCTTCTTTTTATATACTGATCAGCGACAACAACCGCTTTTCCTTTTTCCCTATTGCGCTTTCCCTTTTTCTCCCCCACTCAACTTTTCTTCCCTGATCTTTCTCCGGCTAATCAGTGTGCCTGGTGAAAGAAGGGGGGAAAAATTCTGCGTTCTTTGTTTTCATTTCCCCCACACGGTAGCAACTGCCCTGGTCGAGGAGAAATGGGGAGTGTTTCGTCGGAGGACGATGGCGAGAGGTTCGAGCTCGACGGGTACAGCTTGAGCGCCGACGTCAGCGAGTCGGAGAGCAGTTCTAGCTGCGTCTCGTCGTCTTCGTTCCGGCATTTCGACGGCGGTGACTGCGGTGGAGGAGGTGGAAGAGATTCCACTTCTCTCCTCACGTCGACTTGTTCGCTCGCTCCACCATTCCGTGACGCGCCTGAGTTGGACGACGAGGTGTACGCCCCGCCGGTTACTCTGATGCCGCCGGTGATCGACGGGAGGCACGTGTTGATTCCGACGAAGAAGGCAGAGAAACCGGAGTCGGAATTGTCCGGTTAGTCTTCTTCCCTGAGTTCTCTGTTTTTGGCGCCGGTTTTTGGAGGGAGACCTAACGGCTTAGCTTCTTTTGGGTTTTTTCGTTCGGTACATTGTGAGAATTGTGAATTCTTTTTCTGGTTAGAAAACCTCTTAGCGTGGACTATGTGTGATCATTGAGCTAGGCGTTACTAAGTCTTCATTTTCCTTTGATTAGCTCCTGGTTGGTCTCTCAGGAATTTAAGCGAACAGGTGGAGGACAATTATTTTGCGCTAACGACTGTACTTAGTGTAGATTGTTCGTGGTTGAACTAGAAACCTTTTAGTCTGCTCTCATGATGCTGTTATGAATTCTGCTTTCGCAGAAACTGAACTAATGAAAGAGAGATTCGCCAAGCTTCTGCTTGGAGAAGACATGTCAGGTGGAGGAAATGGAGTTTCCACTGCTCTGGCAATATCCAATGCCATAACTAATCTCTCTGGTTCGTCCCTTGTTTGAAAGGTTATTGATATCTGTTCACTTTTGTTGTTGGGTAGCCAGGATTTTAAGTTGATTTTTTTTATGTTGCCTTAAGTTCTGCAGCTTCTGTATTTAGCCAACTGTGGAAGTTGCAACCATTATCACCTCAAAAGAAGGCAATCTGGTACCGAGAGATGGAGTGGTTTTTATGTATAAGCGATTCCATTGTAGAGCTAGTTCCATCGGTCCAGAACTTCCCTGGTGGGGGAACCTTCGAGATCATGGTACCACAGCCACGGTCAGACCTTTTTGTCAATGTCCCAGCTCTAAAGAAGATCGATGCCATGCTGCTCAATATTCTAGATGGGTTCTCTAATTCAGAATTCTGTTACGTGGAGCGTGGAATTGTAGTCTCTGGAGATGATGACACCAAGAACTTCATGTTGTCCTTGACTTCTGGGTCTGAGACATCGTCGGTGAGGCTTGAAGAGAAATGGTGGCTGCCGTTTCCTAAAGTTCCTCAAAAGGGATTGTCTGAGAATGCAAGGAAGAAGTTGCAGCAGTGTAGGGAATGCACTAATCAGATTCTTAAAGCTGCCATGGCTATTAACAGCAATGTGCTTGCTGAGATGGAAATCCCAGATACTTACTTGGACAGCCTGCCCAAGGTAATAATTCAAAACTCTGTCTCTTCCATATATATTAGTGGTTACATTTCGTTGTCATTGATTCTTTGGTGGTGTGTGGTTGATTATTGAAATAAAATATGTTTTGGGATACGATAGATGGTGAATGTTGAAATGAATATGATAGTTTCTCCTAATAATGCTTAAAGTACTAATATTCTAATCAGTCTTTCGTAATAAGGGCAAATTGACTATTGAAATTAATCAAGGACAAGATGATCTTAAAGACTAATGGATTTGAAAGTATCACTTCCCATCCACTACATTTATAAATCCATCAACGATTACACTTTGAATTCATCCAACCTAGTAATGAATGCACTGTGCCACAATCAATTTGCTGATGGAACCAGGCAATAGTTCATTCGCCAAATGACCCCTAAACCATGTTTCTATCCTCTTCAATCTATGTAATCTTACTTTCAAGTTCTTGCCTTTCTGATTGTATCCTTATTCCTTCATCTTTTTTCAGAGCGCGAAATCTTGTTTAGGAGAGACGTTACATGGTTACCTAGCTGCTGACAAATTCTCTCCTGATGGCTTCATGGATCGCTTAGATTCATCCTCTGAATTCACCAGTCTGGAAGTAGCTAACCAGATTGAAGCTGCTGCTCATATATGGAACCAGAAATACATCAGAAAGTACATGGCTGGCGGAGGGAGGTCGACAACATCATCGTCATCATGGGGTGGCAAAAAACTTAAAAGCTCAGCTGCCGAGATTCCCAAATGCAAGATTCTGGCAAAAAGAGCCGAGAATGTCTTGCACAGTTTACGCATTCGGTTCCCTGGCCTCCCACAGACCTCCTTAGACATGAGCAAGATTCAACATAACAGGGTATGTGATATTTTACCATTCAATAAATCATCGTGCTCTTGTGCTTTTTCATTACTAGTAGTAAAACATTGAATATTTGTTCGGTTGAATAAAACTTGGAATACTTTGGAGTTTGGGTAGTGGGTTAGGTTTGGAATTCATTACTATCCTACTACCTGAAAATTGCTGCCTGATACCTAACCGATCGTGGCTACAAATTTGATTTACTTTCCGAATCCTGTGCCAGTATAAGTAAGATAAACCCAAACCATTGAAGATAAGAGAGTTAAGCATGCCTGGCCACTACTTGCCGCCCACAAAAGCTCACCCACATTTTTTTTTTTTTTTGCAGGATGTAGGGCGTGCCATCATCGAGAGCTACTCGAGGGTAATGGAGAGCCTAGCATTCAACATCGTGGCGAGAATCGAAGACCTCCTATATGTCGACGACGCCACAAAGCAACGTGCAGCAGCAGAGTCTCTGTACACAGCACAAGGCAGGCTGAGTTGTTCATTTGCCAAACAAAGGTGGATATCCCCCACAGCTCCTTTCTCTTTCGACCATTCCGGTGAGTTAGTCAGTTATCATCATGACAGCAGAACCATTCCGCAGTCTCCAAGGAATAGCCATAGTAGGGAAAGGGAGCCTCTAGATCAAGCTCTAGAGAAGCTGACTTTCTAATGCCCTACTACCCCATAACAGTTTCTTCCTTCCTTTCCCAACTCCCATTCCCTCGAGCACATGGGTAGATTGACAGAGTTCATAGATCTGTACATATGAACGATTGACGTTTTTAGCAGTTGAAAAATTGGGAGTCGGTTGGTTATTTAGGGGCAGGGAGGCATCGCAGTGGCGTGATATGCAATATGGGCTATAACTAGTTTGGGAAGTCGTACGTTGTATTTATAGGAATAGGTAGTCGATTGAGGGTCTGTCTTCATTCTAATTGCTAGAGTTGATTAGCTGTGTGGGTTCGTTCTAGATTCGTAGGAGCTGAAAGCTACTGAAGTTGTAATGACCATAGAGATGGGTGAGCGTCAAGTTTCTCTCTTTGTCGCTGTACCTATCAGCAGTAGAAAGCAGTGGACCACCAGAATAAGTATCCCGGATTCCAAACAGATGTATGCAGATTGCAGAGGAAGAGAGCTGTAAAATTGAGAATATTTATGGTTGTTAAGTTTTCAGTAAATCAGGGGTGAAGTTTGCTTAGCTGTAAAATTAATTGCTTGAATGAATTTCGTGTTCTACGAGTTTGGTGGTCACATGAAGGCCAGTGCTGGTTATGGCTCAGTTCTATCTAGAATCGGAATGAATTAGTAAAAAAAACAACTTAAATTGTTTTTGGTTCGATTTAAGGTGGCAATAAAGAGAAGAATGATGTGAATTGGATGAAAAGTGTATTTGTTTCTGTTGACGTTGAGTTAAAATAGCGACCTCGAGCGTTGTAGAGTCCGGAGAGCGTTGACCTTTTGATTTCCGTTGAACTCCAGCTCTCGAGATGAACACCTGCAAAAATGGACCCGCCGGTTGTGGTCGGCTGGGACCTTCTCCAAAACTCAAATCAGTAAGCGGCATATTGAACCGGCTCTAGGGAGAAGAAAAAGAAATTTTGGGGTTGGAAGTTGCCAATTCGCCGAGAAGAAGTTCGTTGGGAATTCCCCTTTTCCGATCTCGTTCAGAGAAAGTGAGTTCTCTAGATTTGAGATGGATTGCCGAGAAAACATAAATGAGCTACCTATTTATAGGCGTCTCCTACTTCTGGCGTGGGTGGCGTGACTTGACCAACTAATTAAAAACTTTTCTTTGTTGGATGTCAACGTACACACCAACAGTATACTCACCTTATATGTAAAATGAAAAGAATTATACTTTACCTGCCATTGGCCATACGTGTAGCATGCTTTGGATGGAAGAATAATACAAATCAATAGTGTAATGGTTGTTTCGAGGAAATGAACTTTTTCCACCTGGTTATTTATTATGTGTAAGTAAAGTGAGGTGGGTTGCATGATATTGCTTTGCTACTTACCACCTCATTTAGTTTGGTTGGTGGGATGAAAATGCTAGCTTGGCTATATTTCCTATTCCTAGTCTACGAGTGGAAGATGAAGTGAGATGGAGCTACGCCATGAAGTGATAAAGTGGGGGAACTATTTGTCCCAAATGGTTGTTCATGCACTCCGTAGAAAGATGGTAAGTATATCTACAATCTCTCCCGCTCTCCACGTGTAGTAAATTTGGTTTCCATAAACCATCCACCACTAATTAAGCTAGATAGCTCTTACACATGGAAAGGGGGAAGTGATGAGGTGTCAATTTTAGGGAGCTTGTGTATATAGATTGGTTGATGGTAATTATCAAATCATCTTCACTTAGCCATGAAGGGAAGTGGTAAATTTGCCACTTGTAGCCACGTGGTGAGAATTGGGCTTACTTGTTTGATGGGAGGTTAGAGTAGTAAGAGATAGGGGGTGGTTGTAAGAATGGATCCACCAGTTTCGATTTTGGTTCAATTTTAAATGAGGTGAAGTATTTGTGGCCCTTTAAGGAGATAGAATGATCGAAATAAAATACGTATAATCATTCCTAAAGTTGATTCGTTAAAAGTCGGGTAACATTAGCAACCCTAACATACCCATTAGTGGTATAATCATTCCTAAAGTTGATTCGTTAAAAGTCGGGTAACATTAGCAACCCTAACATACCCATTAGTGGTAGGCAGGTAGTGCACTCGAATCGAATCGTCGACACAAACAACATTGCATGTAAATTAGATCACATCGCATGTGTGACGACAATTTGACAGGTACTTTCAAACAGAACCACATAAGTAAGCATTTAAATGCACCGCATGTTTGAATGCAATGACTTCATTTTCGAAAGCAGCGAATTGTCCCAGTGACGACTTTGATTCAAGCTCTTAGAGATATTGTGGAACCTTACTACTCCTCTCATTCTCACCTTCACTATTTAGAAAGGTACATTCCATCACAATCTTGAGAAACATATTAGATCAAAGAGACGACTTTTAGAATTGTTATTGAAAAACTACTACCCTCAGAGTTAGAGAGAAACAGATTAGATCAAAACTCGATGAGTCTAAATCGATGAAAACGAAGGACAGAAGGTGCGGGGTTGGAGATGATTCTTATTTGAATTTGGATGGGCCTCAAGTCCTTCGGTCCACTTGATTACAGATCACTCTACTTAAGTAATCTGATTGGGTCGAGCCCTAATTGCTTTCAAACCATTTTTCCCGCTCTTGAGTTGTCCTCACAAGTGAAGCTAAACAGAAACATGCAGAAAGCAGAGTGTGTAGCTTAAAGGAACATAATAGTGAGAGGGATGACACAATATTTTTTTGTTAACCGAGTTTAGCCTATCACTTACGTCTGGGTTCAAAGGTGGTTGCCCTCTGGGACCTAGTTTTCATAGGGTTTCAGAGACTAACCACAAGTGAAGTGGATCTCAAACCTTTATACAATTTGCAGAACTGAAATCAACCAAGCTTTCTTTACACACCAATAGCTAAAGAAGGCTTCTACCTACTACTTCCACTCAAGCAATCCGAGAGAGCTAAACCTCGACTTCTTACAATTGCTAATTAGTAATCACATAGTTTTAGTAGCTATTTGATCTCAACCACAATTCACACCCAACTCTTCTTCTTCACCATCTTTTATAGTTTACTAGAGATGGAACACGAAGAGCATGAAGGATTAGCTTACCTTGACAAAACCAATGATGATAGGCCGGATTGGGAGCAACAGCGACATCAACAGTGATGGTCTTGACAGATGCAGTTCCTGTGCCATCGATGTATGAATAGAGATCGAAACCATGGGCAGAGTCTCCAGTTGTGAACGCCATGAATTAAAATTTAGAGAGATGAGCTTCAGAGGAAGCTGAGTTGCAAGATTGAAGGTTATGATGGTCTTCTCCATAGAGGTGGAGCCAAAGCTTGAGCTCGAGGTGACCGTAGCAGATTTGTCAGCCATGAGGACAAGGAAACATGGATGCATGATATAACCCGGAGAATTAGGTTCTATCTAGGGATTTGGATTGGTGAGAGATCAACTAGGGATTGATCCCGGGATGAACAGAAGAAGAGGAAGAAGGAGGATTTGGATTGGGCGAATGGAAGAAGGAGGGAAAAGGGAGGTCTGCCGCGCGACTGCCTTGGGGAAGAGAAAGGGAATCTCGGTAGAGGGGGAAAGGTTGAGAGAAAGTTTGTTGACAATTAGGATATAGGTTTATGCTTTCTTAGTGGCCTAATCCCACGTACAAGTAGTTTATATAAAAAATGGATAATTTCCTACTGCTACCCGACTTATAAAATATTCTCCATTTCCCGAAATAGTCCCAATAATATGAAATAGCGATAAATCGACAATTAATCAAAGTACTAAAATGCAAGTTTCTATCATCCCCGCTTCCTTCGAAAAACAACCTTGTCCCCAAGGTTGTTCCTCTAGCTCACTGGGTCTCCTCCTCGCCATTTCTGACATCCTCGGCCGTGTCTTCTGCTTCGTCTTCCCAGCGTCCGACTAGCATCATCAGGTCCGGCTTCGGGCATTGATACCAATGGTGAACCGACCATCACAATTGAAGCACTTGCTCTCTCGCCTCTTTTGCTCGATCTCGGCCGAGGAGAGTCGCACGAACCCCTTTGGTATGGGGCCACGACCCCACCATAGCCACCGGTGCCGTGCTTCCACTCCCGGCGTTAGCTCCATATGCATTTCCCGCCGGCGATCCTCCACCGCTGCCACCGGTCCCACTGCTTCCTCCCCCTCCACTTGGCCTTGGGTATCGGCCAATGGTACTCCTCCAGCTGGCAAGTTCTTCCTCTTTATGACCTGCAAGACGAAAAGCAGCTTTCAAACAATCCAGCTCAAATAGTCTGACCGCCGCTGCTATCTCGGGTTTGAGGCCTGCCATGCATATTCCAACCAATGTGTCCTCCGGAACTCCCCTACACTGGTTACCCAGTTTGAAGAACTCTGCGTGGTAATCGGCCACAGTGCCGATCTGTTTCAGCTTCGTCAGCTGCTCAGGTGCCCACCCTTCCGATTTTCCAAACTTGTAGCGGAGCTCCTCCTGAAATATGGGTAAGGTGATCAAGGTCTCAGCAAGCACATAGGATCTTTCCATCCACTCCCACCACTGGAGCGCGTAACCCCTCCAAATAAAAGGACGCCAGGTAGGCCTTCCTCTCCTCCGGAATCAGGTGGTTTTTAAACCACCTCTTAGCTGCATACAACCAAAGACCCGCATCCTCTTGCCCATTGAATTTTGGAAACTCAATGGTAGGAGGGTTGGCTCGAAAAACTATTACATCAGTTGCTTCATAGTTATGACAATAAGACCCATACCTCTCATTACCCGGTGTCCCCCACGGCTGCCAATGCGAGATCCCCTGCCCACGACTCGGATTCCCTGGCCTATAGTCACCCGGGTAGCCGCATGGTTGGCCCCGATACCCTCCAGGAGCATGGGGTGCCCCATACGGACCTTCCCAGCCTGATGGTCCCCTGCTGTACACCCTTCCTGGCTGTTGATTGGAAGGGCTCGGTTGGTGTCCGGTTCAACCCACCTCGGGCCGGCCCATACTGGCCCAACCAGGTCCAGTCCGGCTCAACTTGGTTCCACCCGTGCCGGCCCACCTGGTCTTGGTTCAACCACCTTCAATCCGCCCCGTACCGGTCCAGCCCTCGGTTCGACCCTCGTCGGTCCGCCCCATACCGGCCCAGCCGGGTTTGGTCCGAACCGCATCGGCCAAACCGGTCACGGTCCGCCCAGCAGGAGCAGACCCCATCCGCCTAGCCTGGTCGGCTGTCTTACCTGTCTCGGGGCCCCTCTGGTCCACAACCGGTTCGGCCCATTGCGGCTGTCGATCCACCAGACTGAGCTAGTCATCTTCGGACTCATCATCCAGGCCCATCCACCCAAGCCCATTGGCGCATCTCGCGAAATGGCCCACCATCTCTGACCCAACATTCAATAGAGGCCCTTCCGCGTCATAGCCTGGCATCTTGCCCTTACCCTTGCGGGCCGCAATTTCCTGGGCCGTAGGTGTAGGCAAGAGACCCGAGCCCGCGCCCAACCCTAGCGGCACTGGGCCAGTTCCTGTTCCGCCACCAGTCGCGCCCCGCCCGGGCTCGGCGTCCGCCTTATGGGCCTCGCCCGCCGCGGCCCTTGCCGCCTCCGTCAACGCCTTCGCCGCCGATCCCTCACCGTCGGCCGAGCCTCCTCCACCCGCCGCAGCCCTCGCCGCCGGTCATGCCTCCACCGCCGCCTCCGGTGCGCCCCAGCCTCCACCGCCAGCATCTACTACTTGGAGAATATGGTGAGGGCAGTTACAAGAGATGAAGGAAATAATTGGAATAAAGAATTTTATTCTTCATCTCTTACAGTACTCCTTTGTATTTTAGGAATACAAACTCATGTTCATTTTATTTCTCAGACCAAGGACAAACAATTATCACTGTGTAAACTATTTAGGAGCGTAACAATAAAAATTTGACTATTACCTTCCACCACATACATCTCAATTGCTAATTAGTCTACCTTCACTAAGACTTACATTTAAAAATAAAAAACTAGTGTGGTTTCTCGCAGCAGTTTCTTCTTAGTGAGAGTAGGGGTCCAGACAAATGCTTGTGTATCCCAAAGGAAATAATAATTTATTTCCAAAAAAGGATTGATGGGTTGTAGTTGGTTGTTAATGTATATTTTTTAACATGGCTAAGATTCATGAAATTAAAAGGAAATAAACTAAGCAAACAAAGGAAAAAAAATAAAGCAAATAAAACTCGCTTCCGACGCAAAACTCGTCAACACCAAGTTAAACTCTTTTTGATAGAGTCAATTGTTTTGTTTTTTTGGGTGTGTGAATAAGAAAACAAAACTGAAGAAACGAAGAAGCAAGTCTTTCCCAAATATTCCTTCAAACTTCCACTAAATCATCAATGTGAGTAAAAATCAGTCATGATCCAAACTCGTCAACATCAGGTTCAACCCGCTTTGACCGGGCCGCTTGTTTTGTTTTTTGGGTGTGGGAATAAATAACAAAACAAAAATTAAAAAAAACACAAGAATGTCACTCGTGTAAAGCTCGTCCTCGACCCAGAATTCACGAACACCGGGTCGAATTAGATCGAATACCATTTGGGTTCAATTGTCATTAAAATAATTAGTTAAAAAACCAAAAGTTCATTAACGCTGAGTTCAACTCGCTTTAACCGGGTCGAATTAGGTCGAATGGTCATTGATTTAAGCTTGTAAAACTCATTGTCGACCTAAAATGCGCCAACAATAATAATTAGAAGAAAACAAAATAATCAAAGTTTAATGACAACAAAGGCAAGTGGGGCGAGTTTTTAACAAATTCACCCCGACCCAACCCGTCAATCACAAAAGAGTGCAAAACTCGTTCTCGACCCAAAATTTGTTAACATCGAGTTCAACTCGCTTTAATCGGGTTGAATTAGGTCAAATACCATTTATTTAAGTGTGTAAAACTCATTGTCGATCCAAAATTTGTCAATATTGGGTTCAACTCGCTTAATAATAAAAAGAAAACAAAACAACAAAAGTATAAAATGTTAGCAAAGGCAAGCAGGGTGAGTTTTTAATAAAGTCACACTCACCCGATCCGTCAATTACAAAAACATGTAAAACTTGTCCTCGAACCAAAATTCGTTAACACCTAGTACAACACGCTCTAACTGGATCGAATTAGGTCGAATACTTATTTATTTAAGCGTGTAAATCTTGTTTTCGTCCAAACATTCGTCAACACCGAGTTAAACTAACTTTAACCGAGTCGACTTGAGGTTGAATACCTATTGATTTGGCGTACAAAACTAGTTGTCGGCCCAAAATTCGTTTATGGCACTATGTTTGTCGCACAAGATAGGAAGAGCAGACATATTAAATCTAGTTCTGAAGTTGATGTTTAAGCCATAGCATCTGGGGACAACAATTTCAAGCATCAAGATATTATGCTACCATTTTAGAAAGAGAGACACAAGCTTGTTTCTTTGGGGACAAAAAGAAAATGAAAGATACGCCAATAAATTGACAGCCTCTAGATGTACTTTCGCGATTAGTATGAGGGTCGTCAAAGTCTGTGTATCCTAGAAGATCAAGAATGTTGGAAGCAGGATACCAAAGTCTTAAGGTGGGAGTATGAACTAGATATCAAAGGATTCTTTTAGCTGCACTAAGATGAGATTGTTTGGGAATTGCGTGGAATCTGGCACAGATACAGACATTGAACGTTATGTATGGTCTTATGGCTATAAAATAGAGTATAGATCCTATGATCCCTCTGAACATTTTCTCATCAATGGGATTGCCATCTTCATGAGAGTTCAGCTAGATATAGAGGAAGCGGTATGAGTTTTGGCGGGTTTGGCAGAACTCATCAGGTATTTGGCACGAAGAATTTGGACATACTTAGTTTGATGAATCATGATGTTAGATTTATTTGAAGACCGAGGAAGAATCAGCCCTCTCATCATGCTCATTTTAAATGAGCTTTGCATTAGAGAGCATAATGCATATCAGAGTTGTTCATTTGTTGCACCAAACTATGTCATGGACATAAATATGAACAAGAAATATATTATATTTAGAATGATTGAGAAACAAGGTAGTGTCTATAGATCCTCTGTAGAATCCGTGATCAAGAAGAAAGGAGGTAAGATGGTCATACCAACCTTAGGAGTTTATTTAAGAGTTAAGACCATATAGCGCCTTTTTGAGTTTATAGACATGATCTAGAAAGATTGTTTTCAAAACCAAGTGATTGTTCTACATAAACCTCTTCATTTAGATAACCATTTAAAAAGATACTTTTAGCATCCATTTGAAACAATTTAATTTGCTGGCAATAGCAAAACTAGTAGATGTATGGCTTCAATTCTTACTAAAGGAGCAAAACTTTCTTCATAATCAGTGCCTTCTGCATGATCAATACCTTTCACAACTAACCCAACTTTATTTCTGGTGATTTTCCCTATTTCGCCATATTTTTTTGAAATAACCATATTTTTTAAAATTCATCGGATACCACTTAAGTTTGAGAATTGGAGTAGACATACCAATAAAGTTTTAATATGGCGTCGGGTACCATTAATGTCGTCAAAATGTGCATCCGTCTACTTTTCTATCCAACCCAAACTTTTAATTACTTTTTGATACCCAAATTTTTTTAAAACATTCAAAACTATATTTCAACAAGTTTTAGCTAATATAATAATTAGAAAACCTTCTAAACCTATTATTTCAAGAATGACTAATCAAAAAAATTTCAATAAAATAGATAAATTAGTAAAAATAATAAATAAATATCAAGAAGAATAATAAATATACTAGAATATTATAATAAATATTTAAATCAACATTATAATATCTATTTAAACCCTCTACTTCAATTACAAGCACCATTAGAAATAAATAAAATAAAAAATGGGCCCTTTTTATTTCTGAATTTTGTTTTCTTTCGATTAATAAAAATAATAAATCAAAAAAATAAATTAAAAGAACGAAAAAGGGCCCATTTTTAGCAAATGACAAGAAAACAAAAATCAGAAATAAAAAATTATTTTTTATGTCCTCAAAGCTGACGTGACAGGTGAGGTGGCCATTGACTAACGGTCAACAAGTTTGACCGTCTGATTTAACGGTCAAACCCGCCTCCGGGACAAATGAGGAAGTTTGCTACATAGGTCAGGCCAGAATAGCAATTTTCAATACCACGGACCAAAGTAGAAAGTATGTGTATAGTTCGGGCCAAACTAAAGTATTAACCCAAATAAAAAAGGATAAATGGAACACAATAAAAAATAATAAAACATATTCCACTAATTGAAAAAATTAGAACGAAAAGAGAAGAAAAGTAACCAAATAATAAATAAAATATAAAAGCTACAACATTCGATAAAAACTACAACATTGTTCAGTTACAACATTCATGGAATAATTCAATTATTAGAACACATAATGATAATTAAAAATAATTATAATGATAATTGATTCTAAATTTTCAAAAATTGATTTGGTATCAAGTATTCAAAAGAAGATTCCAATTAAACAATAAAAAATGTTGTTTTTCATAAGTCCAAATGATTTTTTACAATAAGAAAAGTAGAAGAACCTATTATGAAATTTAGAAAACGGAATATTCCAAGGATATTCTGTAAACTTTAACGAAATGCACTTAGCTGTAAACTTAAGTGATGTCGGGTGCACATATAATAGAGTTCAGTGGTACCCGACGGCCTATTCAAACAAAAGACAGAAAGGCACAACCTTTTCAATTGGAAGATCCCTATATGGATAATACACATTCCAATTGACAAAAAACATAAATAGCTTGCATGTGTTTTGCTTTGGCACTAGTGATCAGTTGAGTTTATAGATCTCTTATTAATTGAGAGGTTAGGTGTCTTTTCTAAATATGAGGAGCCGATTTAGGAATAGTTTCTCATTCCTTGTTTAAATTATATTGAGAGAGAGAGGGATATTCGAAATCTTTTGAATGTTGAGGAATTTGCTAAATGTTTATGACTGGTAAGGGGTAATCGGAATATTGCCATCTTGATCTTGATGATCTAGTGAGAAGCATTGAACTTAATGTGAATGGATTTGTACCCGACATTTGGATTTAGGTTCGGCCGAATGATTAGGTCGATGGTTACGTACGAGGAGTTGGAATCGTAGATTAGATATAATAATAATAATACCATTAATAATTATTATTATCATCATCATCATCATAAATAATAATAATAATCACCATCACTTGTCGTTTCGCCGTCAACAACAAACACATTATCTACAAATATATAAAGGCAAAACATGGGTTGGAATTCTCCCATTTCAAATTTCGTGGTCTAAGAGTGATTCTAGAAATGTCATTTTTGTCATTGCACCCCGACATTTGGATTTAGGTTCGACCGAACAGTTTGGTCGACGGTTACGTACAAGGGGTTGGAACCATATATTAGAAATAATAATAATATTATTAATAACTACTATTATTATTATCATCATCATAATAATAACTAGCAATGGGCCCGGCCCGTTGGCCGGTGTAGTATAAAATTGGAATGTGTACTCTGTTGTATTATATTGGCTAATGTAGTATAAAATCCTGAAACAATACATACGACTCAAGCAATTTGAATTTGTAACTTCGACAATTCCGTCAGTAAGTATTGGTCCAACATTGGAAAGTACGGGTTTGGCAAACATGTGAAAAGTTATCTGCTGATGGTGCATTAACTAATGTTTTTATCGTGATGCTCTTCTATATAAACCTCATTTTAGTTATGTCTATTGCAATTAATTTTTGTTTAGAAGGAGAGGACTTAAAACTTTTCATGCAAATGGAAAAAAGAGATGGTAACACAAATAAATTATTATTGTTAACTTGAAATTCCAATTGTCTATGAAAATGATAAATAAAATTATGGATAATCTAAGAATCTGAATTTTATGAACACTAAGCAATTCACTAACATCTCATAGGTGAAAAACACACTCTAAAACTATAAGTTCATAACGTGGATCTTAACTACATAATGATCCCAACAATAATACTTTTCTTCCTTGGTGTTAGAGTCGACCCAATGTTCCCTTTTAAATCTCCTTAAGCACCCTCTCCAAGATCTTCATGGCTTGCAACAATGTTGCTAGTTTCCTCCAAGTTTGCAGCAACCAAATCTGTTTCATCTCTTTGGTTGTTGTCATGAGAAGTCTAGGAAGTTATCTTCGAGATAGGTATTGCACTTGTGAGGGATTGGCTAGATAAATTGTGTTTATTTCAAGTGAAACTTGACACACACCGTACCCCTAACGATGATCAAATTCTCTAACCTTGCCTCATTTTCATGTGAATGATCATGAAGTCTCGGCTAACGATCTTATGTTAAAATTTGTCTGTCAAGAGACTCAAATTTAGTATCTTATATAATAGAGTAAATACATTTTATTTGACACCATTAATACTTAGAGTTCATTAAACATAACCATTAACCACCCATTAGTTAAAAGAAATTGAAGCATAAAAAATATTGGTTTTGATACTCTAAGCAACAATCAGGACCCAATGATTGGATCAAAATGTTGGTTGACTAAATTTATACGAAAATGCTCTTGCCTTTACATTTCAATCCAAATTCGACTAAGTTGATTAGTCGAAATAACAAACCCAGCCATTCCAATTAGGAGGAATAAATATTAATAAGGTTAATAGTGTCACAAAATCAAAATTAATATTGTAATTGGCATGATATGTACATAATGATAGTGTTTTTATATAAAACTAAACAACTTTAGTTTTAAGTGAATTGTTGGTTCTTCTGATGTAGCTTTGAAGTAGTATGTTGCTGTATAGAGTAGACAGGTTATTTGTGTACAAACTCTGTATATTGATGAAATAAATACTCTTATTCATAAAAAAAACAAAACAACTTTAGTTATCCAATTAATTGACTTGATATTAACAAACAAACTCTCATTTTGAAAACGTATATTCAAACATTGTTTCTAATCCACATTCTTTTCCTTCACATTTTAATTTAAGTTGTACCTTTTATTAATTGAAGTATTTAGCAAGCTTTTATCTATCGGTTGATAAATTTTGTGAGGTAACTGAATGAATAGTATTATAGTAATGTTGAGCTAATGACAAAGCATGAATATGAGGGATTAAGTTGATAGCATGTTCTGCAAGAAGTTACTGTTGCAAGTTGGAATGTTGGTGAGGCTCGTAGTCGTAGGATACAACTTTATTTTAGCTCCATTTCATACATATAAACAATTTACAGCTGGTGTTTTGTGTTTGTCTTGCCCATCAAGGTGAAGAAAAAATATAAGTGTATATAATAAGGAGGGAGGAAGAGGCGAGTGGGCCCGAATTAATTCCAACTGAGAGCCCAGAGTGAAACAAAACGGAATACACGGGGAGAAGAAAAGAGTGAGCTTTAGCCCATACGGGAGTCATCATCGTCAATGGGTGGAAACCGGAAGGGGAGCAACACTCCCCGGCGCATACTAATGAGAGGAAGGGGAAGAAGAATACATGGTTTTCTTCTCCAATAGTTACTGATCAAGAGGTTTTATCCTCTAAAATTCACCGAGAACACTCTCATCGCATTCGATCCCGTGAAAACCAATAGAAACAGAAAGATATATAGGTTTAATACTTCTCGGAGGTGAACTGAATAGGGCGCCTACAGAAAGGAATGAGCAGAGGTGGATCTGCACCCTCTTCTCTTCCTTACGCCGATTAAAAATGAAATAGGGAGAGGGGTTGTCGTTTATTGTGTTGGAACAATGAGCGAGAGATATTCAAATTCAGGTTATAGAACGTGTTCGGTGGGCGCGAGAGAGGCGGCCGATTCCGGTGGGAATAATGCAGGTGAATAAAAGGAATAGAGAGTTTACGGTAATGTCCCTCCGCACTGTGCGGTGGTTTCAGCAGTGGCTGATGTGGCAAAGTCTATATCTTGACATTGCCTTATAGTATTTTGTAGAACACCATCACTTGTCGTTTCCCCATCAACAACAAACCCATTATCTACAAAATATATAAAGGCAAAATATGAGCTGGAATTCTCCCATTTCAAATTTCGTGGTCTGAGAGTGATTCTAGGAAGGTGATTTTTGTCATTGCACCCAGTTCATGTTTATATATTAAAAATGTTATCATTGGAGTTTGAACATTTGTCACTTAAATGAAGAAAGATCATTGTAACCAACTAGGCTACATTTTATTTATTATTATTTCTTTGATTAAACTCTAGAAATATGTTTGGTGATGATACTTCTATATTTATATTTTATCTTAAGTTATTTATATTTTATAGAAAGAGATTAGTTCTTAAATCGGAACTCAAGTAGTATTGATTCAAACATTAATATTAAATTGTATGTGTTGTTTAGTTTAGACAAAATACAGAAGTGAAACCAAAACATGGATTTTTGTGACGAGTATAATCATTTTTTGTGACAAATTTACACATAATATAATGATAAAATTAAAAAATGAGAGTCTCATTTCAAATTCCGTGGTCTGAAAGTGAAGGAAGCTCTTTTTTGTCATGGCGCCCAATTTATCTTTCTATTATGTGTAGATTTGTGACAAAAAACTACTATATTTGTCACAAAAATCCATGTTTTGGCTACACATATGTATTTTGTCTAAGTTGAACCACACATAATAATTTATTATTTAATGTTTGAATCAATGTTACTTGAGTTCCGATTTCACAATTAATCACTTTCTATAAGATATAATAATTTCCGGTAAAATATCTTTCCTACTTGGTTGAAGAAGCTCTTTCTATAAGATATACTCAATGTTTTAAAATTTTCTATTTCAAATTTCGTGAAGCGAAAGTGGAAGTAGGAAGAGTATTTTGCCATCACAATTATTATCTACTTCATATGAAAAAATATCAATATCAAAATTTGAACGATGGTCACTTCAAACAATAATCACAACCAATTACACTAAACAAATTTATTTTATCTTCTTAAATTATAAACATGCACTAAGCGAAGATTTGAAAAGCAGTGGAGTTTTCACGGTTAGCTAGACTATTAAATCTTATGAAAAGCAAAGTTTAATACGTGATTTATAATTTTTATTGCTTGAAATATTTCAACACAAATTTCATTGCTTGAAATATTGCATATCGAACTGTAGTATTGTATATGAAAAAGCGATGTAGAATTCGTTAAATTAATATAAATTTTTAGAACTAGTACGAAACAATAATATTTTGTACAAACTATAGGTGATTGGTTCTCTAAAATTTTAGTCTGGTTAACTGCTAAACATTAAACTCTTGCTAATCGAGCATGAATGGACCCGACAATAATGAGACGATATCGAGTTTAATGTGATGTTCATTTTGTCATTTTTGGATCCAATGTGTTGATCAATTTATTGGGCATTAACATATAAATTATTTATAATTAACCTCATTACACAATTTTTACTCTTTATAATAATTAATTTAATCTTAATATTTGTGATTTTTGAAATATTTTATGTATGATTTAGAATTATATTTATTATTTGTAACATCAGCCGTAGTTTATTCAAATGTAGTATTCATCAGGTAGTCAAAATCGAATACTGGGTGCATTTATGATTGCTTTTATCTTGGTGTTGTGAATAGTTAGAAACTTAATTATTATAATGCATATAACTATACATAGGCACATGGTCAAACTAGCACAACACAGTTAGAGCATACTATAAAGACAATGTATATGGATCGGCCATGTACAAGCATGAATGCTTCATGAGTCGTACCAAACTTAAACTTCAAGTGCTCGCGCACAAGTACGAGCACCACACAGTCTATATTGGTGAACTAATGTTTTATGGAGAAATGCGCCATTTGATAAAAATAAAATAAAAACATTCTAAAAATAACATATAAAATTTGGATTAATGAGTAGTTTCTCACATCAACGTGTGACGACTTATATTCTAAAAGGTTTATAAAATACATTCATTGTTTAATTTGAGATTCAAACCTTTTTTTTATGAATGGGTGGCTTTATTTCATCAATACAAACTGTACAATCAGCAACTCTAAGCACAATTTTTCCTATACAATCTGTGAATCCAAGTACAAGAGGCAAATCCTACAGCTTCGTTCTACCTCCTTTAGATCCTCCTTGCTATCATATTTACTGGACATCCAGGGATTTAGCGAACTTTGGATCACCATCAGCCTTCGCTCTCGTAACTCCCTGCACCTTAGCAACCAAACCTGCAGCTGCTAGCTGATTACCCCCATACAACCTACGACATCTCTCCCGCCATAGTTCGCTCAATACCAGACACCATAAGACTCTCCCAGCTAAGCTCTTCTGTAGCTTCTGAATCATAAATTCAATTTCCTGTTGCAAGGTAGCAGGTAGAGGAACCTACCAAGTTGCTGGAAAAGAAGACCTCCATACTTCCTGTACATACACACATTGAAAGAAGATATGATCTCTTGTCTCAGGCAGCTGTTGACACAACAGGCAAGTGTTGCAAACCTCTGGATTCCAACTGATTATCTTATCCAAAGTATTAATCTTCCCCAGCAAAATCAACCAAGCAATGACTGAGTTCTTTGGAATGCCACCTTTCCAAACCAGTTTGGACCACGCCACAAGAGCTCCTCGAGGTCTAAGACTCTGCCAAATTTTGCCGGTCTGGAATCTTGTCATCAGTTCTCGCTTCCACTCCACTCCTCTATTCGTTTTACATAGTTTCCCCTCAAAACTGTCACGCAACTTGAGGATCTTATTCCATACCCATGACCCTTTTGTTTTAACTTCCCAGATACTCAGATTACGGAGTTTGTACTCCTTTACCCATGTGATCCATAGTGTTTCCTGATCAGAAAGCAGTCCCCAAATATGCCTGGCCAAACGGGCTTTGTTCCATGAATACAAGTCTTTAAACCCCATACCCCCTTCTGCACGAGGCAAAGCAACTATCTTCCATTGTACTTTTGCCCTCTTCTTCTCAAAATCACTCCAAAGGAACTGGGAACAACGCTTTTCAATTTCTGATATAACCTTCTTAGGTAGTAATATGACATTCATCCAGTACTGGGTCATACTGGCCAACACTGATACGACCAGCTCTAGCTTGCCCGCGTAGGTTAATAGTTTTGGTTGCTATCCAAGTATCCTTCCTGCAATTTTTCCTATCAACACTTTGCAATCCTCTAACGAAAGCTTGCCAGCATTTAATGGCAGGCCCAAGTATTTCACAGGCAGATGTCCTTCCTTGAACCCCGAATTCCTCACTAACTCTTCCTTTAACCCCTCTAGAACCCCTGCACTGAAGATTTCGCTTTTGCTCGGATTACACTTTAATCCTGACACTAGATAGAACTTCTGAAGAACTTCAGCTACAACTGTTACTCCCTCTACTGACCCCTTTGTGAAAATCAGTAAATCGCCAGCAAACATAAGTGTGTGAGACTGATACGACTGCACTGAGGGTGGTAAGGTAGGATTTTTCGATATGCTGCCCTATTTAGCATACAGCTTAGCACCTCCATGATAATGGCAAACAAGTATGGGGATAAAGGGCACCCCTGCCTCAGCCCCTTCTTTGCTTGGAACTGTCCTGTAAGCCCTCCATTAATACACACAGTAAACTAGTAGATTCGAGACAACCTTGCACCAATTAACAAACTTTTCTGGGATCCCCATAGCAAGCATAACACAACACAGATAATCTCAGTCGACAATATCAAAAGCTTTCATTATATCTATCTTGAGAGCACATCTGGAGGAGATGTTCTTTCTCTTGTACCATTTCACCATTTCGTTCGCAAGCACAATTTATCTGTTTTCAAACGCCTTCTAATGAAAGCTGATTGTTGGGGCTTATTATCTGAGGCAAAACTAGCTTAAGTCTGTTAGTTAAGATCTTAGATATGCATTTGTAAACAAAATTGCAGCAGGAAATCGGTCTAAAATTCTTCATTGAGTTTGCATTTTGTACCTTAGGGATGAGGGCAAGGATAGTGCAGTTAACTTCCCTTCTCATGGTGCCAGTTGCAAAGAAATCTTGAATTGTTTTGATGAATTCTACCCCTATCAGATCCCATTGTTCATAAAAAAATTCTGCTGGATAACCATCTAGTCCTGGGGCCTTTCCCTTTTTCATGCTCATCCCTACCTTCTTAATTTCCCCTGCTGTAACCAAAGAGCACATGTCTCCACTGACATCCCCCAAGTGCAGTTTCAGTAGTTGCCTTAAAGTGTCCACTGTAACTCTTTTCAGCTGCATGTTCTGACTCCCCAAAAGATTCTTACAGAACTGCACTGCCTTTCTACCAATCTCCTCTATATCTTCCAAAACCTCTCCGGAATCAGTGACCAACTGCTTGATTGTATTCTTGGCATGTCTTGTTTTGACTCAAACCTTTTTCAATGTATACAACTTAAAATTCGTTTATAAAATTATTCTTGATTAACTTCATAGTTGAAAAGTCTTTTTTATAGCTTGCGGTAATAACAAACAACGTCAACAATAATTTTAGAAGCAAGTAAAGTGAAGAAGAAATTGGGATTTAGTATTTCTTTGCAAATGTGTGAGGAGGGAGATTTTTTTTGTCTAAAAAATTTGAGGAAGGGTTGAAACTCATATATCATTTGTTTGACTATTGAATATTGCATATTGAATTGGAGTATTGAACATTTTGGAAGCGATATATAATTTTTAAATTAGTATTAATTTTCAGCTCGGTTGACCAATAAACTTAGAATTTTTTATAATTAATCTGACATGGATCCAATAATCATAAGATGAGATTTAGTTTGATATGGCGTCGGTTCAAAACCATTTTTTATGTGTAATGAATTTGTACGATAAATACATGTAAAGTGAAGATGAACCTGATTATGCATTTTGATTCTTTGGATAAATACAATGGTTTAAGGCTTTAAGCAATGAACTAACTATACACTCACTCGATTGGTTAAACGAGTTCTGCTTTTTATCACTTTTAATAATTAGTTTATTCACAAGCTATCAAGCTATTTTGCTCTGTCGATGAATAAGCGACCATTTGTTCGCCAGGTCCCAGGTGCTCTGATTCACACTATTGACTGTTAATGGAGAAGAAGCATTTCGAGCGCAAAATTGGAGAAGTAATTGGGATGTTTCTAGGTTTCTCTCGATTCCAAACGGTGGGAAGAAAGATGAAGGAAAAAGGGTGAGAGTGGTGAGATACAAAGCAGAGAGAGAGAGAGAGAGAGAGAGAGAGAGAGAGAGAGAGAGAGAGAGAGAGAGATGGAAGAACAAATGGAAAAACAAAGATGAAAGCAAAGAGAGAGTGAGAGGACATATTTAAAAGAGGAGGAAAATGAGGTAGTGTAAAATAATTGTCATTCTGCTTTTATTAGTGGATATTATTGCCCTATTCTGTTGAGTTTTTATTTATTTAAGAGAAAAACATTATATTTGACATATTTTTACAATTTCAATTTAAAATCCTAAATCAATATTATCATTTGGAATATTTTTTCCTTAATACGATTATTGTAATTTCTGCGATTTAAGGAGTATTTGATAATGTCAATATTTTAGCGGTTTTTTATTTAAAGTTTGTATTGAAAGATCGTACGTATCAGCGGTTAGACAATAAAACTTCACATCATAGGCTAAATCGATAGTTGATATTTAGCAATATGAAATGGTTGAACCAGAGTTAAATTATGACTTTAGTATAAAATACTCTATTATCAACTTTATTAATACTATTTTACAATCCTTTGGTTCAAACAATTCTTTTAAACTAGTGTAAACAAAATTTTTAAGGCACATTTTGAACAATCTATTGCAAAAAAACATTAGTCGGTTAGCGATAATGAGTATGCGATCTCATGCAACCCAAAAGACACTTTGCAACTTCTATCTTTTTAAAATAAATATATGCTACTCATACCCTCGCTCATTCATCAACTTAATGAGTAACAAATATTTCATGTGATATTATTTCATACGTTTTTATTTATTAAATTATTTCATGGAAAAATATTTGTTGCATGAAAATTACTACATTGTTGCTAGACATGTGTGCGATCTGAGAATAATTTGGGAAGTCCGTACACAACACATTGTCCAACTAACTATTAGCGAGAACTTAGCATCATGTCCTATATATTTCAAATCAAGCAATTTCGTATTCATTACCAACAGTGTGGTTAAAAACAATGCTCTCTATTTGGAAAAACTTAAGGACATACTAAACTCTATGAGACATTTCTTTCATTCTAAAGGTTGATTATGTATTTATGTATGTATTATGAGAAGCAACTCTAATATTCAACTATATGGTTTAATTTTCTCAATCTCAAAATGGGTTCATCAAAGATCGCCAGATTACAGATAATATTATGATCAGCCATGAGGTCACTCATCATATTAAAACCCTTTACTCAGGGTCAAAGTGTTGGATGGCATTGAAACTGGATATGGAAAAAGCGTATGATCGTATTGAATGGCCATTCCTTTTTGAAATGATGAAGGAATTAGGGTTTAATAGTCGGTTTGTTTCCTGGATTCAGGAGTGTGTGACCACTGTTTCATACTCCATCCTAGTTAATGGCTCCCCTTCCGAGTACTTTAGACCCTCGAGAGGACTTCGTCAAGGTGACCCTCTATCTTCTCTGTTATTTGCTATATGCACAGAGGGTTTTTCAGCAATGATAAATCAGGCAGTAACCATGAGACTCTTGGAAGGAATAAGGATTCGTCAGAACTGTCCTATGATTTCTCATCTCTTCTTCGCTGATGACTCTTACCTTTTCGTTGAGGCATCACGTGCTTCTTGTTCGAATCTATTATCATTGTTCCAAGATTATGAAAGACTGAGTGGACAAAAGGTTAACCTTTCCAAATCGGCAGTACTTTTTAGTAAAAATACTAAGGGAGAAGATGCGAGTCTCATGGGCTCACAGTTGGGAGTTGGCGCTATAGGAGAACAGGATTCTTATTTGGGTCTTCCTTCCTTAATACCGAGAACCAAAAAGGATACATTCCTGTATATTGAGGAGAAGATGGGCAAAAAGTTGCAAGGTTGGAAACAACGTACCCTGTCCAAAGCAGCTAAGGACACTCTAATCAGAACCTCTGCCACTAATATACCAGTTCATGGTATGATGTGCTTTAAATTCCCAATGGATACGTGTAGACGTTTAAATGGCCTCTTGGCAAGGTTTTGGTGGGGTTCTGCTACTAATTTTGATCATCCAATCCATTGGGTGTCATGGAAAGGTCTCGCCCAAAGTAAGTTTCATGGAGGATTAGGGTTTAGGGACTTTAGGGCTTTTAATCAAGCTCTTTTAGCTAAGCTATGTTGGCGTATTTGGTCGAATCCTAATTCTCTCATTAGCCGATTGTATAAAGGAAGATATTTCAATGAAAATACGATTTTGGAAGCAACCATAGGTTCTAATCCATCCTGGGGATGGAGAAGTATTCTTTATGGGCGAGAACTACTCGTGCAAGGCTTACGATGGCAAGTAGGTGATGGAAACAATATAAGAGCATTCAAAGATAATTGGTTATTAGCAGATAAGCCTTGTCCTCCTGAGCTGAGGCGGCAAGAGGATATTTTCAATCCAAGGGTTTCCTTTTTCATCAGAGAAGACCTACGGGAATGGCACATCCCTAGATTAAGGTACTGGTTCCAAGAAAAGTCGGTTGATCTCATTCGTAATTTGGTAGTTCCCTTACTTCCACAACAAGACAAATTAATTTGGCACTTTACCAAAAACGGAACTTATTCGGTAAAAACAGGTTATCATCTTGCCCTGGATAATATTTTAAATCTTAGCCAAAAATCGATGGCCTCCATCATTGACCCTCCTATTTGGAAAGGAATGTGGGCTCTTGATGTTCCACCAAAGCTTAAGTTCTTTATATGGCAATGTCTGAAAGTTATTTTGCCAACTACGACGGCTCTTAGGTCCCGAGGAATTAACTGTCAAGTTCGTTGTCCGGTTTGTTGGGATAGTCAAGAGACTATTGAACACCTTTTTTTCCATTGTCCTCCTGCTCTTCACCTCTGGAATATGGTGGGATTAAACAATTTACTTCTCTCCGCCCCAATCAAAAACTTCGGTATCTGGTGGCGACATGTTATGAAAACGGAAAACTTCCAAATCCACTATCTCCCCTGCATTTGCCTTCTTTGGAGAATTTGGAAATCTAGAAATAAAGTGGTCTTTGAATTTACTCAACCACTAGCCACCTCGCTTGCCCGCCAATTTTTCTTCCAAGTCCAAGAATATGCTTCAGTGTCTTCCCTCCCCCAGATCTTGTCTCCCCGCCCTCAGCCCTCTCGCATCTCCAGTTGGCTTGGTCCTCCCGACGGTTTTATCAAGATCAATTTCGATGCCGCTGTTCGTGTTCCGGGTTGCTCATCAGGTCTCGTCGTTCGAGGATCAGAGGGGCAAGTTTTTTTGGCCTTGGGATTCCACCATCCAGGAGTCTCGGATCCCTATCTTGCAGAACTGATGGCCGCCAGAGACGCCATCTCTTTAGTTCACTCTCGCAGTCTTCCTCTGGCCATCATTGAAGGTGATTCTGAAGTAGTTATCCGGCAACTTGATGGTAGATGCTGTGAAGACTCGGTGGGCGGGCCTTTGCTTCGTGATTGTTTCCAGTTATTGAGCTCTTGTTCTTCTTGTATTCGCTTTTGTTCGGTCCCGAGGACTGTCAACTGGGCTGCCCATAGAGTGGCAAGACAAGCCCTGCTGCTGTCCCCTGTAGAGATAGCGTCCTTCGATTTTGTAGGGTGGCTTCATTAATTGTCTTTTTGGGGTTTTAGGTAGAAGATTTAACTATTGTACTATGGCATTACTTGGAAAAAAAAAAAAAAAACTATATGGTTTAATTAAGTAATGAATGACAATTAGTTACATTTATTTTGTTCATTTAGTAATTATATGTAATGCTTATATTATATTTTTTTCTCTTTTCATGGAGGTCTAAATACATTATGCATAGTTGAATCACTTTCAAAAATATGTGCATAAGTAAGGTAGAAAAAAATCATTTCATGCATTTCAAATAATCTATTATATCTATTATTATATACCATATTACTCGACAAAATTCTTCTGACCATCGGGCCGGCCCGGCCGGGTCCTGTGCTAATTATTGTTATGATTATTAATAATAATCATCTCCTCCCACTCGCGTTCACCAACATCAAAGGGAGGGAAAAATTATATAAATAATAAAAGGAAACGCCCGAGTCGTTACCACCCCCAACGTTTGGAAAAAATCTCAAAATACACTAATTATTAAAAAAATCCCAAAATACGCTAGTTATAAAAACAAATCCCCAAAGTACACATGTTTGACATTCACCGCCTTTGTCTAAGGCAGTGAATACAATCACTGCCGAGCACAAAAACGGTGATAGCTTCCCCGCATTTAATTAAGACGGTAAAGGCATCACCGTTTTAGTTAAACGCGAGGAAGATATCACCGTCGTAAACAAAAACGGTGATGACTTCACTGTTATACTCAAAAGCGGGGAAGGTATCACTACATTGAACGACTATGGTGAAGTGGCTTAGCGACGGGGATCGCTGACGTGGACTATCACGGGGCATTCACCGTTGTAGACTATTGTGGGGAATACCCTGCTGTCCACGTCAAAGATCTGCGTCGCTGAGCCCCTTCACCGCTGTCGTCGGATGCAGTGAGGCGTGGATTCTGGTTTTCCTCCCAAATCCGACGCCTCACAGCTATCCGCGTCGTTCACCACGTTCGAGGAAGGTGGGTAATTCACTACGTTCCTCAAACGCGATGATGGCCTCACTGCTGCATTTTTCAGCGGTCCCCTCACCTATAAATAGAACCCTTCTTCCCTCTTCCAAATCACACCACCACACTACTATTCATTCTCCCTCCATTCCTCCACTCTAGTTTCGTTCTAAGTATGCTTTGTGGTTGCGGCTAAGTCCGATCTTCCACATCATAAAGAATTAGTAGAGTTATATCCTAAATCCCGGCCCTCTAAAAACCCGTCAAACCTCTGTCCGGCTTCCGCCAAAAATTGGACAAAGAGGCTCTTCGGGTAGGTTCTTATTTTTCCGTTTGTGATTTTTTTTTATCGAAACAATATGATTTTGTGATTTCTTAATCAAAACAATCTGATTTCATTACGTTTTTTGTAGATGGCTGTCGAGATATACGGTCCTCGATTGTATATGCCAAGAGATACGAAGTATTTATCCGAGCAAGAATCACATCGCTCTCGTGCAATTTGGCACAACAATTCGGTAAACACTACGTACCTTATAAATAATTTACTTTATTTCATTATTTTAAAAGGTTTTATTTTGCTTTCCGTTGACTAACAAATCGATGTTTTTCTAATTTTTTTTGTAGGAATCACTTATTCCCGTAATTCATAGAGGGGCCACTAACTTGCCCGCTTGGCATGATCGAGTGTCGTCGTATATACAGAGGCTGGGCTAGGTATGTTGAGACATTTCATGCGGATTGAAATCGAAAACGATCTGCTTATGGCAATGGCAGAGCGATGGCACCCCGAAACTCATACGTTCCACTTTCCGGAGGGGGAAATGTCGATCACCCTAAAAGACGTTGCGATCCTCACCACGATGCCGATAAATGGAGAGGCCGTCATCATTTATGACAACTTCTTGGTACACAACCCCGTCAGCACTCATGTCTGGATACTGGTAAGTAATTTTACCAACTCTCGTCTGTCCGTCCGTACAAACCCTGCCTGCACAAATGTCACGGAGTTCTTGCCACGTGAATCTCGACTCAATTTTCATAATCAATCTCAATGTCAGAGTTTGTCACCCTACCATTCCACCGAATAATAAGCTAAAACTTCTTGAATGTACCCATTTCTGCAATTTACAACAAGTAACTATTAGCTTAAGTCTAATAAAATTAACCAAAACCATATTTTACACGGCTACGAAAATAATATTACTCCATCTCATAAACAAACACAACTAACTAAGCGAAACATGAACCACAACTAACATAACATATTTTCCACGAACAGTAATTCATTACATACATACATATAACTACTAAAAAATCATAATATAAACAATACAAAATTATATCATACCGAAAATTGCTTCAGTTATCGTAGTTGCTGGGATTTTTGCTTAAATTTGACAGAAGAGGAGGAGAGTATTTTTCCAACTGCTCGTGGGAGGGGGTATTTATTTGAAAATCAGGGCGCATTCACCGCCGTTGTGAAACGCATTAAAGGTAATCACCGCGTTGTCCTAAGGCGGGGAACATTAGGTGGTTGTGACCTAATTTTCACCTACCAGGTATGGGAAGTGGAAAGAAATCACCTCCATAACCTAGTGCGGTGAACTCTTTCCTCGCTTTACTCAAAAGGCGTTGAAGCAATCACCGCTGTAAACGAACACGGTGAAGTTTTCACTGTTTTAGTCGAACACAAGTGGACGCCAGCAAAATCCACCGCCTACTGATAGATGGGGGTAGCGCGACATATATCCTTTTAAAAAGCACTCTCGACCAAATGGCCATCGACCAGGCCTAATCAAGCGCGCGCAAGGGAACTTGGTAGGATTCTCATGAACAAGAGTTCCGGTGATCGGCGTGATCACCCTTCCGGTGGTAATTGGAGACCAAGAGCCGCGAGTTTCAAAACAGGTCGAGTTTACCATTGTCGACTGCAAGTCTCCTCACAACGGCATCTTCGGCCGACCGTTCCTCGCCAAGTTCATGGCTCTCGCATCAACATGCCATCAGAAACTCAAATTCCCTACCAAGGCAGGAATAGGAAAAGTTTGCGGGACGCCATGGGGAGTGCCAAAAGGTGAGGGAGAGGTCCGCCAGACCAACATCGTCGACACAAGGGCAGAGGACTCGCGCCCAGAATCCATGGACTCTAATTTCGAAGTCGCGCTCGATCCCACCAAACCAGAAAAGAAGGTCTGCATCTCAATGCACGTCCACAGTGACGTGATCGAATCGCTAATCGCGCTCCTAAAAGAATACAAGGAGTTGTTCGCCTGGTGCACTGAAGACATGCCAAGGGTACCAAGGCAAGTAGCACAACATTGCCTTGCAGTTCCCGCAAACGCGGAACCAAGGCAACAAGCACGATGAAGCTTCACGGGCGACAAACTGAAAGCCATAGAAGAAGAAGTCGCGCGCCTACTCACCGCGGGGCTGATCCGCGAAGTGAAATACCCGAAGTGGTTGGCCAACGTGGTCCTAGTGAAAAAAAAAATCCTCCGGGGCCTGGCGGATGTGGGTCGACTATACAACGATCAACAAGGTGTGCCCAGTGGACCCTTACCAGGTACCGCGCATCGACCAATTAATCGACGCCACCTCCGACCACGAGACACTGTGCTAGACATGTTCTCAGGATACCATCGAATCCCAATGTCCCGCGAAGATGAAGAGAAGACGGCTTTCATAACGCCATTCGGAAACTTTTGCTTCGTCGGGATGTCATTTGGATTGAAGAATGTTGGCGCCACTTACCATAGAATGATCGACTCGGTGTTCTCACAACAGATAGGGCGGAATATCGAGGCATATGTGGATGACCTCATCGTCAAAACCAAAATGGGCAACTCCCATCTGGAAGACTTGCGCGAGACTTTCGAAGCACTCCGCAAACACAGCCTTGAACTCCTTGAAGTGTGTGTTTGGAGTGGAAGAGGGAAAGTTTTTGGGTTTTATGATTACCGAGCGAGGCATCGAAGTCGACCCGAAGCAGATCACGGCCGTCCAACAGCTCCAAGCTCCAAGGAGCGCGGTGGAGATACAATCTTTAAATGGCAAGATAGCAGCCCTGGGAAGGTTCATACCAAGATCAGCCGACAAGTGTGCCCCTTTCTTCAAAATGCTCAAGAGCGGCGCGCGATTCGCATGGTCCAAGGAATGTGAAGCCTCCTTCCAAGAACTCAAAGCATATCTTGTATCCCCCCTGTACTGACCGCTCCCAAGCTTAATGGAAAACTTTTTCTGTACCTTGGGATGTCAACAAGAGCTGTGAGCGTGGTGCTAATATCCAGGAGAGACAGCTAGGGTGAACACCCCGTGTATTACACGTCGCGGACCCTAGTTGGCGCAGAATCAAGGTATTCCCCGATTGAGAAAGCCGCCTTGGAGCTAGTAAGCACGTCGCAAAAACTACGCCCCTACTTTCAAGCGCATTCTATCACAGTCCTAACCAACCTTCCGCTGAAAAAGATACTAACATCAATGGAAGTGTCCGAGCGGATGGTTAAATGGGCGGGTGAGTTGTCAGAGTACGACATCCAATACGCTCCAAGACCAGCAATAAAGCCACAGATACTAACAAATTTCATTGCCGAAGGAGTCACTTTTGATACAACACCAGAAGGAGTATGGGAGGTGTACGTGGACGGCGCGGCGAGCAAACATGGGGCTGGAGCGGGTGTTGTCGTGCGCACCCCAACGGGCGTCGTCCACGAAATAGCGATCCGATTCAGAGTGTTGAAAACAAATAACGCAGCTGAGTACGAGGCCATCTTGGCGAGAATGACGGCCGCCAATGAACTGGGTGCAAGAACAATCAGGGTGCTATCTGACTCTTCACTGGCAGTCAACCAGCTGAACGGGATCTTTAATGCAAAAGAGGACACGCTCGTGCAGTACATGGAGCGTGTCAAACAACGAGCAAGTACCTTTGAAGCGGTGATCTATGTGCAAATACCAAGGGAGGAAAACATGCACGCGGACGCGTTATCCAAACTAGCAACTGCCACCGACTTCGAATGGTCGCGCCTAGTCTCGGTTCAAAAAGAAGAAGAGGAAGCCCGCCAGGACATCGTGGTCAACACCACACAAACAGTACAGGAAGAAGACTGGAGAGCCCCGACCATAAGATACCTAGAAGACGGCGTGGTGCCAGAAGAAACAAAAGAGGCATGGACCCTAAGGCAGAAAGCGGCCCGCTGCACGCTCATCGGAGGGGAGCTGTACCGCCGGTCATACTCTGGCGTGTACTTAAAATGCATCAGGCAAGAAGAGACGTGCAACCTAGTGCGTGACTTACATGAAGGCTTGTGCGCAATGCACACGGGGGCGCGCAGCATGGAACGAACTATCTTGCTGCACGGATACTACTGGCCGCGAGTGAAAAAGGACACACAAAAATACGCAGACCAATGCCACAAGTGTCAAGTGAACGCGCGCCAGCATCACCTACCATCGACCGAGCTTCAAGGCAACCTAAGTCTATGGCCCTTTTCGCAATGGGGAGTGGATCTTTTGGGCCCCTTTCCCACGGCAAAAGGAAAGCGCAAGTACATAATTGTGGCGGTGGACTATTTCACCAAGTGGATTGAAGCGGAAGCACTAGCCTCGATAACCGCACAACAGGTGACCCGCTTCCTAAAAAATAACATCCTTGCGCGATTCGGTGTTCCGAACGCGCTCGTATTTGACCATGAAAAGCAATTCGATTGCGTGGAGGTGATAGACTTTTGCGACCAAGTTGGAGTCATTGCAAGATTAGCGTTGGTGGCCTACCCCCAAGCCAACGGCCAAGCGGAGTCAGCGAACAAAGAAATTTTACACGGCCTACACACCCGCCTTAACGAGGCGAAAGGAAATTGAGCGGACGAGCTTCATACAGTGTTATGGGCGCACCGCACCACATTCAAAGTGGCGACAGGCAAAACCTCCTTCGCCCTCACATGTGGCATAGACGCGGTGATCCCCATCTAGACGGCCACTAAGGAATAGGTAGCAAAGTACTACAACGCAAAGCTAGTTCCACATAAGCTGGTCCTAGGAGACCAAGTACTTAGGCGAAACTTCTACCCCGACCCCAAACATGGGAAACTTGGCTCAACATGGGAAGGTCCTTACCTAGTCCGCGAGGGTATTGGCGCCAACACATTCAAGCTCAGCGAGTTGGGGGGCACGAAGATCCCAAGGACGTGGAATGCGCAAAACCTCAGGATATACTGCCGCTCCACCTGATGTGTATCTTGTTAACAGCAGCGCCTTTTGCGCGAAGAATCATGAAATAAATATCAAGTTCGATAGAACATGCATAGCAATAATCATGAATTATTCGCGCCACCGCTCCACGAGAGCAAAACATACAAAGCGTCAATCACGAATTACGCAAAAGTCCTACAAAACACGAATAGCAATAATCATGAATTATTTGCGGCACCACGCCACGAGCGCAAAAACACACAAAGCGTCAATCACGAATTGCGCAAAAGTTCTACAGAACACGAATAGCAATAATCATGAATTATTTGCGCCACCACGTCACGAGCGTAAAAACACACAAAGCGTCAATCATGAATTACGCGTCACACGAGAGTAAAGATAGAATGGAAACTTTTTGGACTTCGATTAACGGGAGCAATATTCGCAACTACACTTGGTAAATAAAAAAAAACAACAAAGCAAACAAGTTCACAAAACGATATCAAACTAGCGCGACTACACTTGGTCAGTCACAACATTCTCAGTGGTAGTCCGCGCCGCATCAGCTTACTCTTCGATGCCAGACCCAGCTTCCTCATCCTCTCCCGCATCCGCGCGCACCTCCTCTTCCTCAGCCTCCGGCTGAGAATCGGACTCTAAACACCTCTTCTCACCCAGCCACATTTGAACATGTCGCACCATCACGCGAGTGTTCTAGTGGATTCCCGAATTTTCTGGTCGCACTTTCTTGCGAACCGCGATCACGGCCTTGGTCATTGCATCCGCCAAAATCTTCCCAAAAGAGGGGGACAATTTTTACTGGTGGACGGCAGCAACCTGCGCTGTACGCACAGCTTCCGCCTTCGCTACATCATGAAGGCGGACCAGATCTTCCTTCTCGTTCTGGGATTCCTCGCGGACCTGCCTCAGCTTTTCCGCGTGACCTGCCTCCAGCTGCTTCTTCTCCTCCGCCAACTAACTTCGCAACTCCTCCCGGATAGTGTCGCGCTCCTCCGCCCTGACCTGCTCCTTCGCCGCCTCCACGTCCTCTGCCAACTTGCTCTGCAGAACGCTGAGCTCCTCCATAGCCTCATTGGCGTTATTCGTCGCCACTTCCGCGCGACTTTCCGCACGACTTTCCGCACCATCGAGCTTTCCCTCCAGTTGGACAATCCTCGACTCCTCCAACTTCAGTTTCGCGCGGTGCGAAGCTTGCTCCTGCTGGGCTCGGAAAGTTGCCAGCAAACCCTACATTCACAACGCTACAAGACTTAGCAAAATTTCATTTAACAAATAAGACGGACTACGCGTAAGATCAACCTAATCTTACCGCGAAGTGAACATGAGCCAGGTCCTACAGCGGGTCTGACTTCTCCAGCCATGTGGGGACGCTCAATATAGGGCCAACCGCTCGCAGAGCCGTCTAGGCGGCAGAACTATTGCACGCCGCACCGGTGTGGATCCGCACATCGCGGAAGTAATTGATAGCGGCCGACGGCAGTTCCTCCAAAACCGGCCATCTCCGACAGTTTCTGTTGAATGGTCTCCCCGCACGGATTGGCAGCCACTGTCCTCTCAGGGTGAGAAGATTTGCCCACTCGGGCCTCGGTTAAGAAATCACCAGAGGCAGCTGCTGCGCTGCCTGCGCAGGCCGCTCAGCCACTCGAGCCGTTTTCCTTGGCTTCTCCGCAACCAACGGCTGCTCCACCTCCTTCCTCTTCGCGCTGCTGGGTTGCGCGCTCTCCTTCTTCTTTTTCTTAGCACGCGAAGCTCGAGGAGCCTTCACAACGTCATCAACCGACATCATGCTCGCCAAATTCGAGAAGTCAACACCTGCGCCAATAAATCGTAAGAAGGCGGTTAATATGACAGAATGCAAAAAGAAAGAAACACAACTAACCATCCACAAAGAGCTCCTCCAAACAAGCCTTGCGGACTCCGCTCAAGTACAAATTGAACTTCTGCAGCATGCACGCCTCATATTCGTCGTCGAGGCCGTCGTATTTGCCTTGATCCGACTCATATCCGCACGTACTGCCTTTTTTCCAGACAGTCGGCTCCTCCACGTGCTCACTCGCCCACTCCCTCGGAGTCGGCTTAACGAAGAAGAACCGCTCGAACCAGTTCTTCTTCAACTTTGGGGACCCATACACGAAACCGTCGGGTCTCTTGTCGCGACGCCTGATAGAAAGCCAATTGCTGTTCTCCGTTGGCTCCTTGATTTTGTATATCTTACGGAACAACCCGTAAGACGGCTTAATGTTAAGCCTTTTACGCACGAGGCGGAGGCATGACGCGTGCATAATCACCGAGGGAGAAAGGCGCCCGACAGAGTAGTTGAGGCGCTTATACAACGCGCATAGAAGCGGATCAATGGGGAATTTAAACCCCATCACCCACTACTTCGTGTACACCCCGAACCACCCTGGGGGGGGGGGGGGGGCAATTGCCATCCCTGCTCCGCGCGGAAGGAACCGCGTACTCCCAACTGGGGGGCAAACCCAATCCGCGTACAATCTACGACACTTCCCTCCGCCCGTAGATAGATACGTGATCGGGTTCCCGCAGAAGGTTGTCATGCGGCGCTGGCTCCTCGCCCCACATCTCTGCCCAGTCTAAAATGGTGTAGGCCACGCCCACACCGCGAAGTCCAAGGCGGCTCATCGCCTCGGAAACGCGCGCAACACAGACCGGCTCCTATTGAGTGTCAGATCCCTCGCGCGTCTCCACATCCACGACCCCAGACCCGCCAACACGATCACGGCGGATTATCAACACTCCGCGAGCACGCGTGCTTGGATGTCCACTTCCCGACGCTACCATATCCACGTCGGAGGAGCTGTGCAGGAAGTCACGTACCGAGTCTACGTCATACGACGGCGTCGCCGAAACTCTCTCATCATCAGCCCTGCAGCCGTCTCCGTTGCCGGAATCGGCCAGATCCAGCGAAGGATCGGTAGAAATATGAAAAAGAGGGGAAAGATTACCTTCTTCGTCTTGCACGACCTCGATCTCGTCAATATTGATACTATCCATGACACTACTACGAATATTAGCAACAGCAAAAGGAGAAACAAGGTTGTAGAAGAATGAGAGGAATCTCGGAGATGAACCAAACGTGGAAACAGAAACAGAGGCTGAGGAAAGCAGAATGAGTTTCCCCCGATGGTAAACTAGTATTTATAGTTAACAAAGGAAAGCTGAAAGGTTAATTTCGCATCGAGAATCGCAACCGTCGGGGCTTTTCGAATTTCAAAAACCGCCGCCTAAATAGAGCAGTCAGAGACGGACACGTGGACACCTACCGGACATAGGCACTAGCCGCTGACGTCACAAGTTCCGCACACCTCCTGGGGGGCATGACACACTCGCGAAGAAGAAAAAAGTGCACCCAAATTCAAACTCAGTCACAATAGTCGCGCGCAACCAGACCAGAGCATCACACGGAAATAAAAAAAGCACCCCCAAATCCGATCTCAATCCCAAGAGTCGCGCGCAATCAACCCGGAACATGTCACGCACGGCGCACCCGAATCCAAACTCAATCCCAAGAGTCGCGCGCGACCAGAGCATCTCGCGGAAATCAAAAAAGCACCCCCCAAATCCGATCTCAATCCCAAGAGTCACGCGCAATCAGCCAAAAACTTCTCGCGGAGATCGCGCAGACCCGAGCCAATCTCGCGGAACTCAAACAGGCGGCACTCACGGAATACCGCCTGATGGGGGGCAATTGTTGGGCATATGACTCGGGTCTAGCCGTGCCAAGGAAGCACCCCGGCATCGCCCCCAGATGGGTCAGGCGTGTTAGTGCCAACACAACCAAAGCTGGGCACGCGCGAGAATCTTTAGCGCGGCGAAGCCCACACTCACGGACAAAAATCCGAGACGTCGAACGACGACGTTTCAACCAAGCGTTGACCAGACCAAGAAACCATGGAAACGACGCTGCATGCCTCGAAGAGTATTCACCTCATAGTCCTAGGCACAATCATGGAAAAAACTCCTAGTCCTAGGTAGAGGTGTGGCCTAAAGTTCTGACATGTCAGTACTCATATCACCATGTCAGTACTCATATCACCATGTAACTCACCCACCACCATGTAGCCTATAAATATGGCATTTACTCCTGTGGGTGAGGGGATCGAATTTTTCTGACTCTATCTCTACGAAGTACGAACTTCTCTCTCTAAGATATTACTCTCTCAATCACATTCTCTCAATCCTTTGTTCTTCAACCATTAGTGAATACCCATAGCTTACTCTTCTCGTCCCCTTCTCCTGAACCTCACTCCTACACTCAGTTAGGTTCAAACAGTATTTGATAAAATTAAATAAGAAGAAAGGGTTAGTTAAGATATAAATTAAAGTTAATAATTTTGGATTATATTTTGTGTTATTAATAGTAAGAATTTGGATCTTATAAGAGGGATTTTTTTTTAAATTTATGATATATATAACGAAATTTTGAGTTTATAGATAATTCAAGTCTTTGAAAATTTAGAAAAAAATCAAGTTTTTGAGAAAATTATATAAAGAGGTTAAGGGTCCTTTTTCAAGAATTTTGGGACTGAGCTAGGAGGAAGAAATTTTTTAAGGAATATCTACTAAGGATAATTAATCGCGATTTATAGGATTAAGGAATCGATCAAAATAAGGGACTCCGCATCCAACGAATTAAAGTATCGACACTTGAGAGATGAGTGTAAAAGTGGTAAATTCTACGCCTTGCGTATTCTTCCAAGTATTACGAGTTTTAAGAATTTTGGTGAAGTGTTTGTCGTTGTTTGATTATGCTTATGATTGATGATATGTGTTTTGTTTGAGCTATGTTTTGAAGTGAATGTGTATGAGTTATTATTTACTTTAAAGATTTACGTTTATGAGTTATTGTCAAAGTTGAATAAACAAGTTTCTTTTAATAATTAATTCACCTTCAAAGAAGGTGAAATAGTTTTAAGTGTTTTTAGTCATTAGCGTCAGTCCGTTGCCGTTTGAGATTTTGAGATAGAGCAACAGTTATTCTCTTGAGATTTTTAATGTGAGCAGCAGTTATGCTCTTGAGAATCGTGGTGAAAAGCCACCAAGTCACCCCTCCCTGTAGGAAGCATAACCAGGCTCTGATACCAATTGATGAACCGACGCTCTCGGTTAGTGAGTTGCTTGTAGCTCACAAGCGGAAGAACTACGTAAAGTGTCGAACGATTTTAGGTTTATTATTTGAAAATTGGATTACTGTCGAACTTACATATTTATATAAGAAATAAACCTAATACTACTCGATACGGTCCGGTCCAGTTAAATTGGCCCGAATTGATTCGGTCCCAGTCTGGTCTTTTCGGGAATATTAGGACCAAATATTTGATTGGATACAGTTCGGTCTTGATATGGTCCGGTTTTGACCCGGTCCGGTCTCAATTCAGTCTTAATTTTAGATTGAGATTGTGGAGATTTTAGTGGAGTTTTGGGTGTTGGGCTTTCTTATCCGGTCTTTATCCGGTTTTGGTCCAGTCCCGAATGGTTTTTTACCTCAAATCTAAGCCTGAATATGAGATTGGATTGTTTGTTATCCGCTCCCGGTCCCGGTCCGGGTTATACGGTCTGGTTTTGGGTAAAACCAAAAATCCCGGACCAAATAGCCAGCCCTACTATTCCTACTCGGCAACCCCTCTACTTGTCACCCACGAAACCCAAACCCACAAGAAACCCAACACACCCTCTAACCCTAAAGCCTAACCCGAAAATCTACTCATCATAGAATGGATGATTTGGGTTCCGAAGTGAGTGATAAACATCCACAACAAGAGTCTGATTACACACACGTATCGGTGGCAACATTTTTTTCAGATGTCCTGTATGAGGGAGAACGGACGAAGTAATGACGGCGAAAAATCAAACACTCTAATTGGCTAGATTAATTTTTTTTGTTTTGACTAGAAAATTATAATTTTTCTTTCCTATCATCACTCATTTGCATGAAATCCAAAATGATGAATTTGACATCCTTACTGCCGAATCGGTAAAATTGGGTGCATCGAGGAAACAACAGAGCACATCATTCGTCACTGTAGGAAGACCAAGGAGCTGTGGAGATGACTTAGACACTCTGTTAGAGTGCAGAACCAGAATACAAGCTTCCGGCATTGGTTAATCAACAACATCAAAGACGAAGAAAAAGGGGACTGTTTGGTATCATCCTTTTGCACCTTTAGAAGCAAAGGAATGAGGAAGCTATGGAGGGGAAGACCTACAACGAGCAAAACCTCATCCACAGATGCCTTGCCTACTTCAACATTGTGAGAAATGCGCAGAATTTTGACAAAAGAATCGAGGAAGGACAACAGCGCAGGAAGACGACCCTCAGCCTAGCATGGACTCCACCAAGTGAAGGGTGGATGAAAATCAACATTGATGGATCAGTAATCACCGGGAACAAAGCAGCAGCTAGTGGATTGACTATAGATCCTACTGGAAGATGCCACAGGGCATTTTCTATCAACCTCGGCACATGTTTCATCACGAGAACGAAGCTGAAAACTGTAGAAACAGGACTTGCTCTTGCTTGGGAGCTCAGCTTCAGGAAAGTATGCCTCTCTACTGACTCAACCACAGCCATCAACATCATTCAGAACAGAAATGAAGTGAATTACAGACATGGAATCTCAACATTGGAGATCAACCGGCTCCTGGATCTTGATTGGGAAGTTTCTTTATCCCACACCTTTAGAGAATGTAATTTTGCGGCTGATTTCCAAGGGACACAATCTTAATTTTGGCACACATCCTATTGATGAGTGCTATCCAAGTCTTTGCTACTGGATTAGTCATGATGTAATGGGAATTACCCATCAACGTTCTATTATCAATGTGATCTAATATAGCTTTACGTCTTTCTTTTACAAAAGAAAGGAAAATTTGAGTGCTAGATTATAATGGATTAACTCTTGTAAGGGATTGACGCTTTCACGGGCTTTTCTCCTCCTTTCCTCTGGCGGCCTGATGGGTTAGAATGGCTCAACTTGCATTTATACCCTATTCGACACAGGTAGGTCTATTACTCTACTAGCTTATTACCCGGCCCGTTGGCCGGATTACTATATGTCACCCACTTGTGGAATGGGAGAGAAAGCAAGTGAGAGTGAAGGGATTGGGATTCCACTTGATTAGGATCGACCCACTAATCCGATTCTTCCCGACCCGCCCAAACCTAAAGGGTCAGAAAGAGTCAATAAGAAAATACGAACGGAGAGGATTAGTCATATATCTTGACTCTTCAGAAGTGTGACAGGATCAAGGTTGGGTGAGGGCAATTTTTAGCGCTAAGCAGAGTTCTGGGTTGAATAACTTTACTTAGGCCTAGAAATTGGTGCTGATGCAGACTGCAGTTTTTATTATACCATCATCAATCATCATTGAATTAGTCCTGGGCATCCCTCCCCGTTGTTGGTATGAATTCTAATGATGGCTTCATTCCTTGCACCAGCCATATAAGCGAGTTGTCATCTCGAGCATGATTTGCCTATGTACAAATGATACAATTAGACTATGAAACTGAATTCAAAGAAAAGAAAAAGAGAATTCTATCACATGCCAATAAATACACACATAATAGTTGAAGCTAAGTGAAAGTCATTACTCGCACATCAATTCTAAAAAATTACAGACTAAACAATGGCTAGAATGGCAATGAAACTACCAAGAATCATGGACGAAACAACTTGTCAAATTAAATAATCCTTATACTGAAACTACCTTCTAACTTGAAATAAGACATGATCACAGTTCATAGCTCTCTTCTCACTATGAATTGGTTGCAGCTCGTCCTTATCACTGCCTCCCAAGCTCAATTCAAACAGAATAGAGACTGTTATGTAAGATAACCATATCCTTACTGATCATAATTCCTTTCTTCACTCCAATTTTGTCGGAGAAAAGAGTTATCCCCCCTCTCCTGCATTTCCCTTTCCCCCTCTCTTCTCCCTCTTCTTCACAAACCGATCCCTAAACCAGCAACAACAACACAAAAATAGCCTTCGCCTCTGCCATCTCCATCTACTGAACGCGTTGGTGGCAAGATAGGACTGCAGAAGCAAAATTTTCTAAAATCAAACTAAATTTTTTGAAGGAGACTCAACCACGAAAAAAGAGTAAAGCAACAATGCTAATAGTTCAGATGGTTGGTTTTGATGTTATACGTTGCTTTTGTTCTGGTCTCCAGTATATCAACTGCAACAGAGATGTTTCCTCCAATCATCTTTAGTGCACGGTTTAGAAGCAAGTCCTCCTATTTGTGTCAAACGGAAACATTCATGGGTTCTTAACTCCCCTGTTAGTGTAAATGCAGCAACAGCAAAGAAGTTTGACAACACAGCAAGCACCCAGGCAAAATGATACAATGCAGTATGTGATATGTGTCTCGAAGGTTTTGAGTTACTAAAGTTCATGTTAAAAATAAACATGAATTAAAATGGATTATTCTATTAAGCAAACATCCCCTCTAATCATACAAAGATCAGATATCCAATTCACAAACAATTAAGCCATAAAAAATCATCACACATCCACCACCTTTGATTGACTAAATTTGGGTTTTCGCAAAGTTATGGACTCTTAAGGGTAACGTTCATGGGTAGTCTGTTTCATAACTCTAGAGAGCACAGTAAGCAGCCACCAGCCAGACACAGTGCGGTAGGCGAATATGATTCTCAATTCACAATTTCTCACCACCGGAAAGAACAGACCATAATAAGCGTAGCGTTCATGGGTGGTCTGTTTAATAGCACTACTACACAATTTGTTAAAAAAGAAAGAAAGGTATTTAGCATCATGACGGAACAACTTTTACAGGCCAACAACGACAACATGCTGCAACCACCAGAACTGGTATCACAACTCATAGGGAAAATCAAAGATTTACTCTCAAATTAAGTAGTTACAACATCGAGCAATCGTCAAGCACATACACCATCACAAAAGTCACGGAACCTGATTCGCAAAGCATTCAAACATTTGAGGACATTTCTGCAAAGGTACAACTTATATGTCTTTTTTCCAAGACATTTCCATCAACATGCTAATAAATTTGCAATGCATAAAATAAACGGGCCAAAACTTGAAATTCAGCCTGTTTGACCGACCCATGCCAAATCCTAATTATTCTTTAATTTTAAACTTTCTATTTGAAAATAAAAAATAGTGAAAGAAAAGAGATGACTGCAATTCGCCATTTGCACATCACTTATTCGGGAATAAAACCATAGAAATATAAAAGGAACTGAAAATGTTTAGGATCGTTTTAATGTTTAAAATAACCAAATAGATCTTTCTGTTTAGTTTTTTACTAACAAATATCAAACGATTCCCTATAAAATACACTATAATTTGATCATTATGATATCAAATAATTATATAATATATATTTGAAATGATAAAAATTGGACTAATTGGGTTGGTCAAGGTTGAACCATTGAATAACTTTAAAATACATTTTATTTTAGCCACTAAGATATAAAATAATAGTAAAATATATATTATGCTATAGAAAATAACTTGTTTTAGAATGGCAAACCAATGATGTTCATTTGTTTTACTTGATGGACAAATCCCGTGTAGGTCAGACCCATTCAACTTTTTATTTTATGGTTAGCGATTAGCCATTAGATACCATTCATTAGTTTATTGTTAAATTTTTTATTTTTAACAATAAAAAGGAATATTATTTTTGCCTTTTCATATATATTTTATCACCACGGAGAAATAAAAGGGCTTAAAGAAAAAAATTGACACTCTTGGTCCCGTTTAAATCCGCATGTGTACGGTAAGTTGGCCCGTTCCACAGAGGAAAGAGAAAAAAATTGACACTCCCTATTATCCCTTCCTACAAACGCTACTGGAGCAGGGAATTTGAAATAGGGGAAGAGTTTTTTCCTCTAGGCTATTATATGTTTTTAATTTAAAAAGATACAACAAATCTACTTAGTGTGATTGGTTATGATCCTTGCATTTCTATAAAATGGTCATGGTTCGAATCCCAGTACGTGTATTTTTTATTTTTAACAATAAAAAGGAGTATTATTTTTGCCTTTTCATATATATTTTATCACCACGGAGAAATAAAAGAGCTTAAAGAAAAAAATTGACACTCTTGGACCCGTTTAAATCCGCATGTGTACGGTAAGTTGGCCCGTTCCACAGAGGAAAGAGAAAAAAATTGGCACTCCCTATTCTACCCTTCCTACAAACGCTCTTGGAGCAGGGAATTTGAAATAGGGGAAGAGTTTTTTCCTCCCGGCTATTATATGTTTTTAATTTAAAAAGATACAACAAATCTACTTAGTATGATTGGTTATGATCTTTGCTTTCCTATAAAATGGTCATGGTTCGAATCCCAGTATGTGTCTTTTTAATGAACAAAAAAAAGTTATTGTGAAGACCAAAATGTCCTTCCTACTTTCACTTTCGTTGCAGGAAATTTGAAATGGGAAAGCTGTTTTCCCCTTCGGCGTATTATATGTATAGTAGACTGTCCATTTCATTTCTCCAAAGACTTCCTAGATAAAAAGACTGGCCCATCAGTTTCGCACTCATAAGCCCAAAGAAGCAATAATGATATCCGAGACGTCGTTTTTGGTTTCCCGCCAATTCACCGGCGGCCATTTACTTCTCTTTCGCCCGCTCGAGCGAAACCTCCGGAATCCGGATTTCCCGTCTAAACGCGAAGGAAAGCAGCAGAAAACAAATCAGTCACGACTCTTTCATGTCTCGCGTCTGAAAATTTAGTCTTTGCAGTTCCGCTCATGTAACGCTAAGCAGAAGCGAGATTCAGTAGGCATGGCGGCAGCCCAGGTTCGATTGAAGCGCATTCCGAGCATCCACTTCCGCCCCCGGACGGCGGAGCGCCTCTGCTACTTCATCTTTTCCTTCACCGCCATCGAAGACTACAGCAAATAGGTCAGAAACTGAATTCAATTCTCTCCCGTACAGCTTCGTTGCGTTCTCTCCCTACGGGCCACAATTGGGTTTCCCCGAATTGAATCATTCAATTCTAGCTTAGCGACTTGGGATTTGATCGCTGATTCTGATGGTCTCACAAAGTTGTAGTTTCGTTATTGCATGCTACTGTATGTCGATCCAATTTCCTCGCTTTACTCTCTTACGACTCTTCCGCCCACTTGTTTTAATTAGATCCGTAACCCGTTCACCTCTACTTCCGGCGCCGAGGGCGAAGCTGTGCGTTTTCCTCCTCTCCACGGTTGAGCATCATCGGAAAAAAGGCCAGCATCCCAAATTTCTTATTACCTCTTAAATCGTAGATCGACTTGGACTTCTTGATTTTGCGTATAGCAATAGTAGCGAATATGTACTTGAAATTTGGTATGGTGCTGTAACGCAATCGAGTTTGAGCTATGAGTTGGAGATGCCACTTGATTATTGAATGAGATCCTGTGTCAATTATGCAATTTTTGTTAGCTGCCCTAATTTAGGGTTCTTAGTGATTGAGATCAAGTTCAGTAGATTCTAATGACGTCAAAAAAAAGAGAAATTACAACAATACGGTGAACAAATTTCTATTGTAGAATGTCTGCGTATTACGCAGCTAAACATAAATGGCAGTAGTTACAGTTACAGTAGAAAAGATGAATACATGTGATAAATAACAAGAGAAAAATCTACAAACTAATGATGTCCAAGTACAGTTCTATGGCCATTTAGTCTTCTCTCTACTCATAGCTCAAACACCAGGTCCCAACCCAAACCATCTGTGATCTCTAGAACAACTTCCAAATCTACCACCGTTCCAGACTAGTACAAATGATCATGACGATTCTGACTTCGAAAACATAGAATAGAAACCACACTTCCATCCAAGTACTCGGAACATGGGAGCAGTAGTCAAATGGCATTGTTGTGTTTAAGCCATAGCGCAGCAACAGGAGCGCCATAGATATCCAGGTAGAAGAGCACACTAGGCAGTGTAGAGATTGGACGTGACGTCGACGCGCAGGGGAAAAAGGTGTTGGTAGGAGAAAATAAATGATTTCGTTTCCCAACTTCCTTTATGGCAAGGCAAATGAAAAAGCAGGGTCAGGCTTGCAATCATGAGCCTACCCGTATGATATTGCAGCAGTAGATACAAACTGTAGAAGAGAGAGTTGAAAATCAGGAACTAGCTAGGGTTTTTTTTTTAGCTCCAAGTGAAAAGCGAAAAGAGAGCTTTCAAGACCTACTACCCGACCGAGTAAATAAGAAAAGATGGGTGCTTCTGACAGGCAAAACATGGTGGCAGACATGTATGTATGAATGAAGTGATGAACACATACGATTTGTAGAGCTTAGAACTCCAGAACCCCATCACTTTTCTACCTAGGCAACTTGGTTTATTGAAATTGCAGCTGTCAATATTTGATGAACTCCCATCTGGGAGTCTCAGCTTTCCATGCCTTGTAAAACCCAGTTGCATAAAATAGACTGCAAACAATGTTCATATGGTATACAGTATCCATGATGAGTCAAATACAGTCTTGGGTAGAAACGACTACTCAAGAAAAGACCAGAAGAACAGTTGTTAGCGTGGCCATAACACTATGCAGACTTCATACAGCATAAGAACCAAGAAAGATAAGAAAAAAATCGCAACGAATATGCAGTCTAGATCCGTTTCCTTGAAATGGTTTCGACAGCATCTAATTAAGTAACCAGATGAATAGTATGTTAGAGCTGTCTATGAGTAAGGAAAAGTAGGCGAAAACTTTGAGTGAAAAACTGCGTTTACCTGGAATCTGGATGATCTCTGCATCTTACCTGGGTGATGTCTAGCAAAAGGGAGGTAGCTGGGGGATGAAGGGGAACGTAGCAGCAGTAAGATCACGAAGGTTTTACAAAGAGAGACCAACAGAGCTCTGTTGGCAGTATGCCCACCTCCATACAACTAAGAGATCGAGAAAGTGAGAAGGAGGTGGACAGAATGCCAATGAACTCCGTAAGAAACCCTTTGCCAAACCCCAATGAAACAAGTAGAATTCATTCCATTCCATTCCATTCAGGACTGTGATAGTCCTCCTTCCATGAATGACTGCCAGGCACAAACTACATGAGTAGAGAAGGAGAGGAGAGCAACACAGCTAACAGCCCAGCCCAAGCTTTTGATGAATGAAAAAGATGGGAGGGAGAGATGGGGAAACAGATGGGGCTTTTCCCCTTCTATTTATGAGGTGCGTGGATGGTTGCACAGTAAATATGAGAGAGAGGGAGGTGGGTGTAATTAATTGGAATTGGAGAAAGGGAGGAAGTGAGAGACAGGACAGAAACCAGGAAAGAGATGAGGTAATAAAATATTGAGATTAGACGGTTCATTCTCCTCTTCCTTCCTTCTTCTAGTTCTGTAAACTCTATTATCGAAACAGGATGGATGGATGGATGGCATGATGATGATGGTGGTGGTGAGGAATACGCATATGGGATGGACAGGTAGACAGATAGAAGAGAAGAGAAGGATCATCATAGTTATTCCCCTCCCTGCTCCTCTCTCTCTCTCTCTCTCTCCTCGTTTCTGGTGAAATATTTAGCCTATCTCACTAGCTAGCCTCCTTCCTCTCCCTCCAAAAACAAAAAGGTTCCCTTTTTTTCTCTCGTCCTCTTTCTTCCTCTTCAATCTTTCTCTCTCCCTTGGCCATATCCTCCCTCTCCTCGTTTCTGATGCAATGTCCACCGCACCGCAGCAGCACACACATGCAAAACGCAGTCTCTCTCTCTCTCTCTCTCTCTCTCTCTCTCTGCTTTAACGGAAGAGAAGAAAGAACGTTGAAAGGCATTTGTTTTGTTTTCCCTTTGAGATTACGGAGGGACCAGATAATGACAAACCCAAACCCAAAAGCAGCAGCGCAAAAGAACGGAGCCGCGAGTCAAACAAAAGTTTCTTCTCCTGATTAATTTACGGGGGGCTAATTTTACTAGTTAGTCAATTAACTTAATGCTTAGTACAGCTCATCCCGACGTCATCCTTGAGTAATTCGGTGAAGGCGTGAAGCTGTATACTATAGCCAGTCACACAGTGACGGTCTATTAGTATTAGCAGAGCTTTATTGTCTTCACAAGCTGTGGTGTGGTTTGGTATCAAGGCTGAAACTCCATAAACGTCGACGAAGTTAAAGCCAATTCGGTATATGGCTGGGGAGATGGGTTAACGAATCACATGTGAGACACTAATCTCAAGAGCTCTTTCGCTGTATGGATGGTAATTTGAACCCGCCTCATTGTTGCGGGGATTACTCAGTATGATTTGCCGCGTACACCAGGAAATTTGCATATAGTTCAGACTCGTTCACCCCGTCATGGCTCGTTGTTGGCTCAATTTCTTACATTATTTTTTCAACTAGTTAGACTTGAATATTTCAACTAAATAAACTCAATTACTCATTCTCTTAGTACTATTCTTCATTTATAAAATATTTTTTCTTCGTTTTATCGTAACAAATAAAATTTCGCGTGTATTTTTTCAAATAACACAAATACTCTAAAGCATTGTAAAACTCCTCTAATCTCGATGCTTGAATACATGCGAACGAGGTCATGGTGGGTGGCCTTGTCGCTAGTTTCCGCCTGGAACCTCCAGGTTTGAATTCCAAGGACGACGCTCATTTCCTCTCACCCCTCTAGTAGCACCCTGTAATAAGTTTCTATAAAAAAAAGCTTGAATTTCATTTTGTAAAAATAATTGCTCTTGTCCAACCAAAAAAAATTGCTCGCATGTTATTATTGGATCCAGTTATTGAGACGGTGAAGATAATTATTATACTATCATATTATTATTGGGAAAAATTGTGTCGGGATAAAAATAAATAAATAAAGTTGTTTTTAAAATTAGTAGCCAAGTACAAAGTGAAAATTCAAATAAATACAGTTCATTGAAATACATTTTAAAAAAAAATTGAAATACATTTTAAAAAAAATGGAGAGCTAAATTTGAAAACATTGTAGGATTGGAACTGAAATGTCATATTTACATTTTAGTTTAATGGTTGGAGTTAATTTAACCATCAACTAGTTGCACATGTGCTTTTTTGGCGCGTGGATCAAATAACTCCATTGCTAGGCTTAGAGGGCACCTCCAATTAAGAGATCGTTTGCTTGTATGATTTTGATGATAAATTTTGCCTCAAAATCTCATATGTGTTGGATTATGGTTCAAATTCATATTTGTTGATAAAAATGAAGTTGACTTAAATTTGTGGAGCCCACAAATGTCGGATTTTCTTTTGCTCAAAATCCGTGGACCGCACGGACTATAAAATCTCACCTCATGAGGTAAGATTTTGAGAAGTGCCAAAATTCGTGGACCCCACTAACTATGAATGATCAAAGTATCATTCACAAAAAAAAACTTTAAGATGATAGGAAGAAGGATAAGAAGGTAAACTCATCATTTAACCCATAAATCCAAGATAGTAAAGTTCATTTTGAAATCCAACAAACAAACATGCAATTTTTAAAATTCAACACAAATCCAACATAGCAAAATCAAATATATAATCTTTCAATCCCAAAATCCAAGATTTTATCAAAATTCTTTATTTTTTAAAATTTCACAAACAAACGACCTCTGAGACCACCGTTGAAGCATATGGTTGACAAAGAAAGACGAGATTATGATTTATGAATTAAGCGGGGCCGGGACGACGGCAAAGGGTAAGTGGAAGGAATGGAAGAAAGGGACGGCCGGCCAGGAGCCAAATTTGGGCGCCCCTACCCTCCAAAAACCCAGCGGGTCCTACGATTTACTTACTTACCTGACCTGACCACCCCCACTAATTTAATTGTGGTTGTGGAATCCTAGGCACCACTCTTTCATTCACCTCTGGCCTCTTCTTCTTCTTCTTCCCTTCTTCCCCGCTTTCAAAAAGATAGAAATTCTGGACGACGGTGCTCCCCTTTTTGACCTATATAAGTTAAGCACTAGGGCAAAAGTTGGATTTACCAGACCATTTTCAAAGCATAGCTGATATAGGTCAATCCTTAATCAAATGCCTACCTTTCCATATTAGAGGAAATCGTTAGTATCATTTTTAATAATAATACAAAAAAAAAAAAAAGATACAGCAGCTACATAGAAACTTTGACTGCCCCACCCCCCCCCCCCCCCCCCCCCCAAAAAAAAGGGTATATTCGATGTCTGATCCCTTAACTTTGTTATGTCCTTTCTATTTTTCTCAACCCGGTTAGTTTATAATGGAGTCATGTGGTGTCTAATCAAACGGCATGTAGGAGTAGGACGATGCTAACTTGTAAACATTGCTAGTCTAGATTTTGTTATCGAATCGCTCCAACATATTTGGAGATATTGTTGCTCTTAATTTCTAGATAGAAAGAAAAAAAATCAGATTGAATGTGTGTTGCATGGTGTAATTGTTCAAAGTGTAACACTTGAAGGACCAAAAAGGATATTTTTGTTTCTTCTTCTAATTTCCCGTGGTGAAAGAAATGAAACACCATCCCCTTTGTCGATTGATACGTCGCACTCATCACTCCCCACATGCTCTCTCTCTCTCTCCCTCTCTCTATGCGACTTTGTTTTTGTGCTCTGAAAGGTTTCAATCGCACACTCCTTCATTACAACCTAAAACATTTATTATAATTATTTCTTTTTTAACTAACAACAACAATAAGTAAATCAAAACACTTTAATTCTACCACTAGTTTGGTTGTCACGTTGGTGGATGTTTACCGGTTAAAATTGGTATAATTAATGTCTGTCAAAAACCAGCTGGTATATAATCAGTATGATCGACATGATCGATTTCTGGTTAACAAATAAAATGAATTTGTTTTAGTAAATTAACTAGAAAATATTATTTTGTGATTTATTTAGTAAATTTTAAAGTTAAATGTCGATGATATTTGCTGGATAATATAATATGTTGGGGTAATTTTTTTACAATTAATCGTTTGGGTGTAGACGATGAATGTTGTATTTAAATATGATTATTTTTTATTTTGTTTGGAATGTTATATTTTATTTAAATATGAATGTAGATTATAAAAAAATTCAATTTTTTTAATATGCATATGTTTAAATTCATTAGATATTAACTCATTTCTACTGCTAAACTATAATATCTTATCAAATTATACTACTTGCTAAACCGGTTTCTTTAATACAGTAGCCTCTCTTCGTCCAACCAGTCCACCCCATTTTGGCTTTTTCTTCCAAATCGTATGTTTCTTCATCTCACTGGAACAAGCACCAGGAGGACTTTAGTAACAAAGTTTCCATGAGCGGAAAAATGGGGGTATTTATGAGGTTAAAGCCGTGCAGTTCTCCTACCCTCCCAATTTAATGCCTGAAATCTACCCTTCTTCCTTTCCCCAACACACAAGTTCACAACCACAACAACAACAACCAATATAATAATAATAACAGCGCCCTTTTCCCCTCACTAGCTTACTATCTCTGTCTATTCCCTCTTAAATGAGGAGAAGAACATGAGCAATCTTTCACTCTTCTGTCATTAGTCTTCTCTCTTCTCTTCTCTTCTCTTCTCTTCTCTGGGCTGGCAAAGCAACAGATTTTACTGTCCCCTTCTCTTCTCTTCTCTTCTCTTCTGTGTCACTGCCATGGTCATGATTGAATCATTGGGACACTCAAAATTTAAGAATAGTTGGCCTATCCACCAGCTAGCTAGCTAGCTACTCTCATCAATGTTTGAACTCATACATATCTGAATTACCACCCCATTAAATTGTTTACTTATGAAGGGTACTGTTTGTACTTGGAAATTGTTGTTACTGGTTCTAAGCCACTGCAATTTACGTACTAGTAAAACATAACTTGAAACAAATATTTTTTTTTACTGTGCTTGAATCCTAGCTTGAGAGGGATTAAGTTAGTCGTAGCAGAACGTGGGGCGAGATTGATCTTCTCCCTAAGCAGATGGGGATATTCTGCATCTTGTAATTAGTGTTTACAGCGAGGAGTGTTGGTTGCATTGCATGCACAACTAATAATTCTGAGTTTCTGACAACTGAAATCAAACGATCGACTTGGATTGGTAAGAAATTTATTAGTAATTTGTGTGTGACTCTCTCTCTCTCTCTCTCTCTCTCTGTGTCGGGAGAGAACAGAGGTGGAAAATATGGATCCTCAAAGGTCATGTCAAAATATAAATAAGGATGTAAGAATATCCCTGACCATATGATTTGACTATAACCTAACAAACCAATGTGAAAAATGCAATGGAAAACCCAACCAAGTCTCTTGACCCTTCTTCCACTACTGGTAACAGGAACTGCCCACTATCTGATATTCTGTCCTCATTCTACCCAATTATATTCAACAGAACCAAAGAGCATAGTCCTGTTCGAAAGAAGGAACCCTTCAGTTTACAAGCACGAAATTGTTTAACCATGACTGGAAACACACACAACTTACATATTAACTAGACTGCCCGAGTTGTACTTGATAACCTTCATTAAGATGTAACTAGCAAGTTGTATACGTTGTGCACGCATAGTCGTAGAGTACGTGTTCTCTTGTATTTACAGACTTTTTTTTGTAGTTTCATACGAGAGAGATGTCGTCTAGTCATGTAACTCGGAAGTGGGAAAGAACACAATGGCTCTTTTAGGAGAAAAGTTAGCTGCGCCTGTGGATGTGTATCTTTATAAGGTGGGTTGGCAGTAGTGTGGTTGTATATATTCATTTCGAACTGTCATTGTGAACGCCCATTTGGTAGACACTTTGAAAACGATAGTGCAATTGGAAGGAAGGAAAACTTTGACTGAAAGGGGGACTTTAATTTCAACAACCTAGCTACAAGCATCAATACTTCCTCGCTGAATCCTCCACTGAAGAGAAAAAAGTTCATGCGCTTTGTCTTTGTGCCCCCTTCTCCTCTGCTGCTGCACTTCGTGCACAGCACAGCTTGATGTGTGTTTTGGTTCGACTTTTATCTGCATGACTTTTTTAGAAAGCTTTGTCAAACTAAACAGCGTTTTGTGGTGGTGGGGACTGCATGTACATGGTTCTTTCTTTTTTTGCCTTTTACCACTTTCACTCTTCTCCATTTTCGCAGAATTACATCGTGATAAATCATCTTTAGCATCGAATCGATCCTTGTTTGTTGTTAAGCTAGCACATATATAGGGCTCTTCATATGATCATAAGCAAACAACAAAGGAATGACTGATAAAATGAAAATGGCGATGTGAAACGTATTTGTGAGTTAGAAGAGTAAAGTGGAAATGGCCATTTTTTTTTATCCGAAAGACACTTTGAGTGAGGAGACGATTGAACTGCCAAAGGCAGGCATGATTACAAATGTTGAGGGTTGACCAGCTGCTGCTGGTAGTTGAATTTAAAGTTTTGGACATGGGGAGGAAAAACTGGGAGGGGAAAAAGGGAGAAGAAACGGCAGAAACGTACGAACTACCACAGTCCCACAGGGTTCTTTTATTAAACATTATCAATACATTATTATTATTTTTTATACATGAAAGCTGATTGTTATATATAGATATTATTATGCAGAGCTCGATGCATGGGAAATAAATACAGAGTCGTGATCATGATTGTTAGCTATGGATAGATAAATAAATGCGTCTTTCTTTTGTTTCATGAACAATATTAGGATACTGGATTCGGATTTTGCTTGTTGTTCCTGCTTTTGATGTGAGCAAAGCCAATCATGGCGGCTAGTAGTGTGTGTGTGTGCGCTGCTACTGCTGCCTGCTGGTTTTTCATATGTAAATACTTAAGGGCCGATATATAGTATCACCATCATTAGTTCTTTTGTTCCTCTTTTCCGCGATTGGCCATTTCAAGTTCCTCACTCCACTACCAATATGGTAGGGTAAATGCATTTTCAAATCTGTGGTTTTTAGAAGAAAAAAAAAAGCATGATTTGTCTAAGGATGTAGTTTGACAAACACTTGTTTTGTTGAACTCCTATTGTAATTTGAGTATAATTTTAAGTTAGGTAACTTGCATGAATCTAGATTGTTAAAATATGTTAAAAATAATTTAGATAATTGATTACCAAAACAATGGTAATCGATGATATCAGTTATCAATTATCATTGACCTTTTACAACTGTTATGTCAAATACACATACAATGTAGTCAAAATCGTACTTTAAAATTTTAAAACTTATGATTTTACGTTTCTACGTCACTAAAACGCTTCTACACAATATCTACATTTTTGTAACTTACGTAGTTTAAAACTCGTTTTTAAACTTAAAAACTTACGATTTTACGCTTCTAGATCACCAAAACGTTTCCACGTAGAAACTCGTTTTTTAACTACACTGAACACATATATTACGTAAAGGTTACGGAATGACAATTGTTTCTTACGTAACAGTTAAATCATAAGCGTAACATAACACTTCTGTAATGACTAGCCCCTTTTTTGTAGAAGAATGACTTAGCTCTTTACGTAACACGAGATTAACATACATTATGTAAGACTTTCATCTTGACTTTTTATAATTATTATGTATGACAAAACATACGTCATGTAACCATTAGGTAATACCTATTAAATTTTAGTTAATGCGACCTGTTAAACCTAGCAGGAATTGCTCGGTGGTTTATGATTATTCTATGTCATGCTGGTAACAAATAGCATCATACATAACATGGGAAAATGACCATATTAACTAATGGGCATCCACTTATAAGGGCCCGTTTTGACAATTAGCGAAATTAAACAGCCAGATTTAGTGCGTGGTAGTTGACTTTGTGAGTTATACACATAACCAGAAGAAAAATGACAAAAGAGGGTCCACTGCCGTCCCTCACTCCTTTTCTTCTGTGAAGTTGAAGGTTAAGCAATAATCATGTTGCTAAGCAAACGTGGTCGCCATTGTTGGGTCTTTCCACACCACTCTGACTTACTATTCACATTTGGTAAAAGAAAGTAGATAAAAAGAGGGACTTTCTGTTCCTTCTTTGCCACAAAATTTGACCCCATGTGTATATATTGGTGAATGGTGAAGCTCTTTAAGTTTTGCTTTTCTGTTCTCCTCCTACTTTCATTTGAATTCAGACTGATTAAAGACGGCCCATTTCGAGCCACCATGATCATTATGTAATCTTTGGAGACAAGCTTGAACAACAATGTTTATGTACTCAATTTGATGTTAATTACAATAGTGATGAGGCATCAAAATTAGTCAAGACTCGAGATATTTATGATTCGTTGAATATGGTTGTGGCTGTGGCAGACATTGCTCTTTATTTTGTCTGTTGTAACTGGTAAACAAGCCAGCATAACGGGTACTAGACCTCACTAGTAGCTACGTTGAGATCATTAACCACTCGAATAATCATCCATTTTCAAATTCTTGAATGAATTTGTAATGGGGCTTTGAATAATTAATAAAACAACCAATTAATTCGTCTATAATCATGAAATCCTTCGCCCATATTAACTTGATCAGTATATGAACATTTTAGAGTCGACAATGAAAGAGTCACATATGTTAATCATGAAATAAGCTACTTCGAGGAAGGAGCTAGGGGTAGTTTTTGATTATGCTAGTTGAAATTGACTGTATTAATGAGTTTAAAATGAATTGGATATGGATAAATGGTAACCAATGTCCATCAGTTATGGTCTCTATAAATTTTTTATAAATAATCACTTGATGAATTGTTCTATTTATTCGAATAATAATGGATTCAAATTTGCGAAATAAAATAGTGAATGATGTGTCGGTGGTTTCGAAATTAAATATAAAATGCCTCAATACAAAGAATTCATTGGCTGGATTGTAATTTTATGAATGTTTGGTGGGATGATTTGCCCCTAAAGTTCAATGACCCTAGAACAACCTCATGGCAATGTTGCAATTTTCAGTTTTCGACGGGCAAATGAAATCTGACCCTTGTCTACAACAAATGTCAACTCCCATTGGCTTAGGAGCGTATATTTTTAGTCAAAGGTCAACCCTTAGTAGACATCTATTTTGGGAAGTGGCAAATTTCGTATTCGAACCCCACCAAAGTTTGTTATGGTATTTCCGAACGCATTTAATGAAGATTCTCGGGAAGGACTGAAAAATTCAAGCAGGCAAACTCTCAGATCTGGTCTCGCTCTGCTATCGCTCAAGGTATGTGTGCATATTGATGGGTTATAAAAAAAAAGGAGTGTATATATTAAATTACAATTTTTTATTATTGCAGTTGATTGGAGTGAGTTGTTGCATTTTTTGAGAAAAGGTTTGATGATAGCTGCCATGCATAAGCATAATACATAACCATCCATCATGATTCTTCTGCCCTTCCCGGATCTCATTCTCATATATTCTCTTCCCACTTTTCATGCATGCTGTAATGTAATGCCTTTCATGCAATAATTGTTTCTCTCTCAATCTGTAACTTTTCCCGCTTGTTTATTCTTTCATGTCTTCCTTTCTTCTGCCTCCATGATTAAATCCGAACATTAGCCTTAATAACCCCGCGGCATGCGAGGTGCTTATGGAACTAACTGCCTGCGGTGAAACATTTATGGCTTTCTTTTGGTGGAGAGACAGGGGTGATTAATGATTATCATTGAGGTATTTGAAATAAAACTATTCATTGACTCTTCAATTTTGCATTCTCGGTTAGGTCATTCTTATTTCACATCATATAGCAAATCGATTAATATTTTCTGGTGTCATTTTAGAACACAAACAAAACTTTTAGGTTTGAAAATTAATATACATGTTTAGCGTACGCCTATCTTATCATATATCGATTGAGTTTTTCTATTTAGAGTCTAAACCATCAATTAAGTAGAGTTTGGGGATAATACTATAATTTCTAACGAGTAGACCATATCTCTAATTCTCTAAACTCAAACCATAATATTAATTTAGCAAAAAAAAAATAACCAACACTCCTGATTCGAAGTATATATATCAAGATACATTTATAAGTGTGAATGCATGCATATATTATACGACAGACATATGCTAACTTTTGACATATACATACATAAGAAAATAATGATCAATGACACCCTATATCAATTAACATACTTAGGTCTATCTCACACTCACATTCGATTAATTATACATACCCAAGTTCAGCATTATAACATTCATAATCTAACAATGTGAACTTCATAATCTAATTCTCTAAATTGAAACATGAATATCATTGTTTTTAATCACTGTAAGTATAGCATACTCTACGAGTATGCCAATCTTTACCATATATTTAATTTAGATACTTGTACGATGCATTTATGAAAATGAGTATATATTATATATGCACCGTAATTAGTACAATTTAGTTATCAAATGTTAAATTTAACTGATAGTATTTGTCAAATACGATGATATAACCCAAAACTACAACTAATTCGTAAACCTACACCTCCTGAATCAGAAATTCCAAACCCTAAATCCTTAAAGTACTACAAGTAATTATATATACTGAGCAATGAGATCGAGCGAATCCCACATGCGCATCTCATTTGTTAACGAATTCTGACTGTTACATACGCCTATTCCTTCAGCATAGGCAACTCTCTCTACCGTGAAGCCAACTACATTACAAATCATGGACACAATTACTTGCAGAAAGATCATGTTCCACTTTGTACAATTGATTCTAAGAGCAAGCAGAAATTTGTGATGGTGGTGGGATCGAGCAAAATGGTAGTAGCTAGTAGTGGTGGTGATGGTGTCCTTCATTTTCGAGTTTCAAAGGTAGAAATGATGAGGGCGATGACAAAAGGGTTTGTTTATAATGTTTGATTGGATCGATATACAGACAGCAAGCAGCATCTTTCCAGCTCTTGCTACTTCTATTCTCCCTTCTCTCTCTGTCTCTCTCTCTCTCTCTCTCTGTCTCTTCAATAGATCACACACACACACAACAGTATCTTCTGGTGTTGTACACCCCCAATATATGTATGTCCCATGCAACTTTTTGCAAGTGACAAGTGACCCCAATTATTGCCTCTCTCTCTCTCTCCTGTTTATCATTTTGGTTTTGGTCTTTGGGAACATCTTCTCTGAAAGGATTCTCTCACTTTCTCTCTGTATATATACACATGTATGTATATGCGTTTTATGTCTACGCTCCACTCTTCTGCATGAATGGAGGCCGTCGGGGTGGAAGAGTGGAAAGAAGGTATAGTTTGGTTTGGAAGTTGTACCGCTTCTGACCTAGTTAGGGTACTTGGGCTAAGGAGAAGCAAGTACACATTCTCGCAGTGGGCCTAAAGAGTGAGGTCTTCTGAAGCCCAGAGACTAGAGTTAGCCCAATATAATCGAGCCCGTAACTCACGCCAATTTGAATTGGTCTCGACTAGGGTTGCAAATGAGCCGAGCTGCTCGTGAGCGGCTCGATGTTCGACTCGAGAAAAGTTCGTTCGAAACTCGACTCGTTAATAAACGAGCCGAACACGAGCTCATCTTTGTTCAGCTCGTGAAGCTCGCGAGCTAGCTCGACTCAGTGGCTTGTTGAGCTAAACTCGTGAGCTGGCTCGTTTAGAGCTCATGAATAACATGATATGTCTTAACATGTGGCTAGAGAGCCAACTCGATTACCAACTTATGGATGAATCAATCTATATCTTATGATTTTAATTCATATGATTATTAAATTAATATCTCACCATATATAAAGTTTAACATGTTGAGTATGTGAGCAAATATATCTTATTTTCTACTTTAAAAAGAAATTATGCGTCATAGATTGCTTCGATACTATGAAATAACATGATTTGGAGCAGTTAAAATTTATTATCTAAATGAATATGATACCAACAAAGTATAATATGAGATTTGGTAACAAAATAAATCATATGTATCATGATATACAAAATGAAGTACCAAATAAAATTTAAGATTTTAATAAACAAGCTAGCTCGAGCTCGACTCGGCTCGTCAATAAACAAGCTGAGCTCGAGCTTGACTTGTTTATTAACGAGCCGAGCTCAAGCTGTGGTAAAACTCGACTCGACTCGGCTCATTTGCAGCCCTAGTCTCGACACTCAACAAAATCAAATGGCTCAGCTATACCTGAGATACGCGACCTCGTGCATTCGCATTTCGCAGTCACACATATTACGGAGAAGCTAATGTGGTTGTAACCAATGGCGTAGCCAGAATTTTGTTGAGGGTAGGTCCATTTGAAAAAAATATATATACGACAAAATAGTTTTTTTAGCGTTTAAATAATTTATGATATAATTTGTATTTACAAAAACTTAGTAAATTAAGTTTTGGTGGGAGGCGATTTGGCGCATGATCGGGGTGGAGCTCTTCTGGAGGATGCTCGGAGCTTAGCTTCTCACTTCAGCTGATTTCTTACTGCTTTGTTTTTCGTCGACTTTATAGGGCTGCCCATCATGTGGCACTAAAGGCCCTCTCATCGGGAGTTCGATTATTGGTCGACTCCCGCGCTTTTCTTTCTTTCTCCATGTGACTATCTTTTCAACACTGACTTTGAAAAAAAAAAACTTAGTAAATTAAGTATATGCCGAAACTATCAAGAATACCACACTCTATATGTATCAATTATCAACCAATTATCAATGATTTTGTTAGATATTTGCTATGGAATGGTGTTCTTCGTAAAAAAACGTTTAGTGTCAATAACTCGAGTTGTTGTTAAAGACTTAATAATGGAATTATACTATTAAGTATTTACTAACACTTCCCCACTAAAGAAAACCAACTTATACGTGCTTAAATTTTTCGCAAATCCGAATATCACATGCTTAACGACTTCCAGAAAGTCTTCGATCTGACTCCTAAAGAGAGAGAAGAAGAAGAAAGAGGAAAGGGGGGAGGGAAAAAGAAGGTAGAGAGATGATGGATGAGACATGAAGGTTCGATAAGTTTTATTTTGTGGGAAATAAATTTTTAATAAGTACATGTAAGACAAATTTTTAATTACTACCTTATTTGTATATATACATAGAAAACATATAAAACGGCTAAAACTGGACAAACCCCTATCAGACCAATAAACCTCAAAATCCTTGGTTGATCGGCTCAATGACATAAACCGGTTTGATAGCCTTTGTAGTCTTGTAGATGCAAAGATAGAATATGAAACTCAGTATATCATTATTCAGGACATGTTATTGTTAGTACATTTTCCCCGATCTGTATCCTACGACTGTGACCCTTATTATAGTCCTAACTTCAGGGAAAGTACTGAAAAGCATGGACATTCATGCATAACTTTTTCCACACAACATATCTATGCCCATAGGCTGCAACACTTCATTCTTTTCCAGCAGGGCACCAAGAACCATCTCTCATTTTCATGCACACCTTCTCCCCTATCGTTGCAGAGCATAAATTGGGTTGTGCCTCTGGAATCCTCATAAGAGTTCGGTTGTGGATGCCCTGGCGCTTCCTAACATCGACATGCAAAGAAATAGGGAAAGATATAAGAAGTGGCTTCGTGTAGAGGGGAGAGAGGCTTTCCTTCAAACATTCTATTACAAGAAAAATTCAACTTACCAGTTTCACAATTTGGTCATGAATAGAGTCTCCCCAGTCATCAAAGTGATCATAAAACACAGTTGGTATCCCTCGATGCGTTAGTATGTATGCATAGCCCTATGGAATGCAACCATAGTAGAGATCAAACCAATGGAAAGGTACATCCTTTTCCTACACTATAGTCTATATATGTTGGTGCTATGATTTTAGTACCTCCATGATATGATGTGCAGGGAAAGGCCAACGAGCCTACAGTAGGGGGGAAACATGAAGATTATAAAGAATGTTGGTGGAAAGTTTTGAATGCACAGGACGCCGCATAAATGCAGAAACTATAGACTATTCGACACCTGTGTTGAGTCTGTGTCATGGTTATCAAGAAACGTGACAGCCCTCGATGGCCACCATCCTATTACACCCGGAGGCTTCCCTTGAGAGTCTCGAAGGCGCCAATGTTGACCCTTAACTGCTTCCTGTTTAGGACATTTATTCATCAATAGTGGAAATAAAGGATCACTGTTTGGAAGGAGGATCGTTTGCATTAAACTGTTGGATACCTCTATCATTTGGCACTAGTCATGTTCCATACTAGTTTCTTATGGCTTCATATATCTTGCATAGCAAAAAAAATATGAGAATACTTGAAGGATTCCTTTGTTAGTTAGGGGTGGGAAACGGTGCGGTTGTAGTTAACTGCACCACAATTTGAGGTTAACCGCAACCACAAAGTGTCCATATTAACCAACCGCGAACCACAAAATGTGGTTAACGGGTGCACCACGGTTACTGGCGTCACCAACCGATTTAACCGATTCTATGTGATTTACTGAGGTTTGACCGTCTGAGCCTCTGAGGAAGTCGAGTCTACCACTGCGTGCACTGCGCCGATGAGCGTCGACCTCCAAACTCGAATCGAGAAGGTCAGATTTGCTCGACGACAAGGGATGACGTTTTAGTCTCTAGGACGGTTGTGTCGTCACGGTTGGAGACTCTCAACTCTCAAGGCGACTCTCGATGATATGGAAGAGTCGCTCTAGGGATTTTCATACGATGACACTCTAGGTCTGGAACGGTAGCGACATTTCAGTAGGGAACTAGGGATTTTGATTTGGGAAAGCTAAAGAGGAAAGAAAGACGTCGCATACTCAGAGTGGGGGAACTGGGAAGGCCGGAAGGGGGCGGGTCGAGTGTGCCCTGTGACATGTGGGCAGTGGGCTACTGGGCCTGGGTTGGGGTTTGTTTGTTGGCTGGTCTGGAAATGATCTTAGGCTGGGTTGCGGTTAGCACTGCGGTTAGGTGTATTTGCGGTTTCACTTGTGGTTAAACCACAAACCTCAAAACACTCAATATCTCCAACCGCGACCGCAAAATAGTCTATTTTTGCGGTTTGCGATTAACCACTAACCACGCGGTTTCGGTAAGGTTAGCGGTTTAACCGCAAAACTATAATCAAATTCCCATCCCTATTGGTAGTGAAGTCAAATGCAACCGAGAGCTGGCCCGTGCCATCAAATCCAGTTAATAATCCTTTGCCTGTGGTTATCTGAAGGGAGAATTTCCAGGAAAACAACCACTAAGGGAATCATGAAGCACTCCGAGTATCAAATGTAGGATGAGCATAAAAAGCAAAAGTATACCTTGGTTGTACTCCAAGTAACTTCCATTATAGTTGCAAGAATCCCAATACTCCCCAACAACAAATAGTGGATTGGATCCTTCAATGTACTTTTTCACATAGTTAGCTGAATAGCTAAACTTGCAACGTTGTAGAACTTAGGATTCCACCGAGAGGTTTTGATAAGGGTTGTGCATTATTGGGCGAATGCGAGGATTGTGCATAAAAGATATGATATGGATTTTCGGTAGTAGTCGTGAAAAACGGTGGAAGATGACAACTTATGATTTTGTCGATAATGTTTTGAGATGGATTGCGAATTGGTAGGCCAGGCGATGATTTGGGAAAAAGATCATAGACGAAATTCTAATGGATAATTGTTGCAACCGGGAAAGAAATGATTTACAATGAACAATAGATGCAAACCAAGCGAACAATAGCTAAACACAAAGTTTGTAGAATGGAGAGTGGGGTAAACGAAGAAACTTGGAACTTCCCCACTTGCAAGGAGCGTGTGAGAGCCACTAATGAATAGTAACTTACAACATTGACTTAATATATAAATATGCAATTTAGAGATGATTAGGCATGTTCAGTGTCATTGTCAATGGGTCGAAATTATTAATATTCTTAATTCATGAGACCTCTGCAATTTTAACTACAAATACTCAATTTTATGCCTTTTGGATAACTTTTCGGCACTACTTTTGCTGCTACGTAACACTCAAGATAGCTGGAACTCCCATCAATCTTCCTGACTATTACATAACTAATTGTCGGTGAACTTGCTGAACGTGTTTACATGATTCGAGTTGGTGGACAGACACGAATCTATGGTGTAAATAAGCATGCATTTGCAACTATAAGAGGATCCTCTCACCTGGGAAAGTTCTATTACCCAAAGAAGTCCATCACATTGTTTGCTACTTTTAAATAGGAAAACCACTGACGATTTAAGATCTTCAACTGGGTCATGGAATATTGTAACCTTTGACAATATGCTTTCAATTGTGATTTCTGATTCCTTCAAGTTTCATTCTACGGGTATAAAAAATGCTAGCATATACAATTGTCTCTAGAGAAAGAACAACACAAATAAGCTAAATTGATTTAGCAACAACTTTCTTAAATAATTTCATAAGGTTTTTCCGATATCTCCACCATTTGATTTATTGATCTCAAAACAAAGTTATGTTTTTGTTACAAGCCTTTTGTTTCAATTCTCCACCTAGGAGGTGTTTGCTTTCGGTCAAACATCAAGACGCATCTTCACTTTCAAAACCTCCAACAAGCTTTTTCAGTTCAATCCTGCAGCAAGCTTTTCAGCCGTATGTGTTGTTATTCTATAACCCCCCGCCAATGAGTTTCTCGGCATTGAGAAACAATGCAGCCTTGCTAGGTTAGGGTGCTTGATACATTTTTCACTTCAATTCTGCGATGCAGCCCTCATCAATTAACCAGCCTGTTGATAGACCATTGATTGCACATGTTTTTACCCCTATACTTGAGCCGTTTGAGATGTTGATTCTCGTGTTTTAAGACGATTTCACGCTAGGTTGTGCGTTTATGTCATATTTCAGGGCTTAGCGTTGGCATCGAGGAGAAGAAACGAGTTTCGGGTCGAAAGGAGCACGTATGGGTTGAAGTGTGCTGGAGGAGCAAAATACCCTGCCATGAACAGAAATACCCGGCCGGGTATTATTTGGAGCAGACGGGGGGAAATATGTTTTGGGCATCTGAGAAGCAGATGGGGGCCCGCCAGTAATCATAAATCCCCGGTCGGGTATTCTTGGTCTTGACCAGGGATTAACCCCTGTTCCCGACGGTGCTTTTAGAAGATACCCGGTCTCCGCGACAGACAAATTCTTAAGGGAAAAGAAGGGCAAAAGTGAGAGGCTCCGAGTTTTATAGAGAAAAAGTGTAAACCTAGAGAGAGAAAGTGACGAACCTGATTCTGAAAGTGTCTTTGATCGATCTCCATCACCATTGGAGTGCGGCTTGAGCTAGGAGAAGAGCTGATTGAGTGCCAGAAGCAAATTCTCATCCTTCACAGTATGGTTTCCGCATCTGAGCTAGATTTCCCATCTCTCTATGGAGTAACTTTCTTATTCACCTGGGTATGAAGAACCCTAGATTTGTATGTTAGGCCTGATTGTATGAACCCAAGTACAGATTCAGTAATATGATTATATTCAATTGAGGCTTGATTTGTTGAATGACATGATCCTGATCATATTCCTGTTGTTTCTGTTTTAAACTAGAAAGAGAATATCTACCTAGGTTGATAGAGCACCCTTGCTTGAAGGTATACCTTCAAGCAACAGGAAAAATGGCCTCTTGCAACCCCCAGAATTGTGTTGCAAAAGCTCGTAAAAGAGTTGCAAAATTCTATCGCAACACTTTTAGTAGGGTTGCATATAGTGGGGGTTGCAAAAAGAATCTGCAACTGTTTTTTTCATTTTTCGCAACCAAAATAAAAAGGGTTGCATATTATTACCTCTAACGCAACACCACCTAAGGCAACACTTTCAAAAATTTTGCAACACATTTTTCAAACAAAGGCAACATTTTTTACAAGTTTTCGCAACATATATAATTTTTTTGTGAGGGGTCTTATTCGTCACAAATGACTAACCCAGTTGTGACAATTTTGTTCGTAACAAATACTAATATTTTCGTGACAATGCTATTGTCAATAAATAAACTTTTTGTGATGAGTTAGTGACGATGCAAAGATCACAATAGTGACATACCAAATTGGCACAAATATTTGTCACCTGTAACAATAGTTTTGTCACAAAAACACATTTTGGAATTGAAGGTGTGGATCCAGGGGACAGATTGGTTGTCACTAGAGTGACTATTTGTACGTATCCAACACTATGTGTGACGAATTGGGATCGTCACTAATAAATATAATGACTATATGATTGTCACAATAAATCATTTTAATGACAAAATTTTCATCACAGAAACAAATTTATTATATGAGTATGTCGTCACAAAAATTATATTCAGTGACAAAGTTCATTGTCGCTTCTAATATGAGCTGTGATGAGAATGGTTACAACATAGTAGACAAAAATATAACACTTAAAACCATAAATTGTAGACTAATGAGGTTCTCCTTTGCCATCGTCAGATTGGAGAGTACATTTCGAAGACAACAATTCTTCCATGTTCTTCAAATGCTTAATTTCCTAAAAATCAGCAAGGAGTATTTTTTTAACTTCTTGTTTTGCTCTGCTATCAGTGCCTCTAATCGTAGATGAATCTATCTTCTTAAATCGGCTTTACCTCTGAATGGAAGGAGACAAGAACATCCAGTGAGAAAGTATAGTCAACTCTCCCAGAAAGAGCAAAGCAAAATAAAACTAAGAGAAGCCTTCTAGCTTGCCATTCCCCATCACCTAGAGGAATAAATGGTAGCCTCCGGTTTGATATCAGAGGATGGTAAAAAGGAGAATTCTTCTCAAAGATGGAGAACATGTCTCATCACTTAGGCTCCAGTTGACTTTGGTCTTCTTCTGTTCCTGGCATAACTAGGAGTCATGGCTGTCAAAACCAAAAAAAGTAAAACTTGAATCAACCTAAACATACAAAATTGTTTGAATCCACAAACCAATTGCAATAACAAATCACATATATCATATCGAGAAGAAAATAAGCTAAGTTAAAAAATGAAAAAGAAAATAACCTTGTTACTATACTATATACAACAAGAACAAAATCCAATGACTTTTGAGGAGTCCATCTACGATCATTAGGCTTCAGACTTGTGCTTTTATCTCCTCTCCTTGCTTTCTCCTTCACTTCTTCGCCAAAGAAGACTCATTTTATGTGGCTTTTACCACAACTTTTTATCACCCAAATGAAATCTTGATGGAATCCTTTATAGACAAATCAACCAAGTCAATCAAGTATCAATGTTGAAACTTGAACTTTGCAGGTAAGAAAAAACTTTCTGTTGAAGGTTGAAGACGAGGTATGAGTCTCCTACACGACCATCATTCGTAACATGAAATGCAAGGCTAAGCTTCTTTCTTTTGGGGAATCCAAGGGAAAGCCATCCCATTGTTAGTCTGACAGTGACGAAAGAAGAGAGGGTGAGAAAGGGATAGATCTAGGAGTATTGAGTAGATAAAGAAAGAAGACGAAGTGTTATGGAAACCTTAAAAGGAGGAAAAGGAAACTAATTAAAATTTAAAATAAACTCAATAGGGGAGATTTCCCAAATCAATTGTGATAACTGTTGGAGATTGCGAAATCGTATGGTTCCCAAAATGAAAGGTTAACCTGCATCATTGATTCTAATATAATCGATGGTTAAATTGGTTATCCGCGTGCTATTTTATTCTAGCAATAGCGATCTCTTATTTGGTCCAACTGTGCATTATAACTTTATAAGTTTCATTTGAGATTTGATTTGGCGAAAAAGATGCTAAGTATTTGACTATTTCATTATCTTTTTGGCAGAATGAGCCTCGTGACTTTTGTTTTCACTGGGAAGGCATGATTTTTTTTTCCTGGGATGAATTGATATTCTTTAGTTTGATAAAGCTTGAGAAATAGATAAGCGGAGTAATTTCGTAGTTGTGTTAAGTGGTGGGCTGTTCGACCTTACCTTGGCTACTTTTTCTAATACATGGTTTCTTTGATTGAAGAAGTCTGAACATCGTGTAATATTTTTTAAAAATTTCATATCACCAAGTACAAGAAATATTTATGGGTCATAAGAAACCATTCAATCGTAACTGACAAAACATGTTTTGTTTTATGAAATGAAATATTTTTTAAAAAATTAAAGTTATATGTGCTCGGTTGGAGAAATGAAGAAATTGATGGCATCTTATCAAGTCATCAATATACACCCAAAAGCAAAACCGTATGGAAACATATTCGTCAACAAAAAGGATTGGTTGGCATACAAAAAAAATAATGTTGTAAAGTTATCCATAAAAATGCAAAAGCTAACATTTTGCAACATAATTTGTTAAAGTGTTGCCTAAAATATTCAAATTGGCAACATAAAAACCTTTTCTTATATAAGCGTTGCGTATAGTAGACAAAGACAACAAATTTTTGCAAATAATAGATTTGGGTTGCGTAAACTATCTAATACGCAACCCTAGCAAAAAGTGTTGCCATTACATATTTATCGCAACACTTTCTAATAGTGTTGCAATCCGAGTGTTGCAGGAGGTCATTTTTCCCGTAGTGACGTAGTGAATTGACGACTTTAGTCGAGGACTCAATTCACTATTATGTACCGAATTTACTTCGGTAGTGGAGGTTTGGTTCGTTAGGGCCTCAATCTGTTTACTCCGGTGGAGGTTAGTCGCCCGCTGGGGACTCAGATTGAGAGGGTCTGGAGACCTTTAGTCGAGACTGCAGACTGTTTAAGAACCTCCCGCAGTATAACTATCATTGAACTTGAACTTGGTAAATTACAATCCAGCTTAACTGTAGTCTAGGGGGAACCATATCCGGGTGACCTCTCTCGACTTGAAAACAACCTTTTTACTGCTTTGCTTGTTTGCTTGTTTGAACCTTCACTAAAGTTTCACTGCTAAATAATAAGAACTCGCGGAATAGTCATCACACTTAGGACCCGGGTTGACATTAGCATCCAAACCCGCTATACTACGCTTTAGGAGGTGGTTACACTTGGCCATTTTCTAGAGTGACGGTAGGAGCCAGTCAAGTTTTTGGCGCCGTTGCCGGGGACGACTAGGTTGTTGAAGAAATGTGGTTTCTGTTAATTTAGCTTTTCTTTTTAGCATTGTTTGCTTTGTCACACTTGTGCCTTCACGGGTTTGCTGCTTGACTGTGTGCAGGTAGTGCATGACCCGTAGCCAGTCAGGTGGTTTACTGCCGTTGGATCCGGAGCTTGAACGCATTTGTCGCCAACTTAGGAGACAACAACGAGCTAGACTGGCTATAGAGGAGCGCATAGACGGCCATTTAAGCAGTGATTCCGAGGACGAGTACGAGATGGAAGACGAACATAGCCCGCCCCAAGGGATACCTCTCCAGGTTCCCCCGGTGAATCAGATCTTGGGGAACAACTCCATAGCGCAGGTAGATGGGGTTCAGCATCAACCACCACCGCCGCCGGGTCCCACCCTGGAGTATTACTACACCTTATGGGTTGCCGATATCCGCCCTGTCATCCTCTATCCACCCATCCCAGCGAACAATTTCGAGATCAAGCCATGCTGGATTCAACTCATTACATCCTCTATCCAGTTTCATGGCTTGAAGGATGAGAAGGCAAGGGTGCATCTTTCCTGTTTCCTGCAGCTGACGAACGGGTTCAAGATGAATGGTGTACCCGATGATGGGATCCACCTTCACCTCTTCCCCCATTCTCTGGCGGGGCATGCTAAAAAGTGGTTAGAGACCCAGCCCCCATTGTCCATCACTTCTTGGGACGATCTGACCAACAAGTTCGTGCACAGGTACTATCCGACATCGAAGACCACAGAGATCCAGCGGGAGATCACTCACTTCCGCCAAGAGCCAGATGAGTCACTTCGTGATGCATGGGAGCGGTACTCGGGATTTTTCTGGCAGTGTCCCCATCATGGGTTCAGCGATGCATTCACCGTGGGAACTTCTACAGTGCTCTCTCTCTGGAAAGCCAGAGGGTGATTGAGTCTCTATGCCCAGGAGGGGATATCCTCACTAAGACTCCACCAGAACTGAACCAGATGATCAGTACCTTGGCTGCTAGAGATCATTCCTGGGGGCAGAGGACTAGAGGCAGGAATTCCCGGGATCGAGGTGTGCACGCCATGGAGGCCAGGTCCGGGCTAGAGCGGGAGGTGGTCGAGTTAGTGAAGACATTGAAGCAGCCGAACAGTCTTATTCCGGGCAGAGGTTTGGCTGTACCTCCAGTAGCTCAATGTCAGTGGTGTGAGAGCTCGAACCATCTGGTGGAAGACTGCCAGGCTATGCGGGAGTCTTCTACTCCCCAAGAGCAGTTGGACTTCATCGCCAATGCTCGGCGCTTTGACCCATACAGCAATACCTATAATGAAGGTTGGCGCTAGCATCCCAACTTCTCATGGAATACCAGCAACACCACTAAACCACCTGGTTTCCCAGCACCAGCTAGTGGTTTTCAGCAGAGGCAGCCCTTCCAGGCCAGACAGGGGCTCGTTCCACAGCAGCAGGCTTACCCGCCCAGACAAGGGCAACCATTCCAGCAACCACAGCGCCAATATGTCGAGCCAGCAGCAGCTCCAGCTCTAGATAATCAAATGACCGAGCTGAAGAACATTTTGGCGGCATTTATGACTACCAGCCATGCGAATTTTACCAGGATAGACCAAAGCATCGCCTCGCTGGAGGCAGGTCAGAGGAACCAAGGTGCCATCCTGCATGACCTCCAGCATCAGCTTGAAGGAATAGCTCGTCAGAACAATACCCGGGCATCGGAACTCTACCTGCCACTACCATCCCCAATCCACGGGAGCCGCACCAACAGCTGAATGCCATCACCACCAGGAGTGGCAAGACCACATCGGTGGTACCTGCCTAGGCTAGGGAGGAAGAGCCACTGCCTGCTTCAGCACTTCCAGCCAACGATGTAGAAGTGAGGGTGGAGAAGGAAGCCCCTGCTCCCAAGTCACAGCCAGTGGTTAAGGAGCATGTACCCCAGCTTCCCTTCCCCACTCGACTACATAAAGATAAGCTGGAGACTGAGTTTGCCAAGTTCATGGCAATGTTGAAGAAGCTCAACGTCAGCATACCTTTCATGGAGGCACTGCCGAAGATGCCCAAGTACGCCAATTTCATGAAGGATCTCCTCGGCAACAAGAAGAAATTTGGGGATCTTTTGACAGTGATGCTGAGCGAGGAGTGTTCTGCTACCCTGCAGAACAAGCTACCCGAGAAGCGTAAAAACCCAGGGAGTTTTACTATCCCTCTTGTTATTGGCAGCATGCATGTAGGAAAGTCCTTGGCGGACCTAGGCGCTAACATAAATGTCATGTCATACAAATTTTTTAAAAAGCTAGACCTAGGTAAACCTACAGCTACTAGGATGAGCATTCAGTTAGCTGATCGCTCCATTGTGCATCCTAGGGGTATCATAGAGGATATGCTTGTTAAAGTAGGTGCATTCACATATCCTGTTGATTTTGTTATTCTGGATATAAATGAGGATATGGATGTGCCTTTGATTTTGGGTAGACCGTTTCTCGCCACCGCCAAGGCACTTATTAATGTGCATAGTGGTAAACTGATCTTGCGTGCTGAGAATGAACATGCTACTTTTTCTGCGTCTGAATTAGATCACTGTGATATGCCTTTTGTCACACCTATGCATGCTGTTTCTCACCAGGTACACAAGCTTGTCGTGTACCCTTATGTGCCTCTCATTTTGCAGGATCCCCCGCTCACTCCTTCGCCGCCACTCCCTTCAACCTCACCACCAAATAAAAAGATTAGGGAGGAGTGGCGGCCGAAGCCACAGGTGGCTAAGCCTGCACGGAAGAAATGTGGAGACCACTATGAGCTGGTCCCACCTCCTGCACCACGACCACCCTGGCCATCCGAGTACTCACTCGCTTGCATCCTGCCTGATGACCAGGTCGAGCTGACAAATGCTGGTGGTCGCACCCGTCGGGTGCATGGCCACCATCTGAAGCTGTACCTCAAGAGCGATGTGGATCCGCTCTTGGAGGCACCTGTTCTTCTGTTCCCTTTAGTTGTGCCTTGTCCCGACTGGTCCCATTTCCAGTCCTCTTTACTCAGACTGGTCCCTTCCAGTCTCATGCAGTCCGTGCACACCGGTAACATCGTTCCCCTTATCCTTCCCTCTTCTCCATTGAGGGCAATGTCGATCTTAAGTGTGGGGGGGGGGGGGATGTTTCTCTTTTGACTGCATTAGATCTGTTTGTGTGCTTGGAGCCTAGTCCACTGTCCAAATTTCGATTTGAGGGCTCCAAACACGTGTTTCCTTGCAAATTTGCCTGCTTAGTATGCTTTGAATTGACAGTCTCTATAGTAATGTGCAACCTAGGGAGGTAGTGTAGCATTATGGAGGATGTTGAAGAATAAGATTTTTCCTATCTCGCTCTCTGCTGTGCCAGTTGATTTTGTGAATTAGTGGAGCTAAGACCGTTGAATTCATGTGGTAATGGTGACTCTGTTTGAATTGTGTTATGGACTCGTGTATCTAACAGGGTGCTCATGTGAAAAATGAAAAGCAGTTGGTCCTCCATGTCGAAATCATTGAAATCTTAAACATGGGGTAAGCCCAACGTGTGTGGCACCGTTCATTGCACAAAATCGGGTTTTGGAAGAGATTTTAGTGATCCTTAGTGGGGTACTCCTACAAGGTGAAGCTAAGTTGTCTCTAGTACAAGTAAAACTTCAACCCAGTTGAACGGTTTGCCTACTCGAGTATGTGTTTTTAAGAGCACGGATAGAGCTTCCGACCCCCCTTAATTTCATTGACCCTCCACACGAGTTGAGGAAAAGGAGTTAAAAGAAGTACTCTGGCGAGTGCCAGATGTACAGAAATTGCTCTTGCTCGACTAATAAGGGTCGACCGTGCAAAAGACTGCAGTTGGAACCCCCGCCAAGTGAATGAAAAAAAAAAGTAAAATGAAAGTGAAAAAGGGGTTCCAACGGTGAAATGAAGTGAAAGAGCACCCCGGTACAACGAATCCTTGCTTGTGAATGGTGTGAGTCCCTTTATCCATGAATTGACTGTCTTACTTCTACTTCTTCTTATGATCCTGGCTTGAGTCTAGTACTCGCATTGAGAGAGATAGGGAACGTCTTAGAAGACCAGTTGACCTCGTAAGCTGCTATATGATCTAGGAAATCCTCTACCGACGATCGGGGTTGTTTGTTGCTATAGAGGTCTGGAGAGTTGCATTGGTTTGAGTTAGATTTGCTCGGGGACAAGCCTACGGTTAAGTGTGGGGGAATTTGATAGACCATTGATTGCACATTTTTTTACCCCTATTCTTGAGCCGTTTGAGATGTTGATTCTCGTGTTTTAAGCTGGTTTCACGCTAGGTTGTGCGTTTATGTCATATTTCAGGGCATAGCGTTGGCATCGAGGCGAAGAAATGAGTTTCGGGTCGAAAGGAGCACGTTTGGGTTGAAGTGTGTTGGAGGAGCAAAATACCCGTCCATGAGTAGAAATACCCGGCCGGGTATTATTTGGAGCAGACAGGGGAAAATATGTTTTGGGCGTCTGAGAAGCAGAAGGGGGCCCGGGCAGTAATCATAAATCCCCGGTCGGGTATTTTTGGCCTTGACCGGGGATTAACCCTTATTCCCCGACGGTGCGTTTTGAAGATACCCGGTCTCCACCTAAAATACCCGACCGGGTATTCCGGTCGGGGATCGCGACAGACAACTTCTTAAGGGAAAAGAAGGGCAAAAGTGAGAGGTTCCGATTTTTAGAGAGAAAAAGTGTAAACCTAGAGAGAGAAAGTGACGAACCTGATTTTGCAAGTGTCTTTGATCGATCTCCATCACCATTGGAGCGCGGCTTGAGCTTGGAGAAGAGCTGATTGAGTGCCAGAAGCAGATTCTCATCCTTCACAGTATGGTTTCCGCATCTGAGCTAGATTTCCCATCTCTCTCTATGGAGTAACTTTCTTATTCACCTGTGTATGAAGAACCCTAGATTTGTATGTTAGGTCTGATTGTATGAACCCAAGTACAGATTCAGTGATATGATTATATTCAATTGAGGCTTGATTTGTTGAATGGCATGAATCCTGATCAAATTCCTGTTGCTTTTGCTTTAACCTAGAAAGAGAATATCTGCCTAGGTTGATAGAGCACCCTTGCTTGAAGGTAGTTAATTGACGACTTTAGTCGAGGAGTCAATTCACTATTATGTACCGAATTTACTTCGGTAGTGGAGGTTTGGTTCGTTAGGGCCTCAATCTGTTTACTCCGGTGGAGGTTAGTCGCCCGCTGGGGACTCAGATTGAGAGGGTCTGGAGACCTTTAGTCGAGACTGCAGACTGTTTAAGAACCTCCCGCAGTATAACTATCATTGAATTTGAACTTGGTAAATTACAATCCAGCTTAACTGTAGTCTAGGGGGAACCATATCCGGGTGACCTCTCTCGACTTGAAAACAACCTTTTTCTGCTTTGCTTGTTTGGACCTTCACTAAAGTGTCACTGCTAAATAATAAGAACTCACGGAGTAGTCATCACACTTAGGACCCGGGTTGACATTAGAACCCAAACCCGCTATACTACGCTTTAGTAGGTGGTTACACTTGGCCATTTTCTAGAGTGACGGTAGAAGCGAGTCACCTGTTTACAATGAAGCGTTCAATCCTGTCCCGTATTATCTGGGGAGTGGTGGCGTTTTCTTCAGATATTCTTTGGTTGTGTTCTTTCCACAACCTCACTTCCTACCAGGCTACTGCAGCTGAATGAACTACTAATTAGTACTAATTGATCATGCTCTATTGTATTTTCTTCCTAATCTCTATATGTTCAATAAGGACGCCACAGAAGTCACAATTTCACAGGTGTATGACAAATATAAGATTGATAAATACATCTGGGATAAATATCGAATTCCAGCAAGTAAAACAAAACACTTCAAAATGGAACTACAACAAAGTTCAAGATGAATATATAATGAATCCTGTCTTCTAAAATCCAGGGAGCAAAAATGGCAGTGACTCTTGCACCGTTGCACCCATTTACCTCATTCTCACCACTAACTACCACTACAATATGCACTCATAAGTAGGGATAGCAATGGGTCGGGTTGGGTCGGGTTTTGTCAAACCCAAACCCAAATTCATGGGTTTATCCGCCAAAAAAACCCGGTGTAAAACCCGCTGGGTTTGAAAAACTCAAACCCAACCCAACCCGCTGGGTATCCGCGGGTTCATGGGTACCCGTGGGTTTTTGTGGTAAAAAATTTACAATAACAAATTTCTTTCAAAATAAAAGTTTAACATTAATTTTCTCATACAAATTATTCATACAAAAAACACCAATCTAGAGCATACAAGCAAACCGCAAATGATCAATACAAATTGTTCAAAATTAAAGATAAACATCTATAAATAATAAGATTAATTGAAAGCTTCTTACTCGTCAACTAAGTTTCTTCACTCTCCACTTCATAATATCAACTTCATTCTAAACAATTAGAAACAACAAATTATATATGTCTCCACAAACATAAATAATATTAATTGTTTAAGGAAGATATATTATTTAGAGTATTAAATATACCGGGAAAGTAATTATGTGTGTGGGCGGGTACCCATGGGGTGGGTTTACCTAAACCCAAACCCAACCCGACCCGGTGAATAGTGTAGCGGGTTTAAACCCGAACCCGACCCAAAACCCGTCAACACGGGTTTTACCCGCGTTGACCAGGTTGGGTCGGGTGGGTACCCGTGGGTTCGGGTTTTGTTGCCATCCCTACTCATAAGCCTTAAATGATGAGATACTTTAAGAAGGAAATTAATCCTTATGCTTGACTCTCTCTAATTTAAATTCCCTCTCCCTTCTCTCTAAAAACTCTATTATCTTTTCTTCAGGGCTGCCGCCGACACCTCTAGGTGTTCGGTGGTGGCCCAATCCTCCATTTTCGTTTTCGTTCATGCTTTATTTCAAGTTTTCTTGTGGGTTCTATCCCTCCTTTCCTTTCAAGCCTTTCAAGCCCTTTGTGGCCTTTTCTGGTTCCCTTTGTGGGTTCTTTCCTCAATCCTCTTCTATGGAGATGGATTTGTTTTGTTGGTGATCTAGTTGTTCTAGATCTGGGCTTGCTCAGGAATCTGGATTATGCAGATTGGGTGCCACTACCAGATCTACAATGGTGGCCTTCCTCTAATTTGGTGGTTTCATCGCTTCTTGTGAATCCATCCACCGTCTTCCCCTCTGTCCTTCCTCGGCGGTTCGGATCTGTCTTGCAGGTGCTCGACGGATTGTGGGTGACAGTGTCTTTTCCAGTTGTCGCGGGGCTGCGCTGCTGTTCCTCGGAATCTTGTGGTCTTCTGCTCTCCTTGGTCGCGGTCTTCTCTGCCTCAGTTTCCTATGCCTTTCATCTTGGAGCAGCTCGATTCACAGCCCTTTCCACCACCATGTAATCTTGGTTTCGAGATTCACTGTGATGGGTCGTCTTTGAGCGGCTCCCAGGAGGCGGCAGATGGCGTTGCTGAGTTCAATCGTCATGGTCTTGGTTGTGTTGGACGAGCTGATTATGTGCCTTTTTGTACTCTGATTGTTTTGGAAACAAGAAGACTTTCTGGGTGTGTTGTGTTCTTTTTTAGTGTTTGCTCCCCTGTTGGATTATTTCACTTTGTGCTATGCTCTTTGATGTTTACCTATCAAGCATGATTGGATTCAATCTGTTGCTTTGGGGTGGCTCCTCTGTTTTGGATCCAACTATCTCTGTTTGCTCCTCTTGTAACCGATTTTTCAGAGTAAATGCAAGTATATCCCTTCGTAAAAAAAAAAACTTCCTCGAATAGATCAAATGGATTGTCAACAAAAAAAAAAAAAAAAAATCATCAAATGGATGTTTTCATATTCATACATTTTTATAGTTTTAATTAACCGACTTCTCTTTGACTATTTTGTATAGTTTTCGTATTGATTGTTTTGTATTAAATTATAGGTGTGCAACATAAAGTAACTTAGCTCGAAAGACACCATGAAGTTTAATGCATGTTTTTTTTTGGGTCTTTTTCCACTCTTTTCTTTTCCCTCGACATTTTACTTCTTGGAATGTTTGTGCATCCACTATTTCTGGAACTCGCATGTAACTAGACATGCGATTGCCTAAACATTTTTCGCATTGGATTCATAGGTGTTGATATATTTCCGTAGCTATTGATTCTAGTGACGTATAATTCTTAACACGTGCGGCGACGCCTTTCGAAACAATTGCCGAGTTTGCCGCCACGAATGGATTTCTGTTGCCGCAGGAGCGGGGCTAGAAGCAAATCGGTTTGATGTCTTTTCTTCTTCCGCCGCGGCATCGCTCCTTCTTTACATGGCTGCTGGATTGCACGCGGGAGAGAAGCCTCGCGAGGGGAAGAGCCGTTCACGCCCAGGTCGTCAAGAACGGCTCCTCAGATTCCTGCGTCTACCTCGCCAACAGTCTAGTCAATTTCTATTCCAAGTGCGGCCATCTAGCGAAAGCCCACCTCGTGTTCGACGAAATTCCTCACAGAGACGTGGTGTCGTGGAATTCCCTCATCAGTGCCTACTCTCAGATGGGTTCCTCTGGGGCTAGTTCGGTCATGGAGCTCTTTCATCGCATGAGGTGGGAGGACACTTGTTTCCCGGATACTCGTACTTTCGCAGGCCTTTTCACCGCTGCTTCGAACTCCTCGGAAGGGGTTTTCCTTGGAAAGCAAGCACAGGCGCTCGCTGTGCAAACGGCAATCATCGAAGACGTCTTCGTGGGGAGCTCACTGCTGAACATGTACTGTAAAGCGGGTCTTGTCTCAGAAGCACGTAAAGTGTTCGACGGAATGCCCGAGAGAAACGCTGTTTCTTGGGCTACCATGGTTTCTGGGTACGCAAGCGAACGTCTGGTCGAGCAGAGTTTGGAAATTTTCGAATCTATGCGGAGGGAAGCACCGCAGTTGAATGAGTTTGTCTTTACTAGTCTAGTTAGCGCTTTCTCTGCTCCAGAATGGCTTGACAATGGCAAGACTCTGCATTCTATTGCGGCAAAGAATGGACTCTTGGCCTTTGTTTCAGTCTCGAATGCCATCGTCACAATGTACGCCAAATGTGGGAGCTTGGAGGGTTCATTGCAAATGTTTGAGTCCTTAAACGATAAGGACTCCATCACTTGGTCCGCAATGATCACTGGCTTTACCCAAAATGGGGGATTTCAGAATGCTCTGAACCTTTTCTCAAAGATGCATTCCGCTGATATTCCTCCAACGGAACATACCCTCGCTGGAGTTATCAATTCCTGCAGCGATTTGGCTGCTGTTGTTGATGGCAAGCAACTGCATAGCTACTCGTTGAAGCTAGGACTGGAAACCCAAATCTTCATACTCACAGCTCTGGTAGACATGTACGCCAAATGTGGCCTTCTGGAAGATGCAAGAAAAGGGTTCAATCTCCTGCCAAACCCCGACATCATCCTCTGGACTTCCATGATATCCGGCTACGTGCAAAACGGCAAGGACGAAGAGGCTTTCACCTTGTACTGCAAAATGCAGACATTAGGAGTCTTCCCTAACGAGCTAACCATGGCTAGTGTTCTAAAAGCTTGCTCGAGCCTCGCTGCTTTGGAACAAGGAAAGCAAATCCATGGCTGCATTGTTAAGTACGGGTTCAAGTTCGAACCCCCCATCGGAAGCTCTCTCTCCACTATGTACTCCAAATGTGGCTCTATTCGCGACGCAGGCATAGTGTTCAAGCGAATGACAGAAAGAGATGTGCTGTCGTGGAACGCAATGATGTCAGGACTCTCCCACAACGGCCAAGGAAACCAAGCTCTCGAACTCTTCCAAGAAATGCTACTCGAGGGGCTCACAAAGCCAGACGATGTCACGTTCGTCAACATTCTCTCGGCTTGCAGCCACATGGGTTTGGTAGAAGAAGCTTGGCAACACTTCAACACAATGGTCAACGAATTCGCCATGGTTCCTACCTTAGACCACTACGCATGCATGGTTGATGTCCTGAGCAGGGCAGGATTGTTGAGGGAAGCGACAGAGTTCATCGAATCAGTCCCCATAGATCACGGCCTGTGCCTATGGCGGATTCTACTGAGCGCGTGTCGAAACTACCGCAGCTACGAGCTGGGAGCGTATGCTGGCGAGAAGCTGATCGAGTTGGGATCAATGGAGTCGTCTGCTTATGTGATATTGTCGAGCATCTATAATGCTCTGGGGAGGCGGCGAGATGTGGAGAGGGTGAGGGGTGTGATGAAGACTCGTGGCGCCACTAAGGATCCTGGGTGTAGCTGGATTGAGCTGAAGGGGGTTGTTCATGTGTTCGTGGTGAGGGATGGGATGCATCCATGGGTTGATGAAATCCGAGATGGAATTCGTCGATTGTTGAAGCATATGGAAGATGATGAAGGCTATCATCCTGCATTCGATTTAGTACTTGATCAAGTTGGTTAAGGATTCTTCAATCCTACTACCAGTTCTTCCCCACCTTGGCTCTGTTAGGTGAAAATGAAATTGCTAACCAAATCCAGTATTTGTATTTATCAAGTAGTCATTTGTGTCTATTAACATTTTCGATTGGGTTTAATCCTTACTGGAATCCTACTGCCACAAAAGCAAGATGGGCCTCTTGGAGTTTGCTTTCTGTTTGTTGTTTGGTGGCTGGATTGGTGAACTCCAGTTTGACAAGATCATTCCAGGGGCAAGAATTTAAGATAAGGCCTTAGTACCTACCATTGGTCCATGTCCGGGTGGTCTGCCTTTGAAAAGGCATCCCCAGCCAACCAGCTCCACGAACTAAAACTGAGACTACGGCTGACAAGACTGCTAACTATCATGACCATGCTTCGGTCAGTTTGCCTTCCATGCTGAGATCTTCCTCTTTTGTGATTCACTTTAAGTTGTCTTTGATTGTATTTTGCCTGTTTGGTAGGCAATTGCCTGCTAGGATTGCAATTGCACAAACCATCACCGAAGACAGTGTTTGGTTGATTTGTTCAGGTTAATTTTCTGTCTTATTTCCATTGTTATTTCTTTGGCTCTTCTATTTTTGTTACTTAGATTATCTCTAAGCTTGCATTGCCCGGCAAGTGCATTATACTATTTATATCGTCAAATTCAACTAACTTTTGATTTGGGGTTAATTCAATCGGCAACAGCTCAAGGTCAAGGACACATGGAAAAAGGGTTCTTTTGATGATGAATGATGGTGATGGAAATTGACTATATATGACAGGGAGTAGGCAAATAAAAAAAATACAGATCTGACCTGAGCAAAAATGGAGCTCTGGGACTGAACGGTTTCCGGAATGTCTGAAAGTGCCCATGATTCAATCTGTTCCAGGTAAAGATTTCTAAATTTGGAGAGTAAACTGCGTTCAATTCAGTTTTAGATATCTTAATTTTGCTCATCATACCAGCAGCTCTCAATTTTGGAGAGTTCCTGCTTTCTTTACCAAGCTCAGAAGTTCAATTATGCTCTCTCTTCATTGGGTTATCAGTTAGTGTTCTTTTCATTTGGGAACCTTTCAGTTGAAGCTAGGGCTCTTTTATTAAAGATTGAACATTTTTGTTTGTAATGAAATGAAAATTACAATTGATTTTGATTTGATTACGAATACATGCTTTGCAATTAAGTCATTCGTTGGGATTCCCCAATAATTGCTTTTCTTGGTTGTTTAGTTGGTTTAAAAATGAAAATTGAAAACAATATAAGAGGGTGCTTAATGCTTTTGTTGCCGAGTCATCTCGATGGTTGCTTGCAGGAAGCAAGCAGCCAACTTTGTTATGTTTTGTCATTATTCTAAACTGCTCTACTGCTAAGACACCAGCTAGAAGCTTGCATTATCAATGAATTGTTCATTTCACCTATATCTTTTGCTTTTGTGAAGCTGGCTTTTGAAATGCGCAGCGACTGCAAAACTTGGCAGTATTAAAACAATTTGTAGAATCGCACTTGGTTTAGTGTTCATTGGGCCTAAAAAATGCAAAGAATAGATAGATCTTTGGTAGTATGCTTTTCTCTTGCTGCAATTTGTGTTGAGTTGCAGACTTTGTTTTTCCTTTTGTAATCTCCTTTTAAAATTAATAAAGTGGTTCACCATTATAAAAAAAATGATCGAGAAGGATGGGTACATACTTACATAAACAAAGGATGAATCCACACCAAGCTGGAATGAACAATTATTAAGGATTAAGAGTTTGTTTCTTGTGCGATGAGTTTGTTGTGAGCTGTTTGAAACTCTTTAGAAGACTATAATTGCAGTTTACTTTGTGATGATGCATGAAGTTAGGGGATTTATGCAGGCTTTAATTAGTGTAATTTGAGAAGCAAGTGTTTTCATGCCAGTTACTTTTCATGGGATGCTACCAGTTCATTTTTTTTCTACAAACATATTTTAGCATGTTTTAGGAACCTTTGGCAGGCAAACTTCCTCGGTGATTTTTATAGAATTTTATGCTGGTCTTTGTTTAGGTTCTAGAATCCTATGATTATACAATCTTGCCTTCAATGAGTGTCTCTTGCAATGTCATTTTTTACTACTTGGTTCTTTTAGTTCATTTGTAGCATTATTTGAGTTGTGCTCTTTGTCTTTTTTTTGTTTTGTTTATTTCATGCCTTTCTTCAGTGGTATAGAATCTATAGTTTCGTTGTCACTTTTTTCATTCCTCTGTTTGTAGTGTCCTTTCCATCAACCTGTTGTTGGCTTCTGATGGCATTGCGCAGCTGTTTCTATTCGATTTGGTATCCTCTATTACAGATTCAATCGAGTTCATGATAATGGACTCACTTACTAGCTGTACATGCAGGAGAAAGATGCAGTAGCATTCCAAGGTAACGGTAATGGGAAGAGGTTGCTTCAGAAGGATTTCTCATTCATCTCAGAATGCATCCATATGTTGGTGCTGCTGAAACTGTTCCTTTTGTTTCCTTATAATTAGTCTGGATTAGTTACATGGGTTTATTTCTGTTCCAAATATGACATTTTCATGACTGCAAGAATGTCCATAGGAATGATGGTGGACTTTATTGGAGGCGCTTGCCAATAAGAGGAACAAATCCAAAGAAACAACCAAGGTTTGTTCTACTCTTCTTGCTTTTGCACGAGTAGGGAGACCCATTGCTTTAAAATAACCACCATTGGCAATGCACCATTGATTAGTTTTTGAATCCTACTTACGGTCAACTTTAGTTTTCTATTAACCTTCCTGTCGTTTCCTCCAAATACTATTTCTATTAACCTTCCTGTCGTTTCCTCCAAATACTATGGCCGCTTTTCTACTACTAAGCATTGATTTCCTGACAATATCATTCTAACTTCATTACCTTTGTTGCCTTCTTGGAGTGTACCACGTCACATAACATATATGTACTCTTTAAACACTCGCTTTACTTTTTTGTTGTTTGACCATATTGATCTTCCCATCAGTTCACTGTTTTTCTTTGTTCTGTGATGCGGTTTTTAATTGGTATCAATTTTTATATTAGTGCCTTTGCTATTCTTCTTCGTCATTTGGTTTTGATTTGAGATGGATGCTTGCTAATTTATGGTACAGAGGAGCATCCAAGAGTATATGAGATGTCTGCGGTAGAGTTTGCTTGAACCTAATTTGTCATCGGGTGTTTGATTCTCTTCCTCTGAAACCGTTTTGTTTTATTTTTGTACCATTGCTTTCAGGCTCATCTGCTCATCCTCATCCTTCCACAGCCTACGTAATATCTTAGCCTTCTTTTCCCACCTTTTGATTCCAACAATAAAATTGGTTTTGTTACTCGGCAATTCTTTCCAGGTTCTGGTGAATCATTGTTCCATCTATAATGACCCCTTGAAGGTGGATGAAGAGCAAGGCAACAATGGGGAGATGAATGGGAAGCTCAAAAATACACAAATCATGCATCATTTAGCCTTCTGAAAAGTTGGTGATTTGTTAACAACTTCATTTCTATTTTTTCGTACCTTAAATGGTGCTTTTGGAACGAAACAAATTTATGACATGATTGCAATGTTTGGCAGCTGACTTTTATGCACAATCAAGTAACTGTTGAACTATGATCGGATATTGGTTGAGGTAGGAAGGTTAGATTTTTTAGATCCCTTGCAGCAGATTATTTTTCCGGTTATGATTGCTTCAGATTTTCACTTATTTACTGATTCCTTAATGATATACTGGAAATCATTGCTAATCCACTGAGTCATGCCTCTATTTCTCTATGTTAATTGGTTGTATACATTTCTCTGTTTATGTTTAAGGAACTGGTGACGTGAAAACAGAGATACTACAGAATTTCCAATGAAGAAGGAACTGCTGATGTGAAAAATGGAGATACCTCAGAAGTTGGCAAATAAGAAGGAACTGCTGATGTGAGCAAGGGCGAGTAAGTTTAGACGGATGTTATAGTAGTGTCTTTATTTTTTATGTCTTCCAAAGATCACTAATTTATTGAAAGCTTTCACTTATTTCTTGAGTTGGTTCATTTCTACAACTACAAGGATTTCGATGATAATGCCTGGGTAGGTTTTGGTTAAATATGGAGGGTAAGCATTACTTGCCTGTTGCTTTGGCAACTTAGTCAATTTGTTGTGTTTATGCTCATGTCTCTGGAGCTCTAGCTAGGGCTGTGTTTGTTTGGTGGTCTAAGTTATAGAAAATGCCTCAAAATTTTTCTTGCAAAGATTCAATACACCCTGTTTAGGGGAAAGATGTATATTTCTTGCTCATTATCATACAGTCACTTATTCACAAATTTCGTGGTATTTTATTGATAGATTCTATAGGAACTGGATATGCTCCATAGAAATTGTTTACCTGTGAGATTGTCTCTTGGCCTGTAGGTTTTAACACAAGATTAGAATTCTAGCTTTTTCAGAGTGGTATCTCACTGATGGCTCGAACCTCTCTGGAAGGGGGGTCTTCTCCGCTTCCACATAAGCTGCGCAGGAAAGGCCCTCTTTCCTAAAGTCCTAACACACTTTTTTATATACACACAACAGTGTTTTGAAGCTTCTGCACATAAACACTAGGAAATACAACACATGGAGTACAAAGCCATGTGGTTGTCCATGTTAGCTCCGGCGCAGTACGGCCTGGGGAAATCGCTCTCCATGCCGTAATCCAGCGTCGTCAGCGGCCGGTACTCCAGTTCGTCCTTGTGATCCTTCACGAACTCTGGCACCTAAATTTCTCCCTTACGTACTCCCACACAAACTCCAGCCTGCTAACGTACTTCACCTTCCTGTATAATCTGCGCACCAACAAAGAGAAAAGGTAAGAAAAACAGAGCGATTACCGATTGACCATCCTCTGTTTCTGATTTACCAGACAATTCAAAAATAACGTATTTACCTGCCGGTGAAAAGGAAACGACCGAAGGTGGCGAGGAAGAGCCTGACTTGAAGTCCAGGATGCACGAAGTACAACGCCTGCAGATTCTCCTTCAGGAGATCCGGAACGGCGTCGTAGATGATCGGAGGGCAGAGATTCCAGGAAAATTCTCGTTCCATTGACCTCCTGCGTGGAAATACATTATCGAGAACGACTTCTCTCCCAGCTTGGGGAAAACCGAGTCCTCCAAATGCTTCTTCACTGCTTCGCAGCTCACCATCCGTGCTGAAATAATACCAAATCGCCATCGTCACACCAGAGAGAGAGAGAGAGCAAAGGCTTAATGTCAGTGACCCTCACCCCCTGTTTCCGAAGGAAGAGAGGAAAATGGAGGGGAGGGGAAGGGAATTAGGAGGTTAAGAAAATTGGAAGGAAAATGTTGTTTTATGAAGGAAAGTGGAAAGGAAATGTGTACTGAAAATTGTGATAGATGTGATATTTTATTGGGTATATATAGAGATATCATTTTCATTGCTTATGAATTGTGAATTAAACACATCACACTACACATACACAAATAACATTGTTGATGAATAATCAACATAGCAACTAAAAACATAAACAAATAACACATCACACTATACATCACAGTATTAGGCCATATGCTAATACTAGACATATATAAATTCGTCCAAAATAAGACTGACCACACATGATTCGTAATGACCAATTTACCTTGCCTTCAATGACCAATTTACCGAATTAAATTATCATTCATTTTAACTCAATTTAAAATATTTCCATTAAAATTAGATTACCATGTACAAATACATCAATTCTATAAAAACTTAACACTCTTGTGTCGCTTTTAAAAGGAACGTAACACACTTTTACATCTCACGATATTAAATTATCTAACATATGAGTAATAACACATAACATTATATCAAAATAAAGATTTGTGCGTGTTGAACTCGTTTTAACTTAATTTGTTTCATAATATCTAAACATTTTTTTTATAATCATAATTATTTCCTAAAAAAAAAGGATAATTGAATTATCTAATCCTATGTCAAAGACCCATTGCCATTCGCCACTAGAATGAAGGTTCAGTATTTTGTGGAAAGTAGAATTGAAGAAGAGAGAAAGAGTTTTATTTTTGGGGGAAAAGATAGAAGAAAACAGAAGAGTGAGATGGTGCAGGCAAATAAAAAAAGGTCAAACATGAGTTTCCTTCCTTTTCTCTCCAATTCGGAGGAATGGCCCAAACAGTATTTTTTCCTCTTCAGTCCCCTCCCTTCTTACTATTCTTTCTTTCGCAAACGGAGGAAAATGCATTGGGAATGCAATTTCCCTCCCAATCCTTTCCCTCCCTCCCTTTTCCCTCCTACAAGAACAGAGGGTCAGCATCCCACGTTTGTGGAATCTTTAATTGTCCATGTAATGTAACCCTAGGAGTTGTTGACATAGGGTATAAAGACATGTACAAGGCCATCGGCCAAACCTAAGTCAGTGAATAAGAATTCAGCCGGAGAGCAATTCTCTCCCGTGGACTAGTCCCAATCATCGGGGATACCACGTAAATCTTGTCTCGTGTTCTTAGTTTCTTGGTTTATATCATGGTATCAGAGTTGTGATTCAATCTGCAATCACGCTACACTATGGCCGGCGAAGAATCAACTGTCATGACACCACCCACAGGGAAGTCAGCTAGTTCGAGTTCTGGAGACAAGGACATTGATGTTCACAGTCCTTTCTTCATCCATCAATCTGACAGCACCGGGAATCTTCATGTTAGTAGTATGTTAACGCCATCAAATTACAGCGAATGGATACTTGAGATGACGGACGCCTTGGTGACGAAGAATAAGGTGGGATTCGTCGATGGTACTGTCCCCTATCCGCAAGGCGATTCTCACCTGTCACGAGCATGACATCGATGTGATGCACTCGTCAAAGGATGGCTACGAACAGCCATGGATTCCGAACTCCGCAGCAGCGTAATGCACACAAAGACTGCCCAGGAAATATGGGAGGACCTACGTGATCGTTTCAGCAAAGGGAATCTTACCCGAGCGTATGAACTTCGGAGGCATGTCAGCCTTCTTCAACAGGAGAAGCAATCGGTGTCAAGTTTTTACACGCAGCTGCAACGAATCTGGGAGGAGACACAATCGATCCTTCCGCCGCCGGTATGTTCGTGTGGAAGAAGATGCTGGGATCAAAACGATAGCCTCAGGCTCCTTGATTTCTTGCTAGGCCTTGATGAGTCATTTGCGACTGTCCGCAACAACATCCTCTCCATGCCGACGCCCCCTTCACTGCCGGAAGCTTTCCGAATCGTCTATAATGACGAGCAACAATGCACCCTAACGACGGCCCGGAAACCCATTCCGGAGGCCGCAGCGTTTGCGACGTGGGGAGGGACGGACAGAAACACGGGGAGAGGACAACGTGATCGTGAACATGCTGTTGGGGATCGAAAACGTCTTCAATGCACACATTACCTCAAACCTGGCCATGCACGTGAGATGTGCTACGAGCTTGTGGGCTGGCCTGTTCGCTACAAATAGAATGACAAGCAGCCTCGTCGCCACATGTGTGACTCGGGACGTGATGGTGAGTAGGAGGCAGGCCGTGATCGTGATCAGTCTCGTCCCCCCCCCCCCCCATGTGAACCGCGTGCGTCCCAAGCAGAAGCGGAATCAAGTCCCATTCCAGGTTTCACTACTCAACAACTTGAGATGCTCAAGCAATATTTTGGTGAGTTAACGCAAAGTACTGTCGATCCCTCGAGTCACATGGCTGGTATGTTTCCTTTTCTCAATCAATCAGAATGGTTAATTGACTCCGGGTGCAATGAGCACATTACTATGGATAAATCTCTCTTGTTTTCCCTTGAAACTGGTGTTCCTAGTCAGCCTGTGCGCATCCCGAATGGAGCTAGTATTTCGGTTCAGCGTATAGGATCACTTTCTCTGGATGATGGCATGGTTCTTAAACGTGTTCTATACGTACCTGAGTTTCGCTGCAACCTTCTATCAATTAGTCGCTTATGCCAAGAACACAATGTTGCATTGATATTTCTGGGTGATTTTTGCATAATACAGGACTTACGCTCCAGGAACGTGATTGGGAAGGGGGAGATTTGTAATTGACTTTATTTCTTGCGACTATTTGGATGTCGACAAGCCATAGCACATGCAGTAAGCAAGAGTCCCGGTTTGCTTTGTGCCCCCTGGCACGCTCGTCTGGGCCATCCTTCGGCACCAGCCATGGCCAAGCTGAATAATGTTTTTCCTGTTTTAGTAGAGTCGAATGGTGATGTTTGCCATGCTTGCTCTCGTGCAAAGCAAGTTCGCACTCCCTTTCCTATTCGTGGGATTCGTACCTCTTCATGTTTTGAGATGTTGCATTTAGACATTTGGGGTGGCTATCATACACATTCTCTTAGTGGTGCGCACTATTTTCTGACCATTGTTGATGATTTCAGCCATGGAGTATGAGTTTATCTTATTAAGTATAAATCTGAGATTGCTCGATTTCTGCAGATGTTTTGTAATCTTGTGCACACTCAATTTGGGAAGCAGGTTAAGCGTCTTCAGGCTAACAATGGCCCAAAATTTAATACTGCAGCTTTACAGGATTTCTATGCACAGAGAGGTATTCTCCTTCAAACCTCCTGTACTGACACATCCCAGCATAATGAGGTTGTGGAGCGAAAGCATAGACATCTTCTTGAAACAGCTCAGGCACTGCGGTTTCAAGCCTCCTTACCCATACGGTTCTGGGGTGAGTGCATTTTAACTGCAGCTTATCTGATCAATCGTCTTCCGACCACAGCCACAGGAAAAACATCTTATGAGGTCATATTTGGGAAACTTGCCACTTATTCCCAGTTCCGTGTGTTCGGTTGTCTTGTTTATTGCAAAGACACTCATGCTCATCTCGGTAAATTTGATGAACATGGTCGAGCTTGTGTTTTTCTTGGGTATGCAGCCAGTCAAAAGGGGTACAGGGCTTATCATCTCACTGCAAGAAAACTTATCACTAGTCGTGATGCAATTTTTCACGAGTCTACTTTTCCTTTCCAAACAGAAATTGCTAAGAAGCTGCATTAGGTGCCTAGTTCTGTTTTACAACAGCCTGTCGAGGATTTTGAAGAGACTTGTTACTCAAGACTCATGTCCTGGGCTTGGCCTTACACCCGACAAGGACCTGCATCTTCCTGGGCCTCCTCCCTCTATTTCGACCCACACTATCTCTTCTCCAGGCCTGCAGCAGTCTCCGTCATCCGGTAGCAGCACGAGCCCTTCACCAACTGGGCCGCAAAGCAAGCCCAGCGAGCGCTCTTCCCCTTCTGGGCCCCAGCTCACTACCGAGCCCAACAACTCCCGAAGGACTGATTCGCCGCACGACGACACCTTCTCTGTTGGCCAATAACCCACTTCGGACGCCTCTCCTCTTGTGCTGCCTCTGCGCCGCAGCGATCGGCCTCACGTGCGGCCCAAGAAGCTTAATATTTATTACACGGGGAGGGCGGCTAACTCTGCTCCGTATCCTATTTCCTATCATTTAAGTTATGATAAATTGTCTCCTAACTACTGTGCTTTCCTAGCAGTTGTAGCACATCACCCAGAACCACAAAATTTCTTTGAGGCGGTCAAATAAGAGTTTTGGCGGAAGGCCATGACTGCAGAAGTTCTCGCACTCCAAGAAAATGGGACTTGAAGTCTTGTGTTCTTGCCTCCAGGCAAGCGTGTTATTGACTGCATGTGGGTTTACAAGGTGAAATTTTATCCTGATGGAACAGTTGAGCGCTACAAGGCCCGGTTGGTGGCCAAAGGTTATAGGCAGATTGAGGGTGTGGATTTTCATGACACCTTTGCTTCTTTTGCCAAACTGGTTACTGTTCGTTGTCTCCTTGCTGTTGCAGTCAGTAAAGGTTGGCACATTCATCAACTGGATGATAATAATGCCTTCCTCCATGGTGATCTGGATGAGGTGTATATACGTATTCCTCAAGGCTTTGCTGCGCCTGGCGATACTCGTGCTTGCAAGTTACACAAGTCTCTTTATGGTCTTCGTCAAGCCTCGCACAATTGGTATTATAAGTTTACAGGAGCACTTCGTGAGTTAGGCTTTCGGTCTTCACTTGCTGACCATTCTCTGTTTATCTATCACCGGGGGAGTGTGCACGTGGTCGCTCTCATCTACGTTGATGATGTCGTCTTGGTTGGCACCTGTCTTGATTTTATCTCCTTGGTCAAGCGTTTTCTTCATGATCGCTTCAGTATCAAGGATCTCGGTCCCTTGCAGTGTTTCTTGGGCATAAAGGTGGCTCGGTCCCCCAAAGGGATGGTGCTTAGTCAGCGGAAGTATCTCCTCGACATTCTACAGGATTCTGGGGTTCTAGGCACTCGCCCTAGTAACTTTCCGGTTGAGCAGAATCATCATCTCACCCAACCTGCTCTTGCCGATCACCCAGATCCTAAGGCCTATCGTCGGTTAGTGGATCGTTTGCTTTATTTGACAGTTACTTGGCCAGACATCACTTATGGTATCAATATCCTTAGCCAGTTTGTGCACGCGCCCATATGGATGCCGCACAGCGTATCCTCCGTTATCTTAAGACTACTCCTGGCCAAGGTCTCTACTTCCCAGCCGAGAGTCCTCTTGATCTAGTCGCCTATTGTGATGTTGATTGGGGTGGTTGTCAATCCACTCGTCGTTCTACTACAGGTTATGCTATTACCTTTGGCGGTGCCCCCATCTCTTGGCGCACCAAGAAGCAACAGGCCGAGTATCGTGCTATGGCCAACACAGTCAGTGAGGTCCTCTGGTTGCGTTGGCTCCTACATGAACTTGGTGCTCTGCAGTCGGGTTCCACTCCTCTTTACTGTGACAATCAGGCAACCCTTCATATTGCTGCCAACCCGGTGTTTCACGAGCGCACCAAGCATGTCGAGATGGACTGCTACTTTGTTCGGGAGCGTGTTCAGTCTAGTGATATTGCTCCTTTGAAGATCAGTTCGCATCTCCAGCTTGTCGATATGTTCACTAAAGGTCTCGGCGCCGAGCGATTTCATTTTCTTCTGTCCAAACTGCGCTTTTGCAATCTCCACGTCACAGCTTGCGGGGGAGTAATGGACAAGGTCCAAGCCCAAGTCCCAGCTCATTCCACCCAAGAGCCCAGTGGCAATAAACCCTCAACGTCCCACGTTTGTGGAATCTTTAATTGTCCATGCAATGTAACCCTAGGAGCTGTTGACATAGGGTATAAAGACATGTACAATGCCGTCGGCCAAACCTAGTCAGTAAATAAGAATTCTGCCGGAGAGCAATTCTCTCTCGTGGACTAGTCACGATCATCGGGGATACCACGTAAATCTTGTCTCGTGTTCTTAGTTTCTTGGTTTTTATCAGACCTTGAAGAACTGGAGCTCGTCAAGGAGGTTCATCTGGTCGACAAAAGAGGGTGTTAAAGAGGTAGCCATTCCTGGACTTTGTCCTAACAGTTGAAATCCTTTTCTTTTATGATAGCTTGAACTTCAATCCGAGGGAGAGATTTATGTAGGGGAGAAGGCGGGGTGTTTTGGTGAATTTCGGGTTCCGAGAGGGGTTGCAGATGAATTTTGGGAAGTAGAGGGACGGGTTTGCAAACTTTTAGGGGAGGTGGCCGATGGGAATGAGAGAATATTCAGGGGAATCTTCAGTTTGTTTGGATTAGGTTGAATCGCCGGCCGCTCGCTGCAGTAGCAGTACTAGGTTACACTCAGCAGCAACTTCTTGCTTTTGTGTGTTAGTTAGTTACTAGTTTACTGGCAGAGCTTACTTCCTTCCTTCTTACTCCTAATCGGAAAACTTACATGTGTCCCCTTTGTTGTTGTCCAGGTTGATGCCCACGATTTCAATATGAAAAGGGCAGTTTTAGAGGTAGGTTTGCCTTTTGGAAGGAAATATAAAAAAGGGTTTTGAGATGAACGGTTTGGTTCGAGTAGGTACATTTAAGTTGTTGAGGAAAATTTAATCATCTCTTTTAATTAGGAGATAATTTATAAGTTCAGTGTTGGTAGAGGTTTAATCTAAAGCATCATGTACGTGAAATTAACTAAGTAATATAAAGATTGGTGAAAATTCTAATACATAACATTTTAACGACTAGTTAGTTTTGATAACTCGAGTTATACAAGACTACGTTGGGTAGAAACACGCATCTCGGTTGATCTTGATCATCATCTAGCACATGTCTAATGAGATTGTGCAACATAACAAGAAGTTGCAAACTTAATTAACCCAAGTGAAAGTGAAATTGAAGAATAATTCAAATACTTCGTTACTGTTACGAGGGACAAGTAGGGTTAGATCATATGAACCGTACCATACACTTTGATGATACATTTGGAGTGGATTAGGATTTAGGGTACAAGACTTTAATTTTGGGATTTAGTCGGTTACCTAGCATTTAGCTTTTTATTTAGTGATGATCTGTTTAAAGAAGCAACCGCATCCCCAAACATTTTGGAGTACTCTTTGTTTGTCTCGCTGTCCATAGACATATCCTTTGCATATATAGTGTACACAAGACGAGCTGCTGGCTGGTTCGATTGTTATCTAAATTCAGCTTTGGCATGGTAGGTAGGTATTGGCAGGTAGGTTTAGTGGAAGTTGCATTCATAAGATGGATTCGAAAGCTTATGATTCGAAAGTATTCAATTGAGTATGATAAAGTGGGAGTTTTAGTGGGCGAGTTGGCTGGATTTTGGTGTCAAATAACTCACTTGCTTACTAGTAAGTTGGTATTATTGTGACTCGCTATCCACTCACATTCTTCTTCAGGTAAGATTGGGTGGGGGCGGATAACTGTTGTTGGGTTGTGGGTTAATCCGCAAAAGTAATTCTCCAATTATCCATTAAGTAAGTTAACTAATATTTATAATAAGTTCTTCGCAAATTAGAGGTCGTTTACTTGTAGTATTTTCATCAAGGATTTTGGATCAAAATCTCACTCCCATGAGATTATGCACAAAGTACATGTTTGATGTTAAAGTAGTGTTGGATTTAGGGGTGTGCAATGGTCCGGTCTGTACCAAACCACACCAGACCAAACCAAAGTTAAATAAGAAATGATGGACCGAGCTAATATTTGGACCGAGCCTAACCGGACTAAATGAACCGAGTGCAATGGTGGTCCGGTCCTTGGTACTAAGATGTATTTCACTAATGGATCACAGTCCTCATGTGTTTGGTCCGGTCCGGTTCGGACTGACCCATCGCACACCCCTAGTTGGATTATGGTCTGTGGGCTCCATGCTTGTGGGATTATTTTGGACACTCATTTAGAGGTCGTTTGTTTGTAGAATTTTTAAAAATAAGGAATTTAGGAAAAAAAATCGCGATTTTGGGTTTGAAGGATTATGTTGGATTTTGCTATTTTGGATTTGTATTGGATTCTATAAATGATTTGTTTTCTTGTTGGATTTAAAAATGGATTTGTCTCTTTTGGATTTATTGGTTAAACAGTGAATTTACGTTCCTATTCTTAATAAAGTATTAATTGTTTTGTACATATATAATTGGTTAAATAAGAAATTTACACAATACTAGCACAGGTGACTATAACTATTCCCTTTCTTTGAAACGCTATCATAATCTTTGCATATATAACTATTGCTTGTTGGTCTCCAAGTCACTCCCTCGTGTCATCATCGAAGGTGACTCAGAAGTGGTGGTTCGTCAGCTTTGTCAGCTTCGTCTGATTCCCTAGGAGGATCGGTGCTTCGGGTTTGCTTCATTCTCCTTGCTTCTGTTTCTGTCTCCTTAGAGTTTAGGGCAGTGCCTCGGACTGCTAACAAGGTTGCCCATAGAGTGACGCAGAAAGCCCTGCTTCTTTCTCCTCTTGATTTATGTTCTTTCGACTTTGTTGGGTGGCTTCATTGATGTAATAGGTTGGGAGGTGTTCTGGTAGTTTGTATTGTTCTCTCTTTTGACATTTCTTGGAAAAAAAAACTATTGCTTGTTCACTTAGTACTTTAAAAGAAAATCTATTAGTAGGTATCATTAACTAATTAAATTTATCAAATAGTCATACAAGAGTAATAGCCATAGGAAGCAATCAAGTTATTTTTTAAAAAAATTACAAATGTTCTATGAGTGTTGGTTAAAAATTACAAACACATAACAATATATACATGAGGACAAAAAGAGAATATAAAAAATTGATGAGGTTACTTGATAATTCCACCTCATGAATTTTTGCCCTCCTCCAAAATCCCGCCTCATGAGGTGAAATTTTATAATCCGTGGGATCCATGATATTTGCAAAAAAAAATCTCATGTGTGTGGGTCCCAGTAACAAGTAACATCAAGCATATCCAATATCTTCACCAAACATGAATTTGAGCCATAATCCAATAAATTTTTGAGTTCATGACTTCAAACTCTCAACCAAAATCCTATAAGCAAACAACCCCTTAGTTTGTGTGGGAGGTTCATTATTGTAAATGACGGGTCTATCCTCGTCTCTTTTCAATTTTTCCTATATTGAACCTTAATGACACAAATAATTAAGGATACAAATGTAAAATCAACCTATAATTAATAAATTCCAGTGACATAAATCCAATATGAAATCCAACAAACAAACAAGCACTTTTGAAAATCTGTTGGTGGCACCTGAAGGCCCAAGAGGGAAGCCTAGAGGGGCCAGCAGGTGGAGAGTTCGGGTCCACCAAAGGGAAGGCCCAGCCCAAATGGAGGCCTAGGACTGTGACCTGGGCAGTGGGTCCCAGACCTAGAGGGGGCTCATAGCGACAAGCAAGGGGCAATGTTCAGAAGCGTACGGAGGGGACAAGAAGTGGGACCAGACGTCTCAGGACCTGGGGGAGTGTGTCAGAGGGACAGGGCGCCTGCCAAGGCGGAAGTACAGTGCATTTAATGGTATGATGACGTAGGGCGGATTTGGGGGGCAACGGTCAGCCCTACCCTGAGTATAAATAGTGAAGTGGGTGGAGCTCATTTACTCAGGTTGGAACTGCTCTATAAAAACTACACTTCACTTTTCTCTCTAGAAATACTGTTCTAACTTGGGCGTCGGAGTGCTAACGAGCCCTAAATAAGGGGCTCGGTGGGCGCCTTCGTGTGCAGGAACGAGGCGAGGGGTAGGAGCAAGCTAGAAAAAGGAGAGGCGCATTGACCATCTAGGACGTCGGGTTACGTGGCTTAAACAATTGGCGCACCAGATAGGGGGGTATAGCTTTGAAAGTATAGGGGTCATGGAGGAAGCGGCGGAAACAGCAGGCGAAAGAACCCGCGCCCCGAACAAAGCGGGATCGGAGGAGGCGCCCCGTTTGTTGGAAGAGGTGCAAGGAGGGGGAGACGAGGCGCAAGAGACAGCCCAAATCGGACGGCGTCACGCTCACCAAGGAGAACTTGATTCGCATAATCGAGGAGCAAGATCAAGCGCTCGAGGCGCTTAGGAAGAAAGTAGAGGCGCTGAAGAAGAGGAGGGGGGGGGGGAACGCAGCGTCTCCCCCCGGTGGAAGGAAAAGAGAGAGAGACGAGGACGAGGAGGGGATGTCCAGCGCTCTAAGGCGCACTGAGGAGCTAGGTCATCTAACCCGGCACACGGTGCCGGACTTCGAAGAGCATAATGGGTGTGCGCCCAGGCGCCTCGGGCGGCCTTGGAGGGTCAGGCAACCGCTGGCGCGAAGCGTCTTAGCGAAGCAGGCTAATTAGGTCATACCGGCGCTTCCTAGCTACGACGGCACGACCGATCCGGAAGATCACCTAAACAATTACTTCACCAAAATGCAGCTGTACAATAGCTCGGACGCCACGTTGTGTCGCGCCTTCTCGTCGACCTTCGTTGGCGTGGTGCTAGATTGGTACCATCAGATTGAGGAGGGAAGGATCAACAACTTTGAGCAATCGCAACCATGTTCCTCTCGAAGTTTGCCAGTCGGAAGCGCAGGAGCCTAACGATTAGCACATTGTTCAAGGTCAGGCAGCGCAAGGGCGAAGCGCTCCGGGACTTCCATGAGTGATGGATGTCGGTCGCGATGGCGGTCAAAAACGTCAAGCCCCCGGTACTAGGGTGCTGTTTGGATGAGTGCACCACAAGTTAAGAGCTTTGCCAAGCGCTGTTGAAGCGGGACGTTGTGTCCACGGAGGATTTGGACCGCAGGGTGCAGAAATTCATAATGATGGAAGAGACGTTGGCCGCGAGGAGGATGGAACGAAGAGAGGTGCGTCCCGAAGTGACAAAGGGGTCACGGGCGCCCCAGATGTCACACGTCCCACAAAATGCTCAAAGCTATCCTCAGAACGTTCGCCGACCCGAGCCGCAGCGCTTTGCACTTCGGAGTGCGACGAACTTCACCAAACTCAACGACTCCCTGAAGAATGTCTTGCAGTACGCAAGGGACAAGGGGTACCACCTCCGCTTGCCGGGACCCATGCGGGGGCGCCAGAACGAGCAGAACTTGGATAGGTACTGCGAGTTCAACCGTGAGAGGGGGCATCATTCGACAGACTGCTACCAACTCAAGTCAGAAATCTTGGGGCTTGTGCATAGGGGAATGCTGAACGAATTCGTAAAATAGGGAGAGGATAAGGCGCAGCGAACCTTCATGGTGCAGGAGGAGAAGGTGGCAGCATCCCATGTGAGCTTTCGCGAGGACGAAACCGCGCGCCGGGAAAAGGAGGCGCCTAGAGAAGGCGAAGAATTACCTCCACCCCCCTTCGAGGTCGAGTCAGAGACTAACCCCGCCCGGGTGAGGCTGACCATCGAGGCCATCTCTGGCTCGATCGACCTGAGGCAGAAGTTAGAGGAAGGAAGGCGGCTGAAATCAGCCACCGCCACTGCGCGCGCAGCCGTGTGGATTCACTTCAACGTGGCGCTCGAGGAGGCATGTCGTGTCCCGTCACTCGAAGCTTTGGAGATCGGAGGAGTGGTGGTCGGGTGTGAAGTGAAAAGGATGCTGGTTGACACGAGTAGCTCGATGGATGTATTATTCCGGTCCACTTTTGAGAAGATGCAGCTGTCCCCAAGCATCATGAGGTCGGCCGACACGGTCCTGGTCGGATTTTCTAGGGTACCAGCGCGAGTCATTGGGCGCGTGCGCCTGCCAGTGACACTAGGAGAGGAGCACAAGGTTACACATACTGTCGACTTTGGCATCGTAGATTGTCCCTCTAACTACAATGCTATCCTAGGGCGCCCACTAGTAGCTCTCTTCAATAGGGTGGCGTCATCATGTCATCAGGTTCTGAAGTTCGTCACTCCGAAAGGGGTAGGGGTGTCAAGGGGCGAAGCGTCACAGGAAGTTCTCCTTGCCAAGAGAATGCGGATGTACAACATAGATGTGCGCCCCGAAGATTTATTGAGGACAAAAGCGACAGATGTCGAGATTCAAGTGCCTTTAGATGACGGACGCCTCGAGCGGTGTGTACGCATCTCCGACCATGCAAGCGGTGAAGAGGTCGAGTCTTTAGTAGGGTTGTTGAAGGAGTTCGCGGATCTTTTTGCTTGGAGCGCTCGGGAGATGCCGGGGGTGAGTCCGGAAGTTGCGGTGCATCACTTGTCGGTAGAGAAGGGCGTGCGCCCGGTGCAGTAGAAAAGAAGGCCTTTGTCGGAGGAGAAAGAGGAGGCATTGCGCAAGGAGGTGGGAAAGTTACTCGAGGCTGGATTTGTGGAGGAGGCGAAATATACGACGTGGTTGTCCAACGTGGTGCTGGCGCCCAAGGCGTCGGGCGACTAGAGTATGTGCGTCGATTACACAAGCCTGAATCTGGCGTGCCCGTCATACGCATATCTGATGCCCCGCATTGACCTGTTGGTGGATGCATGTGCGAAGAAGACCGGGAGAAAACTGCATTCATGACCCCCTTCGGCAACTTCCGCTACAAGGTCATGTCCTTCGGGTTAAAGAATGCGGGCGCAACCTACCAGCGGATGGTAAACACCGTGTTCCAAGGGTAGATCGGGAGGAACGCGGAGGCATATGTGGATGATCTAGTGGTCAAGAGCAAGAGGAGAGAGGACCACTTGAGAGACCTGCGCAAAACTTTGGAGACAATGCGTGCCCATTCCCTCCGTCTTAACCCACTGAAGTGCATTTTCGGCGTGGAGGCCAGCAAGTTCTTGGTCTTTATGATAACAAAGAGGGAGATTGAAGCCAACTAGAAGCAAGTGGAGGCAATTAGGAGCCTCGAGCCTCCAAGAACGCCAAAGGAAGTGCAAAGTTTAAACGGGTGCCTAGCAGCATTAGGGCGATTCATCCCACAATCAGCAGACAAAGGCGCTCCCTTCTTCCGGGTTCTCAAAAGGGCCGCACGTTTCAAGTGGATGGAGGAGTGCGATGAGGCGTTCGATCAGTTGAAGAACCTCTTGGTGGCGCCCACTATTATGACGCCGCCCCAGGCAGGCGAAGTGCTATACATATACATTGCAGTTTCGCGTATGGCGGTTAGTGCGACGCTCATTTTGAAGGCGGAGGCAGATGGAGAAGAGCTCCCCGTATACTATGTAAGCAAAATGATGACAGGTGCTGAGACGTGCTATGCGCCCATCGAAAAGGCAGCCTTAGCTGTAGTCGTTGCGGCAGAGAAACTGCGTCCATATTTCTAGCATATACTGTAGTAATGCTCACGAACCAGCCATTGAAGAGCACGTTGGGGTCCATGGATGTGGCAGGGCGCATGGTGAAGTGGGCAGTGCAACTGAGCAAGTACGACATCATGTACGCGCCCCGCCCGGCGATCAAGGCACAAGTATTGGCCGATTTCGCAGCAGAAGGAGTGGTAAGTAGGGGAGAAGGAATGAATGAAAATTGGCAGGTCTACGTTGATGGTGCGGCCAGCCGAGTCGGAGCGGGGGCGGGGATAGTGGTCATCAATCCCATGGGCGCCATACATGAGCTGGCCCTCCGGTTCTCGTCGTTAAAAACTAACAACACAGCGAAGTACGAGGCTGTGATAGCGGGTTTGAATGCGGCGCGAGAGCTGGGGGCACGAAGGATTCAGGTCCGCTCTGACTCGGCCTTGGTGATAAACCAGCTGAACGGTGTGTTCTAAGTAAAGGAGGAGGCGCTGGGCGCGCACCTGAGAAGGATCGAGGGGATGCGTTCCTGGTTTGAACAAGTGGAGTTCATGCACGTCACAAGGGAAGAAAATTCCCACGGACGAGCTGTCCAAGCTTGCCACCACTACCGATTTCGAGAAGGAAAGGCATGTGATCGTCTCAAATGAGCACTCCTCGGAAGAGTCAATGGTGGGGGTGATCGGGGAGCAGGATATTGAGGAGGAAAGATGGATGACCCCGATTAAGGTGTATTAGCTCCATGGAACGGTCCCTGAAGACGCAAGACAAGCATGACAAGTGAGGCGCAAGGCTGCCCATTGCACGATTCTCGAGGGCCAGATGTACAAGAGGTCACACTCGGGGGCCTACCTGAAGTGTCTCACGGAAATAGAAGGAGAAAGAGCGATAGCGGAGGTGCACCAAGGCGCCTGCGGCATGCACTTGGGGGCGAGGAGTATCGGTAAGGTGTTGTTGCGTCAAGGTTACTACTGGCCTTCCATTAGAAAGGACGCCAAGAAGCATGTGGACAACTGCCTCCAATGTCAGATTCATGCCCATGACGTGCATGTCCCACAAGCGCCTATGCAGGGCAACGTGGGCGCATGGCCATTCTCGCAGTGGGAGATGGATTTACTATGGCCCTTCCCTAAGGCGCCCGGGCAGATGAAGTACCTAATTGTGGCGGTGGACTACTTCTCAAAGTGGGTGGAGGGGGAACCCTTAGCAACCATCACCCAAGCTCAGGTCAGGAAGTTTACGACCAGGAACATCTTCACTCGGTTCGGGCTGCCTGAATCAATCGTAGCTGACCATGGTAAGCAGTTCAATTGCCGCCAATTCATCGAGTTCTGCGATGAAAGTGGCGTTGTCTTGCGCTTCTCTTCCGTGGCCTATCCCCAGGCCAATGGGCAGAAGGGGAGGTCTCGTTCAAATTGGAGCACATTGGGGGGGAGGCCATCAAGCAAACATGGAACGCCCATAACCTCAAGGTGTACCACGGGAAGGAGGTAGGGGAGGTCTCGGAGTAACACGTTTGTAGCGCAGGGATGGGCGCCCACATTTTAGCCATTGTTCGATGGTAGGTTGATTAGGTGTAAGGGAAATTACTATTACTGCAAACGCGCCACCCCACGTGCCTTAAAATCGTGACTGTAAAGCGCCCTCTTTTGCGCCATAGGATTATGACAACGTTTACTGTAAAGCGCCCTACTTTTTCGACTTAAGATTGTGTCAGCAGTTATTACAAAGCGCCCCACACTACGCGCCCTTTCTGGTGGTTTTAGAAATGGACAAAGTCCCGCTAAGCGCTCGAGAAATACTATGCGCCCTACCATTGGCTCTCATGGTTGGTTTCGTAAAGCGCCCTACTTTTCGCACCCTGATGTTTACATTGAGCAATGTTTTATTCGTGCCCAAGTAACAAAACCTAGTGCGCCCTTCCAGACGCGCCCTTATGAGTAGCTCGCTGGAAGTTTAAATTTCTCTCTAACTTCTGGAATCCAATGCGCCCTGGTGTTGAGTTGTGTAAATCGCCCTAAATATTAAGCGTCCCGGAATTTGATAAGGTAAAGCGCCCTACCCTTCCGCGCCCACGACAAGTTTGATGAAGGCTCGGATCAAGAGACGTACAACAGTTTGAAATTACTAAAACTTCATTAAACTTAGAGTTCCAAAAGTTACAACGACAAAACATGAGGGCAACAAGGAAATAATGAAATAGGCACGTAAGGGGGGCGCCCATCTACTCTTCCTCACTCCGAACCGCACCTTCAGGCGTCCGTTGCGGCTCGACGGAGAGCCTTTCTTCGTTATCCTTCCCTTCGCCTTCCTTCTCTTCATTCCCTGCATCATCATCCTCCACGCCTTCAGCCTCCTCCTCCTCCGCCTTCTCGCCGTCAAGCGCCTCATCGGTAGCTGGTGGTGGGACGTCCAGCCCCACAATGGGCTCCAGCTCGCTAGCTTTATGACCACTGTCCATAAAGTTGAGTATGTGCATGATCAAGGACATCGAGTCCCACTCCACCTCAGGGTGATCCTTGCTGAATTTTTCTTGTAAGATCTTCAACGTGTCAATCACGGTGTCCGCTTGGAGGTTCTCCCCACCTCCGACTTGTGGAATTCAGCCAAATCCTTCTTAAGGCGCTTCGCCTCGGAGACGGACAACTTTAGCTCCTTCTTATACTGCTCCCTGGACTTCCTTGTACTCTTCAGCTCCTCCGAGATCTTGCGCGCCTCAGTGCGGAGCAATTCCGCCTCCGCATGGAACTTGTCGCGCTTCCGCACCAGCTCCGCCTGCCTCTCGCGCATGCTACGCTTCACCTCCGCCGTCTTCGCTTGAGTGCAGGCGGCTCGCGTGTTGTAGCGCTCTTTGAATGCCTTCTCGACGGACGCTTTTATCTTCTCACGCTCAGCCTCGAGACCAAGCTTGGGCCTCCTTCTGCGCCTCATCCCGGGCGTTAGTCAAAGTCTCATACATCTCACGTGTGGCGGCCAGCTCATCTCGAAGGCGCTCCGCGACACTGTCGGATGCCAGACTCTTCTTGGCCATCCCATCAAACTCTTGCGCAGTGGATTCAATCATCATCATCTGGTAAGCGCACAAGGTAACAAAGCCTCAGTTAGACTGGCAAACAATCAGGCAAAGAGAAAAAATGAATAACCTAGAAAGTCAAGTGGAAAGGCGTTTTACCTGGCATGTGAGACAACCATTTGACGGGTTGGAGTTGAGGTGATCGGGGCGCTCGATCATCGCGGCGTGTGAGAGAACCATTTGACGGGTACGCCTACGGCGACCTTCTCTAATGGTCGGGCGGGGGGTTGAAGATAAGGGGGCAGTGTTTTCCCTGTGTGCTCCCCCACACTTGGCATAACCAACCTGGCTGGCAAGCCCGAGGCCACCACATGGTATAGCTTGGCCTTTTTCGTGATCGAAAGGAGCGTCTCAGCAGACCTTTTCTCCGGAGCCTTGGACTGAGAGGCTCGATTAGGCGTCTGGGAGGTGGCGCTCTGGCTGCGGGGCGAGGGAGAGGCGCCTTGATTTCGGGGGGTGCGAGAGGCGCCCTAGCTCCGGTGCGATGGGGAGGCGCCTTGATCATCGTCAATGTCAAGGGGGGGGGGGAGTTGTATGACGGCTGGGGTGGTTCGTTGGCAGCAGGAGAAGGCGCACGATTCGCCGGCACAGAAGGCGCTTTACGTGGAGGCTGGGATGAGGCAGCGGCGGCCTTAGTAGTCTTATCGCGTGCGCGAGGTGTTGGAGGGATGCGGTGGAGCTTCGATCGGAGACGAAAGTGAACACAATGCTTGCAAAAAAGTGAACACAAGGTCAGCTAGGCGTATAAAGAGAGGAAAAGCGCATGAAACTAGGCGCATGAAACTACCATCGTTGTAGAACTCCGCTAAGTGGCGGCATACTCGTCATTTATTTCAAGGTTTATGCCTCCGGTTTGTTGAGGTCGCGGTGTTTATTGAACTCGGTCTCATCCCCGAATGACCACTGAGTCAGGGGCGCGGCGCCGCTCTTGATGAAGGGCGTGTCGCGCGGGCGGACGAAGAAAAAAGACTCAAACCTCGAGCGCCCCATTTTCTTGCAATGACTTATGAGATTGTACCCCATTTTTTGGCGCCTTTGCTGGCTGAAGCAGTTGGGGCTTTTAATCATAACGAAGAAATGCCGAAAAAGTTTGAAGGAAGGAAGAATGTTGGGTTGACGACACTTAGGGCGGAAGAGCACCGCATACAAAATAATGACGGGAGAAAGGCGCCCGACGGAACACTGGCATAAGTGGAGCACGTCTTCAAGAATGGGTCCGATTGGGAAGCGGAGCCCAAAACGGGCGTACTCTTGGTACACGTCGACCCAACCTTCTCCACATACCCCCACGCGTGCGATGGGAGATGGGTGGGCGTAGCGCCAGTCTGCGGCCATCTGCCCCGCCCGAATTAATTTTGTAAAGCGGGAATATAAGATCTTGGACGTGTGCGGGGGCCCGACGTCTGCCTCGGACATCTGGTCAATGTCAGTGGGCATATACCAGGCGGCCACATGTTGCCCCAGTGCCTTATCACGAAATCATTAGGCGCGCCGGTGCCTACGTCAGAAGAAGAGGAGGAGGTCAAGAAAGGCGCTCAAAGGGGGGTACACTTTAGGAAAGGAACGCTCAAGTAAGAAGCGGGGGAGGGGTGGGGATGCTCTCGAAAGGAGTAAGGTAAGAGTGGTTTTTCCCTTCAACCCTCGCGCAGCGCGACATTCAGACACAAGGCGCATAAACACAAAAAACGTTTTGCGCTTTGTAAGCAAACGAGGAGTACCTGAGGCGGCGCGCAGGAGTTTCAGGAGGCACAGGGTTGGAGGACCCGGGCTGGTTGGAAGAGGCCATGCTGTAAGGCGCCCGAGGGAACATTGGCATAAGTGGAGCACGCCCTCAAGAATGGGGTCGATTGCGAAGCGGAGCCCAAAGTGGGGGCCCGACGTCTGCCTCGGACATCTGGTCAATGTCAGAGAGTGATCCCGAAGATCGAGGCGGAAGCTCAACGGCCTACCTGCAATAAAGAAAGGGGAATAAATAACAAAAAAGAATGGGAGAGGGTAAGAGGAGGTGAGGAAAAGTAATGGAGGGAGGTGAACAAAATAGTGAAAGCGCGGCGTATGGTCGGTAGGAGAGAGTGGTGTCGAAGCGCGGAGGAAAACAGCGGAAGGGCGCGCACGGCGGGAGTGCACTATAAAGGGAGCGCGTGCTCCTGAAAGGAGAAAAGGAAGGCGTGCATGAGTGCCTTAACTGCGCCCTTGGGGAAGTTAGGCCCCCGCTGAGCAGCGGGCGCCTAACTGGGGGGCAATTGTTGGGGGTAGTGGCGGATACATGGGCCTTTAGGGGTGTCCCGGGACACCCCTAAAATATGGGAAAACGATTATCCAAACCCCGTTAGTAGTTTCATATGGATAAAAAAATATAATTGGTAATCCGGGACTCCCTTAAATTTTGAAAAACGATTATCCTGTCATCGGTAGTAGTTTGCGTGTGATTAAAAATATATAAGTAGTACTCTGTGTTATTCAAACATTGGACACTACTATTATCAAACATATTCTCTAGGTTGCAACTCATTTGTTGTTTAATTTTAAACACTATGTTATAGTAATAACACTATTCTTTATCTATCGGCTTAGCAGGTTTGGCTTGAAAGAAAGGAGAAACTCCTGTGACTACTAATAGTTGTATTCTGGGCTGGAGCAATGAACCTATTTGAATTGGCTCGTCGAGCTAGTGAGATCATGGCCTTTCGCCCAAGCATTTGCAGTCATTGGCCGGAACCCCTCAGCATTTGCAGCTGAGGCATCCTAACAGACCGGTAGACTTGAACCTTGTTCTTACATGAGCCGATCAATTCGATCAGGTACTCGCCATCTATTTTTATTGTTCAATTCTTTGATAACATGAAAAACCAAAAGCTCTGCCCTCCCTCTCTATCGATCCAAGGGACGGAAGGGCGGAGGCCTTTGGTGCCCCCTCCAGTTAAGAATTGGGGCCTCGCAATCACTAGCCAATATGTTTTTCTCTTGTGCCTTTTTTCGTTCATGGTTCGATATTCTGGTGTCCTAGGCGTAGAGGAACAATACCAATCCATCCCCCTCTCTGCTGCCTATCCTACTCCTACACACAATGTGTATGAGGAAGAAAAACAGTACGGATCCGACTCCCAGGATGGTGACGATGCCACCAATAAATACTCAGAATTTGAAGCCAGGTTTCACCTATGAGAATTTCTACCAATTCGTCATTTTATTAATCAAATCTCATCCTAGGTTTTCCATTCACTCATTAAATTTTTTTCCAAAACGGAGCCTATTGAGCATGTCTATAACACATGAACGGGCCTACCTACGTATAATCTATCAAGTGATGTTCAACCCATAAATAAGAAGGAGATGGGAATCCCTTTCTCAAACTGTAGCTCTCCCCAAGTTATGATTGAGAAGATGCCGCTAGTATATAGCCAGTTTCAACAGAAACAATCACTTAGAAAGACTGAATGTCATTCTATTGATTTGTAGGGCACTCGATCCGTTTCAGCTAATTCAGCGAGTTAAGAGATTCACGTGCTGCTGAGAACCATTCCATAATAAAGTACGATTTTCTATTTCTAGAGAAAAAAGAGTTTTGGATCGATTCCAAATTGAAGAAAGAATCGAATATTAATTGCTCAAATAATTTACTCCAAAGTCTGATAGATAACGAAAAATCGTATTATCCGAACTTTATTAAAAACACTATCTCTTTTATGCGAATCTTTTTTTTTGCACTGAAGAATAACAATCCACCCCAAGATGAGTGCTCTCCTATTCCGACTTCCCCAGATCCCCCGGTAGCACGTTAGGGGTGCCTTCACGAATGAATGTAGGACAGTCGGCAAACACGACGAAAAAAGTAGCCGAACTCCCAATTATTTTAAAAACCTAATAATTAAACTCATTCGAGCTATCCTTAATTTAAATTGATTTTATAGGTATAGTGCAAGAGTTGAAAGAGTCTTTCAAGTTTGAGTTACATCAGGAACAATGTTAGAAATTGAATATGCGATCAGTTCGGGAATTATTGTCTAATATGGTATATTTGCACTAATCAAATATTTTTATTTTATTTATGAATTATTTAATTTAATTTTTAATTAAATTTAATTTTTGGAAGAGGACACCCCTATAAAAATTTCCTGAATCCGCTACTGGTTGGGGGCACCTGAAGGCCCAAGAGGGAAGCCCAAAGGGGCCAACAGGTGGAGAGTTCGGGTCCACCAAAGGGAAGGCCCAACCCAAAAGGAGGCCTAGGACTGTGACCTGGGCAGTGGGTCCCAGGCCTAGAGGGGGCGCATAGCGACAAGCAGGGGGCAATGGTCAGAAGCGTACAGAGGGGACAAGAAGTGGGACCAGGCGCCTTAGGACCCGGGGAGTGTGTCAGAGGGACAGGGTGCCTGCCAAGGCGGAAGTACAATTCATTTAATGGTATGATGACGTAGGGCGGATTTGGGGGGCAACGGTCGACCCTACCCGGAGTATAAATAGCGAAGTGGGTGGAGCTCATTTACTCAGGTTGGAACTTCTCTCTAAAAACTACACTTCACTTCTCTCTCTAGAAAGACTATTTTAACTTGGGCGTCAGAGTGCTAACGAGCCCTAAGTAAGGGGCTCGGTGGGCGCCTTCGTGTGCAGGAACGAGGCGCGCGGTAGGAGCAAGCTAGGGAAAGGAGAGGCGCATTGACTATCTGGGATGTTGGGTTACGTGGCTTAAACAAAATCCAACACAAATCCAAAATGACAATCTCACATAACCCTTCAATCATAAAATCCAGAGTTTTACATAAATCCTTCATTTTTAAAAAAAATCCAAACCATATAATCAGTTTTGGCCCGTGGTTTAAGAAATTAACATCATGGTCTCAACTATGCAACATATAGACTCAATTGGCCCGACACATGGTTTGAGTGTCAATGTGGATGGTCAACACGGTTGACCATTTGTCAACACGCCAAGTCATTGCCTCGTCAGTCTAAAAATTATTTAAAAAATCAAATTCAAATTATTTTCCTAATTTCTATTATTTTTCATTTCAAATTAACCAAAAAATAAAATTTTAAAAATATAAAATAAAACTTATATTTTATTTTTGGGATATTTGAAAATGATAAATTTTATAAATTAACCAAAAATTATCAAATTAAATTTTATAAATTTTAAAAATATGATATAAATTATTTATTTTATTTTTGGGTAATGTTAAATATATAAAATAACTTGATAATTTTTGGTTAATTTATTTTAGGTTTTTTATAAATTATTTTTTTGTTTATTTGATTATAAATAATAAAAATTAAAAAAATGGTTTGAATTTTAATTTTTTTAGTGATTTTTAGGCTGACGAGAGAATGACATGACATGTTGACTAACGATCAATGGTGTTGACCATCCAAATTGACGGTCAAACTAGGTGTCGGGCCAATTGACGATCAAACTAGGTGTTAACCACCCACGTGTTCATTAGCAAGTAAAGCAATTACTTCAAAATTTTGCGCTATAGGTAGTCATTATAATCATGAATAAAATTAACTATCAATCTCCTATTGCAACAAGGATCGCCTAATTAATTTCTTAATAAGATATCAAGGTAGAAGATGACTTAATTAAATATCTACTAATCTACTTAATTCATTAACTAACAAGGTGGCTGATAGGGCAAAAACATATATGCCTTAATTCTATCTTGTAGTAAACCGGAAAGTCTAGGTATCGTCTCTCAGGTACTGGTATAACCTTATATTCTATCAAATTTATGAGCAAACTATAAGTGAAAATAGTTTAATGAAACTAATTTCTAAAAGCAAAATAAAATAAACAAACTAACTAAATGAAAACTGTCGGGAGAAATTCGATGGGAGAAAGCTCTGGGAGAAACACCGGGACTCACTACCTATCCTATCCAGATTAATTCACAATTTCTAATCAATTTAATCCAACTCTCTACAATCAGGATATCACTACTGTGCTAGCTATCCCTGTCGGGAATCACTACGTACTAAACAATTAAATCAAATCCTACTGTCGTAGCTCAGTGACTTAATTATTTAGTCTGAAGACCGATATCCCAATCAAGACCGCATAGCACCTTATTTAATCCACTGTCGCTTCGATAAGTTACTATGTCACATGAAATATGTTCAGTTATTAGGGTTTCACTGTCGCTAATAACCTAATTAACTACAAATCGTTGTATTGGTGGCCAGTCAACACAAAGCATTAAGTAATTTCATGCAATAGAGATTGGAAGAAAAGAAATACGAATCAATCCATCAATTCTAGAAATAGCTACATCCTATGGTGTTTCCCCAAGAAATTGGGATTTAGTTCATGATGAAACTGAGATAAATCGATATAGTTTTGATCATCATATTCTAAATCAACAATTAACAACTAATTTGGTTCATAAAATCCAACCAAATAATCGCTCTCGTTGAACTCAGCTCAAGCTGCCATGGAGAAGTCGATCGTCGATTGCCGCTCGATGCTTCGCGTCCCTGGTTTTTTGCTGCGCCCCGCTGCCTTTTCTTTTTCAAGAATTTCGTTCCCAGCCGCCTACAATTATTCCCTTTGCCCTCTGCCTTCCTCTTTTCCGAAAGTAATTCTCCCCCCTCAAGAAATTCCTTCCGTCCCAAAATTAGTTGCCAAGAGAATTCCCTGGCCCAAGAATTTTCCTCGTCCAATTCCGTCCCAGACGCCAAATCCAATTCCCTCCTGCCCAGTCCAATTTTGTCCGGCCCAAAAGCATTGCTCCCCTCAAAAGATCGCCGCCAGCAAATACTTCAAAGTCCCATCAATTTGGGCTTTGGCCCAATTACTTGTTGTGGAAGAAATATGGATCCAATTCCTCCCGCCATCTCCTGCTTCGGAAGTTCTAGTGCTGCCATTTTATCTATCTTTTCACCTAAACACACACCAAAACTCCAACACAAAATGGTAATGGCTTTTCAACCATTACGTATTAATTCTCCCTAGAATAGCACCAATCGGCTTAAACATACCATGAGATAGTCACATAAAACTCACGAATCCGATATATTATAGCCGATTATCACAACCCCACACTCAATTGTTGCTTGTCCCTAAGCAACGTCTCAAAAGACACAAACACATAACCAACCATAACATTGACACACCACAGACTCACTAATCAAACACTCAAACAAAACACAATTTTCCTTTGTACTCTTGTTGTAATCAGTAGTTTCTTTCTCAACGGACAAGTTGTGCTCTAATGGTCATACCTTTCACCCCACACTCAAGGTCTTTGCAAGCCTTAACCATTGACTGACTCAAATCCATCCAAAAACTCAAATAGCAACACTCAATTCCGATCGTCGGTAGTGGGGGATGAACAACTTATGGTGCAACAGTTATTAGGAGAATCTAACCACATCAGTGAGGTGCATATCTCGTGAGGACAATCTGGCTTACTCACACCAATCATAAGCAATTAATTAAGCATGAGTCTAAAAAACTAATGGGGGAAGCCTTTCGCAAACATGATTTTAACTTTAAGCACGTCACTACCTTTTATGACAAGGAGAGGCTTTCTCTCTTTCTGCTTTTGCTTGCCGAGAGGTCGTATTTAGTACAAGTGGAATTTTTTTCTTACTACCGGTGACCGAGCAAGAGCAATTTCTGCTTCTTAGCACTCGCATAAGGGCTTCTTTTAACTCCTTATCCTCGGTCCGTGTGGAGGGTCATTGCACATCCTCTAATGGCACTTCACTCAACTGGGGATTGTATTTGATAAGCAACATCGTACGGTCGCGAACCGATTCTCAATTGAATCTTTCCTAATTCCCATGTGCAATGAGTGACTGCCTCACACGATTTTGGTATTTTACCCACACTTTAATTGTTATGGCAACTTTCTTATATTTTACTTGTCAGGTAGTGTTTTCTTTTATGAAGATACAGTTCACCCCATCATAAAACAATCAAAACATAGAGACTCGTTGCACAATCAAAAGCTCACAATTGATGCAAGTAAGCACGGTATCCAAACATGTCGAATGGTCAATGTTCTCCACCTAACCACTTCACCAAAAGTCATTACACTATACACACAAAATAGAGTGTTGCTAAAAGAGTTTGCTCATTCAAAGCATATCAAGTTAGTCAAAACATTCAAGCTCATTGTGAAGAACTTTGCAAATCAACACTAGTGGGGTGATTTCGATGATTTCATTCAAGCACAAACTCATTTCACACGCATCACGGTCATTTACATCATGTTACCACAAGAGTACAAGGTTTTGTTTTTAATTTTTCTGATTTTTAGGTGTTTTTTAGCCATTAGATTAGCACAGGCAGACTGCACCTGCACAGGTAGACTGCATGCAGTTTGACTGTGCTCAACCTAATGGCAATCTTTTTTTTTTTTTGTTTTTTATTTTTATTTTGGACACATGCAATAGGGACAAACAAACATTAAGACTCACCACCCCACACTCAGGATGGAACATTGTCCCTAATGTTCAACTCCTACTCTAAACATGCACGGGTTTGACACAACTAACAAGAAAAATAAAGAAAAGAAAACTTACCTTGGGTTGCCTCCCAAGAAGCGCTTGTTTAACGTCCTCAGCCTGACGTTCATGGAGCTTTCAACCAATGGGTATGGAAAGGTATCCAGAATACCCTCCCGAGCAATGATAGAATGCATAGCCTCCATCCAACATATGAGTCACCTCGGCAGGGCCTGGTGTGCGAAAATTTGGTATGACCTTCTTAGTTGGCATGTTGGATCCTTTAGTGTGGCGTAGGTGGTATTGCAGTGCCTCAAGCAAGTACTCTTCCTGTTTCAATATCAGTGAAGAAGGAATAATAACAGGAAGATTGAAATCCTTACCCAAATATCTATACTTGAGGTGACCTGGCAAGGATTTCTGCCCTTGCTTTGATTTCATACTATGAGCTGCTAGGACATGTGATAGTTCTTTGGGTGGTCCACTATCACAGGAAGAGGAATTTTTCCTTTCTTGAGCTCCACTTTCAAAGTCATCAAATGCATCGTGATTATGGTCAACTTGAAAGACATTAAAAATTTCCTCCTCCTTACCTACTCGGAATGTCAACTTGCCTCTCCCGACATCGATGAGTGCATCTCCAGTGGCTAGAAAAGGTCTACCAAGTATGAGAGGCACTCCCCGATCTTCGTCCATCTCCAGAATCACAAAATCTGTTGGGAGAATAAACTTCCCAACCTTCACCAATACATTCTCCACCACTCCCTTTGGAATTTTCACTGATCGATCGGCCAATTGGAGAGTGATCCGAGTAGGCTTAAGAACATCTCCCAATCCCAATTTCTTGTAGACTGAGTATGGCATCAAATTAATGCCTGCTCCTAGATCACATAGTGATTTATCGAACTCTGTACCTCCAATGACACATGGAATGGTGAAACTGCCCGGATCATCCCTCTTTTCTAGTAATTTATTCTGAATCACAGTACTACATTCAGAAGTAAGGTTTACCTTCTCTAGCTCAGCCCATTTGTGCTTCTTTGTCAGCAACTCCCTTAAGAATTTAGCATATGTAGGCATCTGTTCAAGTGCCTCCGCCAACGGTATGTTGATATGAAGTTGCTTGAAGATATTCACAAATTTCTTGAAGTTTGGGTCTTCCATGGGCTTCATTAACCTTTGAGGGAATGGTGCGGGAGGTTCATAAGGCTTTACCTCTTCCTTCTTCAATTTTTCCGCTTTTGGAGTTGCACAGGCAGAATGCTCATGCACAGGCAGATTGCATGCAGTTTTCCTGTGCAAGTCAGATTTTTCAGCTCTTGCACTTTCTTCCTCTGCAGCTGCTTTGCCCTCTTTTTCTACCGGATTTTTCTTGCTCTTTGGATCCTCCAACTCCTTCCCACTCCTCAATGTGACTGCTACAACCATGGCGTCCTTCGGATTCCTCTTAGTATTTGCTGGTAAAGTCCCGGGAATCATACCTTGAATATCTGCCAAAGTTTAAGCCATCTGGCCTATTTGCCTCTCCATAGCTAGCATAGATGATTGCATATTATTGTTGATGGCTAGCTGTTGAGTGAAAAATTGATCAAGACCCTTGAAATTATTGTCTGTTTTCTGCATATGAGCCAAAATCAACTCCTCCAGCTAGGGCTTCTTCTCTGGTTGAGGTTGCTGCTGTTGAAAACCGGGAGGTGGGATGTTTCGGACACCAACTTGATTATTATTCGACCATGACATGTTGGGGTGATGTCTCCATTGAGGGTTTTTCGTATTTGAATACATACCACCTTGGCCTTGACTTTGCGGATTATTGATATACTGGACATCTTCCAACTGAGCAGCTCCCACTGGACACATATACCTATGATGAGCAACCTCGCAAAGTTCACATAAAGCAACCTCCTCTTGTCTACACAGAGCAATCTTGGCCAGCCTTCGTTCGAGTGCATCAAACTTAGAATCCAGCTTGGCATCTATCTTGGCTTCTAGACTCGCAACTCTGTCTATCTCATGCAAGCCTCCTCTTCTTCGAATACTGGTCTCACTACCCCATTCAGTGGCTTGTGAACACATCTTCTCTACCAGGTCATATGCTGCTGGTGCCTCCATGCTTGTGAACCATTTTGAGAAGCATTATTCAGGGCATCACGGAACTCCCTTCTGATTCCATTGAAGAAAATTATGATCACGTTCCAATCTTCAAGACCATGGCTTGGGCATCTCATCAATAGCCCCTTATAGCGCTCCCATGCCTCAGTCAGACTCTCATCATCAGCCTGCTTAAAAGTAACAATCTCTTCTTGCCTCTTCATTGCCAAGTATTTATCCAGAAAGACCTTCTCAAGCTGAGCCCATGTCGTGATGGAACGTGGTGTTAAGTTCTGAAACCAGTGTGATGCATTCCCTATTGAAGAGAAAGAGAACATCCGAAGATGAATTGCATCATCAGACACAGTCGGGCTCTTCATCGTATCACAAATGCTCGCGAACCGACGATGATGTTCATGAGGATCCTCGGTGCTAGACCCTGAGAAGGTGTACCCATTAGTGATCATATTGATGAATGTTGGGGGTAATTTCCATGGTTGCATCCCCAGCCGGAATGACAACACATGAAGCTCGGGCTCCAGTCCTCCTATTCAGACGAGCCCTGATGGATCGATCCTCGTCTGCCATGATGTCTGGCTCAACCTCACGAGGTGGTGGTGTCGGTCGTGTATGGACGACAGGTGATGAAGCCTGCCCTCTCTGTTGACAATTCTTGGTTAGGGAAGGCCTAGTAGTTGTGATTGTGGTTGGCTGCTTCCCTAACTTGACCTGCTTCCTGTTCTGTCGGCAGGTCTTCTCGATCTCTGGATCAAGTTGCAGTAAATTGTCGGTCGTCCTCTTTGGCATGCACGAGGAGGATTCACGCGAAAAATTCACATGCACACTAACACCCAGATCAAAATAGTTCACTCACAATAATCAACAAAAATAAGGTATGGCAGTCCCCGGCAACGGCGCCAAAAACTTGATAGGGCAAAAGCGTATATGCCTTAATCCTATCTTGTAGTAAACCGGAAAGTCCGGGTATCGTCTCTCAGGGACTGGTACAACCTTATATTCTATCAAATTTATGAGCAAACTATAAGTCTAAATAGTTTAATGAGACTAATTTCTAAAAGCAAAATAAAATAAACAAATTAACTAAATGAAAACTATCGGGAGAAATTCGATGGGAGAAAGCTCTGGGAGAAACACCGGGACTCACTACCTATCCTATCCAGATTAATTCACATATTCTAATCAATTTAATTCAACCCTCTACAGCCAGGATATCACTACTGTGCTAGCTATCCCTGTCGGGAATTACTACGTACTAAACAATTAAATCAAATCCTACTGTCGTAGCTCAGTGACTTAATTATTTAGTCTGAAGACCGATATCCCAATCAAGACCGCATAGCACCTTATTTAATCCACTGCCGCTTCGATAAGTTACTATGTCACATGAAATATGTTCAGTTATTAGGGTTTCACTGTCGCTAATAACCTAATTAACTACAAATCGTTGTATTGGTGGCCAGTCAACACAAAGCATTAAGTAATTTCATCAATAGAGATTGGAAGAAAAGAAATACGAATCAATCCATCAATTCTAGAAATAGATACATCCTATGGTGTTTCCCCCAGAAATTGGGTTTTGTTCATGATGAAACTGAGATAAATCGATATAGTTTTGATCATCATATTCTAAATCAACAATAAACAACTATTTTGGTTCAGAAAATCCAACCAAATAATCGCTCTCGTTGAACTCAGCTCAAGCCGCCTTGGAGAAGTCGATCGTCGATTGCCGCTCGATGCTTCGCGTCCCTGGTTTTTTGCTGGGAAAAAATCCCAAAGTACACACGTTCTTAAAAAAAATTCCCAAAATACATGAGTTATAAAAAAATTTCCCAAAGTACACATGTTTGAGCATCACCGTTTTAGACAAACGCGGTGAAGATCATCACCGCGTTTGACCAACACGGTGAATACTTCATCGTTTTAAACAAAGACGGTGAAGTATTCACCGTTTCAAACCAAAACTTACTTGACACCGTAGGGGAGATTTTGCAGAAGGGCTCACATCATCGTTTCTCCGGTATGGACGTGGGTCGAGAGGTGCGAACATTGGAAGATGCTCCTATACCCACAGTTGAACGATGAACATCGCAGCACCAGCTTGCTTTGCCCCAACCTTCGAGCAAGTACACAGCTCCCGGTATACGCCCGCTAGCACGACCGATCCCCAACTCTTCTCTCCAATTGCATCCCAGTCACCGGTGAGCAATGGCAACCATATGCCTTGAATCCACCGGTTGGACTTGTCGGGGAACAAAAATCCACCCACCAAACCGATGAGGTAGATGCGGGCGTAGCGCTCGACTTGTTCTTCCGGTGTCTCGTCATTGATTTCCACCTCTTGCTGGATGTGAGATACCAGCCACGGGACCGACACTTGCCCCGCATTCAACGGTGGATGCCCCCGTCCTTGATTTGGTGTGGTGGTCGGCATGTCGAAGCCCAAACGATCACGGATGAGCGGCCCCCAACCTCCTCCGGGTTTGGTCGTGTTCCCAATGATGGCATCTCCAGATATAGGAAGCCCGGTGAGGATCGCCACGTCTTTGAGGGTGATCGTCATTTCCCCCTCCGCAAGGTGGAATGTATGGGTTTCGGGACGCCATCGTTCCGCCATTGCCGGAAGCAGATCGTTGTCGATCTCGATCCGCAAGAAATGGCGCAACATTCCCAAACCGGTCCTCGCTATATAGGGCTCCAACCTTGGATGCCAAGCGGGCAAGTTATTGGTCCCTTTATGAACCACGGGAACAAGAGATTCCTAAAAAAAAAAAAGGAAAAACATCAATTTATTAGATTAAATAAAGCAAAATAAAACATTAGAAAATAATAAAATAAAGCAAGTCAGTTCATCAAATTACCGGATTGTTATCCCAAATGGCACGGGAGCGATGCATTTCTTGATCGGTTAAGAGACTCGCATCCCTTGGGCCATAATGGATATACAATCGAGGATCGTATATCTCGGCACCCATCTATAAAAAAGTAATGAAATCAGAGATTGTTTTGATAAAAAAAAATCAAATTGTTTCGATTAAAAAAATCACAAACCAAAAACCTACACGAAGAGCCTCTTCGTCCATTATTGGCGGAAGCCGGACAGAGGTTCGACGGGTTTAGCTTTGTAAGGGACGGGAACTTAGCGGGATGGGGGCTTTAGGGTCAAACTCTAGTAATTCTTTCTGATGTGGAAGATCGGACTTAGCCGCAACCACAGAGCATACTTAGAACGAGACTAGAGCGGATAAATTGAGGGAGAAAGAAGTGAAATGTTTGTGGGGTGAGTTGAAAGTGAAAGGGGAAGGGGGTATTTATAGTTGGGGGAAGGGGGAGAGGAGCTGCTGCGCAGTAAATGTGGGGGAGCATTCACCGCGTTTGATGAACGAGGTGAAGGACTGGCATTCCCCAAAACCGGTTTCCCGTCCACGTGGCTTGCTGTGAGGCGTCGGATCGTGGGAAGAAAACCACGATCCGCGCCTCACCGCATCTAACGGCCACGGTGAAAGCACACTGAGGCGGATCGCTGACGTGGCAGACACGGGTTATTCATCGTGTTTGTCTAACGCGGTGAATACCCCGTGTCTGCCACGTCAGCAACTTCACCGCGTCCTAGAAAAACGGTGAATTGCTCACCGTTTTTAATTAAAACGGTGATTCTTTCACCGTTTCAGTTTAAGACGGTGAATTTTTCACCGTTTTAATCTAACGCGGTGATATCCTTCACCGCGTTTGTCTAAAACGGTGATGCTCAAACATGTGTACTTTTGGAATTTTTTTTATAACTTATGTATTTTGAGAATTTTTTTTAATAACTAGTGTACTTTGGGATTTTTTCCTTTTTGCTGCGCCCCGCTGCCTTTTCTTTTTCAAGAATTTCGTTCCCAACCGCCTACAATTATTCCCTTTGCCCTCTGCCTTCCTCTTTTCCCAAAGTAATTCTCCCCCTCAAGAAATTCCTTCCGTCCCACAATTAGTTGCCAAGAGAATTCCCTGGCCCAAGAATTTTCCTCGTCCAATTCCGTCCCAGACGCCAAATCCAATTCCGTACTGCCTTGTCCAATTTTGTCCGGCCCAAAAGCATTGCTCCCCTCCAAAGATAGCCGCCAGCAAATACTTCAAAGTCCCATCAATTTGGGCTTTGGCCCAATTACTTGTTGTGGAAGAAATATGGATCCAATTCCTCCCGCCATCTGCTGCTTCGGAAGTTCCAGTGTTGCCATTTTATCTATCTTTTCACCTAAACACACACAAAAACTCCAACACAAAATGGTAATGGCTTTTCAACCATTACGGATTAATTCTCTCTAGAATAGCACCAATCGGCTTAAACATACCATGAAATAGTCACATAAAACTCACGAATCCGATATATTAAAGCCGATTATGAGTGGCATGTGTTATGTTTTGAGTACTCAATTCGCAATATTAAAGGTAAAGGAATGCTAGCTTTACATGAGACCCACATAAATTTTTTGAGTTCAAACCTGTTAATTCGAGCCTTATGATTTAGGAAGGTTGGTGCTTATCTTGCTAAAAAAATGGAAGGTCGGTGCTTAGTACGGATAAGATATTTATTGATTCACAATTCACTCAGACCACTATTAGGATTTGGCTTATTTGTGGCTGGGTTGATATCAATCCTTAGGTTAATCACCCTCGTTAGCGTGCCCACCCCATTCGAAACCATTATTTTCAATTATGTTTATACCTTAAGTTGATAGCTTAAATCATTATAGTGTAAACCCACAATGATATTATTCATCACACATTTACCAATTTCATATATCAATTTCATATATTAGACAGTGGATATACATAAACAAACCCATTTATTCTCCATCATTATGTGTGCTTTTATGGTTCACTACCAAGTCCTTATATACCATCAACATCAAATGAGAATACGAGATTGAGATGTGAAGATAATGTTACCAACAAAAAAAAATCAAAGATAATGATACAAAATTAACAATGACAACGGCAATTAATGCACTTTATTTTCGACTTAAACTAGACATTAAAAATTTCTTCAAGAAGCTTTAACAAACATATATCTACATTGTGAAAGTAAATTGATGAGGTAAGAAAGCCGATGTGAAAGCAAAGCCAGAAGAAAGAAATAATTGAAGCGCTTTTTGTCTTCCTCCTTGTCACTTTAACAACTATGGGATTATGGGCCTTGAATTTGTTTTGGTGGATTGGTTGGCTAATAACAGAACAGTCGAGCATTTGGGCTTGGAGCAAAAAAAGCCCAATCTCAATGATGACAGATCCGGCCCATCATTGACCTGGTTAGCAGGCAGCAGCTGCAGATTCTGGGTTCAAGCAGTCCAGCTTAGTAATGACGAAAACTGCTTGCGGATTCTCATGCTGCACAGTAGCAGTACTCGAAAAAAATTGGATGCATTGGTGCCAGATGGAGAAGTACTTCCTCTCTTGAAATTCCTCTCCTGATGACTTTAAGTCACCAGTAGTCTCTGCACGAACACGATCCATTGGAGAAATGATGAAACCGCTTCGTGTCTCGAATGATGATCTCGCGACCCTCGAGCCTCGACACGACCTTTGCGAATTCGTGACAGTCCCCGCATATCCTGAGGTTCTTGGTGACGACCAGAGGCATTCTTAGATTGGCACTCACCATAAGACCAAATGCAATGGCTAGCTTCTCGCTATGCTTGTTGATCATATCCTCTCTCACCTCCTCATCATCAACATCTTGCAGAACGAACTCTGTTCTTGCCCAAGCCCCACTTCCTCTAACCTTCTTCACAAGCTCCTCCAACTTCTTTGATATCTCTTCCTCCAAAGGATGAGAGCGATCGCCCGAGACAAACCGGTGGATTCGCTTTCCATGCTCGATGCAACTTGAACCGGGGATTCGAATGACACTTCTCTTCTTCATCAATCCCCTCACTTCGGAGGCTTCCTTCCGTAGACCAGCAGAAGAGTACATATTTGATAAAGAGAGGTAGTTTCTTGAGTCCAAAGGTTCCAAAGCGAGCATATTATCGAACGCTTCCTTCCCAAGTTCGATATTGTTGTGCTTCTTGCAGGCACCCATTAGAGCTCCCCAGACGCCAGAGTTTGGCTTCATTGGCATACTTATTATGAGCTTGTAAGCATCACTAAGATGTCCGGCTCGACCCATGAGATCGACCATGCACGAGTAGTGGTCGACCCTTGGTTCGACCCCATAGATCAATGTCATAACCTCGAAGTAGGCCTTCCCTTCTTTCAGAAGACCTGCATGGCTGCAAGCGTTCAACAAGTGAGTGAAAGTGACATGATCAGGAGCTACACCTTCTTTTACCATCAGGTTGAAAGTTTTCACAGCTTCTTTCCCTTTCCCGTGAACTCCATAGCTTGCGAGCATGGCAGTCCATGCTATGGAATCAGGATTTCTAATATGGCTAAAAACCTTCTGTGAAGCGACCAATGAACCAAGTTTGGAATACAAGCTCAATAATCCAGTAGCTAGAGTTAGGTTCGAGTCAAGACCTGTAATGAAGAGGAAGCCATGGATAGCCTCTGCCAGCTTGGCTGAACCGAGTTCTTCGCATGCTTCAAGTGTTGTGATTAGAGTGCCTTGATCTGGTTCGATCCCTGCTCTTCGTGAACGAATAAAGTACCCAATTCCTTCCTCTGGCTTTCCCGTTTGGACATGAACTGCAATTATGGAGTTCCAGGAGACCAAATTTGGAATTGGGATTGCCTCGAACAATCCACTTGCACCATCTAAATAGCCAGACTTCCCATACATGTTAATCAGAACGTTAGCAATTCTCAGCTCGAGAAGCATTCCAAACTTCAGGATGAATCCATGAATGTATGTACCAATATCCAGAGCTCTCGTCTCAGTGCATGCGGATATTAATGGAACGATCGTACCTTCATTTGCTTCGACTCCTGTTTCAAGCTTCATGGCTGAGAAGGCGTTCAAGCAGTTACTGAGATCCCCTCTGCGCGAGAACCCGGATATGAAGGAATTCCACGAGACCAAGTCTCTGTCAGGCAATTCATCGAACATGTTGCATGCATCTTTTGTGAAACCCAACCTTAAGTAAGCGGAGACCAACTGATCCCCGATGAACCCATGGCTGAAACTCAGTGATTTCATCACCTTGCAATGAATCGAACGGCAGTTGGAGATAGATGCACAGGAGCTTACCGCAGTGATTACAGCGGAAACAAGGGAGTCCAAGTTGGAGAATCCATGGAGCTGGGGAGGAGACTGAGAAGCAAGGCATAACCTTCTTGAAATGGCGAACTTCACAGGGAGGAGAATCTGTCCTGCATTTCTGAAGATGGAAGCCGCCATTGCTGAACTAATAATAAACAAACCAGGAGAAAACCTCAAGAGAATCGATGAAGAAGTGAACCATGAATACATACAAATTGAGAACAAAAGAGACAGAATGAGAAGTTAAAGACCACACAAAGTGAATATATATATATTTCCATTAGAAGAAACCATTATTCCAGCATCATTTACATTCCATTGTACAGAGAGCAATCTCCTCCTCTACTGACCACTTCCTCTTCTTCCTCCTCTGACGCAGGCTGGGGTAAATAGGCTTCTTTGGTGGAGAGCCGGGAAGCAGTTTCCTACCCGTTGGTCTATCCTCCGGAGGGGTGGCACATCAGCAACATCATTTGTGGTGCTTGTTCCTGGTTCTGGATTCATGATCTGTTTTCCAGTTTGGGTTTTCACCTCCCCAGGCTCTAGATTTGCAGTTGCAGTTCCCAAGCCAGGTTCCAAACAAGTTTCCAGCTGATTTGGTTGTGCATCAACCTCTTCTGCTAGCTGCTTGCCCAGAACAGACTGATCACTTGCAGCTTCTTCCACGTCAGCACTCTTAGCAGGTGCACTGCGGCGAGGGAGATGCATTGGTTGAACTGCAACCTTCCTCTTCACACCATTTTCTCCTATCTTCCCAGAATCTATGTCCTTCCTCTTCTTCATCTTCATGATATCTTCTTCACCCTCTGGCTCATTTCCACCATCTTCACCGTGTGCCCTCTTAGCCCCATCTCCAACATGTTCAGATACACGTTCTTCTCCGTTCCCTTTGTCATCAACCCCACCATTAGAATCCTCTCTTGCCTTATCAGTACGGAAAGCAGATTGTCGTGCAATTCCACACCAGGAGAAAGGCTCGGACAATATCAAGTCGAACGAAACTCGACCACAATCAAGTGCAACTCTTGATTGATACGAAGCACACTCCGAAATTGGAGATCCACCAACTACAAGAGCAAATTCTTGAGCAAAACTCTAAGAACAAGTCAAATTCTTATTCTCTAAAATCTGCTTGGGTTTTGGATGCTTAAATAGAATTTACAGAACTCTGATTCGACTACCAACCTAACAAGGAAACTAAAGCTAACTAAAGCACTGAAATGGTAAAATAATCCTAGCAAAAATGGTAACAAAACTCGGCCAAAACAAGTTTCTTCCTAACTAAGAAATCTGTCTTGGGGCAAGTAGTAAAACAGACCTCTCTATAGCAATTTCAGACCCTTTGTCCAACGTTCCTGAAGCTTCAATTGGATAAACCAACTCCTTCACTTTGTTTAACAAGTCTCCTAGTTTCATCTCCAACTTCTATCTTCCCTCTGATGTGTCCCAAACAAAACGGATAAGGGTTCAAAGTAGGTACCCTGAACACAATTTCTGCCTTGGCCAAATTTTGGGCAGTCTTCTGTTTCCAATATGTGTCCATGCGATCTTCAACAGCTTCAATGGAGACCCAGGAAACTTGATCTCCTTGAAACCATCCATTGTAGATTTTCAACAATTGTAATACTACAACTTCCAAGCAATGGATTCCATTCATAAGCCCCCATGATAAAAATACAACCCTCCAAAGTCGGCACCATGTAACTGCCTCCAGATTTGGCCAATTTCTAGCTTCTTCTCATGGCTTATGCCTTCTTTGAGCTTCAATGAAAATAGTTTTGGATCACCGTCCAAGATCATATTAGAAAATAGTTCTACAAGTAAATTATGAAACACATGAGACATCTATCAATCATGTAACGCTTCTATCCCAATCAAATATAGCTGATTTACGCACTTTACAGGTCAGCAGTTTATTTCAGCGGTTTAAATAAAAAAATTAATGATTTACCAACTGCTTTCCAAATGCATATATGATAGCTCTCGTGGAAGCAATTATCAAATATATCTAAACATCATAAGATAATAAATCTTTTTATATGTTACTTTCATAGATTAAATGTCAAATTAAGAATAAATTGAATTGAGTAGAACATATATGAAAAACATAACATGTGTAGAGTGTCCAAAACTCTGCATCTACCACTCACCACTGTCAATCCAATTTTTAGCGACTCATGTATCATATACTGGCTCATTTTAACTGAGCATTACTAAATTCCTGTTTGTTTCTATTATGGGCAATCCAAGTACCACATCAGTTATACAAGGGAAGGAACCCTTGTATATTAGTGTCCACCAATCTCATTAGTACGAGGCCTTTTGGGGAGGACACCCAAGAGTAAAACCGTGCGGGCTCGGCCCAAAGTGGACAATATCGTACTAATGAGCTGCCCAGTTATGACAAGTGGTATCAGAGCCTGGTTCGGCAGATCCGGGGCGGTGGACATCAGTTCGGTGGACCCTCGCTCGGTGACCTCGGGGTTTGAGATCTGCATCTGGTTTGGTGGATCCAGGAGAGATCCACGTTTGGGCTTGGCGGATCAAAGAGAGTTCCGCAGTTGGTAAAGTCCTTGTATTGAGAACCCCATCGATAGAATCCAGGAGAGATCCACGTTTGTGCTTGGCGGATCAAAGAGAGTTCCGCAGTTGGGAAGCAGATCAAAGAGAGTTCCGCGTCTGGTAAAGTACTTGTATCGAGAAGCCCATCGATAGAAGGCATCTGGGGGATCAAGATAATCGCTGAGGTGAGGACACGATGTTCGTGGTCCTTGGCTTGAGGGGAGGATTGTTATGGGACAATCCAAGTACCACATCGGTTATACAAGGGAAGGAACCCTTGTATATTAGTGTCCCACCAATCTCATTAGTACAAGGCCTTTTGGGGAGGACACCCAAAAGTAAATCCGTGCAGGCTTGGCCCAAAGCGGACAATATCGTACTAATTGAGCGCCCCGATTTTGACAGTTTCAATAATTGTAAAAACTAATTATCACACAACTCTTTTCCATGTGGAGAATAGGAAACAATTATTATGTTGAAGAACATATATCATTATCACTTCACAGTTAATTTACTTCAAATAAATGATAGGAAATGTCTTCATGATATTTCAAATATATACCACTAAACACACAACCAATATCAACTTTCGTGTTACTAATCAGTAATCACAAACATATTAACGTCACTAAAATGAGAATTTATCAATAACAAATCACCAATATTAATAGAAATAATAAAAATAAACACTAGTTCATGATGCTACAAATATACAAGGAATAGCGAATATGTTAAAATAAAAATTGACAATTTATACAAAATATTGTGTATGCATTCGGAAGGGTTCGAATTGAATAGTGAGAAAATCATACCTACTCATTATTCATACTATTCGAGTTCAAGTTTTACCCATACTATAAGATATTTTATTTTGATCGAGTTTTACTCTAGACAATCGAGTCGGATTTGGAAGAATATCCGTCATTAGGAGTATTTTCAATTTTGTCATCCCTATATGTCATAAAAATACCACTTTCCGTGCTCTTTTGGATGAACGCTTGGTTAAAAGCTATCACTAAAAAAAAGAAAAGAAGGAGAATGAGAGGCGCTATCTCCTCTCTCCTCCTTCTCTGTTCGCTGCTTGGACGGTGGTTCTTGAAGGCCGCCTTTGCCGTTTTCGAGGCCAGTCTGCGAAATCAAAGCGACTGGTATCGCAAGCCGAAGGGATTGCGAGAGCCCCAAATCACTAGCCATCTAGAGGGTTGTTTCTCAGATACTGAGAATCGCTTTTCAAGAAGAGCTCCCCAAGAAATTGGCCGGCGCAAAGCACGGTTGATCCATCGGAAGAAGCGCTCGTTTCAGACTGCTTTGGCTGAAACTACTATTGAAGATGACCATCCTACAAAGAGATGTAGAAGCAAGCCCCTGAATCAATGGCGGTTCTGGCTTCCCCACTCTTCAGAATTGGATGATGCCGATTCTGATCTGCCCTCGCTCGCTGGGTATAAAATTCAGACTACAAGAAATCAAATTGAGGTCCACAAGCCTTATGAACGACTCGATCGATTCACTCAAGCTACGCCCTTAGGGACCGGGACTTCTCCGGTGCTTCCAAGAAGTGCGCAAACCAGGATTAAGATACCCTGTTTCGGTGGTGAATTGGTCAAGTTTTCCGAGAGCGAATATCGCAATAATCAAGGTCCTCGGGACGATCCCTTAGGGGATGAGTATCTCTGTGGGCTGTCACGAAAGGGGAGGGTGGAGATACAGAACAAGCCAAAAAATCCCAGTAACACCGACGACGAGACACTCGTCCAGGCGGATGGCACCGTCGTTCAGTGTAGGTGACTAAGAACGCGGTTGCGCTGGGTGGGTACGGGCGTTTTTCCCTCCAATTTTCCAGCTCTGACTAGCGGGATCCGCGGGAGCCGAATCCGGATGGAAATCAAAATCTCGAAGTCCCAACAGCAGTGTTCTACTCCGACTAGGACTCTGCGAGACGGAAGGTATAAGGAAACACGACTTCTCTTGGGGAAGGGGGATTTGTTTTCTTATAAATTGGGCTCCCCCGTCGACACCCAGGCACAGTTCCTCGCTTGGTGTCTCACGATCGGTGGAAAAGAGCCCTTCACCGCTTCCCCTCTTCTGTGACGTGCTTCTCCGCTCCTTCCGCTAGGTAGGGGAAATCTTCCCCAAACCTTTCCTCGACCACTTGTAAATAAGTTCTCTACCCTGCTGCTGGCAGAAGTCAACTATCCTCCGCGGTGTCTTCCGCCGCCAGCTATAGTGGCAAAAACTGCTGTGGCAAACTCTTGTACAACTAATGCGCTATCTATTCCCTTGTCACAGGCGAGTACGATGTCGTGTATAGTGGAGGATCAGGTGGTCGAGTTCTCTATTGAGGAGGTCCAATCCGTGAAGTTTCGAACTTCGAAAACCCTTCTGGGGAGGTTATTTTCGGAAACTATTCCCCTACGGTGCTAAGGGAGGGCTTGATTGATGCTTGGCGGATAAAAGGAAACCTTAGGGTTTTGGCCACTAAATTTGGCCTATTTGAGATGTCCTTCCAAGTGATGAGACAAGGGTTTGGATTGTAAAAAGAACACCCTAGATTGTGAAAGATAGGATTTTCCATCTCCGTTCCTGGACACCATCCATCTCGAGTGCTTTGTGAAAGTGCACGCTCTCATTGATTTTACCAAGCCTCTCCGGTCTCAATTCATGGCGGTTAGTGAGGAGCTCGACAGCTGCTGGGTGAATCTCAAATATGAATTTTTACTGACCTTCTGCTACCACTGTGGTCGCGTAGGGCACTCCAAAAGGGAATGCGTTTTTTATCCCCCACCTCGCAAGGAAAGCTTTGGCTGGCACATGTCTACAAGGAAGCTAAGAAAGAAGATCTATATGGAAGAGGAAGATTACCACCAATTTCGCAATGCTAGCAAGACAGTGTGGGTTAACAGAATACACATGTCCATAATGCTGGGGGTGAGAAGATGACCAGGAGAGATCCAGTGTCTAACGCCCGCTCACATGCTCAAGGGACACAACATCCTCTGCCTGGCGAGCTGGAAGTTCAGAATAGAAGAGAGACGCAGTCTAGGCTGCACGACCTTAACAACAAACCAACTAGGAGTCGTGCTAGCCCTAAGAGGTTTGTCTTCAAGACGTCGCCTCGGGTGAAGATTAGTGGGGGTGTTCGACAGCAACAGAAGAAGGGGTCACCTAGAAAGGCTGCCCCTCTTCCTCGGCAGGCCACCAAGGGGAGACAACAGCCTGGTCGGCGAGCTAGGAAGGCTCCACAACACCAGCAGGTGGTGGTTCATATGGCGAAGGCTTTCGAGCAATCACGGAGGCGTAGGCTGATCTTACAGGAGGAATCTGAGGATGATGAGACCGCGGGTGAGCAACCTATGCACCCTACGAAACCAGGTGCTTTGACTGGTCCTACAGATGACCTCAGGCCGAAGCCACAGATGGATCCTCTAATGCCCGCAAAGATTGCAACCCAGCTAGGGAGCTCACCACCACGGGTATGCCCGCATCTGAGAAAAAAAGGAGGAACAGATTTCTCTCTCCCTATATCCCAGCAGGATGGGGGCTCTGCTCTTTTTGGTGATCTGCTAGATTTGGAGGATAAGGAGATTGCTACTCTCGGTGGTCCTATTCCTGAGGATCATCACCATGCCACTGAATCGGATGACGATCAGTCGACCGAGGACCTCCACTCTTTTGAAATCAAGAGACAATCCCCAGTTGCTATCGCCATAAAAACTCTCCAAGTCATGAAAGGGCGAGTACATCAGGTGGTGGACGTGTTTGAAGCGGGGCTAGTCATTGCTCAGGAGGAGGTCGTTTCTTGTAAGGGGTCGGGTTCGAGGCTGAATGAGTATGGGTCTAATCTAATGGACCCTATCATGGATAATCAAAAACAAGTGCTGGAGGAGCTGGATGGGGATGTGGGTAACCCTCCTATCCCAAAGAAGCACTTTGTGGAAGCATCTGATAGTTTAGACAAGGTGGAGGAAGCCAGCCTTGAGTGGCCCCCAGCCGATAAATGAGGCTTCTTGTCTGGAATGTGAGAGGAATTGGGCCATCCCTCATGTTCCAAACTGTTGTAGGGCTTGTTCAATATAATAAACTAGATCTCGTGTTTTTTTTCCCCTGAAACGCGAGCGAGCCGGCGTGTCGTGTCCCGTCGTATGCGGGGTTTAGGTTTTGTTCTTTCGCATTGTTTCTTTGTTGATGCATTCGATGCATCTGGTGGTTTAGTAGTAGCTTGGTCTCCTGGGGTTGACACTTCAGTGACGTTTCATTCTAATTTCTATATTTGTTTGCAAATTAACGAAGGAGATTTTCTTATATTGTGATATTTGTTTACATTAGCTGTAATGTTGCAATAAGAGTTATTCAATTAGCTCAGCTGCGGGATGTTTGCGCGAATATCAACCACCCTTATATAATCATAGGTGATTTTAATACCACTCTCCATGAGGGTGAAAAAGATGGGGTCTGGCGTGGAACGCTGCCCAAGCCACTAGTCTCCGTGATTTTGTTCATGATTTGGGTTTTCATGACCCTGGCTATCAAGGGGATCAATTCACATGGACGAACAAGCGTATGGGTGTAGTGTTCATTCGGGAACGTCTGGATAGGACGTTGTGCTCCCAGTCATGGATTGACACCTATCCGGAGACTCTGGTCAAACATTTTACGGACCAGGGTTCGGATCATCGTACCCTTCTCCTCGCTGATAAACCATATACTCATAGTAGTCGACCCCTTTTCCAGTTTGATGCCCGATGAGTGGAGAATCAGGAGGAAAAGGCTATGGTCCACTATGTCTGGCAAGAGGAGATCGAAGGCACCCCTATGTATCGCCTCTGGGAGCGCCTAAAGAAACTCCGTCATTTTCTTTATGATTGGAGCAGGGTTGGCATTTCGAATTCCCTACGTAATATCAAGACTCTCCAAGCGGAGATAGACCAGATAAAATCGATCCATCCAGTGGACTGGGATGAGATCAGGACCTTGGAAATGGAGTTGTCCCGTCAGTGGGAGGTGGAGGAAATATACTGGCAGCAAAAATCCAGGGTTTGATGGTTGAAAAAGGGAGATCAGAATTCTTCCTATTTCCATACGGTCACACGAGCTCGTCAGAAAAGGAATTTCGTTTCTGGGCTCCGAAATGATGAGGGTGAGTGGCTCACTGAGGAAAGTGGGAAAGCGACTATTGCTACTGACTTTTACCAGACTCTATTCACCTTGGAGACCCAGGTTCATAATATGACTGCTAGGGTGGCGAATCTTCCCATTGCCCATAGTGTTACTCCGCAAATGAATGCGCAATTGACGACTGAGGTCGTGCCCAGTGAGGTTCGGAAAATGGTTTTTTCAAAGGGGTCGAAGCAGGCCCCGGGGTCTGATGGCTTCACAGGAAAGTTTTTCAAATCGTTATGGGATATTGTGGGCACTTTGGTAACCGAAGCAGTTTGCTCTTTCTTTACAACAAGCCGGATGTTGCAGAGTTTTAACCATACATGGCTCACTCTGATTCCTAAAGTAGATTCTATGGAAACTATCAGACAGTTGCGTCCAATCAGCCTTTGTCAGTTTTTTTTATAAAGTGATAACCAAAATTATGGCTGAATGACTTGCAGGTCTGCTCCCCCATATCATCTCTGAGGGCCAGAACGCGTTTATAAGAGACCGACGGAGTATTGATAACATCCTTCTAGGACATGAGTTAATGCATTATTTAAAAATCACAAAATAGGGGAAGAAGGGGTACATGGCTCTAAAGGTTGAAATGGAAAATGCCTATGATAGAGTCGAATGGCCCTTCCTTCTGGCAGTTTTAGATAAAATGGGTTTTAACTCTGTCCGCCAAGGATGGATACATGAATATCTTCGTTCCTCGTCATTTTCTATCCTGATGAATGGTACTCCCTCGGGATATTTCACTTCCTCCAGGGGGCTCCGACAGGGGGATTCGCTATCGCCTCTCTTGTTTATCCTATGCACGGAGGGGTTTACGGCTCTTCTCCGGAAAGCGATCCCCGAGAAGAAGCTGGAGGGGGTAAAAGTGGCTCCACGTTCTCTAAGGACCTCTCATTTGTTCTTCGCAAATGATTCTTATTTATTCTTGCGAGGTTCTCTCTAGGAGTGCAAGAATTTAATTGAGGTCTTGAACAAATATGAGGGGCTGAGTGGTCAATGGGTTAATCTGGAGAAATCTGCGGTGTGCTTCAGCAAAAATATAGCCCTGGCAGATCAAGAGTTCTTGGCCACGATTCTAGGGGTGGGTGCAATGGGAGTCCATGATAAGTATCTGGGATTACCTACGCTGGTTTCAAGATCCAAGATGGCTACGTTCATATATTTGGAAGAGAAACTAATAGAGCGACTTCAGGGGTGGAAACAAAGGACATTGTCCTGGGCGGCTAAGGAAACATTAATTAAGTCAGTGGCGTTGGCCTTACCCCTGCATGTTATGTCATGCTTTCGGTTACCCCTTTATCTTTGTCGTTTATTGGATAGACATGTGGCCCGGTTCTGGTGGGGTGCTAATGAGGGCCACCATAAGATTAGATGGGTGTGCTGGCGCAATATGTGCAGGAGTAAACATGATGGGTATGGGAGTTCGCCGGTTTGAGCATTTTAACCAACCTTCTTGGGGGAGGGATTACCCCGACACACTTTTCCATTATTTCTCAAACGTTTGCTGGTGTTGATTCATCAACCGTCGTTGTCCATGGCTGTGGTTGCAGTCCTTTGCGGGATCTGGCGGTCTCGTAACTGCGATCCCTGCGCTAATGCGTCAATGTAATCAGTAGTATGAGGAATGGGTGGCCCTGCCGATTGATAAAGTTAATCCAGTGGGAGATTCACGATTGGTTTGCGTGTGGGATGGGGCCACCAGGAGTGGGTCGCATTCGGCTGGTGGGATGGTTCTTCTTGATTCGGCGCGGAGGATTCTTTTGGCGAAGGGGGTCCAGTTTCCTTAGGTTGACGAGCCTAGGGTGGTGGAATTGCTTGTGCTTAGTGAGGCGACTGTTTGGTATTTAGAGTGTGGCTTGGCGGAGGTACGGTTTGAGGGCGATGCGAAAGTAATTATTGATAAAGTTAATCACGCTAACACAAGGGATAAACGGTTGGGTGCGGTCCTTGAAGAGATATGTCATTATTTTTGCGCCCACTCTGGGTTTAGTGTGCGATTTATAGGTCGGGAGAACAATAGGGTAGCTCATTCGGTAGCTAGAAAAGCCCTCTCCTTGTATCCGACTGTGAGTCGCTTTTTTGATTTCCGGGCCTGGCTGGCTTCCATGATGTAACTATCTATTTGTTTGGATCAATATATGATATCTTTTGACAAAAAAGAAGGATGAACGCTTGGTTTATCTTTATGCGCCCTGCTCTAGGGTCAGTTGTGGGCTCCTATCAGGCCCGAACACTTTTGTGACGCACTGGGATCCACAACCTAGCCCTTGGCCCGGACTACTATCTACTTGGGCTTCTCAGTCTGCCCTTCTAAACATACCCAACAATAATCATTTTTCCAAGCCATATGATGTGGTTCTCCCTCAGATAAGTATCAGACCTTTAAAAAATAGGAGGATGAGAATTTTTTGTCCCTTATATATTGGGAGAGACGGAGAGTGAAATGTTAGACCATAAATAAATTAAGGTAGCAGGGACAATATATGAAAAATGAAACATGCAAGTGTCGGACATAAAACACTTCCCACCTGGGTATTCCTATATAATTACACATTCAACATATGATTTTCAACAATTATTTTATAGTTTTAACTTTTAAGAGTCAATTATCTCACAACTATTTATAGTTAGTATGAGTTGGTATCAAATCATCCTTTTGTTTTTAGGTAACTCCCACTTCACAATCCATGTAAAATAACTGGTACCAGTATAATGAAATGGAGATTTAGCCAAAGGTCACATAGCCTGATGGTAGGGTTGGAGGTTCGGTTATCGGTTGCCGGTTAACCATCCGGTTAAACCGATAATCGATGGTTACTGGTTAATCGACTAACCGAAATAAACGTGTGCGGGCGGTGTTCGGTATCAGAGTTAGATAGGTAGGTTAACCGACTAACCAACAATGATAACCATTGGTTAAACCGACTAATCGACGCATCTATCCCCTCGTAAAACGACGCCGACCCACTTCCAACATAACCCTAATCGATCCACCATTCCACCCCTAACCTCTAACCCCTTCCTCTTCTCTGCATTGCGAGCTCTCTCCCCTACCGCCCCCGCCTGCCCTGACTCTCCCTGCCACCTGGTCTGAACGGCGATTCGGCGAAGAGACTCCCCCTCTCTCCGCCATCTCCCTCCGCGACGCCGCCGCTCTTTGCCATCTCCCTCCACGCCGCCGCGGCTCTCCGACATTTCCCTCCCCGACCCACGCCCCTGCTGCTCCGCCATCTCCTTCTCCACCGACCAGTCCACGAGCAGCCAGCAGCTGCCGCTGTTCCTCGATTCCTCACCTCTGATCAATCTGATGTGAGTTGTGACTTCTTTAGTTTCAAACTTTCAATCTGATGTGAATTTGTGAGTTGTGGGAAGGCATGGCACTGTGAGGTCGCAGCTAGATCCACTAGCATCTTGATTTAGCCTAGAGATTTAGGGACTAAGATTTGTCGTCGTTGTTCCTATTTGAAAATTTTCTATAGATTATTGATTTGCTTTTCAAATTATAATTGGATTTGTTGCTTGATTTGCACTAAGATTTCTTTGGTATTAATTCTTTTTCGAGATCCGAAAGTATATCATGTTAAATTGTTAATGAAATGGCTTGTACTTTTGGACAGCAAGACTAGCTTGTACTTGTGTTAGAGAAATTAGTGTTATGTGTGTGTGAATTATGGCCACTGATTTAGATGATTTTTTTGAATTGAGTTTCAATTTGTGCACTTGTTTTTGTAGGGCGAGACCTCCGGCTGCTCGTGGTGGGCGTGGCAGACGAGGTGTCCCTACTGCTGCGACTGCTCTTCATGGTGGGAGACCTCCGGATCCTCGAGGTCGTGGTGGTGCGACTGCTCCTGTTCAGACCCGGGGTCGTGGTGGGCGTACAGGAAGTCGACCTGTTCAAGCTACTAAAGATGAACCGTCTTCATCAAGTCCATCGATTCCCGCCCCTGTCGATAGTGGAAGTACACCTGCCGAGACTCCCTCTAATGACACGGGCGCTCCTGATTCAGAGCAGCTACATAAGACATTTTTGACTGTGAGAAATGGTTGAAGACGGTGGGTAAAGCTTCTTGTTGGAAGGTGTTTAAGAAGCTGATAGTTGACAACTACCCGATGGGAGAGTGCATACACTGTCATACTCTAATCAAAGCTCATCCTCACAAAAATAGGACCACTTCAATGAATAACCACATGCACTCATGTTTGGCTATGTTGGCAGCAACAAAAAATCAGACAGTATTGCAGACATCAGAAGGTGGTCAAGTAAGTGGTTTATGGAAGTTTGATCAGGGAAAAGCTAGATATGCATTAGCCAGTATGATCATTATGGATGAATTTTCATTTCTCTTTGTGGAGAGGAAATGATTTAAGCAATTCATGTCTGTTGTTCAGCCACTATTTAGGATACCCGGGAGGAAAGCTATAAGATATGATTGCTTTCATATCTTCTTGGATAAAAGGATGGATTTAATTGATTTTTTTGAATCAAGGAGCCAAGGAAGAGTTTCAATCACTACGGATACATGGACTTCTGATAACAACAAGAATTACATGTGTGTTACTGCTCACTTTATTGGAGGTGATTGGAAGTTGCAGAAGAGGTGATAGCCTTTGTTCCCATCACAAATCATACTGGAGTTGATATTGCAGAGAAGCTTGCAGGAGTTCTTGAAGAGTGGAAGGTGAAGAATCTGTTCTGCATGACCATGGACAATGCAACTTCAAATGATGTTGTTAGTGAGTGCATGAGAACGAAGCTAAAGGAGTGGGGGTGTGATTTGATGGATGGGAAGTTTCTGCAGTTTCGATGTTTTGCACACATCATTAATCTGGTGGTACAAGATGGACTGAAAGTGGTTGGTGGTGCTGTGGACAGAGTTCGGGATTGTGTGAATTGGGTGAGGTCTTCACCGGCTAGGTTGTTACGGTTCAAGAATGGCATGGAATTTCTTCATGTGGAGTCAACCAAACTGGTGTCTTTGGATGTACCGACCAGGTGGAACTCCACTTATACCATGTTAGAGTCAGCAGAAAGTTTTGATGCAGTGTTTACAACTTTGTATTCAAGTACACATGATCATTCTCTTAGATATTATCTTGACTCAAGAGGTGGGCTTCCAGCTAATCAAGATTTGCAGATGATTAGGAAGTTGAAATACTGTCTGAAAGTCTTCAATGACTTGACCCTTCTAGTCTCTGGTAAGTGAAATTTCTGAATTGCATTGTTTTATTTAAAAATTTTAACCATTTGCCCATTTATATTTGTTTTATTCTAATCTTCTGTGTTATCTTCTCATTGTAGAGGAACTAAATATGTGACTATCCATATCTTCTTCAAGAAGCTTGTTACGGTATATGACATCATTGAGCAATTGAAGAATGATCTGCATGAAGAGATCCAAAAGATGGATGAGAAGGTTGAGGAAAAGGTACAAAAGTATTGGTTTGAGTCATGTGTTGTGAACGAGAAGAACATGAAGGTGAACACTTAATTTATATAGCATGTGTGCTAGATCCAAGAAGTAAACTTGATTTGGTGTATGAGGTTTTGGCAATGATGTATGGGAATGTGAAGGGAGGATAAATGGTTAACTGCATCAGGTCGGAAATGCGACAACTGTTTGAGGTTTACAAAGGGAAGTATGGATCAAAAACACCCTCCTCTACATCTGAGCCTACCACTGGTGAGAGCACAACTGGTGGTGATTGGATTAAGTCGCTCGAGGAAAGGCTTAGGAAGAGGAAAAGGAAATCAGTTCTGCAGGATACAGGAGGTAGATCTGCTGAGCTTGACATCAATTTAAGATGTCAAACTTATGGCATCAATGAGGAGAGTGATGATGCCAAGTTTGACATCTTGAATTGGTGGTCTCGACACTCTAGAACATATCTGATTCTTACTGAGATGGCTAAGGATATCCTAGTTGTTCCCATCCTTCTGTTTCCTTAGAGGCAACCTTCAGCTGTGGCGGTCGGATTCTCAGTCCATTCATGTCTTCTTTGAGTGATATCATGTTGGAGGCATTGATTGTGCGAAGGATTGGATAAAGTATAAAACTACCGGAGTCGGAGAGAATGACGATAGTGAAGATGATGAAGAGATCATGGATTTGGAAAGCGGTAAGTTCTAAAACTCTTTTAATTATTGTTTGTTCAAGTAAACAGATGTAACACTCCGAACTTTGAGTTTAGGTTCGACCTTAATACGTGATCGGTTGAATTGATGATTACGTACGAAGGGTTACAACCGCGGATTAGGAATAATAAAATAATAATAATAACTATTGTTATTATTATTAAAAGAAAAAAAAGAGGGGGGGTGTTTGGCTAGGAGAGGGCCAAGGCCCATCTCTCCCCACGCCATAATCCTTACCCAAAATTAACCTCTCCCCCATCAAATTGCCACGCCCTCTAATTTACCCCCAACCCGAGAGTTAGCAGCAGCTGCTGCTGCAAAAAGAAGAAGGAAAAGAAGCAGCGCAGTGACCACCCTTCTCTCCTAGGTCTCGCACGCGGGTCCAATCAGCCGGGATCCCCAATCGTTCCAAAAGTGTGACGAGAAGGAATCGGGATTTAATCGAAAACAAATCAAGGAGATCAACGTCCCGGGTCATCCAATCTAGTTCTAGGCATGTTCTAGAGGTAAGGGAACTCGACCCCTTTGACTTATATTGATCGTTTGGGTGATTTTCGTGATGGTGCAATTCTGGGTTTTTTGCAACAGACTTTACAGGCTTTTAGTGACAGATTTTGGGTGGTCAATAAAGCTGCTGGGAATTTCCAGAAATGTATTTTAGATGTTTTAAATTATTTCGAGCCTCTGTGGGTGTTTAATGTTAGGTTTAACAATTTTATACATTGAGTGAGGTCTAGGATATGGCTGAAATTTAATTTGGGGATTTTTGAAGATGTGTTCCTATTTTTAGAAATTGGTAGAGTGTTTGTTTTAATTAGGTGCTCATGATTGACGTGGGAAAATTATTATCCGAATTTTTCGGAAGGTTCAAGTTAGGTGAAAAATTTGTCCAAGATAAAAATAATTCAGAAAAATGGTCGATTTTGAAGGGATTATTTCTAGAAAATTTGTCAAGGGGGTTAAGGGACCTTTGGAACGAGTCTTGAGGTCTGGATTTTGAGGAGGGAATGTTCTAGTGATTCAAAAAGGAGGTTTTAAATCGAGAAAAGTCGTCTTAGAATATGAATTTCTTATTAATAGGTTTCCTGGGATAATCTGGCTAAGGAGGGAAAGAAGGTGAGAAAGTTAGCCGCCTATCAAACGTTGTAGTCTCTCGTGATGAAGAGGTTCACACTAGTTAGTTAGAGAGGAAGAGCCGTGTCTAGCGGAGGAGGGAGGAAGGCCGAGAACTCGGCAACGACGATTACAACTGGCGGGGGTAAAGTGATGGAGAGGCCCCGACCCTATCCTCCTAGACGACCCGGGGTTTCGGGAGTTCGACGTTGGCCGCTGAATTGTGGCCCGATGAGGGACCTCAAAGAGAATGGCGGCGGAGCTCCAATGGTGAGGGTCGTCGAAGAGGAAGACGATGAACCGATAGAGGAGGAGCCAAAGGAGGAAAAACACCCGGGGCTTGAACGTGAGAATGCAGACGTTGACACGAGTAAAGAGGTGAGTGTAAAGGGGGAATCTCTGTCGTAGGTCTTTTAGTTATGCTTTTCGTTTCAAGTTATTATGTAGTTAATTTTTTGAGTAATGTGCGATATGTGTGTGAGGCATCCCACCGCCTGTAAGGGTGGAGGCACGCGTTGTGCTATGTATGAATGTATGATTGTAATAGTTCGTTAGTGGTAAGATGAACCCTCGGGCGGTTGAGCCACTACTGAACGCGGTAGATGGTCGGGTCACTGCTGGATGGCAAGACGTAACACAGCAGTTGATCATGTTTGTTGGGGTCACTACCGGACGCCGAGACGTAACGCAGTAGTTGACCGGGCATGGACTAGACGGCGAGACGTAACGCAGTGCCATTGCCGAGTTTGGATATGCAACCGGACGACGAGACGTAACCCGTTGGTCCCTAGTGTTGGTGTCTATGGATTAAGAATATAAGTATGGAAATTCTAAAGATAAGATAGGAGTAGAGATCTCTTATAGACTGTTTGATAACAAAGTATAAAGGATGAAAGCGAGAACGACTTTTGTCTAAGTCAAGAATCGTGATAACTTGTTTAGTAAGGAGTTTCTTAGGGAAAAGACCTTAGGAAGTAACGACGAGACTGACCCCTTCTCACTCACCAGGTCGAGGAAGGGTTTGCAGAGGCGGATATCGAGAAGAGGCAAGGCAAGGCGAGTAGCTGCACCAGCATTGATGAGAAGTCAAGGAACTCATGAAGAGCCAGAGCTAGAATAGTTTAATTTCTTTGTTACATGGCCAGGAGTGTAAACTGGAGATTCCGAGTTCATTCATTTTAAGTATTGAGATTGTCATTTGCCCAAGTGTTCAGTCTTTTTGTTTGAAATTTTTAAACATTGTGGGTTTATTTATTTTAAAAAGTTGTTTGGGTTGCTACGGTGTAGCCGGTTTGTGGTTTGAGTTATGGTTTGGTTTTCAAAAAGGATTGGGTCATTTCATTTTTGTATCAGAGCCGACACTTCTCTGTTCATTGGTCTCCAAGGAATACTGGAGTGTCGATCTGCGTTTTTCAAGGGTTCAGTTTTTAAAGGAAAGTAAAAAGAGGGCGTCAGTTAAAAGTTTGGCCAAACGAGTCAGAGTCTTTCGGGAATTTTTAGAAACTCTAGTATACTCTAATCATGATAAGGAAATAACTTTAGGATGCCCGACGAGGTTATGATATGTCTCGGGAAGGAGAGGAGGAGATTCCTAAGAGAATTGCTTAGTGAACTCTTTTCATGAGCGAGAAGAGGTTGTCCAAAGTAGCTCCTACCCTACGGGGATGCGAGCTGATCAGCATAAGGTTTAGAAAGACACATAGTATGTAGGAAGTCGACAGGTAGTAGTCAGGGAGTTACGGCAAATGACAGCCAGCAAATTGAGGAAAGGAGGCAAGAAAGGGTCGTTACGTTCGCGGGAATCAAACGTAGGGCTACGACCCAAGGAGTAGTGGAAAGTTACACGTTAAGCAACGCTAGGGGCGCGTAAGTAAACCGGAGGAGGAACTAAGTAGGTCACAGGAGCCTGACAAGATGTCATGGGATCAACACATCAAGGCTAGGAGGAGGTACAATTCCATGTACAGAGTCACAAGTGAAACTTGGAGCCGTCGCAACAAACAAATTTCGAGGTCGAAATTTTTCTTAAGAGGGAAAGAAATGTTATATTCTAGCTTGAGAAGTTTTAGTCAAACACAAAAAGTTTCAGACCAAGTAATTATCTTTCTAGTTCCAAAGTAATTATCTGTCCAGTTCCAAATTTCGGGGACGAAATTTTTCTAAGGGTGGAGGAAATGCAACACTCCGAACTTTGAGTTTAGGTTCGACCTTAATACGTGATCGGTTGAATTGACGATTACATACGAAGGGATACAACAACATATTAGAAAAAAGGAGGGATCGGCCAGGAGAAGGCCAATGCCCATCTCTCCCCACGCCATAATCCTTACCCAAAATTAACCCTTCCCCCATCAAATTGCCCCACCCTCTAATTTTTCCCCAACCCGAGAGTTAGCAGCAGTAGCTGCTGCAAAAAGAAGAAGAAAAGAAGCAGTGTAGCGACCACCCTTCTCTCCTAGGTTTCGCACGCGGGTCCAGTCAGCCGGCATCCCCAATCGTTCCAAAAGTGTGACGAGAAGGAATATGGATTTAATCGAAAACAAATGAAGGAGATCAACCCGACAGATTTTGGGTGGTCACTAAAGCTGCTGGGAATTTCCAGAAACGTATTTTAGATGTTTTAAATTATTTCGAGCCTCTGTGATTGTTTGCTCTTAGGTTTAACAATTTTATAAATTGAGCGAGGTCTAGGATATGGCTGAAATTTAATTTGGGGATTTTTGAAGATATGTTGCTAGTTTTAGAAATTGGTAGAATGTTTGTTTTTATTAAATAAAAATATTTCCGAGAATTCTTTAAGGGTTTGATAATTTCTAGGGTATAGGTGTTCATGATTGACATGGGAAAATTATTATCCGAATTTTTTAGAAGGTTCAAGTTAGGTGAAAAATTCGTCCAAGATAAATATAATTAAGAAAAATGGTCGGTTTTGAAGGGATTATTTCTAGAAAATTTTTAAAGGGGGTAAGCGACCTTTGGAACGAGGCTGGAGGTCTGAATTTTGAGGAGAGGATGTTCTAGTGATTCAAAAATGGGGTTTTAAATCGAGAAAAGTCATCTTAGAATATGAATTTCTTATTAATAGGTTTCCTGCGATAATCCGACTAACAAGAGAAAGAAGGTGAGAAAGTTAGCCGCCGATCAAACGTTGTAGTCTCTCGTGATGAAGAGGTTCACGCTGGCTAGTAGGAGAGGAAGAGTCGTGTCTAGCGGAGGCGGGAGGAAGGCCGAGAACTCGGCAATGACGATCGCGACTGGCGGGGGTAAAGCGATGGAGAGGCCCCAACCCTATCCTCCTAGACGACCCGGGGTGTCGGGAGTTCGAAGTTGGCCGCTGAATTGTGGCCCGAGGAGGGACCTCGAAAAGAATGGCGGCGGAGCTCCAATGGTGAGGGTCGTCGAAGAGGAAGACGATGAACCGATAAAGGAGGAGCCAAAGGAGGAAAAACACCCGGGGCTTGAACGTGAGAATGCAGACGTTGACACGACTAAAGAGGTGAGTGTAAAGGGGGTAAAATCTCTGTCGTAGGTATTTTAGTTATGCTTTTCGTTTCAAGTTATTATTTAGTTAATTTTTGAGTAATGCGAGATATGTGTGTGAGGCATCCCACCGCCTATAAGGGTGGAGGCACGCGTTGTGCTATGTATGAATGTATGATTGTAATAGTTGGTTAGTGGTAAATTGAACCCTCGGGTGGTTGGGCCACTACTGGACGCGGTAGATGGTCGGGTCACTGCTAAACGGCAAGACGCAACGCAACAGTTGATCGTGTTTGTTGGGGTTACTACTGGACGGCGAGACGTAACGCAGTAGTTGACCAGGCATGGACTGGACGGCGAGACGTAACGCAGTGCCATTGCCGAGTTTGGATATGCAACCGGACGGCGAGACGTAACGCGGTTGGCATACTAGGGTAGGGACACCAGACGGCAAGACGTAACGCGTTGGTCCCTAGTGTTGGTGTCTATGGATTAAGAATATAAGTAAGGAAATTCTAAAGATAAGATAGGAGTAGAGATCTCTTATAGACTGTTTGATAACAAAGTATAAAGGATGAAAGCGAGAACGACTTTTGTCGTCAAGAACCCTGATAACGTGTTTAGTAAGGAGTTTCTTAGGGCAAAGACCTTAGGAAGTAACGATGAGACTGACCCCTTCTCACTCACCAGGTCGAGGAAGGGTTAGCAGAGGCGGATATCGAGAAGAGGCAAGGCAAGGGGAGTAGCTGCACCAGCATTGATGAGAAGTCAAGGAACTCGTGAAGAGTCAGAGCTAGAATAGTTTAATTTCTTTGTTACATGGTTAGGAGTGTAAACTGCAGATTCTGAGTTCATTCATTTTAAGTATTGAGATTGTCATTTGCCCAAGTGTTCAGTCTTTTTGTTAGAAATTCTTAAACATTGTCTGTTTATTTATTTTAAAAAGTTGTTTGGGTTGCTCCGGAGTAACCGGTTTGTGGTTTGAGTTATGGTTTGGTTTTCAAAAAGGATCGTGTCATTTCAACAGATATTATTTCTTTCTACCTAATTAAATGTATGAATATTCTAACAATGTGTTTTCTTTTTTCTTACTCAGTTAAAACCACTTTCTAGTCTAGAATGGAAAGTGCAAGTGATGTTGGAAATGTTGCCAATGCAGATGCAAGTCTGAACATTCCATATGGGAATGAGCAGGAGGGTGAAGAAAATATGCCGGAGGATGAGTATGAAAAAGATGGATATGACGATGTTGGTCATGACCTCTTGCCGCAATTGAAAGAAAGGGTTATGTAGATGTTGGTTCTTCTTCTGTTGATAAGTGATGATTTGGTGGTGACTTGTTGATGCTATGCTATTTGGATTGGATATATTATAATTTGTGACTTTATGAAGTTTATGACTTTATGTTCTAGTATTTGAGACATTAATTAGGTGATTTAAATTTATTTTCTATGCAAAAATGATTGAAACTTGACTTGTGGAGTAATTTAGATGTAGAAATGTAGGGTTGAACATTTAATTTTAGGCAATTTTAGCGATCTTGTTTGTATAGGGGCTCGGTTACTCGATTATAACCGAGCCAACTGTGTCGTTGCGGTTATCTCGGTTAATCGAGCAACTAACCGGTAACCGATCGGTCGGTTGTCGGATAACCGATGGAATCCGTCGGGCGGTTGGCGGTAGGCGTGTCTGGCTTCGCGGTTAACAGGTAACCGGCATTTCGGTTATCGGTTATAACCGAGATAACCTAAAATCCAGCCCTACCTGGTGGTAAGGGAGGCGACTGGTGACTTGGAGGTCCCAGGTTCGATCCTCACCACCTCCTGCCTCTATGGTGTTTCCGGAGGCACCTTGCATTTGCCCGGACTGCTGGTGGAGATCCCGGGGGTCGGTCCAACATCACTGAAGGTGGTGACCGTGGAAAGTTTCCTCGTCATAAAAAATGGAGATGTGGTAAAACAACGTATTGGTAAGTAACATCATATAAAAATATAGTTATACATGTAAAATATGAAAACGTGGGACACCTGTCGACCATGCAGTGCTTTTTGTCCCAATCAAATCTAGCCGATTTACACACTTTACATGTCAGCAATTTGTTTCGGCCGTTTTACAAAAATTAATGGTTTACCAACCTCTTTCCAAATGCATATATGGTAGCTCTAATGGAAGCAATTATCAAATGTATATAAACATCGTAAGATAACAAATCTTTGTGTACGTTACTTTTAGTGCGGACAGTTGTCAAACCATGGAATTGAGCTGGAAAGAACATTTGTAAAAAGTTGAACAAATATAGAGCGTACAAAGCTTCTCACCTACCACAGTCAAAATAATTTTTAACGGCTCAAGTATTATAGACTTTCTCATTTTAACTCAGATCACTAAATTACTGTTTTGTTTCATTAATTGTAAAAATTAATTGTCACACAACTCTTTTTCCTTGTGGAGAATAGGAAAAGGTGTCACTATCATATATCATTATTACTTCGCAGTTAATTTACTTCAAATAAATTAAGGTTAAATGTGTTCAGGGATATTTCAAATACATTCCCTTAAGGCTTAAACACCCAACCAAGATTAATTAATTATATAAAGTATTAATTAATATTAGTCGTTGATTAAAGACTCTTTCCTTAGTTGCTTGTTAGTCGGCCACTTCAGAAAAATTAAATAAACATAATTTGTTTTCCCAGGTAATGCAAAAAAAATTCAAATTGGCGTAACCGTTACATCCCACGCGTCACCTCTCTCCTTTACTTAGCGGGACTCCTACTTTGCTCTCTCATACACACGCAGCTGCAGCAGCCAGTCTACACATACAAAAAAACCGACGAAAGAAAAATTTCATGTCTCTTAATTGCCAGTCTTATCCCGGTATATCACCCATCTCAAAAAAATTTCACTATTTAACTTCCCCATAATTACCCACTTATGTTCCTCACTACCATTCCTCTCACCAATTCTCTCTCTAAACCCCCCTCTCTCTCTCTCTATCCCAGTTCGTCCTTTTCCTCCCTTTCCCATCTTGCTCCGGCAAGAAACAAATGTCGCCGGCGGGGAGGAAACGACGGGTACGGTCAGGGGAGGAAGGAGGAAGAGGAGGAGAAGTAATAAGAAAGTTCTACCCTGCTCCGTTGGCAGCCCACGAGGTTGTAGTTGAGGATAGTGTGGCCTTCTGGAGCACTCTCAGACGCTTCCATTTCCTTATGGGAACCACCTTCTCGTAAACACTCTTAAATCCTTTTTTTTCCTCCGACAATGAAGTTTCGATCTTTGTAACGATGTTGGTTGCTCTGTTTCTTTCATTGTTGTTGTTTTGGGTTCATAAGGATTCCTGTGATTGGAGGGAAAAACCTGGATTTGCATGTCCTCTATATTGAGGCCACGAAAAGGGGCGGTTTTGAGAAGGTAATTTAGTTCCTTTTCTTTTTTTCATTGTTAATATAATTTGTCATAAATATATCAATTATCATAGTGATGGTATATTTTTCCCCTTGATCTCCTTCCAATCAATCGAATATGTCACAATTCAAAGAAATCCATAGGATAACTATTAGAGCATGAGTATTAAGTATAGTATTATTTTATATTAAGAGTGTTATTATATAGTTTGTCATAGATTTCTTTTCAGTGTTAGTTTGGTTATGATCGTATATAGGGGTGGACAACGATCAGATTCATATCGAACCGAATCTTACCAAATCGATATTTGAATCGAGTTGGATCGGATCGATTATAATTTGATTTGGTTTTGGCACTATGAATTATTTTATGTATGAAGAAAAGATGGAACAAAGCTGAATTTGGACCGGACCAAATCGACCCAAACATGTTTTGGTCCGATTCTGATCCTCACTTTTCCTTTGTTTTTACTCCAGTTCAATCTTAATTCAATCTGGTTCTAATATGAATGGATGGATGTCCTATGGCGATCTGATGTTAACAGGTGGTTGCAGAGAAGAAATGGAGGGAAGTGGGCTCGGTGTTTCGGTTCTCTCGCACAACGACAAGTGCTTCCTTTGTGCTAAGGAAGCATTACCTTGAGATCCTGTACCATTATGAACAAGTCCACTTGTTTAGGGTCCAGGGTCCAATCTTTGCCGAAATCGGCAAACAAAAGGGTACCCAATTTTTCCCTTTGAGAATATGGGCTGCTCTATAATTTTTCAATTGTCTAGGGGACTAATGTGTCAAATTTCATTGTTATTGTGGCTGCAGCATCTCGTCGTCGGACTGGAGGACGACGGTCTTTCAGGAAGCCTACAGTGGCCGTTTTGCTAGGATCTTCTTCTTCTGCTCCTCATCCCAACTCTGTTCGAAATTCATCTAATCCGGTCCCTGGTAAGGGTAAGCTTTTCTCTCTCTCGTTCTTGTCATATGCGTATCAGTAGGAATAGGCACGGTTCGTTGCTGTTTGGAAGTGAATCGAAATCGGTATTAGAATCTAATTAAAAGAACGTGAATAATATAATCAAGTCGAAATGTCGTTGAATGTATATCCCTATTTATTTAATTTTTTTGGAAAGAATATTCCGCTATATATCCCTATTTATTTCAATTAGAAAGGCTTGGAAAGAACTTCCCCTAAAAAATTTGACTCTTTGGTCAATAGGTTAGAGGTAGACCTAGTTCTGTTTTGTTCGTGTGGTCCCTATCACCCTAACTTCTCAATGTGCAATAGTACACCATTCAACTCCTTTGAGTTTCTTTTGTCATGTAGAGCTATCCACATTTACCGCGACAGGGACAATCGAAACCAAATTTGAGTCGGGCTACATAGTCTCTATGAAAATTGGTACAGAGATCCTAACCGGAGTTCTGTACCATCCTGTTGTTGCGCCCTCTTCTGTTGTTACCGCCCAGGCCGCCCCTCCTCGGAGCGTCACAACCGCTGCCGCCCTAGTGTCGTTCGCACCTAGGAGGTCCCGACACTACGGAGGGGGCGGCCGGAGAAGAAGGGACAGCAGAAGAAGGATGGAGGACCCTGACTACCCTAAATCCAACAGGAGTGGCTACAACTTCTTCTTTGCGGAGCGGCACTACCAGCTCAAGAAGACGCACCCCAAACAGAAGAGGGAGTTCACCAAAATGATTGGACAGGCTTGGACCAATCTCAGTGCAGAAGAGAAAACGGTAAAACTGTGTGAATTAAAGAAAAAGGTCAAAACTGTGAAATGGGTTTTGATCCGAAGTTGTATGATTTGGTTCTTTTTTGGGTGTGTAGGTGTATCAAACCATAGGGATGAAGGACAAGGAAAGGTACAAGAGGCAACTGAAGGAGTATCACGAGAGGAAGAAGCTGAAGCTAGCTGCTGAAGCTGAAGGCTCTCCAAGTTGAAGCCAGAATTATGTCTAAGTTCTAAGTTTTTTTGTTTTGTTTTTAATTTAAATTTAGACGAAATATAGAGTAAGATTGTCGTCATCAATTTGGCGAATGGAAATGGAAAAGTGGGTATTTGGTATTGAAGACCAGGTGGTTTATAGACTAATGTTTCTTTTTGGATGGAATTGTCAACTTATGTGAGCTAAGTTTATCATTGATGTGAAGGGCTTTAAATTGACAAATATGGTTGGTAATTAAGTTTGTGTGTTTGTTTACGAGTTGAAGAAGGAAATGAGGATTTGGTAATAACAATATGGTTTAACTCTTTCTTATTAGTAAAATCCTATAAAGAATTAGAAACGATGAAAGATTTTTCCGTTGTGCATGCAAAATATGAAAGTACGGGACACCTGTCGATCATGTGCATGCACAATATGACAACATGGGACACATGTCGATCATGCAATGCTTTTTTATCTCAATCAAATCAAACTGATTACACACTTTACAGGTCAACTAGCTTTTTACCCGGCCCGTTGGCCGGAGATATTTATTTTATAATTTATATTAATTAACTTATTTATATGTTTAAATCATTTTGGATCTTCTAAATATTTTGTGTTCTTGATTCATAAAAGAGTTTGTAGTATGTCTATATTGAAAATTTCCAATATTTAGCACACTCACTTCTGATGCTTCGGTTTTCTAATCATAAATTATGTCGCTGTCACGTCCCATTTATAATCTATGTCAAAATTTGTCAACCAAAACACTAATATTTAGCGTACGCCAACCTGAACCACACACACACTACCATACAACCATTGAGTTTTACTATTTAGACTTCGGAATTTTTTGGGGCATGATACTATACCCTAACCTCTAATAGGTGAACTATAATCCATAATTCTCTAACCTCTAATTTATGCAAATACTTTGTCATACCTATCTTCTATCGTATCTTGAGTAAAATGCAAAGATAGTATACCTTAATATATATATATATATGGCGAGTTCTACGGTACCCTAGGTGAAATTCGGGGTACCACATACCTTGAGTATGAAAACACTATATAGACCTTGAATTGACCGATCTTTCGGACATGATACTATACTCTAACACTTAAAGATCAAAATCTAGGTGTTAACTCTCCCAATCTTATACTCCAAGATCAATTTAATTAGAAATAATAATCAACGGTTATGATTCATCCAAATATAGGCACAAAAATGAATGCACCATCTTAGGGTTTATAGATTATAATTTAGATAATTATGACCTAGGGTTCACTCATTAAGGGTTAGGGTATAATATTAGACACAAAAATCCTGGTAATTCGAGGTCTAGATAGAGTTTACATACTCGAGGTATGTGGTACCCCGGATTTCACCCGGTGTGTGTGTGTGTGTGTGTGTGTGTGTGTGTGTGTGTGTGTGTGTGTGTGTGTGTGTGTGTGTGTGTGTGTGTGTGTGTGTGTGTGTGTGTGTGTGTGTGTGTGTGTGTGTGTGTGTGTGTGTGTGTGTGTGTGTGTGTGTGTGTGTGTGTGTGTGTGTGTGTGTGTGTGTGTGTGTGTGTGTGTGTGTGTGTGTGTGTGTGTGTGTGTGTGTGTGTGTGTGTGTGTGTGTGTGTGTGTGTGTGTGTGTGTGTGTGTGTGTGTGTGTGTGTGTGTGTGTCAAAAATTATCCAGATAGTTTGTCAGACCTATCTTATCTCGCCTAATTCTACAGGCCCAAGATTAGCAACTGTTGCATACGAAAAAAACGGGTTAGTTCTAAAATCCGAGTTACTGTTCATAAACATTAATTTTTTAAATTGCATGTGGCCGTGTGTACGTAAGCCTGTGGCCGAGTGTACAGAAACAAAAACAGTGAACTCCATGGCGGTTGTCCGAGCATCTCCGTCCAGCCCTCTCATTTTTCAACCCGTGCCTTTCTCCTTCCTTCTCATTCCCAATCCATTAGTCATGGACCAATCACTAACACGATAAAGATTGAGATGGGAGGGAGCTAATGGTTTAATGGTTGTAATTTAGTAAAGATCAAACAAAATCCTTCTTATTTGTGGTACTATATAAGATTTGTTTTAAGGGTTGTAATTTTGGAAAGAGATCTAATAGTCCATATAATAAAGGGTCAAGCAGGGAAATAAGGGATCTAAAAGAGATGCGGATTTTCTGGCGTGTTGTCAAAACACTTTTCAAATTATTAGAATTATTAAGGCCCAAGATTAGCAACTGTTGCATACGAAAAAAACGGGTTAGTTCTAAAATCCGAGTTACTGTTCATAAACATTAATTTTTTAAATTGCATGTGGCCGTGTGTACGTAAGCCTGTGGCCGAGTGTACAGAAACAAAAACAGTGAACTCCATGGCGACTGTCCGAGCATCTCCGTCCAGCCCTCTCATTTTTCAACCCGTGCCTTTCTCCTTCCTTCTCATTCCCAATCCATTAGTCATGGACCAATCACTAACACGATAAAGATTGAGATGGGAGGGAGCTAATGGTTTAATGGTTGTAATTTAGTAAAGATCAAACAAAATCCTTCTTATTTGTGGTACTATATAAGATTTGTTTTAAGGGTTGTAATTTTGGAAGAGATCTAATAGTCCATATAATAAAGGGTCAAGCAGGGAAATAAGGAATCTAAAAGAGAGCTGACCATATTTTCTGGGCAACGCGCGGATTTTCTGGCGTGTTGTCAAAACACTTTTCAAATTTTATCTGAAAATTCAATGAACCATAACTCATTTGTGGAACGCAAATTTGCAGGTCATAAAACTATCGTTATATCACGATAGTATCAGTGATTGTGATATTATATCGTAGTGGTATGATTTGATATGATAGTGCTATGATATTGATATCATGTAATTGTATGATAGTGAAATACTTCTTATTTGTAGTACCCTATAAAACCTTATCTAATAGTTGTAATTTAGGAAATAGAGATCTAATGATGTATATAATAAATGGTCAAAGAGGAAAATAAGGGACCTACAAGAGAGCTGACCAGAATTTTTGGACAATGCGCATATTTTCGGGTGTGTTGTCAGAACACTTTTCAAATTTTCTCCAAATATGCAATGGACCATAGGTCATTCAATTTTGATAATTTGTTGAACAAAAAAAATTGCAGGTCATAAAACCACTGTTATATCATGATATTATCACTGACTGTGATCAATGGAGGATCCAGGATTGTCGGAGAGGTGTGTCGCCGATATAATACGATAATGATTATAAAATTAAAAATTAATTAATTTAAAATTAATTCATAAATTTCACAATTCATGTTTACAACGAATCACGACGAATTTTCATCAACTGAAATGTCTCTAAAATACATTCATCACTTATGCTGCAAAGCAAATTTTTTCGTATATATACAACTAAACAATCATTTATAAATTGGTCACTCAACCGATTTCGAAGATCGTTCTTGATTATCTTCGTAACTGAAAATACTCTTTTCCATCTTGCAGTTGCAACATATAAAGTCAATACCAACTTCAAAAATAAGTATTCTGGTGGATCCCGACAATGCCCGCTTGGACTTTGGTGGTTTTTTTGATTCTCCCTTAGTGAAAGAACCAGGCTCAGCACACATGTACGTTGATATGGACATATAGTCTGTGAGTTTTTTTAATAACAATTGATAGGATTATGAGTTATTTTAAACAAATTAAAAAGGAATTATTGTTAATTAAAATTTAAGATTGATTCATTTAAATAATAAAATTCTTCGAGTCTAATGAGGGTGTGTCGGCTATAATTATCGAAGGGTTGTCTGAAGTGCCGAACTTATAATTTTTGCACCGGAAATATGTTGGTCCTTCCGAAATTCTCGGTCCGACACACTCTCCCTTGCCTTAGGTCCGCCCCTGACTGTGATATTATATTATAGTGGTATGATGTTGATATGATAGTGATATGATATTGGTAAAATTATTTGTATGATAGTGATATGATGTTGATATGAGGTCTTATATGTTAGCCATTATAATTTGATGACTTGATTTTATTATATAGAACATACACTAAAGAAGATTTATTCAACACCATTCTATAACAATTACCTAACTTAATACATTAGCTAAATAATTTGATAACTTAATACATCATAATGTTCATATATAGTGTTATGTTATTGATATGATGTTGGTATGATAGTGATAAGATGTTGGTATGTGGTCTTATGTCAGACAAAATAATTTGATGACTTGATTTTATTATTATACCAGACACTACGAATGATTTATCTAGCACTATTCTAAACAATTACGTAATTTAGACATTAAATAAATCTTACAGAGGGATAGTTATTTTTTATGTATCAATTAAACAAAACGTATAATCTAAGTCTTAATACCTAAGAAAATACACAAATCTTACAGAGAGATAAAAATTTCTATGTGTCAATTAAACAAACATATCACTTCAAATCTTTTGTGATATAGAAAATTTCTAAATTAGTACTAAATTTTTTACTATCTCATCAATTGCTTTACATAAAGGTTTTTAAGGTACATTATTTGTTATATTACATAACAGATTAATCAAATGTGATACTTTTTTACAAATTAATTGACTTATTATTAACCATATTTCTTTGTTATTACCTACCTTATTCATCATCTCATCAATTTGGATTAAACGAATTAAAGCTTCTGTAAGATAACTCAACATTATGTAATAGTTGAATCAAATGTGGGATTTGTAACTTGGTTTTATTATTAAACCAAACATTATGGAAGATTACATAACACCGTTCTATAATAGTTATTAATAAAAGGTTGAAGGGATATTTATTATATATGTAAAACTTATAAAGGTTGAAGGGATAGTTATTTTCTATTGCATCAATTAAACAAACGTTTTACCTGAGTCCTCTGTAATAATTAAGAATACATATTTTATAACCGCCGCGAAGCGCGGGCCAAAAAACTAGTTATTAGAATTATTAAACGGTAAGTATGTACACTGTTCATTATGATTTTTTCTCCTTTTCACTATTTATTGGAGGAAGCTATATGTTACAGCCGGTTCCATTATATTTGCCCAACCTAGACACCGTATGGAGGCTAGCCTAGCTTCCCCTATTTTTTCTACTTTTATTTAATTTGATTTTGTTTCCTTTCTATAAATTGATGGTTTGTATAAAACAAAGATTGTAATAACATATCTGATATTTTTCGAAAAAGTTAACGATAGGATATTTTATACATAAATCGTGGTTTAATCATGGTTCAGCCATTTTATACCGCTAAATATCGCCTATCGGATTAACCTCAAGTAAAAAGTTTTTCTGGACGAACCGCCGGTACGGTACGATTTCCCAATCCTTATTATGAATTAAACAAACAGTGATTCAACCCTTTCAAACTGTTAAATACCGCCTATCAGATTAGCCTCTAGCAGAATATTTTCTGGCCGAACCACCGATACGATACAATTATATCAATCCTTATTATAAACACACATGGGAAAAGATTGAGTTTTTTCATGCTCATGACACGGTAGTAATAAAAACCTTTCTAGATGTTAAGTCTGGATTATATCAATGTACTAGAGTTGTAAGAAGCAAGCTAGGGGCTGCAAGTGTATTTGGGCATCGACCACAGCTACACATGAGCTCGACACGACAGATTTCCCAATACTTATCATAAACAAATTGTGGTTTAACCGTGATTCAACTCTTTCATAGCTATCGAATTAACTTCTAACATGAGATATTTCTGGTAGAACTGTCGATACCGTTAGATTTTTTCAATCCTTATTATAACACACATGGGAAAGATCACAACTTATTCGTGTTTTTTCATGCTCATGACATGGCAGTCATGAAAGCCTTTGTAGATTATGGATTACAGTGTGATACATAACGTTGTATCACAAGGCATTAATATTAATTAACTTTGATACTTCATCAAGTGTATTTGGGCATCCGGCACGACCACATATGAGCTAGCACGACATGACACGACATAGTTAGAGCATAGTACGAGCACAATCACGATATATATGGGTCAGTCTGGTATCAACACAAATATCTTATGACACGTGTCTGACCTAAATTTTATGGGCATGACATATACTATAGTTGGGCAGTGTCAGTCCTAATATTTTTGAGACCCTACTGAATATAATCACAACATGATGCAAAAAATAATTATTTTATAAAAGGTAAATACAAAAATAATTATAAATCCAACTATAAAAATGGTCAAAAAAATTACACTCAATTTAATATATTTTTCCCCTTTAGTCAACTATTTAGATATTTTTTTTCAATCCACGGTACGGAATATTTGCGCATTACAAATATATTATGCAAAACTTATTATTATTTGCAATGTTTATCATCTCATAAATTTGCATTACGAGAAGTTATGTAAGGTAAGCTAACATTTGCATAGTAGTTTGGTCAATATTTTCTATAACTTGATCTCATTATTAGACCATATATTATGAAATATTTACTTAACACCATTCTACAATCATTATATAAATCATAAATATATTACGTAAAGAGCATAGTTGAATAGTTATTCGTTATATATCAATTAAACAGAACTCATTACATAAGTCTTCCGTAATGACTAAGACAATACATAAACTTTATTAAAGGATAGTAATTGCTATGTATTAATTGACTAAACAAAATACGCAAGTCGTCAGTAATATAAGTTGGAACAAAAAAAAAATCCTACATTGTAGACAAACTGTTGACTATCTCATCAATTTACATCATACGAAAGTTTTGTAAGGTGGGTTGGTTTTACATAACAGTTTGATCATACGTTATATGATACTCAACTTAATTCCATTATGCAAAGGTTCTCTAAGATAAGTTGATTTAACAAATAGCTCAATTAAATATGAGATTTTTCTATAATTTGATTTTATTATTAGATCACAGATTACAGAAGATCAGCGGAACAATATTCTATAACAATTATGTAAATTAAAAATATCTTATCCAAAGTATTTTATGAATTATCTAATTTCAACTAAAGTAGTAGATGAAATTTCAAATATAATTAGTATTTTACCGCCGCGAAGCGCGGGTCAAAAAACTAGTACTCATATTAAAAGTGCTACTCGCCTATCCCCCACCCTCGGGATAGAGATCCCGCTTTTACCCCATAACGTCAGACAACCATTGAGGTTGTCTATCGTTTGATATGTAATATATAAAGAGGAAAATTCTAAGATGATGCTATTTATTTCTTATCCTCTCCCGCCGTCCCCCTTTATGGAGAATAATAGGGTAGGGATGAAAGGATCATAGCTCGATATGTTTTTATTCTGTTCATCGTATCGGAGGTTATGTTCTTTTTATATTTTTTTGGCTTCTTTTCATTCTTCTTTGACACCTATGGTTGTGATCAGATGTATTTAGCCCCCGAAAGGGGTTGAGATTTTAGGTCATTTGGAAATCCAATACACATTCATGATCCTCAAGTTTGGACGAACTCTTGACCAATGTTGTAAAGATTATGACTTTTTAGTGAGACATTCTTAGTAAAGATACTTCATTATTGGATCAATTTATTCATCCATATTGAAACTTGACACACACCGTAGCCCTCGTGATGATTAAATTCTATAATCTCGACTCATTTCCATTTTGGATGTTAGTTTTTTTTATCAAGACACTTAAAATTTAGTATATTATAGATTATGTATCAATTGTTAATTTTTGAAGTTCAACTCGTGGTCATTGTTTATATGTTGGCTTAGAATCTCAATCTAAGACACTCGCACACATTATCGAGGATTTTGGTCTTAACATGGTCGTTGAATGTGTAATTTTCAAAGATTTTATCACTTATATTTTATTATTAATTTGATAAAGAGTCTCTACAATACACACATTTTTCAAGTGTATTTAAAATGTCTTATCATTTGACCAATATCGGTGGATTTCATTTGATTATTTCCATTAACTTATTATCTATACAACATATATCAATTCATGTTTCTCGAGTTTGGACGAACTGGCAACTTATTTTGAGAGTTGAGATTCCTGGATAAAGATACTTGATTGTTGGATAAATATGTTTATCCCAATTGACTATTTTACTAAAAATTGCCAACCTTTATTTGCTAAATGTCTAGGTTAGTAGTTGATGAAACGCGATGTTTATCGTATATTCTCAACAAAGATTCTCTAACATTCCTTATGTTTTTTCAAGGAATCTTGTGTCTCATCCAAGGGTATGAAGTCAAAGTTCGTCAACAATCATACTTAAGTCATTTTGAAAAAATTTATTTATAATAGTTGACAATAAGTCCAAGTCTGAAAGAAAATTTTCTTAGCATACGACTTAGGACCTCAATAGAGCTTGCTCAATCAACATGATATAGAACAAATATTATTAATGTGAGCTTAGGACACATTATAAAATTATTGCACATACGATTTCTCTTCATTTGAGGAGTTTAAGGTAGAACCTGATGTGAGGAATAAGAAGTCTTTTTTATATAAATAACTATAACTACTCGATCAAGATTATACACTGACATTTTGGTAAATAATACTTATTTTATTTTATAGACATATAATTTACGAATAAGAGAGTGTTTCATTGCAACAAAATTTAAAGTAATATAGTTTATAGTTCATAGGTAATTGAATGTCAAATGTTTATTTCCTCTCTTTTCATATAATTTTTTTAATCGAAAAAAGTTATTGTTTATGTGTATGTTTGTCTAATTTCCATAAAAATATAACTTATCATTCAATTTTAGTAAAAATGAGTAAGAAATTTACTTCATAAGGTTTAATCAGATATTTTTTATTTAAACAAATGTGGTATATGTTACTTTCTGTTTTCTTATTTATATTTTTTTACTGAACAAAAAAAATTATTATTTATGTGTGTTTGGTTAAGTTTATCAACATGTAACCTACTTTTAAAGCAAAAAAAAAAGGTTAAAAGAAATGGAAATATTAAAGAAGAGAGAGGTAGCTCCATAAATACATTAATAACTATTTCTTTTTAAAAAATATTGTCCAACTTGGCAAATTGTGGATCCTCCAAGTGCTTATGTGGCAAGAGATTGCTTTTGAATTGCCATAATATATAGTATAGTTGCAACAAAATTTAAAGTAATATAGTTTATAGTTCATAGGTAATTGAATGTCAAATGTTTATTTTCTCTCTTTTCATATAATTTTTTTAATCGAAAAAAGTTATTGTTTATGTGTATGTTTGTCTAATTTCCATAAAAATATAACTTATCATTCAATTTTAGTAAAAATGAGTAAGAAATTTACTTCATTAGGTTTAATCAGATATTTTTTATTTAAACAAATGTGGTATATGTTACTTTCTGTTTTCTTATTTATATTTTTTTACTGAACAAAAAAATTATTATTTATGTGTGTTTGGTTAAGTTTATCAACATGTAACCTACTTTTAAAGCAAAAAAAAAAGGTTAAAAGAAATGGAAATATTAAAGAAGAGAGAGATAGCTCCATAAATACATTAATAACTATTTTTTTTTTAAAAATATTGTCCAACTTGGCAAATTGTGGATCCTCCAAGTGCTTATGTGGCAAGAGATTGCTTTTGAATTGCCATAATATATAGTATAGATATAGATAGATAGATAGATAGTTTGATTCAACCGTTTTTAAAAATTAATTATTTGCCAATTGATTTTCAAATGTAGATACAGTAGCTTTTATTGAAGCAATTATCAAACGTATCTCTTTTTTTTTTACAAAATATAACCAATTATATTCATTGGATCAAAAGATAATTACATCTTGGATGACAACCAGGCCTGAAAATCAAAAAATCGACATGTAGTTGGATACAAAGAGAGGGCCTTTCTAGCCACCAAATAATCGTATCTAAATTTGGTAAGATAATAATCTCTTTGTAGTTTACCTTTTATATCTCATATATGACAACTGTCAAACCATAAACAAATTGAGCTGGCTATAACAAATATGAAAATTAAAACATGTGTTGGGCGTACAAACAAAATCTCCCATCTACGGTGATGAAACCATTTTTTAACCGTACAATCAATTACTTGCATGTTAACCAAAAATTATTAAATTAATGTTTGTTGTTTTATTAACCGTATAAATGAATTATCTTGCTACCCTTTTCCAAACATGGAGAATGGTAAGAAAAGTATGTTGAAAATCATGGAATGGGATTAGGTGCTACATGCTAATTAAGTTTTTCACCGTTAGATATAATATTAATCCAAGTGTTACAATTTTGTAAAGGTCAATTATGTCAATATTTATTTCACACACCACAAACCCTAATATATATTTGTTGTTTTGGCCGCCTACTTCTGAAACCGTTCCTCTCCACTCACCTTTCAAAAACCCTCCCAACTTCCCAACTAGATTCTCTCTTTCTCCTTCGGCAGCACCATGGTCACAGGTCATCGATGGCGATGGAGGAGGCAGGCGCCAAGGGCGTCGATGACGATTGAGGAGGCAGGTAGCGAGGGCGTAGATGGCGATGGAGTCGGCATAGGAAGGGTAAGATCTGGAGACTCACTTTTTTCTCCAGTGGCGACATGGTCTCGTCGCGTCGACGACGACAGAGAAGGCGAGCGGCGGCGACAACGACAACTTGTGATATGAGGGTGGTTGTCGGGTTCACCTTATTGGAAGTCGGGCACCGTCTCACCATTACCGCCAATGACGATCTGGAGAGTTTACGAGCAGCTCTAGGTCTAGATCTATTCACTAATAACATAGATCTGTCGTTTCCTCCCGCGGCGGCGAGGGAAAATAGTGGTGGAAGCCAGATCTATTGTACTCCACAACATCATCGGAGTAGGACTAACTGCAGGATATATGGATTATGGAGGGTCTGTAGTCTTTTTGATTGCATGAGGAGTGTATTGATTTGATCGGTAGTAATTTTGTAGTAGTGTTTCATATTTTGTAATACTGATTAAATGTATTAGTTGTGGTTCTCATTGTAATAAGCATTTGATTTTTTGTTAGCCAGTAGTAGCGTTTTGGGGTGTTATAGACTTATAGTAGTTTTTTCTTCGGTAATGTTTTCATTGTTTTCAGTAGTGTTTCTTACTAAAAAGTGCAAATCACTACTAATTTATAGTAGCTAAATTATTATTAATGACCATAAAATCACTACCAATGATCATGAAATTACTATAATAAACCACCGGGTTAATTGTATGGTTGGTCACTGAAATTACAAAAAACGTTCATGTTTGGTCACTGAAAATATTTAAATCCAATCTTGGTCACTCAAATTAGTTAAATGGTTCAAGTTTTGTCACTCTCCATCCAACTCCGTTAAATTTGTCTGATGTGGCAGTCAACCCTCAAAGTTGACCGTTAACTCCGTGACGTGGCAATTAAAAAATAATTAATAAAATAAATTTTAATCTTCTATCATTTCCAACTCATTTTCACAATAAAGTAAAATAAATAAATAAATAAATAAATATTATAATTATAAATTGAAAAGGGGCGATTCCCTTTTGGTCGGCGGCGCATTACAAGACGAAGAAGACCGTGGAAGGAAGATGGCGGCGGCGAGGGCGGTGAAGGGGGCGGCCCGTCACTGAGTTAACGGTCAACTTTGAGGGTTGACTGCCACATCAGACAAATTTAATGGAGTTGGATGGAGAGTGACCAAACTTGAACCATTTAACTAATTTGAGTGACCAAGATTGGATTTAAATATTTTCAGTGACCAAACATGAACGTTTTTTATAATCTCAGTGACCAATCATGCAATTAACCCATAAACCACCAAATCACTACTAATTTTAATAGTAATTGTTGTACATAATTTGGAGTAGTATTTTTATTTTTAACGGAGAGAGAAGGTAGAAATTTTATTTATTTAATAATATTCATTTTTTAAAATACCAATAAAGCCCCTCATAACTTTTCACGGTGAAATACATTTTAAAAAAATAGATGGTGATTAAAATAGTTAGTATGGTGCTAACTATTATGAAGTTAGCATCGTAGCTTCTCCCGAAAATCATATATCATTATTACCTGGCAGGTAAGTTTACTTCAAATAGACCTCCATACCTCTAAGATACTGTACGTATAATATTCTACTAAATACATAATGTTTGTTCATGGATATTTCAAATCGATACTGTTCAACCGACAAAGCTATCAAAAAATCATAGGTCCGCCACTAGGTTCGTTGATTTGCTTTCTAGTTTCTAATCAATTTATTATTTTGGGTTGCCTAGACATTTGATTGATTAATGATATGCAAATGCATTCCACGACGATTGCTAAAGTGCAATCCTAGCTGCTATCTCCGCCACAGCAACGGCCGTCACCGAGGTTGGTGGTCGTTCGAACAGCATACGAGCTCCTTGGAGTTGGCCACATGGATTTGGATGTCGGGTAAATGAAAGCTAGTAGTCGACCAAGTTAGAGTATGCATAAGGAACGATAAGAGAGCTTCTGCTTAAAAACTACCCCTTATGAGAATGAAGTGCCGAAAACAAATTTTATAACGGTTGAAGATCATTCAGCTTAAGAGCTACTGCCTACCAGGACTGCTAGATTTCTGATTAATGCTTCTTGTTTATTGATTGAATGAAAAAAACATACATAATCCAGGTAGAGTTGATGGCTTTATACTCTGGTTTACAGGGAGGGAAAGTCTGTTATGAATCCTAACTAACTGACTAAATTACATTTCAGTACCTTCCTATCCTATTTACGTTCTATCTATATAAACTTATCATAAACTACAAATTGATACTTTGTATCCTTAATACCTCCATCAAGCTAAACGTGGATCGATTTCAGGTTAAGCTTTGAGGTTAAATCGACAAAAGTGTGAACTAGAAGTGCCTTGGTGAAGGGATTTGCCAGTTGTAAGGTAGTGGAAATGTGTTGTACTTACAGTTTATTGGCTAGGACTTGATCATTGGTGAAGTGGCAGTCAACTTCTATGTAATTTGTTCTTACATGTTGGACAGGGTTCTGCATCATCTTCGCTGCTGAAAGACTGTCACAATAGATCGTGTAAGGTTACTGAGGTTGAATTGGAAGTTGTCTGAATATGGCTATCATCTAATGCAACTCTTGTGAGGTGTCTGCTAAGGCTCTGTACTATGCTTCAGTCGAGGATCTGGAGACAGTTTGTTGCTTCTTGGATCGCCAACTGATTAGAGAGTTACCTAAAAAGACACAAAAACCTGTCACTGATCTAAGAGTGTAAAGGCATCCAGCCCAGTCTGAGTCAGAAAAAGCAATGAGACAAATGGAAGAATTTGAAGGAAAGAACAAGCCTTTGGCAGGTGTAGTTTTTAAGTATCTTAGCAATCGATGAGTGGCTTGCTCATGTACTGTGATAGGAGAGTTAACATACTGGCTTAACTGATTAACAGTATAGTAGATGCCAGGTCGTGTGTTGGATAGATATCAAAATCGACCAAATAAAGTTCTGGAACTACTGTGATCGCATCATTGAGTGGAGTGCCTTCATTAGTAGAGAGATGAGTAGCAGGCATAGAAGGAGTAGTAGTTGGCTTTGATGCCAAGAAACCTGTAACAGATAACAAATCAAGTGTGCATTTTTGTTGACACAAATGAATTCCACTTTAAGATATGGAGACTTCCATTCCAATGAAGTATTTAAGTGGTCCATGATCTTTTATAGTAAATGCAAGATCCAGTTGATGTTTTACATGGTTGATTTCTGTCATGTCATTGCATGTGAGAATAATGTCATCTACATATACGAAAAGGGCTGTAAATGACTAAGTAGTGTGTTTTGTAAATAGAGAGTAGTCACTGTGTGATTTTTGATATCCCAGATGTTCTAGGGTTGTAGCAAGCTTAGCAAACCATTGATGGCTAGCTTGCTTAAGCCCATAGAGGGACTTGGTTAACTTGCAGACTTTGTTTTTTTGTCTAAAGGATGAACTGGAAGACCAGGTGGCAGCTTTATGTAATGTAGACTACTTCATTGAGGTCTCCATGAAGGAAGGCATTGTTGACATCTAGTTGTTCCATATGTCATTTGTGAATTGATGCTAGGGCTAATAGAACTCGTATTGTTGCCATTTTGACCACTAGAGAGAAAGTATTTAGGTAATCAACTCATGTGTTTGTGTGTAGCCTTTTGCTACTAACCTGGCTTTGTATTTATCAATGGAACCATCTTGTTTTAACTTTAACCTGAACACCCATTTATTGCCAATGACGGGAACATTGGGTGTAGGATCGACAAGGACCCATGTTTTGGTCCTTTCTAGAGAGGAGAATTCATAATTAACTACTTGTAACCAGTACTTAGATTGGTAAGCTTCTTTGTATTTTTTATAGGTTTTCTAGCTTGTGTAATTGCTAGTGCAGACCTCTTGTGAGTTGTACTAAGGGAGCTGTAAGAGAGCATAGGTTGAATAGGATATATTGTTTTGGAAATAAGAGTAGCCTGGCTAACCAGATTACATTTTTAATCTTTGAGTTTAGCTGGCTTAACAGTTTGCCTAGTTGATCTCCTTAATTGGGGAGGATATGTAGGAACTGAAACTGATGTAGAAGGTGTATTAGTAGGAAGTGTAGAAGAATCTGTAGTAGAAGATTCTACTGGAGGAATCAGTTGAGGAACAACCGATTGAGACAGTTGTTGAGGAAAGTTGGTGTGAGCTTTGGTGAAATCCAAGTCTGAGGAGACTGGTGAAAAAACTGGCAAAAGAACTGAACTGTCTGATTTTTTTAATTCAGATGTTGAAAAGGAAAGATTGTTTCATGAAATGAAACATCTATGGATATGAGAACATTATGAGTAGTTAAATTGAATAATGTGAAGCCTTTGGTTCCATGAGGGTGACAAAGAAAAATATAGGGTTGAGCCCTATGATCAAGCTTGGTTCGAGTAGCTTGTATAGTGGCTGCATATGTGAGACAACCAAAAACTTTGAGATGATGCAGACTAGGTGGAACACCATGTAGTCTTTCATATGGAGTGGAATTGTGTAAAAGGGTAGATGGGGTTCTGTTAATTAGGTGAACTGCATGCATTGCAATAAAATTCCAGAACTGGGATGGTAGTGATGCTTGAAACAGTAAGGCTCATGTAACGACTAAAATATGCTGATGTTTTTTTTCAATTATACCATTCTGCAGTGAAGTATAAACACAGGTTGTTTGATGTATTGTGCCTTTAGAATTGTAGAAAGTTGGAATATAGAATTCAAGACCATTACAGTTCAGATGATTTTAATTTTGAAATTGAATTGAGTTTCTACAAAGGCAAAGAAGTTAAGAATGATAGGGTGTGCTTCTGATTTATTTTTCATGGTAAAAATCCATGTGTGTCTAGTAAAGTCATCCACGATTAGGGATGACAATTTTGCCCATACCCATGGGTTTTTTACTATCCAACCCAATTGGGTTGGGTATGAAATCCAAATAGATGGATATGGGTAGACTTTGATGGGTTTGTACCCATGCCCATTTACTTTGGGTTGAGTTGGGTTTATAACAAATGGGTTTGGGTTTGTAACAATGCCCAAATATAAATTACAGTTTGGTACCTAAACTTAATAGATATGCATATTTAGTACCTAAATTTAATTTTTTTTGCATATAAGTCCTCAAAATATCGATGGAAAATTACATTTTGGTACCTAAATTTTTTTGGTCTTACATTTTGGTACCTAAGTTTTCAAGTTTTACAAATAGGTCCAATTTTTGCATGTGTAGTTAAAACACCCTCAAGTAAATGGATATCCATATCCAACTCATACCCATTTAGATTATGGAAGCAATATTCATACCTTACCCAAACCCATCTACAAACCCCCCAAACCCATATGCACTTCACCCATAGCCAACCCATTATCAACGGGTCCACTTGGGTTTGGGTATAATTACCCATGGTGGGTAATTGCCATCCCTATCCACGATGGTAAGAAAATAGGCATGACCTTGAAAAGATGTAACAGGAGCATTACCCCAAATATAAACATGTATTAGATCAAAAGGGGCTTTTGTTTGACTAGCACTGGTTGCAAAAGGACGTATCTATTGCTTAGCCTTAGGTCAAACAGTACGATGGAAATCAGAAATCGAGGAAACATTGCTTCAATGGTCCTGAACTATGAGATTTTACATTCTAGGACATGGCCAAGTCTATAATGTCATATGTCTATACATGATTAGAAGAAGAGAAAGCTATTCCGGAGGAAGATACTTGATTTGTGTTGAGTAGAAGGTTATGTTGGAGTTGTTTGGTCTGAGAAGGATGATGCAGTAAGTATAGACCATCAACCAAACTAGCTGTTCCAATCATTTTCAAACTGGGGTAGGCTTATATAAAGCACAAAGAATAATGAAACCATAAGCAAATGGTTTTTGCTTTTGACTAGTTTACTGACTAAAACCATATTAAAACTAAATGATGGTACAAAAAGAACATCATGTAAGATTAAATAATCTGAGTATTGAACAGTTCCTATAGCGGTGACATAAATTTTACTACAATTAGGCTTATGAACATAGACATTAAAAATAGGTTTAAATTGAGAGAAATGAGAGGTTTAAACTGAAGATGACAATTCACATCTAATGCATAATGAATTGTACTTTTAGAGTCAGGAACCTCAAAGAGATGGGAGGCTACAGAATTTGCTCTGTTGACTATGTAGTGTTGACCAGATCTTTTACTATCATTAGATGTTAAGTAGTGAGATGGATTGTTAGCAGTGTAAGCTTCTAGAAATGCAGTTGGAGGAGGATAATTCTGCTGCTGAGTGGGAGCAGAGAACTGATTGGTTGGTGGATTGAGCTGCTGAGGATAAGGATTGACGAGACTCAATATTTTTGGTATTGCTGATGGAAACTCTGCCAGTCATTGATTGATCACCACTGGTCCATTGGAGGAGGAAGATATATTAGTTGAAACAATGCTTGCTTGCCTGGGATTCTGTTGTTTCTTCTTTGACTGATAACTAGGAGGGTAGACATTTTCCTTATAGAAAATATCCTCAATATGGATAGTATAGCCATAGAAGGTACAAATAGGTTTCTTGAACCCCTGACCAGCACCCTGAATACCCAAGTGTTGATCTGCTGTCTTGGTGAAGAAAGCCATGCTTTTTGAAGCAAGGTTTGGATTAGGCTGAGGTTTGGGAAACAATCCATTTTCTCTTTTGTGTTGAACCATCATGGCAAATACTTTGTTAATGGGAGGTAAGGGATCTAACAGCAGGATTGTGGAACGAGGACCATTGAACCTATCATTCAGGTTCCTCAAGAATCTAATAACCTTGTCATTCATGTAGTCTCTGCGTAAAGATGCTAGAACACAATGGCAATTGATTCCACAATCACAATCCGGGATAAACCTATAGTTTGCTAACTGATCCCGTAAGGCTCGTTGCTTAGAGTAATGCTGAGAAACACTCATTGTACCTTGATTGAGATTGAAGATTGCTTCTTGAAGATCAGCAATGAGTAAAGAATCTCCTTGCGAGAATTGCTCACGCAATTCAGTCCAGGCACCAATTGTAGTGGTCATATACAGAATGCTCTCGACAATGGTAGGGTTGACAGACCTCTGAATCCAGCTGAGAAGCAGTTTGTTGTTGTCATTCCAAGGCTCGAGCCGTGGATAATCGTCGTTCGGCTGCGGGATTTTGTTCTTATCGTCGATGACCAAGACCATCGATCTTTCCCAGGTTGAGAAATTTTTCACGTTGAGCGGCTGAGAGACTAGGCATTGACCCCAATTCTCCGAGAGATGGATGAAGAACAGAGAGGCGAGATCAGAAATCGGAACATCTTTGTACAGAATCTCACCAAATTGCTTTGGCGAACTACATTGTGAGAGTTTATGGCTTCATCACCAGAAGAAGAATCTCGATCGCCATAGGAGGACGATGTCAAAAAGAAGAAGAAGAAGAAGAAGAAGAAGAAGAAGAAGAAGAGAGATGTTGAAGCGAGAATGTGAGACGAAATCGGCTCAGAAGGGCTTAGATACCATGCTAGATTTCTAATTAATGCTTCTTGTTTATTGATTGAATGATAAAAACATACATAATCCAGCTAGAGTTGTTGGTTTTATACTCTCGTTTACAGGGAGGGAAAGTCAATTATGAATCCTAACTAGCTGACTAAATTACATTTCAGTACCTATTATATCCCATTTACATTCTATCTATATAAACTTATCATAAACTACAAATTGATACTTTGTATCCTTAATAGGGACGTGGGAATGTTTCTCTGTTGGTGTTGTCTAGAAGTAGTGAGGAGTTTGATGCAGGGCATCCAACTGGAGCTGTAAACATTCCTGACCTCCTCAGGAAAGGAGCAGGTACCCTGTCAAAATATGTGCATATGAAGCTTTAACAGTATGAAAAAACCGTTTATTTGACACATTCGCATCATAATCCATCCAGATATAAACAATAATTCAAAGTTCTTGGATGAAGTACTGACGAAATTCGAGAAGGAAAAATAAATTGTTGTCGTAACTTCTTCCGGATACAGATCGACTCTTTATCTTTTCATTTAATTAATAGAGGATCGAGACCTCCAATCCGTGGTTTGGTCTGTTGTTGCTTGATAAACAGGGTTGCCATAGCGGAAGGAGGTCACTCATGGCTGCTGCTGAATGCTGATATGCAAGCTGCTCCGAACGTGATTTGTGCTTGTGTAGAATGAAAAATGAAAGCCAATCTAATAAGAATGAAAAATCATCCCTTTCTCCATTAACATTGAGGCCTGCAAAACGCCCTTGAAATCGGTATAAACCATCCTTCGTACATAATTTGAATAAATTCTCAGTAACGTAATTAGGGCGAATGAGAGAGAACAGCCAACGAGTTGGGAACTCATCGCCAGCCAAGGACTTGCTCACCGACAACCACTGCCCGCCATTGATGTTCCAACTGATTTCTACTACAGAGTATACACAAAAAAATATAGACAGAAAACAGCCTCTTTGAGTCACCCATAAACATCAAAAGTTGAATTGATGTTAAGGATTCAGAAAGGCTGCAACTTTGTTGACATTTTCATTGCAACAGTTTTGCAGTCGATAAGACACAGATGGAATCATGCTTTGCTTGAGACGAAGGATCTACGAAGCTCTCAATGTTCAATGCCAAGGGTCTTATGCGCGACTAAGGCCATGAAAAAACCGGTGTTTTTTCCTCTTGGAGTGATGCCCAGAAGCCTTAGCCGCAACATATGGCACAAAATTCACCTGCAATCGAAGTTCATGAAAAAGCTTACTCTAGCAGCAGCTTCGAATGAAAGCAAGGAGAAAAACAAATGTGCAGGCAAATAACCTGAGAATTGTTGCGTAAGCCGAACTCCTGAAGGGGAGAGTTGTCGTCGGTAAGCTTTTGGTTATGGTGGGAAAGGGCAAAGTTAGCCCAAACGTGCCTCCTGCAAACAGAAGGGGAAAAAAGATGCTTAACTTTCTCGCAGAGAAAACGCCATAGATGCTTTTATGTTTATTGTACTACCATGAAATGTGGCGATGACCCATTTTCGATTGCTCCATTTCGGTCACTTTCCTCGTGATCGCTACCTTCAAATCCTTTACGGTTGCCGAGTTCATCACCGCCACGTCTCCTCTCACCAAGGGTCGAAACACACAAGTTAGGATGACAGTTGCAGGCTAAATGCTCGACGAAATGCCACAAAGAGGAGGGGGGGAATTCTGTTCTTTTTTTCATTACCGAAGGTGGTTCCGTCGAGTTTGAGTACGGAGACCCGCATCGCGCTGCCGAGTTCGAGGCTGATTAAAGTGTCGACGTCAGATAGAGAAGGGTTCTTGGGGACGTCGGCGAGGACGGGATCGTCGAGGAGTGCCGATAGAGTCGATTGCAGCTTGGCTTTCTTCACGTTGCTGCTGTGGTAGTAGCTTCCGATCTCTTCTTCTTCCGATGCTACTGCTGCCATTTGTGCTGAACTGCTTCCCACTTTCTCCATGTTTTGTTCTTTCCCCCTCTTCTTCAAAGCCTCAATCTGCTTCTCACTGTCGCTTCAATTTTCCTCTTTGATACCCGACAGTCGATCCAGTTCTTCTCCAGAAACCCTGGTTTTCTTTCAGCAAACGGGCAAAGAACACAATCAAGGAAATAGAAATTAGTTTATGGGCTTATATTGGTTGGGCTTATGAGAACTAGCCTTCTTCGGTTCAGACACTAGTAAGATTATTGGGCCCCAATGAACATATAACGTACCAACTACCAAGCCTTCTGTTTCTCCCTCCCAGAAGTCCTTAAACTAGCAACTAGCTGCTGCCGCTAGTTTTGATCTATTTCTACCTCTAAGAGAATAACCGAAGATACTAATTAGTCTCACCCACAAACAAAAACGTGGCCATTGCTTCATGTAAGGATTCAGAAAGACCGCAGCATTACATAAAATTCGTTACGAACAGCCTTATGCTCGACTAATGCCGTGAAATAACAGTGCCTTTCTCTTTCTGGAGCTGTTCTTGTCGCAGGAGAAAGTAGTCTAATGACTCAGCAAGCTCGGGAAGAAGAAGACATTTTCCCGGTCTAGGCCGCAACAAAAGACGGGGCGAAGTTGTAAGGTTAGAGCAATTAAGGCTTTGTCTTGCTTTTCGACCTCTGTCTTGGGTTTCTTACTTTCTTTTATTTGTCTGCTGTGTTCTGATTTCTGGAAAACTAGTGTTAAGGAGCTACATTATACCACATCGCTTAAGCTAATTTACGAAGCTAGGGGAGTGGATATAAAAGGACAGCTCTGCACCCAATCCAATTCATACCTCTCTCGGCCTTTTGGCTAAGATCAAGTGTAGTATCTGTTCTTATCAGTTTAATATCTGATATGTGGGCCAATGGCCCATACGATATTAAATTAATTTTTATAGGGGTAAAAGTCCATCACTAGAGCTTGCTCTATGGGCTTCTCAAGTGTTGTCCACGCGTTGCACTATTGCAAGGATTGGCGCACCCCACCAATATTAGTCCAATAATCAATTAATTGTAGTCCTGAGGTCTAGGGATTGTTCAGTTATTATTATTACGTTGTATGCAGGTGTGCTTATTAACTTGTTCAGTTGTGTGTCAAAAATATGTAACAATGTCAATTTATCAATTTTACATGAATTTCTTATACACACTTATGTTTGTGATATTTTAATGTAAATAAATATTTTAAAGTTCATCTAAATTCATTATTGGCGTGCAATATATGAAATGCTTTGCTCAAATTTTATAGATCCCGACTTACACATTGATCGAAGTTTCTCTATAAAAGGTTTTAAACATCAACTAGCTTGAACCCTGCCCTTTGGACAGGTAAATTTTTTTGAACTTTCAATTTAGGTGATTTCTCCATCTCATTTTTGTATTAATTATTTTGAGTTGAAAATTTTCAAGGAGAACTAAATTGTTTGTCGTAATTAATTTCATAAACTCGACCACAACAATTTTAGTAAATATTTTAACTTTTCATTTCAGACATAATAAATAAAGTTATAATTATATTATATAGAGTCTAAGTTGTTACCAAAGTGCTAAGAAATTTTAATATATATAGATAAAAATGAAAAAGTACTGAATAATCTTGTTATATAGGAAAAAAATAATTTCGATCAATAAAATAATAAAATGTTACTATTGGAGATAAATAAAATGGTTAACCAATTTTTTTTATGATGGATTGTCCAAGTTTTTATATCACTATGAAAGATTTTCTTTTTTTTAAATTCGTAATCTCTCTCTCCCATAATTTTTTTCGACGACTAATTATAAAAAAATTCAAACTCTCCTATAATCTATCTCTCTCCTCTTTCTACCGTAAAAAACAATAAAAAAAAGAGAGTTCTATGGGCGGTTTTTAGGAGAGAGATTAGGCCTTGTTTAAAAGACTAATGACGTGGACGCACGGTATTTGTTTTAGTCTGATGTGGCATAAGCTTAATTCTAAAACTGCTTTAATATATTTTAATATATTTCTTAAAGTCGGACAACCATTTGAGACAAATTATTGACTCATAATTTAGGAACTTAAAAAATGTTATTAGTCGAACACTCAATCTTTCAATAAGAATGTTCAATCGCTTCTTGCAACACACAATCCATGCCCCAACATTTTCTTTTTGACTCTATTGTGGGGCTTAGTGAGTTGAATGATTCTTAATTCTTAGTAATGATAATGGACTACAACTCTCAACTTCAAAGTCAGTGGCAAATCCATGATTTTTTCATAAGAATGTCATCTTCCAAAAATTATATTCATATAAAAATTAAAAGATTAAAAATTAATAAGTCATTAATTAGAAATATTCAACTAGTACAGATTTTAACAAAAAGCCAAGAAGGGTTTTCATATTATGAAAAGAGAAAAAAAAAACAAGATTTGGTGTCTACACTGCTCAACAAATCTATATATCCTACTAGACAATAACTCAAAGTTCCAAAGAACCTTTCAACACTTGTTGTCTAACCGTAATATCAATTCAAATTAAGGGTAACCCGTAATTCGTCTAATTGATAGGTTTTGAAAATAGCCGTGGATAAGAGATAGCATTTTTACTATTACATAGTGTTGGGTCCATAGTTGAGCGGTATTGGACTTTAGAGCCCAAGAAAAGCAAACAGGCCCGGCCCAGGAGTAGCGCGACTGTAGGCAATAAAATATGTTAGGCGGTCACTCTAAAGACAAGACAGGTATAGACCGCCTGACATAAAGCACTGATGGTGACAAGATGGAGAGATCCTCTAAGATACTTACCTCGAAGCAAGCAGGACTAAACATTAATTAGTTGCCGTAGGCAGCCTATAACATGGCAGTACATGATTAGGGGCCTAACAGAGCATTTAATGTTCTAAATTCATCTAACTGGGTATAAATACCTCTACACTAGCATTGATGGTAACTCAACTACTTCCCTTCTCTCTAAACATAAACACATTCTTAGATTCTCTCTAACTTAAGCACTGGAGGGTGTCTCGACCGCCCAGACCCTTGTTTTGCAGGGTTCAGGAGCACTACACACCATCAAGAACTGAAGCTTCGCTCGTGCCTCATTTCACCGCCTAGTACATTCTAGGCTCAAATAATTTGGCGCCCACCGTGGGGCATAGAGCGAGACACTGAAGAAAGGATGGATGAGAATTCTGGAACTCCAGTCAAAGGTGTGGTAGGAAAAGAGAGCATATGTGGTTTAGAAATGCCAACAGTGGAAGAAGAGATGGAAATATAAGACTGCGTAAAGAGTCAGGGCCAGTAAATATCTAGCACGCAAAAAAGCCTCAGCCAAATCCTTGCCATGCTCAAGACACAAGATATGCCCGAGAATACTAAAGAAGAGCCTGAAAGCTCTACGGAACAAAGGGCCAAAGGCAAAGAGACAAGAGAAGAAACTCCTGCCAACCCTGCTCGGACAGAAGGTGGGGAGTCCGTGGGAGAGGAGGATGTAGAAGAGCTTAATTTGAGCTTCTTAGAGTAACACCTCAGGCCATCATATGGAAAGGCAAAAGGCCATAATGTCCTGCGAAACCCTCTTGTGAAAAGCCTGTTTAAAACACAGGTTTCGTCCAACTTTTCGTCACTAGGGTTGCCAGCCTACAGTGGAAACTCGGATCCAACAGACCACCTGAGTGATTTCATGCTCAAAATGCAGCTCATCAACACCTCTGACGCGAACTTATACAAAATGTTCCCGGTCACGTTCAACAGTTAGTGCAGAACTTGGTACACTTCCTTCCCCGAAGGAATAATCGAGAGCTTTGAGCAGTTCGCCACGTTGTTCTCGTCCAGATTCGTATCTCAGAGGATAAGAAAGCTCAATGTGTCAGCACTTATCAACTGCAGACAAGGAGGAGAGGAGACGCTAATGAACTTCTATGACGGATGGAATACCATAGCATGCGAAGTGCAAGAGATCTTCTTGGCCAGACCTAGACCACCTGGTAAGGAAGGCGATTGTGTTAGAAGAAGCATTGACAACAAATGATAGCGTGAAGTTTGTCAACCTTGGAAGAGAAACGGTAGATAAAGAAGGTCAGATAAGGCAAACAAAAGAGGATGCACACCGGATAGGCAAAATTACAAGTCTCAGTACACAAATCGAGACAGCTGGCGTGAAGTGTTCACCGCTGATAAAGAAGAAGGGTGCCGAGAAAGGGGTAGGTCAAAAAACGTGCATCGGACACAAAGAAGAGAGGATGATCGGAAGTGGTGCGATTGGTACCAAATGGCAAATTATGACACCACAGAGTGTCGCTAGTTCAAAGCTAGTCTCAAATATCTTGCACCAGGAGACTTGAAGAGCCGTCTAGACACACGGCCTCGCAACGAGAGAGAGTACAAGAAAGGGAAAGGTCACCAAGCCCAAGAAGAAGATCTCGTACGCCCAAACGTAAGAGATCAAAATCGCCAAGGCGAGAGCGATCACCTCGACGAGAGCGCCAACCACCACCCCAAGACGCACTCCTCCGCAACGACAGCCTCGTGTGAACGATGATGACGTGGAAGTCATAACAATATCGGGAGGATGCAAGCGGCCTCAAACAGAAGGAGATCGGCAGGTACAGTGCCTAAGCGTCCACAAAAGTGAGTTGGTTGAGATAATCTTTACACCTTCTGAGTTGGCACCCTAGGAGTGCGGAGAGGATCCATTGGTTATCTCCTTCCGGAAAATAAAGTTAAAAGTCACAAGGGCATTGGTGGAAAATGGAAGCTCAGGAGATATCCTATTCTACTTCACGCTTAAGAGCATGAAGAAAAGCGTACAGGATCTCAAGCCCTCAACAACCAGTCTCATGGGGTTCTCATGGTAAAGAAAATGGGTGCCGGGATTGATAACCCTGCAAGTAACAATAGGAGAAGCGGGGGTAACGAAAACACGCCTTATGAACTTCCATGTAGTTGACTATCCATCAACGTACAATGCGATCCTGGGGTGTGGCTTTTGTCAACTTTCTCGGCGGTTCCATCCACCTGCCACCAGATGCTCAAATTCCCCGCAGGAAGAAAATTTCATACGCGTCCAAGGAAACACCCAACAGGCGAAGGAATGCTATCTGGAAACATAGAAAGCTTAGAGGTTGACGTGGTTGACACACGGGGAGGCCACCCTCGCCCTGAGGCGGTCGAAGAGGACGCAGTGGTAGTCCAAAATGAAGAAGAGCCAGAGAAGAAGGTCAGAATCTCATCTCACCTACCAGAAGAGAAAGTGTGTGATCTCTTGTCACTTCTCAAAGAATACAAGGATCTATTCGCGTGGACCTCGAACAATATGTCGCGCGCGTCTCTAGGGAACTCGCAGGGCATCACCTCTCGGTCAAAGATAGGGCGAAGCTAGTGCAGCAGAGAAGAAGAAATGCCTCCCTAGAAAAACAGATGACCCTAGAGGAGGATAGCAAATCTAGTCTTCGTCAGCAAAGCGTCAGGACTATGGCGATTGGCAAATGTGCATTGATTTCACAAACCTTAATACGACCTGTCTCAAGGACGCATACCCCCGGTCACGGAATGATAGAAACCTAAGTTTTGGGTTCTATCATAATTATCATAATAATTATTATTAGGATTTATCTAGATAAGGTTAGTAGTATTTGAGTCGTATTAGGATAGTCTACTAGGCTTTTCCAATCTTTTAGCTATAAATATGATCGTTGAGTCCTCTGTACGATTAAGAAGAAATTAATAGAAAACTTATGAGTTTATCACCACCCTTAACTAGAGAAGGAGTGCGACTAGTGTTCGAAGAGATGAATAATTCGATCAGTCGACTCTTGGCGGAGATGAAGAAACAAAAAGAAAAACGTGTTGCCAGAGAGAGTGCACTCGCTCTAGCTTTGGATACAGTAACCGTTGAGAAAATCACCGAGTGGCACCGGCAATTAGCGGAGCGGCGGCTAACGGTGGAAGAGATATTACGAGTCCCGTCGCCTTGTCAACCCAAGCCATCAACCACCACAGTGGCGGCTTCACCAGCACCAGCAGCGGTGGAAACTACTACCGTTCGTGCTCAACCCCGGCCGACGACGATATCAACATCCGCCAATAGGGTCATGGCAACTTCGTCGGGGGAGACGAATCGAATCACCACCTCCACTGTCGGAGTTGTGGGTGAGCACCCTTCCACAGCAAACTACATTATAGGGATTGGAGAAGCTGCTAAGTGCTTCTCTCAGAAGGAATTCCCGACGAATCCACTGACTTATGGGTGGAAGTTTTGAAAGAAAATGTTTGCGATCGGAAAAGAAGAAACGCGGGCGGTTAGGAGCCCCGAGGTTCACACACTGTGGGTAGAGCTCCGCCTCGATAGAGAGCAACGACGCGGGATGGGGACGACGGGCCGCGGAGTGGAATTGCCCTCGAGAATCGGGCGAGGGGTGCGACGAAAACCTTGTTGTCGGGTGGATGGCTCGCTGACGAAAAGGGAGAGGACGAAGCAACCATGGATGGACAAGACAACGACGTCGGGCATTGAGGGGGTACAACGGGCGACGAGGTCGAGATCATCTTCCACTAACCAGGTGAAGCTCCTGTCGCCGGACAAAGATTTGAAGAAGGAGGGAGAGATAGATGGGGAGCAGCCCGTGGAGCCGCCGACGAGGCGGCGAAGGGAGGGTTGACCGACCGGTGGATTCATTCAACGGCCTAGGCCTAGCGAATCGAGCAAATAACGCGACAATCCACGAGGGGATTCTTCATGTCGACGACGCAGAGGGAGCCGGAGAAGAAGGCGATCACGGCGGCGCTGGGATCGCCATCCTTTCGCCTGGTGGTTCGGTGGTGGAAGCAGGAAGAGGCTGTGAAGAAAAGTGCCGGCGACTGTCGAGGAGAAGAGCTCACCGCCGGAGGTGGGGTCTGGTTTAGTCCTGCCGGAAAGAGCTCACCGCCAAGGATGGAGGGCCCGGCGAGAGAGACGAAGAAGGGGGGTGATGTAACACCCCACCCTAAAATCATGGGTCGAACCAATGGTTCAACCGCGCAGCGGAAATCACTCGGGGTTTACGCTTTCAAAATCTCGACTCAACTCACATCCACATCATTATCATATGTTTAAAATTCAACTCATCATAACAATTTACTAAAAATCGCTTTCTCAATTCATTAATCAATCTTCCTCAAAATCAGGATTCACATAACCCAGACTATCAATCTCATCTACTCCATTCATACTCAACTCAAGTTAATGATCATACTTGACCAATGTAAACTATCATGCATGCTCAAAACCCGAATCGTAAAATAAGGGTTCTAGAATAAATCAATAGGTGAAAAACCTTTTAAATCAAAATCATCCATCGATCATTGTGCAGTGCCAGAGTCATCCTCAATTTATCACACCTGTCACATCTAGAAAGAAAAATGGGTCAGCTACTAAGCTGAGTGTGTGGACCTGGCCTATACGGCAAAACTATTGTTAGCATGCCATCACATCATCACATCTTGTTGTTTAAAAACACATCATCAACAAATTATCATGCCACACGAATATCTCATTAATCTCTAGATTTATTTCTAGGTCATCAATCCAAATTCATCTTTAACCCAATTCCTCATGGTGTGACTTTCATTAATCAAGTCGTATATCGACATAAAATCGTAAACTTACCTCAACTCATGAATCCATCATATCAATCCTTCATTCAAATTCAATTCATCATTTGAAATAACCATATCAATTATCCATCCATAATCAAATCACCAATTTGGCATTAACCATATCAATCTTTCAATCAATCATCAATCGAATATAACTTCACGATTTTCCTTTATGGAAATCATCCCCATCGTATATATCATATGCAATGCATGAAATGCAGACTCTCCATTTGTTATTAATTTGCGCGCTAAGGTCACCATACCCCACCCCGCTCGAGCTCATCATCTTAGTGGTTATATCAAAAACCACAATCCCATCCAATCTAGGATTATCATAAATCCTTTCATTAGGACCGCAGCCCAATCAATCTCATAGGGGTAGGCATAGGCCCTTCTATGTCTATGTGATTTAACATGATCAAATAATATCAATTTTTTTCTCTTCCATCATATCTCAATCGATCCAAGAAATCAACAGCGTCCCATTGATATTCCCAGTCCATGCATATCTCACATCATCTATGCATACTTTGATGCATTGCACGATCTCAATATAATCATCATCTTCTCAATGATATAAATAATTCATTCTCTTAAATCAAACTTGACAAATCTACCAAGTACTCAATTTATCAATACATCATTGACTCATCGTAATCATTTAACATATCAAATACAAATCGATCATGATAATATCTCATCCACATCATCATTAATCAAAGCATTCATCATATCAACATTGTCCCAAAATATCTCAGTAATATTTATATTTACCAATTACATTTATACCAATCGATATTCTAATCACTTCATACTCATACACGTCAATCGTATCACTATCACTCAATATCCCTGTCATTATCATCATCATGCCATAATCATACATATCAATAATCAATATATATTTTATTCGTCATCAAATCATTTTATCATACGAACGATATAATAACAATAAAAATACATCAAATTATCCGTATCGTCCATTAACTAATTTCATCAACATATCAACTAAACATATTATGATCAAAATCTTGTTTTCATGAATTTATATTAATAACTTGAAACCATTCTAAAAAGGACCATACCCAATATATAATTCTCATGATTATCAAAAGTTCATTTGAAAAGGTCTCCCTTAATAACACATCTCTCAATAATTATTTCTAAAAGTACCATCTACCTCATCGTTCGTCAAAATACATTAATAAGATTATCTTCAATATTTCGATTAAATACTCAATTAACTATTGCTAAAAATTATTCTTAAAACGTAACTTAAATTCAATCTTAATTAAAATATCTCGTGATAATCATCTCACCATTATACTCAGTTTATAATAATTTTTCCTTAAATCGCCATTATTCTAAAAATTGTAATATAATCTCTTTAATAACAAAACGAGATAGAAACCGGTTTCATCCATCTAAAAATACAAGCAAGATCACAAATCCATTGCTGTAATTATTATGACCAGTATTCCTTCTCGTATCTAATCCAATTTATAAATTCACAATTTCAACCTTTTTAAAGTCATAACCTCAATTAATTCCAAAAACTCAATTATTACCAATATAATGATTCTCATGGTAATATATCATGACTAATGTCGTCTCAAGATTCGTTAAATTTCTTTTCCATATTCTGATCTAAATAGACATTTTCATAAAATATTCGGAGTTCACCATATACGTCAACCATTCCAATACGAGATTAATAATTATTATTATCATAAAAATCAGTTAACTTCATCAACAATTTCATCCAAGATCACAATCATGAATCAATCACAAATCCATCATAATCATTAATCATCAACTCAATCATGCGTATTTAGAAATGAACACGTAATTTCGGTTCCCTTTTACCGTAAGCCCACACACCTTATTTATGACGAAATCCGATTCTGTGAAAGCTCTGGAAATTCCAGATCTTGGTTTCATAATATTCTCCTCATTCTCACAGTCCTGTAGGCGAAAACGGTTCGTCGTTTGGACGTCAAACGAACAAATTGTGAACAAAATACTAATTCTGTCAAAACACGAAGTACCAGGTACCAAATCTAACATTTTCCAGTCAACTGAATCCTGTTGACCGTGACCTCTTAGGCAAATTCCGTCTAGGTCCTCTACATTTTCGAACACCCAGAAATGATACCTGAGTTTTGTAAAACGGCAGTTTTACGTTGCAAACTTGCGGAGCTCGGTTCTTGCTCGTCCGACGTCGAAAACGAGTTTCGTCGAAACGTGCACGCTCCTGGAGTCGTCCTCTTTGTCATGGTACCAGCCTTTTGGAGTTTTGTTGAAGTCGACGACGCCGGTGCCGCCGACGCAACTTTCCGACGAGCCTCCCATGAGCTTCTACGAACCTCCAATGGCGATTCTGACTTCGTAGTTGGCTTCCGGACCGCCCTATTACCATAACGCAAGTCTAAGAAGATTGGTATCCTCTCCTATCCTTTCCTTTCTTCTTTATTTCTCTCTTCTCTTCGTGTTTCTGTTCGTCGTCTATGGATGGAGGAAAAAGATGAAAGGACTCACCCTTTGTTTAAAGGCTCTTTAAAGAACTGTCACTCTCCCCTCTATGATCGTATCCAAATTATTAGATATGCCAACCCGTTATGTTAAAGTGTGTCGGGAATAATTGGTCTTCTCCCTCTCTCCGTCGGTGCAAAAATGCATTTACTAGGCCTGGGATTTACGTCTCAATATTAATAAATAGAAGATTCCTCTTGAGCATGGACAGTAAGCATGCAGCCTAGCGGTGTAACGCTTGTCTTATTGCCCGGAGGTCACTAGTTCGACCCTAGGCTATGTACATTTGTTTTTTTTTCTTTTTGCTCTTATCTAATGTTTAGGGAAACTTCCACTGTTTAACTCATAACTCCTTCGTTTAATAGCGAAATCTGATACCGTCTGCATCCATGTGTTCTTATTTTTGTTCTCTATCATATTACCTTCATTTCACATTTATTGTCTAGATTTTTCATATCCTTAATTGGCGAGGACTCGCGATCGTTACATTTCAATCTCTTCTCTCCAACTATTTTTTTATGACATTGGTTCTCCATCGAACCAAAATGGTTAAAGAGTTAACCTATGTATGGGATGTTACAGGTGACGGCGTCGATGTTCCTCTTGCAAAACCTAGGTTGGCCGCACAGGTCGTTTGGGCCGCCTACCCTACTGGGCCAAGTCCTGAGCAAAAAGTGATTTGGGTCAAATGTTCTAATGAGTCAATTTCGGTGGGTCGCAAGCACACGCGGTCAAGGAGGAAGCAATTCATTTCGGGCCAAGTGGGGCAGCAGAACGCGGTCGCTACTAGGGATGCAGCAGGCTTTAGTCACAAAATTGAGCTGCATTCTTGGAAACGATTTATGTCAGACTCGGGGTCAAAAAGTGGACACAGTGGGCCGCATCTTCAAGGGGTGAGTGAGCCCAATTTAGAGTGTCTTGATAATGGTGGGCTTTTGGAGCTCAGCTGGTAGGCTTTTGGAGGGCCAGGGCCCAAAATTAATTGGAAATGCAACAAATCTGGATTATGGGCTTGCTCCAAGGAAGATATTTGAGGGCCTTGATGAGTTGGTTTTTAAGGATAGGTTCTTGTGCCATAACGTCCATTTGGATTCCTTAAGCTACTCGATTGTGGTGCCAACAAAAGAGGAGTTATTCAACAAGGAAGCAAAGAGTGGACCCTTGAAGTCGGCATCCCTTGACCATTTGGTGAGGGTCATCACGAGAAAGACGGAGTGAGAAATCATACCGGATTGGAAGAAAAGGAAGCGCAAGAAGCATATGAGACGACATCTAGATTGCAGGAGAAGGGCGGAGAAGTGGGTCGAGTCGGTCAACCTTGAGAGCAAGGTTGGTCTCAAGGGGGAGGGGATGATAGAAACCTAATTTTTGGGTTCTATCATAATTATCATAATAATTATTATTAGGATTTATCTAGATAAGGTTAGTAGTATTTGAGTCGTATTAGGATAGTCTACTAGGCTTTTCCAATCTTTTAGCTATAAATATGAACGTTGAGTCTTCTGTACGATTAAGCATAAATTAATAGAAAAGTTATCTTCCCCCAAATCCCTAATTTTCTCCTCTCAATCTCGTATTCACCTCAACCTAGGCCGCCGGCCATTCTACTCTTTCTTCCCCAAATTCTACTTCTAAATCCCTAATTCCTACCAATTCCCAATTTTCCAACCTAATCGATAGATCCCTAGAAATAGGTTTCTATCACGGACATACCAACTTATTGATGCAACCGCCAACCATGAAACCTTGAGTTTCCTCGACATGCTCTCCGGATACCACAAAATACGGTTGTCCGAAGAAAATCAAGAGAAACCCGCCTTCTTGATGCACATGAGAAACTTTTGCTACACAATCATGCCATTTGGCTTGAAAACGCTGGTGCAACATATCAGCGAATGATAGATGCATTTTCCAAAAGCCAATTGGGAAGAAACATGAAAGCATATGTCGATGATGTACTTGTCAAGAGCAAGAAGGAGGGTGATCACCTGAGGGACTTGAGAGAAACGTTTGACAACTTAAGGAGGGAATGCCTTCAATTAAACCAGCTCTAGTGTGTGTTTGGCGCGAAAGCATGGAAATTCTTGGGATTCATGATCACCAGCAGAGGGATTGAGGCGAATCCGAAACAAATAGAAGCTATACTCAGCTTAAAAGCCACCAAAAATAGTCAAAGAGATTCAGGCATTCAACGGTAAAATGGCCGATTGAAGTCGTTTTATCCCAAGGGCAGCAGACAAGTGCTCCCCTTTTTTCAAATGTTGAAGAAGTCGACGTCACGAAAACAATGGAGTGTCGAGTGTAAAAAGGATTTCTTCCATATGACAGAGCAGCTGGCCTCGCCACCAGTCCTAAGCGCTCCGCTTCACAGAGAGCCGTTATATCTCTACTTGGCGGTCTTCGAGCAAGCAGTCAGTTCCGCCTTAGTGCGCATAGCGGAAGATGGATCAGACCATCCCATCTACTATATATATGCAAAGCGCTTCTCCCGGTAGAAAAGCGTTACATGACAATCGAGAAGGCTGTTCTATCCGTTATTTCAGCTGCAAGGAAGCTACGACCCTATTTCCAGGGGCACCAAGTCATGGTTCTCTCAAATATACAACCGAAAAAGATCTTGAGGGGAATGGACATATCTGGAAGAATGACAAAATGAGCGGTCGAACTAAGCGAGCACGACATCGCATATGCACCCCGTCCCTCAATCAAGGGGCAAGTCCTGGCAGACTTCGTCGCAGAAAGCTTTAGCTTGGAGGCTGCAAAGCCAAAAGGAAGAGAAGAGGCGTGTCACCTTTTTGTTGATGGAGCCGATGGAAAAGGAGGAGCGAGAGCTAGAATCGTTATTGAAACGCTTAAAGGTGTTGTACATGAAATCTCGCACAGACTCCATGAGCTAAAAACCAACAATGTGGCGGAATATGAAGTGCTCCTCAGCGGTCTCAGAATTGCTACAAACTTGGTCGCCACACATCTACAGATTTATTCCGACTCACTGCTAGTAGTCAATCAAGTGTTGGAAAACTATGAATAAAGGAGGAAGCGCTCGCTTAGTTGTCACGGAAGCTCAGGGGCATGTTATCTCAGCTGGAGACGTGGAAGTTAGAACATATTAGGAGGGAGGACAATCATAACGCGGATACCTTACCAAAATTAGCAACGGCAATGGATTTTGATGGAGACCGCCAAGTTAACCGTTACAAAGGAAGCAGTGTCTAACTATGATGTAATGACCGTTGAAGGGGAGGATCGCGATTGGTGCTTACCACTGATTGATTACTTATAAAGGGATGTCGTTCATGAGGACGCGATCCAAGCCAAAGCGTTAAGAAGGAATGCATCTCATTATACCATGGTAGAAGGACCATTGTGTAAAGATCATTTTAAGGAACATATTCGAAATGGCTTGGACCAAGTGAGGCAAAGTGGATAGTGAAAGAAATTCATCGAGGTACATGCGCCTCGCACTCCAGGCCACGAAGTCTCGAGAGCACAATATTTTTGCAGGGATACTATTGGGCAACAGTGAAAAAAGATACAATGGAAGCGGTTTGGGGATGCCATAAGTGCCAAGTACATGCCAGCAAGCAACACACGCGCAGCGAGGAATTGAAAATTGTAACGGGACCATGGTCATTTGCGAAATGGGGGCTAAATCTTTTGGAACCATTCCCCACTGCTCATCTGGGAAAGAAATGCTTGGTAGTGACTGTGAATTACTTCACGAAATGGATAGAAGCTGAATCGCTTGACACGATCACAAGTGCGAAGATTCAGAAGTTCTTGTTCAATAACATAATTTGGTTTGGGACGCCCCATACCATCATCACTGATCACGGTACACAGTTTGACAGCAGGCCATTTGAGAACTTCTGCGCCAGAAACCGCATCACCTGTAGCATGGCTTTAGTTCCGTTTCGCCAGGCCAATGGGCAAGTCGAGGTGTCAAACAAGCTGATTTTGCGAGGGCTCAAAAAAAGGTTGAAGGAAGCTAAGGGTGGGTGGACCGTAGAGTTGCCACACGTACTTTTGGCACATCGCACGAATTACAAAAGAGCAACAGGTGAGACCACATTTGCTCTAACGTATGGCTCCAAGGCGGTCGCGCCAGTGGAAATGACCCTCCCATCTGGCCACCCCTCAGGGTCCAAATTTACGACCCTGAATAAAACCACAGAAAGCTCATCCACCAGCTAGATATGATAGAGACGCGCCGAGGCGCAGCGATGGTCTGAACCATCAGGGAAAAGTCGAAGGTGGTAAGAGCGTACAACATCAGGGTAAAACATATGCCACTGGAGGAGGATGGCATGGTGTTGAAAAGAAACTTCAATCAGAAGGAAGGAAATGGCAGGCTAGCCGCCATATGGGAGAGACCGTTCCTCGTAGGGGAGAAGTTAGGCCCTGCCACGTATGTGCTCGCCACAATGGAAGGAAAGCGATAGCAAAGACCTGGAATGTCATCCACTTGAAGAAGTACTTTGGTGGAGTAGAGTAAAGAGAGATGAATTGCATGGCCACTAGACATTTGTACGCTCAATATGATCGTAGCCTGCGATGTATTTTGTTTGCTAACTATATCAAGATAATCAAAGCGCCTCTGAGCGATGTCTTGAGTAAAATTCTTGCATAGCTTGAACAGCCCCAAAGCGATAGTTTAAAAATTGTCCCACCAATTTAAACTGCCCTAAAGCAATGACTTAAGAATTTCTCAATTTAAACAGCCACAGAGCGATAGTTTAAAATTGTCTTCACAACTAAACCGCCCCAGAGCGATAATCTAAAAATTGTCTTCACAATTTGACCGCCACAGAGCGATAGTTTAAAAATTGTTCCAACAATTTAAACCGCCCTAGAGCGATAATCTAAAAATGGTCTTCACAAATAAACCGCCCCGAGTGATAATCTAAAATTGTTCACAATTTTAACCGCCTCCGACGCAATGTCAGTCGCTCACACGATGCATCCTGCAGCAGACACACAAATATCGAGAAGAACACATAATTTAGTACAACTAAAATTAACCAATCACGCCACAATGAACGCACGAAAATCTACTGCCTTATGGCAGACTTAGTCTTGAACGCCTCAAAAATAAAAGCAAAGCAAAATTACAAAGCTCCTTTTTCTTCAAAGAGATAAAACAAAGACTAGACCTTAGGCATCGAGTGACGGTTATATAGACATGCAGAACAAATTTTATATACCAGAGTGAGATAAGAGAAATTTTTTCGAGCAAAGCGGCCAACCTAGTGGTTCAAAACGATCTCCACTTCTTCGTGGTGGGATTGAGTGCGAGAACCATTTAGACCACTCGAAATCGGAGAGAAGCGATAACATAAAATGGAAGAGGGAGATGAAGTTATTTGTTGTGTTTTTATTGTAAGTGAATAGTCGATAGAGTAGTGGAGACGGGAGTACGAGTAAGAAATCGAAAAAAGCACACTTGTCACCGCATATTTCTTCGCGGGTTAGTTGCGGTCGCTAAATTTTTGTTTCACTGGTATATTTGGCACTCAACTTTTTATTTTTATAGATACCGAAGAGGATTAGAGGGATGGCGAAGAGTGAAGTTTTATTGAACATGGTATGCTTGGTATAGATCGTACCTTAACGCATTGTACAAACGCGGTATAGTCTTGACCGTATAACATATGGTCTTTTCCATGGTAAGTGTTCTAACTAGGGGTGTTCGAATGGTTACCATGGTAATTACCAACCCAAACAAGCTAAAATTCTATTACCCATGAAATACAATATCATAACCAAACCATCCAAACTAATACAACGACCAAATTAACCAAACCAAAATTTAATCGGTTTGGTTAATTGGTTAACCAGACTAACTAATATAACATCACATTATCATTAAGTAAGAAATTTTTCAGTTAATGCATCAATTCACAATTTATATGAATAAAACATTATGATGAACACATAATTATAGTTAAACCTTACAAAAATACATGCAACTAATACAATTATTTTACAGTCAATAGAAGTATTCATCTAACAAAAATATATGTCAATGGTATGAAGTTAATTAATTATTGTGATTGTGTAAATTGAATTAATCTCATAACAACTATCATAGGTTAAAAAGACGTTCCTTTCAAGTTTTCATATATCATGGTCTATGCACTACAAATACAAATATACAGTATATAAACAATATTGAGCTTTATTGTTGATGAGCCTAAAAGGAAGAAATGTTTGGCTCTTGAGTGGTTATGCCAACTGTCAAGTATTAAGTATGTGTATATAATATATACTATATATATGAATAATTACTTAACTGGTTAATTTGGTTTGATTGGTTAGGAACCAAACAAGCGAAAAACTTTAACCAAACCAATTATCCAAATTAATCAAACCAAATTAAGCCAAATACTACCGGTTACCACGGTAACCACACCGTTTGAACACCCCTAGTTCTAACATGTCCGTCTGATCTCGGACCACACCATTTTCCACAATTACTTAAGGGCTTGGTCTTGTGGTAATACCACTAGTCTTGAATCTGGAGGTCTTAGGTATGAATCCTTTAAATAGTACCTTCTCCAAAACCGCTAAGTCTTTTTATAAGGTTGATATAAATTTGTTTTTTAAAGGTTAATACCATTGGGAAATCCAAACTATCCAAAAAGTGTCATTTGTGTCCCGAACTATTCAATATTTCATTTATTTCCCAACGTATGATAGTTGTGTGTCATTTATGTCATGACGATTTTGTTGACCGTTATAGATATCAGTTGACCAGACGTAAATCAACTTTAACATTGACTTTTGTTGACGTGGCAGCCACGTAGATGCCACGTCAATGACACCTCAAGATTTTTAATTTAATTTGAACATTTTTAAGTGACATATAAAAAAAAATAAAAATTAGATTTAATAATTTTAAATGAAAAATAAATAAAAATCACATATCAGACGCCACATCGACGATGAATGGATTTTTTTTGTTAAATATTTTCAGTCAAACTCGGTCAACACTAACAGAAAAATATTAAGAACATAAATGTCATATTGAATAGTTCGAGACACAAGTAACACTTTTTCGATAGTTCGGATTTTCTTGTGGTATTTGCATTTTTTTAATTATGTGCTATTTAAGAAATTCGAATCTAAGCCCTCCAAGTTTAGACCCAGCCATAATACCACTAGACCTCCAAGTAAAAAAAACCAGTAAGTTTAAATTCGGTGAAATAAAAAAAATTAAAGAGGAGAAATAAAAATATTAAAACTCTCAAAAGGAGAAATGAATGTGAAGCCATCAAAGTTGACGCGGATGAAGCTTTTTCTAAAAGCATTTATATATTTTTAAAGATTCTTAACGACAATAACTGAGTTCTTTTGATGTACTATTGCACTTTGAAGATATTTATCGACTGCAAGTGATGGAGGGCAAGAGAGGCGGAAGATCTCTCACGTTGACACCAAACGGGAGCATTCGGTACACGACTTCCAAGCCGCAAATCATTTGGATGGGTTCATGAATGATGAATCAGATGGCTTTTCCTCACGAATATGTCCTCCACGGTATGGAAGTTCACCCTATGCCCCTCACTAGCACTTGTAGTTTCAGCTTGTTCATGTCTTCCACCTCTATTCCAGTGACGACGCTGTTGGATGCCATTACTAGTTGTGGCACTTTCCAATCACAATCAGTCTCCTCCTAATGGCCACCTTGAAATCCTTAACGAGGATGAAACCACCTTCATAGTTCCAAATTAGACGTAGAAGAAAGTGGTCTAACGAACTCATCTGTTGGAAAAAGAGATAGGACGAGGGTATTTGTATGAAAGTCCGAGACCGGTGACTAGGATTGTGATAGAGTCATGAACGAAGTTCACTTTTCGTAAAAGAATATATCCACCCTCCGAAAGCCTAGGGTTACATGAAATTTCTTCGTAGGATAAAATTACCACCACTTTAGAATCTAGGCTTAAGAAACTAAAACACACTTAGAAGCTTTTGATGGATGAAAATTGAAGAATGGATATTTTTTGGTCTATGTTTTTCTGACCACCACCATTAGCCGAGTCCCCAAATATATAGAGGACCAACCGTTACTTTGAAGGGTCACAACACTTCAATTTGGTCGTTGCCTTCATGAAAAATTGCATTATTTGGACTTGGCCAACAATTGTGTCCTTCCAAGTAAATGGCGGCCCCTGATGGTGACGATCTCATGCATAAACAGCCAAATCACCATACATTGCATTGTTTGGATAAATTGCTTAGAGTGATGTATTGTTCCATTCCAAAATCAAACTTATCCAATTAAACACAAGCAATTGCCATCACGTGGAGATAAATGGGAAGTTGGTTTGTTTAATTCAAATGAAAAGTTGGGTAATTCAAATGGAATAGAAATTCACATAACTTGATCCATAAATTAACCAACTTTATCATTATAATTCCCAACATTCTTCCCCCATTTTAGTGCATTTGAATGCACTAAAATTATCATATTCAACATTCTTCCAATAAAACTTAAGCGTAAATGAAAATATCGTGACGATTGAATTTTCATCTCAGTTTATTACACTTGACAAATATTCGAATACAAGGGGTGTCGGTAACGATTGAACCCGTTGACTCATATGAATATCTGAAGATAATATACACTTAAGTTTTACAAACTTCCAAGTGACCTTGACACTATTATCCGCCATCTGTCCAATCCTTCTCGTAAGCGCACAGGAAACCAAAGTCCGGGTTTCTTGAAGCGGCTGCACTTCATGCTTACATAGGTTGAATCCTTTAGTTCTGTGCCTACATAATACGCTTTATCAAAGATTCAATTAAGAAGTTTTAAACTTCATCCTCTTCTCTCATGCAGGATAACAAGCACATACCTCGGGATGATGCATTATGTGCTTCAATTTTTTATAATGAACTTTCCTCATTGAATTCAGCCTCTAACGTTGTATTAGAGGGGAATTGGGTGTCCCCAGATCAGAAATTATATGGACTTTAAACCCATCCCTTTTACAGACTTGACTACCAAGTCTCTAGCTAACCCTTTCGTCAAATGATCAGCTAAATTCTCGCCTCAAACAAACTGGTGAGAACTTTTTGAGTCAAAATTTAATGTAGTAATTCAAAAAGTTCTCAAAAAAGCCAAACATTTTTTATTACGATTCCTTTTTTTAGTTGAGTCCGGACATACTGTAAAGACACAACTCCATGAGTGATCAATTCACGAATTTTACTATGTCTTATTCCCAAATGGCGAGACTTGCCATTATACATTTGACTATATGCCTTAGCCTAAGTAGAATTACTATCACAAAGGATAGAGATTGGTGAGATTGGTTTAGGCCATAAAGGAATGTCATAAACCAAGTCTCTCAACCACTCCGCCTCTCTTCCGGCAGAAGCCAAGGCCACAAATTGTGACTCCATAGTGGAACTTGTGATGCAAGTTTGTTTTTTAGAAGCCCAAGAGATGACACCTCCCCCAAGCAAAAAGACCCATCCTGATGTTGAAGTATGATCTTGAACATCAGAAATCCAACTAGCATCACTGTATCCTTCCAAGATAGATGGAAATCCACTATAAGTCAAAGCATAATGCTATGTGCCTTTGAGATATCCTAGTACACGCCTCACTGCATGCCAATGATGAGTACTAGGATTACTCGTATTCCAATTGTGAAACAGGTTGCCCAGTATTAGGAAAAAATTTCATACTTGGATCCATTGGGGTTTTTAATTCACGACAACTTTCACTATGAAATTTATCAAGTACCTTCTCAATGTAATGAGATTGAGTCAAGGCTACTTCCTTGCCGTTCCGCTTGATCTTGATACCCAGAATCACATCTGCCTCCCCCATGCCCTTCATGGAGAATTTAGATGACAAAAACTCCTTAGTAAGGTCCACTTGTCTTTGATTGGTAGCAAAGATGAGCATATCATCTACATCCAAACATATGATGACTCCATTACCAGAATCATCAAATTTTGTATATACACATTTGTCAGCTTGGTTTAACTTAAAACCACTAGACAAAACCACCTCATCAAACTTTTGATGCCACTATTTTTGAGTTTGTTTAAGCCCATACAATGATTTGATCAATTTGCACACTTTATGCTCTTGATCAGGCACAACAAATCCTTCGGGTTGTTTCATGTAAATCTCTTCATCCAAATATCCATTCAAGAACGTTATATTGAAATCCATTTGATGGATAATTAGATTGTGAATTGATGCAAGAGCAATCAACAATCTAATGGTGGAGATTCGAGAAACAGGCGCGTAGGTATCAAAGTAATCAATCCCATGTTTTTGTCTAAAACCTTGGATTACCAAATGCGTCTTAAACTTGTCGATGGTCCCATCGACTCTTCTTTTATTTTTGAAGATGCATTTACTACCCCAAAGGTTTGCATCCAGGTGGTAAATCTACCAATACCCATGTGTTGTTTGCCATGATGGAATCTTTTTCATCATTAATAGCTTCCTTCCAAAAGGCAGCGTCACGAGACTTCATAGCCTCATCAAAATTTTTAGGATCATCCTCAATATTATATGAATATAAATATTGAGATTGTACTTCCTCTCTAGACCCTTCCACAAGATACATGTGAAAGTCTGGTCCGAAAGATTTTGCAATCTTTCTTCTTTTACTTTGACGAATAATGGGTAAAGTCGATTGCGAAGTATCTTCCTCAATCCCCTCATTGAGATGAGGAACTATGTCTTTTGGTCGTTACATCGATGAAAATCGATTTTCATCAAATATGGCCATCTCTTGACTCAATTACAGAATGAATTGAGTAAGCGTCATTTTGTTCTATAACATAGAACCGGTATGCCTTAGAATTTTCAGCATATCCTACAAAGATGCAATCAATGCCTCTTTCTCCTAGCGTCTTCCTTTTAGGATTCGTTAGTCGCACGACTGCCCGACAACCCCAAACTCGAAGATACTCCAAGTTTGGCTTTCGTTTATACCATAGTTCATAGGGGGTAGTGACATTCCTTTTATTGGGAACCCTATTTAATAACAAGCCGTTAGCATAGCTTCCCCCCAAAACCCATTACTCAAACCAGAGTAAGAGAGCATGGAATTGACCATTTCCTTTAGAGAGCGATTTTTCCTCTCTGCTATCCCATTTTGTTGAGTAAAAGGTGTAGAGGTCTCATGTATGATCCCCATACTTTGGAAGTAAGCCGGATCATAGTATTCACCACCTCGATCCGTGCGCAAAGTTTTGATCTTTGCTTCTTGTTGTAACTCCACTTTAGTTTTGTATATACCAAAGCGACTAAGGGCTTCATCCTTAGTTTGCAACAAGTACACATAGCAAAACCTAGAATAATCATCAATAAAGATGATTACATATTTCTTCCCTCCTAAGGTAGGAGTGCCATGTAAATCACATAGATCACTATGTACAAGTCCAAGCACCTTGGACTCCCATTGCACGTTCTTAAATGACTCTATAGTGATTTTTTTCAACATACAAGTTTTACATTTATCATGTTGAGCATCAAAAGAAGGAAGAAGTCCTTTAGACATAGTCATCATTCGCTTATAATTCACATGCCCCAATCGTGCATGCCATAAAGATGAATCAATAAGGGTAGTCATGTAAGCGGAAACAATATTATTAATTTTATTAATAATATGCAACATAAACATACCATTATTATAATAACCAAATCCGACAAACACTCCGGATTTAGATAATACATATCTATCAGAGTCATAAACTTGACGATATCCAAGTTTATTTAGTACACTTCCAGAAACCAAATTTTCCTAATCTTAGGTACATGTAACACATCCCTAAGTACAAGAGTCTTTCCGGAAGTAAATTCCAACTCTACGGTGCCATGTCATTCGACTGGAGCAGTTGACTCATTGCCCATGTGGAGAACAGAATCGTGTTCCACAGGTTTGTAAGTTTTGAACCATTGTGATCCTTGCTTACATGTATGTTAGCTCCAGAGTCCACCCACCAAGCAACATCATCATCCTGTACAAAATATGCTTCATTAATTAGTGAAACATAATTCACACTCGAATTTGGATCAAAATCTAAATCAAAAGTGGGAATACGACATTGTGGGCCATGATCGTTAGATCCTTGCCCAACATGATGATTGCCATTATTCTTTGATTTTTTCATGGGACAATCACGCTTGAAATGCCCCGGTTTCCCGCATTTCCAACAAGGAGGTTTAGCCTTCTTGTTCTTGTCGGCCTTGGATAGATTGTTGCCCTTTTCACGAGAACGTTTCTTTCCTTTTTTCTGGGAAGAAGACTCTCCAATCTCCATCATATGAACCGATGAAGAATCTTTTGGCTTCACATCCTCTTGCACCCTAAGGTTCTCCTCTATGCACAAGTGGGTACCGAGTTGGGTTAAATCCAACTCTTCCTTCTTGTGCTTAAGCATGTGCTTGAAGTCCTTCCAAGAAGGTGGCAGTTTGTCGATTATACTCGACACAACGATCGCCTCATCCATGTTCAGATTATGTTGAGTAAACTGACCATAGATACGAAGCAATTCGTTATATTGCTCCATCACTGAGCGAGAATCGCTCATCTTGTGAGTGTTGAAATTACTTACAAGAAACTTCTTGGTCGATGCATCATCAGCCAAATACTTTGCCTCTAATGCATCTCAAAGCTCCGAGGCATTGGCATACATTTCGTAAATGTCAAATAGGGTGTTTGACAAACCATTGAGTATGTGTCCTACGCAAAGGTAGTTGTCGTTCTCCCACTTCTTCATTTTACGAAGTCGCTTCTTCAATTCCTCATTGTCGACCCCTTCCTCCTCCAAGTTACCTTCCGGACATGGGGTACTAATCACATACCCCACCTTGAGAGTAGTAAGAAGAAAACGCATCTTCTTCTGCCATCGACAGAACTGTTCCCCATCGAATTTCTCAATTTTTCCATGGAGAGAAGGTTCCTTATAAGGAGAAGTACGAGCCATCGTATAAGAGAAATATTCTTTACGATTGTTGGAAAAAGAGATAAGACGAGGGTATTTGTACGAAAGCCCGAGACCGGGTGACTAGGATTGTGATAGAGTCATGAACGAAGTTCACTTTCCGTAAAGAATATTTTCCACCCTCCGAAAGCCTAGGATTACAGGAAATTTCTTCGTAGGATAAAACTACCACCACTTTAGAATCTAGGCTTAAGAAACTAAAGCACACTTAGAAGCTTTTGATGGATGAAGAATGAATATTTTTTGGTCTATGTTTTTCTGACCACCACCACTAGCCGAGTCCCCAAATATATAGAGGACCAACCGTTGCTTTGAAGTGTCACAACACTTCAATTTGGTCGTTACCTTCATGAAACATTGCATTATTTGGACTTGACCAAAAATTGTGTCCTTCCAAGTAAATGGCGGCCCCTGATGGTGATGATCTCATGCATAAACAGCCAAATCACCATACATTGCATTTTTTGGATAAATTGCTTGGAGTGATGTGTTGTTCCATTCCAAAATCAAACTTATCCAATTAAACACAAGCAATTGCCATCACGTGGAGATAAATGGGAACTTGGTTTGTTTAATTGAAATGAAAAGTTGGGTAATTCAAATGGAATAGAAATTCACATAACTTGATCCATAAATTAACCAACTTTATCATTATAATTCCCAACATCATCAAGCTTCTCCAAGGGTGAACAATATTGAATCGATCCTACAGATAAAACGATCAAGTATATATATATGTAAACATGCGCCTTAAAATGAATTAGTCACATACAAATCAAGCTAAGAATAACACATATTTCCAGTCTGGGCCGCCACAAAAGCCATAGCAAAGTTTTAAGGTTAAATTAAGGAGCTCTCTTTCTTGGGTGTTCCTTGTGTGTTGTGCTTATTATTCTGAACAACTATTGTGAATGTGAAGGAGCTTTTCTACCACATCGCTTGAGCTCATTTGTGAAACAAGGGGAGCGGGTATAAAATGACAGCTCTGCTGCAGGCCCAATTCATGCCTTTCTCGCCCTTTTGGCTAAGATCAAGTGTAGTATATGTTCTTATCAGTTTAATATTTGATATGTGGGCCAATGACCCACACGATATTAAATTAATTTTTATAGGGGTAGAAGTCCACTACTGGAGCTTGCTTAAGGGACTTCTCATGTGTCGCCCATGCGTTGCACTACTGCAAGGGCCTGGCGCACCCCACCAATACTAGTCGAATAGTTAGATTGGGGCCTGGAATTTTCGGCTTGTATTATGCTTGGCCTATATTTGTGGAGTCTCAAGTCTCAACTTAGGTTACCAGGTCGTGTAGTGAGAGCGTGAAAGCGTCTATATTGTAAAATTCAATATTAAAAGCGCGAAAAGAGCGTTATTATTATATTATTTTTAATTTTTGAAAAATATTTGCTATGTAATTAGGAACAAAAATACTGCATAGCTTAATGATAGAAAAAAATGATGATGAAAAGTGGGCAGATATTTTATTAGGTTAGCTCCATTAATAGATAACTTTTTATTTTCAGAAAATTAATTATTTTTTAGTTTTCATTTTTACCTCGTCTCTCGCTAGGCGCCACTCATTCCGAAAAAGTTAGTCGCCTAACTGATTGTCTTTGTTAGGAGATACTGACACGGCCCAGATGTTGTCCACGCAAGCCCAGCCGAGATCCAACGGGTGCAAGAGATGGGCTCATTTAAGTGGAGTTTTGTGGGTTTTTTAGCCCAGCCGAGAAAAGAGATGGAGCTGATAGGTGGCGGCTTGGTAGGGTTTAGGTGCCAAGGGCGGGAGAAAGGGAAAGAAGGGGCCCAAGTGGGTGATTTATTTGGGGAAACAAAAATCAAAAAGTGGAAATTCAAAGAAAGTGGTTGGAATTTAATGCTCCCAACCACCCAAACCAGAAAATTGCCTCTCTCTCTTCAATTTTTCTCTGCTTTCCTTCTCTTCCAAAGGAAGAGAGCCGCCGCCCAACTGTCTTTTCCGGTGACCATCTTTCCTTTCCGGCGAGTCTTGTCCACGTTCTAGGATGCCGATCGACGACAATGGGGAGTTGGATGATCAAGGACCTTCTCCAATGAAGAAGGGTATCAATAGGAACATGGCTTCGAACATGCTCTTGCAGGAGTTGCAGAAGGTGAAGGCTACCAATAGGAGCTGGGAGCTCAAGAGGACGAGGAAATGGGCGATGGGGATTCCCATTTCCCAGCATGACCAGATCAGATTATTACGATGATCACCGCTATGATGACGTTTAGCAAGCTGTGGAGCTCGTCCACTGCTGTTTTTGTGTCGTTCTAGGACAGCACGAGGGCTTGCCTGTCCCTGAATGCATTCACCTGTTAAACAATGTTTAGTGGGCAATTATAAGGTCTAAGAAATTCTGAAAAGAGGCAGGGGTGATGGTTTGATATTCATATATTGTTCTCACCAGCCGGCAGCCAGTCAGTGAGCAATGATTTGCTTATCCCTCCATTATCCGAAGCTGGTCCAAAGTGATGCATGGCTCTCAATAGCCTCTTCTTTAGGCATGAAAAATATGCCTGGCCATTGAATATGAATGACAGAGCAACGGTTATCTAATGGCTGATTAGATAACTTACCGACTCATTAGTTAAGAATCTTGGGGGAAACTGAAGAGCTTACTGGGATCCTGGAGCAGCCACATTGGTGAAGATCTTGGCTACTTCCGTTGCTTGGCAGTTGGCACACACTCCTTATATGCAAGGATGGCTCATCACCTTGCACATCCGAGTCAAGCACGCGCTCATCCAGAGTAGACAATGAACCTGATCAACCAACCAGAGAGCAAGTTCCCACCCAGGAGTGTCAAAGCCATGACCTCCCATCTCCATAAAGGAAGGTCGCAAAGACAAAGAGTTTGTTTTCTCATGGAATGTATGCCGAGTGTGGAAGCTAAGGCTAAGAGAGATGAGATGAGGCAGCTGCCACATGAGCATTGCGAAAATACTGGTTTTAAGGTGTTTGTTGTGTGAGACATCTTCATGGTTATCCTCGTCTTCTTCTTATTTGTCGCAGTCTCCTTCTGGAGATCTGATGTCGTTGGAGTTTATCATACTGTAGTCTTCATCTTCGATTATTATGGACTTGGTTCTGATCATGAGTGACCTCCATGGGTTACGACGAAAGGATACATCATCGTGGGACGGTTGGCTGTCTTTATCTGCTATGCACCACATGGCTTCCTCTGCAATTTCGTTGAAGGATACCTTTTGCTTTGCTGGTTTGCTGGGGTTTGCAGCAGCAGCCCCATTGTTTCTGTGGATGGAGTGCAATTATGAATACCATACAACTAACTGCTCTTCCTGGCCATAGCTGTGATTCAAGAGGGCTTCTTTTTCTTCATGTTGCTGCTGCATTTTGGCATGAGAACATCAAGACTTCAAGGCTTTCTCAATGTCTCCATTGGAGGAAATGCTCTTGAGTGGATGCTTAATGGTTTTCTGAAAACTGATTCAGATCATATATTATAGAGTAACCCACATAAGTTCTAGAAGACACTGCTGCATGAATACCATCTAATGAAATGTACATGAAACGCAAATTAAAGACTGTCCATGATCGAAGAATCTAAGCTGTGGACTTGAAAACGTAGAGAGTTGACGACTGCAACATGAAGTGTAAAGCTACCGCAGGTAAAAAAGGGTACGAAGTTATAAGAGGGTTCCACATTAGCTGAATAGACCAAAGATGCTAGTGCTACTAGCAACTAGTGATTATCAACTTAATGCCTATTATAATATCGGGTGTTATTTCTAGTAATAGCATATGTTGTCTTTTGGACAATTCCCGACAGTGCACAGATAATCCAAGTTATTCTTCCTCCACCGAACAATTTTTACTTAATATGCACCTATATTGATTCAGTGATATGATCTTTTCAAGTCAAGGAAAATACAACAGACTCTCAAAGTTCCAGTTCTGGGGCACAAATTAATCAAATACTGGAGTTACCTTTTTCCGGTGTAGAATACATCTGTTACAGCTTCCAGCCTCATCATCATGCCTCGAGAAGTGTTCTTGAAGGGGACCTGAGTCTTGGGTGCACGCAAAAGTGTTACAAAAACAAAAAATGAACAATTAAGTTTCTGCTCTTGCCAACTTCGAGCTGTATATTTCCTCGGAATACATGGAGTTAGCAAGTTTACAATTATTTCCAGCGCGAGATCGTGCATACCACTCTCATAAGCTGAACAACAGTTAAACATTAGTACAAGTTGTTGAAAGAGAAAACTGGTTACTAACTTAGAACAAACAAAAATGTAAACACATAAATCAATTGTTTCTCAAGGGTGAGATTTTACTACAACAAACGTTATGTACAAAGTTTTCTCACTTCTTGCAACCTCAAACTCCCGTTCTCAGCCCGTTGCAGCTACTACTTTCCTAGATACCTTGTGTTTCACCCTGTCTTCTCCTTCCTCCGTGACCTGTTGGAGGAATTATCATCGAATGATGATGAACTTTTTCAGAATATGCAGAGTGGAAATGTGGAAATTTCAGGTATCAGTGTATGAATTTTAAGTTTACCATCCCCTGTAAGTTCTGTAGAAGTTCCAAAATTTCAGAGAATTCAGGCCTCAAACATGGGTCTCTGTCCCAGCATCTGTCAAGAAGTTCCACCAATTTGGGATGGGTGTTCTTTGGGATGGATGGTCTCAGCCCCTATATAATAATGTTAGACCAGAAAAGCATGCTTATCGTGTGGCTTGGGCTAATTCATAGTCTTATTTTTCTAGTGGTTACATGTAAAATGTAATCATACAAAGAGGGAAAGACTGACAAATGCTTACAGTTTCAGGTGGAAGAAGAAAACCAGAGATTACCTGCTGTACTACGCCAACTGCAGCTTGCAATGGGGTCAAGTTGTCATAAGGGACCTGACAATAAGTTACAGAGAAAAATGATAAGCTGTACTAAGAAAGTAGATTGGAAAGAATGGCATAAGGAATATGGAACATTGAAGATAAAGGCAGGGGTTACTAGCATTACCTTTCCTGTGAGCAGTTCCCACAGCATAACGCCGAAGCTGAAAACATCAGCTTTGTGATTGTATGGTTTGTGTTCAATAACCTTTTAGAGTGAGAAAAGCAAAATAAAAATCAGTAAAGATAGTGCACGGCAGAAGAGTAGGTTCAGTCGAGTCAAGGGAAAGGGAGAGGAAGCTTCCACCAGTTTGGAAACTAGAGGTGAAAGGTATCACATACCTCCGGAGCCATCCAACGGTATGTTCCAGTTTCTGCAGTCATTACTCCTGAACGATCTTGCACTCTGGCAACACCAAAATCAGCAACCTTGACAACCTGAAGACCAAGTTTTCTGTAATTTTAATGCAGGGCAACGAGATAAGAGTTCTATTGAGGTTCCAGGATATATCTCATTCAAATAATTAATAGAGTTCCCCTTTCAGCCTGCAGGGGCTTTTTTTTTTTTAAAAGTTTGTGAAGCATCTTCATTTTTCCATTGCTTGAGAGGAGCTCAAGTATGCAATGACATGATTCAAGAAGAAAGGGCACTGCGACAGGAAAGTAAATATTATAAAGAAAAGACGGCAAATTGCTCACTCCGTTTTCATCCACTAGAAGATTGGCAGCTTTCAGGTCTCTGTGGATTATGTTATTTCTGTGCAAGTAGTTCATTCCTCTGGATACATCAACTGCCACTCTGAGTAAGGACTGAAGATTAAAACATTCCTTCCTTTTATGCAGATGGTCGTACATGCTTCCACCAGACATAAATTCTGAGTGCAATAAAATATACAGAAGGGAGAAGAAGATGAAGTGAAAATAAATAGAAATGTCACCCTATTTGTCCACAACCTAACATATAGATCATCAACATATAATCAGCTGATTTTAAGAGATATATTTCAGTTTTTGTTTACCTGTCACAATACATAGGTTTGGCCTCCTGGTACATGCACCGATGAACTGAACAACATTCTTGTGCCGGACTTTCCTGCAGATCAAATGGAATAAGTGAAGTTATCATCTGAACCTCAATGCAGCAAACACATGTCGAGGATGGTATGACAAGGGACCATCATGAAGCTAATTAATTTACGTTTAACAAAAATGGCGATTTTAGATTAAGTGCACAGCTTCATCCAGTCTATTTCCTTAAAATTTCATTTGATATCATATTTCAGCAAACGGATAAAATTACAACAAGGAAGAAGAGAACAGGAATAGCAAGGTTATCAAGACGACTAGATGATACTGTGGGGAATTTTCAGGGAAAAGAATTTTACAGTTTACAAACCTCATAATAAAGACTTCTTGAGCGAATTCCTTTTGAAGTTTTTTGCATAGGTGCTCTGCCCTGAAATGCTTGATAGCCACATCTTGACTACAGAAGGTGCCTTTATACCTGCTTCGATAGAGTCATATTAACAATCAACACTAATAATAGGATCCACTATCCAGTGAACGATGTTGAAGTCATCACAACTCACGTGTCTCCATAGGGTCCAGATGCAACTTTGTACTCATACTTCAGTAATCTTGCATCAATTTCCCAAACATCAATTGGCACAGTTGGGATGCTCATTTCAGAAGATCTGGGATTCGTTCCTGTTTGGTCTTGCTTCACAACAGGAAAAATTAAATGAGAACTCATGCCGTATTCTTCTGCATTACCCTTACAGCTAAATATAAAAAAGCTGATTAAGTTCTTGATGAAGTTTCTAATATAGTTCGGTACATTTGCCTTTTTGGTAAGCTTGATTAATCAGAAGAGCTGAATACTAAAATATTGTGGCTACGGTTTAGTAAGGCAAGAAGAAGAAATCAACTAACTTCCCTACTCTGATCTCTAATTAATGGAGCATCAAGCTGAAGTGGATACCTCAATCTTCGGAATTTCATTTTCCAGCACGACTCTTAGTTTATATGTCTCCTGTGAATAAAAAAAACAGGAGTCGGTGCTGATAAGTATGAAATGATGGTTCAGGTGGTAGAAACAGCACGACACACATCAAAAGAATTCCAATACCGCACACACAGACTCTCAAGATGATATGACGGAGTAATAGAATACTGTCCAGTTCAAATGATCAAATTTTTACTTAACCATGTTCAATATGTCCCTGCGCTCTAAAATGAGTAATCTAAGCCAAAAGCAAATGAAAGTAAATCAAGTTAATCAAGTACTGCATAGAGAAGGGTAGAGGTATACCTCAGAGCTCCAATTGTCAACAACAAACACATCTAATGAGTACCCATCTGTGGTGGAAAAAGCATGTGCTTCTTGTATATTTAGGTCAAGCTCAGAGAGTAAGGAAGTTAACTGAAATAAATGGCATGATGGAAGACGAAACAATCAACAGATGAAAGAGAACAGAGATAAAGAATGCTAAAAAGCTGTAGCTAAGAAATCCAGATACCTGACTCAGAAGCTTTGGCTTATCATTCGTGGAAATTGTGATTTCATGCATAAGCCTATAGCAAAGAAAGAATAATGTTTCAGTTAAGAAGTGGGTGCTTAGGAATGACATGGAAATCTTTGAGTATATGGCAAATGTATGATGAAGGATAAGCATACTACAAGACAAAAGAAGTTACAGGTAACTTGGACCCAAGGAATAAAAAAAGAAAGTAATAGCAATAACTCTTTTGAAGCTGCAGCATAGTAAACAACTATCAGAAGAATTGAATCTTCAGAAATATAACCAACTGCCATTCATGATGCATTAAACCAAGGACAGCTACAAGTTCACAAGCAAGAGAAGGCTTCCTAGAATTGTTACCGAGAGTAAATTACACTGCCGGTATCCTTATCTTGAGCTTCATATGCAAGTTCTAGGTCTGGCAATGAACCAAAGGCAGGTGGTGGATGGAGGCTGAGACAATACAAAGAGGCAAATGAGTCGGCAAAATTACCCATTAGAGCAAATCAAATAGCTAGCAGAATATGAATATCCCATGCCTCTGCTTCAAGGGTTGATCAGAAGATTGAGGTTGCTTTTTCTTGGGAAAGTCAGCATGAGCAGAGTCACCAGAGTTTCCATGGGATGCAGAATAAACCTGCAAAGAGAAAAAAGCATGAAGAAAACCCCTCATGAATCAGCCAAGACGGCCGTGTCAAAGCAAACTAACATAGCTTCATTAGATCAACACAGTGGAGCATAGTGTTTCATCAGTGAGAAGCAATCGCATTTAGTATTTCATTCAGCTATTCAGTATAACCATTAACAAGATTGGCAACCCCAATCGCCAAATTCACATGAGAACTACGAAAGTTCATCCTAAAGGCTCCAATATTAGAAGCTGAAACTCGAAGGACTTCAGGACCGCATGAGTTAACACAGCAAGATCAGCAAAACAGTGCTTGTGATTGTCAATTGGAAGATCAGAAGTCAACTGTTCAGTGAACAGGCAAATAAACGGCAAGTGGAAAAAGCAAGCCCGTTTGGAAGGGGGGAAAGAACGAAAAAGGGGAAGGAAAGCGTCTCGAAATCTGCTGGCCCCTTCTTACCCAGACTTCTTTTCTTCCCCTTTATTTCTATGTGCTTTTCAACTGTGTGTATAATCAAACTGTTAAGAAAATCGCATCCACAGAGCCTTACGGTATTTTCTGGAACACAAACAAACCTCCCAATCTACCTACCCTACCAATACTTCAGCCATAAATTAATGAAAGCACACTGTAGGAATCTAGAGTAATATGCTGATAAGCCAACGGCAAAAACGTTTCAAGCAAAAAGGTCAAAAAGTAAGAGACCAGGGCATCTAATGGAATCGACAGCTGAATCTTTTACCTGTACCAGCCGGACTTCAATTGCCGGCCTAGTAGCCGGATCATGAGCCATCTGCAGTAATCTCTTGTGCATAAGCACGTCCTGCGCCCTCTCCGCGTTCACTTCCAGCGCGTATCTGCGGAATCGAGAAAAAAATTTTAGAAATCACTGTAACCAGAAAAAAACAACGGACTAGTGAAGCAATAAACGATCGGAATTGGAAGATTCCTCGAGAAGCAACCATATAATCGGCGGAGGGAACTAATAAGCAGTTACCGGCGAAACCTAGAGGAGAAGCTCCGACATGCAAAATGCAATTGGCAGCGATGAACAAACCAGTTCAAAATAACAAGTACGAAAAGAGTGAAGCCAGAATCCGTACGGTCTACGGTATCCCTGCTGTTGTGAGCTAGCCAATTTTGGTTGATCGATGAATATGGGTACGGTTTGCAAACTGTCAGGGAGGAGGAGGAAAACGGAACGGAATCAAGAATCAAGCGGCGGAACGGAACATTACCTAGTGGGAAGACGGAGGAAATGATTCCAGAGCTCGTCTTCGAAGCCTGGAAGGCCGGATTCCTCGTCATTGGAGTTCGTAAGCCGGCGGAGGACTTCATTGTAGACCGCAACTTTCTGCCTCTGGTTCCTGCTCACCGCCGGCACGAAATCAACAGCTCTGCTGCTGCAGCTCTCCGTGTCTCCCATAGCAAACACATACAGAATCACAGAATCCAAACACTCCGCCGAAGAAGCAAAAACAGAGGAGAGAAAACAACGATTTTGAAGAGTCAAATTGTATGCAGCGATCAGCAACGAACGCCGGCCGGCGATAGACGCCGTTCGCGTGATTCAGTTAGTTGCTTGAGGCGCTGAAAATTGCAGCGAGCTGGAAGAAAGGGAAATTTGGTCATGAGAGAAAGGAAGGAAGAAAAGCAGCCATGGCTGGGCTTGGCTAGCTTCTGTTTCCTCTTGTTCCTCTCTCTCTCTCTTTTTCTCGTGAACACAGGAAGGAAGGAGAACGTTAAAAGACAATGGCGTATTACGCACCCCAGTCCGGAAGCGCGTATCTACGTGGATTCTAACAATGCTTTTCCGAATTTTTTCTTAAACTGTTTGCTTTTGTTACGTCATCGCTTCAACTTTACCGCCCGATTTTCTTTTTTTCTTGCTTCCTATTTGTCAAGACCCGCGAAATTTTTAATATTATTATTCCGAATTTCAGTTTTTGTTTATGTTAATGGCGATTGTCTAATGCAGAGGAGAGCTTATCCAACCAATCCAATATCCATAGATAAAATCCATTCAAATTTCAAGTTGAGTTGATGGAATCACACGACATCATCTCCTCGCTGATGGGAATCACTGGCTGTCTCATTTTCCCACTCAACAACTCCTTTTACTCAATTTTCTGTTGTTCAATTCGCAATTTGGTTACTACTTTGTAATCAAAACTTTTAATCAAGTTTCAAGTTTAGAATACCAGTCTTTATCGGTCCACTTGAACACTCATAGCAATTAGTTTTCATTTAAGATCTTTATGGGCCTCTAGGTTACTTGCTTTCTACAAGATAAAACAAGCAAAAATCTCAGTTGAGTTATAAATCTTTAATTCTAACATAGATCACACTGCAAGAGCAGGGGCGGAGCCAGAATTTGACCGTCGGGGGCCGAAGTTTAGAAAGTGTAATATGTAGAAGAAAATATATCATAAAATATAATTAATATTTGTATTTATTTATAATTTATTTGTAATATTTGAGATAAAGAAAATGCCAAAACTATTATTAGAAATATAAATTTAAAATTTGAAGAACATAATTAAGCTACTTCAAAATTACATGACTTGTAAAACAAATTATGAAAGTTAAATATGCTTCATGGTAAAACTAAATTAACAAGGTTAAAAAATTAATATGGTCTTTGATCACGCTCAATTAAGAAGGTTAAAGACAATTAAATATGATTTTTTATCACAGTCAGTTAAGAAGGTTAAAAAATCAATAACAATTTGCTGCCAACAGGTTTGGAACTAAGACCATGAATGACAACAATCAACTTCTGCTCCGCTGGACTACACACAAATCTTATGCTACATTATTGCACACAATACTAATCTTCATTTTATACGTAATTCTTTAAACCTCGATAGAATTTTGTACGTGATTTCAAAAATCTCGCCCCCCCCCCCCTGGAAGCACCACCTAGCTCCGCCCTTGTGCAAGAGAGTGATACAAGATGCATAATTAACCTTCTTAAAACAAATTAAGTTATTGGGAATAAGTGAGTTGTTCGTGAACATGATATCAGAGCTTTCTGTTACTGAGAGGTCTTCTATTCGAATTTTGACAACCCTCTTTCATAAGCACACGATTTTCAGACCTATGCAAACTTCAAACCCACATGAATTGACTTTCGTTTGAGATGGAATGTTAGTAAATGCGATATGATCCATAATAAGCATCTCCCAACAACTCAATTTATTGTAATCTATTAGTTTATGACATGGTATCAGAGCTGTTTTGATCAAGTGGTTATGTGCTCGAATCTCCATGATCTCCTATATTAACAGTTGATTAAAAGCACAAGCTATGTTAGGCATGTGCAAACTAACGTAATAAATAACTTGTGATAAAAAACACATACAAGAAACCCGTTTTTCTCGGAAAAGAAGGAGAGAGAATTGAGCATGCCATAGAGGCTCCAGGTGCATCTAGTGGTGGGACCTAGGTCCTAGGTCATTGGCACCACCTCGACTCTGGCTGACGACAATAGAAAAAATGATGTTGAGATGTAACGGGATAGTTCATGACTAAATATTTTCTTATTATCAAGAAGCATATTGTTTCGGGTCTATTTGTACACTTTTTACCCCCTTTATCCTTAGATGTTTGAAATACTTTTACTCCGTGAGGTTCGGTTTTAGGCTAGATTGTGGTTGTTTTTAGTATGTTTCAGATCCTAGTAGGTGAAATCAATCCATGGAACGAAATTTTGACGAAAAGGGACGAAAATCGGTAAAAAGGGAGAAACAGAAGCAGATCACGGTGGATGCCAGAAGTTTATGGTCATCCAGACCGTGAAGAGGAGGCATAGACCGTGAAGGTCGAGGAGTCCATAAGATTTTGTCCATCTCCCGGGCATAAACCAGTTCGCGGTCACTCGACCGTGAAGACCAACTCCAGACCGTGAACTCCCTTAATGAAACAGGGCATTTTTGCTCGACATCACGGTCCAGGCCAGATGTTCACGACCGTGAACTGGGACCGTGAAACTCCGTTGATATGGGTATATAAAGGGGGCTGATCTGAAGGAGAAAAGAGGAGGAACCTAGTGAGAGAGACTTCGACTTCTTCTTCTTCTTTAGATTTCTAGAGTGAGAAAGTGACGACCAAGAGGAGAAGGGAAGTTAGGGTTTAATCCAAGAGCTAGGTTTTGGGAATTTTTCCTCCAAAGGTTGATCTCCACACCACAAGGAAGAAGGCAAACATCTCTAAGATGTTTTTGTCTCTTCTCCCTTCGTATTCCCTCTATTTAGCATGAAGTAGGCCTTTATTTCACTTGGGTGTTTTTAAACCCTAGCTACATGATAGACCATTGATTACACATATTTTTACCCCTATTATTGAGCCGTTCGAGATGTTGATTCTCGTGTTTTAGGCCGATTTCACGCTAGGTTGTGCTTGTTTGTGATATTTCAGGTCCTAGTACGTGAATGAAGGTTTGGGAACGAGTTCGGGGTCGATTGGACGAAGTTTGGGCGTTTGGCGAGAAGCTGAGAAGCCACACGGGCATGCCTAAAAGCCACACGGCTATGTAGGGGACCCCTTGTGGCCGTGTGGAAATTCCAGGGACCTCACACGGGCACCCTGGAAAGCCACATGGCCGTGTGTGTCGTGGCCGTGTGGGATGGCTTAAGTCACTTAATCGAAACTCTGCGTTTTGCACACTCACACGGCAGCCTGGGAAAGCCACATGGCCGTGTGGCCTGCCCGTGTGAGTCGAGAATTCTGGTTTTAACCCAATTTCGAGCCACAAGTGAGAGGATCAACTTTTCAGAGCAAAAACAGAGCCCTAGAGAGAGAAAGTGCGAAGAACTCACCCTAGAAGCGATCTTGGAGCTGGGTTTCATCAAATCGAGCTTGGAGATCATCATAGGAGTGAAAATCATCATCCCAGAGCAGATTCTTCCCATTGTTATGAGTATGACTGCTTTGTATTCTGTTTTTCTCTCTCTCTATGGAGTAGACCCTTCTCTCACTTGGGTATGAAGAACCCTAGTTCCATGTGTTAGGGATCATGATTGTAATGACTTGGGATTGCTATACTGTTTGGTTTTAATCGAATGATGCATGTTTCATTGAATTGATTGAAGTCTGATCAGCTTTCTTGATTTCTGCTGCAACCTGAGATAGATAGAATCTGATTAGGTTGTGAGAGCTTCTTCATTCGGTAGTAGTAGATTGGCTATACGAGAGTTAGTCAGTCTACTTCTTTGTACTAGAATCCAATTCCAGTAGTGGAGTTCTGTGCTTATTGCTTCAGCTTTCTATCCCGGTGAAGACTAGTCGTCTGTCGGGTAGTTAGACTGAGAGGGCTTGGTCAGCTTAAGAGATTCCAAGCTACTTTCGGATCTTCTACAGTTTAATCAACAGTAAATCAACCCAGGGTAATTACAATTGAGACCTAACTAAGGAGCTAGGGGGACTCATTCCCGAGTGACTCTTCGTTTGCTTCAGAAAATCGAACCAATTCCTGCTTTCTTACTGCTTTTAGTTAAGACAACAATCAATCGACTTAGTTGGCTAGATAATAGATAATCACGGAGTAGGCAGTAGATATAGACCCCGGGTTGATAATAAGAACTTGCCACTATTCTGCATTTCCGGACTGCGATTACACTTGGTCGCAGTTTGGTGTTGTGTCATAGCGTGTCAAGTTTTTGGCGCCGTTGCCGGGGACCCTCTAGGTTATTGGAGAAACGTGAAAGTTTGTTACTCTAGCTTTTTCTTTATTGCATTTTATCTCTTCCACCTGTGTGCCTTCACGGGTTGCTTCTGCTGATTGTGTGCAGGTAGTGCATGTCCCGTAGCCAGTCGGGAGATCTACTACCATTAGACCAGGAGCTTGAACGAATCTGCAGGAACTTCAAGCGTGCTCCAAAGGCGCGACTGGCTGCGGAGGAGGCACTAGCACAGCTGCAAATCACCGACGAAGAAGAGATGGGTGATCCACAGGACCATGATGTGGTCCTTCTCGAGGAGCAGACCATGGGATACTACTGGAGCGCCAGGGCCGCGGACATGAGGTCGCCCATTCAACACCCTCATGTGCCAACAAATAATTTTAAGGTGAGCACCTCCGTCATCACCATGCTGCCCGGTTCGGTGGTGTTCGGTGGCAAAGAGGGGGAGTGTCCCCGATCACATCTGAGGCGATTCCACGAGCTCATCGATGGAATCAAGATAAATGGGGTCCCAGCCGATGCCATCCAGCTGAGGTACTTCCCATTTACCCTGGAGGGGCAGGCCAAGGAGTGGCTAGACACTCGACCTCCAGGCTCTATCACCACGTTCGCCAATCTGGCGGAAAAGTTCCTCACTCGCTACCACCCCCCGTCCAAGACGGCGGATCTGCAGAAGCAGATTACCCATTTTTCTCAGGATGAAGACGAGACCATCCGAGATGCCTGGGAGAGATACACCAGTCTCTTTCTCAAGTGTCCCAACCATGGTTTTACTAATGCCTTCAAGGTGGGAACCTTCTACCATGCCCTTTTCCCGGAGGACAAGCAGCTGATTGATTCGGTCTATGGTGGGAATATGCTCACCAAAACACCGCCCCAGCTGAATCAACTTTTTGAGGAGATGGCAGAGCAGGGCTATAACTGGGGAAATGCAAGGAGATCGAGACGAGCACCAGGCGGTGTCGGTGGTGTCGAAGCTGGTGTCAGCCATCGATCGCTCTGGGATGATTCTAGGGACCAGACAGCAGCAGGCGATGCTCTGCTAGTGGTGCGAGAGCACCCATCACATGGTGGAAGATTGCCAGGCGATGAGGGAGTCGACCACACCCCAGGAGCAGGTGAACTTCATCAATAATGCTAGGCGAAATGACCCCTACAGTAACACGTACAACGAGGGTGGCGCCAGCATCCCAACTTCTCTTGGGATGAGTCCAGTCCTAGACCACCAGCCTCCCAAGGACTGCCAGGCTTCCAGAGGTCTCCATATCAGTCCAGACAGGGGCAATTCCAGCAGCAGCAGTCTCTAGGCTTGGCAACGGGTCGGATCGGGGCCGGGGAAGGGCTATCCGTCACCCACCCGAAAGCCTGTCGGGCTTTCCCCGAATCCGCCCCACTAGCCATCCCGGGCTCATTTTCAGGCCCAACCCCGAATCCATCGGGTAGCGGGCTCCAATCGGGTTTATCGGGTATACCCGCTACCATTGTCAGCCTAGAAAAAACAAAAAAAAAAACAAAAACAAAACAAACAAAATTCAAAGGATGCAACCTGGAAATTCTTAGAGAAAAATCAAATGGCATTCCAACTCTAATCTTGCAAATTCTGAACTGTCTAAACAAATCCAAAAGGATCAAGGCATCCAATTTATAGTTTGAAGTTCATAAACTTAAATCCAAGCAATAAAACAGAGTAGCAAGTTGAAAAACTTCAATCCACCAAAGTGCAGCAAGGCAAACTTAAAGAAAATGAGCCATCAAGCTCAAATTAAACAACAGCAACTCTCCAGCAGTAGGCAGCAGCAACTCTCCAGCAGGCAGCAACAGCAACTCTCCAGTCTCAACTCTCCAGCAGGCAACAGCAGCAAGTCTCTCCAGCAGCAGCAGCAACAAGCACTCAACAGCAGCAGTCACATGCTTGATCTTCAAGCATCAAAGTCCAGGAGTGCACGATCTTGAAAATCTGTGACCACATACATATTTGTTCAGTATTCACCAACTTTAAAATTGAAATTACTAACTAATTCTTCAGTATTCACTAACCTCCTTTCTTAAAGTCTTCACAACTAGGATCCTCCATTGTCAATGCAGAAAAACAGCTATCCAATCTGTTAATCCCCTCCTTTCCAGCATCTGCAGACAAAAGAAAAATGAATTGAGTTAGTTAATTTCACATTCAACCACAAACAGAGCTGGAAACAATTAAATAAACCCTTACCTTTGCTAATATCATCCTTAATCCAGGTACGGGTGCACATGATTGCCTCAACAGTTTCAAAGTGCAGCCTACTCCGGTGAGGATCCAGTAGCCTACCACCGGAGCTGAAGGCTGATTCTAAGGCCACAGAGGTCACTGGTACAGCAAGCAAATCTCTTTCTACCTCTTGCAACAGAGGGTATTTTCCAGCATTCACCCTCCACCAATCCAATACACCAACATTAGGAGCTCGAGGACTGACACCCTCACTCAGATAATGGTCTAATTCAGAGCACAATGAAGTTGTTTTAGACCTTTTCCTTCGGCTTAGATAAAGCTCAAAGCCAAGGTCACTAGAGGTAGGCACAGCAAGACCATTTCCAGAACCAGAGGAGGCAGAAAGATCATCCCTAGCCCTCTGTTTCAACTGATACTCATGTACCACATTATAAACAGTGGTCTTAACAGTGGCAGGGTCAAGAGTAGGATCAAGGTTTTGAAACTTTTCATAATAGTACCCAATCAACTCAAGCTTGTATGCAGGATCAAGCACAACAGCCACAGTAAGCAACACATGAATATCAGTCCAGTATTTGCTGAACTTGATCCACATTTTTTAGCCATTGCACCAATGATCTCATCAGGACCATATCTCCACTCATTCAGTTCGAATTTCAAGTCACAGATCTTAGGAAAGAACAAATTAGCAGTAGGATAATTGCTTCCAGAAAACAGATCCGAAAGTTTTTTGAAAACCTCCAGTTTTTTAGAGATCACAGTGGCAAACTTCCAATCATCACTGCTAGGCACAGAAGTATAATTAGGTTCTCTCTGACTCAAACGAGTGAACACATCCTTGTAAGGAATTGCAGATTCAAGCATAGTGAGTGTTGAGTTCCACCTAGTAGGGCAGTCTAGTGCAAGTTTGGTAGAAATACCAACATCTTTTTGCTTAGCAGTCTCATCAAAGAACTCAACTCTCCTTGGAGTTGCAGTCCAATATACCACACTTTCCCTAATCTTTTCAATCCCATCTTTGATAATTTCAAGCCCATCTTTCACAATTAAGTTGAGAATATGAGCAGAGCATCTCATTTGTAGCAATGAACCATTCATTATGAAGTCAGAAAGAACCATCTTTCTCTTAATCTTATCAATCATGGCATCATTTGTAGAACAATTATCAAGAATGATAGTGGATAACTTACAATCCACATTCCAGGACATGAGGGCCTCTCGAAGCACACTTGCTAATTTCTCACTAGTATGAGGAGCAGGAACGTAGAGAAACCTGTGATACACAACATCAAACAAGAGGCAGAACCATCCATTAGTTAGTGGTTATTGTTAAACAAAAAAAAAATGAAAGATTCAAACATATATTATGTCATATACCTTAGCAAGTGGCTCCTAAGGTTCCACTGATTGTCAACATAATGAGCAGTTACAACCATGTATGCTCTCTTTTGATTACCTGCTGTCCACATGTTAGTAGTGATAGCAATTCGACCTTTGTTACCATCAATCAACTTTTGCATCTTTTTCCTCTCAATCCCATACATACCAAGAATGTCACTCTTACAAGTGTTTCTACAAGGAACTTTGAACAAGGGTTGCAGAGAATTGCAAAATATTTTGAAGTACAAGTGATCCACCATACTGAGTGGATACTCATGCATCAAAATCATAGTAACAAGTTCCTTCCTAGAAACCTCTGCATTAAACTGACCAGTGCATATTTCTTTCCTCCCAAGAACACCATTTGGAAGGAAATTAGTGGCAATATTTTTCTGATGGCCATCATGAATCTGTTTTTGAACACATACTTTTTTATGATTCCTCAAATGAGAGGTACCATTGCTAGTATCACCACCAAGAATCTTACGGCAATATTTGCACTTAGCTTTCATCACACCAGACTTATCAACAAACCTAGTAAAGTGAGGCCAAGCATCGCTTTTTAATGGACGTTTGGCCCCAAATGGAAGCGGAGAAGGCTCACCATCATTGACTGGTGCATCACCAGCAGCAGTCACTACATTACCATCATCCACAGCAGCTGCTGGTGCATCACTAGCAATCAATGGTTGCTGCTGCTCGGGTTCAGGGTTGATGAGTGGGGGTGTGGATTGAGAGTTGGGAGAGTTGTTGAATTCAACACCTTCCATTGCCTCACCTGCTCATCAATCAGGAAAAAGAAAACAACTAAGGTTAAATAAACTTAAACTAAGAACTAATGACTAGTATTAATAAGACTCTAGACTGTAGAATCGACTAACTTACCTTCTTGATTAGTTAATGATCAATGAAACAGGGCAGTCAGTAACCCTGCAACTCTACAGAAATCACAAAACAGGGGGATGAGTTAAACATGCAAGTATGCAACAGGATTTACACGCGGCAATAATCCCTACAGAAATCACAAAACAGGGGGGATGAGTTGGGAGACTTACGACTTGTGCAGTTGTGCTCCTTGCAGTTCCAGTGACTGGAATAATGGAATTCTCAACAGGAATTACACGCGGCTAGAAGCTTCGAGCCTTCGAGAGTGGTTTGCGACTTTGAGTTCTGTGAATCTGTGAGGAAAATTGCCAAAACAATCAATTAGACTATTTATAAAGGCATGCATGAAGAAGAAGCAGAAGATAAAGCTCAAGACGAAGAGAAAGAGTCGATTAAGGGCAAGTGCAGCTGTAATCGTCATCGGGAAAGGCTCGATTCGAAAAAATCGATGGGGTTTCAACATAATGATTGGGTATCTCATCTTTTGAGCAATCAGTGTAGGGATTATTGCCGTTTTTCTCTACAATCGAAGAGAAAACTGCGAGATTTGAGGAGAAGGCAGAAGGGGAAGGGTCGGGCTTGGAGATTGGTTTATCAGAGGAAGAGGAGTTTTCGCGAATGAAGTGGGAAAGGGGGGGGGGGCTAGGGTTCTGTAGACGCGGGTTGCGGGGCTTGTCGGGGCGGATTTTATGAAATCCATCACCGCCCGTCAACCGGCTACAGCGGGTATCGGGTTCCCCGGAAACCGTCAACTATCCGGTCAAACGGATTTAACCCGCTAGTTAACGGATCGGGCCCGGGCGGGTACCCGGAATTCGGGCCCAGTTGCAAAGCCTAGCAGTCTCTCTACCAGCCCATGCAGGGGCATGCTGCTCAATCACAACCGCGACCTTTCCAGCAGCCAGGTGCAGCCCCTGCAACCCCAGTTCAGAATGATCCGATGGGTCAATTGCGGGACTTGGTGGGTTCTCTCACCAGTTCTAGTGCTCATAAATTCCTGGCTCTTGAAGCTGGCCAGAGGAACACACAGGCTGTCTTGCAGGATATCCAAACCCAGCTGGGGAGCATGGCTCAAGCAGTGGCGCAAAGGGCTCCAGGTACCTTGCCAGGTCATACCATTCCTAATCCGAAGGACCCGAATGCCCACTGCAATGCCATCACAACCAAGAGTGGCAAGATGACTGCTGATCCACCTGTTCGGGCACAAGAGAGAGAGGCCCCTGCCTTGGCATCTCTAGCGGTTGAAGAAGAAGCGGAGCAGGAGGTTGAGGTGCCTGCGCCTAAACCGCAACCTGTAGTGAAGGAGTATATCCCTCAGCTCCCCTTCCCTACTCGGTTGCACAAAGACAGGCTAGAGGCAGAGTTTGGGAACTTCATGTCCATGCTTAGGAAGCTGAATGTCCAAGTACCTTTCCTGGAGGCACTATCTCAAATTCCTAAGTATGCGAACTTCCTGAAAGATCTTCTCTCAAAGAAGCAGAAGCTGAGCGAGCTGGCCACTGTGGAGCTCAGCGAGGAGTGCTCGGCCATTCTACAGAACAAGCTTCCGCCGAAGCAGAAGGACCCAGGTAGTTTTACTATCCCGTGCTCTATAGTTAAGTTACATGTAGAGAGGTCCTTTGCGGATCTAGATGCTAGTATCAATGTCATGCCATATCAATTGTTCAAGAAACTAGGCCTAGGTGAACCCCGTGCAACTAGGATGAGTCTTCAATTAGCTGACCGATCTATAGTTCATCCTAGGGGCATAGTGGAAGACCTTCTGGTTAAGGTTGGCAAATTCCTTTATCCTATGGATTTTGTTGTCTTGGACATCAATGAGGACACAGAAGTGCCCCTTATACTGGGAAGGCCTTTCCTGGCCACCGCCAAGGCTCTCATAGATGTGCATGATGGGACCTTAGTTTTGAGGGATGGCGAGGAACGAATAACGTTTTCAATTGCTAATACTCTCCCTGCTTTGTCACCTTTGCATGCTGTTTCTCACCAGGAGCACGAGTCTGTCGTGTATCCTTCTGTGCTTCCCATTTTACAGGATCCCCCTCCCATACCTTTGCTGCCACTCCCATCCACTCCGTCACCAAAAGAACAGATCAAGGAGGAGTGGCGGCCGAAACTGCAGGTAGCTAAGCCTGCTCAAAAGAAAGCCGGAGACCACTATGAGCTGGTCCCGCCCCCTGAAACTCGACCACCTTGGCCATCCGAGTATTCACTCGCTTGCATCTTGCCGAATGGCCAAGTCGAGTTGGCGAGTGCTGGTGGGCACACCCGCCGTGTGCATGGCCATCACCTGAAGCTGTACCTCAAGAGCGATGTGGATCCGCTCTTGAAGGCACCTGCTCCTTCACTTCTCTAGCATCCACCTACTGGCGTCCAGCTAAAAGACGGTAAAGAAGCACTTGTGGGGAGGCAACCCCACCAAGGTTTTTTTTTCTTTGTTTTGTTTTTCGGTTTGTCCACTTGGAACTATGGTTTCTATCACCCAGTGTGTTTTGATGACTCTAGACCTGCTGACTGGTCCCATTTCCAGTCCCCCGACGGTCCATGTTCTAGGTAACATCGTTCCTCCTTGATCTCCCCCTTGCTCCATTGAGGGCAATGTCGTGCTTAAGTGTGTGTGTGTGGGGGGGGGGGGGGGGGTGTTATCTATTTTTGACTGCTAGACGAGTTTGTGTGCTTGGAGCCTAGTCCACTGTCCAATTTGATGAATTGAGGGCTACAAGTACTGTTCCCTGCAAAAACCTGCTCTGTATGCTTGGAATTGACAATCTTTATGATGATATGCAACCTAGGGAGGTAGTTGTAGCACTATGGAGGATGTTGAAGTATAAGATTTTTCCTATCTGTCCCTCTGCTGTGCCAGTTGATTTTGTGAACTAGTGGATTTAGGACCGTTGATTCATGTGGTATTGATGACTCCTCTTATGTTGTGTTGTGGACTCCCGTATCGAAAAAAAAGTTGCTCAAGTGTGAAATGAAAAAGCAGTTGGTCCTCCATGTCAAAATTTGAATTTCTAAGACATGGGGTAAGCCCAACGTGTGTGGCACCGTTCATTGCACAAAATTGGATTTTGGAAGAGATTTTAGTGATCCTTGGTGGGGTAGGCCTACAAGGTGAAGCTAAGTTGTCTCTAGTACAAGTAAAATTTCAACCCGTTGAACGGTTTGCCTGCTTGAGGATGTGTTTTTAAGGGCACGGATAGAGCTTTTGACCCCCCTTAATTTCATTGACCCTCCACACGAAGTGAGGAATATAAGTTAAAAGAAGTACTCTGGCGAGTGACAGATGTACAAAAATTTCTCTTGCTCACCTAATAAGGGCAGACCGCGTTTACAAATTGCAGTTGGAACCCCAGCAAAGAAAAAAAAAACAAATAGTAAGAAGAAGGGGTTCCAACAAGTGAAATAAAATGAAAGAGCACCCGATACAATGTGTCCTTGGTTGTTGAATTGTGTGAGTCTCCTTATCCATGAATTGAATGTCTTAGTTTCACTGCTTCTCATGATCCTGGCTTGAGTCTAGTACTCATTGAGAGAGATAGGAGGCGTCTTAGAAGCTAAGTTGACCTAGTAAGTTGCTAAATAATCTAGAAAATCCTCTGCCGACGATCGGGGTTGCATGTTGTTATAGAGGTCTGGAGAGTTGCATTGGTTTGAGTCAGGTTTGCTTGGGGACAAGCAAACGGTTAAGTGTGGGGGAGTTTGATAGACCATTGATTACACATGTTTTTACCCCTATTCTTGAGCCGTTTGAGATGTTGATTCTCGTGTTTTAGGCCGATTTCACGCTAGGTTGTGCTTGTTTGTGATATTTCAGGTCCTAGTACGTGAATGAAGGTTTGGGAACGAGTTCGGGGTCGATTGGACGAAGTTCGGGCGTTTGGCGAGGACCTGAGAAGCCACACGGGCATGCCTAAAAGCCACACGGCCGTGTAGGGGACCCCTCGTGGCCGTGTGGAAATTCCAGGAAACTCACACGGGCACCCTGGAAAGCCACACGGCCGTGTGGGTCGTGGCCGTGTGGGATGGCTGAAGTCACTTAATCGGAACTCTGCGTTTTGCACACTCACACGGGCAGCCTGGGAAAGCCACACGGGCGTGTGGCCTGCCCGTGTGACTCGAGAATTCTGGTTTTAACCCAATTTCGAGCCAAAAGTGAGAGGATCGACTTTTCATAGCAAAAACAGAGCACTAGAGAGAGAAAGTGCGAAGAACTCACCCTAGAAGCGATCTTGGAGCTGGGTTTCATCAAATCGAGCTTGGAGATCATCATAGGAGTGAAAATCATCATCCCAGAGCAGATTCTTCCCATTGTTATGAGTATGACTGCTTTGTATTCTGTTTTTCTCTCTCTCTATGGAGTAGACCCTTCTCTCACTTGGGTATGAAGAACCCTAGTTCCATGTGTTAGGGATCATGATTGTAATGACTTGGGATTGCTATACTGTCAGGTTTTAATCGAATGATGCATGTTTCATTGAATTGATTGAAGTCTGATCAACTTTTCTTGATTTCTGCTGCAACCTGAGATAGATAGAATCTGATTAGGTTGTGAGAGCTTCTTCATTCGGTAGTAGTAGATTGGCTATACGAGAGTTAGTCAGTCTACTGTTTTGTACTGGAATCCAATTCCAGTAGTGGAGTTCTGTGCTTATTGCTTCAACTTTCTATCCCTGTGAAGACTAGTCGTCTGCCGGGTAGTTAGACTGAGAGGGCTTGGTCAGCTTAAGAGATTCCAAGCTACTGTCGGATCTTCCGCAGTTTAATCAATAGTAAATCAACCCAGGGTAATTGCAACTGAGACCTAACTAAGGAGCTAGGGGGACTCATTCGCGAGTGACTCTTCCTTTGCTTCAGAAACCGAACCAATTCCTGCTTTCTTACTGCTTTTAGTTAAGACAACAATCAATCGACTTAGTTGGCTAGATAATAGATAATCACGGAGTAGGCAGTAGATCTAGACCCCGGGTTGATAATTAGAACTTGCCACTGTTCTGCATTTCCGGACTGCGATTACACTTGGTCGCAGTTTGGTGTTGTGTCATAGCGTGTCGCTACAATTATGTGAATGTTTATATGAATTGAATGACTTGTGTGTGGTTGTGTTTTAATACAAATTATGAGGTATTTTCATGAATATTGTGTCTGTTCTTGCATTTCCAATTCTTATGCCATTTTGACATAGGTAGAGGGAAATCCTCTTCTTGTTAAGAGACTTGTAAAAGTTGGAATTCCTTGGCCAATTGTGTCACCTATCTAGGTTGAATTAGGGAAAACCTCTTAATATGTCTTAGCACCTTTGGTAGGTTGTAATTTGGATGTCCAAACTATAGTTCGAGGGTGAAGTAAGCAACACTTAGTCGATTGGGTCAAGAGAGCTACCTTGTTAGCTTGATTTGATATCCCTTGGCCTAGAGACCGAGAGAGTGATGATTGTTCACTTGTTTCACTTCCCTACGGTTTACAACCGGCTTTACCACACATTTGCATTCGATCCGACAAATCATGATTGTTAGCTAGGGGGAGCAACACCCAGGTGAGCTTCATCGCTAATGCTAGGGGGAACAACAACCCCTATAGTAACACTTAAAACCCGAGGTGGCGAAACCATATGAACTTCTCTTGGTCTTCCCCAAGAAATCCAAGACCCCCCCCCCCCCCCCCCCCCCCCCCCCCCCCCGCGGTTTCCAAGGAACAACGGGGAATTATCAAACAATGCCTCATTTCATTCAACTAAGACCATAATTTCAAGGCTCGAACTTTCAACAACAATTCCAAGTGCAAGGTGGTCAAGGGTACCAACAAAAACAACAGGACAAGTTTGCAAAACTTGAAGACCTAGTTACCACCTTTGTGAGTACAAGATCTCAGAAGTTTGAGAAGATTGACCAATTCATGGATGTAGCAACAACCAAGTTTTCTTCGGTTGAGGCGGGTCTAAGAAGTCATCAAGCAAGTCTTCAAAACTTGGAGACTCAAATTGACAATCTTGCCGGGATCCTCATCGAAAGACTAAGGGGAGCTCTACCTTCCAAAAATATTGCCAATCCCAAAAATAAATACGCAGGTGGTAAAGCTATTCTCTTGAGGATCGGGAAGGTAACTCCAAAAGTTGTTGCTAAATAAGTAACCGAAGAAGAGAAGACTCCTCCAATGGTCGATGATCAAGAAGGCACGAAAGGGGAGGAATAAGAGACTAAGAAGGCATCGCCAATGCCACCACAAGTGGCTGAGTACAACCCTCCTCTTCCTTTCCCTACAAGGGTGCATAATGACCGATTGGAGGCGGAGTGTGGGAAGTTCATGGAGATGCTCACGAAACTCAACATTACCATGCCTTTATTGGAGGCAAAGGCGTACATGACAAGGTATGCAAAATACCTCAAAGGGCTTCTTTCAAAGAAGCACAAGCTTGAAGACCTCGCCACCATCACTTTGGGCGAGGAGTGCTCAGCCTTCATCTAGAACAAGTTGCCTAAAAAGCAACAAGATCCAGGTAGTTTCACTATCCCTCTTTGCATTGGAGCATGTCATATAGAAAACTCCTTGGCGGATTTAGGAGCAAGCATTAACGTCATGCCATTTAAGATTTACAAGAGATTGAACCTAGGTGAATTGAAACCCACTAGGTTAAGTGTTACCTTGGCTGACTGTGAAGATGTGGATATGCACCTCATACTAGGACGCCCTTTCCTTTCCACCGCCAAGGCGTTAATTGAAGTTAATGATGGTACTTTGATATTGAGAGATGGAGAGGAACAAATTACCTTTTCGATCGACACTAAGAGTAAGAAGGGTGATGTAAAGGAAATGGAATCGAAGGGTATTTTTGGAAGTGAAGGTTAGCCACTCAAAGCGAACCCCACTAGTGATTTTGTTCTTTTGGATGATGTGAAACAGGTGCCTAAAGTGGGTACTAAACCCGAAGGAAGGAAGAAGAAAGCGTGGCATGCTAAGATGAGCCACACCTTTACTCCAAAGAAGGACAAGGGTAAGACGAAATTGCCCGGCCTAGAAGGACACCCTTTGAAGCTTAAGATGGAAGGTGACAAGCCACACCCCGAGACTGTGGAAGATCCACTCTCGGAGGCCTCTTGATCTCAAGCATGAAAGATCCGCAACGACGAGCTAGCAACGTTAACCTAGAGCTTGTTGGGAGGCAAGCCAATGTAGGTTTGTTTTCTCTTCTTGTGATTGAGTGATGAGTTCAAGTGGTTGAGCAGTGATCATCGTGCCAGAGTTGTGTGTCTACATGTTTTGAATGTGTTGTGAATGAGTTAGGGGCACGGTTGATTAGATCGAGTTTTGAAATTTTGGGAAATGCTATGTTTTTCACCTGTTCACGGTTTTAGCCCTATTATCACGGTCAACCGGCCGTGATAATGAGGTGAAGACCGTGAACAAAGGGCAACCGCAGTTTTTAAAACGCGTCGTTTTTAACCGAGTTCACGGTCCGGGAGTTATTATCATGGCCGACACGACCGTGAAAATTAACCTCCATCCGTGAACCTCTGGCCACCCAAATTCAAAACCGAAACTAGACCCAATATTCTCTCGTCTCGGCGCTCCTTCGCCGAGATTTGGGCTCGATTTTTACGGCGAACTTCCAGCGAGTTTCCGGCGAGTTTCCGATTAAGCTCCAATGAGCCTCTCTGGGCAGTTCCTTCGATCCTACTTGAGTCTCCAGGTTTGTTTTGAACTTTTACCTTGTTAATTTTGGAGAATCGAATTAGGGTTGTAGGTGAGGGGAACTTTGTGATTTAGTGAATGAATGTTGAAATTGGGCGAAGGGTTAGTTGATTAATGTTATTTGAATGATGAATGAAGTGGTTATGAGCTTAATTGGGCCTTGATGGACCCGAATGGGGTAGGATTTGTGTTGATTTGAGAAAAATTCCCACCAAGTGAAATGTTTGAAGGTATGTTGATCCTCTTTTGTGAATGATGGTTGGTGGCCATTGAGGCATGGTTTAGGTTCAATTATTCTTTGTTGATGATTTACGAATCTCCTAGAACCATGCCTTGGTGTGCCTTATGTGCAATTGAGCTTAAATGGGTGAAATTGATCTTGTGAAAAGCCTTCAAAGCATAGTATCATAGTGGGATTCTAAGTGTGGGGGGAATTCTTTTTTCCCCCCACCGATTTGAGACTAATGAAATGTTTCCACATATGGTGCATGGTTTAATTGTTTTTGCAGGATGGCTGACCCGAATCACTCGTACCTTGCGGCGGTGCCCAGGGCACCTTCATTCCAATGAATGCTGAGATTTTGGATGAAGGCCCCATTTGGGCTTCATTGGAGGCTTGACTTCTGATAGTTCGATGCGTTGAACTGTGGAGATAGCGTGGGAGAAGTTGTGGCGCATCCTCAACGGATTTGATTCCTCAAAATCGAGGATGACATCATCGAGGAAATCTGTATTGAATTCTTCGGCACCTTCGTCCCGTTCTAGAAAAAGAAGTCCTCTGGGGATCGTGACCCCATCGTCAAATTCTTCTTAGGTGGTGTACCCCGGGTCATGACCTTTGATGAGCTTTCTCAAGCAATGAGGGTGGAGGATGATCCAGAGACGGAAGCCAAAGTGGATGTCATCCCGAGCTTTGATGCCACACTAGCCTTTAAGGAAGTTTCCCTCCCCTTGCATCGACGTCAACCCTTCAATCCAGCCCGTACCGCAGCTACCAGTCTCATGCCCTAATGCCGTGTCATCAATTAGCTCCTCGGGCATTCCATCTTTTTGAGTTCCAGATCGACCAACAAGATCATTAAGAGAGTCCTCATTTCCTTCTCTGTCATGGCTAATGGAGGAGCGCGTGTCCATCTTGGCCACTTCATTTGCCAAGTCCATTGGCAATAAGAGGAATGATTTCATTCATTTGGGGCCCTACATCACCAGGATCACGTGGTACTTGGTTGTAGACATGAGTAGTTGCCCGAAACAAGGGCGAACTACTTGTTTCTGGGAGGGAACCTTGAATGATATGCACTTGCTCAAAGTCATCGGAACATCCAGTTACATTGAGGGTCTCTTTTTGCTACCAGGGTTACCAGCAATGGTCCCACCTGCTCGACCACACCAGCACCGCCATCGACACCTTGCACCACCAGTGGCGGAGGGAGAGGGTAACAGGGTGGGTCCAACTAGGTCGCTTTTAATTGAGAATAGTTGGTCGAAAAGTTTTGTGTTTGAATCTTGGCGACCTCATTTCTTAAGCATACAGTATACAGATTTGTGCAAAATTTAATTTCGTATAAGTTGACTTTCTTATAAGGGAGCATGGTAGTAAATGCCTAAATGGTATAATATATTATTGAAATCTTCCAACAACTCGATTTATTGATACTAAATATTTTTTTAGGAACATCATTCGAAAGCGAACGACTAGGTAAATCATGAATTATTGGTTGGTATAAGATTTTTTATTAAACCTCTATCAACAACTCGAGGTATTGATACTACGGTTCTTAACAAAGAACACCATTTGAAACACTAAGACTAACTAAATCAATGATTGTTTGGTATATATGCAGAGTGATATTCTTAATATTTTTACTACTAATGCATTTTAATTTATCAAAAAATTTCAATGTAAGATTATATTAAAAAAACTATTTTATCATTTTTTTTTCGAAATGGACCCACCTTAAAAGAAATCCTGTCGTCTTCATTGGCTGGAGTCAGCCCTTCAACATCCACATTCCACCTTGAGGATCTCACTCGCCTCGAGGAGCGGTTCATAGGGGTCTCCACACGGTTGGATTGATCCAACACTCTTTTGGAGCGGATGGCTCGACGACAATGAGTGATCACGACTCGAGCGAGGTAGTCGACCGAGTGAGACATGTGACAGAGTCGATTTCTTTCGCCCCACTTCTGCACTTGAAACTCTGAGCTTTGTTATTTTTCTTTTCTTTGGTGTGTGAAAAGTACGATTGTGAATTTTTCTTGTTTTTAATCGTGATGTTGAATGTTGTTATGTATAATAACCATGCCTCGAGCGTGAATGTGTGTGTGTTTTGTGTGTTTACTTCTTCTCTTTGGAGCTCAAATCCCCTACCCCGGAACTTGTCCAACTTTCACTTGCCAATGGTTTGGTAACTTCTTCACCCTATCCTTTTTCTCCATTGAGGGCAATGTCGTGCTTAAGTGTGTTTGTATAGGGGGGGGGGGGTGTCTCATTTGTGATTGGCAAGTGATTTTGTGAGTGAATGCTTGATCAAAGTGGTCGGTTGATGGGAGAATCTCATGTTTATTGACATTGACTTTGAATTGATTGCTTATTATCGAGTGCATCCTATTATGATGCTTGAGAAGTTCATTAGGTTGGTGAAAGTGTTTAGTTCTCATATGTGTGCAAATGAATGGATGTCTTGACTTGATTACTCCTTGATTGTAATTGCCATGCATCGAAATTTATGAAAATTGGAATGGATGATTAGGTAGCCGTGTGAGTTTTGCGTGATCATCTTTTTCATGTGTGATAGATCCCCCTTACCATGGCGAGTAACATTCAACGTTGTCACTAGTGAGTATGATGGAGGCATAGGATTAGTCCTCACCCAAAAGTTGATTGTCTCGAAACATCTTATCCTTTAGTCAACCCCTTTGAGCTGTGTTACTTTAGGGTTGTTCTTTTGTTAGCTTGTTGCTTTTTGAGCTTAGTGGTGATTGATAGAACGACCATATCCTTTCTTCGTGTCTAAACCATTATGAGTCATCCTTGTGTCTCAGACTTCTCATTTTCGAACTCCATTGAGGTTCTACATTGGTGAATTTTGCATGGTTCTTGCTAGGAATGGAAATGTAGTGTTGGAGGAAGTCCTTAATAGAGAGAATTGGTTGTTAAGTGTTAAAGTGACATGTGTTTAGCTCTCTAATACCCCCCTCTAAAAAAAGAAAAAGAAAAAGAAAAGAAAAGTAGAAAAAAGATTAAAAAGAGGTAATAAATGGGGTAAATAAAAGATAGAGAGTTGCCATAAGATATGATGTGTTTGCTCTAGAAAGGGTTTCTTGGCAGTCAAGTCATTGAAACACCTAATTGCTTGTTGACCTCCTTCACTACTATGATTGAAATTTGGATAGCAAGATTAGCGTGCTTGAATGTTATTTGTGTTTGGTGATGGTTTGGAAGAAGGGAAGTGTGGTTTTTGGCCGTTGCTAGTTGTCGTTGTTTGTAGAAGAAGGTCCAAATTGAAACCATAGGACCTCGTGTTGGTTTTAGGTGAAGATGTGGAACCTCATGCTATGTTTGCCACCACCCAAAAGGCCTTTTCCCCATGTTCAAGACCCTTGCCAGTCATTTGAACCTGTGTCTAAGACCTCCGGACAAGCTAGTGTTGACAATCATTTCGTGAACTCTAGCATTTAAAGTTTGTCACCGTGGTGAAGAGACGATAGGATTGAGTGTTGATTGTGCACATCTTTTGCACCAAATGGTCCTGACCCCACTGGTCGAGAGTGAGTGATCATTCATGTTTTGCATGTTCATGTCTTATCTCGGTGATGACCTATGTCGCCCATTCATTTATTCATTGGACTTGAACTCTATGCATGGTTAGTTATGGTTGGTGAGTAGCCTTGTCAAGACTTGTATTGATTTGTTAAAAGGGTGAGAACTTTTCGTTTGCACGTTCTTAATGCATTCAAATGTCGTTTGTGGTGGATGTCAGTATTGCTTGTAACGGTTCATGTGTTGATGCCCAATAGCCATTGAGATTCACCCGCTTTGAGCCTTTGATATGCCCTCAAGTTATCTTGTTAGATTTAGCTTTCACCTTGAACAAAAGTGGTTTGCTTGGGGACAAGCAAACGTCTAAGTGTGGGGGAGTGATTCGGGTCTATTTGTACACTTTTTTGCCCCCTTTGTCCTTAGATATTTGGGGTAGTTTTACTTCGCGAGGTTCGGTTTTACGCTAGGTTGTGGTTGTTTTTAGTATGTTTCAGATCCTAACAGGTGAAATCAACCCATGGAATGAAAGTTGGACGAAAGGGGCGGAAAACGGTCAAAAGTGAGCAACAACAGCAGATCACGGTGGAGGCCATAAATTCACGGTCATCAAGAACGTGAAGAGGAGGCATAGACCGTGAAGAACGAGGATTCTACAAGTTTTTTTCCATCTCGCGGGCATAAACTAGTTCACGGTCACTCGACCATGAAGACCATCTCCAGATCGTGAACTCCCTTAATGAAATGACACGTTTTTTCTCGACATCACCGTCATAGCCAGATGTATACGACCGTGAACTGGGACGGTGAAACGCCATCGATCTGGGTATATAAAGGGGGCTGAGCTGAAGGAGAAAGAGGAGGAACCTAGTGAGAGAGACTTCTTCTTCTTCTTTAGATTTCAAGAGTGAGAAAGTGACGAACAAGAGGAGAAGGGAAGTTAGGGTTTCATCCAAGAGCTAGGTTTTGGGAAGTTCTTACTCCAAGGTTGATCTCCACACTACAAGGAAAAAGACAAACATCTCCAAGATGGTTTTCTCTCTTCTCCCTTGTGTATTCCCTCTACTTAGCATGGAGTAGACCTTTCTTTCACTTGGGTATTTGTAAACCGTAGCTACAATTTTGTGAATGTTTGTATGGATTGAATAACTTGTGTGTGGTTGTATTTTAATACAAGTTATGAGGTATTTTCATGAAGATTGTGTGTGTTCTTGCATTTCCATTTCTTATGCCATTTGACCTAGGTAGAGGGAAATCCCCTTCTTGTTAAGAGGCTTGTAAAAGTTGTAATTCCTTGGCTAATTGTATCACCTACCTAGGTTGAATTAGGGCAAACCTCTTAATACTTATTAGCACTTTTGGTAGGTTATAATATGGTCGTCAGAACTATAGTTCAAGGGTGAAGTAAGCAACCCTTAGTTGATTGGGCCAAGAGAGCTACCTTGGTAGCTTGATTTGATATTCCTTGGCCAAGAGAGCGATAGAGTGATGGTTGTTCACTTGTTGCACTTCCCTATGGTTCACAATCGGCTTTACCACACATTTGCATTTGATCTGACAAACCATGGTTGTTAGCTAGGAGGAGCAACACCTGGGTGAAGCCTTGTTAACTAGTGTTCAAACCATTTACTTTCCTAATCTTTTAGTTGTAAATTGTAGTTTTAACCAAAAACCATTTGCTAGATAATGTTTCAAACAATCAAAGTAGGGGTACATGGACCGACCCGATTTTGACTACTAAAACATACTTTTCCTATATTGCACCCAGTTAAGGTTTATACTTAATACTTGTATTCGGGACGAGTCACATATGTGCCACTAATTTACAATTAGTTTTCTTATATACTTTTTTAATCTAATATATATTTCTTTACGTTTTTATTTGCGTATCTACATGTACATCTAGTATTGTTACTATCAATCAATAGAAGTTTTCATATAGCATTTCAACAAAGATGTATGTGAAAAACACACTTCAATATGAAATGAGTAATGAAGCTATGAATGAATTTGAATGGAAATATTGCAGTTACACTCTTTGAATGATAAATGTATTTAAAAATATTTTAGAGTATGAAAATATTACGTATTATAGAAAAATAAAAATAAAATATCTACGTTAGACCCATCATAAACAAAATCCTCGCTTTTAGTTACATGCAACACTAAGCAAGTGTCACTCAGCTCCTATAATTTATTCTCTCTTCCCGTTATAAGACCTATTTGATAATTTATTTATTTGTAACTGATAGACCGTTAATTACACATGTTTTTACCCCTGTTCTTACACCGTTTGAGATGTGGTTTCTCGTGTTTTAGACCGATTTCACGCTAGGTTGTGCTTGTTTGTGATATTTCAGATCCTGGCAAGTGAATGAAGGTTTAGGAGCGAGCTCGGGGTCGATTGGGCGAAGATCGGGCGCGAGACAAGTCACAAAGGAGGTCACACGGGCTGCCCTGATGATCACACGGCCGTGTGAAGGAGTAGTCTGGCCGTGCGAGTTTCGCCGAGAGCAAACACGGGCAGAGCAGGACATCCACACGGCCGTGCAAGAGGCCAGTCTGGCCGTGTGGAATTCTGCGTGAGCAAACACGGGTAAAAAGGAAGTTCACACGGCCGTGCCACTCTGGCCGTGCAAAGAGCCTGGAATTCGAACTAATTGGAACGCAGCGTTTTGCCTCAAACGGGCAACTGGGTAGGCCGCACGGCCGTGTGGCCCTGCCCGTGTGAGTCGGGATTTCCTGGTTTTAAGCCAAATTCCGAACCAAAGAGGAGGAGAGCTGGGTTTTTGGATCCCAAACACCCAAGGGACGAACCAAAGAGAGAGAGGGCGATTTGAGGGCATTCTTGGAGTAGAGAAGGAGGATTTCTTCACCTTGGAAGCTTGAGGAACAAGCCCGGACTTGAAGACTGATCATCTGAAGATTCTTACTGCAGTCTCTCTCTTCTCTATGGAGTAACTTCCCTTCACTTAGGTTTTGAGGAACCCTAGCTATGTTTGTTTGATTGGATGATTGTATGAGTACTCTGACTTGATAATCTTGAGTTCATATTCAATCTATGCATGTTTTCATGATTCAATTATGCTTTAGTCGAGATTATTGATTCTGCTTTGATTCTATGAGAGGGAATACCTGATTAGGTCAATAGAGCACCATAGATTGATAGTAGTGGATCGATTGCTTTAGTCGAGGGTTGATTCACTGCTTTGTATCGATTGAGAACCCCTTTCGATAGTGGGAGTCTAGTTCAGAACGCCTTGATCAGTTGTTCTAGAGAAGGATACGTCCCTCTAGGCAATTGACTCAAGAGGGCCTTGTTCCTTTAGTCGAGACTCAAGGTCTAGTCAAGGATTCTCCGTATTGTGAATGAAAGTGAAACAGGTTAGAGATCATCAATCATTAATCTGGCTAGTGGCTAGGGGGAATCATACCTAAGTGAGTTCCCAACCTGTAATTAGATTAACTTTAACTGTAGTTTGCTAGAGTAGTTTTAGTTCTTTCATCTTAATCTGATTTGCTAAATAATAAACTGAAGCTGAGTAATAGTAACTCTAGAGACCCGTGGATTCGATATTTATCACTTGAGCCACTATACTGCAGTCCCTTTCATTGGTTACACTTGGCCTTTGTTAGGTGTTGTGTTTTAGAGCACCAGTAACCTCTAACTATTCCCCTCATATTTATATATGAGGAAAGTAATAAAAGTTACATGCAAGTGGAATTAGAATCTTAACCTATGATCAATGAACACCACCCTTTTTTCCTTCTTCATCTTTACCGTTGCTAGTTTAGGTGGAATAATGAAAAATATTTCAGGTCTTGCAATTATCTCTAAATATGATTTTCAAATTTCATCGTAACATAGTGTTTCTTCCTCTGGGAAGGAGGTTACATACCACCTTCAAATTCATCGAATTTCAGTCCATCCCGAAGGGCGAAGGATAAATGGAGCGACCTGCGATTACCATGTGGGTTCTGTCTTCTTTTACAAAGCTGCAGATGCCCCTAAGAGTGTCTGTTCTCCCCTTCTTCAAGAAGGCGTTGGTGATTGCTAAAAATTTGAGGCAACCATGATTTTTTAATTTCCTTTTACCTCCAACAATCTTCTTGAACTCGAGGTCCTTAGGGTTTCAACTTTTCCTTCATCTCCAACTATTTTCTTGATTTATCTATAGACTTAGATAAAAACACAACAATACAGAGTATTGTTTCTAAACTCATGAGAATAAAAAATCGCAACCCAAAAGAATCCCCAATCATAACTGGAAACAGAGAATCAGAAATCGCCAAGCAATCAATGAAGGAATCAAAACTCCAAAGAAGAATGGTACAAAGAGGAGAGAGGTGAGCAAGGGAGAGGGTGAGGGCCCCTTTCAATTGGCCAACCGCCATGATATCAACGAAGTGGAAAAAATGAGTAACGTGGACAGAAAGAGATATCAGTGCATCCAATCGCTGAAAACATTGAAAGGAATAAACAGAAAAGTGCAGACACTAAATTATAATAGACCCTCCCTTATTCTATTTGAACCCCTTAAGCATCAACATGCAAATTAATATAAGTAATCTAATTATCTCTATATTTCCCTCATTGAACACGGAGCACCCTAAATCATGCCCCAATGCCTGAAGGGTGCAACCTCTTTAATTTCCTCATATTTTTTCTCTTTCTCACATGACCGTCTCCATATATCTTTCTAAGCCCTTCAAGATGATAACCGTCAACCCTTTTCTTCCGAACAATGGACTTCAAGTCAAGTTTGTCCATATCAACCCCTTCTATTTCAATCAACTCATATCTTCTATCATTATCATTCCATTTCGTTGTGACTCTCTTCAATATCTTACGTAACTTGATGTTAACATTTATGTTTTTAAATTATCTATTATTTAAATTATAAATATAAACACACTGAACAAATTAAAAAATGGTTTTGCATTTAGTTGTTATTTTCATCCCGACTATTTTATTTTTAATTCCCAAATCCTCGTAATATCCCATGATTTACTTTCCATTTTAACCAAAATAGCCATAACCTCCCACTAGTTTACACTTAGAGAAGATTAGTAACATGCAACACAACTAATGGTTCCACTGACTTTCTTTCCATATTCACAAAAACGTATGGTCTCTTTTTCACTTGGAGATGATTAGTTACATGCGGTAGCAAGCAAGTGTCACTTAGCTCCCATAACTTCTTCTCTCTTCGTGTTACAACTTCTATTTTATAATTTATTTATCTGTTGCCTCAACCACTCACGCTTTTATTTAGATTCCAAGGGAAGTAGTAGCGATTGCATTCACATGAAATTAGAATCTTAACATATGAATCAATGAACAAAATCATTTTCCCTTACTTATCCACCTTAAAATTCATCCAATTTCAATACATCCTGGAAGATAAAAAGGAGTGACCCCCAATTGCCAACGTGTGGATTTTGTATTCTTCCACAAAGCTGCAAATGTCACCATGAGTGTCTTCTATTCTCCTCTTCTCCAAGAAGGCGTTTGTGTTATTAAGAATATCGAGGATACCTATTTTTTTATAATTTTCTTTTATTGCCAACGATCTTCTTGAACTCGAGGTCCCCCAGGATTTCAATTCTTCCTTCATCTCCAACTGTTTATTTATTTATCTATGACTGCAGATAAAAATGTAGCAACACAACAGTAATGTTTCTAAACTACGAAGAGTAAAAAATCTTAACCTAAAACAATCCCCAATTGCAATTAGGTTAGTCGATAATCTTGAACCGAAAAAAAATCTCCAATCACAAAGGAAATCAACAATACAAAATCGCTAAACAATTGATGAAGGAATCTAAACTCCATAGAAGAATGGTGTAGAGATGAGATCGACGAGAGGAGACCGGCAGAGACTATGAAGATCCCAGTCGATTAGCAAGCCTCCAAGATACCGACGAAGGGGGGGGGGATGAGTAAGGTGGGTAGAACGGGAAATCAATGACACCGAGATGCTGAAAGCTCAATAAGGAATGGCAAAACGTTGAAAAAAAGTAAACAGGTGAATACACAAAACCATGCCCGAATGCCTAGAGGGAGCAACGTCTTTCCTCATTTTTTCCCTCCTCACATGACCATCTCCATATATCTTTCTAACCCCTCCAAGATGGTAACGGTCGACCATTTTCCTCCAAACAATGAAATCCAATTCAAGTTGGTTATATCAACCCCTCCTCATCCAATTAATTCCTCTCTTCTATCAAAGTATCAATATCATTATATTTTGATGTGAATCTATTCTATACCTTACTTAATCCGATGTTAATATTTATTTTAAACAAATTATATATTGCGTACAATACAAGTACAAAACACCGAGCAATTAATTAAATGGTTTTAAGTTTACTTGTGGATTGTCGTTCCAACTATTTTACTTGTTATGATTTATTTTTCATTTTATCCAAAAAATTCCATGACCTCCATTAGTTTACACTTGGAGAAGATTACTAACATGCAACTAATTGACCCAATGATATTTTTTCCATTTTCCACAAAGCATATGACCTTATTTTACACGTGGAGAGAATTATTTACAAGCAACAACAAATGTCACTAAGCTATTATAACTTCTTCTCTCTTACCGTTATAACACCTATTTGATAATTTATTAATCTATTACCCCAACCCTTCCCCTTCTCCATGAAGACATTTATGCAAGTGAAAATATCGAGGCCACCTATTCTTTTTTAAATTTCCATTTATTTCAATGATCTTCTTGAACTCGAGGTCCTTAGGGTTTTAATTTTTCCTTCATTTCCAACTTTTTTCTTCATTTATCTATGGCCGCAAATAAAAATGTAAAGACACAGAAGTAATGTTTCTAAACTCCGGAGAGTAAAAATTCTTAACCCAAAATAATACCCAATCGCAACTGGATTGGTCGAAAATTTTGAACCAAAAAAATTCCCCAATCGCAACGAAAAACTCATAATGAAAATCATCAATAAATCGATGAAGGAATATAAACTCAAGAGAAGAATGGTACAGAGTGGAGAGCGCACAGAGAAGAGCGATAAAGACTATGAGGTCCTCGATTGATAAGCCACCAGGAGATTGACGAATGGTGAAAATGAGTAAGGTGAGCAGAACGGAAAATTGGTGACACCCAGTTGCTAAAAACATAGAAATGAATCACAAAACATTGAAAAGGTAAACAGGCGGGTGCACTAAACTTATTATAGACTTTCTCGTTTTCTACTGGATCCCTTAAGCACCAATCTGCGAATTAATATATGTAATTTTCTTATCCCCATACCATATTAGAACATAGAAAATCCAAAACTTTGCCCCAATGCCTGGAAGAAGCAACGTCTTTCCTCATTTTTTTTCTTCCTCACATGACTGTCACCCTATATCTTTCTAACCCCTCCAAGATGGTAACCGTCGACCCTTTTCCCCCAAACAATGAAATTGAAGTCAAGTTGGTTAATATCAACTCTTTCCCATTCAATCAATACCATTCTATTTCGTTGTGACTCTCTTCTATACCTTACGTAATCTTATTGTAATATTTATTTTAAAAATATTATCTAGCAAACATCGATCAATTTAAAAAATGGTTTTGCATTTACTTGTATATTGTCGTTCCATCTATTTTACTTCTTAATTCCTAAATTCTAGTTAATATCGCATGCTTTACTTTCCATTTTATCCACAAAAGCTCATGACCTCCCATTAGGTTTCAGTTGGAGAAGATTACTAACATGCAACTAATTGATTCAATAAATTTCTTTCCATTATCCGCAAAAGCCTATGACCTCATTTACACGTGGAGAGGGTTAGTTACATGCAACAACAGGTGTCACTTAGTTACCATAACTTCTTCTCTCTTCCAGTTATAACTCCTATTTGATAATTTATTTATCTATTACCCTAACCCTTCCCTTTATCCAAGAAGGCGCTAATCGTAGTGAAAATATCGTGGCTAAATTTTTTTGTCTTCAAACTTTGTTTTATTTTCAAAGATCTTCTTGAACTCGAGGTTCTCAGGGTTTCAAATTTTCCTTCATCTACAACTATTTTCTTCATTTATATCTGTGGCCGCAGATAAAAACGTAGCAACACAAAAGTAATGTTTCTGAACTCTGGAGAATAAAAAATCTTAATCCAAAATAGTCCCCAATCTCAACTGGGTTGGTCGATAATCTTGAATCCAAAAAAATCACCAATCGCAAGTTGAAATAGAGAATAAAAATCACCAAACAATTGATGAAGGAATCTAAACTCCACAGAAGAATGGTATAGAGAGAAAAGCACCCAGAGGAGAGTGATAGAGATTGTGAGGGCCTCGGTCGATTGGCAAGCCTTCAAGAAATTGAAGAAGGGGAAAAGAGGAGTAAGGTGGGCATAACGAGAAATCGTGACACCCAGTCGCTTAAAACGCTGAAAGGAATAACAAAATTTTGAAAGGGTTAAATAGACAGGTGCACTAAAGGGAGCAACGTCTTTCTAACCCTCCAAGATGGTAACATCGACACTTTTTCTCTAAACAATGAAGTTCAAGTCAATTTGGTCTATATCAACAACACCTTCTCATTTAATCAATTCCTCTTTTCAATCAATATCATACTATTTCGTCGTGACTCTCTTCTATACCTTACGTAACTTGATGTTAAAATTTATTTTAAAATATTATAGATGATGTACAATATAAGTACAAAACACCGTGCAATTTATAAAATGATTTTGTGTTTACTTGTGTATTGTCGTTCCAACTATTTTACTTCTTAATTCCTAAATCCCAGTTACATCCCATGATTTACTTTCCATTTTATACACAAAACCCATGACCTCCCATTAGTTTACACTTGGAGAGGATTACTAACATTTAGTTAATTGATGCAACAACTTTCTTTCCCTTATTTATAAAATCCTATGACCTCATTTTACACGTGGAGAGCGTTAGTTACATGTAACAACAAGTGTCACTCCACTATCATAACTTCTTCTCTCTTCCCGTTATAACTCATTTTAGTAATTTATTTATTGTTAACCCAACCCTTCCCCTTTTCCAAGAAGACGTTTGTGTTAGTGAAAATATCGAGGCTACCTGTTTTTTAATTTTCTTCTATTTCCAACGATCTTCTTGAACTCGAGGTCCACAGGGTTTCAATTTTTCCTTCATCTCCAGCTATTTTTTTCATTTATCAATGACTGCAGCTAAATACATAGCAACACAAAGGTAACGTTTCTAAACTCCAGAGAATGAAATTTCTAACCCAAAATAATCCCCAATCACAACAAGGTTGGTCGAGAATCTTAAACAAAAAAATTCCCAATGTCAATTGGAAATCGAGAATAAAAAATTGCCAAGCAATCGATGAAGGAATCTAAACTCCAGAGAAGAATGATGCAGAGACGAGAGTGCCCAGACGAGATTGATGGAGAGTGCGAGGGCCCCAGTTGATTGACAAGCCTCTAGGAGATCGACGAAGGGGAAAAAGGAGTAAGGTGGGCAGAACGGGAAATCAGTGACACCCAATTGCTAAAAATGCTGAAAGGAATCACAAAATATTGAAAGGGTTAAACAGACGGGTGCACTAAACATATCATAGTCTGATCACTTGTATTCTACTAGATCACTTAAGCACCCATTTGCAAATTAATATATGTAATCTAATTTTCCCTATACCCTTTTTGAACATAGAACACCCAAAACCATGCCCCAATGCATGGAGGAAGCAACGTCTTTCCTCATATTTGTTTTTTCCTCAAATGATCGTCTCCCTGTATCTTTCTAACCCCTCCAAGATGGTAACCCTTGACTCTTTTCTTCCAAAAAGTGGAGTTCAAGTCAAGTTGGTCTATATCAACCCCTTCTCATTAAATCAATTCAACTCTTCTATCAATATCATTCTATTTCATTATGACTCTCTTCTATGCCTTACGTAACTTAATGTCGATAACTATTTCATACAATATAAGTACAAAACATCGAGCAATTTACAAAATGGTTTTGCGTTTAGTTGTGTATTGTCCTTCCAACTATTTTAGTTCTTAATATCTAAATCTAACATCCCCATGATTTACTTTCCATTTTATCCACAAAAGCCCATGACCTCCCATTAGTTTACACCTGGAGAAGATTAATAACGTGCTATTAAAGGATCCAATGACTTTATTTTCATTATCCACAAAAGCATATGACCTCCTTTTACAAGTGGAGAGGATTAGTTACATGCAACAACAACTGTCACTCAGTTACAATAACTTCTTCTCTCTTATTGTTATAACTCCTATTTGATAATTTATTTAACTATTACCCCAACTCTTCCACCTCATATTCAGATTATGAGAAAAGTAGTAACGGTTGCATGAAAATGGAATTAGGATCGTAACCTATGAATCAATAAACTAAACCATTATCCTTTCTTCATCTTCATTGTTGCCGGTTTGGTGGAAGAAGGAAAAAGATGTAGGGTCTTGAATCATCTCTAAATCTGATTATCAAATTTCATCGTCAGAAACAAAAGTGTCTCTTCTCCGGTAAGGAGGTTACTTACCCTTCTATTTCATTGTGACTCTCTTCTATGCCTTACGTAACTTGATGTCAATATTTATTTCAAAAACATTATCTATTACGTACAATATAAGTACAAAACATCGAGCAATTTACAAAATAGTTTTGCATTTATATGTGTATTGTCCTTCCAACTATTTTACTTCTTAATACCCAAATCTAATATCCCCTGATTTACTTTCCATTTTATCCACAAAAGCCCATGACCTCCCATTAGTTTACACTTGGAGAAGATTACTAACATGCAACTAATGGATCCAATGACTTTCTTTTCATTATCCACAAAATTCTATGACCTCCTTTTATAAGTAGAGATGATTAGTTACATGCAACAACAATTGTCACTTAGGGGTCGTTGGCTTGTTGGATTTGAAAAATGAGGGTTTGGCCAACAAAAACCTTGGAATTTATGTTGGATTTATTGGATTATGGATTTGAAGAGTCTAATGTTTGCATGATAGATTTGATGATGGATTTGTTAAATAAATAACTAACCATCAAGGATTTGCAAATCCCAAATCAATATGTGGGATTTACAAGTCCGTGGACCCAACGGATTTGGTTTCAAAATAAAGACCAAATTCGTGGACCCCACAGATTTAGCACTCTTCAACAAACAATGAACTTATGTTAAACCCATCAAGCTTGGGATTTGGGTACCAAATCCATGACCCAAATCCAACAAGCAATCGACCCCTTAGTTAAAGTAACTTCTTCTCTCTTCTTTTTATAACTCCTATTTGATAATTTATTTATCTATTACCCCAACCCTTCCCCCTCATTCAGATTATGAGGAAAGAAGTAACACTTGCATGCAAATGAAATTAAAATCTTAACCTATGAATCAATGAACAAGACCATTATCCTTTCTTCATCTTCATCGTTGTCGGTTTGGTAGAAGAAGGAAATGGATGTATGGTTTTGAATTATCTCTAAATATGATTTTCAAATTTCAACGTCGGAAACAAAAGTGTCTCTTCTCCGGTAAGGATGTTACTTATCCCTTCTATTTCAATGTGACTCTCTTCTATTCCTTACGTAACTTGATGTCAATATTTATTTCAAAAATATTATCTATTACGTACAGTATAAGTACAAAACATCGAGCAATTTACAAAATGATTTTCCATTTACTTGTGTATTGTCCTTCCAACTATTTTAATTCTTAATACCCAAATCTAATATCCGCCGATTTACTTTCCATTTTATCCACAGAAGCCCATGACCTCCCATTAGTTTACACTTGGAGAAGATTAGTAACATGCAACTAATCAATCCAATGACTTTCTTTTTATTATCCACAAAAGTCTGTGGCCTCCTTCTACAAGTGGAGAAGATTAGTTACACGCAACCACACTTGTCACTCAGTTACCATAACTTCTCTTATCTTCTTGTTATAACTCCTATTTGATAATTTACTAACTATTACCGCAACCATTCCCCCGTCAATCACGAGGAAAGTAGTAACGGTTGCATGCAAATGGAATTATAATCTAAACTTATGAATCAATTAACAAACCATTATCCTTTTTCCTCTTTATTGTGGCGATTCAGTGGAAGAAGGAAAAAGATGTCGGATCTTGAATTATCTCTAAATCTGATTTCCAATTTCATCGTCGGAAACAAAAGTCTCTTCCTCCGATAAGGAGGTTACTTACCCCGTCTATTTCATTGTCTCTTTTATATACCTTACGTAATTTGATATCAATATTTAATTCAAAAACATTATCTATTACGGACAATATAAGTACAAAACATCGAGCAATTTACAAAATGGTTTTGCATTTACTTGTGTATTGTCCTTCCAACTATTTTACTTTTAATATCCAAATCTAACATCCCCTGATTTACTTTCTATTTGATCCACAAAAGCCCACGACCTCCGATTAGTTTACACTTGGAGAAGTTTACCAACACGCAACTAATGGATCCAATGACTTTCTTTTCATTATCCACAAGAGTGTATTTCTCCCCTTCTCCAAGAAGGCTTTGGTGATAGTGAAAAAATCAAGCTTACCAAGTTTTTTTTTATTATTTCCTTTTTTTTTTTCAACTATTTTTTTGAACTTGAGGTCCTCATCTCTCAGGGTTTCAACATTTTATTCATCTCCAACTATTTTTTTTATTTATATCCGCCCTCAGATAAAAATGCAGCACCACCGAACTATTGTTTCTAAACTCCGCAGAATAAAAAATCGGAACCCAAAAGAATTCCCAATCGCAATTTGGTTGGACATAATCTCACACCCAAAAGAATCGTCAAATTGCAACCAAAGTTCAAGAATAAAAAATCGTCGAGCAATCGATGAAAGAATCAAAACTCTAAAGAAGAATAGTACAGAGAGAAGAGCATATTAAGGAGAACGACAGAGACGGTGAGCGCACTAGTAGATTGGCCAGCCTCCAAGAGATCTACGAATGAAAAAAATGAGTAAGGCGGATAGAACGGGATATCATTGTCACCCAATAGTTGACAACGCTGAAAGGAATTGCTAAAAACATTGAAAGATGTAAAAGGGCGGGTACTGGACCCCTAAAGCACCAACTTACAAATTAAAATATGTAATCTAATTATCCCTGTCTTTCCCTCTTTCAACATTAGAACAACCAAAACCATGCACCAATGCATGGAGGAAGCAACTTCTTTCCTTATATTTTTTATTTATTTCTCACATGACCGCCCATATATCTTTCTAAGCCCTCCAACATGGTAACCATCGACCCTTTCCTCCAAATAGTGGACTTCAAATCAAGTTGGTCTATATCATCCCCTTCTCATTCAATCAACTCCTCTCTTTTATCATTATCATTCTGCTTCGTTGTGACTATATTCTATACCTTATGTAACTTGATGCTAATATTTATTTTAAATATTATTTGTTACGTACAATATAAGTATAAACACACCGAGTACTTTACAAAATGGTTTTATGTTGTGTATTTTCATCCCAACTATTTTATTCCTTATTTTTCGAATCCTCGTTAAACATCTCATGATTTACCTTCCAATTTATCCTTAAGAAACCCATGACCTCCCATTAGTTTACACTTAGAGAAGATTGCTAACATGCAATGCAACTAGTGGATTCAATAACTTACTTTCTATTATCCACAAACGCTGATGGCCTCCTTTACACGTGGAAAGGATTAGTTACATGCAACAACAAGTGTCACTCAACTCCTATAACTTATTCTCTCTTCCCGTTATAACTCATATTTAATAATTTATTATCTGTTGCCCCCATCCCTTCCCCCTCATATTCAGATTCTGAGAAAAGTAGTAACGTTTGCATGCAAATGGAAATGAATATTAACCTATGAATCAATGAACAAAACCATTGTCCCTTCTTCATCTTCATCGTTGGTGGGTTAAGAGGAAGAAGAAAAAAAAGATGTCGGGCAGTGTGGTTAAGACCGAGCCGAGCCAGCCAGCCAGACCGGTAAAACCAGTACCGGCTTTCAGTCCTACACTCAAATAGCAGGACCGGTTAGAAAGGGCGATTTTTGAGCGGCCGTAACTGTTAATCGTTCGAGCAGCTCGAACCAGCCGACCGGTTTTTGCCCCTATTTCTGAAAATTAAAAAAAATAACTAAAGGCACTTTCTCTTCCCAGTCGACTAGGTTTCATTCTGAAACCTAAAATAGAAACAACGAAGTGTCGTTGAGCCTCCCTCTGATCTTTTGAGGGCTTCGTCGGATCATCGGTGGCCGCCAGAGAGCCCCCTCCAGCCCTCCATGTCCCAGATCCGTTGCACTCCATCGCCTCCACGTTCTAGCAAAAGATAAGGAAAGAAAAGAATTGCAGAAGAAAGAAAGAAAAAAAAACCAGATTGAGAGTTTGGGAGAGAGAAAGGGGGTGAGGCGGTTAGCGGCGCGGGGCGAGTGGAAGAAAATCGTTGAAGGAAATAATATTGGAAGATTGAGAGAGAGATGGATATCGAGTGCCACATGGGGGGGGGGGGGATTAGGGTTTTGCCGTTTATCTTTGTTAGTCTTTTTTATTTGGTCGAATCTTTGTTCGTCTTTATTTATTTTTTATAAATTACTAAGTGATTGATAACGATGTAATTGCACATGTTTGCGCCCCTAGTTCTTATCCGTTTGAGGGGCATAGTCGTGTGTTTTGGCCTATTTTACGCCGGGTTGTGCTATTTTGTCATGTTTCAGGTCCCAGGTGTCAAAGGGAAGGCTAAGAGCAAGTTTCGGGGCATTCGGAAGTCATTTCGGTGAGCTGGAGCCAAAACACGAGCAGCCTAAGGCATTACACGGCCGTGTTCCTGTGGCCGTGCTTTTTATGCCGAGAGCAAATTCGGTTTGGCAATTTCAGCTGCAAACACGGGCACCAAAGCACGGCCGTGTTCCACCAAAGCACGGCCGTGTCCACCGCGAAGCACGGCCGTGTTTCCCCCCCCCCCCCCCAACTGCTGGCCGTGTAATTAACCTTGGCCGAGACACGGGCGGACTCAGGCAAAGCACGGCCGTGTCTTCGACCGTGCTTTGGCCACTGATGCTTTTAAGCAGATTTTCAGCCACAAGTTAAGGGGGATTCGAGTTTTAGAGAGAGAGATCAGTTCCTAGAGAGAGAAAGCGACGAACAAGAGTCTCCAAGTGCCCTAGATTGATCTTCAACACCATTGGAGGCCAGCTTGAGCTTGGAGAAGTGCCGATCAACATCCAGAAGCAGGAATCCATCCTTCACAGTATGAATTCCGCGTCTGATTCTGCTTTTGCTTCTTTCTCTATGGAGTAGTTCTCCCATTCATCTGGGTATGGAGAACCCTAGATTTGTATGTTAGGCTTTGATTGTATGAACCCAAGTACTGATTCTATGATTTGATTATATTCGATTGAGGTTTGAATGATTGAATGACTTGAATTCTGATCAAATTCCTGTTGTTTCTGCTTTGACCTAGAATGAGAATATTTGCCTAGGTTGATAGAGCATCCTTGATTGAAGGTAGGGAGTTGGTGACTTTAGTCGAGGAACCAACTCACTATTCTGTACCGGATTTACTCCGGTAGTGGAGGTTTTGTTCTTAGGGCCTCAATCTGTCTACTCCGGTGGAGGTTAGTCGCCCGCTAGAGATTCAGATTGAGAGGGTCTGAAGACCTTTAGTCGAGACTTCAGGCTGTTTAAGAATCTTCCGCAGTATAACTTTCATAGAAACTGAACTTGGTAATTACAATCCGGCATAACTGCAGTCTAGGGGGAACCATATCCGGGTGACCTCTCTTAACCTGAATACAACCGTTTACTTGCTTTGTTAGTTTGTTAGTTTAGACTTGCATTAAAGTTTCATTGCTAGATAACAAGAATTCACTGAGTAGTCATCAAATCTAGGACCCGGGTTGATAATTAAACCCAAACCCGCTATACTACGCTTTAGGAAGTGGTTTCACTTGGCCAATTCCTGGAGTGACAGTAAAGTCGAGTCAAGTTTTTGGTGCCATTGCCGGGGACGGCTAGGTTGTTGAAGAAAAGTGATTTCTGTTAATTTACCCTTTTTTCTGTTTGCTTTGTTTGCTTTGTCCCACTTGTGCCTTCACGGGTTTGCTTGCTTGAGAGTGTGCAGGTAATGCATGACCCGTAGCCAGTCGGGAGGTTTACTGCCGTTGAATCCAGAGATTGACTGCACCTGTCGCCAGCTGATGACTCGGTATTTGCACATGTTTTCCCCTTTGTTTCTTGATTGTTTGAGCTTGAATTATCGTGTCTTTGGCCTATTTTATGATAGGTTGTGTTCTTTTGTCACATTTCAGGTCCTAGCACATAAAGTGAAGCATAGGCGCAAGTTTCAAGTCAATCAGAGATCAATTGACGATTCGGGAGAAGAAACTCGGGTATGACCTGAAGAAGAATGGATTTCTACCTCAGTTTATGGACAAATAATCATGCAAGCTTGTCATGAAAAGAAAGAGGACGAGACTAAGAGCGTCTGGGATCAAACGGCGACTGATTCGGAGTCCGGACGAGGGAGAAACAAAGCATTAAACAGAGGCTGAGCAAGCCACACGGGCACAACCCACACGGCCGTGTGACCTGGCCATGTGGCCGTGTGGAAATCACCGAGCCTTCACACGGGCATCTGGAAAAGCCACACGGCCGTGTTTCCTGGCCGTGTGAGTCGGGAATTGCTGTTTAGAACCCGATTTTCAGCAAAAGGAAAGGGGCAGAGCTGGGTTTTGGATCCCAAACACCCAAGGGACGAACCCTAGAGAGAGAGAGCGACTTGGGAACATTCTTGGAGCTATTTTGGAGGATTTCTTCGCCATTGGAGCTCGGGAATCAAGCTTGGAGATGGAGATTGAAGATCTAGATCAGATTTCTGCAGTCTCTCTCTTCTCTATGGAGTAACTTCCCTTCACTTAGGTTTTGAGGAACCTTAGTTCCATGAGTTAGGATCTTTCTTGTATGAAGTTTTGGATGCTATATTGTTTGATTATAATCGAATGATGCATGTTTATTGAGTCAATTGAAGTCTGATCAACTTTTCCTGATTCCTGCTGCAATCTGAGATAGATAGAATCTGATTAGGTTGCTAGAGTCTCATCATTCGGTAGTAGGAGATTGGCTATACGAGAGTTAGCCAGTTTACTGCTTTGTACTGGAATCCAATTCCAGTAGTGGAGTTCTGTGCTTATTGCTTCAGCTTTCTATCCCGGTGAAGACTAGTCGTCTGCCGGATAGTTAGACTGAGAGGGTTTGGTCAACTTAAGAGATTCCAAACTACTGTCGGATCTTCCGCAGTTTAATCAACAGTAAATCAACCAAAAGGAATTACAACTTGGACCTAATTGAGGAGCTAGGGGGAATCATACCTAAGTGAGTTCCCAAACTGTAATTAGTAGTTTTACTTAGTTAGTTAGTAGAGTAGTTTAGTTAATCAATCCTTAATCTAGTTTGCTAGATAATGAACTGAAGCTGAGTAATAGTAACTCTAGAGACCCGTGGATTCGATATTTATTACTTGTGCCACTATACTGTAGTCCCTTTCATTGGTTACACTTGGCCATTGTTAGGTGTTGTGTTTTAGAGCATCAAGTTTTTGGCGCCGTTGCCGGGGACTTTCTAGAGTATTAGGAAAGGCAGAAGTTTGTTACTTTAGCGTTTTTCTTTCCACCCTTGCTTTTCACTTGAGTGTTTTTTGTTTTTGTTGGTGCAGATCTGAATCATGGATCCGCATGGCTTCTCCAACCAGTGGGGGTATCCACCACCATCCGAGTGGTATTACCCCGAGACTCCCTGGAGCAATCAAGGAGGAGAAGACTATGGATTCGGGTTCCAGTACCAACCCCCTTTCTACGGAGAACAACCAGACCCCTGGGCATATCAAGAACAATCTCCTTATCAAGAAGAATTCCTCCCACAACAAGAAGGGCCATCAGATCTTGAGTTACCCATGGCGGCCTTCACGGGCCACTCTGCAGAGCCATGCTACACTTCACTGGAAGATCCGAACAAACAATTAAGGCTTCTCGTGGAGCAGTTTGCTCGAGACACTGAGAAATCATGCTCCAAGATGGATCTTCAAATCAAAGCCCTTGCCACTTCCGATCCCTTATTTCTCCATGATATGGAGGAGACTGTTCAGCGCTCAGCGAAGCAAACAGAGTGGGTGAAGCAAGTTTGCTCGCATCTTGCCCAAGATCACCTTTCTGCTACCACGCTAGAAGAGGTGGAGGATGACAAAGGCTATGGGAGCGTTGAGGAGCATACAGAAGTTATCACAGAGAACTCTTATGATAATCATGATCAGGAAAGTCCTTTGGTTGCAGACCACACCTTTCCTCATTTATGCTCTAACATGCTGGGCCCGTGCGAGGAGATGCAAGATGATCCCATTGAAGAAATTGCTTGGCGACTTGCTCTCCAATCTGTTCTAGAAGAAGAAGAGCGAGCAAGGATGAGGAAGGAAGTTGTAGATGATGAGGAAGAAAGAAAAGAAGAGGTGGTTCTTGATCTTTTCCCATGGGAGAGACCACATTTTGAAGAAGAAAGGGGGGTTGAGGAAGCAATTGGCGTCCAGGCTGAGGATGAAGTTGAGGTGGAAGAGGCTTGCACCGGCCCTATGTTACATTTGATATCTCCACCAAACTTCGAGGAGCTGCTTGGCAAGGACCCATTTGCAGTGTCTTTTTGCCAGACCAAGGCCACATCAACATCGGTCCCTCTTGGTGGACGCGATGGTGGCCAATCGATGCTGTCATATCTAGTTTGGGGCAATGAGACGAGAGAAGAGAAGAAGAGGTCTCGAGGGTGGAGACTTCATCTGCATCAAGTACATGAGCCTTCATCACCTGCCACACCACATGCTCGTGACTTGAGACTCTACCTCATCGACGAGAACCTCAACTTCAAGGAGGTTCTAGCATGGACCGAAACTTAGGAGCCATCGTCCGGCTCACGACGTGAAAGAAGAGCTTGTTGGGAGGCAACCCAACCAGTCGGTTTGCATTTCTTTCTCTATTTCTCCTCGGTTGAGTCAGTTTTGTTATTTGATTTTAGAGTCAATAACTCAACCTTTGTGAGATTTTGTGTGGTGTTTGTGTTCTGATTACTCTCTCTTCCTGGAATGCACTGCCTGACCCGTACATCATCATTCACCCTTGATCTGGTAACTTCGTTCTACCCTCCTTATCTTTCCTCCATTGAGGACAATGTCGTGCTTAAGTGTGGGGGGTTTTCGATTATGTATGCGGGTGAATGTTTGGCTGTTTGTGTGCTTGGAGCCTAGTTCACTGTCCAAATTTTTAAATTTGAGGGCTCCAAGTATGTGTTTCCTTGCAAATTGCCTGCTCAGTATGCTTTGAATTGACAGTCTCTATAGTAATGTGCAACCTAGGGAGGTAGTGTAGCACTATGGAGGATGTTGAAGTATAAGATTTTTCCTATCTAGCTCTCTGTTGTGCCAGTTGATTTTGTGAATTAGTGGAGCTAAGACCATTGAATTCATGTGGTAATGGTGACTCTGTTTGGATTATGTTATGGACTCGTGTATCGAACAGGGTGCTCATATGGAAAATGGGAAGCAGTTGGTCCTCCATGTCAAAATCATTAAATCTTAAACATGGGGTAAGCCCAACGTGTGCGGCACCGTTCATTGCACAAAATCGGGTTTTGGAAGAGATTTTAGTGATCCTTAGTGGGGTACTCCTACAAGGTGAAGCTAAGTTGTCTCTAGTACAAGTAAAACTTCCACCCGTTGAACGGTTTGCCTACTTGAGGATGTGTTTTTAAGGGCACGGATAGAGCTTCCGACCCCCCTTAATTTCATTGACCCTCCACAAGAGTTGAGGAAAAGGAGTTAAAAGAAGTACTCTGGCGAGCTCCAGATGTACAGAAATTGCTCTTGCTCGACTAATAAGGGTCGACCGTGCAAAAGACTGCAGTTGGAACCCCACCAAATGAAAGAAAAAATGTAAATGAAAGTGAGAAAAAGGGGTTCCAACGGTGAAATGAAGTGAAAGAGCACCCCGGTACAACGAATCTTTGGTTGTGAATGGTGTGAGTCCCTTTATCCATGAACTGACTGTCTTACTTCTACTTTTTCTCATGATCCTGGCTTGAGTCTAGTACTCGCATTGAGAGAGATAGGGAACGTCTTAGAAGACCAGTTGACCTCGTAAGCTGCTATATGATCTAGGAAATCCTCTACCGACGATCGGGGTTGTATGTTGCTATAGAGATCTGGAGAGCTGCATTGGTTTGAGTTAGGTTTGCTTGGGGACAAGCAAACAGTTAAGTGTGGGGGGATTTGATGACTCGGTATTTGCACATGTTTTCCCCTTTGTTTCTTGATTGTTTGAGCTTGAATTATCTTGTCTTTGGCCTATTTTACGCTAGGTTGTGTTCTTTTGTCACATTTCAGGTCCTAGCACATAAAGTGAAGCATAGGCGCAAGTTTCAAGTCAATCAGAGATCAATTGACAATTCGGGAGAAGAAACTCGGGTATGACCTGAAGAAGAATGGATTTCTACCTCAGTTTATGGATAAATAATCATGCAAGCTTGTCATGAAAAGAAATAGGACGAGACTAAGAGCGTCTGGGATCAAACGGCGACTGATTCAGAGTCCGGACGAGGGAGAAACGAAGCATTAAACAGAGGCTGAGCAAGCCACACGGGCACAACCCACACGGCCGTGTGACCTGGCCATGTGGCCGTGTGGAAATCACCGAGCCTTCACACGGGCATCTGGGAAAGCCACACGGCCGTGTGGCCTGGCTGTGTGAGTCGGGAATTGCTGTTTAGAACCCGATTTTCAGCAAAAGGAAAGGGGCAGAGCTGGGTTTTGGAACCCAAACACCCAAGGGACGAACCCTAGAGAGAGAGAGCGACTTGGGAACATTCTTGGAGCTATTTTGGAGGATTTCTTCGCCATTGGAGCTCGGGAATCAAGCTTGGAGATGGAGATTGAAGATCTAGATCAGATTTCTGCAGTCTCTCTCTTCTCTATGGAGTAACTTCCCTTCACTTAGGTTTTGAGGAACCTTAGTTCCATGAGTTAGGATCTTTCTTGTATGAAGTTTTGGATGCTATATTGTTTGATTATAATCGAATGATGCATGTTTATTGAGTCAATTGAAGTCTGATCAACTTTTCCTGATTCCTGCTGCAATCTGAGATAGATAGAATCTGATTAGGTTGCTAGAGTCTCATCATTCGGTAGTAGGAGATTGGCTATACGAGAGTTAGCCAGTTTACTGCTTTGTACTGGAATCCAATTCCAGTAGTGGAGTTTTGTGCTTATTGCTTCAGCTTTCTATCCCGGTGAAGACTAGTCGTCTGCCGGATAGTTAGACTGAGAGGGTTTGGTCAGCTTAAGAGATTCCAAACTACTGTCTGATCTTCCGCAGTTTAATCAACAGTAAATCAACCAAAAGGAATTACAACTTGGACCTAATTGAGGAGCTAGGGGGAATCATACCTAAGTGAGTTCCCAAACTTTAATTAGTAGTTTTACTTAGTTAGTTAGTAGAGTAGTTTAGTTAATCAATCCTTAATCTAGTTTGCTAGATAATGAACTGAAGCTGAGTAATAGTAACTCTAGAGACCCGTGGATTCGATATTTATTACTTGTGCCACTATACTGCAGTCCCTTTCATTGGTTACACTTGGCCATTGTTAGGTGTTGTGTTTTAGAGCATCACCAGCTCAGGAGACAACATCGAGCTAGACTGGCTACGGAAGAGCGCATAGACGGCCACGTGAGCAGTGATTCTGAAGAAGAGCACGGGATGGACGGAGAGTACAATCAACACCAGGGGAATCCTCAGCAGGCTCCCCCGGTGAATCAGGTCCTGGGGAACAACCCCATACCCCAGGATCATGGAGTTCATCATCCACCGCAGCCGGGACCCACCTTGGAGTACTACTACACTCCTCGGATTGCTGACATCCGCCCGGTCATCCTCTACCCGCCGATCCCAGCAAACAACTTCGAGATCAAGCCATGCTGGATTCAGCTCATCACATCCTCGATCTAGTTTCATGGCTTGAAGGATGAGGAGGCCAGGGTACATCTGTCCCGTTTTCTGCAGCTGACAAACGGGTTCAAGCTGAACGGTGTTCCCGATGATGCGATCCGCCTTCATCTCTTCCCACATTCTCTGGCGGGGAATGCTAAGAGGTGGTTGGAGACCCAGCCCCCATTGTCCATCACCTCTTGGGACGATCTGGCGGACAAGTTCGTGCACAGGTATTATCCGGCATCGAAGACTACAGAGATCCAGCGGGAGATCACTCACTTCCGCCAAGAGCCAGATGAGTCACTTCGTGATGCGTGGGAGCGGTACATGGGCTATTTCTGGCAGTGCCCCCATCATGGCTTCAGCGATGCATTCACAGTGGGGAACTTCTACAGTGCCCTCTCTCCAGATAGCCAGAGGGTGATTGAGTCTCTATGCCCAGGAGGGGATATTCTCACTAAGACTCCACCCGAGCTGAACCAGATGATTAATACATTGGCTGCCAGAGATCATTCCTGGGGGCAGAGCAGCAGAGGCAGACATTCCCGGGACCGTGGTGTGCACGCCATGGAGTCCAGATCCGGACTCGAGCAGCAGGTAGCTGAGTTGGTGCAGACATTGAAGCAGCCCAACAGTCTTATTCCGGGCAGAGGTTTGGCTACACCTCCAGTTGCTCAGTGTCAGTGGTGTGAGAGCTCCAATCACCTAGTGGAGGACTGCCAGGCTATGAGGGAGTCTACCACACCCCAGGAGCAGTTGGCCTTCATCGCCAATGCGCGGCGCCTCGATCCATACAGTAACTCATATAATGAGGGGTGGCGCCAGCATCCCAACTTCGCCTGGAGCAGCAACACCACTAAACCACCTGGTTTCCCAGCACCAGCAGGTGGTTTTAAGCAGAGGCAGCCCTTCCAGGCTCGCCAGGGGCCAGACCCACAGCAGCAGCCCTACCAGCCTAGGCAGGGGCAGCCATTCCAGCAGCCCCAGCGCCAGTTTGCCGAGCCAGTAGCAGCTCCAGCCCCAGATGACAGGATGACAAAGCTGGAAAACATTCTAGCTTCCTTCATGACGAGCACTCAGGCGACTATCACGAGGTTGGACCAGAGTGTAGCCTCACTGGAGGCAGGTCAGAGGAACCAGGGTGCCATTTTGCAGGATCTGCAGACCCAGGTGGGCATCTTGGCCCGCCAAAGCACCACCAGGGCACCGGGGACTCTGCCTGCCACCAATGTCCCGAATCCTCGGGATCCTCACCAGCTCCAGCAGCTTGATGCCATTTTTACCAGGAGCGGTAGGGCCATATCTGCTGATCCTGTTCCGGCCAGACAGGAGGAACCACTACCTGCTTCAGCACTTCCAGCAGACGATGCAGCAGTGCGGGTGGAGAAGGAAGCCCCTGCTCCCAAGCCACAACCAGTGGTTAAGGAGCATGTGCCCCAGCTTCCCTTCCCCACTCGCCTACAAAAGGACAAGCTGGAGACTGAGTTTGCCAAGTTCATGGCAATGTTGAAGCAGCTCAACATCAGCATACCGTTCGTGGAGGCACTGTCGAAGATGCCCAAGTATGCCAAGTTCATGAAAGATCTCTGCACCAATAAGAAGAAACTTGGGGATCTCTCGACAGTGCTGCTGAGCGAGGAGTGTTCTGCTATCCTGCAGAACAAGCTTCCCGAGAAGCGCAAGGATCCAGGGAGTTTTACTATCCCTCTTACTATTGGCAGCATGCATGTAGGAAAGTCCTTGGCGGACCTAGGCGCTAGCATAAACGTCATGCCATATAAGTTGTATAAAAAGCTAGACCTAGGTGAACTTAGCCCTACTAGGATGAGCATTCAGTTAGCTGATCGTTCTATCGTGCATCCTAGGGGAATCATAGAGGATCTGCTTGTTAGTGTTGGTGCATTCACATATCCTGTTGATTTTATTATTCTTGATATACATGAGGATGTGGATGTACCTTTGATTCTGGGTAGACCATTTCTTGCCACCGCCAAGGCACTTATTGATGTGCATGATGGTAAGTTGATCTTGCGTGCTGGGGGTGAACAAGCTACTTTTTCTGTGACTGAATTTGATCACTGTGCTATGATTGCTGTCACGCCTGTGCATGCCATTTCTGATCAGGTACACGAGTCTGTCGTGTACCCTTCTGCACCTCCTATTTTGCAGGACCCTCCTATCATTCCTTCGCCGCCACTCCATCCAGCCACGCCTCCGAACAAAAAGCTCAAGGAGGAGTGGCGGCCGAAGCAGCAGGTTGCTAAGCCTGCACGGAAGAAGAGTGGAGACCACTATGAGCTGGTCCCACCTCCTGCACCACGACCACCCTGGCCGTCCGGGTACTCACTCGCCTGCATCTTGCCAGATGGGCAGGTCGAGCTGACTGATGATAGTGGTCGCATCCGTCGGGTACATGGCCACAACCTGAAGCTGTACCTCAAGAGCGACGTGGATCCGCTCTTGGAGGCACCTGTTCCTGCACCGCCCTGAGTATCCACCATGGGCGTCCAGCTAAACGACGGTAAAGAAGCGCTTGTGGGGAGGCAACCCCACCACGGTTTGATTTTCTTTCTTGTGTTTTGAGTCGGATTGTACCCCGGTTTGGGTTTGGTTTGTTTTTCTTTTGGTTTGGATGATGTTTTATTGGGCTGACCATTGGACCTAACATATTGTGTTGAGCTCTTTGGTTTCCTCTCGCTGTGCGTGTCTTGACTGGTCCCCTCTCCAGTCCGCTTCACTCGACTGGCCCTCTTCCAGTCTCTTGCAGTCCATGCATACCGGTAACATCGTTCCCCTTATCCTTCACTCTTCTCCATTGAGGGCAATGTCGATCTTAAGTGTGGGGGGATGTTTATCTTTTGACTGCATTAGATCTGTTTGTGTGCTTGGAGCCTAGTCCACTGTCCAAATTTTTAAATTTGAGGGCTCCAAGTACGTGTTTCCTTGCAATTGCCTGCTCAGTATGCTTTGAATTGACAGTCTTTATAGTAATATGCAACCTAGGGAGGTGGTGTAGCACTATGGAGGATGTTGATGCATTTAAGAAGTCTCATTTCTTCTTCATATTGTGTTGGTTGATTGAGTGAATTAGTGATCTTAGGACCCTTGAATTGTGTGGTGTTGTGGATTCTCTGCCTGTCATGGACTCTTGTGTCATGTTTTAAGTTTAACAGGTGGTCGAAAATGTGCTTCAAAATAACGTCTCCCGTGCGAATAGAGCGAAAGTGTGTAAGGGGAGACGGGAATCCGTTCCCAATTTCCACCTACTACCTCCAGCCCCCTTGCATGGCTTTCCCCCGCACGAGGCTCGAGACATCCGCTCCTGGCATGGCCGGTAAGAGCAGGTTGGGACCCTTGAAAAGAAAAGAAAAGAAAAATAACAGAAAACAAGCAAAACAGAAAAAAAGGGGTTCCAACCATCTTCAAAGAAAATAGAGCACCTTGAAAAAGGTGAGTCCATGATCCTTTGTTTTTTAGAATCTCTCCATCCACGATTCATTTGTCCTCTGTTCACTGTTTGCCATGATGCTGACTCGCCGAAGAAGCTATGAGATGACTTGTGCGTCGGCTGACCTCGTAAGTTGCTAAATGACCTAGGAAGTCCTCTACCTACGATCTGGGTTGTTTGTTGCTATAGAGGTCTGGAGAGTTGCATTGGTTTGAGTTCGGTTTGCTTGGGGACAAGCAAACGGTTAAGTGTGGGGGAGTTTGATAACGATGTAATTGCACATGTTTGCACCCCTAGTTCTTATCCGTTTGAGGGGCATAGTCGTGTGTTTTGGCCTATTTTACGCCGGGTTGTGCTATTTTGTCATGTTTCAGGTCCCAGGTGTCAAAGGGAAGGCTAAGCGCGAGTTTCGGGGCATTCAGAAGTCATTTCGGTGAGCTGGAGCCAAAACACGGGCAGCCTAAGGCATTACACGGCCGTGTTCCTGTGGCCGTGCTTTTTATGCCGAGAGCAAATTCGGTTTGGCAATTTCACTTGCAAACACAGGCACCAAAGCACGGCCGTGTTCCACCAAAGCACGGCCGTGTTCCACCAAAGCACGGCCGTGTCCACCGCGAAGCACGGCCGTGTTCCCCCCCCCCCCCCCCCCCCCCCAACTGCTGGCCGTGTAATTAACCTTGGCCGAGATACGGGCGGACTCAGGCAAAGCACGGCCGTGTCTTCGACAGTGCTTTGGCCACTGATGCTTTTAAGCAGATTTTCAGCCACAAGTCAACGGGATTCGAGTTTTACAGAGAGAGATCAGTTCCTAGAGAGAGAAAGCGACGAAAAAGAGTCTCCAAGTGCCCTAGATTGATCTTCAACACCATTGGAGGCCAGCTTGAGCTTGGAGAAGTGCCGATCAACATCCAGAAGCAGGAATCCATCCTTCATAGTATGAATTCCGCGTCTGATTCTGCTTTTGCTTCTTTCTCTATGGAGTAGTTCTCCCATTCATCTGGGTATGGAGAACCCTAGATTTGTATGTTAGGCTTTGATTGTATGAACCCAAGTACTGATTCTATGATTTGATTATATTCGATTGAGGTTTGAATGATTGAATGACTTGAATCCTGATCAAATTCCTGTTGTTTCTGCTTTGACCTAGAATGAGAATATTTGCCTAGGTTGATAGAGCATCCTTGATTGAAGGTAGGGAGTTGGTGACTTTAGTCGAGGAACCAACTCACTATTCTGTACCGGATTTACTCCGGTAGTGGAGGTTTTGTTCTTAGGGCCTCAATCTGTCTACTCCTGTGGAGGTTAGTTGCCCGCTAGAGATTCAGATTGAGAGGGTCTGAAGACCTTTAGTCGAGACTTCAGGCTGTTTAAGAATCTTCCGCAGTATAACTTTCATAGAAACTGAACTTGGTAATTACAATCCGGCATAACTGCAGTCTAGGGGGAACCATATCCGGGTGACCTCTCTTAACCTGAATACAACCGTTTACTTGCTTTGTTAGTTTGTTAGTTTAGACTTGCATTAAAGTTTCATTGCTAGATAACAAGAATTCACTGAGTAGTCATCAAATCTAGGACCCGGGTTGATAATTAAACCCAAACCCGCTATACTACGCTTTAGGAAGTGGTTGCACTTGGCCAATTCCTGGAGTGACAGTAGAGTCGAGTCAGTGATATCTAATAAATTACTAAGTGATATCTAATAAATTATTAAGTGATATCTAAAAAATTATATTTTAGTCTTTAATTTATTACCTTATATGTCTTCTAATTATGTTATTATTGTTTATATAAGATACTGTTTCTCTAACGATTTTTTAACGGTTCCTTACCGGTTGAACCACTAAAGTGCAAGCCGTTCAGAATACCGAGTCATGCTCCGGCTCGGTTCTGACAACATTGATGTTAGGTAATGCAATCATCTCCAAGTAAGATTTATAATTTCCTTTTATTTCCAACGATCTTCTTGAACTTAAGGTCCTCAGGGTTTCAATTTTTTCTTCATCTCCAACTATTTTCTTGATTTATCTATGGCCGCATATAAAAACTCAGCAACACAGAAGTACTGTTTCTAAACCCGGAGAATAAAAAACCTTAACCCAAAATATCTCAATCGCAACTGTGTTGGTCAATAATTGAACCCTAAGGAATCCCCGATCGGAACTAAAAAATCAAGAATAAAAAATTGTTAAGCAATCGATGAAGGAATCTAAACTCTAGAGAAAATGGTACAAAGAGGAGAGCGGCCAGAAGAGAGCGATGGAGACAGTGAGGGCCCCGGTCAATTGGCCAACCGCCAGGAGATCGATGAAGGGGAAAATATTAAGGTGGGAAAAATGGGATATCGGTGACACCCTATCGGTGAAAATACTGAAAGGAATTGCTAAAAACATTTAAAAGGTAAACATGCGGGTGCACTAAACTTATCATTGACTCGCTTGCATTCTACTGGACCATTAAGCACCAACTTGAAAATTAATATATGTAATCTAATTAATTCTATATTTCCCTCTTAGAACATAGAACAAGCAAAACCATGCCCCAATGCCTAGAGGGAGCAACTTATTTCCTCGTATTTTTCTCTTCTTCACATGACCGTCTTCCTATATCTTTGTAAGCACTCTAAATGGCTTAAACAAACTACATGAAGATGTCCTTAAATTTACATCATGTCATAAGGAAATTATATAAAATTCATCTTGCACTTCTCATGCAACTTGAGTTTTTAGGAATAACTAGTTTTTACATGGTATCAAAGTCTTAGACCAATAAGTATTGTCTTTGAATTATTAAGATTCCTAATATTAACAGATGATTGAATAATACAAATGATCAGCAAACTTCAAGAACATGATTGACTTTTAATTGAAGGATGTGTAAGAGAATGATATAAGATCAATCTTAGCCTTCTCCCACCGATTCAAGTTATTGAGACTAATTGTTTCATTAACGCCCTTATTTTGCAATTTCTTCTCTCCCTCGTAGTTGTTTGCTCCCTTGTTCCTAGGGCTTTTGGATCTGCTCCACATCCTTCCCACCGTCCTTCATTTTCACATTATTAATTAATACATAAAAGCCTAACATTGTAGTTACTATTCATTAATGGCTCTCACACTTTAATTATTAATATATAAAAGCCTAACATTGGAGTTACTATTCATTATTGGCTCTTTGACTCGTCCCGAATATCACAATAAAACTCCCAATTAAGGCCCAAGTATAAACTTCAATTGGGTGCAATATAGGGCAAGTATGTTTAAATGTCAACCCGGACCGGTCCATGTACCTCTACTTCGATTGTTTGTAACATTATCTAGCGATTGATTTTTTGTGACAACGACGGTCTATAGTAAAAACATTTTGAAAACTAAATGGATATGACTTGTCGGATCGAATGAACACGTGTGGTAAGGAGTTGTAAACCGTAGGGAAGTTCAACAAGTGGAAAAATGCCACTCTCTCGGTCTCTATGTCAAGGGAATTAGATTCAAGCCACCCAAGTAGCTCTCTTGACCTATTGACTAAGGGTTGCCAAGACTTCACCCTCGAATCGGAGTTCGGACGGCCAATTACAACCTACCCTAGGTGCTAATACGAACAAAGAGAGTTGCCCTACAATAACCTAGATAGCAGACACGATTTGCTTAAGAAAACCCAGCTTTACAAGCCTCTTTCAAAGAAAGGGGGTTTTCTCTCTACCTAGGTTAGAATGAAAATTAGATTGATAAGCACACACAACACAATCTTCCATGAAAATACCTCCAAATTCATATTAAAACACATCCACATATAAATCATTCAATCCATACAAACATTCACATAATTGTAGCTAGGTTTTACAAACACCCAAGTGAAATCAGGGACTATTCCATGCCAGGAGAAGGGAAAACACAAGAGAGAAGAAGAAAAACCATCATGGAGATGCTAGCCTTGCTCCTTGTGTTGAAGAGATCCTTCTTTGGAGAAGGAATTCCAAAAGCCTTGCTTGAAGATGAAACCCTAGCTTCTTCTCTCCTTTGGTTTGTCACTTTCTCACTCTAGAAATCTGAAGAAGAAGAAGTTTCTCACACTAGGTCGCTCTCCCTTTCTCCTTCAGCTCAAACCCCTTTCTATACCCAGGTCGAGCTCACTTCACGGTCCCAATTCATGGCCGTTAACTCAAGGCGTGGACTGTGATCCTAGGCTAAAACGCGCGGTTCAATAATCCAGTTCACGGTCGGTGGCTTAGGTTCATGGTCTTATGACGCTGAACTGGCTTGAGTTCAGTGAAAGCAAAAATGTCCCTGGACGCCTGGCTGTTCACGGCTTGCGGCGGCTTCCACCATGATCTGCTACTGCCTCCATCCTTTGACTCGATTTTTCGTCTTTTCGTCCAACTTTTGAGTGCGGGGTTGGTTCCACCTGCTATAGACTGAAATGCACAAAATCGAGATAAAACCCACCGTAAAACCAAACCTCCCGAATTAAGAATGCCTCAAACGACAAAGGAAACTGGGGGGTAAAAAGTGTACAATTGACCCCGAATCACTCCCCCACACTTAGACGTTTGCTTGTCCCCAAGCAAACCATTTTCAACCAAGGTGATATCTCAACCTAACAAAATAACTTTGGGACAAATCAAAAGGAACAAAGTGGTGAATCTCAATGGCTATTGGGCATCAACGCATGAACCAACTCATGCAATACTGACATCCACCACAAAAAAATTCGAATGCATCAAGAATGGGCAAATGAAAATTTCTCACCTTGTTGACAAATCAATAAAAGTCTCGACCGGACTACTCACCAACCATAACTAACCATGCATAGAACTCAAGTCTAAGGAACAAATGAAAAGAAGAAAAAGGTCCTCACCGGGATAAGATATGAAAATGCAAATCAAGAATGAATCACTCACTCTCGACCAGTGGGGTCAGGACCTTTTTGGTGCAAAAGATGTGCACAACCATCAACACTCAGCCCTATTGTATCTCCACCATGACGGCAACCTCTAAATGCTAGAGTTCACGAGGTGGTTGTTGATAGACCAATAATTACACATGTTTATACCCCTATTCTTGAGCCGTTGGAGAAGAGATTCTCGTGTTTTAACCCGATTTCACGCTAGGTTGTGTTTTTATGTCATATTTAAGGGCTTGGCGTTGACGTTAAGGCGAGGAAACGAGTTTCGGGTCAAAAGGAGGACGTTTGAGTTGAAGGGGGCTGGAGGAGCAAAATATCCGGCCATGAGTAATAATACCCGGCCAGGTAAATCGCTAAGAGAGGGCGGGGAAAATCGATTTTGGACGTCTAGAAACAGAAGGGGTCCCGGCCAGAGAGCAAAAATACCCGATCGGGTATTCTTGACCTCGATCGGGTATTATCCCATGTACCACTGCGCTGCATTTCAAAATCCCTGGCCGGGCGCCCGAAATACGCGACCGGGGATCGCGAACGCAGGCTGTTAAAAGCCTGTTTTGTGTGTTTTTGCAAGGGGAGAGCTGGGTTTTGGATCCCATACACCCAAGGGACGAACCAAAGAGAGAGAGGGAAATTTGAGGGGATTCTTGGACTGGAATTGGAGGATTTATTTGCCTTGGAATCTCAAGTAACAAGCCCGGACTTGAAGACGGATCATCTGAAGATTGTTACTGCAGTCTCTCTCTTCTCTATGGAGTAACTTCCCTTCACTTAGTTTTTGAGGAACCCTAGATATGTTTGTTTGATTGGATGATTGTATGAGTACTCTTAATTGATAATCTTGAGTTCATATTCAATCTATGCATGTTTTCATGATTCAATTCTGTTTTAGTCGAGATTATTGATTCTGCTTTGATCCTATGAGAGCGAATACCTGATTAGGTCAATAGAGCGCCATAGATTGATAGTATTGGATCGATTGCTTTAGTTGAGGGTTGATTCGCTGCTTTGTATCGATTGATAACCTCATTCGATAGAGGGAATCTAGTTCAGAACGCCTTGATCGGTTGTTCTAGAGAAGGATAAGTCCCTCTAGGCAATTGACTCAAGAGGGCCTTGAAGAAGCAATTGGCGTCCAGGTCGAGGACGAAGTTGAGGTGGAAGAGGCTTGCACCGACCATGAGTTACATGTGATATCTCCACCAAACTTCGAGGAACTTCTTAGCAAGGACCCATTTGCAGTGTCTCTTTGCCAGACCAAGGCCACATCAACATCGGTCCCTCTTAGTGGACGCGATGGTGGCCAATCGATATTGTCATATCTAGTTTGGGGCAATGAGAAGAGAGAAGAGAAGAAGAGGTCTCGAGGGTGGAGAATTCATCCGCATCAAGTGCATGAGCTTCCCTCACCTTTCATACCACATGCTCGTGACTTGAGACTCCACCTCATTGACGAGAACCTCAATTTCAAGGAGGTTTTGGGGTGGACCGAAACTTAGAAGCCATCGTCTAGCTCACAACGTGAAAGAAGCGCTTGTTGGGAGGCAACCCAACCAGTCAGTTTGCATTTCTTTCTCTATTTCTCCTCGGTTGAGTGAGTTTTGTTCTTTGATTTTAGAGTCAATAACTCAACCTTAGTGAGATTTTGTGTGGTGTTTGTGTTCCGACTACTCTCTCCTCCTGGAATACACCGCCTGCCCCATCCACCATCATTCACCCTTGATCTGGTAATTTCGTTCTACCCTCCTTATCTTTCCTCCATTGAGGACAATGTCGTGCTTAAGTGTGGGGGGATGTTCGATTATGTATGCGTGTGAATGTTTGGCTGTTTGTGGTCTTGGAGCCTAGTCCACTGTCCAAATTTTGATTCGAAAGCTCCAAGTACATGTTTCCTTGCAAATTGCCTGCTCAGTATGCTTTGAATTGACAGTCTCTATAGTAATATGCAACCTAGGGAGGTAGTGTAGCACTATGGAGGATGTTGAAGTATAAGATTTTTCCTATCTAGCTCTCTGCTTTGCTGTTTGATTTTGTGAATTAGTGGAGTTAAGACCGTTGAATTCATATGGTAATGGTGACTCCGTTTGAATTGTGTTATCGACTCGTGTATCGAACAGGGTGCTCATGTGAGAAATGAAAAGCAGTTGGTCCTCCATGTCGAAATCATTGAAATCTTAAACATGGGGGTAAGCCCAACGTGTGTGGCACCGTTCATTGCACAAAATCGTGTTTTGGAAGAGATTTTAGTGATCCCTAGTGGGGTAATCCTACAAGGTGAAGCTAAGTTGTCTCTAGTACAAGTAAAATTTTCACCCGTTGAACGGTTTGCCTACTCGAGGATGTGTTTTTAAGGGCACGAAAAGAGCTTCCAACTCCCCTTAATTTCATTGACCCTCCACACGAGTTGAGGAAAAGGAGTTAAAAGAAGTACTCTGGCGAGCGCCAGATGTACAGAAATTGCTATTGCTCGACTAATAAGGGTCGACCACGAAAAAGACTGCAGTTGGAACCCCAGCCAAGTGAATGAAAAGAAACAAACAAAAAAACAAGAAAAGTAAAACGAAAGTGAAAAAGGGGTTCCAACAGGAAATGAAGTGAAAGAGAACCCCGCTACAATGAGTCCCTGGTTGTGAATGGTGTGAGTCCCTTTATCCATGAACTGGTTGTCTTACTTCCATTTCTTCTCATGATCCTGGTTTGAGTCTAGTACTCGCATTGAGAGAGATAAGGGACGTCTTAGAAGACCAGTTGACCTCGTAAGCTGCTATATGATCTAGGAAATCCTGTACCGACGATCGTGGTTGTGTGTTGCTATAGAGGTCTAGAGAGCTGCATTGGTTTGAGTTAGGTTTGCTTGGGGACAAGCAAACAGTTAAGTGTGGGAGAATTTGATAGACCAATAATTACACATGTTTATATCCCTATTCTTGAGCCGTAGGAGAAGAGATTCTCGTGTTTTAAGCCAATTTCACGCTAGGTTGTGTATTTATGTCATATTTCAGGGCTTCGCGTTGACATTAAGATGAGGAAACGAATTTCGGGTCAAAAGGAGGACGTTTGAGTTGAAGGGGGCTGGAGGAGCAAAATACCCGGCCATGAGTAATAATACCCGGCCGGGTAAATCGCTAAGAAAGGGCAGGGGAAATCGATTTTGGACGTCTAGATACAGAAGGGGTCCCGACCAGAGAGCAAAAATACCAGATCAGGTATTCTTGACCTCGTTTGGGTATTATCCCCTGTACCGCTGCGCTGCGTTTCGAAATCCCTGGTCGGGCACCCGAAATACCTGACCGGGGATCGCGAACGCAGGCTATTAAAAGCTTGTTTTGTGCGTTTTTGCAAGGGGAGAGCTGGGTTTTGGATCCCAAACATCCAAGGTAAGAACCAAAGAGAGAGAGAGAGAGAGAGAGAGAGAGAGAGAGAGAGAGAGAGAGAGGGAGAGAGATTTGAGGGCATTCTTGGAGTGGAATTGGAGGATTTATTCCCCTTGGAAGCTCAAGGAACAAGCCCGGACTTGAAGACTGATCATCTGAAGATCTTACTGCAGTCTCTCTCTTCTCTATGGAGTAACTTCCCTTCACTTAGGTTTTGAGGAACCCTAGCTATGTTTGTTTAATTGGATGATTGTATGAGTACTCTTACTTGATAATCTTGAGTTCATATTCAATCTATGCATGTTTTCATGATTCAATTCTGCTTTAGTCGAGATTATTGATTTTGCTTTGATCCTACGAGAGAGAATACCTGATTAGGTCAATAGAGCGCCATAGATTAATAGTATTGGATCGATTTCCTTAGTCGAGGGTCGATTCACTGATTTGTATCGATTGATAACTGCATTCGATAGAGGGAATCTAGTTCAGAACGCCTTGATCGGTTGTTCTAGAGAAGGATACGTCCCTCTAGGCAATTGACTCAAGAGGGCCTTGTTCTTTAGCCGAGACTTAAGGTCTAGTTAAGGATTCTCCGCATTGTGAATGAAAGTGAAACAAGTTAGAGATCATCAATCATTAATCTGGCTAGTGGCTAGGGGGGATCATAGCTAAGTGAGTTCCCAACCTGTAATTAGATTAACTTTAACTTTAGTTTGTTAGAGTAGTTTTAGTTCTTCCATCTTAATCTGGTTTGCTAGATAATGAACTGAAGCTGAGTAATAGTAACTCTAGAGACCCGTGGATTCGATATTTATTACTTGAGCCACTATACTGCAGTCCCTTTCATTGGTTACACTTGGCCATTGTTAGGAGTTGTGTCATAGCGAGTCAAGTTTTTGGCGCCGTTGCCGGGGACTTTCTAGATTATTAGGAAGGGCAGAAGTTTGTTACTTTAGCGTTTTTTTCTTTTCCACTCTTGTTTTTCACTTGGTGTTTCTTGTTTTTGTTGGTTCATATTTGAATCATGGATTCTCATGGCTTCTCCAACCATTGGGGGTATCCACCACCGCAGTGGCGGACCCAGAATTGCCGGAGAGGTGTGTCGCCGATAAAATAATATAATAATTAAAAAATAATTTAAAAAATTATTAAAAATTAATAGAAATTAAAAAGAAATTACTAGAAATTAATTCATAAAGTTCATGTTTACTAGAAATATCTATAAATACATTCATTGCTTATGTTGCGAAGCAAATCTTTTTCGATATACACAACTAAACAATGATTCATAAATTGGTCACTCAAACGATTTCAAAGTTCATTCCTTATTATCTTCACAGCTGAAATCTTTCGCAACTTTCAATTGCAACATGTAAAGTCAACACCAACTTCCAAAAGCAAGTAAAACTAAAGGGTAAAAGAAAAGGGAGAAGTGGTAGTGGCTCTCAGTAATTAGAAACTAAAACGAGGTAAGGGTGATTTTTTTATTTTCAATAAAGGATGGGTCAAGGGGTGGAAACGGTGAGTTTCAAAGGATGGGGTTATGTTTATTTTTTCCATTGTTGGGTTTTGGTAGGGATGACAACCAAACCCATGGTCGCGGGTACCCGACCTCCTCCAACCTAGTCAACGCGGGAATCCTTGCGTTGACTGGGTATGGGGCGGGTATGGATAAAACCCTCAAAAAGGTTGATGGGTATGGGGCAGGTATGGTTTTTGACTCTCCCGCCCCATAACCATACCCAAACCCGCCCCCAAGGATATTATGTTATATACATAAAATATAAGGAGTGTATTGTAACTTGTAAATCGAATGAAGGGTAATTAAAAGAAAAAATAAAGTGTTAGAATGTAATAGATGACAACCAAACCGTAATTTCATCCTCTTATGTATTAGTTCTATAATTTTGGGTGGGTAGTATCCATATTTGTCACCATATTCTTTTATTAATGGTGAGTAGTTGTTGGGGCGATATTACCCATGGGTATCCGAAAACCGCGGGTATGGGGATGAGTTTGTAAGACCTTCAACTGCATGGGTATGAGACGAGTATGAGTTTGAATATTTGGAAATGGGGATGAGGTTGGTTTAGGAAAACCCGCCATATTGCCATCCCTAGGTTGTGGTGTGGGTTACTCTAAAACAAGCATAAATAACTTATTTGAATTTACTTATTTTGTGTATTACTAATTAAGATAAATAACTTTATAAGAAGAAAATCATTCTCGTATAATGAAGGTGTGTCGCTTATAATTATTTAAGGTGTGTCGGAAGTTCCGAATTAAAAAAAATGTACCAAAAATATATAGGTACTTCCCAAATTTCGGGCGAGGGTGTGTCGGACGACACACCCTGCCCTTTACTAGGTCCGCCACTGCACCACCGTCCGAGTGGTATTACCCCGAGACTCCCTAGAGTAATCAAGGAGGAGAAGACTATGGATTCGGGTTCCAGTACCAATCCCCTTACTACGGAGAACAATCAGACCCCTAGGCATATCAAGAACAACCTCTTTATCAAGAAGAATTTCTCCCACAACTAGAAGGGCCATCGGAGCTGAAGTTAGCCATGCCGGCCTTCACGGGCCATTCTGCAGAACCATGCTACACTCCACAACCAGATCCAAACTATAAATTGAGGCTTCTCATGGAGCAGTTTGCTCGAAACACTGAGAGATCATGCTCCAAGATGGATCTTTGTACCCAGGCCTATCTTGAAACAGAGGAGATCCTCCTGAGCATTAAGAAGATCCTCGATGATCTCGAGAAATGTTATGCACAGCCTTCTCAAGATCACCCTTCTGCTACTATACTAGAAGAGGAGGAGGAAGACAAAGGCTACGAAGACATTGTGGAGCACACAGAAGTTGTCACGAAGACACTTGGCCATTGTTAGGAGTTGTGTCATAGCGAGTCAGTTGTCATTACTAGCTTGTCCGGAGGTCTTAGACAAAGGTTCAAATGACTGGCAATTGTCTTCAACACGGGGAAAAAGGTTTTTGGGTGGTGGCAAACATAGAATGATGTCCTGCATCTTCAATCTAAAACCAAAGGTTCTATAGTTTAAACTAAGAACCTTTCCTATATATAATCAACGGCCACTAGCATCAGCCAAATACCACACTTCCCTTATCCCAAACCGTTACCAACCACGAACTAATTTCAAGCACACTTACTCGACCTATCTTGCTATTCACAATTTAATCATAGTTGCGAAGGAGGTCAATAAACAATTAGGTGTTTCAATGGTTTGAGTGCCAAGAAACCTTTTCTAGAGCATATACATAATTTCCTCATGGCAACCCTCTATCTTTATTTACCCCATTTATGACCTCTTTTTCTATTTCTTTTTTCTACTTTCATTTCCTTTTCTTTTATCTCTTTTTTTAGGGGGGGGGGGGGGTACTAGAGAGTACAACATGTACGTGGGCACCTGGCCGTGCTGCCCACGGGCTAGCACGACACGACACTGTTAGATCACGACACGAGCACGAAATAAATGGGCCAGCCCGGCATGAGCACGAATAATTTATGGGCTGTGCCAGGCCTAAACTTCATGGGCACGGGCACGAGCACGGGCACGGTATATAAGTGGGTCGTGTCGGGCCTAATATTTTCGAGACTTTATTGAGTATAAGAACGAACATGGCACGAAAATAATATTTATTTGATAGAAAATAAATATAAAAAGAATTATTGGTTCAAATATTATAATACACAAGTAGAAAAATAATTATTTGTTATTGTTACAAGTGTCATAAAGATATATACGTAATTACTAACATAAGTAAAAATGCACAAAGATGACTCAGTACAACACATGCCACTTATCCTTAAACGAACAATGCTCTCCATAAAGAACTTTCCTCCAACACTACCTTATCATTTCAAGCAACAACCATGCAAGATCGCCTATGTAGAACCTCAATGGAGCTTACAAGCGAGAACTCCTAGACATAAGGATGACTCACACTTTGACACAAAGAAAGGATAAGGGGTCGTTCTTTCGATCACCATTAAGCTCAATAAGCACAAAGCTCTTAACATTAGAACGACCCCCAAAGTCACACGACTCATAGGGGTTGACTAAGGGATAAAATGTTTTGGGACAATCAACTTTTGGGCGTGGAATAATCCTATGCCTCCATCATGCTCACTAATGAGAACAGTGAATGTTACAAAACTCACATGGCTACCTAGCCACCCAATCATCTATTCCAATTCAAAAATTTGAATGCATGGCAATTGTTATCAAGGATTAACCAAGTCAAGACACCCATTCATTTAAGCACACATGAGCACTAAGCTTTTGCACAAACCTATTGCACTCTCAGTCATCATAATAGGATGCAATCGATCACATGCAACAATTCAAGATCAATCCCAAATAAGCACGAGATTCACCCACCAACCGGCCATTTGATCATGCATTGCTTGGATCCCTCAAAATTTTCAAATTTGGGCATACATCAAGGCTCCAAGCATTCAATCACACATACAAGCATAATAATAAACTACCCCCCCACACTTAAGCTCGACATTGCCCCAATGGCATAAAATAGGGGGTAGAACATGTTACCACATGGTTTGGTGAATGAAAGTTGGAGAATTTCCCAGGGTAGGATGTTTGAGCTTCAAAGGGAAAACAAAACAGAACACAAACACACGCACATTCTCGCTCCAGGAGCGGTTATTACACATTACAAAGTTTCACATCACGATTCACAAGAATGAAAAACTCACAAATTACTAGTTCACACACTAAAGAAAGAGAAAACAAAAATAAAAATAAACGGAGTTCAGAGTTTCGAGTTTTGAGTGGGGAGAAAGAAATCAGCTCTGCGACATGTCTCACTCGTCGGCTACCTCGTCGTGGGTCCAAAGTCACTCTTCGTCGTTTGAAAGGACGCCCTAGCATCGAGCAATCCTCTCTAAGATCTTGGTGGATTGGTCAAGCCGAGTGGTGACTCCCACAAACTGCTCCTCAAGGCGATCCACTTGCTGCTCGAGGTGGGCTCTAGAGGAGGAAGGTCCGGCTTTGGATGATGATGCTACTGCTGATGATGGTGGTGCGGTGCGCCAGCTATGGCCTGGAGCTCTGGTGGGTGGCTGCTCTGGAAGAGAAACCTCTGCATTCAGCTCCACTGGAGCAGGGTCGACATGTTGCCTAAGAGCGGTCGAAGGTCGTAGTCCCTCGAGGAACTTAGCCCCTCGCTCTCCCTTGAGCAACAACTTCATGTTGTGGAGAGTATCCGCCGAGAATGGCTCAGTCCGGCCAATGATGGAGCACCTTGTCACATCAACCCTGAAGTGGCGGGCTATCCTCGTGATGATGCCCCCAAGATGCATCATATAAACTTGATCCCGCCCCTGGCATCTAGCGAAGGTGGTGGCACCACTGATTCCAGATGGAGTGTCTCTTTTTGACGGTTAAAACTTAAGTATATGAAGGGCTATCAACCCTCTATTCGTGATCATGTGGCCCGACATCAGGCTAGGGATGATGGACTTTGTCAGGAGTGTGTGCAGGATCCTCCACGGCGTTCGCAGTTTCACTTCATTTGTGTTAGAGCCCTTGAACTCGTCGCCGTGGTGCTCTGGGCGACAGATGGCTTGGAAGGCTGCCTGGTAGTGGAAGTCTGCGATGTACTCTCTCCATCATTGTCATGTTTGTGGGGTCGAGCCCTATGGCTTGGGAAAAGCCGTCGTAAGATAGTACACACTACTCACCCCCAACATGAACTGCACGTACGAGCGACTCTGCTTGCTCCCTGGAATGACATGGGAGAAAGTGGTGTAGAATTCCATGCAGAGCTCGCGATAGATGAGCTCGTCAATCGCCAGGAGGCGACACCACTGGGGATGACTGAGCACCCCTGACATCGCTTCCCAATACTTGAACATGTTGAGCATGTTCAACTCCAACACCCATTGAGGCACCGCCTCACTGTACCTCCACTGTTGGAATTTTGCACCATACTTCTCATGGTTCACCAGGCAGTGAACATACGCGTGATTCGTGTTAACCATCCTGGAGACTCAAGTAGGATCGAGGGCGAAGTGAGGAGAGGGAGAGGGAGTCAAAAAGTTCACAAAAAAATGGTTGGAGGGAGGTCGTCGGAGCCTTGTCGAAAGCTCGTCGGAGGCTCGCAAGAAATCTCCTTAAAAAAAACGGACCAAACCTCCTCAAGACTTTGGCGAAGGTGCTCCCTGATGTGAGAAGACTGGGTATGTGTTTGGTGTTGGGTGGCCGGAAGTTGCTGAAATCGATGAAAAACAATGAAAAATCGCTATTTTACTACGAAGTTCAGAGGATTCCGATGAAGGGGCGGTCGTGAAGTGAAGATGAGGGGTTCATGCCCCTTTTATAGGCAGATCCCGCAGTTCACAGATAGAGGGACTAGTTCACGGTCGCTAAGATCGTGAACATAAATCCTAGACCGTGAACTATGGTAAAACGGTGAATTTCAAAGACTGCTGGACTTGCCCTCGTTCACGGTCTCTAGCCTTTCTCACGGTCGCTAAGACCGTGAACTAGAAGCAAAAACCGTGAACTGAGTTAAAACATGAAATTTCCTAATTTTTTGACTCGATTTACTTATCTGTGTGCCTAATTCAATCACAACACATCCCGAAACACTCAAACACACAGATCTGGCACAGTGATACCCATTCTAACAATTGAACTTTTTACACAGACACAAAATGGAAATTTTGGGTTGCCTCTCAAAAAGTGCTAGTTTAACGTCACTAGCTCGACTATGCGGATCTATCATGCTTGAGGGTACGAAGCCACTGAGAGTGGACCAACCACATTCTCGGGGCAAGGTTTGTCACCTTCCAACTTAAACTCCATAGGGTAGCCTTCTTGGCCCGACACTTTCGCCTTACCCTTATCTTTTGGTTGGGAATAAGCTCGGTTCAGCTTATCCCTCCATGCTCTCTTCTTCATTCCTTCGGGCTTAGTAGTCGCCTTGGTTTCCTGCACCTCATTATCAAATGGAACACAACCACTAGCGGGGTTTCCTTGAGAGGTTCACCTCCACTTCCAATCATACCACTCGAGTACATTTCCTTTAGAACATCATTCTTACCCTTAGGATCAATTGAAAGAGTGAGTTGCTCCTCTCCATCTCTCAAAACCAGAGTTCCCTCATTAACATTGATTAAGGCCTTGGAGGTGGCAAGAAAGGAGCGCCCTAGTATGAAGTGACATATCCTCATCTTCACTAATATCAAGGATAAAAAAATCCGCCGGATAAAAGAAATTTCCAACTCTCACTAGGACATCCTCCACAATACCTCTAGGACTAATGATAGAACAATCGACGAATGTGACACTAAGCCTAGTGGTCTTTAATTCATCCAAATGCAACTTCCTAAAAAGCTTGTAAGGCATCACATTAATGCTTGCTCCTAAGTCCTCCAAGGAGTTTTCTATATGACGATTTCAGATGCAAAGAGGTATAGTAAAACTACTTGGATGCGGTTGCTTTTTAGGCAACTTGTTGAGGATGAAGGCGGAGCACTCCTCGCCTAAGGTGACATTGGCAAGGTCTTCATATTTTGGCTTCTTGGAGAGAAGCCCTCTTGAGCATCTCCATGAATCCACCGCATTCTGCCTCCAATCAGTGATTGTGCATCCTTGTGGGGAAAGGAAGAGGAGGCTTGTACTCAGCCACTTGTGGTGACGTCGGCATTGCCTTCTTAGGCTCTTCTTCTATTTCTCCCACTTCTCCTTGATCATTGTCCGTTGAAGGAGTCTTCTCTTCTTCGGTCACTTCTTTAGGAACAACCTCCGGGATAACCTTCCCACTCCTCAAAAGAATAGCATTGAAACCGGCATTTTGATCTTTGGGATTGACAATAGTTTGAGAGGGTAGGGCTCCCCTTGGTCTCTCGGTGAGATCCCGGCAAGATTACCAATTTGCACCTAAAAGTTTTGAAGGCTTGCTTGATGGCTTCTTAATTCTGCATCATCCAAAGTAAACTTTGTTGCTGCCACATCCATAAACTGCTCAATCTTCTCAAAATTTTGAGTGCTCGTGCTCAAGAAGGTGGTTATAAGATCCTCAATTTTTGCAACTTATCGGGTTGTTGGAACCATTGACCACCTTGAGCTTGGAACGGTTGTTGGAAGTTAGAGGCTTGGAATTGTGGCCGTTATTGCATGAAAGTAGGCCTTGGTTGATAATTTTCCATCGGTCCTTGGAAACCGGGGGGGTCTTGGGTTGGTAGGAGAGGACCAAGAGAAATTGGGATGATTTTTCCACCCCGGGTTGTAAGTGTTGCTATAGGGGTTGTTCTAGGGGTGGGCATACGGTTCGGTAAAACCGAACCGAACCGAATTCAAACTAAATCGAAACCGAATAACATTAATTCGGTTTGGAATTCGGAAGAGAAAAGGGTATATTTCGGAAACCAAGGTCCTTACGACCGAACTGAATTTTCAAATTCCGAACTGATTTGCCGAATTACTATAATTGCAAGTTACAAATGGTGGATTTTTATGTTTGTACTTATTATGAGACTTAAATATTTGAATTATGTTAGTGTTTAATGACTTATCTGTAGAAATGTTTGATTTTATCATTGATGATGCATTTAATTGCATATTTATTGTTTACATTAGGGGTGAAAAATAATTTAAAAGAGAAAAAATACAAGCTAACCTCACAAGTTCGGTTTTTCATACAAAACCGAACCGAATTATAATTCTGTTTGAACCAACCAAACCGAATTATAATTCGGTTCGAATTTGGTTTGAGGTTTGATGGAACTCGAAAACCCGGTATACATTAGTTGGGTTCGGTTTGAACCGAACCGACCGAATGCCCACCCCTAGGTTGTTCCCTCAAGCATTGGCAATGAAACTCACTTGCTCCTCGGGGGTGCTTGATTCTTTCATCATTTGAAACTCCAAAATATCGTGGTTGGTACTCGAACACTAATCACACGCCATTACTGACCTCTTCCCATGCTTCATGTTCTCTAGGAGTGCATCAATCAAGCGGTCAATCTTAGCTTCAAGCGGAGGACTCGCTCCTACACTTTGCACTTCTCTTGCGGTGCTTCTCATTCCACTTCTCATCAAACCCCAATCATACCCTTTCTTGCCTCTTCGAGCATCACTTGGGGTGGATTCATGTTCATCAATTTCCCTTGACATAAAGAGTCAATGAGGATCTTGCCGTCTTGGTGGAGACCACCATAGAAAGTTTCAATCCAAAATTGCTCCTCGAATCAATGATGTGGGCATTGGAGGAAGAAGTCAGAGTACCTTTCCCAAGCATCACTCAATGTCTCATCTTCCTCTTACTCAAAGTGGGTGATCTTCTTGCGCCACTCCGCCGTCTTTGAAGGCCAGCCCAAGCACGGCCCATCTCCCATGTATAGTACAACACATGCCACTTATTGAGCATATCATCCCACGAGGTGATCGACAGGATTGGTCTATTTTTGAGCCACCGAGACGCATTCTCCGCAAGAGAGTAGGGGCATAGCCTCAACTTCAAACCATCCTCGGGAACACCATTGATCTTCAAACTCCCTGCAAGTTTGACGAACTTCTGAACATGCTCCCTTGGAAACTCATTGCTAAGCCCATGAAACAGTGCATTGTTTTGGATCATGGTGACGAGGGCGGGTTTGATCTCGAAATTGTTGGCGGCCACGGCCGGATGTCGAATGGTGAGTTGAATATCAGCCACCCGTGGGGCTATATAGTAGCCCATAGTCCTCGCTTGCTCTTCCACGGATGATCCACCTGGATCATGTTGATTAGCCGCCATATTAGCTACACTTCCTTCCTCCTCGGAATCAAAATCTTCCTCAACTACAATTTCTTCTTTGGGACCAACTTGTGGTTGTTCCCCTTCTTCTATCCTTCTTCTTGCCTCCTCCAGTTCTCTCCCACGAGCCAAGAGTCGGAGAGTGCGGTTGGGATTCTCGTCCAGTGGCGAGAAATGTGTCAGATTACTCCGGGTCATACACCTCCCTACACACACTCAAAAGAACTACAACTCGTCTAACACAAGCAAGATTCACAAACACAAAAGCGAAAAGTAAAAGCTAGATTAACACCAAACAATCTTTTCAAAATAATGAACCGTTTGATTCCCCGGCAACGGCGCCAAAAACTGGACTCGTCCCGAATATCACAATAAAAATCCCAATTAAGGCTTAAGTACAAATCTCAATTGGGTGCAATATAGGGCAAGTATGTTTAACTGTCAACCCGGACCGGTCCATATACTCTTAGTTCAATTGTTTATAACATTATTTAGTGATTGATTTTTTGTGACACTAATTGAGAAGGCTTCACCCGAGTGTTGCTCCCCCTAGCTAGCAATTATGACTCTGTCGGTCTCTAGGTCAAGGGAACTAGATTCAAGCCACCAAAGTAGCTCTTTTGACCTATTGACTAAGGGTTGCAAGACTTCACCCTCGAATCATAATTCGGACGACCAAATTACAACCTACCCTAGGTGCTAATATGAATAAAGAGGGTTTTCCTACATTAACCTAGACAGGAGACAAGATTTGCTTAAGAAAACCCAGCTTTACAAGCCTCTTTCAAATAAATAGGGTTTTCTCTCTACCTAGGTTAGAATGACAATTAGATTGATAGACACACACACAACACAATCTTCCATGAAAATACCTCCAAAGTCAAATTAAAACACATCCACACATAAATCATTCAATCCATAGAAACATTCACATAATTGTAGCTAGGGTTTACAAACACCCAAGTGAAATAAAGGACTACTTCATGCTAGGAGAAGGGAAAACACAAGAGAGAAGAGGGTAAACCATCATGGAGATGCGAGCATTGCTCCTTGTGTTGAAGAGATCCTCCTTTGGGGAAGAAATTCCCAAAACCTTGCTTGAAGATGAAACCCTAGCTTCTTCTCTCCTTTGGTTGGTCAGTTTCTCACTCTAGAAATCTGAAGAAGAAGAAGAAGAAGTTTCTCACACTAGGTCTCTCTCCCTTTCTCCTTCAGCTCAAACCCCTTTCTATACCCAGGTCGGGCTCACATCACGTCCCAGTTCACGGTCGTGAACTCAAGGCGTGGACCGTGATCCTAGGCCAAAACACGTCGTCTCAACAATCCAGTTCACGGTCTGCGGTTTGGGTTCACGGTCTTACGACCGAGAACTAGCTTGAGTTCAGCGAAAGAAAAAATGTCCCTGGACACCAGGTTGTTTACGTTTGCGGCTCTAGTTCACGGTTGCCATGATCGTGAACTAAAGGCTTCCACCGTGATATACTATTGCCTCCATCCTTTGACCCAATTTTTTGCCTTTACGTCCAACTTTTGACTCTGGGGTTGGTTCCACCTGCTATAGACTGAAATGCACAAAATCGAGAGAAAACCCAGTGTAAAACCAAACCTAACAGAGTAAAAATGCCTCAAACAACTAAGGAAACCAGGGGTAAAAAAGGCACAATTGAGCCCTTTGTTGACCAATTTTAGATAAAAACGAATTTCGTATGCTTTAATGCTATTTTTATTTCTCATTTTCCTTTTCGTTGAGAATGACAATTGAACTCTGACCCATTGTTGACGCATTTCATATCTGGAGCGAGTTTTATCAGCTTTTATAATTGTCAGGTTGGGTAAATTGTGAATTTTTTAAAATTGGTCAACTCCCGTCAAAGTGAGTTGAACGCAGTGTTGAGAGTTTGGGGTCGTGAGTGAGTTTTATCTGCTTTAGAATTCTTTTATCCCTTTCCTTTTGTATTTCTATCCATCTACCCAAGTTGTAGTCGAAAAAGAAGAATGGAAAACCCATTTCGAGACATCTCAAATCACTGATTCCTCTTGGTCCCATAATCGCCGCTCCCTCTGTACCCCATTGGCAAACTTTCTAGATGGTATGAGCTCGGCTTCGATTATGAAAGCTGGGATTCAAATAGGTGGCCCCTTGCTGGATGGGATATGAACCCTCTCATTTTCTTCCTTCAAATCCATACATATTGTGACCTAATGGGGCGACATCGATAAGATAAGTGGTGTCGTGCCGGAGTTTTCGTATGTCGGAAAACGAAAGATGTGAAAGGGAAGGGAGGCTCGAATACCACTGATAGTGGTTTCTAGTAATGGGACTCCCCATTTACTTTTTTTTTTCTTCATCTTATTCTTCAACATTGGGAGAGAGAGAGGTGGAAACCTGGAGATGAACTGTCGATGAAGGAATGGTGAACTGCAAAGCGATCATTAGTGGTCGACATTTTGTTTCCGACTCGAGGGGGTACATGACATGGCTGCAAAGCGAAGAAGGGATGAAAATCTAAGATTCTGCCGACAGTGGTCGGATTGGCTTGCGAGTCGTTGGGAACCTAGGATTCCTCCAACAGTGGTCGGAGGTGGTCTGCGAAGTGGTGGCTGAAGTGAAGAACCGAAGGAGATTTGGTTGACAATTGGAGGTGGACTGCCATGTCATTTGGTAGGCGAGGGAGATGATAGAAGGATGTAGGGGAGAGTGGAGAGAGTTTGGTCAGAGGCAGATGTAAAGAAGAGAAATTATGGGAAGGAAAGAAGGCTTTGTGTGTTGATGTGTGGGAAGAAAAGTAAAGAAAGAGAAGAGCAAGGGAGGTTGCGTGTGATTTGGGAAAGGGCAGCAAGAAAGAGCTCAAAAAATATGGGGAAAGAAAAGTATGGCAGGCGAGAGATTGGGAGAAAAAAGTCTTGTGCGTGGGTGTGAAAAGCTTCCGTGAGTCAGATTACAAGAGTAGGCAACAGTTGTGGCTGATTGGCCGTCGGGTAAAGCAAGAAACCAGTGTTTATTCTCCCGCGAGTTAAGTAATAAGGTGTTGTGAGTTTTGTGTTAGAGGGGGAAGTGGGGCACCTTGGGTGAAGGCCAATCGCAGGGAGGCAATCTAAGTTATTCCCCATCAACGTTTCTCAAGACCGCTACCACGAGTTTTGTATCGAGATCGAGTTTCATCCTAAGTGTTTTTTTTTTCTTTTTTTTTTTTGTTGAGCATGATCACATTATTAATAAATATAAATATATAAGCCTAACATTGAAGTTACTGTTCATTAGTGTCTCTCACACTCCTACAACTGCAAGTGGGGAAGATCCAAGTCATTCTTTTATCCCACTCTCCATTCTACAACCTTTGCGTTAAGCTGTTGTTTGCTAGGTTTACAACTATTGTCCATTGTGTTTCCCGTAACAATTATTTCCTACTAGGTTTTCAACTCCCTATTACAGCAACTATCCACTAGGTTTTCATCTATGGTTTTTTGCACAAATCATCACCTTTGCCACCATTTCGGAGCCCATCTCCAAATACTGTCTGGGGAATCCTAAGTTGTTTCCCACCACCGTTTACCAAGGCCGCTACCACAAGTTTTATATTGGGATCGAGTTTTATCCTAAGTATTTTTTTTTTCTTTCTCTTTTTCCTTTTTTGTTGAGCATGATCAAAATTGAACCCAAACACATGGGTATCTTAACTTGAACCCAAATCATCGACTTTTCACACCATTTCGCAACCCAACTCAAAATACTGTCGATGTAATCATGAGTTGTCCTCTTCCACCATTTGCCATGGCCGCGACCAAAGATCCATACTAGATATACTCTGTCTAATTTGTTAAAAAAATATTAAAAAATTGGTCAAAGGTCGTTGACAAGTTGGGTAAATTTGTTAAAAAATTGCTCAAAAGTAGTTGAACACGTTGTTGACTAGTTTTAGATCGAAAGTGAGTTTTGTACGCTTTAATATTATTTTTATTTCTCATTTTCCTTTTTGTTGAGAATGAAAATTGAACTCTGACCCAATGTTGGCGCGTTTCATATCTAGAGCGAGTTTTATCCGCTTTTGTCATTGACGGGTTGGGTAAATTGTGAATTTGTTAAAATTGGGTCGACCCCGGTCAAAGCGAGTTGAGAGTTTGGGGTCGTGAGTGAGTTTTATCCGCTTTAGTATTTTTTTATCCTTTTCCTTTTGGTTGAGAATGACAATTGAGTCCAAACATATGGGTATTCAACATGGTCTATGAAACCGTACCGTATATCGTATTCGAAAAGTCAATAGTATGATATTTTATGATAACATCGTGGTTTAAGCGTAGTTCAACCGTTAGACCAGTAAATACCGCCTACTGATTTATCCTTCGATACCGGTATTTCGTGGATGAACCGCTGGTACGATACGATTTCATGGACCATGGTATCCAACCTAATTCGTCCCAACCAAAGCAACTTGAATTCACTTTTACAGGTTTTCGGCATGAGTGAGTTTTATATGTTTTTGTAAGGTGTGAATTTTCCCAAAACTTGGTTCAACCAGGTCAAAGCAAGTTGAACCTGGTGTTGACGAGTTTTGAGTCGGTTGCGAGTTTTAGCTTTAGTGTTTTTCATTTTGCCTTTTCCTTTTGTTTGAGAAAGACAATTGAACCCAAATCCATGAGTATCTAACCTAATTGGACCAATTAATCCAGGGTGCTCAATTAGTACGATATTGTCCGCTTTGGGACAAGCCCGCACGGATTTACTCTTGGGTATCCTCCCCAAAAGGCCTTGTACCAATTGGACTAGGTGGACACTTATATACAAGGGTTCCTTCCCTTGTATTTCCGATGTGGTACTTGGATTTTCCCATAACAATCCTCCCCTCAAGACAAGGACCACGAACTTCGTGTTCTCTCCTTAGTGATTATCTTGATCCGCTAGACGCCTTGTATTGATGGGATTCTCGGTATAATGACTTTACCAGACGCAGAACTCTCTTTGATCCGCCTAGCCCAAACGTGGATCTCTCCTAGATCCACCAAACCATACGTAGATCTCAAATCCCGAGGTCACCGAATGAGGGTCCACCAAACTGACGTTCACTGCCCCAAACCGGAACCAGGCTCTTATACCACTTGTCATAACTGTGGTGCTCAATTAGTACGATATTGTCTGCTTTGGGCCAAGCCCGCACGGATTTACTCTTGGGTATCCTCCCCAAAAGGCCTCGTACTAATTGGGCTAGGTGGACACTTATATACAAGGATTCCTTCCCTTTTATTTCTGATGTGGTACTTTGATTGTTCCATAACAATCCTCCCCTCAAGACAAGGATCACGAACTTCGTGTCCTCTCCTCAGCGATTATCTTGATTCGCCAGACGCCTTGTATCAATGGGATTCTCAGTGCAAGGACTTTACCAGACGCAGAACTCTCTTTGATGTTTCCCAAATGCGGAACTCTCTTTGTTTTGCCAAGCCCAAACGTGGATCTCTCCTGGATCCATCAAACCAGAAGTAGATCTCAAATCCCGAGGTCACCAAATGAGGGTCCACCAAACTGACGTCCACCGGCCCGAACCGGAACCAGGCTCTGATACCACTTGTCATAACCGGGGTGCTCAATTAGTTTGATATTGTCCGCTTTGGGCCAAGCCCACACAGATTTACTTTTCGGTGTCCTCCCCAAAAGGCCTCGTAGCTAGACACTAATATACAAGGATTCCTTCCCTTGTATTTTCGATGTGGTACTTGGATTGTCCCATAACAGGACCCTATCAATGCGAATTGAACCTCCTCAAACTTGCAATCAGTCCAACATTTTCATAAAGGAGAACCACGATTACCTCAAACCCAAAAAAAGGAAATCCAAAAGAGTACGACTATGTTTGGCCCGAATTTTAGAAGTTTTATGTTTCAAAAGTTGACGCCAAACCAAACACTTCTAAAGTTTCGCTTTTTAAAAAGCTAAAGTTTTTCGTAACTTAAAAGCATAAGTTTGGATTCGAAAATACAAAATTGTCACCATATATTATTCTTTTTTGCTAGAAAACATAATTTTCTTTCATTTATATCATTATAAAAAATGAAAAATAATAGTATTTAATTTGAATTAAATCTAACGTGATCCATTTTAAATACTTTTTAATTTTCACAATTTTTATTCATATTTAATGTTAGAAATATTTTTTAGTTGTTTTACATTACCTCTTATATTAGAAAGTAATTATGATAGTTCAGCTAAACACTCAATTGGGTTTTTTAGTACTTCTTGAAAAGATCCAGAGAAACTGTTTCATTCTGCAAAAGTTCAGCAGGATCAACTACTAGCCATACAAAAAGACACAATACCGTTATGAAAGAAGTTTAAACATAAATAATCTATTCGAAAACCTTCTACTTTATGCAAGTTCATCGACCATATGCTATTATAAATAACAAACCTATGAAAAGAATTATTAAAAATGAAATAAGATACTTTCACTTTTGGCTCAACATTAAAATTATTACTTTTTAAAATATTTATTTTTATGATACGCGAAGCGATAGCGAGCGGGCTTTTGCTAGTTAAATTGAATTTGAAGATGAAGCAACTTAGTAGTGGAATCTTCGGTGAGACTAGGGGTCGTTTGGAAGTTGCGATTGTTAAATAGATGTATTGTTGAGAATGCATGTATAATATTATACCTGTATTGTCGAATTTGATGCATTGTAGAATACAACATTTGGTATGTGTGATTGTGTATGTCGTATCAACTAAAAGCTGAGACAAAACAATCTCAACTCAACTATCTCAACATTCACAACTAAAAGTTGAGATATAACAATCACTCCAAATGAGTGATAGTTTCTGTCACATCATAGAAACAATCCATGTATTGTTTCTGCTAACAAAACAAAAAAACGATGCATTATAAACAATACATGCATAATGACAATCTCAACAAAACAATCGCAACTACCAAACCACCCCTCCTAAGTGCTTGGAAAAGAAACTCGGTTATCTCACGGTGCGTAAAGCTAAAAGGCCAATGAACATAATATGATTTTCATGCAATCTAGTCTTCAAGAAAGGCATTAGAATGCAACTTTGGTCACCACCCAGAATGAAAACTTCACACACATTTGTCTTGATCAGGTCCTGCTGCATGCAAAGAAAGCTGAAAACCGAGCTGGTATGACTTGACTGATGGAGTCAAGCTGGCGACCAACCTTTGCAGCATGTCCAGCATGTGGTTGTCCAGCCGATATGGAGGTCCAACATGTACCGATTTTTATTGACAGCCCAACTAAGTATTTCATGATCAAGGGAGACATAATATAGCAAATTGCTATTGTGAAATCACCATTCCATACATGTGATGGCCTTACGGGTGACCTAGCGATAAAGCCGGAGTTTGATAATCTGAATATACTCATAATGTAGAATGACTTTGTACTTCTTGACAAATAACTTAATGTACCCCTCAACCTAGTCATCATTTCACATGAAAGAATTTACATTTTAAGTGATTCAAATGTGTCTTTAGAGGTGGCAAATGGATTGAATTTATGGGTTGGTGGATTGACGGATTCATAAAATGATGCGTGGATACATAAGTGACATCCATACGTTGAACCATAGTGTTAATAAAATTGACTTTGGATTAAATGAACAGGATTAAATTAAAATAATGAATTGAACTCAAATTACCAACTCTATTTTTGTCCGTTTCAAACCTAATGAAGGTTAATTGCGTGGGGAAAAGGAAACAACACATCTACCCAATCTAATTGCTCAACATTTTGAAGTAAAGAAGAGTCAGTGCCCTAAGGAGACAGGCAACCGGCAACTTCATTACAAACCATGACTTATCCATTCCTGCACTCGGTTGCCAAAATGGCTGACGCTGTCCCAAACACTTTTGCCAATTCGATGGAGAGAGTTGTTCTTTCCTTTGATGGGAGGGGGGAGGAGCGGTGGAATATTGCGAGCGTGACGAAAGTTGTTCTTTCCTTTTTCTCCGCACTGATATTTTGACTCCTGTTGACAAAGAGATACCCTGAATATGACGTCGGCAATATCCCAACTTCTTTCAAGTGAGTGGGTTTAGTGTCCAAAACAAAATAATATATATGCATGTCTTAATCAGTTGGCTCAAAGCAAAGATGGGGTACTGATTGGAGTTTCAAATATATTAAGTGCGTTTCCGGGCTCAAAGCAAGATGAGATACTAATTGGAGTTTAAGATATATTAAGTGCGTTTCCGAGTTCGAATCTTGCAATAGAGGCTCAGTTGGACAAGTTGATGAGTATCGTAGTTTACATGTTTACCTTAGAGCAAGTTTCTCAATATTGTAAGATTTAGTGTATTTTTTGCTGAGAATATCATCAATTATCATGATTAAATAAATAAAGGAAGTGGATAGAGTATAAAATCATATCCACAAAATCTTGGTCTGGAGCCATCCTCCAATAAGTTTGATCTAACCACTCATAATTCATAAAAAAAAAAAAACTAAAGAGGGTGGATTGGTAATCCCGCATACATTGTTTTTGTAACACCTTAAGAGAATCCCACATCGACAAAACATGGGAGAGATCCATGATTCATAAGTAAGAAACCGACTTTAACTGACAAGACGCCTTTTGGGGTAAAATGGAGGAGTTCTTGTGAGAACTCCGAAGTTAAACGTGCTCATTGTGGAGTACAACAAGGATGGGTGACCTTATGGGAAGTCACCTTGAATTGCACCCCAGGGCAAATCCGTGCGGGTTTAGATGCCCAAAGCGGACAGTATCTTGTCGGAAAAAAGTTCGGGATGTTACAAGTGGTATCAGAGCCTCTCTGCGTCCCTCTTGAACGATTGGGGCAATCCTAAACGAGGACCTTGAGTTCCAAGGTGGGATGTATGTAACACCTTAGGCAAATCCCAAATCGACAAAGCACAGAAGAAATCCATGGTTCATAAGTGGGACCGACCTTAACTGACTAGATACGTTTTGGGGTGAAATGGAGGAGTTCTTGTGAGTACTCTGAAGTTAAACGTGCTCAGTGTGAAGTACAACAAGGATGGGTGACCTTATGGGAAGTCACCCTAAATTGCACCTCAAGGCAAATCTGTGCGGGTGTAGAGGCCCAAAGCGGACAGTATCTTGTCGAAAAAAGGTCCGGGATGTTACAGTTTTTGTTTTTGTTTTTTTTCACTAACACTAGGAGAGATGAGAAAGACTTTGGATAAGTCAAATCTCCTTTTTTAATCTTTTTTCTTAATATGGTCATAAATCTTTTGCTTAAAGTCGGAATTTAATTTTTTATATAAAATAAGTGTAGCGCATTATTCATGATCTACACATTGATATACATTTTTTTATATTTTTTAGGAAAACATAAAATGAGCAAGTATATAATTCATTGAGTGGTTAAATATGGGTTTCACTAGGGGTAGATGGAAGGTTTTGTGCGCCTAACACGTGTTCTGTTTTTCCTATTTGTTCCACATAGCTCAATTTATTCATGGTTTGACAATTGTCATCTATGAAAAATAAAAGGTAAGGTACAAGGAGATTTATTGTCTTACTTTGATAATTGCTTCAGTGAAAGCACTTGGAAATCAATTGGCACATAATTAACAAACGGTTGAAATAAATTGTTAGCATGTAAAAGTGTGTAAATCAATTTGATTTGATTGAGATAGATAACATTACATGATCGACATGTGTCTCGTCATAGGAGGAGACAATTTATTTAGGTATTGTCATACGACATGTAAGTTTTTTTTTTTTGTGGGGAGGGGGATTATATAGCACTATGTATGCTTATGCCAAGGATTGAACATGGTAGGTGAGGGGGGGGGGGGGGGGGTGTTAAAAACACTCGTCCAACAATTTAATTGTCGTCAGTTAAAATGAGCAAGTATATTATTCATTGAGCGGTTAATTAAAACTTGGTTTGAACATGGTAGGTGGGAGTTTTTGTGAGCCTACCGCAAGTTCTATTTTTCATATTTGTTCCGACCATCTCAATTTATTCATGGTTTGTCAATTGTCGTCTATGAAATGTAGAAGGTAAGGTACAAAGATATTTATTATCTTACGATATTCAGAAACGTTTGATAATTGTATAAATGAAAACAACTATATATGCATTTGGAAATCAATTAGTAAATAACTAATTTTTAAAAATGGTTGAAACAAACTGTTTACTTGTAAAGAGTGTAACTCAGTTCGATTTGATTGAGATAGAAAGCATTACATGATCAACATATGTTTCGTCATAGGCGGAGGAAGTCTGATTAGCTATTGTCACACGACACGTGAAAGTTTTAGGGGGTAAATTAAATATCCCTATGTATGCTTATGCCAAGGATTGAACATGGTTGGTGGGAGGTTAAAAACATTCAATAAGTTATTTAATAGTCGTATGTTAAAATGAGCAAGCATATAATTCATTAAGCAGTTAAAAATTGATTTCACCAGGGTAGGGGTGAGGTTTTGTACGCCTACACATGTTCTATTTTTCATATTTGTTCCAACTAGTTTAATTTATTCATGGTTTGACATTCATTGAAAATTGTCATCTCTGAAATATAGAAGGTAAGGTATAAAGAGATTTATCATCTTACAATATTCAGATACGTTGGTAATAGTTTCAATGAAAGCAATTGTATCTGCACTTGGACATCAATTGGTAAATAATAAATTTAAAACGGTTGAAACAAACCGATGACATGTAAAGTGTGTAAATAAATTCTATTTGATTGATATAGAAAGCATTACATGAATGACATGTGTCTCGTCATAGGCGGAGGCAGTCTGATTAGGTATTGTCCCACGACACATGTAAGTTTTTGGAGGAAAAAATAATTTACCTCTATGTGTGCTTATGACAAGGATTGAATAGGGTAGGCGGGATGTAAAAAATACTCGATCATCAATTTAATAGTCGTCTTTTAAAGTGAGCAAGTATATAATTCATTGAGCGGTTAAATATTGGTTTAACCAGGGTAGGTTGGAGGTTTTGTGAGCCTAACACGTGTTATGTTTTTTAATATTTGGTCCGGCCAACTCAATTTATTCATGGTTTGACAATTTTCATCAATGAAAGCGACCGTATATGCACTTGGAAATCAATTGGTAAATAGTTAAATTTTAAGAAATAGTTGAAACAAACTGTCGACATGTAAAGTTTGTAAATCAGTTTGATTTTATTGAGATAGAAAGCATTACATGATCGACATGTGTCTTATCATAAGCAGAGGTAGTCTGATTACGTATTCTCACATGACATATGTAAGTTTTTGGGAAAAAATTATTTACCTTATGTATGTTTATGCCATGGATTGAACAAGGTAAGTGGGAGGTAAAAAAACATTCGTTCAGCAAATTAATAGGCGTATGTTAAAATGAGATAGTATATAATTCATTGAGCGATTAAGAATTGATTTGATCAGGGTAGGTGGGAGAAATTTGTGCGCGCCTAACACGTGTTCTGTTTTACATATTTTTTCCAGCTAGCTCAATTTATTCATTGTTTAAATTTTCATCTCTAAAATGTAATAGGTAAGGTACAAAGAGATTTATCATCTTATGATATTCAGATACTTTTGATTGCTTCAGTGGAAGCAATCATATCTCCACTTGGAAATCAGTTGGTAAATAGTTAATTTTTAGAATCGACTGAAACAAACTGATGACATGTAAAGTATGTAAATCAATTTGATTTGATTGAGATAGAAAACATTACATGATCGACATGTACCTCATCATAGGTGTAGGCATTTTGATTATGTATTGTCACACGACACATGTAAGTTCAGGGAAAAAACTATATACCTAATGAACCCCTAAGAGGGTTGATTTTTTTTAAGAGAAACGCAGCTAGAGATCAATCACAATATTGATTGAACTCGGGTTCAAGAACTCCAAAACAAACTTAGGAAGTCGTGTTTGGATGGTAACCTTTCGTTCAACTTTCACGAGGGGAAATAGGCTCGTCGTTGCCTGGCCACGGTTAGGGTGTTTATCTGAATGATACAAGCTCAAAATCAAACCTAGAATCCACTAGGATGATCTCACAATTCACAAAGCAAGAAGCTATGGAATCAAAACCACTCGGTTTATTTAATTGATCAAAGACGAAAAACTTACAATGCAAAAGACGAGTTTAAATAGGCTAGCTAAGTTACAAACAAAGAAAAATATGTCCTAAACAGTCTACAACTCGAAAACTAAGCTGAAATGGAAAAGGAATAACAAAACAGAAAAGGAATAATAATCCGAATCAAATAAGGAAACAAAACTCGGCCTTCAAGTCCAAGTAACCAAACAGGTTCAAGGCCATCTTTGAGCCTCTCGATCGAAGTCTTCCAAGTATGTACTCCATCAAACAATGCCTTGTCTTTGTAGATTAACATACATACTTTCATGTGGTATGAAGCTTCTGACTCGATTTCAACCATCTTCCTTGAATGGAGCTCCACAGTTGCCTTCCTGAACACATTTTTATACTTAGCCATATTTTGGCAGTTTTCCTGTGTTGAGTGTTGCAAACCCTTTTGATGAGCTTTGAAAATGACCTTCTGGACTTCTTCTCAAGCTCCCAAACATACCAATGTATAGAGGAACACTCCATCTTTAAAACAAACCTTCAAACTCAAATTTTCATCGAGGCAATAAAAAGTTCCAGACGTGCAAAGTTGGTACCTTGAATGTTAAGAACACTTAAACAACTTTCAAGTTCAATAGTCCAGTTTGACTTAGCTTGTTCGGCAATCAATATGGACTGGAAATGGATGCAATCCAGGATTGTATCATACTCCTATGTATGCTTATGTCAAGGATTGAATATGGTAGGTGGGATGTTAACAACAACAAGTCAACAATCTAATAGTCGTTTGTTAAAATGGGAAAGTATATAATTCATCGAGTGGTCAAAAATAGTTTGACCAGGGTGGGTGGGAGGTTTTGTGCGCCTAACACATGTTCTGCTTTTCATATTTGTTCCTGCCAGCTAAATTTATTAATGGTTTGCAATTGTCATCTCTAAAATATGGAGGGTAAGGTATAAAAAGATTTATTATCTTACGATATTCAAATACATTTGATAATTGCTTCAACGAAAGCAACAATAGTTGCACTTGGAAATTAGTAGTTGATTTTTAAGAATAGTTGAGACAAACTGTTGACAAGTACAGTGTGTAAATTCGTTTGATTTGATTGAGATAGAAAACATTACTTGATCAACATGTATCTCGTCATAGGCAGAGGCAGTCTAATTATATACTGTAATTTTTGGGGGAAAAGTTATATACCCCTATTCCTATGTATGAGAATGCCAAGGATTGAACATGGTAGGTGGGAGGTTAAAAACATCTGTTCAATAATCTAATAGTTATCTGTCAAAATGAGCAAATATATAATTCATTGAACGGTTAAAAATTGGTTTGACCAAAGTAGGTGGGAGGCTTTGTACGTCTAACACGTGTTCTATTTTCATATTTACTCTGGCTAGCATTTTATTCATTGTTTGAAAATTTTCATTTCTGAAATATAGAAGGTAACGTTGAAAGATATTTATTATCTTACGTTATTCAGATACATTTGATAATGGCTTCAATGAAAGTAATTGTATCTACACTTGGAAATCACTTTGTGAATAATTAATTTTTAAAACGGTTGAAACAAACTGTTGACATGTAAAGTGTGTAAACCAGTTTGATTTTATTGAGATAGAAAGCATTACATGATCGACATGTGTCTCGTGATATCGTCATAGGTGGAGACGGTCTAATTAGGTATTGAGTTGTGAGGTAAAAATTATGTACCTCTATGTATGGTTATACAAGGATTAAACTCACTATCTTGAAATTGTTTAAGAGTGTTCTGCCATAGTACTACTATTCATTCGTTGTTATTAGATTGATATATTCTCCTGTAAAGTAAATCCTCAATTAAAATAAACTCATAATCCGAGTTTGATTCTTAAAATCTCTATTTTGTTACTAAAGCAACCAGCGAGTTGGTGGATTGCTTTAGATTAATTAATCATCAAATCAATGCCGGTTCATGAACTTGAACAACTATAACAAGTGGTTTATCCTGCCACATGATTCTAAGCACGCCGGTAAATAACCATTAGCAATGCCAGAACGTGAAGTTGAAGTGTGGTGGAGTACAATTGTACTTGCCAGGCTTTTCCCCAGCCCCAATTCCAAACTGGGCTTTGGATCTAGAAACCTGATCCAATCAGTATTTTTATATCTCGAACGGATACTATAAAAAAATTTCTCTTATCCAATAATAAAACAAAGGCTCTTATCAACACCTAATACTGTTTAAAATAACACAAGGCAACGATAAAATATTGAATATGCTTCGTCAGCTCCACTTCATCACTCTCTCTGCCTCTCACGACAGAATGTGTTTTCTGAAACACTATTTACCCGATAAAAAATACAAATTTGGTATTAGTTATTACAAATATGGGATTTCCTAGTAAGGTAACTTGAATTTTTTTACCTGCTACAGTAGGTTTCACAGGTCGCATTACCTAAAATACAATAGACATTACGTAATGGTTACGTAACATATGGTAATCTTACTTAATCGTTGTAAAAGATTATTACGGAAGCCTTACGTAATAGAATGTGTCTTTACGTAATGGCTATTAGTCTCGCGTTACGTAAAATGCTAAGTCATTACGGAAGCCTTACGTAACACTACTGATTTAACGGTTACGTAAGAAATAACTGTCGTTTCGTAATCTTTACGTAATGGAAGGTATTTTTACGTAATGAGTATTAACCTCGTGTTACGTAAAGTGCTAAGTCATTACGGAAGCCTTACGTAACACTTCTGATTTAACCGTTACGTAAGAAATAACTATGGTTTCGTAACCTTTATGTAATGAATGTGTATTTTATGTAACGGTTGTAAAATATCATTACGGAAGCCTTACGTAATGGAAGGTCTCTTTACGTAATGAGTATTAACGTCCTGTTACGTAAAGAGCTAAGTTATTACGGAAGTCTTACGTAACGCTTCTAATTCCATAAGAATTAAAAAAATGAAAGGATAGAATAAGGAAACCAACCAAATGTGAAAAAGGAAAGAAAAAATAAAATAGGTAAATTGAGGATGTGGTGACCGGCAATCCTTGTTGCCGTTGCTTATTTACTTATTTTTTTTATTTTTTATTTCTTTAATCAATGGTTTACATTAAATTTGATCGATTTTAACGGTTTAGATCTATACAAGTTACCTAACTTGAAATTATACCCAAGTTACCATAGGAGGTCCCTACAAATATGTTGTTCAAATCGATTTCCCTCTACTTTAGAGTATTTCTTTCATATATCTTCTCTAGGTGGTCTTTTTGAACAATTTAAGTTTAATATTTGATATGGTATAAGAGCATTTGACTGACGGGTCGGGTAGTCACGTGTTCTATTCTTCTTGATTGTCAATGTCAAAGTTTGATTTAAACACGCGGGATTATGAATTTGTGCAAATTTTTCAACCTCATTGGATAATTTTTGTTTGAGGGATGTGTCAGAAAATATATATATAAGGTTCGTTTTTGGATCACATCTAACAACTCGAATTATCGAAGTCAAATTATTTCTCGACAATTCTAACTCACAAGATAAATCGGATTGACATTATTATGATCGCATGTAATGCCAATCAGCATGCACTTACAGCTACACTCATCATCAGCATATATTCGCCGAAATATGGCCGAAGTTTCAATAGGGTCTTGTTCTTTGTACCAAAACTTCCAACCAGCTTTGACAAAAGTGAACCCACATGAGTCCCTCGTCGACTCCTGTTTCTCTCCCGAAGCCAAGTACCAAGTCGCCTGGTACAGTACTTTTGGCCGGGCGAATCATGGGTAGCTCCAAAAGTACTGTACATTATTATTGATTATGCGCCGTACCATAGTGCTTCCAACTTCCGCCCATTTTCCTCGTCTCACGGAAGACGAGTTGTTTGACCACTTATGGTTTAAAGTCTTTTGCTAATACAAACAACTTTTGGGTTTAATATAGTGGTAGTAATACATGGAGAAGTGAGTCGATTCTTGGAATTTGAGTTATGAGTAACTTGGAGAAGCCGCGAGATAAGAGAAGAATGACTTGTAAAATGTCGCGAGAGAATCCTCTTCAACAATCAAGTTAAATATGGGAATTGGTAAGAGATAAAAATTTAGAGACCAAAGAAGAGTTATCTATTAGGATGGAAATTATAAGAAAATGTTTATACCAAGAGTGTGGTGATTTGAGTTTTGCGGGCATTTTCTAAAGTACATCAATGATAAGAAATATGTTTTAAAATACATATTTTTCAGAGGAATTTTATAATGCTTTACTGCATTGGTATTTTAATTAAAAAAAACTAATATAATATAAATTAAATTTGTATTTTTAACGTCATAGTACAAATACAATTTATACATATATCTTCATGTACAAATTCGTTAATAGTCAGTGGTAGAGGCACTTGAAGAGGTGTGAGGTCCTAGGACTCCACTTGAAAAAATAATATGAATTAAATATGTGTAGGTACTTGTTGAATATCAGTATGTTAAGAACTGAAGATATTATTCTTACGAAATTTAACTGTTACCTAAATTATATACATGTAAATAAATAGCACTATGCCACTATCGATATGGTAAAATTCAAAACATCAATTTTCTTTCAATTAAGTTTAAAAGTTTATCATTCTACTAGATATAAAAAAAAATCTTCCAACTATAACTAGCTAGAAACACATTTTAACTCTAGCGTTTTGTTCTATTAATGTAAATTTTTTTGGTCAAATCCATTTTATAATTTGGCGAGGTTAGTCTATTTGCTTGTGAAACTAATGCATATTTTAACTAGTTATTGGAATGTCACTTTTCAACTATGATTTACAAGTGAAGTAAGTTATATAGTCTAATAACTAATTAATTGATGAGATGATTACTTGAACGGATATATTGAAGGGAATGTTTTTATAATTGAATACAAAATTTCTTTCATAAATGGGATGATTGGGTGATGTGTCTGTTTGTATCTATGTGGCCTCTTAACTCGTGAGTTGAGGAGATGTAGAGGGAGCGGTAGCTCATGACATGGGTGGTGCATAACTTGAAGAAATTCAAATTATTTCGGGGGTCGTTTTCGCTATTAGGTTTCGTTATGCTCTTAGGTATTTTAATAAGACTGGTCATTTAGTCACACAACAAGCTATTTCATCGATAGTTCAACTTTAGGTCAACTAGCGCATTTGATTATTCCAATATTTCTATTTCTACATTTGTGTATGATTAAAAAATAGGACCTCATTAAGCTTTAATCCCGAATACGCTATTGTTATAGTACAAACGAAATTTATACCTTCAATATTACATTACAATTTTAATTTGTATCTCAAAACATTATTACTCTATAGGACGACTCATTTCTTTATTATTATGATTATGTTTGAACTTCAAATCTTTTCTGTCACGTTTAATAATACAGTCAATGTATAGATATTTGTTCGGGCGCGCTGACTGGTAATTTACTAAATTTTTTTAACCATAAAAAAGTAAAGAATCATTGTGCTTTCCTTTCATTCCTTCTTTTGTACATTCACTTTCATCATGTCGTTTTCGGTGATTCTCCCTATTGGAGCGGAGGTGCGACAAATTTTATGTTCTATCATTTACGTCACAATCATGGAGGTCCAAAATGCTAAAAGGAAGAGGCAGAGGCCCTAAATCAAAACAAACAGAAAAGAAACTAAAAGGTGAAAGCCACAAATAAAAGAGTGAGCAACGAGAACCAGGGTTGTTGTTCCACCGTTTCATGTGTGGTCAGTGGTCACTTAAGCTGTAGCACATAACGGAAGCCCAATCCATAAAACAATGTATCCAGAGCCCAACCTCCCAGCCCTAGAAGTTGCTTCTCCTCTGCCTCCTCTTCAAAGATAGTTAGTAAATACTCCGTTTAATACACATATATGTACTCGTACGTATTTTATCCGTATAAAACTTCCGTATTCATATTATTGTAAACCCATTTTATATTTTTCTATTCATTTGATGACTTCTGTACTAAACACATATAAAACTCGTATAACACGTTTAATATTTGTATTTAATGAATTAAATTGTTAACTTTACAATTGTTTATATATTTATTTTTAAAATGATTAATTTTTTATATTTATGACTATTAACGTACTACTAAACGTAACATTAATTTAAAAACAAAGTAAGATATCCGTACGTATTTTATACATAACTTTTTCGTACCGTATTTTACTAACTATGCTCTGAAATCCTTTCCAACTTACTAATTGAATTGAATGGATTAAATGGTTGACAATCGAATTGTACGTTTGTGGAGATTTATACTAACTCAACGTTTCAGAAGGAAAGGTTGGGTTGCTTTTGGACGCTATTGATGGTTGTTCAAGAAAGTATGTTGGTTGGGACAACAACATAGTGGCTCATTTTATGGCTTGCAAGGCTATGATTTTATTGTCGCGAATATTAGCGTGATTTGACTTTGTTTCGTGGCTTTGTAGTATATACTATATAGGTTCTTATTGTAAATTTTTGACCTTTTACAATCCTCTTCTAAAGAGCGCTTGTAATGACCCAAAAAACCCCCCCAAAAAGAACAAAGAATACAAGGTTTGGCTTTTGGGTGCAGCATGTTAATACTGGACATGAATCTTCATGACTCCTCGAGCCTATTCCATCTTGCGATTAAGAATCTAGGAGCCTATCTTCCATTGATTTGTTTTTTCTTTTCATACATATTGGTTGAAGCAACACCAGAAAGCTCCCTTTGCATTTAGAGGTGGCAAATGGATTGGATTGGTGGATTGGATTGGTGGATCCATGGATTAAATGGATTGGATCTAATGGATTGGTGGATTCATGGATTGGATCAAGTGGATTGGTGGATTATCCATGAATCCAAATGACATCCTCAACCAAGGACCAATATGTAAAATGTAAAAAGTTTAGGTACTAAAATGTCATAATGAAAATTTTTAGGTACCAAAACGTAATTTTCCAATTATATTTTTCGTATAAAAAATTAAATTTTAGGTACCAAAATGTAAAAAATAAAAATTATAGGTACTAAACCGTAATTTGCCAATGATCCATGGATCCAATCCATGAATCCACCAATCCAATTGGATTTGGATAAAATGGATTGGATTTAAATGGATTGGATTAGGTGAATATTTTTAAGGGATTGATGGATTGGATTGGTGGATTGGATTAAAATTGCCACCTCTACTTGCATTCCATCCCATCCCATCCGTGTTCAGCTTCGATGATGACTGAACCATAAAGTATTGGTGCTTTAATGTACAACTTGAAGTTGTACTATAACATTAAATGTATAAGTTCACGTTGTACCATAAAGTAATTTGTACCCTTAAATTATGGTACAACTTTACAAGTTGAAGTTGTACCATCACATAAAGGTACAAGTTCAAGTTGTACCATAAAGAATATGTGCAAAACAGTGTAGGTATAATATAAAACTGTACCATAACATTGGATGAACAATTTCAAGTTGTATCATAAAGGTAAAACCTATAGCACCAATACTATATAGTATTGTAAAATTCCTCTTGACTTGAACTCAAATGGATTTCTATGCATTTTTAATGATTTTAAATTGAATCTAATTTGGATCGAGTCATTTGGATTAATCTTAAATGAGTCTATTTGAGTGCAGATGATAGAGCGCTTGTAACTTCTTTTCCTCTAACAGGCGTCCTCTGACCTATGCTTCGTGCACCTATAATACACCATTTTGCTAAGGATTCAAAACTTTAAAAACGGAGAGATATTTTGGGGCATAACAATGGTAGGATCTAACTATGGATAGCTCATGGAAGGTGGTAGATGCTTCGAGAGAAACCAAGACTCGGTTGGATTGTGAATTTTGTGATGCAAATGACTAAGCTGTAAAAGTAGGAAAATTGTCGAGCTATTTCAGAGACTTTGGATGTGTTTCTAATCATTGTGTCGTTTCGACAAAAAATCCTCGCGTTTATATATAGAAGAATGTAGCCCTAGCTAGCCAACAACTAAAACAAAATTATTAAAAGAAAATACAACCCAAAAAGTTATGTCGATTTCTTTAGTCTTACTCTTTCAGCCATTTACCACTTTACAAACCCTTCCATTATGTATTTATTGAAAGAATGATTGACGAGTTCTTCCATCCTCTAAAAAAATCAATTTAAGTTCCTACCCCTCTTAAATCTTACTAGTGATTTGTTGCTCGCCAGAATTAATAATTGGGTCGTTTAAAGAGAATGTAAACTAAAATTGTTATTTATTGGAGAAACGTCAGTAAAATCTAACTATGATATAGCTCATAGTAGGTGGCAGATGCTTTGAGAGAAACCCAAACTCGGTTGGATTGTGATTTTGGAATGCAAATAGCAAAGCTGTAAAAAGTACGAAAACTGTCGGACTATTATGTCTTCTTGGCTAAAAATCCTAGCTTATATATAGAACAATGTAGCTCTAGCCAACTGCTAAAACAATATTATTAAAAGAAAATACAACTAAAAACGTTATGTCTGTCGATTTTTTTTGTAGTATAGTGTTTCAGGCTTTCAGCCATTAACCCCACTTCATAACCCTTCCATTATGTGTTCCCAATCCCACCCATCTAACTGTGCATCTCCATCTTCAGTCGTTGATCCACCGGTTGCAGTCCCATTCTTTTCACCATGATCTCCCACTTCACCCCTGTCAGTTTCTTCCTCATCCCCGATTCTTGATCTCATCATTTTATCTTCAGTCAAATATTTCGCGCTGCTTTGTTCAGTGATTGAACTCTCTGTCTCACCACAAGCATCCTCTTCATCATGTTCAACCACGGCTGTTCCCAAAAAGTTCTCACCGATCATCTGCAAAGCCAAAATACCAGTACGTCTTACATAATGAAGTTTAGGGATAACAACTTTGCCCATACCCATGGGTTTCTTACTATCCAGTCCAATTGGGTTGGGTACGAAATCCAAATAGATGGATATGGGTAGAGTTTGATGGGTTTGTACCCATACCCATTTACTTTGGGTTGAGTTGGGTTTATATCAAATGGATTTGAGTTTGTATCCATGCCCAAATACAAATTACAGTTTGGTACCCAAACTTAATAGATATGCATATTTAGTACCTAAATTTAATTTTTTTTTGTATATAAGTCCTCAAAATATCGATGAAAGCAATATTCATACCTTACCCAAACGCATCTATAAACCCCAAAATCCATATGCACTTCACCCATACCCAACCCATTATTAATGGGTCTACTTGGGTTTGGGTATAATTACCCATTGGTGGGTAATCCATGGGTAATTTGTCATCCCTAGAGAAGTTTATAACCTAAAATATGTATAATTGACTGTAATAGTAAAGCTATATCGATATATAATGATCAGTGGCGAAGTCAGAAATTTGAAAAAAATGACTGATTTGAACCGTAATAATTAAGGGAAGGGGCTTAAACTGTATCGATTATTCTATTTTCTAAATTTAAAACTTTACATGCAAATTTAAAACTCAGCAAGTCAATTACCTGAGTCAAGTGAAGACCCACAAGGCAGGAGACGAGATTGGAAGCCTTGGAATCGGCAACCGATTGAGGAAGCCCCAACCGAACCATGGCAACGAACGATCTCAACGACGCGACCGAGTGCAGCAGAGCCAACGACGAGCTCGCTCCGTACACGATCGCGGCGTTCCACGCCGCTCCCAATGTCATCGCCGACAACAGCGCAACGGACTGCCACGCCACGTCCGGCGCCACCAAGCTCACTTTGTAGCTCTCCGCCGTGGACGTCAGCGATAACTTGCTCTCCTTCACCTACGTATTATCCACTCCAATTAATCAACACGAATTTTATAATGACGCGGATTAGGTTAATCATTAACTAATGATCTCGATTATCGATTACTCAATTACCTTTTTGGTTAGGATGGGGAGCAAAGCGGAGAGGGCGAGCATGTTCCCAACATCGGATAAAATCGTGAGCTCCACCGCCCACAGCAGCCTTCTCCCGGCGAGGAGGGCGGCGGCGAGGCCGGACACGGCGGAGGCGAGGCAGAGGATTGCGAGGTGTGCAGGCGGAGCGGTAAAGCCAGCGTTGAAATCAACCTATACACGTAATTAAAAGTTAAAAAACCCAGGATTACGAAGAGATTAATTAACTGATCATACGCTTAATTGAATGATTGATTAAGATTGAAGTTGGTACCTGGCCGCTCTGCTTCCTTCTATCCCATGAAACCTCCAGCCGCAACATTACGGAGAGCTCTTGAATCGATTCGATGACGAGAGACCGTTCGTCAGCAGGCGCAGGAGTCGTCTGGCTGTTGTTGTTGTTGTTGTTGAAAGATACCGCAATTAGTGGGATGCGGCGAAGGTGGGAAGATAAAAAACAGAGAGAGGGAAGTATGTGGACTGCTAGGAAACAGAATTAGAAGAGGAGAAGGACGTGTGTGTGCGTTGATTAATTACTTCGCAAGTTATCCTAGACGCCGGTTGGTTAGCGTGGTGAGGCATAGTCGTTTGGATTGGATGATTTGGGCTGAACCGTGTGCGTGTTGGGCTGGGGAAGAAGGTTGTGGGTTGAGGGAGTCGAAGCCCAACTCTCTCAGCCCAAATACCGGATGGTTTAAAGTTTTGGCGTTTTTACGTAATTAGAAGAAAAAAATATATTATGCGGTGAGCGTGGATCGAACACGCGACCTTCAGATCTTCAGTCTGACGCTCTCCCAACTGAGCTATCCCCGCAAGATATTTAATTTCACTCTGAGCATTTATTTATAAATCATGGTATCAGTCTTAGGTCAATATTCTATTACTTGAATTTTAATAAACTTGTTCATAGCTTCGGTTAACTTTTGCTTTACAAATACAACCGTTAAACAAAATTTTGGACATACCAAACACAAAATTTCATTTGACAATGAATTCTACGCGGTAATTCATTTTACAATGAAATGAATTCTCGATTCATTTGGTATGTCATATGTATAAGTAATTTAGTTAATTACTTAATTATGTCATTCTATTATAATTAGTAAATACTTGTGGAATTCATTTGGAAATTCCATCTCAATTAATCGGAATTGCTATAACTAGTTCCAATTCTATAGAATTCAAAATTTAGAATTGAAAATGAATTCTTTTAAATACCAAACACAAAAGTATTTCATTTTCAAATGAATTCCTCAAAACTTATGTAATTCATTTATACCAAACGGTATGTAACACTCCAAGTTAAGTTCAGTAGCTCAGTTGGAAAATATCCGTTTAGGCTTTTTAGCCCTTCCCAAGTACACCATGACTTCCTGGGACAGCCATCTGCCTAATGCATAAAATGGATGGTAGAGTTGGAGAATTTGATTCACTAATGATCCGAATCAGGAATAGAGATCTGTGGAGAAGTGTTATTTTTGAAGAAACGAATTTCTGTTATGGGAACTATATTCTATATTTATAAAATATCCAGAGATTCACGCGTAGAGCTAGAGGCCAAAAATTATGATCCCCTACCTTCTAAACTCTCCAAGTCCTGAAACGGAATTAAAGATTTGGTGGAGGATTAGACATTTGTGCCAACTACTCCCAAATGAGTAGTTACATACATTGATGCCCTGAGATTGAGAATCCTCTCTAGGATATGGCGCATTGGCTTCGGCATAAGTTCTGGATCGACCAAATTTTGTTGTATAATAATTCAATACACCATATTTATTGTTGGAAAAATTTCAAATTCTTTCAATTTGACTCAATATCTTGAATCAGTTGTTCTACATAAATTTATTAGATAATTATAAGATAAAATTTGCTTTCGCAATAGTTAAATTTATTTATAAAAATGCATGCATATTTTTTTTGTAATGTATGGACTACAACGATTCGATTCACATCATGTCGCATAAACAAGTCGACTCGAAACCCCCTATACACCTTGACATTATTAAACCTACTACTTTTTTTTTATCTAATCATGATCCTTGCATTTTATTCATATTTTTCATGCGCTACTGGGGTTTGTTAGTCGCTCGGTTCCATTATAACTGCAACATTTTATCCAGTTATCAGTTAATCATTAAGTAGTTTGTGATTTCAGTTTGACTCGTTGCTTATGTTGTGAACGAGAGAGGAAAACAAAGAGAAGAAGGAAAGAGTGACGAGTGTGAATTGAGTTGGAGGAAAGACGAAGAGGGTCTCGCCCAAAAAAAAAGACGAAGAGGGTCAAAGGGGAAGGCGATTATTTGTTAGAGAGTTTGATTTGGAGGGACGTCGTCGTTTTTGGGGAGAGAAAAATACATATTTATACTCGGTTAGATTTCAGTTTAGCTGTTAAGTGACCATTCAGTTATTGGTTACATGAAAGTCATATTAGCTTAGTGATAAGGGTGGAGTTTCGGTTACCAGTTACCGGTTAACGGGCTGGTTATTCACAAACCGATAACCGAAATTCAATCGGTGTTCGGAGGCTAGCATAGATGGTTTTGGTTTTGGAGGTGGTTCGGTTAACCAAAAACCGAGATAACTGTAGCCTAAATCCCTATTTCGGTCGGTTGTCGGTAAGAGGGGCTGGCAGTTCGGTTAACCGATATTCGTTCGATCGATTATCAGTTATAACTGAACTAACCAAAACTCCACCCCTACTTAGTGATAACTGCACCGTTAACTTATAGTTGGTTACCGATACCGTTAACTGTCGATTATGGTTAATCCACTATTAACTAGCCGGATATCCCCTCTATGTGCTCCATACTAATTTTGGTCGTGAGTACATATCCAACTTGTTCATTATACCCACCTCTAATATTACTAGTGACCAGGACAAAGAGCAGATGGAAGACATTCTATAATTTGGGGTGGAACATGAGAGGCTAGCATCATCTAGGGTACCATCCCCAATAGTTAAAAGGAGAAAAGAATAAAAAACAGTCGTCCCCTATCGGCTGGCTTGCTTGCTTGCTTCATGATTCCAACATCTTAAATGCACACAAGAGAGTTACAGAGAGAGAGTTACACAGAGAGAGAGTTATTTAACACCAATTTGTTTTTTTATTTTATAAATTTTACTAAAGTTTATAACGAGAATCTAATGGCGAAAGAATCAAAGTAATACCTCAATGGATTCTGTTCACGGTGTTTTCCCATGAAAGAAACTTGCAAGAATCAGACTAGGGTTCATTGGATTGATACTATGAGAACATCAATATTTATGGCATCCTCATTAGTCCACTATGATCACAATGACTATGCTTCATGAACTTTAATCACCTGTTATTACGAATAGACATCAATTTATCATATATGATAACTCGAATGGTTGAGAGAATTTCAAACTCCTCCCACAATTTCTTCCATGACCCAAAACTCAAGAGGCACTACCCGTCGGCGGTTTTGGACCAGGCCCGATTTGATATTTGGAGAAAGTTATAATGGCTGTAGAGTGGCGCGAACGGTCCCCCCCCCCTCCCTCTTCCAGAAATACAAAAGGACCTCAACGGCCCGGCCCCCTTCATTAAAAACCCTGGTCCCTGCGGTTTTCTTCACAACTGCTAGTAGGGATGGCAACAAAACCCGAACCCACAGGTACCCACCCGACCCAACCCGGTCAACGCGGGTAAAACCCGTGTTGACGGGTTTTGGGCCGGGTTTAGGTTTAAACCCGCTACACTATTCATCGGGTCGGGTTGGGTTTGGGTTTAGGTAAACCCGCCCCATGGGTACCCGCCCACACACATATAATTACTTTCCCGGTATATTTAATATTCTAAATAATATATCTTCCTTAAACAATTAATATTCTTTATGTTTGTGGAGACATGTATAATTTGTTCTTTCTAATTGTTTAGAATGAAGTTGATATTATGAAGTGGTGAGTGAAGAAACTTAGTTGACGAGGAAGAAACTTTCAATTAATCTTATTGTTTATAGATGTTTATCTTTAATTTTGAACAATTTGTATTGATCATTTGCGGGTTGCTTGTATGCTCTAGATTGCTGTTTTTTGTATGAATAATTTGTATGAGAAAATTGCTGTAACTTTTATTTTGAAAGAAACTTGTTATTGTAAATTTTTTACCACAAAACCCATGAACTCGTGGATACCCAGTGGGTTGGGTTGGCCGGTTGGGTTTGTGTTTTTCAAACCCAGCGGGTTTTACCCCGGATTTTTGTGGCGGATAAACTCATGGGTTTGGGTTTGACAAAACCCGCCCCAACCCGACCCATTGCCATCCCTAGCTGCTAGCAGTACAATCGTTTCCCCCTCTCTCTTCCTCTGGTTTGTTGGCTCCAAGCAACGCACAGCAGCGAAGCTAACTCCTCATCAACTCCCTCTGTCTTTTATCACTAGAGAGAGAAAGAGATCCAAAAAGGAAAGCAGCGCCAGAAACCCACATGTTGCAGAATCATCAAGTAGCCATTCCCCCTCCCTTCACCATTAATTTCCCCGTCTGGCAAATTTTTCGTTTCAAATTGAACACCAAAAAGGAAAAAATGTTTTGACAGAGGAAATTTAAGGCATAGGGAATATTATGGAGGAGGTTGTGGGTGGTCTCGTGGATTGCCCTTCATTCAATGCTCTCTCTTTTATGCTTTTTTTTTTGGGTAGTTGAGATATGTTTTTAATGCTCTTCTCCCTTCCCTCAACAGTTTAAAAAGGCCGCTTCTTAATTCCCTCTACCTCTCTCTCCAAAGTCCCATTGGCCATTTTTCTCCCTTCTCCGTTGTTTGCTTCTCTGTTTCTGGGTTTGAAGTTCTTCGTTTTCTGATGTGAAAGTGGTTCAGTGTGGTATAGGCGCGGTTCACTCAGACGGATAAACCGCGCGCAAAACTCCCGTAATCGCGTGTATTTCTTTTTTGGGTCGGACCATTTTGATTGAGCTGTGCCAATATCTCAATGCTTCTTTTATCGTGGGTCTTTTCGCTGGTTCCTTTTGCGATCACTTATCTTTGAAGCAAGTTACTCTGCTTTTATGGCTTACTCTGTTTTCTTCCTGATCTGATTTCCGTTCGGTGTTCTTCAGGTTTCCCGCGCATGTTTCAGGATTCCTGGCAGGAGTTTTTGTTGCTCGCAAAGCGGCGACGTATGCTACATAAGCTGCTGGGGAATTTTGTCTTCAATCAAATGGAAGAACAAAGTAATGATAGTGTGTTTGCCTATGATTGTTTGGAACAAGGTATATAATAGAGTATTATTATCCTACACGAATTTAATTAATTCCGAATTATAGTAGACAACTAGACATACTAAATCTCACTAGTATTTTTTGTACAATAGCGAGACTGAGATAGTTAGGCATTGTGACCAAATCGACATATGATTCAACTTAATTATTTGTTATTGTGTGACCGATTCCAATGTTATAGCTTGTTGCTTTCCAACTAGAACAATTGTAGATGTTGGGCATGTGACTCGGATCTCACCCCACTAAAGAAACACCAAGGATACTCACGCCAAGGCAAAGCGCGCGAGTCACATCGGCGTCAAGCGCGCGAGTCGCGGCGGAATCAAGCGCGCGAGTCGCGCCGGAATCAAGCGCGCAGGTAAAGACCACCCCCGTAGAGGCGCGCGTAAACACTAAACGACGGCGCGTTGCACAGGCGTGGACCATTATCGAGAAGCCGTAGAAGCGGCGCCGCATCATCCAACGGGCAGTCACTATCATAGTCCTAGGTATAGTCCTGCCTATGTCAGGAGTAGTCACATCAGGGTCCTAAAAGTATGGCCTAAATCCCTGGCATGTCAGTAGTCACATCATTGTACCCACTTGTAACCCAACCACTCACCCACCACCATGTAGCCTATAAATATGGCATTTACTCCGGTGGGTGAGGGAATCGGATTTTTGAGACTCTATCTCTAGAATCATCGACCTCTCTCTCTAAATATTTCTCTCCCAATTCTCCTAGTAATATTCTCATTTCTGGATCGACGATCGTTCCCTCATTGCCTACTCTACTTGACCTATCTTCCCGAGCCTCCCTCCTACACCCAGTTAGGCTCAAACAATTGGGGCCCACCGTGGGGCCAAGTAGAGAAGCAAAGAAAATCAACCTATGGCAGAGCACAGCTCCAACTCTCCTGACGAATCAACCCCAATCAAGGCGATGACCAACCCAAGGGAATTCGCGGAAGCCAGCAATCTCAACGCGGTGCTCTTGGAAGAGGAAGAGCCCGAGCTCACAGCCAAAGAAATGAGACAGCTGATGGCAAAGCAGAACGACGTCATAGCTAACATGCAGAAACAAATGAGCCAGGTCATAGCGCTCATGATGAGCAAAGAGGTCGCGGCAACAGCGGGCGCGACACCATCCGCGCCGGGGACTGCCCTACCATCACACCCCGCGCACGAAGCGCAACAAGTCGAGCTCACAGTATGCGCGACACCAGTCGCGCCCCAACAAGCCCCCGGAGAAACGTCGGGGACGGTCCCACCACCACACCACGCATATGAAACACAGCAAGCTGAGCTTACAGGAAGGGCGGACCTCAGTTTTCTAGAGCAACACCTGTCTCCACAATACCGACTCAACGCGCCCAAGAAGGCGCTCCACCAGCCGCTAAGCGCGGAAATCATGGCGGAACACCTGAGCGGAATGCCACCCGCCCTCCCAACATACAACGGGACGACTGATCTCGAAGATCACGTGAGCACCTTCTGCCTGCGAATGTAGCTCCAAACCAACTCCAACGCGGCGCTATGCTGAACCTTCCCATCAACATTTTCTGGGATATGCCTAGATTGGTATAACAGGCTCCCAAACGGGATCATCCGCTCACTCGAGGAGTTCATACTCCTATTCACCACAAAGTTTGCATCCCAGAAAAGAAGGCCCCTCCACCTCAAGGCGCTGGTAGACCTCAGGCAAAAAGACAGGGAGAGCCTACGATCATTTTACGCCAGATGGTCTAGAGTGGCGATGGCAGTGCGCGACCTTACTCCCGAAACCGCCACCCATCACCTTATGAAAGCCACAACCAACATGGAACTCAAGCGGGCGCTAGCAAAAAGACCCGTAACTCTATCAACGGGGTTTGAGATGAAGATTGAGAAGGCAATTACGCTGGAAGAAACCCTCAGAGCGGGATCTGTTAGGCGCTTCGAGCCAGCCAAATTGCCACGAGAAGAGCAGGGACGCCGGCAGCTCACGCTGCCGCGAGATCAGCTAGCGCAGCTGCACAGCGGACAAAAGTGCCATCCCCCTCCCCCACAAGAGCAAGCTCAACGGGGGAGATCACCAGACAGGCGCGCGCCCCACGCGTTTACACCGCTCAACGACTCCGTGAAGAACGTGTTCCACGTTCTACGCGAGAAGGGATACAAGCTCAATTGGCCCGCGCCCCTGAAGTCCTTGCCCCACATGAGGGATCCAAAAAAGCATTGCGACTTCCATAGAGCAACGGGGCACTGGACGAAGGATTGCCGAGAGCTGCGCTACGAGATAGAGGGCCTCATACGACGAGAGTTGCTGACCGAGTTCACACACGAGAAAGAGGAGCAAGTTGGGGGGCCCCAAAACCCGCCACCACCCCCGCAAGCCGACTACAACGAAGTCACTGCAGCATATGTGGTGCGAAAAGAAATAGGGGTGGTGACGGTGGAAGGAGATCGCCCGAAAAAGAAAACCAAGCGCGAACGAGTGATCGAATTCGCGGCAGCGGATGTACGAACAGGGGGTCAACTAAGCTTCGACGACACCGAATTACCGCAAGGAGTTCCGTCGGAAGACCCACTCATCATCACCGCCCTAGTGGCCGCCTGCAAGATTCACCGCCTCCTGATAGACGGAGGTGCCACGACAGACATCCTCTTCCAAAGCACCATCGACAAAATGGACATCGACCCGCGCTTAATCAAGCGCGCCCAAGGGAACCTGGTCGGCTTCTCTGGAGCGAGGGTGCCAGTAATTGGGGTGGTCACTCTCCCTGTGGTCATCGGTGACCAAGAGCCGCGCGTCTCAAAGCAAGTCGAGTTCACAATAGTCGACTGCAAATCGTCCCACAACGGCATCTTGGACCGACCCTTCCTAGCAAAATTCATGGCCCTTTCTTCCACGTGCCACCAAAAGCTCAAGTTCCCTACCAAAATGGGAACCGGAGAGGCGCGCGGGACACCATGGGGAGCCCTGAAGCTAGAGGGAGAGCCCCGGCAAACGAACATTGTCGACACAAGGCCAGAGGAGCCCCGTCCGGAATCAATGGATTCCGATTTCGAGGTCGCGCTCGACCCAACCGAGCCGACCAGGAAAATATGCATCTCGACTCACGTTCGCGACGACGCGATTGAGCCACTGATAGCGCTATTAAAGGAGTACCAAGGCATGTAGCCCAACATTGCCTCGGAGTCCCGCCGAGCGCGATTCCGAGGCAACAAGCGCGACGCGGCTTTACTGGCGACAAGCTGAAGGCCATCGAAGAAGAGGTGGCGCGAATCTTGGCGGCAGGGTTGATTCGCCCGGTCAAATACCCAAAGTGGTTGGCGAATGTGAACCTGGTAAAAAAATCTTCGGGCGCTTGGCGGATGTGCGTTGACTACACGACAATCAACAAGGTATGCCCGGGAGACCCCTACCCCCTGCCGCGCATCGACCAACTGATCGACGCCACTGCCGACCACGAGACACTGTCTTTCTTGGACATGTTCTCAGGGTACCATCAAATCCCGATGTCGCGCGAGGATGAAGAAAAGACGGCGTTCATGACTCCCTTCAGAAACTTCTGTTTCGTCGGAATGCCGTTCGGACTGAAGAACGCGGGCGTGACATACCAAAGGATGATCGATTTGGTTTTCTCGCAACAGAGGGGGCGGAACATCGAGGCGTATGTGGATGACCTCATCGTCAAGACCAAGGCTGGCAACTCGCACCTGGAAGACCTGCGCGAGACATTCGAGGCGCTCCGCAAGCACAGCCTCCGCTTAAACCCACTGAAGTGCGTCTTTGGAGCGGAAGCAGGGAAGTTTTTGGGGTTCATGATAACCAAGCGCGGCATCGAAGTGGACCCAAAGCAAATCACGGCGGTCCAACAACTACGGGCCTCAAGGAGCGCATTGGAAATTCAATCCTTGAATGGGAAAATAGCAGCGCTATGGAGATTCATCCCAAGGTCGGCCGACAAGTGCGCGCCCTTCTTCAAGACACTCTAAAACGGCGCGAAATTCTCATGGACCAAAGAGTGTGAAGCATCCTTACAAGAACTGAAGGCATATCTTGTATCCCCCGCTGTGTTGACAGCTCCCAAGCTTAATGAAAAATTATTCCTTTATCTGGCCGTGTCGACGAGAGCTGTAAGCGCAGTTCTGATATCCAGAAGAAATGATAATACCGAGAAGCCTGTGTATTACACTTCACGCACGCTAGTCAGCGCCGAAACGAGATACTCCCCAATAGAGAAAGCGGCCCTGGCATTAGTGAGCGCATCGTAGAAGTTGCGTCCCTATTTCCAAGCGCACCAGATCACCGTCCTAACCAACCTCCCACTAAAGAAAATCCTGACTTCGATGGAAGTATCAGGGCGCATGGTGAAATGGGCGGTCGAACTCTCAGAGTACGACATCCAATATGCGCCGAGACCAGCAATCAAAGCCCAAATCCTAGCAGACTTCATCGCTGAAGGAGTCACTCTCGAAACTACACTAGAGGGGGTATGGGAAGTTTACGTCGACGGAGCGGCAAGTAAACACGGTGCTGGCGCGGGGGTCGTCGTGCGCACGCCAACAGGCGTCGTTCACGAGATAGCTATCAGATTCAGAGCGTTGAAGACAAATAACGCGGCCGAGTACGAGGCTATTTTGGCGGGAATGACCGCTGCCCACGAGCTGGGCGCGAGAACAATAAGGGTACTTTCCGACTCCTCGCTGGCAGTCAACCAACTGAACGGAGCCTTTGATGCAAAGGAAGATACCCTAGCGCATTACATGGAGCGTGTCAAGCTGCGAGCAGCCAACTTAGAGGCGGTAACCTACGTGCAAATACCGAGAGAGGAAAACGTGCACGCTGACGCACTATCCAAGATAGCAACCGCCACAGACTTCGAGACGACTCGTCTCGTGTCAGTACAAAAAGAAGAGGAGGAAATTCGCCAAGAAGTGGCGATTAATACCACCCAACTCACGAGCGATGAGGACTGGAGAGCCCCAATTGTGAGGTACCTACAAGAGGGTACGATACCGGAGGACGCTAAAGAGGCATGGACTTTGAGGCAAAAAGCGGCCCGATGCACACTCATTGGAGGAGAAGTGTACCGGCGGTCGTTCTCGGGTGTCTACCTAAAGTGCATCGGACAAGAGGAGGCACGCGACATGGTATGCGACATACATGAGGGGTTGTGCGCAATGCACGCCGGCCCACGCAGCATGGAGCGCACCATTTTGCTACACGGATACTACTGGCCGCGAATAAAAAAAGACACGAAGAAATACGCGGACCAGTGCCACAAGTGCCAAGTCAACGCGCGCCAGCACCACCTTCCATCCACCGAGCTCCAAGCCAACCTGAGTCCATGGTCTTTCGCACAATGGGGAGTGGATCTCTTGGGCCCCTTCCCAACAGCAAAAGGGAAGCGCAAGTACATTATTGTGGCCGTGGACTATTTCACCAAATGGATCGAAGCTGAAGCATTAGCCTCGATAACGGCACAACAAGTGCGCGCTTTCTGAAGAACAATATTTTGTCGCGCTTTGGAGTCCCGAACGCGCTCATCTTCGACCACGGGAAGCAGTTTGACTGCGCAGAAGTGATAGATTTCTGCGACCAAGTGGGAGCCATCGCAAGGTTCGCCTCCGTAGCTTATCCCCAGGCCAACGGCCAAGCGAAATCCGTCAACAAGGCAATCTTGCACGGCTTGCACACCTGGTTGAACGATGCAAAGGGTAATTGGGCTGACGAGCTGAACACAGTGCTATGGGCGCATCGCACCACATACAAGGTGGCAACAGGCGAAACCCCTTTTGCCCTCACGTATGGCACTGACGCGGTAATTCCCATTGAGACAACAGCCCGACCTACCGAATCGCGAAGTACAACGAGGAAACCAACGATGAAGCGCGGTTGCTGGAGCTGGAGTTGTCACAGGAAAGGCGCGAGTTAGCAGCAATCAAGTTGGCCGCAATGAAAGAGCAGGTAGCCAAGTACCACAACGCCAAGCTGGTTCCGCACAAGCTGATCCTCGGAGACAAGTACTGCGCCGGAACTTCCGTCCCGATCCCAAGCACGGAAAGCTCGCCTCAATATGGGAAGGCCCTTACCTAATCCGCGAAGTGGTCGGTGCCAACACCTTCAAACTCACTGAGTTGGGGGGGGGGGGGGGGCAACAAGATACAAAGAACGTGGAACGCCCAAAACCTCCGGAAATATCACCAAGCAACTTAACATGTATCTTACTCGCGCTACGTCACTTTTTCGTAAAAGAATGAAAAGCACTCAGTTCGCAAGAACAAAAAATTAGCAATAGTCCAACACTATTTGCGCCCATTCAGTTCGTAAGAACAAAACATTAGCAATAGTCCAGCACTATTCGTGCCCATTCAGTTCGTAAGAACAAAACATTAGCAATAGTCCAGCACTATTCGCGCATACAAAAATCAGCAATAGTCAACACTATTCGCGCTCACACAGTTCGAAAGAACAAAAAATAGCAATAACTACGAGTTATTCTCGCCCTCCTCAGTTCGAGAGAACAAAAAATAGCAATAACTACGAGTTATTCGCACCCTCACAGTTCGAAAGAACAAATATTAGCAATAGTCCAGCACTATTCGCGCTCACTCCATTCAAAAGAACAAATAAACGCCGTGAATAAGCACTCTTTGGATTCAATTAAGCGGGAGCAACAAGTAATCGCAATTACACTCAAATGAAAAAAGAAGAAAACAAGAAGGACAACAAAGCAACAAACGCAAAAAGGGAACATGTCAAACGCAAAGACACTTAGGCACTTTGGCCCTCTTTACTCTGCTTACGGCGCAGCAGGGGCTGAGCATCCTCTTCATCGTCATCGTCAGCTCCCTCAGTACCCCTGCTTGCGACCTCAGCCTTCTCCCCAACCTGGCGCTCTTCCCCTTCTTCTTCCTCTTCCTCATCACCCTCTTCGTCATCCTCATCACTCGACTCGGAGTCAAACTCCAGGGGCCGCTTCTCGCCAATCCACGTCTGGACGTGGCGGACCATCTCACACGTATCCCAGCGGACTTCCGGGTTCTCCGGCCGAATCTTCTTCCCGACCACGATCACGGCCTTGTTCATAGCGTCAGCCAAAATCTTTCCGAAAGAGGGAGAAGACTTGAACTGGCGAACGGTCGCGACCTCGGTCTCGCGAACAGCTTCCGCCTTCGCGATGTTGTGAAGGCGGACCAGGTCATCCTTCTCCCTTTGAAGCTCTTCGCGAGCTTGCTTCAGCTTCTCATCATAAGAGGCTTCCAGCTGACTGCGGATGGTCGAGCGCTCCTCAGCTCGCACCTGCTCTTTCGCTGCCTCCACGTCGGCAGCCAGCTTGCTCTGCAGAAGACCAAGTTCCTCCATCGCCTCGTTGGCTTTGTTGGTGGCCACGTCGGCGCGGTTGTTCGCCCCGACAACCTTCCCCTCCAGCTGGATGATCTTGGCCTCGTCATTAGGGGTGGGCATTCGGTCGGTTCGGTTTGAACCGAACCGAACTAGATTAGTATCGGTATTCCGAACCATGGCCTGTGCCAACCGAATTCGAACCGAATTGTATTTCGGTTCGGTTTGGCGAACCGAAATACAACTCGGTTCGGTTCGGTTTTTGGGTCAGAACCGAAAAAACTGTTGCTGCCCTCCTTTAATTGTTTTGCATCTGCTGCCTGCTAGACTTTTTCCCTCTTAGCTGGCGAGCCTGGTCTGCGGACGCGGCTACTGGAGGTCGGAGGAGACTGGAGACTGGAGTATGGACAATGGTCGATAGGATGTCGTGGCAAGTGAGTGGTGGCGGGCCGGCGGCCGGCGGAAGAGTATGTGAATGGGAGGCAGCGGCGATTCGCGGTGGGAGTGGGAGAGAGATGGATCGGAGAAGACTGTAGACGCGTCGGGCCGTCGCGGTGGGAGCTCGGGTCGGGCTTATGGCGACACCGCGGCAGCTGTCTTTCTCTCCTTTCGATTTCGGCTGGCGGCGGCTGCTAAGTGCTAGCTAGGGTTTTTTGGTCGAACTGCGAAGAGAAAGACGCAAAGGCAGAGGCCAGAGAGCTTCGACTGCGAGTGCGATTGTGCGAGGCCGAGAGATTTGGGAATTGGGTCGTGTTTCAGTTGAAGCTTGTGAGGGAATTGGGCCTAGGGCCACATTTTGGAATGGGCTCAGAGAGAGACAGGGGATGGACTCAGGGCTCAGGCCACAGAGTTAGTGGGCTGGGTTGGAAATTCGGAATTCGGTCGGCAAATCGGAAGTTCGATTCGGTTCAAACGATGATGATTTCCGAAATATATGATATCTCCTTCCGATTCCCGAACCTAATAAGCTTTAATTCGGTTTCGGTCGGTTTTAGTTTGGTTCGGTTCGGTTCGGGTTTATCGAACCGGATGCCCACCCCTACTCGTCATCCTTTATCCGGGTGCGCTGCAGTGCGCGCTCCTTCTGAGCCCGGAAGGTCGCCGACAAACCCTACAACCACAGCGCTCATAGACTTAGCAAGACAATACATAAAAAAGGGGGGGGGGGGGGGAAAGAAAAAGAGAGAGAGATAAGACGCGATAAAACGGAGCCGGATCTTACCGCGAAGTGGATCTGAGCTAAGTCATGAAGGGGATCAGACTTCTCCACCCGCGGCGGAACACTTAACACAGGCCCAAGCACACGAAGCGCGGTATTCGCGGCCGCAAGGTTGCATGCCGCCGAGGTATGAATCCGCACATCGCGGAAGTAGTTGACAGCGGCAGCGCCGGGAGAGGTGGCCGCGGCAGTCCCCCCAAAGCCTGCCATCTCGGGCAGCTTCTGCTGGACGGTGGCACCCGACGAACTCCCCGCCTTCTCTCTCTCAGACCGAGAGGGTCTGGTCACCACCGCCTCCGGCTGTGAAAGCGCCAAGGATAGCTGCCGCGCGTCAGACAGCGCTTGTTCCGCCGGTTGAGCCCGCTCCTCCAGCGCACTTGTTTCCTCTACGCGAGCCACCTTGCGGGGATTTTCAACCGCCCGTGGCTGCTCAATTTCCTTCCGCTTCGCGCTCCTCGGCGCCGCGCCCTCCTTCTTCTTCTTCTTCTTATCAGCGCGCTGCGCCTTCACGACGTCGTCAACCGACATCATGCTCACCAGGTTGGAGAAATCAACACCTGCGCTAATAAGTCGTAAGAAAGCGGTTAATATGATAGAATGCAAAACAAAAGAAAAACAACTAACCATCGGCGAACAGCTCCTACAAACAAGCCTCGCGCACTCCCGCGTCGTACAAGTTCATCCTATGATCCATGCACGCCTCATACTCATCGTCTAGCCCGTCATAGACGCCGGCATCCGACTCGTACCCGTGCGTACTGCCTTTCTTCCATTCAGTAGGCTCCTCAACAAACTCACTCGCCCACTCTCCGGGAACGGGCTTGACGTAGAAAAAACGTTCGAACCAAGTCTTCTTCAACTTGGGCGATCCGTACACGAAGCCTTCGGGCCTCTTGTCGCGACTCATAATAGAAAGGCAGTCGCTCCGCGTGGTTGGCTCCTTGATCTTATATATCTTCCGGAAGAGGCCGTAAGTCGGCTCGATATTAAGCCGCTTGCACGCGAGGCGGAGACAACTCGCGTGCATGATGACCGACGGAGAAAGCCGCCCAACGGAGCAGTTGAGGCGCCTATACAGAGCGCACAAGAGCGGGTCGATGGGGAACTTAAACCCCATCACCCAATACTCTGTGTACACGCCAAACCACCCCGCAGGGCAATTACCCACCATGCTGCGCGTAGACGGAGCGGCGTACTGCCAATGGGGGGGCAAGCCCAGCCCGCGCACTATCTCCTCCACGTCGCCGACATCGTATAAGGAGGCGTGTTCTGGTCTGCGCTTGAGGTTGTCATGCGGCGCTGGTTGATCGCCCCACATCTCGGCCCACTCTATAACATTATACGCGGCGCCAACACCGCGTAATCCGAGTCGAGCCATAGCCTCAGATACGCGCACATTATAGTGCGGCTCTGATGGTGCGCCAGAGTCTTCGCGCACGTCACCATCAGCAACCACCGGCCTCCCATCACGGCCACGGCGGATTATCAGCACCCCACGAGCCCCTTGTCTCGCCTGCCCGCTCCCGGAAGCACCCATACCTTCGTCGGGAGAACCGCCGAGATCGTCCTCCGACCCGATGTCGAACGACGGCGTCGCCGGAACCCCATCGCCATCGCCGCCGTTCCCACCACCGGAACCGTCGTCTAATTCCAGCGAACGATCAGTAGAAGTGTGCGAAAGAGTGGAGAGATTACCTTCTTCGCCTTGTACGACCTCAGCCTCGTTGATGTTGATGCCAGCCATGATAATAACTTGAATCCAGCAACAGCGAAAGGAGAATCGAGGTTGTAGAAGAAGGAGAGGAATCTCAGAGAAAGGAAGAACAAAGAAACAAGAAACAGAGTCGTAGAAATAGATGAGTCCCACTGTCCTATAACAAACCCATATTTATAGTCAGCCAAGGGAAAACGAAGGGTTAAAGCTACATAGGGATTCGTAACCGTCAGATCCTACAAAATCTTTTCGAATTCTTTCGAATTTCAAGAAATCCCCGCCCAAATGGCCCAATCAAGCAGAGACACGTGGACACCTACCATCAAAGACAATAGTCGGCGACGCCACAAGTGCCGCGCACCGCCTGGGGGGCATGACACACCCGCGAGGAAGAAAAAACAACCCATTCCAAACTCAAAGGTAGCGCGCACCAACGAGAGAGCATGACTTACGAGCGTAGCTCAAAGTCACGCGCACAACAGGGGGGCATGACACACCAACTTCGACCGGCGCCATCCTCAACCTAAAGATAACGCGCACAAGCGAAGAACCCAACAAAATCGAGCCGAGCGCACGCAAATCAAATGGACAGCACCCGCGATGCACAGGATGCGCGCACCATTGAGGACACGAAGATCACGCGAGGACCAGAAAGGCCCAGATTGCGCCCATCCCAGTCAATAGCGCGGAAAAAGATGGAATCGCCCAGATCCGAGTCAGCCACACGAAGATCAAACAGGTGGCATTCGCGGAATACCCCCTGATGGGGGGCAATTGTTGGGCATGTGACTCGGATCTCACCCCACTGAAGAAACACCAAGGATACTCACGCCAAGGCAAAGCCCGCGAGTCACACCGGAGTCAAGCGCGCGAGTCGCGGAGGAATCAAGCGCGCGAGTCGCGTCGGAATCAAGCGCGCAGGTAAAGACCACCCCCCGTAGAGGCGCGCGTAAACACTAAACGACGGCGCGTTGCACAGGCGTGGACCATTATCGAGAAGCCGTAGAAGCGGCGCTGCGTCATCCAACGGGCAGTCACTATCATAGTCCTAGGTATAGTCCTGCCTATGTCAGGAGTAGTCACATCAGGGTCCTAAAAGTATGGCCTAAATCCCTGGCATGTCAGTAGTCACATCATTGTACCCACTTGTAACCCAACCACTCACCCACCACCATGTAGCCTATAAATATGGCATTTACTCCGGTGGGTGAGGGGATCGGATTTTTGAGACTCTATCTCTAGAATCATCGACCTCTCTCTCTAAATATTTCTCTCCTAATTCTCCTAGTAATATTCTCATTTCTGGATCGACGATCGCTCCCTCATTGCCTACTCTACTTGACCTATCTTCCCGAGCCTCTCTCCTACACCCAGTTAGGCTCAAACAGTAGACATGAATTACAATTAGAATGGAATGAATTTGATTTTGAAATATATTTGTTTCCACATTAGCTATATATATTCTCAAGTTTGATTGAATTGAATTCGATTTTAAACCCAAACAGAAGTACAGAACATAATAAATCAGTCATCCATTAAGGATCCAAATTCCAAAATGAAACCAAACAAGCCGGTGCCTATTTCTTCAACTTCGTAAGTATTTTGTGGTGAAAAAGTAAATAGTAAAAGAGAAGGAAAGACACTCCATTAAATGAAAATGAGAGGAGATGATATGGTGAGTTTTTTTTTTGTTAAAATCATACATTTTGATATCGCGATTATAGACGTTTCCATTCACATTCCCGTGTGGTAATTTTTTTTCCCCATGGTCTATAAATTGGGCTAATCACAAAGTGATAATCTTTTGAAATGCTATCTCTTCTTATCAAACAAGTCGGTGTACTTGTTTTTTTTTAAATGCAAGTCCATTATGGGCTGTTTGGATTCAAAAAATTGGATGAGACAATTCTATCAAATTGCCTAGAAATGAAGTAATTCTGTCAAATAACATCATTTGGCTATAGAAAATGGGAATTCAACAATTGAGTTGGGTCAATTTGAATTGTCTTGTTTTGTATCTGATGCGTACACGGTTTTTGTGGGCATCTAGGCCATTAACTGTTTTTCTATTATTATTGTTATTTTGTTTTTTCGGATATTTTATGGTTATTATTTTAAGGAAGTTATTGTTTAGGATTTGGTTTAGGATTAGTTTACCTTATTCGGGAGGGAAAGGGTTTGTAGGATTATTCCTATAAATATGTACCTTGTCTCTACGTTTTAATAAGTCAAAGAAGAATAAACCAGTATTTTCAGTTTCTTTTAGTTTTAGTTCGTACGATTACGCGATGGATGAACCGATCGTCTATCAATTGGTATCAGAGCCTGGTTCGAAAGAACCGAGCTCTTACCAGCTCCCAGGGCAGACATCGCCAGCGTTCGACCACAAACGTTGGGAAGAGGTCCTGCGCGCACCCACGCTCCGCAATGACAAGGTGGACGGATCGCCTACCGAGGCGCCACCAGCGAAGAAGCAAACCGTAGCTTCGCCATTCGAGATCCACGAACCACCGGATAAACCTCCTATGCCGATCAATGAAGAGGTCTCTTTCTCTACTCTTGCCGAAGATTGGAACTCAGCAACCCTCCGACTTGACACGACAATCCATCGAGAACCCGTGGTCGCCCTAGTCGATGGGTTTTCGACGCACAACTTCATAAACCCTGACGTTGCCAAGGGTTTAGCCTTGTAGGCTATACCGATTCCTCCGTTCAAGGTCAAGACAGCAAACGGAGAATTCTTGGTTTGTGAGCGTTGTTACAGGGCCGTTCCAATTTACGTACAAGGTGTATGGCTTGAAGTAAACTCGTACGAGCTTCCGATTCGTGGAGTTGACCACGTCCTTGGCGGGGACTGGCTCAAACAAGTGGTAGTGGTAACAATGGATTGGGAAAATTCAGCCATAAGTTTTTGGTAAAATGCCGAAAGGGTCACCGTGCGAGACTTTTGCGGGGCCACTGAAAGGATTGCGGAGTTCAAGAAGCTTCAACAAGAGCGTGATCAACAACGTCGTGAAGCAGCTCCGACAACTCTAGCACTGTCGCACGGTGTTGAGACTGGAAGCTCCGCACCATCACGATCGATGGCGGTCACGTCTGAAGGGGGAGGCGCTGCTATCGCATGAAGAAGAGGAAGCGGCGGCAGGATGATGCTGTTGCTGCTGTGGTAGCCGTTGCCCCCAAGGGAGAAGTGATTGTTGCTGAAACGAAGACCGCACTGGTCACTATGGCGAGCAACATGGTAACTGAAGGTCTTGGACCACAACTGAGCATGACCGGAATCCCAACCGGAAAGGAACTAAACCCAGCTGCGAGTTCGGTCACCGATTCCGACGCCTTGGAGTCTTCCTCGCTAGTGGTTCGATCGCCGAAGTTAGCGAGGTCGCTTGTGGGGAGATCGGAGCAAGGTAATGGTGGAGAGTACATTACCATTATTTCCCCACCTACATTTTCACCAAACTTGTTGTCTCATATGTAGGGGTGAAAGCTTGTCCCGGAAGACCCACTGACCCGTCCCGACCCGTCCCGTCCCTAAGGGTAGAGACGGGTCAGTTTGTCTACAGGGACAGATTAGGGACGGGTCATTTGTTGACCCTATAAGGGTCGGGACGGGTCGGGACAACTTAGGGACGGGTCACGTTTTGACCCTGTGACCCTTAGCAACAACAAATATCTCATACTTCGTTGGACCTTTTTGTAAAGTTTTAAAAGTTTAGGTACTAATTTGTAAAAATAAAAAAATTTGGGTACCAAAACGTAATTTTACCATCAAAATTTATGGACTTATTTGTAAAAAAAATAAAATTTAGGTACTAAATTGTAAGAAAAAATAATTTTGGGTACCAAAACGTAATTTGTAAAAAAGTTGTGTATTGATTAGGGTCGACCCACTGACCCGGCCCGTCCCGTCCCGTCCCAACCCTTGAGGGTCAGACAGGGTCAAGAAGGAGACAGGGACGGGACGGGACGGTTATACATCTTGACCCTTCAGGGACGGGTCAGACAGGGACAGGGACGGAACATGCAAATTTTCAGCCCTACTCATATGGATACTATGATCACTTTAGAAAGGCAGCAGGGGGAATGTGGGAGTGGTAAAGGCTCAGACGAGCTGCTGTTAGTGATCCAAGGTGTAGAATTATGGCATTATCGCTCCAAGCATGAAGGTAAAACTAATGGAATTCATTTCATAAGAACTATGGCTGCGGATTCGGGAGCAATTGACGTTGGGTTGGGTAAGTTTCTATGCTTCGACCCTGGAGGTAAGAATTTAAAAAAGATCGAAGCAACATGCCTTGGAGGGTTGGATTGGGTGCTGAAGCTGAACTGGAAGTACCGAAAATGCAATGACACCTACGACAAGCTGCGAGGGAGTTACTTCGTTATTGATCCAGGTAGACACGTCGGCTGAACTTCGGGGACGAAGTTCTTCGAAGGGGGGAGGTTGGATGCGTACACGTTTTTTGTGGGCATCTAGGCCATTAGCTGTTTTTCTATTATTATAGTTATTTTGTTTATGCGGATATTTTATGGTTATTTTTTCTTGTTAAGGAAGTTATTGTTTAGGAGTTGGTCTAGGATTAGTTTACCTTATTCGGGAGGGAAAGGGTTTGTAGGATTATTCAATAAATATGTACCTTGTCTCTACGTTTTAATAAGTCAAAGAAGAATAAACCAGTATTTTCAGTTTCTTTTAGTTTTAGTTCGTACGATTACGCGATGGACGAACCGATCGTCCATCAGTACCAATTGGAATTGACACAAGAGGATATGAATTTTGAAATGATGTGTCTTTTCAGATATTATCTAATCTTAAGATAATTGGATCAAATGATCTCATTTCATAAATCCATTACTACTCCTGTTAGTTCTTGTATATTGACATCTCAAGTGTTACACATATTTGACGTTGTATTATGGCATGGGTTATTAATCCGATTTGCTATCGTTTGCGGACGAACCATTGAACCACGGCCACCCATGGCTGTTAGTTGGGCTTGGGGAGCGGGGTAGTAAATGAAAGATGGTGAGGGTGGCAAAGGCCTTCAATAAAAAGGGGAGAAATCAGGTGGGAGGGGCCGGATAGAATAACAACACCCATTTTGTGGTTACTGTACCAACAAGGGTATAAGGGTCAACTTATAAGAAAATTAAAACATAAAAAACGAAAAAATAGAATAAAAAAGCAAGAAACGCGTGTTTCTCTGCCTTCTACTCTGCCCAATTCGTTCTAGATCTCAGTGGCATCCCTCATCTTCATCGTTTCTTCTTTGTTCCGCCACCGATGGATCGCAGTCCTCTTGTCTTTCCTTCACTGTTCCGGCTCCGATCAATCCTCCCTTCAGTTTTCGTCGACGACGATTAATCCCACAATCGAGTTCCGTCATGCATCTTCCCTCCCATGTGTGGCGGCGACGATTAAGGCAACGCCTGCGTCTGCGTCAGAATTCAATCTCTCTTTGATACCATCCAAGTGTCGGTGAAGAGGGGAGAAGTGGAGAGAGAGGTGTTCGGCGGCGGGATGGTTTGACGAATCCCAAGTAATCACTTTTCTGCATTGCGGAGAGAGAGGTGTTCGGCGGCGGGAGAAGCGGAGGGAGAGGCAACGCCTGCGTCTGCGTCACAAAAATCCCCTGCATCTTCCACAAATAAATGCTCCTTTCTCCTTCACCACCCCCAAATTTCAACATTTCACCTCTCACTCTCCCCTGGCCGAGTTGTCTTGTTGGGTGCTTCTGTTTGTCTATACCAATAATCATGTTTCTTTATCCAGGGCTAGGGATGGAAATTAGGGAGGCAATGAAGAGAGTAGTGGTGCAAATTGTCTTTGTTGTTTTGGTATTCACAATGTGTTTCTGGATTTCATCAGAATACATTTTACTTGCCCTAATAAGGTCTTTTACTGTTTTGGTGACCTGTATGTTTCCAGGTCCTGATTGGAGTGGCTTCTCTTACGATAACAATGATGATGATGATGATAACGAGGGCTTTGGCAGAAGGAAGCTCGATGGAAGTGAAAAGACAAGGTTGATGATGATGATGAATAGGTGGAATGGTGGTTTTGAGGGAGCACTAGTGATATGAAGCAGTCGAGAGGTGCAATTGAAAGCCTGATGGTGATGGTGTATGGATGAGAAACTCAGTGATTTATGGAAGCAACTAGTTTCACTTCGTTGATTGAATTTGCTAAACATATCAAACCTTCCTAATACAAACTACTAACATGCTAAAACAAATAAAAAAAGCATACCAGAAACAATCACAAATCTCTTTAAACATACAAGAAACCTCACAAAGTAAATCACAAATAATTTTAAGCACACCAAGAACCTCCTAATGCAGACCACAAACACGGTAAAACAATCCACAAAAGCATACCAGAAACCTCCCAATCCATACCACAAATCCCCTAAAACAAACCAAAAACCCCACAAAGCATACCACAAATATTCCGAAAGCACACCAGAAACCTCATAATGCAAACCACAAACACGGTAAAGCAAACCACAAACCTCCTAATGCAGACCAAAAATATATTAAAACAAACCAGAAACCCCACAAATCAAACCATAAAATTTTCGAAAGCACACCATAAACTTTTTAATGCAAACCAAAAACACAATAAAGCAAACCAGAAACCTCCGAATGCATACCACAAATCTCCTAAAACAAACCACAAACCTCACAAAGCAAACCACAACATTTGCGAAGCACACCAGAAACCTCCTAATGCAAACCACAAACACAGTAAATCAAACCACAAAAAATCAAACCATAAACGTCCTAATGCAGACCACAAATATATTAAAACAAACCAGAAACCCCTCAATGCAAACCACAAAATTTTTGAAAGCAAACCAGAAACCTCACAATGCAAACCACAAACACGATAAAGCAAACCAGAAACTTCTCAATGCAAACCACAAACACGATAAAGCAAACCACAAAAGGCGTACAAAAATATGAGAAACCAAACCATAAATCTCACAATGCAGACCATAACATCCGGTGATCGTTGACCGTTGACCGATCAACGAAGTTCGTTGACCGAACTCCGGTGACCGTCAGTGACCGGATTCCGGCGCCGATAAGCATATTCCGGCCCCGATGACTAGATTCCGACGCCGATAAGCATATTCCGACCACGGTGAGCATATTCCGGCGGCGGTGGCATATTCCGATGACAAAATAGCATATTCCGGCGACAAAAAACATATTCCGGTGATCGGCGACCATTTTCCGGCGACCGATGACCGAATTCCGACGACCAAATTTTTGGGCAGAAAATAAAAAAAATATATTTTTTTATTATTTAAACAGATTTTTCATAATGACAATTATACCCCTGCTTTGATTTTACACTAGGTCAACTCATCTAATAAAAAGTCATCACAATCCTAGCTTCCTATTGGTTGGAGACTAGTGTTGTTACAATAACAACACAAAGGGTGTTGTTATACTAACCGGTCCCGGTAAACAAGGAGAGTGTGAGTTGTTTTCTTTTCTTCCCGTGAACACATTTATTTGTGCCTCTTTGCACAAGTTTTTTTTTTTTTTAAATAATTTTACTGGCCATACTACTGCTGCTATCACTTAGGCAGTCAGACAAAGATTCCCCTCTCCCTTCTTATTCATTCCTCTCCTGTCTCCCCCTTCTCTAGCTAAAATTAAATTTACTTCCTCTCTTTTTTCACTGCTTCTCATTCATTGGTATGCAACAACTGGTTCATGGTTTTGACCCTATAGCTCATGATCTTGAGCGACCTTCCATGGCCAGAAGTTGATCACTGCTGTGGAAAACAATAAGAAATGCTAAAAGGGAAAAGTCCAACTGGTGCTTCATCCATACCCTTCTTCTATGGCGTATATTAATTCTGTAGGTGGATGGATATATGCGATAAGACATGTTGTTGGAAAGGAAAGGAGAATTTAAAGAGCTGTCCTTCATGCACACATATACCCTAGATAAGCAATGATGGTTGCTAGCTAGCTCGTGATCTTTGGCACTGTTTAACAATTTATGAACCACAGTTCATTAGCTTTCTGGCCTATTCTTTCATTCGAACGTAATGGCTACTAACCCAACTTCACAATCTTCACTAACAAACAAAGAGAAAGCTATACTCTAAGAGGGGAACAAGAGAGGCAAGGAGTTGCAGCAAAGCTAATTACTAAGGCTAGTGATTAGGAACCCAAATATTTAGGCTTGGCTAGACCATTAATAAGTTTGTAACCACTAGCCAAAACCCGCTTGCTATCATTTCGCGTATAAGAAAATACATATTTTAAAGTAATCTTATTGCATTCTTAATCATTCTTTTTTTTAGGTTGTTTATTTACAATAACATATGGTCTATTAACTTGTATAAGGTAAAATGATCGTCGAATTATTTATTTATGTTTAAAATTCTTTCATAACACTATTGTTTCAATTTGTATGACTATTAGTTGATCTTATTGTTACTTTTGCAAATAAAACAGCTTCTCTGAATTTTTTCAAGAAGTATTAAAAAAAAAACAGTTGAATGTTTAGCTGAAAAACTATAAGAATTACTTTCTAATATAAAAGGTAATATAAAATTACTAAAAAACATTTCCAACATTAAATATGAATATAAATTCTAAAATTAAAAAATTATTTAAAATGAATCACGTTAGATTTATTTCATATTAAATAATGATATTTTTCAATTTATTTGTTTATAATGAAATAAATGAAAGAAAATTATGTTTTCTAGAAGAAAAACTTTTATGGTGACAATTTTATATTTTCAAATCGGAGTTTCTGCTTTAAGTTACGAAAAACTTCAGCTTTTTAAAAAGCGAAACATTAGAGGTGTTTTGGCTTGGCTTCAACTTCTGAAAAATAAAACTTCTAAAATTCGGGCAAACAAAGTCGTACTCTTTTGGCTTTTTTTTTGGGTTTGAGGTAATCATGGTTCTTCTTTATGAAAATTTTCGATTGATTGCACGTTTGAGGAGGTTCAACTCTCATTAGTCGGGTCAGATTAGGTTGGATACTCATGGTTTTGGGTTCGATTGTCTTTCTCAAACAAAAGGAAAAAAGCAATGTTGTCATAACCGAACCGGAGCATGAGACGGTATTGTGAACGACTCGTACTTTAGTGGTCCAACCGCTATTCAGCCGTTAAAAACCCGTTAGAGAATCGGTCCTCTATAAAGAACAATATCATAACTATAAGACGCATAATGTATCAATTTAAAAATCTAATGACTATAATGAAATTTACTATGCAAATACCATTTAGGGGTCGTTTGGATTAGGGAATGTGTAAATGAGGGATTTGGATTAAAATCTCTCAATTAAAAACCAAGGTATTTTAAACGTGGGATTTGATCCCAAATAACATGTTTGGGAATAGATGAAGGATTTTAATTAAAAATTAAAGTTACAATTATACCCATCCCTAATCCCTAAGGAAGAATAAGAAAGGAAGAACAAAAGGAGGGGCAGAGTTTGGAAAAGAATGAAAAAAAATGAGTGATTGTGAAATAGCTTATCCCCATCAGCTATTTTAAAAACTCTCATATGAGAGATTCAGAATTTCCTCATGCCCACAATCTCTCACCTTTCCAAACGCAGAATTGTTTTAAAATCCTGCATAACGAGAGATTGTTTTAAAATCACTCATAAATCCCTCATCACATTCACTAATCCAAACGACCCCTTAGTAATTTTACAATATATTTATGGGTTAATTGCATGTTTGGTTACTCGAAATATATAAATTCATTGGTGGTACTTTACTTTAGTGAAATCGTTTACGTTTGGTCACTCTTCGTTAGTTGCCATCCATCTCCGTTAATGAAGTCTGTTAAGTGATGACGTGGCAGATGGAATCGTCTAATCAACCCTATTTAATCCAAAAATAGTGCGACCCGCCCCGCCACGTCACTTAGACCCGCCATGTCATCTGGACCAACCCAATCTTCTAACCAGACCCGACCCTTGAACTAACCTAACCACCCAAATTAAATCCCTAAACAAATCTCCACCTTTCACCGACGACGAAGGAGGGGTGGAGCCGGATGATACGGGCTGAAATTATACGAATGAATTGATCCTCTTTCTTGGCAGGATTGAGCCAGCCTTTCTCTTTTCTTGGCGAGAAACTAACCAGAGCTTGATACTAGAATTCTGCTTGCCCTTTATTCAATCCAAATCTTAATTTAAATACATCAACGATGGAACTGACTCAGCCTATTCCTATGGACCACTAACAACTAACCATGCTGCTATTTCTACTCCCCTTATTCTGCTAACTCAAACAAAGACTCTAACTACCTTGCTGACTCAAATAACAAATGATGCTGACTCCAACAAACAATTCAAATAACCCACAGCTAACACTAGACACCTACACGGCAAGCTTCATGTGCATGTCTCCCAGCTGAACTACCCCACGTAACGACGATTGGGCTGTGGTACCCGGGCTGATCTTCGAATGGACTGGGCCGAGGGAAGAGTGGACTCATCATTACCACCCCCTGAAGTATGGGCATTGTCCTCAATGCCCAGTTGGATGTAGCGTGCATGGAACTCAACAGCAACTTCCCAAGTAGCATCCTCATGCGGTAACGACTTCCACTTGATGAGCAGTTCTTCGACCCAGCGGGAGCCGCGCTTCACCCAACGTGTGTCCAAGATAGCCTCGGGCTGGAGAAGGATGGCGCCGTCGTCGTCGATAGGAGGGATGTCGACAGCAGCAGAGGGTGGAGGCCCGTGACAACGACGAAGCAATGAGACATGAAAAACCGGATGTACCCGGCTGCCCGGGGGAAGTGCAAGGCGATAGGCCACGGGACCAATGCATTCGGAGACCATGTATGGCCCAAAGAAACGACATGCCAGTTTCTGGGAAGCACGTCGGAACACCGAATGTTGCCGATAAGGCTGCAGCTTCAGGTAGACCCAATCGCCCACAACGAAGTGCTCTTCGCGGCGGTGGAGGTCGGCGTTTTGCTTCATGCGGTGACGCGCCACGGCGAGATTTCCCTTGAGCTCATTGAGGAGCTCATTGCGATCAACAATGGCACAATCCACTTCATGTACCGATGTGGATCCAGGACGATAATGAGGAATAGTGGCTAGCAGGCGGTTATACAGAGCTTGGAAAGGGGTCATACCCGTCGAGCTATGGTAGCTCGTATTGTACCAGTATTCGGCCCACGGAAGTGAAGCGAGCCAACGCCGGGGCTGTTGATGAGTGAAACAACGTAAGTATTGTTCGAGACAGCGGTTGACCACCTCAGTTTGGCCGTCGGTTTGCGGGTGATAAGAAGAGGACATGTTGAGTGTCGTTCCCGATTGGCGATGCAGCTCCTGCCAAAAACTACTCATGAATACCCGGTCACGATCACTGACGATGGAACGGGGAAGGCCGTGAAGCTTGACGACGTGAGCCACGAAACTGTCCGCCACTGTGCGAGCCGAATACGGTTGTGCAAGAGCGATGAAGTGACCATATTTGGTCAGTCTATCCACAACGACCAGGATCACCGATTTGCCTCCTGAGCTAGGTAAACCGTCAATAAAATCGAGGGAGATGTCTTCCCATACCTGAGTCGGGATCGGCAATGGCTGGAGGAGACCGGCGGGTGCGAGGGATTGGGCTTTCGCGCGCTGACAGACATCACAGGAGCGGATGAAGCTCTTCACGTCATCCATCATGCCCGGCCAATAAAAGAGTGAGGAGAGCCGCTTATAGGTGCGTTCCACACCAGAATGGCCGCCGACGGGAGTGTTGTGGAACTCTTCAGCAGCTGGCGGACGTGCGGCGAGTGGGGAGGAACAACGATCCGATTGCGATAGAGTGTCATTCCGTTACGAATCGTGTAGTGCCCTGGTGTGGATGAGGCAGCCCGAGAGAAGATTTGCTTCATATAGGGATTGTGGAGATACGTAGCCTTGATGGAGTCCCAAAGTTCCGTGTGTGGTATAGAGACGGCGAGAATTGCGGTGTCGGTTGGGCGGCGACTAAGTGAATCGGCCGCTTGATTCTCCTTGCCGGGCTTGTACGCAATTTCGTAATCAAAGCCCATAAGCTTGGAAACCCACTTCTGTTGCTCTGGTGTGGTAATGCGTTGGTCCAGGAAGTGTTTCAAACTCCGCTGATCTGTACGGATGATGAATTTCCGGCCTAGAATGTAGGGCCGCCACGTTTGCACCGCCGTGACGATGGCCAGCATCTCTTTGGCGTAGGTGGACAGAGATTGTTTAGCTTTCCCTAAGGCCCGACTCATGTACGCGATGGGCCGATCAGCCTGCATCAATACCGCCCCAATCCCGGACCCGGATGCGTCAGCTTCGATGACAAACGGGGATTCAAAATCCGGCATCGCCAAGACCGGAGTAGAGGTCATGGCCGTCTTCAATAACTGAAATGCTTCGGCGGCCATCGGGCCCCATTCAAATTGTCCCTTCTTCAATAAATTTGTGAGCGGCCGAGCGATGGATCCATACCCTTGGACGAATTTTCGATAATAGCCGGTGAGACCGAGAAAGCCACGGAGCTCGGTGATGGACGTTGTAGTCGGCCAGTCAATCATGGCCTGAATTTTACGTGGATCAACCTTGACGCCCCCGGCGGTGATGATATGGCCGAGATACTCAATTTCTTGGGAGCCAAAAGCACACTTGGCGAATTTTACATAGAATTGATGGTGTCGAAGAATGGCGAATACCTGGCGGACATGCTCGAGGTGGGTCTTCATGTCAGGACTGTAAACCAATATGTCATCGAAAAAGACGAGCACAAACTTGCGAAGAACTGGTCGGAAAATCTCGTTCATTATGGCCTGAAACGTGGATGGAGCATTGCAAAGGCCAAAGGGCATAATGAGGTACTCGTAGTGCCCATTGTGGGTGCGAAAGGTTGTCTTTTGAATATCCGCATCCGCCATTCGAACTTGGTGGTAACCAGCCCGAAGATCCAGCTTTGTGAAATATGCAGCGCCGTGGAGCTCGTCGAGCATATCGTCGACGGTTGGGATCGGAAATAGATCCTTGATGGTCAACGCGTTTAATGCCCGATAATCCGTGCAAAATCGCCACGACCCATCCTTCTTTTTCACGAGCAGAACCGACGAGGAGAAAGGACTCATGCTCGATCGAATCAAGCCGGCAGCTAGCATCTTATTAACCTGGTTCTCGATTTCCTCTTTTTGGAAATAGGCGTAGCGGTAAGGCCGGACATTGACTGCGTCCGTTCCCTCCTTCAGAATAATGCGATGAGAGATTTGGCGGTGTGGAGGAAGCTTGCTAGGCTCGTCGAAAAGATCCTCGAACTCCCGGATGATGTCTTGTAGTGCTACCGGAACCGGGTGGAGGGACTCGTCGGTCGGTGTCGGAATACAAATGGCTCGCAGTCCTGGTTCCCCTTCTGAGATTCCGCGGAGATTCGTGGCGTGGGTGCTGGGTACGGTGATCCCCCGTAATTTGCAGGTGCGTCCCGCCCACTCGAATGCCATATCCAAGGTCTTCCAATTGCTTTGGATTGTGCCGAGAGTTGCTAACCATTGGATGCCGAGAACAACGTCAAACCCGCTTAGAGGAACGGCGAAGAGGGTCACCGGAAACTTATTGCCTTGAATGTCGAGGAGCACCCCATCGTGTTTGCCTTGACATTTCAAAGGAGCTCTGTTGGCTACCTTCACGTTGAAGGCATGGATTGGAGTGCCGGGAAGTTGTAGGGCGTCGGCCATTTTAGAGCTGATAAAGTTATGTGTAGAGCCACTGTCGATGAGAGCTACTAGCTTGGTTTGGCCCACTGAGGCCCAAACTCGCATGGTTCGCCCACCACTCTGGCCCATAATAGCATTGACGGATACCTCGGCCGGTTCATCGTCGAGCTCCTCATCGTCTTCATCGATCAACATCATCAGTCGTGGTTTCGCACAGCGGTGGGCGGGTGTGAATTTTTCATCACAATTGAAGCACAGACCAGCTGCACGACGGCGGTTTATCTCTTCGTACGGTATTCGTCTAGCGCCCGGCGGCAATTGAGGACGGATCCGACCCCCCGGTTGTGGTTCGGCGGCCGGTCTGGCGCGGGCGACGAAGGGAGCCTCAACAGTCGGTCTTGGCTTCGGTCTCGGGGGAGTCGTGTAATCCAGTGCCGAGCGAAAGGGTTGACGTGGAGGGCTTCTGTATCGGTATAGCTGGTCATCCCGAGCCCGTGTCAGATTGATAGCATCTTTGAGAGTTCTGGGTCCGAAGATGCGGATCCCATCCGCCACATCTGGCTTGAGGCCGCCCATGAACGTACCCACAAGGGCATGTTGAGTCCAGCCGTGGACCCTATTCCCCAGCCGTTCGAACTCCGTGAGGTACTCCGTGAGAGTTCCCGTCTGCCGGATACGGGAAAGGGCTTCGTCGAAGCCGGTGCCTGCGGTTTCCCCAAAGCGAGTCCACAGCTCAGAGGAGAAGGTTTCCCATGTAATTCGGAGGCCCTCGGTTCGATAGGTACGTCGAAGCCACTGCCACCATTGATTGGCGTCACCCTCGAGGTGATACGAAGCTAGATTCACCTTCTGCTCTTCCGGGATAGCCTGGAATTCAAAGAATTGTTCAACCCGGGAGAACCATACGGTGGGGTCACCGCCGGCAAAGGTGGGGAATTCCAGTCGAGCGAGCTTCGACCCAAAGAAGGGCGGTGGATCACGTTCCTCGTCCTCCTCGTGGATCGTCCGGCGATGGCGGCCATTGACAGATCCGCCACCTTCAACAGAGTGCTGATCATCGTTCCGGTTGGTCCGCTCTTGGGCGATCTGCGTCAAGGTCAATTGCACGGCAGCCACTTGATCGACGAGAGCCTTGAGGGTAGCCTGTTGTTCTTGCGCGTTTGCTTCGAGAACTTCCAATCGATTGGCGTGGGTGCCCATTTCGGGCTCTGATACCAAATGATACGGGCTGAAATTATACGAATGAATTGATCCTCTTTCTTGGCAGGATTGAGCCAGCCTTTCTCTTTTCTTGGCGAGAAACTAACCAGAGCTTGATACTAGAATTCTGCTTGCCCTTTATTCAATCCAAATCTTAATTTAAATACATCAACGATGGAACTGACTCAGCCTATTCCTATGGACCACTAACAACTAACCATGCTGCTATTTCTACTCCCCTTATTCTGCTAACTCAAACAAAGACTCTAACTACCTTGCTGACTCAAATAACAAATGATGCTGACTCCAACAAACAATTCAAATAACCCACAGCTAACACTAGACACCTACACGGCAAGCTTCATGTGCATGTCTCCCAGCTGAACTACCCCACGTAACGACGATTGGGCTGTGGTACCCGGGCTGATCTTCGAATGGACTGGGCCGAGGGAAGAGTGGACTCATCACCGGACGATTCAGTCAACAAAAAGCTGCGCTCCACCCAAAACAGATTTTGCCAGAGGAATCGTCCAACTCCCAGAAGCTTAGCCTAGGCTCTTGTTGAACTTGAACAAACTTATAACAAGGCAACCTCCCAATTTTGCTAGAGAAGATGAATTAACATCCGATGGTGCATCCCTGTGGAGTTGGATTTCCTTGAAACTTTCTTCATGAACATCAAACGCCACCATTACCGCCTCCGCCCGCTTACTCGAACCGACCCAGCTCCTGAAATACACCACCTCGTTCAAGCAGAGACTTCCCGCTAATGGAAGTAAGGAGGCCCATTCTCCAGCGCTTTCCACGACGTTGTCCCGCCAATGATGAACACTCTGTACTCCGTCCCCTTCTTCCCGTGGATCCCTCACGAGTTCAAGACCTTGAAATTCTTGGTAATCGGATCGAACCCAAAGGAATTCACGTTGTAATAAGTGGAAGGAGCGGGGTCGCGCGCGGGTTGGAGACTAATGGAAGAGTAGTGGAACTAGGGCCGGCCAATGATATTCGGAGGCTCTGTTCGAAAATTAAAATTGTGGCCCTAAAAATTTCTACACAAATTTATTAAAAAATTACTAAATAACAGTAAAAATGAATTAAGGGAAATTAATTAAATTTTGTTAACACAAATTAGATCGCATTCAGACTCTTAAGCAGGATTGGCTGAGTATTTAACTCAATGGAGGAGAATTAGGGAATTGAGACATTTATTAGTAATGAATAGGGATATAAATTAAGGATGAGCATGGATTAGTTGAAATAGAGACGTTCGATCTTTTTTGGGAAGTTGAGAAATATGGGGAAATGATTAATTATCGGTAAAAAAAAGAGTGTAATGGGAAAGAGGAGAAGGGGGGAAGGAGGCAGCTGAGGTAGCTGTTGTAATTAGGGGTTCTATTAATACTTATTATATATAAACGAGCCCAATCTCATGAGACCCCAATATTTTTGAAGCCATGTACTGTGAGTCTGACCAGCACAGGGCCTGGGTCGGGCCTGCGCGGAACGCTTCGTGCTCGGGTTGTAGACGGCGGCGGTGAGGCCAAAGTCCAAGCAGACTGTTCCTTCCCTCCGTCACCGGTGAAATATTGAATAGAGGGGAAGAGGAATAAAGTCGTGAGGAAGGAAGGAAGGAAGGAAGGAAGCACATATAATCAAAGAAGGGGAAATGTGGGATCTGTTTTAGAAATTTGGGATTTAATCTGTGTGGTTAGGTTAGTTCAAGGGCCGGGCTGGGTATGGTTTTGTTAGAGTGTTGGTTAGGTTAGTTCACTTAACAGACTTCATTAACGGAGATGGACGACAACTAACAAAGAGTGACCAAACGTGAACGATTTCACTAAAGTAAAGTACCACCATTAGATTTAAATATTTCAAGTGACCAAGCATAAACGTTTTTTTAATCTCAGTGACCAACCATGCAATTAACTCTTATATATATATATATTAACAAATAAAAAACCCTACTTCCAAACGCTACACCTATCCCATTCTCCACCACAGCGCCGCTCAACTCCTTCCCCTTCTATGTTTGAGTTTCGTTCTCTTTCGTAAAAAAAATCCTTCCTCCCTCCTCAAAACCCAAAAGCACCAGTGACCAACCTTCTGTTTATATTGTTTTTTCAATTTCTTCCTCTCTGATTCACCATAAAATAATCGACGAGCAAGGTTCATCGTTGGGTTGTTCTCGCCAAATTGACGAGCTCGGAGCGGCTACGGGGACTGTGACGGGAAGTGGCGCTGGGCAGTGGCAATGGGGAACACGAACGGGGATTGGCGATGGGGGCTAGCGAAAGAAGCCGTGCTCTCCTTTCTGTCTGTTCAGTTTGCACGAGAGACGAAGACGAGAATGAATTAGAACTAGGGTTGTTTGGTAGCTCGACGTTATAATCTTTCCTTAGTTTTCGAAAAAATTAATAATTAAAAACCATCCGGCGGAAATGGAAAAGTCAGGCGATCACCTCGAGCGACTGAACGCCTCGGCCGCTTGCTGACCGCCCCAGAAACCCGTTCCGACTAAATGGCTGTGTCGAGCCGGTTTGACGACCGAGTGCTGGTTAAACCGGTCGAGCAGACCGACTCGACTCGGCTTTGATTATACTGGAAAAAAGCGAAATGAAGAACACTAAAGCTAAACCTCGCTACCGACTCAAAACTCGTCAATACCAGGTTCAACTCACTTTGACCTGGTTGAACCGAGTGTTGGGCAAATTCGCACCTGACACAACCCAACATTTACAAAAAACATATTAAACTCGCTCCTGCTGGAAACCTGTAAAACGAGGTTCAAGTCGCGTTGGTCGGGTCGAATTAGGTTGGATACCCATGCGTTTGGACTCAATTGTCATTCTCAACCAAAAGGAAAAGATAAAAAAAATACTAAAGCGGATAAAACTCGCTCACGGCCCCAAACTCTCAACATTGCGTTCAAATCTCTTTGACTGGGTTGACCCAATTTTAACAAATTCGCAATTTATCCAACCTGTCAATTACAAAAGCGGATAAAACTCACTCTCGATACGAAACGCGTCAACAATGGGTTAGAGTTCAATTGTCATTCTCAACAAAAAGAAAAATGAGAAATAAAAAAATATTAAAGGCTACAAAACTTGCTTTCGATCTAAAACTGGTCCACAACGTGTTCAACTGCTTTTGACCAATTTTTTTAACAAATTAATACTTAGTCCAACCTGCAAACTACAAAAGCGGATAAAGCTCGCTCATAATACAACACTCGTTTATACCTTAGATTTGGGTTCAATTGCCTTCCCAACCAAAACGAAAAAAAGAGAAATTTATAAATACTAAAGTCGATTTCAAGTCGCTTTGACCGGATCGAATTAGTTTCAAGTCGGTTTCAAGCCAATTTCATGCTCAACAAAAAAGGAAAAAGTGAAAGAAAAAAAATACTAAAATGGACGAAACTCGATCCCGATACAAAACTCACCAACATTGAGTAGATCTGGTATGGATTTTTTGTAGCGGAAATGGAAACGGTTGAGGGGGACAATTTTAGGATTCCGTTGAAAGTGTTTTGATAAGGTTGTGAATTGGTGAGCGATGTTGAGGGTATGGATCTTTGGTCGTGGCCATGACAAAGGGCGGAAGAGGACAACTGAGGATTCCACCGATAGTGTTTTGAGTTTGGTTGGGAAATGGTGCGAAAGGAGATGATTTAGGTTCAAGTTAAGCTACCCATGTTTTTGGGTTCAATTGTGATCATGCTCAACAAAAAGGAAAAAGTGAAAGAAAAAACTTAGGATTCCAACGATAGTATTTCGAGATAGCATACGAAATGATGGACAAAGGCGTGCAAAGGTGGTGATTCGTGCAAAAAGCCATAGACGAAAACCTAGTGAATAGTTGTTGCAATAAGGAGTTGAAAACCTAGTAGGCAATAATTATTATGAGAAACACAATGGACAATAGTTGTAAACCTAGCGAATAATAGCCAAACACAAAGGTTGTAAAATGGAGAGTGAGATAAAAGAAGGACTTGGAACTTCCCCACTTGCAGTGGGAGGAGTGTGAGAGCCACTAATGAATAATAACTCAAATGTTAAGCTTTTATATATTATTATATATATTATTATTATAATTAATGTGAGAGCCACTAATGAATAGTAACTCCAGTGTAGACTTTTATATATTAATATTAATTTATTAATTGGACAGAGCATATCTAGTATGGAGCTTTGGTCGCGGCCATGGGAAAGGGTGGAAGAGGACAACTCAGGATTCCACTGACAGTGTTTCGAGTTGGGTTGGGAAATGGTGCTAAAAGGCGATGATTTGGGTTAAAGTTAGGATACTCATGTTTTTGGGTTTATCGGAAAGCGTGATGCGGCCGACAAAGGGGGTGACAGAGCTCTCGAAGTCGAAGGAGGAGTGCCGCCACCAGGCGAGGGAGCCTCCGGTGCCATTTCGACCAGGCGGAGTGTAGAAATCTATATAGACTGATTTCTATTGAACGGATAGTTTCTCTCTTGGTTTGATTACAGGAGAATCCTGTTACAATTATACATGATCTGTAAAGGGAAATGAAAAGAAAGAATTGAAGATGGCAGCTAGCACATGGACATAAAGATAAGGATATGGGGAGAATTAAAGAGGAAGATGGGTGTGCTCTGTTCTGTTGTTCTGGGTGAATATGGGAAGGCAAAGAAGATGAGGGAGGGGAAGGGGCCACTCTTCTACCTCTTTTTGTCTTTTTTTTTTGTATTTTTTAATTGAAATATAATTAAGTTAATGGTCTGGTCAGCACTTATGTTTGCCTCTTCATCAAAAACTTGACGGCGTTAACAGACTCTAACGGAGACTAACGGTTGGTGACTAATGATGAAACAAATCGTAAAGTTAGTGGCTAATAAGAAAGAAAAGTAATTCGGGTGGCAAACGTGAAAGATTTATGTAATTTGAGTGACCAAACATGTAATTTATCCTTAATTATTTAATATATTAATTGGACAGAGTATATCTAGTATGGATTTTTGGTCGCGGCCATGACAAAGGGTGGAAGAGGACAACTCAAGATTCCAGCGACAATATTTCGAGTTGGGTTGGAAAATGGTGCGAAAAGGCGATAGTTTTGGTGCAAGTTAGTATACTCATGTTTTTTGGTTCAATACGGACTGATAATCGGTCAGTCGGTTAACGGTTTATTCGGCAACAGTACTGGTAATAGCCAGCTACCGATTAAACCATTAACCGGCAGTATTGGTATGCGGCAGACACAACTCAACTGACTGTGTACCGACCCATACTGACACGCTAAAACACAACACCAAACTGCGACCAAGTGTAATGGCAGTATGGAAATGCAGTAAGTGGCGAGTTCTATTTGTCAACCCGGGGTCTAGATCTACTGCATACTCCATGAGTATCTATTATCTAGCAAACTAAGTCGAGTGATTGTGATTTTAACTAAAAGCAGTAAGAAAGCAGGAAATGGTTCAAAGTTCTTTAGCAAAGGGAGAGTCACTCGGGAATGAGTCCCCCTAGATCCTTAGTTAGGTCGAGGTTGTAATTACCCTGGGTTGATTAACTGTTGATTAAACTGCGGAAGATCCAACAGTAGCTTGGAATCTCTTAAGCTGACCAAGCCCTCTCAGGCAGGCTAACCGCATGCGACTAACCTTCACCGGGATATACTGCTGAGTCTATAAGCACAGAACTCCACTACTGGAATTGTGTTCCAGTACAAAGCAGTAAATCGATTAACTTTTATATAACCAATCTACCACTACCGATTGATGAAGCTATAACAACCTAATCAGATTCTATCTATCTCAGGTTGCAGCAGAAATCAAGAAAAGATGATCATACTTCAATTGACTCAATGAATCATGCATCAATCGATTAAAATAAAATGGTATAACAATCCCAAGTCATTACAATCAAGATCCCTAACACATGGAACTAGGGTTCTTCATACCCAAGTGAGAGAGGATTCTACTCCATAGAGAGAGAGGAAAACAAAAATCAGAGTATTCATATTCATAAAGATGAGGATAATCTGCTCTAGGATGTCGATCTTCACTCATGGGGATGCAATATGGGCTTCAATGGTGAGAAATCCACTCCAAATAGGTCATAGGGTTTGTTCTTCGCACTTTCTCTCTCTAAAACTCTGTTTTTTGCTCAAAAACTCGATTCCCTCTACTTTGGCTCGAAATTGGGTTAAAACCCAGAATTTCCCAACCACACGGTCAGGCCACACGGCCGTGTGGCTTTCCAGTCTGCCCGTGTGGATGTGAAAACGCCGCGTTTCGATTAGTGGACTTCATGCACGCTGCACGGCCAGAGGCACACAGCCGTGTGGATTTCCAGTCTGGCCGTGTCAGCTCCCTGGACTTTCCATACGACCACAAGGGGTCCCATACACGGCCAGTGCAACTTGCCCGTGCAAAGTCGTGCCACACAGCCAAGTCACACGGCCGTGTGGAATTTTAGGCGTGCCCGTGTGGCTTCCTCCGCTTCTCGCCAAACGTACAATCTTCGTCCAATCGACCCCAAACTCGTTCCCAAACCTTCATTCACGTACTAGGATATGAAATATCACAAACAAGAACAACCTAGCGTGAAATCGGCCTAAAACACGAGAAATAAGACTCAAACGGTACAAGAATGGTGGACAAAACATGAGTATATATCAAGTCATCACATAGCCAGTAAGTAACCTCCAATTACTCAGTATAACCGAGTATACCGAGTCATCACATACCCAGTAAGTTAACTTCCTTGCGGGAGTCCCCTTTTTCGATAAGTTCACTCTCTATCCTGTTCTCTCCCCTCTCTCTCTCCATCTCCCTCAAAGAAAAAAAATTCTCTTTCCTCCACAAACAGAACCTTCACCGTCAGATTCTATGAAATCCCCTCCTCTCTTTCCTGATTTGTTGATCTGGACGATGTTCACGACGTCGCCGATTAGTCATCGTCAAAGGGATGGTCCGTCGCTGGAGATAGGGCAAGAGTGATTGGTTTGCTGCTCGCCCAACCACTGCCTTTCACCGCTCCTGTATCGTCGTCCACCCTGCCATTGTGGAGAACCCAGAACCCGATATGGCCACTCCCTCTCCCTCTCGAACCGAAAACTTGATTCGGCGACTCCCTCTCCCTCTCGATTCCAGGTCCGACACCATGGAAACTCCCTCGCGTGACGGCTCTCTCTTCCTCTCGAGGTCCGATTCGGAGTGATGCTATCTACCTCCCACGACGGTTCTTATTCCGTCTCGATTCTGGATCTGGATACGCGATCTTCCTCTCGATTCCAGATCCGACGCTATGCAAACTCTTTTTGCTCTTATGCTGGATTTGATCGGATTGGATGCGGAGAGAATAGGGCTTCCCGCTTCCACTGATGCTGCCGCTGCAAAAGGATGAGGTGAGGGTGGGGATTCTCAATAGAAGAGGGAGATGAGAGTGAGAAACAATGGAAGCTCGATGGAGGTGGATTGCACGAGGAAGGAGATGAGGGGATGGTAGGGTGATTCGGGCCCAAATGTACACATTTTACCCCTCATTTCTTATTCGTTAGGCTTAGTAGATCATCGTTCCTCAACATATTTCACACTAGATTGTGCTTTTTTGATACATTTCAGGTCCTAGCACGTGTGGAAGGGTCGAGGACGAGTTTCGGGATAATTGGAGGTCAAAAAGCGAAAAAACCGAAGAAAAGTCCTAAGACCGTGACAATTGCCCGTAACAGTGAAGCGCAAGCGTCCATGAAGCAGGCGCAGTTCACGGCCTGACATTGAAGTTCACAGTCTATAAGACACTGAACTGGAGCCACAAACCGTGAACATCGAGGCGGCTAGGGATAAATCCGCAGTTACTACTACGAGACGAGTTCACGGTCAACAGTACCTTGAAGATTGAGCACAAACCGTGAACCCAGGGGGAGTGAAGCGGTGCGTTTTGGAGATGACACTGAGTTCACGGACGCGTTTAGGTGTTCACGTCCATGAACTGGCCGTGAACTCGTCACTTTCGGGCAAATATGAAGACAACAACGGGGAGAGAGAAGGGAGATCTAATTTTTGGAGAAGGAACACTTCCTTCCTCTAGGGTTTAAACCCAAAACACCAAAGGGGAGTTCTAGTGAGAGAGGGAGTGATCTTGGAGCTTAATTTAGGGCATTGATCAAGCTTGGAAGCTAGGAATCAAGCCTAGAAGAAGATTTTGAGGTTTCTTTGTAATCTCTCATCTCTCTTTAGAAACTCACCCTATTCTCTTGGGTTTAAGAACCCTAGGTCGAGTTTTGGGTTTTTTGTTGATGTATGTGACAAAATCTCTAACTCTTAATGAGTGAACCCTAGTTCTTAATTATCTAAATCATAAACTATAAACCCTAAGATGGTGCATTCTTTTTTTGCCTTTATTTGGACAAATCATAACCCGTCGATTATTATTCTAATTAAATTGATCTTGGAGTATAAGCTTTAGAGAACTAAGACCTAGATTTTGATCTTTAAGGGTTAGAGTATAGTATTATGTCCGAAATATCAAACAATTCATGATTTAAATAGCGTTTTCATACTCAAGGTATGCAGTACCCTGGATTTTACCATGGGTACCGTAGTACTCCCCGTATATATATATATATATATATATATATATATATATATATATATATATATGTGTGTGTGTGTGTGTGAAAAAGGTGGGTAGAGATACATACAGATATGAGGTGGTATAACCGGTTGTTAACCTTTAACCGGGTATCCGGTTAACCAGTTTCCTCCAGGTATCGATAGTCGGCATCCGTGTGAACTTAAACGGTATACCGATAACCGGCTAACTATTTAACCGATACCCACCAATTACCATCCCTAGGTTCAATTGTGATCATGCTCAGCAAAAAGGAAAAAGAGAAAAAAACACTAGAGAGTATGAAACTCGGTCCCATACAAAACTCATGGTAGCGGCCTTGGGAAACGATGGTGGGGAACAACTTAGGATTCCGCTGACAGTATTTTGATATAGGCTATGAAATGGTGGGCAAAGGCGATGATTCGTGCAAAAATCCATAGACGAAAACCTAGTGAATAGTTGCTGCAAAAGGGAGCTGAAAACCTAGTAGGCAATAATTGTTTTGGGAAACACAATGGACAATAGATGTAAACCTAGTGAACAATAGTCAAACACAAAGGTTGTAGGATGGAGAGTGGGACTAAAAGAAGAACTTGGAACTTCCCCACTTGCACTTGGAGGAGTGTGAGAGCCACTAATGAGTAGTAACTCCAATGTGACTTTTATATATTAATTAATTAATTAATGGATACTGGATAGGTTCCATCATACTACCCCACAAACTTCTCATAACTTGGAATTCGGGTAGGCCAAAGATCGTAGCTAGATTGGAACAACCTTTGGCGCCTAAGATAATCTCTTCAATTAGGGAACAAACTCGAAGGGCTTCCGCCTTCAAATTGTAGTAGAAAACGACCGAATGAGACATGCCCTGAAGAACACATTTCAAAAGCACAATTTATGGCTTTTCATGATGCTTCCCAACTACAACCACACGGTCCATCTTGGACACCTTAATTTCACGAACATTCCTCATCTTACACGGTCCTAGGCCCAAATCCCCGACTATGGAGGCGAGAGAGTGGGCGGGACAAGCAACAACCTAGCCTGGAATTGCATGCCACTTTCCCCGACCGGGGAAAGGAAGAGAAGGTCGGGGAACATAGGCAGGAGGGCCCCCGGTCAGTGTGCTTAAATCCCCAACCAAGGATTGTGACCGGGTTTCGAGCTGGCCAAGTTCGACCTTCCTTTTTGGTTTAGGATTTTGGTTTTTTTTTTTTGGGCTTTTGGTTATTTTATTTAACCTGGGCTATATAAAGGGCTTAAGGCACAAATTTTAGTCAGTTTTTGCAAAATATTGAATTCACTTGGTTTTTTTAGCTTTAGGCTTGAGACTTTTATCTATATCAATCAAGTTTTTTCCTTAATTGTGGTTGAGATTCTACCTTTTATATAGTTAGAGACTTATCCCAATTTCGTGTTAAGATTGCACTTTCAATTCCATCCTCACCCCAAAACAAAAACCCTAAAAATTCCCTTTTCCTTGCCTGTTCTTGAAGTTGCGTGACTTTGATCAAATGAACCTAAGGTTTCACGAGATTTGGATCTTATCAATTCCTCTTCATCCGCTACTGCTCCTTTATTTGATGTCCTTGAATTCTCAATACCGATGACATCGATAATGATGCTCTTGGTCATGACCAGCCACCCCGACGACTCCCTGCCTCCCTCTCCATCACCATCTACACCTCCTCCTTTGCCAGTGCGTCACTCCTTGCACTCCACCTTGGGTGTTTTGCCTCTGCGTCATTGATACTATGGTGTTTATTCCTTCTCTATTCCTACTCGGTATTCCCAGGCAAAAGGGGATAAGAACTGGGACCATGCCATGACTAAAGAAATTGATGCGCTTCATGTCGATGAGACTTGGATAGTGGTTCCTCGACCTCCTGATAATCTAGTTGTGGGATCCTATTGGGAGTATACTCTCAAGTTTCATCCTGGCGGGTCCCTTGATCGATATAAGGCTCATGTGGTTGCTCTAAGATTTGGTCAGGAATATGATATTGAATTTGATGAGACCTTTGCTCCTATGGCTAAGATGTTGTTTGTTCTCTCTCTTCTCGTTGTGGCCTCTCTACCAGCTTGATGTCAAGAACGCCTTCTTACATCAGGATCCTAAGGAGACCGTCTATATGGAGCTTCCTCCTGGTTACTCCCATGGCTCTACTGATCAGGTTTGTTTACTCTGACGCTCTCTTTATAGTCTCAAGCAAGCTCCGTGTGTTTGGTTTGATAAGTTTCAGTCTATTGTCTTACGTTTGGGGTTTTAGCAGAGTCTGAATGATCATTCCTTGTTTACTCATCAATCTGAACGTCGTATTATGGATATGCTCCTTTATGTTGATGATATGATTGTTAGTGGTGATGATGAAGCAGGGATCACAACTCTTACCCAAGGTTCGCATGCATCCTTCAAGTTGAAGGAACTTGGCTCTCTCTCCTTCTTTCCCGGACTGGAAGTTCATCATTACAAGATGGTATTCCTCTCATCTAGAAGAAGTATATTGATGGTATTCTAGACTCAGCTCGTTTTGGGGCTTGTGTTCCTGTGTCTACTCCGATAGAACTCAATGTCAAGTTGGGAAAGGAGACATGTGATCTATTGCCTAATGGTGGAAGTAGTACCGCAACATAGGTGGTAGTCTCATCTAACTCACCTCTACTCATCCTGATATTGCATATGCCATTTAGATTGTTTGTTAGTTGTCTACTTCCAGTTGGACTCATTTGGCTCATGTGCATCGTCCCCTAAGGTATCTCCAGGGAACTTGAGGAGTTGGTTTTTCTCCTTATCTCTGGACCACTTACTTTTTAGGCTTTCTCTAACTCTGAATATATTGGTTGTGTAGATACCCATCGTTCGGCAATAGGTTGGTGTGTTCGTCTTAGTGGTTCTTTCATTTCATGGAGATGTAAGAAGCATGATTGTGTTTCCAAGATGTCCACTGAAGTGGAATATCATGTTATATCATATGTGGGATGGCTTCTGCGATTGCTTGGTCACTTCGGCGTGACATGTGAGATTCTTATGGAGCTATGTGTTGATAACACCAACGCTATTCATTTTCCACAATAATGTGCTCCATGACCGTACCAAGCACATTGAGATTCACGTTCACTATATTCGAAATTTGGTTCAAGATGGTGTTGTGTGTATCCTCTATGTTAAGTTCGAAGGCCATATAACCAACTTGTTGACCAAGGCCTTCGCTGCTAGCCAACATTCCTATATCGCTAGCAAATTGATGATGCGGAGAGACTTCCATCAATTTGGGGGAGGCTGTTGAGTCGTGTAACTTGTATGTACATGAGCTTAAACCCATCTATGTATTATGTACATAGTAGTGTGGTAGGCTTAGTTGGGGCTCTATCTCCTAACCAACTCCTTCCCTATCTCTGCTAGGGTTAATAGATAGATATATATATATATATATATATATATAATGTAATAACAAACCTATACTGAAGCTAAGTTAATATGAGAGTTGATAGTCTTGATTGTGGAATAGTCTTGTTCATATTGAACAAGGAGACCACGCAAATCTCTGTGTGATTTTCGTTTCTATTTCGATTATTACCCATTACGATTTGTTAACATAAACGATGACCATTTGTTGGGACTTCTTGGCTTAGAGCTTGGCCATGCTTGAATGATCTCTGGCACCATGCTCGATAAATGACCACATATCGGGTTTAGAAGTATACCAAAAAGGAAATTGATTCGGTTAGCGATGTGTACTAATTTTTTTCTCGAAATTTATGTGGAGGGTGTGTAGAGGAATCGTAGCGGTGGGATTCAGTATTGAAGGTCGTGTATAGGGATGGCAATGGGTCAGGTTGGGTCGGATTTTTCCAAACCTAACCCTAATCCATGGGTTTATCCGTGAAAGAACTTGGGGTAAAACCTACTGGATTTGGAGAACTCAAACCCAACCACTGTATATCCGCGGGTTCATGGGTACCCATAAGTTTTGTTGTAAAAAATTTACAATAACAAGTTTCTATCAAAATAAAAGTCAAATATCAATCTCTCAATACAAATTATCCATATACAAAACACCATTCTAGAAATTCAAGAAAATCACAAATTAACCATACAAATTGTTAACACCAATCTAAAAAACTCAAGAAAATTGAAACAAATCACAAATTATTCATAAACAACATGGTTAATTGAAAGCTTCTTTCTCCTTGTCAATTAAAGCTTACTCACTCTCCACTCCATAATATCATCTTCATTCTATGTCTTCACAAACATAAAAAAGATTAGTTGCTTAGAATATTAAATATACTGGGAAAATTAATTATATGAGTGTGGGCGAGTATATCTAAACCCAAATCTAACCCGATGAATAGTGAACGGGTTTACAGCCGAACCCAGCCCAAAACCCATCAACATGGGTTTTGCCCGCGTTGATTGGGCTGGGTCAGGTAGGGTACCCATGACTTCGGGTTTTATTATCATTCCTAGCCGTGTAAAGGATGATGCTAGCCTCGAGGAGTTCCCCTTTGCAACATGCCAGAGTCGTCACCAATCCATTGCTTTTATGACTGCGATTGGATTCGGTGTTTGAGGCAACCAAGGTGATCTGGACCGTGACTCTTTTGAATTTTTTTTTTTTTTTGACAAAGGGATCACTTATATTGCTCAACCAATAAAATCGGTTACAGAGAGGAAGTTACAATGCTCCGGAATGATGCCCCCTCTAATCTTGGCGAACTGCTCATCATAGTTTGAGGTATGGGCAGACCTTGCAGAAAGTTGCAACGAAGTAACATGATCCTGCAAAATGTGCACACCATCGGTGGAACCATATAAACCATGTTAGGAGGACAAGCGTATGGGAGAATATCAGTTCCCCCACACTCAAGCACAAAACATGGCATCATGGCCAGTTGGGGAAAAGACAGGTGAAACCAAAGTATACAAGGAAAAGCAAGTACAACAAGAAGTTAAGCATAGATCAGAACACCCAGAGACAAGCAAGCAATCCGACGAAGTTCTAGCAACCTTAAACAATTCTACAGACACCACAACCCATTCTTTATCTAACCATCAATTTTCCAAGAAAAAGAAGATAAGGGAAAAATCAAACCTGCTAACACAAGTAGACAGTTAGGGAAAGACTCAGAGAAGGCAAAAGTGGCAAAAACGGGTAAGCAAAATCACCGGAAATTTTGTTGGAGAGTCACCGGAGAGCTTGCTAGAAAAAATTTGGTCGCCTATCTCCCCCAAAATCTCAGCGTAGGGGCGCCTCCGATGAAATTTTTTTTTATTTAGAGGTCGGGGTGGCTGGAAAATAACTTTTTGTGTGGTGGAGACATGGTTTTCCAACTAGACTAGTGTTCCACGGTCGGGGACGAGAGGAAAATGGAGAGGGGATTCACCCACAACCTATATATAGGCGAGTTACATATTTGGCTTGCATTCCACAGTCTTGAAATAAGGTATGAAACATGGAATAAGGACAAAGCAATACACGGTCTGGGTCTTTGATTCCATGATCATATAACGCGACCCCAAGGCTGTGGAATTGAGTGGTCATTCCACGAGTGGGATAACTCAATCCACGATCGTTGAACCCAAACTGGGACAATGGAATAGGGACGGTGAAATACACGGTTGGGAGACTTGAATTCCACAACCATATAATGCCTACCCCGGACCGTGCTATGTCCCTAACTTGGTGATTTCCACTGCTATGCGACCACTCGATCTCCTTACACATTAACCAACCAATGACAAAAACACATAGAAAATGGGCACATGACATGATGGGGAATTGACAAAACAGCACAAAAAGACGCGAACATACAAAAAAACGAAAGAAAGGGAAGAAAACGAAAACCAAGGTTGGGTTGCCTTCCACTAGCGCTTTCTTTAACGTCTTTAGCTAGACGCAACATGAGGAATTAAGGATCCTCAAAGATCAACAGATCCTCATGGTGGGGTACATCGCCACCCAGATATTGCTTGATGCGGTGGCTATTGACATTAAATGTCTTGTTTTGCGGGTGAGAGATCTCCACCACGCCATACGCGAATGATTGAGTGGCCGTGAAAGGCTCGTACCACCTAAACTTGAGCTTGCCAGGAAATAACATTAGGCGAGAATTATAAAGGAGAACCATATCGCACGTCTGGAACTCCTTAACTTTCTTTAGACGAGCGTCGTACAGATGCTCCCTCTTCTCCTTGAAAACAACATGCTCTCATATGCGTGATATCGCCATTCCCCAGCTCGAGAACCTTCAAATTTCTTTCATTTCCTAAAGCAGTAGCATCCACACTTAAGGGCCCCAAAGGCCTTATGCTCTAGCTTAACCAGCTTATGGCAATTTTTCCATAGACAAGCCTGCATGGTGAGGTACCCATAGGTGTTTTGTATGCAGAACGATAAGCCCACAGATTCTCATTGAGCTTAGTTGACCAATCCTTGCGAGAGTGATCCACCATATTTTCTAGAATGCGCTTCAGCTCTTGTTTTCTAGCTCGACTTGAACACTCATTTAGGGATGGTAAGCCATGGACCCCTTGTGGGTGACACCAGAGCGAGCGAGGAGATTGTCCAATTGACCCTAAAAGTGGGTTCCTCGATTACTTATGATGTCCCTAGGTGTCACAAACCGGGAGAAGAGATTCTTAAGAAATGCACAAACACGCCTAGCATTATTGGTGGCAAAGCCTATGCTCAGCTCGCCTCTAAACATAGTCGACAACAACTAGGATATATTTGTGACCAAAAGAAGGAGGGAAGGGAGCCATGAAATTGATGCCACATTAATAAAAAAAAATCACAAATGATAAACCTTTTCCAGGGCATCTCATCCTGGCAGAAGTGTTACCTAAACGCTGGCAGTGGTCTCAATTTCGTGCAAAGGTCTATGAATTCTTGAAGAGCTTGGGCAGTAGGAGCCCAACTACAACATGTTTCGCGCCATTCAATTCCCACCATGGTTTCCTTTTTTCTTCTTCTTTCTTTCTCTCTTCCCCAATTTTGCTGCTGCTTCCGTCCATAAAAGGTAGGGAGAATAGGGTTTTATGTTGGGGAATCAATAATAGGGAGAGAAAGGTAAGGTGAGTTAGGCAGGGGGATTAATTCTCCTTTTCCCCTTCTTTTTGTTGAATAATAATAATAATAAATAAATATGATTATTATCATTATTTTTTTTAATCCCCGATTGCAACCCTTCAAACGTAACCGTCAATTCAACCGTTCACATATTAAAGTCGAACCTAAATCTAAAATACCGGGGTGTTACATTTCCCCACCCTTACAAAAAAAATTCGTCCCCGAAGTTTGCTCGGAACTCATCCTTCTATTAACACCCTTCTTACACTTCCTTCCCACGATAATCTATTCTTACTATAACAACTTCGTTGGTACCTTTTGCTCAAATAAGTTTCCTTAGCTTGCAACACTCGTGTAACCATAAGTGTCTCACTGCCCTTTTTACTTCCCAGCTTGATCCAAACATGGTGAAACAAAATGCCAATTCGGATTGTCATGTTGATCCAATTCTCCTGGTAGTTGATGTTGAACCTAAATCCAAAATCGAGACATCACATTTCCCCCCTCCTTCGGAAAAATTTCGACCTCGAAATTTGTTCGTTGTGACGACTCCAAGTTTCACTTGTGATAATCTCTTTGCAAGGAGTTGTACCTCCTTCTAGCCTTGATGTATTGATCCCATGACATCTTGTTAGACGCCCTATGATATACTTAGCTCCTCCTATGCTTTCTTAGGTGGCCCTAGTATTTTTCAAAGTCTAACTTTCAGCTGCTCCTTGGGGTTGTAGCCCTATGTTCAATTCTCCTGAACTCCACGACCCTTCCTTGCACCCTTTCCTCTCGATTATGGCGACATTTGCCATAACTCCTTGGCTCTACTAGTCGATGTATTAATTGCTTGGCTCCTTCCAGAACCTGATTCTAATCAGCTCACATCCCCATAGAATATGAGCTGCCTTGACCCTCCTCTTCTCACTCATGAAGGGGTTTCACTAAACGATCCCTCTAGGAACCTGCTCCTTCTCCTTCCCAAGACGTATCATACCCCCTGGGGCATCCTAAAGTTATTTCCTTATCATGATTAGAGTATTCTGGAGATTCTAAAAAAAAAAAAAAGATTCCGAAAGACACTGACTCGTTTGGCCAAACTTTTAACTGACACTCCCTTTACCCTTTCCTTTTAAACAACTGAAACCTTGAAAAACGCAGATCGTCACTCCAGTATTCCTTGGAGGCCAAGGAACAGAGGAGTGCAGGCTCTGATACCAAAATGACACGTCCCGTCTCTTTTCAAAAACCAAACCATAACTCAAACCAAAAACCGGTTACTCCGGAGCAACCCAACCACATTTTAAAATAAACAAACTGACATCTTTTAAGAATTTTTAACGAAAAGCCCCAACACTTGGGCAAAATTCTCCATCTCAAACACTTAAAATGACTTAACACAGAATCTCCAGTTTATACTAATAACCATGAAACAGAAAAAAATTAACTAATCTAACTTGACTCCTCACAAGCTTTCTGATATCCCGTCGACGCTGGTACTGCTTCTCGCCTCACCCTACGTCTTCTCTTGATCCACTTCTACTAGACTATCCTCAACCTGGTGAGTGAGAAGGGGTCGGTCTCGTTGTTACTTCCTAAGGTCCTTGCCCTAGGCAAACTCCTTACTGAACACATTATTAGGGGAATGTCTTCCTTAGACGAAAGTCGTTCTCACTTTCATCCTTCAAACTTTATTATCAAACCGTCTATAAGAGAGCTCTACTCCTATCTTATCTTTAGAATTCCCTTACTTATGTTCTTAAAAACTCCTTTCAACTTTAACTCATAGAGGTTCTCAACTTTTATCCTTAACACAAACACAAAACGCTAGGACCACCGCGTTACGTCTCGCCGTCCGATGTCCTACCCTAGTATGCCAACCGCGTTACGTCTCGCCGTCCGGTTGCATACCCAAACTCGGCAATGGCACTGCGTTACGTCTCGCCGTCCAGTCCATGCCCGTCAACTACTGCGTTACGTCTCGCCGTCCAGTAGTGACCCAACATACTCGATCGACTGTTGCGTTACGTCTCGCCGTCCAGCAGTGACCCGACCATCTACTGCGTCCAGTAGTGGCCCAACCGCCCGGGGTTCCTCATACCATCAACCAACTATTACAATCATACATCCATACATTCATACATAGCACAACGCGTGCCTCCATCCTTACAGGAGGTGGGATGCCTCACACACATATCGCGCATACTAGAACAATTAACTAAATAATAACTGAATTAAAAGACATAAACTAAAAGACATCGACGGATATTTTACCCCCTTTACACTCACCTCGTACTCGTCAAAACCGACTCTGATTAGACTCTGACAATTCCAAACTCTCTCCTATAATATTCTCCTCGATTCCATGATTCCATAGGCGCAGACGATTCCTTGATTGGACGTCAATTGATCAAGTTATGGTCAAAATAAACATTTTGTCAGTTTAAAAAAAATACCAAGTACCGAAATTGCAATTTCTCCAGTCAACAGAGTTGACCACGACCCCCACTGGAAAATTACAGAAATAATCCACTAACTTTTTGAATTCTACATAATGGTACCTGAACTTAACAGATTTTCATCCAACCTTTCAGTGCTCGTTTCTCCCTCGTCCGACGTCGGAATTCGATTTCGTCTACACGGTGATGATCCTGGGATCTCCTCTTTGCATTGATACTCACCACTCGAAAGATGGTTGAGGTCGACTACACTTGTGCCGCCGATGTCATTTGGTCTCGCCATGACTGCCGCCGCTAGCTGGCGATCGCGAGGAGGAGTGGTCGGGTCAGTCGTTGGGGAAAGGGATGCGGCTTGCATCAATGGAAGGGAAGGGTTGGCCGGGTCGGTTTTGCTGGGGAAAGGTCGACAGATTCGTTCTTCTTTCTTTCTCTCTTCCCCAATTTTGCTGCTGCTTCCGTCCATAAAAGGTAGGAAGAATAGGGTTTTATGTTGGGGAATCAATAATAGGGAGAGAAAGGTAAGGTGAGTTATGTAACTCGCGGGCAGGGGGATTAATTCTCCTTTTCCCCTTCTTTTTGTTTAATAATAATAATAATAAATAAATATGATTATTATCATTATTTTTTTTAATCCCCGATCGCAACCCTTGAAACGTAACCGTCAATTCAACCGTTCACATATTAAAGTCGAACCTAAATCTAAAATACCGGGGTGTTACATCTTCCTACTCGTTGGTTCAATTGGATACAGTTGGTACTGGTCACCAAATTGGCTGGAAAGGAGCCAGTATTACGTGTAGGTCAAATCTAGTCAATGCCGGTCAGAATCGAGAAAACCGACTGGTCAAACAAAAAAATGTACGCCATTATTTTCACACTTGTCCAAGTTTCATTTATATACAGTTATTTTACTTATCTAATTGTTTACTACTAGTTACCGATTACCAACTATGAATTATTTTATGTGAATTAACTCCTTTAGATGCTTCTTCCTAACTAATGTATTTGATATTAATAAAATTTCACTATCACTTTTCTTATACGTTCTATAAAAACCGGTATAAACCAATCATATCATCGTTCGTAGCATTTCACTTGCCAAATCGGAATAACATCATAAACCGTGACAACTTTTTAGTGTACACATGCCACATCCTCCTACCATGTCGCCAACCAGGATCTTCAACCAGCCAATCAGAACATCTCTGATAAGATAAAGCTCAATCTTCACATTGCTCATTCCCCTTCACATCCATTTCATCCTTCCCATTCCAATCCCACATTCTGAACCACACAAAACCGTGAAAAGCTTCAACAATATCTCACCCCATTCCCCTCAAAGTCCCGTCTCTTATATCTCACCATCTCATCCATTTCCCTTCCATTTTTGCGGCCAAACTTCAGAACACAAACCCAGAAACCCACCAAGCTCCAAGAAACCACCTTCTTATTCTCTCTACCTCTAGCTCTAGCTATGGCCACCATCACCTCAGCTGCCGTTGCCATCCCATCATTCACCGGCCTCAAGTCGGCGAAGGCCACCCCAGTAGCCACAACCGCCAAGATGTCCGTCGCCGCCCCGAAATTCGGCGGCATCAGGGCCTCGATGAAGGACCTCGGCGTCGCGGTGGCCGCCACCGCCGCCACAGCGATGCTGGCGGGCAACGCCATGGCCATCGACATCTTGCTCGGCGGCGACGACGGCTCGCTGGCATTCGTCCCCAGCACGTTCTCCGTGGCCGCCGGCGAGACCATCACGTTCAAGAACAATGCAGGGTTCCCCCACAACATTGTGTTCGACGAGGACGAGATCCCCAGCGGCGTGGACGCGGCCAAGATCTCGATGTCGGAGGAGGACTTGCTGAATGCACCTGGGGAGACTTACAAGGTGGCGCTGACGGAGAAAGGAGAGTACAAATTCTACTGCTCGCCTCACCAGGGTGCCGGCATGGTTGGCAAGGTCACTGTTAACTGAGAACAGAGTAAATCTCTTCAATGGGTTCCTTTGCTCTGTAGTTTGCTCCTTTTTTTTTTTTTTTTCCTCTCGTTGTTGTTGGATGGAATATATATAGTCGATTGAGATTTGAGAGGTTGGTGTAAGAGCTTGAAATGGTGTGTTGGTTGTTTGCCTTCTCATCACCATTTCACTTGCACGATTTGTAGATTTGCCGTGTTCGCTAAGTAACCCAAATAAACCCATAATCTCCGATTCCGCAATCACTAAGCTATGTTCTTCACAATCGGGCTACACAACGAAGGTGATCATATCAAGTTTCGAATCCCACAAACCCCTGTATTAAACAGCAAAGTACACAGTCTCCATATTGCATATATTTCTTTCTTCTTGACAAACACATTTGGAATCAGTAACATTTCTATGTTAACAGAGACGGTACATAGAAGAATCAAAGAAATGATTATACATAGCTACCCCCTCCCCTGCTTTTCATAAGAGCCAAACAAATGAATCAATAAGAGAAGTTAGAAGTTGGGAACCTGGGTTTAGATTAACTTCATCAGTAGTTCTTCAAGTAGTCAATGCATCTGGAAGCGTGGTTCGAGCTCCAAGAACTTTACCACCCACGTCAGGGAAAGTTTCGTGCCCCGGCAAAGGATTCACTTTGCCGTCTTTATCAACCTGCACAGGATACTTGAGGATGTGGCCTTGCAGTGACTTGAACTTCTCTGATGTGAACTTCTCCCAGTTCTCTTCCGCCGTCTTGTTCACTGCCTTCACGCAGTCTAGCTTCTCGGGTTCTTTGTACGTGTCGTGTAGTTTTCCCAAGTGTTCTGCCCATAGCGACATTCTGTATCCATAGACCTGCAGAGAAATAGGAGGAAGTATCAGATTAGTTTCGTGAAAGCTCGGCAATTCGGGCTTGATTCAGCATTGTAGCTGAAGCAGAATTCATGATCTGGAAATACAAACCTGGCCTCGGGGGTGACGTTTCTTGTTGCCCCAAGTGTGGTTCGGCTGGTACCCACCCATTGCTATCTCGGTGTCTCTCGAACCGGCCATGGAACGTTGGTTGATATTTGCAGATCCGATGATCACATACTCATCGTCTACTATCATCCCCTTCGCGTGAACGTAGATCATGAACCGTTGGTGCTTCTGGCAGCTCGAGGTCTGGATTAGTCATATGCATGGAAATGATCAGTTTTTCAGATGGCTCAGTAAAATTCCATCGTGTAAGAAGTAGAGAGCATGATCAATTACCACTTCGGGTGGGCTTGCATTTTTGCTGCTGCTTGAACTTGGTGGAGATTCGTCTTTTGGGGGTTGTTCTCTGTTGCCGAGACAAAAGAAGTTCAAGTAATCTTGAGGATGGGCATTCTCCATCTTCATGTTTTCCAGCTCTTCTGCTATCAGTCTGTACATCATTTGCATGGTTTGTCCCTTTGCAAAGAAACAAGTGGTTTGGTCGGGGAAGTTCGGGAGAAAGCGATTTGCAGTACACCTTACATAAATATATATACTTAACCAACTACATAATTGAACCAGTGGATTTCCACTCTCATTACCTGCCAAAACAGAATCTCTTGCACACAAGCGGAAGAAGGAAGGCCCTCCGGCCACATTGGTATGACAATGTAAACAGCAAACCTCTCCTTTGCCCTTATCTTGCTGCAGATTTTCAATGCCAGCTCCATAGGAATTAGATTATCCGCTCCTGTCCAACAACATAAATCACAATGAGAAAGATGGAATTTACATTGTCATCGAGCAAATTTCCCACAGCAGACTCATACCGGCTTCTTTATATGCTGGCCAAGAGTAAGAGGATCCAATGAAGTACTGGTTCTCAATATACACGAAATGCTGGGCAGATCTTATTGCCTGAATATAAGCCGTCTGAATGCTTCGGTCAATCACCAGATTCTTAGCACACACGAGATTCTGTGATGCAGATATGAATTGGTCGAAGTTCAGATAATGACAACAACACTACAAAGAATGATGAACAATTGTGGATGAAGAATGTTAGGGAAACACAAAACCTGAGCCTCTGCTTGGAAAACATCTTTGGGGAATCCTTTTAATGACCCTGAATCTATAGACCGAAAGACCTGTCAATTAATGAAACAGCGGGAGTCAGAATTCGAAGTGAAGCAGGCTACAGAAAGGATTGTAGTTGTAGTCCCTACCTACTATATCAGTTTATTAACAAATAAATCTATGTACTAATAGTTTTAGTAAGACTAGTATAAAGACGAAATATTCTTAGAAAAACGACACTGCACTGAAACTAACCTGGACATTCCATTTTTCAGGGTCTTTCTCCTCAGTCACCCACAGTGAAGGATCATCGATTGAGACCGACGGTGAAGGACTAAGTATCCAAGAGATTCTCTCCAACTTAATCAAGGAGTCATCATGCCAATGGCTCACTGTTTTGAACCGCCTGAGTTTCGCAGCTTTCTTCCAACGCTGCTCGAAATTTGTCAGCACATCGTAGGCAGCTGGTCCTTCGATTTTGCAGTGCAGATCATGCCATGGTTCTCTAGGACCCTTAATCCCTACCTAAAGAAGAAGCGACAGCAAGAGTCACACAACAGTTTACTTGAAACACAATGTTGCATGATATGCACCTCCATGAGCCATCAATGACGTGTTCACTAAGCATGGATCAACCAACCTAGTAATGAATTCACATCAAAGTTTGCACAAGACAGACTAAAAATGGATAACCTAACATAATTCATAGAAATGATTGTTCAAACAACATATTACACAGACGAAAAAAATGTGCTCACAGGAAGAGTCGGGTTATGGAAATCGCCATCAAACACAGTGTCAACATCACGAAACAATCTATGTTCAGGAGTGTCATAGCGGCCATCACAAAGATCTAGACCACCAAGAAATGCAGTGATCTTCCTGTTATTCCCAGATGCTTGCGAATCCACGATCACACACTTCTGATGGTGAGTGAACAGAGTCCCAACAACCTGCCAGCAACACACAAGGTACAATGAAAACTCCATCTTCCAGTCAGGTTAAAGACGCAAACTTTTCTGATGCAATACTATCTTCCTAGCCATCTTCAGATCCTTTAGGCTACCATGATTCGTACCAAGGAAAACTAACTCATGCTTTACAGAAACGAGAGAATGCTTGAATATATGATGACACAGAAGAGGGAAACACCGTGTAAAGCGTGCCTGTTGCTTGAAAATGCTAAGCTTACTGCTGGCATATCGCGGCGACAGCACACAGTTCACTGAAGAATGCTTGAAGAACTTTCGAGTCTCTTCATCATGTGTTTGCATTACTCCAGCCTGCACAAAAAAAAAAAAAAAAAAAGGAAACACACAATCAAACCCTGAAACCCTTTACACTTCAAATGGAAAAGCTGACAGTTCTGTTTTTTCATTACCGTGTTAATGAAGAACTTGTTATGAGAAGTCTTGTCATCCCAAACCAGCATAAGAACCCTAACCCCTTCCTGCGATTTATACTTCAGCAAATCCCCCAAGCTCAAATTCCCGCCGTTGGGCAATGGCTTCGTGGGCTCTCTAATCAATTTCACCTTATGAAACACCGACCAACCCACCACATAAACCAGATGATGCGCCTCCAGAATGGCGTGGCAGATATCCTCCCAGCATTTCTCGTGCTTGAACGCCATCCCGCCGTCCAATTTTATCTCCGGTAACAATCCGTCGGGGCAATGGGCGTCCTGGTACAGGGTCAACGAGCTCCCGGGTCGGGCCGGGAAGTAGCAGTCTCGGATGCTGTACAAGTTCGGGTTGGTATCCGAACCGATTTTGTACATCGGGTTGTCCTCGCATTTCACGAATCGCATCTCGATCAGCATCGCACAGTCGGGCTTCGGCGGTTTACCACCGAGTGAGCTGACGATTGGGAACCAATCCCTAACTCGTTCGCCCCCGGCGATTCTCGCGACGGGGACGACGGCGATGCCGATTAGATCCGCGCCGAAGACGTCGTCGTCTTTGACGTGGAACTCGATGTGAGTAGCCGGGTGCGCGATCGGGATCCGGAAGTTCTCGTTCCAAATGGGGTTCTGCGAGTTGGGTATGACCCGGGTCCGGGCGACCCGGGCTCCGGCGACGCAGACGGTGACGTAAGGGTCACTGGTGATGATGTTGGTCTTCCGGCCGTTTTTCTTCTTCTTTCCCTTACGGCCGGAGAACGGCTTCCGGCAGGTGTCGAGCGCCGTGAAGCACAGCCGTAGCCGCTCCGAGAGCAGATCCATGTTCGGGAGCCGTCGAGCCTCAACGATCGTCAAATGGAGATCTCCGTGGAGATAGACATCGTGCGTCTGGCCGTCGTAGAGGGACGACAACGACGGCGAGACGCAGGACATCATAACTGCTGCGAATTAGATCAGAAAGAAAAAAAAAATCAGGGAATTATGAACTGAATCTTGCCGGCGCCGGCGGTGAAATTCGTTTAGCGGGGAATGTGGGGAGTTACATCACAGAGCGGCGGAAACGGGGGAGGCCTGTCGGTTTCTCCGACATAGCTAACCGCCGCCGGCGACGGAGCTCTGTGAGAGATAGTGGGGGAGGAAGTGGGTTGGGTTCGTCGATTTAAACGCTGAGCTGTATATATATATTACTGGAAAAGCGGAAGAAATGATGGGGAAACGGACAAATCAGAGGACACGTGGAAGGAACGTAGCAGGTTCGTTTTTGGGCCGGCGAAACAGAAAGGGCGATATGCAAATGGGCTTCATACGAGGGATTTTATTCTTTTTGCTTTTGTAGGCTTGTTAAGAACTCGCATCATACGGTAATAATCCTTGAAGGTCCGATTCATTTTCATTTCTTTGACTTGCATAAAGATCATATTATGGTACTATTTTAACATGTTTTACTAGGCAATTAGTCGCGAATTCTGATTTTGGAGTAACTAAGTATTGTCGATGAAGGAATATTTTACTTAAAATATTTTATTATGGTCGTTCTAACGATATATCGTGATAACAAGGCTTAACAAACAACATAAAAGTAGTCATTTAAATTCGAATAATGGAACTTGTTTAGTAGATAGAAGTATAACTCGACAATAACTTTCCACAACACGTCATTAACTATAATTGGCTATAATTGGCCAACTAAATTCAATTCCGATCATCTCAGATTGGTCATGTATGACCATTTCAACACTCCCCTATATTCAATGTTTGTGCAGAGCGACATATTTGTTTTGTGGCCATATCGGTCTAGGTTAAGACATCTCGGGACAACTGTAATACTGTAAATTTGTGCTATTCTTTTTGCTGGCGAGCCGTGAATCAATAAAGAACCATATATTCATATATGATAGTATGATACTGAGATTGACCATTAAAAATGCAAGGCGGCATGGCAATTGGCATTAAGTCGTTGGATTGGAGAAAGGACACATGGGAGGAGAAATTTGGTGGACTTGGGTTTAGGGTATCGCCGATCGCCGTATCGCTGGACCAGTTAGATTCTTCCATTTGAGCCATTATAACCCAATCTGCCCCATGTGAAGTGTTTGCATATGCCTAAGTAAATAAATATTAAATCAAGCTAATTGAAAGAGAGAAACCCGCCGCATGCCCGTGTACTGTACACGCAGACACCTTTTACTGTACAACGTGACTGAGATTTACTGTTTCAAACTGGCGTGGGCTGGCGTATGGGCTGGAGTTGGGTGAGGCCTCATTGGGATCTGGCGTGGGATTTGGCGGGCTCTGGGGTCTCGGTCGGTGTGGGACTGGTCGTTGGCTTCTGGTTGGCCTTAGTTGCGGTCGTTTGGTGGCCCCGACGCGCGTTGGTCATCAGAGATCGATATTTGACTTTGGCCCGAGCGGGCACGCGGATCGAGGGTTTTTCGGTTACTCTGTGGGTGTTCTGCTGGGTAGGGATCGTTGAGTGGTGGGAGATCTGGCGGGTTTGGGAGAGGCAGTGCTGGGAGATGGGATAGCTCAGAGATGGTGGGCCATGAGAGGGACTGAAAAGTCGATTGAAAGGAGTTGTGTTGCTCAGTATCTCTGCATTGGGGTCGTTTGGTGGCTCTGACGCGCGTTGGTCATCAGAGATCTATATGCTGCTTTGGCCCAAGCGGGTGCGTGGATCGAGGCTTATTCAGTTGCTTTGGGTGTTCTGCTGGGGAGGGATCATTGAGCGGTGGGAGATCTGGCGGGTTTGTGGATGTGTGGATGAGAGTGACATGCCTGGACAGTGGAGAGGTGGGTCGTTCGAGAAACAGAAAAGGGTTTTCTAGATACAGAGAGATACCTTGACATGCTTTTTCTCTACTGTATGAAAAGACCGGTTTTTGGTGTCTCTGGGAGGGCTTGGAAAGTCCTTGTGTTGTTCGGCGCTAAGAGAGGCTATTACTGTTTTGTGCATGCTTAGGCATTAATTAATTGAGAGGATCTGCTCTTTTCTTTTTCTTCAGCTTGGTGCTTAAAGAAAACTTTGCTTCTCTTTAGCATGTTACTCTCTCCCCTTTTGTTATTCAACTCTCCGACTGCTCTCTCTCTCTCTCTCCCTCGGTGTCCTCTCTACGTTGGGATTTCTCATCTCTCTTCTTGGGAGAAGGGCGGAGTTGAAAGCCACGAAGAAGAAGGTTTGAGAGATCTGGAGGAGATCCAGACCCACTGGAGGACAGTTGAGAGGTCTGGAGAAGATCCAGTTTTGCAGGTTTTGTATTCGTCCTAGGTGATTTATCCGTCTCTCTATGTTGAGTTTGCTTTTCTCTTTTTGCAAGTCTCTTAATCGTTTGGATCCTGTGTTTCTATTTGTAATTGCAGGTAGTTGAAAGGATGATTAGCTACTTTTGTTCGCTGGGCCATCTCCGATTTATCGGTATATAATCACATCTTTCTTTTCATCCTTTTGTTTGAGGGATTGTTGGTGATTTTCGGAATCTTAAATCGAGGATTGTTTTATGAGTTGTGTGGATCTGATAGGTTTTTTGCCATTTCGATGAGGATGAAGGGGTTGATTGGATGAGGATTGAGGAGCCCGCCATCTGCTGTTTCCCTGCACCAGTGAGGATGAAGAATGCGTCGTCTGTTTGCGCCTTCTTCTAACCAGTATAGAATACTGACTGTACAGATCCGCAAGTTTTCATAAACTCTTATGCTAAAGGTCGCGTCAACTCCCTGTCTTTCCCTCTACTTTTTTTCTTCTTTTGCGTTTTAGGTTTGTTGTGATCATTGTTGTTACGTTACCACCTTTGTGGGTTTCTCCGGTTTTTTTGAGTTTGGGCCGGATTTTCTGCGTGGTGCTATGCGAAGCTGAGCACGTTGCCCGCGGAGGTCCGATCCTTTCAACCTCTTTCTCTGGCTGTATTTTCTCGCATACCTTCTTCTCTCTCTGGGCTTCTGATACGAGACAGGGATTTGACTCGACCCTCCTTGAGAAAGAAATGGAAGGTCAGTTCTTGGTGGTGGTCTCGAGACGAGAGAGGACTCAGAGGAGACAGGGATTTGACTCGACTCTCCTTGAGAAAGAAATGGAAGATCAGTTGTTGGTGGTGGTCTCGAGACGAGAGAGGACTCAGAGGAGAGAAGTGGCTACAGTTCCTATCGTGCTTTTCTCAATGTTATGCTTTCAAATTCTTTGAGTGGAAATGGTTTTTGCTAATTTTTTGGGTGCGTTTGGAGCCCACGAGTGATTGCATTCTTTAGTAGGATTAGAATCCACTCTTACTATTTGTTGGCATTCTTCTCTGTAATGTATTTGAATGGTGACCCATGAATTAATGCATGATGGCAGAACAAGTGTTGCCTTTGCAATTGCTACTATTTTGAATATATGTATAGAGAATTTCACTTTGATCCTTCTATGTTTCCAGATGGGGTGCTTTGAACGATAGGGGAGATGGTTACATTTGGTGGGCGGAGGAACTGTCAGAGCTAGGAAGTGTTAGTGTATCTAATGAACCTCTTTTGTACAAGGAAAGTAGCTAAGTTTTTGTGAGAAGGAACAAAAAGATCTATGTATAGTTAGTGTACGTAGTGTAATGGTGTTGTTTATGTATTTTTATGATGTCGAATATAACGTTGATTGCCTTGGTGCACATCTCTCTCCCATGTCACTTATCTTTTGTTTGATATTCAGCTTTTGCAAGTACAAGAGGTGCACTATTGAGTAGCTTGCGTGTTGAGTTTTTCCAGTGTTGTTCATGGATCAATGGCCAAGGTTTCTATCCGATTATGGGTTACAACGGTTTTAGAATGTAGGCAAGAAAAGAGGAGCAACCAGTTGATGGTTGCTGTTTATTTTAACAAGAAATTGCAGGTGGAAGTCACTGCTTTAATTTGAAATTTGACATGTTCCAGTCTGTTGCCTAATATAGATGTTTGTGGATAGTCATCTAAATATCAGAACAAACTGACCCTAACAGCACCAGATTTGAGGAACATAGCCATAAATGAGGAACCGAGTACAGCCTATGTTCTAAATATACAGCAAGAGCAAACTTTAGTTTAATTGTGTGGTATCACCTGGACCATTGACAATGTTAAAAATGAATACACAATAACAAACTGCGGTTACATGATTAAAGTGTTCTCGAATAAAACATTTGTGTTTTCTCAATTTGCTTCAAGCCCGGGCGCGTATAGATAAATATAAATAACGAGCCCTCTTTTACGATATATAAGTAGATATATGAATTGGGCCCAGTATTCTCATATTTAGCCCGAATAGGAGATGCCTTTGTGCTTATATTAAGTTTCTATAGCTTTTGGGAAGCCCATTCTATAATTGTTCGGTCCATTAGGGGAACAATTGATAGCCCATTGAATATTAAATTTATGATTTTATAATGGTGGTGCGAAAACGTTTTAGGGACCAACTTCCACCGCCTTTTCATTTCGGTTCTGATTCTGCCTTTTAACTTCCCCTGTTCTCTGAACTTCTTCTCCCACGAACTACAGTGCTTCGCGACTTCTAGATCAGGGATAGTCGTGTATTCATGGGGTATGCTCGCCGATAGTTTTCCCTTTTGCATTCTGTTTCTGTTTCTTGACACTTTAACAAATTTTTGATCTTCCATTGTCTTTCCATATCAGGCATCGTTGTATAATGCCGCGTGATTTCAAACTTCCAACTCTTCCACGAGGTATCGGCTCCGTTGCTTTCTGTTTCAAGTTTCTATTTATTGGTTTATGAATGAACACTGCCGAGGTGTGAAGTTTTGGGGTTTTTCTTTGTCTTTCGTTTGCCACAGACCCAATTTCCACATGCATGGTGTTTCGTAGTCTACGTGTGGGTGCTTATACTAATATTATGATCATTCGAGTTCTTAATGTATGGATTGAGCATGGTGATGACTCTCAGGGACATAAAAGAACAATGCATGTGCTGTGTCTTGACAAAGAGGTCTGTCATTCGTCTATATAATGTAATATTTATTGTTTATGCTTGATTTTATTGTAGTAATGCACTAAATCACATATAACAGGAACATATGCTAGAGGCCTGTATTGAGGAAAATGACATTCAAGAAATGCAACATAAGTTGATAGTAGGAGATTTACATGTCCTGGATGGCTTTCATGTTATTCCTGCGAGGAAAAACAGGCGTGTTGTTCCCGCTGAAGTTCCTTTGCCTTAAGGCGTGAACATATCATATTTTGTGTGCCTGACAATCCGGGTTATCCCAAGTTTCCTGTCAATGCTTTTCTGAAAACTTCGTTCTCGGCTATTCCAATAGAGGCAGAGGCAGTTGTGAATTATGGAGGTATCTTCCTCGAAAGTTGTTTTCACAAAAAGTATTCATGATTATTTGCTTACTATGAACTGAATTGCAGATGTTACAGGTTGCGTTGTTCATCTGACGATTCCATAATTTTCAAATAATGGTGTTCTTAGGTTTGAGCTCATCATAGAAGACAGCAGGTTTCTTGCGTATTCTTGTGCTGATTTTTGTTTGTTAGACTTCATGTGGGATTAACTGATCTTTTGCTATTTTGTATAGAGGGGACAGGGCGACAGTGTACTACTCTGGAACTGAAGTTACAAAGTATTTGGAGTTTGCAGGGGAATCTGAAGCTCGACTTCCTCTCATTACCACAGTTACTGCTGTTACAAGGTTGCCAATTACAGATGCCACTGGAAATGCATATGTATTTCAATCTTCACCTGGAAGTCGTCTGATCATTGCTTCTTACAATCACCATTATGAGAAAATCATAAATAGTTATTATTATATTCGAATTCTATGTTTATATATTGACAGACCTGCTCTGTTGGATGCTAGAAAAACAATACGTACATTCTTTTTGTTGTTTAGGTTCATAGGTGATCGAATGCCAGTGACTTACATCAATAGTACTTCTCGCTGCTCTATTGGTTATCTTCGTGGTCTTCTTCCTCCCAAAAGAACCCTCAAGCAGCTAAAGGATGATATAATGTTTCATGCACAGACCTATCAGGTATATGTATGATTTTTGTTGTTTTGATTGTATTGGATAACACATATCCCAAATATATAGTCATATCTTTTACCTATTATAACACAAATTCCTTCCTTCAGGCTCTCTATCGTTGTATGCTGGAAATGACAAGATTTACATACGGTCCAGAGGTCTTTAAAACATGTTCAGGTTTTCCAAGGTATGATTCAATTTTATGTTTTGCTAATAATCTGTTGTCCATTGCATTTCAGGAAGATCAAAACGTTCCTTTTATTGTTTAATTCAGGGTACGATATGAATTACAAGCAACATGTGACTGTGAGGGAGAATATGTTGATGTTGTGTTTGATCATGAAGCTGTGTTGGGCTTGGTTTGGGTTTCACCCGAGGAACTTTTCAGTCTAACCTATGAAGAAGGATATCAGTACATTCAAGACAGGTGTTATTTGCCTTTTATGGCTGAAGCTTATGTTGCTCCTGGGACTTCAGAAAATCCTCCTGCAATCCGAATTGCTTCAATCTGGAACCCTAATGCTTTCGTGTGATTGGAAACTATTCTACTTGGAACTTAGTTTGTCGGGACGGCTTATTTATAATTATGTATGTTATCTATTCAGGACATGTTGCTCTGTTTTCTGTCAAAAAAAACTTAATGTTTTCCCCTAACTACTCTGGTATTTTGGAAATTCACCAATGTACTCACTTCGACAATTTGCTAGCCGCTGGTTATTCTGTTCGGTCCAAATGGAAGTCCCTGATGTTTGTACCTCAATAGTTTAGAGAGGTGAATGTTTTGTTTTGATCATGAAGTCCCTGATTGGGGACATGGAGAAACTACTTTCCGCCTTTAATATTGTATCTACCAAAAAAATTAGCAGGAGACATTGTTTGCGTTTTGAATTCTGGGCAGGTTCTTCATGTTCTTCCTGTTCTTGCAGAATGACACAATAGAATATTTTATCATGATCCTTTGATCGAAATTAGCAGGAGACATTGTTTGAGTTTTGAATTCTTCGGCCTTAAACGCTTACTAAAACCGAGGCCACGTTTTCTTACGTTTTGATAGTAATGGAATGGTATTGAGCCCAGCCCGAACATGCTTTAGGATTGCAGACAGAAGCCCATGGGAAACTGGCCCAAAATCTTAGCTTCCTTTATAAACCCTAACTGTCTTCATCAACCAGATCCGCCGTCCACATTTCCATACACTTTGCTCCGCCGCGGAAGCCCCACCACCGAACTACACGACAGCCTTTAAAACAAAGGTAACTCCACGTCCTCCTCTTCCTCACCGTCTTCACACTTGGGAATTAACTTCTGATCATCATCCACGTTGTTTGCGTAAAGACCCCACAAGACATGGAGGGTTTGGACAAAAACCAGCAGTCAACAGAGGACGCTCACATGGTCCCCACCGACAACAAAGGTGAATGCTTTCCATTTTTGTTAAAGAAACCAGGTATCTCGAATCCTCTGCTACAATGATAAAATATGTATTTCATTTCCCTATACTGTCTTATTATAGATCCGATCGAAACTTGCATGCCATTTCGAGGGCTGCGTCTGGGCACCAACGTCCGCATAGTAATTGCTAGGCCTGTGATGGCATGGCTCGAATATCGAGAGGCACCTAAGCTTAAAGATCTTAGCATGCACATGATCTGGATAGATAAAAAGGTTTTTTTCCATTTCAGTTACAGAATTAGATAATCTCTTCATCAACAATTTTAAACTACTATAATACATAATTTGGAACCGTTTAACTGCTTATCTTATAGGCACGACTAATCGAGTCAATGGTTGATGAAAAAGACATCGCCAAGATTTCTCGCAAGATAAAAGTCGGGAACCTTTATCGGTTTGATTCGGTTGAAGCAATACCAGCAAGAGAGAATCCAAAGATCGTTGCAGGAGAGTTAAGAGTGCACATAACCGCTGATCAAAAAATTACCAGGATTGAGGAGGACCCAGATGAGCCACGCTTGCCCGCTGGCTGGGACATTGGGATGGCTTTTTCGATGGTACCACTTCAGACAAACACCATCGACTATCATACAGGTACATTAACTATATCTATTTGATATAATAAAATGAACTTAAGCTTTTAAATGACAAACTCTTATGTTGCTTATAGACATCACCGTATGCATTAGGCGTCTCAGTGTTCCCACAACAATTCGCAGTAGACTCAAAGAATTTCACATGGTCGTTCAGGATGTGAGGTACATTTTGTAGAATAGAATCTCGATCTGCGAATTGTATGAATAAACAACCTCACATATTAATGTCATTGACAGTGGCGCTAAGGCAACTGTTCGGTATCGTGGATATGATATACCGAACTTCTTAGAGAACGCCCCGACAGCTGAGGCTCATCTGCCTCTGATTGTTACAATCAAGTCTGTCATTCGGGTGGCACCTCTATCCGACCAGAAATATAAGTATCGGTTCGAATCCACTCCTGCCAGTGCACTCATGATAAGATCTTATACAGTCCCAGTCCAGGAGATAATGCACATGTACATTTAGTTTGACAGAATCCTTTCCATTTTTTGAATCATATTTGTTGCCAGTCGGCCAAAACCAATTACATTGACACTTTTGTCTCTTTTATGCTACAACCATTTTCCTTTACAGTCGCAGACAAGTTTATTTCATGGATGCCAATACCAGTAAGAAGATAGGGTGCCTTCGATCAGGAATCGAAAAGAAGACACTCTCTGACATGGAAACAATGCTTGCATCTGATCAGACTGTCCACAAGGTTAGTGAGGGACATAACATAAACCAAACTCCTATACTGTGTACCTACATTTTTCGTAGACCTATGTCTTATCAATATCTGATGTTCATGCTAGGTACTCTATCGTGTTAAGTTCTTCATCTCACAAATGAAATTTCGAAAAGCCATATGTCAAGCGACTGAGGACTGGCCAGAGTAAGTTTTCTATTTCAAAACGACAATTACATCTCATGTGAATCAATCTATCTACGAATAAGCCAACAAGTTTCTAAACTTATACTTATGACTAGGCTGCACTATGAGTTGGAAGTCAAATGCAAGCAAGGAGATGATAGTGTTGATGCCATACTGGACCACGAGGCTACACTATCAATAATAGGAATGTCACCCAGCAAATACAAAAAACTCGATGCAGAATCGGCCAAGGCGTTTCTGGTCAAAAGATGTAGCATAATGTTTGCAGGAGAGCTCTACATCGGTTCCTCAGATCTGAAGAACAGAACCAGAACAGCCTTATCCCACATAAGAGTAGCGACACTTTGGCACATCTCAAAAATAGATAAGTGACCATCAGCACTACTGACAGAAAGACCAACCGAAGTATCCCATCCACCCCTAGAATTCTCCATTTTAAACTGAAGTTTCTATTCCCTATTTTCAGTGAAGACAAAACTATGGCAGATGTGTTTGTATTTTTTAATTTCGTCGAGGGCATCAGATACTAAAGTTTTTATTCCCTATTTTCAATGAAGACAAAACTATGGCAGATGTATATGTGTGGTGTGCACAAAGTTTGTTAATATGTTTGTTAATTTCTGCGCTCTCTAGCGCAATAAATCTAAACTATTTGCGAATGGTATAGCAGAAAGAACATGACAAAATCCACAAAACAACTGGAGTAAGACTTACTCCGGCGCGGAGCGCGGCCGAGTACTAGTTATACTAAACTTGGCTAGTTGGGTTGTGATTGCTTGTAATGATATACATTGTTTATTGAAAGACAATAGTCTTCATATAGGGTTCATGCACTTGGAGAGACTAGGAGAGACTATTTAAGATTAGTCGAGTGTAAAATTGGACTCAAATTTTTTATCGAATCGATATATCAACAAATTTAATCAGTTTGGAGAGACTAGGAGAGACTATTTAAGATTAGTCGAGTGTAAAATTGGACTCAAATTTTTTATCGAATCGATATATCAACAAATTTAATCAGTTTGCAGAATAAACTTCGTGAATCGTGATTCAAAACTAAAGTTGTGACTCACAATATATCTATAAAGAACCAATAAAATCGATAATTGCATTGCTGTTGTGTTTTTGTAGCTCATCGAATGTCATGAAATGATAAGTTCTCTAGACTTCAATGAAATCTATTGATCATCTTATGTGTGACGTAAAGAGACAAATTCAAAGGGGGTATGAAACCTTGGTGAAACCTTAATGAAAGCTATCGATCATCGAATGCCAATCTATATTTCATACTTTGCACTACACTACAAGCTATAGGTTTGCGCCATTTCCTTGCTTTCTGGCAATATTTACAGAACAATAATTAATTAATAATGTCTAACCTATCTATATATATATACCCACCTAACTAGCAACTACCCAAAAGACCACCTCCCATAATGTATGCTTTGCCACCTTCCTTGTTATCTCATCCAAAACCCTTTCCATGTGAAGATTAAGGTAAACCAAAACAAAACCCTCCCAAATGACCCAACATTACCGTAGATTTGGCGCCTTGTTTCCCTTGTTTGGACTAGGTAAATGAATGTAACAACTAACAGCTTCCAGTAACTACATTCTCATCGTCCATGTTCTAAGGGCAACCACAGGTCATGCTTAGGCATCACCGTAGTTCGGATTATTGACCCTCTCTTCTGAAATGGGAGGGGGAACCCTAATCATGAGACTCTGAACAAAGGCTACCGTCTACAAAACCAAACGTTGTATGGTCAAGTTTACGAGTCGGTCCATCGATAGATTGAGAACAATGTAGTCAGAGAAGCTCACTTACCATTGCGAATCCAACACACATGATGCTGAAGCCAGGGAAGTCGAATGGGGCATTATCGGAGAGAAATAGAGCTGTCAAGTTACGGCGAATTGATGTTGGTTAGTTTTCTCATCCTGTTGAAGCATTGAGGATTAAATCAAATGTGCATTACCTGATAATGGAGAGAAAACTAGGGGGGAAACAACGTGCGCAAAGGAAGAAATCCCTGATATGCATCCTTGAGCCTTTCCCTGAAAAAGAAAAGAGAGAACACAAACTAATTAATCATCCATAGCAGAAATCATCTGTCTCAATTGAGATATCCTTTCTTTCTGTACCCTGAAATTACCTGCTCACATGAACCAACTTGCTTGGACACAATGGTTCGCATCTGACAAGGGAAGAAAAAAGTTCATTTGGGAATAAGGGTATATACTATAGAGAAATGGATAGAGAGCTCAATGGGAAAACTAACTTACACATGGTTGTGAGAAAACGAAGAAAATGGAGAGCATAGAGGCAGCATATGGGACCTGTTCATGAACATCTTTCAAAAAGTTAGCAATGGTAAAGAGTAAATGAGTTAACCATAGTAAGAAAACAGAAGCCATTGAAGAAATTGAAGTACCCAATAAGACCATGCGACGCTGTAGAGAAATGTCTGCAGTCAAAATTTAGAGCTAAAGGTTAGTGAATGAAGGGGCTAAGAGAAACAAGATATGAAAACGCGACGGAACACAAAGCTTACATGGGCACAAGAGAAGAAAAGTCCAACCGAAAGCAGAACACCTTCTCCCAAGAATGGAGTTAATATGGGCATCACAATCAGCTGCAACAAAACATTTGCAGTCCCCAGTCGTCAACTCATTGGGGAAAATAAACAAACACCTTGTGGGCATGCATACAAGTGAACATCCCTTTACCTGTGAAACCGTCCCAGCAATCCCGGAAATCACCATTAGATCTGCGAACTGATCCTTATTGAAGTGGAATTCTGCTTTCAGGTAGTACTGCAAACACAGGGAATAGAATCAATTGAGTTCAAATCAGCAAAAAGAAAGCGAGGGACAGAACCCAGGAGATATACCGTTTGGGAGGCATGAAGGCCGGCATCTGAAAGGCTGAGGAAGAACGCTACGATTGCCGCCTGGGTGAAAGTCTTACTGCGAAATCAAAGAAGCAAAACATTCGGATCAAATCGATCTATTTTACCGACGAAAACAGGACAGAGAAGCGGAGGAAAGCCGAAACCCGACCTGCTCTGCAGCATGGTGAGCATGTCTCGCAGGGAAGGCCTCGATTTGAAGATCTGATCGCTCTTAATCGGAGAGATCTCGTTCGGGCAATCTGCTATTATCTTTGCCTTCCCTCGGGAGAGAATTGGCGTCTTGAGGCTTTCATCGACTGCTACGTCGGGAAGGAAAATCCTCATGTACACCGTAGCGGCGATCGCCACGGCCGTCGCCACCTGGAAAGTGGAAGCAGTGGTGAGGAATCGAGTGACGAAGTTCCCGCAGACGAACGCTGCGGATCCGATCCCGGAGAGTATCCCGAAGGCCGCCGCTCGCCGTCCCACCGGAACATTGTCCGCCTGAAAAGTGAAGAACCAACCAATGGGAAGTTTCAATTAGATGCTGACGCGGGAGAGCGGGTAATTGCAGGGTGAAAATTTGGCTAGGCTTTGGAAAATTGGGCCTGAATGACACAGAATCAGATAATAGGCCTTGAGCCTTGACTATCAGCTATAGGCCCATTAATGCAAGGCCTCGTGGTTTACAATTTACGAATGACAGTACTTGTTTGGGCTCACTTACTATTAGCTGACTGTTTCTGATCATCTTTTATGTCAGATTTTCTTCGTTCAAAAGATTCGGTACAGCTTGAAATTGTAGAATATCACATCCAGAAGTCAGAACTGAAAGCCCAAATAAGCATGGGCCAGAAGCCCATAAGGTGGGGGGAAGGGGAATTACCACGTAGGCGAGAGCAAGGCAGTGAACACTTCCTTCACAAACCATGGCAGTGAGAGTCTTAAGCACATAGTAAGCGTAGAAGAAGTTCCTGGACCTGCTGTACGCCAATATGGCTGCAAAAACAAACCAAATGACCACGGTGACGAGGAAAAAAACGACATCATTTTGCAGCAACTTGTAACAAGAAAAGGAAATCTTGCTAGGATGATGATAAGTCCAAGCCATTACTTCACAAACCCTAATGTGCCTTCTTTCCTGATTTGTTACTAGGAACTAGGAAGCAGTAGGTTAGAAGGATTCAACATCACCACATGACAAAGGATACACAAAGAATGTTTTGTTCATTATATGGTCCCATTTTATGTGGGAGAAGATCGCGTTGGAGTTGCCAACTGTTGTTTTAAGGCCATGTTTACTATTCCCTTTCAGACCCCAACATTCTCATGGGATGGTTGCACCTTTCATAGAAGAAAAAAAAAAACTAACCATATTTAGCCCGGTATTTATATTCATTCTCGTTATATGCTAAAACAAGGAAGAACTCCTTAGTCATTATGCTTCGGACGAATGTCACATCTCGTAGCAAGGCTGGTTGGTTTTGTTGCTTTGCACTAAGCATGGCATTGTCACATTGTGGTTCATCCACTTCATCTACTCAAAAGAATGAGTAAATGACTAAATGAGATAGGTATAATGTAAGTTATAGGGGTGATGAAGTCTAACTTTGGAGTCTAAAGGAAGGTTTGTTTTACAAACCCTGAATTAAGGCCTAGGGAAATATTTTCTTCAAGGAAGTTAATATTCACACGATATGTTTTATTTTCTGAGTTGGTGAACCAATTTAATCTTAACTACCACTTATATAATGATTGTTGTATTTATATAACTGCCAAATATCACTATTTTTTGGCTGCGTCAAATTATCAATCTTGCATTCCAGCAAGTAAGAACCGCCACCTAAAAGGCTAAAACCATGATCCCAGGTTTCTCATTGGACGTCAGACCGCCTTCTATTGTGCACAATTGCACTCCAACTCCAATCAGAGATTCCCTAAAAAAAAAAAAAAAGATTCCTTCTTACTTTCGAGAAAGTACCTTGGGTTGATCAAGTATTCATGCTTGAATATCTAATCATGGTAGGTTTTTGTGAATGCTTTAATCAATCATGGACTTACAAATTTAAATATTGTCCTTCATAAATAAATGTATCACTCTCAAACAAGATTTTTAAATATATTTTTACCATATATTCATCATTACTCTCTATGCATAATTACAATCCATCGTCCTAACAACCTGGTCCAATAACCTAGTCAATTTGTTTCCTTTCTTCTTCTCTGTTTTGTTGGTTTATAGTTGAGGTAGTTGCATATAAGCTCAAGTCAAGCTGAGTCACATTGCTAACCAATTCTCTCCAACCATTTTCTCAAGTCGCATAAAGATTTGAAATTTTTGTTTTAAGGGTAGATTTGCAATTTGCATGTATCATTGATTGTCCGCATAATAGATTCCATACATGAAACTGAAACAAAAAAAAAAAGGTAAATAAGAAGACAATTGATGAATAATCAAGTTTAGGGTTTGCTTATGCTTACCCAAAGGGATGATAGAAAGGCTCATTGGGAGAGTGAGCAAAGCTTTTCTCCCATATTTGTCTGAAAGATTCCCTACCAATGGCATCATTACTAAAGTCCCAAGCCCAATCACCTGCACCCAAAACAAACACACATAAAAATGAGTCTTCCTAATAATAATAAAAAGTTAAATCCATGCCTCGGTTAGTCGAATACAAGACTTTTAGGCGGTCGACTTTTGATTTCGTATCTCGAGTCCCAACTAGTTCATCACCAAAAACCACTTTTTTAAACCCCGCAAGTATTATTAAACTACTTAATCGTTAGATATCTATATTTTTTCACCATATGCATTCACATACACCACGAAACAAAGTTATCTACACATGTCAATTCATCACTACAAACAAACATCAGGATGACGTCGTTGGCATGTGAGACCGAAATCTGTACGGTTCTCAATTAGAGTAACGGTCCAACCGAAAGATACTTTTAATGTGGAAAGTGCAGTCACATCCACATATTGTACAGGAACGTACCCACATAGCCGCCACCCCACAACCTCATTACCTTCCTTTTGTTTCTAAGAAAGAATAATATGAGAAGCCATTGCAACGGCTTGGTAAAGCTTACCTTGAATTCCAATTCACGGGACTATAAAAGTGGGAAGGGGACAGGTTTCGGTTGAAGCAACAAAAGATGACTCACACTCGACGTAATCTAATGCGACTGGATCCTTGGCGACAGAATGCTTCATTTTTGTTGCTTGCGAAATGCTCCTTGACCCTCGTTGGAGAAACGAGAGAAATGAGAATACGGATACCTAACCATGAACTGTTTATACCAAATGACGCCTGTCCGGGCAGGACTGTATCGAGGATTCGAGGTCGCAGTATAACCCCCACCCCAACTGCCAGGTTCGAGCCCCGTGAATCCCAGCATGCCTTTCTCCCCAGTAATTACAACTAGAGTCTAGAGTGTAGCTTTCTCTGGGATAAGGGAGCAAATAGAGAGCCACCTGACACTTGATTGAACCCGATCATATCTAGATTGCATAACATAATCGAAATGAAACCTCAAATGCCTAGTCGGAAACTTGTAATAATACAAGTTGATCTAGTGATAATGAGAGAACGAAAACCTCTGAACCATCGGCAGCTCGAACCGAGGCCAATATCCGTTTATGCCCTGATAGAAACGGTGGATGGTACACTACTAGAACCTTGTGCGTATTGGGTTTACCTAAAATGGGATCCTTTTTCTGTTACAAGAATGGAAACATGAAGAAAACGAAACAGGGGAAGCTTCGTTGCTCAGGTACCATACGGGCGCCAGAGGTAACTCCTCTGTTCTGTTCAGTCTCAAGTCTAGAAAAAAAAAATATTTATTCAGGTTTCCCACTTAACTAAGACTTTCTGATTGGACGTTCTCTGCAGCTAACACTAACGTGGAATACAAGAAAACAATGGGCTAATAACAGAGAGGAGGTTAATCAAGGTATTAACTTTGCATATGTTTACAGGGTGAGTTGGACTCTTGAGCTAAGAACTATGCGATGTTTGGGGTTTTATTAATGAGATGACAGAGAAAGGTTAACCGTTGGAACCAACAACAAAAAAGTTGTCAACTGCTATAGGTTACTTCTTGTCGGGTTTTCCTATGAGAAAAACTGCCCAAATGTCTCCACCTATTAGAAAAGAGCCTCTTCCTAAACAAGGAAAGCATAGATATTAGATACAGTCATTAGACAGAGCAAGAGCTACTGCCCAAAGCCGGACTCCGTGATCTAAGACCCTACATCGTATCTTATCATGTCATTAAGAGAAAGGATGGTAGCTAGCTAGGTATCAGCATGGTCGTATAGGATGATGCTAATACAATCATAGAAGTCTATGACATTCGTATTTGCGACATGTTTGAATAGGTGTATCAAGAGGGAAGAAGGATAAGGAGAGAAATGAATACCGCTTGTTGAAATCCGGTGAGGTAAATGGCAAGGGAGCACTCGGGCTGGTGTGGGCAGACCGCAAACATGGTGACATCGGTTATAATCGGAGCCACCATGTACATTCCGAAGTTGTAGAGAAAGAAAGCGAGGAAGAGGTGGGCTAGTGGCCTCCCTAGCTTCTCCATTCTTTTATTAGTCTCTCTCCACTTCCCAACAATGGCAAAAGGAAAGAGAGGGAGAGGGGGTGGGGGAAAGCTAAGGAGCTCTACACATAGAAACCCAAAGATAGAAGGAACTACTTATAAAAAGAAAAGAAGCCCTATTCATGGATGAATAATTTTTCTTTTTCCCTTTTGTCTTAGGCCTCTTCCGTGCAACCATGAATAACCCAAAAGGAAAGGCGTTGCCTTTATGAAACTACCACCTCCAATTAGTCTTATATATAGCTCACAACTCACAAGGGAAAAAAATCAAATGAATTGGTAAGGCTTTGGTGGGTTTTCACTTTCCTTGCTCACTAGATTGATTGCCTAATTTTTATATATAATTTTTTTCTTATATGCATAATTCCCCACTTGTTTCTTAGTGAGTAAAAATATCTCATCTACCCAATTGAAGAAATTGCCCATACGTCGACATATGATTCATTTTGGACTTGTGAGAAGTAGTGCAGATAGTAGATACCTTTAACCCTCATGAGTTGTAGATAAAACTGAAGAAGAAAAAAAGAAATCAAATTTACAATGTAAATGTTGTCATTCTCATGTTACCGTACCTAGTCCTATACATGTAATGAGTGCTACCATATCCAAAACATTAGATGTGATATGTTACACTAATCTCATTTTGACTACGAGAGAGATTTATGGACAATAAATAATAATTTAACATTAACTTATAGGACCTATTTTGCAGCGAAGTGGAAGAGTTTTTGAAAGAACTCTTAAGGTTAAACATGCTAAGAGATGAAAATAATGCAAAAAAATAGGTGACCTCTTAGGATTTCATCATGAAGCACAAAAGCACGAGTGTGCTTTGGACTAGACCCGAAACATATAATATTTTTATCAGGACAAAAAAAGAAAAAAAGTTGAGCTGAGAATTGAGATGTTACAATTACCAATTCTACCGTTAAATTCAAACATTTATGGGTTGTATTCATGGCGAGACCTACAAATAACCCTACATTTTTATAAGTATCACCTCATTCATAAAAGTTTACCCTCGAAGTAACAGAGGGGGTGGGGGATGATGACACTGAGCGAGAGCGATGTGGAACGAAAGTAAAAGATGCCCTTGGTGCTTCCTTGTGACGAAAGCAAACTCCAATGAAAATCCCACCATACCCTATCTTGCATTGCAGCCGAAGCAGCTGCCGAAAGGCAAGATGAGACTCAAGCAAGCAAGGAATTCCACAACAGTGACAACACCACTCCCTCTCCTCGTTCTTCTTATGGCTGGGTTTTTCACCCTTTTTCTTTTCGGTATTGGGCCTTTATTCAACTTTGGGTTCGGGTTTGGCAATTCACTACTTTGGGCTGGCTTTCCTTTTCCCCCCTTTTTTTTTAATTATCCTTTTTACCTTTCTTTATTTCGATAAGACTGTGACTCTGCTTTACTGGGTTTGGACCCTTTTTTACCAAACAGGTAAAAAAAGAATTTACCCACATCAGATGGTATGGCACGATGTGGCTTTAGGTGGTGGGAGAAGAAGAAGAAGAATACTGGGGAAAGTGGGGTCCGGAATTTGGGCCGGCGGTTGGTTATGCGAGCTAATAACGCCAAAAAAACAAAACATGAAAAAAATCCCACCATCGTCCTAATAGACACCTAGACAGAGAAACCACGGCGAAATTTCTCGACTGAATCATAACAGCGACGAGGAATCTGAATCTCACACAGAACCATTGCCACCCTGAGAACCCCATTACTTCACTATAGCAAACCCAGTTTCCGTTGTAATCATCTCGAGAGGTTGATCTAGTGGTAATACGAAAACGGAACATCACCAAATTATTGGGGTTTCTTGTATCCCACGGTTGATTGTGAAAACAGAGTCTGCATGTCTGTTTAAAAGTGCTATTGCGGCCAACATTTGAACTAAATTAGAGATTGTGCTTCTAACAGAATCTCAAATTTGATGCTTAGGAGCTAATTAACTTCGGTTCGAATTACGGGGCGAAGGAAGGAAGTAGCTAGGAGGAGAATGTGGACTTACAGCTTGTTGGAAGCCAGAGAGGTAAATTGCGAAGGAGCACTCGTCTTGACCGGGACAAAGTGCGGCCATGGTGACGTCGGTGATGGCCGGAAGCACCATGAACGATGAGAAGTTGTTGAGAAAGATGGTCATGAAAAGGTGTCCCAAATTCGGCAGCTTCCCCATTTCCTGGCCCTTCTTCCTTCGTTCCCCTGTTTCGAATCAGAGATTGGAGGGAGAAAGGGAAAGGGCGAGAGCTGTGAGAAGGGAATGAAGGACTGAAGCTTTATGTGTAGGATGATGAACAAATGTCGAGTGCACACTTCCCTTCTTATATTTACAACTGTCAAACAGGGAATCATACGTGGCAGCAGAATTCGCTTCTCAAAGTTAAAGCAAAGCAACCCCGTTTCCTTTCTTTACGGTCTTCGTGTCTTGGACCCCGGTCGTGATCACATCTCGGCCGTCGATTCTATGGCCGTGGGTTGATTGTGGGTATATGGGAGAGTGTTGGGACTACCCTAGTGGGGTTGGGTTTGTTTGGTTCGGTCCAACCGGGATTTTAGAACGAATCGTTTGACTGAGGAAATCATCACATTTTAATCTACGCAATAAATAAAAGTCAAATGAGAAAACTTGAAGTCCCATTTCAAATTTCCTGCATCCAGAGTGAAAGTAGGAAGAGCATTTTGGTCTTCACAATTACTTTTATTTATTTATTAAAAAACACTTACTAGGATTCGAACCATAACCACTTTAAAGAAAAACAAAGATTATAAGTAATCACACTAAGTACATTTGTTGTATCTTATTAAATTAAAAACATATAATCCCAGAGAGGAAAAAACTCTTCTCCCATTTCAAATTCTCTGCTCCAGAAGCGTTTGTAGGAAGGGTAGAATAGGGAGTGTCAATTTTTTTCTTTTTCCTCTGTGGAACGGGCCAACTTACCGTACACATGCGGATTTAAACGGGTCTAGGAGTGTCAATTTTTTCTTCAGCCCTTTTATTTCTCCGTGGTGGTAAAATATATATGAAAAGGCAAAAACAATACTCCTTTTATTGCTAAAAAGAAAAAAATTTAACAATAAACTAATGCATGGATCTAATGGGCTAACCGCTAATCATAAAATAAAAGAGTTGAATGGGCCAGACCTACACGAGATTTGCCCCCATCAAGTAAAACAAATGAACATCATGGGTTTGCCATTCTAAAACAAGCTATTTTCTCTAGCATAATATATATTAGTTTAGTTTGGCCCTGCTGTAGCTTTTGTAGAAGCAACTTCTGGCTGGAGTTTTTAGATAATTATTTAAAAAAAAATAGTTGAGTGTTTGGCTGTAAAACTATTAGAAGTGCTTTTTAAGATAAGAGGTTGTGTAACATGACTATAAAGGACTTATAATATAAAATATAAATAAAAATTCTAAACAATAAAAAGTAGTCAAAATGGATCTTGTTAGATTTCTTATATATTAAATATATGATTTTATAATTTATTTTATTTTTAAAATGATATAAATGAAGAAAAATTATATTTTCTGAAATAAAATTAAAATATGGTAAAGATAAACTTGTATTTTCAAAACAGCTTTTCGCAAAAGCTCCAAATTGGAGCTTCTGCTTTTATGTTATACAAAAGCGCTTTTCGGCTTTTCAAAAGCCGAGCTTTTACAGGTGTTTGGCCCTGCTTCAGCTTTTGAACCCGAAAAGCACTTCTAAAAGCCGGGCCAAACATAGGGATTATGCTATCATTTTATATCTTAGTGGCTAAAATATAATGTATTTTAAAGTTATTCAATAGTTCAACCTCGACCAACCCAATTAGTCCAATTTTTATCATTTCAAACATATACTATGTAATTATTTGATATCATAATGATTAAATTATAGTGTATATTATAGGAAATCGTTTGGTATTTGTTAGTAAAAAACTAAACAGAAATATCTATTTGGTTATTTTTAATATTAAAGCGATCCTAAACATTTTCAGTTTCCTTTCGAAATTCTAATTTATAATCACATGGTTCCCTGATACTCGATAAAAATCTCAATCCCAACCAGTTTGGCAGGTGAGTCCGTGTTTACCACCATTTTCTAGGGATACAGGAACGATGGTTCCTATCCCAAATCGTGTTGTTCATTCTTGATTTCTTTAGATTTTATCATGGCTTGGCAAAAAAGCCAGAAAGCACAATGATGACAAGATAAAAGTTTTATAAAGCAAATTAATCGACCAACGGGCCGAGTAAAAGCTAGCAACGATTGTGAGATGCTCATTTCTCGAAAACCGGTGGCATATGCGATTTTTTATTCGATTTTCAAGAATTCGGTTTCTATAAAACTTACTCCACCTCATCATATTACCAGAAACAATATTGTTTCACAAGGTAATAGGTACTTGATTTTGGTTCATAACGCTGATTTTTTATTCGTTGCATCATTCATGTCTCTTTCCTACTAAAATTCACTATTTTTATCACGTGTTTCCCAATAAAGACTATACAACAATAAGCTATACACCCCATTACATTATCAAATTTCATACCTCACCTTCCTCCGGCCAAATGGCCGGGGCCACGCTAGTCTGCATTCATGACTTGTAATATGAAAAAGCGTTGGCGTTCACAACTGGACTAATCATATTTCAGTTGGTGATTAGGGTTACTTTTTCATGACCCGATGAGCTTATCGGATCATCAATTCAACCAAACTCAACCGAATTTGATTTTACATGTGCATTGCTCGTAGTGTAGAAAGTAGTTTCTTGATGGTCCGATTTGGTCAAGGACAGAATCGAATCATGATTTGGTTGATTCATAAAGTGAACAAATCATAAACGAATTGTATCTAGATTTTATGCTTATGGTTCAATCTAATTATAAAGGATTCTATTATTAAGGAGCGAGAAATCTAAATTTATCAGTATAGTTTCTTTTCTTGTTCGGAATAGAGTAGACTACGCACGAGATGATAAATGGCGAAAATATGCATATTTGATTATTTTCTTTGGATTGAACCACGACGACAAATACTGGATCCGATTCCAACACGATATAAGCTCTTGTGTTAGCTTTGTGGATGGAAGAGCACATTCATGCAATAGCCCAACTCGAGGAGGAAGATGGTGGGCCCAAAAACATGCCCTTTACAAAAACAAGTGATCACACAGGAATATTCTAGTCGTTTATCTGAATTTAGGCCTATTCACATTGGCATTATGGCTCTTATTGGATTAGGAATTTAGGATGCAGGGGAAAAAGAAGAAAAACAAAAATTGAGGATGCTTTGCTTGTAAGTTGATGCTAATGCAGGAAATTAATAAGTTAAGGAAGGGGGAGAAATTTGGGTGTAGTGGGCCTGGGTGGGCCCAATTGCGACAGAGAGTAATGCGGACGCGTGCAGAGTGTAATTACGCAACAAGGCGTGCAAGTTTTCACGTAAGGCAGAGACAAGAGAGTGGGAAGATGGGAGTTTGGATATATGATGGGCCGGAAATGAGGTGAACCGGTAGATTAGGTTTCGATGATTTGTTTCATTAATTTAAATCACGATAAAAAAATCCGTCAATATTTGTTCGAATCTGACCTAATTCGAAGGATTTGAACCGGTATATGTAAAACCCAAACCCAAATATTATAGGTAATGGGTAGGCATGATTTTCTCACTATTCAACTCGAACTCGCCCGATTATATACATACATATGTATTTTGTCTAGAAATTATCATTATTTTTCTCAACATATTTTATATTAGCCTAAAAATATAACATTTTAATGAAATTGTCTTATTTACTTGAGTACATGTCATGTTCGTTGGAGTTATAACGAAAAATTATTACTCATGAATAACCTTGGTTATCCGAAACCCGAACGAATATGTGCATGGTTTTAATTTTTACCCAATTCTTATGTGGGTGTGAGTATGGGTAAAACTCGAATTATTTTGAGTAGGATAATGGATATACACTATCCGCCCGACCCGTTGCCATACACTTTCTTGTTATAGTATTCGACCCCTCAAAGCATAATGAAGGTCAATGGTGGGCAGATGATTTTTTCCGATAAGCGTGATATAGGTTTGATTTTTTGTGATTAAGGTACTACTTAAGGGATTCGAACCTAGGACCTCCAGGTTCTAGGCTAGTGGTATTACCACTTGATATGAGCAAGAGTGGCTTGCTCAAAGGATCAAAAGCACGCATCCCTCTCAACTCCAAAGATTGAACAAAACACAAAAGGTTTCGAGACGAAACAAGGGGTATGGCTTATTCGATTCGAAGTTAGCAACTCGACCATAATTGAGGGGAACACCTAACTGATACTGAGCTCGCTTGACTACGGGAATTAATCCAGCAAACAAGGACAATCTAAGATTCGAGCCTATATGTACACTTTTGATCCCCATTTATCTTTGCCGTTTGTGGCATTTGAGCTCCGAAAGGTGTGATTTTACGATAGGTTTGCTGTGTTTCAGTGTGTTTCAGAATCTAACAGGTGGAACCAACCCCAAGTCGATTGTTGGAAGAAATGGCGCGGAGATCGGACCAAAGGAGAAAGCAGCCGAAGATCACAGTTCATGCAGGAAATTCACAGTCATCGGGACCCTGAACTGGAGCCAAAGGGAGAGAAACCTTTTCTTTCTTCAAGAATCTAGAGAGAGAAAGCCACGAACCAAGAGGGAGAAGAAGCTAGGGTTTGCTCCAAGTCAAGATTTGGGAAGTTCCTCTTCAAGAGAGGATTACTACAAGCACAAGGGAGGATTGATGCATCACAATGATGGTTTTCCCCTTTCCTTTGTGTTCTTCCTTCTTTTAGCATGTAGTAGTCTCCTTTTCACTTGGGTGTTGTAGAACCCTAACTTCTACCATGAAGTTAATTGTGTGAATTGAATGATTGTGTGTGGGTGGTGTTTAATTTGATATTTGAGGTATTTTTCTTGGAGATTGTGCATTGTATGTGCTTGGCAATCTATTGTGCTATTCTAACCTAGCTTAGAGGGGAACCGCCTCATCTTAAGCGGCTCAAATTGAGTTGGGTTTTCTTGGGCATTCCATGCCTCCTATCTAGGTTAATGTAGGGAAAATATCTAAACTCAAATTGAGCACCTAGGTTAATTGTGATTAATTTGTCCAAACCCCGGTTTGAGGGAGAAGGTAAGTCAACCCTCAATTGCTTGGGCAAAGAGGGCTACAATTGTATCCTATAATGATTCCTTGGCCTAGCAATTAAGAGTGTGGTTCTAACCATTGTTGCTCCTCCTAGCGGTTCACGATTGCCTTTTCCCACACCGATTCATTCGATCCCACGGGTCATGGTAGTTAGCTAGGAGAAAACAACTCCCGAGTGAAGTTTCTCACCAAGAGTTTCAATCCTTTTACTTTTCAAGTCTTTCTTTTTAATCGTAGATTCTATAGATTTTCACAAACATCATTCCGCTAGATAATGTTTCAAACAGTCGAAGTAGGGGTACATGGGTCGGCCCGGATCGATATTTAAACATACTTGCCCTATATTGCACCCGTCTAAGGTTTATACTTGGGCCTTAGGTGGGATTTAAGTTCGATATTCGGGTTGAGTCAAGTTTTTGGTGCCGTTGCCGGGGAGCTTCAGTCCTTTATTTTGAAAAGATTGTTTGGTTTTAATCTAGCTTTCAACTTCTATTTTGTGTGTGCAAATCTTTTTTGTGCTAGACGTGTTGTCATTCTTTTGAGTATGTAGGGAGGTGTATGACCCGGAGTAATCCGACACCTTTGGTGCCACTAGACGAGGATCTCAACCGGACTCTCCGACACTTGGCTTGTGAGAGGGAACTAGTAGAGGCAAGAAGGAGGATAAAAGAGGAAATTGTAGTTGAGGAAGGGGTTGATTCCGAAGAGGAAGGAAGTGAAGCTGAGATGGTGGCTAATCAATCCACTCAAGGAGCAACCAAGGACCATGGGCTATTACATGGCTCTAAGGCCAGTCGACATTCAACCCACCATTCTACATCCACCCGTGGCCGCCAATAATTTTGAGATCAAGCCCGCCCTTGTCACCATAATTCAAAACAATGCCATATTCCATGGGCTTAGCAACGAGTTTCCAAGGGAGCATGTTCAGAGTTCATTGAGCTTGCGGGGAGTATGAAGATCAATGGTGTCCTCGAGGATGCTTTGAAGTTGAGGCTATTCCCCTACTCTCTTGCGGGGAATGCGTCTCGGTGGCCCAACAATAGGCCGGCTCTCTCGATCACTTCGTGGGATGATATGCTCAACAAGTTTATGACTCGGTATTGTCCACCTTCAAAGACGATGGAGTGGCGCAAGAAGACCACCCATTTTGAGCAAGAGGAAGACGAGACATTGAGGGATGCTTGGGAAAGGTACTCCGATTACTTCCTCCAATGCCCACATTATGGGTTCGAGGAGCAGTTCCGGATTGAGACCTTTTATAGCGGTCTCCACCAAGACAACAAGATCCTCATTAACTCCTTATGTAAAGGGAAATTGATGAACATGACTCCACACCAAGTGACCGAGTTGCTTGAAGACATGGCAAGTAAAGGGTATGATTGTTGCTTGACAAGAAGTGTAAAGAGAAGTACTTCAAGGGGAGTGCAAACTATAGGAGCGAGTCCCCCGCTTGAAGCTAAGCTTGACAAGTTGATTGAGGTGATCTTTGAGGACAATAAACATGGGAAGAAAGCGTTGATGTCTTGTGATTGGTGTTCTAGAACTAATAATGAAATTGTGGATTGCCAAGCGATGAAGGAAGCAAGTACCCTTGAGGCGAAAGTGAGTTTCATTGGCAACGCAAGGGGGGAAAACCCTTATAGAAACACCTACAACCCAGGTGGCACAATCATCCAAACTTCGCTTATTCCCCCTACCAGTCCGAGTCCCCTGGTAGGGAAAGGTCCAACGGGCAACTATCAACCTCGGCAAACTTTCATCTAACAAAGGCCTCAGTTCCACAACTCGAACTTCCAACAACCATACCAAGCACAAGGTGGACTAGGGTTCCAACAATAACAACAACAAACTGACAAGTTTGCTAAACTTGAAGATCTAGTGACCACCTTTGTGAGCACGAGCTCTCGGAATTTTGAGAAGATTGAGCAATTCATGGATGTGGGGACATCCAAGTTTACCTCGGTTGAGGCGGGACTCCGAAGTCATCAAGCAAGCCTTCAGAACTTGGAGGTGCAAAATGGCAATCTTTCCAGGTACCTAATCGACCAAGGGGAGCTCTACCTTCCCAAACCATTGCAAACCCCAAAGACCAAAATTTCGGGGTGAATGCGATTCAATTGAGAAGCAGGAAGGTGACTCTGGAGGTTGTTTCCAAAGACGTGATCGAGAAGAAAGACTCTTTACCAAAGGATGGAGATGAAGAAACCTCGGGAGAAAAGAAAGGAGTGGCAAGGAAGGCATCGCCAACGCCACCTCCAGTGGCTGAGTACACGCCACCCCTTTCTTTCCTCACAAGGGTGCACAAAGAAAGACTGGAAGCGGAATGTGGAGGTTTCATGGAGATGCTCAGAAAACTCCACCTCAACATTCTCTTCCTTGAAGCAATGGCCCACATGTCACGATATTCAAAATACCTCAAGGGGCTTCTCTCCAAGAAGCCAAAAGTCCAAGACCTCACCAATGTCACCCTAGGCGAGGAGTGCTTCGTCTTCATCCTCAAAAAGTTTCCCAAAAAGCAACTCGACCCAGGTAGTTTCACCATACCTCTTTGCATTGGAAATCATCATATAGAAAACTCCTTGGCAGACTTAGGAGCAAACATTAATGTGATGCCTTGCAAACTTTCTAGGAAGTTGCATTTGGGTGAATTGAAGCCCACTAGGCTTAGTATCACATTGGCCAATCGCTCTGTCATTAGTCATAGGGGTATTGTGGAGAATGTGCTAGTACGAGTAGGAAAATTATGTTATCCGACGGATTTTGTGATCCTTGATATAAGTGAAGATTCTGAAATGCCACTCATACTAGGACGCCCCTTCCTTGCCACCTCCAAGGCTTTAATCGATGTTAATGAGGGAACTTTGATTATGAGAGATGGTGAGGAGAAAATTACTTATGGAATTGAACCCAAACCTAGGAGTGAGGATGTAAAGGAAGTGGAATTGGATGATATGAATGCAAGTGGAGGAGAGCCTTTCAAGGTGAATCCCACTATTACTCTTGTTCCTTGTGGTGATGTGAAGCAGGCAATTAAGGAGGGTATCAAACCCAAAGGAGGAAGAAATCTTGGGGGGAAAGATGAATCACGCTATTGGCCGAAAAAAGGACAAGGGCAAAGCGAAAGTCATCGCCCAAGAAGGCCACCCCCATGGAGTTTGAGTTGGAAGGCGAAAAGCCTCGCCCCGAGATCCTGGAAGATCCAATCTCGGTGGCTTCATATTCTCAAGCATGATAGATCTGCAACGTGAAGCTAGTGACGTTAACTTAGCGCTTGTTGGGAGGCAACCGAACGTAAGTTTGTTTTTCTTTTCCTTATTTTCTCTTTTTGTGATTGAATGAAGAGTTCAAGTGATCGAATATGTATCCACGTGCCAGTTCTATATGATTGAGTGTTTCGAGAAGTGTTGTGATCGATAATAGGGCACGGTGGAGTAGGTCGAGTCAAAGATTTTTGAAAATGCCTTGTTTTCACTTCAGTTCACGGTTTGTGCTTATAGTTCACGGTCTTAGTTGACCAAAACCAATCACAGAACCAGTCTTCCCACGTTGAGGGCTACCTTCGCCGAAATTTTGGGGAGATTCGACTCTGATTTTTTCTGGAAAGGCGAGCTTCCGACGAAGCTCCGACGACACCTCTCCGGCCTATTTTCGTGCAATTTTTTGACTCCCTCGCCCTTTCCTCACTTCCCCTTTGATCCTACTTGAGTCTCCAGGTTTATTTTCGACCTTTGCATTGTCAACTGTTGGAGAATCGGATTAGGGTGTGTAGTGAGGTGACTTTATTTGTGAATTGATTATTGAATGTAGAAATTGGGCGAGGGATTAGTTGATTAATGATGAATGAATGTTGCATGAGGTCTGCATGAGCTTAATTGAACTTTGGTGAGCACGATTTAGGTCCAATTGCTTTTAAGTGTGAAATTTTCCCACCAAGTGCAAAAATGTGAATGAATATGGATACTTGATGTTTGTGTGGTGGATGGTAGCCGTCGTGGCATGGTTTGGGTTTGTTATTGTGTGGATAATACGTGAAAGACCTAGAACCATGCCTCGATGTGTGTGAGCTAAATTGTTGAATCCATTCTTGAGGAAAATTTCCAATGGCATGAGACCATAGTGGAAACAGAAGTGTGTGTGTGTGGGGGGGGGGGGGGGGGGGGGGGAGGGATTCCTTTTCCTCCCTATGAGTTGAGATTGACAGTTATTTCCACGTATGGTGCATGTTTGAATGTTTTGCAGGATGGTTGACACGGATCACGAGTACATCCACTACTTGGTGAATCACGAACGGTTTGGAGCCTAGTTTGCGCAACGGAGGTATAGTGAGGCTGGGCCTCATTGGATGCTTGACCTGAACATGTTCACCATGTTCAGGTGTCGGGCGGCGATATCAGGGGGTTCTTCCATCCATAGTGACGCCAGTTGCTGACACTAGATAAGCTCATTTACCAAGAGCTCTGCGTGGAGTTCTACTCCACTTTCTCCCACATCATCCCGACGAGTAAGCGGAGTCGACCCTATGTGGAGTTCGTGATGGGAGGTCCGCGGGTGCTGACGTACGACAAGTTTTCTCAGGCCATGGGCTCGACCCCACTCACATGATGATGACTGAGAGGTATTACACCGCCGATTTCCACTACCAGGCTGCATTCCAGACCATCTGTCGCCCCGAGCACTAGCACGATGAGTTTGAGGGTGGCCACAACAATGCGGTGAAGCTTCGAACTCCGTGGAGGATTCTGCACGCCCTCCTAACGAAGTCCATCATCCTCAGCCTGCTGTCGGGCCACTTGATCACCAATAGAGGGTTGATTGCCCTCCTTGATTGTCCCGAAATACTCTATCCCCTAGTCAACCCCTTTGAGCCTTGTGACTTTGGGGGTCGTTCTCTTGTAGGAGCTTTTCGCTTGTGATCGAAATGGTGCTTGATAGAACGAACCCCATCCTTTTTCTTGTTTATATGTGAGTCATCCTTGTGTCGCGGAGTTCTGCTTAGGAGCTCCATTGAGGTTTTACATAGGAGGATTTTGCGCGGTACTTGCTAGAAATGAAGAGTAGTGTTGGAGTAAGTTCCTAACCGAGAGCATTGTCCATTAAGTGGTATGTGTTTCACTCTCTAGTACCCCACTCAAAAAAAAAAAAAAGAAAAAAAAAAGAAAAGAGGAAAGGAAATAAAAGGAAAGTAGAAATAAAAAAAGAAACGAAAAAGAGGTAATAAACTGGGTAAATAAAGTAGAGATTTGCCACATAAATCAAAGTGTATGCTCTACGAAGGGTTTCTTGGCACTCAAGCCACTGAAAACCCAAATTATTGTTGAAATCCTTCACTACTATGTTTGAAATGTGATAGCAAGAATATGCCGAGAAAGTGTGATTGAATGAAGTTCGTGATGGGTGATAGTTTGGAAGGAAGCAAGTAAGGTTTTTGGCCGATACTTGTGGCCGTTGTGTGTAGGGAAGGTTCTTAGTCGAAGTCGTACAACCTTCGCTTTTAAGGTGAAGATTAGGAGCTCATGATGTGTTTGTCACCACCCAAAAGGCCTTTTCCCCATGTCCAAGACAATTGCCAGTCATTTGAACCCGTGTCTAAGACAACCGCCCGTGAACTCTAGCATTATTGTTTCGTATGTCATATCATACCCCGGTGAGGACCTTTGTTGCCCATCTAATTTTTACTTGGACTTAAATGTTATGCATGGTTAGTTGTGGTTGATGATTGATCTTGTTGAGACTTGCATTGATTCATGAACAAGGTGAGAACTTTTTGTTAGCCCATTTTTGGTGGCCTCGAATGTTGTTTGTGGTGGATGTCGGTATCGCTTGCAACGGTACATGTGTTGATTGCCAATAGCCATTTAGAGTCCCCACTTTGTGCCCTTTGAATTGTACCCAAAGTATTTTGTTTTGGTTGAGATATTGCCTTGTGTGAAATGGTTTGCTTGGGGAAAAGCAAATGTCTAAGTGTGGGGGAGTGATTCAGACCTAAATATACACTTTTGATCTCTATTTATCTTTGGCGTTTGTGGCATTTGAGCTGTGAAAGGTGTGGTTTTATGCTAGGTTTGTCGTGTGTCGATGTGTTTCAGAATCTAACAGGTGGAACCAACCCCGGAGTCGACTGTAGGAAGTAATGGAGAGACCAAAGGAGGAAGCGGCCGAAGATAGCAGTCCAGGCAGGAAGTTCACGGTCATCAGGAAGTTCACAGTCCAGGCAGGAAGTTCCAGAGCGATTCTACAGGTTACTGCAATCAAGTCAGTTCACGATCGCAAGAACGTGAACTAGCTAAATGAAATGACACAAATTGGTTCGAGTTCATGGTCTCCACCAATAGTTCGCGGCCGTGAACTGGGACCGTGAACTGGGCAAGATCTGTGTATAAAAAGAGAGCTGAAAGGAAGAAGAAAAGGTAGAGCCCAAAGGGAGAGAAACCTTCTTCTTCTTCAATAATCTAGAGAGAGAAATCCACGAACCAAGAGGGAGAAGAAGTTAGGTTTTGCTCCAAGTCGAGATTTGGGAACTCCCTTATCTTAAGAGGCTCAAATTGAGTTGGATTTTCTTGGGAATTCCATGCCTCTTGTCTAGGTTAATGTAGGACAAATCTATAAACTCAAATTGAGCACCTAGGTTAATTGTGACTAATTCGTCCAAACCCCAATTTGAGGGAGAAGGTAAGCCAACCCTCAATAGCTTGGGCCAAGAGGGCTACAATTGTTGCCTATAATGATTCCTTTGCCTAGTAATTGAGAGTGTGGTTTCTAACCATTGTTTCTCCTCCTAGCGGTTCACGGTCGCCTTTTCCCACACCGATTCATTCGATCCCACGGATCATGGTAGTTAGTTGGGGGGGGGGGGGGGAAACTCCCGAGTGAAGCTTTTCACCAAGAGTTTCAATCCTTTTACTTTTCAAGTCTTTCTTTTAATTGTAGATTGTAGAGATTTTCACAAACATCATTCCACTAGATAATATTTCAAACAGTTGAAGTAGGGGTACATGGGCCAGCTAGGATCGATATTTAAACATACTTACCCTATATTGCACCCGTCTAAGGTTTATACTTGGGCCTTAGGTGAGATTTAAGTGTAATATTCGGGTTGAGTCAATATACGAGTCTCAAACTCAAAGATTAAAGGTTAATTTTCATTAAGTCTTGACCTTTGACAACAAACGTGAAGGCCCTTATAAATAGCCAACTCAACTACTAATTCGACTACTAATTGAACAAGGAAACTAACAAGGAAACAAACTGCAAACACGGTAAAAGAATCCTATCTAGGAAAGGAAATAAACTTGACACATAAGCATGCTTTTGGCACAAGTAAACTGCCTTCCGGCTCAAGCAACTGAAACAGCCTTCATGGCCATTTTGATCCCTCGTCTTTGAAGGCTTTCAGGCTCTGTCGAACTTACCCAACTCTAGTACGTTCTTTAGCAAGCTTGGAAATTCCATTCCCAACTCGCAGCTGCCTTTGAAGCTTCCTCAAATGTGTCGAATAAGCCCTCAAAGAGGGTACCTCGAAACCTCTCCCACACTTAACCAATATCGCAAAATTTAGAAACCTTCTTCCTTTTTCCTCGTAGGTGACTTTAAGCTTCACTGGTGTCGTGCTTGGGCCACTTTCAAAGGTTTCATCGGTCCCTCCCTGTTTAAAAAGCTTTGACCGCAAAGCTTGTGAATAGCTTCAAAACAAAACAGGGTTAGGAAAGGCCCAAAAGGGATCGTCAAACTTCGATTTCAACCATTCCACCAGATGCTCCAAATCATCATTGTCGTCCTTTCCGCTCCGTTGTGGTGATGATGTAACCACAGTCAAAACTAGACAAGCAGCCTGTGACACCTCGAATTCGATCTAAGGTTCAAAAACAAGTATGAAATGGGCTGGACCAATAAATCGACTCGATATGTTGTCCCGTCACGCCTTATGCCCAAGTGGGGAATTAAAAAGGATAAGTAGCCACTCAAAGCTGCCCAATGCTAACGAGCTTGGTGAGAATCCCTTCTATGGTCAAGATGAAATATAAGAAGTGAGGTAAATTATACGGGGCAAACAACGGGCATCATTGAAGTTCAAATAGCAAGAGCGAATTCTTGAGCTAAGGAAGCACGAGAATGAGGAGTGTGGAAGGATGTGTCCGATCAAATTTCAGGGACGAAATTTTTATAAGGGTGGAGGAAATGTAACATCCCGAATTTCTGAGTTGGGTTCGTCCAATAATCGATACGGTTCGTGGTTGAGTAAGCTAATACTCATTATGAATTGGGAGTTTTGTTTTAATTAATGTCTATTGATTACACCTAAATTAATAGATTTTAATTAGAATAAAAAAAAGAAAAGTAAGAATTCCCCACTCTCCACCGGTTACTCCCCACACAACCTCTCACCATTCAATTCCCAAATTACTCACAATTAAACCCTAGAGAATACGTTTGCCCTCGGAAAACCCAAAGAAAAACCCCATTGTCCTATTTTCTTCGTTTACCCTCAGAGAACTACGAGGGGATCCATTTCCTTCCCATCCACCGCAATAACCACGCCGCCACTATAAAAAACGTATCCAATGAGAGAAAGCTCTCGAAGCATTGGCCGGCTATGATTCCTATCTCGTCAATCAAGTAAGATTAGGACGTGTGATGGAGTAGTTAATAGCAACAACGATCAAAAGAGAGACCACAGTCCCCGGACGAGTGTATCGTAGGAGTTGTGGCCGGGAGATTCGCTCTCTAGTTAACGACGTGAAGGAGTGGCGTTGGGGGCGTCGCGAGGGCTGGACGTTGACGACAAACTGTGGTAACATATCGGGCATCATAATGAGGTAAGGATCTCTTTTCTTCGAATTCGATTATGGTGATGACGGCCGTGATGGACTAAGCAAGTTCATGTATGTGAAGTGAAAAAAATAAAAAAAGGAGCTAAGATTGAGAAGGATGCGGATGACTTCGAGGGTCGTTTCGATGCTATGCGCAAGCATGATGTCGTTTTTGGGGAGAAGCAGGATTTGAAGGCAAGGAAACTACATATGGCATCGGTTGTTAGTTGCAAGATTGGGAGGCGACGATTGTGTTATAATAGAGGTTGGACCTTTAATCTTATTATATAATATAAAGTTAGCACCACGTGATGAGGTTATTGACATGTGACTCTTTGTGATTATGTCACAAATTTGGGCTCTTATGCATGAGATGAGAAACGTAAGTGCAAGTGGTCATTTAGGGATAATGGGAGGAGGAGGAGGAGTCGCCTGGCATGTGAAGTAGGAATTAACACAAGGAGAAGAAGGTTTGAAGGTGGACGCTTTCTCATGGACAATTAGTTGGTGGTTAGATCAAGTCGATCCACTCGATTAAGGTGAGTGTAAAGGGGTAAATTCTACGCCTTACGTATTTTTCAAGTATCTGCCTTGGTGTTTAAGAAGTTGTTTTATGTGACACTGTGTGCTTGCTTATGATTATGGTTAATGATATGTGCCTTGTTTGACTTATGACTTGAAGTGAATGGTTATTATTTACCTTGAAAATTTTATGAGTATAAGTTATTGTTAAAGTTTAAGAAACAAGGTCTTTTTAAGAAGTAGCTCACCTTCAAGAAGGTGAAGTCGTTTTAAGTGTTTTTAGTCACTAGAGCCAGTCCGTTGCCATTTGAGATTTTCAGATGGAGCAGTAGTTATGCTCTTGAGATCATTGAGACAGAGCAATAGTTATGCTCTTGAGACTTTTAAGATGAGTAGCAGTTATGCTCTTGAGAATCGTGGTGAAGAGCCACCACGATAAGTTTAAGATGTTAGGGGGATGAATCGTTACGACTTCCCTAACTAAGTTTAAGTTTAAGGAAAGCCTTGCTGGCTTCTCATACGTATGAGTTGGCAACCGGACTAGCTAGTGGGGCATCCCAGTATCAGTCAAGTATTTAAGTTGAGATTTAAGCTTTAAGACTGGAGAGTAACAGTTACTCCCATACAGTTTTAAGAGTTAAGATTTTTAAGAATGGAAGTACAAACAACTTCACTCAGTTTGAGTTTAAGTGTTTGAGAAGAAGTGCAAAATTATTAGAAAGTTAAAAGCGTAAGGGCGTAGACTGACCCCATCTCACTCACCAGTTTGAGGAGCTAGAGGAGCAGTCAGCGAGTAGCGAGTTCGAGGGCAGGCAGCTAGAGGAGAGCAGTATAAGCGTCACGGAGGATGCTTAGTCAAAGGTTTCAGTAGCAACAACTTCAGAGATTATTAATTATTTAAATTTATGATTATGAGTACAGACTAGAGATTATTTTGAGATCAGATTGAGTTTTTCAAGTTTGAGTTTAATTTGCCCACGTGTTAGGGCTTTGCTCTGGGCTACAAGTGTGGGTTTTCAGTATTTTATTTATGAAAAGTGTTTCCCAGTTGAAATTTAAGATTTGAGTATTTTATTTATCAATGGCATTTTAGTAAAAGTAGTACCCGGCCGGGGAAGGGTGTTACACAACCTCGCCATTACTATAGGTGTCAAAACATGGCCCTACCCGATTAACCCGCCCGATCAACCCAACCCGTAATCCGACCGCAACCCAAATTGACTAAAAGTCAACAACCCGTAACCCGCCCGTCTCGCAACCCGATTGACCCGCAACCCGATTAATCCGCAACCCGACTGACCCGCAACCCGATTAACCCGAACTCGATTGATCCGCAACCCGATTAATCCAAACCCGATTGACCCGAACCCGACTAACCCGTAACCCGACCGACTCAACCCGAACTTCACCTAATCCACTTGAATAATTATTATTATATACAATACATAATTTTTCAAATTAAAAAATTTTCATTCTTAACTTATGTAAAATTATTTTTTCATTTCGTATAGGGAATAACCGATGCTCAATATTATATTTTTTATTAAAAAAAAAGCTCAGATCGATTCAGGACATTCTTGCCTTCGATTGCCGATCCAAGCCACATCTTTCGCCTCACAAATCTGGCTATGAAACCCATTGGGACCCAGAAAAGCAACCTTATTACTCAATCGAGAAAAAAAAAACAATCAATCCCATCTTTGTCTTCCTACCTCCAATCCCTTCTACATCCATAACTTGAAACCCCAGCAAACACAACCTCCCAACCCAACAATAAAAATCCCAAAACCACCCAGAATTGAAGCCATTTGAAACCCAGAAAATCCCCCAAAACCTAGCAATCGAAAGACTCTGGAGTTCGCTCCTTCTCCTCTCCAAACCCAGAAAATCAAAACTCGTCGATCTGTGCCGCTCCTCCCGCCTGTCACCACCACGTAGCACCTCAAATCCCCCCTCCATGGCCGATCACCGCTTGGACCTTCTCCTGGGGCGCAAGTCAAGGGATGGAATCGAGAGGATATGACAGGGCGATGCGACGACTTCGAGAGACAGCGAGTCCCCAGCTCGTCCAAGTGACCCTCTGCCCCTTTACACCACGCCGGCAGCCGTGGCGAGGTCAGCGGCTCTGTTTGTCTAAGGAAGGAAAAAAATGGGTTGACGAGATGTGGGATACAGCGGTGTAGCTAAGTGCTGGCGGCAGGAGATAAATCACTTCTCGATCTGGTGGAAGGTAGGGAACGGACGTTCAGGTGAGGGAAACGGAGAAGAATGATGAAATTGAGAAGGTGGGGAGGCGGAAGGGGTCTCGTTTTGGTGAGAGGAAACGGAGAAGGATGCAGAATGCAGAAAGAAAATTGAGGGTGGGGTTGCTATTGGTTTCACCTCTGTTCGTTGAGAGAAAGTATGAATAGAAAGATGATATAGAAGGGGGAGGTGAGATGGCGGCCAAATTCTAAATTTGGGCAAAATTTTTGGCGGCCAAAACTTTCGGCCCTCAGTATAAAAAAATTTAGATCCAAACCCGCCAAAACTCCCAAAATAATTTTCATTTTGTATCTGTTGTAATCGACACAATTCAAAATTTAACCAACAAAATATAACAGACACAAAAAATCATAAATTAAATCCAAAAATAAATAATATTTTATTTTGTGTCGGTTGTAAACGATACAAAATATATCCGACACAAATGTTTAAAATTTTGTGTTGGTTCATCAACTGACACAAAATGTCGACGCAAATAAAAAATTTAGTGTCGGTTAAATGAACTGACACGACCCAAGCGCACAAAACACTATTTTTCTTGTAGTGGATGTATATGGTTAGGGTATACGATATTGATGGTTTTGACGGTTCTAAGTTTTTTATTAACATATGTTAACTTGAAGTCATTTGAAGTCTTTAACGGCAAGAGATCCCTTTTTAATTTATGTTTACAGTACGTGGTTAAAGTACAAGGTATGTGGTGTAGAGTATAGGATATATGGTTAGGGTATAGCACTTAGCAAATATCACTTTTTATCTATATTTTGAAAATCAAAGTATAAATTTAACTTTTAAATTAACTATACTAGCAAAACCACAACTGAAGAACATATGGTTAGGGTCTAGAGTATAGGGTGTAGGGTGTGTGGTTAGTGTATAATGTATTGATGGTTTAGGGTATACAATCAACAACATATACTAACTTAATATTGTCGACTGAGGGTAAGGCTAAGTGTATAGGATATATGTTATTGAGTAAGTTATGATTGAAGTCACAATAACTTTACTAAATTTGATAGTTAATCTTTAATGGTTCAATTTTGAGGATAATTCAAACAATTTTACAAATAACTCATTTGCAACAGTTTACTGAAGTTATTTTGGCAATGAGTTATTTCGAAATAACTCATTTTATCCTCTGCTTTTGCCAAATACCACACGCCAAATACCAGATTTGCATGGTTATACTAAACGAGATACTTTAATCCAATTACTATTGAATTAATACTAAAATATCAAATAAACAATTAATGGTGTCTTTTGGTTGCAAATATTGATATCACCATTACTACTAGCTACTGTACTTTACCAATTATGATTAATTACATAACAAGTTTGCAAGTCATACAAATTGATTTAACATTTTGACTAGTTTTTTTCAAAAAAATTAAGTATATATATACGAGGTAGAAATAAATTGGTTAGAAAGTTGAGAAAAATATTTTAAATTAGTGTAATAAAATGTGTAAGTTGGTAAAGAGTAATGAGTAAGTTACTTGATGCGCTGACCCGAACAACCCCAAACCTGATCCGCACGCAACCCGGCCGACCCAAAACCCGATAAACCCGCAACCTGATTTGCCCTCAACCCCATTGAACCAAAACCCGACTAACCCGCAACCCGTTTGGACCCGAACCCGATAAACACTAACCCGATGAATTCGCAACCCGACTAACCCGCAACCCATTTGAACCCGAACCCGATTGAACCCAGCCCGAACCCGCCCGATTGACACCTATAGTCATTACTAACTTTAATGATTACCATCGTTGGAATCGTTGGCAAGATCGTCGTCACGCACCCCAGTTTCACGACAATCTCCGGAGAACCCAGTTGAATGGGGAATTTTCGATTCCAGCTTCCAAATTTTGATTGAGAACTTGGGATGGCTTCGACTTGCTCCCAAGAAGTCTTCCCTCCCCATTACGAGTGGCGATGACTCTCTGATCGGGTCAACACAAGCTCGAGACTTTTCCCGCCAGTGCAAAAATTCAAATTTCTAGTACCCAGGAGTGCAATTCCAAATTGGGCGAATTGATTCTGGGTGGATTCAGGATGCCTCCTGCGGTTCTACACATTCCTTGAACCTCCTTAAACTCGTCTGCATCGGCCGATGGGATCGAGTCATGCTCGATCATCCCGACCAATTCGACCAAGATTGGATCGTGTTTGGTCATTTCCAGAGTGACTTTGGCTCAGATTTGATCCATTGAATCTGCTGGATTCGCCCCCATTCTTCGCATCGAATTCAGTCCTAGGCCATTCTCGAACGTGTTGGCACATTTCGCTTGGAGCGAAGTGCTGCCTGCACTTCTACCCAAATCACTCTCTCTCCTGCTCTGCTCCGGCGAGGTAGTACAGAGTCGTCCATGTCTGGGACGGGGGGATTCCTTCTTTCTTCTGAGGGCGGTTAACATGTACCTCTGCACCATTAGCGTGGAGTGCCTGGACTCTTCCTTTCCCTACCATCGCAACCGTCCCTCCGGGGTCGGGGTCAGGTTTGCTTTTTTGGAGTCGCCATCGATCTTACTTGGAGTGGATCGAACACTCTTATGTCGGCTCTACCCTTAGGGTCAGAACTGAGACTTGGTCTGCGATTTCGAGATATGGGTTGAAGGGGTGTGCAATGGTTTGGTCCGTACCGGACCAAACCGTTCTAAAGACCGGACCGGACCAGACCGAGTAAAATGCGGTCCGGTTCTTGGTCCTCATGAATTTTATAATTACTAAAGAAATGGTGGACCGAGCTCATATTTGGACCGGACCGAACCGGACCAAATGGACCAAATGCAAGAATGGTCTGGTCCTTGGTCCTAACATGTCTTTCACTATTGGACCGCGATTCTCATGAGTTTGGTCCGGTCCGGACCGAACCTAACCGTTGCCCACCCCCATTGGGTTCGGGAATACGGTTACGTGTGTGGAAGTGAAATTACACCACACAACGCCCAAAATTGGTACTACTTATGTTTGATAAGTTTAAATATGATGGGTGTATTTTTAGTAATAATTTTATATTTTTGGGGTCCCACTAGACCATTATATAATTTATCGTATTAGTTTAAGATTTAATTATACGCCAAGTGACGTAAAATTTAAAGATAAAGTTAGTTGATTAGTTGAACTCAAACCTTATCGGCTGTCTACGTACCCGTTGTACGGGATCAAAGTCCACGTAGTTCGTTAGGTGACTTTGATAGTTTAATTATTACCACGTTCCACTGATCGTGGTTATCAAATAAATGATTTTTATTTGATAAATATATAAAGCGAATAGTATGTTGAATTTTAAAACATGAAGAAAGATTTGCATATTTGAAAATAATGGGACTGCCATGACTTTGATCATTTCGTATTCAAAATTTCGTATTAAGAGTGCTTTAAAAATACTAGGATAAGATAATAAGATCATAATAGCTTAGCAAAATTTGCTTGTATACCCATTGGTACGATAATGATCTAATTTCCATAGGTTGGCTAGGTCACTTGTTCGAGACCACACAACCTCAAATTTTTGGTTTTCGCTAGTGATATGTAGAAGGGTAGTTTGGTAAATGAAAAAAAACACAGTGGCAGGGACGATAATATTTAGGAAACCCTAGGGGCATTTTAGTAGTTTTAAATGTTAAGTATATAATTGTCTCTTAAGACGAAAAACGAAACCCTATTCTATTCTAAACTAGCAGGCGGCCACCTCCCTCTATTATCTCGTTTTTCCTCTGGAGAAAAAAAAATGAACTCATTCACAATCTCGTCCTTTGCTTTCCCTTCTCCGATCTTCCTTTACCTTCCCTAAACACCCAAGTGAACGACGATAAACCCTCAATTAAAACACTATAAACCTTCATCTCTCTTCTCAAAATCCACATCAACAACACGATCCGAGTTTCGAGTGGTATGGCCGAAACAACGGCAACAACAGCGTAACTACGATGGTAGTTGACGATTTGGATTTGCATGTTCGTTTTCTTTGATTTTGGTTTTGATTTCTTTGAATTTTTGGAGTTCTAATCTCAATTTTTTCTGTTTTATTTCCGGAAATCGGCTCAAATCGAGGTGGAACTCTCGGTTTGCCTTCTACTACTCTCGATCTACTCTTAGGTGAGCTTCTACTAAATATACACGCTAGTTTTGGTTTCAATCTGGATGTTCTAACCCCCTGTTTTTTATTGACGAGGTAAGAAGAACGGATCACTGGCAACGGGGTTTATCTCATTCCCTTTAGAAATCATCCAACGATGAAGAACGGGGATGATGGCCACTCAATCCCGCGTCAGCGGTAAGCTGATTTTGGGTTATTGTAATTGTTTGCATGTATACTTCTTGTGATTTATTTACTGATTCCAAGTTCTGATGCATGCTCTTTTTTATATTTTGATTTTGGTTTTCGGGCGACGAGGGAGAAGATAAAGGGGGCGCCGGCGCCAGGGACTACTAGACCGAAGAACAAACGGTGGTAGGATCTTCATTTTTTTTATTTTGCTCTCTTCGGTTAGATCTACACTGAGTGTTTTTCTTTTCTTATTTTTGCAGACCTGAAGAGAGTCCAGATCTGGGTGAAGTTTGCTAACCCTGTTCAGTTTAACTAGTAAGGTTAAACTAGAAAAAGATGATATTAGATGCAAGTTTATTGAAAAAGGATTTGGTAATTTAGATTTCTAGTATGCGATTTTGCGAATATAAGCTTGGAAATGATTTACAGATCTGAGTTTTATTAAAAATGGTTACTTTTGTATGCTTTAGAATCTTGACTATGCAAATCGGTTTCATAAAAGACACCATTAGTTTTTTAATAGGCTAGCTCATTATTTATCATAGCCACTGCTTGTGATTTAATTAGATTAGAGGTTTGGGTGATTTTAAAGAACTGGCAAGAGTTCTTGAATCTAGAATTTTTTGTTTATGATGTTATTATGGATTGTACCTTAGCTCATATTTTTATTTGGTGATGGTTAGTTTATGGATTGTACCTTAGCAAAAACGTACGCTACGTGTCAACTTCCGATTGGCCGCTGCAAAGGCTGTTTCTGCAAGACTGTCATTCTCCTTGGTAAGCTGACACGCTAAAATATAACACCGAACTGCGACCAAGTGCAATCGCAGTCCGGAAATGCAGAATAGTTGCAAGTTCTATTTATCAACCCGGGGTCCAGATCTACTGCCTACTCCGTGGTTTTCTATTATCTAGCTAACTAAGTCGAGTGATTGTGATTTTTATGCAAAAGCAGTAAGAAAGCAGGAAATGGTTCGAAGTTCTTTAGCAAGGGAAGAGTCACTCGGGAATGAGTCCCCCTAGATCCTTAGTTAGGTCAAAGTTGTAATTACCCTTGGTTGATTTACTGTTGACTAAACTGCGGAAGATCCGACAGTAGCTAGGAATCTCTTAAGCTGACCAAGCCCTCTTAGACAGACTAACCGGCAGGCGACTAGCCTTCACTTGGATAGACTGTTGAGGCAATAAACACAGAACTCCACTACTGGAATTGGATTCCAGTACAAAGCAATAAATTGATTAACTCTCGTATAACCAATCTACTACTACCGATTGATGAAGCTCTAACAACCTAATCGGGTTCTATCTAGCTCAGGTTGCAGCAGAAATCAAGAAAAGATGATCAGGCTTCAATTGACTAATTGAATCACGCATCAATCGATTAAAATCAATTAGTATATCAATCCAAAGTCATTACGATCAAGATTCCTAACATATGGAACTAGGGTTCTTTATACACAAGTGAGAGAAGGTTCTACTCCATAGAGAGAGAGGAAAACAGAAATAAGAGCAGTCATACTCATAAAGATGGGGATAATCTGCTCTGGGATGTCGATCTTCACTCCTGGGGATGCAATCTGGGCTTCAAGGGGAGAAATCCACTCCAAATAGCTCATAGGGTTTGTTCTTCACCCTTTCTCTCTCTAAAGCTCTGTTTTTTGCTCAAAAACTCGATTCCCCTTCCTTTGGCTCGAATCTGCCTCAAAACCCCGATTCTGGGCAAAATACGGGCAGAAATACCATCGTAATTCCTCCATGCCGGTATTTCGCCCAAAAAGCGCGTTTTGGTTAAGTTTCAGCGCATCCAAGGCTCCTCTCGGCAGTGAAAATACGAGCATGGGAGGGGAAAATATGGTCGTATTTCTCATGCCCGTATTTCTTCCTTCGCTTCTGTTTAATGCTTCGTTTCTCCCTCAACCGGACTCCGAATTAGTCGCCGTTTGATCCCAGACGCTCGTAGTCTCGTCCTCTTTCTTTTCCTGACAAGATTCCATGATTATTTGTCCATAATATGAGGTAGAAATTTATTCTTCCTCAGGTAATGCTAAAGGTTTTTCTCCTGAATGACCAAACGATCTCCAAAAGACCCGAAACTTGCGCCTATGCATCCCTCTATTCGGTAGGACCTGAAATATGATAAAATAACACAACCTAGCGTAAAATAGGCCAAGACACCACAAATTTGAGCAAAAATGGTTAAGAAATAATGGTGCAAATATGTGCAAATACGACGCTATCAAATTCCCCCACACTTAACCGTTTGCTTGTCCCCAAGCAAACCAAGTCAGATACAAGGTAAGCTCAACACATTTTAACCATGCAACCCTTGGGGACATATCATATAGGCACGAAACACGGGAATCATACTGGCTTTTAGACATCAACATATGGACAACTTCAACAACAACCTTGACAATCACCACAGAGGACATCGAGTGCAGCAAAATCGGGTAAAGGAGGAGTCTCCCTTCTGTTCACCAACCAACATAGACTTGACTCAACCACTTATTCAAGACAGTCACCTCATGCATAAGACTCAAGTCGGAATTAAGAACGAGCACTCTAGGTCCTCACTGGAGTAAAGAGTGTAGAGAATATAAGGAAATGAATCTCTCACTCTCGACCAGTGGGGTCAGGATAAAATTTGATGCAAGATGGGCATACTCGTACTCTCAATCCCTAACGTCTCTTCACCATGACGGCAATCTCTAAATGTTAGAGTTCACATATTGGGTGTCACCACTAACTAATCCGGAGGTCTTAGTCACAGGTTCAAATGAATGGCTAGGGTCTTGGACATGGGGAAAAAGCCTTTTAGGTGGTGGAAGTATTAATAACACAAGGTTCCACAGTTCCAAGCCACAAGGTTCCACAGTCATTCCCACCACTTACTTTCTTCCTGCCATTCTGCATTAATCAAGTTCTTCTTTAGAACACAGGAGCGAAGGAGGTCACAATAATGTTAGTATTTCTAAGTGACACGCCAAAACACAACACCAAACTGCGACCAAGTGTAATCGCAGTCCGGAAATGCAGTAAGTGGCAAGTTCTAAATATCAACCCGGGGTCTAGATCTACTGCCTACTCCGTGATTATCTATTATCTAGCAAACTAAGTCGATTGGTTTTTGTCTTAACTGAAAGTAGAAAGAAAGCAGGAATTGATTCTATTTTTCTGAAGCAAGAAAGAGTCACTCGGGAATGAGTCCCCCTAGCTCCTTAGTTAGGTCTCAGTTGTAATTACCCTGGGTTGATTTACTGTTGACTAGACTGCGGAAGATCCGACAGTAGCTTGTAATCTCTTAAGCTGACCAAGCCCTCTCAGTTTAACTACCCGGCAGACGACTAGTCTTCACCGGGATAGAAAGCTGAAGCAATAAGCACAGAACTCCACTACTGGAATTGGATTCCAGTACAAAGCAGTAAAATGGCTAACTCTCGTATAACCAATCCACTACTAACGAATGATGAAGCTCTAACAACCTAATCAAATTCTATCTATCTCAGGTTGCAGCAGAAATCAAGAAAAGCTGATCAGACTTCAATTAATTCAATGAAACATGCATCATTCGATTAAAACCAAACAGTATAATCATCCCAAGTCATTACAATCATGATCCCTAACACATGGAACTAGGGTTCTTCATACCCAAGTGAGAGAAGTGTTCTACTCCATAGAGAGAGAGGAGAAAACAGAATACAAAGCAGTCATACTCATAACAATGGGAAGAATCTGCTATGGGATGATGATTTTCACTCCTATGATGATCTCCAATATCGATTTGATGAAACCCAGCTCCAAGATCGCTTCTAGGATGTGTTCTTCGCACTTTCTCTCTCTAGGGCTATGTTTTTGCTCTGAAAAGTCGATTCTCTCACTTGTTGCTCAAATTTGGGTTAAAACCAAGAAAATCCCGATCACACGGGCAGGCCACACGGCCGTGTGGTTTACCCAGCTGCCCGTGTGAGGTCCAAAACGCGGCGTTCCGATTAATTGGACTTCAGGCTACCTACACGGCCAGGGACACACGGCCCTGTAGGATCTCCAGTCTGCCCGTGTGAAGCCTTGCACAATCCCACATGGCCACATTGGTTCCTTACACGGCCGTGTGGGTTTTATGAGTGCCCGTGTGGCTTCCTCAGCGACTCACCACACGTCCGATCTTCGTCCAATCGACCCCGAACTCGCTCCCAAACCTTCATTCACGTACTAGGACCTGAAATATCACAAACAAGCACAACCTAGCGTGAAATCGGCCTAAAACATGAAAATCAACATCTCAAACGGCTCAAGAATAGGGGTAAAAACATATGCAATTAACGGTTTATCAAACTCCCCCACACTTAACCGTTTGCTTGTCCCCAAGCAAACCAAGTCAGACACAAGGTAAGCTCACAAATTTCAATCATACCAACATTGGAGACAAATCATATAGGCACAGAAACATGTGAATCATACTGGCTTTCAAACATCAACACATGAACAACTTCAATAGCAACCCGGACAACAAACCACAAAAGACGTTTGAGTGCAGCGAAATCGAGTAAAGGAGGAGTATCCCTTCTGTTCATCAACCAACATAGACTTGACTCAACCACTTACTCAAGACAGTCACCTCATGCATTAAACTCAAGAGATCAGAATCAAGACCGAGCCATCTAGGTCCTCACCGGGGTAAAGAGTGTAAAGAACAAGGAAATGAGTCGCTCATTCTCGACCAGTGGGGTTAGGACAATTTGATGCGAAAAATGCGCATACTTATTCTCTCAATCCCTAACATCTCTTCGCCATGACGGAAGCCTCTAAATGTCAGAGTTCACAAAAATGGTTGTCATCACTAACCAATCCAGAGGTCTTAGACACAGGTTCAAATGACTGGCTAGGGTCTTGGACATGGGGAAAAGGCCTTTTAGGTGGTGGAAGTATTAATAGCACAAGGTTCCACATTTCCAAACCCAACAACCTCACAGTCAATCAAACCAATAACTTTCTTTCTGCTATTCTGCATTACTCAAATTCTTCAGAGCACAAGAGCGAAGAAGGTCACCTAAATGTTAGTATTTCCAAGCCAGACTGCTAAGAAACACTACTTAATGGGCACTATTTAGATTTTTGGTAGTGGCTCTCTTTTGATTTCATTTTTTTCTTTGTTTTTTTCATTTCTTAAGAGAACCACCACCTCTGCACATTTTTCAAACACCTGCCCAACTTTTTAAGAACTACCTCCAACCCTCACATTATATTTAGCAGAAACAGCAGAGAACATGTAAAAACCACTCTGTGGAACCTTCTAAGAGATGCAAAAGGGTGATTTTTCATTGCAAACCGAAAGAAAGGGTAACACACGGCTCAAAGGGGTTGACTAGGGGGTATGACACACCAGGACAGTCAATTTGGTCATGGGCTAATCCTATGCCTCCATCATCTTAGCTAATGACAAGGTGAATGCTACACATCATGGAAGAGGGAACTATCACACAAGAAAGAAACGAGCAGACTCAAATCTCACATGGCTACCTATATTCTCTATCTCTCATTCTGATCCCCTGAACTAGATGCATAAACGACTGTAAAGAACTAGTGATCAATCCAAGTCACAGTTGGTAAGCAAACAGTTGAAAAACTGAACCCCTATACAATCCTACTGCACGTCTCAGTCATCATAATAGGCTGTCCTAGTCACAATCCAGTTGTCATGCATTAATCTGAAAACCATTCAATTCACCAATCAAAACACAGTGCCAATATGATCAAACAGCCGTACTTGGAGCCCTCAAATCTCGAGATTTGGACAGCGGACTAGGCTCCAAGCACACAAACTCATCTAGCAGTTAACAATAGATAAACACCCCCTCACACTTAAGCACGACATTGCCCTCAATGGAGTAGAGGGGAAGAGAAGGGGAACGATGTTACCGGATTGAAATACTGCGGAAGACTGGAAGTGGACCAGTCAGCGGGGGACATATGGAACGAACGGGCAGTTCTGCACTAAGGAAACATCAAGAACACACTAGCACACTGTGCGTTAGGGATCAGAGTTGGCCTAGATGGCCACAAAATAAACAATCCACAAAAGAAAGAAAAACGATAAAAACAAACGACAGACTCAGTTCAAGCTCCTCAAACACATGGAGCAAACATAAAAACTCTAAAACAAAAACACACTCTGAGGGGCGACGAGTACAACCTACTCGTCGCCAAGGTTGTCTAGATCGATGTCGTTCATGAAGGCATCATCATCATCAGCTGGTGGAGGTGGAAGTGGAGAGTCCTCCCAGGGAGTCCTCCAGACTGGCTGCTCGCACGGTAGCAACTGGAGCAAGTGCTGCTGGACCTCCTGCATGCGGCGAGATCGGGCCTGCTCCCTCTCAATGCGAGCTAGGGTCACCCCCTGCTGGGTCTCCATCCGATCAAGATGCTCATCATAAGCAGCCATCCGGGTCTGGTACTCGGCATGGTGAGCCAAATACTGCTGCTGGAACTGAGCTGATGGTCGAAGAGCTGCTGATTCTGGAGACGCAGCTGCTCGAACTGGTGAGTGAAGTAGTCTTGGCAGGGGAAAGTGGAACTGCTACCCCCGTACTCGAAGGTGGTGGGGCGGGAGGCAGTAGCGTCATCCACATCCTCGGGGTGGACATCCTCAACAACCGCATCCTCAGGAACCTCCGGCTGGTCCTCCGCTGGGATCTGAGGTTGAGGAAACCCCTCGATCCACTTGACTCCTCGCTCTTCTCAAAGCAGGTGCATGCAAGAGATCGTATATTCGCCAAAGACACTGGTGTCCCCCTGCTCTATGCACCCCTGCAGTGATATCTGGAAGTAGGTGGCCAGGCGGGTGATGAGGGGAGTGCAATGGAGGCTCTTCTTCTCTGAAGCACTCTTGTCGAAGGTCCTTGCCACCACAGAACCCAAGTGGAGAGGATGATCCCCCTGGCACATAGACTGGATGAAGTACATGGCTCTCCTGGTGATGGCGCTGGCACTGTCCGAGGCTGGAGTGTAAGACTTTACCAGCAAGTGTTGGAGAATGTGGTTGTCGAGCTACAAGGTGCTGGCCTTCGTCTTTCCCGCCAGGAAAGGGACGCTGGCCTGGCCGAGCGAGTCGTGTGTACAGTGTCTTGAAGTTCACCCCCTCTGGCTCGGTGAGCTTGGTGACGTATTCCCTGTCATCGGCCAGTCCGAGGCCGAGGGCATCGCCAGGTCGTGGTAGCTCATGGAGCGGGGTGCACCGCCGAGCCTGAACTTGACGGCTTCACCGTCCGCCCAATCCTCCGTCTCTTCGTGCTTCAAGGTCGTATAGAACTCAAGCACGAGCTCGTGGTAAAACTTCTCGCGAATGCATAGTAGACGGCGCCAGGGGCGGTTGGTGACAATGGCGGAGAAGTGCCCGTAGCAGTGCAACTTCTCAAACTCCCACCTGGACCAGCAATGATGCTTCCCAAACGAGCAGGCCAGGACGCTCTTAAAACGATCCTGGTGGGGGCCCCTCTTCAAATCTCGAATAAACGGGTGCTCCTTATTTAGGTCAAAGTTGTAATTACCTTTGGTTGATTTACTATTGATCAAACTGCGGAAGATCTGATAGTAGCTTTGAATCTCTTAAGCTAACCAACCCCTCTCAGATAGACTACACGGCAGATGACTAGTCTTCACCGGGATAAACCGTTGAGGCTTGGATTCCAGTACAAAGCAGTGAATCGACTAACTCTCGTATAATTGATTCACTACTACTGATTGATGAAACTATAACAACCTAATCAGATTCTATCTATCTCAGGTTGCAACAGAAATCAATAAAAGATGATAAGACTTCAATTGACTCAATGAATCATGCATCAAACGATTATAATCGAACAATATCACAAACCAAAAGTCATTACAATCAATATCCCTAACACATGGAACTAGGTTTCTTCATACTCAAGTGAGAGAGGGTTCTACTCCGTAGAGGGAGAGAAGGAAAAAAGAAATAAGCGCAGTCATACCCATAAAGATGAGAATAATCTGCTCTGGGATGTCGATTATCACGCTTGGGGATGCAATTTGGGCTTCAATGTTGAGAAATCCACTCCAAATAGCTCATAGGGTTTGTTATTCTCACTTTCCCTCTCTAAGACTATGTTTTTCTGCTCTGAAAAATCGTCCCTCTCAGAATATGAGCTCCTCTCCAATAAAACCCGCACAGGTGCAAAAACAAGGCCTCAAAGCCCAAAAACACGGCCATGTTTTAATCAAAAGAGGCCAGGTTTCTGAATGACGATTCTGTGAAGTGCAGAGGAAAAACACGGCCTCTAGCACAAGGTCGTGTTTTTCACAATAGAGGGCGTGTGTTTCAACAGCTCTGCTGCCCGTTTTTGCGATCGACCTGCTTTCACCTCCAAATGTCCCGAAACTCGTCCCCAAGCCATATCTACGTACTAGGACATGAAATACGACAAAAGAATGCAACCTAGCATAAAATAGGCCAAGGGATGAACAATCATTAAGCTAAACGATCAAGAAATGAAGGGGGAAACATGTGCAAATACGGTGTTATCAAATTCCCCAACACTTAACCGTTTGCTTGTCCCCAAGCAACCAAATCAGACACAAGGTAAGCTCAAAACATTTTAATCATGCAACCTTCGGGGACATATCATATAGGCACAAAACACGTGAATCATACTAGCTACTAGGCATCGACACACAAACAACCGCAAAAGCAATCTGGACAACCACCACAGAGGACATTCAAGTGCAGCAAAATCGGGTAAAGGGAGAGTCTCCCTTCTGTTCACAAACCAACATAGACTTGACTCAACCCCTTATTCAAGACAGTCACCTCATGCATAAAACTCAAGACATCAGATTCAAGACCGAGCAATCTAGGTCCTCACCGGGGTATATAATAGGAAAATTGAATCACTCACTCTCGACCAGTTGGGTTAGTACAAAATTTGATGCAAGATGTGCATACTCGTACTCTCAATCCCTAACGTCTCTTCACCATGACGGCAGCCTCTAAATGTTAGATTTCACATATCGGGTGTCACCACTAACTAATCCGGAGGTCTTAGACACAGGTTCAGATGACTGGCTAGGGTTTTGAACATAGGGAAAAGGCTTTTTATGTGGTGGAAGTATTCATAACACAAGGTTCCACAATTCCAAATCCAACACATTCACAGCCATTCAAACCACTTACTTTCTTTCTGCCATTTTGCATTACTCAAGTTCTTTAGAGCATAAGAGCGAAGGAGGTCACAATAATGTTAGTATTTCTAAGCCAGACTGCTAAGAAACATTGCTTAATGAGCATGATTCAGATTTTTGGTAGTGGCTCTCTTTAGCTTTAATTCATTTTTTTTCTTTTTTTTTTTTACAAACAAATGCTCAACTTTTAAGAACTACCTCCAACCCTCACATTATTTTTAGCAGAAACAGCAAAGAACATGCAAAAACCACTCTGTGGAACCTTATAAGAGTTGCAAAAGGGTGATTTTTCATTGTAGACTGAAAGAAAAAAGTGACACGGCTCAAAGGGGCTGACTAGGGGGTATGACACACCAGGACAGTCAATTTGGTCGTGGGCTATTCCTATGCCTCCATCATCTTAGCTAATGACAACGTAATGCTACACATCATGGAAGAGGGATCTATCACACAAGAAAGAAATGAGCAGGCTCAAATCTCACATGGCTACCTATATGCTCTATTTCTCATTATGATTCCCTGGACTAGATGCATAAACGACTGTCAAGAACAAGTGATCAATCCAAGTCACAGTTGGTAACCAAACAGTTGAAAAACTGAACCCCTACACAACTCTACTGCTCGTCTCAATCATCACTATAGGTTGTCCTAGTCACAATCCAGTTGTCATGCATCAACTCTAACAGCCGTTTGATTCACCAATCAAACCACAGTGCCAATATGATCATGCAAACATCAGTACTTAGAGCCCTCAAATCTCGAGATTTGGACAGCGGACTAGGCTCCAAGCACACATATACGTTCCAATAAAGACAAAGCCCCCCCCCCCACACACACTTAAGTTTGACATTTCCCTCAATGGAGCATAGGGAAGGGGAAACATGTTACCATGAAATGAAGATCAGGAACGGGGACTTGAAAGCAGACCAGTCAAGAGCAGGGGACTGGAAGGGGACCAGTCCAACGCATAGAGCTAAAGTCAGCATAACACACACAAACACTGGGTGAAAGAAACAACAACCATAGTTCCATGTGCACAATCCAAAAGAGAAACACACAAAAAAAAAAAAAAACAAAACAAAAAAGAAGTCACTGGTGGAAAATGAAAGGAAGCAGCAGCCCGCACCGAGATCAATCCGAGCCCGGGTAGTCACCATCCTCCTGTGATCTGGTATCAGACGGTCCGTCACTGGAGGTGGAGGCCCCAGAAGAGTGGCCGAAAGGCACATAGGGGATGCCGAGACGCCAGAGGAGGAGCTTCTGAGTGGACTCAATACGGTCAAGGCGGGCATCTAGATAGCCAAAGGACAAGACTGGCGGAGGCGGACGGGGCTCACGAGCCCGGGCAGGGCAGTGCAGGTGGCGGCTCCGCCTAATGGACCTCTGGCGGTGGGGCGTCATAGCGGCCATCCTTGTTGAAGTACGCATAGGGGGGATCCTGGCGTGTCATGGCCTACCAATGTTCAAGAGAGAGAGAGAGAGAGATGGTGTGACCCACAGGCATGCACCCCATGGCCACCGGATCAAGACCGAGTCGTCGAGCTAGACGTGTGAGAAATGCCCAGCCATGAACCACGCTCATGTTCGACCGGGTGCTGATTTTGTGCAATGTTAGCACAAGGGAGTGGCCCGCATGAATGGGACAGAACCAAGCAAGACTGGTGAGAATGGCGAGGTGGCGGTTGCTAATGGCACCGTGACTCAAGACATAATGGAGTAGCCAAAAATCATGGTGAAGCATTCTTGCCTTGGCATTGCGTTAGTCAAAAGGTATGCCCACCACAACACGGGTGAGAGTATCGGCCAGCGCTGATCTAAAGTGGCATGTGAAGCAAGTGAGCGCTCAGTCTTGAGTTGAGTGTAGAGGGGGCCCAGAGCAAAGTCCTCGGAGTACAAACCCATGGTGATGCTGAACTGGGTAAGAGACATTGTGTGAAGCTGGCCACCAAGCCGAAAGATAATCGCATTGGGCAGGGAGAATTGCTTCAAAGCTGCCTTGTTGTGGGCTAAGAACTCCAACGTGAGCTCCTTGTAGATGATCTCATTGAGGTCAAACACACACTACAAGAAAATGCACATAAAGCTATGAAACTTTATGTGGCTAAAGTACAAGATTTTCGTAGCTGAACTGTTTAGCTACAAAAAAATTAATTTGTAGCTCGTGTGGCTAAAAATGGCGCAGCTAAAGCTTAGCTACACAATTTTTCATTTGTGTAGCTAATAAAATATACTTTTTGCTATACAAGAAGTATAAGGTAGCAAAACATAAAAAAGACTTTAGCCACGATGTGATATTTTTGTAGCAAAATCAAGAAAGCATTTAACCACGTTAAAATTAGGATATAGCTTAATATATTCTATTGCCGTGAATTATTCATTTGTAGCTAAATTCTTTTGCCATGAATAATGAGGTTGCTATACCTTCGACTAATTAACGAGCTACATTTCTTGCTAATAGAAAAACTCGTGGCTATGTTAGATGCAATTTTTTCAATGAACCCTGATTCATGTTCTTTGTCTTTTGCAGAAAAATAATTTATATTTCACACAGTCGAGATTTAAGACGGTAATATATACCCAAAACTTTAAATAATGAAGAATTACATGCGAAAATAATAATTTCACTCAAAGTAGAAATTTATATATATAGTAATAAAGCATAAATAATTGTTACATTCTTTTTGCATATTCATATTATAATCTTTCTCAATAACATTTGCAGCAGTAAAAATTTACATCACTAAAGAGAGTATGTACAATATTATTTCAACCTTTTTCCACTCTAACATTCTTCCATCTTAACAAATTCAGTAATGCACCATAACCTGTCAAAACAATAATCAAAATTGAATGTTAGTTATTATTTATTTATATATTAAACTACAAACAAAAATATATATGAAAATAAGCTATGCTCGCAAATCATTTGTTTAAATATATTGATTCCAATATAAGAAAGTGTACATGGTCAATCGAGCATGAAAAAATTAAACACGAAAGGAACTCCAATTACAACCGAATGAACTGACCATAGCGCGAGCAATCTGCAGCTTCTAAACCTCATATTCCTGCTTTTGATTCAAATAACCTTAGACAAATCTAATATTAGTATGGAATCTAGAAGAAGAGACAAACCTGAAACACTGATCAAGGCTTGAAACGCAACCCATCCCCGTATAAATCCCTTGTTCTTTTGTCCTTTTCAATCTCACCATGATAAAGGGGTTGATGAAGTTGTCCGATCGATCGATCTCTAACGGCCATTGATGATCAAGCGCTACTCGGACATCCGAGTGTTATGTACGATACCCTCGACATTGCATCTCTCTCATGATTGCATTTGCAGCCACGGGTCGCGAATCTCGTCTACCTCACAATTGAGCTCTCTTCTCCTATCGTATTGGAACTCGGTGGCGGCTGCCGAAGGCTCCTCGTATAGTTTATGTGTGGGTATATATATCCGCTTATCATCATATACAGTAATCCCACCCTAAAATATGTTCCGCGTCAACCCTAGGGCTGAACTAAAATGACTAATTTGGCCTTTATTCCACCTTTGTCGTTATAATTTTGGCCACTTAATTCCCCACCCTAAATGTTTTAGTACATTTTAGTGTAACCTGATTATAAATTACCCTAATTGAGTTTGAATCTTCGTATTTAACGCTTCACTCAAACCTTAGTATTTCGTTTGCATCCAAAATTTTGAGGTTTAGTAGAGAGATGTCCATATTATCATTGCTTACGGGAAGATAAGGTTGTCAAACCGATTTCACGACCGACACCGGTTGAACTGGTTCAACCGACCAGCATGCCACCGACATGACAATCACGGGAAAGATAGAATATTGTTCGAAAATGACTCGCTCCATTCTTAGAGCCAAGTTTAAAAAGGTCATAAAAATATTTCCCTCAACATCCAGGTGTTGAACCTGTTTAATCAAGATTGGAAGTTTTAATTCCCAACACCTATCGAGAATGTAACCACTCTCACGCTACATATCTAATTGTGGTCATTTTACTTACTTTAGGATTACATAGAATTGATCGTAATGATCAAAGCCTCTAACACACACACACTGATGAAGTATAGTTTGTTCAGTGTCACTGTTCCGTTCGTTATATTGTAAATACAGGTTAGGCCACTCTTTTATGTCGATTTTTCCAAAAAAAAATATCAATAAGATAGCTAATTTAAACTTTATGTATATATAGAGGCTAGTATATGCCTAGCATGTTCAATATTGATGCATTCACATTCATTATATCTATTTCAAACTAACTTATTGTTTGCTATGTCAATTTCCTACCTATAACCTTTTTTTACCTAATCAAACTAACTTATTGTATCACTTAAATTTATTTTTAATATATGTTCTAGCCACAAAGTTTTATCAACCATGGCTAAATCTTTGATTTTTGCTAGCAATTAAATACTTCATAACAATTTTATAAACATAATAGCTACACTATTTAAAAACTACAACAAAACATTGTACATAAACTGTTACAAAGTTATTTTTGTGGCACAAGATGTTTGAAATACTACTTTTGCCACAAATATTTTCCCTTTTTAGCTAAATATATCCATGACTAGCTACAAATGTATGACCTAGCAAAAAGTTCATGGCTGAAGATATATATTAATTGCCACAATAAATATAATTTCAAACAAAATTATGAAAATAGCTACAAGTAATAAAAGTCGTGACTATAAAACTTAATGAAAGCTATGGATAAATTATTTTATGGCTATTAGTTGTCTGCCAGGTTGGCGAACGTGGTGATCGATCCTGAAGGGCGAGTGTCCAGCCACTCCTTGGCTTGCCCCTCCAGAGTGAATGGTAAGTACCTTAGCTGGATGGTATCGGCTGGGACCCCATTTATCTTGATCCCATTGATGAGCTCGTGGAATCGTTGCAGATGCGATTTGGTGCACTCCCCCTCTTTTCCACGGAATACCACCGAGCCGTGAAGTATGGTGATGACAGAGGTGCTCACCTCAAAGTTATTGGCTGGAACTTGAGGGGTGCTATATGGGCGACCTCATGTCCACGGCTCTGGCGGTCCAGTAATATCCCATGGTGTGCTCATCCTGGACAACCACATCGTTGTTTTGAGGTTCACCCATGTCTTCATCCTGGTTGATCTGCAGCTGTGCTAGAGCCTCGTCCGCAGCCAGTCGCGCCTTTAGAGCTCGCTTGAAGTTCCTAAAGATATGTTCAATCTCTTGGTATAATGGCAATAACTCTCTCGACTGGCTACGGGTCATGCACTATCTGCACAAAGAATGCAAACACACCCCGTGAGGAACAAAGGTGGAAGAGAGAGAATGCAGTAAAGAAAAAGCTAGAGTAACAAAATTTCACGTTTCAACAATAACCCAGAGTTCCCCGGCAACGGTGCCAAAAACTTGACACGCCAAAACACAACACCAAACTACGACCAAGTGTAATGCAGTCCGGAAATCCAGAATAGTGGCAAGTTCAATTTATCAACCCGGGGTTGATGACTCGATATTTGCACATGTTTTCCCTTTTGTTTCTTGATCGTTTAAGCTTGCATTATCGCTTCTTTGGACTATTTTATGCTAGGTTGTGTTCCTTTTTCACATTTCAGGTCCTAGCACATAAAGTGAAGCATAGGCGCAAGTTTCAAGTAAATCGGAGATCAATTGGCGACTCGGGGGAAGAAACTCGGGTATGGCTTGAAGAAGAATGGATTTCTACCTCAGTTTGTGACCATATAATCATTTAATCTTTTCATTAGAAGAAATAAGACGAGACTATGAGCGTCTGGGATCAAACGGCACCTGATTTGGAGTCCGAACGAGGGAGAAACAAAGAATCAAAGTTAGGGGAAAATTGGTTTCGGGCTCCTCTGAGAAACAGAAGGGGGCCCTATCGTGACGCTAAAATCCCCGGTAGGGGATTTTTGGCCTTGACCGGGGATTTTCCCCCGTCCCCAACGGTGCGTTTTAAAGATACTCGGTCGCCACCTAAAATACCCGACAGGGGATTATGACCAGGGATCGCGAACGCAGGCTGTTAAAAGCCTGTTTTGTGCGTTTTTGCAAGGGGAGGGCTGGGTTTTGGATCCCAAACACCCAAGGGACGAACCAAAGAGAGAGAGAGGGTGATTTGAGGGAATTCTAAGAGTGGAATTGGAGGATTTCTTTGCCTTGGAAGCTCGAGGAACAAGCCCAGACTTGAAGACTGATCATCTGAAGATTCTTACTGCAGTCTCTCTCTTCTCTATGGAGTAACTTCCCTTCACTTAGGTTTTGAGGAACCATAGCTATGTTTGTTTGATTGGATGATTGTATGAGTACTCTGACTTGATAATCTTGAGTTCATATTCAATATATGCATGTTTTCATGATTCAATTCTGCTTTAGTCGAGATTATTTATTCTGCTTTGATCCTATAAGAGCGAATACCTGATTAGGTCAATAGAGCACCATAGATTGATAGTAGTGGATTGATTGCTTTAGTCGAGGATTGGTTCACTTCTTTGTATCGATTGAGAACCTCTTTCGATAGAGGGAGTCCAGTTCAGAATGCCTTGATCGGTTGTTCTAGAGAAGGATACGTCCCTCTAGGAAATTGACTCAAGAGGGCCTTGTTCCTTTAGTCGAGACTCAAGGTCTAGTCGAGGATTCTCCGCATTGTGAATGAAAGTGAAACAAGTTAGAAATCATCAATCGTTAGTCTGGCTAGTGGCTAGGGGGAATCATACCTAAGTGAGTTCCCAACTTGTAATTAGATTAACTTTAATTGTAGTTTGCTAGAGTAGTTTTAGTTCTTCCATCTTAATCTGGTTTGCTAGATAATGAACTGAAGCTGAGTAATAGTAACTCTAGAGACCCATGGATTCGATATTTATCACTTGAGCCACTATACTGCAGTCCCTTTCATTGGTTACACTTGGCCTTTGTTAGGAGTTGTGTCATAGCGAGTCAGGGGTCTTTATCTACTGCCTACTCCGTTATTATCTAGCAAGAATAAGTTTAGTGAATGTGATTTTATGCTAAAGCAGTAAGAAAGCAGGAAATGGTTCGAAGTTCTTAAGCAAGGGAAGAGTCACTCGAGAATGAGTCCCCCTAGCTCCTTAGTTAGGTCAAAGTTGTAATTACCTTTTTTTTATTTACTGCTGATTCAACTGCGGAAGATCCGACAATAGCTTGGAATCTCTTAAGTTGACCAAGCCCACTCAGACAGACTACCCGGCAGACGACTAGTCTTCACCGGGATAGAACATTGAGGCAATTAACACAAAACTCCACTACTGGAATTGGATTCCAGTACAAAGCAGTGAATCGACTAACTCTCGTATAATCGATTAACTACTACCGATTGATGAAACTCTAACAACCTAATCAGATTCTATCTATATCAGGTTGCAGCAGATATCAAGAAAAGATGATCAGACTTCAATTGACTCAATGAATCATGCATCAAACGATTATAATCAAATAGTATCACAAACCAAAAGTCATTACAATCAATATCCCTAACACATGGAACTAGGGGTGTAAGTTTGACCCTTAAAACCCACTGACCCGCCCCGACCCTCAGGGTCGGGCTGGGTCAGTTTGTCTATAGGGTCAATTTAGGGTCGGGTCACTTTTTGACCCTATGACCCTTAGCATCATACAAACATGTTGGACCTATTTGTAAAATTTTATAAGTTTAGGTACTAAATTGTAAAAATTAAAATTTTTGGGTACCAAAACGTAATTTTACCATCAAATTTTAGGGACTTATTTGTAAAAAAATAAAATTTAGGTACTAAAATGTAAGAAAAAGTAAATTTGGGTACCAAATTGTAATTTTTAGAAAACTAGTCTATTTATTAGGGTCGTCCCACTGACCCGACCCTTCCTGACCCGCCCCGACCCTAAAGGGTTCGACAGGGTCATGAAAGAAACAGGGTCGGGGCGGGTCAGTTATACATCTTGACCCTTCAGGGGCGGGTCAGACAGGGTCAGGACAGGGTCAGGGGCGGGTCGGGCCAATTTTCAGCCCTACATGGAACTAGGGTTCTTCATACCCAAGTGAGAGAGGGTTCTACTCCATAGAGAGAGAGGAAAACAGAAATCAGAGCAGTCATACTCATAAATATGGGAATAATCTGCTTTGGGATGTCGATCTTCACGCCAGGGGATGCAATCTGGGCTTTCAATGGTGAGAAATTCAATCCAAAAAGCTCCTAGGGTTTGTTCTTCGCACTTTCTCTCTCTAAGACTCTGTTTTTTTTACTCTGAAAAATCATCTGATAACGATGTAATTGCACGTATTTGCGCACCTAGTTCTTATCCGTTTGAGGGGCATAGTCGTGTATTTTTGGCCTTTTTTGGGTTGTGCTATTTTGTCATATTTCAGGTCCCAAGCGTCAAAGGAAAGGCTAAGAACGAGTTTCGGGAAGTCATTTCGTCAAGCTGAAGCCAAAACACGGGCACACCTAAAACAGAACACGGCCGTGTTCTGTGGCCGTGCTTTTACTGCCGAGAGCTAATTGAGTTTGGCAAATTCAAGCTGAAAACACGGGCTGAAAGCACGGGCGTGTTCTCCCAAAGCACGGGCGTGTCCTCCCAAAAGCACGGCCGTGTTTCTCCTAGTGTAATTAACCCTAGCCAAAGCACGGGCGGGCTGAGGCATTACACGGCCGTGCCCTCGACCGTGCTTTGGCCACTGATGCCCTTTTAAGCAGATTTTCAGCCAAACAGAAGGGGATTCGAGTTTTAGAGAGAGAGAGAGATCAGTTCCTAGAGAGAGAAAGCGACGAATAAGAGTCTCCAAGCGCCCTAGCTTGATCTTCAACACCATTGGAGGCCAGTTTGAGCTTGGAGAAGTGCCGATCAACGTCCAGGAGCAGGAATCCATCCTTCACAGTATGAATTCCGCGTCTGATTCTGCTTTTGCTTCTTTCTCCATGGAGTAGTTCTCCCATTCATCTGGGTATGGAGAACCCTAGATTTGTATGTTAGGCTTTGATTGTATGAACCCAAGTACTGATTCTATGATTGATTATATTCGATTGAGGTTTGAATGATTGAATGACTTGAATCCTGATCAAATTCCTGTTGTTTCTGCTTTAACCTAGAATGAGAATATCTGCCTAGGTTGATAGAGCATCCTTGATTGAATGTAGGGAGTTGGTGACTTTAGTCGAGGAGCCAACTCACTATTCTGTACCGGATTTACTTCGGTAGTGGAGGCTTTGTTTGTTAAGGCCTCAATCTGTTTACTTCGGTGGAGGTTAGTCGCCCGCTAGAGACTCAGATTGAGAGGGTCTGAAGACCTTTAGTCGAGACTTCAGGCTGTTTAAGAACCTTCCGCAGTATAACTATCATAGAAACTGAACTTGGTAATTACAATCCGGCTTAACTGCAGTCTAGGGGGAACCATATCCGGGTGACCTCTCTTAACCTGAATACAACCGTTTGTTTGCTTTGTTTGTTTGGTAGTTTAGACTTGCATTCCAGTTTCATTGCTAGATAACAAGAATTCACTGAGTAGTCATCAGATCTAGGACCCGGGTTGATAATTAAACCTAAACCCGCTATACTAAGCTTTAGGAAGTGGTTTCACTTGGCCAATTCCTAGGGTGACAGTAGAAGTGAGTCAAGTTTTTGGCGCCGTTGCCGGGGAACGGCTAGGTTGTTGAAGAAAAGTGATTTCTGTTAATTTAGCTTTTCTTTTTGCTTTGTTTGCTTGGTCCCACTTGTGCCTTCACGGGTTTGTTTGCTTGAGTGTGTGCAGGTAGTGCATGACCCGTAGCCAGTCAGGAGGTTTACTGCCATTGAATCCAGAGATTGACCGCACCTGTCGCCAGCTCAGGAGACAACAGCGAGCTAGACTGGCTACGGAAGAGCGCATAGACGGCCACCTGAGTAGCGATTCTGAAGAAGAGTACGGGATGGACGGAGACTACAATTAGCACCAGGGGAATCCTCAGCAGGCTCCCCCGGTGAATCAGGTCCTGGGGAACAACCCCATACCCCAGGATCATGGGGTTCATCAACCACCGCCGCTGGGCCCCACCTTGGAGTACTACTACACTCCTCGGATTGCTGACATCCGCCCGGTCATCCTCTACACGCCTATTCCAGCAAACAACTTCGAGATCAAGCCATGCTGGATTCAGCTCATTACATCTTCTATCCAGTTCCATGGCTTGAAGGATGAGGAGGCCATGGTGCATCTTTCCCGTTTTCTGCAGCTGACGAACGGGTTCAAACTGAATGGTGTCCCTGATGATGCAATCCGCCTTCATCTCTTCCCCCATTCTCTAGAGGGGAATGCTAAGAGGTGGTTGGAGACCCAGCCCCCATTGTCCATCACCTCTTGGGACGATCTGGCTGACAAGTTCGTGCACAGGTACTATCCGGCATCGAAGACTACAAAGATCCAGCGGGAGATCACTCACTTCCGCCAAGAGCCAGATGAATCACTTCGTGATGCATGGGAGCGGTACATGGGATATTTCTGGCAGTGTCCCCATCATGGCTTCAGTGATGCATTCACAGTGGGGAACTTCTATAGTGCTCTCTCCAGATAGCCAGAGGGTGATTGAGTCTCTATGCCCAGGAGGGGATATTCTTACTAAGACTCCACCCGAGCTGAACCAGATGATCAGTACTTTGGCTGCCAGAGATCATTCTTGGGGACAGGGTAGCCGAGGCAGATAGTCTCGGGACCGTGGTGTGCACGCCATGGAGACCAGATCCGAGCTCGAGCAGCAGGTAGCTGAGCTAGTGCAGACATTGAAGTAGCCCAACAGTCTTATTCCGGGCAGAGGTTTGGCTACACCTCCAGTAGCTCAATGCAGTGGTGTGAGAGCTCCAATCACCTAGTGGAGGACTGCCAGGCTATGAGGGAGTCTACCACACCCCAGGAGTAGTTGGCCTTCATCGCCAATGCGCGGCGCCTCGATCCATACAGTAACACATATAATGAGGGGTGGCGCCAGCATCCCAACTTCGCCTGGAGCAGCAACACCACTAAACCACCTGGTTTCCCAGCACCAGCAGGTGGTTTTCAGCAGAGGCAGCCCTTCCAGGCTCGACAGGGGCCACCCCCACAGCAGCAGCCCTACCAGCCTAGGCAGGGGAAACCATTCCAGCAGCCCCAGCGCCAGTTTGCCGAGCCAGCAGCAGCTCCAGCCCCAGATGACCGGATGACAAAGCTGGAAAATATTCTAGCTTCATTCATGACTAACACTCAGGCTGCTATCACGTCACTAGAGGCAGGTCAGCGGAACCAGGGTGCCATTTTGCAGGATCTGCAGACCCAGGTGGGCATCTTGGCCTGCCAAAACACCACCAGGGCACCGGGGACTTTGCCTGCCACCACTATCCCGAATCCTCGGGATCCTCACCAGCTCCAGCAGCTGGATGCCATTTTTACCAGGAGTGGTAAGAGCATATCTATTGATCCTGTCCCGGCCAGACAGGAGGAACCACTACCTGCTTCAGCACTTCCAGCCGACGATGCAGAAGTGCGGGTGGAGAAGGAAGCTCCTGCTCCCAAGCCACAACCAGTGGTTAAGGAGCATGTGCCCCAGCTTCCCTTCCCCACTCGCCTCCACAAAGACAAGCTGGAGACTGAGTTTGCCAAGTTTATGGCAATGTTGAAGCAGCTCAACATCAGCATACCGTTCGTGGAGGCATTGTCGAAGATGCCCAAGTATGCCAAGTTCATGAAAGACCTCCTCACCGACAAGAAGAAACTTGGGGATCTTTCGACAGTGATGCTCAGTGAGGAGCGTTCTGCTATCCTGCAGAACAAGCTTCCCGAAAAGCACAAGGATCCAGGGAGTTTTACTATCCCTCTTACTATTGGCAGCATGCATGTAGGCAAGTCCTTGGCGGACCTAGGCGCTAGCATAAACTTCATGCCATATAAGTTGTATAAAAAGCTAGACCTAGGTGAACTTAGCCCTACTAGGATGAGCATTCAGCTAGCTGATCGTTCCATTGTGCATCCTAGGGGAATCATAGAGGATCTGCTTGTCAGTGTCGGTGCATTCACATATCCTGTTGATTTTGTTATTCTTGATATACATGAGGATGTGGATGTGCCTTTGATTCTGGGTAGACCATTTCTTGCCACCGCCAAGGCACTTATTGATGTGCATGATGGTAAACTGATCTTGCGTGCTGGGAATGAACAGGCTACTTTTTTTGTGATTGAATTTGATCACTGTGCTATGATTGCTGTCACACCTGTGCATGCCATTTCTGATCAGGTACACGAGCCTGTCGTGTATCCTTCTGCACCTCTTATTTTGCAGGACCCTCCTATCATTCCTTCGCCGCCACTCCATCCAGCCTCGCCTCCGAACAAAAAACTCAAGGAGGAGTGGCGGCCGAAGCAGCAGGTTGCTAAGCCTGCACGGAAGAAGAGTGGAGACCACTATGAGCTGGTCCCACCTCCGGCACCACGACCACCCTGGCCGTCTGGGTACTCACTCGCCTGCATCTTGCCGGATGGCCAGGTCGAGCTGACCGATGATGGTGGTCGCATCCGTCGGGTGCATGGCCACAACCTGAAGCTGTACCTCAAGAGGGACATGGATCCGCTCTCGGAGGCACCTGTTCCTGCACCTCCGTGAGTATCCACCATGGGCGTCCAGCTAAAACACGGTAAAGAAGCTCTTGTGGGGAGGCAACCCCACCACGGTTTGACTTTCTTTCTTGTGTTTTGAGTCGGATTGTAAACCAGTTTGGTTTTGGTTTGTTTTCTTTTGTTTTGGATGATGTATTATTGGGCTGACCATTGAACCTAACATATTATGTTTGAGCTCTTTGGTTTCCTTTGGCTGTGCTTGGCTTGACTGGTACTCTCTCCAGTCCGCTTCCAGTCTCCTGCAGTCCGTGCATACCGGTAACATCTTTCCCTTTCCCTTCCCTCTTCTCCATTGAGGGCAATGTCGATCTTAAGTGTGGGGGGATGTTTATCTTTTAACTGCATTAGATCTGTTTGTGTGCTTGGAGCCTAGTCCACTGTCCAAATTTTTAAATTTGAGGGCTCCAAGTACGTGTTTTCGTGCAATTGCCTGCTCAGTATGCTTTGAATTTACAGTCTTTATAGTAATATGCAACCTAGGGAGGTAGTGTAGCACTATGGAGGATGTTGATGCATTTAAGAAGTCTCATTTCTTCTTCATATTGTGTTGGTTGATTGAGTGAATTAGTGATTTTAGGACCCTTGAATTGTGTGATGTTGTGGATTCTTTACCTGCCATGGACTCTTGTATCATGTTTTGAGTTTAACAGGTGCTCGAAAATGTGCTTCAAAATAACGTCTCCCGTGCGAATAGGGCGAAAGTGTGTAAGGGGAGACGGGAATTCGTTCCCAATTTCCACCTACTACCTCCAGCCCCCTTACATGTCTTTCCCCCGCACGAGGCTCGAGACATCCGCTCCTGGCATGGCCGGTAAGAGCAGGTTGGGACCCTTGAAAGAAAAAAAAAAGAAAAAAAATAACGGAAAACAAGCAAAACAGAAAGAAAATGGGTTCCAACCATCTTCAAGAAGAAAATAGAGCACCTTGAAAAATGTGAGTCCATGATCCTTTGTTTTTTAGAATCTCTTCATCCACAATTCATTTGTCCTCTGTTCACTATTTGCCATGATGCCGACTCGATACTAGTGCTACCGCCGAAGAAGCTATGAGATAACTTGTGCGTCGGTTGACCTCGTAAGTTGCTAAATGATCTAGGAAGTCCTCTACCTACGATCTGGGTTGTTTGTTGCTATAGAGGTTTGGAGAGTTGCATTGGTTTGAGTTAGGTTTGCTTGGGGACAAGCAAACGGTTAAGTGTGGGGGGATTCGATAACGATGTAATTGCACGTATTTGCGCCCCTAGTTTTTATCCGTTTGAGGGGCATAGTCGTGTATTTTTGGCCTATTTTACTCCGGGTTGTGCTATTTTGTCATATTTCAGGTCCCAGGCGTCAAAGGAAAGGCTAAGCACGAGTTTCGGGGCGTTCGGAAGTCATTTCGTCAAGCTGGAGCCAAAACACGGGCACACCTAAAACAGAACACGGCCGTGTTCTGTGGCCGTGCTTTTACTGCCGAGAGCTAATTGAGTTTGGCAAATTCAAGCTGAAAACACGGGCTGAAAGCACGGGCGTGTTCTCCCAAAGCACGGGCGTGTCCTCCCAAAAGCACGGCCGTGTTTCTCCTAGTGTAATTAACCCTATCCAAAGCACGGGCGGGCTGAGGCATTACACGGCCGTGCCCTCAACCGTGCTTTGGCCACTGATGCCCTTTTAAGCAGATTTTCAGCCAAACAGAAGGAGATTCGAGTTTTAGAGAGAGAGATCAGTTCCTAGAGAGAGAAAGCGACGAATAAGAGTCTCCAAGCGCCCTAGCTTGATCTTCAGCACAAGACCGTGTTTTTCACAACAGAGGTCGTGTTTGAGGGCGTGTTTTTCAACAGTTCTGCTGCCCGTTTTTGCGATCCACCTGCTTTCACTTCCAAATGTCCCGAAAGTCGCCCCCAAGTCATATCTAGTACTAGGACCTGAAATAAGACAAAAGAACGCAACCTACCGTAAAATAGGCCAAGGAATGACCAATCACTAAGCTAAACGATCAAGAAATGAAGGGGAAAACATGTGCAAATATGGTGTTATCAGTCAGCAATAAAGATCAAGCTAATGATTTTGGTAAGGATATTGTACTCAAATTATTTGTGATGGAAATCGAACCAAACAATGAGAAATTGTCAACGATAGAGATCAAGCTAACAATTGTGTAAGGACGATGTACTCAAATTGTGCATGATATAAATCAAATAGAACAATGAGAAAAATGACAGCGATAAGATCAAACTAATCATTTTGTAAATGATGATGTACTCAAATTGTTTGTGATGAGACAAAAGTCAGTGATAAAGATCAAACTAACGATTTTGTAAGAACAGTATACCCAAATTGTCTATGATAGAAAACAAATAGAACAATGATGAAAATGACAGTGATAAGATCAAGCTAATCATTTTCTAAATGATGATGTACTCAAATTGTTTGTGATGGAAATCATATCAAAAGTGTGAAGATGTTAGCGATAAAGATTAAGCTAACGATTTTGTAAAGGATATTGTACTCAAATTGTTTGTGATAGAAATCAATTCAAACAAAGAGGAAAACGTCAATGATAAAAATCAACCTAACCATTTTGTTATACTCAAATTGTTTACGATATAAATCAATTCAAACTATGAGGAAAACGTCAGCGATAAAAATCAAGCTAACAATTTTGTAAATGATGTTGTACTCAAATTGTTTGTGATAGGAATCAAATCAAACAATGAGAAAATGCTAGCGATCAAGATCAAGCTAACAATTTGGTAAATGATAATGTACTCAAATTGTTTGTGATAGAAATCAAATCAAACAATGAGGAAAATGTCAACGATAAAAGATCAAGCTAACATTTGGTAAATGCGTAGTGGTATTTCGCATGAAAAGTTTTCACATACATTTAGATGGACATTTTAGGAATTTTAGGAAATGATTGTGATGCTTAGCAAGTCACCTTGATGTATAATGATGTTATGCGGTGAGTATCAAAATGATTTTGACAATAATTGTGTGATGTGTCATGCAAATTATATCATGAATGTTAAATAAAAAAGATGGTATAATGCATTTGAAAATTGATATGAAAATATGTTGTTTTGTTTTCTATTTGGTTTTCGTTGTGTTTTGACCCGAGGTTCCTTTAAATTGCTCATGCCCCAAGAACCGTCAGTTCCTTTTGATCAACTTGATCCTTAGGTCATGCTTATGTGGAATTGTTGTATTGAATATAATTTTTTGTGGTAGTTGTGCGAATATATGCTTTGTAAGGTGAATTGATGATATATGTTGCCTGAATCCTCTCGTTGGTCAAGCTTGGAGCGACTTCCGTCTTGTTGTCTCGATATATCTTCTTCATGGCAGTGGTGTGACAATTTACTTTGTGGGGTGAGCTGAGGATGTTTATTGCTTCATCCTCATTGTCGGCCAGGTATGGGCCCACATGTTTAAGAGTCGTATAATTATCGGTCAGTATGGTATAGTAGGACTTCATTCTTGCTATGCATTTGAAATTTAATTGATTGGCTAGTTAGCTTAATGAGATCTGAATGTTCTCAGACTCCCTGAGATTTTTTTTTCATCAGCTCATGAGTGAAAAGTTGATTAATCCAATTCTTGGGTACTCAGACTTCCCCTTCTTCCATGGTGGACCATTTTTGCCCCCGAAGATCTGTTACTCACTTTCAATTCTCCGGAACAAAGAGTGACTATATCAATGTTGACTTAAAACGAATGCAAAAATGTTTGAAAACGTTTATTAGAGAATTAAAATTGAAATCCATATCAAGACTTTGCTTTCGAGAAGTGTGTGCAGATTGGATAAAACCATTTTTGCGTGGTATTGCCATGTTGCTAATTTTTTTTTTGTAAGAAAAGTGCAGGTCAAGCCATGAGGATATCAGTAAGTCCTCACTCTCACTCTTGATTTCAGTATCAAATATCAGTAAGCCCTAGCTCTCACTCTTGATTTCAGTATCACTCGTTCCTATAGGTGTTTTGAGTGTACGATACTTCAGCTACCATTAAGATTCTGGTCACCGTGAGATTCTCCTTTTATGTTGGTGGCCAACTATGCTCCCTGTAAAGATTCTCTTGATATGGAGAGTTTCATGTGATTTATTTAAGACATCTTTGTGTGGTTCGGTCTTGGAAGTTCTTGATGTCCCGTTAAAGGATTCTTTTATCTAATATGACATCGATGGTAAGATTCTTCTTGTTCCTTAAATGTAGTTTATTCATATGGGTGCCGAATATATGAAATCTTGACATCATTCGTATAAAACTTATTGTAGAGGGATTTTATGGACACCAGTATGGTGTTTATCTCTCGATTTCAAACATGTACACTCTCAACTCCAGTGGGTGCTCAAAATATCGATAGTAGCATGGTGTTTTTAATCACTTGACACCAGTTGGGTGTTCACATTTTCTTAGCATTACAATCGCATTGCTTAACTTGAAAATAAAACTGAATTTGGGTGGCTTTCATTTTTGTAGAAAATAAATCCATTTTTTAAAAAGGATTTGAAGCGGTATTCGTTATTTTGATAATGAAACCATTGATGCAAACTCTTAAATTTAGATTGATAATGGTCACACAATGCTCCAAAGAGGTCGAAACGTGAAAGACCTTTATTCATGACGATGAAAGCAAAAGTGATATATATTTTGTTGTGGCAAATTATCTCGATGTTTTATTTACTAGATAGGATTAACATCCTTTTGAATCGAGCTTTGCCTTGTAGTAAACGCACTAATTCTTATGAATTTGGCAGTGGATTTTTGTTGACGTCTGGACGTTTCGTCTCTTCTTCGAACTTCAACCAACTGGCATTTACCATTTGTCTCACCTTTCTCTTCAAATTCCTACAGTCCTCAGTTGAGTGGCCAGCAACTCCGACATGGTAAATACAATGTTTCTCAGGCTTGTACCATCTCGGATATGGAGACTGCAGTGGCTCGGACGGTACTATGCCAATGAGGTGACTTTGGATTAACTGAGGGAGAAGTTCAGTGTATGTAATGGGAATAGGGTCAATTTGGACGGGTTTCCCATGTCTCCCCGAACTGTGTTGGTTGTGGTTATTTGGAATTTGTGTGACTTGTATCGGCATCTGCACTGCTGGTTGAGTAGTAGACCCCGAACGGTGACCAATTGGTGCAACATCGGCAATATAAGGATAAGCTTGATTCTTTTGAAATTGTCATTGCCATGTACTTTATTTTGCTTGTCCTTGAATGATTTTGATCACTTGCTCTGGCAGATGATCATTTTTTGATCATGTATTTTTATGATCATGCGTGTTCTCTAAGGCCACGACGTTAGGTTTATCATTCGATGTTACTTTGTCTTGCGATTGGTATAAAATTTCTTCGTCGAATGACGTATCTCCACTTTTCACTTCCATTGTCATCTCGATTTTTGATAAAATTCTTAAAATCATGTTAACATCCTCTTTCATTTCTTCAAGCCCAATCACTCTTCTCTTGATGTCATCTAAATCTTTCTGAAATGCCTCCACGACCAGCTTAGCCTTGGATCTTGTTGAATACATAAGGATTAGACCTTTCCTCGTGGAAGAGAAATTTTAGGAAACCTAATTACGTCTTAACATTGTTAATCGTTTTTATTTTTTTGTATGTATGCATGATGCTTATGCAAAATGTCAATGATTTATGAATGCAAAAATAGTTTTTATTTATGCATATGCTTTGCAAAACATTTGTATGATCAATTCTGGATTAATAAATGAAAGTTTTATGGAAAATATAAGGATTATGGAATTTGAAAAAAAATTCATTCAAACAATCACGCCAATTAAGAGCAATGCACAGAACACAACTTATCACATCAACAACAAACGTATATTTATATGATAGAAAAAGACATTACCCTATTTAGGTATACCTAGGGTATTCGGGCGACGTAACGACATGGTTTTAGGGTGGTTTCAGGATTTTTTTGGACTGTTTAGGGAGGCCTCTAAGCTTACTATATGCTGGCAGAGGAATTCCTAAAGATTTGGTTCCCAAGTTGTTTCCTACCATAGCCCTTTCGAACTGGCTAGATACCTCGAGATCAACCTCAGATCCGAGTTCAACTTGGTTGGAAGGTTTGGCGTGCCTTCCACTACTGTGGAAGTCACATTACTCCTTTCGATTTTCTAAATGGGAAGCCGGATATAGAGCTATTATGCATGAAAGCTTAATTTAAATTGTGGTATAATTGCTCAAATAAATAATAAACACCCAACACGTAATAGAAATTTAGAAAAGCTTATCAAACTTAGTTATGTAGCTCGACTCTCGTAGATCCCCAGCGGAGTAGCCATCTGTCGCAACCATCCCTCCACGGTCATGGTTGCGTTTTCTTTTTGGGAGTCTGATATACCATTGATTGCACATGTTTTTACCCCTATTATTGAGTCGTTTGAGATGTTGATTCTCGTGTTTTAAGCCGATTTCATGCTAGGTTGGGTGTTTATGTCATATTTCAGGGCTTGGTGTTGGCATTGAGGCGAAGAAACGAGTTTCGGGTAGAAAGGAGGACGTTTGAGTTGAAGGGTGCTGGAGGAGCAAAATACCCGGCCTGCCTCCCTCTGCTCTCTCGTTTTTCCTCTGGAGAAAAAAAAGAACTCATTCACAATCTCGTCCTTTCCTTTCCCTTCTCTGATCTTCTTTTACCTTCCCTAAACACCAAAGTGAACGATGATAAACCCTCAATAAAAACACTACAAACCTTCATCTCTCTTCTCAAAATTCTAATCGACAACACGATCCGAGTTTCGAGTCCTATGTCCACAACAACGGCAACGACGACGTAAGTACGATGGTAAGTGACGATTTGGATGTGCATGTTCATTTTCTTTGGTTTCGGCTTTGATTTCTTTGAGTTTTTGGAGTTCTGATCTCAATTTTTTCTGTTTTATTTCCGAAAATCGGCTCAAACTGAGGTGGAACTCTCGTTTTGCCATCTACTACTCTCGATCTACTCTTCGGTGGGTTTCTACTAAATATACACGCTAGTTTTGGTTTCAATTTTGATGTTCTAACCCCCTTTTTTTATTTATGAGGGAAGAAGAACGGGATCGCCGGCAACGGGGTTTATCTTGTTCCCTTCAGTAATCATCCAACGATGAAGAACGACGACGATGGCCACTCAATCCCGCGTCGGCGGTAAGCTTATTTTGGGTTATTGTAATTGTTTGCATGTCTACTTCTTGTGATTTTTTTACTGATTCCAAGTTCTGATGCATGCTCTTTTTGATATTTTGATTTTGGTATTCGGGCGACAAGGGAGAAGATAAAGGGGGCGCCGACACCGGGACGACCATACCGATGGACAAATGGTGGTAGGGTCTATGTTTTTTTTTATTTTGCTCTCTTCGATTTAGATCTACACTGAGTGCTTTTCTTTTCTTATTTTTGCACATATTAAGAGAGTCCATATCTGGGTGAGGTTTGCTAACCCTTTTTAGTTTAACTAGGAAGGTTAAACTAGAAAAAGATGATATTAGATGCAAGTTTATTAAAAAGGATCTAGTGATTTAGATTTCTAGTATGCGATTTTGTGAATATAAGTTTGGAAATGATTTACAGATATGAGTTTTATTAAAAAATTTATTTTTGTATGCTTTAGAATCTTGACTATGCAAATCAGTTTCATAAAAGACACTATTAGGTTTAATAGGCTAGCTCATTAGTTATCACACCCACTGCTTGTTATTTAATTAAATTAGAGTTTTGGGTAATTGAATGAACTGCAAGAGTTCTTGAATCTGGAATTTTTTGTTTATGATATTATTATGGATTGTACCTTAGCTCATATTTTTATTAGGGGACGGTTAGTTTATGGGTTTTCGAAATCTCAAGCTACTTTGTCTTAGTGGATTTTCGTCGGATCTAGGTTGACACCAAGCATGGCTTCTAAGGGAAGAAAAAGATTTTTGATTCTTTGAAGTTTTGTCTACTTGAGTTTCACTTTAATTTGTTCATGTACATCATAATCTGATTATCACTATATTCTAAACATGAAAGATGAAAAGCACAACACAGATTTAGCCTAGACCAGAAATCGGACTCTAAAAGTAAGGAAATACTTAACCGAAAGAGCTAAATACGATAATAGTAAAGTGCTTTAATAAAATGCTAAAGCGAAATGCTTAAATAAAATACATAATAACAACATAATTGGCAGCAAGAAGTAGTAACTAGCAAGCTTAATAGAAAGAACTTGAATAAAACCGAAATTAATAGAAAAAACTTGAATGGAACAGAAGTATTGGCTTTACAAGAAGGGAAATTGATGAAGCTGGATTTACAGATAGCAGAATTGGACTTGAGATCTTGCACTACTCCTTACTCTTGTAATCGATCAAAAAGGAAAAATTATGTTTCATCCATCACCCGAAAAAGAAAGAACTGTATTATTTTTCCTCATTTTTTCCCCTTTCCATTCATCCCTCGAAACAAGAGCTGAAAAGCTCTAGATATAGCAAAAACGTATGCCACTTGTCAACTTCCGATTAGCCGCTGCAAAGGCTATTTCTGCAAGACTATCATTCTCCTTGGTAAGCGGTCGTTGATAAGGTTGGACCGAAATGCGGTTGGGCCAGATTGGTTTTGGGTCAAACCCGTCAGGTTTAGCTTGTGAGCTCGAATGAGCTTGTGTGTAGACTGGTAATCGGGTCGAACTGTAGTTTTAATGGACTTTGAGATCTGGGCAGAACTGATTGACCTCTTTTCTTCTATTTGCAGATCATTTGCTGGTTTGGACCTCTAAGTCTACAACCCTTTTGCTTCTTGTTTTGCATTGTAAACATGATTGATCGTCAGGAATGTAGGAATGTTGTAATAATGTAGATGATTGTATCAACTTTTTAATCCTTCAATAATATGTTCTACTTCCCTTTTGCACCCAAAGCTTGACACTCAACTTGAATGCATCATCACGTAAAAAGCTTGAATCAAAGATCGCATTCTTGTGTAATATGAACAATCCCAACTAGTGAGAGATTGAGATTGCTTCATAAGTTTCATGCTCACAATTTTTTTTTCTAACTATCATGCAAGGTCAAACTCATTATTACTTTCCAAATTAAGTGAACCAAATATCACGATTTAAAGTATATGAAGAACCCGGACAAAATGTGGTGTCTACACCTGCGTTCGGTTGGCCTCCATCTATCGTTGATCGGCGCGAGCTTCCGCTGGTGACAATGGCTTTAGTAGGAAGCTCTGATTGCCCTGTTTAAGTTTGTAGAAATTAGTGCCACCGTAATGACACACTCCGCGGTCAAATTGCCACATCCTTCCTAACAATAAGTTGATTCCTGCGTTGGAGCAACGTCAAACATCAGTTCTTCTCTGTATTCTCCGATTTCGAATTGGACGTGGGCTTGTTTATTGACCTTGATTGCTATGGAATCAGTGAGCCAGTGCAGATTGTACGAATTCGGATGTTTGCTTGTGGTCAATCCAAGCTTCTTAATAATGTCCAGACTAACGACATTTGCACAGCTATCCCCATTGATGATTATGGACAATAATGTTCCATTAACGACACAACAAGATTGGAATAAGTTCTCCCTCTGATCAGCGTCGAAATGGATCGCCAATGTGAGAGCTCTCCTGCTTACCGCGAAGAGCTTACCTGGTGGAGGGTCAACGATCAAAATTTGCTCATCTATCTTATCTCCTTAGGGGTCAATTGAAGGACCCCCTATCTTCTCTTCTTCTTCTTCTTCCTCAGAGTAGTACTCCCCATCGTGAAGCACGAGTGTTTTCTTGTTGGGGATTTGATCAACCTCATGCCCTCGCACTAAACACTTGAAATATTTTATGCTTGCACTAGATCTTTTAGGTCTCGGCTGCTAACTACGAATGGTCGACCTGTCACCCTCTGCTCATGGCCGAATTGAGTTACAATTGGAGAACCTTCTGGAGTAGGCATCTTGGCAGATGGGAATCGCCTTCACGTGGTGAATTGTAGCTGCTTTTCTACCTTGATTGCAAGGTGAACAACTTCCTACAACTCGGCGAACTTTCGTAGTTCGACTTCCAAGCGAATCGAGCAATGGTGGCCTCTTGATCCTTCCTGATATAGGCGCACATCATGAGTAGTTCCAATTCATGAAAATAGTCTTCGATAGATCGTGAACCTTGCCTTAATCCTTGCAATGCCTCACGTAATTCCCATTGATAGTATCCGAAAATAAACCTTTAGCGCATAAGGCCCTACAATTCAACCCAGGTAGTCACCTCTGGAAGGAGGTTTCTCCGACGTCAGAGCTGGACTTTTCCCCTCCACTGCGCTATGTAATCACAACACTAATAAGTCGCGAGGGTAACCTACTATGGTTCTTGATAGACCATTGATTACACATGTTTTTACCCTATTCTTGAGCCGTTTGAGATGTCGATTCTCGCGTTTTAGGCCGATTTCACGCTAGGTTGTTCTTGTTTGTGATATTTCAGGTCTTAGTACGTGAATGAAGGCTTGGGAACGAGTTTGGGGTCGATTGGACGAAGTTTGGACATTTGGCGAGAAGCTGGCCAAGCCACACGGGCACGCCTAAAAACCTACACGGCCGTGTGACCTAGCCGTGTGACATCAAATTGCACGGGCAAAATCACAAGGGCCGTGTAGGGGACCCCTTGTGGCCGTGTGGAAATTCCAGGGAACTCACACGGGCATCATGGAAATCCACACGGCCGTGTGGGTCTGGCCGTGTAAGAAACCTGAAGTCACTTAACGAAACCATGCGTTGTGCAACTCACACGAGCAGTTGGGGAAGCCACACGGCCGTGTGGCCTGGCCGTGTGAGTTGGGAATTTCTGGGTTTTAACCCAAATTGCAGCCAAAGGATGAGGGTTCCGAGTTTTGGAGAGAAAGAGCGATACCTAGAGAGTGAAAGTGACGAAACTAATCCTGCAAGTGTCATAGATCGATCTCCATCATCATTGGAGCCCGGCTTGAGCTTGGAGAAGACCTGATTGAGTGCCAGAAGCAGATTCCCATCCTTCGCAGTATGGTTTCCGCATCTGAGCTAGATTTCTCATCTCTCTCTATGGAGTAACTTTCTTATTCACCTAGGTATGAAGAACCCTAGATTTGTATGTTAGGCCTGATAGTATGAACCCAAGTACAGATTATGTGATATGATTATATTCAATTGAGGTTTGATTTATTGAATGGCATGAATCCTGATCAAATTCCTGTTGTTTCTACTTTAACCTAGAAAGAGAATATCTGCCTAGGTTGATAGAGCACCCTTGATTGAAAGTAGTGAATTGACGACTTTAGTCGAGAAGTCAATTCACTATTCTGTACTGAATTCACTTCGGTAGTGGAGGTTTGGTTCGTTAGGGCCTCAATCTGTTTACTCCGGTGGAGGTTAGTCGCCCGCTGAAGACTCAGATTGAGAGGGTCTGGAGACCTTTAGTCGAGACTTCAGACTGTTTAAGAATCTCCCGCAGTATAACTACCATTGAACCTGAACTTGGTAAATTACAATCCGGCTTAACTGCAGTCTAGGGGGAACCATATCCGAGTGACCTCTCTCGACTTGAAAAAAACCTTTTTACTTGCTTTGCTTGTTTGCTTGTTTGGATCTTCACTAAAGTTTCACTGCTAAATAATAAGAACTCACGGAGTAGTCATCACATCTAGCTCCCGGGTTGACATTAAAACCCAAACCCGCTATACTACGCTTTAGGAAGTGTTTACACTTGGCCATTTTCTAGAGTGACGGTAAGAGCGAGTCAGTTCTGTATACTCCCCACATTGGAAGAAAAACGTGATCTTGCGCTCCCATTCCATGTAGGTGGAGGCATTGTTCGTTTCCTGAAAGGCCTGAATTGCGAGTTTGATGCCTCGCAAATCGGAGATGGTACCCTGGTCGACGTCCGGTTGCCTTCTGTGGTTGCCTCGCTCAGGCTCGGTGATATGATCCCAAATTTATTAACCTTTAAGCTTACATAGATTGATCAAGAATCTAGTTTCACAAGAAAGAAAGAATTAGAATTTTGGCTAAAGTCTTTTATGCGTTTGATGTTACCCATGTTGGAGGCTCGGTTCTTTTCAATTCACTCAAAGGAAATTTGAGTTGGATGACTTGTTTTGGAGTAGGAGTGATGCTCTACAATTTGGAAGGCTTGGAAGTCCAAGTTGGAAGTCGACGGGTGGAGACGCTGAGCCAGCAGGGAGGAATGGCTACGGCGACACCCAGTAAGGCCAACGTTCGTCGAATTCGACATCCACCGGCCGTTCGTTGATTTTTTGAGGTATTGCGAAGAATTAAGCTGTTGATTCCAACCTTTCGTGGAATGACCATTGCTTCAGCATACTTAGACTGGGAGAGGAAGATCTTCTTGTTCTTTTGGCGTGGACAATATTCTGAGACCCATAAATTGCTCCTAGCCACCTATGAGTTCCAGGATTATGCCTCAACTTGGTGGGAGCAGGTCCAGGACCTATGAGTTCCAGGATTATGCAGGCTGAAGTGACAACCTAGGAGGAATTGAGGGGATTAATGCATGAAAAGTTTGTGCCAGCGTATTACTGGCGAGAATTACACGAATCCCTGCAAGCAATTCGTCAGGGATCACGTACTGTGGAAGAATATGCTAAGGAGTTGGAATTGATCATGACCCAAGCTGACATCCGAGAGGATTCAGAGGCTACAATTTCGTGATTCCTGTCTAGAATGAACAAAGAGATTCGATACGAGTTGGAGCTTCTACATTTTGTTGATCTAGAGGAAGCAATCCACCTGGCTATCAAAATCGAGAAGCAATTGAAGGATAGAGCGGGAAGGCAATTTTCTGCGCCAAGATAGAGCAGCTCTGCTGAGCCTGCTCCTGTCTCTGTTTCCACTGCAAACCGACCCATCAATTTGAAGCCAATAGCTCCACAAAGCAGCCAGGCTCGTGCTGAAAGCTCGACCAGTAAGATCGAGTGTTTTAAATGCCATGGACGAGGGCACAAGTCCTTCCAATGTCCCAATACGAAGACACTTGTCCTTCAAGACGGAGAATACTACTCCGAGCGAGGAGGAAGAGAAGCATACTACAAACAAATTGAATGACGAAGAGGTTGAGGAATCCACCAAGATGGAGGCTCCCGGTGGCCGAACAAATTGCTATACCTTAAGCCATGATGGAAAGAAGCTGAAGTTGAAACCTCTGTTGCCGGCTGAGGTGCACAACTATCAACGACGACTGGAGGTGAATTGAACCCAGGAAACGGATAATTTGGGTACTTTGAAGGGTCGAGAAGCAAGTTTGTTCACTCGGTAGTTGGATCTTATAGCCCTTAGACATGAAAGTCTTTTAACGGTATTAGCGAGTCTGCACCCCTGTGCTCCGACGATGTCAAGACAGGGGAGGAGAAAGGGTCTATTGGGTAGGGACTTGGGAAGCAAGTTGACCCAACCTAGCACTGCGGGCAACTTCCATGAACCATCATGAAGCTTCCCCATGGATCAGATGGCGTCGATTCAACTTGATTCGATGGATCGAATTTGAGCTCAAACGCCCCAGGAAACGAGCAAGCACAAGCAAAGATCGAGGTTATTGGTTGGAGAGCTTGGGGGCTATTCAGACCAAACTGATGATATGGAACCGTCGAGGGAGGTCCTGGGAAGCTGTAAGAAGCATCAATTGGAATCAATGATCCCTGAATAAAAAATCCCCAACTATCGAATTGGTTTTCTAGGTTCGTCGCATTCAAATAACGTTTGGAGCCTCATATCTGGAGCTTGGGACACATCCAGATGCTGATTCAAGATGGAATGGAAACTAGAACACTTTATAAACCCAGGGAAGGAATTGGATGAGCTTGGTTCAGCGTGGAAGACCATTTTCGAGGGCAACAAAGATGCTACCTCGAACTGCCAGAAATCCGCATGCCACTGAATTCCGAGTTGGATTCAGATTACTTATATAACTTAGTTTCCTTGCTGAATTAGGTTAGTTTCAATTCGTGTTTAGGTTTGTTTAATCTTGTTAATGCCTATAAAAGGCCTCATTCATGTAATGTAAGGTGGAGAGTTGATTTATGAAGAAAATCCGAAAAATTCCCAACGTTTTGAGTGTGAGTTGTCTTTGGTTTTTGGTTGCGATCAAAGCCTGTTGAATCCTATCCTCTTGATTAAGGAATCACACTCAATTACATCGAAGGCATCGACATAACGATTGTGAAATCTCCCTGGTGTGAGATTCCACTTTCATTCCCATCTAATTTCATGTCAAACCAAGCTTCTCACATTCGTTTGAAGACCCTGCTCTTGCGTTCTTGAACAAAGGAATTCGTTTCATGTAGTTAGTTGTGCAATTCTGATCAAACACCCACCCAGGGTGTTATTACTCGGTGATAACAAGATGTTGGTACAGATTTTGAATTCTGGCGACTAGCTCATGGGGAATCTCGACGGCGTAATCCTGACCCCTGTTCTCCCTATGATTTGAGGCATCCTTCGGCGGTGCCAGAGCATTAAGCCATCGAGCTTGTTGTTCCAATTTTTGTTCTAATTTATCAAACTGGGCTTGGAACAGGATGCCCATCTCCGCTCTGAGAGATTGCAGTAGCTCGGTCATATTAAATTGTTGCCCAGCCATCTCGTTTTCATCCTTTTAAGTCTCTATGTTGGAATCTGTTTCCTCCTATGGTTTCCGAAGCGCAATCAGATCTTTGTGCCTCGTCCATGCAGCAACATGTAAATTTTTCTTCTTCGTTGCTGCCTCTGTGTTAAACCAGGTGATGATGCCACTTGGTATGAGTAAGAGTGGCTTGCTCAAAGGATCAGAATCACGCAAACCTCTCAACTCCAAAGATCGAACAAAACACAGAAGGTTTCGAGACGAAACAGTGGGTATGATTTTGGATGGTGACCGACGGTCAACTTCAACACTCGAATTGGGGAAGAGGCTCGTTCGATTTGAAGGTAGCAACTCGACCATGATTGAGGGGAACACTCAACCGATACTGAGCTTGCTTGATTACGGGAATTAATCCAGCAAACAAGGACAATCTAATAGTCTCAAACTCGAAGAATATAGGTTACTAAAAGACCATTAATTACACATGTTTTTACCCCTATTCTTGAGTCGTTGTAGACATTGATTCTCGTGTTTTAAGCTGATTTCACGCTAGGTTGTCCGTTTATGTCATATTTCAGGGCTTATCGTTGGCATCGAGGTGAAGGAACGAGTTTCGGGTCGAAAGGAGCATGTGAGGTTTGAAGTGTGCTGGAGAGCAAAAATACCCGGCCATGAGCAGAAATACTCGGTCGGGTATTATTTGGCGATGACCGGGGATCTGACGCTTTGGCGTCTTTAAGAAATAGAAGGGGGCCCGAGCAGGAGGCAAAAACCCTCGGTCGGGGATTCCTGGCCATGACCGGGGATTTCCCCTGTTGCACAACGGTGCGTTTTTCACATACCCGGTCGCCACCCAAAATACCCGACCGGGGATCGCGACAGACAGCTTCTTAAGGGAAAAGAAGGGCAAAAGTGAAGGGTTCCGAGTTTTAGAGAGACAGAGCGATTCCTAGAGAGAGAAAGCGACGAACCAGAGTTCCCAAGTGCCTTAGCCTGATCTTCATCACCATCGGAGCTCTGCTCACACTTGGAGAAGTGTCGATTGACGACCAGGAGCAGAAACCCATCCTTCACAGTATGGTTTCCGCATCTGAAATTGCTTTTGCTTATCTCTCCATGGAGTAACTCCCTCATTCATCTGGGTATGGAGAACCCTAGATTTGTATGTTAGGTCAGATTGTATGAACCCAAGTACAGATTCTAGGATTTGATTATATTCAATTGAGGTTTGAATGATTGAATGGCATGAATCCTGATCAAATTCCTGTTATTTTTGCTTTAGCCTAGAAAGAGAATATATGCCTAGGTTGATAGAGCACCCTTAATTGAAGGTAGTGAATTGGAGACTTTAGTCGAGGAGCCAATTCACTACTCTCTACCGAATTTACTTCGGTAGTGGAGGTTTGGTTCGTTAGGGCCTCAATCTGTTTACTCCAGGGGAATCCTCACAAGGGGAATCCACACTAGGGGAATCCTCACCAGGTTCCCCCGGTGAATCAGATCTTGGGGAACAACCCCATACCCCAGGCACATGGGGGTCATCATCATCCACCGCCGTCGGGTCCCACCTTGGAGTACTACTACACTCCACGGGTTGCGGATATCCGACCTGTCATCCTCTACCCGCCCATTCCAGCGAACAACTTCATATCAAGCCATGCTGGAGTCAACTCATTACATCATCTGTCCAGTTTCATGGCTTGAAGGATGAGGAGGCAACGGTGCACCTGTCCCGCTTCCTGCAGCAAACGAACGGGTTCAAGCTAAATGGTGTCCCTTATGATGCAATCCGCCTTCACCTCTTCCCCCATTCTCTGGCGGGGGCATCCTAAGAGGTGATTGGAGACCCAGCCCCCATTGTCCATCACTTCTTGGGACGATCTGGCCGACAATCCGGCGTCGAAGACCACAGAGATCCAGCGGGAGATCACTCACTTCCGCCAGGAGCCAGACGAGTCACTTCGTGATGCATGGGAGCGGTACATGGGATTTTTCTAGCAGTGTCCCCATCATGGCTTCAGTGATGCATTCACTGTGGGGAACTTCTACAACGCTCTCTCTTCAAAAAACCAGAGGGTGATTGAGTCTCTATGCCCAGGAGGGGATATTCTTACTAAGACTCCCCCCCCCCCCCCCCCCGAACTGAACCAGACGATCAGTACATTGGCTGCCAGAGATCATTCCCGGGGGCAGAGCAGCAGATGCAGGAATTCTCGGGACCGTGGTGTGCACGCCATGGAGACCAGTACCGGGCTCGAGCAGCAGGTGGCCGAGTTAGTGCAGACATTGAAGCAGCCCAACAGTCTTATTTCGGGCAGAGGTTTGGCTACACCTCCAGTAGCTCAATGTCAGTGGTGTGAGAGCTCAAATCATCTGGTGGAAGACTGCCAGGCTATGCAGGAGTCTTCTACTCCCCAAGAGCAGTTGGACTTCATCACCAATGCTCAGCGCTTTGACCCCTACAGCAATACATACAATGAGGGGTGGCGCCACCATCCCAACTTCGCTTGGAGTAGCAAGACCACTAAACCACCTGGTTTCCCAGCACCAACAGGTGGTTTTCAGCAGAGGCAGCCTTTCCAGGCCAGACAGGGGCCGCCCCCACAGCAGCAGCCTTACCAGCCTAGGCAGGGGCAGCCATTCCAGCAGCCTCAGCGTCAGTATGTCGAGCCAGCAGCAGCTCCGGCTCCAGACAATGAGATGACCGAGCTGAAAAACATTCTAGCGGCATTCATGACTACCAGCCAAGCGAATTTTCATGAGGATGGACCAGAACATAGCCTCACTGGAGGCAGGCCAGAGGAACTGATGACTCGGTATTTGCACATGTTTTCCCCTTTGTTTCTTGATTGTTTGAGCTTGAATTATCGTGTCTTTGGCCTATTTTATGCTAGGTTATGTTCCTTTGTCACATTTCAGGTCCTAGCACATAAAGTGAAGCATAGGCGCAAGTTTCAAATCAATCAGAGATCAATTGACGATTCGGGAGAAGAAAATCGGGTATGACCTGAAGAAGAATGGATTTCTACCTCACTTTATGGACAAAGAATCATGCAAGCTTGTCATAAAAATAAAGAGGACGAGACTACGAGCGTCTGGGATCAAACGGCGACTGATTCGGAGTCCGGACGAGGGAGAAACGAAGCATTAAACAGAGGCTGAGCAAGCCACACGGGCACAATCCACACGGCCATGTGACCTGGCCATGTGGCCGTGTGGAAATCACCGAGCCTTCACACGGGCAGCTTGGAAAGCCACACGGCCGTGTGGCCTGGCCGTGTGAGTCAGGAATTGCTGTTTAAAACCCGATTTTCAGCAAAAGGAAAGGGAGAGAGCTGGGTTTTGGATCCCAAACACCCAAGGGACGAACCCTAGAGAGAGAGAGCGACTTGCGAACATTCTTGGAGATATTTTGGAGGATTTCTTTGCCATTGGAGCTCGGGAATCAAGCTTGGAGATGGAGATTGAAGATCTAGATCAGATTCCTGCAGTCTCTCTCTTCTCTATGGAGTAACTTCCCTTCACTTAGGTTTTGAGGAACCTTAGTTCCATGAGTTAGGATCTTTCTTGTATGAAGTTTTGGATGCTATATTGTTTGATTATAATCGAATGATGCATGTTTATTGATTCAATTGAAGTCTGATCAACTTTTCCTGATTCCTGCTGCAATCTGAGATAGATAGAATCTGATTAGGTTGCTAGAGTCTCATCATTCGGTAGTAGGAGATTGGCTATACGAGAGTTAGCCAGTTTACTGCTTTGTACTGGAATCCAATTCCAATAGGGGAGTTGTGTGCTTATTGCTTCAGCTTTCTATCCCGATGAAGACTAGTCGTCTGCCGGATAGTTAGACTGAGAGGGCTTGGTCAGGTTAAGAGATTCCAAGCTACTGTCGGATCTTCCGCAGTTTAATCAACAGTAAATCAACCAAAAGGAATTACAACTTGGACCTAATTGAGGAGCTAGGGGGAATCATACCTAAGTGAGTTCCCAAACTGTAATTAGTAGTTTTCCTTAGTTTAGTTATTAGAGTAGTTTAGTTAATCAATCCTTAATCTAGATTGCTAGATAATGAACCGAAGCTGAGTAATAGTAACTCTAGAGACCCGTGGATTCGATATTTATTACTTGTGCCACTATACTGCAGTCCCTTTCATTGGTTACACTTGGCCATTGTTAGGTGTTGTGTTTTAGAGCATCAAGTTTTTGGCGCCGTTGGCGGGGACTTTCTAGAGTATTAGGAAAGGCAGAAGTTTGTTACTTTAGCGTTTTTCTTTTCTTTTCTTTTCCACCCTTGCTTTTCACTTGGGTGTTTTTGTTTTTGTTGGTGCAGATCTGAATCATGGATCCTAATGGCTTCTCCAATCATTGGGGGTATCCACCACCATCTGGGTGGTATTACCCCGCGACTCCCTATAGTAATCAAGGAGGAGAAGACTATGGATTCGGGTTCCAGTACCAACCCTCTTACTACGGAGAACAATCAGACCCCTGGGCATATCAAGAACAACCTCATTACCAAGAAGACTTTCTCCCACAACCAGAAGGGCCATCGGAGCTGGAGTTACCCATGGCGGCCTTCACGGGCCACTCTGCAGAGCCATGCTACACTTCACTGGAGGATCCGAACGAACAATTAAGGCTTCTCGTGGAGCAGTTTGCTCGAGACACTGAGAAATCATGCTCCAAGATGGATCTTCAAATCAAAGCCCTTGCCACTTCCGATCCCTCATTTCTCCATGATATGGAGGAGACTGTTCAGCGCTCAGCGAAGCAAACAGAGTGGGTGAAGCAAGTTTGCTCACATCTTGCTCAAGATCACCTTTCTGCTGCCACGCTAGAAGAGGTAGAGGATGACAAAGGCTATGGGAGCGTTGAGGAGCATACAGAAGTTATCACAGAGAACTCCCATGATAACCATGATCAGGAAAGTCCTTTGGTTGCAGACCACACCTTTCCTCATTTATGCTCTAACATGTTGGGCCCGTGCGAGGACATGCAAGATGATCCCATTGAAGAAATTGCTTGGCGACTTGCTCTCCAATCTGTTCTAGAAGAAGAAGAGCGAGCAAGGATGAGGAAGAAAGTTGTGGATGATGAAGAAGAAAGAAAAGAAGAGGTGGTTCTTGATCTTCTCCCAGGGGAGAGACCACATTTTGAAGAAAGAAGGGGGGTTGAGGAAGCAATTGGCGTCCAGGCTGAGGATGAAGTTGAGGTGGAAGAGGCATGCACCGGCCATGAGTTGCAAGTAATATCCCCACCAAACTTTGAGGAACTGCTTGGCAAGGACCCATTTGCAGTGTCTCTTTGCCAGACCAAGGCCACATCGACATCGGTCCATCTTGGTGGACGCGATGGTGGCCAATCGATGCTGTCATATTTGGTTTGGGGCAATGAGACGAGAGAAGAGAAGAAGAGGTCTCGAGGGTGGAGACTTCATCTGCATCAAGTACATGAGCCTTCATCACCTGCCACACCACATGCTCGTGACTTGAGACTCCACCTCATCAACGAGAACCTCAACTTCAAGGAGGTTCTAGCATGGACCGAAACTTAGGAGCCATCGTCCGGCTCACGACGTGAAAGAAGCGCTTGTTGGGAGGCAACCCAACCAGTCGGTTTGCATTTCTTTCTCTATTTCTCCTCGGTTGAGTCAATTTTGTTATTTGATTTTAGAGTCAATAACTCAACCTTTGTGAGATTTTGTGTGGTGTTTGTGTTCTGATTACTCTCTCTTCCTAGAATGCACTGCCTGACCCGTACATCATCATTCACCCTTGATCTGGTAACTTCGTTCTACACTCCTTATCTTTCCTCCATTGAGGACAATGTCGTGCTTAAGTGTGGGCGGGTGTTCGATTATGTATGCGGGTGAATGTTTGGCTGTTTGTGTGCTTGGAGCCTAGTCCACTATCCAAATTTTTAAATTTGAGGGCTCAAAGTACGTGTTTCCTTGCAAATTACCTGCTCAGTATGCTTTGAATTGACAGTCTCTATAGTAATGTGCAACCTAGGGAGGTAGTGTAGCACTATGGAGGATGTTGAAGTATAAGATTTTTCCTATCTAGCTCTCTGTTGTGCCAGTTGATTTTGTGAATTAGTGGAGCTAAGACCGTTGAATTCAGGTGGTAATGGTGACTCTGTTTGGATTATGTTATGGACTCGTGTATCGAACAGGGTGCTCATATGGAAAATGGGAAGCAGTTGGTCCTCCATGTCAAAATCATTAAATCTTAAACATGGGGTAAGCCCAACGTGTGCGGCACCGTTCATTGCACAAAATCGGGTTTTGGAAGAGATTTTAGTGATCCTTAGTGGGGTACTCCTACAAGGTGAAGCTAAGTTGTCTCTAGTACAAGTAAAACTTCCACCCGTTGAACGGTTTGCCTACTTGAGGATGTGTTTTTAAGGGCACGGATAGAGCTTCCGACCCCCCTTAATTTCATTGACCCTCCACACGAGTTGAGGAAAAGGAGTTAAAAGAAGTACTCTGGCGAGCTCCAGATGTACAGAAATTGCTCTTGCTCGACTAATAAGGGTCGACCGTGCAAAAGACTGCAGTTGGAACCCCACCAAATGAAAGAAAAATTGTAAATGAAAGTGAGAAAAAGGGGTTCCAACGGTGAAATGAAGTGAAAGAGCACCCCGGTACAACGAATCCTTGGTTGTGAATGGTGTGAGTCCCTTTATCCGTGAACTGACTGTCTTACTTCTACTTTTTCTCATGATCCTGGTTTGAGTCTAGTACTCGCATTGAGAGAGATAGGGAACGTCTTAGAAGACCAGTTGAACTCGTAAGCTGCTATATGATCTAGGAAATCCTCTACCGACGATCGGGGTTGTATGTTGCTATAGAGCTCTGGAGAGCTGCATTGGTTTGAGTTAGGTTTGCTTGGGGACAAGCAAACAGTTAAGTGTGGGGGGATTTGATGACTCGGTATTTGCACATGTTTTCCCCTTTGTTTCTTGATTGTTTGAGCTTGAATTATCGTGTCTTTGGCCTATTTTATGCTAGGTTATGTTCCTTTGTCACATTTCAGGTCCTAGCACATAAAGTGAAGCATAGGTGCAAGTTTCAAATCAATCAGAGATCAATTGACGATTCGGGAGAAGAAACTCGGGTATGACCTGAAGAAGAATGGATTTCTACCTCACTTTATGGACAAAGAATCATGCAAGCTTGTCATAAAAATAAAGAGGACGAGACTACGAGCGTCTGGGATCAAACGGCGACTGATTCGGAGTCCGGACGAGGGAGAAACAAAGCATTAAACAGAGGCTGAGCAAGCCACACGGGCACAACCCACACGGCCGTGTGACCTGGCCATGTGGCCGTGTGGAAATCACCGAGCCTTCACACGGGCAGCTGGGAAAGCCACACGACCGTGTGGCCTGGCCGTGTGAGTCGGGAATTGCTGTTTAAAACCCGATTTTCAGCAAAAGGAAAGGGAGAGAGCTGGATTTTGGATCCCAAACACCCAAGGGACGAACCCTAGAGAGAGAGAGAGAGAGCGACTTGGGAACATTCTTGGAGCTATTTTGGAGGATTTCTTTGCCATTGGAGCTCGGGAATCAAGCTTGGAGATGGAGATTGAAGATCTAGATCAGATTTCTGCAGTCTCTCTCTTCTCTATGGAGTAACTTCCCTTCACTTAGGTTTTGAGGAACCTTAGTTCCATGAGTTAGGATCTTTCTTGTATGAAGTTTTGGATGCTATATTGTTTGATTATAATCGAATGATGCATGTTTATTGATTCAATTGAAGTCTGATCAACTTTTCCTGATTCCTGCTGCAATCTGAGATAGATAGAATCTGATTAGGTTGCTAGAGTCTCATCATTCGGTAGTAGGAGATTGGCTATACGAGAGTTAGCCAGTTTACTGCTTTGTACTGGAATCCAATTCCAGTAGGGGAGTTGTGTGCTTATTGCTTCATCTTTCTATCCCGGTGAAGACTAGTCGTCTGCCGGATAGTTAGACTGAAAGGGCTTGGTCAGGTTAAGAGATTCCAAGCTACTGTCGGATCTTCCGCAGTTTAATCAACAGTAAATCAACCAAAAGGAATTACAACTTGGACCTAATTGAGGAGCTAGGGGGAATCATACCTAAGTGAGTTCCCAAACTGTAATTAGTAGTTTTCCTTAGTTTAGTTATTAGAGTAGTTTAGTTAATCAATCCTTAATCTAGATTGCTAGATAATGAACCGAAGCTGAGTAATAGTAACTCTAGAGACCCGTGGATTCGATATTTATTACTTGTGCCACTATACTGCAGTCCCTTTCATTGGTTACACTTGGCCATTGTTAGGTGTTGTGTTTTAGAGCATCAGGAACCATGGTGCCATTTTGCAAGATTTACATAATCAGGTTGGTGACATAGCTCGCCAAATTGATAACCGGGTCCCGGGAACTCTACCTGCCACAACCATCCCCAATCCACGGGAGCCGCACCAGCAGCTGAATGATAACACCACTAGGAGTGGCAAGTCCACATCGGCAGTACCTGCCCATGCTAGGGAGGAAGAGCCACTGCATGCTTCAGCACTTCCAGCAGACGATGCAGAAGTGAGGGTGGAGAAGGAAGCCCCTGCTCCCAAGCCACAACCAGTTGTCAAGGAGCATGTACAGCAGTTTCCCTTCCCCACTCGACTACACAAAGATAAGCTGGAGACTGAGTTTGCCAAGTTCATGGCAATGTTGAAGCAGCTCAACGTCAGCATACCTTTCATGGAAGCACTGTCGAAGATGCCCAAGTACGCAAAGCTCACGAATGATCTCCTCAGCAACAAAAAGAAACTTGGGGATCTTTCGACAGTGATGCTGAGCGAGGAGTGTTCTGCCATCTTGCAGAACAAGCTGCCCGTAAAGCACAAAGACCCAGGGAGTTTCACTATCCCTCTTAATATTGGCAGCATGCATGTAGGGAAGTCCTTGGCGGACCTAGGCGCTAGCATAAATGTCATACCATACAATCTGTTTAAATAGCTAGACCTAGGTGAACTTACCCCTGCTAGGATGAGCATTCAGTTAGCTGATCGCTCTATTGTGCATCCTAGGGGTATCATAGAGGATCTGTTTGTTAAAGTAGGCACATTCACATATCCTGTTGATTTCGTTGTTCTGGATATATATGAGGATGTGGATGTGCCTTTGATTCTAGGTAGACCATTTCTTGCCACCGCCAAGGCACTTATTGATGTGCATAGTGGTAAACTGATCTTGCGTGCCGGGAATGAACAGGCTACTTTTTCTGTGGCTGACCCTCGGTTGCCGAACTTGGTTGACAAAGCCTAGAATTTCTCGTCTTGCTTCGTTAGGTGGGTCTGGAACAAAGCAACGACCTACTCTTGGAACAATTGATGCAACTACGACATCATAATAGGTCGGTTCTCTCCCATTGTAGCTTCTTCCTCGTCTCTATTACTCACGATGTCGACCTCCGTGGATTGACTCACCATCGCCGCTGCCTGCTTCTTCTTTTTCTTTTCTGACAGCAATACAGAGGGCTCCTCCTAAACAGGGCCCTTCGACCTCCTTTCCCTATATAGAACGGGGCTTTGATACCACTTAATAACACCCTAGGTGGTTGTTTGATCAGTACTGCACAACTAACCAAAGGAACCTAATTCCTTTGTTCAAGAACACAAGAATAGGGTCTTCAAACGAGCGTGAGAAGCTTTCTTTGACACGAAATTGGATGGGAACGAAAGGGGAATCTCACACTAGTGAGATTACACAATCATTATGTCGATGTCTTCAATGTAATTGAGCATGATTCCTCAATCAATAGGTTAAGATTCAGCAGGCTTTGATCGCAACCAAAAACCAAAGACAACTCACACTCAAAACGTTGGGAATTTTTGGAGTTTTCTTCATAAATCAACTCTCCACTTTACATTACATGAATGAGGCCTTTTATAGGCATAAACAAGCTTAAACAAACCTAAACACGAATTGAAACTAACCTAATTCAGCAAGGAAACTAAGTTATATAAGTAATCCGAATCCAACTCGGAATCCTAATGGCATGCGAATTTCTGTAGCATCTTTGAGGCCCTCGAAAATGGTCTTCCACACTGAACCAATCTCATCCAATGCCTTCCCTGGTTTTATAAAGTGTTCTAATTTCCATTCCATCTTGAATCAGCATCTGGATGTACCACAAGCTCCAGATATGAGGCTCCAAAGTCGGCACCTTGAACTCGTTACTTGCCTTAGCCAAAAATAGACAGATTCTTGGTGCATCTTGTTTTGCAGGATCCCCCTCTCACGCCTGCGCCGCCACTCCCTTCAACCTCACCACCAAACAAAAGGATCAAAGAGGAGTGGCGGCCGAAGCAGCAGGTGGCTAAGCCTGCACGGAAGAAAGGTGGAGACCACTATGAGCTGGTTCCACCTCCTGCACCACGACCACCCTGGTCATCCGAGTACTCACTCGCCTGCATCTTGCCGGATGGCCAGGTCGAGCGGACCAATGCTGGTGGTCGCACCCGTCTGATGCATGGCCGCAATCTGAAGCTGTACCTCAAGGGCGAGGTGGATCCGCTCTTGGAGGCACCTGTTCCTGCACCCCGCTGAGTATCCACCATGGGCGTCCAGCTAAAAGACGGTAAAGAAGCGCTTGTGGGGAGACAACCCCACCACGGTTTGCATTTCTTTTTCCCTTTTTCTGTGTTTTTGTGTCGTGTTGAGTCAGTTGCATGTCTGTGTTGAAGTTCGGTCGTCGGTAATGTCTCGGTTTGGTGTTTTCGTGCTGGGGAGGTTGAAAATTTGGGAGAATGAGAATTTTGGCGAGAAGGGTAAAATACCCGGTCATGAGCCAAAATACCCGACCGGGTATTTTTGGCTCGTGACCGGAACCCCTTCTGCCTCCCAGGGCGCCCAAAGGGAAAATCCCTGACCTTGGCCCAAAAATACCCGACCGAGTATTTTTGGCCCAAGGTCGGGGATTTCCCAGGATTGTAACGCGGCGTTTCAAGAGACCCCCGACCTTGCCCCAAAAATACCCAACCGGGTATTTTTGGCTCAAGGCCGGGGATTTCCAAAGCATGAAATGCGACGTTTTACAAAAACCCGGTCGTGGACTCAAAATACCCGACCGGGGATTTTTGCTATTTAAGCAAACCCCCGGTCAGTTTTCTCTCTCTACCCTCATTTTTTTCCAAAATTTCCCTCTCCTCCTCCACAAACCCTCTGCCCTCTCTCCTCCTTTGGCGACTGCAGGCCAACCGCCGCCGGCCGCCACCCCCCGTCGCTGGTCACTTTCCGGCGACCTTCCGGTGGGTTTTCCGACGACCTTCCGACCAACTTTCTAGTGACCCTCCCGTTTCGTTTTTTACCCTTTTTCGTCGCCGCGCACCCGTTTTTTGCGCCCTAGCTACGTTCTACTTGAGTTTCCAAGTGTGTCTCTTGTTTACTACTCTTCTTCTGGAAAATCGAAGTGTAGTTTGTAGGACCGAGAACTGTGATTGCCTGACATGCTTGAATTAGAATAGGGTGAGGGATGCCTTGTGTATGATTGGCTATGGCTATTATGTGTGTGCTGCCCGGATGATTAAATTGGTCGGTTGTGTTTGCTTCTTGCCTCAATTACGGTTGAGTGCTTGCAATTCAACCGGTTATGCTTAAACTGCTAGCCTAGGTGATCCTTAAGTGTGGGGGAAGCAATGAACCCATACTGTTGGTCCTGACAAGTTTTTCTTGGCTTCACCTTTGGTTTGCTGATTTTGCAGGAGCATGTCACTCGACCATCCATTTGTGCAGGACCTGAGCCTGCACCGGGATTACGCGGACCAGTTCCGCAAGGTCATTCGGGGGAAACTGGAGCGCCACCACCATCTGGAGTGGGCAGTTTTCGAGCAGCTCCACTGCATACAGGAGCTTTCCTCCGCCATCAGCCACCAGGATTGGCGGACTTTGTTGATGATCGAGGAGCCCACCTACACCGAGCTGGTGTGGGAGTTCTACACCACATTCTAGTACCGTCCCAAGGCGGCCCGGGACTCCTACGCGGTCACATTCAGGCTGGGTGGCCACCAACGGGAGCTGACTATAGATGGGGTGGCCTACGACATGGGGATCGAGTACCACCCGTTCTCTCGCCACGAGGTCGAGGTCCCGAACCCGACAAACTAGAACATGGATGAGTTCTACCGGCGGATAGCCCGGCGCGCCTATGTGTACGATTACTTCGACGCTGGCCAGACATCTGTTCGCACCTTGAAGCCGCAGTGGCACATTCTGAACCTGCTCATCACCCGATCCATCGTCCCCAACGTCACTGGCTCCCACAAGATCCCGAAGCGGGTACTGTACGCCATGTACTCGATGGGGTACCCGGATCACATGCTGCATTTGGGTTCCTTCGTGGCTACCACATTCTCTCGGTGCCACGGGAAGCCCAACTATCTCTTTTGTGGTCCCCTGATCACCCGCTTGGCGCGCCATTTCGACATCAGCTTCAATGGCCTCACCGATTCTACTATACGAGGCGGCTCCACCCCCCTCAGCCGCGACGTGCTCCACAATGCACTCCTCCTGGCCACTGACGGCACCCGCTCCTGGGTAGATGGGCTATCCATGCCCCCTGAGGAGGATGCGGACCTCGATGAGGACGAGGAGGATGCTGATTACACCGGCGAGGATGATGATGATGATGATGATGATGATGATGATGATGATGATGATGATGATGATGGCGGGGCCATGGATGCTGATGAGCCGGAGCCCCCACTCTCTCCACCAGGGAACCTTCGGCCACAACGGAGATCAGAGAGGGGCGAGTCCTCCTCCGGTCCTTCTGGTCCGTCGATGGCTTCTGGCCCGTCGATGGACTTCTTCACAGAGCAGTTCCAGCAGATGGGGCTCTAGTTCCAGCAGCTCGCCCTTCAGAACCAGCAGCTCATGGACCATCAGGTCCAGTTTTACCAGCAGTATTCGGCCCACCAGGCCGAGTACCAGTCCAGGATGAAAGTCGTAGACGAGCTCCTCGACCGGATGGAGGCCCAGATGGGAGTCACTGGTGCTCTCATCGAGCAGGAGCGGGATCGTGGCCGCCGATTGATGGAGTACTCGGAGCACCTGCTCCAGACTTGTCACCCACCAGAGGAGCACCACTGGACCACCTGGTGGGATCACTCGCCACCGCGACCACAATCACCACCACCAGAGGGGGTCGACGATCTCATGGACCAGATTGACTTCACCGGGCTCGAGTAGGCTGTACTCGTGGCCCCGTTTTGTGTTGTTTTCATTTCTGTCAGAATGCAAACTGTCTTGTGTGTTGGTTTATTTTCTTTTATTTCTTTTGATTTTGGATGATGTACTGGTCATTGGACCTAACGTACTTTGTTTGAGTTCTTTTGTTCCCTTTAGCTGTGCTTTGTCCCTGACAGGTCCTTCTCCAGTCCGCTTCACTTAGACTGGTCCCTTTCCAGTCTCATGCAGTCCGTACACACTGGTAACATCGTTCCCCTTATCCTTCCCTCTTCTCCATTGAGGGCAATGTCGATCTTAATTTTGGGGGGGATGTTTCTCTTTTGACTACATTAGATATGTTTGTGTGCTTGGAGCCTAGTCCACTGTCCAAATTTTTAAATTTGAGGGCTCCAAGTACGTGTTTCCTTGCAAATTGCCTGCTTAGTATGCTTTGAATTGACAGTCTCTATAGTAATGTGCAACCTAGGGAGGTAGTGTAGCACTATGGAGGATGTTGAAGTATAAGATTTTTCCTATCTAGCTCTCTGCTGTGCCAGTTGATTTTGTGAATTAGTGGAGATAGGACCGTTGAATTCATGTGATATTGGTGACTCTATTTGGATTGTGTTATGGACTCGTGTATCGAACAGGGTGCTCATGTGGAAAATGAAAAGCAGTTGGTCCTCCATGTCAAAATCATTAAATCTTAAACATGGGGTAAGCCCAACGTGTGCAGCACCGTTCATTGCACAAAATCGGGTTTTGGAAGAGATTTTAGTGATCCTTAGTGGGGTACTCATACAAGGTGAAGCTAAGCTGTCTCTGGTACAAGTAAAACTTCCACCCGTTGAACGGTTTGCCTACTTGAGGATGTGTTTTTAAGGGCACGGATAGAGCTTTCGACCCCCCTTAATTTCATTGACCCTCCACACGAGTTGAGGAAAAGGAGTTAAAAGAAGTACTCTGACGAGCGCCGGATGTACAGAAATTGCTCTTTCTTGACTAATAAGGGTTGACCGTGCAAAAGACTGCAGTTGGAACCCCCGCTGAATGAAAAAAAAAAAGAGAAAAAGAAATAAAGTGAAAGTGAAAAAGGGGTTCCAACGGTGAAATGAAGTGGAAAGAGCACCCCGGTATAACGATTCCTTGGTTGTGAATGATATGAGTCCCTTTATCCATGAACTGACTGTCTTACTTCTACTTCTTCTCATGATCCTGCTTGAGTCTAGTACTCGCATTGAGAGAGATAGGGAACGTCTTAGAAAACAAGTTGACCTCGTAAGTTGCTATATGATCTAGGAAATCCTCTACCGACGATAGGGAACGAGTTTCGGGTCGAAAGGAGCATGTGAGGTTTGAAGTGTGCTGGAGAGCAAAAATACCCGGCCATGAGCAGAAATACCCGGCCGGGTATTATTTGGCGATGACCGGGGATCTGACGCTTTGGCGTCTTTGAGAAACAGAAGGGGGCCCGGGCAAGAGGCAAAAATCCTCGGTCGGGGATTCTTGGCCATGACCGGGGATTTCCCCTGTTGCCCAACGGTGCGTTTTTCACATACCCGGTCGCCACCCAAAATACCCGACCAGGGATCGCGACAGACAACTTCTTTTGGGAAAAAAAGGAAAAAAGTGAAGGGTTCCGAGTTTTAGAGAGACAGAGCGATTCCTAGAGAGAGAAAGCGACGAACCAGAGTTCCCAAGTGCCCTAGCCTGATCTTCATCACCATCGGAGCTCTGCTCACACTTGGAGAAGTGTCGATTGACGACCAGGAGCAGAAACCCATCCTTCACAGTATGGTTTCCGCATCTGAACTTGCTTTTGCTTATCTCTCCATGGAGTAACTCCCTCATTCATCTGGGTATGGAGAACCCTAGATTTGTATGTTAGGTCTGATTGTATGAACCCAAGTACAGATTCTAGGATTTGATTATATTCAATTGAGGCTTGAATGATTGAATGGCATGAATCCTGATCAAATTCCTGTTATTTCTGCTTTAGCCTAGAAAGAGAATATATGCCTAGGTTGATAGAGCACCCTTAATTGAAGGTAGTGAATTGGAGACTTTAGTCGAGGAGCCAATTCACTACTCTCTACCGAATTTACTTCGGTAGTGGAGGTTTGGTTCGTTTAGGGCCTCAATCTGTTTACTCTGGTGGAGGTTAGTCTCCCACTGGGGACTCAGATTGAGAGGGTCTGGAGACCTTTAGTCGAGACTTCAGACTGCTTAAGAACCTCCCGCAGTATAACTATCATTAAAACTGAACTTGGTAAATTGCAATCCGGCTTAACTGCAGTCTAGGGGGAACCATATCCGGGTGACCTCTCTCGACTTGAAAACAACCGTTTAACTTGCTTTGTGTTTTTGCTTGTTTGAGCCTGCACTTAAGTTTCACCGCTAAATAATAAGGATTCATTGAGTAGTCATCACATCTAGGACCCGGGTTGACATTAAAACCCAAACCCGCTATACTACGCTTTAGGAAGTGGTTTCACTTGGCCATTTTCTAGAGTGACAGCAGGAGTGAGTCAGTTACTTTTCATTCAGACTTGACCTCTTACAATGAACGTGAAGTCCTGTAAATAGCTAACTCAAATAGTAATTCGACTACTAATTGAACAAGGAAATAAACTGCAAACATGGTAAAGAATCCTATCTAGGAAAGGAAAGAAACTCGACGCACAAGCAAGCTTTTGGTACAAGCAAAATGCCTTCCTGCTCAAGCAGCCGAAACAGCCTTCATGGCCATTTTGATCCCTTGTCTTCGAAGGCTTCCATGATCCATCGAACTTACCCAACTCCACTACGTTCTTTTGCAAGCTTGGGACTTCCATTCCCAACTCGTAGCTGCGTTTGAAGCTTCCTCGAATGTATTGAATAAGCCCTTAAAGAGGGTAGCTCGAAACAACTCTTACACTTAACCAAAATCACCATCTGCAGAAACTTTCTGCCATTGTCCTCGTATGTGACTTTAAACTTCAATGCTGTCGTGCTTGGGCCACTTTGAGGGTCGTATCGCCACTAACGAAGCCCTTGTTCGTTGATGGACAAATGATTATTGGGGATGCTAATAAAATCAGAAGATCTTGGGCCTACCATTTGAGAAACTTTGGGCCCAAGAATGTAAAACTCTAAAGTCCACTCCACGGCAACAGAGCTCAACCAACTGTAATAGACTTTCCCTATTTATCAAAGAAATTGGGAAATAATATAGTATAACAATATTTAAAATTTGGATTCGGTGTTTTATTGATAAATCTTCTGGATGCTTTTATTAAGTGATCAATTACAATATAAAATTAACGAACGGAAAAAATGTGTTATTTCGATCCAAATTTCCTTAACATCCCATTTGCTTCTTGAATGAGCCATCAAATTGGGCCATTTTATTGCATTCCCTTTAGGTGAAAGCCCATTTGACAAGGGCAACTTGCTGGGGCTCGTCTTGTATCTACTCGCTAAGTTAACTTGTCTCTATAAAGGGCTGAGCGGATTTCTCGAGGTTCGAAACAACCTCCAAACAATCAGTCTCAACAATTGCTAGAAATACTTTTCATTTCCATCATTTTCAAAGGAAAGGCAATGGCTTGGATTTCACCACCATCAATAGACAGTTTCCTACCGAATCGCGCACCACCACGCCATATCACGATCCTTGCCTTGCGAAAGTGGTTGCATAAACATTCACTTTCAACAATCCCACTGGGGGGGTTTCTCCCATGTCAGATTCCTTTTCGTATTTCCCCATCTTTCTTCTTGTTATATGAAATGTATTCTTCCTAGTAAGTTAGGGATTTTCCAATAATTTCTAACTTGTGATTGTAAAAGACATGGTTATTCCTCTCTTCCATAGGTTCAATAAAATCGCATTGAATGTTTGTAGAAATTCATCTTGTACTTCCTCCATCATCTTGCAAAACCAGCTTTGACGTGATAGATTTCCCCTCTGTTCGAACAAACACTAAAACTCAGTAGGAGACCAAACTTTTTTGCTCATAACACTCTCTAAAGATGTGTTCCTGGGTTTCTTCGAAATTGAAAAATGGGCACTCTACTGGTCCATCCTTTTTCCTTGTTTTGATATTTTGTCCCAGTAAGTAGAATATCATGAATGAAATGTCGGAGGGAAGTTTTCACTTTTTGGTAGTATTTTCAAAGTCCAAGCTCGATTCCAATTTATTGGATAATAGATCTCCCCACTTCCCCTCCATATTTTTTTGCCTTATGTATCCAAGAGAAGTAGACCCACTTTGTCGGATAGGAACATATTTTTTGCCTTATGATGTTTTGAAATAGGGATAAACGTAATTATCATTGGTCAAGGGTTGAAATGTTGTTATAGCAGATTACTTTTCCATGTATGCATCATGAGGATCCTATTCTGCACCAAGATTCCAACCTTGAACTAATTCATGAGCGACTAGAGGTGGCAATTGGATCGGATTCGTGGATTGGTGGATTGGATTGGTGGATCCATGGATCAAATGGATTGGATCCCATGGATTGGTGGATTGATCCATGAATCCAAATGACATCCAAGACTTGGACCAAAATGTAAATTTTGAAAAGTTTAGGTACTAAAATGTCATAATGAAAAATTTTAGGTACCAAAATGTAAAATATAAAAAATATAGGTACCAAATCGTAATTTACTATTTGGATCCATGGATTGATCCATGAATCCACCAATCCAATTGGATTTGGATCAAATGGATTGGATTTAAATGAATTGGATTAGGTGGATAATTTGGTGGATGGATAGGATTGGATTCATGGATTTGGATCATAATTGCCACTTCTATGAGCGACAATAATACTTCACCATAGGTAGAGGTTTGCATCATTCCCAACACGTAGAGCATTAGTATTCGGGTATTATTTGGCTTATAAAACTCGACCTACTAGCACATCTGGATTGTCAAAAAGATTCCATATTAGTTTCCTTAGCAAAGCAAGATTAAAAAGTTTTTAGATCCCTAAAAATCAAACCATGCAGGTGACTTAGATCCACACAACTTCTTTCATGCACGCCTAAGGAATCCTCTTTCCTCCTTCTATTGACCCCACAAAAAACTTGTCATGACACTCAGTCACTCATGATATCATTCAAAACTCCATAAGAGGAACAAATACATAGTGTATGTATCTTAATCCCGAGCCACAACCTTAATTAGCACTTCTTTAGTAGCTATAGACAGCAACTAGCTCTTCCAAAATTTTATCTTCTTCCTTACTCTATTCATGAGCACCCCATATATATATATATTTTCCCTGACTATCACAGTTGGTAAACCCAAAATTTTGATACTGTGATCCACGTGCGTCTTTCTCTGGAGTTAGCAAATCTTGCTCTTTGTGTTGTATCAATATTATAGCTAAAAGAGAGTATAGATTTTTGCAAATAGACCCTCTCTCTCTCATAGATCCTTAAGATTTCTCCTAACTATAGGCATTCTTCCATAGTTGCTCTTGTAAAGAAAATATCATTATTAACCAAACGTAAATGTGATATAACAGTAAAGGTGTAAATACAAATTATGTTAATAATGTTAAGGACTTTGCTACGGTGACTTGCAAGTCACCGTAACTTGCACTTTTAGATCGACCTCATATAGGATTAGGTCGACCTAATCTGTTGTTTCAGTTTTGTGAGGCTCAACGATGCGGTTGACCTTTTACAGCAAATGGTCGACCTCTTTGGGAAGCGAACAATATAAAAGGTCGACCCAAATATCTCAAAGACAGACCATTTTGATATTAAAAGGTCGACCTCTGTTTCATTATCTGATCAACATCAAAGTCAGGATTATTTAGGAAAATAGTATAAATGGTCAACCATGTGCACACCGTAGGCATATTTGATAAGGATTCCAACACCAGAAAGGTAACTGATAGACCGTCATTTACACATGTTTTTACCCCCGTTCTTACACCGTTTGAGGTGTTGATTCTCGTGTTTTAGGCCGATTTCACGCTAGGTTGTGCTTGTTTGTGATATTTCAGGTCCTAGTACGTGAATGAAGGCTTAGGAGCGAGTCTGGGGTCGATTGGACGAAGAACGGACGAGTGGCGAGGTTTTTGGGAGCTGCACGGGCAGACCAGAGGGGCTGCACGGCCGTGCACGGTTGCAAGCTGGCCGTGCGCCTCATGCCGAGGAGATGCACGGGCAGGCCCTGAAGATTGCACGGCCGTGCACCTGGCCGTGCAAGAAGCCTGAGTTCAATTAAGGGATACGCTGCGTTTCATGGTGCACGGCCAGAATGGTGAGGTGCACGGCCGTGCACCCTGGCCGTGCAACTCGGGAAAACCCGGTTTTAAAGCCTAATCCGAGCCAGAAGTGAGAGGAGAGTGTTTTCAAAGCAAAAACAGAGCCCTAGAGAGAGAAAGTACGAAGAACACATCCTAGAAGCTGTCTTAGAGCTGGATTTCATCGAATCGAGCCTGGAGATCGTCATAGGAGTGAAAATCATCGTCTCGGAGCAGATTATCCTCATCGTTATGAGTATGACTAATCCGATTCTTGTTTTCTCTTCTCTCTCTATGGAGTAGAACCCTTCTCTCACTTGGGGATGAAGAACCCTAGTTCTATGTGTTAGGGATTGATTGTAATGACTTGGGATGATACTACTGTTTGATTTTAATCGAATGATGCATGTTTCATGAATTGATTTGAGTCTGATCAGCTTGTCTCAATTTCTGCTTCAACCTGAGATAGATAGAATCTGATTAGGTTGTTAGAGCCTCTTCATTCGATAGTAGGAGGTTGGCTATACGAGAGTTAGCCAGTTTACTGCTTTGTACTGGTGTTCTTGGCGCCAGTAGTGGAGTTCTGTGTTCATAGCCTCAGCTTTCTATCCCGGTGAAGACTAGTCGTCTGCCGGGTAGTTAGACTGAGAGGGCTTGGTCAGCTTAAGAGATTCCAAGCTACTGTCGGATCTTCCGCAGTCTAATCAACAGTAAATCAACCCAGGGTAAATTGCAATTGAAACCTAACTAAAGAGCTAGGGGGATTCATTCCCGAGTGACTCTTTCCTGCTTAAGAAAACCGAATAATTTCCTGCTTTATTTCTGCTTTTAGTTTAAACAACAATCACTTACTCTAGTTGGCTAGATAACAGAGAATCACTGAGTAAGCAGTAGATCTAGAGCCCGGGTTGATAATATAACTTGCCTGTTACTGCATTCCCGGTCTGCGATTACACTTGGTCGCAGATTGGTGTTGTGTTTTGGCGTGTCAAGTTTTTGGCGCCGTTGCCGGGGACCCTCTAGGTTATTGGGGAAACGTGAGAATTTGTTACTCTAGCTTTTATTTTCTGCTTTTTATTTCTTCCACCTGTGTGCCCTCACGGGTTGTTTCTGCTGATTGTGTGCAGGTAGTGCATGACCCGTAGCCAGTCGGGAGATCTACTACCACTAGACCAAGAGCTTGAACGAACCTGCAGAAACTTCAAGCGGGCTCTAAAGGCGCGACTGGCTGCGGAGGAGGCGCTATCACAGCCGCAGTTAGAGGAGGAAGAAGAAGAGATGGCTGAACCAGGGAACCATGCTGTGATCCCCGAGGAGCAGACCATGGGCTCCTACTGGACCGCTAGGGCTGCGGACATGAGGTCACCCATTCAGCACCCTCAGGTCCCAGCCAACAACTTTGAGGTGAGCACCTCCGTGATCACCATGCTGCGCGGTTCAGTAGTGTTCCGTGGTAAGGAGGGAGAGTGCCCTCGATCACATCTCAGGCGATTCCACGAGCTCATCGATGGAATCAAGATCAATGGGGTACCAGCAGATGCCATCCAGCTGAGGTACTTCCCATTCACTCTGGAGGGGCAGGCCAAGGAGTGGCTAGACACTCGATCTCCGGGCTCCATCACCACGTTCGCCAACCTGGCGGACAAGTTCCTCACCCGCTACCATCCTCCATCCAAGACAGCTGACCTGCAGAAGCAAATTACACATTTTGCTCAGGATGAGGATGAGACCATCAGGGATGCATGGGAGAGGTACAACAGTCTTTTCCTCAGGTGTCCCAATCATGGTTTCAACGATGCGTTCAAGGTGGGCACCTTCTATCACGCCCTCTTCCCGGAGGACAAGCAGCTGATCGATTCGGTTTGTGGCGGGAACATGCTGACCAAAACCCCGCCACAGCTGAATCAACTCTTTGAAGAGATGGCGGAGAATGGTTATGATTGGGGAACTGCCAGGAGATCGAGGAGAGCACCAGGCCGGGGTGTGCATGCTGTGGGCACCCAGTCATCCGATTTGGTGCAGGTAGTATCGAAGCTGGTCTCAGCTATCGATCGTTCCGGGATGATTCCAGGGACCGGACAGCAGCAGGCGATGCTCTGCCAGTGGTGCGAGAGCACCCATCATATGGTGGAAGACTGCCAGGCGATGAAGGAATCGACCACGCCCCAGGAGCAGGTGAACTTCATCAACAATGTCAGGCGCAATGACCCCTACAGCAACACGTACAATGAGGGGTGGCGCCAGCATCCTAACTTCTCCTGGACTGGGCCAAATCCCAGACCACCAGCTCCACAGGGACCACCGGGCTTCCAGAGGCCACCATATCAGCCCAGACAGGGGCAATTCCAGCAGCCAGGTGCAGCCCCTGCTGCCCCAGTGCAGAATGATCAGATGGCTGAACTGCGAGACTTGGTGGGTTCTCTTGCCAGTGTTAGTGCTCAGAAATTCAACACCTTTGAGCAATTCATGGAGAAGGCCTCGGGTCAACTCCTGGCTCTGGAAGCTGGTCAGAGGAATACACGGGCTGTTTTGCAGGATATCCAGACCCAGCTGGGGAGCGTGGCCCAGGCAGTGGCTCAAAGGGCTCCTGGTACTCTACCAGGGCAGACCATCCCTCACCCGCCGACCCCGAATGAGCGCTGCAATGCCATCATGACCAGGAGTGGCAAGATGACTGTTGATTCCCCTGCTCGGGAACCGGAGAAAGAAAGCCCTGTCTTAGCGGCTCCAGCGGTTGAACAGGAAGTAGAGAAGGAAGTTGAGGTGCCTGCACCTAAACCGCAACCAGTAGTGAAGGAGTATGTCCCTAAACTCCCTTTCCCTACTCGGTTGTACAAAGACAGGCTGGAGGCAGAGTTCGAGAACTTCATGGCCATGCTTAAGAAGCTGAATGTCCAAGTGCCCTTCCTGGAGGCACTATCGCAAATGCCAAGGTATGCGAAGTTTCTGAAAGAGCTTCTCTCAAAGAAGCAGAAGCTGAGTGAGCTGGCCACGGTAGAGCTCAGCGAGGAATGCTCGGCTATTCTGCAAAACAAGCTTCCGCAGAAGAAGAAGGACCCAGGTAGTTTTACTATCCCATGCTCTATTGATAAATTGCATGTAGAGAAGTCCTTGGCGGATTTAGGTGCTAGTATCAATGTTATTCCATATAAATTGTTCATGAAACTAGGCCTAGGTGAACCCCGTGCTACTAGGATGACCCTTCAATTAGCTGACAGATCTGTAGTGCATCCTAGGGGTATAGTGGAAGACCTTCTGGTTAAGGTTGGCAAATTCACATATCCCGTGGATTTTGTTATCTTGGACATCAGTGAGGACACAGAAGTGCCTCTTATACTGGGAAGGCCTTTCCTGGCCACCGCCAAGGCTCTCATAGATGTGCATGATGGGACCTTAGTTTTGAGGGATGGCGAGGAGCGAATAACGTTTTCTGTTGCTGATAATATACCTGCTTCGTCACCTCTGCATGCTGTATCTCACCAGGAGCACGAGTCTGTCGTGTATCCTTCTGTGCTGCCTATTTTGCAGGAACCGCCTCCCACACCTTCGCCGCCACTCCGGACCACTCCGTCACCCAAAGAACAAATCAAGGAGGAGTGGCGGCCGAAACTGCAGGCAGCTAAGCCTGCTCGAAAGGAAGCCGGAGACCACTATGAGCTGGTCCCGCCCCCTCCTTGGCCATCCGAGTATTCACTCGCTTGCATCCTACCGGATGGCCAAGTCGAGCTGGCGAATGCAGGTGGCCACATTCGTCGCGTGCATGGCCACCATTTGAAGCTGTACCTCAAGAGCGATGTGGATCCGCTCTTGAAGGCACCTGATCCTACACTTCCCTGAGCATCCATACTGGCGTCCAGCTAAAAGACGGTAAAGAAGCGCTTGTGGGGAGGCAACCCCACCGAGGTTTGCATTTTCTTACTCTTTTCCTTTGATTTTGTGTGTTTTTGAGTCTTGAGACGACGATCCAGAGTTACGTGTCATTTTTGAGCGAAAACAGGTTGATTTCGGGACCCCAGCAAGTCGCACGGCCAGAACCTAGACTTGCACGGCCGTGCGCTATGCCTGGCCTGGCCGTGCGAGCTCTCGGCCAGGAGTGCACGGCCAAAAGCGACAGGTGCACAGCCGTGCGCCTCGGCTCGGCCAGGCCGTGTCGGCCTGCACGGGCAGAAGCACGCCATGCACGGCCGTGCGCGCCTGCCCGTGCGGCCGGGGGTGCTTCAGCTGACGGTGATGATGGAACTGCTGGCGCTGCTGATGATGATGCGTTCATGAACGACATCGACCTCGACGATCTTGGCGACGAGTAGGCTGTACTCGTTGCCCGTCTCAGTGTGTTTTCTTTTTCATTTTAGACTTTTGTGTGTTTGCTCCATGTGTGCGGAGCTTGAACTTAGTGTCGTTTGTTTTTGTTTTTGGTTTTTCCTTTGTGGTTTGATGTAGCCGTCTGGGCTAACACTTATCCCTAACGCACAGTGTGCTAGTGTGTTTCTGATGTTCGATTTGTGCAGCATTGTCCACTCCCCCGTTCGTTTCTCGCTGACTGGTCCACTTCCAGTCCCCCAGCAGTGTTCCTACCCGGTAACATCGTTCCCCTTATCTTTCCCTCTGCTCCATTGAGGGCAATGTCGTTCTTAAGTGTGGGGGGATGCTTTGTATCGGTTGGAATATTTATGATGGTGCTTGGAGCCTAGTCCGCTGTCCGAATCTTACGATTTGAGGGCTCCAAGTACTGCTGTTTGATCATATTGGCACTGTGTTTTGATGGATGAATTGATTGGTTTTCGGATTAATGCATGACAACTTGTTTGCGACTAGGACAACCTATGATGAGGACTGAGATGTGCAGTAAAACGATGTAGGGGTTCAGTTTTTCAACTGTTTGCTTGCCAACTGTGACTTGATCTGACTTGATCTGATTACTTGTTCTTAACAGTCGTTTATGCATCTAATTCAGGGTAGCAGAATATGAGATAGAGCATATAGGTAGCCATGTGAGATTTGAGCCTGCTCGTTTCTTTCTTGTGCGATAGATCCCTCTTCCATGATGTGTAGCATTCACGTTGTCACTAGCTAAGATGATGGGGGCATAGGATTAGCCCACGCCCAAAACTGACTGTCCTGATGTGTCATATCCCCTAGTCAGCCCCTTTGAGCCGTGTGTTATCCTTTCTTTTGGTCTATAATGGAAAAAAATCACCCTTGTTGCATCTTTTAGAAGGTTCCACAGAGTGGTTTTTTATATATTCTCTGCTGTTTCTGCTAAAGTTTATGTGAGTGTTGGAGGTAGTGCTTAAAAGTTGGGCAGGTGTTTGAAGTTTATGCAGAAGTGGTGGCTCTCTTAAGAAATGAAAAGAAAAATAAAAGAAAAACAAAGAAAAATTGGAAGCAAAAGAGAGCCACTACTAAAAATCTGAATAATGCCCAGTAAGTAGTGTTTCTTAGCAGTCTGGCTTGGAAATGCTGATGTTTATGCCTCCTTCGCTCTTGTGCTCTTAAGATATTGAGTAATGCAGGATAGCAGAAAGAAAATACCGGGTTGCTGACTGTGTTTGTGTGTTCGGGAAATGTGGAACCTTTTGCTATGAATACTTCCACCACCTAAAAGGCCTTTTCCCCATGTCCAAGACCCTAGCCAGTCATTTGAACCTGTGTCTAAGACCTCCTGATTAGTTAGTGATGACACCCCATATGTGAACTCTAGCATTTAGAGGCTGCCATCATGGTGAAGAGATGATAGGGATTGAGAGAAATAGCATGCGCATCTTTCGCATCAAATTGTCCTGACCCCACTGGTCGAGAGTGAGTGATTCATTTTCATTTTCTATATGCTCTTGTACCCCGGTGAGGACCTAGATTGCTCGGTCTCTATTCTGATGTCTTGAGTTGGATGCATGAGTTGACTGTTTTGAGTAAGTGGTTGAATCAAGTCTAGGTTGGCCAGTGAGCAGACGGGAGACTCTTCCTTTACTCGATTTGCTGCACTCGAATGTCCTTTGTGGTGGTTGTCCAGGTTGTTATTGAGGTTGTGCATGTATTGATGTTTGAAAACCAGTGCGATTCACGTGTTCTGTGCCTTTATGACTTGTCCCCAATGTTGGTTGATTGAAATGTGTAGGCTTACCTAGTGTCTGACTTGGTTTGCTTGGGGACAAGCAAACGGTTAAGTGTGGGGGAGTTTGATAGACCGTCATTTACACATGTTTTTACCCCCGTTCTTACACCGTTTGAGGTGTTGATTCTCGTGTTTTAGGCCGATTTCACGCTAGGTTGTGCTTGTTTGTGATATTTCAGGTCCTAGTACGTGAATGAAGGCTTAGGAGCGAGTCTGGGGTCGATTGGACGAAGAACGGACGAGTGGCGAGGTTTTTGGGAGCTGCACGGGCAGACCAGAGGGGCTGCACGGCCGTGCACGGTTGCAAGCTGGCCGTGCGCCTCATGCCGAGGAGATGCACGGGCAGGCCCTGAAGATTGCACGGCCGTGCACCTGGCCGTGCAAGAAGCCTGAGTTCAATTAAGGGATACGCTGCGTTTCATGGTGCACGGCCAGAATGGTGAGGTGCACGGCCGTGCACCCTGGCCGTGCAACTCGGGAAAACCCGGTTTTAAAGCCTAATCCGAGCCAGAAGTGAGAGGAGAGTGTTTTCAAAGCAAAAACAGAGCCCTAGAGAGAGAAAATACGAAGAACACATCCTAGAAGCTGTCTTAGAGCTGGATTTCATCGAATCGAGCCTGGAGATCGTCATAGGAGTGAAAATCATCGTCCCGGAGCAGATTATCCTCATCGTTATGAGTATGACTAATCCGATTCTTGTTTTCTCTTCTCTCTCTATGGAGTAGAACCCTTCTCTCACTTGGGGATGAAGAACCCTAGTTCTATGTGTTAGGGATTGATTGTAATGACTTGGGATGATACTACTGTTTGATTTTAATCGAATGATGCATGTTTCATGAATTGATTTGAGTCTGATCAGCTTGTCTCAATTTCTGCTTCAACCTGAGATAGATAGAATCTGATTAGGTTGTTAGAGCCTCTTCATTCGATAGTAGGAGGTTGGCTATACGAGAGTTAGCCAGTTTACTGCTTTGTACTGGTGTTCTTGGCGCCAGTAGTGGAGTTTTGTGTTCATAGCCTCAGCTTTCTATCCCGGTGAAGACTAGTCGTCTGCCGGGTAGTTAGACTGAGAGGGCTTGGTCAGCTTAAGAGATTCCAAGCTACTGTCGGATCTTCCGCAGTCTAATCAACAGTAAATCAACCCAGGGTAAATTGCAATTGAAACCTAACTAAAGAGCTAGGGGGATTCATTCCCGAGTGACTCTTTCCTGCTTAAGAAAACCGAATAATTTCCTGCTTTATTTCTGCTTTTAGTTTAAACAACAATCACTTACTCTAGTTGGCTAGATAACAGAGAATCACTGAGTAAGCAGTAGATCTAGAGCCCGGGTTGATAATATAACTTGCCTGTTACTGCATTCCCGGTCTGCGATTACACTTGGTCGCAGATTGGTGTTGTGTTTTGGCGTGTCAATAACCCTAACTTGTATACCACTTAATTCGACCCAATCTCGTCCTAAATATCTATAAATACAAATATATGTCACATTCATCGCCACCAAAACTCTGAATTTGGTTTTTTTGTACCGTTAGAGCTTTTGTGAAGAAGAAGATCCTTTGCGGTTGCTGTTGTACGTGTTTCAAGAGGTCGACCAACGTGAAAGGTGAGGTCGACTCTATTTTAGCTATGGTCTTCATCTTGTCTAATTCATAATTTGCACCATTTAATTTGATGTTTTGTTGTGTGCAGAAGACCATTCAAGAAATTGAATTTAGGGCACAACACTCGGACTTCTGTACTTGCGAGGTAAGGAAAATCAAACCCAATAGGTCGACCTAATTCTTATCATGGTCAACCGTTTATGTTTTTTTTGCTTGTTTATCGAGAATGTCGACTTTGGATTTGTTTGTAAGACTATGTTGTGCTTAATAGGTTGGTCGGTCAATGTGTCTGGTCGACCTATCAATTTTTGTGGTAGTATTACAGATGTTTTTGTTGGTAAATTGGTATTATTCTGTTGGATAGGTAGACTTAGGAAGAGCAAAAGTCGACCTAATTGGTTCTGGTAGTGACAACTTACGTCTTTAAGGTCGACCTAATAATATTTCAGGTCGACCACTTCTTTGTTGTTGGTCATTTGTACAAAATTAGAATGACCACTTTAGGGGATTCGGTCGACCGCAGTTAGGAATAGGTTGACCGAATTGTGCAAGTTACGGTGACTTGCAATGCACCATAGGTGCACCCCTAACGTTTATAGTTTGAACTTTAGAAACTTTAATACTCATTTTTGTTTATGAGTAACTTATTTTATTTGGAATTTATGATTTAGTAAGTTATTATGTGTATTCCGACCATAGTAGCCCTAGACATTGTGAAAATAGGGAGCTTACCCAATTATAAATAAAAGGGATTCATAAAAAAAAAGATATCCATAAACAAATAAATGAAAAGAAGAAAAAAAAATTGGCAAATGAAATTGTATTTCTTTTATGGTTGTCATGTTGATGGCATTCTAGCTTGTTGAACCTGATTCAATTGATGTAGGTCATGAAATCGGAGTGGAAACCCCGATATGAACGGCATGATTGACTCACGATTTTTAAACAAAATGATATCGTCTTAATCAATTTAGTTAAGAAAAATTAATTTATTATCTATTTCATGAATTTAAAAGTCAAAAGTTGATGTTATTTGTTGGATTGTAAATAAATTGTACTCAAATATGTTTTATATATGATTAAATTCATTGAATGTTAATGATTTTCATATTTTTACATATTTTGTTAAACCAACATGAATCGACACAAACCTGTTATACAACTGGTCGTATCATTTCACTTGCTAAACAAGTATAATGATATAAACCAGTTTGACAACCTTGATTTCTTTAGATTCTAAGCGTCATACAATATATGAGAATAGAGAAGACAGAAAAGAAGGAAGGCCGTCTATCTTAAACTTACATATTCGATCCTTCGAGGCATCTTGAGTGCTTGATAGTTAACAATTGGCCGTCTTTCAATTTTGGGATCATTGTAAAAATCCATACGGCTTCTTATATCCATCCCTCCTTCGAGAACTCAAAACAGAAGCCATTATTTACAGACTCTGGAATTCTTACCTAACAAATCAACAGTATAATTTATAGCTGAAAAGTAAAACTGCACCCCCCATTCAAAAATTCCTGCCCATAGAGTGATTTTAGGAAGCTGATGTGGCAGAGTGTTAAGCGGGAAAAAAAAAGGAGTCCCGCCTGATTTCAAAACCAAAAAACTGTCCACTACCCACCTTTTCTCCTTCCAGGCCCACGTTCTCATTTAATTTGTATTTATTTTTTATTTTCCAGGAAGGAAATGGTCCACTGAAGAAGCGTGCAAAACAACAAAATCCAGAGGCAAAGCTCCTTCCTCTTCCCCTTCGCATCAGTTCCTTTGTTTTTTTCTACTGTTATTAAGAGAGAATCGGAGGTGGGAAGAAGAAGAAGAAGTTGTTGTCTGTCTGTCCTCTTCCCTTATCGATTGCGCCCGACCATCGCGTTTGATGGTCCTCATATGTTAAATTGCTCGAGTTCGAGGTCTAAGTCGGTTCCTCGAAATTGGTGATTAGAGATGACGTAAGAGAGCCCATCTTCGTCGAGCTTGAGTTGAGCCGGCTGGTCGACGGGTTGAGGCTGTGCGGAAACCTGGGGGTTGTCTTCAGATCTTCGAGTTTGGAGTATTTGGATCTCCGATCAAGTATCACCGGGCGGAGACGGCGTCCCCACAGGCCTGAAATTGCTCCTGGTATCTGCTTGCCGACATTCGGGTCGATTCAGCGGTATTGAAGCATCAGGCGCGGCGGATTTCATCCTCGACTCCCCGCAGCGAGCGCCGCTGCTTCGAGTATTCACTCACTGGGATAAGCGGAGCTCTGTGGGAAGGCGGTGATTGGAGATCCCAAAGACAAGATATGTGAAGTTGTGGAGAGTCTTAATGCGGATTTGCTGGTGATGGGCTCCCGAGACTTTGGTGCTATCAAAAGGTGCTGTACTTGAAAACTAAGCCGTTCATTATTGGTTGATGGTGTTTGGTGATTGGGGATGCCATATTGATAGACCGTTAATTACACATGTTTTTACCCCTGTTCTTACACCGTTTGAGATGTGATTTCTCGTGGTTTAGACCGATTTCACGCTAGGTTGTGCTTGTTTGTGATGTTTCAGGTCCTAGTACGTGAATGAAGGCTTAGGAGCGAGTCTGGGGTCGATTGGACGAAGAACGGACGAATGGCGAGGTTTTTGGGGAGCTGCACGGCCGTGCACGTGAGCAATATGGCCGTGCGCCTTATGCCGAGGACACGCACGGGCAACCCCTGAAGCTCGCACGGCCGTGCACCCTGGCCGTGCGAGAGGGCTGAAGTTCGACTAAATGACACGCTGCGTTTTGAGTTGCACGGCCAGAATGGTGATATGCACGGCCGTGCACCCTGGCCGCGCGAGTCGGGATTTCCTGGTTTTAAGCCAAATTCCGAACCAAAGAAGAGGAGAGCTGGGTTTTTGGATCCCAAAACACCCAAGGGACGAACACTAGAGAGAGAGAGCGACTTGGGAACATTCTTGGAGCTATTTTGGAGGATTTCTTCGCCATTGGAACTCGGGAATCAAGCTTGGAGATGGAGATTGAAGATCTAGATCAGATTTCTGCAGTCTCTCTCTTCTCTATGGAGTAACTTCCTTTCACTTAGGTTTTGAGGAACCCTAGTTCCATGAGTTAGGATCTTTCTTGTATGAAGTTTTGGATGCTATATTGTTTGATTATAATCGAATGATGCATGTTTATTGAGTCAATTGAAGTCTGATCAACTTTTCCTGATTCCTGCTGCAATCTGAGATAGAATCTGATTAGGTTGCTAGAGTCTCATCATTCGATAGTAGGAGACTGGTTATACGAGAGTTAGCCAGTTTACTGCTCTGTACTGGAATCTAATTCCAGTAGTGGAGTTCTGTGCTTATTGCTTCAGCTTTCTATCCCGGTGAAGACTAGTCGTCTGCCGGATAGTTAGACTGACAGGGCTTGGTCAGCTTAAGAGATTCCAAGCTACTGTCGGATCTTTCGCAGTTTAATCAACAGTAAATCAACCAAAATGAATTACAACTTGGACCTAATTGAGGAGCTAGGGGGAATCATACCTAAGTGAGTTCCCAAACTGTAATTAGTAGTTTTACTTAGTTTAGTTAGTAGAGTAGTTTAGTTAATCAATCCTTAATCTAGTTTGCTAGATAATGAACTGAAGCTGAGTAATAGTAACTCTAGAGACCCGTGGATTCGATATTTATTACTTGTGCCACTATACTGCAGTCCCTTTCATTGGTTACACTTGGCCATTGTTAGGTGTTGTGTTCTAGAGCATCAATTTTTTGGCGCCGTTGCCGGGGACTTTCTAGATTATTAGGAAAGGCAGAAGTTTGTTACTTTAGCGTTTTTCTTTTCTTTTCCACCCTTGCTTTTCACTTGGGTGTTTTTGTTTTTGTTGGTGCAGATCTGAATCATGGATCCTAATGGCTTCTCCAATCATTGGGGGTATCCACCACCATCCGGGTGGTATTACCCCGCGACTCCCTACAGCAATCAAGGAGGAGAAGACTATGGATTCGGGTTCCAGTACCAACCCCCTTACTACGGAGAACAATCAGACCCTTGGGCATATCAAGAACAACCTCATTACCAAGAAGACTTTCTCCCACAACCAGAATGGCCATCGGAGCTGGAGTTACCCATGGCGGCCTTCACGGGCCACTCTGTAGAGCCATGCTACACTTCACTGGAGGATCCGAACGAACAATTAAGGCTTCTCGTGGAGCAGTTTGCTCGAGACACTGAGAAATCATGCTCCAAGATGGATCTTCAAATCAAAGCCCTAGCCACTTCCGATCCCTCATTTCTCCATGATATGGAGGAGACTATTCAGCGCTCAGCGAAGCAAACAGAGTGGGTGAAGCAAGTTTGCTCACATCTTGCTCAAGATCACCTTTCTGCTGCCACGCTAGAAGAGGTGGAGGATGACAAAGGCTATGGGAGCGTTGAGGAGCATACAGAAGTTATCACAGAGAACTCCCATGATAACCATGATCAGGAAAGTCCTTTGGTTGCAGACCACACCTTTCCTCATTTATGCTCTAACATGTTGGGCCCGTGCGAGGAGATGCAAGATGATCCCATTGAAGAAATTGCTTGGCGACTTGCTCTCCAATCTGTTTTAGAAGAAGAAGAGCGAGCAAGGATGAGGAAGAAAGTTGTGGATGATGAGGAAGAAAGAAAAGAAGAGGTGGTTCTTGATCTTTTCCCAGGGGAGAGACCACATTTTGAAGAAGGAAGGGGGGTTGAGAAAGCAATTGGCGTCCAGGCTGAGGATGAAGTTGAGGTGGAAGAGGCATGCACCGGCCATGAGTTGCAAGTAATATCCCCACCAAACTTTGAGGAACTGCTTGGCAAGGACCCATTTGCAGTGTCTCTTTGCCAGACCAAGGCCACATCGACATCGGTCCCTCTTGGTGGACGCGATGGTGGCCAATCGATGCTGTCATATCTGGTTTGGGGCAATGAGACGAGAGAAGAGAAGAAGAGGTCTCGAGGGTGGAGACTTCATCTGCATCAAGTACATGAGCCTTCATCACCTGCCACACCACATGCTCGTGACTTGAGACTCCACCTCATCGACGAGAACCTCAACTTCAAGGAGGTTCTAGCATGGACCGAAACTTAGGAGCCATCGTCCGGCTCACGACGTGAAAGAAGCGCTTGTTGGGAGGCAACCCAACCAGTCGGTTTGCATTTCTTTCTCTATTTCTCCTCGGTTGAGTCAGTTTTATTATTTGATTTTAGAGTCAATAACTCAACCTTTGTGAGATTTTGTGTGGTGTTTGTGTTCTGATTACTCTCTCTTCCTGGACTGCACTGCCTGACCCGTACATCATCATTCACCCTTGATCTGGTAACTTCGTTCAACCCTCCTTATCTTTCCTCCATTGAGGACAATGTCGTGCTTAAGTGTGGGGGGGTGTTCGATTATGTATGCGGGTGAATGTTTGGCTGTTTGTGTGCTTGGAGCCTAGTCCACTGTCCAAATTTTTAAATTTGAGGGCTCCAAGTACGTGTTTCCTTGCAATTGCCTGGTCAGTATGCTTTGAATTGACAGTCTTTATAGTAATATGCAACTTAGGGAGGTAGTGTAGCACTATGGAGGATGTTGATGCATTTAAGAAGTCTCGTTTCTTCTTCATATTGTGTTGGTTGATTGAGTGAATTAGTGATCTTAGGACCCTTGAATTGTGTGGTGTTGTGGATTCTCTGCCTGTCATGGACTCTTGTATCATGTTTTGAGTTTAACAGGTGCTCGAAAATGTGCTTCAAATAACGTCTCCCGTGCGAATAGGGCGAAAGTGTGTAAGGGGAGACGGGAATTCGTTCCCAATTTCCACCTACTACCTCCAGCCCCCTTACATGTCTTTCCCGCGCACGAGGCTCGAGACACCCGCTCCTGGCATGGCCGGTAAGAGCAGGTTGGGACCCTTGAAAAGAAAAGAAAAGAAAAATAACAGAAAACAAGCAAAATAGAAAAAAGGGGGTTCCAACCATCTTCAAGAATAAAATAGAGCACCTTGAAAAATGTGAGTCCATGATCTTTTGTTTTTGAGAATCTCTTCATCCACAATTCATTTGTCCTCTGTTCACTATTTGCCGTGATGCCGACTCGCCGAAGAAGTTATGAGATGACTTGTGCGTCGGTTGACCTCGTAAGCTGCTAAATGATCTGGGAAGTCCTCTACCTACGATCTGGGTTGTTTGTTGCTATAGAGGTCTGGAGAGTTGCATTGGTTTGAGTTAGGTTTGCTTGGGGACAAGCAAACGGTTAAGTGTGGGGGAGTTTGATAGACCGTTAATTACACATGTTTTTACCCCTGTTCTTACACCGTTTGAGATGTGATTTCTCGTGGTTTAGACCGATTTCACGCTAGGTTGTGCTTGTTTGTGATGTTTCAGGTCCTAGTACGTGAATGAAGGCTTAGGAGCGAGTCTGGGGTCGATTGGACGAAGAACGAACGAATGGCGAGGTTTTTGGGGAGCTGCACGGGCAGACCAGGGAGGCTGCACGGCCGTGCACGTGAGCAATATGGCCGTGCGCCTTATGCCGAGGACACGCACGGGCAACCCCTGAAGCTCGCACGGCCGTGCACCCTGGCCGTGCGAGAGGGCTGAAGTTCGACTAAATGACACGCTGCGTTTTGAGTTGCACGGCCAGAATGGTGATATGCACGGCCGTGCACCCTGGCCGCGCGAGTCGGGATTTCCTGGTTTTAAGCCAAATTCCGAACCAAAGAAGAGGAGAGCTGGGTTTTTGGATCCCAAAACACCCAAGGGACGAACCCTAGAGAGAGAGAGCGACTTGGGAACATTCTTGGAGCTATTTTGGAGGATTTCTTCGCCATTGGAGCTCGGGAATCAAGCTTGGAGATGGAGATTGAAGATCTAGATCAGATTTCTGCAGTCTCTCTCTTCTCTATGGAGTAACTTCCTTTCACTTAGGTTTTGAGGAACCCTAGTTCCATGAGTTAGGATCTTTCTTGTATGAAGTTTTGGATGCTATATTGTTTGATTATAATCGAATGATGCATGTTTATTGAGTCAATTGAAGTCTGATCAACTTTTCCTGATTCCTGCTGCAATCTGAGATAGAATCTGATTAGGTTGCTAGAGTCTCATCATTCGATAGTAGGAGACTGGTTATACGAGAGTTAGCCAGTTTACTGCTCTGTACTGGAATCTAATTCCAGTAGTGGAGTTCTGTGCTTATTGCTTCAGCTTTCTATCCCGGTGAAGACTAGTCGTCTGCCGGATAGTTAGACTGAGAGGGCTTGGTCAGCTTAAGAGATTCCAAGCTACTGTCGGATCTTCCGCAGTTTAATCAACAGTAAATCAACCAAAATGAATTACAACTTGGACCTAATTGAGGAGCTAGGGGGAATCATACCTAAGTGAGTTCCCAAACTGTAATTAGTAGTTTTACTTAGTTTAGTTAGTAGAGTAGTTTAGTTAATCAATCCTTAATCTAGTTTGCTAGATAATGAACTGAAGCCGAGTAATAGTAACTCTAGAGACCCGTGGATTCGATATTTATTACTTGTGCCACTATACTGCAGTCCCTTTCATTGGTTACACTTGGCCATTGTTAGGTGTTGTGTTCTAGAGCATCACATATACTGGTGTCCTTTTGAGCTCTAGATGTTGATGGGTTTCCTTGGGATAGATTCTGTTCTGTGGACGAAGAGTTGTAGAGATAATTGCAGGGTCACAGGTTATGTAGAAGCTAATGTGTAAACAAGATTCAATGGTTTGGTAGAGACAGGCCTTCAAATGGTAGATTAGGGTAGATCATGTATGAAGTTATCTTAAATATGTGTTTATTTGTGAAAACATCTTAGCTTCACTAGGACTGCTGTGATCTTATCTTACACAAGAACACAAGTGATGTGCTAACATCTGGTGTTCGTCTACAGGATGTTCTTGGGGAGTGTAAGCAACTATTGTGCAAACCACGCACAATGTCCTGTCATTATAATCAAGGGAAAGGGCAAGGAGGAGGAAACTTCTTCATACACAAATAAGGTATATCCATATTTCTAGGTCGTTACTTCTAGGCCATCAGGTTAATTTCATTGTCACAATCATACTCTAGGGTAGAAATATATTCTCTCTGCCACGTGTTTGTTCTGTTTATTAGTTCGAATGTATGACTTTGTTTACTTTCAACAACCATTCTGGCAAGTCTTACCAACGGGTTATGCTTTCCGACCCCGAGTTATCTGTTTGAGCTGAATCACCTTGCAACTGCTTTATATTCTTGACAAAGCATCCTTTATGAATCGGGCCTTACCTCTCTGTGCATTGTTTCCGGTCCATTCTTCTCCTTTTCTCCAAAATAGCTTCCTAGCAGCTTCATCGTCGGTTCAGGTGTGTAGGTATCTGGATGAACTGGACATTCTTTTTGAAGCTTTGGCCCATTCAAAGTGCATTAGCAAAGTTGTTTTTGACTTGAGCCTTGCAGAGGGCTTGATTACTATACTGGAGTCATATACCAGGCTGTCTTCAAAGGAACTACACAAGTGCGTTATTATCATTGTCGTTCTGTTACTCCAACTTTAATCTGGTATTTTGTTTGTCAACAAGTCTGGTCTAATGTATTGATCCTTTCAGGTTGGTTCGATTGCAGCTGGTGGGCGTTATGACAACCTTATCGGCATGTTTGGCACCAAGCAAGTCCCTGCTGTTGGAGTCAGCCTCGGGATCGAACGTGTGTTTGCTATAATGGAGCAGGTTCAGAAGGACAGGAACCAGGTAAGATGATGAATGTATTACCAAAAATAGAAAACCTTCTCGCCAAGATTTTTTTCCCCCAATTAATCAAACTCTGGGAATTAGAAAGCTAAAAGTGAACGGGCTAGAGAGTGGTTCTGACTTTTGAGACATCTCATAAGTGATAAGGAGCTGATGTTGTGAGGTTGATATGGCATAATTGACAATCTCATGACTACAATTAATGCCTATCAACGGACAATTGGTTTCCCTTTGTGTAAGTCATTTCGAGGGTTTCATGTAATTATGAGTTTGCCTGCTTTCAAATTGTTGAATACCTACGCAACCATTTCAATTACTTCTTCTTTATTGACCTCACAATTGTGATTGTGCAATACCTAGAAATCAATAAAAGACTGGGTAGCTCAATAGTTGTCTCAAAGGATACCACTTCACAGGTTGCGGGTTTAATTGCCTATTTCCTCTAATAAGTCAGTATTGTATGTGTTTCTGTGTACGCCAAGTCTTAGGGGAAGAACCACAGCCGGTTTTGGTTTTCAACTTCAACTGTCGCAGCTGTTACTTCTCCGTGGAATTTCCTGCGTGGAATTTCCTGCCATTACAATTTACTTACTCACGGCGCACCTGTTACTTCTCTGTTTTCGTGCTTTGCTGTAGTTTCCTTTGAGTTCGAGTGAATTTTGGTTTGATCATCTTTAGTGTACATTGTTTGAATTCCGATTTTGCGATGGTATGTCAGACACACATTTCTGCATAGCTATGAATGATAACATGATGAGCTGAATCGTCACTGTAAATGCTTGAAATTGTGTATGCTTACTGGAGTCCAGGAATTATTCGAACTTCTAATTCAGTAGCATTTGATGCCCCAGAACGTGAATTTGTTCTGTTGCAGAACGTGAAAATGCAGAACGTGGATTTAGTTTTTTTGTTTAAATTTATAGACCGCCTTCAACTTGGTTGGAGCATTTTGGATTTATTCGACTGTTATGTTTGTGTGGTCTGTTGTATGTGTCATTAACTCGCACAAACTTATGATTGGTGAGGAGTTCAACTTCTGTTGTAACAATTAATTAATTTATATGAATTGCAGCTGCAAAGTTGACTGGAACGGGTGCATCATTTACCACGACCTCTATTTCCGATTGGGTCAGGTTATTAGAGAATTAAATATGGATAGTGCAAATGTCATCCCATCTGCCGAACCACAGATTTATTGATCGTCTGTACCATGTGAGTGTCATGGTTTAGCACGAAATTGTTTCAATGCAAATTGACATTAATATTTTCCCTTGAATCTCATTTGTTTAGGGAAACGTCGAGCAGTTTTTATTCATCCTGAAGATCAATACCAACGTTGTGTTTTATCTGCTGAAGAGGAAGAAGCATTTGAGAGAGGTGTGTTCTCTGTGTTTTAATTTTGCTAATTAGTTCATCTATTCAATGAGTAATATATGGTTTTATATTTAAATTCTGCAGAAGAAGCTGCCTTACAATTCCAACTCTCTCAACTTCAGTGAATGCTATCCCAAGTCGCCCGTAAGAGAAGACATCATATTTTGAAACATAAGGTTCATAGGAGGGGCTTACCTTTTGAATAGCAAGGTTGTTGTTTGCTATATTTTGTAGCAAGTGTTACATATTAGGCTATGCCGTATTGTTCACTCTTTATTGATTTCTTTATCAACTTATTTGTTTTGGTGTTGTTCATAGTTTGGGAGCCTCAGTTTAGATTTCTATTACAAAAGCAAAGTCGATTACTTCGACGTATTCATCTGCATAGAAAGAGACGTGGCCGAAGTTTCTTTCCTACTGAAGTCAATCAAAGTATGTCGGTTCTAATTGGCACTGTTATACATGACATGGTTCATCTATATTTTGGATCAATTTTTGTACATTGGATATATGTTTTAGTCTTCTGGTCAACATATTTTGTTCCCTGTTTTGGTCTTAGAACATATAATGTACCCATTTATATGTTATAAATATAAATTAGTGATGTACACTTCATGTGACCTTATGCAATTAGTGGATTGTTTTTAGATGTGTCAACGGCAAATTTGTGTGGCATGAACAAACTTTGGTGTTTCCTAAAATTTGAGTTATTCTTACTTAAAATGAGCAGTATACCAATCTATCTTTCCTAGGAAACATTTGTTTTAATAATTGTGTTTATTGTAGCGCGAGTACATGGGATTGGTAGTTTCTCAATCTCATTCAATTTATGAATTACTGTGACAAAAATTTATTAATATTACTTATCTATTTCACTAGGTCTTCCGTTGGTTGAATTTTTTGATATTGGTCCACCTTCATGTACGTGTCAACATTGTGGAGCAGTTATGTGGCGGTTCGAGAGTACTTTATCTACACGGAATGATGTGTTGCCTGCATTTCCTTTATGTTGCAAACATGGTAAAGTGAAATTGCCTCCCCGCAGAGATGTGCCCGAATTTCTTAAAACTCTACTTGAAGGGGATACACCATTAGCGCGTCACTTTCGTACTAACATCAGAGCCTATAATGGGGTTTTTTGCTTTATTTCTCTCGGAGGTAAAGTCAATCACTCTATTAATGATGGTCGTGGAGTTTATGTATATTCAATCGGTGGTCAGATTTATCATCGAATAGGATGTTTGGTTCCTGGTGATGGGGATAGTCCGAAATTTGCACAGCTTTACATTCACGATTCAGATAACGAGGTGCAGGATCGTATGGACTTTTACTCCACTGATCCTGCCAAGAATCCATTGCGCCAGTGTATTGTTGAAGGCCTCCAGCATATGTTTGATGACAATAATATCCTGGTACGTACATTTCGTTCTGCGCGAGATAGGATACAAAACTCTGGTGTCCAGGAGCTTCAACTGAAACTATTGGCTAAGCGTGAAATTAATAGTAGAGAATATGATTTGCCCTCTGCGAATGAGATTGTAGCATTGATTGTAGATGAAACAGGAGAGCAATCATTTTCTCCAGATATAATTGTTCAACAGAAGGGTTCAGAAATGGAAAGGATTAGCGTATACCATCCAAGTCTGATGGCATTACAATATCCAATTTTATTCCCATATGGCGAGGATGGGTGGCATCCCTGCATTAGCTATAGTCATAGTAGCTCTAATATTAGTGTTGGAGATAAAATGATAACCCAGTGTGATTTCTATGCATATCGTCTTCAAACCCGTCTCCAGGAGTCGAATTCTCTGTTATTATCTGGTAAATTGTTTCAACAATATATGGTGAATTCATTTGCGTTAATTGAGGCTGAACGCTTAGACTGGATGCGTACCCATCAGTCGAAGCTAATAGGACACTACTACAAGGATTTGTTGAATTCTTATTTGCAAGGGGATAGTGATATCAAGCTTTCTGGGAAGCCAGTTATTTTAGCTGCCTCACACACTGGTAGTCCAAGATACAAGTATGAGAATTTTCAGGATGCGATGGCTATTTGCAAGTGGATTGGTTATCCTGATTTGTTTATAACATTCACTTGCAATTCTAACTGGCCAGAGATACAGTTAATGGTTGATTTGATTAGAAGGTACAGTGGCAAAGATCCTGACCGGGCTGACATCACCGCCAGAGTTTTCAAAATCAAGCTTGATGAGTTTATGTTAGAGATTTGCGAGAAACAAATATTTGGGAAAATCAATGCATGTATGTGTGCTTATTCATTTGTTATTTATCTATTAATGTTCATCCATTACTCTCTTACCTCATTGAACTAATATTCCTTTTCCACTATTTGCATCTTGCTATACAGATGTCAAAGCAATTGAATGGCAAAAGCGGGGTCTCCCTCATGCACACATATTGCTTTTTTTGGCCTCGGAGAATAAATTCCATGGTCCTGCGGCTATTGATTCCATAATATGTGCTGAAATTCCGGATCCTGATCTTGATCCTGAACTGTATGCAGTTGTCACAAGTTCAATGATGCATGGCCTGTGTGGTACAGTACGTCCTAATAATGTGTGCATGATGAATGGGAAATGTAGTAAGCATTACCCCAAGGGATACTCTTCTCAAACAACTATTGATGAAACTGGGTTTGCTAAATATCGTCGGCGGAACAATGGTAGAGTTTTCAACTGTGGCGGGGTTGATCTGGATAATCGATGGGTTGTACCCTACAATCGATATTTGTTACTACGATTTGGAGCGCATATCAATATTGAATATTGTAACAAGACAAGGTATGGCTGAAGTAAATCGTATTTATCTATATGACGTTGTTGTTTCCTTTATTATATTACCAAAGATTCTTATTGACAGGCTATATGTAAATTTATATGCTACACTCATTATTAACTTTATGCATGCATATGAATTATGATTTAATTTCCAAAGATGAATAAAAACCAAACCAATATTTGTGCGATTTCTCTTTTTTTAGTTATTTTATAAACCCAGTGTTATCTTATTGGTGTGACTTCTTCCCGCAACTCTGTAATTTTTGTAATATTTTTTGCTGTGTTTTCCTTCCTTTTTTTTGCCCCTTGGATAAGCTATTGTGATCCATTTGTTGCCTTTTGTTCTCTGTACTTTGATTTCTTATTTAATACAAGTCACATATAAGAAAAAATGTAATACAACTTTTTCCTACTTCCCTATCTAACATCTACAACTTGGTTTTATTTGATGTTTCTATAGGGCTGTTAAATATTTGTTTAAGTACATCAACAAACCCGAGGATCGTGCAATGGTCACTGCAGCTTCGGCTATGGATGGTCGGAATCGTGGAACTACGGTTGTGCAAATCGATGAGATAAAGGCATTCATGGATGCCCGTTACATCACATCGGGAGAAGCATGTTGGAGAATTTTTAGGTTTGATATATACACTCACTCTCCAACAGTACTCCGTATGTCCTGTCATTTGCCTGGTGAGAATACAGTGTATTCAAATGTTGATTCTAACGTGGAGGAAGCGGTTGAGTCTAGTAGTTCCCAAACCTCAATGTTGTTAGCATGGATGGATCTCAATCTTCAGTCAATGGATGCACGTAAATATACCTTTGCGGAGATGCCACAATATTATGTATGGAATAAAAAATACAAGAAGTGGCAGCAGCGCAAAAAAGGTACATGCATTGCTAGATTATATTACTGCTACCCATCCGCAAAGGAGCGATACTATTTGCGAATGCTATTGCATGTTGTTAGGGGTTGTTGTTCTTATGATGATATTAGAACAGTGAATGGGGTGGTATATGAGACATTCCAAAAGCATGTTATGCTCGGGGACTGTTATCAGGAGATTCTTAATGGAATGATTGTGTACAAGAAGCTTCGCACTGGGCTTCTGGTTATAAACTTAGAAAACTTTTTGTCACAATTCTTATTCATTGTCAGGTGGCTGATGTGACTTCATTTTGGTTAAAGAATTGGGAATTACTAAGTGAAGGCATTTTGCATTCACGACGTAGAGAGCTGAATTTACCCCAGTTGAATTTGTCGGAGGATGAAATTAAGGAGTTGTGCCTTATTCATATTGACAAATTGATGGAGAGATTTTCGAAGTCATTAGCAGATTTCCTGGGTTGCCTATTCCCGATCAGTGTTTGCGTTCACATACGGTAAACAGGCTGATAGATATAGAGATGAATTATGGACCCGATGACTTAGACTGTTCTGAGGATCGACATAGTAGACCGTTGAATGGAGAACAACAAATCGCTTACGATATGGTATTACATTCTCTTTATACCAATGAGGGTAAATGCTTTTTTGTGGATGGATTTGGGGGTACTGGTAAGACATTTCTGTGGCGAGCAATTTGTGAGCAATTAAGATTTGAGAAGAGGATAGTATTATGTGTTGCTTCATCTGGTATTGATGCACTGCTCATGGTAGGTGGAAGAACTTCACACTCAAGATTTCACATTCCCCTGGATTGTGATACAAAATCACCTTGCAATATTGAGCAAGGTTCTGAGGTAGCTGAATTGATTCTCAATGCTTCACTTATTATCTGGGATGAGGCACCGATGGCTCATAAACACAACATAGAGGCCCTAGATAGGACATTGAGGGATATTTTCCGAGTTAAGCATGTTGATTCTGAGTTGAAGCCTTTTGGAGGTATGACTATTGTGTTTGGAGGTGATTTCCGACAGACGTTACCTATCATCACGAAGGGTACACGGACTGAAATTGTTAATTCTTCCATAAAGAGATCTTATTTGTGGCGGTCTATGACAGTATTGAAGCTAACCGAGAACATGCGATTAAAATTGCCTCATTCTGAAGCATCGACCAGGTTAGCAATCTCAAATTTTAGCAAATGGCTTTTGGAAATTGGTGATGGTACAAATAGTAATATTTTTGGAGAATCAATTATCCCGATACCTCTACACATTTGTGTTCCCCGTCGCAGTGATCCAATTCCTGATATTGTTGCTGAATATATGGTCAGTTACTCTCCACTGAAAATATGTCAACCTATTTGGTTGAGCGAGCTATCTTAGCCCCTCATAATGACACTGTTGCGGCCATTAACAATTATGTATTGGGTCTATTTCCTGGTGAAGAAGTTTCTTATTTTAGTTCGGATTCGCTAGAGATTGATGCCAAGAATCAGCATGTTGAAGAAGGGGACTACACAGTTGAATTCTTGAACTCTTTAAAGATTGGGAATTTTCCAGAACATGAGTTGAAATTGAAGTTGGGGTGCCCTGTTATTCTGCTTCGAAATCTGGATTAGAGTACTGGGCTTTTCAATGGAACTCGGATGATCGTTAAGAGATTAGGTAAGTGGTTTATTGAGGTCCAAATTTTGACCGGGACACATGTTGGTGATACAGTTTTCTTACCACGCCTAAGTCTATCGGTCCACTACAAGAGCTTAAATTTCACTCCGGTTCGAAGGCAATATCCAATTGCACTGTCATATGCAATGAAAATTAACAAGAGTCAAGGTCAAACATTAAATCACGTTGGCATCTGCTTGCAAAGACAAGTATTTTCTCATGGACAGTTGTATGTTGCTATGTCTCGAGTTACGTCGGAAAGGGGACTCAAGATTCTTAGCTGTGACTCTCAAGGTAAACCGGTGAAGACTATGCAGAACATTGTGTTCACTGAGATTTTTGAGTAGTGGTTTATTGATGTATTATGTTTTATGCGATTTGAGGAGTAAGACTGTCAAATTTATCGGGTCGTTACAATTTGAATCTTGAGTTCTCAATTTGTCCAAATTATTTTCCTGTTTTTAACAGCCAATTATATGAAATGTGATTTATGCACACTACTTTATATTTAATTGTACCTCAATTTACTCTACCGAAGGGTATGCGAGTGTGACCGTTATATTGCAATACAAAGAAGAACTTCCATAGTCGCAACTGAACTAAACTAAATTAACTCCCCGACATACTTCATTCCCCGCCATTCAAAATAGAGGTGTGTTTTAGAATCTAAAGTTATTAACAAGCGTGGCTTACAAATGAGCTAGAAGCAATACATACTACATTATAATTATAAAATTACCACTATGAATTCATGCCAGGAATAATTATTCATTAATGATGTGATTAACCAAACAAATTGTTTGTTTTAAAATAGCAAAGTTGAAAACGCTTTGACAACTATCAATTTATCCCGAAATTTAAATGAAAGTTCAACTTAAACATAAATAAGAATAAAAAGGATAATGGTGAAAATTGTGGATGTTCAATTGTTCATAAAATAACATGGACAACATACTTATTTTTATGGGATGTCAACAACATATTAAAAAAAAAGAATGGCGGGAAACAGATGATGACGTGGACGCTTGAGGAGTGTGGAACAGGTTCAAGTAACAAACTAGATAAGGGCCCGACCCGATGGTCGGCTCATTTGATAAATTAAACAATGATTATAATTCTAGGATGTGTGACACATTTTCTAAGTATGAAAGGATTTGAATGATTTAATTACAGGAAAAGTTAAATAATATACATCATAATTTTTCTATCATTCTCACCGATTCATTGTCCAAAATCCTTACTAAAAGACACATATGTAAAGAAACCGACATCTAAAAAACCAAACCACACTTCAATTTTAGTCATCAATATCAAAAGTAATGCAAAATTTTTAGATTTCTCTAAGATTGCTTCACCGTCAATAACATCTGCATATCCACTAATAATTGTGTTTTCATCCTCATAAACGACACCCCTATCTCTTCATCAAATATGCTCTTTTTTCTTCTCAGCAATGTCAAGGATGAGTTAGCTCGACTACCCTCTATAGTGTTGGAAAACTGGGACCCCCTATTAATCATAGATATTTTGGTTAAATTTGTGTTGCATTTAATAATCTTGGTGAATTTAAAGATCATATTAATTACATTTTTTTTTAAATTGAACCTATATAAGTAAGTAATTTCATTTCTCTCTCCATATATCTCACTCTTTCCTTTCCTAACAGCTTTGTTGTCTTCTCCCGGTAGACTCCTTCCTATCATACTCCTGATATTATTGTACAAAGTACTCATTGGAGTGCATTTCAACTTTTCAAGTTAGGTTGCATACTTAGCAATTATCTCAAATTCCTAACTTCGAAAACTTTAGATGGCATGAAAATGCACATAGCTCTAAATATTATTGAAAGAATTAGAATCTAATTATTGATGACTCATTGAAACTCATAATTACCTCCTTCTCATTTATGATTTTTATATTATACTGGGTCTATGATTTTGATTTTTGTGGAAATTGGTGGTCGGGTTTGATCTTTGACTCTCATTAGAGGAGGTACTTCATATCCATCACTCTTATCACAAAAATAATGCTTAGAAAATCAAAAGTTATTTTTTAACTCCCAATCATAGAACACAACAAAATACATAAATTCAAATGATATTAATTTTACCATAACTTAAAGTTAGTCACTTCCAAAGTTTTTAGATTTGCCAACGGGAAAGTGACGATAGATGATAATAATTTCTTCTCGGGTTCAACTCGATATTTACACTGTCCTGTAAAATAACCTTCACAATTTTGAAATTTATAGTATATTTAGTGCTTCCAAGGTACACATTGAATGATAGTATTCCAAATCCGGTTAGTTTTCCACTCATGACTAAATATTAATTATATTTGTAAAACATTTTAAAAATTGGGTAAATACAATATATTAGCCACAACTATTATGAAGTGGGAAATCATAACCACAACTATGGAAATTCAAATTATTACCCAAACGTTAACTCGCTGTTAACAATTCCGTTAATAATGCTGACTAAACTTTAATGTTTTAAAGTTATAAATTAAAAGCAGTCCGATGTGGCTACTGCCGTGGCCGATAACATGGCTTCTCCTTTAAAAATTCAATAATAGTATGGCCAGTTAGCCATATCTTGACCCGCAAAATAGTTATGACTAATAATTTGAATTTACATAGTTGTGCCGTTAATTATCCGCTTTATAATAGTTGTGACTAATATATTGTATTTACCCTAAAAATTTTAAGTTGTAAATCATATCCAACAGGTTAGACCTTTAAATATTTTGAATTTAACTTAACTAAAACTAAAACTACAGGGACATTACACTTTGGATTTCGGCTCAGCTGGTGGGGACTGCTTCTCGGTTATACGTTCTACTTGAGTTGACGAAACCATATAACCTACTGGTACTGTTGAGTATCAGTAAACTAAAAGATGCATTCTGGCTGGGTTGAAATATTCTAGAAGTCGGATTTATTAGGAATGAAAGTTGGCATATGATTGTTAATGGCGGAATATGCTGACCTGAGAGCAACCTAAGTTGAACATATGTTTTAGTGGACATTACACTTTGGATTTAGGCTCAAAAAGCCACTTTGGATTAATTGCACCGAGGCCCACAGTGCCCCAATTCAATTCTAGCCCAGCCCACCCAAAGTTCCTGCCTAATTAAATTTTCCCACTTCATATGGCCACGAGGCCCACGACCTCAACTAATTCCCGTCTGAAACGGCCAGCTACGCCAGTCGCCAGTTGTGGGGAACTTCCAACGTTCCTAAAAAGTAGTTAGTGGCTAATAGCTACTTTTTGCATTCTCATTCCTATTTGGTTTAAATATATGGCCACTTCCAACGTTCCAACATGACTTATTGCATTCTCATTCCTATTTGAACCAAAATTCCATTATCAGTAGGAATTCTCACGTGACCAGTAAATCCTTTGTGTAAGCTGATAGCTCTCGGCTTAGCCTCTCCAGTGTTCCGACCTGTGTTGGAATCCTCTGCATTTCATCCAATGGCAGCCGAGACTCTTCCAGTCATCCATGTAACTGACCTGACGCTTGTCCTTGACGTCCGGCTGCTGCGCTTGTGGGGAGAAATCTGCTCAACTGGTGATGCAATACAACAGATCAACCTGCTCATGGTTGATAATCAGGTGCGTTGATTGTTGTCCTGTTTCAGTTGACAATATTCTCCATGCCCTTCGCCTGACCTCGGTTTTTTTTTTGTTCGTTTTGTAGGGTGTTGAGATTGAAGCCCTCATTCATCAGGCTGATGTTATGAGATTTTTGTCCAGCCTGTATGAAGGCTGTATCTACAGTCTTACTTTCTTTGATGTACAATCGAACCCTGCCCTCCATCGAGTGTCTTTGAGCCCTCTCCAACTTGTCATCCATGTTGGAACGGTGTTAGAATTAATGGATGAGAGAGCTGATATCCCGGACGTTAGCTTTCGGTTCTTGGTCCCCGCCGACTTTCCTTATGCGCATATGAACCAGGAAATATTGTCGGGTTTGTGTTATGCACTTGAATTTTTTTTTTTTTTTTTTAGTCCTGGTTATGATCCAATGTGAATTATGTCTAATGATTGATTTTGTGTGTAGATTTGATAGGCATTGTAACCAGCTGTCAACCAAGCCAAAGGTTGTACTTAAGCTTCCCGCTTCGAAACAAGCGGATTACTCTCGAACTCATTGGGTGAGCCTATGCTTGACGTATTCAATTCCATTTTTAAAACTAATGTTTGTGCCTAGCTAAGGGATTGTATTCTTTTCCATTAATATTAGAGGTGAGAAAGCAGATATATATTTTTGGGATTCAATGATACCTGCTTTCGAAGAAATCATTACTGATGTGGCGGCATTAGGAAAGGTTGTGGCCTTCACCTCCGTATACATTAATTGTGAAACAAGGTATGCATCTTTCCCTTACTACGTTGACGTACATTTGTTGAATTCGATAATCTTTATGGGCTGAATGGTTTTCAATGATTGACTACAAAAAATAAGTAATTTGATATTAATTAAATATAATGTGGACACGCATCTGGTGCATTATATTTGGCTATCCTACTTACCTTTATATGTATTGACCATTGCATTAGGTTCCCGCGCATAAAGCAATTAGGTTAGGATGTCGATCTAATTTAAGTGACTAAACACAATATCATTTGTTGTGTCTAAGTTTGGTGTTACCGACAAAATAGGAAAAAACAAAAAATTGTGCAATGGAGAAGGACTAAATCTAAAATTATGTTAACCTGGACGTACAAGTGTAATCGACATATATGCAAGTACTTTAAATTTGGAATGTGTCCTATATATTTGCTTTCGGCCAATGACCTTGATCCTTTGTGCTATGGTTTGTAGGCCAATTTTCTTTTGCTGCATCACGTGCTACCAAGATTTATATTAACCTTCATTGTCCTGACGTCCATCCTTTGTTAGACAAGTAAGTCGTTTCACTTGAAAGCTTTACAAGATTGTATGGTCTGGTAACTTAATAAGATTGTTTGTGAACCAATTATGTCTATTTCAATTAGGCAAGTCCATCACCATGATATAGAGGATCAAGTATTTGCACACCTGCCATACAACGAAGCTTTCAAGATATCTGAAGTTGCTACGACGCATGAGCTCAATGTTCTGAAATATAACTATAATAATATGGTATTATATCCTTTCTTTTGTCTTAATTTTGTACACAGCTATTTCTATTAGTGTAATACCTTTGTCCCCATTCCATATGACGATAGCTTTTTTGTTTTTCATAGGAAAAGGCCTATATACTTGCTGGAGAAGTTACAAACTTGACCCTTTTGTGGTCAAGTCAAACCAACTTGGATGTTCTGCACTTGACCATTAACGACACTACTGGTGAGATTCGTACCATGTTTCCCTGTACCCGTCTCAGATGGATTGCAGCAGAAGTGGTTGGCAGGGATGATACCTATTGGGACAACAACTTGAACAGTATCATTGATTCCATCCAGGGAAAGAAGTACCAGTTATTGGTTAAATTAGGTCCATGGGACTATCTGCGCGATCATTGTGGTTTCATCTTGATGAAACTCTTTGGTGATTTAATTTGCTGAAAGTATCCCTCTTACTATCCGCTGTCCTACTTTGCAATAGTTTCTTTAGGATTGTGTTTATCTTGCAGTGAGGAATTATTTTCAATCGTTGTTTTATTTGTAACTGAGACATTATGGTCACTATGCCAAACTTTGATGCCGAGAGTTACTATATTTGTCGTTGGCACAATTTTTTATAGTATGACAAGTACCCTCCTATTAAACAAAAAATTAGTTTAGTGAGTAAGTAAAACACCCGTACATATTTTATAGATAATTTGCGTATGTTTCGAACCCGGATTACAAAATTACATAATATCATTTTCACCCCAGTTTATTGTGTGATGGTCACATCTCAGAATATATCAGATTAAGTACTTAAATCGGTCTGAGCCAAGATTTCCAAATCGGTTTATACCAGTGTGCCGCTTCATGCCAGTTTAAAAAAAATGTGAATTGGAGGGTTGGAGTACATTGGCCTGGCGATTCTCTTCAGCTGGCTCTTAACCCTGTGAGTTAAAATGAAATGATGAAAAGACAAGGGGAAAATAATTAGTGTGACTCTTCAGCAGGAGGCAAACAGTAACTTGATGTTTTTTTATATAATTAAGAGAGGATTCTAACCTTGCTGCAGTATCCAAAGATGAGCAGCCGACGTTGATAGCACCAATTTTTCTATTATCACAATTGATTTGCGTGATTTCTTGTCATTTATCTATAATAATTATTTTATAAATTAAGCTATATAAAATGATTTCATTTCGTTCAGTAGTTACGGGAGAGTAATTAATTAAGGGCAAAATTTAGCTGCTACCCAGTTTGCAGCGTCTGACTCCTACCCGCCCAGGTGGCTCCAAGTAATTGGCTCAAAAATATATTTAGTTAAGTTTTAATTATTAACTAAAATGAGAAGAAGTGGGAAACGAACGGATACAAGTTACCGTTACCCCTTTTTCCAATGGGAAGGAATAGACAATATGTTTTAATTGGGTTAATTGCATAGTTGGTCACTGAGATTACAAAAAATGTTCATGTTTGGTCACTGGAAATATTTAAATTTAATCTTAGTGACTTAAATTAGTTAAATAGTTCGAGTTTGATCACTCTCCGTCCATTTCCATTAACTCTTGCTTACGTGGCAATCAACTTTATAGTTGACTGTTAAATACGTGAAGTTATGACTTTTTGCTGGAAAAGTGAAGTAATAAAGAGGTAAATCTAAAAGTGAAGTAATTACCGTAAAGAAATAGTGAAGTGAAAAAATTAAGCCAAACTATATTACATATTTGGTTCCTGCTCAGTAAAGTTAATACCAATTCAAAAAGTCCTATAAAAAAACAATTGAAAACGGAGAAGGAATTAATGATAATTTAAACATTCAATTTAATAAATTACTAGCTTTGAACCCGACCATTGGCCGGGTAGGTTTGATTTGATTATTTATCTTTTTCAACTCTTATGATGAAATTATAATGTTCTTGTAGCTTTTTTGTGAGATTTTAATGTAGTTTATGAAAATTCAACCTATGAATCAACCATTTTGTACTTAGCTAATAATTTTTTGGTGTAGAATATAACCAATACAATGCAGTAAGTCCAAACACTCAAATCTTAATCAAGAAATATTTAACATTGGTTCATTCACTCATAGACATATATAATTTATAATAAATAATCATTATTGACAACACCATTACATTAAGATAGTTAAATTAGCTATCTTATATAGTGTCACTATGAATTCCCAGTGCATATAAACATAATAACACTTAAATTTTAAATATATAATTTTAGAGATGTCATTAAAATTTGAAATTCTTATCAAACTTATAACATTATGCTTATGAAATTATTATGAACAGTTATTATGAACAATATAAGTTTGAATTGTGGGGGAAAATATAAGTTTTCTGCCTAATCTCTAGTGGAAAAATATAAGTTTTCTCATTCTAAATTGTGGGGGAAAACAGTTATTATGAACAAATATGTTCCAACTTCAAAAGAAAGAAAAATGACATAAAAAACGGAAACTAAAAAAAAACACATGCGAAAAATTTGGATGGGGATTTTACGGGGATAAATGTAACTGCAATGAAAAAAAAGCGGTAACTGCCGCCGATATAGCCCATTAAAAATATTAAAAAAAAACAAAATAAATAGATCAACCCGTAAATCACGGTATGCACTTCAAAGCTGACGTGGAGAGGGGTTAAATCTTAAACCTCTTTAATATATTTTAAGATTGTTAGGGAGGGTGGCGGCTTTGGGATTGCAGAGGCGGGAATGGCCAGCTGCTCTAATTTTGCGGCTGATTCTTCTCCACTCCCCCACGATGACACGTATCCATCTCCACTCCCCCACGAGACCACTACCTCTAGAGCCCAAATCGAATTTTTTGCTACTTCTCACCACGTTTGCCGCAAGCCACCTTATTATATAAGGTAATCTCTGTTCAATTATTGCTATTCATTTCAACATCACCGCTGCACCATGACGCTGGTCTCCATTGCCGAACTTGCTACTGTCCAACAGCCCTTCGAACTCCAGTGTCGGGTTTCTAGGAAATGGACCGCCTACCATGCAAAGAAGGATACGGTCATTTCTTTGGATTTCATCCTCATAGATTCGGAGGTAATGTCATCTTTAACTCCTCTTCTACCTCTTTTGTTCTTCGCATATTGGTTTCAATTTCACTCAGGTTTTTGTGTCGTTGCAGGGAAATGACATTTGGGCGCAAATTCCACTAGATTCCGTCCAAATATTTGGTAGTCAGCTTGAGGAACAAAAATGCTATTTGCTAGCAAAATTTAAAGTAACTTCCACAAAGGAGGATTTCCGTCCTGTTCCAAACCCTTTGATGATTCAGTTCAACGGAGACACTACTGTTCAGCCGATTGATCCGATCCCAACTGCTCTGCCGTCCAAGTTCCGGTTCATCAAAGCTGTTGACATCCCCAAATATCATAATGTCACTGGAGATTTGCTAGGTTGGTATCCTCATTACGGCGCATCTGCTTGCTATTGAACTTATACTGACAATGGTATCCTCTTATCATTGCTTAACAGATGTGAGAGGCCATTTAGAACAATTTTCTAATGTCCTGCTTCCCAAATCCTCAACCAACAGGATCCCACGGAAGGATATCAAACTCCTTCTTCCGGAGTAACATTTTTCATTCTATACGATCCCCGACCATTCCTCTTAATGTTATTTAATAATAGCTTCCCAATTGAATTACCATAACTTCTAAGTTACTCTCACTTTCCGTATGTTTTGTTTTCTAACACCACCACCATTGGATTATTTGTAGAGGTCAGTCGATTAAGCTTTCACTGTGGGCAAGAATTATGACGCAGCTGGATCCCTTTGCTAGACCAGGACAGGAAATCTCTGTTCCATTGGTTCTGACATCTATAATTGTTCGGAAATGGAATAGTATGTCCCTACATTTATATCAATATAGGCAACTCCTATCTAATTACTGACTTGCATTACAATTTCTGCAGACGAATATTATTTGTCTTCCTCGAGTGCCACGCGGATCTATGCAGACATCGATCCTCCTGCTGGAATGGTTCATCCTGAAAGGTAGTCCCCAAACCCCCCAAGTCTGTATGGCAAGTGATTGGTTGGCAAACAAATTGATAACATGTGTATAATTCATATTGGTAGGAATGTGCCCCTTCCTGCGCCGCGATTTGTAGACTCTGAACCCATCGTTGTAATCCCAGAAGTGACAATTGGTCAACTTAATGAGTTGCGATCGGGTGATAGAGTTCAGGTTTAATCCAGTTCATATATCTTGGGGCACTCAAAATCCATTCTCACAATGCGTTTGACCACTCTAATCATGTTGTGTCATTATATTTGTTTGTCTGTCACCAGAAAACTGTGCAGGTCAATTGCATTGTTACGAAGGTCGACCATAACTGGGCATACAATGGGTGTGCATCATTTAAATGCCGTTGTTTGGTTAAAGAAGATATAGGTGGATTTTTCTACTCAAAATGTGGAGTTACGTCTTCTAAAGCAATCAAAAGGTGAGTTCTATCGTCCACAACCCTTTCCCTTGCATTCTTAATTTCAATATGATTGTAGAACGCGTGTAGATGGCTGCCATCATACCCTATGCCACTTAATATGCCTACTACATATGAAAGTAGAAAGATTTTTGTTCTTCTACAGTCAAATGTTCCGGCAAATAGATTGTTTCTGCTACTATACAACTGCAACTTCATGATCTCATTCGTCTATTATGTTTCAGGTTTCGCATTGTCATGACTGTGAGGGATTTGCAAGATACCATTGACTTGGTTTTACTAGACTATGCGGCCGGCAACTTCTTGAACACCTCTGCCCAGGAGTTGGTAAATACGATGAAAGATCCACATGATACCACCATACCTCCTACAGTTTTATCTCTAGAGGGGAAAGCATTGAAAGTGGATGTCAAGATTAGTGACTACGACTTCTCTCATCCATCAAGCAAACTAAGCGTGATGAGGATTGTGGAGGAGCTTGACCCTAGAAATGGGAATTTCCAGGACCTTGCTCATCAAATTGAGGTGATGGGAAAACTAGAATGATTGCCTGTTTTATTATATCGTTGTTAATAAATATATTTTCCTTTACGAAATTTCGCTGTACATTTCATTGGTTACAATTTATTTGTTGTTGTCAGGCTGATGTGATGACTGCTCAGTCTTCCTCGGAATCTATCGCCATCACTCCATCTCCACAGCAATCATCACACGACTTGACTACGACTGAAGCTGATGGCAATGGAATAGAAGCCGCGGAACCTGAAGGTGCAACTCCAACGTCCTTGAAGCGGAAACAACCACCTCCGTGCACCCCGGATCACTAGGAACATCAGCTACCAACTGCACGACGAACTTTATTACATGTCCCTGTCGGATAAACATGCTTTATTTCCTTTGAGTGTTATTCATGTGTTCTTAGATGGTACTCTTTCTTAAATGGTAGTTGCCAGAATGGTTTTTATTAATTTGTGGCCCATTCTTTATGCAGTACGACCAGTTCTTATCAACCTAACTAAACACCAAGAAAATGTATTTCAGTTTATGGGTGGGCAACGGGATGGGACGGGATACCCGTCCAGTTTGAAACGGGTACCCAAACCCATGTATAGGGTAAATTTAATGCCATGTCCCAAACCCGTACGGTTTAGCGGTATCAATTATACACTCAATAATTTTTTAATAATGTTTAGTCATTGACGTATGAAATACACGTTTCAAAGTGAAGAGATTAAACTTTCAATAAAACAAATTAATTGTTGGCAACATTTATAACATACTATTGTTAAAAAAATTCAATATTGGGCATCAATCTCATTATAGTTCGTCTATTATCTAAGTTTGACTCGTACCCACATTGAAGTTTTACCAAAAAAAATTCTCATGTTGAAATTGTTATGATATAAAGTCTGTGATGCATTGTATGTATGCGAAGATTTTTATGAACTAAACTCAGTGAAAAATCATCTTCCACACAATATAGATCAATTTATAAAGTGGGATATTTGAGCTAAGGTACAACTAAGAATTCTTGAAAAAATAGTACCAAGTGTATTTTCACCAATGTCATAGAAATCCACCGCACTACACGGTTGGAGCGACAATATTGAATATCAGACTCTAAATGATAGGTGGGTTTAAACGGTATAAAAAAAATATTTGAATCACAGTCAAACCATAATTTTTATACAAAAATAGCGCTGGGCCCGGCCCGTTGGGCGGGTAAACTAAACATAATCGTATCATTTGACAAATGTTGGAACATGAACTCAAATGAAAACGTTTTAATTTTTGGTAATTTTAAGTTAAAAATTGTTCGGTTAAAGTGTTTATAAGAGCAACTGAAATTAAATAATTGGGATGTAATCTTGCAAACATAATAATAAGCATCACATCGGTAATGTGTTGCATGAATGGTATATGAGATAAACTCAATTGAACACCTTTAATTTGTTATGTTAACTTATAGTTAAAATTGATAAGTTATAGTATTTATAAGGGAAGCTTAAATTAAATAATTGGGTTGTAATCTTGCAAACATAATTATAAGATCTTGCAACCATAATAATAAGCATTACATTGGTAATGTGTTGCAAGAATGGTACATGAGATGATCAGAAAAATGTAAATAAAAATACCAACTTAGCCCAACAAAAACTGACAACTGAATTTGGTAGTTGAAATTTAAGCATTAGAGTAAAATAAAAAAAGGGCAATGTCTATTTTTTACCCAAACCTTTTTCAGATTCTTTTATTTTCACCAAACCTATTGAATTCCTAAAAATTATCCAAACGTTAACTCTCGGTCAACTTTTCTATTAGTAATGCTGACTAAGTATGACCATAATGAGTTGACTTCCTACGTGGCGGTCAAAATACAATCATTTACTATTTTTATCTAGAGAATGCTGACTTGGTATTTATGATTTGTCTAAACAGACTAATGGGGTGGTGGTCTACCGATAAAGAAAGTAGAGAGGAACAGTCCAGGCTATAGCAGGAGGGTGCTGATGGGTGAGTCTATGATTCTATGTTATTTAATCTTAACCCCACCTAATTAATCAGCAAAAAGACCTGGTCATTTTTTATTGTAAAAAAAAAGAAGGGAAATACTTGGCTGCAACCTAGGTACCAGCCAGCTCCTGCTACCCCTCCACGTGTTATCTCCTCATTGGTCATTCTTTTTCTTTCACCGTCAAAAAGCTTTAGAACCCATTCAATTTTTTTATTAAAGGGTAATGCTATTGATCCATGATTCATTTACTTAATTATGAATAATTTATTTTTACATCCATGTAAATTACAGTTTGCAAGCAAATGTGGTTCTTCTGTGCCGTGATAGATATGCAGTTTAAAGAAACAACATTATTATCTACATATGGATGAGAGAATGTTAATTATGGATCTTATACCATTATTTAATAATTCAACATTATTATCTACGTAAGAAACAACATTATTATCTACCCGATAACATGCTCCCTTTACTTATCCACTATTTCATAAATCAATTGGTACTAATAATTCAAATTGTTAGAAAAAGTTAATTATAGATCTTATACCACTTTCTAATATGTCCCCTCAAACAAAAGTCGGGAGAATGTTAGTTATGGATCTTATACCATTATCTAACATGGTGACACTAACGAAAGCTAACTCACGAGCTAAGTTTACATAGACTCATCATATATTGTACTTCAATCAAGGGTTAATGTTGGAGGTCATGAAAATTCGAACACACGACCACTTGACCAAAATAATTCTGATATAATATCATAAACCAATTGGTCTCATTAACTCGAATTATTGGGAAAAAATTAATTATAAATATTATATCACTATCTAACACACTAATTTGTCAAAATTTTGTTTCTTAATTGGGTGGACGTGGGTGATGATGTTCAGCGCTGCGGGACTCTTTCATCTTACTAGCTACTAGCATTAACCTTTAAAAAGAAAATTAAATGAAAATTCAAATGGGTTCTCAAGCTTTTGGACAGTGAAAATTTAAAAAAAAAATGCGCCAATGAGGAGATAACGTGTGGACGGGTAACAGGAGCGGGCTGCTCCATAGGTAGCCGCTAAGTATTACCCAAAAAAGAAAGGGCTGGGCAAATTTTGATCGGGATAGTTTTGGGCCAAAGCATTTTTCAGCCCGCCCACTCTTCACAAATGTAGAAAGAGACGTGTTTGACCCCGTCGCGTACTGGACAGGAATGTGTTCCTGGGTATAGCAGTTTATTTTCAAATTTGTAGCCAGTCCCCCACTTCCCCCGATTCTAGCCCCGTTTAGATCCCCACCTCCCCCTCTCAATTTAAAATACAATTAGTTAATGTTAAGTTTATTTATATAGCCGAAGGAAAACAGCCTTCCTCCGTTCCAACTCTGACAATCACTTTAGCAATCCAAAATCTCAAGCATGTCTGTCAATCCTCTTCCTGTTCTTCATGTTCAAAACGAGACCTGGGTGTTGCGCCTGCGGCTGCTGAGGGTATGGGGAAAGCTGTATCATACCGGGGATTCACTTCAACAAGTGAATCTCTTATTCATTAACAACCAGGTCTGTGTATTATTCATTCTGACCTCTTTCTCAGTAACGGTTGTACATACATTAAGTCATTTTCCTTGACTATGCAGGGTCAGTTGGTCGAAGGCATCATTCGGCGACCACATTTAAATCGATTTCGGTCAAGTCTTCATGAGGGCCGTGTTTATGGAGTAATGTTGTTTTACATTGAAGAGAACAACTCTATTCATCGAGTGGTAGAAGCGGATTTTCGTTTGTCATTTCGTTCGGATATCCTGTTTTATGTCATGGAGGACACAGGTGATATTCAGAAATTTAGTTTCCGTTTCCTTGCTGTCAACGACATCCCGTATGCATTTCAGAATCAAACTTATCTGCCGGGTATGAGCTTTAAAACAATAGCTTCCTCAAATAAATGCATTTTGGTAACACCCTACATCTGAATGCACGGTTTTTTTTATTGGCTTTTCTAGATTTGGTTGGAACTATTTTTGGATGTGAACCTGTTCAGGTTCTCTACCCAGGTTTACCGGTTCGGAAGAAGCGGATCACGCTCCTATTGGCAGAGTGCGTAAAATGATTCTTTTGTTTATGCTCATTCTGAAAACAGCGGTTATTTCATCTTACCATCTTCTGTTTATTTTCTTTAGGGGATAGATAGCTTATGTTTTTTTTGTCAGACTCGGCAATACCAAGTTTTGAAGAAGTTGTTTCTGATGTCGGAGCTTTGGGGCAGATCGTGGTCTTCACATCACTATTCCTCGAGCAAAACGAAGGTGCAAAAATTTTCTGCCTTTTTCTTACTAGAAAGATACTAACCTTTTTTGTGGTCATGTGAGAACAAATGAATATTTGCATAGTTTGCGTCAATTGAGTAGCTAATTCGTATGCATTTGGTTATCATGTCCTTGAGAATGGTAACATTTTTCGTGACGGAGTAGATGCTGCCCTTTGTTTCTTTTGACAATGACTAGGTTCAGAATACTGAGTCTTTCACAAAACATAATTTTATTATCCAATTAGCACAATTAATTAAATTTTTGTTTACTCATTTGGAACAGTAAAACGTTGTTTTAAGATACATGTTAATAAGATAAGTTGTATCACTTCAATTCTGGTCATCATGTTTTGTAAATTAATAATAGTTCTTATCACTGTAATTTTATTTACTCATGTGTTTGTGGTTTTATTGTTAAATGGATGTTAGCAGGTTATTCGTTTTCTTCCTCACGAGCAACTAAAATGTATCTCAACATCCATTGCTCTCACTTGCATCCTTTGTTAAACCAGTAAGCTTCAGAAACCTCTATTTTTGAAACTTTAAATTCTAATGTGTGTGGTATCTGTTGATAGTGGTAATTCTGGTTAATTTATTATCAGGGAAGATGGACCCCAATTTGGATCTAACTATATTGTTGGACCATTGCTATACGAGGAAGCTCTCGACATATCTGAGCACACCATGGTTCCACAGCTTAATATGATAAAGTTAAGTCTGTATAGTACGGTAAGTCACTCAAACTCAACTAAACACCTATTTTTTTAAAACACAGTCATTACCCAATTCAACATTTGCTTCATTTTCGTCATCAATAACCCATGTGTCTGTTTTAGGGGACGGTATACATCATGACGGGAAAACTAAAAGCCATTGGAATTTCAACTTTGGCGCACTCTATGGTCAGTGTTGTGCATTTCACCATCAATGATGTAACTGAGGAGCTGGAAGTTGTGTTTCCCTCTGTCAACCTTAGACGCATTGTTGGTGATGTGGTTGCGGAGACAAATATCGATTGGGACACTAACATCATCGCCATTCTCAACTGCATTGATTTGAATTATTACCAGTTTGTCATTGAAGTTGGCGCGTGGAACCGCATGGTCCGTCACTGTGATTTGGTTTTGCTGAAGATATTCTCTGCTGCCTTTTAAGGATGGAGTGCTTTTAATGGATTCCTGGTCTGTGTTCCTAAATATCAACTACACTCAAACATTTAATAGGAAGTGGTTGGCTAGGCATTTCTCATCATTCGACTCTATTTACTACCTCCACCGTACTTTTTTACTGTTATTTGTGATGATCAGATTGTTGGAGCTTAGCCTTTTAGTTTCATGGTTTGGTTTTAAAGCACCCAGTGTGCAAGAGATTAGTTGTAATTGATTTCCTCAACTTTGTTTATAATGGAGAATCACTTATGTATTTGGATTGGTTTGCTGCTGTTTTACAAGATGGTAGTTAAGCAGATAGGGTGTCAGAACTTATGCGCATATGAACCAGGAAATATTGTCGGGTTTGTGTTATGCACTTGATTATTTTTTTTAGTCCTGGTTATGATCCAATGTGAATTATGTGTATAAGAAACATATTTTTGCAGAATTTAGTTACAATCTAACAAATATCATCAACTTTTAACTATTACATTCACAAAATGAAAAACAAAATTATTTTTTTATTAATTACATTAATTATGATATCACTTTGCTTATGGAGAATTTAACTATTATCACACTTGATTTGCAAGATTTTCTTCTCATTTACCTACAATAATTATTTTATAAATTAAGCTATATAAAATGATTTAAATTCATTCAGTAGTGACTCGAGATTAATTAATTAGTGATACTTTAAGCATGGTTCAGTTTTGTTTTGTTTTTTAAGAAACCTGATTTCATTATGAAATCGGAAAATGATAAAGAGTTGGACCATGATCCTTGAAAGATAGAAGTCTAAACAAATCGTAAAGTTGAGCCCACCCAAAACACAAAATGAAAGCTCACCCACAAATACATAAATCAGAAAAAAACACAAGAGAAAAACTCCAAAGCCCACCCCAACACCCACGGTAACCCAACCCAGAAAAAACCCAAACACACCAAACACCACAACCCAGCCCACAAAACAACCCAAGCATGGTTCAGTTAAATAAAATATAGTTAGAGAGGGAATGCCCAGTCGGATTTGTTGAAACTAAATGGCCAACCTATTCCCATAAAAAAAAGGCCAACCTACACTACCTTGGGCGGATCCTTCTCCACTCCCCCACTCCCCCACCTCCTCTACTGCCCAGTATCCGATTTTTTTGGATCTTCTATGAGGTGAAGGCTGCCGCATTCTAAGCCATTATTTCTTTATTAAATACATTCATTATGATTTTCATTTCATGTTAATTAGTGGTGGTGTGGGCCGAGCCGGCCAGGTTGACGCATCAAATAATAATTAGCAACTTTGAGAGGCAATTTTGGACAAGAATTGTTGACACAGTTGCAATTAGCAATGTTGTTAAAACGGAACCGGACATCGATCCGGATAGTAAAAGGTTCAAGGTTTATCAAATAACCGGTGGTTAATCGATATTAAAAACCGATCATAAACCGGTGTTGACTTACTTGGTAGACTTAACAATTATATTTTTTTACAATTATTGTTTCACTTATTAGAGATTAAAGAATAAAGTGAGAATTATTAAAACTGAAAAGCATAATTTGGGCAGCTGCTAGGTCTTTTTTGGGAAAAGTGAACTGATTTTTCTTCTCTTTCTATTTTATTCTGTACTTACCTTCTTTTGTTTTTGAATTTTTAATTGCAACAAAATAAAAGGAAGGCGCATGTTTGATTTTAAGAAGGTGGGTCGTTCCCCTCAAAAAAAAAAAAAGGTGGGTCGTGAGTTCCGTGGCCCAGCCGCCTCTTGAACTCTAAATGGCCAACCTTCTCCACTCCCCCACGAGGCCACAAATCCTTCTCCACTCCCCCACTATCCCACTTTCCACACGCACGTACTCCACTGCATGCGGCCAAGTAAATCACGTGTCTAGAATCACTTTCTCTCCTTTATATAATGGAGATACCACTTTCTCTCATGTTACAATTTCCGTTTACTACTTCCCATACAAAACACTTCGGTTCCATTGACCGTGCGAATTGCATTCAATATGACGGGTCTGCCTCAATTCAATCAGTAAGTACTACTCATGCATCCAACAAATACTACATCATGTAATTTCGATTCTTTTTCACTACTTACTGCCAAAACTTACAGTCCAATATATAGGCTTCCCCATGGTTTTATTGCTAATCTGCAATATGATGATGCTCTTGAAATTTGTGAGCGTGCCGACACCATCGATCTCATTATGTTGCAAGTGGATGTCGAAAATCAGGTAACTAAACAAATAAATTTCTTTTTAATCGTACGCCTTTTGTGGCATGCTGCATTTTATCGATTTGCTTTGACAATATTTGTTTCTCTGTTTACATCAGGGTACCTCTTTTTTGTTATCCGGACGTGTAACGAATTTGACGACGTCTTGGTCCCCTGCATCCAGAATCCATTTCGTCTACCTCACAATTGAGGACGAATTCATTGGTGTTGACATCGTCTTCCCGTCATCACAGTTACGAACGATTGTTGGATCTGTATTCAGTCATGCAGATGTTGTCAATGCTGACTATATGGCCCTTCTGAACATGCTTGGAGAACAGACATTTGAAGTCATGGTCACAGTCGGTCCCTGGAACGATGCATTTGGTTATTGTGAACTTGTGTTGGTGAAATTATTTTTGCCTTTGTTGAATTGAGTACCATGTCATGAACAATGAGACAATGTCTTGAGTTTTCTTATTTTGGACTTGCATGTTATTTGTCGTAATACTCAACTAGATTAGATTTGTGATTAGTAAAATTTCATGTAAGTATTTTTATCGTGATTAGCCAATCTTCAAATGTATTTCTAACTTATTATGAATGTTCATTCAAATTACATGTTCGTCTTCAACGAATTGTAAAATTACAACAATCTTATGATAATATAAAACAAGACTCATTTCTCGACACTATCATTATAGATATTGTAACTCCATTTCCTTAAACAAATGCGGCGGCCGGGCTATAGGCTAGTATTAAATAGTTGTCCCAACATTCGACGGCTTTGTACATCTCCTCCAGCTGCCGATTTTGTTCCCATTGTAATTCAATATATTAATTAGAAGATGAAACGTGTGATATATACTGATATTAAAAGATACTTATTTTTTATGAATTAAAAGATACTTATTTGTCTACGTAGCCGGATAACCCTACTGGGATCCTTTTCAGCCACCAAAAATTAACAATACAAGTCAAACATTTTTCACCTGGTTTGTTTAAAACTTTTGATTTTAGGGTATACCGGTTTCACAAAAATTAGACCTATTTTTAGAACTTCAAAAGTTTAGGTACCAAAATGTAATACACAAAAATTTAGATACTAAAATGTAATGTTCCATCAATATTTTGATGACTTATATGCCAACAAAATAAATTTAGGTTATAAATCTAAAGATCTATTAAGTTTAGGTACAAAATTATAATTTGCATAGTTGAAACTTAATTCCTTTTATGGTGATGTATTTAAGATAATAATTATTTACTTCTATATAGAAAACATAAGATGTTTATTTGATATGTGTAGATACCTAGCAAATATTCCATGTATAATTGTTGAAAATTCTAGCCCGGGTGAAAAAGAAAAACCCTAGAGAGAAGCAACTCGCTTAAAATTTCACGCCTTTAAATCTCATAGTGGATAATGACAAATTTATGATAATTAATAAACATATATATTTAATTGGACTCGACATTGAGCTAAAAAAAGTTAGTGGGTCATGGTTCAATTATGAGTTCTCTAGACTATTGGTGAGTTGTGTACCGACCCGTTCATACTTGTGATTAGAGTACATAAAAATAGTATACTAATAAGGGTTAGACGAAGAAGGCAGAGAAAAAAATAAAGAAAGGGTTATGCAAGGCGAGTGAAAAATGAAACGAAGAGGAAGTAGATGATGAAAATTTTTTGACCATTTCTTTTAGTTGGCCATCAATACAAAAGTCAACCTTTTTCACCGTAGCAATTTATTGACAATTGATTATGTAGATGTCGCATATTATGTTACATGTAGTTAGTAGAAGTTGTTTAGTACCCGTAAATGTACTAAATGAGTTTATAAATTCGCTCTTGCAATATTTTAGAGTCGTCTCTCTTTTATCATTTATTTAATGTTTCATGTAATGAGCCAAACTAAATTTATGTGTCGATTGGATTCATGTCTTGGTTCAAAAGGATTGGTGGATTGTATTCATGGATTCAAGTGAAATCTAAACATTGGACCAATATGTAAATTTAAAAAATTGTAGGTATGAAAATCTCATAAAATTTAGATACCAAAACATAATTGTTCAATAATTTTACATTAAAATTAAATTTGGGGTATGAAAATGTAAAATGTACATTATAGTGACTATATTGTGATTTAATTAAATTTGAGGTATCAAAATGTAACATTTTATGCAACAGTAACTTTACTTCATATTTATATATATATTAAACTAGTATTGCCCGTCTCTAGGCGCATCTTACACACTAAATTTTATTTTAATTTATTTGGGAGTCGTTTGGCTAATAAGATTTAGGATTGGTTTGGATAACATGATTTGGATAATGAATTCGTTGAATTCATAGAATCAGCATAAAGTTACGTTTTTATTTTATTTTTTGTATAATGGATTTTAAGTTCAAAATTTTCAAATCTATAAAATTCAAAGATATCAAATCTCTCATAATAAAAAAGATTCTACACATTGATTTTTGAGATTTTTCTCTTTTTTTGGGAGAGATCCATGTATGGTACTTGAACACGTGACCTTAAGGGCAAATTAGCTCTGATACCATGTCATAAACCAGTTGGAGGAGGTTGATTGGAGATGACTGACTCTCTCTGAACAACCTGATGATGGAGACGGTTGACTGTGTCTCTTGAACTTGAACACACTTGGTACATCGTGATCGACCTGATGACTGAGTTAGTCGACCAACGTATGTTGACCACCTATTTTCCCCCTCAAGCCGGAGCATGAACATAGTGAATGACCGGCTTGAAAAGTGATGAATGGTTGATATGTGCCCAATAATGAACCGGAAGAGGGGACGACCATGCTTGGATCGTGAATGTCGACTGGACAATGAAGGGACGATGACTCTGATCGTACTACCTTTTGAACGCCAGGGGACGACCATTTTATGGAACGTTAATGCCTCAATTGATACTTGACTATATTTGATGGTGAAAGCCTACAAAATGAAAGCTGGCCCAAAATCTAATTGAAGAGTCCATAAAAAACTCTTCCCAAAAAACATATGTTGAAACCCACAGGGGCCAATTCGGCCACACTTGAGGCGGCCCAGTTGGCTATATGGCGGACCCAAAAAATAACTCAATTATAATGGCTCAAAAATCCATCAACGGGCCCCTAAAGATAGGTTTGGAAACCCTTGCCCTCTCTTTGCTCCGCGATCCCACCGCTTCCATTCTTCTCCTACCTCTTTCTCCTTCCATGATCGGACAACAGCAGAGGAACGTCGAGCAGAGGTACTGCGACTAGAGATGGTGCGGCGGACGGAGATCGGTGGATATTCAACCAACGTCAACTCGGACGCCAGTTCTAATACCGCCAGAGACAGATACGAAGATGGCGTCGTGGTCGGGTGACTACGATGACGGTTAGGACGTTGATGGCGGAGGCGATGACTGCCGATGATGTCTGATGGAGGCAACGTCGGGATGAAGACGATGGCGGTAGCTCGGATATGAGTAGTCACGCCTGATTTTGACAACGATGATGGTTCAACATCTTCGGGACACAGATGATGCGGACCATACGAGGCACGGCAGACAATATGAGCTTGACTTTACCTGGAGATGACGAGTCGGTTTGATTGATGAAAACATTGTTGTTGTTGACCACAACGATGGCGAACTGGCTTCAACATACGTCGCTACCCTTTTCGACGTGGTGACACGGACATGAATACAACGCGGGTGACAACGCTTTCTCCTCCGTGATGATGACTAAGTTCAACGACATAAACTTCGCTGATGAAGAGAACAAACCAGCGGGATGAACTTCGCTGGATTGCGGAAGACTAGCTGAACCAGGGCTAGATACCATGAAGAATTCGATAACGTGGAAGGAAAAAGAATACGAAACAAGATTTTTACATGGTATCCCTGTTCGACGTGAACAAAACTAATCCACGGCTGATATTTTATTAGGTTTACATTGTGACGGCTTGCTTACGACAGGTTCGTAGCTAAGTCTTCTATAGAGATAGACTAGGGTTAAAACACTAACGAGAAGAGTCGAGTATGGCCAAATATCCGTACCTACTAGAACTCGGACAAAGCCCAATACTAACACGGTCTAAGTAACCGCAACATGGTATACCTTGGGCTTTAATCAATTTTTAATATTGGGGGTCGTGGAGATTCGAACACACGAACACTTGGTCAAACTAGCTCTAATACCATGTCATAAACCAGTTGGTCCCAATAACTCGAGTTATTGGGAGAGCTCCATGTATGGTACTTAACCACTTCCTTACATCAAGCTTATAATGTGAAAAATTCCGGATAGACCATTACCGACTTCATGTCATTTGATAAAATAATCAACGATCCACCATAGACTTATGGTTGAATTTATATTGAAAATTGTTGAGAAAGTGGCATATGCACCTTTTCCACTTCCACTAAAGCTCTTTAGGAAAATCATACACAACGTTTCTGATCACCGGATGGTGTCAGAGAAGATAGTAGTGTATTTTTTTGAGTCACATGTGTATGCAATTGTCAAGAAAATCATATCCATCTAAATTTGTTGTCTCCTTCAACTACTACAAAGGCAAACACAAACTTCTCTTTAGGAAAATCATACACAACGTTTCTGATCACCGGATGGTGTCAGAGAAGATAGTAGTGTATTTTTTGAGTCACATGTGTATGCAATTGTCAAGAAAATCATATCCATCTAAATTTGTTGTCTCCTTCAACTACTACAAAGGCAAACACAAACTTTTGCTTGTCGCCTTCAACTGTGGCAATAAGCAAGCAACCTTGGCACTTTTTGCTTTCAATGACTAGCATACTTGTACTTGATTATGAAACCATCATCTTATATGATATTTTTACAGTGATGTTTAGTTGTGCGTCCACCATGTTCTTGATTCTGTCACCCACATGTTTGGCATTGAGCTACTGGTGGTTTGGGAAATTGTAGTCAAGTTATATGTGTGATTGTTCTCCAACTAATGAATCACATAGGAATTTTGTCTACATATCCATGCATCCCAAACATTCCATATTTATCCTTCTTGATATTTCATTTATATGACATGAATTTGTTTTTGGTCGGCTTATGGTTATGATGCTCAATTTTGCCAAACCGCTTAGTGTTTCAAAGCTTATCGATTTCACTCTCGATTTACAATTTCATATCCACCTTGAACTCTATCGTTGGATCCCATATAAGCAAAATGGGAAACTCTGGGTTGTCATCGTGACCATATATGGGAAATGGTGGGATCATTGTGTGGTGTTGTATGGGATACTCATGAAGTCTCTCATCCTCATCATCCATTAAATACTAATTTATTTCAAATTCATCATTCTCATAATCTTCCCTGCCACTACTATACATAGGAGGCGACCTTTATCAATCTCGAAATAATGGTGTACATCATTACCATGATTTCTCACTGCTCCCACATTCTCACTACATGATATATGTACAGAGGATCAAACATTTGTAGTCTGAGAAGATACTCCAATATTAGACTACTATGAGCCCCATGTTGGCCACATCGTGTCATTAGACTTAATAAATGGAACAAGGGTAATAGATGATCCATAACCTCCTAACCACCATTACCAACTCCTTCTTAGCCTCATGAATCATCTTGTCTATAACCCCTTGAATCACTACCATGGTGGTAAGATGAAGTTGCACCACCATTTATAATGATTATTTTGAACCCCCCATGTTGGCCACATCGTATCGTTAGACTCATAAATGGAACAAGTGTAATAGGTGATCCATAACCTCCTAAACACCATTACCAAACTCCTTCTTATCCTCATGAACCATCATTATGGTTACCTCCAATATACTAATAGACTCGTCAAAGTAATAAGGCACAAAATTAGATACTCATTATCTATCAATTCCCGTAGGTTGAATAAAGAATCGACCTACTTCAGTAAATCAATCAATGATTCATCACCTGCTTCAGTCCACTTCCATCCCCTTCAATGCCCTCTCCATTTTTATTAATATCCTCATCATCTCTCACTTCTCTCTCTTCAACTGCTCCAGTGTCGCTTCCATGTCCTTCAATACACTCGTCAATTCGATCATTACCCTTACCAACTCCTTCTTCTCTGCCTTCACCTGCTGAAGTTGAACTTTACATGCTACCAAATCCAAACACAATTTCTTCCCCCATCACTTCCCTTCACATACCCAATGTCAACTCTTTTACTCCAAGTTCAACACCCCCAACTCCTATAGCATGAAAGGTTAATTTTAGCAATCATTATGGTTTGCAATTAGATTAATGAACACTAAAATCATCATCAAAATCAAAAGTGTCTAACTAATCCTAAAACAATAACAAAATTTGATCGGTGAGCTGGACCATATAATCGAGATTAATGAGGAACAATATGATTATAGAGAATATTAGTTATGACAAAATCAAACATGAGCGAAAATGTTGTAACTGAAAAGATTTTTTTCTTATTTTCATCTTATTTTGTTATTGGGTTAATAGCATTTTGTACTCTTTTACTTTTGTAAATTAACAAACGTACCCTCTATTAAATTTTTGCACGAATATACCCTTGTGTTATTAAAACGTAACGAATTTACCCTTCCGTCTAATTACCTGTTAAGTGACCGTTAAATGGGCTAAGAAAAGACCAAATTACCCTTCGTTTAATTTTGTTTTAATTATTTTCTATCCAAAATAAATTAAAATTTAAAACAAATCCCCTGATTCGGCAGGAAACGTTCCATCTCCCTCAAGCTGCCCGACTCCCCTGAAGTCTTCCCTCCGCTTAATCTCACCGCTGTGCCCGACTTCACCTGGCCGGCGGCTGGAGCAGAAACGTCCATCTCGTGGTACGCTAAAGGCTAAACACTTCCGCCTCCTTTTCAATTCTTCACTGAACACCACTGACATCCTTATTCCAGTTCCATATCCTCTGGCAATCGCCATCAGAAATTGAATCCATTAATTGGCTTGAATATTTAATATTTACTTGGGATTGATATAATTAAGATTGATTGATCCATATTGAATCCCGTCTCATCGAATAGTAGAGATTGCTAGAGTAGTTAGTGGCAGCAGCTATAGAACAGTGAATATCTTGAGGGAGGAGCAACCGAGATAGTAAGCATCCGATCGTTTCTGCTCCAGCCGCCGGCGAGGAAAAGCCGGAGCAGCCGCGGGATTAAACGGAGGGGAAGACTTCATGGAGATTGCAATAACAGGGAGTCGGGCAGCTTGAGGAGACGAACTAATGAGGGGATTAGTTTAGGGATTTGTTTTAATCTTTTATTTGGGATAGAAAATAATTAAAACAAAATTAAATGAAGGGCAATTTGGCCATTTCCTAGTTCATTTAGCGGTCACTTAACAGATAATTAGAAGGAAGGATAAATTTGGGCTTGCTAATCATGATGAAAAAGTTATCCGATTTGCAGAGTTTAACTTTGTATATGTTTTGTATTTAAAAAGACACAACAAATTTGTTTAGTGTAATTGGTAATGATTCTTCTCTTTGTTTGAAGAGACTGGGATTCAAATAGTGGCGGAGGCAGGATACGAAATTACCCCTGTCCTCTTTTTATAATCTATATATAATTATTTAATAAATAATATAATTAAAATTTATTATATCCAAATGATTCTTTCATAAATAAAAAATAATTGACTAATACAATCATTGTTTACATAAACAACAATGACGTGATTTCATATTGTGAAAAAAACGCAAATATATTATTTGTCTAGACTTTTAAGTAAGTCTTTTTCTATATATCCCACTAAACAATCATTAGAAAACAGGTCATCGATTCAACTTTGAAACTTATTCTTAGTATAACTCAAATCAACAAGTGCTCTTTCTACACTTGCAGTTGCAATTGATAAAATAAAAACTAGTGGAATTGTCATTGTCCTTGGGTAAAAATTGAATAGGCATAAGGAGAAAAGAGAATCGATTAGTTCTTTATTTCAATTGGAATTTTGTTTATAGTGTAACAAATTAATTTATATAAATTTATAAATAAGTAAAGAGTCGTGTTGTAGTGATTGTTAATGTAATAAACTATGGTGTAGTGACAAAAATACTATCGTATCACTTATAGATGTTATGACTTATAGATGTTATGTTTTATCCTCATATGTATCGGGTTTTTTTTTTCTTCCAAAATTTACCCATGTCCTATGACAATGCATGGGAGGGTTGCCTCCGCCTATGGGTTCAAATCATGATATTGATATTTTTATATGAAATAATTAATTAATTGTAAAGACAAAGATATTCTTTTTATTTTCACTCTAAGAAATTGAAATGAAAAAGTATACAAAACCCTACCTATTGGAGGACTTACCGCTTACGGAAATAGTCCATATCATTTATTTATTAAAAGTTATTCACTTATTTGTATATAAATACAGTTCTCGGTTAGGCTAATCTACATATCCAACTTCATTTATTAATGAAGTTATAAAACCTTCTTCCAATCCCTGTTCCATTTGCCCCCTCTGAAACTCACGCGTACCAATGGACTCCCCTCTCGCCGTCTTTTCCTACGCCGGCGCCGGGGCACTCCTCGTGGCCGGCACCCTCTACTGTTTGTTCGCCTTCCTCCTCGGCCCCGTGGAGAAGAACAGCAATCCCGCCGTGAATCTCTCAGGCGGGTCCGCCGGGAATGTGAGGTACAAGTACGAGCAGTACTGGTCGATCTTCTGCCGCCCGAGGGAGACCGTCGGAGTCGCCGACAAGGTCCCCGACTTCGTCGACACGTTCTACAACCTCATCACCGGCATTTACGAGTGGGGATGGGGCCAGTCTTTCCACTTCTCGCCACCTGTCCCGGGGAAATCGGACGGCGAGGCAAGCAAGCTCCACGAGCTGATGATCGTGGATCTCATCGGGGCCGGGCCGGGGGATCGGATTTTGGATGTCGGATGCGGCATTGGTGGGCCAATGAGGACCATTGCGGCCCACTCGGGAGCCAACGTTGTTGGGATCACCATAAACGATTATCAGGTAACTTCGTCTCTGAAATTTTATAATCGACAATTCATCTTGTACTAGCATAATCATTATTCTTTCTTTCTACTATTTTCTAGACAATTAAAATTATCATTAGATTATTTAATTGTCGTAAATCTACCTCATGTTTATCATGAGCATTTTTACTATGCTATATAGTATTGGTGCTTTAATATACAACTTAAAATTGTACTATAACATTAAATGTATAAGTTTAGGTTGTACCATTAAGCAATTTGTACCATTATGTTATGGTACAACTTTACAACTTGAAGTTGTACCATCACATAAAGGTACAAGTTCAAGTTGTACCATAAGAGAATTTGTACAAAAAGTATAGGTACAATCTGAAGTTGTACCATAACGTAAATGTACAATTTTAAGTTGTACCATAAATGTACAATCTGAATGAAAGTGATTTGAGGTAGATAGAAAAAAAATTCAGTTGTCAATGAAAAACATAAATGCAATTGCTTTTGCAATTGCATTGACTTGGATACTCTAACTAGTTAAAGAAAATACAAAATATGAAAAATATGAATATATATTGTAAGAAAGTGTACACCGAGATCTTCCGCGTCCTGAAGCCGGGGGCTCTCTACACGTCATACAACTGGATCACCACCGAGAAGTACAGGCCGGAGGAGGACGCGGAGATAATCCAAGGGATCGAGAGGGGAAACGCGCTGCCGGGGCTGAGGAGCTACTCCGACATCACGGCGGCGGCAAGGGAGGTCGGGTTCGAGGTGGTGAGGGTGAGGGACCTGGCGCGTGAGCCGACGACGGCGAGGTGGTGGGCGAGGCTGGTGGTGGGGAGGATGACGTACTGGAGGAACCACGTCGTGATCACGGCACTGGGGATTGCGCCGAAGGGGACGGTTGACGTGCCTGATATGCTGAGGAGGACGGCGGATTGGTTGGCGAGAGGTGGCGAGAAGGATATATTCAGCCCGATGCACATGATACTGTGCAGAAAGCCAGCCTGGGAATCGGGAAGCGAAGTCGGTGATCGATTAATTAGGGGAGAATGACAGTTTGTTTTTGACGCCCTATAATGGAGATGGCACTACAAGAAAAATGAGAATTAACGGCAAAGTCTATTTGCCACAATAAGTGATTTATGTGCCGCGAGAGCTGTATAGCGGCACACAATTGTGCGCTGTCAATACTGCTGTCGCTAAATCTCTTTAGCGGCAGATGTTAGCGGCAAATAATGTCTGTCACTAATTCATAAATTCCCAACAGATAGTTTTGTTGCCAATTTGACTTTTTAATTACTATTTATTGTGTCCGTTTCTCAATTTAGTAGCAACAGTATTTGTCACTAAAATTTACTTTAGCGGCAGATATATATGCTTCCATAATACGTTTTAGAGTCACTTGTATTAGCCTTCAATTTGATCTATAAAAGCAAACTAAGTGCCGCTAAAGGATAAATTTTTGTCGCTAATTTCACATTTACACAGCATTTTTCTACTTTTTGAGACATATTAATAGCCTCTAATTCGTATATTCTAGACAAATCTATTTGTTAGTAATTCTACCTTTTAGCCGCACAAACATTTGCTGGTAATTAGATTTTTTTCTCGGTAATTAATTAGATTTTTTTTCCGTGGCATATATGAGAGGCTCGCATATTAATATTAAATTGGACTCCAATATCTTAATAATTATGATATTTTAAATAAAATGAAATTGAAAGTGAGGGCTATTGTATAGGGAGTTACTAAAGGTCGCCCTTAAAATTGCTAAATGTCGCCCTAAAAAACATCAAAGTTACAAATTTGACCTTTTAGTTTCTTTACTCTTCCTTTAGCAAACAAACACCATTTAGTAAAGAAAATAAAACATTATTCAAAAGAGAGAATCCATCATCGTCATTCTGGAGTTGGAATCGTCGATATGATGTCTGGATCATTTGCGGTTGCACCATGGACCAATCGCAACCGCAAATGAGCTGCGGTTGGTCCATGGTGCAACCGCAGCTCACTTGCGGTTCCACCATGGGCCAACCGCAGCTCACTTGCGGTTGCACCATGGACCAACCGTAACTTGCCTTAGTTTGAGCGTTTTTTTGGAAATTTCGTTAGAGAATGGGCGACGACGACGGCGGGAAAGACGCCGACGAACTGGTGCGTCCAGAAGGATTCGCGAATAAGGTAGATGAGGGGTTCAGTTTGAGGGGTTAGAGATTGTTTGGTTTGTTTAAATTTTAAAATTTTATTAGGGGTATATAAGTCATTTATCATTAGAGTTAGGGCGACCGTTAACAATTTTAAGGGCGACATTTAGCGATTCAGATTATATATAGCATAAACACAATCTCTTTACAAACCGCTCAAGGAAATAACTAAGCCAAATGTGAAGGGGCAAAAAAATAAACAATGCTTCACGTACAGGTTCTTGCTAACTAAATATACTATAATCTAAATACTACCCGCCAATACCATAACACATATACACGAAGTCCAACTTCATCACGAACTTTTGTGCAGGAGAAGTATTCAAACGTATTCAACCTGCATTTAAAACCATATATCAATTTAAGTTCCCAATTGATTTAAACAAAACAGTATCAATGAATCAAGCGATAGTAGACGAATTGACTTACAAAACTAGATGGCCATGCAATACTTTGTGCTACCACATCCCCAATAAACTGATAACTTCCATATGATCGTATTAAAGGCTCATCACGCTTGATTGGTACTATGATAAATACCTCAACAAATCCAACCCCTAGTTCTTCCCCGCCTACCAATTTCTTTGGATCTTTACTGCACACACCGGCTCTAGCTACATCAACACCAGGACTCTGTAAACTCTTCAATAACACATCTGTTAATCCATGTATATGTACAGAAGTATCATTTGACAGAGGTGTATCTCACTATGGCGGCACCAACTGCTACAAGGTGAAGCATGGTGGAAGGAAGATCTTGCTGAAACCTCTGACCCCGCAGGAGGTTCGCGAAGATCAACAACAACTAGAGGCTGGTCGACGGCGAACTGCAGGGGGGATCTAGTGAGAACAAACTCCATGTGGCATTCCTAACCCATCGAAGGTTCATGTTAACTGGGTACCGGAAGAAGAAGGCTCCGCGTCGGCGTCGACCCTGTGTTTCTTCGCCAAAACAGAGCAAGAGAGAGGGGGAGTTGGGTGGCGAGCTGGGCAGCACCACGAACTCCACCGATGATGCCAAAACATCCCCTGAATCCTTGCAAAGCTTCCCTAATGATTGGCTTGGGCCAAATTTTTCTATTTTACAAGATGCTGATCGAGCTGCAACACCCCTGCTGGCCTTCGAACACAAAGGGAAGGTGGTGGTATGGGGGGGAGTGCTTGGGGACCAGTCGGCACACGCCGACACTGCGGAATCATCAGGGATCGACCCAGGAAGCTGTAGGAATCGTCGAATTGCTACAGCTAAGCGTGAATCCGAAACGCCCAAATCGGAATTAAAATTCATGGGCTTGGCAGGTTTGAATGTCGACCAAGGCGGGATAAATAGAACCTACGATTCAGCCCCACCAACAATGAATCGAGAGGTGAGGATGCTCCAGAAACGCGATTCGAAGTCTCACGAAGCTGGTGGTAATCACGAATTGAATTGGTACTGCCTCGATCAAAAGTCCCCAATCTCATGGTTCAAGAACAATGCTCTATTTTTCCAGAATGGTCAGTTCGAGCACTCATATTCCGATCCGGTTTGGGAGCAGTTTTGTACGGATTTCGATAGGAGGAAGGTTCACGCTTTGAGGACAAAGATTTTTGAAGAAGGGGGGCCCTGATATGATTCTCGTCCATTCACCCTACAAGTTGGAATTGATTGTTCAAGAAGCTACTTCGATGACGTACAAGAAGTTGGAGATTCGGCCAAGTGTTTTGGCAGTTTCAGGTAACCCACTTTGGGAGCTCGGTTTGCTCAATTGGTTAAATAGAAATGGTTTTTTAGGTGCTCGTTGTGAAGCTGGGATGTTTGTTTACATAAAGGGAGGCTTGAGAGCTCAAAGGGAAGTCAGGAAGTTCATTGTTCGAGCTGTTCAAAAGTGTATGCACAAACTGGCAAACTACCAGAATTTGGCTAAGTCTGGGAGTGTGATCAGGAAGCTCACTTTGGAGCTCTATTCCAGGAAGAAGAGTGATGATCTAGGCAGGAGCTCCCTACCCCATGAAAGCATGTATGTCAATCTACAACGGAAGGGCATTGGCTGATGAATCACTTACCATAAGGTCTTCGATCGAGAGGCTCAAAGATGGTATCGAAAACTGTTCTTTTACTGGAAGCTGATGGCAGGAGTTGTTTCCTTGTTTGCTACGGAGTGTTTTCCTTTTCTGTTTGTAATTAGTTTTCGTGTCCTACTGTAATTGGGAAGGCTTGTAGTTTTAGTTGCCCTAGTTTTCTATTTAAACACTCGTCGATTGCATTGTAATTCGTTAGAGTTTAATCAAAGAACCCGTTTGTTCATAGAGCTTTTGTCTCGTGAATTGTCCTTGTTTGAGGGGATTGTATTCCGTCAATCAAGCGAGCTCAGTATCAATTGAGTATCCACCTCAATTGTGGACGAGTTGCGACTGCTAATTCGATCGAGCCTCTTCCCTTCATTGGTGCGAAGTTGCACGTTCGAACACCATCCCTTTTCTTCCCCTGTTTTGCGTCGAAAATCTCCTACTCACTTGTTTCATTGGAGTTGGACGAGTTACAGCACCCTAGCTGGGAATTAGGACTCCATCAAGTGGTATCAGAGCCTGGTTCAACTCAGCGGCGTTTGTGAGGAATTCTGGTTTCTGTGCGGTGGCTAGGAAGACGATTTCGTCGGCGAAAGGAGTCGCCGGTACTGAAAGGTGGACCAGATCCAAAGGGCCCGTTTCCTGTGACCCTGCTGCTGTTCAACCATCTGAACAGACGACGAAGAAAAGGCAGGCAGCTCCAGAAGCTGCTCGCGTTTCATCCAGTGCAGCACGCGCAGAGTCCGCGCCCGAGAAGGAGACCTCAATTGACAAGGCACCGATGGCTGAGGAAAAAATCAATACGTCAGAACTTCTCCAAACAATTATGGCTCAGCTGAACGTCACGTTTCAGGCGCAATTTGATCAAATTAACCGCCAGTTGACCGAATTGAAGACTGCGGCAAGCAACCCTGTGCCAACGGAGAGAGTGGCAGAGCCTGTTCCCAACCCAGGCGGTAATCAAGTTCGAACAGCCCCAATTGGCGCCTTACCGGAGCTGGATGACAGGATCAGAAATCTCGAACGACGACTAATCCTCGCATAAGGAAATCCGATGCCTCTCAACCACGAATTGCATGATCAAAATTTCCGACCACCAGAAGCAGAGCAAGAGGCTGCAGTGGCAGAACTCAAAGAAATCAAGCTTGCGATTCCTTCCTTCTCAGGATCCAACAATGTCTCAGCCTACCTATATTGGGAAAGAAAGATGATTCTCTTCTTTCAATGTGGCAATTACACCGATTCCCAGAAGATCACACTTGCCACCTATGAATTTACAGACTACGCAGCATTGTGGTGGGAGAAGGTGCAGCTTCGACGACGAAGGAACGGACAGCCTGTTGTAGCAACTTGGGAGGAGCTGAGAAGACTAATGAGAGATCGTTTTGTTCCCGAGTACTATCAAAGGGACCTCTTTGATTCCTTACAAGTGATTCGGCAAGGTTCGCGATCTGTTAACGAATATTATAAAGAGCTTGAGTTGCTCTTAATGAGAGCCGATGTCCGAGAGGATAGAGAAGCCACCGTCGCGAGGTTCTTACATGGATTAAACAGGGACATCCGATACGAAGTGGAGCTTCGACCATTTGTTGAGTTGGAGGAAGCTGTACATCTTGCGATGAAGGTGGAAAAGCAACTAAAATCCTCCCATTTGAAGCTAAAGCACGATACTGGGGTATATATGTCTCGAGAATTACATTTGGTAGGACCTGAGACTGACAAAACAACCCATTTATTTAATAACTCAAAACAAGAGCATATATCACGCAAAGAAACAGAAGAGAGAACTCCATAATAAGACAGCAAAGCCTATTAAGATGGCAAAACAAGAGCATAGACCATGCAAAGAAACAGAAGAGTGAACTTCAGGAAGAAGCAGAGTTGCATAGACAAACAGAGGCCACGCAAAGAAATGTGTAGACAGACAACACTATAATAAGACAGTAAAACAAGAGCAGACCATATTTGCAAAAGGAAGAAGCAGAGAAAGCGGAAGGCAAGACAAAAGTGAGAAGTAATGGCACTTATTCGTAGCGAAGTCACCGAAGAGAGAACTCCTTTTCACTAAAAGAGTAAGATTACTAACAGAAAGCATCCCAATCCGACTTAGAAAAATTGTTGGCCAATGGGAAGCTAAGTCTACAAAGAGAAAAACAGGTTCTTGTATATACGTGCTTACATTTCTTGGTGTAGTCTCGACTCTTCTAGGTGGAGATTGTAACATTGGGAGGAATGGACCAGTGCCTAAATTGTATTCATCCTACAACAGAATCAAAGCCGTAGATATCATTCTTAATGGAAAATGGAATTTTGTGCGGTACTTTGAATGAAGACAACTATCCTGGGTAGATGAGTCATCATATTGAATGCATTCATCATCCACATGTCTTGTGTGATCCTAAATGAGACATAAATTAAAAGTATAAATGGATCTATGTAATAGATGTACTAAACTAGGACATATTATTTAAGTAGAAGCATTATGAAATTTACCAGACTCGGTTCATCTCCAGCAACAGGAGGTGAAGTATTCGATCATTTGTTGAATCCAACAGTGCATTTGGATTCATCTTCCCAAGAATAGTGAAAGTTCTGGCTTGTTCTGCTTTCATCAGATTCATTTCATCTTGATATCTAGCTTCCATTAGTTTCATATCTTCTTGTACCTTCACCACTTTTTCATCTGCATTTCTTTGGACCTCCAATGTCGTCTTTATGATTGACTTGCGAGAGTTTCTCACACCCCAAGCTGGTGCTAATCCAAATGTCCTAGGCCGATACTGACACTTATTTTCCCCTAAGACAAGTGTAAGAGGGTCCTCTCCTCCCGTACCATCAGCAATTTTCTCCTGAAAACATGGTTAATACATTTGACAATGAATTCGCTACGACTAAACAACTAAGAGCTAAGTCAAACTTAACATGATACTTACAATGACATCTGTAACTTTTGGAGTCAATGGAGTCCCATCACTATGTATATGGGCAGCAACATAAAGCTCAGCCTCAGTTGGCTCTGACTTATCTGGTATGGATTCTTTCTGAAGAGTACAATATACCACAAACTAATTACGAGTCATATAATTAAACATACATATTAAAGAGACCGCCTTAAATGTATGCAATATAAACATTACCATTTCTTCCTTCTTGTTAGCATAACTAGATGATCCCAATGTGTGTGTCGATGTCATCTTGCTTCGGTTATCTTTTGCTACTTTTTCTCTATGTTGTAATGATGAAAACAAGTTCAATATAGTAAGAAGGTCTTGTACTACATGCAGGTATGCTATAAATAAACATAAAAATACCTAAAACCTTTCGTAATTAAAAAGAAAAAGGCTAGTTAAAACAAACCAGAGATGATATGACCAAATGAACAAAAACTATACCATAGCCTTGTCACTTTTCCAAAAGTTCAGCAGCCATTCCCAGTCAGCCGGAGATACTCTATTATCTTTTGTACCATTCACCAGCTAGTTCCCTTTCAACTCTGACTTGAAATCCTTCCATTTCTTGCTAAATGATGTCATCACCCATGGTTCAACTGGAGGATCAATGCTGAACTTTTCCTGGTTGTAATAAATGAAGATCAATTCATGCTGAACTCTCGGCTTGTAGTGTACATATAGGTTACAGATATATATATATATATATATATATATATATATATATATATATATATATATATATATATATATATGTTCTACCTGTATCAACTTCCAGATTTTTATCTTATAAGAATCCGGAACTTTCCTCTAGTCATCATATTGGATAGGAACATATGCACCATTTCTAGCTATAACACCCAAGAAGTTAGCTAGCTTATTTTGACCTTCACCCACTGGTTGTCCATCATCATTCATGGCCACGAAAATCTTTTGACCTAGAGGTAGGCCCCAAATATCCTTGCACATAGTTGGTCATCTTCCTTTTTTTCTTCTCAATCGTTCGTTGAGGCATCAACATTCGATTCATCTTCACAACGTAATAAATGAATGTTCTATTTTTCCTTTTCTATCCACCTGCAAATGGCACTCGGATGTTCAAAAAATTAAACACGTATGCCTAGTCAACAATATATAACGACTACATCATCAAAAAGCCAAAGGAGTCAAAATTGTTCCAGTTCGCCTAGTCAACAATGCACAGACATAAACTCCCTACATCATCAAAACCCACAGAAACTCCCTACATCAACAATACGAAAGTATATATGTACACTAGAAGCCGAAAGAACAGGGGCAATTCCACAAAGCAAAATTCAACAATTAAAATATTATATAGGGTAATCACTTAGCCTAAACTGTAATCTCAAATAAGCAATCCGTTAATAATCATGCAAAACCCACCCAAAAACACATCTCACCCAACCTCTTTCCATTTCGAGAAGGATGGCAGTGGACTAAGGAGGGCAGGGGTAGGGGAGTTCGCTAAAGAGCTTAGTGTAAATAAATACGAAAACTGACCAGGGATTTTGTGAGTTGTGGCGCAGGGACCTTAGGGGAACAAGACGGACTTGACAGCGTCGGGGAGGATGAAGGCGGAGATAAAGAGGAGGATGGATGATTCGGGCGTGATATGCAATTAGGTTTAAAATTTTCAATTTACCCACCCGCTCAGCATCCCCGATGACTATCCTGCCTTCTTTTTGATTCTGAACTTGGGTTTTGGCGGGACAGATTCTTCACGCAATTCATTTTTGGGAGGTTTTCGTGGCTTGCCGAGTTGGAGAGGAGTTGGAGGCAAAGAAGGCGGAAGGAAAAAGGAGGTGAGGTTTTCCTTTTGATTTCTTTAATCTTTTTTTTTCTTTCGTGAGATCCAACTTCCAATACATACAGCAGCTGAAAAAGAATCATTTCTTTATTTACAAAATGAATCATTATATTGCTTTGAATATTTATTTTTTAACCTGCTGGGAATTTAGTACGTTAAAACTATTTGTTTTGGATAGCCTTTTTAAACATGTAATCACATCCACTTATCTTTTTTAACCCTTCTCCAAATAGAGCTAGTACTCAACATCCATATTATCATCCCCGACTTCACCATCATCTTCCACTTGTGGTGCTTCAAAACCTACCCTTCTTCCGATTCCAGCAGATGATTCAGGCGGAGCATCTATAAGAGATCCCTCGCCGCTTGCACTAATCCAATCAGCATCTCCATCCTTTGGAATGTCTTCCGAAAATTCTCCACTTACAGCCTCACTTTGTAAATAAGTATCAACATCTTCCTCGTCTCCTTCTATACTCATGTCGCATAAATCTCTTGGTGTAGTTTTGACAACCACTTTCCAATTTTCTCAATGGGATCATCAACATAAAACACTTGTTGAGCCTGTGAAGCCATAATAAATGGTTCTTTGTCATCCATTTGCCGGTTAAAATTCACCAGAGTGAATCCCAATTCATCTTGCTTCAAGCCTCTGCCATTTGACACCCAGTCACACTTGAATACCACAACTTTCTTACCATATGAGTAATCCAATTCGATTATCTCCTGAATGACACCATACTAACTCATCTCACCATAAATTGGATTTCTATCTCGAGCACTAGCAAAACTCTGAGTGCTTGTTGTTACCATCACCCCGCTATTTTGTGTTTTCCTCTTTTGCTCCAGCTTTTTTGTGTGAAATCGAAACCCATTAACAATGTATCCCTTGGAAAACCGCACCACTTTGCTAGGTTTTTGGGCCAACTGTTCAAAATCTTCTAAATCGGCTACAGGAATATCTATGGATCTAGATTCAACCAGTAACATACATCGTGTGTTTTTACCATGCTTAGTTGATGTTAAAAAAAAGTCCCAAATAGTAACTATAACTATGCAAAGAAAATAAACTTACTTGCTCCTTAAACCATGATTGAAATCTTGAATTGTGAAGCCTTTGAATGGTATGAGGTGTAGCACGTGGATTTTGACTTTTTAGCAAGGAATGATGCATCCTGCAAAAATTCAGCACACGATCAGACAATCCTTTAATAACTTAATTAATACTTATATTAATGATAATCATCCCTCACTTACTCAGTAAGATGGGCTACTTCCGTGCAATTAGTGAGGACGTACTGATGTGCCTTTTCCAACATGTCTCTATCTAGAGTTTGGAGACGCCCTTTCTTCAATGGACGCCCGACATTTGGGAATATCTTGGATACTACATTGGTTGTAGAATCGACTCCACGCTGAAGGTTGCCTTCATTTCTAGATGGGCGATTGAATTGTGTCTCCACTCCTTGTAAATATCTCGAACAAAAGTCCCAACACTCTTTAGCAAGGTATCCTTTAGCAATTGAACCTTCTGGTTGTGCTTTGTTACCAACACATGATTTTTGTGACACCCTAACCCAAAAATGGGGTGTTACATTTCCTCCACCCTTATAAAAATTTCGTCCCTGAAATTTGCTTGAAACCCATTGCTCATTCTACACCATCTTTGTACTTCCTTGCCTCAAGAATTTACTCTAGCTAAATGTACTTAGATGATGTCCGCTGCTTGTCCGATGTCCGTTGCTTGTCCCGTATAGTTTACCTCGCTTCTTATATTTCCTCTTGACCACAGAAGGGATTCTCACCAAGCTCGTTAGCATCGGCCAGTTTTGGGTGGCTACTTATCCTTTTTAATTCCCCACTTGGGCATAAGGGGTGACGGGACAACACTTCGAGTCGATTTATTTGTCCAGCTCATTCAGTACTTGTTGTTAAACCTATCGAAGTCGAGGTATCACATTTCCTCCCAACTTATAGAAATTTTTCCCTCGGAATTTTTTCCACTGTACTTACCCTAAGCATCGCTTGTGGTAATCCTTTTCACTTCGCGGACTTTTTTATTTTTTTTTATTTCCTTAACTTGTACGACATGACCTAAAATCCTTCTCTCCATTTCGTGCAACTTCGATGTTGTTGTGGCTTCTTAACCCCTCGCATTACCTCGGCTGCACCTTGTTCATATGTCGAAACAATAAATATCTCCATTATTCGGTATACGAGACATTAATGCTTCCCTCGAACCCCAATGTTACATATGGTGGCTTATCCTCTATCCACTCAAATGGTAAAACTCTTTTACCGTAAATCTCGTCCGTAGTTGACCTCATAGGTCACCTAGGTCCTTGTACCTCCTAACTTGGCATCTCTTACTTTCTTCCTTGATGTCCAGCTCGTCTTATCCTTTAACCATAAACGGAATGGTCATCTCCTCGTTACTTCTTGCTAAACACAGAAACCTCATACTACTGCTTTTACTGTCTGTATGCAGTAGAGGCATCCTCTGTATCTTTCTCTAGCTTGCGATCAACTTTATGAATCATTTCAAGAGTCATGATATTCCCTCTGGCTTACTTGCTCACTTCTGGCGCCTAACTTGGCACTTCCTTATAGCTTCTTTAATTTGATGTTCTCGTAATATCCATTCTCCCTTAGGCGAATCCCACATCGACAAAGCACGGGAGAGATCCATAGTTCCACCTTAAAAATTGACTGAAATATCTCGATGGACTTCCTATGGATCGGTTGTTCTCTTCTTGGTGGTCAACCTAATGCTTTCTTGTTGTCTGTTGTACTCCTGCTTCTGCCTGTCTTAACTATCTTCCTTGACGCATACATCTCCAGGTTGCTGCCAACCCCTTTTTCCCTATAACTTCCCATGGTGTTCTTCTTGCTTCTTTACTTTTACTACCACAAAACTACAACTCTACTTTTGTTGCTTGTACTATATTTGGTTACCAACCTCTGTTGAGTATCTTCTCGTTGTTGCTTTAGGTCACAACTTCCAATGGTGGCTTGCCCTTGGTAACCTTTAACATAACTCATTCCATGTCTCTTTTGTTGATCGTTCTTGTACATAAACTTAGTCTCTTAGTTAGGATTCTTAGTGGCTTAACTAAGCGTGCATGTTTCATCCTTAACTAGTTGTCTCCTCTGGAGCCCTCCTACTATGCCGCGCCCACTCAGAGTGTGGCACCTTGGATAAGGTAACTTCTCTTTTTCCTCCTTCTCGGTAATGCTTTCCCTCATCGTACCTCTTTGTGCAGCTTCTTGACCTCGAGTCACCTGAGACTTGACCCATGGACTCCTTGAAATCTCGTCAAACTCCCTCTGGCCCTTTTTGCTCTTCCTTGGTATTGTTCGCAAACTCTCTTCATTACGACCGTTTGGACTCTTCCTCGAATTCTCCAACTTTCATTAGAACTTCTAATGAACGTTGTACTTGTTTGTCTATACCCGGTTGATTGAATGATTTACTCCTACGGCTGGTTCTGAGACTCCCGCTCTTGGCCCTCTAGTTCCCACTTTAGACTTTCCCAATGGATTCCTTGAAATCTCACGATTTTCTGATTCTCCTTGATCATGGTAATTTGCAGGGGCTCTCAACCCCTTCTCATACCTTGTCTTGTTCCTTCTAAAGGGTTTTCATCGTCCCAACTTCCCAGGGTCATGTTGACTCTTGTCTTGTTCCTTTCAAAAGCTTGATACCGGTCTAATTCCTCAGGGTCATGTACCCTCTTCTAGATGACGTAGTTTATCTACTAGGGTTCCTTCATCGTCATATGTAAATGACCATGCCTCCCCTCCTCCTTAATCTATTGACTTCTTGACGTCCTTTCAGACCCCCTCTAACCTACTTACTTCCTCATTTACTTCATTTACACTACCCTAGCTTCTCTTGAAGTCTAAGCTTTTCGCTGCTCCTTGTCACTATGTTGTAATAGCGTTGACCACTAAAACTAGTTGAGGGACTTCTCGTGGTACCTCTTCGTTTCTTGGCTCGTTGCTTCCTCGCCACTGCTTAGGTTCAAGGACCCTGAAATCCTCCCATCATTATAGCTACTGACATCTAGTAACTGTAGCTCTTTCTTCAGATATTCATAGTTCTCCTATTTGTTTGCTTTTGCTTATTAGATCCTCTCCTTGCTGCCTAGTAGTAGAATCCTCGTACTACTCCTTCAACTCCTCCAAAATCCTAGAGGTATTCCCTTACGATTGGAACCTCTTCTATTGGAACTTTAGTTATTTACCTTAATACGATTAGAGTAGACTGGAGATTCTATAGACTCTTAAAAGAAGACACTTGACTCGTTTTTCCTTTCCTTTAAAAACAAAAACCTTTAAAACTGAGACCAATATTCCAGTATTCCTTGGAGACCAAGGAACAGAGGAAGACTGGCTTTGATACCAAAATGTGACAACCTAACCCGAAAATGGGGTGTTACAATTTTCATGTAGACAAAAACCTACATCAATCAAAGGCTAGTTATTTAACGAACTTATATCATGCATTATATACATAATAGAGCAAGCAAAAATATACTGGTGAATTAAAATATATACCATACTATAACAACATACCTCTCAACTGGATACATCCATCTTGCTTGTACCGAACCACCTAACTTGGCCTCAGACACCAAATGGACAGTCAAGTGGATCATAATATCGAAAAATGCTGGGGGAAAGATTCTTTCCAACTGACATAGAGTTAAAGCAATTTGTGCCTCTAAGCGAGTCAAGTTCCCTACACGACCCACCTTTGAACATAATTCCTTGAAGTAGGAGCATAGTTGGATTATTGGCTTGCTCACCGCTTTAGGCAAAACTCTTCTTATTGCCAAAGGAAGAAGTTGTTGCATTATAACATGACTATCATGACTTTTCAAACCCGAGATTTTACGATTTTGCATGTTCACACAATTAGCTATATTAGCAGCATAGCCATCGGGGACTTTGACACTCTTCAGTACCCCACACAAAGTTTGCTTCTTTCTAGAAGTGAGCGTAAAAGATGCATCACGAATGAAAAACTTACCAGAAGGATGCCTCTGTGGATGTAGTCCCTCCCTTATCCTTAGCAATTGCATATCCTGGCGAGCTTTGACACCAACTTTTGACCTCCCAGCAACATTCAATAATGTAAAGAGAATGCTATCACATACATTCTTCTCAATATGCATCACATCAAGATTGTGCCTTAGTAGGTTACTCTCCCAATATGGCAACTCAAAGAATATACTTCTTTTCTTCTAGCCATGAGGTAGAGTCTCATTATGGCATTCTTTGCCAAACGTGATCTGTTTACCCTGTAACTCATTTAACACCTCAGACCCAGACAGTGGTTTAGGAGCAGGTCTGAACTCTTGTTGATTGTCAAAGGATATTTTATGGTGTCTGAGTACATGGTTAGAAGGAAAAAATCTGCGATGGCCCAAGTAGCAATATTTGTGACCATGGTACAACCACTGGGAATGTGTATACTTATGACAAGAAGGACATGCTAGCGAACCTTTAGTGCCCCATCCTGATAACATTGCATAGCCTGGGAAGTCACTTATTGTCCACATAAGTGCTGTCCTCATTTTAAAAGTTTGCTTAGAAGATGCGTCATAAGTTTCTACACCATCATTCCATAAACCTTGTAAATCCTCAATCATCGGCTGCAAATACACATCGATGTCATTTCCAGGAAACTTTGGACCAGGAATCAGCAGGGTTAAAAACATGTATGGCTCCTTCATGTTTAACCAAGGAGGCAAATTATATGCCATCATAACAACTGGCCATGTGTTGTGTGAAATACTCATTAATCTGAAAGGGTTGAAACCATCAGCCGCTAAACCCAATCGAATGTTGCGAGGATCGGAAGCAAAATTTGGATGATGAAAGTCAAAAAATTTCCATGCTGGAGAATCTGCTGGGTGCCTCAAGTTGTCGTCTTTTACACGACTTTCAGCATGCCAACGCATCAAATTTGCTGTGTCTGGCGTAATGAACAACCTTTGAAGTCTTGGCCCTATTGGAAAGTAGCGAAGCTTCTTGAAAGGGATTTTGGTAGACTTGGATTCCGATGAAGTAGTTGGATCACTCGATGTATTTTGCCACCTATCAGCTTTACATATCACACACTTGGACGCATTGATATGCTCTTTCCAAAATAACATGCAGTCATTCTGATAAGCGTCATAAGTTTTCTGACTCAGCCCCAATTCTGACATAACTTTCTTCAATTCATAGTGAGATTTGGGTAAAGTTTCTCCTGCAGGAAGTACTTCTCGCAATAACTCTAACAACATATCAAGCGATTTGATGGACCATTTCCCAACACACTTCACGTGAAATAATCTGACGATGAAGGAAAGCTTGGTATGACTAGTACAACAAGGAAATAGTGGAGTTTGATGTGCTTCTACCAACCTCAAATTTTACGAACCTCCGTGTTTGTTTCATCTGCTTCTATTCCGGACTGAATGTCGTTCTCCATATCACCAAGCATGTCATCGATGTCATTGTCAGAATCCTCATAATTTGTTGTTGTATCCACATAATCTTGATTTGTTGTGCCCATAGCGGGCGACGCATGGAAAGAACTTTCTCCATGTAAAACCCAATTTGTGTAATTGGGAAAGAATCTGAAGCATACCAAGTGATTGTACACATCGGGACGAGACAACCATAACCGATTGCAACATCTCTTGCATGGACATAAAATTTGTGCATCGCGACAACATGGAGAAGCATAAGCGAAATCCAAAAATTTGTTTAACCCATCTATATATTCCTCCGTACTTCTTGGCTTGTTCATCCAACTTTTATCCATCTGCAACAAAAACAAATTGGTAATAAACAGGTTAAATAAATAATTTGTAATTAAGGAACGATTATAGCCTTTTTCATTCAACGAGAAAAAAATATAACCTTCGTCGCTGTAGATTGGATCTTCGGAGAATGGTATGAACTGACCGGAGAATATGGTCTTCCAAAAAAATAAACTGAATAAATTTCTGCTCTGAAATATCTATTCTCCGTTACCCCTGTCCGCCAGAGACTCCTAGACACTTGTGAGTGACCCTCAAATATGTGACCTACAGCTTCTGGACTCCTTGGATGCCTACAGCTCCTGGGCCAACGTGTGTCTCTCTTAGAAATTGATAGCAGCAAATAACTTGAAGTTCCAATTTATAGACCATCATTATACTTTGTCCTTGTCCATATCGTATTTGTCTTCCGCATATGACACGCATAGATTTTTTTTTTACTCCAGCTTAGAAATTGATTGCAACATTCCTCATTTATAATATTAATTAATTAATAGCAATATACGAGTTGGACAATTAAATAAGGAGTCACTGGGGTCGGTTAGCATGCTAACCCCCCTTACGGGTTGGAAAAATGACACCCCCTAGTATATTAAATACAACTATAGAATTTAATACACACATTAAATACACATTAGGAATTAAATGCACCATATTAATTATTTGTTTTTTTTTTCAAATTAAAACCTACACTAACTACATTTTCTCTCACTATATTTGATTTTTCCTTTTTCAGCAGTCTCCGACCACCAGACTTCCTCCGACTGCCACACTTCTCCGGTGAAAATCCCATCGGCAGACTCCCTCCGACCACCTCCAAAAAATATACCACTGCACTGATACGTTGTACCACTGTACTGGTAGATATACCACTGCATTGGTAGCGATATCAGTGCACTGGTACCAATGTCATATCTGAGTATCAGTGCAGTGGTACAAATACCAGTAAAGTGGTACAACATATCAGTGCAGTGGTATATTTTTGCATGTGACCGAAGAGAGTTTGTCGGCGGATTTTACCGGCGAAGTGTGGTGGTCGGAGGAAACTTGGTGGTCGGAGGCTGCTCAGACAGGAAGAATCAGAGATAGGAGTGAGAAAGATCAAAGATGAGAGAGAGAATTGTATTTTGTATATGTTTAGATTTTTTTTAAAATAAGTAATTAATGTGGTGTATTTAATGCTTACTTTGTATTTAATAACTGAACATTTATTATGTTTATTTTCACTAATATTTGTCAATGATTAATGAAAAATTGACCAATTACAATGTGGGTGTCAAAAAACCAACCCCTTAAGGGGGTTAGCATGCTAACCCGTCCCGGAGTCACTTTATATGCCACGCTTCTCATGATCATTCTATGCCGGCTGTTGCCACCATGTGTACTTAATCTTTTTGTTCCAAACCACATGTGATTAGTTTATTATAATGGGGAGTTAGAGTACAATGAAAAGGATGACTCTTGCCTCGGTTAAATAACATTTACCCTTTTTTTAGAGAAAATAAAACAATTTACTTGTTATTTAAATCATTAACGGAGTCGGAATTATAATAATATATCCTTTAATTGGAGGCACATATGTGTTTTGTGGGGACAATCATATTTGATGGTATTTCAATTAAAATCAACGGATTATTTTTCTATTTTTCATACAACGTTTTCGTTTAGATAATAGTAGGACAACTATTAGCGACAATAAGAGTAGCCTCTAAAATTATTTATATAGAGGCAGAATATTTTCAGCCTCCATAAGTATTAAATATAATTATAATAATGATATATATTCTTCGTATATAACAAGACAAAACTTTAAAAGGCAGTTATACAAAATGTGCCAATATATGAAAGATTTTAATTAAGTTAAAATAAATAGTAAAAAGATAATCAATTTAGAGGCACATAATTTTTTTTAGAGGCAAATAACCAATTGGTCGTGTAAAATGTATTTAAGGAGACAATTACTTTATGTGCCGCCAAATTTTGCCACTAAAGGTGATTTTTCTTGTAGTGTGGGAAATGAGAAACCTATTAGTGTACTACAAGAAGACAAGAAACTATAAATAATAGGTAACTTTCACACACATCTATATTAACAAGATAATGTCCATGTTCAGAAAAGGTATTAATCATTCCACCAGCTCTAAACAAGCTAGCTCGAGAGGTTAGCTCAACAAGCCACCGAGTCAAGCTAGCTCACGACCTTATCAAGCTGCACATGGTCTAGCTCAAACTTGGCTTGTTTACTAACGGGTCGACTCGCGAGCCAGCTTGTTAACTAACAAGCCGAGTGTCGAACGAATTTAAACCAATTCGAACGCCAAGTTGCTCGCGAGCGGCTTGGCTCATTTGCAGCCCTAACTACAACCAACGGTTAAATAACTTGGCATATGATGTTGTACATTGGTGGCTATATGTAACATTCATAACCCGAACAATTGTGATTTAACTTTTGTATCATTCTCTTTGCAATCCAAACGTCGTTAAAATGATTATCGTCCAATTGAATTAGCAAAATTGCATTAACATAGACATAATATAATGACCTTTTTCTATCAATATGATGTCAATTTGAGCTAGAGGTGTTGCGGTTAATAAACCGTGTTAGTCATGGGCCTTGTTGGCCTTGGCCGAGTCGCTGTAGGTACAGATATTTGGCCGTACTCGACTCTTCTCGTTAGGGTTTTAACTATAGGTCTATTTCTATAAAAGTTTAGCTGCCATCTTTCTGTGATACGCAAGCTGTCACAACGTAGTCCCATAATAAAATTGTCACCCGTGAGCTCTTCCGAGCTCGCTGTGGATTAGTCTCCATCAATCAATCAATCGAATATACCACGTAAAATCTCGTGTCTCTCTTGTTATTTCGATCTTACGCAGTCATCAAATTCTTCAAGGGGCGAAGCCAATATTTGAAGTTGGGGGATTTGTTTAATCAAAGTAATAATTGTGCCACTTACACCCCTGATTTGAGCTCAACGCTATTCTATTTATCTTCATCCTCCAGCTCGTATTTGAATTACAATAGAGCACTCAACTCAAATTTGATGAAGTGATTGTGTGCAGGTTACCCGTAAAAAAAAAAAATGAAGTGATTGTGCCACTTACAAGATAACATTGAAATTTCGATCTAAAGACCATACAACGCGTAAATCCATTGAAAGAAATTTTCAACAAAACCAAAGGTAGTACGATCCCACCACTTCTACCGGATTTCACCCGAATTAGGGCGGGAGTAAACTCAAGCCCATTAAATGCACTTTGGGTCAATCCAGTTGAAAATTATACACTTCTTTGGACCGGTCAGTTCTCGGGAAAAGGCCCAAACCAAAAATCAGAAGCCCAGTCCACCTAAAACTCCATATATCTCCCCTGGAAAAGCAGTGAACTACTGGTTCTTGTTGCGTTGGATCCGGTTGGCGCTATGCAACCCAACAAAAATAGAGTGCGTTAAACAGTCAAATTCCAACATCCCTACGCTTGTAGACATTTCCCATACCCACGTGTTCATGTTGAACTCTGTCTCTAAATAAATCAAATACACTCAGGCCTCAGCTGGCCAAGTAATCAATTAAAATAAGAGCATTCACGATTCCCTCTCCTAAAATCCGGATATATATATAAACCCACTCAAAACCCCAGCCGAAGAAGAGAAAAAAAAAAGCCCAACAAAAAACACCCTTTGTCTCAATGGAATCTCTCGCCCTTCTCTTCACCGGCGGCGCCCTCCTCGCCGCCGCCCTCTACTGGTTCGTCTGCATTCTCGGCCCCGCCGAGCAGAAAGGCAAGCGAGCCGCCGACCTCTCCGCCGGCTCCATCTCCGCCGAGAAAGTCCAGGACAACTACAACCAGTACTGGTCCTTCTTCCGCCGCCCCAAGGAGACCGTCGGAGTCGCCGACAAGGTCCCCGATTTCGTCGACACGTTCTACAACCTCGTCACCGACATCTACGAGTGGGGGTGGGGCCAGTCCTTCCACTTTTCCCCTTCCCTACGCGGCAAATCTCACGCAGAAGCCACGTGCCTCCACGAGGTCGCCGCCGCCGACCTCATCGGGGCCAAGCCGGGCCACAGCGTGCTCGACGTCGGCTGCGGCGTCGGGGGCCCCATGCGGGCCATCGCGGCCCACTCACGCGCCAAAGTCGTGGGGATCACGATCAACGACTACCAGGTGAAACGCGCGCGGGACCACAACAGGAAAGCCGGGCTCGACGCGCTCTGCGAGGTCGTGCAGGGCAACTTCCTCGAGATGCCGTTTCCTGACGGTGCGTACGACGGCGCGTACTCCATTGAGGCCACCTGCCACGCGCCCAGGCTGGAGGAGGTGTACGGGGAGATCTTCCGCGTGCTGAAGCCGGGCGCGTTGTACGTGTCGTACGAGTGGGTGACGACAGAGAAATTTGCGGCGAATGATGCGGAGCACGTGGAGATTATCGAGGGGATCGAGAGGGGCGACGCGCTTCCCGGGCTGAGGAGCGTGGGGGACATCGGCGCCGCCGCGAGGGCGGTGGGGTTCGAGATTGTGGCGGAGAGGGATCTGGCGGCGCCGCCGGCGGGGCCGTGGTGGTCGCGGCTGAAGTTCGGGAGGATTGCCTACTGGAGGAATCACATTGTGGTTTCGGTGCTGGCGGCGGTCGGAGTGGCGCCGAAGGGGACGGTGGACGTCCACGAGATGCTGTGTAAGACGGCGGAGTATTTGACCAAGGGCGGCGAGAAGGGGATATTCAGCCCGATGCACATGATTCTCTGCAGAAAGCCCGCGACGGAGAAGGAAACGGCGCCGTAAGATTGATAAGTGACGGCTGTTTCCCGCCGTTCTACCGTTATGGTTTTTTTTTTTTCTTTCCCTCGTGGCTTTTAGTTTGTTTTCTTGTGTTTCCCTTTCCGTACCGAGCTTGGGTTTGTTCTCTTTTATATTTTGATTAATTTTGTTTTGGGAATTTACTGGGAAGGAAATATGTGGTGTAATTTTTTCCTTTTATCTGTTTTACTGTTGTTGATAGTTGAAGAATAAAAAATTACAAGAAGATAGTTATCTGAATTGTGATTTCCGTGTTTTTCTTAAAACTAGTCATTAATTTCCTTTTATTTAAAGGAAGTCATTAATTGCTTTGCTAGACAAAATTGAAATGTAGATAATACCACAATTTATCTCAACGGTTGAGATAATACCACAATTTTTTCCCCCAAAGGATGCAAGGATTACTAGCTCTTAATCATTGATAAGACGGACGTGAAACCGTCAACAGAGTCAAACACTATCCTACAACAAATATCAGCGTCACACAACTCAATAGAATGCGAACCAAGAGGCAAAGAATGCCCCTTATGTGCTAAGCAATCGACCAAGAAGTTATTTTGTGGGTTAGGGATGAAATAATTTTGTGGGTTTAGTGGTATTATCTCAACGGTTCACAAATTTTTCGGTTGATTGAGAACATGTAAGTATCCTTTTAGATGATCTTATAAATTGTAAACAAGGAATAAAAGACCGAGATAGGTAGAATTACTTTGTGAGCAATCATCATTGTAATAAGGGCAGTTGGTCAAGTTTTATTCTTAAACTCATATAACAAACGTTGCATTGCATATAAAGAAAAATTAATCAAAATCTTGAAGAAAAAAAAATCTATCTTGATTTAATTCGAAAAGAAAATGAAATACAAAATCAAGGCTCAAAATAACATGAGTAACCTTAGGGTGAGTAACAATGAGTAACCAAATATGGACCCTTCTTTTAAATGACTGCAGATCTAAGGGTGGAGAATTGAATGAATTTATTTTCCCTAGTTTTCTTAATTGGATCATATCTTCTTCATTCTAACTCGGATTTCAATTTTTTTTTTTTTTGCACAGATGGAACGAGTCCTTTGTGCTCTACAAAATTATATCCATTTTCAATATTTTTTTAGAAAAAAAAATTTCTTCCCTCTCATTACCAACTCCATACCATATGGTATCTTCTTCATTGTTTAGTCATTTTCAGAAATTTTTGCACAAAAGGAACGATTTAATCATGATCTATTGGATTTCAAAATTTTCTGGGAGAAAAATTTTCATACCTCTCATTACCAACTCCATACCATACTATACCACCCAGGTACGAGGTGGTATTTTCATACCATATGGTATGCTGTTATTTAATACCAGTCAATACCATGGCAAATTGTTTTTGTTCCAAAAAATATCAAAGTGGATATCATTTTGAATCGTTACCAACTTCATACCATACTATACCACCCTGGTATGAGGTGGTATTTTTCATACCATATGGTATGCTGTTATTTAATACCAGCCATATGGTATTGACTGGTAGTAACTGGCAAATTTTTTTTGTTCCAAAAAATATCAAAGTGGATATCATTTTGAAGAGCACAATTAATCTGATCTAACTGTGTAAAAAAAATTAAATTCCGAGTTAAAATGAGTGAGAAATCGTCCGTTAAAGATTAAGGGAAAGAAAATTAATGATTTTTCCAGGAGAGAGAAAGAGGAGCTGATGTGACAGATTTTTATTGGATTATGCATGGAGTTACTCACCATAAGGTTACTCACTGGATTTGCTCCCAAAACCTTTCTTTCCCATTTTTTGATAAATTTTCTCATTCTTAATTTGAAACAAAAGAAAAAGTAAAGTGGCGGCTAAGCTCTTTCTTTCCACCGGAACGATGGTTGAGTTTTGTTTTTGGCCCCTATGGCTTATGGAGCTATGGTGGAGTGGGCGGGCGGCCGGCCGGGGAGAAGGGAAAAGAGAAGAGAGGACACACGAAGGCGCACATGATATGGAGAAAAAAGGCCTTTTTTCTGTTGGTGTTGCAAAAGCTCTCTTTAGCTTTTGTATTTTTGCTACATGTAGCTTTCTGCATTAGACACACTTATTGGACCTCAACTCAAAGACTTTGGTGGATAAATTATCCACCAATCTGCTTGATTTGCGCTTACTTACTACACGGTTAGAGAAAAAAGCTAAATGGTGGTAAGTACACAAGGATTGATGAAGTCCTAATAATATGGAGGGATTGTTAATGGGTCATTAAGCCCATTTTGTATTTAGTGTTGAGTGAGTGTTCTCAGCCCACATCCCTTCTCCCTAAGCCGAAGTTGACCTAGGAGAGTCGGCTAGCAGAGTGTGGTGTATGTATATATATTAGTTTTGTGAACTGCAGCAAACGTAGAGAAAAACCCTAATAATATATCAGCTCGGAGAGTGCTATCTCTCCCGTGGACTAGTCCCGATCATCGGGGAAACCACGTAAATACGGTGTCGTGCTTCTTGTTTCGTTTCCGATATTCCCGTTGTTTTGATCTCAGGTTTGATAAGCTAACATGGTATCAGAGCTTTCATCTCTTGATTCGGAAAGGATTTCTATTCGTTTGAACTCGAAGAACTATTCGCTATGGTCGTTTCAGTTTCGAATGATTGTTGAGGGTCGTGGTCTTCTCTCGATTCTGGACGGTACTACTGCTCGTCCTCAGGTTCCCCCCGCTGCCGAAAGGGAGCTTCTTAGCTGGAATCAGAGCAATGCAAGAATTGTTTCTTGGCTGCTGGGCTCGGTTGATCCCACAATTGCATTGGGACTTCGTATGTTCACAACTGCCCATGAGATGTGGGCGGACTTGGCTGCTACCTACAACGCCAACACTACCAGTCGTCGATTTGATACTCAGATCGCTTTAGCTCGCCTTCATCAGGGTGATATGGACATCGCTTCCTACTACAATGCTGCAAAGTTTCATTGGACCGAGCAAGATCTGCTCGACCTTTCCCTGTCTCCATCGGCTCCCGTTTCTGCTGCGATTCAAGCTGATCGAAATCAAGCGCGTATGCTACATTTTCTGTCCAACCTGAGGCCTGAATTTGAGGTCGTTCGCTCGTCCTTGATTAATCGCGAAGCTCTGAAATGGGATGGGGTCCTAAGTGATCTCATCCGCGAGGAGACTCGCCTTCAGACGCAGGCCAAGATCGACATTCGTCCTGGCTCGGTGGACCCGGCGTTTGCGGCTCGGCCTTCCTCGACTATGGCATTCTCCACTGCTCACTCACCAATGGCTGCCAATGATGCTTACTCAGTGGGTCGTCCACAATTTCAGCGGCGCGTTCCCGTGTCGGAGGTGGTTTGCCATTACTGCCGCAAGCCTGGTCACGTACAAACATTTTGCCGTCAGAAGAACTTTTGCTATTACTGCAAAAAGAATGGCCATATCATCTCTGATTGTGGGCTGATAAAGCCTCGACATCACTCCTCTTCTTCAGCACCAAGAGGCGCCTATGCTGTCGAGTCCTTGCCCGCGGCAGTTTGTGCACCCGCCATGGCAGCACCTCCTCTCGCTGCGCAGGCGGCTGTTCCAGCTAGGGATGCGATCGAGCGCATGGTGAATGAGGCGCTCCAAAGGTCTCTTCCTACTGCTATCTCCTCGGCTTTTGCTTCACTCCAGCTCGCAGGTAATTTTTCTAAGCCTTGGCTCTTGGATTCCGCCTGTTTCAATCACATGTCGGGTAGTCGTCAGCATATGAGTTCTGTTGCTTCTGTTCAAAATATGTCGATTCAAGTTGCTAATGGGCAGCGGTTAAGTGTTGAGGGTATTGGAAATGTTCATTCTCAGGGAGTGTGTTTGCCGAACACATTACATATTCCCCGCTTGGTTCCCAATTTGGTCTCCGTTGGTCAACTCACTGATCAAAATATGCGTGTTGTGTTCGACTCTTCTGGTTGTGTTATCCAGGATCAGAAGACATGGAGGGTGATCGGAAGGGGGAGTAAACAGGGACGGACTTTTACATTGGAAGAGCTCTCGGGTCAGCCTAGTTTGTCGGTTTCTGAGTCATCATCTTCGGTGTCTAGGGGATGTGTTTCGAGTCTTGCTTCGGTGTCTAGCACTTCTGCTTTTTCGAGTCAGCGTCATGGGGATTTTGATTTGTGGCATTCTCGGTTAGGTCACCCTCACAAGAGTAGACTTGTAACCATGATTAATCAACAGTTATTTGGAAATAAAAAGGTTGATAGCTCTTCTCATGATTTTATGTGTACTAGCTGCGTCGAAGCTAAAGCCACTCATAGCTCTTTCCCTTCTAGTACCACGGTCATCTCTGACCCGTTTCATGTGGTGCATACCGATCTTTGGGGTCCTTCTCCTACTACTTCTCGTCATGGTTACAAGTATTTTGCCCTGTTTGTTGATCATGCCACTCGTTTTACCTGGGTCTATTTCTTGAGTCTCAAGTCCGACCTGTTAATTGTTGCTACAGAATTTTTAAAGATGATACAGACTCAATTCGGTCGTACAGTTCGTATTATCAGGTCGGATCCGGGTGGGGAATTCAGCTCTCATCCCCTGGCTTCTCTTTTTCGGTCTCAGGGTATTCTTACTCAGAAGTCATGTCATGGGATTTCTCAACAGAATGGCTTGGTCGAGAGAAAGAATAGACATGTAGTTGAACTTACTCGGGCATTACTTCTTGCCTCATGTGTTCCTTCTCGATTTTGGCCTGAGGCGGTCCCCACTGCGGTCCGTCTCATTAACTATCAGATTACTCCTGTCCTTGGTCAGTTCAGTCCTTATTTTGCCTTGTTCCAGAAACACCCAGATTATTCTCGTCTTCGTGTGTTTGGATGTACGTGCTTTGTTCTTCTTCCTCGCAGAGAACGCTCCAAAATTTCCTCTAAAACGGCTCGTTGTGTCTTTCTTGGGTATAGTGACATTCATAAAGGGTATCTATGTTATGACCCTTCGGTGTCTCGTCTTCGTGTATCTTGTGATGTCACTTTTTTTGAGCGTCTCATGTTCTTTTCCGAGTCATCCGAGTCTTCTCCTTTTGTCTCTGCTGATCCGTGTCAGCTCCCGGAGTTCCCTGATGATATTGATTATGATGCTGCTGAAGATCTACTCCCCCCCCCCCCCCCCCCCCCCGACTCCCCTCCTCCGTCCCCCGGATCGTCCTCAACGTCCTCGTCTTCTTCTGGTTCGGACTCGCCTGGTGGTTCCGCTGGAGGGTCTCCTTCTCCGGTTCTTGCGCTCAGACGATCTCTTCGCTCCACTCAGGGTCAGCCTCCACCTCGGTATAATGATTTTGTAACTTATCATGTGGATGCCCTTTCTGTTCCTACGAGCTATAAACAGGCGGCAGGTGATCCGATTTGGGACAATGCTATGCAGACTGAGTTTGATGCCTTACATGCTCGGGGCACGTGGACTGTTGTTGACCGGCCGCCTCCTACTGTTCCTATACTTGGTAGTCGAAGGGTCTATGCCTTGAAAATCAAGGCCGATGGTACTCTCGAACGGGCCAAAGCTCGTGTGGTTGGTCAGGGGTGTGGCCAGGAGTATGGCCTTGACTATGATGAGACGTTCGCTCCCGTTGCAAAGATGCAGACTGTTCGCACTTTGCTGGCGGTGGCCGCGGTCCGCCAGTGGCCTCTATTTCTGTTTGATGTTAAAAATGCATTTTTGCACGAGGATCTGAAGGAAGTGGTGTATATGCGGCGACCTCCAGGTTACACAGTTGGCCGCCCCGATCAGGTGTGTCTGCTTCGGCGATCTCTCTATGGTCTCAAACAAGCGCCTAGGGCGTGGTTTGAGAAATTTCAGTCGACGGTTCTTCAGTTGGGATTTCAGCAGAGTCTTAATGATCCCTCCTTGTTCACTCAGTCATCGTCGGGTGGCATTATTGCTCTCCTCCTCTATGTGGATGACATGATCATTACTGGGAGTGACTCGGTTGGTATTCAGCGTCTTAAAGATGGTCTTCATGCTGCGTTTGAGCTGAAGGAGTTGGGGTCGGTTTCTTACTTTCTCGGACTTGAAATCGATCGCTCTCCTCGAGGTATTCTCTTGAGCCAGAAGAAGTATATTTCTGATCTATTGACTTCCACCCAGTTTGCTGATTGTGTAGCTGTGTCTACACCTATGGAGGCCAATTTGCGGCTTGGGAAGGATTCTGGTAGGGGTGGCTATTTGGACCGGGACCGGATTAAAAACCGGAAACCGGACCGTATAACCCGGACCGAGACCGGACCGGGACCGGATAGTAAACAATCCAATCCAATCTTTGGGCTTAGATGTGAGGTAAAAAACCGGATAAAGACCGGATAAGAGAGCTCAACACTCAAAACTTAAGGGTAATTTGCATAAACGGTCACAAACCTTTGCATTTAGTACAAAGCTTAACCAACTCCTCACCCTTTAAGGCCTTAGGCCACTCAAATCCCACAATCTCAATGTAAAATCAAGACCGAATTGGGACCGGACCGGATCAAAACCGGACCGGATCAAGACCGGACTGTATCCAATCCAATCTTCGGTCCTTATATTTTCAAAAAGACCGGACTGGACCGGATCAATTTGGGCCAATTTAACCGGACCGGACCGTATCGCCACCCCTAGATTCTGGTGCTCCGGTTGAGAATCCGTCTCAGTATCGTCATATTGTGGGGAGTTTGATTTATCTCACGTCCACTCGTCCAGACATCTCCTTTGCTGTTCAGGTGGTTAGCCAGTTTATGGCTGATCCCCGGGTTGACCACCTTTCGGCTGTGCAGCGTATCCTGCGCTATCTGCAGGGTACTCGTGATGTGGGACTATATTTGCCAGCCTCTGGTTCCTTGAAGCTTGAGGCATTTTCCGACTCGGATTATGCAGGCTGTGTTGATACCCGTCGTTCTACCACTGGTTGGTGTGTTCGGTTTGGAGATGCTTTCATTCACTGGCGCTGTAAGAAGCAGGATAAGGTCTCCAAGTCATCTACGGAGGCTGAGTATCGTGCGATGTCTGACGTTAGTTCTGAGCTTGTCTGGTTGCAGCGCTTGTTGACGGATTTGGGGGTTCACTGTGCATCTCCTATGCTTCTACATGTGGATAATACGAGTGCCATTCAGATCGTTGTTAATCCGGTTCTTCATGATCGCACGAAACATATTGAGGTGCATATTCACTACATTCGGGACCTGGTTCGTGATGAGGTGATCACTGTTCGCCATGTGGTGTCCGAGCATCAGCTTGCCAATTTGTTCACTAAGCCATTCTTCGGTGCTCGACACTGTTTTCTATCTAGCAAATTGATGCTTCGGGATCAACATCAATTTGGGGGAGGATGTTAATGGGTCATTAAGCCCATTTTGTATTTAGTGTTGAGTGAGTGTTCTCAGCCCACATCCCTTCTCCCTAAGCCGAAGTTGACCTAGGAGAGTCGGCTAGCAGAGTGTGGTGTATGTATATATATTAGTTTTGTGAACTGCAGCAAACGTAGAGAAAAACCCTAATAATATATCAGCTCGGAGAGTGCTATCTCTCCCGTGGACTAGTCCCGATCATCGGGGAAACCACGTAAATACGGTGTCGTGCTTCTTGTTTCATTTCCGATATTCCCGTTGTTTTGATCTCAGGTTTGATAAGCTAACAGGGATGATGTGTGATAAATCTTTTTTATATATATAAGTCTGACGTACAATGTAATTCTGACGTACGCTACTTTGAATCATATATATAGGTATTGAACACCACTGTCTCTTTTAATTATAATTAAGTTGAACAAAAATAAAACAATTAATAGAGCCATATATTAGTCAGTTGGCAATACTATGATCTGAAGCACAAATACTGTGAGATTCTAAAGTCAGAGAGTGACCCCTATGAGCTAAGCAATCAATCATGAAATTGGTATCCATATGAACATGGATAAATCGAATCTCCCAGTCTTCTATATGTTGGAGTGCTTAGAAGACCAAAACATTATAGCATGTTGATGGTAGTAGGAGCTCTATATGAAGCGTGTCGAGTGCCACATAGCTCCGGACGAGCAATTGCGTACTTTTCTGGATTATTAACTAGACATTTAATAAGCGATCATGTCTGTCTCTAAGAGCTCCTTCTGCAGCGGTTCTCAATGACAGTTAATAAAAACAGTTATAATTTTCTCTCTTCCTAAAAAATTACGACTCTCTCATCATATAGATAAAAAAATAAAAATAAAATCAGACCACTCTCTACCTATCATTCAAACTCAAACCATCATCAACTCTTCATTTAGGCTCATCCAAATGAATGTTTTTTCACCAGCCCGTCAATAAGAACGATTGAAGTGGGACAACCACCAATTCATAATCCCACGTCCAAATGACTGTTGAAGTGAGAAATTACTTTGTCTGTAAGTGTTTTGTCATTTTAGTCGACCCTTTATTAATTTCCTACCTCCTTCCACTTCCACTTCCACTTTTCCCTTTGTCCTCTTCGCTCAATTTCTGAAATTCTTCGATGATGATGATGATCCACTACTTAATCTTTGTCATTAAGTTGTTGAATCCAAGCGGGGTTGGTGATAATGGAATATGATTAGTTAATTGTCTGATTTTGGATGATACGTCCAAGCAAACTTGGGGAAAGTTGCTGGATTCTTGCTTATACTGTTTAGTACTGAAAGATTATATGTTGTCTTTTTCCTTGTTTGGTTTCCAAGTGTTGTCATAGGGTTTCTTGCACCTCTTTGAGTTACTCCAAAAAAAATCAAAAATTAATAACCACAAATTTTCCATCCCAAAACATCTTAGTTTTGGATGAGCTATGGGTTTAGTTACATTATCCCACCAGACATTGGGTTTAGTTACATTATAAGTATTGCTTCAATGTGTTAATCTATGGATTTTGAATTGATTACAAGGTACCTATAGATCAAACGCACTCTTGGTTGCTGGAATGAAGTCTCGGGTCAATTGAAGTTCGTGTTTGTGTTTCAATAATACGAGATTGTTTACGTTATTGTGTAATCCTGAAATTTACGTACGTTTTGATATTTGATTATTTGTTAAAAGTTAGTAGGATTGTGAGTCTAGCTTGGGAGTCAAGTTAAAAGTTTGTAGTGTTAATAAAATCTATTAGAGTTTCTTGAAATAAGGAAAAAAGGATCGTGGCTTAGTAGACGAGATGAGTCATGTGTTTGAGTTTTGTACTTAAAACTAAATTGGACTGAGTAAAAGTTTTGCATGTTCTATCAACATTTTATTGTGGTATCAGACTACTGGTATATTGTAAGCGAATATAATGTGAGAATGCAACGGTAAGAGTGCTTGTGTGAGACTCATACTAGGTTGGGAAACATGAGCTTTCTTGTGAGATCTGGGGTAACTGAAACACGGTTGACTTTGAGTTTATTATAAGATTTTGGATTGAGATTATTGATTGTCAAGATGGGTTAGAGCACATGCTTTGTTCAACTTTGTATCCCTCAATTTGATGGAAACTATGTTAATTATTGGAGTTTGCTTATGGAGAATTTCCTGAAATCTGAAGAGTTCTGGAAAGTTGTCTTTAGGGGGTTTATAAAACCTGAAGCAAGGGAGGTGTTGTCAGAAGTCCAAAGTAAGGAGTTGGAGTATTTGAAGTTGAAAGACCTCAAAATTAAGAACGGTCTATTTAATTATTTTATATAGATTTCGGGATTTAGTGTGCGATTTGTAGGTCGGCGTTACAATATGGTAGCCCATTTAGTGGCTAGAAAGGTACGTTCATTGTTGCCGACTGCGTGTCGTGTTTTTTATTTTCAGGCCTGGCTGAATTCCAGGATGTAACTGACTTTCTTGTGAATCAATATATGATTATCTTTTATAAAAAAAAATATTGATCTCATAATGTTAATAAGAAATTGTAAGCAAACTGGCAAAGCTTTATACATTCTTGAAATGAACAATAGATACACAACTTTAGCCTTTGATTATGGCCTCCATCAACCGACACTACCTCCATTTCCATGAAACTCAACTCCCACTACTAATTGTTTTCCTAACTTGACTTTAACTTCGAGCTTAACGCTCTTGACGAACACGATGGACCAAAATGTAAATATTGAAAACATAAAGACTCAAAGTACACTAATCCATGCCACACAGTTTTGACCAAGCAGCACTTATTTGATTTTTGCTGCCGACGACTCCATTCTCACTCCGACCATCACAACAAAAGAGTAGGAAAATAAAAATTTTAATTTATGATGCATGCAGTAAGAGATACGACGTCGATGACAACCTGATATAAATTTGATACATGTTAACCCAAATTCAACCTATTTTATGTTGTTCCATATTGAGTCGAGCCCTAACTATATGTTCGTCAACTTTATAGTACAATTTACTCACCTTACAATTCTAATAAGTTGCGAAGCCAGAAATTTGAATGAAAGGGACTTATTTGAATTATCGTAAATGAGTGAGGGAGGAAGGGAGGCTAAAGTCTTGCCTGACTATTTTAACTCCTAAATTTGTGCAAATTTTACATTTAATTGTACCTAAATTTCAAAATTGATGGGAGACTACAACACCTTCTAACTCCATCACTGATCCTAATGGGCACGACTCGCAATGCTACACGACACTTATCAATGTAAAGAATGAAATGCTTTCTTGGTGGAGCAAGCGGGTTAAAATTTGGTATTTAACCATTAGAGGCAATGGTGCTAATGTGCTATTGAGGAATGAATGATAGGAAGGATCACATCACAACTCAGGAGATTAGGATAAGGAATACTGAACTGCAATGTAGGATGCAAAAGGAAGTGTGAGGTACAACCAACAAATAATATAATGGCGAGATTATGTCCCAAAACATCCATGGTGTTGCCGAGCAACTGTCTCCGACAGGCCACAGGCCAGATGTCTTGAACTAGACGCAATAATGGCAGGTAATCGGGTGTGGAATGTTAGCTTCTTCACCGCTGGGGAGAATAGGGCCCAGTCAATGCCCATTTTATGGGCTTGAGATTTCTAACCTTCGGGCCCTATTATAAGGCCTTCCGTAGCTTCAAACTTCTGTTGATAAAACCATTGTTGGGTTGTCACTTGTGAAGCAAGGAGTAAACATGATGGGCTCGAGAATCTCCGTACAGAATTTTGGTTCCTTTTGATTAGGGATGGCAATGGGTCGGGTTGGGTCGGGTTTTGCCAAACCCAAACCCATGGGTTTATCCGTGATAAAAAAACCCGGGGTAAAACCCACTTGGTTTGAAAAACTCAAACCCAACCCAACTCGCTGGGTATCCGCGGGTTCATAGGTACCCACGGGTTTTTGTCGTAAAACTTTTACAATAACAAGTTCCTATCAAAATTAAAACCAAATATCAATCTCTCAATACAAATTATTCATATATAAAACACCATTCTAGAAATTCAAGCAAATCACAAATTAACTATACAAATGGTTCAACACCAATCTAGAAAACTCAAGAAAATTGAAGCAAATCATAAATTATCCATAAATAACATGATTAATTGAAAACTTCTTTCTTTCAATTAAGTTTCTTCATTCTCCACTCGATAACATCAATTTCGTTCTACACAATTAGAAAGAAAAATTAGACATGTCTCCACAAACATAAATAAGATTAGTTGTTTAGAATATTAAATATACCGAGAAAATTAATTATATGGGTGTGGGCGAGTACCCATGGGCCGGGTTTACCTAAACCCAAACCCAACCCATCACGATGAATAGTGAACGAGTTTAAACGCAAACCTGGCCCAAAACCCGTCAACACGGATTTTACCCGCGTTGACCGGGTTGGATCGGGTGGGTTCCCGTGGGTTCGGGTTTTGTTGCCATCCCTACTTTTGATGGATCAATTGGAAACACTAATGGTCTCATGCTCTCATTTTACAAAACGTGGAGTGAATTTGAATTATCTCTCCTCTTTCTCTTTTTTTTTTCCAAAAGATACTTCGTATTGAACGAGATAATCAAGATAAACTAATGTCAATTAGCTGACCACAGCCAAGAATGAAAATCAAACCCTATCAAACTAGGGAACAAAGAAAGGGCTTTTCTGGCCACCATATGGGCCACCCTATTACGCGCACGTCCAACAAAACAAACACTAGACTGGAGTAAACATTGCCTCAAAATCTTGATCTCCTCCAAAATTACCCCACCACGAGCATCCAAACACGATCCCTCCTTCACCTTGTCAAGAACCATCTTGGCATCACCTGCAAACACGACGTCCTGCACCCCCCTATCAAGCGCCCACCGAATGCCGTCCCTCAAGGCTAGGAGCTCCACTAAGAAAGGATCTTGCACATCCGGATACACTGATGCATCTGCCCCAAGCAGCGTCCCCGAGGAATCCTCCAGAATCCAGCCACCTGCACCATGAGAGCTAGAACGAACAGCCCCATATGTGAACACCCACAACGCCGCTTCCCGACCATGCACCCCCCTTGACCCCCCCTCAGCCATCCCCAGAGGCAGGGAAAGACGCTAACCCACCAACCAAAGGCATCGCCTCCCATTCTGCCACCTGCCGTCTGAGCTGAGAGAGCAACACGGCCGGGGTGAACAACGTGGAATCAAATACCACCCAATTCCGAGCCTTCCATATGCGCCAAAAAAGGGCAATCACTCGCATTAACAATCCTCCCTCCAAATTTGGCTGGTCAAGGAATCGTCGCCAGAAGACTTCAACCGAGGCCGTCGGGAACTCTTCTCGAAGGAAACCTAGCCCAGCCGCCTCCCAACAACCCTCAGCCAGCCGGCAATGAAAGAACAGATGCTCAGCAGATTCCACTTCCCATAAGCATGTGGGGCACAGAAGGACCCCTTTCATACCCCTAACCGATAAAGCTTCACCTGTGGGAACCACTCTCCGCAGCAATTGCCAAAGGAAGAATTGAAACTTGGGAGGCACTAGGGCACTCCAAACCTTACTCCACAAACCCGAATCACAAATAGCAGGGCCCAACTTAGTCTGAATCTCTCGACTCCGCCTCAGACCTACCGCAAGATGGTATCCTGACCGAACAGAATATGACCCCGAGATTTCATGATGCCAGACCAGCCTATCCTGAATCGGAACTCTTGGCAAAGGAATAGACCGAATTTTAGCAACAGTGTCCCATTCAAATAACTGGTTAAGCAAATCCTCCCTCCACCTACCATCCTGACACAATATCAAGGATTTAACCAACCCCTGGGCCCCCACCCTCTCTGGATGCATAGCAGGAGGATTTGGGTGACAAGCAGGGACCCAATCCGAAGTCGCAAAGGAAATCATATCCCTAGACCCAACCTGCCACCGCAAACCCTGCTGAAGGAGCTCTCTACCATGTAAAATACCACGCCATCCCCAAGATGGAAGAGCCCCCGTAGTAGCCTCTAAGAACGAAGATCGGGGATAATACTTCCCTTTAAAGATTTGAGCAAGCATGCAATCAGGATTCGTTAGTAAGCGCCATCCCAACTTAGCCAATAAGGCCTGGTTGAAATCCTCAAATCGTCAGAACCCCACTCCCCCCTCAGCCTTGCTCAGACAGAGAGTTTTCCAAGAGACCCAATGAATTTTCTGCTCCCCCGCTTTAGCTCCCCACCAGAATCTAGCAATATGTCTATCCAAATCTCTACACAAAGTGGCAGGCAACCAAAAGCATGACATCGCATGAATAGGCAAAGCATTCACCACCGCCTTCAGCAGTACCTCCCTCGCTGACCATGATAGACACCGCCTTTTCCACCCTTGCAGCCGGCTCAAAACCCTCTCCTCAATATAGCGAAACGTCTCAATCTTAGATCTACCAACTAGAGCTGGTAAGCCCAAGTATTGATCAGTGGCTCCCACAGTCCCCACACCAAGAACGGCTCCAAGTTGCTCCCTCTCTTGCTGCTTAACATTCTTACTAAAGTAGACAGCCGACTTATCCAGATTCACCTTCTGGCCACTCAATGCCTCATATCTAGCCAAGATCTCTCTTAAACTAGAACACTCCGAATCAGAAACCCGCAGAAACAGGTAAGAATCATCTGCGAAAAATAAATGAGACACCACAGGACAGTGAGGGCTTATCTGAATCCCTGTTAAAGACCGTCTAACAATAGCCTGACAAAGAAGCGCAGCAAATCCTTCCGTACACAATGCAAACAATAGGGGAGAAAGCGGATCTCCCTATCGCAAGCCCCGAGACGCCGTAAAATAACCAGAAGGACATCCATTCATCATAACCGAGAAGGTTGAAGACGTAACACAAGCCCGTAACCATCTAATCCATTGCGCACAAAACCCAAGTTTTTCAAGCAATGCGAATAAAAATGGCCATTCCACCCTATCATAAGCCTTCTCCATATCAACCTTCAAGGCCATAAACCCTTGTTTTCCCTCCCGTTTATTCCGCAGATAATGCATGACCTCATGTCCAATGAGGACGTTATCGACAATCTGCCTCCCACGCAAAAAACCATTTTGGCCAGGCGAAACAATGGTCGTGAGGTAGCGAGCTAGCCTCTCCGCCAAAATTCTCGATACTACCTTATACACAAACTGGCAGAGACTAATCGGGCGAAGTTTCTTCATATGCTCAACATTATCCACTTTAGGAATTAAAACCAGCCAAGTATGATTAAAATTCTTCAAAAGGCTCCCAGATTCAAAAAAGTGAAGCACTGCTGCCGTTACATCCATCCCAACTATATCCCAGAACTTTCTAAAAAAGACCCCAGTAAAACCATCAGAGCCAGGGGCCTGAGTAGCCCCGATCTGGAAAACAGCTGTACGGATTTCTGCCGGCGACACCGGTGCCGATAACTTATTGTTCATTGCAGCTGTCACTTTTTCCTCAATCGGCAACCCCATCACCTGATCTTTGACAAACTCGGCATCCATCCCATCAGTAGAGAATAATGAGGAATAAAAGTCACTGGCAACTACAGCCTTCCCTTCCTCGTTCGTCACCCACGTCCCATCTGGCGCAAATAACCCTGCAATAAAATTCCTCTTTCTGCGAGCGCGCGTCACCAGATGGAAGTAGGACGTGTTCTTATCTCCAAACTGCAGCCAGCCCACCCTCGATTTCTGATGCCAATAAATTTCCTCATTCGTCCAAGCGATTCGAAGGTCCGATTCTAACTCCCTTATCCTGCCCCAATCCACACTCTCCTCCAATCGCAGTCTATCAATTTCATTCTCCAGAGTGCGGATATGCCTAGCCGAGCTCGAGGTGCCCCCTTTGGCCCAGTCATACAACAAATGACGAAGCTTCTTCAGCTTACACCACAGCCAGTACATAGGAGAGCCCACAAACTCCATATCCCAAACAAACCTTGTCATCGTCCTGACTTCGGGATTGTCTCCCCAGCGGGCATCGAACCTGAACATCGATTTCCCTGGTCTCCTCACGTCTTCGGCAACGAATAAGAGGGCACGATGGTCCGACTCCCGATCTGATAGGTGATGAATTATCGATCCTGGTAAAGTTAACATCCAGTCCCCAGAGACAAAGGCTCGGTCCAACCTTTCTTGAACCATCCGGGTAGGATCTCGTTTATTAGTCTAAGTGAAAATCGGACCCTTGAACGGGAGTTCATGAAGACCCAAATCATCTACAAATCCACGAAGGTTAGCAGATTGACTCGGGCGCCATGGACGACACCCTTCCTTTTCATTTGAGACTAAAATAGCATTAAAATCACCAGCAATCATGAAGGGGACATTTAGATGAGAGCAAAAGGAAGCAATTCGCTGCAGTTGCATCGTCTTAGTGGAGTACTCACAGCTTAAGTAAACAAAAACCACCACATAATCCAAACGATCTTTATTCAAATTCAAAGCAACAAAAAAGGAATCACTACACAAAACCGAAACCGAAGTCTCGGCGGACCATCCTACAGCAAGGCCACCGGCAGAGTGGGCGGCATCTACGAAAAACAAGTCTGAACGAAGAAATCCTAGTTCCCTCATACGTCCATCAACAACTTTCCTACACGACATTGTTTCTGAAAGACAAATAACATCCGGAAAAAATCTACTCTTTAAACCTATCAACTGCCGAATTGTCGAAGCCGGTCCAATTCCACGACAATTCCAAAACATCAATCTCATTTATCCTCTCGGGGCCACTCACGGCTGGCTTCCTCCACCGGATCATCACCTTCACCATCCTCATCTCCTAGCTGCTCGGCCTCTTGCGCCTCTTCCTCCAACAAATCATCATTTTCCAAGCCAACATCCTGCAAAGAAGCATTATCAAAGCATAATTTCTTAGGTGGCAGTGGCTGGCTCTCCGCTTCCGTCATCATCTCCTGGTTACTTCTTTTCTTATCAAAGAGCATTTCTTCAAGCTCTCTGATTCCCATTTTGAACCCCGGCTTGGGACGTACAGCATACTCCTTCCCAGACTTGTTCTTGCCCGACGCCTTCGTACGAGGGCCAGGGACCACTTTGTCATGTTGCTGTTGCTGCTGTTGCGTTTCCCCTTCCCGAATCACAATCCCAGCAGGCCTGGTTCTAGGACGATCTCTCGTCACTTTCTTGTCAGTCTCCAGCATCTTCCCTTTACCTTTCTCCGTTGCTGTGTACTTTCGAGGCTACTGTCCGCTTTTATCCCATGCTTTCGGATCCTGTCCTCCTCGCATCTGGGTCGGGTTTGCTCCGCTAGAACGAGCAGGTTCTCCCTCAAGCCCTGCAGTCATAAATTCCTTCATCCTACTAGCGTGTGAGTTTCCAGGCCTATTCAGGATAGCCTCAACACCAAGCAGATCTGGATTTGGAGGTTGCACACTGCCAGGATGCCACCCAAAAACAAAAGCAACGGTAATTAGCATCCTCCTTGATCGACAATTAGAATGCAACAGAGCACAACTATATTCTACTAAACTTCCATGCTTAGTACCCACAACAGCACACCAAGAATTAGCTCTCCATTCCATTCTATCTAAACCAATCGACCATCCACCCCACAGATAATGCACTTCATGGGTTCTGATATACAAAGTCCAGTAAGCTAACTCAACAAAATAATATGACCAATCACTTCTATCCCGATAGTTACAGAAATCAACGGATCCATGAAGTCCCAAGTTGATCCTATCCTTCACAGACCACCCATAAAGCAAAGACTTAAAGAAAGAAACGATCAAAATGCATTGCATATTCAAGGGATGGCCAGAAGCAACTATATGTAACTGCTCAGTATTTATAAGTTCACCAAGACCTGCCACTTGACTCAATTCCACAGCACAAACCCAATTTAGGTTTACTCCACTACTGTGCATCCAAATACTAATCCTGGTGCACCTAAAAGACCACTGCTTAATCCCATTACCAACTAGATTGACTGGATGCAATTTATAAGCACTACTAAAGTTATCAACGTGCACCAGGGAAAGCATCTCAATACTACATAAACACTGAAAGTATCGAGGGATAATTACCTCGGCCTCAAATTGAGGCTCAATACTTGGAGCAAGTTCAAGCTGCTCGACATCTGCCATGACCTCGTCAAGCTGATTTGGATTCACCCAGACTAACTTGATCGGGAGCAGGGTAACCTCATCCAGCCTATACCCCAGCGGATCTGTAGATAATTCAGGACCATAAACCTCGTTCCCTTGGTGCCGCGGGAAGGGGAACACCCTCTCCCCGTGCCCGATACAGCCACACTTATAGCAGAAAAGTGGCAGCCTCTCGTAATGCAGCACCACTCGAAAGTCTCCCAGCCTTGGGTTGCTAGCAGTGAGCTTGGACTGGAGAGGCAGCTCTATATTGATTCTGACACGTGATTTGATGAAGTATCCCGAGTCACCCCGCGTTCCATATAAACCAGTATCGATCTCAGCTCCCAACTTAGCTGCCAGCCTACGTCCCAGCTTGACAGTTCAACATTGGGGAGGAATCTCCCACATCTGCGCCCAAAATGGAACCCACGCCAGCCTATGGAAGAGTTCCTCCATAACTGGCTCCCACTCCATGAGCATTAAAACGTGGTCTTTGATAATCCAGGGAGCCCTCTGCAGGACACGGTCCCTATCCGCTTCATCATTGAACAGGAACTGGAGTAGTCCCATGTCCGCTTCCAAGACAGCCACTGGCGACCTGCATCTCCACAAGTTATTGACAATACGCTGCAGCAGCGCCACCGGCATGTTATCCATGAAAGTCTCCCAATCAAAATCAGCCTCGTGCGAGACATGCTCTCTTCCACATCTTCATCATCGAACACCACCACCTGGTCATTGTCCTTGGAGGAACCCATTGTAGTGTCCTGAGATTTGCACCAAATATAGATAAGTAGGCGAACTAACAAAATCAAACACAATGAATATCCCAATAGAGCAAAGAGGCTCATTCCCTTATGTTGTACAGCTAGATTAACTAGGGAGTAAAGCAACGAACCTAACAGAGGGGGAACTCGATTGTAGCTAAAGAAAAATGGTTGGGTTCGCCTGATTCTTGCGTACCAATAGTCACAGGATGATGGGATACTGAGGATGCTAAAGGCGATCAGAAACCTACCTTTTATACTACTCCTTGACTCCCATCTACAGAAGACACCCATCCAGTGACGCAGATGATCTCGCAAATCGCGGACTCGAAATCTCCAGGTAGCAGGCGCGACCGTTTGGAGGCGTAGGGGAACCGGAGACTGGGGAATAGAAGGTGGAAGCCGATAATCCTTTGGAGAGGGCTATTTAGATCTTCCTCCTGATCGAGGATAATTCCCACCCCAACATCAGGTTCCCTATCGCAAGGATCATCGAAGAGAGTCTTCACCGCCCCCGCGAGATCTTCGTGATACTCCCAAATCTCTTTAATCTTTGTTTCGCCTCCAGGATTGAGGATAATCATTACCCCGAGATAAGGTCTTCACGCATAAAATCCATATTCAGAGCAACTAAGCCCGAAGCGGATAATCACAGCGGCTGCGATCTTATCGCAGTAAACCAACATACCATTTTTATTAGATTCACCTCCACAGATGAGAATAAGCAGAGTCCCGACACTGGGAAAGCACACGAACGCTCCATAGACGGAGTTAATCGGCCCGAAACTGGGCAATTTTGATAATCGGCGCCCTTCTCCATCGCAGATTGACGAGAGGGGACCTAGGGTTTGTTGGCCCCGGTCGAGAGCATCGGGAACGATTTTTTTTTTGTTTTCATTTTCAATGAATTATCTCTCCTCACTACACGTATTTGTGTTAAAACGAGTTAATTTGAAATTCTCCATATCAAATTACTTTATTCATTGGAGTTATATGTTATCAAACTAATCATTTTTGGCCTAAGTGTCTCAAAACAAAACAATGAGATCCAATTGATCCGTTAGTATCTCTCATCCAAATGACCTCTTAGTGACGAAATTGGTAGGATTAATCTGAATTTACGGAAGAAAAGAGAAAATTCATCCTAAGATCCAATATTAAACTTTCCAATTAAAAACTAATTATGATATCGCTAGACTAATTTGAATTTCTTCTTTTTTTTTTTAGGAAGAAGCTCAACATTGCGCTTAGGCACATTCAGCAACATAGTGAAGAACCCCTCCACCAATTTGGAAAGATCTATAAAGACCAACAAAAAAATCTGTCACGGGGCCCGGAACATCCACAATTTTACACTTGTGGATAATAAAGATCACCAAAACCAAACGAGTGGTCGCCATTGTTGCCCTCCCAAGATTTTTTCCCAATTGGATTATCCTCACTAAATCCCTTCATCTTCTCCCTCCAAATCGTTGCCCTCCCCTTCCCAACAATTCCTCCCCAACATCTCACACCGCCACTTCACTAGCACTCACTAATCAAATCCATCCGGCCATGGCTACGCTCACAAACTCGCTCTCCAAACCGCCGACTCCGCTCCCGCCAAAACTCGCTAGCCCTCTCGCCTTCTTACCCCTCTCCTCCGCAACCCTCGCTAAAAGGACCCGAACCCTGACGTTATCATCACTAAACAACAGGAGAAAATTAAATTCACCACTATTCGTGACGAGAGCCACGGCGGCGCCGGGGACGTCGTCGGAGAAGAAGAAGCCGAAGCTGGACGAGAAGGTGAAGAAGATCCACAGCGCGGCGGAGTTCGACGAGGCGCTGAAGGGGGCGAAGGAGAAGCTGGTGGTGGTGGAATGGGCCGCCACGAAGAACGAGGAGAGCAAGCAGATCTACCCTTTCTTGGTCGACCTGAGCCGCACGTGCAACGACGTCGTTTTCCTCCTCGTGCTGGAGGATGAGTCGGAGAAGACGCGGGAGATCTTCGTGAGGGAGAAGATCGAGGAGGTGCCTCACTTCAGCTTCTACAAGGGCATGGAGAAGGTAATTAATTAGATTAATTAAATTAGTGAAATTGATTAATAAACATGATTAGAACTTAATTAACTCTTAATTTATCTATTATTGGTACAAATTGACTCAAGGATTGGAATACTGTACCAGATGTTCTACAAGAAAAGTCATTGGTACTTGGTAGGGTATTTTATGCTAAAACTGTGGTTTAACCATGGTTCAACCGCTAAATACCACCTATCAGTTTAGCCTCCGGTAAAAGGTTTTTCTTATCGAACCGTCGGTACGATATTCAGTGGCGGACCCAGGATTGTCGGAGAGGTGTGTCGCCGATAAAATATAATAATAATTAAATTAAATTAAAAATTAAGTAAAAATTAAAAGAAATTAATTCATAAAGTTCACAATGTCATGTTTACAACGAACCGCAACGACTTTTCATCTGCTGAAATGTCTCTAAAATACATTCATCACTTATGCTGCAAAGCAAATCTTTTTCAATATACACAACTAAACAATCATTCATAAATTGGTCACTCAACCGATTTCGAAGATCGTTCTTGATTATCTTCATAGCTGAAAATGCTCTTTCACAGCTTGCAGTTGCCACAGGTAAGGTCAACACCAACTTTAACAGCAAGTAAACTAAAGGATAAAGAGTGTCCTTTCCCCTTTCCACCAATTTCCTAGCTAGCTCGTCGATTCCTCGCAATCCATCAAAGCTCTTATCCTCCTTGACATGAGAAATGTAGCCCCCCAATTGTTGATGAAGTCGTGAGAGCACATTGGATGGAAACTCCTCGGGATGAAACTCAGTAAGACTCATCAACTTTGCTTTATCAAAAGAAGCAAAAGAGTTACCTGGACTAAAACAAGAAATGCAGTCCAACAATCGAGTGTTCACCTCACCAAATCGAGTATTCAATTCTTGCAACTGCAAATCTATAACTGCATAGAATAAATCGACTTGATAGTAATGCAAGTTTGTAGGCTGATGAGGGGTGCTACGGGGGAGTAGGGGATTATATTTTTTGCGACTTGCGAGCGAGAGAAGAGGGAACAGGGGGAATAATGGGGATGGGTCGCTGGGGCTTGGGATACGGACAGGGAAATGGCAATTGGCCATTAATTTGGGGATTGGGCCATTAATTGGATTGGGAGGGAAGGAATAATAATGGGAGGAAGTGGCCGACTGGGCTATTGCCCATTTGGCCTATGATTTTTTTTTTCTCTATTTAATTATAGGCCCAGGCCCAACAATATATTGTATGAGTTGAGAGTGTTTTTTTTTATATATGAAGGATAGGATTATGCTTTAGGAGTTATTTTAAACAAAATTAAAAAGGATTATGATTAAGATTGATTCATTTAGATAATAATTTCTTCGAGTATAATGAAGGTGTGTCGGCTATAATTATTGAAGGTGTGTCGGCTATCCCGAAGTAAAAAATTTTGTACCAAAAATATGTAGGTCCTTCGTAAAATTCTCGAGCGAGGATGTGTCGGACGACACACCCTGCCCCTTCTTAGGTCCGCCTCTGACGATATTTCAATCCTTATGAAATAATTGGCACATGTTGCTTTTTTAGTTAGAAACTGAATTTTTATTAATTTGATCCAAAATAATCACGTAAGATTGTAAGAAGAAATTATTGATGAAATTCTGTGATTAATTAATAAGTTTGTGAAAACTTAATTCATCCATATACATGGGGAAAAAAATTATATGTGAAAACAAATCAATATGCATGTATGCATGAATAATTGATAAATTTTGGTGAAAAAGTAGAACAAGCATGTGAATTTTGTATAAATTTTGTTCTCACAATTTTATGCGTAAAAAATGTCACCTTTGATATTATTACAATTTTGATATGGTGTTCACAGTTCATTTAGAAGAACCAACTTACAAACCTTCAACATCATTAGATTGTGTGGCCGTTTTGTGATGGTTGGGTGCACACAGTAACATATTATTTAAAAAATAAATATTTAAGTGGATGAATTAGATTGAATTGATAGATTGAATTACTTAAATATTTAAGTGTATGAATTGAATTGATTGATTGAATTGAAAATTATCACCTAAATCGATCAAATCAAATGAGACTAACCAAAACCGTTTATTTCCCCTTTCCCTTAAAAAAAAAAAAAAACAGATACACGAGGAGGAAGCGATTGGGCCGGACCAGCTGATGGGAGACGTGCTATACTACGGCGACAACCACGGCACCGTGGCGCAGCTGCACTGCCGCGAGGACGTGGAGAAGCTGATCGCCGACCACAAAGAGGACCACAAGCTCATCGTGCTGGACGTCGGGCTCAAGCACTGCGGGCCCTGCGTCAAGGTCTACCCGACGGTCCTCAAGCTGTCCCGCTCGATGGCCGACACGGCGGCGTTCGCGAGGATGAACGGCGACGAGAACGACAGCTGTATGGAGTTCTTGAAGGACATGAACGTGATCGAGGTCCCGACTTTTTTGTTCATAAGGGACGGCGAGATCAAAGGAAGGTATGTCGGGTCCGGGAAAGGGGAGTTGATTGGGGAGATTTTGAGATACCAAGGGGTTCGAGTGACCTATTAGTTGAAAGTGTGTGTGTGTGTGGGATTGCTAGTTAGTTGTGGGACTTTTAGAGGGATTTGAAAACGTGGATTATGTTTGTTATACATGGTGTGTATTTGGAGGGGGGAAGGGTTCTTTGGGTGGTGGATTGGTGTTGTTATGATTTGAAATGGGTCATATGATTGCAAGGATGTCATCATTTATATCAAACATTACGGTTGCGAATGTTAATTCGATACGCATGTTTTTTTTTTATTGGGGTGTTTGTATCAGGATTTGGGCTAACGACGTTGAACACAGAAGTGAACTAACCAATAAGAAAAAGGTTACTTGGACAATGGATTGAGAAGACTGTTATTCTTATGCAAACATGAAGTTTGGGTAGTTGAGTCACTAAAGCCCCATCCAATTAAGATATTGGGGCCTCCAGGCCTGCAAAGCTCTAATCTTCATTGCAGACATTAACGAGAGCATATCCTTCCTTCCACATAAGGGTGTTAATCAAACTTATGAGTGTGACTTGTGGGTATCTGAACGCCCTTATCCAGTCAACACGGGGAATTTTCGTATTGATTGGGTATGGGGCAGGTCCATCCAATTAAGAAATTGGGGCTTCCAGGCTTGCGAAGCTCTCATCTTCATTGTAGACAAGACATTAACGAGAGCATATCATTCATTTCACATAGGGATGAAAATCAAACCCATGACTGCGGGTACCCAGATCACCCCTGACCCGGTCAATACGGAAAATCCCCGCACTGACTAAGTATGGGGCGGGTATGGGTAAAATTCGCAAAAAATTTGACAGGTAGTGGGCGGGTATGGTTTTAGCCTCTCCCGCCCCATACCCATATCGCCCCACCAAGAACATTTCTTCACCTATAAAAATGCCCAGATCAAATTGTAACCTAGCAATGATAGTAAAGGTAACTCAAGAAAATAAATAGGAGAAATGCAATTGAGTGGCAAATCAAATCCAAACCTAATCTCTTTCCTTCAATTCTCCCTTCATTCTTTCACTTTTCCCTCTTGTTAACAAGATAATTGTGTTAGTTAATTTTTACTTAGTAGATGTATCAGAGTTAGAAGCTAATCATTTGGAAAATATTGTACTCTAATTTATTGCCTAATGGATGTTTTAGGATTATATGATTTGAACACTATTAAAAATGATTGTATCTTTGTTGATAGTAGGTTTGTCTAGCGTTATAATTGAAAATTAAAATGTAAAATCTTAGCTACAATTATATTAGATGTACAGGACGGGTATTCCCAATGGGTATCCAAAACCCGCTGATACGGGAAAGGGTTTGCAAAACCTTCCGCGCATGAGTATGGGTTGGGTACGGGTTTGGATATTTGAAAGTAGGGAAAGGGATGGTTTAGACAAACTCATCTCAATGTCATCGCTACTTCCACATCCTTATCATACTCAGAAATGATAATGAGTAAACTCATTAACTAATATGCTCAAATTATAATGATTTGTATAAATATTGAGTTAGATCTGAAATGGATATGTATGCACTTTTTTTAATGATTTTGAATATGGGTTGGGTTTGATTTTCGTTCAATTTGAATTAACTCATTTGGCTCATATGCAAATGGATCTATTGTTGGGTTGGGCCAGACTATGAATGGAAGGACATATCGTAGTGTGCTCAGTTATCGACTGGGTGTCCTGTTGTTTTTGGTGCCTAGACCCTGGGAAAAAATCCAAAATTATCGCTGGAGGCGCGGTTTTGCGTGGGGTAAAAAGACCAAACCGCCCCTCCAGCACGCGGTTTCGTCCCTATATAAACCCCAACCCTCCTCCCATTTTCTGCACACCAAACCCCATTCCCCTTCTCTCTGTAAGTTCCTCACTCTCCCCACCCCCAACCTTAAATGTAGTTGTTTTGTTGGTTGTGGCTAAGTCCGATCTACCTTCAAAAAACTTTTTCTTTGGTTTTCACTAAAAAACCGTCGAATCTCTGTCCGGATTCTGAAAATGGCCGATTTTATCCAAGAATACGGTATTTACTATGATGATTATCAAACGGTACGTACTCATTTTACCCAATTTTTGCTGTTGTTATAATGATTTATTTAATTTATATACTAATTAATTTATGTTGTTGTTATGCTATCGTAGGTTGGGCCGGATGTTGATATATACAATCAACGATATTATGTTGATCAATGACCGATTGATCCGACTATTTTATATGATCAAGCCAATCATCGTTCAAGAGACGTTTGGAACGACCACAAGGTACATATTATTTATCATCACTTGTAATTTTTATTTTGTTAAAGTAATTTATTAGTTTGTACAATAATTTACTTAATTGTTAATCATATTGATTATTTTCAATAATTTAAATCAATACAATACAACACTTATTTAGACTCTTTATAAAGAAATGCATGTCTAAGGAAATTGGGTCTTAAGCGATCATCATGATCCCCCCATGACCTGGGAAAATCGGGTTCTAAGTGATCCTCAGATCCCCCCTTTTTCTGTCAAAAAGACTTTGTTTCTAAGGAGATGTATACCTCTTCTAAGAGTTTTACGAGTGTACTTGTAGTGCTTTAAATTATTGAAAACAATCAATATGATTAACAAAATAATATATTTGATTTTATGTGTATGTGTACAAAAAATAATTGTACTCAAATTTCGAAAATTATTTTAGTTATGTTAAAATCAATGTTTATTATATAATGTATATTTCTTTAAAACAACCTTGATTTAATTAATATTGCATCTTAGTGCATATTTGATGGAGCTCTTCAAGCATCGGTCTCGTACGAACCTTCATTTTATAAAAATTGACAGCCACGTAACTTACACTCTTTTTGGTCTCTTCTGTGTAACCATTCCACTGCAACCCAAGCGTGAACCTTTGGAATGCCATCTGCAATAAAATTATAATTAAGTTACTAACATAAAATCACAAAGGACAATGAAAAGTAATACAAAACAAACTTACGAATTAACGTTAATCGAAAAAACTAAATAATTTAAAGGTGCACAACTAAAATTTGAAGAAGAAGGAGGAGTGGAGTGAAGATTTTTAGTTCTCTGGAGCGGCCTTTTATAGGTGAATTTTACACTACAAACCGCCGGAGGGGGGGGGGGAGCGGTTTTAGGTCTGCCATGCAGCCCCACCTCCTGCATGTCGGATGTCGGGTGACCAGGCACAAACCGCCGCTGGGGGCAGTGGTTTACGTGGCACAAACCGCTGGAGGAGGAAGCGGTTTATGTGTCCACATGGTAAACCGCGACCTGTTGGTGCGGTTTACCAAGCCGACATATAACCGCTCCCTGAGGAAGCGTTTTGTGGTAGAGAAGCCATAAAAACCGCGCCTTCGAAGAGCGGTTTTACATGTAAAGGAAAAATGACTGTTGACCAGGCGTTTCTAAGGTAAACCGCGGCCTGGTGGTGCGGTTTATATATTAACCGCCCCTTAGAGGCGCGGTTTTTAATAAACGGCGGTATTTTTTGGAAATTGTTGAGAATGGGTGGTATTTGTGTAATTTTTTTTAACAGTGGTAGTTTTGGATTTTTTCCTAGGCCCTGTTCTGCTTGTTCACGTGTCTTTGATGGTGATGTTTTTTGGGATCATGTTGTGTCCTGTGTTGGTATTGTGGGCATTAAGCATCGACATAACCTTGTTCGAGACACCTTATTGGACATCTGTTACAGGTCTGGGATTTCTATTGGAAAGGAGGTTGATATCAGTTTGGTTGATGGGCATGGCGGACCCCTTCGTCCTGCGGATTTGCTGCTTTATTCCTGGGATAGCGGGCGAGATGTGTGTATTGATCTGACTGGGTCTTCACCTTTGACTCAGACTGGGATGACCGATTTTGGGCCGGGTTGAGTTGTTGTTGATGCTGCTTGGAGAAAGTGTGCTAAGTATCGAGACTTGTGCATGGCGGCTGGTTACGAGTTCCTGCCCTTTTCTTTCTCTTCACTGGGAGAGTTGGATACAGATGTTGTGGCTTTGCTCAAGCGCATCTAGAAATTCTTCAAGTCTCAGGATGCGGGGTCTCGGGCGGCCGCGTACATTTTCACTAGACTTAGCTTTGTTGTCGCTAAGGGAGTGGGAGCCCAAATTGTATCTAGGGTACTTATAAGTAAAAACGCACCCAATTCACATATTCAATGTTTGCGTTTCCGTATTTTTGTTTGTTTTAAAAAAAGAATAGACAAAACTCAGCATTGGAATCAAATATATATTTTCTTTTATGTATTCAAGCTAAAAAGTTGGGTATTGATAAATCATATATGCCCAAAACGGATATGTTCCAAATCTGTTTTGAGTCATAAAAATTGAGTTTGGGCTTATAGCCTTATACTCGAATTTCGGATTTTTATGATCGCTACATTTTACCACTGATAATTTCAATTTACATCTCGGGTTCTCTTTGAGGATGTCTCTAATTGAGGTTAAGATAAGTTGCAATCTTAATATTTCCTAATTTAGTGTAATTCAGGGATTCCGCGCATATTTGGCCAATACTTCTTACAAATATGTGTTGGGAAAACAAAATTAGGTGGAAATTGTTGCATTTTATTATTGAAATAATAATGGGTTAAATATGTTTGAGCAATCTATCACAATTTTGGATGAATGTGTTCCTTTCACCTTTCTCGGTTATAAAAGAGAGTGAGATAAAATGTAATAATTTCCTCTGAGAGGTAACTGAGAACTCAGGTAGGAAGCGAGCAGTAATTGTCTGGGATTAGCTAACTTTACCTAAATAGGAGGGTGGATTGGGTACCAAGTGTCTTAGGACATGGAACATAGCATGTACTACTCGTCACATATGGAATATGCTCACCCATAGTGGTTCATGGTGGGTGCCCTGGATCTACTTATATAGGATAAATGAAGCTTATTTCTGGGAGCTAGCTGCTGGTTCTACTTGTTCATGGATATGAAAATGTCTACTGAAAGTCAGGGATAAATTGGAGGGCTTTCTGAACTGCTGGGAACACAAGTATTCTGGAATAATAAAAGAATACTCAAGTACTCTGTAAAGACTGTTTGGGAGGATTTACAACAATCAGGGCAACTGGTGGTCTGGTTTCAACTCATCCAGTGTAAGTATTACATTCCTCGCCATAGCTTTATCAGTTGGTTGGTTGGTTGGTTGTGAAAAACAAGATTAAGCTCAAATGTCGGGGTCTAATAAGTGATGACTCATGTATTCTCTACTCTACTGGTCAAGATACTAGAGACCATCTCTGCTTCAATTGTCCCTATTCCTATGGTGTGTTGCGAGGCTGTTTATAGATGGTACAAAAATCTTGTCCAAGCTTTGCTGGTTATGGTGACTATCTGTGTTGGGCTATTCAACAATTCAAAAGGAAGAAAGCAAGTGCTCTAGTGGGTCGATTGGTCTGGAATGTGGCAGTCACCATGATATGGAGAGAAAGGTGTTCTAGAGTCCATGGTGATCAAGCTGTCTTGTGCAATGAAGTGGTTCGTGTTGTCCGAAGATTGATTGAATTGGCTAGAAAGGAAAATATGGGCTTAGATTCAGCTTGTCATAGTGTATTTTTGTAAAACGTAGTGGATTAATTGTGGTAGTCAGTAGCAGATAGTGTTTCTGTGTAACTTGCAAAATTTGCAAGCCATTGTAAATACCCAAAATGCACTCCTTTTCCAGGTTGCTGCATTAGAGCAGCGGCGGATCCAGGACAAGGTAAAACACTGGGCCACATTTAAAAAAAATGTGAAGAGGGTTGGGCCGTAACGCGACAGATGCTAAAACAAATATCAAAAATCAAAATTTCACAAGCGCTATACTAGCTCGGGATCCAGATGAGGGCTGGGCCGTGGCTCGGGGTGGCCCCCTGGATCCGCTGCTACATTAGAGTATAATGAAATTTTTTTATATTGTCCGTAAAATAAAATAAAATAATAATAATAATAGGTTTATACTTTATATAGAATATAGTAAATTATATAAAGTATTGATAGTATAACATAATACTACTCAATAGTCAAATACTACTAGTAATACTCATATCAAATTTGAATTGAAGATCTTTGTATTCAATACATTTACCAGCGTCGTCAGTATCGATCACCAGTGCCAAGTGGGAAAGAGTACAGCGGCCGCAATGTGAAATATTGACTTATGAGAGAGATGCAACGAATTAAGGCGTCAGAGACGGTGAGGGGCCACCGGAAGACCGGAACAACGCATCTCAATCTCTAAGATAACAATATATACATACAGGCAGAGGATTAAGATACTAACAACCACCGCCGGCCGTCGGTTTGCGAGCGGAATAAATATTCTGGCCGGTGGTTGGTTGCATTTGCATACGGACATTATACCCAAATATATTTGTCGTCCGTGTCAATTATAGTGGCCACACCCACACATCACATCATCATAGCTTAGCTCATTCTGCTGTCTTCTTCTGTTCTGTGCTTGGCCCTTAATACGCCCGGAAACAAGGCAGAAGCAGCGCCCAAGGATTCGGAAAACCAACAACTAGCATAGCTAATCTTATTGTCGCGTAGAGGAGAATATTACCAGTAATATTTGTGCAATGCAATTATATTGTCGCGCCAGAATGAGCTTTGAATCGGGTTGTGGAGCTATGGACTGGAATATGATGCAATGTTGATTCAATGATATTGTTGTATTGGATAAATAATTTGAGGGAAGGACGTCTTTTAGCAATGAAATTGTACAAAACCTTGAAACTTATTTTGAGAGACTTGAGTGGAAAGAATTGGAGGAGGAAATTGTAAAAAACCTCAATTTTGCAAGTTGACAAAATCTGCTGCTCCCTATTTAATTAGCTTGGAAGGCTAATCCAAGATCAACACCTCCACCTAATTATTGGAATATTACTTGGTCATATCAATGACAGTTTCCAACACTAGATCAAAACAGAAGAAACTTGTAAGCTTCAACTTCCAAGACAGCCGGTCTCTTCCCAAGTTTAATTCCTTTTGATGACTCTTCTTGGACCAATCGCTTCACATTCGAAAGGAACCAAATCCAAATGACAAAAATCCAATCTCCCTAGAGATTACATATATACAAAGAAGCCAGCTAATCAGCCTGATTATAAATTAATTTATCAACACTTCATAGCTGGTTATAGTACTCGTTTCACATCAAATCACACCTCCAAAATCCCTACACATCGAACCGATGGTTATATCAAGTAATTTGCAATACATTTTTAGTATTGGAAATGGAAACCCCAATGTGCATATCTTTTAATGAATGTATAACTATAACTCAGGGTTCATTCGGTTTTGGTGATAGTGTCGAAATCGGGCTGCTCAATTAGTACGAGATTGTCTGCATTGAGCCAAACTCGCACCGATTTGTTCTTGGGTGTCTTCCCCAAAAGGGGAACGGATCAGGTGCATAACCTCGTAGTCAATAACCCATGCATGACACAATCAGAATCCGCTACATCACCGCCTTTTCTCTCTCCTGGAAAGCCTTTAATTTCCCCCTTCATCTTTAACGGGCGATTTCTCACTCGTTTTAACTCGGAATTAAATTTTTTTTTTGCACAGTTAGATCATATTAGTTGTGGTCTTCAAAATGATATCCACTTTTATATATTTTGGAACAAAAAAATTTGAGTAAGTTATTACCAGTCTATACCATTTGGTATTGACTAGTATTAAATAAGAGCATACAATATAGTATGAAAAATACCACCTCATACCAGGGTGGTATAGTATGGTATGGAGTTGGTAACGAGAGGTTTGCAATTTTTTCACCCAGAAATTTTTGAAATCCAATAGATCATGATTAAACCGTTCATTCGGTGCAAAAATTCCCGAAAACGACTAAAAAATGACGGAGATACCATATGGTATGGAGTTGGTAACGAAAGGTATGAATTTTTTTCTCAAAGAATATTGAAAATCGATCTCATTTTATAGAGACAACGAACTTGTTCCATCTGTGCAAACAAAATTGAAATCCGAGTTAGAATGAAGAAGATATGATCTGATTAAGAAAAATAGGGGAAATAAAATGTCTTTAATGTACAACCCTTAGATCTGCAGCCACTTAAAAGAACGGTCCAAATTTGGTTACTCATAGTTATGCACCCTATCTTGAGCCCCCCAAAAGGCCTCGTACTAATGAGTTTGGTGGGCACTAATATACAAGGGTCACTTCCCTTGTATTACCGATGTGGTACTTGGATTGTCCTCATAACACTCCTCTCAAGATAACGACCACGAACTTCGTGTTCTCTCCTCAACGATTATCTTAATCCACCAAACCATATGTAGATCACATTTGATCTACCAGACAAACGCAGACCTCCCTTGATTCGCCAAACACCTTGTATCAATGGCCTTCTCGTTACAATGATTTTTTTAGATGTGGAACTCTCTTTGATCCGCCAAACAAACGTGGATCGCTCTTGGATCCACCAAACAGAAGCATATCTCAAACCCGGAGGTCACCGAATGAGGGTCCCACCAAACTGATGTCCACCGTCGCGGATCCGCCGAACCATGCTCTTATACCACTTGTCGAAATTGGGTTGCTCAATTAGTACGATATTGTCCGCTTTGGGCCAAGTCCGCACTGGTTTACTCTTGGGTGTCCTCCCCAAAAGGTCTTACACTAATGAGTTTGGTGGACAATAATATACTTGGATTGCCCTCATAACAAATAGTTTGGTTGGATAGTTACAATGCATGCTATGTATACAATGTATCTTCTTTTTTTTCTGCACAAATAATACATGCATTGTTTGTTGAGGCGGTTTGATTGAGATTGCTGTGTTTTTCTTCTTCTTCCAACTATGTCCCTAACTTTTTATTTGTGTTGCTTCTTTATACTAAAAACAAAGGGTAAAAATGACATTTCACCCAAAAAATAATATAATTTATTTAAACACTACAATAACTATCACATAAACCAAACAATGTAAACTATATACATATATATTATTATGCATGCATTGAGGACAATATATCAATTTAATTATTATCGAAACCAAACAACCCCTATTTCACAGTGAAACGATGCTCCCAATAATCTGGTCGTGGGATATACTGTATTCATTGGTTATTATTACTTTATTATATTGATCCTAGGGTTTGAGTTTGGGTGGGGTTTAGCCATTACAGTTAGGATATAGTTTCCATTTGTACTAACTAGGTTAGGGTGGCTCAAGATAGGGTGCATGGTAACCATGGGTTATGCACCCATCAATAACCAAATTTAGACATTTCATTTAGAAAATCCAGATCTAAGGATGGAGAATTAAAGACCATTTTTATTTTTCTTAGCTTTTTTAATCGGCTCATATCTTTTTCGTTTTAACTCGAATTTTTTTTTTTTTTTGCACAGATGGAACGAGTTCATCTTGCCCTACAAAATGATATCAATTTTCAATATTTTTTAAGAAAAAAAAAATTCTGGCCTCTCGGTACCAACTGCATACCATATGGTATTTTTTTCGTTTTTAATTCGTTTTTGAAAACGTTTGCACAGAAGGGACGAGTTCATCATGATCTATTGGATCTACAAATTTCTGGGTGAACAAATTACATGACCAAAAAATACCACACAATACCATACAATACCACCATGGTATGGGGTGGTATATTATGGTATTTTATGGTATTTTCTTCGTTTTTAATTCGTTTTTGAAAACGTTTGCACAGAAGGGACGAGTTCATCATGATCTATTGGATCTACAAATTTCTGGGTGAACAAATTACATGACCAAAAAATACCACACAATACCATACAATATCACCCTGGTACAGGGTGGTATATTATGGTACACAATGATAAAAGTCGTAAATGATAGTTAATATACTTCTACTATCATGTATTCAACCATCCTACAGTCTTGGTTTGTTCATACCACCATGGTACGCTTTTCAAACCATAGGTATGTTCTTATTTCAATACCAGTCAATATCATATGGTATAGACTAGTAAAAAATGGCTCCATTTTTTTTTTGTTCGAAAAATATATCAAAGTGGATATCATTTTGAAGAGCACAATTAATCTGATCTAACTGTGTAAAAAAAACCGACTTAAAACGAGTGAGAAATCGTCCGTCAAAGATTAAGAAGGGGAAAATTAAAGGCTTTCCAGGAGAGAGGGATGCTGATGTCATGCTGATGTGGGCTGGTTACTCATGGTTACTCACCATAAGGTTACTGACCTAATCCGTTCCCGGGTAGGGTAGTCTCTAGTCTGGGTTTGTGAAATGGGGTCGGACCGTGAGATTATTTCTTGATACAACCTGATTTTAAGGGGTCGTTTGGAAGTTGTGATTGTTTTGTTGAGATTGTCATTATGCATGTATTGTTTACAATGCATCGTTTTTTTGTTTTTGTTTTTTTAGCAGAAACAATACATGGATTGTTTCTATGATGTGACAGAAACTATCACTCATTTTGAGTGATTGTTATATCTCAACTTTTAGTTGTGATTGTTGAGATAGTTGAGTTGAGATTGTTTTGTCTCAGCTTTTAGCTGATGCGACATACACACACATACGAAACGTTGTATTCTACAATGCATCAAATTCGATAATACATGTATAATATTATACATGCATTCTCAACAATACATCTATTTAACAATCGCAACTTCCAAACGATGCCCGTATAATATTATACATGCATTCTCAACAATACATCTATTTAACAATCGCAACTTCCAAACGAAACCTAAGTTTGTCGAGTAAATTGCAAGAAGGAAGACTAGGAATAGCAATTCGTTCGCACTATAATGTCCAAGTAAATAGTTTGATATAAAGTGGATAAAACAAGCACTTCGATGATAGAAAGATATTGTAATTAGATAGGGAATGCATTTTGGGTCCTCTTCTTCAGAGGAGCAAATGTTGGGCTTATGGCTCTGTCATTGCTAGTTAAAGATTACACTTGATGTGATCATTTTTCAGCCACTCTTGGATGGTTGCAAGAATCAATCTGGTGTCACAGTGTTAAGATTTGATGAAAATATTTGTGTTTCTAGTTTACGAGAACTTTTGCATGCGAAAATGTACAACTTGTCATATGAGGTACTGAGTGAATTTTATGACAAATACGTCCAATGAAAAATCCTCGTTTACCCCCTCACAATATCATAGCTCGAATTCTGGTGACTTTATGATTTAACATTCATCTGCCAAGAGTGCTGCCTCAAATGAAGTTGCACTAGACGATTTGAAAATTGCCAATTAGATTTTTTAAGCTAAGCAAATCCAAATTCAAAAACCCAAACTCCTAGAGATTTACATATTGACAAAGAAGAGAACTTTGACTTATTAATTGAACTAATCAACAGCTTATCGATATTTACATCACATCGTTTTTTTGTTTCAATATCAAAAACATTGTTCCCAAAAAACAAAGAAATTGAATTAATTAACTAATGAATAGAACCCGACCCGACCACCAACTGGAGCGGGCGGGGCGGCTCCATGGTTCGCCTCTTCCACAGGTTCACTTCTTTCCGGGGCCTTAGCCTCATCCCTTCCACGTCAGCAGCCGAAACGACCCGAATCGGCGCCGAGAAGGGGATCATCGCCTCCTTCGCGCCCATCTCATCGTCGCTGTACCCGCCTTCGTCGCCGTCGGAATCGTACTCCCGGTCAAACTGATCATGATCTGGCGCAATCCGAGCCGTCCAATCAAAATCCCCAAACCCATCCCGATGCCCGCTCGCAAACCGCCTCATCTGGCTCAAACACGGCGCCCTGTCCGTCAGCGGCTGCCCCGATTCTTCCGCCGCCGTCGCCCTTTCCCCGCCCAGTTCGTCGGAGACAAATAAATTATCGGCGGCGGAAGTACTGTTCGATCTCCTCTTCCTCCCCGGAGCGGACGACGGGCCCAATTTAAACGACCCGGATCCGAATATCTTCCAGATCCCGGGCGACCCGGCTTGTTGCGGCTTCGGGTTTTTCTGCTCCTTCGCCGCCGCAGACTTCTTGCTCTGTTTCTTCTCTTTTGCTGCCGGCTTGGGAATGACCGCGGTGGTCTTTTTACCGCCGCACTTCTTGTGCTTGATTTGCCCGATGCAGGAGATCTTCGGCGACGTCGGCTCCTCCGCCGCCTCCCCGGACTTGAACCGCCCGCGCACTTCTCGGGGAACCCTCGGCAGGAAAATTGGGCCGGAGAATCCTCTGTAATTTCCCTGGTAGTTCGGTACCTTGTGGTCGGAGAAGGGCTGATGCTGCTGCTGCTGCTTATTGTTGTGGTTAGGGTCTCGGGTCGGGCTGAAAGGTGGGTTGTTGAAGTTGATCGAAGAAGCTGCTTTGAGGAACTTGATTACGTTGTGATGGTTGCTGTTCTTCGCCTTGCTCTGTTTCTCCATTGCTGGTCTGTACTGGTGGAGAGAAGGGGAGAGAAGAGTGGATTGGTTTTGGAATTGGAATTGGAATTGAAATTGAAATTGAAATTGAAATTAGGTTATCTTTTCAGAATGGGATTATTAGATGGATTGTATATATATGGATTGAATTTCTGTATCTGGGGTGCGTTTGATTTGTGTGGAGACCGTGTCAGGAATTATATAGAGATGGTCAAAGGAGGTGGTGGGAGTGAGAAATTGATTTTCAAAGTTATTAATTAATTTCCCACGTTATGTTGTGGGCTTAATTAGCAAATGTTTTGTATTTTCAAGGGCAACTTACCATCCTCTCTCTCTCGTTGGTTTAAGATTTGTTACCTTCAAAGTACGTGGATGCGAATAGGTAATGAAATTCTTTAAATTAATCGATAATCTAAATTTGAGATTTCAGATGAAGATATGGTTGGTAAGAAACGAATTTATAATTTTTATCCGACTTGAATTCGATTAAGGAAAGGGATTTTGTTGATATTGCATTTTCGTATTGGACGTAACCATCTTCTAAAAATATATAAAAACCTCTATAAACATAAATTTCATCATCGTGAATGTGCTCGAAGTGTAAATATAATTTATCATGTTGTTAACATTGACCAACATCAATTTCTCCGGTACAACATTCATGCAAAGCATAAATATAACCGCATTATGAAACCATAATGCCGATTGTAAGTTGTAACTTGTATGAGTTAAGTAAGTTTAAATTTAATCCATTAGGCAATGGCTTCTCGTGAGCTATTATGCTACGCCGAAAGTCAAACTTGTTCAACTCTAGTTGATAAACCCAAACTAGCAAATAGCAATATCGATATCCATTAAACAAAAAGAATAGAAAAGGATAAGAAGAAACTTGTATGTTCGTCATTTCCACGTGCCTTGTAAATTCATACACTAGCTGATTAATGTAATGGAATTTCTAATTTTCCCCTGCTGAAAATTCATAATTATGCAGCTGAAAACGAAATCCATTAATACGAAGAAACCTACCAATGCCCCCAATTTGTCAAATACTTATAATTATTGGATGGTTCAAAGAACCAACCAACCAAGCAATAGTGTAAGAGCCAGCCGGCAACATTAATTAATTAATATATTATTTTATATAGGCTCTCCCCTACCATGCAATTTGTTATATCTTATAGTTCTTATTCAATTGTCTTCCGTAGAGGTTGATTTTGTATACATGTGAGACTCGTTACAAAGTTGAAAAGGTCGTGGAAAAAAATAATAATTCAAACTCGTGTTAATCAATACGTGCAAAGATTAATTAAGATAATCATGTGTGTTTCGTTGCAACGAGCGATTAGCATTGTAGAACCTTATAATTCGACGATATTAATAAATATATATATGCTAATGTTTATTCCTTTGAGTCTTAAGCATATTAACCGGAGATTGTCTTTGGCGATATTTATGTAGTTTTTATTTGGTTGATTGCCAACGGCAGCCTTTGTTTTTCACTAAAAGTCACATATGTACAAACGTTGTCCTAATTGGGGCATTTTCTTCTTCTCCTTATTGTAGCGTAGAAATTAGTGTTCTTGGCCTTGAGCCGTCAATGGCTCTCCACTCTCCAGCTGGTTATGTAAAACAAGAGATATCATGCATGTGAAGACAAACATATGTTCTTTAATTGACTTGAGATGAGAGGTATTTGGCGCACTCCCTCTGTTTTAATAAAATCGTCTTGACTGTTAAACATATGTACAAAACAATAAGCGCACACCTTTTTACAGTTTGTTCAAATGAACGGAAGGAGACATTAGGACCAGTTTTTTTTTTTTTTTTTGTGCGACATGGTGATCCATGGGGTCGGTAAATATTTCTACTAAAAAATAATTTTAGATCGAGACTATTTACATGTAATCAGAAAAAAATTAAAAGATGTGCGTTATAATATCTACACTCGTTGTTCATGTACCAAAATAATAAATTTTTTATAAGGATAATATAGATTTTTACTTTTTTGTAATTAAGGTACTATTTAAGGGATTCGAGGAGTCTGAGATTTCCATGTTCCAGATTAGCGGTGTTATCACTAGACCAAGTCGTTATTGGTCCAAAATAATACATTATGTGAGGGGGGAAACATTTTCGCGCGTTTCCTTAGGCAAAGATTACTGCCTTGCTGTGCAGATGTAAAAACACATATTATTACGTAAATTAATTATACAAGTAATAACAAAGCAAAGGCTTAGTATTTCTCAAGGCTTGATCTGCCCAAAGCAGGAGATGTTGGGCGAAGTAGGCTCGTCTCGTCGGAGTTGTTTTCCGGCGAGATAATGAGGATTCTGGTCCGATGAAACCTTCATGTCTCGTCGGAGTCTGAGCGGAGGAGATGATCGGGGGAGGAACTTAGCTTGAAGATGAGTTTCATGCAGTTGTTCTTCTCCTTCGGCTCATCATTGGCTTGCTGCTTCTCCATTAACGTCGATCGAGTTGTGCCCGCAGACAGTCTTGCTAAAGGTCAACGGAGTAGAGTTTTTGATTGGTCAACGAATTAGGGGGGTGGAGGAGCTGGGAAGTCTTTGTGGGTTTATTATGATAGCCACACGTGGTTCACGTTTGCATAATGTTTGTTAGAGGTCGGCTGCTTTGGTCCGGTGGTCAAAGTACGTGCATGGCCATGGATGGTTCGAGGAAGCAAACCAAGAACTATATATTAGCACCACCATGATCAGTTGAGTTGAGTGGACAGTCCAAAATATCAAGCCCATGACTCACATCATAGGCCCATCATCACAATTTGATTAACTGAATTTTCTAAAGTCATACATCAGGAGGAAAAGGCTGAACGATTCCAAAATCTATATCATATATGCCCCATCCCTAGGAAAAAATCCCAAAATACTCTAATTATTAATTTTTTTTTCCAAAATACAGTACTTATAAACTTATTTCCCAAAATACAGCAGTTTCAACATCACTGTTGTAGACCAAGACAGTGATGGCAATCACCGTTTTTTACCAAAACGGTGATAGCATCATCGCTTTTAACCAAAACAGTGATGCTATCACCGTTTTGGAAAAAAACGGTGATGCTATCATCGTTGTGGACCAAAACAGTGATTCAATCACCGTTTTGGTCAAAAACGGTGATAGCATCATCGCTTTCAACCAAAACGGTGATGAGTTCTCCGCGTTTGTGCGAAACAGTGATAATCGACCTTATCATCGCCGTTGACGAAAGCGATCACATCATCGCCATGGACCAAAACGGTGATAATCAACCACGTTTTAGAGCCCTGGTAGGTGGAAAATTAGGTCACAGCGACCTGGCTATCACAGCTTTGGACAAAAGCAGTGATGTGTTCACCGCCATTGTCCTCAGCGGTGATTGCTAAATAATTTTCCTATAAATACTGACCTCCACTTCCCCTCTTGCTAACTTACAGAAAATTAGTACAAAAATTAGTGTTTTATTAGTCGTTTTCTCAGCTGGTTTGGAGTTGGTTTACTGCTCAAGAAACTCGTCGGGATTCGGTATGTTATAATTATGTAATGTTTACATGTTGATGTGTTAGTAATTTATATGTCTGTATTTAGTGAATTGCGGTTATTGGAAAATATGTTATGATATATTTAGATTAATTATGATATGATAGATGTTAGTTAGTACTGAATTTAGATGAATTTTTTTAGTTTTCTCATGATAGATCGGGAGTCGGTATGTTATAATTATGTATTGTTTACATGTTGATGTGTTAGTAATTATATGTCTGTATTTAGTGAATTGCGGTTATTGTAAAATATGTTATGATATATTTAGATTAATTATGATATGATAGATGTTAGTTAGTTAGTTATGAATTTAGATGAATTTGCTTAGTTTTCTCATGATAGATCAATTACATGCGTTTGTTTATGGGTTTGGATGATATTGTTTTTGTATCCCTATTCTACTAATTATATACTATACTTAATTATTATAAATTGCAGACATGGGTAAATTTAAGAAGTTTCGGCTTATTATTCGGTGGAATGGTCGGGTGACAAACTCGAACATTGGGATTGACTATGAAAATGGCGAATCCACTATGCTAAAAATTGAGTCGAGATTCTCGTGGCAAGAACTCCATGACATTTGTGCAGAAAGGACTTGTACGGGCGGGCAAAGGAGAGTTGGTCAAATTGCTTACAGCTATCCAAACATGAGTGCTGGCGGAATCATGTACGAAAAAGTTGTCATAAATGATGATGACTCGGTGAACATGATAATACAGTTCCTATCTGACAACGGGGTGCGGCTTGCAGAGGTGTATGTCGAGACCGAGCCGGTCGGTGAAACTCATTCTCACCAGTATTCTTGTGATGATGGTTTTGCAGGAGGGTATGGCTGGGGTGGTAGTTCAAGTAACTACGGAGGAGGTACTTCTGCAGGAGGGTATGGCTGGGGTGGTACTTCAAGCAACTACGGAGGAGGTAGTTATGAAGGAGGTGTTGGGTGGGAAGAATACCCGCAACATGCTGAGACTGCCGTCAATGTCGTTCAGCCTGACGGTGATCAATGGCCTGCTTGGGGTCCAGAGTGGGCTGACATTGAGAACACCCTTCGATCTGGGCGTACTTCGCATGACCAAGAAGACGATGTTGGTTATGCTGGTAACGATGACCATCCTGAGTCGAGCTATCCATTCGCCTCTAGTGACGATGAAAGTGAGGAAGATTTGAGATCAGTCAGTGAGGAGGAAGATACGGACGATATGGACGATATTGATGACAGAGAGGTGGCGTTCCGTCAGGCACCAACGCCTTACTACACAGAGGTTCCTGATCAATTTTTATATGGTCAGAACGATGCCCCTGACTTTCGGCCCATGCCTGTGTATAATCCGACTGCTAATTTGGAAGTGGGTATGGCGTTCACTTCGAAAGCCGATGTGCAAGATGCTTTTAGCGAAGAAGCCATGCGGCATAACTTCGAATGGAAGGTAAAATATTCTGACACCAAACAACTGCATGTCATTTGTAAGAATGCTGGAGAGGGTTGTATGTGGCAACTTCGGGCTGCATATATGAAGAGAAAGGGCGTCTGGGTCATGCGAACAGTAGAGAACAACCACAGATGCTCCTCAACCATACTTTCACAGGATCACCGGCAACTTAAAGCAAAAAAGGTGGCGAGAACCATTAAGCACCTAATCGAGGCACAACCAGATATCAAGATAAAAGCTATTATGGCCGAGGTGAAGGATCGACATTCCTACACCATAAGGTATAAGAAGGCGTGGCATGGGAAGCAGAAGGCCATGGCTGAGGTCTACGGTGATTGGGATGACTCGTATGCTTTACTCCCTCGACTAATGTCCGCAATGGAGGAGTCCAACCCTGGGACGGTTTTCGTGCCGTGGTACAACAACGTGCAAACTGAAGATCAAGTTCGAGTACATAACGAGTTGATGTTTCATCGTCTGTTCTGGACATTCAAGCCATGAATTGACGGGTTTCCCTTCTGCATGCCAGTGATTCAGGTATATTACGGACTCAAAATATTGTACTAGTTCATTACCTTACTAAGTTAAATTTTTACTAACTAATTATTCATTTTTAACAGGTTGATGGAACTTTCCTTACTGGGAAGTATAAAGGAACTCTTCTCATTGCAACTGGGGTTGATGAAAATTTAAGTATTTTCCCCTTAGCATTTGCATTAGTTGAAGGGGAGAACAACTTAAGTTGGGCATGGTTCTTTGACCAGCTACACGCCCACGTCACCCAAAGAATGGGTATTACAATTATATCGGATCGACATGCCGGGATTAAACACGCCGTCGGTGGTTTTCCCGACGAATGGGGATGGACATGGCGCTGGTGTATTCGTCACTTCCTTGCCAATTCCCAACACAAATTTGGCAAGAAGAAAGACATAAGAGATCAATTGTGGAGTGCAGGTAGTAATGTAGTTCAGTGCTTCTTCATGGTTTATTGTTGAAATGAAATTTCTTATGGCTTAATTATTTATTCTCCGGTCTTGTAGCGGTTGCACATCAACCAAAAAAGTACGAGCAGAAGATGAAGACGATCCCTCAGATACACCGGGCGGGAGCAATATGGGCAGAAGGTCAAGATCTGCACATGTGGACATTTCACATGGACAACGGGGCTAGATTCGGCATTGCAACTACCAACCATGGCGAGAGCATAAATGGAGTCTACAAGGGCATTAGGGCAATGTCAGTATCTGTCCTAGTGGAGATGACATACTGGAAGGTAAACGAGTGGTTTGTGAAGAGACGGGAGGGAGCGTGCTGGTCATTCAATAGCACATCATATATTTGATGGCATGCAGAAGATCGAAGAGAAATCAAGTAAGCACAGAGTTGTTCTGTTCAACCGCAATGAAGGTGTTTTTGCTGTGCAAACAGGTATATGGGGTGGAGGAAGACGTGGGCATAATCGTCAATCCGTTACTTTACATGTAGAAACTCGCACCGGAGAGTGTACATGCCAAAAGTATCAAAACAGAAGAGTACCTTGTTCACATGCAATGGCAGTAGCTAAGTCGATAACCCTCAGCGCTTACAGTTTGGTTAGTCCTTACTACACGGAACAGGCGATTAGGAACTCCTACTCGTCAAGTTTCAGCCCCCTGCCGGATGAAGCTTATTGGCCTGTAGACAATGGGAAGTTGATTATCCCACCGTTGCACTTAAAGCGCACCAAAGGTCGTCCTAGGACCGAAAGGATTCACAATGAAATGGATCAATCACAACGTGCCCGACGAGGTCCAAAGCGTTTCTCAAAGTGCAGACAACCGGGTCATGACAAGAGGCGTTGCCCAGGTCCACCTCTAGAGCAAGATTTGGGGCCAATTCCGAACCAACCTTGAGTACTCTGTTGTTCACTTCCTTGTCATTTTCGTTGTTGTGATGTTTAAGTTGGACTTCTTGTTTTAATCTTGTTGAGTGATTGTAATGAAGGGTGTCTGTTGTTTACTTTGGTAGTTCATGGAAAACAACACAATCTCAAACCAAATTAAGACGACATAGATAGTTCATGGAAAACAACACAATCCCAAACCAAATTAAGACGACATAGATAGTTCATGGAAAACAACACAATCTCAAACCAAATTAAGACGACATAAATAGTTCATTGGTTGTCTTCATTTCCCTCCACTTCCCCTTCTCTTCCTCTTCCTCCACGACCTCCTCGACCCCTTCTTCTGCCTTCTCTACCTCCTCCTTCTTCACGAGCCCGCTGGACAACTACTCGCGGATTCCTCTTAACCCGACCACCCACCGGAGTCTAGACAGGTGGTGGGGGTTGATATGGCTGAGATGAACCAGAAGCGTGGTGGAAAGTCGATGATGTGTGTTGTTGTTGCGGGGTCTGATACTGAGCAGTTTGTTGCTGATGGTGGAAGTGAGGGGTGCCTTGGGTGAACATGTCATGTTCCTGAGTCGGGGCATAGCTTGACGACCCTCCGGTGCCCTCAGTACTAGTTGCCCACTCACAATGTGGCCATGGTTCAGGAAGTTGAGTTTGTTGAGACGGACGAAGCTCTTCAATGTTTTCTCTCACCCTTCTTCTGCTCCTCCGTGGGGGCTCTTGTGGGGGCACGATCCTCTCATCAGCACGGAATGAGGTCGGGGCGGTGCAGGCATTGGAGGGTATAATACGACATCCCTCCTTTGATCTCGGGTACAACAGAGGAGGTTGTTGAAAAGCCTGCGCAAAAAAGATGTCTTCCGCTCATCCATGGTGGGTGCACTCTCGACAGTGTGCTTGGCATGTTCCAAACCGTCAACCTAATAAATTGTTGTACAAAATTAACTAACATTAAGACAAAGAGGCATCCTTAAATCTAATAATGTTAATTAACATTCTAGCTAATATAGGCATGCAATCATACTAACCAAAACTTAGTCAAAGAGGACAAAATGGAATTCACTTACCACTGCGCCCCAAACAGCACCTTGCTTTGACAGCCATCTTAGCGTGAAATTTTGATACCGCCGCATGTAGCCATCGTGGTACCCCATTGGCCTCATCTCCGGCAACCCTTGGACCACCCACTGATTTCTATTCTCCCATATGTTGATGTAGAATTCATGCTTCTTGACCCAATCCTATTTGGTGTGGCGTAGGTCAATGGCGTGGAGCTCCCTGAACCCTTGAGGTGGGGATGCTGGAATTGGTTGCTCCAATCGATATTGCCTCAAAGATCGATCGGGCAGGTGCCATTCCACCATGTGGAAGCAGATTAAGGGCACCTTGCACAACCATGTCTCTTCATCCTCGGGATGTCTAAGACGATGCAACTCAACCACTTCATTTGGATATGGATCCCATACCGCCTACAATCATTATAGTTCATGAAATTAGTACAAATTATATCCACTCCACCTAAAAAATTGGAAATGATGAAATTTTATATTTTTACCTGGTTCCACCAAGGCTTATCAAATTCAGCACGATAAAACAGCAAAGAGTGTTCGGGCTGGTGGTCGTTTGTATATGCTCTGATCCACCTAATTAAGCAAAAGTACGTATATAAGCAATTTTTATGGCATAGATGTTTACTTGTTAAGTATGATTGTATGGAAGCATCTAAATTGAACTAAAATTCCTTACTTGGCAATAATCTAAATTAGCTAAATACGATTTGGTTAGAATAAATCTAAATTTGCTAACTTGGAAGATATCTAAATTTACTAAAATACTATAATTGCAGACCTAAAATGTCACTAAATTTGCTTACTTGAAAGATATCTAAGTTCACTAAAATACTATAACTGTAGACTTAAAATATCCCTAAATTCGCTTACTTGGAATATATCTAAATTCACTAAAATTCACTAAATTCGCTTACTTGGAATAGATCTAAATTCACTAAAATACTACCATTGCATATCTAAAATAAATTAAACTTAAATTAAACTTACTTGAAACCATATGGGGGATTTGCTACAAATCGTAGCTCATCATCTGGCAACCAGAATTCCCGAGGGTCTCGAGGTGCTAAAAACGGAAGATGCTCCCATGCCCAGAGTTGGAGTATGAACATCGCACCACCAGCTTGTTTGGCTCCCAACCTCGAGCAAGTACACAACTCTCGGTAGATCCCAGCCAAGACGGCCGACCCCCAACTTTTTTTCCCGATCTCGTCCCAGTCACCGAGGAGCATATTTAACCACATGCCTTGTATCCACCGGTTTGACTTGTCGGGGAACAGAAACCCACCAACCAAACCAATTAGGTAGACACGTGCATACCGCTCCACCTGATCTTCAGGAGTGTCCGGGCCTATATTAACCTCCATTTGGATGTGGTCAACAAGCCACGGGACCGATACTTGCCCCGCATTCAGTGGTGGATGCCCAACCCCGTCGACGGGCGTGGTGGTCGGCATGTTGAACCCCAAACGCTCTTGAATCAACGGCCCCCAACCATCTTCCAGTTTTTTCGAGTTGTCGATGATGGCATCTCCGGTGATCGCGAGCTCGGTGAGGATGGCAACATCTTTGAGGGTGATCGTCATTTCACCCTCGGGAAAGTGGAAGGTATGCAGCTCGGGGCGCAATCGCTCTGCCATTGCCATCAGCAGATCGTTGTCAATATCAAGCCTCATAAAGTGCCTCAACATGTGCAATACCGTCCTCTCTAGATAGGGCTGCAGTCGATCATGCCAACGGGGCAATCGACATGTCCCTCGATGACTGATGGGAATAAGTGATTCCTACAAAACAAAAAACACAATATTGTCAGTCAATAGAAAGCAAAATTAAAACTTTAAAACTATTGAAATAATTTTAGTGTGTCTACCGGATTATTGTTCCAAATTGAACGGGAGCGATGTTGATCTTGCCCGGTTAAATACCTTCGATCCCTTGGGCCAGGATCGATATACAATCGAGGGTCGTATATCTCAGCACCCATCTATAAAAAAATATGAAATCAAATCAATTTAAATTTTAGCACCCATGTAAAAAAAATCACAAAAGAATAAATTTAATTTACGTACTCTCAAAGCCTCTTCGTCCATTTTTTGCCGAAAAGCTAGCGAGAGTATCGACAAAACAAAAACTCTAGTAATTCTTTCTGATGCGGAAGATCGGACTTTGCCGCAACCACAGAGCATGCTTAGAACGAAACTAGAGTGAAATAATGGAGGGAGAAAGAAGTATTAGATGTGTGGTGTGGTTTGGAATGAAGGGGGGAGGGGTATTTATAGTGTTTGGGCGCTGGAAAAGTCTTGTGAATTAATCACCGCGTCGAAGAAACACAGTGAATTCACTGCGCCCAACAAACGCGGTGATGGCCTGGATCGGTGACGTGGCGCCATGTGAGGCGTCGGATCGTGGAGAAAAACCACAATCCGCGCCTCACTGCATCGAACGGCAGCTGTGAAGGCGCGGGTGGGGCGGATCGGTGACGTGGAAAGCGGGGCTATCACCGCTTTAGTCATTAACGGTGAAGTGCCCGCGCGCGTCCACGTCAGCGATCCGCGCCTATTCACCGCTTTTCAATCCAACGGTGAAGATCTCTTCACCGCGTCCCTTATCAACGGTCGTACAATCCCCGCGTTTGACCAAAACGGTGATTGCATCACTGTTTTGGTTAAAAGCGATGATGCTATCACCGTTTTGGTCAAAAACGGTGATTGCCATCACTGTCTTGGTCTACAACAGTGATGTTGAAACTGCTGTATTTTGGGAAATAAGTTTATAAGTACTATATTTTGGGATTTTTTTTAATAATTAGAGTATTTTGGGATTTTTTTCTCCATCCCTATCCTCCCTACAATCCTATGAAGAGGTTCTTGACCAAAACCCCCTTAACCTCTCTTTTCCTGCGCTTAGGGGTGGGCATCCGGTTCGGTAAACCCGAACCGAACCTAACCGAACCGATTTCAAACCGAACCGAAACCGAAATTATGTTGTTCGGTTCGGAAATCGGAAACAAAAAATGCATAGTTCGGGAGCCAGGGTCGTGTTGTCCGAACCGACAATCCGAACACCGAACCGAAAAACCGAAAAACTTAATGTACATAGCCTAACTCTCCACACAACCCAATTAAGCCCAAACCCTCACTTACAGCCCAACTCTCCCCACAACCTACCGAGCCCAAACCCTCGCAAGTTACAACCCTACCCTCTAGGCAGTCCGCCCCCTTTCCCACTCACGGCCGTCGCCGCTCCACTCCGCCGCTGTCTTCTCGAGGACCTCGATTCCTCTGGCTCTCCATCAACGCCGTCCCATGCAGAGCACAGCCGATTGACCCCTTCCCATTCCCTCCACCCGCTCCAATCTCATACCCAAAAACCTGCAAAGCAAAGAACGAAACACATTCAAAGAACAAACAGAGGCAAAATCCATAAAAAAATCTCTAATTGAAGAAGCAAATTGAGGAGACAGAGAAGAATTGAAGATCGGCAACATGCAAAGCACGAAGAAAGCAGTAGTAGGTGGGGAATCTAGATCTACAATCTGGATTTGGGACTCTCTCAGTGAGAGATGTAGATGCGCACCAAAATAAAAAACAGAGACGAAGGAGAAAAAAACAAACCAAAATTTACATGCAATCGCTGCCGCCGCTGGGTTGTCTTCTCCGTCGATGGTCATCGTCACTTGAGTTGTTGTCGTTGCCGTCGATTGCATGCCGCCGCCGGGTTTTCCTCTCCGTCGAACGCCATCGCCACCTGAGTTGTTGCCGTTGCCGTTGCCATCAATTGCATGTCGCCGCCTGCTGCTAGGTTGTCTTCTCCGTCGATCGCCATCTCCGCCTGAGTTGTTGCCGTCGTCGTCGAGTCCAGAGAGGGGAGGAGCAATCGCCGCTTGCGTTGTGCTCTGAGGAGAGAGAGAGAGACAGAGAGAAAAAGAGAGCGCATAATAGAAAATGGGGAGATAGATTAGGGTAAATGGGGAAGTTCGGTGTTGCCTTAAAACCGAATTCGAACCGAGATATATTTCGGTTCGGATGAACCGAACCGAAATATATCTCGGTTCGAATTCGGTCGGGCCTATGGAAAGTTCGGAAATTCGGGATAACCTTGTTCGGTTCGGTTTGAACCGAACCGACCGAACGCCCACCCCTACCTGCGCTGTGCGCAATCCACGGAAGGAGACTTTTGTAAATTGCTTCTCCTCCCTCAAAGCCCATTAGAGCTCCTATGGTTCCGTATATCCTATGTCAATCTGTCTGCCTTTCGCGTCCCATAGAATTAATAAATTATCCCGGGGAAGGCAATTAAACGCGCGCCACCAGATACTAATAATTATGTGGGCTCAATTAATAAACATACAAATTCCAGCATTATGTGGGCCCTTTTTTTTACGGGCTGCAAGTATAGGTGTCAATCGGGCGGGTTCGAGCGGGTTCAGTCGGGTCGCGGGTTAATCGGGTTACGAGTCAAACGGGTTGCGGGTCAAGCGGGTTCGGGTTGATCGGGTTGCGGGTTGATCGGGTTGCGGATCATTCGGGTTACGGGTTTATCGGGTTGCGGATCAATCGGGTTCGGGTTGATCAGATTGCGGGTTACAACAGGTCGGGTTGCGGGTTGTTCGGTCCACACCATCGAGTTTTTTTTATAATTAGTTATTACACTATATTTTTTAGGGAGTTATTACACTAATTTAAAAAAAACTCACCAATCACCATATTGCAATGAATAAAACATGAATGTACATTATTAAACAAATGAATGACTAGATTTTGCTTGAATATATCATAAACAAGTTTGATGTTGCTAGTTGTTGGTACCTTTTAGAGGATTCATTAAGGTTACAGAACCAACATAAATAAATAGTTGAACAACAAGAAATTAAAAAGCTGACAACTTGTTTGATCATAAACCTATGAAACCATCTCTTGAATCTTGATAGTTGAGAGTTGAGACTGTACATGGGCGTTGGGCCGTGCTTGGGCCGGCACGGCACGGGCCCATCTCGTGCCCATATTTTTCGTGTCGTGCTAGGCACAACCCATTAAATTTCGTGTCGTGCCATACAAGCCCATTTAACAGTTTTATTAGGCCCGGCCCGGGCCCAAGCACGAGTCAAGCCGTGCCGTGCCTGATCATGTCAATGTCGTGCTTTTATTTTGTTCACATTCGTGCTTATTCGTGCTTTCTAGTATAATTTAACTTTCATTCTTATTAATATTCTTTACTCAACTTCATCTACAAATTATTAACTTCCATACTAATATCTAGCACTGCATTTTCGCGTAGCTAATTATAAACCGCTTGTCATATATCCACTATACATATATTAACATGCAAATTGAAAACACGAACTCTTTGTAACATGAGTAACGACAGTGGACTCGAAGAAGGGGCGGGGGAGCTCAATCAAATTGATGTGCGATTGATGGACAAACTCGTAAGTAAAATAATTATTATTAACAATCAAAAGAGTCCAATCTTGTAGTCAATAATTCCATAATATTACAATCTACATCACGGCAATAACTAGATCCCAGTAACTAACTGCTCAATAAACTATAATATTAGAGTCAACATCAAGATAATCTATACAGAGTTAATGTTCAAATTTTGATCCTTCTTCGAGCAAACAAAATCTTTGTGCCATGAACTCCATTCCAAGCAACCTGCACTGTTGTATCTGCCATGAAACTTCAAAAACAGCAGCCGCATCACAAGTTATTATGCTGCCACGTCTTTTTTAGCACACAATTGATAATCTCAGTCCAATTCAACCAACATGACAGAAAAAAATTGAAAAACAAAGTCCAATTATAATACATTAATATACTTTTGCTATTGCTGCACTACTTCTACTGCTATGGGTTGTACTGCTTTTGTTGTTGCAGATCACTAGGTTAGAACACAATAATTTAGGTCCAAAGCAGAAGAACAAAGCTTTCTTTCACAAGTCAAGCATGTTTGGAAAAGCCTAACTATACTAGGGAAGAGATAACTAAAGTTCTCAAGTGCCAATCTGTACCAAGGTTAGCTATGTAAAGGTTTTCATTGCAAACAACACTCACCATGCAACATGAACCAACTGCTGCGATCTGTGGCTTCATCGGCCATTGCCTCATCAGAACCAATATGAAGCCATAAAAAACCCCTTTAGAAATGACCAAATCCACCAACTGACTGAACATGTGGAACATATTAATTACATCTCATGTAGCATACTAACTCTTATCTTCAAGACCAAAAGACTTCATACCACTGCAATTGCAATTAAATCCAATGGAACATCATACCAAAAGACTCTAAGGATTCCTCCATTGCAATTTCACAGAGAATAGCAATCTCAGCAAAGATGATAGTTTGTAAAGCACGCAAAGAACGAGCTTTGACAAAAGATCCACTTTCAAATAAGCTTTCTGAAAATTAGATGAGGAATACCACTCGCATTAAGTATCCAGAGGTAAGGAATATCACCTTCCATGCCCAGGTACCTAGAATGGCAAGCTTACACAATCTCAGTGGCAGGATTCCAAGGAAATAACACATAATGAGTAATAAGTTTATATCAATGAGATGTGACGAATTCAAGTTTGAGAATTTTTAGATTGTTCATAATCAGTAACAAGCAATTCAACACTGAAAGTCATACCAGTAGAAACTATTTCAAATCCTTTCCTATAGCGATATTCGACAACAGGGCAAAAACAAGGTTCATCTCAGATGCGTCGACCCTTGACTGCATCCACCTGTTCCACCTCAGATGCGTCGACCCTTGACTTCTCAAGCAACCCACAGAAACGATACAAGGATCAAGCAGCAGCACAAAAGAGAGGGAAATCTGAACCTAAAACGCACATTAATGAAGTGGAATCAAGAAGCAGAGGTGAAGCACGATTTTAAAACAAAGCATAAGAGGAACCCATCTTGAACCTCAGATGATGGTGCTGTAAGGACAAAGCTTGAAACCAGCCAGTCGAAACCTAGAAAAATACAACAATTGAAACACCTGAGACCCAATAGTTAGATGAAACGAAGTCCCAATAGGTAAGACACAAGGAACTTGAGAAGCCACGATTAAGGAATAAAATTTGCAGCAAACCAATTAAGAGGTAGGAAGCATAAATTCAAACCAGAGCCAAAATCGAAAGCACGTTGAAGGAAGATGGAGCATGCGAGATGCTTTGTCTCAAGAAAGCGATTGATTGTTGGCTGTGACTCTTCCGGCCGCATCATAGGCAAAGTTTTATGAGCCGCAAAATTGAGACGGAACGGAGGGAAGCTGGACGCGGGACTCAGCGGAGACGATGGCGGTAGCGTTAATGGTGTCGACGGTGGTGGTGGTGGTGGTGGTGTTTGGGGATAGATTCAGGTTTAGAAAGAGGGGAAGAGATTTGATAGAAAGAGAGGGGAAAGTAATGAGAGACAAGGTAGGGGATATAGAGAAAATCAGGCTAGGGTTTGGCTCTATTTCTTTGCAGAAGAACTAGCGTATGAGAGAAAGAGGGGAAAATTTTGGGCTCAGTTCGTTTCTCTCTTGTAAAGAAGGAAGAGAGCTTTTTTACCAAGAGAGAGGGAAGACAAGTAATTTCAATTTTTGGGGAAAATTTTGGGGAGCTATGGCGGCATATTTTTTCCTATGTGAAACTTTTGGAGCCAATGAAATTGGAGCTTTGGCGGCATATTTTTGCCAATCTGAAACTTTTGGGGATATGAAATTTTTTGAGCCAAAATAATTTTGGAGTCTACTAATTTTGTTGTCAAAAATAAATTGTTACATTAGAAATTAAAGGTGGCTAATCATTAATCACGGTAATGAAAATTAAAAACAGATAAATTATTTCCCGTGACCAGAACTATACAATTAATTATAGAAAAGTTTCCAGTGATTATTAGTGTATTTTTTAGTACGGCAAATATTCCCGTGAATAAGATACGGTGATTAGAAACATGTTTTCCTGTAGTGTTTGGACCAAATTTTGGGGTTAAAATATTTGGGGTTTATAATCAAATTAAGATGTACATTTGAATATGATATATTTAAGATGTACATTCACAAGTTAAATTAATTGTTAAAATCAAATTAATTAATAAACTATAAAAAACAAAATATCTATCACAAAGCATAACCATGAAGAAACCCTAACCCTAAACCCTAAACCCTAAACCCTAACCCTATAACACCATTTTAAATCTGAAACCTAAAACTAACCTTAACCATCAACCATACATTATCCTAAATCACAACATTAAGTAATTAACCCTAAAACTAACCTCAACCCTTAACCATAATTCCATAACCCAAACATGCAAACAATGAACTCTAAACTATGACCCTATACGGCTATACCCTATACTATAGTTATATGTTATGAAATTGTTGGAATAAGCTACAACGTATGTTATGTGAAGAAAGTAAGTTGAGTCAATTTTATATTCGGTTATTGAGAAGAACATATGTCCTATGACTCCAAACTCTAAACCACGAGTCCTCTACCGTATACCCTATGCACTAACCTTAAACCATGAACTATAGTTATGTATTATGAAATTGTTGGTTATTGAGAAGAACATATGTCCTAGGACTCCAAACGTTTAATATCCGTATTTAATGAAATGAATTATTAACTTTACTATTTTTACATATTGATTTATTTATAAAAGTAATTAGTTTTATATATTTATAACTATTAACGTACTATTAAATGTAACATTACCTAAGAGACGAAGTATAATACCCGTAAGTATTTTACACGTAACTTTCTCGTACCATATTTTACTAACTATGTTATACATTAAGTGAATTTTATGTATTATTAAATTTACTATTTTTACATATTGATTTATTTATAAAAGTAATTAGTTTTATATATTTATTACTATTAACGTACTATTAAACGTAGCATTACCTAAGAGACGAAGTATAATACCCGTAAGTATTTTATACGTAACTTTCTCGTACCATATTTTACTAACTATGTTATATATTAAGTGAATTTTATGTATAAGTTGACGTACAAAAAAATTAAGTGAATTTTATATATAAGTTGACATACAAAAACATTAAGTGAATTTTATATATAAGTTGACATACAAAAACATGTTAAAAAAATTAAATTTAGGTACTAAATATGCATGTCTATTAAGTTTGGGTACCAAACTGTAATTTGTATTTGGGCATGGGTACAAACCCAAATCCATTTGATATAAACCCAACTCAACCCAAAGTAAATGGGTATGGGTACAAACCCATCAAACTCTACCCATATCCATTTATTTGGATTTCATACCCAACCCAATTGGATTGGATAGTAAGAAACCCATGGGTATGGGCAAAATTGCCATCCCTATACATTATAGTCCTCCAACAATTTTAACCATTAGTTTTACTATTAAAATACCTTGTTTTGTACCTATGTAGGTTTAAGTACCCACATATTGTTAAAAGTTTGTCCATTAAAACTATTTCGATGTTCCCAAAAGGCTAAAACACATCACCACCTCCAAACCCACGAACTGTTGAAAAGAATTGGCTCTCTGATTCCATTCTACAGAGTTTCTTTTTACGCCTCCCTGGTCAATTTAGTCGTTCTGAGCTTGAAACCACTTCTAGGTAGGACAATTTCGTTTTCGTATGTCTTGGTCTCGGCGGCGATAGGAATGGGGAATTCCCGACAAATCTACTTCCAAATTGGCGGCCAGTTCCATGGTGTTGAAGGGATTTTACTGGATTCGTACGAACATTTAGTGCAGACTGAGGGGCAAATTGATTGCTATTGCTGGGAGGCGTTACGAAATTGGAACGATGATGAATTGGATGCTCAGTTTTTTTTCTCGATGAATGGGTGGAATCTATTCATCAAGTACGATCCAAAAGTCTACAAACAATCAACAAAGAACCCTTATAGCCCTTAACCAACTAAAATTACAAGTAATTGGTTTCTCACTCACTATCAACTACCACCGAAACGTCCCTCAATATACCAGAGCTTCTGAATAGCTGGGGAGCTTGCAAAAACCAGATCACCTTGCACCTTTGCTTCCACCACCATCTGCATTTTCCGAACCAATTCTTCTACTGTGAGACTTCTCTGGCCATATAGTCTTCGGCAACGCTCCCTCCAGACCTCACTTATTACCTCACTTATGCTCAGTTTTTCTCCTCAAGAAGCATCTCCTCAGATTCCCCGATTCTCCCTGCCGCCGCTGCAAACCTCGTCACCGTGAAAATCATGATTCCGGGAGCAAAACCAAGAGGAGGGAAAATCGGCAGCTGATCATCATCAAAGAATTGCGTCGCCAAAGCTATCGAAAACGCTATGGGTAGTAAAAAGGATGTTGTCCTTGGAAAGGAAAGTGAAGGGGAGGTTTGCAGTTGGTGAAATGCTCGAGCGATCCGGACCACGATTTCAAGTCTTCAATGGTGGAGATGATTATAGAGAAGCAGGTATTTGGGGCACTAGGCTCCTAATCCTGTAGTTTTGAGTGCTTGTGATGTAAAAGGAAGTGATATTTTATTGAATTTTTGTGCTTGGTTTGCTTTTGTATTTATTGTCCATTCTTGTTTCATTCGAGAGTTTGATTCATACCAATAAGACTACAGAAGGGAGATTTTGTTTATGGCAAACGACTGTGTTTATATAAGATGGTTGTGTTTATGCAACGAAATAATGTTGGGTGACTATAATGTAACTATAATTATTTAATGGGTACAATTGGCAATTCTAATTTTCAATAATTAACCAATTTTATTATTATGCCACATCCCACACTACCGCGGGTTGAATAATACCCACCCCATCACAAATAAGGTCGGATAATAACCGACGAAACGAATTTAAATTGTCATTCCTAATTACAACTCTACTATTTAGCGTAAGATAATCCTTCTCAATGAATTTTAGAGTAATTCTTATTCTTTTAATATTTAATATTTTCATTGCCATAGTAGGCTTTGGCGCTTTGCACATATTCATTTCAATGGGCAAAGCCCAATTCGGCCTGCCAGAATGGATTATACTACGTCTGTAGCTGAAAAAATACGGGTAATTATCATAAATGATTATAAAAGTATTCAGTATTCACTTAATACAAAACGATTATAAATCTTTAATTTTATACGTTTCAGTAAAATAAATTTGAGTGTAACAAAAAGGTCAATCTGTCCACTTTCATCCAAAATTCCTTTACTTTGTAACAATCAACATGACACGTCATTAAAAATATTAACAAACTATTAATACTTGATCACCAACTCGATTAACCCGTACTACTCTTGTCCCGCCAACCAAATTTCCAGAGGCAAAATCTTGTTGGGAACCAACCACCTCAAATTTCTCTACCTCTCCCGACTTTATCAACGATTACCATCCACAAGAAGGTCGTCTCGATCCGGGCGGCTTCAGTGAGATTGCCAGCATGAGAGATGCACTTTCTCCCATCCCGATCGTTCGAAAGAGGAGCGGAGCTTAGAAAGCGATGACGTTGGTTCTGATGACCTGCTGGAAGAACGGAAGCGCAACCACCATCAGAAGCTAAGACCGGCAATTGGTTTTCAGAATCTTCCTGAACGGGATATGAATCGATTTTGAGATCTCGCTCGCTTCGAGAACCGAGAGCTGCGATTGGACTTCTGCAGTTCACTCTCTAGAGAAGCTTCGCGCTCTGGCTTTGTCGTTTGTGCGGTGAATTGAAAAAAGAGGTTTGCCACCATCAATAGAGAGAATTGCCGCCATCAATAGAGAGGTTTGCCACCCATAGCCAGATTTGATCTTCTCGGCGTCGAAGTTGATGAGATTCGCGACGAGGGCCCCGATCGCGACCCTGAACTAGACTTTGTTGTTAATTGCTCCCTTGAACCTCACCAGTGCCATCTCACAGAGGTAGAGAGGCACGACTTGGTTGGTAAGAATTGGGATTGGGGGTACGACCGGGTGGGTATAGAGCTACTGAACCGGTTGGGTTATGTGGGCTAATTCAGTTGATAAAATAATTTTTTTATTGATATTTTTAATTACGTGTCATGCTGATTGGGTCAAAGTAACGGATTTTTGGATGAAAGTGGATGGATTGACCATTTTGCTATTCACTCAAATTTGTTTAACTAAAACGTACATAATTAAAGGTTTGTTACCGTTTTGTAAAAAAGATAGTTTTGTGATAGTTTATGATAATTAGCCGAAAAAGACAAAAAAACACAGCCCGACAACAATGTCAATCAGCGTCCCAAAACGACACCGCACGGGCGCTTTTTCCGTCTGTTGGTTTTTGACTTTTTGTCTTTTTCCCACTTCCTACGCTGTTCATTGGGCATTACTTACCAAGCAGCTCGCCGGAGCCAGCCACCGTCGGTTCCTCCTCTCCCCTTCACCAGCCGTTCAAATCGAAGCAAATCCCTAATTCCGCCGGTCCCAATTTCCTCTTCCCCTTCCCTCTCTATTCTGCAAGGTACGTTCACACGCTGCGTTTCCTGTTTACTCAACGATTTCATCGAGCACATTGAAGAACGCTGAATCAAGCAAATGGGCGCTCTGTCGAATTTACCTGAACACGGAATCTAGGAATTTGAATAATGGAGGCTTTCAGATTTCTCAATTCTATCATTGCAGAAGTCCTTTATAGAGCTGGATTTGAGGGTAGCCCTTTATGGAGGCTTCTTTTTGAGTGGGTGAATCGGCCATGGGTCGTGCCTTGGATCTGCAGGACTTCATCGTTCGATCTCGAGTGCTGAAGCTGTATAGGCAAGCGCTCCGGGTCGTTCGTAGAGCACCTGATGGTGCTAAAGGTACAATTAAGCTATGTGGGTTTTGTTTTGCTGTTGGAATTGCTCTTCGAATTCTGAATCTTTTGAGATTTGTTATAGTTGTTTTCATTGAAGGTTCTAGGTTATTAATTCTTCGGTGTATCCCTACATAACATATTAACATTATTCTGAGGATAGTCGAAGGTTTCTGTAATTAGGGCTCACGAGATGAAGTTGATCATTACTTTACAACTATCTGTAGCATTGGGTCAAAGGGGATTTAGCTTTCTTGAACTCCTGTTGAGTGGTTACTTAGATAATGTAGTGGAAAGAGCAATAGTTTAGCTCCATTGATCCCTGTAGTGTGAATATGCCAGTGAACCCCCTTTTTGATAGATGAACTATAACTTATAAACTTCTAGCTCTTATATGTTCTTCACAAGTTCTGTTCTGGATTTCGAAACGGGGGATTTACCTTTTAGCCGAATTGAATAAGGTGTCTTCATAAGTAGCAAAGCCTCTAGTTGCAAGAGATTCTGAGCCTTCTGAATTATGGAAGCAGTAATTGGTATCAACTTTCAGCCCTGGTTCCTAGTTGGGTTCCGACGTTTCGTTGGTGTGATTGGTATTGCCTTTCAGCACTCCTTCTGGTAGATTTTCTCGTTTACATTCAGTATTAGATGCTTCTGAGTTTCTCAATATGAAACCCCTAATTGATATGAACTTTCAGTATTGCTTCTCTAGCTGAGTTCCACGTTCAGTTTTACAGTATCGAAGCAGAAATCTGCTTATGCTGTCATTTGGACTTTCAATTTTGTGAGTTATGAAGCTGAAGCTTAACCTAGCTTATAGAGTTGTATCCAGTACATTTGTTCAGCTGCACCTCAAAAACAACGATGACGACTCATTGCAGATGAACTGAAGCAAACAGTTAGGCAGGAGATGGAGAACAACCGGAACTGCAACGACAGGCAGTCTATTCGATTTCTAATGAGCGACGGACTAGAGAGGCTGAAACGTCTGGATGAGACCCTGGATATGCAGGGTCGTTGACCAAACCTGGTTCTCATTCTCAGAGTAGATCAGAACTTCACTGTACCATGAGCATTTGTAACAACGGAAGACAAAAGATTCATGAATTGTTGATCCATTCACAAACTTGTTTGTATGCATGTTTTGCTTATTATTAGGACTCGAGCATTCCTAATTTCACTTGGTTCATGTGAGCTTGTGTGGTAAAACTGAAACAGTCAAGGATTTGACATAGGATCTTCTTTTCTGTCTCAGGGTTATTATTGATTTATTATTAATTTTGAGCTTATCTGAAGTTGTGGAATATTTGTCAAAGTCCGAATCCTAGTCGGGAAAAAGGAAAGTCCGAATCCTAATCGGAAAAAATGGAGAACGGGAAGAGATTAATAACAAGCTTCTTTCCTTTTCCGAAACAAGTAAGAAAATGTTGGCCGTATATAAATAAACCATTTCCATATTCCCCTCAGCATAACAATTTCCAAATATCAACCAAGGGAATTTCCCGGCGGCGGCGGCGGCGGCGGCGTCCCCTTTCTGTCGTCGGAGATTCCTTAGTACTGCTGCGAGTGCGACACTCCCCCACACAACACAATGAACAAGGTCGACGGGACCCAGCCGAAGCTGGTGGCTCTGAAGGACGTACTGCCGCCACATCCGGCAAGCTTGAATCGGCGGCGATACGTCAAACTGAAAGAACCCATCTTCAGGAACGGCGCCAAGGTCTATTGGAAAGAAGTCTCCTTCGCATCTCAAGAAGAAGAACACCGTCCCGGTGTCGACGAAGAAGACTATGCGGCGTCGGCGGCGTGTTTCAGCATTCTCTACTTCATACGCCATTCCATTGCTGGAACTCTTTAGAGTGTAGCTTGCTTTGTGTAGAAAGATTGTTTTTCTGGTGGTATAGTTCTGTTGTATTGCTTTGCTTGTTTGAGTAGTATTATTTTCTCTTCCCATGTTTGATTAACTCATTAGGCCTGGAATTAAGTTCCTGATTTCTTTTTTGTTCCAGGGTTTATAGTTGTGGATAATGTACGAGTTCTTGATCATGGAAGTTGTAACTAAGTAATGAGTAAGATGTTCAATACAGTATGTCATTGAACTAAAGAATTCTTTATTATTTATGGATAAGTAGTTGGTTAGAACAAAAATTTTTTTGACAAAAGATAATCATATATTGATTGAATATAGACACGGTTACATCCTGGAGAACAGCCAGGCTTGGAAATTAAAAGAGCGACACGTAGACGGGTACAAAGAAAGGGCCTTTCTAGCCACCGCATGGGCTATCCTATTGTTCCTCCGTCCTACAAACCGCAAACTAAACCCCGGCTGATTTCCCATACACTGCCTGATTTCGTCCAAGATCATCTCAATCCTACTATCTCTAGTCTCAGCTTGATTGATTTTATCGATGATGATCTTGGCATCGCCTTCAAAACGCACATCCTGGAATCCATTGGTCACGCACCAAAAGAGAGCTTCTCGGAGGACAAGCGCCTCCACCACTAAAGGATCCTCAATAACCCGATACTGGACCCCTTGCGCTCGGAGGACCACCCTATGAGGATCAAGAAGCACCATTCCGCCCGCAGAGTGGGACCCGACTCTTGTAGCCCCGTCCCACATACATCAGCGAGGTACCCCCCGGCAACCCTGGAGGATGGACATTAGGATCTCGTCCCAGCTCTATCCTATCAGCCGGCACCCGGTCCCATTCCTCAATCCTCACACTGCTGATGGAATTGCCGCATCAAGGCAGGAAACCCAAACTGCTTGCCTTCAAAGACCACCTAATTACGTGACTTCCAAATCCTCCAAAGAACTGCTACCACGGCCATGATCATACGAGGTTGATGAACTAAGGCAAACAGCCGTTTGAGAAACAGAGGAAAAGTGTGGCGAGGCAAGCCTTGTCCCAAATGTTCAAGCCCTGAATAGTGCCATAAAGCCCGAGCCACCGGACAGTCCAAGAAAAGATGTTCCATAGTTTGCGATGCCTCCCAAGTCCCAGCATACCGGGCAGCGAGGAAGAACAGGAACACTTCTTTCAATGAGACCCTCTGTGGTAGGTAGGATACGATGAAAAATTTGCCAAACGAAAACCTTTAATTTTGGGGGAATAGCAGCATCCCAAAGCCAAATCCAGCTGGCTCTATCCATCCAACTAGCCGTAGCCCTCCAACAGCCATTCCTTCTTGCCATGTCAACGGCCAAATGATAAGCAGATTTGACAGTGAACACGCCATCAGACGTGCCATGCCAGATCATTCTATCCGCCATATTCTACCTCGGAAGAGGAATAGATTGAATCATTCGACATGTAGAAGGGTCAAACCACTGGCTTAGTTTAGTGGCACACCACCCCCCTTCCCCATCCTGAGCCATAATCTCCGCCACCAACGGGTCACCCCCAACAGGAAGCACCTGCGGATTATAGGCCGGCTTCTCAGAATGCAATTGAGGAATCCAATTCGAGAACAACAGCGATGCCGACTGATAACGATGTAATTGCACGTATTTGCGCCCCTAGTTCTTATCCGTTTGAGGGGCATAGTCGTGTGTTTTTGGCCTATTTTATGCCGGGTTGTGCTATTTTGTCATGTTTCAGGTCCCAGGTGTAAAAGGGAAGGCTAAGCACGAGTTTCGGGGCATTTGGAAGTCATTTCGGTGAAGCTGAGCCAAAACACGGGCACACCTAAACCAGAACACGGCCGTGTTCTGAGACCGTGCTTTTACTGCCGAGAGCTAATTCGAGTTTGGCAAACATTGGCCAAAACACGGGCAGGGCTGAGATAGAACACGGGCGTGCTTCACCAAAGCACGGCCGTGTCCTCCCAAAAGCACGGCCGTGTTTCTCCTAGTGTAATTAACACTAGCCAAAGCACGGCGGGCTGAGGCATTACACGGCCGTGCCCTCGACCGTGCTTTGGCCACTGATGCCCTTTTAAGCATATTTTCAGCCAAAGAGAAGGGGATTCGAGTTTTTGAGAGAGAGAACGATTCCTAGAGAGAGAAAGCGACGAACAAGAGTCTCCAAGTGCCCTAGATTGATCTTCAACACCATTGGAGGCCAGTTTGAGCTTGGAGAAGTGCCGATCAACGTCCAGAAGCAGGAATCCATCCTTCACAGTATGAATTCCGCGTCTGATTCTGCTTTTGCTTTTTTCTCCATGGAGTAGTTCTCCCATTCATCTGGGTATGGAGAACCCTAGATTTGTATGTTAGGCTTTGATTGTATGAACCCAAGTACTGATTCTATGATTTGATTATATTCGATTGAGGTTTGAATGATTGAATGACTTGAATCCTGATCAAATTCCTGTTGTTTCTGCTTTAACCTAGAATGAGAATATATGCCTAGGTTGATAGAGCATCCTTGATTGAAGGTAGGGAGTTGGTGACTTTAGTCGAGGAGTCAACTCACTATTCTGTACCGGATTTACTCCGGTAGTAGAGGTTTTGTTTGTTAAGGCCTCAATTTGTTTACTTGGTGGAGGTTAGTCGCCCGCTAGAGACTCAGATTGAGAGGGTCTGAAGACCTTTAGTCGAGACTTCAGGCTGTTTAAGAACCTTCCGCAGTATAACTATCATAGAAACTGAACTTGGTAATTACAATCCGGCTTAACTGCATTCTAGGGGGAACCATATCCGGGTGACCTCTCTTAACCTGAATACAACAGTTTACTTGCTTTGTTTGTTTGGTAGTTTAGACTTGCATTCCAGTTTCATTGCTAGATAACAAGAATTCACTGAGTAGTCATCAAATCTAGGACCCGGGTTGATAATTAAACCCAAACCCGCTATACTACGCTTTAGGAAGTGGTTTCACTTGGCCAATTCCTGGAGTGACAGTAGAAGTGAGTAAAGTTTTTGGCGCCGTTGCCGGGGACGGCTAGGTTGTTGAAGAAAAGTGATTTCTGTTAATTTAGCTTTTCTTTTTGCTTTGTCTGCTTTGTTCCACTTGTGCCTTCACGGGTTTGCTTGCTTGATTGTGTGCAGGTAGTGCATGACCTGTAGCCAGTCGGGAGGTTTACTGCCGTTGAATCCAGAGATTGAACGCACCTGTCGCCAACTCAGGAGACAACAGCGGGCTAGACTGGCTACGGAAGAGCGCATAGACCGCCACGTGAGCAGTGATTCTGAGGAGGAGTACGAGATGGAAGACTACAATCAACACCAGGGGAATCCTCAGCAGGCTACCCCGGTGAATCAGGTCCTAGGGAACAACCCCATACCCCAGGATCATGGGGTTCATCATCCACCGCAGCCGGGTCCCACCTTGGAGTACTACTACACTCCTCAGATTGCTGACATCCGCCCGGTCATCCTCTATCCGCCCATTCCAGCAAACAACTTCGAGATCAAGCCATGCTGGATTCAGCTCATTACATCCTCTATCCAGTTCCATGGCTTGAAGGATGAGGAGGCCAGGGTACATCTTTCCCGTTTTCTGCAGCTGACGAACGGGTTCAAGCTGAATGGTGTCCCTGATGATGCAATCCGCCTTCATCTCTTCCCCCATTCTCTAGCGGGGAATGCTAAGAGGTGGTTGGAGACCCAGCCCCCATTGTCCATCACCTCTTGGGACGATCTGGCTGACAAATTCGTGCACAGGTACTATCCGGCATCGAAGACTACAGAGATCCAGCGGGAGATCACTCACTTCCGCCAAGAGCCAGATGAGTCACTTCGTGATGCATGGGAGCGGTACATGGGATACTTCTGGCAGTGTCCCCATCATGGCTTTAGTGATGCATTCACAGTGGGGAACTTCTACAGTGCTCTCTCTCTAGATAGCCAGAGGGTGATTGAGTCTCTATGCCCAGGAGGGGATATTCTTACTAAGACTCCACCCGAGCTGAACCAGATGATCAGTACTTTGGCTGCCAGAGATCATTCTTGGGGACAGGGTAACCGAGGCAGACAATCCCGGGACCGTGGTGTGCACGCCATGGAGACCAGATCCGGGCTCGAGCAGCAGGTAGCTGAACTAGTGCAGACATTGAAGCAGCCCAACAGTCTGATTCCGGGCAGAGGTTTGGCTACACCTCCAGTAGCTCAATGCCAGTGGTGCGAGAGCTCCAATCACCTAGTGGAGGACTGCCAGGCTATGAGGGAGTCTACCACTCCCCAAGAGCAGCTGGACTTCATCGCCAATGCTCGGCGCCTCGACCCGTACAGCAGCACATATAATGAGGGGTGGCGCCAGCATCCCAACTTCGCTTGGAGCAGCAACACCACTAAACCACCTGGTTTCCCAGCACCAGCAGGTGGTTTTCAGCAGAGGCAGCCCTTCCAGGCTCGACAGGGGCCAGCCCCACAGCAGCAGCCCTACCAGCCTAGGCAGGGGCAACCATTCCATCAGCCCCAACGTCAGTTTGTCGAGCCAGCACCTGCCCCAGATGACCGGATGACAAAGCTGGAAAATATTCTAGCTTCATTCATGACTAGCACTCAGGCTGCTATCACGTCACTGGAGGCAGGTCAGCGGAACCAGGGTGCCATTTTGCAGGATCTGCAGACCCAGGTGGGCATCTTGGCCCGCCAAAACACCACCAGGGCGCCGGGGACTTTGCCTGCCACTACTATCCCGAATCCTCGGGATCCTCACCAGCTCCAGCAGCTGGATGCCATTTTTACTAGGAGCGGTAAGACCATATCTGCTGATCCTGTCCCGGCCAGACAGGAGGAACCACTACCTGCTTCAGCACTTCCAGCCGACGATGCAGAAGTGCGGGTGGAGAAGGAAGCTCCTGCTCCCAAGCCACAACCAGTGGTTAAGGAGCATGTACCCCAGCTTCCTTTCCCCACTCGCCTACACAAAGACAAGTTGGAGACTGAGTTTGCCAAGTTTATGGCAATGTTGAAGCAGCTCAACATCAGCATACCGTTCGTGGAGGCACTGTCGAAGATGCCCAAGTATGCCAAGTTCATGAAAGACGTCCTCACCGAAAAGAAGAAACTTGGGGATCTTTCGACAGTGATGCTCAGCGAGGAGTGTTCTGCTATCCTGCAGAACAAGCTGCCCGAGAAGCACAAGGATCCAGGGAGTTTTACTATCCCTCTTACTATTGGCAGCATGCATGTAGGCAAGTCCTTGGCGGACCTAGGCGCTAGCATAAACGTCATGCCATATAAGTTGTATAAAAAGCTAGACCTAGGTGAACTTAGCCCTACTAGGATGAGCATTCAGTTAGCTGATCGTTCTATTGTGCATCCTAGGGGAATCATAGAGGATCTGCTTGTCAAGGTCGGTGCATTCACATATCCTGTTGATTTTGTTATTCTTGATATACATGAGGATGTGGATGTGCCTTTGATTTTGGGTAGACCATTTCTTGCCACCGCCAAGGCACTTATTGATGTGCATGATGGTAAACTGATCTTGCGTGCTGGGACTGAACATGCTACTTTTTCTGTGACTGAATTCGATCACTGTGCTATGATTGCTGTCACACCTGTGCATGCCATTTCTGATCAGGTACACGAGTCTGTCGTGTATCCTTCTGCACCTCCCATTTTGCAGGAGCCTCCTATCATTCCTTCGCCGCCACTCCATCCAGTCCCCCCTCCGAACAAAAAGATCAAGGAGGAGTGGCGGCCGAAGCAGCAGGTTGCTAAGCCTGCACGGAAGAAAGGTGGAGACCACTATGAGTTGGTCCCACCTCTTGTACCACGACCACCCTGGCCGTCCGGGTACTCACTCGCCTGCATCTTACCGGATGGCCAGGTCGAGCTGACCGATGATGGTGGTCGCATCGGTCGGGTGCATGGCCACAACCTGAAGCTGTACCTCAAGAGCGACGTGGATCCGCTCTTGGAGGCACCTGTTCCTGCACCTCCCTGAGTATCCACCATGGGCGTCCAGCTAAAGGACGGTAAAGAAGCGCTTGTGGGGAGGCAACCCCACCATGGTTTGACTTTCTTTCTTGTGTTTTGAGTCGGATTGTAAACCAGTTTGGTTTTGGTTTGTTTTCTGTTGTTTTGGATGATGTCTTATTGGGCTGACATTGGACCTAACATATTGTGTTTGAGCTCTTTGGTTTCCTCTAGCTGTGCTTGGCTTGATTGGTCCTCTCTCCAGTCCGCTTCACTCCGACTGGTCCGCTTCCAGTCCCCTGCAGTCCGTGCATACCGGTAACATCGTTCCCCTTTCCCTTCCCTCTTCTCCATTGAGGGCAATGTCGATCTTAAGTGTGGGGGGATGTTTATCTTTAACTGCATTATATCTGTTTGTGTGCTTGGAGCCTAGTTCACTGTCCAAAATTTTAAATTTGAGGGCTCCAAGTACGTGTTTCCGTGCAATTGCCTGCTCAGTATGCTTTGAATTGACAGTCTTTATAGTAATGTGCAACCTAGGGAGGTAGTGTAGCATTATGGAGGATGTTGATGCATTTAAGAAGTCTCATTTCTTCTTCATATTGTGTTGGTTGATTGAGTGAATTAGTGATCTTATGACCCTTGAGTTGTGTGGTGTTGTGGACTCTCTACCTGGCATGGACTCTTGTATCATGTTTTGAGTTTAACAGATGCTCGAAAATGTACTTCAAAATAACGTCTCCCGTGCGAATAGGTCGAAAGTGTGTAAGGGGAGACGGGAATCCGTTCCCAATTTCCACCTACTACCTCCAGCCCCGTTACATGTCTTTCCCCCGCACGAGGCTCGAGACATCCGCTCCTAGCATGGTCGGTAAGAGCCGGTTGGGACCCTTGAAAAAAGAAAAAAAAAGAAAAAATAACAGAAAACAAGCAAAACAGAAAGAAAAGGGGTTCCAACCATCTTCAAGAAGAAAATAGAGCACCTTCAAAAATGTGAGATGACTTATGCGTCGGTTGACCTCGTAAGCTGCTAAATGATCTAGGAAGTCCTCTACCTATGATCTGGGTTGTTTGTTGCTATAGAGGTCTGGAGAGTTGCATTGGTTTGAGTTAGGTTTGCTTGGGGACAAGCAAACGGTTAAGTGTGGGGGAATTTGATAACGATGTAATTGCACGTATTTGCGCCCCTAGTTCTTATCCGTTTGAGGGGCATAGTCGTGTGTTTTTGGCCTATTTTATGCCGGGTTGTGCTATTTTGTCATGTTTCAGGTCCCAGGTGTAAAAGGGAAGGCTAAGCACGAGTTTCGGGGCATTTGGAAGTCATTTCGGTGAAGCTGAGCCAAAACACGGGCACACCTAAACCAGAACACGGCCGTGTTCTGAGACCGTGCTTTTACTGCCGAGAGCTAATTCGAGTTTGGCAAACATTGGCCAAAACACGGGCAGGGCTGAGATAGAACACGGGCGTGCTTCACCAAAGCACGGCCGTGTCCTCCCAAAAGCACGGCCGTGTTTCTCCTAGTGTAATTAACACTAGCCAAAGCACGGGCGGGCTGAGGCATTACACGGCCGTGCCCTCGACCGTGCTTTGGCCACTGATGCCCTTTTAAGCATATTTTCAGCCAAAGAGAAGGGGATTCGAGTTTTTGAGAGAGAGAACGATTCCTAGAGAGAGAAAGCGACGAACAAGAGTCTCCAAGTGCCCTAGATTGATCTTCAACACCATTGGAGGCCAGTTTGAGCTTGGAGAAGTGCCGATCAACGTCCAGAAGCAGGAATCCATCCTTCACAGTATGAATTCCGCGTCTGATTCTGCTTTTGCTTTTTTCTCCATGGAGTAGTTCTCCCATTCATCTGGGTATGGAGAACCCTAGATTTGTATGTTAGGCAATGATTGTATGAACCCAAGTACTGATTCTATGATTTGATTATATTCGATTGAGGTTTGAATGATTGAATGACTTGAATCCTGATCAAATTCCTGTTGTTTATGCTTTAACCTAGAATGAGAATATCTGCCTAGGTTGATAGAGCATCCTTGATTGAAGGTAGGGAGTTGGTGACTTTAGTCGAGGAGCCAACTCACTATTCTGTACCGGATTTACTCCGGTAGTGGAGGTTTTGTTTGTTAAGGCCTCAATCTGTTTACTCCGGTGGAGGTTAGTCGCCCGCTAGAGACTCAGATTGAGAGGGTCTGAAGACCTTTAGTCGAGACTTCAGGCTGTTTAAGAACCTTCCGCAGTATAACTATCATAGAAACTGAACTTGGTAATTACAATCCGGCTTAACTGCATTCTAGGGGGAACCATATCCGGGTAACCTCTCTTAACCTGAATACAACAGTTTACTTGCTTTGTTTGTTTGGTAGTTTAGACTTGCATTCCAGTTTCATTGCTAGATAACAAGAATTCACTGAGTAGTCATCAAATCTAGGACCCGGGTTGATAATTAAACCCAAACCCGCTATACTACGCTTTAGGAAGTGGTTTCACTTGGCCAATTCCTGGAGTGACAGTAGAAGTGAGTCACCGACTCTCCATTACCAATCTGCCAACGTAAGCCCTGCTCAAGCAACTGCCGCCCATAGAGAACACTCTGCCATCCCCAAGAAGGCCGCGAACGTGCCCGAGTTTGGAGAAAGGTCCCTGTCGGGAAGTATTTGCCTTTATAAACTTGGGCCAGTAAGGATTGTGGGTCCTGGAGGATTCGCCACCCAATTTTTGCCAGCAGAGCCTGATTAAAATGTACAAACCGACGGAAACCCATACCCCCGTCGTGTTTACTTTTGTACATGTTCCGCCAGGACATCCAGTGAATCCTGGACTAACCCTCAGTCACACCCCACCAGAACCGGGCGACATGCTTATCCAGCAGCCTACAAAGTGATAGTGGCATCTTGAAGCAGGACATAACATGTAGCGGTAAAGATAAAGCTATGGAATTAATCAGGGTTTCTTTCGCTGCCCAAGATAACGTGCGTTGCTTCCACCCTTGTAACTTCTCCAGCAGCTTTTCCTCCAAGTAACAGAAGGTAGCCATCTTCTACCGGGCTATCAGGGTCGGAAGTCCCAAATACTTATCCTGGACCCCTACCGCACCCACCCCCAGAATCGCGGCAAGAAATTCCTGATCAGCAGGGACTATATTCTTACTAAAATAGACAGCTGACTTGTCCAAATTCACCTGTTGACCACTTAGCTCCTCATACTCATTTAGAACTTCGATCAGATTTTTACATTCGTGAAGATTACCTCTCAAGAATAAGTAAGAATCATCTGCAAAGAATAAATGTGAGATACGAGGAGCTCTAGGAGCAACTTTCACACCACCCAGCCTCTCATCAGCAATTGCCTGGCGAAGAAGCGCAGCAAAGCCTTTAGTAAAAATCACAAAAAGCAGGGGAGAAAGAGGATCCTTTGTCGAAGTCCACGGGAGGGCATGAAATATCCTGAAGGGGTCCCATTCATTAAGACCGAGAAAGATGTCGAGCGAAGACATTCATGGATCTACCCTATCCAGACGGAATTGAAACTCATTTTCTCGAGGACGGAGAGCAAGAAGGGCCACTCAACTCTATCATAGGCCTTTTCCATGTCAACCTTTAGAGCCATGTACCCTTTTTACCCCGCGTCTTGATTTTCAAATAAAGCATCAATTCGTGACCAATCAGGATGTTTTCAATAATTTGCCTTTCGCGAATGAAAGCATTTTGTCCATCAGAAACAATGCCCGGAAGGATATCAGCTAGCCGCGCAGCCATGATTTTAGTAATTATTTTGTATAAAAACTGACATAGGCTAATAGGCCGCAATTGCCGCATGTTTTCCACATTGTCCATCTTCGGTATCAAAGTTAGCCACGTGTGGTTAAAGCTGTGAAGCATCCTACTCGTGGCAAAGAATGAACGGACAACGTCAATCACTAAATTGTCAAAAATATCCCAGTAGGCTTTGAAAAATTTCCCTGTAAAGCCATCAGAGCCAGGAGCCTGTTTGGAACCCATGGCAAATACAGTCTTCCGAACCTCTTGAGGCAGGACCTCCGCCGTTAGCATCTCATTCATCTCTTGGGTGACACTTCGAGCAATAGGAAGACCCGCCACTCGCTCTGCCATGTTCATCACTTGATTTTCCGAAGTGAAAAGATGCTGATAGAAATGGCAGGCGATATCCACCTTCCCTTTCTGTTCAGTAATCCAATCCCCATTATTATTATACATACCGACAACATAATTTCTTTTCCGCCGCGTTCTAGTGACTGTATGGAAATAAGAGGTGTTTTTGTCGCCCTTCTTAAGCCAATAAACCCTTAATTTCTGTTGCCAGTACACCTCTTCGGCCTCCCATTGGCGATTCAGTTCTATTGCAAGGGTTTTGACCTCTTCCCAATTGATGGGGTGATTGGATTTGATATGTTCAATCTCAACTTGGAGTGTTTTGATATTCCGAAGCGAGTTGGTAGTCCCAGCCCTACTCCAATCATAGAGAAGATGCCTCAAATTCTTAAGTTTTTCCCAGAGCTGATGCATCGGAGTCCCAAAAATTTGCTCCTGCCATACATAACTAACCATTGCTCTAACTTCCGGATTGTCAGCCCAACGGGCATCAAACCTGAAAAGGGGTCGACTTTGTCGAACAAATGGTTTGTTAGCCAGGAGCAGTGCCCGGTGATCGGAGCCAAGGTCAGTGAAATGTTTAACAAGGGTATCAGGGTACGATCTATCAACGAAAGGGAGCAGAGATCCCTATCCAATCGTTCACGAATACAAGCATTCCCAAGGCGCTTATTCGTCCAAGTGAACGTGTCCCCCTGATAACCGGGATCCTGGAGCCCAAGATCAGTGATAAAGTCACGAAGATTAGTTGAGTGTGCACTGTTCCAGGCATTGCCCCCATCTTTTTCATGAACGTGTAAGGTGGTATTGAAGTCACCAATAACCACAAAAGGGAGATGGATGGTGGCGCAGACATCCCGAAGATGGGCCAACTGAATAGCTCTGAGAGCGGGATTACAACTAATATAAACGCAAAAAACAACGTAGGAAAATGCTATTTCATTAACTTCAATTCCAATACAAAAATCCGATTGGAAAAACACTGAAGCACCGACTTCGGGGGACCAAGCAACAACTAGACCACCTGATGCATCAACAGCATCAACGAAGAAAATATGCAAAGACTCAAAACCTAAACCACGAACACGACAGGAGACTAATTTCCGGCGAGCTCTTGTTTCTAGAAAAGAACACAAGATCCGGTTTATTTGACTGAACTAAACCTAGAGTAGAACGGAATGTGAGGGTTGGTCCAATGCCTCTCACATTTCAGGCCAATAACCTCATTTATCCTGTTGGGACCACTTTAGACTGGTTTCCTCCACCGCAGCAGCAACATCTCTTTCTTCCACAAATTGGTGTTTCGACGTAGGGAGCTCGCAGTCTTCCCCGTCCACCTTCTGAAAAGCCCTTTTTCTCACTGTTTTGTAGAGCCTCATAATTAGACCCATACTCATTCAAGCCGCCAAGATCCCCAGTCAAGTTCGAGGAGTGTTCCCCCACGAGCTCGCCACCGAGCATGTTTGGCGCATCATTCAGCGGCTGGGGAGAGAGGGATTTTCCAAAATTGAGACCAGCCTCGAATGCTCGAACAACTTGTTGGACATGGCCAACGGTCGTGATGACTCGATATTTGCACATGTTTTCCCCTTTGTTTCTTGATTGTTTGAGCTTGAATTATTGCGTCTTTGTCCTATTTTATGCTAGGTTGTGTTCCTTTGTAATATTTCAGGTCCTAGCACATAAAGTGAAGCATAGGCGCAAGTTTCAAATCAATCAGAGATCAATTGACGATTCAGGATAAGAAACTCGGGCATGACCTGAAGAAGAATGGCTTTCTACCTCACTTTATGGATAAAGAATCATGCAAGCTTATCATGAAAAGAAAGAGGACGAGACTACGAGCGTCTGGGATCAAACGGGGACTGATTCGGAGTCCGGACAAGGGAGAAACGAAGCATTAAACAGAGGCTGAGCAAGCCACACGGGCATCCTGGAACTCCACACGGCCGTGTGGAAATCACCGAGCCTTCACACAGGCAGCTGGGAAAGCCACACGGCCGTGTGGCCTGGCCGCGTGATTGGGAATTTCTATTTAAAACTCGATTTTCAGCCAAAGGAAAGGGGAGAGCTGGGTTTTTGGTTCCCAAACACCCAAGGGACGAACCCTAGAGAGAGAGAGCGACTTGAGAACATTCTTAGAGCTATTTTGGAGGATTTCTTCGCCATTGGAGCTCGGGAATCAAGATTGGAGATGGAGATTGAAGATCTAGATCAGATTTCTGCAGTCTCTCTCTTCTCTAGGGAGTAACTTCCCTTCACTTAGGTTTTGAGGAACCCTAGTTCCATGTGTTAGGATCTTTCTTGTATGAAGTTTTGGATGCTATATTGTTTGATTATAATCGATTGAGGCATGATTTATTGAGTCAATTGAATCTTGATCAAATTCTCTTGATTTCTGCTTTAACCTATGATAGATATAATCTGATTAGGTTAAGAGAGCTTCCTTGATTGATGGTGGTGAATTGGTTATACGAGAGTTAGTCAATCTACTGCTTTGTACTGGAATCCAATTCCGGTAGTGGAGTTCTGTGTTCATAGCCTCAGCTTTCTATCCCGGTGAAGGTTAGTCGCCTGCCGGGTAGTTGGACTGAGAGGGCTTGGTCAGCTTAAGAGATTCCAAGCTACTGTCGAATCTTTCGCAGTTTAATCAACAGTAGATCAACCAAAGGTAATTGCAACTTGGACGTAATTGAGGAGCTAGGGGGAATCATACCTAAGTGAGTTCACAACTTGTAATTAGTAGAGTAGTCAGTAGAGTAGTTTATAAATTAATCCTTAATCTAGTTTGCTAGATAATGAACTGAAGCTGAGTAATAGTAACTCTAGAGACCCGTGGATTCGATATTTATTACTTGTGCCACTATACTGCAGTCCCTTTCATTGGTTACACTTGGCCATTGTTAGGTGTTGTGTTTTAGCGTGTCAGGTCGCCGGCTGCCTTCTGCTTTTCACTTCAAAGCGGTTCCCTTCTCCCTCCGGGCTCGACTCGACTGAAGCAGCCCCCAAACTATCCTTCGGTATAGGATCGGCAATAGCTGGGGAGGAAGTGAGAGACGAGGCTTCCATCACAGGGACTTCCACTCAATTTCCACTGTCAATGGTCGCCTTCTTCGATGACTTCCGAGGTGCCTTTTGCGCCGTGGTTCCCATCAGCGTCCCTTATTATTTTTTTTTCCGCAACATTATCATTGCTTGGTCGGCGGCTGGAAGCTTTGACAAGCCTCCGCAGGGCTGGCCCCTTCACAGCCTGCGCATTGGGGGCAGCAGTCTCTCGCCCTTCGGCGAAGCAGTTTTGTTCACCAGAGTGCCCCGTGCCCTTCAGGGAGGCGAAAAGGGGCGACATGTCATCTTCAGATTCCTCCGCCAGCACTAGTCTTCGCCTTCGAGTTTGGTTTTCCACTAGGTGACCGAGACTAGGCGCTGGGAGGCGATGGTTGTCGACCTCCAATTCATGGTAATTGATACCTCCATTGCCATTGTGCTCAGCAGCATGTTGCCCCACCGTTTAATTCGACAGTCCCGATTTCCGAGGCTCTTTGCCATTGAAGTTAGCTCGGTTGGGTACTTGTTTTTCTTTACCTTTGGTACGACGCTGCATGGTAGTGCTCATTTTATTTTGGACGAGCGACCAATGGCGATACCCTTTGGTGGATGACGCCTTGGCAGCCCCTGCTGCTCCCTTGGAATCAACACGACGGCCTCCCCATTCTTTCCACCATTACCACGGATCGACCCCTCCTCTCCCAGCATCTCTTGCCGCATTTCCTCGCCACGACGATCCGGTTTGGGGAGATGTTGAGTGCCCTTTAGGTCATTGTTAACCCAAACAATATTAGCCCTCCCATGGAAAGGGATAGTTATGTCGTTAGCATCATAAACTCTGGTCCCCAATTTATTGGTGATCATTTGTGGGCCGAAGCGTTCCTTGCGATTTGGAGGATCAAAGGTACATTCTCTCTGGTAATGTCCCACCCACCCACAATGGAAGTAGAAAGAGGGGAGGTGCTCATATTTTAGTCGCACCCAAAATCCCCCTGTCTCCTCACTAGAAGCCAGTAATTGCGATCTCAAAGGTCGAGAGAAATCAATCACTGCTTTCACCTTGATGAAATATTTCCCTGATTCTTGGCAGGAATAGACACCAGATTCAAGCACCTGGCCGATTGTGGGCCCTGCCACCCCTATTCCAAATTTGGCGGTGCAGCAATCATCTTTCACATCCCAAAGTTGCACCCGAAAGGGAGCAGTCGCAAGCTCCTCAAATGTTTGTCTGGTTATAGCCGGTGTCCATGGTCGTAGGTGGATGATCTTATCATTCACCACCCAAGGAGTTCGTTTTAGAACCCAGATTTTGGATTCTCCAGAGGGGAGAACGAACTCAAACAGACCGTGCTTTGCTTGTAGCACTTTGATCCTACCCTTGCACTGCCATGGGGAATTCACTGAATCCCGAAGCTCCGTCGGCGAGACCAGTGCCGTGGTGAATACGCGGCCAAGCAAAGTGTGGGAGCTGCGAACTTTGACAGATTGAACTTCATCGAGGGAAAACTGCACCACCTGGTCCTCACTCACATGAGCAGCCATCGTGTTCTGCATAGAGGGGGGAGAAGTAATTCCATCAATGTTAAGAGCTCGTGATACCATCCCTTGGCCCAATGGGTCACGTAGAGCATGGATAGAGTTGCCTTCTTTGTTCTCTATATCCGAGTTAGGAACAGTAGGAAGGAGATGGAGATTACCTAGGGGAAGGAGGAAGCCTGCCTTTTTGGGATGCTCACCAATGATCTCGCTACTTTCTACCGTTATGCGCTGCTCAGTACATCTCAGGGAGATGGGAATGCGACGGTTATGGAGGTATAAGTAGGAAGAGTCAAGCAAGAGGTTTCTCCCAATTAGGTTACCTCCTTCCAATTTTCCTTTCGTGTAACCGATTCGAGATAGTGGATAGGTGACTCGGCGATCAGATTCTCTATCCCACTCGTGATTTGAAGATAATCCACCTTTTTGAATTTAAAATTTAAATTGTTGTTGCACCGTCGGATTTTTCGGGAAGATATCCCACTCGAGCATCCCGGGGAAAACAACATCCGGATCCCCAGCAGTTCCAAAATATCGGCACGCCTGGAGATTTCCCGTCGGCTCTGACAACACCACCGTGCTTCTTCCCACCGATCCGGGTTACCCATAATTTTCGACCACTCATTATGGTGGGACCTGGGGGGTATAATTGTCGAATCCCTTCTAGGGCTTAGGCTTTTCCTTTCGAACCCTAGTGGGATGATTGAATCGTTGGAAACCACGCTCGACACACCACTGGTGTTCCGACGAGGTTCCTTTTCAAAGCGGCGCGAGGGACGAGGTCATAATCCGTATCGTCCATCTCGTCCGACGAAGGGAGCTTAAAACACCACGCTTTCATGCGCAGAGCCCTCCGCTTTTTCTTTATCAAGGAGTAGTTTATATCACACTCCAAATCCAAACTCACAAGCTTCCGTTTTTTTCCCTTGTGCAAATATCGGGGATTGACTCGCCGGTTGAGAGAGACGCCCTCATTCCCAGAGTTGTATCGACAGTGATACGATTCTTGCAGGTTTTGCAGAATTCGCCTGAGTATTCCATCTCCTAGCTTGGTTTCGCAGACTAGCAGACATGACTTCCTTCACCGCTACGATGAACAGGCGGCCTAGGAGAAGGCTGAAGCCGAGGAGAGAGGCGAGAGCATCTCGCCACATTTTGTTTTTTTGTGTACCAAAACCAACTTTGTGTACCAAAACCCGTTGGTTAGAACAAAATTGTTTATAAATATTTAAGAAAAAAGATGGAATTGATTTTTGGACTAAATAAAATCAGATTGAATACGATGATAATTTGATCATTGATCCTAAAATATCGTTTATTGTTGTACCCACGCTCCCGTCCCATGTGTTTGATCTTGTTGGAACCGAATAGTTGCACTCTGACCCTATCATTCTCCCATTCCGATGACTCTGGGCTTCTGCATGGGCCAACAATTGGAAGTAATCAATCGGAAGGAACAACAGTATATGAGCCAAGAGAAAGCCCATTCCATTATAAACCCCCCCCCCCCCCCCCCCCCCCCCCCGGGATTTTATTCCTTCACTGCACAATAGGCTAATCCTGTGGTCTTTATTTGCAGTAATTGAAAGAACTTGTGTACACTGTTGCAGAGGAATTTGGGTCTCCACCATTTTAGTTTGATACTCTCCAGAGATTGATTGAGAAAGAGCAATGTGCCAGAGATGTTGGTAAGATTGGTTACAGGGTGATTCAGTTGGCATTTGTTCTGTGAGCTCCAGAGCCAGAATACCAATGGCTTTTGATAATCTGGCTAGCCAATTGCAAGCTTTGCTGGTAAGTCAGAAGTGTAAAAGAGTGGTTACCATTTAGAAAGGTCTAATTGCCAGGGGTAACTGCAACTACTTGTTTGCACTTGCAATTTTAGTTTACAGAGATCTCTCTTGAGGATTTCAGTTGAAGAAAAGCAGTGCTTAAATATCACTAGTGCAGTTTCAGCAGCAGCAGCAACTTGGTCCGACATTAGCACAATGCAGGCACAATGTCAGTTTGCAAGAGTCAAATCTCACCTCTTTTCCCCTCGGTTATGAATTGCCAATTCAGAGGAGAAACCTGAGTGTAATATATACACTTACATTCCTAACCATCTTCAAAGTTGGTATCTCAAAACAGTTTTCTATCTTAGTCATTTTCTGGCAGTTTTTCAGTTTTGAGGTAGCATCTTTACACGTCTGGAAAATGACATTCTGGACTTTTCCTTGAGCATCAAAGCATATCAATGAGTAGATAAAATTCTTATATGAATAAAAGCTATCAAACACAAAGTTTCATTGAGTAAATTGAGAGAACCATGCCTCCAAAGTCGGCTACTTGAACATGGAAAATGACTTGGACAAAAATGAATGATCTTCGGGCAGCTTGAGCTTGCTTCTTCATCAAGTAATTTTAACTTGTAGACTAGCTTATTTGAGATCATATCATATGACTTGAACTTTGACCAAAATAAACATCCTGACCAATCTTTTCGATCTATAACATCCTAGCCCGAACTATACATCAAAATAAACAATTTGGCCAGATCCGACTTTTGACCGTTAACTTGGACGGTCAACGCGCCATGTCACTGCCAACTCAACAAATTTCAATCAACTTTATTTTTAATTTACACCTATTTCCATTTTCTTTCCTTTATCATTTTGAACGAAAAAAAATAATAAAACACATTTTCAATTTCGGGACAAAACCCAACAGAGCCCCGGTAAGTGGCGTGCGTTTTGTCCCGAAATTGAAAATGTGTTTTCTTTTTTGTTCAAAATGATAAATGGAAGAAAATGGAAATATGTGTAAATTAAAAAAAATTAATTGAAATTTGCTGAGTTGGCAATGACATGGCGCGTTGATTGTTAGTAACGCGTTTGACCATCCAAGTTAACGGTCAAAAGTCAAATCTGACCAAATTGTTTATTTTGATGTATAGTTCAGATCAAGATACTATAGATCGAAAAGATTGATCATGATGTTTAATTTTGGTCAAAGTTCAAACTATATAGAAATATTAACCCTAAAATAATTAATAAAACAAGGCGAATCAGTCTGTCTCTGTCCAACAAAATTCTCTCAACAAAAACCAGGTGCTGCCCACAGCACGACAGCGCCGCAGCCTTGAATGTAAAACAAAGTCGTAAACTGGTACCAAATGACGAAAACCGCTCTCCGCTTCCGTTTCGCTCACGCTCGGAAATGTCTTGGTTGGCATACAAAAAAGTTTCAGTTCACTCCCTGAAATCTAGACACTATAAATGCTGAAATCCCTGTAACGGAATCCCTTTCTCCTCGCTATACAACAGAACAGAGAGAGAGCCATTCCAGTTCCAGATTTCTTCACGACAGCTCCTCCTCTCTCTCTGCCGCGATTCTTCAAAAATCAGCACAGCTCACAAAATTCTCCAGCGAAACTTTGCATATTCAAGAAAACGCTGTCGCTGCTACTGCGGCGGATGATCACCGGCGCTTCTTAGAGCTCCTCGAGCGAAGGGAAAATGGCGAAGTTGAGGCACTCGCGATTGCATTCGAAGAAATGGTCGACATTCACATTGGTTCTCTCCATGCTCTTCATGCTCTCGCTCGTTCTCCTCGTGCTCTTAGGCTTAGGAATCTTCTCGCTCCCTGTGAGCACCGACGATTCGACTCCCAACGATCTGCCTGCTTCCTACCGCCGCATGGCCGCCGAACGGTAAGCGAGAGTGAGAGCGCGACGGCGGTCTGTGATTGCTTGAGTTTCAATTAACAAGGTTTCGATTTGGTGTGCTGAATTTTTTTGTTTGAAACCGTTTTGCATTGGTGCAGAGATGGCGACGGGCTAGGAAAGCGAGGCGATCAGTGGACTGAGATCGTTTCTTGGGAGCCTAGAGCTTTCCTGTATCACAATTTCTTGGTGAGTTCATTTTCCGAGCCATAGCTTCTGCATTCGTGCTAGTATGAGATACATTTTGAGCTACAACTGATTCAAATCTAGTTTTCTTCGGAGATTCATAGGACGATTTGCTCACCAGTGTATGAATTCCGTTGCGATAGGATTCTCTTGAGTGCTTGTTAGTTTGAGCTGTTAGCTGATTCAAGCGTAATCTTCATGGTTTGAATTTCACTGTTGCTTATAATGGACTTCTAGCTTAGATGCGCTTTGCTTTAGGGTAATATAGGTTGTGAAAGTTTAATAGGTTGGAAAATGCATTTGACTGTTTGAGCCGATGGATCTATCTTCTAGGTTCAGCATTCATCATCAGAGATTGGAGTTTGCTAGTATGAGATTCCATAGAGAGGAATAGTTCTCTTATGGTTTTATAATTTCAAGGTACTGATGATTTGCTGTTAGATCTCTTATAGTTTCTGCTATTCGTTTCATAGACTGAGCTTTGCTACTATGCAATTTCATAGAGGAAGAATCTATTGTGTTCTTGGAATGTTGATCAGTAGCTGATACGGGTTTAATCTTCATCGTCTTATTACTGGAATTTCGGTAGCTTGGAATGGAATCATAGCTTGGATGCTTGTATTGTGCCTCTTTTCTTTAGAGTAACCTAGATTGAGGAGGTTCAATTGATTAGATAAATGTATTTGGCTGGCTGAGCGATGTATCCATCTTTTTGGTTCAGCATTTATTTCATGTATTTGAGTTAAGCTAATACTAGCTTTTATAGAAGAAGAATTCTCTTGATTTTAGTCATCTAATTTCAAGCTGCTGATTCCAATATGCTTTTCTTCTGGCGTCAGCTTTCATGCATAGATCGAGTTTTACTGGTATAAGATTTAGATAGAGGAAGAATTGTGCTTGTAGTTTTGAGCTGCAGCAGATTCAGTGTAATCTTTGCTTATTTCTGAAATTCGTTTTCTAGTTTCTGGTGGAATTATAGGTTGGTGTTTCCCTTTCTTTAATGTCATATAGGTGGAGGAAGTTCAATTGATTAGGCATTTAGTAATGCCCTTGTGTGGAGGTCTTCTATGCTGTTCAGTTGCATTGCCTTATTCCATGCTCATTACTTCCAATGATAGTTATTCTTAATACTGGATTCTAATGTCAACAGTCCAAAGAAGAATGTGAGTACCTAATCTCTCTTGCTAAGCCTCACTTGACAAAGTCAACCGTGGTGGACAGCAAAACAGGGAAGAGTAAAGATAGCAGGTGCTGTTACCTACATTTCCTGAATATTTGGCAGATCTCGGGAGTGTTTGGAGTACTTCTTTTCGTGTTCTTTCTTTTCAGATAGATTCAGTTGAAAAGTTAGTTAGGTTGACACTTGCAATAACTCCTTTTACTTGCAGGGTTCGCACAAGCTCAGGGATGTTCCTGAGGCGTGGACAGGATAAAATCATTAGGGCCATAGAGAAGAGAATCGCAGATTTCTCGTTAATTCCTGCAGGTACGATGCGTCTGAAGTATAGATTTCATAAAATTAGGGCTCCCATTGATGAAAGATCATGGGGTCTAAACCATCACAATCACCATTTTTCCAATGTTAGTATCAGCTACATCCGTAACAATTTCCAGTGTCACCTAGACTGTGCACCTTTCTGCTTCATTGAAATAGTTCCATCATATGCAGAAAATGGCGGAGGAATTCATTAAATGTTTGTGTATATCGCACTAGACTTCCATTTATAAATTATCGAAAGCATCCTCAGCATTCAACTCTATGTTTCCCATATCAATGTTATCCACTTCATTAAGCATATCCCATTTCTCTGATATTGTGAGGTGCTTCACTCATTGAATGAATTCCATGTCATTATATACTGCAGATAATGGTGAAGGACTCCAAATCCTCCACTATGAAATCGGTCAGAAGTACGAGCCTCACTTCGATTATTTCCTTGATGAGTTCAACACCAAAAATGGAGGGCAGCGGACTGCTACTCTGCTAATGTATCTGTGAGTGTTATCTTTCCTATGGTCACCATGTTTTCATCGCTCTGTTGGCGTACTTATCTGCCTTCTGCCATTTTGTGAAACATTATTGTGACTTCCTATTCACTGTGTCTCTGGTGTTTCGATCCAGGTCAGACGTTGAAGAAGGAGGCGAAACCGTCTTTCCTAGTGCAAAGGCAAATTCCAGTACGGTCCCATGGTGGGATGAACTGTCTGAATGTGGTAAAAAGGGTCTTTCCCTGAAACCGAAGATGGGGAATGCTTTGTTATTTTGGAGCACAAGGCCGGATGCCTCGTTAGATCCTTCCAGTTTACATGGTATATCTATTCTCTTTTATTTGCCAACTGTTGAAAAAAAGAAATCAAGTATTTCTCTCTTTTCTGAAGTGCATTTCGTTGGTTTGTCTCAGGTAGTTGCCCAGTGATTATAGGGAACAAATGGTCAGCTACCAAGTGGATGCACCTCGGAGAGTACAAGGTCAGATAGAAGGTAACTGCTGTTTCTTAGTGGAATCTTCTCTCTAGTTCAAAGCAATGTGAAATTTCAGCTGCTGCTCGCTGCCCAAAGTGAAATTGTGAATCGAATTTTCTAAAAAGAAGAAACATGCGTAGTTCTACTTTCGAGGGGTGAAAAAAAGAACCAAAAGAAATAGAATAATTTCTTTGTATCATTGGGGAGAAATCGTTATGTTATCAAAAGCCTTCATGAATTGTAATGCCCGTGTTTTTGTTACAACTTTAGGAACTGAAATCCCTAAAATTAGTTAGGTTTTAGTACCTTCTTATGAAGGTAAAGTTTTATGTGATCTGGGTTCAGGAGAGCTAATTTGTTTCAAACAGCGGTTTGTATTTAACTATTTGTGATGTCTCTAACAAGCTTATGGTTGTTTTGTTTTCATCCAGCTGCAGAAGTTGGTGTAGATTTTAGACTGCTTCATTCTCTACCTCGAAACACAGAGAAAAGCCAGTACCATACAAAGAGATTTTGCTCCATTTTGAATAACTTTATTTCTTGTTTTTGCTTCCATCAGGCCAGAGCTTTGGGTGGTGTTAGATGTTGAGGAAATGTTGTATACTAGTTGTTGTTCAATAGTACTATTAGGTGTCCAGACATCGCAGGGTCTCTTACACCATCTTATTGTAGTGCAACAATCCGAAAACCTGGTGCCCGTTATCAAAATTCTTATACACACCTGGTTGATCGACAGCACGACGTCTTGATGCGTAAAGCACTTGTTTCCTAAAAGCTGCTCCAGTTTGCCTAACCACACCGGACCAATTAGCCACAGAGTCCTCTCATGGCAAAGGAACCTTTTTAAGGCAAGGCTCTACTTTAGTACCACATCGGTAGACAACTACATTTTTCACTTGATAAAATCTCAAAATGGCAGCTTTCAACTCATCCGAGGCCGATGATGATATAGTATGCGCAATTTTGTTGTTGCTTGACTGTTGAATGATATATCTTTCTACATTGGGTAATTCTGAGTCCTCTCCTAATTGTTTTCTCGTTTAACAGGATCAATCATTTGAATTTTTTACTCCTTAACACACTCAAAAAAATTTATGATAAACAGCTACCGAAGTACAACAGAGAGACTGATGAGTTATCCAAATCCGGTTGTGAAATTATTTTTGGCACAAACACTTCTAGATTAGATATTATTTTGCATATGAGTTGACGAGATCATGATCTCGTTTCAGAAGAGATGGGTGGCGACTAAGAACATGGAGATGAAGAGGGGCAGATAGTAGTAGCTGGAGCGGGAGACGATGAATCGAGCGGTGGCGCCGCTGGTGGCCACCGTGTAGTTGGCGGTGCTGAAACCGGTCATGGAATGACAGCCGCTGTGGATGGCGTTGGTGAGGGCGGAGACGGTGGCCTTGTTTGAGAACCAGAAGTCCCTCTTCACCAGCGAGATGCAGTAGAGAACGTCGGTGGTGTGTTTCCAGCACCCTCCTTCCTTGCAGTACTCTCCCACCTCCGTGTCGTTCACGTCCACCACTCCCGCCAGCGTCAGCACGTCTTTTCCCTCGCAGCTCTTCGAGAACTGAGAAGTACACATGTAAACAAAAAGCGCAAAGTGTCTAATTAGCACGTGCTAACGTCGTTGGATTCGAGAACACTCACGGGGACGGCTTACATTTTGCATGCAGTCGTATGCACTTCTCCACTCCCAGAAGGGGCTTAGGTTGACGTTGGTCAAGGGGTCTGCAATTAATGCATCATTTACATGGTGTTAGAGGGGGGTTAATAGTAAGGAGACAGAATTCTGCAATTCTGGATAGCTAATGTGGGATTTACTTTCTGCATTGGCACAGAGGGGAAGGAGGAGGAAAGCTACGGCAATGGAGAGGCAAAGGAAGCTGGTGCGGTAGGCTGCGATGCCCATGGTGCGTATTTCCTGTGTAAAAGCTCTGCCTGCCTTCACCGTGGATTGTGGGAGAGTTGAACGAGGAACTTCCAGTACTGCTATTTCAGTTACTTTGTGTTGCGGAGGCATATATAGTTGTGGATGGAGGATTGGGCTTCAGTCGATTCTACCAACACAGGCAAGGAACAGACAGAGCCAACTAGCACAACACCATCATCAGACTTCCAAACAAGCCAACATCGGATACATCATTTATCCAACGTAATATCCTCGGAGATTACCATGGTGGAAAATGACAGAATCTTTGGTGATCCACGCCACCAACATCTTTTGGTAGTTGCATATTCCATGTAGAATAAGCACTCCACTTCTGCAGTAGAAGCTGCGAAAAATGGCTGTGGCACTGCATCAATTCCCTACTTTGAGAGAAGAAGAACAAAGTAGCTCGATCGATAGGAAGAGTTCTAATGACTTATATAAGTATGAATTTAGAAATTTAGCAAGCATTTTAAGCTAGTATACTAAATCTGAAATGTTAACCTACCCTAAACTCTAAACTCTGAACTATAAACATTAAATCCTAAATCTTAAACACTAAACCTTCTAAACATCAATTGTAAAGACTAAATCCCATTGTGAACCCTCAGCCTGAACCTCCTAAACCTTAAACCCTAACCCTATGATCAACAATTCACCCACGTATAGAGTGCAATATATTATATAAGACTATCCTTGTCAAACTGACATAATAAAAAGGAAATTTTGATAGAGCTAAACGGTAGACAGAGAGATGGAGGAAGTTCCTTACTTGCGATTAATTTAACACTACCCATGTACACCAAAGAGACCCTTGTTTCTCTTGGGCAAGAAAGATTAGAGATGCTCCAACCCCACAAGGTCGCGGCTAATCAAGCTTTGCTATGCAAAACCAGAAATCAGAGCAGTACTGAAGAAGAAGAAGAAGAAGAAGAAGAAGAAGAAGAAGCGTCGAAGGTAATTAGCAAAACGCAGCTGGAATTAACCATAGAACACCAAAACCTCTCTCTATCTCTCTCTCTCTCTGTTTCTTTCTCAGCCATTGCTAGCAACATCACGCACAGCATGATCCCCCACGACCCTGACGCACTTGGGATGCAACTCATACCCACAATCCAAACACTGGTACGCCCACCCTACCCCTTGCTCCTCACAGTTGCAACATATGAACGGCCCGCCGCCATTCTCCTGCGAAACCAAGTTCAGCTCGTGCCTGTGCCCACCGTGGAGCTTCGTCCTCGGCAAGTCCCTAGCCTCTTCATCCACTTGACTCTCCAACAATTCCACCTTCGATTCGGTGAAGGGAAATGCATTCTCCTGGTACAGGTTAATGAGGCTCCTCCCCTTCGCTGTGACGGTCCTGCCGTCGGGCCCCAGGATCACCAGGCAGGGGATCCCCTGCACGTCGAAGTGCTTCGCGAGGCTCCTGATGTTGGCGTCGCCGAAGGGGATCGCCAGCCACGGCATCAAGGAGAAGTAGGAGGCATACGATTCGTGGTCACGATCGCTCGACACGAACACGATCTCGAAGTCGTCTTCGTCGTCGGCCTTGATCTTGTGGTAGATTGGGACGAGCTTTGGGGTGAACTTCTCGCAGGGCAGACACCATTGAGCCGAGAAGTAGAGCCCAATCGTTTTGCCTACTAGTGATGCTACCGGCACCTGCAGTGTGCCGTCATATGTTCAAATTACTGTCACAACAAGGTATTGATCTAGTGATAAATAACGTACTTACATCTAGCCCGAATCGCCCACCAAATTATCTAATCTCCATCAATTTGAAAGCTATGCCAAACCTTTTAGTACCTGTCTCGCTCCATGGTGACTCAAAACGTAGTCTCGATCACGATTGGTCAACAAATTAACGAGTGTCTGGCTGTCATGCTTCTCCTTGTCCTCTTTCTCCAGCTGCTCCAGCTTCTGCTTGGTGAATGGAAATGCATTCACCCCGAATCGATGCAACAATTCGACGCCGTTTCTTAGCGCATTTTGCTCGACATCTTTCCCTGACCCGGGATGCAGGATCACAAGGCAGGGAATCGCTTCGATCTCGAATTTCCGAGTCAACGACTTCTTCGTCTCGAGATCGGAGAACGGGACTGAGAGCCATTGAATGCGTTGAGGTCCTCGTCACAGGAGACGAAAACGATCTCGAAATTGGAACCGTTTGTAGATTTGAGCTGCTGGTAGGCGCCAATCAGGAACTGGTTGAAGTTGCGGGATGGAGGGTACCAGTTTGCTGAGAAGTATAGTGCCACTACTTTGCCTTCTAAGTCGGACATTTTCACCTGCGAGAAGAAATGGAAATGGAAATGGAAATGTGACGATGAATAGATAATCTCTGATGACAGAATTAGGATATGGTCTTATACTCACTATGTGTGGCCTAATTACTTTAGTCATGGAGACAACTGTGCTACAGATTCCTACTAAACAATCCTATGATTTCAAAACATTTGTATAACAAAAACCTCGTAACAATGATTGTTTGGTTATTCATTTGTCGCTTTCTATTGTTATCGTGCTCTATGGCGCTTTGTGAAAACGTACCGACAAGCACTTGGTACAATTAACTGTGCACAGACGAACTCTGATCGTTGAATCGAAACAATTACAATTTTGCGCGTCCTATCCAATAACTTTAAGCACCTGTGAGTACGTGCTCCCAAGTCAACTATGAGCACAATAACTTTTTTGCGTAGAACAACAATTATATCATTTGTTCAACTATATCAGTACCAGGGGTGTCAAATCGGTTTCGATTTTTCGGGTTAACCCAAAACCGAACTGATATATGTTCTTTTGGGTTTCGATTTCTCAGTTTCAACCCGCATATGCTGTCAGCGGTTTCGGTTTCAGTGAAACCCGAAAATCGACACCAGCCCGAGAACCCGAATTCAATAAATGTCGTTTTTGGTGAGAACTGAGACGACGCTGCAATCCCGGGCCGAGTGAAATCCCTAGCTTTTCGCCTCAAGTCGCCATTACCTTCAGCAAACGCTCAAAACTAGCATCGCCCGGCGTAACTCCCTCGTCGTCACCGTCCTCGACGCATCGTTCTCGCCGCCATCATCATTCTCGCCGCCAGCGGCCTCATGGGAAACTCAACAGCGGCCGTCGAAACCCATCAACGGGGAAGTGGATGATCTCTGTCCGAGTCGGGTAGTCCCCTCTCCGACCTCTGCTATGGAATCCCATAAAGGCCTTCTTCTTCCCCTTTCCCCTTCCCGCTCTGTCTGTTGGGTTCTTTGCTGGTTGTTGAATTGGAATGGTGATGGGCCTGATGGGTTCTTGGCGTTTGGGTCCCCTTTCAATCAAATTACAACAGAGCAACTGCAGGATAATTTGAGGAACAAAGAAAGGAATCGGCACTAAAGAGGATCGGCGGGATTAATATATGGCGGTGTACTTGTAGTTGGTATGAATTAAAGGTGGAATCTGGGTTGATTACATTTTAGCCATCTTCTGTAGATGGATACGAAGACACAGTATTCTCGCTGAAAGTTCTTCTGCAATTTGGGTTAAGCTAACAACCGAAACCCGCAAATTTCGGGTTCAGGTACCCAAAACCCGCAAGCTACAATTTCGGGTTCGGTTTCGGGTTGTACAGTAACGGTTTCGGGTTGCCGGATTTTCTCTGGTTTCGGGTTCTGTTACCCAACCCGAACCGAAACAGCACCCCTAATTAGTGCTAGATCAATACCTTCACTAATCACTATCTTGTACTATTAATAATTAGCTAATTGGGAAAAAAATTGCCACGAATCCCATTTTAGGTCACCCAATTCGTTGGGTTGTGGTATGCGCTCCCGCTCTAGAGCGCTGAAAGCGCGAATTTGCAATAATCCACAAGAAAATCGCAGACTAAATTTTTACGGAGCGCGGATTTTCATTTTCAGAGGGCGACTTCTCAATTCATTGTTGAGAGCGCAATTTTCAGAACAACCACTGTGAGGAGGATGTGGCCGAAGAAGCGAAGATCTATCGCAACAAAGGGAAAGAGTTGGTGGCTACTAACAAAGATGTTCTAGAGTAAAAACAGAGCAATTGAGAAGAGCATGCAACTACTGAAACTTCAATTGAACCAAGATTACTTTGTTGCAGTCTAGCTTGCAAAATCAAAGGAACCATGATATGGCATAAATCTAGAACTACCAGCGGAGAAGCAATCACAATCGTTAAAAGCATGTTCCTGGGCCGATCGTATTAGTTCAGGTTCAGACTAGGATATTCATATTCGGAACCAAAAATCACATTTAAAGTAAGGAGTCGAGATAACTAAGAGGAGAGGAACCCTGCCTCCCGGTGGCGTTAATCGACGGTTTGCAGATCGTTGCTGCTTCTTTATCCGTCAATCGTCGCCTGTCGGAGCCTCATCCGTCGTCAATTTACCTATCCAAAGCGAGATCTAGGGGGAAATATCTCACCTGCCGGTTGCATATGAGAGATGAGTATATCTGTATATGAATTTATGGATCAAGGAAGGGAAAAAGCTTGAACTGGTTTTCTTCCTCTGCTTTGAAGTGGTACGGAGAACGGGAGAAAGAAGAGGTTCAGAATAGGAAGGCGTTTATTGAGGATGTACATGGTGGTGGGTGGGGAAGAGAAATAAAATGACATTTTTTATTATAATAATTTTGATCCCCATTTTCAATTAAATTTTCATTATACTAACATCATAATAGTACTAGCTAGTAAATCATTTTGATTCCGAAAGCTACTAAATCATTTCACCCATATTTCACTCTCGCTTGCATTTTTACAAAATGTATTCTAAATATTCAATTTTGGTACAAATTTTAATAAAAAATAATATAATAATAGCGCTTTTTCCACGCTCTCGATGTTGGATTATTCTAAAATAGATGATTTCACGCTCTTGCTCTTGCTCCCGCTCCCGCTCCACTAATTGGTTACCTAAACCCCATTGTAAGTTGTACTTGTACCAGAAGGAAACGGACCAAGAGAAGTGGAAGGCCCGACAAGGAACCTTTTTAAAGCACCGACAGGGAACCCATCAAGAATCTGAAAAGTAGGGGTGAAAGCTTGTCCCGGAAGACCCACTGACCCGTCCCGTCCCTAAGTGTCGGGACGGGTCAGTTTGACTACAGGGACAGATTAGGGACGGGTCATTTGATGACCCTGAAAGGGTCGGGACGGGTCACGTTTTGACCCTGTGACCCTTAGCAACAACAAATATCTCATACTTCATTGGACCTTTTTGTAAAGTTTAAAAAGTTTAGGTACTAATTTGTATAAATAAAAAATTGGCTACTAAAACGTAATTTTACCATCAAAATTTATGGACTTATTTGTAAAAAAAATAAAATTTAGGTACTAAATTGTAAGAAAAAATAATTTTGGGTACCAAAACGTAATTTGTAAAAAAGTAATGTGTTGATTAGGGTCGACCCACTGACCCGTCCCGTTCCAACCCTTGAGGGTCAGACATGGTCAAGAAGGAGACAGAGACGGGACGGTTATACATCTTGACCCTTCAGGGACGAGTTAGAGAGGGACAGAGACGAGACAAGCAAATTTTCAGCCCTAATGAAAACTGAAAAGCCATAGTTTTGGGCCCTAATTTGGGAAACGAGAAAAGTAAGAAAAGGAAGTTGGAGCCAGCAAAAAGATTTGCCAAATTCAGGTGGGTTAGCGGTTGGAAGGAGGACACGTGGTTGTACTTGTGACGTGAGTGTCTTCCTAAAAGAAGAGATTTGGGGAGGGAGAAGGACGCGTGTACTTTTTGGCCCAGAATTTGGGCTGCTGGCCCTTTCTGGTCACGGGATCATAACTACACAGAAACGTGTCCGCCGCATAAAGCCCATCGTTCTAATCAACACATTTAAAAAATTTTAACAAAAGATTGACAAGATGACTCGCTATTAATCATTTCATCTATTTGTTTATTATTAAATCAAAGAGATTAGTCCTAATTACCGTCAAATTCAGCAATTAAAGCTTGAGTGCGGTACCCATAAATCTTGGTTATGATCGGATCATATAACAAACAAAAAGTCAAATATACAAGCACAAAGGGATTGTATTAATTAATTAAATTAGAACTAGCTGAAAACCCCCATGATTAAAGCTACTAATCCTCAGAATTATATTTCCCATTATCGAGAAGACGTGATCCATGACTGACACCTCATCACTAATAGTTAAAGCTTCATAATTATTTTCAGATGGAGAGTAAGGTATACAATAACTTTATGTTTTTCCTCAAAGTGACAAAAGCAAAACCCTACACGTGTTTGGCCGTCGACAAGCTTTTGACCCACCCATTGGGTTGGTTACTCACTTCGTCGCCTACATCATAATCAAAACAAAAATTTGCAACTCCCAAGTCTTGGTAAACAAAAAAAAAAAAAAAAATACTCATATCATCTTTATGCACGAGAAAGAAGAAAAAACTCAGTTTCGAACCAATGTTTGTGACACATCTCGACTATGAGAGGTTTCATTTAAACTCATACCTGATAATATTGATTTCGATACGATGACGATTTTGTGATTAAAAAAAAAGCTCAATAGATTAGACCGTCGCGTTAGTTGTTGTTCGGTTCTTTCTCGGTCGTTGTACAACGGCATCTAGTGGAGCCTAATCCAACGCAAGCAAAGATGATTTCATTTTAAGCAGCAAGAAAAGAGTAAGAATCTATCTTGAACCCATTCTTTCCAGCACCGTGTACGACCACCAGAATCCGAAAAGAAGATTCAAACCATAAACAGTATTACCACTACTAAATAAGTGATTATTACAGCTACTTAATTAACTGTACTTGGCGCAGTTGATCAAGAAGCTAAAGTATGCTGCCGATAATTTGTGTGTAGTTAGTTACCTGAGTTCCATCTCGGGAGAGGAGATAATCGCGGTCTTTAGAACCCAAGAGAGAGGCTAATCTTGAGCTGATCGGCGCCGGTGACCGGCCGGAGACGTTCTCTTGGCCTGCGACGGCGGCAAAGCTCGTATCTTGGACCTCCACTCCCATCCTCATGATTTCTCTCTCTCTCTCTCTTCTGTGTGTGGTTTATTAATGAAGCAGAGTGGGTCTCTGGTATGCTATCCTTGCATTCCAGTGCTTTTATATTCCACACACAGACACAGGAGCCCAAGGAAAAAAGAACCATATTCTGGCCACGTCATCATCATTTCCTTCAAAAGTGTTCATTAAAATGAGGAAAAGTTTGAGTTCTCAAGCGCACTTTCCTATTATGGAGCTATTTTTTTTTTTAATTTACTGATGTTATTTAGGGAAATGGGTTCAGTGAAAGACAAAACAAATACACTTTATTTTGGGGGGGCTTTGTAACTGTTGAGATTTGTATTTTACTATTTAAGGAAAAGGGAGGGCTCGCTTATGTGCAGTGCCTAGCTAGGAGCCTAGGACACATGTAAAGCTAAAGGGTTTGATACTGTTGAGGAAGGTAGATGGTTGATATAACACGAACAATTATACTTGCGCTTTGTAATTGTGTATTCGTTTGGTTTTGGTGATAGTTAAATAAATATATTGTTGCGTTTTGTAATTGCGTATTCATTTGGTTTTGGTGATAGTTAAATAAATATATTGTTATCAATGCATGTATATAAGAAATTTGGTGTATTACAGTTTACGTTGTTTGGTTTATCATTTATGTGATAGTCGTTGTGTTATTTAAATGAGTTATTTTACCTTTCAGGTGAAATGTCACTTTTACCCTTTGTTTGTAATATAAAAAACCAAGACACATAAAAAGGTAGGGACAAAATTGGAAGAAAAAAACACACAACACTCTCATCCAAAACTTGAGATTTAACTATCACTCATTTTGAGTGATAGTTTGTATCACTTTAAACAAACAATGCATATATTATTTGTGCAGAAAATTCAGAAAAATAATGCATTGTGGACAATACATGTATTGTAACTATCTCAACCAAACAATCACAAAAAATCAAACGAATCCATTTCACTACAAGAAAACATATGTTTAGTGTCGGTTCATTTAACCGACACTAAATGTATATTTTGTGTCGACAATTCGTGGCGATTCCAGACCAGACACAATATTTTGTGATTTTGTGTCGGGTATACTGAACCGACACAATTTTAAACGAAGTTGTGTCGGTTATGACCTCAACCGACACAATTTTAAGCAAATTTGTGTCGGTTTTGGTTTAACTGACACATATTTGTAATTTTGAATTTTCACCTTCTATTTTGACCGTCCAAATTTCCCCCTCTTGATAATTGAAACTTTTCCCCCTTTAATAAAAAAATCAAATCCACCTACCTTCTTTTCACTACTTATCTTCGTATCCCTAAGCCCCCTACCCAATTTTCCATCTTCTCACCAAACTCCCTTTTCCCCTGTTCTTCTTCTTCTTTGCTGCTTGTTACGAGTATGTGACATGGGGGGTCTTCTATTTGTATTATTATTACTAATAGGGAGTAGGGATTAATTAGGAGACATAAGCTTGTTGACTCGCTCGAAACTACACCATAATTAAACCTCAATTAGAGCCCACAATCTCGATTGCTAAACCGAGGTGAGGAGGAAAGGCCGTGTCACTCGACCCTCTCAGTTTAGACAATCGGTAATCGACTTACTTCCTCACTCCACTCTAGGTCGGACGGTTTAACCATGATTAATCGACTTGTCCAATTTAATATTGAGGATTGCCCTAACTCAACCTAGTTTAGGTGGCTTGGAAAGCGGAAGGAAAACCAACTCGCTTGAGTCTCCCTTAAAAAGGGGGGATTTTCCTCTCTAAACTAGGCTAAGTTGGCAAATTAGATTACTAGCACCTAAATGCACAAACTTAGGGGGTGCTAAGCACAATTATGCACAATCACTAGGATGCTAAGCACAAAATATGCACAACCCCTAAGTTGCTAAGCACAAACATGCAAAATCATGGTGAAAAATACCTCAAACATTAAATTGAACAATACCCAATATCAATCATCTAAACCACATACAAGAAAACTACATGGTAGGGTTTAGGGTTTCACTACACCCAATTGGGAGGAGGACTACTCCATGGAAGAAGTGGGAAGAACAAAGGAGAAAAAAGGTGGAAACCATCTTTTGGGGATGCATCCTCTCTTCTTCAACCTTGAGCTGGGATTTCCTTGGGTAAATTTTCCCAAAACCTCCTTTGAAGCCAAGCCCTAACCTCTTCTTCTCTTTTGGTTTTGTTTCTCTCGCTAAAATGTAGAAGAAGTGTTTCTCTCACAAAAGTGGATCTCCTCTCTCTCTTCCTTGCAGCTCAGCTTTTAAACCCGAGAAGAGCTGAGTTCACGGTCGTGAACCATCAAACGCGTTCGTGAACTCACGCCTTGCGCCAAAACGCTCTGCATCTATCACGGCAGTTCACGGGCAACTGTTTGTGTTCACGGTCTTAGTGATCGTGAACTCGCCTTGTGTCAGTAACCTTCAACTTGGCTCTACACACCTTGCGCTTCACGGTCAACTCCACTTCTTCACGGTCTTGCACGACCGTGAACTCTTGCCTTTAGCTGTGAACTTGCGTTTTTTTACCTCTTCTCTCGGTTTTTTATCCTTTTCGCCAATCCTTCGACTTCGAGGCTGGTTCCACCTGTTAAATCATGAAAAACACTCAAACACAAAGAACCTCGCGTAAAATCAACCTCTAATGAGCGAATTTGGTACAAACATCTAGGCAAACCGGAGGCAAAATATGTGCAATTAGGCCCGAATCACTTGTAGGATTAGGAGTCTTCATTAGGTGAGTAACAGTCAAGTTAAAGGTTGCCAAGTAAGATTAGGATTAGTTTGGGGTTTAATGTCTATATATATATGTACTTGCGATGTTAGTTCGATTATCATTAATGAAGAAGAAAACCTTTCAGTTTAACGTTTGGTCTTTAGTTATCTTTGTGATTTAATAGGAGTAGAGTTAACAAAATTGTTCGATCACGTTACGTGGTGCCGGTAGACTAAATCTACGTAACAGTTGATATCAGCGCCCAGTAATGAGATCAGAGTATCTCTATTGGCAAGAGCAGCTTGGCCAGGTAATCTGGCAACCTGCCACGACGAGGTTTACCCTCGACGGTTTCGATCCAGTCAGTCGGGTGCTGCCTAAGCCATTCTTGGACGTTCTGCCCTGGCTTGATGATGATTCTTCGACCGATGCTGAGTTGTCTCTTCCTGCGTCAACGGAGGAGCCAACCCTAGCTCCATCTACCACCGTCGCCGATAAACTTACCGTTGTTGCCAACGAGGAGGTCCCGACGCAGCAAGAATCTTCCCACAATTCCAGGATCAAATAGCTGTGAGTCACATCGTCGTTAAGCTCGCGTGGGAAGATCGAGAGACCCAATTGGCAGAGCTCTCCGCCAAATACAAGGCGCTGCGTCATGTTAGTTCTGGTTCCGACGAGCAGAGCTCGAAGAGGCTCGCACCAGGGGAACAATGGCGCCCCATGCACAGGAATCTGCACCATATGTTGGAGATTCTGAACCGTAACCTAAAACTCATGGAAGAATGGCGTCTTTGGAAGGATACTAGTGACCCGGCCTATGAACCGAAGGCTTCTGAGGCCTCGGAGACGATGGAGGAGTTGACTTTCCTGTTTGAAGCCACCGCGCCAGCCCAAACACTCTCGCCGACCTTAGCTTAGTCTAGGGAGGCCAAGGAGGAAGAAGTCATTGATATCCTCAAGGTAGCTTAGCCGCCATCTCACAAGTTTGCTGGCGTAGCTGATACTACGAGACTGGAACCTGGGGAAGAGCTAAACCTAACTCTGGTTCAATTGTGCAGCGTTTAGGAAAAGGTCAACAAGGCGATGTCCCTGGAAGTTGATGTCGAAGTCTCCCTCATTCCGAGAATCTGTTTCAACCGGAGGAAAAGAAGGAATAAATGACGGAACGTTAATGTTGTTGTTGTCGGCCTGCAGCGGCCAAGGTTGGAGGGTTTTCTACCGCAACCACGTCACTATCGAAGCAACAAGAAGCCACCGTTGATAAGCTTGTGGTTGTTGAGCAGTTAACGCCGTTGTTAAAGCTGCAGGTAACCTCGCCTTCCGCAGTCATTGCTGTTACGATTACAGTTACTGGTACAAGTTCGTTTGCGCAGCTTCAACCGAATTGGAAATATCGGAAGAGGAGAGTACGAGCTGCTATTGGAGTGCTTCCACTCCGGTTATCGCCATTAGATCCGACAATCGGGTCGAGTTGGGTAATTTTGGGTTGGGGAAGTCGGTTATGGGTCGGGTCATGTTTGGTTCACTTATTTTGGGTCAAATATTGACCCAACCCATTCGGTTTCGGGTCGGGTTAAGGTTATTTTGGGTTACAAGGTTTCTCAGAAACAATATCAAACATGCTTCATATTTTCTTAAAGAGCACAAATTTTCACATATACATTATAATAGTTTACCAAACACATGTTAATTAACATACTCTCAAATCCTCCCACGCTAATTTAATGAAATCCAAATTGCGCAAATCGTCAAAAAATAATCAGAAGAGTAATACTACTACAAGAAACATATGATATTTGATTATCCTTAAACTCCAAACATGTCATTCAAATCCTTGTGATTTTTTTAAACATCTCACCAATTTATTAGTGATGACAATGGGCTGGGTACGGTGCAGATACCCTATATCCATTGCCCACCATTTAAGCCTGCGGGTATTACCCGCACCCGACCCACTATGCTTTACGGCCACAAAATCTGTCCCAAGCCCATGCGGGTATGGGCGAACCTGCGGGTCACTGGATGCCCGAATGCTTAAAAAACACAGTTAGAAAAGATCAAATCCAACTCAATAACTAAAATGAAAATGAACTGAAAACAAACATTTATAGCATTCAACCTTGTTCCATGAACTAGCAAACCCCAGAACTTGCCAACTCAACAACTAAGAACTTAACTCAGTGAATTGAGACCCCCCCCTCCCCGCCCCCACGAACCCAAACAGTGTAACAAAATCCCAGCAACCAATAATATGAACTCAGAGGTAACAAACCCAGAAACTACAGTATTACACCACAAATGAACATGTGGTAGTTCAACACAAAATCAAACCTATAGCTAGTAGAGAAAGTACTAAGCAGCAATAATCTTCTTCCATCGGAAAACTGGCAGTCCGTCTTCCATCAGCATAACAACAATGTCAGCAAATCAGCAGAGCAGAAGTAACATTATTTGTAAAGCATCATCAATCCAAAAATGCATCAGCATACCAAGAATGCATCATTCACCAGTAGACCAAGAATGCAGACCAAGAATTCATCATTCATCATTAATTGTAATTCACCAACTAATGGCTAATGGAAAATAATCTACAATTAGACGGTATAACATCTTTTCAGAATTTAACTAAGTATCAAGCATTAGTAGGGAAATGTTAGAAATTTGATTACAAACCTAGAACTAGACAACTAGTCCAGAAGGTTCACGACAGGATCATCTTCATCTCCTCCCAGCTGGGACGACACTTCAGCTCCATCTATTACAAAAACAAACAGTTTAGTAAATTCCCAAGCCCGATTAACAGTTACAGAAATTCAAAGAGGCTTACATGTGCTCTCTTGTATCATTACATCATCCATTTCCATAGCCGAGAACACCCCCTCCAGCGCTTTCACTTCCAAGGCAGACACTACCATAGAATGCAAGAATTAGTCAACTTCGAAAGAAATAATGAAATAAAAAGAAACCATGGCAAGAACTAAAGAAGCATATTACCTTTGCTATCATCCAGAATCCAGGTCCTTAAAATCATCATGGCTTCTACTGTTTTAGGATCAAGTCTGCTCCGATGGGGATCAAGAAGCCTCCCACCAGAACTAAATGTAATTTCTGATGCAACACTCGTAACAGGTACAACAAGTAAATCCCTTGCAATTTCTTGCAAATTGGGATACTTGACACTATTGAATGTCCACCAACCCAACAAATCGAAGTCTGGTGTTCTATGATGACCATACTCAGCTAGATAGTGATCTAACTCGGTAGTAACCACAGTTGTTCTAGTTTTCTTTCTTTGGCTCACATATAGATCAAAATCCATATAAGTGGCCGAAGAACAAGGATGCAAACTAGAAGAAACAAACGAGTTTTTGGAGGATTTCCTTTGGTATTCAACAACCAAGTCAACAAGCACAGTTCTCACCCTTTCAGAAACAAGATCGGTATTGGTAATACCAAATTTACCAGCATAGTACTCAATAATTTCCAATTTGTAACGTGGATCCAACACAACAGCCACAACCAACAACAAATGAATATCATCCCAATATTTGGCAAACTTATTCCACATATTCTCAGCCACAGAAACGACCATTGGATTAGGGTCAGTTAAACATTCCACCAATCGTAACCTCAAGTCATAAACTTAGGAAAAAACTGATTCGCTGTTGGGTAGTTTGAAACAGAAAAAACCAAAGTTATGTCCTTGAAAACATCAAGTTTGTCAACCAAAACAGCAGCAAAATCCCACTGCTCGTTGGTAGGCACAGATTCATATTGAGGCTCCCTTATTTTCAATATAAAAAACACCTCCTTATACGGGATAGCACCAGAAAGCATCTCATAGGTGGAATTCCACCGAGTTGGACAATCTGAAACCAATTTCTTAGAAACAGGTAGTTTTAGTTGTTGTGCAGTTGCATGGAAAGACTCCACCCTCCTAGGTGTGCATGTCCAAAAGACCACAGTCTCCCTAATTTGCTCAATTCCATCTTTCAGAACATCAAGACCATCCCTCACAATCAAATAAAGGATGTGAGCATAGCACCTCATATGAAGAAGTGTCCCATTCCTAATTAGATTAGACAAAACCAACCTTTTTTCACTAGATTGATCATTGAATCATTGGTAGCACAATTGTCAAGTGTAATTGTTGACAATGTACTATAAATTTTCCAAGATTAGAGGCATTGAGCTAGCTTTACAGCCAGCCTCTCACTAGTGTGTGGGACAGGGAGGTAACCAAACATTAAAAGATGGTTTCTCAACTTCCAAAAGTTGTCGATATAGTGGGCAGTCACAGCCATGTAGGCCCATTTTTGGTTTGTGGCAGTCCACTTTTCAGTGGTGACAGCCACCCTCCCTCTGTTTTCGCCAAGAACCTCTTGAACCTTAGACCTCTATAAACAATAAATAGTCACTATGTCCTTCTTTATGGTTTATCGTTGGGACTTTAAAGAGAGGGTTCAAGGTTCATCAAAACCGTTTGAAATAAAGGTGCTCAACAACAGAAAGGGGATTCTCATGCACCAAGATCATGGTGCAGAGCTCCTTTCTAGACACCTCACTACTAAACTGATTGGTACTCATATCAGCTATTCCATTGGCACTATAGTTAGCACCAAGAACCTTTTGACTCCCATCGTGAATTTTTTTATGAACACATTTATTTCTGTGAGTCCTAAGATGTGAAGTACCATTACAAGATTTCCCAGCCAACACCTTCTTACAGTAGTTGCATTTAGCTTTCAATACCCCAGAAACCATCATCCTAGTGAAGTGAGGCCAGCCATCAGATTTTAATCCCCTACTAGCACCTAAGGGATGTTGAGGAAGAACATCTTCCTCAACATTATTAGTATTACCAGGAGGAGGGGCAACAACATCATTAGCAGGTGCATTCTCAACGTGTTGGGGTTCCATCTATTTAAGAGGAAGAAATAATAAAAAATGCTTTAGAAAGATGACCACTATCCAGTTGTGTTACTTGGTTTGAGTACTTTAGGATTTCATTGAGCAGATTACTATATTCGAGTAGCATTACAACAGACAAGCAGATTACATATTACCCTTTTTCAGATTAGAGATTAGCATTCAACAGATTGCTAATTAGCATTCAAGTATTCAATTTAATTAAAACGAATTAGAACTTTAGCATTGAGCAGATTACTATATTCGAGTAGCATTACAACAGACAAGCAGATTACATATTACCCTTTTTCAGATTAGAGATTTGCATTCAACTGGTTACTAATTAGCATTCAAGTATTCAACAACATTCAACAGATTATAAATTACCATCTATCATATTATAGTTTCGAACTTAAGTACTTAATAGTTTAGATGTGTTCAATACTTAAGTTTAGCATATACAAAATTAGGATTACCAGTATCGAAGTTACAATCATAAATTGACCATTTTAGCTACTAAGACAAATGATCGATTGACCAGTTTAGCACAATACAGATTTCACCCTTTGGTTTATTTACAACATAATCAATTTGACAGGTTAAGGTTTAGATACAAACAACCAACAACAAGCTAGGGTCGACGACTTACCTAAGCAGACTGCAGTGTAAGCACCAGCTGCTTGAGGAGATTCCTGAACAAAGAGGAGAAATCTGCACAAACACAAGCAAGCAAAATTAGTGTTTGAGTCAGGTTTAACTACAAACAACCAACAACATGCTAGGTCGACGACTTACCTAAGCAGACTGCAGTTTAATTACTAGCTGCTTGATGAAATACCAGCACAGAAAAGAGAAATCTGCAAAAAACAGAGAAGCAGGCAAAATTAGTGTTTTCTATTTTGAAAGACTAAGCAAGCACCTACAACAAATCATATAATGAACTATAGTATGCTAAACTTACTGAGAATTACGGACAAGCAGTGGGATTCCAAATCTGGAAGGCTAGGGTTTCTGGAATTAGGGTTCGAAGAATTGCAGATGAACAAAACAAAGAAGTGAGGCTCCTATTTATACACGTTTAAGCCAAAATCGATTGAGGAAATAAAGAGTTGAATACTTATCTTTCTCGATCGGGGAAAGAACTCGTTTGCATGCACGATTCGAAGGTGATTTGCATCGGTTGAGACATTTTAGGTTCCTAAGGGCTTGATTAAGGACTAGCTTTGGGGTTATTGGCGATGGGATCGTCGATTTACTAGGGATTCGCCTTGACAGATTTAAGAGAAAATCGGGGATGAGGGCAGCTGGTTGTTTGGGAAAATGAAGTTTCCAGACCCTAACCCTAAAATCAACGTTTATATATGCTGTAAAAAATGACGCCGTTTTGTTATCAGGCGGACATGGGGCGAGGATCGCTGAATCCGTCTCTATCCCGTCGCCGCAATCCACGGGTTGCGGGTATACTCTACATCGCCAGCAAGCCCATTTTCACGGGTTGAAGCCCATCACTGGCGGACGGGGCCCGGCGAATGCCCATGGCCCGCCCGCCCATTGCCGTCACTAATTTTGATATATTATGGGAGTGATATATAAAATGGAACATGTATAACGGGTTGACCTGCTAACCCACCCAATCTGACCCAAAAAATCACGGGTTATCAGGTTCTAGTCATTCGGATTTCGGGTTACAAAAATTTCTAGTTTTCGGGTAGGGATGGCAATGGGTCGGGTCGGGGACGGATAGTGCATATCTGTTACCCTACCCAAAGTAGTTCGGGTTTTACCCATACCCATACCCACATATGAAACGGGTAGAAAATTAAAACCATGCCCATACCCGTTCGGGTTTCGGGTATCCACGGTTATCCATGGGTAATGATTTCTCTTCATAACTCCAACTAATATATTAACATTCACACGTATTCTCACATTACCCAAGAGGAAAAGTATGACAATAATTCACTAGAATGAAGAAAATTAATTAAAACAACACAATTTCATGAAAATATTATATTTATATGCTAAATATAAAATATGTTAGAGAAAAATAATGACTATTTCTAGACAAAATACATATGTATGTGTATAATCGGGCGGGTTCGGGTTGGATACTAAGAAACCCATGCCCACCCATTACCCGCAATATTCGTGTTCGGGTTTTACCCGTACCCACTAAATGTCCTTCGGGTTCGGGTTTTACACTACCCGATTAGGCCGGGTTCGGACGGATATCCACGGTTACGGATATTTTTGCCATCCCTATTTTCGGGCGATTTCGGGTCGGATCAACAGGTCTGGTTGTAATTTACCAAGTCTAATCGCCGTTGAAACCCGAGCGGAGAGGGTAGACGTTAATAAGGAAGAAGCATGGCAACCATTGATGTGTGACGTCAATTACGTGGCCTCCGTGACGAGAGTTGGCGCTGCTCTTGGAGGAGGGCCGTTGGGGTGGAATGATGGCGTGAGCATTGGCAATTGGAGGAAGGTAAGCTTTTGTGTTATTTGGCAGAGAGAACTTGGCAGGAACATCACAAATTGTCAAGTTGGGGTGCTCAATTAGTACGATATTGTCCGCTTTGGGCCAAGCCCGCACAGTTTTACTCTTGGGTGTCCTCCCCAAAAAGGCCTTGTACTAATGAGCTTGGTGGACATTTATATACAAGGGTTCCTTCTCTTGTATTTTCGATGTGGTAATTGGATTGTTCCATAACAATCCTCCCCTCAAGCCAAGGACCACGAACATCGTGTCCTCACCTCAGCGATTATCTTGATCCGCCATACACCTTGTATCGATGGGCCTCTCGTTACAAGGATTTTTCCAGACGCGGAACTCTCTTTGATCCGCCAAATCAAACGCGGATCACCTTGATCCGCCAGATGACCCCAAACATGGATCTCTTGTGAATCCACCAAACCAGACGCAGATCGCAAATCCCGAAGCCACCAAATGAGGGATCCACCAAACTGACGTCCACCACCCCGGATCTGCCGAACCAGGCTCTGATACCACTTGTCAAATTGGGGTGCTCAATTAGTACGATATTGTCCGCTTTGGGCCAAGCCCGCACGGTTTTACTCTTGGGTGTCCTCCCGAAAAAGCCCTTGTACTAATGAGCTTGGTGGACATTAATATACAAGGGTTCCTTCTCTTGTATTTCCGATGTGGTAATTGGATTGTTCCATACTTGTTATAAACGCGCTGCTACGGATCCGGAAATCGCTGGAATCGACAAAGCAAGAATACGAAAGCGAGAATCGAAAACACGACACACGATTTACGTGGTTCACTAACACGATGTGTGTTAGCTACGTCCACGGACGAGAGAGAGCCAGTTTCACTATATCAAGGAGATTACAGATTACAGAGGAGTATGAGAAGTATTTATAGTACTTCTCCATGTGGATCTAAACCTAATCTAATATGGCAAAGGAAATGGTTACAGACCAGGCCCAGAATCCGAACCCAAATAACATTGAGCCCACACACTGTGGTTACCAGTCGTAGCGGCTGATAGTCCGATTCAAGTCACATCAACACAAATCTTGCAAGGTAGATGTCAATGTTGCCTTCCATAATGAAGATGCTAGGTGGGTTGAGAAATATGGTGGGCGGGCGGGTTGTATTGGTGGGTATGAGGAGAAGTTAATAGTTGAAGAGGGGAAGCATCTAGTTCTGGTGGAGTTCTCTAAAGATGTCGATACAGAGGAGGGGCATTTGAAGGAAGTAAAGGTGGTATGGGCAAGTGAGAGGAAGGGACTGGATGCAATGTGTCTCTCGGCAAATGAAGATGGAAGTGATGAAGTGCATAAGGAAGTGAAGTTTGCTGGTTATTTTGTGGACTTCGAGGGAAAGGAGAAAAGTTCGGTTAGCCATGGTGCCAACGGTGTAATTTACGAAGATGAGGAAGAGTTGTTGGCCGATGCTGTCAGTGATATGAGCTTAGTCCAGGTAATCGAGCGCAATTGGAAGTATCGTAAGCGACAATTGAGAATACTCATTACCGTTAGTAGCGAGTGGTCAACCTCATTCTATATCGATCCGGGTTGAGTAAGGTTTAGGATAATTCGTCAATTAATATCGAACCTTGGGGACAAGGTTCTTTGAAAGAGGGAGGACTCTTACGAGTATGTGACAAGGGGGTCTTCTATTTGTATTATTATTACTAATAGGGAGTAGGGATTAATTAGGAGACATAAGCTTGTAGGATTAGGGGTCTTTATTAGTTGAGTAACGGCCAAGTTAAAGGTTGCCGAGTAGGATTAGGATTAGTTTTGGGTTTAATGTCTATATATATATGTACTTGCGACATTAGTTCGATTATCATGAATGAAGAAGAAAACATTTCAGTTTATCGTTTTTCTTTGGTTATCTTTGTAATTTAATAGGAGTAGAGTTAACGTAGTTGTTCGATCACGCTTTGTGGAGCCCGTAGACTAAATCTACGTAACACTGCTCGCCCCAGTGAGCTTCAACACAAACTAGCCTTCATCGTCGCCATCCTTTTCCTTCCTCAGGTGCGGTCCCCAATCGCCATCACCATCCCCAACCACCATCATCCGCCTTCCTCTGACGCAAGCTACAATCACGATACCCTGCTTTCCTCCGTCGCAAGCCGAAATCGCCATCCCCAACCAACCCCAATCGCCATCCCCTGTCGTTCGCCGCCGCGAGCCGCTTCCTCCCTGGCAAAGATTCGACGACGATCTACCTCTTGGCTGAGGACAATGATTTTTTGAATTTTCTAGGTTCACTTCTGTGTTTGTTTTGTAGGTATTGATGTTGATTTGTAGAAGGCGGCGGTGGCGACTAGATCCGGTGAATCGATGGTGGTAATAGGGCAGAGTGACGCGAGTTTTCCACGATGTGGTTGTGCCTTCAATCTGGATATGAGTTAGAGTTTTGCACGATGTGGGTGTGCCAGATTTGGGAGCTGGTTTGGGATGGTCGAGGCAGACGCAACGTATGACGGAAACGGACCGGCGGAACTTTTGTCCGGCGAGAAGTCGGACTTTTTTTTAATAAAATACTCACGATTTGAGTCGGTTAATGATAACCGACAATGTTAAATGTTACAGAGTGACTAATTTGTAATTTTTTATGCAACAGTAATTGCAGTTTAGCTTTATATATAGTAAAAAATAATTGTAGTGAATGTAAAAAATTTAGGTTATAAATTCAACAAATTTTTTTGGTTATAATTCTAAATATCTATTAAGTTTATGTACCGAACTCTAATTTACATAGTTGAGATTTAATTCCTTTTATGGTGATGTATTTAAGATAATTATTTACCTTTTTATAGAAAAATGGAAAATATTTATTTGACATGTGTAGATACCTAGCTAGCCAAACATTCCATGTATAACGGTTAAAAATTCTATCCCTGATGAAATAGAAAAACTCTAGAGAGAAGCAAAAGATATAGAAACAGGAACTCGCTTATCATTTCACGCCTTCAAATCTCATAGTGAAAAATGACGACTTTCTAATGAGTAATAACCATATTTATTTATTTTTATTCGACTTGACATTGAGGTGAAAAGGTTAGTGGTTCATGGTTCAATTATTAATTCTCTAGATTATTGGTGAGTCGTGTATGGACTCGTTCATACTTTTGATTAGAATACATAAAAATAGTATACTAATTAGAGTTATTTTTAATGTTTCACGTAATGAGCAAATATAAAATGGCCGAATTTTCTCCTATAGTTAAGTGATACAACATCTTGTATGGTACAAACTAAATTTATACTTTTATGTTATGGTGGATTGGATTCATGAATTCAAGTGAAATCTAAACATTGGAACAATATGTAAATTTAAAAAATTGTAGGTACGAAAATCTCATAAAATTTAGATACCAAAACATAATTGTTCAATAATATTACATTGGGATATCAAAATTTTACATAGTGACTAATTTGTAATTTTTTATGCAACTGTAATTGTACTTCAGCTTTATATATAGTAAAACATAATTGGTCAATAATTTTATATTAAAATAAAATTTGGGTTATCAAAATATAAAATATTACATAGTAACTAATTTGTAATTTTTTTATGCAGTAATTGCACTTCAGCTCTTTTTTTTTAACTGATGCACTTCAGCTTTATATATATATATATATATAGCAAAATAACGTGAAATCCATCCAACTTGAAGTAAATCTAACATTCTATTGATGGGAGGTCAGCTAAGCGATTTGATATTGAACCGGAACATGGTGCAATCCTCCAATGTGATTGAGAAAAACAAGTAACGAAAATGGGAATTTCATTCGGCTTGAAGCAATTAGTAGTAAGACATCGAATAGTATTGTCCGGAAAGATATTTATTAATTCGGAATTTGGAAATCAAGATTTGTAGTCGACGAAACAAGATTACTTTTGCAAATCTACAAACATACTCTTCATGACGCTATATGTTATAAACGCGCTGCTACGGATCGGAAAATCGCCGGAATCGATAAAGCAAGAATACAAAAGCGAGAATCGAAAAACACACTCACGATTTACGTGGTTCACTAACACGATGTGTGTTAGCTACGTCCACGGGCGAGAGAGAGCCAGTTTCACTATATCGAGGAGATTACAGATTACAGAGGAGTATGATAAGTATTTATAGTACTTCTCCATGTGGGTCTAAACGTAATCCAATCTGGCAAAGGAAACGGTTACAGACCAGGCCCAGAACCCGAACCCAAATAACATTGAGCCCATACACCGTGGGCCAGGGCATTGCCCCTGCACCCCCACCGGGGCGTTGCCCATGGACCCCACTCGTTGACCGGGCAGCGAAACCCCCCGACTACCAGTCGTAGCGGCTGATAGTCCGATTCAAGTCACATCAACAAATCTCCACCTTGACTTGAATCCTCTTCCTCTGAAATCTCTGATGTACTCTGCTCATTCCTCTCTCTCTCTCTCTCTCTCCCCCGCCATCAATGCCTCGCAGGGCGGAGTCACCCACTCAAGACATTCAGCAAGTCCAAGCAACGTTGGAACTTGCCATGTGGGACTGGATTCGTGAACATATCAGCAGGATTATCCGCGGTGCCAACCTTCTTCACCTTAATCCTCTTCTCTGTCCTCAAGAAATGATACATCACGTCGATGTGCTTAGTCCTCTCATGGTGGACTTGATCCTTGGCCAAGCATATTGCACTCAAACTGTCGCAATACACCAATGCCTGATCATGATGTAGACCCAGATCACCAACCAGTCCCTTCAACCATATTTCTTCCTTAGTAGCTTTTGTCAACGCCATATACTCTGCCTCGGTAGTATACAATGTCACCGCCGATTGCAAAGTTGCCTTCCATCTCACTACAGAACTCCCAAGAGTGAATACATAATCGGTCATCGATCTCCTCGTGTCAACATCTCCAGCATAGTCCGAGTGAGAATACCCAGACACCAAGCACTCTGTATCACTTTCGAAGCTAATCCCCACATCAGGTGTACCCTTAAGGTACCGGAAGATCCTCTTCACAGCCTGCCAATGCTCATTGCCAGGTTGTATCATAAACCTGCTGACAACACTAACAACATGTGCAAGATCAAGTCTTGTGTATACCATAGCGTACATCAAGCTACCTACTGCACTAGCATATGGGACTCTCGACATGTACTCCTTCTCAGCCTCTGACTGTGGTGCATAAGCTGATGATATATGAACATTTGAAGCACTAGAAGTATTTAAGGGCATTGCTGAAGACATGCCAAACCTCAACAGTATCTTCTGGATGTAGCTCTTCTGTGATAAGAAAAGCTTCTTCTTCGACATGTCCCCGTAAATCTCCATACCCAAGATCTTCTGAGCAGCTCCCAAATCCTTCATCTCAAACTCAGCACTGAGAAGCCCCTTTAACTTCTGGATATCAGACTTTGACCTTGCAGCTATGAGCATATCATCCACATACAGAACAAGATAGATCATCGAACCATCCTCCACCTTGTTGTGATACACAAAACAATCATATGGACTACTGCTATAGCCCAGCTCAAGCATGTAACTGTCAAATCTATTGTACCACTGCCTCGGAGACTGCTTAAGTCCATACAAGGACTTCTTCAGCTTACAAACATAGTCTTCTTTTTCCGGAACCTCGAATCCTTCTGGCTGAGTCATGTAAATTTCTTCCTCCAACTCTCCATGTAGGAAAGTTGTCTTCACCTCTAGCTGCTCGAGCTCCAAGTCATAATGTGCCACTATTGCTAGTAGCACTCTGATCGAAGTATGTCTGACCACTGGTGAGAAAATCTCATTGTAGTCAACTCCTTCCCTCTGCGAGAAGCCACGTGCAACCACCCGAGCTTTAAATTTCATGCCCTCTTTAGAAGCGATTCCTTCCTTCTTGTAGATCCACTTGTTTGTAACAATCTTCCTTCCCTGTGGTCGTTTGACTAGCTCCCAAGTCTGATTCCTGTCATGGGATTCCATCTCATCTCCCATTGCGGCAAGCCGCTGATCAGCTTCGCCACCCGAAATCGCTTCTCTATAGGACTGTGGCTCACCTGCATCCACTTCTTCAGCAACCTGAAATGAATACGCCACCATGTCCTCGAAACCATACCTCTCTGGAGGTACTCCTGCAGTCACTCTCTTTGGTCTACCGGAAGCTATAGATTGTTGAGCTCCTGCACTAGACTCTGAAGTTTCTGGCTCTCTAGAGACATTCTCATCATGTTGATCTTCTCCACCTTGGTGCTCAAACTCACTCTCTTTGAGAGTTTGCAGCTCCACCTGCTTATCAACATTCCTGCTACCTTCAACAATAGTAACCTTCATCATGGGGTTAAACATAGGCTTCTCATCAAATATCACATTTCTGCTGAGTATAACCCGATGCTCAGAAGGTGACCAGACTCGAAATCCCTTAACTCCATCTCCGTAACCCACAACTACACCCTTCTTTTCCCTTGGGTTCAGTTTACCCTCATCCACATGATAATAAACAGGACACCCAAAAACTTTCAGTGAAGAGTAATCAGCAGGCTTACCATACCACACCTCGTAAGGAGTCTTCAACTCGATACATGTATGAGGTCCACGGTTGATCAGGAAGCACGCCATGTTCACTACTTCTGCCCAGAATCTTCTCTCTAGTCCAGCATTAGAGAGCATGCACCGTGCTCTCTCCAACAATGTCTGGTTCATCCTTTCTGCAACGCCATTCTGCTGGGGTGTATCTCTCACAGTCCGATGACGGGCAATCCCTTCATCCTTGCAGAATTCGTTGAACTCAGAATTACAGAACTCCAGACCATTGTCCGTTCGCAGCTTATTGATCTTCTTCCCGGTCTGATTCTCCACCAATGTCTTCCACTGCTTGAACTTTGTGAAAGCCTCGCTTTTCTGCTTCATCATGAAAATCCAAGTAAATACCTGCTGCCTCCAATGGATTCAACTCGTGAAGGACCCCAACAGTCGGACTGGAGGTAATCCAGTATCCCCTTCGTCCGGTGGATACCCTTCTTGGGAAACTTGCTGCGATGTAGCTTCCCAAACACACAATGCTCACAGAATTCAAAATTCTGCACCTTGTGCCCGCAAAGAAGATCCCTCTTCGATAGAACTTGCATCCCCCGTTCACTGATATGCCCCAGTCTCATGTGCCAGAGAGTGGTCATATCTTCCTGATGAACATGAGATGATGCAATTGCAGCAGAACCAGACAACACAGATCCTTGTAATGCATACAAGGTCCCACGCTTCACGCCCTTCAGCACCTTCCTTGAACCTTTGCAGACATACATAACTCCACCTTTTCCTTTGAAGCTGAAACCCTTGCTATCGAGTAGACTCAAGGAGATCAGGTTTTTTGTCATTCGTGGAACATGCCTGACATCATTCACGGTAAAGAACGAACCATCATGTGCCCGAACTTTTATGGACCCGATTCCAACAACCTTGCAGACAGCTCCATTTGCCATGACCACATTACCACCAGCTATCTGCTCGTAGGTTGTGAAGCAATCCATGTTCGGGGACATATGGTATGAGGCTGCAGTATCCAAAAACCACACATCCCCACGATGTGCCTTCTCATCTACAGCCAAGGCGAGATCGTCTTCAGAACTGTTGTCCACTTCTGCCCCGACAACTGAACCTTGTTTCTTCTGTTGCCCTCTTGTCTTGGGACAATTGTACTTCCAATGCCCCACTTCCTTACAGTTGTGACAAGCATCACTTGGCTGTGGACCGGGACCCTTCTTGTTCAAATTCCCTTTACCAGATTTCTTCTTTCCCTTTCCACCTGTAACAGCCAAACCTGATGCCTCACCACCTGTACCAGATCCAGACGCCTTATGCCTGATCTCTCTCGTATGAAGAGCAGACCTGACATCCTCCAACGACACGCTTTCTTTTCCAGCAATAAAAGAATCAACGAAATTCTCATATGAACTCGGCAAAGAAACCAGTAGGATTAGGGCAGCATCTTCGTCATCAACTTGAACATCTATATTACGCAGATCCAGCAAAATAGAATCAAGCTGTTCGAGATGTTCCCTCAAAGGCGTACCATCTTGCATTCTCAAGTTGAACAATCGTTGCTTGAGATGCAGCTTGTTGGTTAGAGACTTAATCATGGACAGACTCTCTAGTTTCAACCACAAGCCCGCGGCAGTCTTCTCAGCAGCGACTTCAATGATGACGTCATTAGACAACGATAGCATGATGGTCGAGTGAGCTTTCTCCTCCAGGGTATTCCACTCATCGTCATCGACCGCTGCCTTCTTCTGTTTGGCAGACAACGGCCCCCACAACCCTTGCTGTTTTCATAAAGCCTACATCTTGATCTGCCATATAGCAAAACTGTTCTTCCCCTTGAACTTTTCGATCTTCATGTTCACTAACGTCATTCTTCTGAATCGAAAACCCTTGCCTGATTTCCAGCCGCGGCTCTGATACCACTTGTTATAAACGCGCTGCTACGGATCGGGAAATCACCCGAATCGATAAAGCAAGAATACGAAAGCGAGAATCGAAAAACACAGACACACGATTTACGTGGTTCACTAACACGATGTGTGTTAGCTATGTCCACGGGCGAGAGAGAGCCAGTTTCACTATATCGAGGAGATTACAGATTACAGAGGAGTATGATAAGTATTTATAGTACTTCTCCATACACCGTGGGCCGGGGGTGTTGCTCCCGCACCCCCACCGAGGCGTTGCCTCTCGACCCCACTCGCTGACCGGGCAGTGCCCGACTACCAATCGTAGCGGCTGATAGTCCGATTCAAGTCACATCAACCGTATAGACTATAGACTGAACCAAAAGCAAGAAATATAATATCAAATGGTTATTCTATTACACAATAATATTATGTGACGTTAACACGTAGCACTATGAGAGGATAGATATGCATGGTTTCCTTATCTTGGAAACCCATAAACATTGCTGCGAATTAGGCTGTAAGGCACTACACTTTTCGGAATCGATCATCCATCAACCCTTTTGAAAAGACACGCGGCAAAATTTTGTTATGCCTCTGTTCTGTTGTTTACATATGGGGCCTGGTTTACATAATAGAGGAGGAGAAATGAAAAAAAGTAGTCTTTGAATTCACATTTAGGATGCCAAATCACCTCATAGATGTATAATATCGCCATGACTGTATTCGGGAAGAGATCTCATGGAGAAAGTGATGTTTCTTTATCAAGGATTTGAGTTATTAATCATGAACTGACACGTTTTGATGGTTGAGTTGCGATTTGTAAGGTGAGTATGATATCATCATGTGGGGGAACAAGTAGTCATATTAGTATATTTTATGGATTAAATATTGTTGCAGGAATATAAAAAAAAAAAGCTTCTATAATTTGATGTTATATAGCTAATCATTCGTGTAGTAATGTACTTAAAATCTCTCTTCATTTGTGAGAGATTTTGTGCTGGGTTCCTTGCTAACTCATTGTACTGATGGTGATTTCTTGCTTCTTATTAAGTAGTATTCTTAACGAGTCCCTAACTAGCTTTCTGAACCAACAAAAATTTGATCTAATAGTAATAAAGGGCTAATACCATTACAACACCCGAACTATCATAAAAATGCCACTTGTGTCCTATTGTATCAAATATTTCATCTGTATCTTGAACTATGATATTTTGTGTCATTTGTATCATGTCAGTTTCGTTGACCATTAAAGATAATGGTTGACCAAACGGTGGTCAACGCGTAGTTGACTTTTGTTGACGTGGCAAAAAATGTGGCTGCCACTCAGATGCCACGTCATTGACCTCATATTTTTTTTAATTCAAATTAAATAAAATTATAAGTAAAATAAAAAAATTAAAATTAAAATTAAATTAGAAGCGACGGGGGCGTAGGGTTTCGAAGAAGGAGGCAGAGGGGTTTCACTATGGAAAGAGCCGGCCGATTTCGTTTTGTGTTTGGCGACTTTGGCTTCGAGATCCAAGTGTGCCCACAATTGTTGCGGTCTTTGAGTGGGAAATGGAAACCTGGTGGAGCTTCTACCATTTTTTTCGAAGAACCCTAATTTTTCCAAAACAAAATTTGTTCAATTCAACTCAATCGGAGATTGAAATCATGAATAAAGCATTGCAATACGTTCTGGGTGGGAAGAGGTAGTTACACGGGCCTTGATTTGGATTTTTGCCGAATGAGAAGGATGATTGGAGTGCGCGGTGCCAAGGAGCCGGATGGAAATCTGCTGCATTTCTGGGTTTGAAGAGTAGAGTGAAGGACTGGAAGGTGGTGGCGACCAGGATCGGTGCTGGCTGGCATGAAGCCTTGATGACGACGGGGGACTCACAACGCTCCTCCGTCGGCGACTCCGACCAAATCACCTGCAGCGGCGTTCCTTCCATTTGGGAGATCCAGCCCAGGAAGCCGCGTATCCCGTCGAAATCGTCGCACAACCTAAGGAATCTTCGAGGTGTTTCTGGGAGGAAGAGTAGCTTCTTGGAGATTTGGATACGGGATTTCAGATCTGATGGTGGGGAAATTGAAGATGTTTCCAGGTCGGATGCGTCACAATTTTAATTTTTGAGAATTGGGGAAGAGGAGATAATGGGACGAGGGGTCTGTGAAATGAGTTATTATTATTTTTCGTTTTTAAAATTTTATTAATTTAGATGGAAAATAAATAAAAACTAATATGAAAAATTCCACGTCAGATGCCACATCAGCGCTAACTAGATTTTCTGTTAAAAACTAACGGTCAACAAAAGTCAACACTAACGGAATCATAGTTCAGGACACAAATGAAATATTTGATACAATAGGACACAAGTGGCATTTTTGCGATAGTTCGGGTGTTGTAGTGGTATTAGCCCTAATATCATTAGTCTTGAATCTAGAGGTCCCAGATTCGTATTTCTTGAGTAGTAGTTAATCACAAAAAAATGAACATATATCACCCTTATCTATTAAAAAAACTAACTTTCTGAAATGATGGTAATTTTCCTGTTTTTTTTTAAATATGAGTATTTGCCAAACTTTGTATTTATTCGATAAAAATGTGTAATAATAAGTATAATTCAATACCGCTCAAGAAGGAAGCTGAACCTCACATATGATATGTACTTTATGGGACTAGTAGGGGGGGAAATCATTGAATGGATTGTTGTTGTGTGCTAAGGTGTATGTTGGGGAATACTAAGATATATTAATTATTTGAAACTGAACAAAAACAATGAACACTCATAGTCATTCATCCCCATCAACTTCCCTTGAAAATGTCATGTTTAGGGGGTTATGAAAAAGATTTAAAGTGGGTATTTTGAAGATAAGGCTCACACGGTCATGTTCATTCTCAGTAAGGAGTAAGGAACAATAATAATTTAACAAAAAACTATCAATGGCCAAAATATAATCATGGCCAAAATATAATCATAAGTCATAACGCTTAAAAGAATGCCCAGGAGGTTGGTATGATACTAACAAATGTGTTTTCATACAATGAAGATGAGTGGTGAACAGGGGCACATAGGAGGATTATTGTGTGTTTGTGAGTCTTGAAATTTTAATTTTCTATTCCAAAATCGACAATTTGATGAAAGAATCACAACAACATTTTTGGTGAAAATTGGAAGGAAGAAGAGCAGATGATGTGTAAGTATTTAAAGATTTAAATGATTATCGCATTACCTAATTGATGATTAAACATAAAACTTAGACTAGCTCCAATTCAATGACCTAAAATGCTAAAAAGTCATATTTGGCTTTTTTGTTATCCAACCCACATAATTTTGAACTGTAAAAAATGGTTATTGGGATTTGAGAGCTATTTTTAGCTTTCAATTTGAGTAGGAAGCTAAAATTGGGTGGGGAATAAGAGTGGTCCCGCCGCATGGATAGGACAGACTCAGAGCGCATGACGGCGAGACCAATCAAAATTTTCCCCCCTCCCACTTGTGATGAGAGATACTATTCGTCGCCCTAATAATTTAAATTTATCGCCCTAACCTCACGAGAAATGACCCTACTGCCCCTGCCATCTTACCTTCGCTAAATCGAGGAGGTGACCGATTTTGAATATGAAGATTGTGGAGGCCTTGCCAGTAAAACGGGTCGTCCTCCATCACCCCCGACCGGCAACCGCCACCATCTGCAAACCCACAGCCGGTGCTCCCTGCAAATCCATTGCCCAACCGTTGCCGAAGACTCTGCTCCCCACCGCTGTTGCTACTCCTCCGCCGGACGTGCTCTCTACCCGCTCCTACCCTTCACCGAACGTCGTGTCTTGTCCCATTGTCCTGCCCGTCAGACGGGTTGAAATCTCGTAGCCGGTGGTGTCGGGACAGGTCTTGAACTCGTCCCAACCACGCCGGAGACCGGATTTCAACCCGCCATACGAGTAATACCCATCAAAAAAATTACGGCGGCTATTCTCTTCTATTTCCTTTTTTCGACGGAGCTGGGCAGCGACAAAGCAGGTAGTGTAGCAGAGGTAGGCGGGAGGTCGACGGCAACCGTCATTCTTCCTTCTCGCCATGGCCTTCGTTCTTCTCGCCTCGGTTTGCTAGGTGGGCGCCGACAAATCAGAATTAGAGGTTGGTCGGTGGGCTTAGTCAAGAGCAGCCCGGTCGGCAAATCAGGGCGGCGGTGGATTTTGGCCAAGGGAGAAAGATGGGGAAAGGGGATCGACCACGTCAATTTTGGGCAGGTTAATTTTTGTTAGGTATTTTTGTTAATGGGCAAAATAGTCTGTGCAGTACAGATTAGGGCGATCAATTTAAATTCTTAGGGCGTCAAATAGAAATCCAGCTTGTGATTGGTTGTTGGTGTATCTATTAAATTTAAATGTGAAATAATTGATGTAGTGACGAAACAATGGTCATATTGCAACGATCGTATTTTGACGGCCATAAAAAATGGTCATATTTTAACGTTAATATTTTTCTTATATATTCAAGCACTCTTCATAGATTTCTCTTCACTCATTCTCAGAGCTTAAACCGCATTCTCTCAAAATCATATTTTTATCATCTATGAAAACAGAAAAATGGCAGGTAAGAGAGGAGTTAATTGACAACCAAATAAAGATAAAATCTTGTGCACAACTTGGTTGTCAATATCAAAAGATGGAGTGGTTGGCACCAACCAAAAGTCTGCAAGGTTATGGAAAGAGTGGCGGCAGAACATCAAAGATGGGATCGAAGTAATCCCTCATATAAGATGTCGATTACATTCAAATGTTTCTACTATTTTGAAAGGACAAAACATAATCAATTGCACAAAAAAAAATTGATAGACGGGTGCCTTTAATCAAATCATCTAAAGAATGAAATTAGCAAATTATATTTATTTTTTTGGATTTGTTATGATAAATATAAAAAGATGCAATCAATAATCGTCGTGGTATGAACATAACACGAACGAACATGTAGAAAAGAACAGGCGACCAAATTTAGTGCGTACGCTGCTACAATTTGCTACCCAATGTCATCGTGGGTTGCCGATCATGCCTTTCCCTCTAGCCATCAAATCCTTTTTCATAGGATTCTTCCTGTCTTTTGGCAGGAGTTTCAAAAAAGTTGCAATCTAGGCTCGTACGACGAGTAGTTCCAAACTATTGGCGAATGGCGAATCCTTCCGGCGAATGGCAAATCCTTTCGACGGCGGTTCCATTTTTCTTGCAGTTACATCTCCCACGACTCCATTCGTGGTCAAGAACATTTTCCACATCCCAACTGTCTTTGCTTATGTATCAATTTATTTATATTTATTTTAGTTTTAACCACACACTTTTTACAATAATTAGTTATTTGGATTGGTATTGCAAACACTATTTTGTTGCTTCCGACTTAGCTGTGTGTGTTATGTTCCATTGCATATTTATGTTCTTATCCATTTTCCATCTCAGATTACATTGGTTCTTTAACTCAATTCTTTCTTTAGCTAGGGTATCTGATGAATTCTATGTGAAACTCAATTGAATGCAAAACTCAGACTCTATCATAACACCAAACTAGCCCTCTCACAACTACCAACTAACCCACGTTCTTAAATTTAAGCTCCTCTATCTAACAAACTAAAAACCAGTAAAAATATACAGCTACAATGGCTAGACAGCCTCAGAACACGACATGACCATCCTAAAAATGACACTGTCGCAACCGCCCCTTCGAAAACGAGGGCTCCATCGCGAATTGCTCGGAGTCGCCATCGATCTTACTTGTGGGTGGATCGAATACCTTTTTGGCCCGGTCTTGACCTTAGCGTCGAAACCGGAATTTGGTCTGCGAAATTTAGAGTTCTGGGTTCGGGAGTACGGTTACGTGTGGGGAAGTGTATTCACACCCCACAACGCCCCAAATGGGTACTACTTAGGTCGATAAGCTTTTAAGGTTGGGTGTATAATTATTTGCGCCTTATTTGCGTATTTAGTTATAGGATTCAATTAATTAGGCATTTATTATTATGAGGTGATCATACGTTTATTGGCGTAATTCTCAAAATTAAAGAAAGAGTTTTTGATTAGTTGGACTCGAACCTATTGGTTGCCTACGTACCCGAGTTGTCGGGATCAAAGTCCACGTAGTTTAATTAAATTGAGTTATTAAAATGATGTTAAATAGATCTAAACACGTCTCTATTGATACGTGTTTAAGGTTTGAGATTGAGTATTTGTGAAAATGTATTTTGATTTTTTTAGCAATATTTGAAAGAGTTTGTTTTTAAGTAAAAGGTCTATTGACCATGATTGGCAGACGAAACCGGGATTTGGTCTCTTGACCATGATATGTGTTTAAGGTTTGAGATTGAGTATTTGTGAAAATGTATTTTGATGTTTTTAGCAATATTTGATACCCGAGTCGATCCACTACTATCAATCTATGGTGCTTTATTGACCTAATCAGGTATTCGCTCTCATTGGATCAAAGTAGAATCAATAATCTCGACTAAAGCAGAATTGAATCATGAAAACATGCATAGATTGAATATGAACTCAAGATTATTAAGTAAGAATACTCATACAATCATCCAATCAAACAAACATAGCTAGGGTTCCTCAAAACCTAAGTGAAGGGAAGTTACTCCATAGAGAGGAGAGAGACTGCAGTAAGAATCTTCAGATGATCAGTCTTTAAGTCTGGGCTTATTCCTCGAGCTTCCTAGGCGAAGAAATCCTCCAGTTCCACTCCAAGAATGTCCTCAAATCACCCTCTCTCTCTTTGGTTCGTCCCTTGGGTGTTTGCGATCCAAAACCCAGCTCTCTCTTTCCTTTGGCTTGAATCTGCCTCAAAAACCGGATTCTGGGCAAAACACGGTCGAGGGCACGGCCGTGTTTTGCTTTTGCCCGTCCGTGCCCTTGCCACATGTTAAAAACACGCCCACGTCGGCCAAAACACGGTCGTGCCTAATTATGGACACAACCGTGTTTTTCTTTAGGCCAGCCCGTGTTTTGCTTTTCCATCAGTTCAGCTCTCGCACATAAAAACACTGACGTGCTTGTTTGTGTACACAACCGTGTTCTTCAGACCTCCTGGCCGTGTTTTGCCCCCAGCTCGACCGAATGACTTCCATATGCCCTGAAACTCGTGCTTAGCCTTTCCTTCGACGTCTGGGACCTTAAATATGACAAAGTAGCACAATTCGGCGTAAAATAGGCAAAAAATACACGACTACGCCCCGCAAACGGATAAGAACTAGGGGTGCAAACATGTGCAATTACATCGTTATCAAATTCCTCCACACTTAACCGTTTGCTTGTCCCCAAGCAAACCTAACTCAAACCAATGCAACTCTCTAGACCTCTATAGCAACAAACAACCCCGATTGTCGGTAGAGGATTTTCTAGATCATAAAGCATCTTACGAGGTCAACTAGTCTTCTAAGACGTCCCCTATCTCTCTCAATGCGAGTACTAGACTCAAGCCAGGATCATGAGAAGAAGTAGAAGTAAGAAAGTCAGTTCATGGATAAAGGGACTCACACCATTCACAACCAAGGACTCGTTGTACCGGGTTGCTCTTTCACTTCATTTCACCGTTGGAACTCCTTTCTCACTTTCATTTTACTTTTTCTTTTCTTTTCATTCACTTGGCGGGGGTTCCAACTGCAGTCTTTTGCCCTGCCGACCCTTATTAGTCAAGCAAGAGCAATTTCTGTACATCTGGCGCTCGCCAGAGTACTTCTTTTAACTCTTTTCCCTCAACTCGTGTGGAGGGTCAATGAAATTAAGGGGGGTCGGAAGCTCTATGCGTGCAATTAAAAACACATCCTCAAGTAGGCAAACCGTTCAACGGGTGGAAGTTTTACTTGTTCTAGAGACAAGTTAGCTTCACCATGTAGGAGTACCCCACTAAGGATCACTAAAATCTCCTCCAAAACCCGATTTTGTGCAATGAACGGTGCCACACACGTTGGGCTTACCCCATGTTTAAGATTTCGATGATTTCCACATGGAGGACCAACTGCTTTTCATTTTCCACATGAGCACCCTGTTCGATACACGAGTCCATAACACAATCCAAACAGAGTCACCATTATCACATGAATTCAACGGTCTTAGCTCCACTAATTCACAAAATCAATTGGCATAGCCGAGAGCTAGATAGGAAAAATCTTATACTTCAACATCCTCCATAGTGCTACACTACCTCCCTAGGTTGCACATTACTATAGCGACTGTCAATTCAAAGCATACTGAGCAGGCAATTTGCAAGGAAACACGTACTTGGAGCCCTCAAATTTAAAAATTTGGACAGTGGACTAGGCTCCAAACACACAAACAACCGAACATTCACCCGCATACATAATCGAACATCCCCCCACACTTAAGCACGACATTGTCCTCAATGGAGGAAAGATAAGGAGGGTAGAACGAAGTTACCAGATCAAGGGTGAATGATGGTGGACGAGGCAGGCGGTGCATTCGAGGAGGAGAGAGTAGTCGGAACACAAACACCACACAAAATATCACAAAGGTTGAGTTATTGACTCTAAAATCAAATAACAAAACTGACTTAACCGAGGAGAAAAAGAGAAAGAAATGAAAACCGACTGGTTGGGTTGCCTCCCAACAAGCGCTTCTTTCTCATCGTGAGCCGGACGATGGCTCCTAAGTTTCGGTCCACCCCAAAACCTCCTTGAAGTTGAGGTTCTCGTCGATGAGGTGGAGTCTCAAGTCACGAACATGTGGTATGACAGGTGATGGAAGCTCGTGCACTTGATGCAGATAACGTCTCCACTAGGGCTGGTAATCGGTCGGTATCCGGTATACCGGATACCGATTAACCGGTATTCGGTATACCGGAACCAGACAGGGTACCCACCGAATACCAATACCGAACATTAGTCGGTATACCGAATACCGAATAGTCGGTATCCGGTATTAATATCGGTATACCAAATACCGGTTAATGCATTGAGATTACGTTTTCGAGCCGGGCGATGGCGTAATATTCGGTATGGACTCGCACCTTGTTCCTCTTTCTTTTGCATAGTCCAAACAAATTACATATGCTTCAGATGGATTTAGTGGAGTTATAGGTACTTAAAATATGCTAGGATCCTATAGATGATAAGCTCCTGAATATATTATTGTAGTTAATGCTGAAGTCGTCCGCTGTTTGTGCTCCGATTAAAAGAGGCTGCAAGTCTCACCGGAGCTCTTGAAGCAGCTTATGCCCAAGCATTTGGGAAAGGGATCTCTGTCTGAACAGCAGCTTGTGGATTGTGCTGGAGCATTTAATAACTATGGCTGCAATATTGGTGGACTGCTACTGCTCGACCACAACCCCCAATTCCCCTACGCTGTGGTTTTATTTTTTTATTCGGTATTCGGTAATACCGATTTACCGTCGGTATATGACTGGTCGGTATTCAGTATACCGTTTGGCCAAGAAGTGCAGCCGAATACCGATACCGCCGGTATTCGGTATACCGAATAACGATTCTAACCGGTTCGGTACCCGGTAATACCGAATACCAGTTTACCGAATACCAGCCCTAGTCTCCACCCTCGAGACCTCTTCTTCTCTTCTCTCGTCTCATTGCCCCAAACCAGATATGACAACATTGATTGACCACCATCGCGTCCACCAAGAGGGACCGATGTCTAAGTGGCCTTTGTCTGGCAAAGAGACACTACAAATGGGTCCTTGTTAAGTAGTTCCTCAAAGTTTGGTGGAGATATCACATGTAACTCATGGCCGGTGCATGCCTCTTCCCCCTCAACTCCGTCCTCAGCCTGGATGCCAATTGCTTATTCAACCTCCCTTCCTTCCTCATGTGGTATCACCCCTGGGAAATGATCAAGAACTCCTTCTGCTTCACTTTTGTCATCCTCCACAACTTCTTTCTGCACCCTTTCTCTCTCTTCTCTTCTAGCACGGATTGGAGAGCAAGTTGCCAAGCAATTTCTTTCATGAGATCTTCTTGCATCTCCTCACTCATACCCGCCTCTTCAAAGCTCAGTTTGGGGTGTGGAAAGGTGTGGTCGGCTACGACAGGACATTCCTGATCATGATCATCACGGGAGCTCTCCGTGACAACTTCAGTGTGCTCCACAATGTCCTTATGGCCTTCTTCCTCCACCTCTTCTAGTATGGTAGCAAAAGGGTGATCTGGAGCAGGTTGTGCATAAGATCGCTCAAGATCATCGACGCTCTTCTTAATGCTCAGGAGGATATCCTCTATTTCACGATAGGCCTGGGTACAAAGATCCATCCTGGACCATGATCTCTCACTGTCTCGAGCAAACTGCTCCATGAGAAGCCTCAATTCATAGTTTGGATTTGGCTGTGGAGTGTAGCATGGCTCTGCAGAATGGCTCGTGAAGGTCGCCATGGGTAACTCCAGCGCCGATGGCCCTTCTAGTTGTGGGAGAAAGTCTTCTTGGTAATGAGGTTGTTCTAGATATGCTCAGGGGTCTGATTGTTCTCCGTAGTAAGGGGGTTGGTACTGGAACCCGAATCCGTAGTCTTCTCCTCCTTGATTGCTCCAAGGAGTCTCGGGGGTAATACCACTCAGACGGTGGTGGATACCCTCAATGGTTGGAGAAGCCATGAGGATCCATGATTCAGATCTGCACCAATAAAAACAAAAACACCCAAGTGAAAAGCAAGGGTGGACAAGAAAAGAAAAACGCTAAAGTAACAAACTTCTGCCTTTCCTAATAATCTAGAAAGTCCCCGGCAACGGCGCCAAAAACTTGACACGCTAAAACACAACACCTAACAATGGCCAAGTGTAACCAATGGAAGGGACTGCAGTATAGTGGCTCAAGTAATAAATATCGAATCCACCGGTCTCTAGAGTTACTATTACTCATCTTCAGTTCATTATTTAGCAAACCATATTAATAAGGAAGAACTAAAACAACTCTAGCAAACTACAGTTAAAGTTAATCTAATTACAGGTTGGGAACTCACTTAGGTATGATTCCCCCTAGCCACTAGCCAGATTAACGATTGATGATTTCTAACTTGTTTCACTTTCATTCACAATGCGGAGAATCCTTGACTAGACCTTGAGTCTCGGCTAAAGAAACAAGGCCCTCTTGAGTCAATTGCCTAGAGGGACGTATCCTTCTCTAGAACAACTGATCAAGGCGTTCTGAACTAGATTTACTCTATCGAATGAGGTTCTCAATCGATACAAAGCAGTGAATCAATTCTCGACTAAAGCAATCGATCCACTTCTATCAATCTATGGTGCTTTATTGACCTAATCAGGTATTCGCTCTCATAGGATCAAAGCAGAATCAATAATCTCGACTAAAGCAGAATTAAATTATGAAAACATGCATAGATTGAATATGAAATCAAGATTATCAAGTAAGAATACTCATACAATCATCCAATCAAACAAACATAGCTAGGGTTCCTCAAAACCTAAGTGAAGGGAAGTTACTCCATAGAGAGGAGAGAGACTGTAGTAAGAATCTTCAGATGATCAGTCTTCAAGTCCAGGCTTGTTCCTCGAACTTCCTAGGCGAAGAAATCCTCCAGTTCCACTCCAAGAATGCCCTCAAATCACCCTCTCTCTCTTTGGTTCGTCCCTTGGGTGTTTGTGATCCAAAACCCAGTTCTCTCTTTCCTTTTGGCTTGAATCTGCCTCAAAAACCCGATTCTGGGCAAAACACGGTCGTGGGCACGGCCGTGTTTTGCTTTTGCCCATCCGTGCCCTTGCCACGTGTTAAAAACACGCCCGCGTCGGCCAAAACACGGTCGTGCCAAAATATGGACACGACCGTGTTATTCTTTAGGCCAGCCCGTGTTTTGTGTTTCCATCAGTTCAGCTCTCGCACATAAAAACACTGGCGTGTCTGTTTGTGTACACGGCCGTGTTCTTCAGGCCTCCTGCCCGTGTTTTGCCCCCAGCTCGACCGAATGACCTCCAAATTCCCCGAAACTCATGCTTAGCCTTTCCTTCGACGTCTGGGACCTGAAACATGACAAAGTAGCACAATCCGGCGTAAAATAGGCCAAAAATACACGACTACGCCCCGCAAACGGATAAGAACTAGGGGTGCAAACATGTGCAATTACATCGTTATCATCTTTCTCTCTCTTATTCCTGCCCGAAAAACCAACGAAAAAGGAAGGAAGAAAACAGAGCAAATCAATTCAATCTACCGCCTCACTCTCCCAATCTTCTAATCATTCCCTATCTCGATAGGCCCTGTTCTACCCTAGCTAGAGCCGATTTGTTCTCTTCTTTCTCCTTTTATGGTGATGACGAGATGAAAGGAACGTTGACGATTGAGGATGGCGGTGACGAAGGTGGTTGGCGTTGGCGATGATGAGGACGTCGGCGACGAAGGGCACATGTAGGTATTTTCGGGTTTGCATGTCATTTTTAGGGGTTTGATTCGATTGTTTAGGATTCTGATAGTTTTTTTGTGTTATTGGGTTCTGTTTTGGACAAGGAAAAGAGGGTTCACCATTGGATGTAGACTCCGCTAGCGAGTTTGGTCTCGAGGAGAGGAGGGAAAAGAAAGGCGAGCCTCGCTGCCGGCGACAACACCTACCGCCAGCGACGAGAAAGCAACAGGGAGAAGGTAAGCTTTCTTCCTAGGTTGCATGTTGATTTTAAGGTTCGATTGTAGGTATTTTTTTCTGATTGCTTTTTCTGGGTTTGCAACAAGATACTTTTCCTGTTTTGTAGTTGCTCTTGTCAGTTTTGCAGCTAATGGTGCAACGGGTTTTAATATGATCAAGAACATCAATGTCTAGGTCGTGTTTCATCAATTCAAAGCTTGTAAGCAAGCAATATTGACAGATTCTCAAGAAACGAGATTTTCTGTTACTTCATAATAGAAGTGGTCAGAAAATATGCTTGGAGGGTTATACTAACAGTTGCTATTCTGAGCTTATGGAGATTAATAGAAGCACAAATACTTTAATATATCAAGATGAAAAAAATATGTATCACAGGTTGAGTGGTCTTATTAGCAGAAGTTGTATCATGTTTTACCAAGAAAAAACAAGTGACCGCATTGCCTACAACTAAAGATGAGCTTGTGGGAGAGTCTGCCATACTGCTGAAGGAATATGGTTTCAAAGAGTTTCAGAAGAGATGAATTGGAAGGCTGGTGAGAGTGGAGGCATAGTAGTTCACAATTAGGTTTTGCATGAAGAAAGCAAGTTTTTGGATGCAAAACTTCACAGTCTGAGGAGCTCAGCAAAGGAATGAATTGTGCACCCAAAGTATTATGGGACTCAAGATCAGTAGGTTAATATCATGACCAAGATATCATTCAGTTTAGATGCATTTGAAGAATGCTCATGTTTCTGAAAATACAGTTGTTATTGGTTTTACTGGAATGGTTGTTAATGCTGCAGAGTAAACTGAATGTTGGGTGGAACCCTTCAGTTTAGGGGAGGATTTATTGAATTGATAATCATGTGACATCACGTGGTTCTATAAGAGCCTGCCGTTTTGAGTCCTTAAATTGTGTTTAGTTGGTTGTGTCTGTAGACACCAATTTTTGTCCGGGTTAAAACCTTTTTAATTAAATAAAATTTAGTTTTTATTGAATATTTTCAATAGCAAGTCTTAAATGATTTTCAAGCTAAAACATATTGATAGTGCTCGAGATTGGTTGTGGTTGCCATAACTTGACGAGATTAAGCAATAGCAAATCTTGATCGATACGATTCGATGATGAGAGTTGACTTCTTTTGCTTTGATTAGACGAGCGATACATGGACTTCATTTTGCTTTGACTTGATCGTTTTCTTAAGACGGTGGGTCTAGTGAGGATTGGACTCAACTTTGGAACATTAAAGATAAAGATAAATAAAATAACAATCTTATTAAAATAAATTCCAATTACATGTACAAATACATTACTACAAAGTTGTTACATAAATGACCATTAAAGTTGTATAAATAAAAGAAATTAAGCTCAAGTCAAAGCCCGAGCAAAGAGTCAACTGTCTACAAAAGTCAAAACTGACCATTCAAAATTCGTTGAAACAGGTTGTGAAGAATGCAAGTGGTTATGAACAGGTTTTGTTCATAAAGATATGGGCACAAGAAGACATGCATGACAAGTATTCACATGGATTTTTGGTTGTACTAGAGGAGAACAATGTACACAGGTACAAGAAGTCATTGAATGCCTTAGAGTGCAACGCCGGAGCATGGTATAACAAGGTTGCAAGGTGCTACTTGTTAGCTAATTTTTATGATCATGCTCTAGTCTTTAAAGAGCATGGATTAAATCTGTTGGATGTCAAGACAGTGTTCAAGAGTATTCTGGGTTGTGGTATTGCATATAAATGTCAGAAAGGAAATTATTATGTTGGGTTTGCAGTTGGTCTGGTTAGTCAACCAGTTGTTTTTGCAATCGGGTTCTTGCTGACATTGAGGTTTAAGTGGTTAACTGTAGCGAGATTGGATAATTTTAGAGCTGTTTTTGCAACAAGATTCTTTTCCTGTTTTGTAGTTGCTCTTGTCATTTTTGCATCTAATGTTGCAACGAGTTTTAATATGTTGAAGAACATCAATGTCTAGGTCGTGTTACATCAATTCAAAGCTTGTAAGCAAGCAATATTGACAGATTCTCAAGAAACGAGATACTTTCTGTTACTTCATAATAGAAGTGGTAAGAAAATATGCTTGGAGGGTTATACTAACATTTTCTATTATGAGCCTATGGAGATTAATAGAAGCACAAATGCTTTAATATATCAAGATGACAAAAATATGTATCACAGGTTGAGTGGTCTTATTAGCAGAAGTTGTATCATGTTTTACCAAGAAAGAACAAGTGACCTCATTGCCTACAATTAAAGATGAGCTTGTGGGAGAGTCTGCCTATACTACTGAAGGAATATGGCTTCAAAGAGTTTCACATGAGATGAATTGGAAGGCTGGTGAGAGTGGAGGCATAGTAGTTCACAATTAGGTTTTGAATGAAGAAAAGCAAGTTTTTGGATGCAAAACTTCACTTTCTGAGGAGCTCAGCAAAGGAAAGAATTGTACAGCCAAAGTATTATGGGGCTCAAGATCAGTAGCTTAATATCATGACCAAGATAGCATTCAGTTTAGATGCATTTGAAGAACGCTCATGTTTCTGAAAATACAGTTGTTGTTGGTTTTACTGGAATGGTTGTTAATGCTGCAGAGTAAACTGAATGTTGGGTGGAACCCTTCAGTTTAGGGGAGGATTTGTTGAATTGATAATCATGTCACATCACGTGGTTCTATAAGAGCCTGCCGTTTTTAGTCTTTAAATTGTGTTTAGTTGGTTGTGTCTGTAGACACAACTTTTTGTCCGGGTTAAAAACTTTTTACTTAAATAAAATTTAGTTTTTATTGAAGATTTGCAATAGCGAGTCTTAAATGATTTTCAAGCTAAAACATATTGATAGTGCTCGAGATTGGTTGTGGTCGCCATAACTTGACGAGATTAAGAAATAGCAAATTTTGATCGATATGATTCGATGATGAGAGTTGACTTCTTTTGCTTTGATTAGACGAGCGAGACATGGACTTCATTTTGTTATCGTATGAGTTTGATCGTTTTCTTAAGACGGTGGGTCTAGTGAGGATTGGACTCAACTTTGGAACATTAAAGATAAAGATAAATAAAATAACAATCTTACTAAAATAAATTCCAATTACATGTACAAATACATTACTACAAAGTTGTTAAGTAAATGGACATTAAAGTTGTATAAATAAAAGAAATTAAGCTCAAGTCAAAGCTCGAGCAAAGAGTCAACTGTCTACAAAAGTCAAAGCTGACCAAACTGACCCGTTGGACTGTTTTGACCTAACCCATGACCAATCTGGCCCAAAACCCAAGCCTGGTCCACCCAATGACCCAAACCCAGTCAGACCAAAATGGATATTGTAGCATGCTTGCTGCCTAAGCAGCCTCTTTCTATAAAAAGAGCCCTTTGGGCACTTGCAATGGGAGAGGGCATTCTTCTCTTCCGACTCTTCTTCTTCTTGATACTTCTTTTCCCACCTCTCTAAACTAGAGGGGTTTCATTTACCTCCTCTTCTTCTCCCCTGGCAAAACATACGAGAGAAAGAGACACTGAAAAACATACAAAACCTTCTTTCCCTTTCTCGACAAAAAGACAGAATACACAGAAAAATAATCTTCTCTCCATTGATACGTGTTTAAGGTTTGAGATTGAGTATTTGTGAAAATGTATTTTGATGTTTTTAGCAATATTTGAAAGAGTTTGTTTTTAAGTAAAAGGTCTATTGACCATGATTTGTATTAACGATCTTTGCAAAAAGATTTCAAATGCATATGAGTATTTTAATAATCATTAGGAGGCAAGGTATTAAAAAAATTATCGTGGTTAGAACGAATTTCCACGAGATAACATAAGTAATTTATTTGTAAGTTACGTATTAAGGTTAGTTAAAATCAATCGAGATTAACACATTGATATGTTTCAGTCTATCAGCCTAGTTGTTTAGTCTTTTGACTAGACTTTTCGTTGACATTTGGGTCAAAGGTTCGAATCCCAGGTAGAGTCAATTTTTTGTTGTTTTAAACCCCATTAACGGCGTCGTTTAAGTTTAAAACAATGTTTTAACCCCGGAGCCATATAACGCACGAAACCCTAATCATCCTAAGATAAACGCTGCTCACCCCTCTATCTCCTTTCTCGTCTTTATCTTATTCCTGCCCGAAAAACCAACGAAAAAGGAAGGAAGCAAACAGAGCAAATCAATTCAATCTACCGCCTCACTCTCCCAATCTTCTAATCATTCCCTATCTCGATAGGCCTTGTTCTTCCCTAGCTAGAGCCGATTTGTTCTCTTCTTTCTCCTTTTATGGTGATGACGAGAAGAAAGGAACGTCGACGATTGAGGATGGCGGTGACGAAGGTGGTTGGCACCGGCGATGATGAGGACGGCGGCGGCGAAGGGCAGAGCTAGGTATTTTCGGGTTTGCATGTCATTTTTAGGGGTTTGCTTCGATTGTTTAGGGTTCTGATAGTTTTTTTTTGTGTTATTGGGTTCTGTTTTGGACAAGGAAAAGAGGGTTCACCGTTGGATGTAGACTCCGCTAGCGAGGTTTCGGATTTGGTCTCGAGGAGAGGAGGGAAAAAAGGCGAGCCTCGCCGCCGGCGACAGCAGCTACCGCCAGCGACGAGAAAGCGACAGGGAGAAGGTAAGCTTTCCTACTAGGTTGCATGTTGATTTTAAGGTTCGAATGTAGGTATTTGCTTCTGATTGCTTTTTTTCTGGGTTTGGAGTGGGGTTCGATCGAGGGGAAAGAGGGAGGAGCCGCCGGCAGCGGCGAAGAAAGCGATGATTGGGGCTTGGCCCTTTTGGTAAAGTTTAGGTGATTTTTTACTTGTTTTATTTTTGAAATTCTTGGGGTAATGGCGATTCACCAGAAATGAATTTTAAACATTATTAGGTTAGTGGGAGAAGATAGATGGTTAGCACCATGCTAACAAGTAACAAAGGGCAAATCAGGAAAATAACAAGAAAATAAAAATAAAACTAAAATTAATGCTAATTTCTAGGAAAATTTGAATCTAATTTATTTGGTTTCTCTCTCCAGCGCTCCCACAATCACGACTCTCTCATTTCACTCCCATCATTATCTTTCTCTCTATTCTTTACACTAGCCTATAGCCCGGCCCGTTGGCCGCAATTGTTTAAGGAAAATGGTGTTAAAATATCTATAATGGTAGTGTCGAGAAATGAGTATTGTTTTATATTATCATAAGATTGTTGCAATTTTGCAATTCGTTGAAGACGAACATGTAATTTGAATGAACATTCATAATAAGTTAGAAATACATTTGAAGATTAGCTAATCAAGATAAAAATACTTACATGAAATTTTACTAATCACAAATTTAATCTAGTTGAGTATTACGACAAATAACATGCAAGTTCAAAATAAGAAAACTCAAGACATTGTCTTATTGTTCATGACATAGTACTCAATTCAACAAAGGCAAAAATAATTTCACCAACACAAGTTCACAATAACCAAATCCATTGTTCCAGGGACCGACTGTGACCATGACTTCAAATTAGGGGTGGCTATACGGTCCGGTTAAATTGGCCCAAATTGATCCGGTCCAGTCCGGTCTTTTTGAAAATATAAGGACCGAAAATTGGATTGGATACAGTCCGGTCTTGATTCGGTCCGGTCCCAATTCGGTCTTGATTTTACATTGAGATTGTGGGATTTGAGTGGCCTAAGGCCTTAAAGGGTGAGGAGTTGGTTAAGTTTTGTACTAAGTGCAAAGGTTTGTGACCGTTTATGCAAATTACCCTTAAGTTTTGGGTGTTGAGCTCTCTTATCCGGTCTTTATCCGGTTTTTTACCTCAAATCTAAGCCCAAAGATTGGATTGGATTGTTTACTATCCGGTCCCGATTCGGTCTCGGTCCGGGTTATATGGTCCGGTTTCTGGTTTTTAATCTGGTCCCGGTCCAAATAGTCACCTCTACTTCAAATGTATGTTCTCCAAGCATGTTCAGAAGGGCCATATAGTCAGCATTGACAACATCTGCATGACTGAATACAGATCCAACAATCATTCGTAACTGTGATGACAGGAAGATGATGTCAACACCAATGAAATCGTCCTCAATTGTGAGGTGGACGAAATGGATTCTGGATGCAGGGGACCAGGACGTCGTCAAATTCGTTACACGTCCGGATAACAGAAAAGAGGTGCCCTGATGTAAACACATAAACGAATATGGTCAAAGCAAATCGAGAGAATGAAGCATGCCACAAAAGGCGTACGATTAAAAAGAAATTTATTTGTTTAGTTACCGATTTTCGACATCCACTTGCAACATAATGAGATCGATGGTGTCGGCACGCTCACAAATTTCAACAGCATCATCGTATTGCAGATTAGCAATAAAACCATGGGGAAGCCTATATATTGGACTGTAAGTTTTGGCACTAAGTAGTGAAAAAGAATTGAAATTACATGATGTAGTATCCGTTGGATGCATGAGCAGTACTTATTGATTGAATTGAGGTAGGCCCGCCATATTGAATGCAATTCGCACGGTGAATGGAACCGAAGTGTTTTGTATGGAAGTAGTAAACGAAAATTGTAACAGGAGAGAAAGTGGTATCCCCATTATATAAAGGAGAGAAAGTGATTCTACACACGTGATTCACTTGGCCGCATGCAGTGGAGTACGTGTGTGTGGAAAGTGGGATAAATGGGATAGTGGGAGAGTGGAGAAGGATCCGCCGAAAAGATAGAGTAGGTTGGGCATTTAGAGATCAAGGGGCGGCTGGGCAATCCCAAAACCCTCCCTAACCATTTTCTGTTAATCACTAATTGCAACTGTGGCAACAATTCTTGTCCAAAATTGCCTCTCAAAGTTGCTAATTATTTTTGGATGCGCCAACCCGGCCGGCCCAGTCCACCCCACCACTAAATAGCATGAAATGAAAATCATAATGAATTTAATTAATAAAGAAATAATGAGTTGCGTGTGGCAGGCCTTCACCTCATAGAAGTTGGAAAAAATTCGATTACTGGGCAGTAGAGGAGGTGGGGGAGTGGGAGAGTGGAGAAGGATTCGTGGCCTCGTGGGGGAGTGGAGAAGGATCCGCCTAAAAGGTTGAGTAGGTTGGCCATTTAGAGTTGAAGGGGCGGCTGGGCATTCCCAAAACCCTCCCCAACTATATTTTATTAAATTGAATCATGCTAGGGTTGTTTTGTGGGCCGGGTTGTGGTGTTTGGTGTGTTTGGGTTTTTTCTGGGTTGGGTTACCGTGGGTGTTGGGGTGGGTTTTGGAGTTTTTCTCTTGTGTTTTTTTCTGATTTATGTATTTGTGGGTGAGCATCCATTTTGTGTTTTGGGTGGGCTCAGCTTTACGATTTGGTTAGACTTCTATCTTTCAAGGATCATGGTCCAACTTTGTATCATTTTCCTATTTCGTAATGAAATCAGGTTTCGTAAAAAAAAAAAAAAACTAAACCATGCTTCAAGTATCATTAATTAATTAATCTCGAGTCACTACTGAATGAATTTAAATAATTTTATATAGCTTAATTTATAAAATAATAATTGTAGGTAAATGAGAAGACAATATCGCAAATCAAGTGTGATAATAGAAAAATAATAACTAGAGAATGAAAGGGGTTGACACTTTCTAATTGCCCATTTTCTTCTCGGTTATAGAAATCCAGAACAAAACAAATAGGGATGAGAAAGCAGGGTTGTTGAGGCCATGGTTGAACACAACGGGCTGGGTTGGCGGATAGGTAAGTATGTTTGTGGGCTCTAAATTGTTAGGAAATAATCATTCTCAATTACGTGGGATGTTCATTAGGCCCAATACAGTTTGAGACAGTTGTGATGGGGCTTTACGTAATGCTACTATGGTTGTCATGCGGGCGGCATGCCACCCGGTTGAACCTTGTTCAAACTGCGCCAGTCATAAAACTAGCATGACATCACCGGTATGACCAGTCTGATCGAATTACGCATTCTAAGCAAAGTGATATCATAATGAATGTAATTAATAAAAAAATAATTTTGTTTTTCATTTTGTGAATGTAATAGTTAAAAGTTTGACGATGTTTGTTAGATTGTAACTAAATTCTCCACAAATATGTTTCATATACACATAATTCACATTGGATCATAACCAGGACTAAAAAAAATAATCAAGTGCATAACACAAACCCGACAATATTTCCTGTTTCATATGCGCCTAAGTTCTGACACTCTATCTGCTTAACTACCATCTTGTAAAACAGCAGCAAACCAATCCAAATAAATAAGTGATTCTCCATTATAAACAAAGCTGCGGAAATCAATTACAGCTAATCTCTTGCACACTGGGTACTTGAAAACCAAACCATGAAACTAAAAGGCTAAGCTCCAACAATCTGATCATCACAAATAACAGTAAAAAAGTACGGTGGAAGTAGTAAATAGAGCCGAATGATGAGAAATGCCTAGCCAACCACTTCCTATTAAATGTTTGAGTGTGGTTGATATTTAGGAAAACAGACCAGGAATCCATTAAAAGCAGTTCATCCTTAAAAGGCAGCAGAGAACATCTTCATCAAAACCAAATCACAGTGACGGACCATGCGGTTCCACGTTCCAACTTCAATGACAAACTGGTAAATACTTCAAATGAATGCAGTTGAGAATGGAGATGATGTTAGTGTCCCAATCGATATCTGTCTCCGCAACCACATCACCAACAATGCGTCTAAGGTTGACAGAGGGAAACACAACTTCCAGCTCCTCAGTTACATCATTGATGGTGCCATGCACAACACTGACCATAGAGTGCGCCGAAGTTGAAATTCCAATGGCTTTAGTTTTCCCGACATGATGTATATCGTCCCCTAAAACAGACACATGTGTTATTGATGACCAAAATGAAGCAAATGTTGAATTGGGTAATGACTGTGTTTTAAAAAAATTGATATTTAGTTGAGTTTGAGTGACTTACCGTACTATACACTCTGAACTTTATCATATTAAGATGTGGAACCGTGGTGTGCTCAGATATGGCGAGAGCTTCCTCGTATAGCAATGGTCCAACAATATAGTTAGATCCAAATTGGGGTCCATCTTCTCTGATAATAAATTAACCAGAATTACCACTATCCACAGATACCACACACATTAGAAATTAAAGTTTCAAAGATAGAGGTTTGTGAAGCTTACTGGTTTAACAAAGGATGCAAGTGAGGGCAGTGGATGTTGAGATACATTTTAGTTGCTCGTGAGGAAGAAAACGAATAACCTCCTAACATCCATTTAATAATAAAACCACAAACACATGAGTAAATAAAATTACGGTGCTAAGAAATGTTATTAATTTACAAAACATGATGACCAGAATTGAAGTCAGAAAATAAATACGGAAGATATTGCTTATCTTATTAACATGTATCTTCAAACAACGTTTTACTGTCCCAAATGAGTAAACAAATATTTAACTAATTGTGCTAATTGGATAATAAAATTCTGTTTTGTAAACGACTCCATATTATGAACTTAGTCATTGTCAAACGAAACAAAGGGCAGCATCTACTCCGTCACGAAAAAAGTTACAATTCTCAAGGACATGATAACAAAATGCATACGAATTAGCTACTCAATGGACGCAAACTATGCAAATATTCGGTTGTTCTCACATGACCACAAAAAAGGTTAGGATCTTTCTACTAAGAAAAAGGCAGAAAATTTTCGCACCTTCGTTTTGCTCGATGAATAGTGATGTGAAGACTGCGATCTGCCCCAAAGCTCCGGCGTCAGAAACAACTTCTTCAAAACTTCGTATTGTCGAGTCCGACAAAAAAACACAAGCTATCTCTCCCCTAAAGAAAATAAACAGAAGTTGGTAAGATAGAAATAACCGGTTTTTCAGAATGAGCATAAACAAAAGAACCATTTTACGGACTCTGGCAGTAGGAGCGTGATCCGCTTCTTCCGAACCGGTAAACCTGGGTAGAGAAGCTGAACAGGTTCACATCCAAAAATGGTTCCAACCAAATCTAGAAAAACCAATCCAAAGAACCGTGCATTAAGATGTAGGGTGTAACCAAAATGCATTTATTTGAGGAAGCTATTGTTTTAAAGCTCATACCCGGCAGATAAGTTTGATTCTCAAATGCATAAGGGATGTCCCTGACAGCAAGGAAACGGAAACTAAATTTTTCAATATCACCTGTGTCCTCCATGACATACAACAGGGTATCCGCACGAAATGACAAATGAAAATCCGCTTCTGCCACTCAATGAATAGAGTTGTTGTCTTCAATGTAAAAGAACATTACTCCATAAACACGACCCTCATGAAGACTTGACAGAAATCGATTTAAATGTGGTCGCCGAATGATGGCTTCAACCAACTGACCCTGCATAGTCAAGGAAAATGAATTAATGTTTGTACAACTGTTACTGAGGCCAGAAGGAATAATACACATACCTGGTTTTTAATGAATAAGAGATTAACTTGTTGAAGTGAATCCCCGGGATGATACAGCTTCCCCCATAACCTTAGCAGACGCATCCGCAACACCCAGGTTTCGTTTTGAACATGAAGAACAGGAAGAGGATTAACAGACATGATTGTGATATTGGATTGGTAAAGTGAGTGCCAGAGTTGGAATGGAGGAAGGATGTTTCCTTCGTCTATATAAATGAAAGTAAACTGAACTAATTCTCTTTTAAATTGAGAGGGGGAGGTGGTTATCTAGCCCGCGCGAGAATTGAGGGAAGTGGAGTACTGGAGGAAGGATGTTTCCTTCTGCTATATAAATAAAAGGTTTGTTAACTAATTCTCTTTTAAATTGAGAGGGGGATGTGGTTATCTATCCCGCGCGAAAATTGGGGGAAGTGGAGTAGTGGCTCAAAATTTGAACGGCTAAATCTTTCTACTATTTGTTTAAAATAAATTCACCTCTGGAATTAGTTAAAAAAAACCAAAATGGTTTAAAATATGCTGCTATGACCCAACCCAAGAACACTTTACCTGACCAGTGGACAACGGGGTCAATTTCTTCCAACATTAACAAAATTCGAATTTACATACGAAATACACTTCCATTCCAACTAAGTGCGAGTGAGAGAAAAGTTTTGGAATTGGTGAAACCAAATACCTTAAACGGCCGAGTTGAAGAAACGGCTCGAAGAGGCAGCAAAGCGATTGAGGTTCAGGTACCCAGCTGCTATTCTTGTAGGGATATAAAGCTTCCTCAATACTCCAGCTGAACTGAATCAGAAATTGGCACGACAACACCATGCCAGTAATTTGAAGATGCTTCTCCGATGGGTTAGCGTAGGTATGTGTGAGATGGAGTTGGTGCTGATTGGAGGCTGGTGGAAACTTGCTATAAGTGATTCCGACCATCGGATACTGTAGTAGGATACTTGCTGTAAGCTGAGAAGTATGCTGGGGATAAGTTGTGGTTGAGGATTAAAATATCATGACTAACCACGATAAACAATGAGAGTTTGGAGAATTTGTCTATGATCAATGAGAGGTTGGCCCGGCATCCAATATTCATGGACTAATAGTTGAGTACAGTAACTTAAAAATATGCATTCTTTACGTAGAAACACAAAATTGTTCACCGAGTATAGTATTGAATGGTCATTTGAGAAGTTCAAACTTTCATAGACACGTGTTTGTCCAATTTGCAAGTTAATTGAGAATTTTCTCATTGTATTTTATTTGGCCGGTTAAAATTAATAATTGTGAAATTGTATCGGAGGTTGTACAAAAATAAGTCAGTGTTTTTCTTAAACAAAATGTCAGTAATAAGATATTTTGTATAAAAATTATGGTTTTACTGTGATTCAATTATTGTTTTATATCGTTTAAACCCACCTATCATTTAGAGTGTGATATTGAATATTATCGTTCCAACCGAGTAGTGCGGTGGATTTCTAAGACATTGGTGACAATACACTTGGTACTATTTTTTCAAGAATTCTTAGTTGAACCTTAGCTCAAATATCACACTTTATAAATTGATCTATATTGTGTGGAATATGATTTTTCAGTGAATTTAGTTCATGAATCTTCGAATACATACAATGCATCGAGCCTTTATATTATCACAATTTCAACATGAGAATTTTTTGGGTAAAACTTCATTGTGGGTATGAGTCAAACTTATATAATAGACAAACTATAATGAGATTGATGCCCAATATTGAAATTTTTTAACAATAGTATGTTATAAATGTTGCCAAAAATTAATTTGTTTTATTAAAAGTTTAATGTCTTCACTTTGAAACGTGTATTTCATACGTCAATGACTAAACATTATTAAAAACTTATTGAGTGTATAATTGATACCGCTAAACCGTATGGGTTTGGGACATGGCATTAAATTTACCATATACATGAGTTTGGGTACCCATTTCAAACTGGACGGGTATCCCGTCCCATCCCGTTGCCCACCCATAAATTTAAATACATTTTCTTGGTGTTTAGTTAGATTGATAAGAACTGGTCGTACTGCATAAAGAATGGGCCACAAATTAATAAAAACCATTTTGGCGACTACCATTTAAGAAAGAGTACCATCTAAGAACACATGAATAACAATAAAAGGAAATGAAGCATGTTTATCCGACAGGGACATGTAATAAAGGTCGTCGTGCAGTTGGTAGCTGATGTCCCTAGTGATCTGGGGTGCATGGAGGTGGTTGTTTACGCTTCAAGGAAGTTGGAGTTGCGCCTTCAGGTTCCGCGACTTCTATTCCATTGCCATCAGCTTCAGCCGTAGTGAAGTCGTGTGATGATTGCTGTGGAGATGGAGTGATGGCGATAGATTCTGAAGAAGACTGAGCAGTCATCACATCAGCCTGACAACAACAAATAAATTGTAACCAATGAAATCTACTGCAAAATTTCGTAAAGGAAAATATATTTCTTAACAACTGTATAATGCAACAGGCAATCATTCTAGTTTTTCCATCACCTTAATCTGATGAGAAAGGTCCTGGAAATTCCCATTTCTCGGGTCAATCTCCTCCACAATCCTCATTAAGCTTAGTTTGCTTGATGGATGAGAGAAGTCGTAATCACTAATCTTGACATCCACTTTCAATGCTTTTCCCTCTAGAGATACAACTTTAGGAGGTATGGTGGTATCATGTAGATCTTTCATCATATTTACCAACTCCTGGGCAGAGGTGTTCAAGAATTTGCCGGCCGCATAGTCTAGTAAAACCAATTCAATTGTATCTTGCAAATCCCTCACAGTCATGACAATGCGAAACCTGAAACATAATAGAAGAATGAGATCATGAAGTTGCAGTTGTATAGTAACAGAAACAACCTATTTGCCAGTACATTTTAGTGTAGAAGAAAAAAAATCTTGCTCCTTTCATATGTAGTAGGCATATTAAGTGGCATAGGGTACGATGGCAGCCATCTACACGCTTTATACAATCATATTGAAATTAAGAATGCAAGGGAAAGTGTTGTGGACGATAGGACTCACCTTTTGATTGCTTTAGAAGACGTAACTCCGCATTTTGAGCAGAAAAATCCACATATATCTTCTTTAACCAAACAACTGCATTTAAATGATGCACACCCATTGTATGCCTAGTTATGGTCGACCTTGATAACAATGCAATTGACCTGCACAGTTTTCTGGTGACAGACAAACAAATATAATGACACAACATGATTAGAGTGGTCAAACGCATTGTGAGAACAGATTTTTAGTGCCCCAAGATATATGAACAGGATTAAACCTGAACTCTATCACCTGATCGCAACTCATTAAGTTGACCAATTGTCACTTCTGGGATTACAACGATTGGTTCAGAGTCTACAAATCGCGGCGCAAGAAGGGGCACATACCTACCAATATAAATTATACACATGTTATCAAATTGTTTGCCAACCAATCACTTGCCATACATTTCAACTTTGGGGTTTGGGGACTACCTTTCAGGATGAACCATTTCAGCAGGAGGATCGATGTCTGCATAGATCCGCGTGGCACTCGAGGAAGACAAATAATATTCAGCTGCAGAAATTATAATGCAAGTCAGTAATTAGATAGGAGTTGCCTATATTGATAAAAATGTAAGGACATACTATTCCATTTTCGAACAATTATAGATGTCAGAACCAATGGAATAGAGATTTCCTATCCTGGTCTAGCAAAGGGATCCAGCTGCGTCATACTTCTCGCCCACAATGAAACCCTAATCGACTGACCTCTACAAATAATCCAATGGTGGTGGTGTTAGAAAATAAAACATACGGAAAGTGAGAGTAACCTATAAGTTATGTTAATTCAATTTGGAAGCTATTATTAAATAACAATAAGAGGAATGGACGGGGATCGTATAGAATGAAAAATGTTACTCCGGGAGAAGGAGTTTGATATCCTTCCGTGGGGTCCTGTTGGTCAAGGATTTGGGAAGCAGGACATTAGAAAATTATTCTAAGTGGCCTCTCACATCTGCAAAGCAATGATAAGAGGATACCATTGTCAGTACTATTTCAAGAGCAAGCAGAGGCGCCGTAATGAGGAGACCAACCTAGCAAATCTCCAGCGACGTTATGATATTTGGGGATGTCAACAGCTTTGATGAACCGGAACTTGGACGGCGGAGCAGTTGGGATCGGATCAATAGGTTGAACACTAGTATCTCCGTTGAACTGAATCATCAAAGGGTTTGGAACAGGACGAAAATCCTCCTTTGTGGAAGTTACTTTAAATTTCGACAGCAGATAGCATTTTTGTTCCTCAAGCTGAGTACCCAATATTCGGACGGAATCTAGTGGAACTTGCGCCCAAATGTCATTTCCCTGCCACGACACAAAAACCTGAGTGAAATTGAAACCAATATGCGATGAACATATTGGTATCATCCTTGCCGACCACTTCTGCTGCAATCCATCTGAGACGGGTACAGGGAAACATGGTACGAATCTCACCAGTAGTGTCGTTAATGGTCAAGTGCAGAACATCCAAGTTGGTTTGACTTGACCACAAAAGGGTCAAGTCCGTAACTTCTCCACCAAGTATATAGGCCTTTTCCTATGGAAAACAAAAAAGCTATCGTCATATGGAATGGGAACAAAGGTGTTACACTAATAGAAACAACCGTGTACAAAATTAAGACAAAAGAAAGGATATAATACCATGTTATTATAGTTATATTTCAGAACATTGAGCTCATGCGTCGTAGCAACTTCAGATATCGGCAAAGCTTCGTCGTATGGAAGGTGTGCAAATACTTGATCCTCTATATCATGGTGATGGACTTGCCTAATTGAATTAGACATAATTGGTTCACAAACAATCTTATTAAGTTACCAGACCATACAATCTTATAAAGCTTTCAAGTGAAACGACTTACTTGTCTAACAAAGGATGAACGTCGGGACAATGAAGGTTAATATACATCTTGGTAGCACGTGATGCAGCAAAAGAAAATTGGCCTACACACCATAGCACAAGGGATCAAGGTCATTGGCCGATATCAAATATATAGGAGACATTTCAAATTTAAAATACTTGCATATATGTGGATTACACTTGTACGCCCAGGTTAAAATAATTTTAGATTTAGTCCTTCTCCATTGCACAATTTTTTGATTTTTCCTATTTTTTCGGTAACACCAAACTTAGACACAACAAATGATGTTGTGTTTAGTCACTTAACTTAGATCGAAATCCGAACCTAATTGCTTTATGCGCGGGAACCTAATGCAATGGTAAATACATATAAGGGTAATTAGGATAGCCAAATATAATGCACCACATGCGTATCCACATTATATTTAATTAATAACAAATTACTTAATTTTTGTAGTGAATCAATGAAAACCACTCAACCCATAAAGATTATCGACTTCATGTAATTCATGTCAACGTAGTAAGGGAAAGATGCATACCTTGTTCATAATTAATGTATAAGGAGGTGAAGGCCACAACCTTTCCTAATGCCGCCACATCAGTAATGATTTCTTCGAAAGCAGGTATCATTGAATCCCAAAAAATAAACATCTGCTTTCTCGCCTCTAATATTAATGGGGAAAAAAATACAATCCCTTAGCTAGGCACAAACATTAGTTTTAAAAATGGAATTGAAAACGTCAAGCATAGCCTCACCCAATGAGTTTGATAGTAATCCGCTTGTTTCGAAGCGGGAAGCTTGAGTACAACATTTGGCTTGGTTGACAGCTGGTTACAATACCTATCAAATCAACATACAAAATCAATGATTAGACATAATTCACATTGGATCATAACCAGGACTAAAAAAAAAAAATTCAAGTGCATAACACAAACCCGACAATATTTCCTGGTTCATATGCGCATACGGAAAGTCGGTGGGGACCAAGAACCGAAAGCTGACGTCCGGGATGTCAGCTCTCTCATCCATTAATTCTAACACCGTTCCAGCATGGAGGACAAGTTGGAGAGGGCTCAAAGACACTCGATGGAGGGCAGGATTTGATTGTACATCAAAGAAAGTAAGACTGTAGATACAGCCTTCATACAGGCTGGACAGAAATCTCATAACATCAGCCTGATGAATGAGGGCTTCAATCTCAACACCCTAGAACACGAACAAAAAAAAACCGAGGTCAGGAGAAGGGCAAGGAGAATATTGTCAACTGAAACAGGACAACAATCAACGCACCTGATTATCAAGCATGAGCAGGTTGATCTGTTGTATTGCATCACCAGTTGAGCAGATTTCTCCCCACAAGCGCAGCAGCCGGACGTGAAGGACAAGCATCGGGTCAGTTACATGGATGATTGGAAGAGTCTCGGCTGCCATTGGATGAAATGCAGACGATTCCAACACAGCTCGGACCCCTGAAGAGACTAAGCCGAGAGTTAAATAGCTTACACCAAGGAGTGAGTACTGGTAACGTGAGAATTCCTACTGATAATGGATTTTTGGTTCAAAGAGGAATGAGAATGCCAAAAGCCATGTTGGGTTTAAATATAAGGCCACTAACTATTTTTTGGAACGTTGCAAACTCCCCACAACTGGCGACTGGCGTAGCTGGCTGTTTCGGACGGGAGTTAGTTGAGGTCGTGGCCATGTGAAGTGTGAACGTTGAGTTAGGCAAGAACCTTGGGTGGGCTGGGCTGGAATTGAATTGGGGCACCGTGGGCCTCGGTGCAATTAATCCAAAGTGGCTTGAAATGTGGGTTTCTTGTAATGTCACTGTAGTTTTAGTTTTAGTTAAGTTAAATACAAAATATTTAAAGGTCTAACCTGTTGGATATGATTTACGAATTAAATTTTTTAGGGTAAATACAATATATTAGTCACAACTATTATAAAGCGGAGAATTAAAGGCACAACTATGTAAATTCAAATTATTAGTCATAACTATTTTGCGGGTCAAGATATGGCTAACTGCCCATACTATTATTGAATTTTTAAAGGAGAAACCATGTTATCGGCCACGGCAGTAGCCACATCGGACGGCTTTTAATTTATAACTTTAAAACATAAAAGTTTAGTCAGCATTATTAACGGAATTGTTAACAGCGAGTTAACGTTTGGCTAATAATTTGAATTTCCATAGTTGTGGCTATAATTTCCCGCTTCATAATAGTTGTGGCTAATATATTGTATTTACCCAAAATTTTAAAATGTTTTACAAATATAATTAATATTTAGTCATGAATGGAAAACTAACCGGATTTGAAATACTATCATTCAATGTGTACCTTGGAAGCACTAAATATACTATAAATTTCAAAATTGTGAACGTTATTTTACAGGACAGTGTTAATATCGAGTTGAATCCGAGAAGAAATTATTATCATCTATCATCACTTTCCCGCTCGCAAATCTAAAAACTTTGGAAGTGACTAACTTTAAGTTATGGTAAAATTAATATCATTTGAATTTATGTATTTTGTTGTGTTCTATGATTGGGAATTAAAAAATAACTTTTGATTTTATAATCATTATTTTTGTGATAAGAGTGATGGATATGAAGTACCTCCTCTAATGAGAGTCAAAGATCAAACCCGACCACCAATTTCCACCAAAATCAAAATCATAGACCCACTATAATATAAAAAATCATAAATGAGAAGGAGGTAATTATGAGTTTCAATGAGTCATCAATAATTAGATGCTAATTCTTTCGATAATATTTAGAGCTATGTGCATTTCCATGCCATCTAAAGTTTTCGAAGTTAGGAATTTGAGATAATTACTGAGTATGCAACCTATCTTGAAAAGTTGAAATGCACTCCAATGAGTACTTTGTACAATAATATCAGGAGTATGATCGGAATGAGTCTACCGCGAGAAAACAACAAAGCTGTTAGGAAAGGAAAGAGTGAGAAATATTGAGAGAGAAATGTAATTACTAATTAATATAGTTTCAATTTAAAAAAAAGAATGTAATTAATATGATCTTTTAATTCACAAAGATTATTAAATGCAACACACATTTACCAAAATATCTATGATTAATAGGGGGTGCCAGTTTTCCAACACTATAGAGGGTAGTCGAGCTAACTCATACTTGACATTGTTGAGAAGAAGAAAGAGCATATTTGCTGAAGAGATAAGAGTGTCGTTTATGAGGATGAAAACACAATTATTAGTGGATATGAAGATGTTATTGACGGTGAAGCAATCTTAGAGAAGTCTACAAAATTTGCAGTACTTTTGATATTGATGAGTAAAATTGAAGTGTGGTTTGGTTTTTTAGATGTCGATTTCTTTGCATATGTTTCTTTTAGTAAGGATTTTGGACAATGAATCGGTTTGAATGATAGAAAAATTATGATGTATATTATTTAACTTTTCCTGTAATTAAATCATATTTCTTTCATACTTAGAAAATGTGTCACGCATACTACAATTATAATCATTGTTTAATTGATCAAATGAGCCGACCATCGGGTCGGGTTAATGAATAATTATTCTCGGCATGAATTCGTAGTGGTAATTTTATAATTATAATGTAGTTTGTATTGCTTCAAGCTCATTTGTAAGCCACGTTTGTTAATAACTTTAGATTCTAAAACACACCTCTATTTTGAATGGCGTGGAATGAAGTATGTTGGGGAGTTAATTTAGTTTAGTTCAGTTGAGACTGTGGAAGTTCCTCTTTGTATTGCAATATAACGGTCACACTCGCATACCCTTCGGTAGAGTAAATTGAGGTACAATTAAATATAAAGTAGTGTGCGTAAATCACATTTCATATAATTGGCTGTTAAAAACAGGAAAATAATTTGGAAAAATTGAGAACTCAATATTCAAATTGTAACGACCAGATAAATTTGACAGTCTTAGTCCTCAAATCGCATAATACATCAATAACCCACTACTCAAAAATCTCAGTGAACACAATGTTCTGCATAGTCTTCACCGGTTTACCTTGAGAGTCACAGCTAAGAATTTTGAGTCCCCTTTCTGACGTAACTCGAGACATAGCAACATACAACTGTCCATGAGAAAATACTTGTCTTTGCAAGCAGATGCCAATGTGATTTAATGTTTGACCTTGACTCTTGTTAATTGTCATTGCATATGACAGTGCAATTGGATATTGCCTTCAACCCAGAGTGAAATTTAAGCTCTTGTAGTGGACCGATAGACTTAGGCGTGGTAAGAAAACTGTATCACCAACATGTGTCCCGGTCAAAATTTGGACCTCAATAAACCACTTACCTAATCTCTTAACGATCATCCGAGTTCCATTGCAAAGCCCAGTACTCTGATCCAGATTTCGAAGCAGAATAATTGGGCACCCCAACTTCAATTTCAACTCATGTTCCGGAAAATTCCCAATCTTTAAAGAGTTCAAGAATTCAACTGTGTAGTCCCCTTCTTCAACATGCTGATTCTTGGCATCAATCTCTAGTGAATCCGAACTAAAATAAGAAACTTCTTCACCAGGAAATAGACCCAATACATAATTGTTAATGGCCGCAACAGTGTCTTTATGAGGGGCTAAGATAGCTCGCTCAACCAAATAGGTTGACATATTTTCAGTGGAGAGTAATTGACCATATATTTCAGCAACAATATCAGGAATCGGATCGCTGCGACGGGGAACACAAATGTGTAGAGGTATCGGGATAATTGATTCTCCAAAAATATTACTATGTGTACCATCACCAATTTCCAAAAGCCATTTGCTAAAATTTGAGATTGCAAACCTGGTCGATGCTTCAGAATGAGGCAATTTTAATCGCATGTTCTCGGTTAGTTTCAAGACTGTCATAGACCGCCACAAATAAGATCTCTTTATGGAAGAATTAACAATTTGAGCCCGTGTACCCTTTGTGATGATAGGTAACGTCTGTCGGAAATCACCTCCAAACACAATAGTCATACCTCCAAAAGACTTCAACTCAGAATCAACATGCTTAACTCGGAAAATATCCCTCAATGTCCTATCTAGGGCCTCTATGTTGTGTTTATGAGCCATCGGTGCCTCATCCCAGATAATAAGTGAAGCATTGAGAATCAATTCAGCTACCTCAGAACCTTGCTCAATATTGCAAGTTGATTTTGTATCACAATCCAGGGGAATGTGAAATCTTGAGTGTGCAGTTCTTCCACCAACCATGAGCAGTGCAGCAATACCAGATGAAGCAACACATAATACTATCCTCTTCTCAAATCTTAATTGCTCACAAATTGCTCGCCACAGAAATGTCTTACCAGTACCCCCAAATCCATCCACAAAAAATCATTTACCCACATTGGTATAAACAGAATGTAATACCATATCGTAAGCGATTTGTTGTTCTCCATTCAACGGTCTACAATGCCGATCCTCAGAACAGTCTAAGTCACCGGGTCCATAATTCATCTCCATATCTATCAGCCTGTTTACCGTATGTGAACGCAAACACTGATCGGGAACAGGCAAGCCAGGGAAATCTGCTAATGACTTCGAAAATCTCTCCATCAATTTGTCAATATGAATAAGGCACAACTCCTTAATTTCATCCTCCGACAAATTCAACTGGGGTAAATTCAGCTCTCTACGTCGTGAATGCAAAATGCCTTCACTTAGTAATTCCCAATTCTTTAACAAAAAAAAAAGTCACATCAGCCACCTGACAATGAATAAGAATTGTGACAAAAAAATTTCTAAGTTTATAACCAGAAGCCCAATGCGAAGCTTCTTGTACACAATCATTCCATTCGGAATCTCCTGAAAACAGTCCCCAAGCATAACATGCTTTTTGGAATGTCTCATATACCACCCTATTCACTGTTTTAATATCATCATAAGAACAACAACCCCTAACAACATGCAATAGCATTCGCAAATAGTACCGCTCCTTTGCAGATGGGTAGCAGTAATATAATCTAGCAATGCAGGTACCTTTCTTGCGCTGCTGCCACTTCTTGTATTTTTTATTCCATACATAATATTGTGGCATCTCCGCAAAGGTATATTTCCGTGCATCCATTGACTGAAGATTGAGATCCATCCATGCTAACAACATTGAGGTTTGAGAACTGCTAGACTCAACCGCTTCATCCACGTTAGATTCAACATTTAAATACACTATATTCTCCCCAGGCAAATGACAGGACATACGAAGTACTGTTGGGGAGTGAGTGTATCTATCAAACCTAAAAATTCTCCAACATGCTTCTCCCGATGTGATGTAACGGGCATCCATGAATGCCTTTATCTCATCGATTTGCACAGTCGTAGTTCCGCGATTCCGACCATCCATAGCCGAAGCTGTTTGTTGTGCACCTACAGTGACCATTGCACGATCCTCAGGTTTGTTGATGTACTTAAACAAATATTTAATAGCCCTATATAAACATCAAATACAACAAAGTTGTAGATGTTAGATAGAGAAGTAGGAAAAAGTTGTAATACATTTTTCGTAAATGTGACTTGTATTAAATAAGAAACCAAAACACAATACGCAAAGTACAGAGAACAAAAGGCAACAAATGGATCAGAATATCTTATCCAAGGGGCAAAAAAGAAAAAGAAGGAAAACAATGCAAAGAATATTACAAAAATTACAGAGTTGCGGAAAGAAATCACACCAATAAGATAAAACTGGGTTTATACAATAAATAAAAAAAGAGAAATAGCACAAATATTGGTTTGTTTTTTATTCTTCTTTGGATATTAAATCATAATTCATATACATGCATAAAGTTAATAATGAGTGTAGCATATAAATATACATATATCCTATCATTAAGAATCTGGGTATGGTAATATAATAAAGGAAACAACAACGACATATAGATAAATACGATTTACTTCAGCCATACCTTGTCTTGTTACAAAATTCAATATTGATATGCGCTCCAAATCGTAGTAACAAATATCGATTGTAGGGTACAACCCATCGATTATCCAGTTCAACCCCGCCACAGTTGAAAACTCTACCATTGTTCCGCCGACGATATTTAGCAAACCCAGTTTCGTCGATAGTTGTTTGAGAAGAGTATTCCTTGGGGTAATGCTTACTACATGTCCCATTCTTCATGCACACATTATTAGGACGTACTGTACCACACGGGCCATGCATCATTGAACTTGTGACAACTGCATATAGTTCAGGATCAAGATAAGGATCCGGAATTTCAACACAAATTATAGAATCAATAGCCACAGGACCATGAAATTTATTCTCCTAGGACAAAAAAAGCAATATATGTGCATGAGGGAGACCCCGCTTTTGCCATTCAATTGCTTTGACATCTGTACAGCAAGATGCAAATAGTGGGAAAGGAATATTAGTTTAATGAGGTAAGAGAGTAATGGATCAACATTAATAGATAAATAACGAATGAATAAGCACACATACATGCATTGATTTTCCCAAATATTTCTTTCTCACGAATCTCTAACATAAACTCATCAAGCTTGATTTTGAAAACTCTGGCGGTGATGTCAGCACAGTCAGGATCTTTGCCACTGTACCTTCTAATCAAATAAACCTTAACTGTATCTCTGGCCAGTTAGAATTGCAAGTGAATGTTATAAACAAATCAGGATAACCAATCCACTTGAAAATAGCCATCGCATCCTGAAAATTTTCATATTTGTATCTTGGACTACCGGTGTGTGAGGCAGCTAAAATAACTGGCTTCCCAGAAAGCTTGATATCACTATCCCCTTGCAAATAAGAATTCAACAAATCCTTGTAGTAGTGTCCTCTTAGCTTCGACTGATGGGTACGCATCCAGTCTAAGCGTTCAGCCTCAATTAACGCAAATGCATTCACCATATATTGTTGAAACAATTTACCAGATAATAACAGAGAATTCGACTCTTGGAGACGGGTTTGAAGACGATATGCATAGAAATCACACTGCGTTATCATTTTATCTCCAACACGGATATTAGAGCTACTGTGACTATAGCTAATACAGGGATGCCACCCAACCTCGCCATATGGGCATAAAATTGGATATTGTAATGCCATCAGACTTGGATGGTATAGGCTAATCCTTTCCATTTCTGAACCCTTCTGTTGAACAATTATATCTAGAGAAAATGATTGCTCTCCTGTTTCATCTACAATCAATGCTACAATCTCATTCGCAGAGGGCAAATCATATTCTCTACTATTAATTTCATGCTTAGCCAATAGTTTCAGTTGAAGCTCCTGGACACCAGAGTTTTGTATCCTATCTCGCGCAGAACGAAATGTACGTACCAGGATATTATTGACATCAAACATATGATGGAGGCCTTCAACAGTACACTGGCGCAACGGATTCTTGGCAGGATCAGTAGAGTAAAAGTCCATACGATTCTGGACCTCGTTATCTGAATCGTGAATGTAAAGCTGTGCAAATTTCGGACTATCCCCATCATCAGGAACCAAACATCCTATTCGATGATAAATCTAACCACTGATTGAATATACATAAACTCCACGACCATCATTAATAGAGTGATTGACTTTACCTCCAGGAGAAATAAAGCAAAAACTCCATTATAGGCTATGATGTTACTACGAAAGTGACGCGCTAATGGTGTATGGGAATTGCTAAATGACGTCCTTAAAATTACTTTCAATCGTCCTATGTTAAGTTAATTTACTAATTTATCCAATTATCAATTTCAAATTATATACTAAAGTCCAAACATATCTATCTTCCCTCTCACTGCACTCTCCAAAATACAAATCCAACTTCCTCTCTCCTACATCACCCCAGCGGCTCTGCATAAGCTGCATTGGCGACAAACTGGCTAAAGCCGACAAACTTCCTCTCACCCTTCTCTCTCACTCTTCTCTCTCACCTGCATTCTCGAGAAACTCCCCAAGCTCCAACCTCGTCGACCTCCGCCTCTCTACACACGCATCTCGCCAGTGGGTTTGCATTGTCGGAGAAGACGAAGAGCCAGAGAAGGCCCATTCCCGTTTGCTTCACCGCACTTGTTGCCGGAGAAAACGATCGACGACGACGCCACTCTGCACTCTTTCTTCCTCCCGCTCTAGTCGTCCCAGCTCGCCGGCCATTTGTTCCCCGCCGGCCTCTGTTTCTCCTGCCGGCCTCTGTTTCTCACAAGCCCCCCAACCACTTCTTCTGCCCACGTCTCTGTTCCTCCCGCCACAGCCTTCCCGACAGCTGCCATCACCTCTGCCACTGCGTCGCCGGAGAAGGCACATTACCGTTCGCCGCACCGCACTTGTTGCCGGAGAAGAAGCTCGACGACGACCCACTCCTATACTCTTTCTTCCTCCCGCCCTAGTCGCCCCAGCCAGCCGGCCACTGGTTCGCCGCCCCTTGCAAAGCCGGAGAACACCACCGCAAACGGTAAGACGGAACAGAGCCATCGATTGCGTTTATCCTGTGATCCAACGTCGGTCTCTCGGTGGCCCAACGAAACTTTGTTTCCGTTTGTCCTATGGTCCAACGTCGGTCTCTGGGTGGCCCAACGAAACATTGTTTTCGTTTATCCTGCGGTCAACCCATTTTGATACTGTTTTTGACCCGTGGGCCAACGAAACATAATTCCTTGTTTGATTATTAATCTGACCACCCTTTACCTGCGTTTACCTATTGTTTGACTGCCATATTGACTTGCATTTACCTGCGTTTGGGCCCATATGAGATATGACCAGGTGTAATCAATTTGTAATTTCAGAATGTAAATTCATTGTTTTAACTGCGTTTTAGTCCATAGGATTTTGTTTGATTATGAACAATTGCAAATTGTACATAGTTATTGAAAATATTTAACGTGATAAAACATTTATAAATCGAAGATAGTTATTTAGAACCATGTAACCATACGTATTAGACTTATGAATGAGTAGTTAATTGTTATAATTTTGAATGATTAATTTATTTTAAGTGTGACAATTTAAATGGATTATTATTATTTATTTAATTTCAGGATATCCGTTGATCCAATTTTGCATTGTCGTCCTATACTCGCCATGAATAGTGATAGCGACTCCGACGAGGTATTTATGTTATGAGCTCACTTATTTCAGTACAAATTTTCATTATGAATGAACTTTATTTGTTGCAATCTATTTAACTAAATTAATTGGATTTTGGGTGGTTTCTAGAATGAATGTTACATGTTAAGGTGAATGGTTTGTTACAAATTATTTACTAATCTTTTATGTTAATATAAATTGCATAGGGATTTTTAGGTTGAATAAATGTTATGTTAGGTTGAATGAATCTTATTTTTTATACATATTTTAGGAAATTGATAGAAGTTCCCATTCGGGTCCTTTTGATTATACACCGACATTCGTTAAAGGGGTGAAATACGATTCAGAGGTAGAAGCCTATAAAGCAGCATGTGAAATAGCCAAGGGTTTAGGGTTCTATTTAGTGCGGACGTCGAACAAAAAAAATCCAAACGAAAATAGTCGGCGATTTTATTTGACTTGCACTCATGGTAAGGAGAGAAAGTCCAACCCTTCTGATCTGACAGTTAAAAAGCGAGAATTTACTTCCACAAATAAGACCGGATGCCAGTTCCAGATCAAGATTGAGCGGCCAAAAAATGAAGTAAGTTGGTTGATTATGGGAGTGACCAACATGAACAATCCGAGTCAATATACTTGTAGCTCCGATGACTTGTCTTTGTTGGCTCTCTTCTTCCTCTTCTTAGAGTTACCACACTGCTGAGAACTAGATGCTGCCTGAAAGCGTCCATCAGGACCCCGACATGTCGTCGAGGAAGTAGAAGTCATCGGAGCTCCTAAGTACCTTTGAAACTGAGTATGAGCGAGCTTCTCTCCCTCATCATGATCATCATCATCTTCATCGTCATCATCATCATCATCAATCGGTATACCATCATCCGAAATAGAGTCCTCCCACCTCGGCTCCCAAGTATCAACACGATCAGATGTAGGCGTGGGACTTTTCCGACTAAGAGACAACTGCCCTTGAGTAGGATGACCGTCAGGACGCTATACTTGTAGCTTCTTCTGCCTCGCCCGATTCTTACGAGGATTTTTATCTTCATTTTCTTTTCGCCCAGTTGTCGTAGGTCTACAAGTTCGGTTTTTCATTCGATCCTTAATGGTTCCTGATTTTTCAATTCTCGACATCTACAAAAACATACAATGCTACTATTAGAATTTTAAAATATGATTTGGAAACGTATTTGTGAACATTTTATTAATTACGTATAAAGTTCAAATAATATTTTATCTCATGTTCTTTGAATTGATAGTAATCTTAATTTTATGGAAAAAAGGATTATGTCCTTTATTTGTAAGATAAAATTATATCATAACCTACTTCAAAAAAATTCAATGAAATACTAAATTTAACTATATATATTCAACAACTCTAAATACAACAAGTAAACTTTTCTACCAAATTTTAGAACGGCGTATAAAGTTTAATCGACATATTCAAGCTCAACTAAATTTAATGAAATCCTAAATTTTTATAACAAGATACATTCAACTAATATTCAAATAAATAAAATAATTTTTTATCGAATCAATTTAATTGTAAATACAATTAACTAAATTAAAATCCATCACAACAAATTTAATTATATAAATACAAATTCTTAAAAATATAAATTAAATATTAAAAATGGAATGTCCTCAACGCGGGACTGACGGGACTGCTACCTGGAAAAACGAAAGAAAAAAATACGATTGACCATCGGTCAAACGTGGTCTATATGGTAACTGCCGAACGGTGAAACATGGAAAAAAATTCGGTTCGCAGGACGGGTTCACGAGATAAATATATCGTCGTGACAGATGGGTTAACATATATAAATCACCGGTTGGAAGGACGGTTGCCCGAAGATACCATCTTGGTGTGCCGACAGTGAAGAAAGCAAAAGGGCCGGTTGGAAGGGTGGGTAAAAGAGTAACTCTGGGTGATTGAATGGAAGGTCAAATGAGAAGAAAAAAGTGGTTGACCGACAGTTAAACAGGGGTTGGGAGGACGTACCTCTGCTTCCGACGATCTTCTTCTCCGACGCAAGCAGCTGATTTCCGGCCGACGTATCTTGCCTGAAAGCCCAAACACAAACGTAAAATCAAGTGAGATCCATGAGCAAGCACCTGATTTTGGTTGGAGTCTCTATCTCTCACCCCTTACCTCCCACGTTTCTTCCTCCCCGAGGCGGTGAGAATCAGGGGCGGTTGCGGAAGCGACGGTCAGAGAAGGACCGGATCGATGGTGGGTCCGAGATGGTCGGCGGCGGCTGGGATTGACAAAGGAGTTGCAGAGGGCTGCCGCAGGGGTGGTTGCGGAGCGGCGGTCAGGCAAGGATCTGATCGATGGTGAGTCGAGATGGCCGGCGACGGAGATTATTTGGTCGGCACATCGATGAGGGTTGCTGAGCTTCGGGGAGAATCAGGGAAGGACCAGATCGATGATGGTCGAGATGGTCGGCGACGTGAGTTTCAGTCTTTGGAATTGGATGGGCAGAGAGAACGTGGCTGAGGGAGGAGAGAGGTAAAGGAGTTTCAGTCTCTGGGTTGGGATGGGCGGTCTGAGGGAGGAGAGAGGAACATTAATGTTGTGTTTTAGGGGTGAGAGAGAAGGGACTGTTTGTTTGTGCTTTAATTTGAATTTTGAAATTGGGCAAATTGGTAAATTGCATAGTAAAGTTAGGACGTCAAATAGTAAATTTAGGACGACAATTAGCATTTCAGATGGTGTATCCCCTTCAAGTAGAGTTTTAAGAAATTTGGGCACATCTCTGCGGGGAGGCAATTTCACTTTACCATGTTTGCAACATAAAGAAAATGCAGGCAACACATCATTTCGTGTAGATAAAGTACTCTCGAACCGCCACATAACTGCTCCACAATGTTGACACGTACAAGAAGGTGGACCAATATCAAAAAATTCAACCAACGGAAGACCTAGTGAAATAGATAAGTAATATTAATAAATTTTTGTCACAGTAATTCATAAATTGAATGAGTTTGAGAAACTGTCAAGCCCATGTACTCGCGCTACAGTAAACACAATTATTAAAACAAATGTTTCCAAGGAAAGATAGATTGGTATACTGCTCATTTTAAGTAAGAATAACTCAAATTTCAGGAAACACCAAAGTTTGTTCATAACACACAAATTTGCCGTTGACACATCTAAAAACAATCCACTATTTGCATAAGGTCACATGAAGCATACATCACTAAATTATATACATGACATAAATGGGTACATTATATGTTCTAAGACCAAAATAGGGAACAAAATATGTTGACCAGAACACTAAAACATATATCCAATGTACAAAAACTGATCCAAAATAGAGATGAACCATGTCATGTATAACAGTGCCCATTAGAATCCACATACTTTGATTGACTTCTGTAGTAAAGAAACTTCGACCACGTCTCTTTCTATGCAGATGAATATGTCGAAGTAATCGACTTTGCTTTTGTAATAGAAATCTAAACTGAGGCTCCCAAACTATGAACAACACCAAAACAAATAAGTTAATAAAGAAATAAATAAAGAGTGAACAATACAAAATAGCCTAATATGTAAGACTTGCTACAAAATTTAGCAAACAACAACCTTGGTGTTCGAAAGGCAAGCCCCTCCTATGAACCTTCTGTTTCAAAATATGGTGTCTTCTCTTACGGGCGACTTGGGATAGCATTCGCCGAAGTTGAGAGAGTTGGAATTGTAAGGCAGCTTCTTCTGCAGAATTTAAATATAAAACCATGTATTACTCATTGAATAGATGAACTAATTAGAAAAATTAAACACAGAGAACACACCTCTCTCAAATGCTTCTTCCTCTTCAGCAGATAAAACACAGCGTTGGTACTGATCTTCAGGATGAATAAAAACTGCTCGACGTTTCCCTAAACAAATGAGATTCAAGGGAAAATATTAATGTCAGTTTGCATTGAAACAGTTTCGTGCTAAACCATGACACTCACATGGTACAGACGATCGATAAATCTGTGGTTGGGCAGATGGGATGACATTTGCACTATCCATATTTAATTCTCCAATAACCTGACGCAATCTGAAATAGAGGTCGTGGTAAATGATGCACCCGTTCCAGTAAACTTTGCAGCTGCCATTCATATAAATTAATTAATTTTTACAACAGAAGTTGAACTCCTCACCAATCATAAGTTTGTGCGAGTTAATGACACATACAACACACCACACAAACATAACAGTCGAAGAAATCCAAAATGCTCCAACCAAGTTGAAGGCGGACTATAAATTTAAACAAAAAAGTACGTTGACAGAATACTATTCAGCTCCTTTTAGGACTCCATTCAATATTTCTAGTTCACCAAATACTGCCACGGATGAGGAATCTGGAGAAGAAGAACGACAACTGGAATAAGTAAAACTTATAGACCCTATTAATTATTATAAGGTGAAAACGGACCAAACTTCTAGATTCGCAAGAAAGTGACAATGGAATTTATCCACCAGTTCAGCAAATTGAAAATTCAAAGAAAGGGATCAAATTCTCTACCATCAAATCTCTAATCGATTCAGGCAGATATTATGCACATACTATATTCAGATTATATCCAGTAAGAAGCTTTACCTCTCTTTAGAAATCTTCGAAAGTTGGATGATTGAATATACTTACAGGTGAACCAATTGATCGAGTGTCATAGTCTTAGGACTCCAAATAGTTAAAGCGAGCAGTCTAACATATCAGAAACAGATATCCTGACCTCGATAGCAACAATATCTACTCAACCCTCCCAAAACATATTAATATTAGAAAGAAAACATTATCAAATCCAACAACACCAGCCACGGCAAAACATGCAAGACACATGCTGCAACAGAGCAAACTGTCACGTTCTGGGGCATCAAATGCTACTGAATTAGAAGTTCGAATAATTCCTGAATTCCAGCAAGCATACACAATTTACCAAGGCTGTGACTTTGCAACATGGTTTCACTACTACTGTTTTTCTTTCATTTTGTTTGTTAATCCCTTGATAAACTCTACTAAGTTAGATACTACAAACCCAAAAAAGCTACAACCATCTTAATTAAGCAGATACAATACTCAAAGCTGCAACATCAGCTTTAAAATTCAGTTGACCAATACGTATATACAGATATAGTAAATCTCGCAGCCTAAGAATATAGCCAACTTCCAGATTCCCAAGAAAGTCACAATGGAATTTATCCACCAACTAGGTTCACGAAATAGAAAATTCAAGGAAAGGGATCAAATTCTCTACCATCAAATCGCTAATCGATTCAGGCAGATATTATGCACATACTATATTCAGATTATATCCAGTAAGAAGCTTTACCTCTCTTTAGAAATCTCCGAAAGTTGGATGATTGAATATACTTACAGGTGAGACAATTGCTCGAGTGTCATAGTCTTTGGACTCCAAATAGTTAAAGCGAGTAGTCTAACATATCAAAAGAAGATATCCTGACCTCGATAGCAACAATATCTACTCGACTCTCTCAAACATATTAATATCAGAAAGAAAACATTATCAAATCCAACAACACCAACCACACCATAACATGTAGGACACATGCTGCAACAGAGCAAATGAACTTTGTTCATTTTCACTTTCTGGGGCATCAAATGCTACTGAATTAGAAGTTCGAATAATTCCTGGACTCCAGCACGCATACATAATTTACCAAGGCTGTGACTTTGCAACATGGTTTCACTGCTACTGTTTTTCTTTCTTTTTGTTTGTTAATCCTTTGCAAAGAAGTGAACAAATAAGTGCTGGCCAGAATCCTGCTACCATTATATGCTCATAACCCGGCCAGAATCCTGGCCGCAAACATCCCCACACATATCATCTGTCTTCAAGCAGTAATGGCCGCCATTCTCACCCATCATCCACCACATTTTTTTCTCTCTTTCTCACACCCCAAAAAACAAACAGAATCATAACACACAAACCAAATCAGAGTAAAGAAATCAAATTTCCACTCCCAACACGACAACAAATAGAATCGATCAGCTCAAATGCTCCTCCTTCCCTCTCATCGACTCCGTCGCTTTCACCCTCCACTGTCAAATTTTTCCGTCCTCTCTCCAAACACAGGAGGCAGATTTCTAGCTTAGGCTTGCCTATCCCACCAAATCCCCCTTTGCTTCTCCCCACCTCCCTTCACAGCGAGCCACACGGCGAAACGGTCGAGAGATAACAACTCAGATTGGAAAAGAGAAAGGGAAAAATCAAAAAACCCCTTTTGATCCCTAGAGAATCCAATCCACAGAATGAAGAGAATAAGGTAAGAGAGAAGAAAGCAAGCGGAAGGAACCAAAGTCAACTCTGTAAATTGGTCGCAGATGTCTCAATAATTCCACAAATTACGTTTCAAAGTTTCGTCGATCAATGATAATGGCACTTGACAGAACAAAGTAATATTACTTCAGAACCACAAAGGGAGAACAGAGATGATACCTAATCCGATTGCAAGAACCAGGGGAAAGCCTGAATCGAAAATCAACCTCTTCGCCACGGGTTTGGGGGAGACGGTGGTGGCGGCGGCAGTAGTTGTGCTTCTCGCCGGAGGGGACAGCCTCAATCAAAAATCAACCTCTTCGCCACGGGTTCGGGTTTTAGCTCCATCGAATCACAATCACTTTGTGAATTAGCATGCTGCCAGAAAGATACCCTAGAAGAGTCTTGCAATCAGAGAAATAGGATTTCGTCGTCTTCCAAAAAGAGGATATGCGATTCCCACACTCCAATTACTCCATTAGAATGCTAGATTTAGCTCCTTGCGTTTTGTCCTGATTAGGGCAAGGGCAGCACATCACATCTCCTCTGCGCCTGCGTAATCTCTTCTTCCATTCCTTCCGCAGATCGAATCATCGATTCCTCGGCCTGAGTTGCAGTTCTTCTATGGGACTGGAGGAGTTTGGTGGTGTAGAGCTGCGTGGAGGCAGATTCGACCGACAGTGGAGGTAGATTTGGCCGAGTAGCAGTCGGAGTAGCGGTTATTCGATGGGAGTGGAAGAGGTTGGTGGTGTAGAGCTGCGTTGGAGGCTACTGCGGCTGAGATTGCGGTTCTTTTCTTTCTAATGGGGGAAGGAAACAGATAGAGAGGAAGGACGGTTTCAGTCGAAGGAAGAAGAAAGAAAGCCCTTTAATGTTCGACATAGAAAACGTGGGTTGGACGGTTTCTTAGTTATGCAATCTGGCGGAGAGTTCTATTTTTTCCCCGCTTAACACCCTGCCACATCAGCTTCCTAAAATCACTCTATGTGCAAGAAAATTTGAATGGGGGGTGCAGTTTTACTTTTCAGCTATAAATGATACTGTTGATTCTCCCTCTTCCTTTTAAATGCCTCCATTTCTTTCTCTCTCTATTTTTATATTGCAATTGATAGTGGTAGTTGTCAAAAGTCTTAGTGTTTTTTAAAATAGTAGTGTTTTGATGGTCTAAAGTAGTGAATGTTGCGTAGTAATTTTAAAGTTAGTAGTCATTTTTGGACAACTCGTAGTGATTTAGTATGGTTGTGGTAGTGAATTTAGGAGGATAATTTAAATTTGTTGTAGTAGTAATTTGATTGATTTTAACAGATATTTAACGATGATATTTTGCTACACGTTCACTATGTTTTGGAAGTAATAATAGTTTGTGTCTGCTATAGTAGTGGTTCATGTTTATGTCTGCTCACTACCTGAAATATTACTACTAAGAATCAGTAGCACAAAAAAAAGCATTACCACCACTACAAATTACCACCACTAAATAAAACCACTACCACAAAAATACAGAACAAAGAATCCATACAGAAACAAATTAAAGTCTCCCCATCTACCTCTCCTAAATATCAAGATACTGCTACGAGAGAAAAAAAAAGAAGATAAAAACGACTATTCCCCATACAGCATAACCATTAAGTAGTGGTTAGTTAGGAAAAAAGTGGAAACAACAAAACCACTACTACTTATGTGCTATACCAAAACACAAAACAACAAACCCTTAATCGGCATGCACTTGCACCGGCGAGCAACTCGTGAGTCGGACAAGACATAAAAGGGCACCGCCCCTAAAAAATCCGATTGGGGGACAAAATTACGAGATCTAGGGCGGACCAAGATGAGCGTGGCGCCGACGAGATTGACGCAGGAGAAGGGAGCTAAGGCGACTCCGGCGCAGGCGATGACAACACATGATCGGGAAGCAGGCAAGGGATGTGACTTGTGAGGACAGGGAAGGCGACGAAAGCAAGGTCGTTGAAGGAGAGGGTACCTAACCGCAACGGTGACTCGTACGAGCCTGACTCTGGCGACGGCGAGGAAAAATATGGAGACGCGGAAGATTGTTCTTCCGATTGGGGTGCTCGTGTGATGGAAGAGAAAGAGGATACAGGAAAAGAAAAGGGGAAGCAAACAGAAAGGAAGGAACATGAAAAAGAAAGGGATTGTTGGGATTTCTAGTTTCCAGCCATAAAATCCGCAGATCCTAAGCATGAGATCGCGTGATGACGTCAGCTACAACATTATTTCCCCAAAACACCCTCAGCGGCAGAGACACGTTAGATTGGGCCAGATAAATTTATAAGATGACGAGGTGAGTTATCACCGTACTAACTAACGACATGGTTAGCAAGCCATCCCATCCCTAGGTTAGGGTATTTGGACATGTCGATTTGAAGTTGAGATTGGAGTTATTAATCTCTGATTCTTGAAATTTAGAGTTTTGATTGCGAGAATGGGATAATGGTTATGGAAAATTTGTTGTATTTATGATGGGGACGAATCTGGAAATTAGTGGGTTGTGCTTTCGATTTTGGAAACTTCTGGTAGTGTACATGGTGGGTTCGTTTTGTGAAGTTTGAGTGACCTTTGCGATGTACTATTGTGAGTTTGAGTTTGAATGTAGATTTTCTGGTTAACTATGCATCGCTGAATCTGTTTTAGGTTGTTTATAGGTGTGTTAAATTCCAATCAAATTGGGACTTGTGGTAATCGAATCTCAAAATATTTTGGTTTTAGCATTTAGAGTGAGTGCCCTCAAAACAAAAGAAAGGTATTCATTCTAAAATACATTCTTAAGTCAACTTTTTGTTGATTTGCTATGTTTAACAACAGTTTTGAAATCTGTGTTTTTTAAGTAGCCATGGATTAAGATAAGTGATGCTCTAAAACACAACACCAATCTGCGACTAAGTGTAATCGCAGACCGGGAATGCAGTAAAGTAGCAAGTTATATTATCAACCCGGGGTCTAGATCTACTGCTTACTCAGTGATTCTCTGTTATCTAGCCAACTAAAGTAAGTGATTGTTGTTTAAACTAAAAGCAGAAATAAAGCAGGAATTGATACGGTTTTCTTAAGCAGGAAAGAGTCACTCGGGAATGAGTCCCCCTAGCTCCTTAGTTAGGTTCAATTGCAATTTCCCCTGGGTTGATTTACTGTTGATTAGACTGCGAAAGATCCGACAGTAGCTTGGAATCTCTTAAGCTGACCAAGCCCTCTCAGTCTAACTATCCGGCAGACGACTAGTCTTCACCGGGATAGAAAGCTGAAGCAGTAAGAACAGAACTCCACTACTGGAATTAGATTCCAGTACAAAGCAGTAAACTGGCTAACTCTCGTATAGCCAATCTCCTACTATCGAATGATGAGACTCTAGCAACCTAATCAGATTCTATCTATCTCAGATTGCAGCAGGAATCAGGAAAAGTTGATCAGACTTCAATTGACTCAATAAACATGCATCATTCGATTAAAATCAAACAGTAATATCATCCCAAGTCATTACAATCAATCCCCTAACACATAGAACTAGGGTTCTTCATCCCCAAGTGAGAGAGAGGTTCTACTCCATATAGAGAGAGAAGAAAACAGTAATCGGAGTAGTCATACTCATAATGATGAGGAAAATCTGCTCCAGGATGATGATTTCCACTCCTAGGACGATCTCCAAGCTTGATTTGATGAAACCCAGCTCCAAGATGGCTTCTAGGGTGAGTTCTTCGCACTTTCTCTCTCTAGGGCTCTGTTTATGCTCAAGAAATTCGATCTCCCTTTCCTTGGCTCGATTCTGGCTTCAAAAACCCGACTCTGGGCGAATTACGGGCTGAATTACGGCCGTAATCACGTCCTGCCCGTAATTTGCCCCAAAACGCACGTTTCAATTAAGCTGAAGGAGGAGGAGATACGCCCGTAATTTCCCAATTACCGCCAGTAATTTGGGAATTACGGTCGTAATTCTTGGGGGTCTTGCCCGTAATTTTAGCACCGAGAGGAAATTCTGGGGAAAAGGCTCGGCAATTGTTTTACGGGCATGCCCTGACCAATTACGGTCGTAATTTGGCAGGGGCTGCCCGTAATTCCTTCTGTGATTCGCCATCTGACCTCCAAATGACCTGAAACTTGCGCCTATGCACCTCTTTACTTGCTAGGACCTGAAATACGACAAAACAACACAACCTAGCGTAAAATAGGCCAAGGAACAATCAATTCGAGCCAAAATGGACAGGAAACCCGAGTGAAAACACGTGCAAATACGATGCTATCAATAAGAATCAAGCAACTAAAGTGTATAAGAAGAAGAAAAGAAAGCTAAAGTCACAGTTTCAAACTTGGATAAATCTGGACACATATACTAGAGAGCAATGAGTAAACGTAAACATTTTTGTTTAACACTCAAATCGGAGTATATGAGAAGGGTTTTTTTTTTGGTAAAGAACCAATTCAGGATTGTGTTCCCTTGTTTTACCGAAAGTTGTGATAGACGAAGACTTAGATGAAATAGATGATTGAGATGGTAGAATGGTAGTAATAGATTGGTAGTAGGATCACCTGCATTTTTCACTATTGGTCGGTATTAGGGCCTTGCTGCTTTGGTTTCCTTTCCCCTTCCTGGCGTCTGTTGTAGCCGTACGTGGTCTGTCAGACTGGCTTTCCATCTTTCAGATCTTAGCGTTGACTCGCTAAAGCACAACACCTAACAATGGCCAAGTGTAACCAATGAAAGAGACTGCAGTATAGTGGCACAAGTAATAAATATCGAATCCACGGGTCTCTAGAGTTACTATTACTCAGCTTCAGTTCATTATCTAGCAAACTAGATTAAGGATTGATTAACCAAACTACTCTACTAACTAAACTAAGTAAAACTACTAATTACAGTTTGGGAACTCACTTAGGTATGATTCCCCCTAGCTCCTCAATTAGGTCCAAGTTGTAATTCCTTTTGGTTGTTTTACTGTTGATTAAACTGCGGAAGATTCGACAGTAGCTTGGAATCTCTTAAGCTGACCAAACCCTCTCAGTCGAACTATCCGGCAGACGACTAGTCTTCACCGGGATAGAAAGCTGAAGCAATAAGCACAGAACTCCACTACTGGAATTGGATTCCAGTACAAAGCAGTAAACTGGCTAACTCTCGTATAGCCAATCTCCTACTACCGAATGATGAGACTCTAGCAACCTAATCAGATTCTATCTATCTCAGATTGCAGCAGGAATCAGAAAAAGTTGATCAGACTTCAATTGACTCAATAAACATGCATCATTCGATTATAATCAAACAATAAAGCATCCAAAACTTCATACAAGAAAGATCCTAACTCATGGAACTAGGGTTCCTCAAAACCTAAGTGAAAGGAAGTTACTCCATAGAGAAGAGAGAGACTGCAGAAATCTGATCTAGATCTTCAATCTCCATCTCCAAGCTTGATTCCCGAGCTTCAATGGCGAAGAAATCCTCCAAAATAGCTCCAAGAATGTTCCCAAGTCGCTCTCTCTCTCTAGGGTTCGTCCCTTGGGTGTTTGGGATCCAAAACCCAGCTCTCCCCCTTTCCTTTTGCTGAAAATCGGGTTTTAAACAGCAATTCCCGACTCACACGGCCAGGCCACACGGCCGTGTGGCTTTCCCAGCTGCCCGTGTGAAGGCTCGGTGATTTCCACACGGCCACATGGCCAGGTCACACGGCCGTGTGGGTTGTGCCCGTGTGGCTTGCTCAGCCTCTGTTTAATGCTTCGTTTCTCCCTCGTCCGGACTCCGAATCAGTCGCCGTTTGATCCCAGACGCTCGTAGTCTCGTCCTCTTTCTTTTCATGACAAGCTTGCATGATTCTTTGTCCATAAAGTGAGGTAGAAATCCATTATTCTTCAGGTCATACCCGAGTTTCTTCTCCCGAATCGTCAATTGATCTCTGATTGACTTGAAACTTGCGCCTATGCTTCACTTTATGTGCTAGGACCTGAAATGTGACAAAGGAACACAACCTAGCGTAAAATAGGCCAAAGACATGATAATTCAAGCTCAAACAATCAAGAAACAAAGGGGAAAACATGTGCAAATACCGAGTCATCAAGCGTTTAATGGTGATGCATTTTTCTGCTTCTGTTGGTTCTTATTTTGGTTTAATGGTGATGCACTTTTTTTGGAACTTCTACTTCCTAAATTTTTTTATGTTCTGTGTGTAGGTCGTGAGCAAGAAGAGGAAGAAGTAGCAATATATGTATGAAGAAGAAAGTGTAAAGGACATTCTTGTTCTCTTCTGTGTTTGTTTGTCTCTGGTGTGATAGTGTTGATTGTTGAAACCTGAAAGAAGAGAGAAGAGGATTTTTCTGTGTATTCTGTCCTTTTGTCGAGAAAGGGAAAGAAGGTTGTGTATGTTTTTTAGTGTCTCTTTCTCTCGTATGTTTTGCCAGGGGAGAAGAAGAGGAGGTAAAAAGAAACCCCTCTGGTTTAGAGATGTGGGAAAAGAAGTATCAAGAAGAAGAAGAGCCGAAAGAGAAGAATGCCCTCTCCCATTGCAAGTGCCCAAAGGGCTCTTTTTATAAAAAGAGGCTGCTTAGGCAGCAAGCATGCTACAGTATCCATTTTGGTCTGACCGGGTTTGTGTCATTGGTTGGACCAGGCTTGGGTTTTGGGCCAGATTGGTCATGGGTTAGGTCAGAACAGTCCAACGGGTCAGTTTGGTCAGCTTTGACTTTTGTAGACAGTTGACTCTTTGATCGGGCTTTGACTTGAGCTTAATTTCTTTTATTTATACAACTTTAATGGTCATTTATGTAACAACTTTGTAGTAATGTATTTGTACATGTAATTGGAATTTATTTTAATAAGATTGTTATTTTATTTATCTTTATCTTTAATGTTCCAAAGTTGAGTCCAATCCTCACTAGACCCACCGTCTTAAGAAAATGATCAAACTCATACGATAACAAAATGAAGTCCATGTCTCGCTCGTCTAATCAAAGCAAAAGAAGTCAACTCTCATCATCGAATCGTATCGATCAAGATTTGCTATTGCTTAATCTCGTCAAGTTATGGCGACCACAACAAATCTCGAGCACTATCAATATGTTTTAGCTTGAAAATCATTTAAGACTCGCTATTGCAAATCTTGAAAGAAGAGAGAAGAGGATTTTTTTGTGTATTCTGTCTTTTTGTCGAGAAAGGGAAAAAAGGTTGTGTATGTTTTTCAGTGTCTCTTTCTCTCTTATGTTTTGCCAGGGGAGAAGAAGAGGAGGTAAAAGGAAACCCCTCTGGTTTAGAGAGGTGGGAAAATAAGTATCAAGAAGAAGAAGAGTCGGAAGAGAAGAATGCCCTCTCCCATTGCAAGTGTCCAAAGGGCTCTTTATATAGAAAGAGGCTGCTTAGGCAGCAAGCATTCTACAATATCCATTTTGGTCTGACCGGGTTGGGTCATTGGTTGGACCACGCTTGGGTTTTGGGCCAGATTGGTCATGGGTTAGGTCAGAACAGTCCAACGGGTCAGTTTGGTCAGTTTTGAATTTGGTAGACAGTTGACTCTTTGCTCGGGCTTTGACTTGAGCTTAATTTCTTTTATTTATACAACTTTAATGGTCATTTATGTAACAACTTTGTAGTAATGTATTTGTACATGTAATTGGAATTTATTTTAATAAGATTGTTATTTTATTTATCTTTATCTTTAATGTTCCAAAGTTGAGTCCAATCCTCACTAGACCCACCGTCTTAAGAAAACGATCAAACTCATACGATAACAAAATAAAGTCCATGTCTCGCTCGTCTAATCAAAGCAAAGGAAGTCAACTCTCATCATCGAACCGTATCGATCAAGATTTGCTATTGCTTAATCTCGTCAAGTTATGGCGACCACAACAAATCTCGAGCACTATCAATATGTTTTATCTTGAAAATCATTTAAGACTCGCTATTGCAAATCTTGAAAGAAGAGAGAAGAGCATTTTTCTGTGTATTCTGTCTTTTTGTCGAGAAAGGGAAAAAAGGTTGTGTATGTTTTTCAGTGTCTCTTTCTCTCGTATGTTTTGCCAGGGGAGAAGAAGAGGAGGTAAAAGGAAACCCGTCTAGTTTAGAGAGGTGGGAAAAGAAGTATCAAGAAGAAGAAGAGTCGGAAGAGAAGAATGCCCTCTCCCATTGCAAGTGCCCAAAGGGCTCTTTTTATAGAAAGAGGCTGCTTAGGCAGCAAGCATAATACAGTATCCATTTTGGTCTGACCGGGTTTGTGTCATTGGTTGGACCAAGCTTGGGTTTTGGGCCAGATTGGTCATGGGTTAGGTCAGAACAGTCCAACGGGTCAGTTTGGTCAGTTTTGACTTTGGTAGACAGTTGACTCTTTGCTCGGGCTTTGACTTGAGCTTAATTTCTTTTATTTATACAACTTTAATAGTCATTTATGTAACAACTTTGTAGTAATGTATTTGTACATGTAATTGGAATTTATTTTAATAAGATTGTTATTTTATTTATCTTTATCTTTAATGTTCCAAAGTTGAGTCCAATCCTCACTAGACCCACCGTCTTAAGAAAACGATCAAACTCATACGATAACAAAATGAAGTCCATGTCTCGCTCGTCTAATCAAAGCAAAGGAAGTCAACTCTCATCATCGAACCGTATCGATCAAGATTTGCTATTGCTTAATCTCGTCAAGTTATGGCGACCACAACAAATCTCGAGCACTATCAATATGTTTTATCTTGAAAATCATTTAAGACTCGCTATTGCAAATCTTGAAAGAAGAGAGAAGAGCATTTTTCTGTGTATTCTGTCTTTTTGTCGAGAAAGGGAAAAAAGGTTGTGTATGTTTTTCAGTGTCTCTTTCTCTCGTATGTTTTGCCAGGGGAGAAGAAGAGGAGGTAAAAGGAAACCCCTCTAGTTTAGAGAGGTGGGAAAAGAAGTATCAAGAAGAAGAAGAGTCGGAAGAGAAGAATGCCCTCTCCCATTGCAAGTGCCCAAAGGGCTCTTTTTATAGAAAGAGGCTGCTTAGGCAGCAAGCATAATACAGTATCCATTTTGGTCTGACCGGGTTTGTGTCATTGGTTGGACCAAGCTTGGGTTTTGGGCCAGATTGGTCATGGGTTAGGTCAGAACAGTCCAACGGGTCAGTTTGGTCAGTTTTGACTTTTGTAGACAGTTGACTCTTTGCTCGGGCTTTGACTTGAGCCTAATTTCTTTTATTTATACAACTTTAATGGTCATTTATGTAACAACTTTGTAGTAATGTATTTGTACATGTAATTGGAATTTATTTTAATAAGATTGTTATTTTATTTATCTTTATCTTTAATGTTCCAAAGTTGAGTCCAATCCTCACTAGACCCACCGTCTTAAGAAAACGATCAAACTCATACGATAACAAAATGAAGTCCATGTCTCGCTCGTCTAATCAAAGCAAAATAAGTCAACTCTCATCATCGAATCGTATCAATCAAGATTTGCTATTGCTTAATCTCGTCAAGTTATGGCGACCACAACCAATCTCGAGCACTATCAATATGTTTTAGCTTGAAAATCATTTGAGACTCGCTATTGCAAATCTTCAATAAAAACTAAATTTTATTTAAGTTAAAAGGCTTTAACCCGGACAAAAAATGGTGTCTACAGACACAACCAACTAAACATAATTTAAAGACTCAAAACGGCAGGCTCTTATAGAACCACGTGATGTCACATGATTATCAATTCAACAAATCCTCCCCTAAACTGAAGGGTTCCACCCAACATTCAGTTTACTCTGCAGCATTAACAACCATTCCAGTAAAACCAACAACAACTGTATTTTCGGAAACATGAGCATTCTCCAAATGCATATAAAGTGAATGCTATCTTTGTCATGATATTAACCTACTGATCTTGAGCCCCATAATACTTTGGCTGCACAATTCTTTCCTTTGCTGAGCTCCTCAGAAAGTGAAGTTTTGCATCCAAAAACTTGCTTTCTTCATTCAAAACCTAATTGTGAACTACTATGCCTCTACTCTCACCTGCCTTTCAATTCATCTCTTCTGAAACTCTTTGAAGCCATATTCCTTCAGCAGTATAGGCAGACTCTCCCACAAGCTCATGTTTAGTTGTAGGCAATGAGGTCACTTGTTCTTTCTTGGTAAAACATGATACAACTTCTGCTAATAAGACCACTCAACCTGTGATACACATTTGTGTCATCTTGATATATTAAAGCATTTGTGCTTCTATTAATCTCCATAGGCTCAGAATAGCAAATGTTAGTATAACCCTCCAAGCATATTTTCTGACCACTTCTATTATGAAGTAACAGAAAGTATCTCGTTTCTTGAGAATCTGTCAATATTGCTTGCTTACAAGCTTTGAATTGATGAAACACAACCTCGACATTGATGTTCTTCATCATATTAAAACCCGTTGCAACATTAGCTGCAAAACTGACAAGAGCAACTACAAAACAGGAAAAGAATCCTATTGCAAAAACAGCTCTAAAATCATCCAATTCCACTACAGTTAACCACTTAAACCTCAATGTCAGCAAGAACCCGATTGCAAAAACAACCGGTTGACTGACCAGACCAACTGCAAACCCAACATAATAATTTCCTTTCTGACATTTATATGCAATACCACAACCCAGAATACTCTTGAAGACTATCTTGACATCCAACAGATTTAATCCATGCTCTTGAAAGACTAGAGCATGATCATAAAAATTAGCTTACAAGTAGCACCTTGCAACCTTGTTATACCATGCTCTGACGTTGCACTCTAAGGCATTCAATGATTTCTTGTGCCTGTGTACATTGTTCTCCTCTAGTACAACCAAAAATCCTTGTGAATACTTGTCATGCATGTCTTCTTGTGCCCATATCTTTATGAACAAAACCTGTTCATAACCACTTGCATTCTTCACAACCTGTTTCAACGAATTTTGAATGCGACAGTTAACAAGTATCCAAGCGCTTGTAAAAAATATGCTTTTCTTCTTCCCCTGCAACCACAAATCTATGAGGTTGCACCACATGCTCATTCTTCGTATCTAGTTGCTGAATATGCTTCTCTTCAGTCATTGGGCTAAACTTATATTTATCAACCTCTATGCTCTCATCCTCGAAGGCTTCCTCAAGGAACCTGGAGCCTTCAAAATCAATCATCATAGCACATAGATTGACCAAATAAGTTGTAATAAAGTAATTGATCAAACAAGCTTGGCCAAACTTAAATACCCATTCGACCAAGCTATCTACAATTGAGCACTTTGCTTTTGAAGACTGCCTCAATTCATTCAAAGCCTTACTGTTGTAGTTCTTGTTTCCTCCCCTGCAACCACAAGGATATGTGGTTGTTGTACATAAAAAGTATTAATTAGTGCACCATGTAAACTGAAAATCTTTACAATGAATTTGAAATCTAGATTTATTGCTTTACTCCATCTCTTTTCTTTCACACTTTTGTCAAAGGATTGATAATTTTCAACCCTCACACATGATTCCACATCTTTACAATCATAGCTATCCATCCTGACTAACTTTCCTTTGCCACTTAGCCTTAGGTCAGTAGCTTGTAGACCTAGAGAACTAATATCCAAGTTCTCCTTGTCTTCCTGGTGATAATTGGAAGCTAAGAATGTGACCATAGATCTAGTAATAGCTTGGGGAGTAACAAAACTACAAGTTCCAGAAATTGTATTGGCTGGTTTTAAAGCTTCAGGTTCAGTAGATTTATAGAGATTATCACCACACCCCTTTGGACTACTAAAATCATCATTCAAGTTGGACATGTATCTTTTACTTCTATGTTGCTTTTTGAATAAATGTGTAGAACATGTTGTTGCGGTTTCCTTTCTGTGTATTTTCCTTAGCTCATCATCTCTTGAATGTCCAGATCTTTCGTGCCAAGGATTTTGAATTTCCACTTCAGGTTCGGTTGTAAGACATTGCACTTCCTTACTAGCAAAATCTTTTCCCATTACTTGAAGCTTTTTACCATTTCCCAGCTCAGTTAGCATTTCAACTTTGTCTCCATCTTCATCTTCTGTCTGTTCAATTCTAGACATCAACATCACAGCTTCCTTAATGTCTCCATGATTTTCTTGTATGTTGAAGTAATGTTGCCACTCATCATACCATTCGTGACACTCATTTCTAACATGCCCTACCTTGTGACAATTCCAACACTCAATTCCTTCTCTATACCAAGATCTTCTACCTCTTCCTCTACCTTGAAATCCACCACGACCTTGATGGATTGCTTTCAAAAGCTGATCATCCTTCACTGATGTCTTATGAAATTTTGGCTCATGCACTAGTAACGAGCTCTGTAGAGCATCGACAAAGAGAGTATAAATGTCCTTTGTTTCCTCAATGGAAAAAACAATGTAATTGAATTTCTCTATCAATATTCTCATAATCTTTTCAACAATCTTTACATCTGTCATGATCTCACCACAGCTTCTCATGGCATTAGCCACCACCATCACCCTGCCAAAATAATCATTAACACTCTCTCCATCCTTAATTTCCAATACTTCAAAATCCCTTCGTAGAGATTGCAGTCGAGCCCTTTGAATCCCAACACTCCCCTTAAATTTCGTTTTCATGGAATCCTAGAGATCCCTGGTTGTTCTCTTGTAAGGAACGGTCTTGAGAATGCTCTTCTCAATAGAGCTGAATAGATAGTTCTTAGCTTTGCAATCTTTCAGCTGTATATCTTTCAAAACTTTTATTGGTGATGCATCAAGTTCCACTCATGTTGCTGGTTCCTTGAACCCTTCACTAACTACTCCCCAATATTCTTCAGAGCGGAGTATATTTTCCATCAACAAACTCCAATTATCGTAATCGTCATCGAACTTGGGAATAGGAACTTGAGGGAAGCTGCTGCCTTCTCCCATTACCACAACACACATAAATTTTGCTCTTAACAATTGGACCCTCTCAGTTTGCTTGTTTTCACTCACCCCCAAAAAGACAGGCCTCACCAACTGCTTGTGTTTCCCAATTTCTTGTCTGCAACTCAATTACAAACACCCTAATCACTCAATTCCTCAATATGTTGCAGTTCGTTACAGTTTGCTTGAGCTCTGATACCACAATGTGAAACTCAATTGAATGCAAACTGACCAGTTTGTTCATAAGAGTGTGAAACAGTATGTATACAAAACTCAGACTCTATCACAACAACAAACTCGCCCTCTCACAACTACCAGCTAACCCATGTTCCTAGATTTAAGCTCTTCTATCTAAAAAACTAAAAACCAGTAAAAATACACAGCCACAATGGCTTGACAGCCTCGGAACACGACATGACCATTCTAAAAATGACACAACCAACTAAACACAATTTAATGACTCAAAACGACAAGCTCTCATAGAACAACGTGATTACTTATTCAGCGTTCTATTGCTTGGAGTGCAAGTGGAACCAATGCAGAATGATTTTTTAGGAATTTTTCAATTGGTGGGGTGTTGTGTTATGGCAGGTGAGATGACCATACTTTAGATAGTGGTTTAGTTCGATCATGGAGGCGGTGCAATATTGGCTTTGTGGGTTATGAAGGTGACTCGTGTTTGGTCTGTGTCCATGTGATAACTCGTTGATTATTGGAGAATGATGTGCAACATAGTCGAGGTGGAGTGGCTCTTGAAGAAATTCAATCATTTAAGACTTCTTGTTCAACTTTTTATTTTTTTTAATACTCCACATAGTACTTACAGAGCTTGGCATAATCAGCTCTTGCATTGCATCGTCACTTGATTCACTAACATTATTTACTTTTCTATAAAGAAAACTCTAATCTATAAACTGTATGAAGCATATTCATGGCTCCAAATTGCAACATTTTGAATTTCCAGGCCATAGAGCACTTCACAGAGGGGCATTTAGGTCATTGTGCTTGATTTAAATGAGGTTGTGCGTTTTGAAGCCCCCATCCCCATCATCTGTCCCGCCCACAATTTGTTCCAGCCCGACTCTGCTGTAGGCAATAGGGTCATGCTATGGCCCAACACATACATCCGAGCCCATTGTTGTTTCCAGCCCAGCGCCATTAGCTCTCCCGGTGTATGTGATCAGTCCGGCGTGGTGTGGTCAGTCTTCGCTTCGGAATTTGCTTCCTTCTTCCAATGCTCTTCGGCGTATAGTGATCGAGTAAAATCAGCCACCAAGCTCCATATACATTCAGGTAAGGGGGGAGCTTTTGGATGGCGCCCATTGATTTCGACCTATTCATTGGAGTTGACTTTTTTTTACACCCTTCAACTCATATCCCTCCAGAATTTATTTCAATGGATCCCAATATATATATATATATATATATATATATATATATATAAGGGGGAATCTTTTAGATGGAGCCCCATTGATTTCGACCTATTCATTGGAATTGAATTTTTTTTTTGTTTTGTTTACACCTTGGTTGTGCATTGTCCCCTTTCTAGCTTCCATTCCCCACCAACGTAGAAAAGTTAAAAGCATCAAGTGCACCAACGAGGGGGCAATTGCCTCTCCTAGCCCTCTTATAGTTGGTGAAACTTTGATTATGTTGCTCGATAAATGTTCACGTCCATTTGATTGGTCTCAGAACAGTTAATTGGATCGTTATGTTCCTCTTCCATCTTCCAATTGATACATCAAGAGCGGAGGATATATGCCCTATCCAATTTTGAAGTTCATGATGCTGAAGTACACAAGAGAGTCGCTATTTCCACCGTACAAATTGTGTTCAACCCAAATCCAAGGGTCGAGCCCATAAGAGATGCAACTGACATTCCAATAACCAGATTCAGATTCTTCAAACCTTCTGACTTCCAAATAGCCTATGAAAATTATCAATATTTGTCAGGTTCAATCACTTCGCCATAATCTCTAATCATCATTCATGAGATCATACAATTTAGTAACTAAGTTTTTTGGTAGATTTTCTTTGGATTAACTGGTCGTTTGTGAATTAAATGTTCACAATGAATTACTGTGTGTTTTGGTTTTCTCTGTTGACTCTTTAGACATGAATTGCTCTTATGTTAGCTTATGATTCATCATCAACGGTAGCCCTTTGAGGGGCAATTTTGAAGGACAGAGTATGGTTGGATTTTAAAATTTTCGTCTGTATTTACCTTTGGGACCGAGATACCTACATATGAACTTATAGCATCATAATTCCTAATCATATTGTACACATTGTGTTCCGTCATTCTTATAACAGATTTTATGGGCAAAGTTCACCATATGGAACCAACATTTCCACTATCAGCAGTGCTAGCGCATGAAAAGTCGAAAAATGTGTATGTCAAACTATTAGAGCGAGTTATTTCACTTTTATTCTCATTTGATTTTGACTTGCATTCCTTCTGTGTTTAGTCCAACTCAATCTTTAACCTCATATGTATTACGGGACCTGTGATAAGATTGGTATTGAAAGACTCCTTGATTACTGAACTTGAAGTTGTGATACCCTATCAACCTCAAGCAACGGTGGTATGTATACTTACTTCAGTGTATGTAGAACAAACAAGAGGTATGTCATTTTTAACGATTCGTTCACTTTTGCACAATTACAATTCCATTTCGTACTTCCAAAATCATATTACAATCACTAAGTTGTTTTACTATTATTATTAGGGAAGTATTACTTTGCCACATCCCAACATTCAAATTAATTTTTAATTTGAATGCTCCTTTGTTCCGCCATTTATTCAACCCGCAAGTAATTGTTCTTATGCCAAAGAATATATATCCATGCTCATGAATACAACTACATTATAACATCTCTATATGTCATTGTGTATTATAGGTTAAGGAAAATGAAAACTATTATTAAAGATGACTCCTATATATGAAGTTGCTCAACAACGTGTAAACAATTGTTCAATTGACGACCTAACCTCATTTTGATTATCTCCTTCATCCATGGTAAGAGATTTGTAATTCTACATTTTCTGTATCGACCTATTTTCAATATAATTATATATTTATACTTCGTCATTATTTGATTTTATTTCATTTTGACTACTAGATATTTGCTCTAGGGAAATTACGATATTTTTGCTGGTCATATATGTGATATGAGAGTCACTTGGGAATGCCCTCATACTCAATATATTGTGAACCTCACTATCAATGACAACTTTGCGACATGTCCGATATATTTCCAATCATACAACTTTAGATCCATTGCCGCGTTGTGATCAAGAAGAATGATTTCTACTAGGATAAACACTATAAAGAGATATTAAACTCTAATAGAGAGCAATCATTTTCTTTCATCCTTAAAGTTAATTATGTATGTATGTATAATGGAAAAAAAATCTAATATTTAATGGTATATTCTACTTAACTACTGAAAGACAATTATTTATATTCATTTCTTTATTTTCACTTAAAAATAAAAGTTAATTCTTACTTCTTACAACGTATTTCTCATTTTTTTATAGTCATATAAATTATATATAATTCAATCATTTGCATATCTAAATACAATAACACACCTCACATAAATTTTTTAGCATCTATATTATCCATTATTATAATCCACATTCACAAACTAAATTCTCCCGACCAACAGGTTGGGCCCTGTACTAGTAATTAGGGGTGAACAAACACACCCACAAACCGACCCACCCGTCCAAGCCAACCCAACCCACCCATATTTATCGCTAAAACAAAAAATTTGGGTTGGGTGAGGGTTTTCTTTTGTACAACCCTCCTTTTGTGGGTTGGGTTTGGATTTTGGATTACACAACCCGTAGAACCCGACCCAACCCGTGTTCCAACTATTAGTATGAGTTCGGATCTAAAAAATATTTACGTCGTATATAGTCATATACTTATGAGAAAATTAAGATATTTCGCCATGTTTTTCCCTCATGGTCTCCCTAATCTAATGCATTCTTCGCCTTAAAGTTTAGATATAAATTGAATATAGTTATGATTCACGTAATCCTTTTTCTTGTGTACAATTTTAATAGAATAACATATGATGGATGCGTTTGTTTATAAAAATTTTAACCTATTTCAACAAATATTTTGAAAAAAACAAGACATATGTTGAAGTAAATCACATTTTATTAAAATTTAAACAACATTTGTGAATTTTGATACCTTTCACCTTGGTTCATTCGTTTAAAATTTTAATTAGTTATAAAATATTTTTATGATGTAGAATAATTATATATTTTATGTTGGTTTGGGTTGGGTTTTTACTTAAAAATAACGCCAACCCAATTAGAAACAAACCGTAGGGTTTAATTTTTTTTTGAGTAGGTTTGAGTTTGATATTTCCCAAACCTAGTGCATGAGTCGGGTGATTAAAATGACTAAACCCGAACCACCCGACCAATGTACACCCCTACTAGTCTACACATATTATAATACACCGAAGGGAAAAACGGGAGTCCCATTTCAAATTTCTTGCAACGAGAGTGAAAGTAGGAAGGACATATTAGTCTTCACAATTACTTTTTTTATTCATTAAAAAGACACATACTGGGATTCGAACAATGACCATTTTAAAGAAGAACAAGGAACATAATCAATCACACTAAGTACATTTGTTGTATCTTTTTAAATTAAAAACATATAATAGCAGGGAGGAAAAAACTCTTCCCCCATTTGAAATTCCCTACTCCAGGAGCGTTTGTAGGAAGGGTAGAATAGGGAGTGTCAAATTTTTTTCTCTTTCCTCTGTGGAACGGGCCAACTTACCGTACACATGCAGATTTAAACGGGTCCAGGAGTGTCAATTTTTTTCTTTAAGCTCTTTTATTTCTCCGTGGTGATAAAATATATATGAAAAGACAAAAACAATACTCCTTTTTATTTCTAAAAATAAAAAATTTAACAATAAACTAATGCATAGTATCTAATGGGCTAACAGCTAACCATAAAATAAAAGAGTTGAATGGGGCTGACCTACACGAGATTTGGCCATCAAGTAAAACAAATGAACATCATTGGTTTGCCATTCTAAAAACATTTGTAGGAAGGGTAGAATAGGGAGTGTCAAATTTTTTCTCTTTCCTCTGTGGAACGGGCCAAGTTACCGTACACATGCGGATTTACACGGGTCTAGCAGTGTCAATTTTTTTCTTTAAGCTCTTTTATTTCTCCGTGGTGATAAAATATATATGAAAAGGCAAAAACAATACTCCTTTTTATTGCTAAAAATAAAAAATTTAACAATAAACTAATGCATGGTATCTAATGGCTAACCATAAAATAAAATAGTTGAGTGGGCCTGACCTACACGGGATTTGGCCATCAAGTAAAACAAATGAACATCATTGGTTTGTCATTCTAAAACAAGCTATTTTCTCTGGCATAACATATATTATGTTATTATTTTATATCTTAGTGGCTAAAATATAATGTATTTTAAAGTTATTCAATGGTTCAACCTCGACCAACCCAATTAGTCCAATTTTTATCATTTCAAATATATATTAAATAGTTATTTGATATCATAATTATCAAATTATAGTGTATTTTACAGGGAATCGTTTGGTATTTGTTAGTAAATACTAAACAGAAAGATCTATTTGGTTATTTTAAACATTAAAACGATCCTAAACATTTTCAGTTCCTTTTGAATTTCTATGGTTTTATTCCCGAATAAGTGATGTGCAAATGGCGAATTGCAGTCATCTCTTTTCTTTCACTATTTTTTATTTTCAAATAGAAAGTTTAAAAGTAAAGAATAATTAGAATTTGGCATGGGTCGGTCAAACAGGCTGAATTTCAAGTTTTAGCCCGTTTTGATAAGTCTAATTTATAATCACATGGTTCTCTGATACTCGATAAAAATCTCAATCCAAACCAGTTTGGCAGGTGAGTTCGTGTTTACTACCATTTTCTAGGGATACAACAACGGCGGTTCCTATCCCAAATCGTGTTGTTCGTTCTTGATTTTCTTAGATTTTATCATGGCCTGACAAAAACCAGAAAGCACAATGACGACAAGATGAAAGTTTTATAAAGAAAATTAATCGGCCAATGGGTCGAGTAAAAGCTAGCAACGATTGTGAGATGTTCATTTCCCGAAAACCGACGAGATAGGTGATTTATTATTCGATTTTCTGGAATTCGGTTTCTATAAAACTTACTCCACCTCATCATATTACCAGAAACAATATTGTTTCACAAGGTAACAGGTACTTGATTTTGGTTCATAAGGCCGATTTTTGATTCGTTGCATCATTCGTGTCCGTTTCTTGCTAAAATTCATTATTTTTATCATGTGTTTCAAAAAAAAACTATACAACAATAAGCTATACACCCCATTACATTATCAAATTTCATACATCATCTTTCTTCGGCCAACTGGCCGGGGCCACGCTAGTAATTGTTAAGAAGCGAATGGTCCCCACCAGTCTCTCGACTCTACAAGACGACGTAACACGTAACCCCAGCCCCCACGTGTCTTTGTCATAGTGCCTTTGTGTACTGTAAGCTGTAACCCAACAGAAGAAAAGGCCGGAGCCAGCTCCCTCTCGCGCTCGCCCCTTTTTATCCAGTCTCCACCACGCACCCACTGGTGGGCCGAGATAGTGAGCCCACGGTTTGAGGCAAAGTCAGCTTCAGTTAGGCCCTTTCAGACGCTAGCTCTTATCGTTTTTTGAGGTAATTGATGTGCCCAATAGGCTACTGATTGTGGGCCTGCACCGGTTGTTTTCAATGGCAATGCCTTGTCCATGGTGTAGGGCTAGCTAACCGTTCGTCAAGGTAATATCATAATAGGTTTAATTATACAGTATGCCAAAGAAGCTTGATCAACAAGTTACCAAAACCATTCATCGCCTGTGACTCATTCACTCAACCGAACTAATTAGTTATCATTTGTTGGGATATTTGGTTTCTGTGTTTTGTTAGTGGATTGGGAGATGGGTTTGCGAGTTACCGTCGAGCGAGAAGAATTGGGTCGGACACATTGTGTAATGCAAAAATTGTAAACGTTTATGAACTAAACCAATAACTTGGTTAAACTAAATTAGAGAGCCGAATATCGATTGACATGTTTGTTTGGAGATTTTAGCTCGGTTGGTTTTCTAGTTTGTTGAAAGTTTACTAATGAAGTTGATTAACAATTAACCCCCCAAAAATTCAATGATGATTTAAACAATTAATATAATGATCGAAAAGAAAGATAATGAAGGAATCTGGAAAAAGAAACTAGAGATGGGAAACCTAGCCAGATGGCAACAACTTACAAAATGACAGTAACCATGAATTGACACACCCATGCCCCTGAGATATTGAAAGAAAGCCGGATGGCGCTAGCTTATTTGCTAGTTGGCCGAAGATCTTATTTCAACGTCAGCTGGCCTTAATTTCCATATTTGATACTACGTGGCCAGTATTGTTTATTTATTATTACTAATTAAGAAACTAGCTGGCTGATGAATGATGACTAGGACAATATAAAGATGTACAGCTGGAGCCTGGAATGTAATTCCTTATATTTATTAATTAATTAATTACCGCTAGAATTTTACGCTAGAAATCTCGTGGAAAACAAGCAAATCGAAGCAAAAACACCTGCCGAAAATGCGTTTATATGTACTATGTAGGAGACTTGTGACCTGGATTTCGCCTGGCTGTACCTGTACGTAGCTGGGTTAATGAATGAATATGAATGAATGATATCAAATCGGTAACTGAATATGGTTACCTTAGTGCAATGTTAAAGTACGTAATTAATGGCCAATACATATTTACCGCAGTAATTCGAAATTAATGTTTAAAATGACAGCCAGCAAACTCAATCGCAATCGCAAAGTAAATTTGAACCGTATATAGGTATAAAAATGCGGGCGCGTAATTATGTGAGAATGGAATATTGTGCTCAAAGAAAATAAATAAAACTTAACGGGTCGCATTAATTAATGGGTCAGTTGACCATTGATTCTTTCTCAGTCAGAGTTGGTGCTTTTGTGTCGCTTTCTTTTTGGTTGGGTGGGTTTGGTTAATTAATTTTAGAGGATTGCAATTTGTTAAATTGTATGGATCGATCTCTAACTCGTTTCATTGCTCACAAAATTGGTGATTAAATCCATGATATTTTTCTGATTTGGAATAATAATAAAAAAATCATAGTTATCACCATAATAAACAGAGTTAATTGCGTGAATTGTATAGGAAAAACATGCATGCAAGAACATCAATCACAGTCGCATCGAAATATGGGGATTTTTCCAAAACTAGCACAGTTTAAAAAAAATTCCAAAAATAGCACCCAACTCCGAAAAATTCCAAAAATAGCACCCTTTCTGCAAAACCGCCACCCGTACCAGCGGTTTAGGCGAAAACCGCCACACGGGAGCGCGTTTTTCGATGAAAACCGCACCCCCACCATGCGGTTTGGTTGCAGACCGCACCCCCACGATGCGGCCTGCTCTTTTTTTTTTTTTTAATCCTAACCTAGGTGGAAACTTCAAACGAACGTATATTTGTGTTCGGGTATCCGATCGTCGTGAATTTTTTTTTATTCCGCATAACTTTTCGAGATCTTGCAAGTCGAAGACTGTCGAAGGTGGTGTGGTCCCACCTTCGTCCCAAAAAATGTCGTTTGCTACCCCCGAACGAGCTTTTTTCCGATTTCGTCAAACTTTGGACAACCATAACTTTGTGTTCCAAAATCCAAACGACAAGAATTTTTTTTTATTTCGCATAACTTTTGAAGGGCTACAATTTTTACTAGGAATGAATTTTCAAAACAGGAATTATTTTTGGATATACAGGATTTTGGGAATAGCTTACCTTCCCTTCTCAGCAATCCACGTACATATTGAAATTATGTCTATGATAAAAGTTGTATTCCTTAAAAATTTATGCGAAATAAAAAAAATTTCATGCCGTTTGGATTTTGGAGCACAAAGTTATGGTTGTCCAAAGTTAGACGAAATTGGGAAAAAGTTCGTTCAGGGTAGCAAACGACATTTTTTTTGGACGAAGGTGGGACCACACCACCTTCGACAGTCTTCGACTTGCAAGATCTCAAAAAGTTATGCGGAATCAAAAAAAATTCGCGACGATCGGATACCCGAACACAAAGATACGTTCTTTTGAAGTTTCCAACTAGATTAGGATTTTTCAAAAAAAAAAAAAAAAAAAAAAACAGACCGCATGGTGGGGGTGCGGTCTGCAACCAACCCGCATGGTGGGGGTAAGGTCTGTAAAACCGCTCCCTGCCAGTGCGGTGTTCATCGAAAAACGCGCCCCCGGGTTGCGGTTTTCGCCTAAACCGCTGGTACGGGTGGCGGTTTTACAGAAAGGATGCTATATTTGGAATTTTTCGGAGTTGGATGCTATTTTTAGAATTTTTTTTTAACATACTGCTACTTTTGGAAAAATTCGCGAAATATGAGGCTGTATAATTGTATTTGTAATCACAAACCTGGCTACTCATAACCCATTCAAAGTGGATTCGGTCCAATGTGTTTTGTAGATTGCATGGAGAGGTACGTGGACCATCCAAATGGCGCACCTGAAATTAAAGTCAACAGAACTGAGCTGAGGTAAAGCTAGGGTGGGTGGCCGTGGCTCTCCGCAGGAAGCGGCATGGCAATGGCATGCAGTGGGCAGCTTCGGAAGGGTCGTTGATTTTTGCACCGCTGCTCAGTGGCGGAGTCAGTGCATACTAAGGTGAGTTCCGGGACCCATAAAATATATATGAACGCCTAAATAATAAGGATTAAAAATATATCGTATCAAAAGTTATATCGGATAAGTCAATAATAGGATATTTTATGTTGAAAACGTAGTTTAATCGTGGTTCAACCATTTCAGGGTTTATTCATTATATATCGCCAAAACTTTGTTTTGTTCAAACTCGCTAGATTATTTTTATCCTAATAATAAATTCAATATATCAGGTATTAAACATCAACTAGGTTATTATATGCATACTTTGACGTGAATATAAGCTAGCTATTACTAAAACTATATAGAATTAGGAGTTATTTTTCGAATCATGGTAATTGAAAGAAGGAACTTATTGTTGTTGCTAACTAAGGCTCTCCACTGGAAGTATTGAAATGACATTTTCAACGAGACACGTGAAAACACTCTTTGGTATCTAATGGGTGACAAAATCATGAATGATTATTGTATAGGATATATTGACATCGATATCATATGAATGCAAGTTCGTGGCCTGGGTGATACTGTGGCTAATATGGTACGACTTCGGCATATCGAATTGGTATAGGATTAGACTGGAAAATAGGTTTGATTTCGTTTTTTATGGTTGATTTTTTTTGTGTGTGTTTGAATTGTGAATGATTATAAGAAACTGAAAAATGAACTAAAATTAGACTACAAGATGTATCGATGAGTTATTATGATTTAATTAATCATAGTACTACTCATCGATCGATTGATTAGATTGGTGCAAACTGAATTGTTGTTCACCGCGTAAAAGTTATTGCATTTTCCCCCACAATTAATGGTTCTTAATTCAATGCTTTTTTTAGTATTCTTTTCAAGAGAAAGTCTTGGAAGTTAAGAACAAATTCCTACGGCCATTCTTTGTAAAGGGTTTGAACTCAAAGTGCACTCAACCATGTAGTGTGTTTGTGCTCCATTAAGCACAAAGTAGAAAGCAAAAGGAGAAGTCGACACTTGATATTGATTCGACGTACCTTTTTCATACAAGGTTTTCGACCCCGACAAATCCTAGAAAACAATGGAAAGCTGTGGAAGGGTGGGGAATTAGCCAAGCAACCAACAAAAACTAAGCATTCAAGGAAACCGCCCCCCGCCCTTTGGTTTCCAAATAGAGAGTGCTTGCCAATTAACAGTATTATTATTATTACTAGGCGTGATTAGGGCTGCAAACGAGCCGAGTCGAGTCGAGTTTTTGCTTAGCTTGAGCTCGGCTCGTTTATTAATTTTTCAGCTCGAGCTCGGCTCGAACTCGAATTTTGATAATCCAGCTCGAGCTCGAGCTCGGCTTGAATAAAAATAATCTAGCTCGAGCTCGACTCGGTAGAGCTCGATAAATGCTCATTAACATAGCTTGTTAAGCTGAGTACAAGCTCGGCTCAAGATGAGCTCGATTTAAAATCATTTTTGCTGGAAAAATGTATAAACATAAGAATTTAAATGATAGAAAGAACACTAGAAACTAGATATAACATCTAAATTTCATACACATCTGTATTATAAGACAATGTTCATGTTTAAAAGAGTAATTCATCCTTCCACAAGCTCAAAACAAGGCAGCTCGCGAGCTTAGCTCGACAAGCCACCGAATCAAGCTAGCTCGCGAGCTTATCAAGCTGAGCATGGTCTAGCTCAGGCTTGGCTCGTTAACTAACGAGTTGGCTCGCGAGCCGGCTTGTTAAATAACGAGTCGAGTGTCGAACGAGTTTTTTCCGATTCGAACGCCGAGTTGCTCGCGAGCGGCTTGGCTCATTTGCAGCCCTAGGCGTGATAGCACCATTGAATTATTGTTATTGACAGTAAAAAAATCAGAATACGGACCGAAAAAGAAACTAAAAATTTACTGATTATTCTAATTTTAAAATTTTACATATATTATATCACGTCACAGACTGACAACTACTTGGCCGAGGGAAATTAGGCCTGTGACAGTCTCACCTGCTAAGCGGAGAATTTCCCTGATCACCAATTCCCTCACTGACACAACTACTCTGCCTAGCTAGCTCTCACATCACATGAACTGCAAAAACTAAATTACTCAATTAAGAAATATACACACACAATCTGGAGTTTCTACTACCTAAAATAAATTAAATTTGATTAACACGGACAAAAATACAACATAAAAAAAGAAGGGAGAAAAGGAAGAACAGAATCGAACCGAATAATCTATCAATATATATCTACAACAACAAAAGAGGAGAAAAAGCAACCTACAGAATTAAACTACTCCCAGAATCACCGATAAACGATTTCAATTCAAACAGGACTGTCATCGCCGCCGCCGTCGGGATCGACCACGAGCAGTTCGCGATCGATTTTGCCGCGGCAGACTGGGCAGAACGGGTGCTTGGCGAGCCACCTGTCCGCGCACTCGATGTGGAATCCGTGATTGCATACGGGGATCCGCCGCGCGATCTGCTCCGGCTCGATGTCGTCGAGGCAGATGGCGCATTCGTTCCCCATCGGGAGCTCTTTCGCCGCGACCTCGGGGAGCTTCGAGAGCTCCGCCGCGGAGAGGCCCTTCTTGGCCGGCGGCTTCAAATCTTCTGGATTTGCGGCCGAATTGGGCGGGGGATTGGAGGCGAACCAGAGGAGGCAAATGTAGACGACGAACAGGGCGCTCATCCCGGCGCAGGGGAGGAACAGGGCGAGGAATACGGAGAGCAGCATCCCGCCGGTGTGGTTAGCGGCGGCGGCGGAGGAAGGTGAGGGAGAAGAGGGGTTTAGTACTGAGGGAGAGGGTGCGTACAGCGCACCCTGGCGCATTATAGAGAGGGTTTTCTTTTTCAGGGGAGGAAAGGAAGGGAAAAAGGAGGTGGTTGTGATGTTGATGGTGGAAAGCTGACGTGGCTTCCGAGTCTGGGGCCGCTCTTTGATTTTTTATTTTTATTTTGGTTGCTGGTTCTGGTGAAAATGATTTTTCTGTGGGTATTTATAGCCTGATTTGAGTGTCTGAATCTCTTGGTTCGGAGTAAATGGAGAAACTGTTGGAGGACTGTGAAAGGGGGAAGCGGGGTATTTATAGTCGATTGGAAATAGGGGTTTTGCAATGACTCGGCTGATACCGGACTCGGTGGATGTTCGAACTGAGTTGGACCCCTTGTTAATTATAATACGAGCAGATAGAATGATTGGACCAGTAGAATCACTGAATTGGGTTTAAAATTTATGTTCGGTCTATTTGATAGTATGGTCAAGGATTTTTATTAGATTGGTCATGAAATTTAATGAACCATCAAGAATGAACTAAACGCTATTTTTATGGTTGGATATGAAATCAGATGAACCATCACGATCTGACTTGTTCACGCTTTTCACTACAATTTTTTTTAATCGAAGTACTAATTTTACTTCTATTCCTCTTCGTCGTTTCCTATCTTCCTTATTGGATTTACACGATCCACTGCTAACAGCCATCTACATAATAATTTGGATTTGATACAAGTTTTGTATGAGTTCTTTTATAAGATAGTTTGAATAATCTATTAGAAGTCTTGGTGTAATGGTGTTGGATGATAAAGATTTGGAATTATTTTTGGTTAGTGACAAATCACATTCTAAATTAGTGTGATATTTATTTCATAATGTTTAAACAGTTTTGTAGATGATTAACTAACAGTTCTATAAAAGTTAATTATTGAACCGTGAACCACTAATTTTTTTGGTTCAACATTCGGCCAGATTATGCAAACACAGGTTAGACCATATATAATTTTATTTTTTTATTTTGATTTTATGAATTTTTCTTAAAAACCAAGTAAGAATTTTTGGAAATAAGATCAGTATCAAACCGAATTCAGTTTTCCGCTTTAAGCTTCAATTTTCTTTCAAATTTTTTGGTTCCCATTCGGACCTAAGTCGAAAGGTGACTAAATTCTCTATTTCCTTTCAGTGGCCGGGTTTGGTTCTCATACTTGGGCATGAGGGGAGGCAAAGTGTCATAATTGCTAATTTTGGTACAAATGGCGTTTCTTTTGGTTTGATATATTTTTAATTTATGTCTCTTCGTGTACTTGCGGGATGCAAATCAAACAATATAGTGCAATGTATTACATTAATGGGGAAAGATTTATTGGTGTTGGATTGGCATTGAAAGAGATGGAGATTCTTTGAATAGGGTTTCACTTTTTGTGTGTGTGCGAAATGTGAATAGAGAAGAATACACATACTTTTGTGTTCACTATTTACTCTATTTCTCTCTTCTTGGTTAAGAACTCTAACTGCAAGGCCGTTTGACTTCGGGATCATAAATTGAAGCGCAAAGTGGATGGTCGCGACTGAAAAGTGAAACAAAAGGTATGAAAATTGTTTTGGACGTACGTAATTTAGTTGTAGGGTTTGTTTTTATGTTTCAGAATACGAGTATCGGTTACACTTCAACAACAACAGCAGCAGGTGGCGTGTCGTCGCTTCCCTTCTTGGTTTTAGTACATCCACGGCGACACGTATCAGGAGTTGAACCCCACTTTTCATTTATGTCTACTTGGAGTCAGATCATAGTTAATATCAATGTACACTGAAACCAAGTATGTCTATTTAATCATTTCAAAATTTTAGATATGAGTAAACAACTCGTACGCTACATTCATATAATCAAAATTATTTTAAAAAACACTCATTTCGGTTGCGCAATTAATTGCAAGATTAAGATGGTCCTTTCCTAAGTTAAATCTCTTCTTTGACAACACCATTCAATGAAAAGTCAAAAAGGGTAATCAAAATGTATACTCCACTCACATCACCCGTTTCATTTTCTTTCTCTCTGTATTTCTGTGTGTTACTTAGAAGTCAAGCCAAGCATAGGTTTTAGTTTTGGACGCGTTTCGTGGGTGTCAAGCAAATGAGGGGAGGAGAAGCGTTGTTGCCAGCAAACAGAGTAATAATAATATTCGCTGTCTTCTTACTTGGCATACTAATTTTCTTCCTTAAAGAGACTTCTTCCTTTATTTCTTCCTTTCTTCCGTTCTTTCTCAGTCGTTGAATATGAGTGTATTGATAGTGGGTACTATGTTGATTCCACCTGGGAATATAAAAGGTTATCACTGTGGTGCTGTTATGTTCATTCTACTCTTTCCCTTTTGATTGTTTCATACCTAACTTTCAAAAGAACGAATTATTGTATTCGATTCAGATTATAGGTTAGTTGTAATTCAGAACCATATATAATCTGAAGGTGGTTTGACACTAAGAGCGGTTAAAATCGATGTATTATTTTACTAGGCAATACACAAGATTTATGATAATTATATCGTATAAATTAAAAAAAAAGATTTTACTTAGAACGTAGAGATTTTTGAGAAAATATTGCCGTTGCCTACTTTCCAGTGATATGAGACATATATATATGAATACAATAGGTTCTTCGGTCACGAAACTCAATGCTTAATGTATCTTTTAATGGTATTGTTGGTCAATTTGGAGGGACAAATATTTTGTATTTTTATCACATGAAACAGAATGATTTGGATATGTATGATTACGAATTCAATCTAACTTTTATGCACCTCTATTGTTTACAGTTATACTTTGTATAAACATGCTCTCTCGCATATCCTTTGTGAATTTCTTAAATATATCCATTCTACAAAGGGCATATAAAAGAACTTTTCATCATTTCAAGATAGAATCAAACAAACCAAAAGGTGTACAAAACCATATCATAATCCTTAATGCTGCAAAACGTATCCTCAAATAAATTTTGTAATGATTCATTAGGGTGCCAAAGGGGCAAACCTAGGGCACTCCTTTAGAGTAAATATTTCACTAAAAGGTTGGGTTGGACCTTTAATGGGACAATAACCCACTTTCTAATGATAATTAATAGTCACTTAGACATTCTTTGCACATTGTCTCTTTGATTAAACAGTTTTATTTGCTCCCCCTAATGATAGCTTATCGTCCACAAACTATGCAAGGAGGAATCATGTGATTGTTCTCCCTCTTTGTACTGGGACAAGTGGATGAATCAAGGATCCGACCATTTTATACCTTAATAAACAAATGGAGACTATTCTACCTTAATAATCAATAAAATGGAAGACAACAGAGAAGAGGGTGGAGGAATATTGTGAATTTGTGACGCCTCCAATCAGGCAATAAACGGCTGGTGGAAAAGTGAAATTAGTGGACAACTGGACATGACCAATTAGCAATATTTGGTAATGACAATTAATTTAAGAATATATCGCCCACCATCAATCTCTATAATAGTTGACATGTACGAGTCCTTGTTACATCTCTCCACTTACAATAAGTGTTTTGCGTTCGAATAGTATACAATAACTTTTTCGATAATTTATTAGTATATTTGTTTTGATATTGTTTAATTTGTTGCGATACATTGGGATTGAATAAGAAGCTACAAAACAACTCAGCTACAAGTAGCAAATGTGGAGTAAGCAGGGAATATAAACCATTTCATAATACTATGCGGGGAAAAGGTTATAAAGATAGCGTGAGAATGAAGGAGAAAATTGAGTTACTTAATTGGGCCCAACAAGAGCACAGGGCTACTGCAAGGAATAAGCATAGACCAAATTCCACATGTACATGTTGGTTGATGTTGGGCCTTTTTTGTGTGTGTAGTTTCGCATGAATAACATTACTTTTACAATCTTTCGAGAAATAGAACATTAAATATTATAGTGGTGCAGCGGAAGCATGGTGGGTCCATAATCCACAGGAGTCTGGATTGAAACCAAGCTTTGATATATGTTTTGTACACTTTTTTTTGCTCTTTGTACCACAGCAGAGATTCTATAAGACGGAAGACACAGGCTATGACTATCACCATTCCTTTTGTTGATCGAAATCATCTTCTCGATGGTAAACCACAAGCTGTAAACCTATAACTAATCGTATATAGATGGAATGGCTGGTGAATGACGAACTTTACAAGAAAGACACAGGACAAACTAGCAGCATGCGCCTGCTCTCACTGCCAGTTTAGTACTTTTCCCTTTCTCTGTCCATTAAACCGTACCGTACCGACGGTTCAACCACAAAATACCAGTATCGGAAGCTAAACCGATAGGCAGTATTTAACGGTACTAACGGTTGAACTACGGTTAAACCACGGTTTTGTCATAAAATACCCTATCGCTGACTTTTCCGGTACACTCTCCGGTATGGTTTCATGGACCATGCTCTGCAGGCATGCAGATCAATTTATTAACCTAATTGGTCTAAGATCCTACAACCATTTTATGAAGACACTGTTGAGCCGAGAAATAGCCGTAACAAACGAGAGCGGATCCCATGACTAGTGGGTCGGGGGTCCTTAGTCACTTGACTAAGTCCTGTTGTAAATGAATGAATAGCCTTGAAAGCTATAGAGTCTCAAGTGGAAAAACTACCATATTGGTAGTTTTACTTGGTGAAATGTGTATAAAGATAGGAGCCTCTCTCCTAAGGGCTTGCCCCTTGGGGTGACCCACTTTTATGGGAGAGGGAGGACCTAACGGACCACCACACAACGAGCATAAACACAATAGAGAGAGTGTTCAGAGAGTTTCAGTTTTCGCACAAAACCGCCGAGCATTCAAGGAGTTGTTTTATCCTAGAGACGACCGGTTGATAGTCTGTCGTGCGTATTGAGGGCAGTGCCGCGAACGTCTTAAAGAAAGCGACCTAGTCTGCGACTTAGCCCCAGATTGGGTAACCTTGTTCTTGTTGTTGTTCCGTTCCTAACAATTTTAAGACGTTCGGTTGCTGCTATGTCGACTGAACAAAACAACATGGCCGGATCTGGTGCTGTCGATATCAATCGACCCTTCCGCTTCGTGGGAGTCAACTTTCGTCACTAGAGACAAAAGATGGAGTTCTACCTGACGACCAAGAAGTTGGCACACTGCCTAACCAGCATGCCCGTCGAGCTGATGGAAGAAGCGACCGATGAGGAGAGGGTTGCTTCTGCTAAGGAAAGGGAGCATGACTTCCTGTTCAAGAACTATATCCTCAATGGCTCGGCATACGATCTCTACGATTACTAAGCGGACAACAAAAACACCACGATGATGCTCTGGGATGCGCTCCAAAAGAAGTACGACACGGAGGAAGCTGGAACTAAGAAGTATGTTGTCAGCCGCTACCTGCGCTACCATATGGTGGATGACAAGTCCGTCGAAGTTCAGTCCCACAAACTTCAGAGAATAGCTCATGAGATCGTCTCTGAAGGTATGCCTCTGGACAATCAGTTTCAAGTTGCTTGCATTATTGATAAGCTGCCCCCTTCATGGAAAATTTTTAAGAATATGCTTAGACATAAAAAAAAAAAGAATTTTCTCTGGAAAGCTTGATTACTCGCCTAAGGATTGAAGAAGAGTCCCGCAAGCAGGATATGAAAGAAGAGGTGATTGTCGTCACTGCTAAACGACCCACCCCTAGAGCTCTTAAACCTAACCAAAAAGGTTTCAAGAGTAAGAACCAGCAGGTCCGCCCCACTAGAACGGTGCCTCTCGAGGTAACCAAAGGGTCATGGACCAAACCTCTAAGAATGACCCACCGTTTATCTGCTATAATTGCGGCAAACCTGGTCATATGGAAAAAAGTGCAGGAACAAGCCTAACTCTGTTGCTGCGGCCAGGGTTAACTTGACAGAAGAGGATTTGATAGCCATGATCACGGATATGATCACTGAAGTCAACCTCACAGGTGGCTCAGAAGGATGGTGGCTGGATACAGGTGCATCGAAGCATGTATGCAACAACCGTGCTATGTTTAATACATACACAGGAGCACCTATTGACAAGAAAGTGCTGCTGGGGATTACCCACACCACTATGGTTGCTGGTTCTGGTGAAGTGGAGCTGAACTTCACCTCTAGGAAGAAGATGGTGCTCAAGGATGTGTTGCACACTCCAGAGATAAGGAAGAATCTTGTTTCGGGATATCTTCTTAATAAGGCTGGGTTTAATCAATCTATTGGGGCAGACTTGTATACCCTTACTAAGAATGAGAGTTTTGTGGGAAAGGGATATGCATGTAATGGGATTTTCAAGTTTAATGTCGAAATTAATAAGATGAATTCTTCAGTTTACATGGTGTGTGATTTGAATGTTTGGCATGCTCGTCTTTGTCATGTGAACACATGAATTGTGATGAATTTAAGCAAGCTAGGACATATCCCTAAACTCTCAATGAATGAATTTGATAAATGTGATTTCTGTAGCCAAGCTAAAATAACGAAAACGCCCCATAAATATGTGAGTAGAGAATCAGAACCCTTAGATCTGATTCATTATGATATTTGTGAACTAGATGGGACGTTAACTAGGTCTGGCAAGAGATACTTTATCACTTTCATAGATAATTGCTCTGATTATTGCTTTGTTTATTTGATGAAAAACAAAAGTGAGTCCCTTGACATGTTTAAGGTATTTGTGGTTGAATTAGAAAATCAATGCAATCGAAAGATAAAAAGACTTAGGAGTGATAGAGGATCAGAGTATGACTCTAATCCCTTCAAGGAATTCTATAGCTCACATGGTATCATTCATGAAACCACGACACCATATTCACTCGAAATGAATGGTAAAGCTGAGTGGAAAAATAGGACGTTTACAGAATTAGTTGTGGCTATTATGCTCAATACGGGAGCTTCTTCTTCTTGGTGGGGTGATATTTTTTTGACGGTTTGCTATCTGTTAAATAGTCTTCCAAAAACAAATAGAAAAAAATCACCCTATGAGATCTTAAAGAATAAGCCACCTAATCTGTCCTATTTAAGAATGTGGGGCTGCTTGGCCTAAGTAAGAATTCCGGATCCTAAGAGGATTAAGTAGGCTAGTCGAGCATATGAATGTGTCTTTGTTGGCTATGCGGCCAATAGTAAGGCATATAGATTCTATGATTTGAATGCTCGTACTATAATAAAATCCATTGATGCTGATTTCTTTGAGACACGATCCCATTTAAAACAAGAAATAGTGGGGGTAATGTACTACCCACTATTAGAGATAACAGAAACTAGTGGGAGTGTTGGATCTGAGGATGAACTCAGAAGAAGTAAAAGAGCTAGAATCTCCAAAGATTTTGGTGATGACTTTACTACAGTATACACCCTAGAAGATCCAAAAAGTTTGCAGGATGCATTAACTTCCATAGATGCAGATTTTTGGAATGAGGCTGTTATAGATGAAATGGAATCGTTAGAAGCTAATAAGACTTGGCATCTAACACACTCACCTCCTGGATGCAAAGTCTTAGGTAATAAATGGGTTCTAAAAACGAAACGGAAACCTGATGATACAATCGAAAGGTTCCGAGCTCGCCTAGTAGTTATGGGCTACAGGAAAAGAGAGAATATAGATTTCTTCGATACCTATTCACCAGTATCTAGAATAACATCCATTCGTGTCATGATTGCTCTTGCTGCCTTGAACAATCTCGTGGTACACCAGATGGATGTTAAGACGGCTTTTTTGAATGGTGATCTAGATGAAGAAATCTATATGGAACAACTAGAAGGAAAGTCTATAAGTTAGACAAATCATTATATGGTTTGAAACAGGCTCCAAAACAGTGGCATGAGAAGTTTGACACTCTCGTTCTCTCACATGGCTTTAAGGTGAATGAAAGTGACAAGTGTATCTACTGCAAGTCAGAGAATAGCACTTGCACTATCATATGTTTGTATGTAGATGACATGTTGATATTTGGTACAAATATTTGTTGAATGAAAGCCAGTCATCGACCCATGAAGATGAACCGGAAACTTGCACTTCAAGTCTTTGGCGTTAGAAGAAAAGTAAGCCTTCGACATCAAGGTTTCGCAATGAGGAAGAGTTTCCAAATATAGAAGGAACAAATCGGGTACAGCTGCAGAATCCTATCAAGGAAAAACAAATTAAGGGAAGAAATTCAAATGATGGAGAAGTGGGCGGACTAGGTGACCAACGGCTAGCCAGAGAGAAGATATAAAGGCCACAAAGAAGAAGAAGAAACTCACCTTTAGGGAAATTGATTGTCTAAGAGCACAGAGGAGTTTTGTGAGTGACGATCTACAAGAAAAGGAGCTCTAATACTAAGATCAGGAGTGACTGTGTATTAGAGTGTGTGTCGGAGGACACGGTAGCTGGATAGCTGAGTGTGTGAGCTGTTCTGTTAGTTTGAGAAACCATCCAAGTGTGGTTGGTGGAGTGTACAAGTTTCGGAGCGATAAAGAAACAACTCTTAGTGAATTGGCGAGAATCACAAATCAGTGATTTCTCGTCCGTGGAGTAGTCAGAGCTGAGTTACATTTTTACTCAGCTCTGGAAACCACGTAAAACTCACTGAGCCATTTTTATTTTGCAGCACTGCACCAGGTCTAGTTCTATCTCGTTCCTAGCTTGGATTGAGATTGGGAAACAGGTGAATTGAATCTGGCTAGGGAAGGATAAAGCTTTAGCAACGTGGAGTTAAAATGCGTCGTTTAGCTTAAGTTGCTTAAGCTATTTCAACAGGCCAAATCTATAGACTTGGAGAAATTGGGCTTGAGTATTTGGGCCCAACTGGAACTCACAGATCAGTTACATTATCCTATATGTGATTATTTTATATTTTCGTTTTTTTCATTTGGTGTCAGTTTGATCGATCTTGTTCTTAGCAGAAGGTAGAGTTAGGGTTTTCAGGGGAGATCAAAGATTGGAGGAGAAGGAGGCATCTCGCGCTCGACGCCTGCTAACACGTGGTATCAGAGCACGGTTGCTGATCAAACAAGTTTTACAACCCAGGCGAGATTCAGAATGGCGTCAGGATCGTCAAGCGCAGCTCCATTATATCTTGCGGATGGATTTTCACAAAATCGTCCACCGCGGTTTGAAGGGGTAAATTATGGTTACTGGAAGAATAGAATGGAGTTGTTTGTTGGTTCAACAGACCCGAAGCTGTGGGCTAGAGTAATCAAAGGGCCATATGAGCTTAAAGCGGATCAAGAGAAGTGGAGCGATGAGGATTACGAAAAATTTCAGCAGAATTGCAAGGCAATCAACTTGATGTATTGTGCCTTGGGTCCAGAAGAATATCACAAGGTTGCTGGGTGCAAGACAGCAAAGGAAATCTGGGATAAGCTTCAGGTCACGTATGAAGGTACATCTCAAGTTAAAACCTCCAGAATTAATTCTCTTAAAAATCAATTTGAGCTATTCAAGATGGAAGAAGGGGAAACAATACTACAGATGTATGAGAGGTTTACAAACATTGTAAACAGTTTGGAAAATCTAGGGAAGACATATGAGAGTGGAGATCTTGTAAGAAAGATATTGTGGTGTCTACCTGATAAATGGAATCCTAAGGTAACAGTTATTTAGGAAGCAAAAGACCTTGAAAATCTTGCTATTGATGAACTGATTGGGTCTTTGACCACGCATGAGGATAAACTAGTGAAAGGCGGGTCAGATAGCAGTGATAAAGGTAAAAAGGGGATCGCCTTTAAAGCTATCAGTGTGACAGAGGAATCAGAAGAACTAGATGACATGGAAGATGAGGAACTAGCATTGTTAAGCAAGCAGATAAGTCGGTTGTTAAGAATTCGAAAGGAGAAGAAGATGGGAGGATCCAAGGTTAAAGAAGCTGATAGAAATGATGGAGCGGGTAAATTCAGTCAGTCTTGAACATTCACGAAAACCATAAATGATGTCTATCCAAAGGGTATTGGATCTACTGGATGTTTCAAATGTGGACGATCGGGGCACATCAAAGCAGAATGTCCTCTGCTTAAACGAGAAAAAGCATATGCAGCTACTTGGAGTGGAAGTGAGGATGAAGGAGAAGAAAAAGATGAAGTGATTGTGCATAGGTCATTCATGGCAGTAGCTGAAGGAACAGAAGATGATGAAGGAGTGCCCGAAATTCATCAGTCCACTCAGAGTTGTCTTCAAGTGTGCATGGAGACATCTAAATGGATCATGGATAGTGGTTGTCCACATCACATGACAGGTAACCAACATTTATTTTCAAGTCTTGAACAAGGTAAGTTTGGTAAAGTACTCTTTGGTGATAACAACTCTGCTGAAATAATTGGGAAAGGTCAAGTAGGTTCGTGTCCTTCTATAAAAAATGTTATGTTAGTTCGAGGTTTGAAACATAATCTTATGTCAATCAGTCAAATGTGTGGAAAGGATTGTAGAGTCATTTTTGAACCTAACTGTTGCTATGTTGAAAATATTAAATCTAAACAAATTCTGTTTACAGGGAAAAGGAATGGTAAGATCTATACTATCGATTTAAATGAAAAAGACAGTTTTAATGAAACCTGTTTAATCAGTCTAGACAGAAATCTGCAAGAAGACTGGCATAGGAGGTTAGGTCATGTAAATGTGAGCACAGTGTCTAAATTAGCTCGGTTGGGTCTGGTAAAAGGGCTGCCTAAGATAAATGAAAAACGAGAATTCTTTTGTGATGCTTGTGCTAAAGGGAAACAAACTAGATCTAGCTTTAAGAGCAAGCCAGTAATTTCCACATCTCGTCCCTTGGAATTGTTACATCTTGATCTTTTTGGACCTACTAATATTGTAAGCTATGGGGGAAAATCTTATGCCTTTGTGGTAGTAGATTACTATTCTAGGTTTACATGGGTTTTGTTTTTAAGTAAAAAGGATGAAGCTTTTGAAAATTTTAAGACTTTACTCAAAAGAATTGAAAATGAAAACGTGACAAAAGTTTACAGTATTAGGAGTAACCATGGAGGAGAATTCTCATCTGAATCTTTTGAAACCTTCTGTAATGAGCTTGGAATCTTTCATAACTTCTCAGCTCCTAGAACCCCTCAACAAAATGGGGTAGTTGAAAGAAAAAACAGGACCCTAATTGATATTGCTCGTACCATGTTACATGACTATGGAATTCCAAAATATTTCTGGGCTGAGGCAATTAATACAGCATGCTATGTGGTTAATAGAGCATTAATTAGATCTGGCTTAAACAAAACACCCTATGAACTATGGAAAGGGAGAAAACCTAATATAGGGTACTTTCGTACTTTTGCATGCAAGTGTTTTGTTTTAAATACCAAGGATAACCTAGGAAAATTCGATGCAAAGTCTGATGAAGCTGTATTCTTAGGATACTCTAACTCGAGTAAAGCTTATAGGATCTTTAACAAACGGACCCTCAAAGTTGAGGAGTCCATCAATGTGGTATTTGATGAAGCTGTTATTGAGGTTACAGATATTTCAGATGATGATGATTTCGGTCTAGGAAGACCTTCTACAGTGTACACAGATAAGGGATCTGAGGATCAATGTTTGAAAGAGAAGGGAACTGAGAACCTGAATACTGATTCACAGAACCAGAACTCAAAAAGCAAGGAGAATGAAAACAGCCTTCTGCCGACAGGAGATGAGGAAGAAGCAAGTTCATCCTCAGTCAATATGCAACCTCCAGCTCACATTGTCAAGAGGCATCCGGTTTCACAAATTATTGGACCTATGGAAACAGGTATCATCACTAGATCCAAAGTTGTGCCATCTCACACTGCTTTTGTGTCCTTGGTTGAACCTAAGTCTGTTAAAGAAGCTCTGTTGGATGAATTTTGGACTGCTGCTATGTTTGATGAAATGCATCAGTTTGAAAGAGCAAATGTGTGGGAACTTGTTCCAAAACCTGAAAATAGAGTTATTATAGGAACTAAATGGATTTATAAGAATAAAACAGATGAATAGGGGTGATAACTAGAAATAGATCTAGGCTAGTAGCTCAGGGGTACAATCAGGAGGAGGGTATAGATTTTGATGAAACATTTGCTCCCGTAGCACGACTTGAAGCTGTTAGAATGCTATGTGCATTTGCTAGTGCTTCAAAAATTAAACTCTATTAAATGGATGTTAAGAGTGTATTCCTAAATGGAGATATGAAAGAAGAAGTTTATGTAGCTCAACCACCTGGTTTTGAAGATCCAAACTATCCAATTCATGTGTATAGATAAAAAAAGGCTTTGTATGGTCTAAAACAGGCACCCCGAGCTTGGTATGATAAGCTGAGTTCTATTCTCTTATCCAATGGTTTTCACAGAGGATCTGTTGATAAAACTCTGTTCACTAAACGTAAGAAAGATCATCTGTTACTAGTCCAAGTGTATGTTGATGATATTATTTTTGGAGGAACTAGTAATGACATGTGTCTAGAATTTGAAAAACTTATGAAGACTAATTTTGAAATGAGCCTTATGGGTGAGTTAAACTTCTTTCTAGGATTACAAATAAAACAGACGTCTAAAGGAATTTTTATAAGTCAGTCGAAGTATATCCTGAATATGCTAAAACGCTTTGAGTTTGGTAACTTGAAAACTGCTGCACTCCCATGGCAACGTCTCAAAAAATTGACAAAGATGAATCAGGAACTCCTGTAAATGAAAAACTCTATAGGGGGCTAATTGGATCTCTTTTATATGTGACTGCTAGCCGACCTGATATTCTGTTATGTGTATGTGTATGTGCCAGATTTCAGCATGCACCAAAAATAAGTCACTTATCAGCTGTCAAGAGGATTTTTAGATATTTGGCTGGTACTGTGGAATTAGGACTATGGTATTCCTGTGAATCGAGTCTAGAATTAGTCGGCTACTCTGATTCTGACTATGCTGGGTGCATAGTTGATCGGAAAAGTACCTCAGGAACCTGTCACTTTATGGGGACTTCTCTGGTGTCTTGGTTCAGTAAGAAACAGAATTCAGTGGCCTTGTCTACTGCAGAAGCAGAGTACATTGCTGCTGGATGTTGTTGCACACAACTCTTGTGGATGAAATATCAACTTCTAGACTATGGTTTAGAATTTGGCTCCCTTCCTGTACTGTGTGACAACACAAGTGCAATCAATATGACCAAAAATCCTGTGCAACATTCTAAAACCAAACACATAGAAATTCGGTTTCATTTCATTCGAGAATTAGTCCAAGATGGCAAAATTCATCTTGAGTTTGTTCCCACAAATTTTCAATGGGCTGACATATTCACAAAGCCTCTGGGATCGGAGATCTTTCTTCAAACCCGTCGAGAGTTAGGTCTATTTACCTTAAGTGACATTACTCAAGACTTTCCTTAACAAAAATTCAGGGATTCTTTTCTTTCGAGATCGTCTATGCTTTAGGGTCACGTCTTTCCATGTTTATGACCTTCCTCATTCCTCCCCGACCTTCCATTTCTTAGTCTTCATCATGCCTATAAAAATCCTAGGATCCTGTCTTGCGTATCACCGGTCAAACAGTTCTCTCCCACTAAAACTCAACCAGTGTTTCTTCAAGCAAGTATGGCTGGATCTCAACAACATGCTGCCTCCGTGCGATTGGCTCAAGTAGCCATTTTCAATGGGAAAGGATTTGAGGATGCTGCGGGGTATGCTCGATATCTGCTAAAATTCCAAGATCGTTCCCTATGTCCTTCCATCACTCTGGATCCCTCTAGGTTTAAAAGGTATGGGATGGATATTCCGCGTTTGATCAATTCCATGGGCTGGGGTGATATCCTTCCTAATCGTAATTACCCTTCTGATTTTCATTCTGGGATACTGGTCGTTATTACCCTTCTGATTTTCATTCTGGGAGACTCTCTGATGATCTCAAGGTTTTACACTTCTACATCACAAGGGCTTTTTTACCGCGATCTCATGGGCTCCATACTCTCTACCCCTCGGATCTGTGGATCCTCGCGAGTGCGAAAGAGAATCGAGTCATTAGTTATCCTCACCTCATGTTCGATCACATGCTGAACTACCATGATGCCAATTACGATGGAGAACTCCCTTTTGCTCCACAAATAACGCAGATTCTACTGGCCTTGGGGTTGGATTTGCGTTTCAAGGTAGCTCGCGTAGACATACTGAGTTCTCTTCAGGCTCAGTTTGTGCTCCGCAAAGTTGATACGTCTGTTGAACGTCGTCGTCCCCTAGTCAATGCTCCAGGGGGAGAAGCAGCTGGGCATGCAGTTCCTCCTCACGAGGATGGACTCAGCCTTGCGGATTTAGGAGAAGATGATTCTAGGGAAGCTCAAGAGTCATTCAATCGTGCTGGGATGATAAGAGATAATGGTAAACAACCATTGGTGCATCCTTTGGATGTCATTCAAGAGATGCTTCGACAGGAAGGGGAAGCTAGTAGCAGTAGGAATCAGATGCAGGAAGATGAAGATGGAATCTCTGATTATGTTTCTTCACCAGATTATGAATTCTAGGATGGACACCTGTCTTAGGGGGAGCTAGTTGGTTTGGATCTTGTCTGGTTGGAATAAAGTAGTAGTTGACCTTTAAGAGTGAGTCTGGTTTCTTTTCTTTTCTCAGCATGCCTGAGTATGTGTCTGAATGTTTCTGGTTTTAGATCAGTGTCTGGTTATTCGTGTCTGATTATTGAATAAACTTTTTTGTTATGAAAACGGTTTGTACCTTGCGAAACTGCATATGTTGGGAGCAGTCTGCACGTAACGTGTGTTTGAGTGTGTGCAGGAACTGCATTAGCTGCTGAAGGGATCATTGACTGGCTTAGGGGGAGATTGTTGAATGAAAGCCAGTTATTGACCCATGAAGATGAACCGGAAACTTGCACGTCAAGTCTTTGGCGTTAGAAGAAAATCAAGCCTTGGACATCAAGGTTTCGCAGTGAGGAAGAGTTTCCAAATATAGAAGGAACAGATCGGGTACAGCTGCAGAATCATATCAAGGAAAAACAAATTAAGGGAAGAAATTCAAATGATGGAGAAGTGGGCGGACTAGATGACCAACGGCTAGCCAGAGAGAAGATATAAAGGCCACAAAGAAGAAGAAGAAACTCACTTTTCGGGAAATTGATTGTCTAAGAGCACAGAGGAGTTTTGTGAGTGACGATCTACAAGAAAAGGAGCTCTAATACTAAGATCAGGAGTGACTGTGTATTAGAGTGTGTGTCGGAGGACACGGTAGCTGGATAGCTGAGTGTGTGAGCTGTTCTGTTAGTTTGAGAAACCATCCGAGTGTGGTTGGTGGAGTGTACAAGTTTCGGAGCGATAAAGAAACAACTCTTAGTGAATTGGCGAGAATCACAAATCAGTGAATTGGCGAGAATCACAAATCAGTGATTTCTCGTCCGTGGAGTAGTCAGAGCTGAGTTACATTTTTACTCAGCTCTGGAAGCCACGTAAAACTCCCTGAGCCATTTTTATTTTGCAGCACTGCACCAGGTCTAGTTCTATCTCGTTCCTAGCTTGGATTGAGATTGGGAAACAGGTGAATTGAATCTGGCTAGGGAAGGACAAAGCTTTAGCAACGTGGAGTTAAAACGCGCCGTTTAGCTTAAGTTGCTTAAGCTATTTCAACAGGCCAAATCTACAGACTTGAAGAAATTGGGCTTGAGTATTTGGGCCCAACCGGAACTCATAGATCAGTTACATTATCCTATCTGTGATTATTTTATATTTTCGTTTTTTTCATTTGTTGTCAGTTTGATTGATCTTGTTCTTAGCAGAAGGTAGAGTTAGGGTTTTCAGGGGAGATCAAAGATTGGAGGAGAAGGAGGCATCTCGCGCTCGACGCCTGCTAACAATATTCACGTGGTCAATGAAGCAAAAGCCATGTTGAAAGAGATCTTTGAGGTGAAAGATCTGGGAGAAGCAAAGTTTATGCTTGGAATCCAGATAACTAGAACATCAAATGGTTATTCTCTAGATCAATCTAGCTACATATAGAAGATCTTGAAGAAATATAACTATTTCGACTGTAAACCTGCGTGTACTCCGTATGATGCTAGTGTAAAGCTATTTAAGAACACTAGAGACAGTGTAAGACAATCAGAATATGCTAGCATCATTGGCAGTCTCCGTTATGCTGCGGATTACACTCGACCAGACATTGCATATGTCGTGGGATTGCTTGGCAGGTTTAACAGCTGTCCTAATAGAGAGCATTGGAATGCTATAGAGAGGGTCATGAGATACCTCAAGAGAAAAACAAACCTTGGTATACACTATCAAAGGTTTCCTGTTGTACTAGAAGGGTATAGTGATGCGGATTGGAATACTCTATCAGGTGACTCCAAGGCAACCAACGGGTATGTTTTTAACATCGCTAATGGAGCTGTGTCTTGGAAGTCAAAGAAACAAACAATCATAGCTCAATCAACTATGGAATCAGAGATGATAGCACTAGCAACGACTAGTGAAGAAGCAAGTTGGTTGAGAGGATTGTTGTCGGAGATTCCCTTATGGGAAAGGCCGGTCCCTCCGGTATTGATCCATTGTGATAGTACCGCAACTATCGCTAAAATTGAGAACCGGTTCTATAATGGAAAGAAATGAAAGATTCGCCATAAGCACAGTACTGTAAGAGAACTCCTAACGATAGGAGCAGTGAGGGTGGATCATATAAGATCCGAACAGAATCTAGTTGATCCTTTGGCAAAAGGATTATCTAGAGAGAAAGTCCAAAATACCGCATAGGGTATGGAACTTATGCCTACCAAACCACAGACTACAAGTGATGGTAACCCGACCCAATAGACTGGAGATCCCAAGAAATGCGTTCAATGGGTAATAACAAGTCATGAGTAGTATGCGAAAAGTTCATGCATAGTGAAGCATGAATCCCAAAGCAATGGAGGTTGAGTTAATAACTCTTAATGAGATCTATACCCTATGTGGGGTAGAGTACTTTACTTTGGGGGTACTCCTGATAGACTCACCTATGTGAATGTGGGAGTGGGGCCGCTCCCTATGGAACTTTGGAGGCACAAAGTTGCTAGAGCGTTCACTAAACCAGGATAACATGCATGGCCATAAACGCACGGGCTAAGAAGAAAACATCACTCAATGAAAGGATCCGGTGTGCTACATTGTCTGAGATAGGGTTCAAGACTACGAGTCACCCTTATGAAATCGGAAGTGTAACCGCTACGCTAAGGTTCAAATCTTCACGATACCTTATCTTATGCCCGATCTTATGGAATTGTTGATGCTCAGAGATAGTTTCAAAACTATTCAAGTGGGGAATTGTTGGAAATAAATGAATAGCCTTGAAAGCTATAGAGTCTCAAGTGGAAAAACTACCACATTGTTAGTTTTACTTGGTGAAATGTGTATAAAGATAGGAGCCTCTCTCCTAAGGGCATTATGCCCCTTGGGGTGACCCACTTTTGTGGGAGGACCTAACGGACCACCACACACACGCGCACGCGCACCGTCTGTCCAACCGACCGGTCGTTCGGTTGGTTATTTCACTTGAGACTATATATTTTTTGGAGAAATTTCGAACGAAATCAATTATTAGATAATTAATTATTAATCGGTTATTCGAAGAAATATTCAAAGGATAATCCTGCCAGGAATTATCTTACAGACGGGTTTAATTAAGGAAGTAATTATCTTCCTTAATTAATCCGACTCATTCCTCAAGTTAGAGGGTATATTCCTAGGGTTTGGCTCCTATAAATAGTCGCCTCCCCAGCCCCTCTAAACACACTACAACGAGTATAAACACAATAGAGAGAGTGTTCAAAGAGCTCCGGTTTTTGCTCAAAACCGTCGAGCATTCGAGGAGCTGTTTTATCTTGGAGACGACCGGTTGATAGTATGTCATGCGCATCGAGGGCAGTGCCGCGAACGTCTTAAAGAAAGTGACCTAGTCCGCGACTCAGCTCCATATTCGGTAACCTTGTTCTTGTTGTTATTCCGTTCCTAACAAGTTCCTTCTAGCCATTAGATCTAGACACTTCAATCTAATGGTTAAAAAGTGGAAGAGATTTTTAATTACTGGGAAGGGTAATTTGGATATTATGAAATCAGCTGACCACATCTTCATTAAGTGCGATTTTGGGAAGGAAGTCTGGCAAAGATGCAGAGATGCTTGTCCGAGCGAGAACACCAAGGAGGATATTATCTCGACAATCAGTGAATGGCAATCAAGATCCCTTGACAACCCGGATGAATGGATAAACTTCTGCGCACTTCATGTCGTTTGCTGGCAGTTATGGCTAGAGAGAAGCTGACGAGTATTTCAAGACTCAAGACAGGGACCAGCAACCGTCGCTCGAAAAGTTTTCAAATCTATGCTTGAATGGCCTGTGGCAATGGGCAAAATCACTAAAGAAGAGGGACGCCAATGGCTCAATGATCAGATGAGAAGAGCCGTTTACACGGACAACTAAACTATTTTCAGCAGGGGTCCCAGTTTCTGGACTGCTTCGACTTTGATTTTGCTTTTGTCTGGTCTTTTGTTTTTCTGTCCTTTTGTCTTCCACAGTAGGAAATTAGGAATGGTTTAGTCCATTTAATTGTGTTTCTTTTGCTTTCGATGCTTTCTTGCATTTTGCTTCTTTCATCTCTTTTGCTTTGACTCTTGCAGGCGGCTCAATCTTGTTGAACTTTTAGCCTTCTTCGTTTTTATTTGCTCTGCTTTGTTTTGTTACCCTGTTTTCCCCATTTTTTCGTAATAAATTTTCACCATTATCAAAAAAACAAACCGGATTTACAAACAGTACAAACTAGAACGACAGAACATACAAACAGATTTACAAATAGGCTTAATTCCTTAGTTTGGCCCGAACTATAGATAAACTTTCTACTTTGGCCCGTGGTATCGAAAATTGATATTATGACCTGAACTATTTAGCATGCTTTCTTATTTGGTCTGGAGCCGGGTTTGACCATCAAATTATAGGGTAAAAACTGTTGACCGTTAGTCAATGTCCACCTCACCCGCCACGTCAGCTATCAGGAAATAATTTTTTTTTTTTAAATTTTCGAATTTTGTTTACTTTAAGTTAATAAAAATAATAAACCAAACAAATTAATTAAAGGAAAAAAGCCCAATTAATTCATCAAATTTTTGCTTCTTCCGGAATCAGCGGAAAAATCCAGTCCCCATTCCCAACACCAACCAAACCAATGTCTCAATCTTCCCCTTTCCCCTCCTGCTTCCGCCCCTCCGCCGCCTCCGACTCCCACCACCGCCCGCGATCCCCGCCACCCCCGCCTCTGCCTCTCTCCAGCAAGCCCAACCTCACCACCTGCTTCTACCAGACCGAGCTTGGCGTCTTCTCCCTCACCTGGTCCCGCACTTTCCTCGGCCACTCCCTCCACCTCGAGCTCCTCCCCATCGACCACCACCACGACGGCGGCCCGTGCTCCCCCCTCTCCCTCACTCACTCCATCCCCCACCGCTCCGCCATCTCCTTCCACCTCCAGATCAAGCCCTTGCCCTTCGTCTTCTGGAAGAAGCACGGCTCCAAGGGGCTTCACTATCTTGATGGAGCCGCCGCGAGGTTCCACATCTTTTGGGACCTGTCCCGGGCCAAGTTCGGATCTGGGCCGGAGCCCCAGTCCCGGTTCTACATCGTCGTCGTGGCCGACCGGGAAATCGTCTTCCTCGTCCGGGAGTTGGCCAGAGAAGCATGCGGGAAGACAAAAGCGTGGCGGCGGCGACAGGAGAGGGCGAGCCAATCGCTGGTTTTGAGGAGGGAGCAAGTGTTCGGGAACCGGGTTTACACGACGAAAGGCATATTGGCGGCAGGGCCCCCCAGATTTCGATCGATTGCAACGTGGGGAGCGACGCCAGGCTGAGCTTATCTCGTCGGAGAAGGGATAGGGTTTTGCGGAAGAAATCAGGAAGGGTATAAATGGGGCTTTTTTTTCTTTAATTAATTTGTTTGGTTTATTATTTTTATTAACTGAAAGTAAACAAAATTCGGAAATTTAAAAAAATAATTTTTTATTTCCTGATAGCTGACGTGGCGGGTGAGGTGGACATTGACTAACGATCAACAGGTTTGACCGTCTAATTTGATGGTCAAACCTGGCTTTGGGCCAAATAAGAAAGTATGCTACATAGTTCAGGACAGAATAGCAATTTCCGATACCACGGGCCAAAGTAGAAAGTTTGTATATAGTTCGGGCCAAACTAAGGTATTAACCCTTACAAATATTACAAACATATGAACTGTAGAAACAATATAAACTACACAGATAAACAATACAAATCATACAAAAAGAAAAACCAACCAGGTTGACTTTGGAGGCTCCATCCCTATATAGAAGGGTTCCCTCCCAAAGTCAACCCGGTTGTTTTTTAGACATACAAACATTACGAACATGGTGGGGGAAAAAAAACAAACTAGACCGACAAAACATACAAACTGGAAAAACACCCCAGGTTGACTTTGGTACACTATAAGGAATCTAGGTTTTACAGACAGAGTTTATTTGCATATAAATGTCACTTATTTGTTTCTAAATGTCTTTCGATGCAAATATGTTATTTGAATCTTTTGCCTCTGTCTCGAATTCCTTTTGGAGACAAATGTAGATGCAAATAGTATCTGATTCCAATAATGAAATTCGAGACAAATATTTTTTTTAATCTAATGATACTTTTGAGGCAAATAAGTTTATTTCAGTTCATCCTTTTGAAAACGCATAATATACTTTTGTATGGAAATATAATTGGCTTTAAAGATACATATATTTGCCTCTATACATAGGAATTTATTTTAACAAAAAATAAGGATATAATAATAATAATAATAATATTAATATATATAAATCTAAAGTAATGTTACTGTTGCCTAAGAAGTAACATTTTAATGTCCTAAATTTTATTAATTCACAACTTAGTCACTATGATGTATATCTAATATTTTTATACCCCAAAATTAATTTTAATGTAATATCATTGAACAATTATACTTTGGTATCTAAATTTTATAAGATTTTTGTACCAACAATTTTTAAAATTTACATATTGGTCCAATGTTTAGATTTCACTTGAATCCAATCCACCAATCCTTTTGAACCAATCCATGAATCCAATCCACCATAACATAAAAGTATAGATTTAGTGTACAATGCATAATGTTGTATCACTCCACTGTAGGAGAAGATTTGACCATTTCATATTTGCTCATTACGTAATATCATTGAACAATTATACTTTGATAAAACATCCAAATGCCATTACCTTGTAACAGAAGTTGCCAAAAGGGGTCATAAAGGCGGTCTTTGCTCTATCCTCCTCCACCATGGGAATTTGATGATACCCTGAAAACATGTTAAGGAAGCTAAGCGCCTCATGGTAGGCCGTGGCGTCCACGAGTAGATCAATGCGGGGCATTGGGTAGGCGTCCGTTGGGCACGCGCGATTAAGGTTGGTAAAGTCCACGCACATCCTCCAATCCCCCGACGGCTTTGGGACAAACACGATGTTCGACAGCCAAGTGATATACCTGGCCTCCTCAACAAATCCTGCCTCGAGCAACTTATCGACCTCTTTCCGCAGGGCTTCCTCCTTCTCTTGAGTCAAATTTCTTCGCTTCTGTTGGACAGGTCTCTTACCCTCTTCGAAGGCCAATCGATGCGCCGCCACATCTGGAGACACTCCCGGCATGTCCTGGGGGCTCCACGCAAAAAGTTCCCCGAATTCTCTTAATAAATTGACCAAGGGCGCCCTCATGTGTTCCGGCGCCTGTGCTGATACTCGTACCTGTCGGTCTGGGCGCCCTTCTTCGATCGACACACTGAACTCATCATCCACAGGCTCTGCTCTAGGCGCTTCCTCTGGGCGAATGTCTATGTTGTTCACCCTGTGCCTCCGGGCGCCTTTCCTTTTCCGTTCTTCCTCCCGTGCGTAGCGGGGGGCGCTTTCTCCTCTTGAGATTCCTATGCCTTGTGGGGCCACAAACTTCAACGTTTGGTGGCAAGTTGAGGCCACCCCATTGAACAACGCCAAGAGGGGCCTTCCTAGTATGACATTGTACGGCGAGGGGCAATCCACTATCCCAAACTCCACTGCATGTGTTACTCGATGCGCCCCATCACCCAACGTAACCGGGAGGCGCACACGCCCTATCACATGGGCAGGCGCCCCCGAGAACCCTATCAGCACTGAATCAGAGGGGCTTACCAACTCCGGCGCCAATTGCATGCGCTCAAATGTGCTTTTAAACAAGACATCCATCGAGCTGCCCGTATCTACCAACATCCTTTTGACCTTGCACCCTGCAATGATTCCTTGTATCTCCAAAGCCTCCTCCGAAGGTACTTGACAGGCCTCATCCGCCTCCTGATTAAAGCATATTTGGACCGCCGCCTTTGCTTCCACAGACGCGGTCCTGAGGCGCCTAGAACGATCCAACTTATCTCGCAAGTCGATGGTACCAGTTATGGATTCTACTGTGAGTGTAACCCGGCTGGGTTCTCCTTCTTGATTCACCTCAAACGGAGGCGGGGGTATCTCAAGTGGGGGCGGGTGGACCTCAGGCGCCTGTTGCACTGTGGGGAGGATGGGCGCCCTCGGCGTAGTGGGTACAACAGGCGCCAGCCTTGTTTCCCTTGTGACATAAGCACGGTGAGTCCGCTCATCTGTTTTTCTTACAATGTCGTTGAGCATACCTCGATCGGCTAGCGTCTGTAGTTCCGATTTTAGTTGGTAACAATCGGCCGTATGGTGCCCTTTATCCCGATGGAAGTCGCAGTATCGATCAAGATTTCGCTCATTTGGCTGCCCACGCATGGGTCCCGGCCAACGCACATGGTACCCTTTATCCTTCACGTACTGCAGAATGTTCTTCAAGGAATCGTTGTACTCCGTAAAATTTCCCGCACTCCTGGTCATGGGGCGCTGACTCTCCATTCTCCTCTGCGGAGCGTTGTTCATAATGAATGGCATGGGAGCCTGGCGCCCTTCGATCTCTTCCCTACCCATACGCCTCTTCTCTGCTCTTCTTGCAGCCAACGTCTCCTCCAAGGCAATCACCTTCTGAACCCTTCGATCCAAGTCTTATGTTGAAACTACAGCCCTCTTGGACAGCACCCGACATAACTCCTCACTGTTCGTGCACTCCTCCAGACACACGCCTAGGACGGGCGGTTGCACATCCTTCACAGCCATGGCGACCGAAATCCACCGGTCATAGAACTCTCTAAGCGCCTCCCCGTCCTTCTGCTTGATTTTAAACAAAGCGCCTATAGTTAGTGTCCGACGCTTTCGGCTCGCAAATTTGGACAAGAACAATTCCGCGAACTGTTCAAAGCACTCAATGCGTCCCTCCTCTAATTGATGGTACCAGTCCAAAACTACTCCCGCGAACGTTGAGGGGAACACCTTGCATAGCGTGGCGTCCGTGCTGTTATACACCTGCATCTTCGTAAAATAGCTATTCAAATGATCCTCCGGGTCAGTGACCCCATCATAGCTGGTCAGAGGCGGGAGGGTAGTTCCTGCGGGTTCCATCAGGACGCTTTGCGCCAGGGGTTGCCTGATCCCAAAGCGCCTGGTCTGGCGTCTAGGCGTCCATGGGTTTTGCTCCTCCGGCCCCGACCCGGCCAACTCTCCGGGCGCTCTCCACACACCCGGGCGCCTAGGTGGTGTAACTTCCGCATGCGGCCCTTCATAGTATGGGCGCCCGTACTCACTAACGTCCGAATCATCCACGAGCCTGTCACGCTTCCTTACCGGGGGGCTGTACTCTCTTGTATCGGCGCTCCTTCCTCCTTCCAATTCCCTCCGAAGCATGGCTATTGCCTTGTCCTGGTCTGCGATGATCTTAAACAACTCCCGCTTAGACAATGAGTCACTCTCAAAAGATGGGCGCTCACGGATTTTTTCCTCTACCTCCATGATCACCACTGGGCTAGACCGTTGCCCGCTCCCCTCATGACTGGAGTCCTCCGTTCTCACATCGTCCACGCCCGCGTTTCCTTCATTCAAGTCTTCCATCTTCCTATATCCTCTCAGGCTATGCGCCCCCTATCTGGCGCGCCAATTGTTGAAGCCCAGATACTTCACTCTTCCAAGCGCACCCTAACCGCTACACCACAGGCGCTCAGACCCTGCAAAACTAACGCTTAGAGGGCTGATGCCACTCGTTAGCACTCCAACGATCAAGTCAGTGCTAATTCTAGAGAGATAAGTCGGGAAGTAGAACTTTAGTGAGAGAAACCCCCCTTCGTAAATGCCACCTACCGAGTGCTATTTATACTACTCGAGGTCCTCGAACAGGCTCCGACCAACTCCTGCCACCAAGCCTTACGTCAGCCAAGCATTAAATGCCTGGTCTGGTCCAACGTCCGAGCGCCTACACGTGGCGCGTCGTCCGACTTCGGTGTCAGGGCGCATGGGGGGACCATCAACCTACGTGGTGCTTTTCTGACCCTCCTCCGCCGTACTTCCTTGTCCGTGAGTCTATTTTGTCGCCATGCGCCCCTTTACCGTTGATGCCTCCCAGGTCAAGTGTCAACGAGCCACTAATGGGCTCCAAGCCCATTAGGTTTTTGGGCTCGGATGGGCTTATCTATATTTCCCCAACACAAATAAAAAATTAATTTTAAACTAATTATACTAACTAAATACTATAAGGGGCCACATAATACATGCCCATATGTCAATGTCATCTCCGCCCCACGACAAGACGTGACATCACCGCTTAGTATGCTATTAAATTAGAATTGAATACATTAATTAAATTAACTTAAGAAAACAGTAATATACCCTTGCAATACATTAAAAATCTACCCTATCAGCTATATGCTCATCGCCCCCATCCCCATCATGACTTATTGCTAGATTACATAATTCTGGAGTATAGAACAACATGCTTGTTCTGCTGTTGATCCACTGGGGAGTCGAATGCCAGTCCTAGTAGCAAAAAATGAGGAAGCTTGAATCTTGTTTCACACTACTGTAAAGACTTCGTATAATGCTCAAACTGAAAGCACACTTGTCGTTGTACCTTGGAGTCTTACTCCAATCAAAAGACTTCAAACTCATTAGGTTGCTTGTTGATGAAAACTACTCTGCCATTATGGATGGCCAAAAAATCATTAGTTGTGGTATTCAAACCCTTGAAAATTGACTCACCAGATGTTAAGAGCAATAATGAGATTATGGGAATACATAAAGTTGATTTCTTGGCTTCGTACCAGAGAGAATTTGGATTGCTGATCACCAAAATTAGAGCAGAAACAGAATGGTTCTTGGCCTTACTCACAAAAGTCCTCCGGACCGATTTTCCTGTAGAAACTCGACCTCTGAGATCCAAATGGAAGAGCAAGAGTGGACTCGGCCTCTGTAGAAACTCGATTTTCCTGTACATTACTCACATATCCTACATGACACTTTCATTTTCCCTTCCATTGTTGTAGTCACTATTTCATAAAGTGGAATCTTCCACTTAATGAAATACCAAATGGAAGAGCAAGAGTTGGCTCCACCCACCACGTTATGCTATTTTTCTTTTTTCTTTCTTCATTTCTATTATAATTTGTGAGTTGGAGAGAGTGTATTTTTGTTTTGGGCCTACTATGAAATAGATAATGAATTTCATTGATGCAGAGGAAATGAAAGTGATTTGTAGTGAAATGAAAAAAGTGGCTAATGTAACAATAGGGACCACATATGAAATAGAATTGCTATTTCATGGATGTAGATGGTCTTAAAGGAAATAGTCGAGAAGAGAGAAGAAATTACCAAACTCCAAAACCAAACATGCAAGGCCATTGCCCTTGTCAGAACAGAAGCGTGCAATCGATAATCCAAACCAACACGAACGAACACAAATTTAAAGTGGTTCACTAACACAATGTGTGCTAGCTAATCCACGGGCAGGGGAGAACAAATTTCACTGATTTGAGGAGAGTACAGGTTACAAACCAAATTCCCAATGGACAAACCAAACAAACTAACCTGACTGACCCTACTACAGATTAGGGTGATGAAGGGTATTTATAGAACTCTTCTCCTAATCCCAAACAGAAAAGCAAATACCTTTTCCCAAACATACAAGGAAAAGGTCAAACAAAGCCTAAACACAAACCCAAACTAAATAGGCCCAAACACAAAAAAACCCAAATCAAATTCAAGTCATATTCTAACAATCTCCATCTTGACTTGAATTCTCTCTCAAATACCAGATGTACCAGACGCAACCAAAGTTGCCAGATGTACCAAACGCAACCAAAGCTGCCAAATGTACCCAGACGCGATACATATCGCCAGATATCCAGATGTGATCGAAATCACCAAACCCAAACGCGATGCAAAATCGCCAAACTCAAACGCGATGCAAATCGCCAAACTCAGATGCAATCAAAATTGTCAGACGTACCAAACTTCTCCAAATCAGTTGTACCAGAATCTCCCCTGCCTCCAAATGCCCCTAAGGGTGGTCAACAAATCAAAACATGCAGCAAGTCCAACCCTTGTTGGGACTTGCCATGCATAACCAACTTGGTGTTATTTTCATCCATAACACCAACATCAAATTTACTGCTAACTCCAAGCTCGCAACTCCAAGTTGACTTCTCGATCTTCAAATTCAGTACAGACATCCTTGATAATCGAAAACCCTAACCGCAGAATAGCGACAGAGCGCTCCGATGCTACACGATACCAACGCAAGCAGTGACTTATGGCTTCAAACTCAAATCAACCGACAAAGATTCCAACGCTAATTAGCACCAACACCAAATTCAAATTTCCTCAGATCGACCCCCGCACAAATCCAAATTGGGACAAAAGACCACGAACCACCGCAAACCAAATTTGGAGGAAGAAAAACTAAAGACTTCTCTGCCAACCAAATCGAAGACTGCCCCCTGATACCGCAGCAGTTACCAAAATCCCTAGCCGATTGCCCAGCCGATCAACCAGGCTCTGATACCACTTGTCAGAACAGAAGCGTGCAATCGATAATCCAAACCAACACGAACGAACACAAATTTAACGTGGTTCATTAACACAATGTGTGCCAGCTAATCCACGAGCAGGGGAGAACAAATTTCACTGATTTGAGTAGAGTACAGGTTACAAACCAAATTCCAAACGGACAAACCAAACAAACTAACCTGACTGACCCTACTACAGATTAGGGTGATGAAGGGTATTTATAGAACTCTTCTCCTAATCCCAAACAGAAAACCAAATACATTTTCCCAAACATACAAGGAAAAGGTCAAACAAAGCCTAAACACAAACCCAAACTAAATAGGCCCAAACACAAAACAAACCCAAATCAAATTCAAGTCATATTCTAACAGTCCTCATAAAAATGGGGAAAACAAAAATTCAAAACAAAGACAAGGACGAAAGTAGGAAGTTACAAGAAGCATAGATCGTATGAAGCAAGGAACCTGGGTCCGGATTCCATCAGTAACCATCAGGTGAGTAACTCCATGCATAATCCAATAAAAATCCGCCACATCAGTGTCTCCTTCTCTCTCCTAAAAAAACTTTAATTTTCCTTCATGTAATCTTTAATGTACGATTTCTCAATCGATTTAACTCAGAATTTTTTTTTTGTACAATTAGATCAGATTAATTGTGCTCTTCAAAATGATATCCACTTTGATATTTTTTGGAACAAAAAAAATTTGTTAGTTATTACCAGTCAATACCATATGATATTTGACTGGTATTAAATAACAGCATACTATATGGTATGGAGTTGGTATCGAGAGGTAAGAAATTTTTTCACCCATAAAATTTTGAAATCCAATAGATCATGATTAAATCGTTCCTTCTGTGCAAAAATTTCCAAAAACGACTAAACAATGAAGGAGATACCATATGGTATGGAGTTGGTAATGAGAGGTATGAAAATTTTTTCCTCAAAAATATTGAAAATGGATATCATTTTGTAGAGCACAACGAACTTGTTCCATCTATGCAAAAAAAAAAAAATTTGAAATCCAAGTTAGAATGAAGAAGATATGATCCAATAAAAAAAACTAGCGAAAATAAATTTCTTTAATTCTCCATCCTTAGATCTGCAGTCACTTAAAAGAAGAATCCAGATTTGGTTACTCATAGTTACTCACCCTATCTTGAGCCCGGAATCTGGATCAACCAACCGTGCACGGAAAGTCGGCGAATTCGGGACGAGATTAGGTCAGTAAACCTCCCATCAGTAAATGTCAGTAACCAAGAATCACCTAGATTTTTCCCTCTTGATCAATATGGAGCGTCACCAATTTTGAGGCCGAGAAAAGAAAGAACAGAAGGAGCAACTCGAGAGAAGAAGGATCTGAAGTGTCATTAAATTCGAGGCCAATAATTTGATGAAGAGAAAAAACACAATGAAATATGGAGGTTGAAAATTTTCTTTTGTCGATTGATGTAGAAAAGAAAAATGAAGAACAAGAGAGAGAAGTAGATCTAGATCTGAAGGAGGAGTTTGGGAGAGAGAAAGAGAAAGAAAAAGCAGAGTTGCAGAGAAGTCATTTCTCTCTCCTCCAATGAAAACCAGCTATTAAATGCTGGATCAATAAAAAATAGAATTTAAAAATAGTTCATGGACAAAAATACCCCTCCCCACCCCGTTTCCATCTCAGCCGCTTGATGTTGCTCCACCCAAATCAACGATCCACCACTGCTTATTGACAGGTGAGTGACCAGTGATTACTCACCCTATCTCCAGTTGGCGAATTCCCAAAGGGGATGGACGGATTCCTATATTTCTCTCCTTTCCCTATCCAACGGCCAGTCATTTGTTGTTATCATCGATGCATGAGTAGTGATGCTACTTATCTCGCGCTCAAACCTCCTAGAAATCGAGGTTGCCAGATCTGTTATTCTCATCGCTTCTTCTTCTCCCCTGGATCTGTGCTTGATGAACTCTGGCGAAGTGGATTGGTGATCTCCATGAGTGAAATAGTAGCCCAGATTGGCGATGCACAGGGAAGATGGACATCAACTGCTGATTAGCAATGGCGGCAATGAAGAAACCACCACCTGTATATATAGGTTAATCGAGGAGGGAATTCTCCTTTCTATAAGGGATGAAGAGTGGAGACGCGAAAGGTCATAGGAATCTACCCAATAAATAAAAATCAAATGAGAAAACTTGAAGCTCCATTTCAAATTTCCTGCATCCATAGTGAAAGTAGGAATGGTAGATTCGTCTTCACAGTCATTTATTATTTTCTTATTTACAGAAAAAATACATTAGTAATGAGATTTGAACAATGGTCTCTTCAAACATAGATAAACATAACTAGTTACAATAAACACATTTGTGTCATCTTTTTCAATTAAAAACGTACAGGAAGTTTAAATCTGAAAAATCATAGGACTTTTCCACCATGGTTAGCAACCGAAATGTCATTGATTCAAATATTGCATATCAAATTGCACTCTTGAATGTTTAGAAGCGATGTAGAATTCTCAACATAGACTTAATTGTTATAACTACCATAAAGAACAATATTTTTAAACATAGAACTTTTGAGTGAATATGGCAATGTAATGTAGTAAAAAGTGAGTTTCTACATAGAAACATTTTGGTGATCTAGAAGCGTAAGTTCTTAAGTTTTAAAGCGGAGTTTTTAACTACATAAGTTATAAAAATTGAGATTCTGTGCAGAAGCGTTTTAGTGACCTAAAAACGTAAAATCATAAGTTTTTAAGTTTTAAAACGTGATTTTGACTACATTGAAAATGGGGCATATGTGTCTTTAAGAGAGGGGTAGATATGGAAATGTTGAGTGATGTTGGTTTGTTGAACGCAGATGGAAAAATACTACTACTGTAAACGGGCTCAAATAGAGTTTTGACCCACTAAACGCTCAACCATCACCGTCTCTCCAAACTTCCCATCAGACTCAACAACCGGCTAACCTCCTCTACCTCTATTGTTACGTCAGAGCAATTTTTGGAGGGGTAAATTTGGAAAGATTGAGTGTTGTTGGTTTGCCCAACGCGGATGGAAAATGTGCTACTAATGTAAACGGACCCAAATAGTGTCCGACCCACTAAACTCTCAACCACCCGGGTTACTTTCGCAACACCTAGTATAATAGTGAAATGGGAAAGGAGTTTCCCCATTACAAAATCCTTGCATCCATAGCAAAATAGGAAGGGTAGATTCGTCTTCACAGTCATTTTTTTATTTACAAGAAAAATACGTAAGTGATGAGATTTGAATTGTGATCTCTTTAAGAATAGACAAGAAACATAACCAGTGGGCTTTGGATTGTGATCTCTTTGAGAAAAGACAAGAAACATAATCATTTAAACTAAACAAATTTATTTTAAACTTTTAAAATTAAAAACATAAAGGAATCTTAAATATGAAAAATCATAGGAATTTTTTATCACAATTAGCTAAGCCACTAACTCTCCCCTAAATATTTTTTTGGCATTTAATACTTCTATTTTCATACTTTGATTATTTTAATCAAGCTTAATAATTAATTCCTTTTCTATTTATCTTATAGAAGGTGAATAATTTTAAAATCGCAAGCCTAATGTCATTGGTGCAAATATTGCACATCGAATTGCAGTATTGAATGTGTAGAAGCGATGCAGAATTCTTGACATAGACTTAAATAATATAACTACCATAAAGCAACAATATTATTGAACATAGAAGTTTTGAGTGAATATGGGGCACATGTGTTTTTAAGAGAGGGGTAAATATGGAAAGGTTGAGTGATGTTGGTTTGTCGAACGCGGATTGAAAAGGCACAACTAATGTAAACGAGTCTAAATTGTGTCCCGACCTACCAAACGCTCAACCATCACTGTCTCTCTAAACCTTCCAACCGGACTCGACAACCGCCTAATCACCTCCACCTATATTATTACGCAAAGCAATTTCCGGAGGGGTAAATATGGAAAGGTTGAGTGTTCTTGCTTGGAGAGCTGACTGGTGGGTTATGTAGCTTCTTTGACAGTAATGTGTGATCTCTTAACATCAGTTGATTTGGTTGATCTTCTAGGTTGACTTTTGATTTGACTAAAGATAAATAGTGTCCCGGCCTCCCGGCCTACTAAACGCTCAACCATCATCGTCTCTCCAAACCTTCCCATCGGACTCGACAATCGTCTAACCTCCTCCACCTATATTGTTACGCAAAGCAATTTTCAGAGGGTAAATATGGAAAGGTTGAGTGTTCTTACTTGGAGAGTTGACTGATGGGTTATTTAGTTTCTTTGACAGTAATGTGTGATCTCTTAACATCAGTTCATTTGGTTGATCTTCTAGGTTGACTTTTGAGTTTATTAAAGATAAATAGTTATACTTTTTGTTGCTTTTTTATGATACTCCTTTTCAGTATCATCATTTTTCTGATTGAAATGTTTTTTTGGTTAGTTTCCAGTAAACAAAGACTATTCTTATTAGTGTTAACATAGAGAATAGCTTCAATCATACCACTTTACACAAATTTATATGTAATCATTGGCGAATTGAACTATTCAAGCTATAATGCTTATCTTCAACATATAAAACATGGTTCTTTTGTAATTTAGGTGCTTCATTAGTGTTGTTTCCATAAGATTTTATTATCTAAGGTGGTTGTTCTAGAATTGTGAATCGTGATTGTATCTCCTCTAAGTAATTGTCAAGTTAAGTTATAAAAGAGGCTAACCTGAGCTTCCTCTTTAATTTAGATGGTAAAATAGCAATGACCCATGTCAATTGATTGGGGGTTGACAATGCCTGAGAAACGGTTTAGTCTTGTTCACAGTATCACAAGATCCTGATAGTATCTCAACCAAAGCAATTTTTTTTTCATACCTAATGTTGATACAAGTTGTTTACCTAGACGAGAGCCCCGATAAATTACCTCTTGGAGTTGCAATGCGAAAATGGGTAAGGCAGAAATGGTTTATACAAAAGGCCCTTGGTTAGCTCTTGGAGTTGCTATGATCATATAGAATGCGTTGGCAGAGATAGTCATCAATCTCATTTTATTGACGAAGCCACCGAGGAGAAGAGAAGAATTATCATTGGTACTCTAAATTTTACAAGGCTAATATAATGATCATTCCTTTCATTTAATGTAAATTTTTATTATCACTGAAGTGATATTACCCCAAGCCACAAATTTCAGCAAGGAATGATCGTTTGAATTAATGTGCACTGATGCAAAATGCCGCATAGCTGCCATGAAGAAGGAGTAAGAGTGAACCAGTCAGTGTATTTGTTATCGAGAAAGATAAGAATAGTGATAATGGGGAGGGTTCATGACGATTGACTTATACATATGGAAGAGATAGAAAGTACATAATTGTAAGCCACTTGTGTGTTTAGTGTAATAGAGAGGTTATGAGTGATTTGGTAGGATTTCACAGTGGTAGGGATATTGACAAAAAATATTATGTGTTGGTGCTTCCAGACATATATTGCTTGCCTGTTTCTTTTGTTTGTATATGAGATTTCTACAATAGATGGCATGCTTTGTATTTCTTTTTCTTTTCTGTCATTTTAATTAACAAAAGTATTTATAAGAAAAAACTGGCCGACGCATTCCATCGATAAGATTTGGGCATTACTGGTTTTTGTTTTCTCAGTCAGGGATTCATTGCCTTCAGTGTCATTGTGGTTTTTGGTCTAAGGGAAATCTAGATTGGGTTTTTCTTATGAAATCTCTTGGTGGCTTCCATTTTTACCATCGATAATTGTAGCCAGGTAAACATTCCTTTGGTTTCTTCATGTTGACTCTAGGGGCATCATGGTGCATGCCAATAGTTGCTATATTTAAGGCTAATGGCTTGGTTTGGATTGTCCATTATAGTGTTTATGTTTTACTGTTTCTTTTGTAATGGATTGGGATAATGACTTTCCATCATATTATTATATATAATGTTGTTGACCTACCTCCGGCCATCGTCGCATACATGTTTATGGGTAATATCAGTTAGAATCAAAGAGTTAATTTTCGAGACTACATCCGGCCAAGGGGCCGGGTGATAAGCTAGTATATAAAATATAAGTGGAAATTTCTTTTGGTGAATAACTGCAAATTAAAAGTATTAAATGAAAATTTTCATAAATATGTCTCTATAAATAAAATAAAATTGATGCAAATACAATGACATATATGAAGATATAATATTGTTCTCTTAAAATCTTAGAAAATATAATGAAATGGAGACACATACAATAACATATAGACAAATAATATTTCTTTCTAATATTCTTTAAATATATTATGAAAAAGAGACATATACAATGACATATGGAGACAATTAATATTTTTTCTAAGAAATTGTTATGATACGGAGACAAATACAATGACATATTGAAAGAAATAATACTATTGTCTCAAAATGTTAGCTATGGCGACTAATACAATAATTGTGTCTGATTATTTGTCTCCGCAAGTAAGTTTTCTTGTAGTGGAGACTTCATCCCAATATAGAGGAGTTCCATCCAAAAGTCAACCAGGTTGTTTTTTAGACATAAAAAACATTACAAACATGGTTGACAAAAATGATAAAAATGGTGCACAAAAATAACAAAGCTTACAAACATTACAAAATAAACCGACAAACAGTACAAAATATACTAATCGTACAAAATGTCACTAAAAAATGACAAACAAAATGATAAACAATAGAAACCGAATCGATACAAACATTACAAAATAGGTCAACAAACATCACAAATCCAACACTATCGCCATAAAATCCTTCTCCGCCGTCGCTGGTCACCGGAAAGTTTCCTCCGGTCAGCAAAAAATCTTTCTCTCGTAACCACCTACCAAAAACCCAACAGAGGGGAAAACCCTAGCCACCGCCGGGGCCAAAAAAAAAACCCACGCAACCAAAAACCCACGCCACGGCCAAATTTCCATGGACCGGTGGGGAGATCCCTGCGCAGGAAGGGAGAGGTCTGACCTTTTTTTAATTAACAAATAAAATAATAATGAAATTACTACATTGTCCTTCATTAAATTTAATTAATTGAAGTCAATAAATTTTAATGAATTTGAAGAACTGAGATCGATTTAGCCAAATAACTAAGAGACCCACTAGTCACCACATCTTAATCATACCCAGTAACAAACTATCGTATGGAGCAATCGCCAATATGGAGCAGCAACTAGGGATGACAATGGGTCGGGTTGGGGCGGGTTTTGTCAAACCCAAACTCATGGGTTTATCCGCCAAAAAAATCGGGGTAAAACCCATTGGGTTTGAAAAACTCAAACCCAACCCAACCCGCTGGTTATCCGCGGGTTCATGGGTACCCGTGGGTTTTTGTGGAAAAAATTTACGATAACAAGTTTCTTTCAAAATAAAAGTTTAACATAAATTTTCTCATACAAATTAATCTTACAAAAAACACCAATCTAGAGCATACAAGCAAACCGCAAATGATCAATACAAATTGTTCAAAATTAAAGATAAACATATATAAACAATAAGATTAATTGAAAGCTTCTTTCTCGTCAACTAAGTTTCTTCACTCTCCACTTCATAATATCAACTTCATTCTAAACAATTATAAAGAACAAATTATACATGTCTCCACAAACATATAGAATATTAGTTGTTTAAGAAAGATATATTATTTAGAATATTAAATATACCGGGAAAGTAATTATATGTGTGTGGGCGGGTACCCATGGGGCGGGTTTAGCTAAAACCAAACCCAACCCGACCCGGTGAATAGTGTAGCGGGTTTAAATCCGAACCCGACCCAAAAACCGTCAACACGGATTTTACCCGCGTTGACCGGATTGGGTCGGGTGGGTACCCGTGAGTTCGGGTTTTGTTGCCATCCCTAGCAGCAACCATCATCTAGATTCTGCAGGTCCTAGTCGCATACTTGCTCTGGTAGCCTGGACTCTGGAGCTTGAGGTCCTAGTAGCTCATGGGCTGAAGCCCAAACATCTGCTAACGCAGGCTCAAGCAGCCTTCATTGGGTCCTTTCTTCCGGTACTATTGTACTTCAATGTGTGATTTTGGTTGATTTTTTAGTTTTAAGATTTGGAATTTGAGACTGGAAACAGAAATCAGACTTTACTTTTGTCACCGCCTCACTTGATTCAACCCAATGTTCAATGAGAAATTATAAAGAAAAAGAGCATGTATCCTTCAATTGGCCATTCAATTAACAAAACGAGACCATTAAAACAATACATCAGATACTTCCCAAATGAGTCAAAATAAGGTTCCACAATCGGAATGGTTGAATTACCAAGGTTCCATAATTCAAAACCTACTTGATTCTGTAGATATGGCTAGGCTGGTGAATGATGAACTTCACAATGGATGGACTATAAAAGTTCCGTGCTTCAAAACCTACTTGATTCTATAGGTTTTCCCTCTTCAAAAATAAACTATTTAAACTATTTAAGCAAAATGAGGTTGGTCTAGTAGTACTATCTAATCTACAACGTGAAAGTCTCATATTTTAATCTCTTAATCAACACTTATCATACATAACATACAAGTATTAGGGCATTCAATTTATAAATTATTTTAGAATTTAGTTTATGGGTTCAACTATTTTAGAACAAAAAATAAGCTGACCTCGAGCCGAACTTGTGAGCTAATTGATGAGTCAAACACGAGTAGAACTCGCAAACTTATTATTAACAAATCAAGTTCGAATCAAACGACTCATTTATTTACAAACTGAAACCTATTTAAATTAAGGGTTAATATATTTGTATGGCCTGAACTTTGACCAAAATAAACATCTTGGCCAATCTTTTCGATCTATAACATCCTGACCCAAACTATATATCAAAATAACTAAATTGGCTAAATCCGACGTTTGACCGTTAACTTGGACGGTCAACGCGCTATGTCACTACCAACTCAGCAAATATAAATTAAAAAAAATCATGAATTCCACATAATATATATTTCTGAATTATTATATTTAAATTAAAAATTAAAAAAAAAATAATAATAAAGGACTCACGCTGCCCTTTCTCTTTCTTCTACCTTTTCTTTCTCTTCTTTCTCCGCGACGATCTCTATCCCCAACAAGGAGGCCGTCGGCGGCGCCTGGCGACGAGGGGAGATTCAAGATACTGGAGTGTGGGATCAACGACGGGAATGGTGTTGCCGAGTCCATGTTCCAGCAGCAGGAGTTTTCGCAGCAGCCGAACCAGAGGTGGGTGCATCTTCCTCTAACAATTTGCGAGGCTCTGACGTTCGGTGATGAGTTGGTGGCGGAAGAACAGAAGGAAGATGAAGAAGAAGACTACAGTAGCCCGGAGATGCGGCGGAGGAGCTATAGAAGGTATCATGGATTTGAGAAGATCGATTTCGATTATTGTTGAGATTTGAGAAGATCGATTTCGCCGCCACTTTCAGATCCCAGAACAAATGGACCATTGGAGCTCAATTTTCCCCTTGGAATGGGTTTTCTAGCCGCTAATCGTCATCAACTCCAAGCGGTTTTTTTTTATATTGAGGCTTAGTGGAAGAGCATCATAGATGAAGGGTTCCAGCGGTGGCGATGACAAAGTGGGGAAGAAGGCTTCCAGTGGTGGCGACGGCGAAGTGGAAACAATTGGGGATTTCTCTGCACGGACGGGGCATCCGTCGAGTATAGGGATGGCAACAAAACCCGAACCCACGGGTACCCACCCGACCCAACCCGGTTAACGCGGGTAAAACTTGTGTTGATGGGTTTTGGGCCGGGTTCGGGTTTAAACCTGTTACACTATTCACCGGGTCGGGTTGGGTTTGGGTTTAGGTTTACGTAAACCCGTCCCATGGGTACCCGCCCACACACATATAATTACTTTCCCGGTATATTTAATACTCTAAATAATATATCTTCCTTAAACAATTAATATTCTTTATGTTTGTGGAGACATATTTGATTTGTTGTTTCTAATTGTTTAGAATGAAGTTGATATTATGAAGTGGAGAGTGGAGAAACTTAGTTGACGAGTAAGAAGCTTTCAATTAATCTTATTGTTTATAGATGTTTATCTTTAATTTTGAATAATTTGTATTGTTCATTTGCGGTTTGCTTGTATGCTCTAGATTGGTGTTTTTTGTATGAATAATTTGTATGAGAAAATTAATGTTAAACTTTTATTTTGAAAAAAACTTGTTATTGTAAATTTTTTGCCACAAAAACCCACGGGTACCCATGAACCCGCGGATACCCAGCGAGTTGGGTTGGGTTTGAGTTTTTCAAACCCAGCGGATTTTACCCCGGGTTGTTTTGGCGGATAAACCCATGGGTTTGGGTTTGACAAAACCCGCCCCAACCCGACCCATTGCCATCCCTAGTCGAGTACGGGCTCCTGCTGACCCTGACCGAGTCTTCTTCGAAAAGGTGGTGAGTGGACGTTCAAGGTGATGGTGGACGTACTGGTGTTCCCGCTGGCGGTAGCTAGTGGTGCGGGGCTGTTCGACAACATGGAGTGGAAGGGGAGAGGAGATTGAGGGGTTTAATTTCTTTTTATTTTTAACTTTTAATTTTATGTTTAAATTTTATTATAATTATTCAAAATTACATCATATGTGGAATTTAATAATTTTTTAAGTATTTTTATGCTGACTTGGCACTGACGTGGCGCGTTGACCATAAGTCAACGTGTTTGACCATCCAAGTTAACGGTCAAACGTCGGGTTTGGCCAATTTAGTTATTTTGATGTATAAGTTTGGGCCAATATGTTATAGATCGAAAAGATTGGCCAAAATATTTATTTTGGTCAAAGTTCAGGTTATACAAATATATTAACCCTTAAATTAACATCCATAACCTCATCTCATTTACCAACCCATAGACATACAGTAAAGGTCATAATCATGAACTTTTTATTAAAATAATGATAATTTCCACCTTACAAACCAAGGAAAAGAAGGCATCAAATACCATTACCTGACTATTAACCACAACAAGAATGCCAAGGGAGAAAACAAATAGCATAGAAGAAGGGCATTTCTTGTTTTTATTCTTTCTTCCAGGGCGGAAAAATACACACATCAAACCAACTTCCACACCACACGTTTGTTTATATATAGTAATACACACATCGTCGTCCGATTTAACTAATTTGCCTGACCCGCCAAAGCAACACCAAATTTCCACTAATTCTGACTTTTTGCTTTGCCCTCCTAATCCTAGTCATATTTCCACAAATACATCTTTCTTATATTCCCTTTGGCATTTCCATCATTTCTGTCTACACAACCATCCATCATTTCTGTCTACACAACCAGTGGAACAAAGCTGCAGCTAGCAGCTCATAATAACAGAGGAAACAGAGCAACAACAGAACCAAGATGATGAATCCGCTACGAGTAGTCATCATCACAACAGTTGTAGCCTTGTTTTGCTTCTTCGTCATCATCTCCAACGCCCAGCCCTTGCCGCCGGCCAGGCCCGATGGGTTTGTCTACACGAACGTCGGGCCGGTCGACCCGAACCCGGTTGCGATCGAGGCGTTCCTCGACCCGGTTTGCCCCGACAGCAGAGACTCCTGGGCGCCTCTCAAGCTAGCTATGAGCCACTATGGCTCCCGCGTCTCCCTGCTAGTTCACCTCCTCCCTTTACCGTCAGTAGAATGAATCTGTGATATCCAAAAAAGTAGTTCAAGAAAGTAAATTCCATATCTTCTGTTTGATTTTTCTTCTTCATTCTTTTGAAACAAACAGGTACCATGACAACGCATATGTTGCTTCTCGATCTCTGCATATCGCAAACTTGCTCAATTCTTCCTCCACATTCCCGTTGCTCGAGCAGTTCTTCAAGTATCAGGTCAGAATCCTGTTTCCGGAGTATCGTATCAAAATAACCCGAGTTGTTGTTGGAGGATAGTAAGGAAATGAAACTTAATTACCATTTATATGCTTGGGGGGCAAAAATTCTTTCAGGACAAGTTCTATAATGACCAAACCAAGAACTTGTCGAAAGCTTTCATTGTGAAAGAGGTGATCGATTTTGCGACTCTTGCTGTCGGCAATTCCCTCCAACCTCAATTCCAAGCTGCCTTCAGCGACATAAGAACCGATCTGAAGACGAGGGTGTCCTTTAAGGTAATCCAAAGCTCAGGATGTTGTGGAAATCTTGTTTATTAACGAATTGTCTCTGAACCACAAATTCATTTGTGTTAACTGTGAACTCGTAGCAATTGATGCTGCTTCATTTTTCCTGTTGCAGTTTAGTACATCAAGAGGCATCTATGGAGCTCCTGGTTTCATAGTGAATGGGTTTGTGTTGCCCGGCGTTGGCTCTCCCATTGACTACAATGGGTGGCGGAAGATCATAGACCCATTGGTCGCCATGAAGAGGATGTAGGGCAAATTTGGATTCAAATGAACTTGTTACGAGTGTTTAATCAAATCGAAGGGATCTTGTTGTAGATATGACGGAAATTGAATGAAACTACCATTCAACTTGAGTCTATATTGGTACCCTGCAAATTATGTTACTTATTAGGAGTCTTTGTAAGAGATGGATGATTTCGACGAGTTCTTCTGCAACTGTCTTATATAAAGTCAAATTTATGTATAAAAAAAAACACGTTAGCCGATGATATTAAAAAGTGATTGAATTCTTCTTATTTATACCGAAACTAAAAAAAGATCACAATCATTTTCTTTTGCTGCCACTAGGAAAGCTACAACAGTAATTTAATAATCATATGTTAAAATGAGCAAGTATATTATTACATTGAGCAGCGAAAAAATGATTTGATCTGAGTAGGTGGGAGGTTTTGTACGACCCAACACGTGTTCTGTATTTAATATTTGTTCCAGCTGGCTCAGCTTATTCATGGTTTAACTATTGTCATCGATAGAAGGTAAGGTACAAAGAGATTTTATTATGTTACGATATTTAGATATGTTGATAATTGTTTCAATAAAAGCTCTGTACCTACACTTGGAAATCAGTTGGTAGATTATTAATTATTAAAAACGGCTGAAACAAACTATTGACCTGCACAGTTTATATATCAATTTGAGTTGATTCGAATAGAAATCACTACATTATCGCCATGTGTTACATGTTTTTATGTTTTTACATGAATTTTCTTATGTGGTGTATGAAACTAAATACCAATAAGGCAACAACACACACGCTCAGCTCAGCTATGCTTATGACCTTCCATCTAACAAACAAAGGTGTACGCTTATTACCGGCGAGTCTTTTTGCAGGTTGACTTTCTTTGTGCACTTCCTAACTGGTTTAGAGCTTTGGAAGGACCGAAGGAGCAATGACCAATATATGCAGCACCCATCATCTAGATTCCAGAAGTCCTACTTTCGTTGGGTCCTTTCTTCCAGTACTACTCTACTTCAATGTGTGATTTTGGTTAATTTTGGTTAAGATTTGGAATTTGAGCCTGAAAACAAAGATCATACTTTAATTACTTTTGTCACTGCCTCACTTGATTCAACCCAATGTTCAATGAGAAATTATAAAGAAAAGAGCATGTACTCTTCAATTGGCCATTCATGTAAGAAAAAGAGACAAGCAAAACAATACATCAGATACTTTCCAAATGAGTCAATATAAGGTTCTACAATCGCAATTGATGAATTACAAAGGTTCCATAATTCGAAACCTACTTGATTCTATAGAGATGACTAGGCTGGTGAATGATGAACTTCAACTCCAAAAGTTCCATACTCAGCGGCGGATGCAGGACACAACGTAGCACTGGGCCGCATTTCATTAGAAAATTAGATATCGTAAAAAAATCACAGTTTTTTTTACAATATCAATTGGACACGTCAATCTTTTAAATTTTAATATAGTGAATTCATCAATAATGGATTTTACATCCACATCAATAGCATACTCTTTAAGATAAAATAGTTAACCGATTGGAGAGAAATTCATCGTTCATTTTGTTGCGCAAATGTCAACACAATCGACTAATAAATTCCTATTTTCAACAGCTGCTCAAGTAATTTCTTAAGAGAATAAACCTCATATTTCTTTTAGTCTTTTACGTTTTAGAATTTTAGGTTTCATTGTTTACTTTTCTTTATATGAGAATTATTGGAGCTAGAATTTTCAGGCTAAATTTAGAGTTGTGATTTGAATATGTTCATCTTGCCTATTTTCCTAATTACACACAATTTTATTATAAAATAACACTGGGCCAAATGATTAAATCGATAAACTCATAAGGACTATACTAGTTCCGGATCCAGAGAAGAGCTGGGCCGTGGCCCGGGGTGGTCCGCCACTGTCCATACTTCATAACGTAAGTGATTATGTAGGCTTTTCCTTAAAAAAAATATTTAAGAGAATTAAGGGTTTGGTTTAGTGGTACACTGGTATTAGCGTTAGTTTTCAATTTGAAAGTCTCATGTTTGAATATTTTAAACAACACTTTACATTGGCTGGAGAAAGATCATCGACCCGCTGGTTTCTGCAAAGTTCGATAGCCACCATCATCTGCTGCGCACAAATTTCTGAGGCCTTCCTAATTTGGGGTGAGATGCTCAGGCCTTTGTTTTTTTTTTTTTTTATGAATAAGTTGTGTATTCATCAAGAAAGAATGGTAGATTACCATTCTAACTGGTATCAAAACTGCAGAACCATCCAATTACAGAGTATATACAACCACTCAGGCTAAAAAACAACAGCTACTAAAGTCTTAAAGAAACTACCTGATAACAAAGTACAAAACAGCAGCTATACTATACTAAGAATCTCAGCCTCACTAATAGCCAAACTGATTTGAGGGAAACCATTTCGCAGCAAAATAAACAGTTACTCAGACCTTTGTTGTAGTTGTGGTACTGTGGATAAATAAATAGCAGCCTTCATTGTTCATACCTTTCCATAGAGATACCGAGCTGCAGTGGCGGACCCAGAATTGTCGGAGAAGTGTGTCGCCGATAAAATCCAATAATAATTAAATTAATTAAATAAATTAATTAAGTAGAAATTAAAAGAAATTAATTTATAACGTTCACAAGGTCATATTTAAAACGAACCACGACGACTTTTCATCTATTGAAATGTCTCTAAAATACATTCATCACTTATGTTGCAAAGCAAATCTTTTTCAATATACACACCTAAACAATCATTCATAAATTGGTCACTCAACCGATTTCGAAGATCGTTCTTGATTATCTTCATAGCTGAAAATGCTCTTTCGCAGCTTGCAGTTGCAACAGGTAAAGTCAACATCAACTTCAACAACAAGTAAACTAAACGATAAAGAGTGTCCGCCTGGGCTATTGGCCATTTGGCCTGTGATTTTTTTTCTCTTTTAATTATAGGTCCAGACCCAACACACATCAACATATATATTATATGGGCTGAGAGTCTTTTTTTTTTAATATGAAGTGATAGGATTATGATTTATGAGTTATTTTAAACAAAATTAAAATGGATTATGATTAAGATTGATTCGTTTGAATAATAAATTCTTCGACTATAATGAAGGTGTGTCGGCTATAATTATTAAAGGTGTGTCGGCTATTCCGAAGTAAAAAAATTTGTACCAAAAATATATAGGTTCTTCACAAAATTCTCGAGTGAGGGTGTGTCGGACGACACACCCTTACTAGCCTTAGGTCCGCCACTGCCGAGCTGTGTCTTTTCGTCTATGTATGACCTAAAAGTTGTTGTGTTAGATAACTGATGTTGTGAAGGGATGAAATTGCTTGCTATCTTCGATATTGGCGCAGCTTTAGTCCTGTGGATGGAGATAGGTCATTGATTGCTTTTTTTTATTAACCTTAGTAGGGTTGGAAAATGGTGCGGTTTGGTCCAGACCAGACCATATATACAGTTTATGGTTCAGACAGAGAGGTTGAAGTATAGATCACAGACCAGACTACAAACTATACGGTCCGGTCCAGACCATGCATGTGCGATCTGGTTCGGCCCGGTCTGGTCCAGATAAACAACACTCAACGAAAAATGAATAATTTTGTTTAGTCAACCACACAAAAAATTGAACCAATAACTAAGAAAAATAATTGTTATATGCCTTAAAACATTAATCTTAACATGCATGAATAATTTGGATACCCTAAATCTTAGTTCATAACAAAGATACAAAGTAAAAGCATCCCAACATGCACCATTTCGTCATAAATATTAATATAATGTCATATAGAGATACGGTTATCTCTACTCTCTGGTAAATGTGGTTGTGAATGAAGGAGGGACGAGATTCACAAAACTAAGATTGAGACTAGGGTGTCGTTGTGGGAGTTGGGAGAGTGGTCGAATGGGTTGTTAACACATACTGACAAGTCGGTTGGGTTCGCGGTTTGGTCCGGTAAACCACGGTCTAGACCCGATCAAAACATAAAATAATACAGACCATGGATCATACCAGACCATACTTAACGATCTACGGTCCGGACCAAACTATTCGATACAGTTTAGAGTTTAGACGACGGTTTTTCCAACAGTCTGGTCTATTTTCCTGCCCTAACCATCAGGTAGCATTAGTTAGATGCTTGTTAACAGTTAACACTTAACACAATCATCAATCCTTGCAGTGGATGGATCTAGTTTATTGTCTGCTTACCATCGTTCCGCAACGATCAATTGTCCAAGAGGATAACCAGCCACAACAGGACTAAGACGTAGGGGTGAAAGTTTGACCCTTAAAACCCACTGACCCGCCTCGACCCGTCCTGACCCTCAGGGTCGGGCTGGGTCAGTTTGTCTATAGGGTCAATTTAGGGTCGGGTCCGCTTAGGGTCGGGTCAAGGTCAGATAGGGTCGGGTCACTTTTTCACCCTATGACCCTTAGCATCATACAAACATGTTGGACCTATTTGAAAAATTTTATAAGTTTAGGTACTAAATTGTAAAAATTAAAAATTTTGGGTACCAAAACGTAATTTTATCATCAAATTTTAGGGATTATTTGTAAAAAAATAAAATTTAGGTACTAAAATGTAAGAAAAAATAAGTTCGGGTACCAAATTGTAATTTTTAGAAAAGTAGTCTATTTATTAGGGTTGACCCACTGACCCGACCCTTCCTGACCCGCCCCGACCTTAAAGGGTCAGACAGGGTCGGGGCGGGTCAGTTATACATCTTGACCCTTCAGGGACGGGTCAGATAGGGTCAGGACAGGGTCAGGAGTGGTCGGGCCAATTTTCAGCCCTGCTGAGACGTATATGCTCGATTTTAGACACAACCATCGGACTGATTTATATGCTTCATTACCTTCTACAAAGAGTGAACGCTTTGTTAGCTTTTACTAAGCACATCGTTCCAAACGTCATTAGGGTACCACACGAATCGAGTACAGGCAAAAAAGTTTCAGGTAAACCAAAGGGAGATGATGAAAAATAAAAGAATGCTCAACGTAACAACTTAAAAAGGGAGATTGTTACAGTTGTTTGTTCAACCACAATCTAAAACGACCTAAAACACAATAAATTTACATAATATGTGGAATTATAATAATTCAAAATTACATAATATGTGGAATTTAGTAAGTTTTTAAGTATTTTTAGGCTGACTTGGCACTGACAGTCAACGTGTTTGACCGTCCAAGTTAACGGTCAAACGTCGGGTTTGGCCAATTTAGTTATTTTGATGTATAGTTTGAATCAGGATGTTATAGATCTAAAAGATTAGCCAGGATGTTTATTTTTTCAAAGTTCACACTATTACAAATATATTAACCCTTAAATTAACATCGATAACCTCATCTCATTTACCAACCCCATAGACATACAGTAAAGGTCATAATCATGAACTTATTATTAAAATAATGATAATTTCCACCTTACAAACCAAAGAAAAGAAGGCATCAAATACCATTACCTGACTATTAACAACAACAACAATGCCAAGGGAGAAAACAAATAGCATAGAAGAAGGGCATTTCTTGTTTTTATTCTTTCTTCCAGGGCGGAAAAATACACACATCAAACCAACTTCCACACCACACCACACGTTTGTTTATATATAGTAATACACACATCGTCGTCCGATTTAACTAATTTGCCTGACCCGCCAAAGCAACACCAAATTTCAGGTCACTAATTCCGACTTTTTGCTTTGCCCTCCTAATCCTAGTCATATTTCCACAAATACATCTTTCTTATATTCCCTTTGGCATTTTCATCATTTCTGTCTACACAACCAGTGGAACAAAGCTGCAGCTAGCAGCTCATAATAACAGAGGAAACAGAGCAACAACAGAACCAAGATGATGAATCCGCTACGAGTAGTCATCATCACAACAGTTGTAGCCTTCTTCGTCATCATCTCCAACGCCCAGCCCTTGCCGCCGGCCAGGCCCGATGGGTTTGTCTACACGAACGTCGGGCGGGTTGACCCGAACCCGGTTGCGATCGAGGCGTTCCTCGACCCGGTTTGCCCCGACAGCAGAGACTCCTGGGCGCCTCTCAAGCTAGCTATGAGCCATTATGGATCCCGCGTCTCTCTGCTAGTTCACCTCCTCCCTTTACCGTCAGTAGAATGAATCTGTGATATGCAAAAAAGTAGTTCAAGAAAGTAAATTCCATATCTTCCGTTCATTTTTTCTTCTTCATTCTTTTGAAACAAACAGGTACCATGACAACGCATATGTTGCTTCTCGATCTCTGCATATCGCAAACTTGCTCAATTCTTCCTCCACATTCCCGTTGCTCGAGCAGTTCTTCAAGTATCAGGTCAGAGTCCTGTTTACGGAGTATCGTATCAAAATAACTCGAGTTGTTGTTGGAGGATAGTAAGGAAATGAAACTTAATTACCATTTATATGCTTGGGGGGAAAATTCTTTCAGGACAAGTTCTATAATGACCAAACGAAGAACTTGTCGAAAGCTTTCATTGTGAAAGAGGTGATTGATTTTGCGACTCTCGCTGTCGGCAATTCCCTCCAACCTCAATTCCAAGCTGCCTTCAGCGACATAAGAACCGATCTGAAGACGAGGATGTCCTTTGAGGTAATCAAAAGCTCACGATGTTGTGGAAATCTTGTTTATTAACGAATTGTCTCTGAACCACAATTTAATTTGTGTTAACTGTGAACTCGTAGCAATTGATGCTGCTTCATTTTTCCTGTTGCAGTTTAGTACGTCAAGAGGCATCTATGGAGCTCCTGGTTTCATAGTGAATGGGTTTGTGTTGCCCGGCGTTGGCTCTCCCATTGACTACAATGGCTGGCGGAAGATCATAGACCCATTGGTCGCCATGAAGAGGATGTAGGGCAAATTTGGATTCAAATGAACTTGTTACGAGTGTTTAATCAAATCGAAGGGATCTTGTTGTAGATATGACGGAAATTGAATGAAACTACCATTCAACTTGAGTCTATATTGGTACCCTGCAAATTATGTTACTTATTAGGAGTCTTTGTAAGAGATGGATGATTTCGACGAGTTCTTCTGCAACTGTCTTATATAAAGTCAAATTTATGTATAAAAAAAACACGTTAGCCGATGATATTAAAAAGTGATTGAATTCTGCAACTGTCTTATATAAAGTCAAATTTATGTATAAAAAAAACACGTTAGCCGATGATATTAAAAAGTGATTGAATTCTTCTTATTTATACTGAAACTAAAAAAAGATCACAATCATTTTCTTTTGCTGCCACTAGGAAAGCTACAACAGTAATTTAATAATCATATGTTAAAATGAGCAAGTATATTAATACATTGAGCAGCGAAAAAATGATTTGATCTGAGTAGGTGGGAGGTTTTGTACGACCCAACACGTGTTATGTATTTCATATTTGTTCCAGCTGGCTCAGCTTATTCATGGTTTAACTATTGTCATCGATAGAAGGTAAGGTACAAAGAGATTTTATTATGTTACGATACTCAGATATGTTGATAATTGCTTCAATAGAAACTCTGTATCTACACTTGGAAGTCAGTTGGTAGATAATTAACTATTAAAAACGGCTGAAACAAACTATGACCTGCACAGTTTATATATCAATTTGAGTTGATTCGAATAGAAAGCACTACATTATCGCCATGTGTTGTAGTTTATGGGTCAAACTGAGAGGCTGAAGTATAGATCACAGACCAGACTACAAATTATACGATCAGGTCCAGACCATGCCTGTTCGGTCTGGTCTGGTCCAGATAGACCACACTCAACGAAAAATGAATAATTTTGTTTAGTCAACCACAAAAAAAAATGAACCAATAACCAAGAAAAATCATTGTTATATGCATTAAAACATTAATCTTAACATGCATGAATAATTTTGATACCCTAAATCTTAGTACATAACAAAGATACAAAGTAAAAGCATCCCAACATGCATCATAACGTCATAAATATTAATATAATGTCATATGGAGACACGATTATCTCTACTCTCTGGTTAAATGTGGTTGTGAATGAAGGAGGGATGAGATTCATAAAACTAAGGTTGAGACCTGGGTGACCTTGTGGGAGTTGGGAGAGTGGCCGAATGGGCTGTTAACACATATTGACAAGTCGGTTGGGTTCACGGTTTGGTCCAGTAAACCACGGTCTAGACCAGACCAGACCAAGAGATCAAAACATAAAATAATACAGACCATGGGTCAGACCAGACCATACTTAATGATCTACGGTCCGGACCAAACTATGTGATACGATTTAGACCACGGGTTTTCTAACGGCTGATCTATTTTCCCGCCCTAACCATCAGGTAGCGTTAGTTAGATGCTTTGTTAACAGTTAACACAACCATCAATCCTTGCATAGGATGGATCTAGTTTATTGTCTGCTTACCTTCGTTCCGCAACGATCAATTATCCAAGAGGATGACCAGTCACAACAGGACTAAGACGTATATGGGAGCAGATCGGGTGAGTAACTAATGGGTGAGTAACCCATCAGTAACCCCTCTCTCCTCTCTCCACGTGTCAGTTACTTTTTTATTTAAATTAAATGTTAAAGGGCAGTAAGGTAAAATGCACTTATCCCATATTTATTGCTGACGCGCTGACGCGCTGACTTTTGACCGACCACATCAGGACCTCCTTCTCTCTCATCGAAAAACCTTTAATTTTCCTTCTCTTAATCTTTAACGGACGATTTCTCACTCGTTTTAAGTCGAAATTTAATTTTTTTTTCACAGTTAGATCAGATTAATTATGCTCTTCAAAATGATATCCACTTTGATATTTTTTTGACACAAAATTTTTTTCCAGTTATTACCAGTCTATACCATATGGTATAGTGTGGTAATATCAATATATATTTCGTTACCACCCAATACCATATGGTATAGTGTGGTAATATCAATATATATTTCGTTACCACCCAATACCATATGGTATAGTGTGATAATATCAATATATATTTCATTACCACCCAATACCATATGGTATAGTGTGGTAATATCACACAATACCATATGGTATAGAGTGGTAATATCAATATATATTTCGTTACCACGCAATACCATACATTACCATAGGGTATAGTGTGGTAATATCAATATATATTTCGTTACCACCCAATACCATATGGTATAGTGTGGTAATATCAATATATATTTCGTTACCACACAATACCATATGGTATAGTATGGTAATATCACACAATACCATATGGTATAGAGTGGTAATATCAATATATATTTCGTTACCACGCAATACCATACATTACCATAGGATATAGTGTGGTAATATCAATATATATTTCGTTACCACCCAATACCATATGGTATAGAGTCATAATATCAATATATATTATCTAAATAGAAAAAAAAATAGAAGGAGGGAGAGAAAAAATCGTCTTCTGATGCCTCTCATTTCCTCTTCCTCAATCAAGAACACCAAAATGCCAAAAAAATGAGAAAGATCGGAATTGAGGTCAACGAGTTGATGAAGAGAAGAAATGCAAAGAAAGAGAGTGGCTACAATTTTTATTCGTCGATTGCTAGAGAAAAAAATGAAGAAGGAAGAGAGCATATCTAAATTTGAAAATGAGATTGTGAAAGAAAAAGAAAGAGAGAAGGAATAGAGAAAGAGAAAGGATCTGGAAAGAGATTGAAAGAAAAAAAGAGAGAAGAAAGAAAGTTGAGTTGCAGAGAAAATGCATTGTCTCTCTTTCATTGAAAAATCAGCTATTGAAATGCGGAATGAATAATAAAAATTAAAAATACAAAAATGGACAAAAATGCCCCTCCCCACCCCACATCCAGCCCAGCCACACGATTGCTCCATTCCCAATCCTACGGCTCCCATGTGGTTACTGATGAGTCAGTAACCAGTGGTTACTGACCCTATCTTGGACCGACGTATATGCTCGATTTTACACACAATCATCGGACTGATTTATATGCTTCATTATCTTCTACAAAGAGAGAAGGCTTTGTTAGCTTTTACTAAGCACATCGTTCCAAAGGCCATTGGGGTACCACACGAATCGAGTACAGGCAAAAAGGTTTCAGGTAAACCAAAAGGAGATGATGAAAAATAAAAGAATGCTCAACGTAACAACTTTAAAAGGGAGATTGTTACAGTTATTTGTTCAACCACAATCTAAAACGACCTAAAACACAACAAATTTCAGACTACAAAGGATTAGTCTAAACTGTGGTTACACATATATGGGAACAGAATGTCCTAAAAGTTAAACATAGAAATCTCTAACTTGCGACCAAACTGGGCAACAAGCACAATAGAATCCCAAAAATTCAGAAACAACGAACAAAAAACAGATAATAACGAGCTGATAAAAACATTGCCACGAGAAGAAAACTGGATTCAAGAGGGACAAGAATCCCAGTTGAAAACCGTACATCTCATCATCATGCAGCAGCCTGGATTGCCGGTCCGTTCGATCTACCTCCACCACGGCCCCTTCCACGGTACCCTCCTCTACCACGGCCACGCCCTGCAGAAACAACGACGAGGAAAAGTTAAGTGTAAGATCGATCAGACTGGACATTACAGGGTGTATAGTAGAAAAAGTTACCACGGCCTTGAGGAGGAGCATCATAGAAGCCACCATCTTGCTGCTGAGCTTCGGGAGGAGGACCATTATAATAACCTCCTCTACCACGACCACGCCCTGCATAAAGAACGATGAGGAAAAATTAGTGCAAGATCAATCAGACATTCAGACTAGACATTATAAGGGTGTAGTAGAGAGTTACCACGGCCCCGAGGAGGAGCATCATAGAAGCCACCATCTTGCTGCTGGGCTTCGGGAGGAGGACCATTATAGCCTCCTCTACCACGGCCACGGAATCCGCCACGTCCTCTACCCCGACCTCTGCCCCTGGCATAGCCGCCCTGGTCCCAACCACCATCTTCGTATTCCACGGACACATATCCATTCCCTGAAAAACATTGGGATGTAAATAAACAAGAAGTAACACAATGTAACAGACAAAACGAATAGTGTAAAATAAGCATTAGGGTGTTCGTTTACACAATACCTCTGCCCCTTGACCTTCCTCTGCCACCACGACCTCTGCCTCGGCCGTTTGGAGATCCCTCTGTCAGAGATATTCAGGTCAAAACATAAAGGCAGATATAGAAGAAGACTAGAGGAAAATATGAGTCATGAGTACCTCCTCCTTCATATTCATAATCTGTGGAGGCTTTCACCTGGTCTTCAGGTAGTGGGGGCTGATACCTGAATGGAACAGCAGTACGTAAGAATAGATAGATAAGAGTTGTAGCAACATACGCTGGCGGACCGACCAACTAGGAGAAGAATCATAATACTGAGGGCAGCAAATCAGGTGAAGAACCATTTTTGAGCAACACAATAGGAGAATGTTATAGCTTGGAGATAATCCAACTACAAACTGCAACATGTCAACTAAATGATGCATCAAATTCCTAATCCCAGATCCTATAACCTCTTCTTGTAGATTTCAAGGAAGATCGCGGTGTATAATATGCAAGGGTAAAAAATGGATTCGGGCCTAAAAGGGATTAAGAAAATTGCAAGTGTACACCAATAAACATTGTGATTCACAGGTAAACTTACAGTATATCAAAGCACTCATTGTGAAAGGCATAGAAGAACTGGCAACAGTTTTAAAAGATAAGTCACAGACTTGAAAAAAATTTGTGATCAAAATCAATTAAAACTTACCCAACAGAAGTTGTATCCAATTCCTTCTTGGAGAGTGTAATTGTGATCATTGACACATGCCTTGTAGTCTCCAAACTGGACAAGGATACACGGTCAGAGGTAAAATACCATTAAGGTCAGAGGGAAAAAAGCTCATTCATGATTCAAAGTATGTCCTTACGGAAGGAGGCCTTCCTCAAGGGGCTCCCATGTATCTGTTATATCAGTGGACCCAATCGATGTGATTTGATGAAGACCAACAATCCTCCTCTGCATTACAGGTATAAAAGCCATGTCATCATTCCTTACTCCAACTTAGACAAGACCATGCAGCATAACTTAGCATTTAGAAAACTCCGGAACTGAACAACTAACCTTGATAAGCTCCACTATGGTCACGGTCTTATTGATGGCTCTTCCCATTGCCTTGAATACGATTTCATCTGCACCTTTCTCCTGCAGAGAGTATTGAGCATGGTTAAGTTAGTCCCTCCTCCCATGCTTAGTTACCAAAGTGGTGGTTCTTATCATCCCCGTTCATTAAAAGCTCCATCCCATATGTCAGATGCAAATGGCACGGCTAAGTTGGTGACAGACTCTCACTCAGCCATCAAATTATAATTCGTCCACTGAACACCATTATTAAGCCTAACAATCTAGGCTTCCAAAACAGCTAAACCCTAAGAAATCTTGATTTTGGAGCAACCTGTGTTCACGCATTCTCAGTAATCGCTTCAGACTACAAACTACTACACATCCAAATCCGAACAAAGGAACACCTATTCAAACACGCAGAAGCCAAAACACAAACAGTATACCGTAACAACAGCCAAAAACAGAGCGGGAAGCCAAACCAGAAACGAGCGATATGTCACACTGGAAGAATAGACTTGATACTGAAAACATGATACGAGAAAAAGGTGAATCCATACTTGAAGCAGGCTCATGGCGTAGGAGATATAGCTGCGCATCCTTCCCTGGCTAGTAATTCGAATCTCGTTCTCATCGATAGGAGTCTCAGCTCTCGGCTTCTCAACTCTCTGGTACCGATCCATCTACACATCACAGTGAAAACAAACAACATAACAAATCGTCAGCGAGACCAACCAGGAGACGAATTCATAACAACAGGAACAGGAACAGTGAATCGGGGGAACTGAAGTAGCTTCCGGCGAGGGACGAACCGGCAGTGATGAAGAAGGAGAAGAACTAGGGTTTGGTTGAGGGGATCTGAGAGTGAGAAGGATGGAGTCTGTGAATCCGTACCTTTGGAAAGATTTTCTCAGGAAGATAAAGTTTGTTCGCCCGAAAAAGAGCCCTCTTCTACGGCTACGTTTCTTCTTTTACGCCCTAAAACCCTCTTCCAGGCGCTTCTGCTGCAATATATACCCTAGCAAAGCTGCAGCAACTTCTCCTGGAAACGAACTGCCCTAGCCGAAAGGGAGGAATAAAAAATATACCCGGGAGCGGCTTGGTCGTCGGGCTTATCCTGGGCCAAAACCCACCAAATTTGGACTCCGTAGCGCGGTCATTAATGGACTCTTGAAGTGGGCTTCAGCCTGCAGATTATCGGGCTTGCTACATTGTAAGCAACATTCCTTCTTACCAAGAAAAAGGAAGCCGTCGAAAGGAGGAGCCCGTAGTTATTAGCCCATGAGGTGTTGTGGAGGAAAAGAAAGAAGAGTGGACCTTGATGGCTAGTCCTAGGTATAGGTGTCAATCGGGCGGGTTCGGGCGGGTTCGCGCTGGGTTCAAACGGGTTGCGGGTTAGTCAGGTTCGGGTTCATCGGGTTCGGGTTCAAATGGGTTGCTGGTTAGTCGGGTTGCGGGTTCATCGGGTTCGGATTTAATCTGGTTGCGGGCAAATCGGGTTGCGGGTTCACTGGGTTTTGGGTCGGGCGGGTTGCGGGCGGGTCGGGTTTCGGGTTGTTCAGGCCAGCGCATCAAGTAACTTAACTCATTACTCATTACCAAATTACACATTTTATTACACTAATTTAAAATATTTTCTCAACTTTTTAACCAATTTATTTCTACCTCGTATATATATACTTTATTTTTTTGAAAAATACTAGTCAAAATGTTAAATCAATTTGTATGACTTGCAAACTTGTTATGTAATTAATCATAATTGGTAAAGTATTATAGCTAATAGTAATGGTGATATCAATATTTGCAATCAAAAGACACCGTTAATTGTTTATTTGTATTTTAATATTAATTCAGTAGTAATTGGATTAAAGTATCTCGTTTAGTATAACCATGCAAATCTGATATTTTGCGTGTGGTATTTGGCAAAAGCATAGTGATAAAATGAGTTATTTCAAAATAACTCATTGCCCAAATAACTTTAGTAAACTGTTGTCAAACGAGTTATTTGTAAAATTGTTCGAATTATCCTAAAAATTGAACCATTAAAGATTAGCTATCAAATTTAGTAAAATTATTGTGACTTCAATCATAACTTACTCAATAGCATATATCCTATACACTTAGCTTTACCCTCAATCAACAATATTAAGTTAGTATATATTGTTGATTGTATACCCTAAACCATCAATACATTATACACTAACAACATAACCTATACCCTAATCATATGTCCTTGAGTTGTGATTTTGCTAGTATAGTTAATTTAAAAGTGAAATTCATACTTTGATTTTCAAAACATAGATAAAAAGTGATAATTGCTAATTGTTATACCCTAACCATATATCCTATACTTTACACCACATACCTTGTACCCTAACCACGTACCATAAACATAAATTAAAAAGGGATCTCCTGCCGTTAAAGACTTCAAATGACTTCAAGTGAACATATGTTAATAAAAAAAACTTAGAACCGTCAAAACCATCGATATCTTATACCCTAACCATATACACCCTAAACCATATGTACCTTATACCTTATACCCTAACCATACTTTATATCCTAAAGAATGAACCGTCAAAGATTACTTATCAAGTTTAGTATAAATTGTTGTAACTAATGGTTAATTTATTTATTAGCACATAAAAAATTACATACATATATACATATTAGCCTTCAAAGCATATAAGAATAATTTTAACTAGTCATGCCCTCCATAGTCATGCCCTCCATATAAAAGTTAAAGATTCATATTTCAAAAGCTAAAATTATGAAAAACCAAAAAATTGAAAACACCAAATTTGTTTCCTTCTTTCTTTTTACAAAAATACTAAAATTTCCCTCCTTCTTTCTCTTTCCACACATTAGAAAAACTCAATTTTCCCTCCTCTTTCTCTTCCATAAAATTGAAAGAACCAAATTACCCTCTTCTTTCATTCTACAAAAAGTTGAAAAGTCAAAAGTTTCCCTCCTTATTTCTCTTTCATAATCAAAAGAATCAAACTTTCCCACTTCTTTCTCTTCCCACATATCAAAACCACCAAAATTCCCACTTGTTTCTTTTCTAAAAAATTCAAAGAACCAAATTTCCCTCTTCTTTCTCTTCCCAAAAACTTGAATACACCAAAATTTCCCTCTTCTTTTAAAAACATCAAATTACCAAATACATTACTTTACTTTATTTATATTTAATTGATAATTTTATTGAATCGTTAAATTAACCAAAATTTTAATTTATATATTATATTAATATTGTCATGATCTCAAGTGACCTTCATGTTTCAATTTTTGTAATTTTCTTAAAATACGTAATATCAAGTGAGTTTCATATTTTTAAAATTTCTTATACGAAATGAAAAAATAATTTTACTTAAGTTTAGAATGAAAAAATTTATTTTGAAAAACTATGTATTGTATATTTTTATAATTATTCAAGTGGATTAGATGAAATTCAGGTTGAGTCGGTCGGGTTACGGGTTAGTCGGGTTCGGGTCAATCGGGTTCAGGTTAATCGGGTTGCGGGTCAATCGGATTCGGGTTAATCGGGTTGCGGGCTAGTCGGGTTGCGGGTTAGTTGGGTTGCGGATCAATCAGGTTGCGGGTCGGGCGGGTTACGGGTTGTTGACTTTTAGTCAATTCGGGTTGCGGGTCGGGTTGATCGGGCGGGTTAATCGGGTCGGGCTATGTTTTGACACCTATAGTCCTAGGGGTGTATATGGGTTGGGTGGTTCAGGTTAACCATTTTAATCACCCAATCATGTATTACTGTTTGAGAAATATTAAACCCAAACCCACCCAAAAAAATTTAAACCCTACGGTTTGTTTCTAATTGGGTTGGACCGGGTTGACTATATTTTAAGTAAGAACCCAACCCAACACAAAATATTTAATTATTCTACACCATAAAAAATATTTTATAAATAACTAAATTTCAAACGAATAAACCGAGGTGAAAGGTATCAAATTTCACAAAATGTTGTTTCAGTTTTAATAAAATGTGATTTACTTCAACATATGTCTAGTTTTTTTCACGATATTTGTTGAAATAGGCTAAAAAGGTTATAAACGAATACACCCATAATATGTTATTCTATTAAAATTGTACACAAGAAAAAGGATTACGTGAATCACATCTATATTGAATTTATGTCTAATCTTTAAGCCGAAGAATGTATTAGATTAGTGAGACCATGAGAGAAAAACATGGCCAAATATCTTAATTTTCGCATAAGTATGGCTATATATGACATAAATATTTTTGGATACGAACTCCTACCAATAGTTGGAATACGGGTTGGGTTGGGTTCTACGGGTTGTGTAATCCAAAATTCAAACCCAACCCAATAGAGGCAGGTTGTACAAAAGAAAACCCTCAACTAACCCAAAACCTTCGTTTTAGCGATAAATACGAGTGGGCTGGGTCGAGTTGGACGGGTGGGTCGGTTTACGGCTGTGTTTGTTCACCCCTAGCTAGTCCTATTTTTTGCAATTATGTGGATGATTTTCTGACCAAGTCTCAAAGGCATGTTATGATATCTTGGAATAGAGATTTCTAGAGCTATAGTGATCGCCTTTTTATGGTCAATCAAAGGATCAATCAAAGGAAGTGCAATTGGCTTCATTGGCTTATAAGGTGATAGTTTGATGTTATTTACTTTCGAGACTTATATTTGTTGAACTACTTGTCATTCAGATGCTATGAGATTGTGCCTAATGCACAAGGCCGGCCAAGAGGGTGTGCCGGCCCGCCATCTGGCATAGTGCCTCCGAATATTAGGGGCCTCCACTTAGATTCGTTAGTTACCGATCGAATATGGTAGGTTGTTTTTTTAGTGTAGGATTGATAGATTATGAATTTGATGACGAATTTAATAGATAATTTTAGCCATAATAACAATTGAAAAGGATCTCACGGAGAATACGAAAATCAGAGAGATAATAGATAATTTTAATTTAAACAATAAAGAAAGATATTACATTTTGAATAATGGTATTATAATCATTTTAGTTTTATTATAGTTAAAAGTCAATTTGGATCATGTCTCAATTTTGGAATAGGGCCTACACGATCCATTAGATAGACCCGCACCCACCTCTCGATCAATTTATATTATTTTCATTTCTCCATTCAATTTTTGCTCTATATCCATTTTCTGTTCCCTCCATATTTACTTTTCTCCCTCCCTGCTAGGAGTGAGAATTTGGTCTTGGTTTCTTGGTCAAACAGGAAGCGAGATTGTTTATTCATTTTGAAATCATTTTCTGAACTTATGTACTTTATAATTATTTAATAAATTTTATTTTTAATAAATTTATTGAGAAAAAAATTAGGGGCCACATGTTAAATTTTCGAACAGGGCCTACAAATATCATGGGACGGCTCTGCTAATGCGTACTTCTTTTGATTGTGTGTTATTGTGGCCATGTTCAACTGGTCATCCAACATGACGTCGAAGTACTTATTCAATCTTGAGCAGAGCCATCTTGGAAGAAGTTCACTCACTGTGCTCTTTTTTTAGCCAGATTCGTGTCATTTTGCTCCTAGGAGATATAACAGAGATGTCCGTGTAGTTGCAAAATAACCTCTTTCATGAGGAGTCTGGTTGCTTATGGACTATAAATTTTGGTTGGAATTAACCTTGTAATCAAGTCGTTATATCGCCTTTGATTGGAGTTTGTTTTGTAGTTGAGTCGTTGTACCCATGCCCTTTAGACTTGGCTTGGGGGGATGACCATGGGTTGTAGGAATAAATTAACTCGGATTTTACTATGGTGCTCATAGTGCTTCGTGATCGCCAAATTGTGTGTAGGCAATCGATAATCGTCGGATGGACTCAAAATTAGTGTGTATCGTGACTTCGTCCGAAGACGATCACACAATTGTCCTGTTACTTTCTCTATATATGTATATATGAGTAAAATTAGAGCACTCATGGAGTATAAGATACTTTGGATATTCCTTATGAGATATTTATCTAGATCTTTAATTAAACTGACTTTTGAGTATGACACTATATTCTAATCTCGAATGGATAAGCCATAGTCTTTGATTCTCTAAACCTTAACCCAAAAAGCATTCAATATAAAATAACAATTGATAATTCTAATTTAGTTATCATAAATGGTCACAAACCTTTGACATTTGTACAAAATGGTCTAAACCTTTAATTTGTAACGAAACGATAACAAAAGTCTGAATTTGTACAAAATGGTCACTTATGTTAATCTCCGTCCAAAATTTCGTGAGTCTGGTCTAGTCAGATGGCTTGTCAGCTGTCTCGTCAGCAAAAGAATTAATGAAAAATAAACCAAAACTCCTAATCAAACCAACCCAACCCAACCCATTCCTCTCTCTTCTACGTCTACGCCATCGAACTTATCCACCGTGGTCTGTATCTCGTCGACTGTGGACACCTCTGCTGCCGTCAAAGCACCAGTGACTGCGGCGCAAAGAAGATTCAGATGGGTGGGCGATTAATCGAGTTGGGTTTCTGAGATCGAAAATGAATTTGGGAGAGATCGATTTGTTTCTTTGGTCGGATGTTTCGTAATAGCTGGAAGTTCCTTTCTCCCAAAAAAGGGTCGCCGGTGTCCCGCGTCCCTCCAGCCCTCGCCATCGGCTTCTCCCCTGCTTTCCTTCCTTCTCGAGACCATAAACTTGACCACCCTCCTTCCATCATCTCGCTGCTCGTCTTCTTGGTCGGTGGGTGACGGACGATCGGAAGATTCGTTTCTTTTGAGAGAGGCAGATCAGGAAGGCGAGAGAAAGGGAGGTTGGATCGAGTTGGGGTTTCCTTCTGTTTCGTTTAAGCCCGAGGAGAAAGAAGGAACAGAAAAATCGAGAATTGGGTCTGGGTCTTCTTTTCCTTATGGCAATTTTGGATTTGGGATTTTAGGGGTTGTTTGGTTTTGGTGATAGTTTAGGTGAGATTGTACAATGTGTGTATTGTTAACAATACATCATGTTTTTTTTGGTTTATTTACTCAAACAATGCACCCATTGTTTTGTTGATGTGATGGAAACTATCACTCAGCGATGAGTGATAGTAATATCTCTACTAAAACTTGAAATTATTGAGATAGTTTTGAGGAGATTGTTGGGTTCTCTTTTTGTTTCATATATATATATATATATATATATATTCTCATAAAGCAAGGGTAAAGGTAAACTTTCCAACAAAAAGTAATATAACTAGTTGAATACTAAAAGAACTATCACCAAAACCAAACAATGTAGTACATTACATCATTTTCCTTAATTGCATGTCTATTACAATGCATACATTGACCACAAATGCATTAATTTAAGTATCACCAAAACCAAACGATAGGGGAAAACAGAGGCAAGATTATAGGGGTGGGTAATTTAGGAAGGGGGTGGGTAAAGAGATTTTTTCGACCGGTTGGGTTGTGAGGGTTAAGTGGAGTGATTAATTAATTAATATTTTTAATGACGTGTCATGCCGAGTGGATAACAGGTAATGGAGTTTTGGACAGAATTGGACGGATTGACCATTTCGTTATTCGCTCAAATTTGTTTTACCGAAATGTGCAACATTAAAAAAATTATGACCATTTTATACCAAGTGAATAGGTTTGTTAATGATAATTCCCCAATAGATTCAACGAATTTATCATCCCAGCAGTAATTCAATCATTACCTCAAAATATGATTAACTATCGATAAAAGTTCCCCGAATATGAACAAACAATCACATGTTGGTGCGTTGAGGAAAATTACAAAATACAAAGTTCGCCATTAAACCTGAGCGCCATGCACGTGGCTTTGTTTGTTTGCAGATCGATCATAATTTCCTTGGCGGGGGGGAAAACAAAACAAATAATTTTGTGTTAAGTAATGATGAGAAGTGTGTTTTGTAGCATTTAATTGCTCTGCAAAGGAGAAAGGTTAGGGCTGGCAGATTTGGCCTGGACATGTGCATGATACAGATAGGTCCACCATTGATTACACTCTTTGGGGATATTACTATAATATTATTTATAATCAACCCAACAAGACCCAGCTTTGTCCTTTAAAGCTAGCTACCAGCCTACCACATCCCATGATTGCTTGATAATAATAATCGTAAATGCGTAATCATCCAGCCAATACAAACGTATTAAGTTCATCGGCTTATATCAGTAATTCATCAAGTGCTTCGAGAGTTCCTCTCTAATAATGAAAAGGGATGGATACGGTGACAACCTCTTAGGGTTGTGAGTTTGACAACCCACTTCCTCATTATTGGATACGCCCTCTCTTCTGTCTCTTTTTTTCTTCCAAATTGATGATTAAGATTAGACGAAAGGTATTTTTGGAATGAAAAAGATTTATAACACACAATCATTTACCCTCCCATATATAAATTAAAAACAAAACCCTAACTCCTCCTACCCCCTCTCCCCCTCCTCCCTCTCTCACGCAGCCATCCTCCACCGCAGTAGTCCTCCATCGCCGCAGCTCTCCACCGCTGGCGCCGCCACCCCTGTCTCCTGCAGCAGCCCTCTACTGTCGTCGTCTCTGCAATCCTCAGTTTCCCTCCACCCCATGATGTCGCAACGTCCCTTCCGACCACCGCGGCGCAATCATCCTCTCCCCATCGGAGCCCTCTCGCCGCCCTTCGTCTCCCATCACTGCCGCTGTCGCGAGGTCACCCTCTTCCCCTACCTCTCTCTCCCATCACCGACTCTCCTTTTCTAGATCTGGTTTTTTAGTGTTACCATTTTTCTTCTGGTAACGTACCAATGATAGTGGTAACGTACCACTATCATCTGGTACCACTACCATATGTTTTTTTTTTGTGTTATTCTCTGCTGGTACCGCTACCAATGCTAGTGGTACACTACCAGTGCTAGTGGTACGATACAATATGGTAGTGGTACTGCTGTACTGGTAGCGTACCACTAACACTGGTACATTTTTTAACGCACTGGTAGCGTACCACTAGCACTGGTATATTAATTACCAGTAGACTAATGGATTGGTATACTTTTTAATGTACTGGTACATTTTTCAGGTTGCCGGAGGGAGTCTGCCGGAGAGAATTCGCCGGAGAAAAAGTCTGTCCGTCGATGCGGAGTGGTTGGCTGGAGAAAGGAAGAGAGAGATAGATAGAGATATTAATGTATAGGATTTAAATTTCATACCCAATATGAGTTTTTAATTCCCAATATAATTAATACAAAAAGATAATTAATATATTCCTTTTTTTCATACCCAAAATATCCTTGGTTGTCAATCTGACAACCTCCTTAGGGGTTGTCACCGTATCCCGTCCCTAATGAAAATGTATTTTCACACAAAATGATAAATTTATATAATTTAATGATATAATGTTCAAAAATAAGTTATTTCCTATAACTGAAGTTATTGAGAGATTTTCATTTATAAATTTTATGTAATTTATGAAAACTCCTTAACACTTCGAAGACCATTTCATTCTAGCAAATCTATCAAAACCAAACCATGCTAAAACAAAATCCAAGTCTCAAAATCTGATTTTCGTCCTTTCTTCTTTATTTGATACTAAACTAAGTCACTCTTATCTCGCACCAAATTAGTCAAAATCAGTGACGTAGCCAGGATTTTGTTTAAGGTGGGTCCATTTAGAAGAAAAATACACATGATAAAATAGTTTTTATTAACTTTGCTAATCATTCATGATATAATTTTATATTGAAATCTTTTGGTAAATTAACATACGTTAGTAGTCGAAACTATCATATTTATCACCCTGTGTACCAAACAATTATTAATAATTTAGTTAGCCGTTCTCTTTGAATGGCGTTCTTTGTCAAGAAATGTTTAGTATCAACAACTCGAGTTGTTGAGAGAAGTATAATAATGAATCTTACGCAAAATAATAATTCATGATTTAATTAATCTTTCGTTTTTAAATGATGTTCATTGTTAAGAATCGTTTAATATCAATAAATCGAGTTGTTTGAAGTTGCACAAACTGAAATACCATGTGCTTAAAAATGATGTCTCAAAGATTCAAACACAACACGTTTCGATAAACTATTCTCAATAAAACGCCCCCTAATTTTTTGTATCGACTAACTATTGTATCTAATTTAACCATATTCCATCCGACCAAGGGTGGGTCACGGGACCCACCCTCTTATACTCTCCCTCCGCCACTGGTCAAAATGCTAACCATTCAGAAAACTAACTTTCCTCAGGTTGTAAATTTTATTTTCGAGGTGTTTTAGTCTTATATATTCGGTTGTTCGTTATCATAAAATATTTGTCCAGCCTTATACCTATGAAGGAATCATTAATTGATGATATCACGACTGTTTTTCTGCGGATTAGGAAATAGGAGGAACAATAAAGTAAGAATATGAACAAAAGAACAAACAGAAAGTCACACGAATTTACGTGGCTCACTAATACAATGTTTGTTAGCTAGTCCGCAGGCAGGAAAGAGCCAGTTTCACTATACTTCAAGGAGATACAAATTAAGAGTATGAGAAGTATTTATAGTACTTCTCCATGTGATGTAACCATAATCCCATATGATAAAGAAAAAAAAAACAATTACAACCAGGATCTGAACACAATGACACCCTGTGACTAGTGGCGTACCCAGGATTCGAGTTTAGTGGGGTCCCATTTATGAAAAATCTTATAATATTGCATTCAATTATCAAGTAAATTTTCTTAAAAATATCCAGTCAAGTAGTCATTCATCAAACCATTAGTTATTAGATTTGTACCTTACATTTTGTGTAACTCATAATTAAAAAGTGACATTTCAATAACTAGCTAGAATGAATAGTTCCCAAACAAAATCTAATAAAGACAAATCGTTTTATAAAACACATTTGATGACAAAGAAATGGTATATTGATAGGAAAAATTTGTTGAACTAAGAGCTTTTTAGATATAGATGGAGGTTTTGTACACATATTTAGTAGAATTATAAATTTTTAGCATAAGGAAAAATTGGGGATTTTCAATGATATATGATTAATATAGTCTAATTTATTTGTGCGTTTCATAATACTAGGACAATTAAATTTCATATGAATGGGGTCCTTAATTCTAAATCTACCCAAATTAAACAAGTGTGTGCATACATATAGCCATTTTAATTTATTCAAGTGGGGTCCTAGAACACCACTCCCTTCCACCTCCCTCTGTCACTGCCTATGACCAATGTAATTAAAATCGCACTTTAAAGCTTAAAAATTTGTACTTTACGTTTCTAGGTCACCAAAACACTGCTCATGACATCCCGTAATAGCTAGATAGTATAATTCAAAACACATCAACCGATTCATAGAGAACAGAAAGGATACACAGCACGGGAATGCATTTATCATCAACGATATCCCATCAAACTTAATGGAGTAATTATCCATCATAATGTTCCCCAAACGCGTTCGACAAAGAGTTTTCTATCTTCTAGTTTTTCACCTGTTTAGAATCAGATCCCATGAACTAATTAATTCATTCCCAGAAGGAAACAACCAGGTTGTTTCTTCCCCCCAACGTCGCTGCATTCTTTTCACATTTTGTTATATTCAGAAATCGGCAGTCCATATGCATATATTGTCAGACTTTAATTAGCTGCGTTCTATTTTAACCGCAGGTTTAATCTAATAAGATCAAAGAAATTTATAATGGGACTTGCTTCAGACATTTGAAACTATAGAAATTATTTGATTAATCACATACCGTTCATCCTTAATTACACAATTCCCTTAAAAGAGAAATCAACTCATCATAGAGTTTGAAATTTACACATATCTGTCATATTTTGGGCGTGAATTAATACAGTTTTACTTAAATATTTGAGGTTAGGAAAATTCGAATGTACAACCCTTTAATGGCCATAAGATTCATATATGGTATAATGTCTTGATTCACTTGAATATGTGTAGTACATATGCAAATATAAAACCGTTACTTTGTCAAAAATTATGTTCAAGGTTTAACAATATCAATTGGTAAGTAAAGTAACTAACTAACTAACTCTCTTATATATAGTTAGCTTTCAATATCGATATTTCATTGGAAAGGATGAGACAAAAGATTGGATTGCATCTGCAACTCGTCCTCGATACCAAATTTGTCCATTTCTCTGCATTCTCAGCACCAAAAAACAACTAGAAGATTGTCGGATGATTGATACATGGGCTAACTAGCATGTGCTTTTGGTCCCATCACAATCAATCTATTAGTTAATTAACACAAAAATACGTACAACACTAACCGCCTTTCTAACTCCACAGAGATCTCGTGCTAACTACGGCTAGGGATGGGACGAAGATGAGCAATCCCTCGTCCTCGGTCGAGGAGGAATTACAATTTCCTTCAACTTGTTCTCTAACATTATTATAATGCATGTATTGATATCGTCGGAAAAGTATTAGAACGTGTGGTAATGAGTCACTAGTATAGTATGCATGATTAAATGTAGAAGAAAGAGAATTTCATTCTTATTAGCGGGAATCAATCGGATGAGTGAGACTCCGTAATCTGTATGCATGATTAAGAAATGAGTCACTAGCTAGTATTGATTTTCAACTTGGAATTCTCATATACGAATTGATAAGCAACGTAGTGACCCACTATATATACCCAATCAACGGTGAGTAAGGGCCCAATGAAAGGCCCTGAAAATCTTAGCCCATGTTTGAGATCAGATCATACAACTAATCTGAAAGATGTGACCAACCCATCACTCCACCGGCTGGCTGGTTGTTGTTCTTTCTTCTACGCCAACTATAATTAATAACTCACAGCTGCCTCAGAGTACGTATCATGTGAGTTCGTGTAGCCCACAGAATATTTATAATAACGTGCAACGGAGAGAAAATGTTAAATAGAGGCATATGGCCATGTGGTTCAAGGTCAGGCCAATCCCAGGATTGGGTGGGAAGCTAGGATTAGCTGCTTCGTAGTATCTTTACCGTCTAACCCTAGTTAACTTAATTCAATTCAACAAGAATTAATTAGTAAACAACCTAATGTAATATAGTTAGTTTTATGTGATAATATTGTGATCATGAAACATGCAGTTTGAACTCGTGTGAATTAACATTGTGAATAAGTCAACCTAATGTAACTGGATTGAATTATTCACTATGTTGATTTTAATACGATAAAATGAACATATTGTCAAGAAACGATAATATGGTGTTATGATCGGGTTAATAAGGAATCAAAATTTGATGGAAAATAAGAAGAGGGAAATGAAATTCGTCGGTGGTGTGGATTTGAAGTATTCGCGGCTTTCATGTTTGGGCATGTGATAATGTGAGCTTCATGTTTGTGTGTGAAAAGAGAGAGAGAACGTGCAAATAATTGTTTTAGGAATTGATTCCAGAGAAATCTCATTGCCAGAGATAAAAATTCAGAAAAATAATATTTATTACAAACCCATTATTAGAAAATAAAAATTTCCCACAAGCTCAACTTGCCAGTTTGGCTACTTCCAATCAGCCACACTACCACTGCCCATTTTTTCAGACCTTGCCATGTGAGTTTGTTCTTATTGTTATTGTTATCAAATACATTAATCAACAAAATTAAAAGTCCTCTCCCCCCCAGAAATTTCCCTTATATATATGCTTCTTCTCCTTCTTTGGATCAGCCAAACAGTTGGTAAAGTACCAATCCTCAAAGAAACCTCCGATTCCTTCTCTTACTTTCTCTTCCTCTGCTGCTGAACATCAATACCCAGCAACAATGGCAAAAGCCATGGCTATGGCGCTTCCTCTTCTATGTGCACTACTCTGCATCTCTCTGGCTCCCAATGTCGCCAATGCCTTCACTGCTTCCGCTTGGACCAAAGGCCACGCCACTTTCTACGGCGGCAGTGACGCCTCCGGCACCATGGGTACGTAGTCTTACTCTTATCTGTAAAAACTAATAGCGAGAAAATGTTATGTCTTCTTTCTTTTAATATATGTTTTTATTTTTTGAAAAATGAGACACTGAATGTGTAAATGTTGGATTCAGAACACTTTTCATCATCACTCTACCTTAATATGTAAAGCAAAAAAAATAGCATAATTAAGACCGTTATTACTTTTAATTTCTTCACAAACAAACGTCACGTATCGATGAATTCTTTCATCTTTTCATCAAACTTACTCCATTATTGTGGCAGGCGGGGCATGTGGGTATGGCAACCTATACTCGACTAAGTATGGCACAAGGACTGCTGCCCTAAGCACAGCTCTGTTCAACGACGGCGCCTCATGTGGAGAGTGCTACAAGATCATATGTGACTACAAAACAGACCCTAGATGGTGCATTAAGGGCAGATCGATAACGATCACTGCAACGAATTTCTGTCCTCCAAATTTCGCGCAAGCCAATGACAACGGTGGCTGGTGCAACCCGCCATTGAAGCACTTCGACATGGCTCAACCGGCATGGGAGAAGATTGGGATCTACAGAGGTGGAATCATCCCTGTCATCTACCAAAGGTAAGTTGAAGTTGAATGAAGAAATTTTCAATTTAGCACCCAAGCTTTTACTATCTTCACAGTTTGGTCACTTTGGAACTCATCTTGTGTTTTTTTTCTTTCTTTCGGTTTTAGGGTGCCATGTAAGAAGCACGGGGGAGTGAGGTTCCAGATTAACGGGAGGGACTATTTCGAGTTGGTGACCATCACCAACGTGGCGGGAGCGGGATCTATCAGGTCGGTTTCCATCAAGGGTTCCAAGACAGGGTGGTTGCCCATGTCGAGGAATTGGGGGGCGAACTGGCAATCGAATTCTTACCTCAACGGGCAGCCCATGTCGTTCCAAATCACAACCACCGATGGAGAGATGAGAACGTTCAATAATATCGTACCAGCCAACTGGGGATTCGGCCAAACTTTCTCGAGTCGAGTACAGTTCTAGAGCGTGAAGGTTCAAGGCATTTACTGATTTCGATATAAGAGCTCGCACGATTTTCCATTAAAGTTTCTTTATGCTTTGATTTTGGCCGAGGCATTGCTTATAAATTTTACAAGGAGCTGCCCGCCGCATGACTTATAGTTAGGACGCCTTTTGTGAGTCCTGACCGCAACGTCATAATATTTGAACCCATTGAAATTTCCTTGAGAAAAAGAGGAAGTGTGGGTGAGGGATTTGGTTGGAGCAGATTGATCAATAACTATAATAAGGGCATTGGTATTGCAGAGTTCGGAAGTTATAGGTTGTAATTTATATTAATTTTTCCTTTTCATGATATGAAACGGTTCCTATCTTTTGTTTCCTCTTCATTAATTTTGTTGTCTTTTTGGTTCTATTTGAGGTCATTGTATTGATGAAATTGAAATGTTCATGTAATAACCGATTATCCCAATTAGTGCAACACTTGGGGCCGATTAATTAAAGATTGGTGGGCTTAAGTAATGTTACCTGTTTAAATCAATTTGGATCCTTGTTAGAACTTTGGCTCCCAAATATTATCATCAACTTATCCGTATTGATATTAATTTTCACAATGTTGTACAAAAGTAACCATATGATTAGCTAGGAACTCGTCATCAACTATGACTTTTTTTAGTGACCAAATATAAAATATGTCACTTATAAAAACTGCACTTCAATGTTGAACCTTAAATCGAGTACACCAAAGAGACAATAATGGGACAAGGAAGTTCATGGAAAAGGTTGCAAGAAGCAAGAAAATACAAAAAGGAAGTGCCACAGAATTTGTTGGGCCATTACTGTACGTACTGATACCAAATTGGGCCTAGAAACTTGATGGGCGGCCGATTGGACTTGACTAAACCAGACTCATATATAGCGCTGGAAATTTTTTTAATGGAAATCTGCTATAGCTTATATTAATCAGCGGATTCAGTTACATTGTCGAGAATCGAACTATCCACCAAATAGACAGGGGGTCTATCTAGCCAGACAACACTCTCATTCCAATTCGTCTGTGCATGCGCCATAGTGTGTGCAGCTTCATTAGCCTCCCTATATATGAACCTTCACTTGCTCCCCTTCCATACGTTCTAAAAATCTCCTCGCGTTCCGACATATAGTGCCTAATCATGTGAAGATATCCTCCACTGCTTGGAGGCTGTGCACCACCATCTGGCTATCCGATTCAATGATCGTCCTTGAGTAATGCATCTGCCAGGCTAGCTGTGGGCCAAATTCCATAGCAAGAGCCTCTGCCATTTCCACACTCCAATTCCCCTGTACCCGTTTAGTTGCTGCGAGAAGGAACACTCTTCGTCATCCCGGATAACCACTCCAAGACTCACCCTACCATTGGGCAGGATACTTGCGTCCGTCGCCACCGCTGTACAACCCTTATCTGGGCGCCTCCATCTCTTCCCTTGCGCGACACTCGGTCCACCAGCTGGGGCCTCGAATCTTGCCTGGTGTTTTTTATACTCCTCAATCAAAAGGTGCACCCGTATCGCTATTTTGTTAAACAAATGGGCATTACGTTCTCTCCACAGAGCTCATAGTAGGCTGCACCATTCTTCCAACACATCATCCTCTACGAAAGCCATCACTGCATTGACCCAACCAAAATTATCATTGGTTCCTCGAGTTGTAAAGCACCCAATGAGTGGCGAAGCCCTCCAAACTCGAGCCGTCCAGCTGCACTCCTGGAAGAAGTGGATTTGTGTCTCCAGCATGTCGCAAAAGGGACATTATCACTCCACTTGTTACTCCGAGTACTCATATGGTCACCTGTAGGTAGAGCGTCTCTCATAAATCTCCACATTAATTGTTTAATCTTTGGCGGGGTTTGCATGGACCACATCCTCTTCTATGCATTCACGTTCCCATGCAGAGAGAGCCCATTTTCCTGCGCAAACTCCTTGTGCCACCTCCTGTACCCATCCTTGACACTGTACACCTCATTTCTACTATCATGCCAAATCAGTAGATCAGGCTCTTGTTCACCCCGCAGCAGGATTTGACGGATAGCGTCTTGATAGACCGCTAGTTACACATGTTTTCACCCCTGTTCTTACACCGTTTGAGAGGTGGTTTCTCGTGTTTTAGACCGATTTCACGCTAGGTTGTGCTTGTTTGTGATATTTCAGGTCCTGGCAAGTGAATGAAGGTTTAGGAGCGAGTTCGGGGTCGATTGGGCGAAGATCGGGCGCGAGACAAGTCACAAAGGAGGTCACACGGGCTGCCCTGATGATCACACGGCCGTGTGAAGGAGTAGTCTGGCCGTGCGAGTTTCGCCGAGAGCAAACACGGGCAGAGCAGGACATCCACACGGCCGTGCAAGAGGCCAGTCTGGCCGTGTGGAATTCTACGTGAGCAAACACGGGCAAAGAGGAAGTTCACACGGCCGTGCCACTCTGGCCGTGCAAAGAGCCTGGAATTCGAACTAATTGGAACGCACCGTTTTGACTCACACGGGCAACTGGGTAAGCCACACGGCCGTGCCACCCTGCCCGTGTGAGTCGGGATTTTCTGCTTAAAACCCGATTTTCAGCCAAAGGAGAAGAAGAGAGCTGGGTTTTGGATCCCAAACACCCAAGGGACGAACCAAAGAGAGAGAGGGCGATTTGAGGGCATTCTTGGAGTGGAATTGGAGGATTTCTTCGCCTTGGAAGCTCGAGGAACAAGCCCGGACTTGAAGACTGATCATCTGAAGATTCTTACTGCAGTCTCTCTCTTCTCTATGGAGTAACTTCCCTTCACTTAGGTTTTGAAGAACCCTAGCTATGTTTGTTTGATTGGATGATTGTATGAGTACTCTGACTTGATAATCTTGAGTTCATATTCAATCTATGCATGTTTTCATGATTCAATTCTGCTTTAGTCGAGATTATTGATTCTGCTTTGATCCTATGAGAGGGAATACCTGATTAGGTCAATAGAGCACCATAGATTGATAGTAGTGGATCGATTGCTTTAGTCAAGGGTTGATTCACTGCTTTGTATCGATTGAGAACCTCTTTCGATAGAGGGAGTCTAGTTCAGAACGCCTTGATCAGTTGTTCTAGAGAAGGATACGTCCCTCTAGGCAATTGACTCAAGAGGGCCTTGTTCCTTTAGTCGAGACTCAAGGTCTAGTCAAGGATTCTCAACATTGTGAATGAAAGTGAAACAGGTTAGAGATCATCAATCATTAATCTGGCTAGTGGCTAGGGGGAATCATACCTAAGTGAGTTCCCAACCTGTAATTAGATTAACTTTAACTGTAGTTTGCTAGAGTAGTTTTAGTTCTTCCATCTTGATCTGGTTTGCTAAATAATAAACTGAAGCTGAGTAATAGTAACTCTAGAGACCCGTGGATTCGATATTTATCACTTGAGCCACTATACTGCAGTCCCTTCCATTGGTTACACTTGGCCATTGTCGGGTGTTGTGTCATAGCAATTGGAGAAGTTCTTGATCATTTCCCAGGGGTGATACCACATGAAGAAGGAAGGGAGGTTAAAGAAGCAATTGGCGTCCAGGCTGAGGATGAAGTTGAGGTGGAAGAGGCATGCACCGGCCATGAGTTACATGTGATATCTCCACCAAACTTCGAGGAACTGCTTAGCAAGGACCCATTTGTAGTGTCTCTTTGCCAGACCAAGGCCACCTCGACATCAGTCCCTCTTGGTGGACGCGATGGTGGCCAATCGATACTGTCATATCTGGTTTGGGGCAATGAGACGAGAGAAGAGAAGAAGAGGTCTCGAGGGTGGAGACTTCATCTGCATCAAGTACATGAGCCTTCATCACCTGCCACACCACATGCTCATGACTTGAGACTCCACCTCATCGACGAGAACCTCAAATTCAAGGAGGTTCTAGCATGGACCGAAACTTAGGAGCCATCGTCCGGCTCACGACGTGAAAGAAGCGCTTGTTGGGAGGCAACCCAACCAGTCGGTTTGCATTTCTGTCTCTATTTCTCCTCGGTTGAGTCAGTTTGCTATTTGATTTTAGAGTCAATAACTCAACCTTTGTGAGATTTTGTGTGGTGTTTGTGTTCTGATTACTCTCTCTTTCTGGATGGCACCGCCTGACCCGTTCATCATCATTCACCCTTGATCTGGTAACTTCATTCTACCCTCCTTATCTTTCCTCCATTGAGGACAATGTCGTGCTTAAGTGTGGGGGGATGTTCGATTATGTATGCGGGTGAATGTTTGGCTGTTTGTGTGCTTGGAGCCTAGTCCACTGTCCAAATTTTTAAATTTGAGGGCTCCAAGTATGTGTTCCTTGCAATTGCCTGCTCAGTATGCTTTGAATTAACAGTCTTTATAGTAATATACAACCTAGGGAGGTAGTGTAGCACTATGGAGGATGTTGATGCATTTAAGGAGTCTCATTTCTTCTTCATATTGAGTTGGTTGATTGAGTGAATTAGTGATCTTAGGACCCTTGAATTGTGTGGTGTTGTGGATTCTCTGCCTGTCATGGACTCTTGTATCATGTTTTGAAAATAACAGGTGCTCGAAAATGTGCTTCAAAATAAACGTCTCCCGTGCGAATAGGGCGAAAGTGTGTAAGGGGAGACGGGAATTCGTTCCCAATTTCCACCTACTACCTCCAGCCCCTTTACATGTCTTTCCCCCGCACGAGGCTCGAGACATCCGCTCCTGGCATGGCCGGTAAGAGCAGGTTGGGACCCTTGAAAAAGAAAAAAAGAAAAGAAAAATAAGAGAAAACAAGCATAATAGAAAGAAAAGGGGTTCCAACCATCCTTAAGCAGAAAATAGAGCACCTTGAAAAATGTGAGTCCATGATCTGTTGTTTTTGAGAATCTCTTCATCCACAATTCATTTGTCCTCTGTTCACTATTTGCCATGATGCCGACTCGCCGAAGAAGTTATGAGATGACTTGTGCGTCGGTTGACCTCGTAAGTTGCTAAATGATCTAGGAAGTCCTCTACCTACGATCTGGGTTGTTTGTTGCTATAGAGGTCTGGAGAGTTGCATTGGTTTGAGTTAGGTTTGCTTGGGGACAAGCAAACGGTTAAGTGTGGGGGAGTTTGATAGACCGTTACTTACACATGTTTTCACCCCTGTTCTTACACCGTTTGAGAGGTGGTTTCTCGTGTTTTAGACCGATTTCACGCTAGGTTGTGCTTGTTTGTGATATTTCAGGTCCTGGCAAGTGAATGAAGGTTTAGGAGCGAGTTCGGGGTCGATTGGGCGAAGATCGGGTGCGAGACAAGTCACAAAGGAGGTCACACAGGCTGCCCTGATGATCACACGGCCGTGTGAAGGAGTAGTCTGGCCGTGCGAGTTTCGCCGAGAGCAAACACGGGCAGAGCAGGACATCCACACGGCCGTGCAAGAGGCCAGTCTGGCCGTGTGGAATTCTACGTGAGCAAACACGGGCAAAGAGGAAGTTCACACGGCCGTGCCACTCTGGCCGTGCAAAGAGCCTGGAATTCGAACTAATTGGAACGCACCGTTTTGACTCACACGGGCAACTGGGTAAGCCACACGGCCGTGCCACCCTGCCCGTGTGAGTCGGGATTTTCTGCTTAAAACCCGATTTTCAGCCAAAGGAGAAGAAGAGAGCTGGATTTTGGATCCCAAACACCCAAGGGACGAACCAAAGAGAGAGAGGGCGATTTGAGGGCATTCTTGGAGTGGAATTGGAGGATTTCTTCGCCTTGGAAGCTCGAGGAACAAGCCCGGACTTGAAGACTGATCATCTGAAGATTCTTACTGCAGTCTCTCTCTTCTCTATGGAGTAACTTCCCTTCACTTAGGTTTTGAAGAACCCTAGCTATTTTTGTTTGATTGGATGATTGTATGAGTACTCTGACTTGATAATCTTGAGTTCATATTCAATCTATGCATGTTTTCATGATTCAATTCTGCTTTAGTCGAGATTATTGATTCTGCTTTGATCCTATGAGAGGGAATACCTGATTAGGTCAATAGAGCACCATAGATTGATAGTAGTGGATTGATTGCTTTAGTCAAGGGTTGATTCACTGCTTTGTATCGATTGAGAACCTCTTTCGATAGAGGGAGTCTAGTTCAGAACGCCTTGATCAGTTGTTCTAGAGAAGGATACGTCCCTCTAGGCAATTGACTCAAGAGGGCCTTGTTCCTTTAGTCGAGACTCAAGGTCTAGTCAAGGATTCTCCGCATTGTGAATGAAAGTGAAACAGGTTAGAGATCATCAATCATTAATCTGGCTAGTGGCTAGGGGGAATCATACCTAAGTGAGTTCCCAACCTGTAATTAGATTAACTTTAACTGTAGTTTGCTAGAGTAGTTTTAGTTCTTTCATCTTGATCTGGTTTGCTAAATAATAAACTGAAGCTGAGTAATAGTAACTCTAGAGACCTGTGGATTCGATATTTATCACTTGAGCCACTATACTGCAGTCCCTTCCATTGGTTACACTTGGCCATTGTTGGGTGTTGTGTCATAGCGAGTCACGTCTGCTACTTCCGCATGGAAGAAGCTCGCGAGTAAACCTGAGTCCCACTGGTTGCTCTCCGGCTCAATTAAGTCACGAACAAGTGAATCAACCGGGAAGCCCATCGGAGCCGACGGGACATACATACCAGCAGTAGTGGGAATCCACCTATCGCTCCAAATCCTCACCATCGATCCATTACCGATCCTCCACCGTAGCCCATCGCACAAAAAATCATGCGAACTCATTAGCGAGCGTCATATATAACTTGGGTTACATCCACAGTGTGCTACCAGGATCGTTGAATTCTTATGGTACTTGGCTTTATAAATACGAGCCGCCAAAGAATCCAGCCTCTGCGAGAGTCGTCAAAGTTGTTTTGCTAGGAGCGTTGTGTTAAATCCTCTCAGGTCTTGGAATCCCATCCCTCCTTCTTCCTTAGGCATCGTTAGTTCCTCCTGACTAATCCAATGGGCCCGCCTTTCCCCTCCCTTTTTGACCCCACCTAAAATTTGTAATCAGACTGTTAATTTCATCAACAACACCGTCAGGAACCCGGAACACACCCATCGCATACGTAAGCTGAGCCTGTGCAACCGACTTAATCAAGACTTCCCGTGCTGCAGATGACATTGTTCTTTCCTTCCAGGCCTTCAGCTTTTTCCTGATCCGTTCTCTGATTTCCAGGAAAAGCTCCTTCTTTGACCTTCCAGCCTTAGTAGCTAATCCCAAATATTTATCATACTTCAAGACACATTTCATACCCAAGACATCTCCCACCTCCAACCTCCTGTGCGTCTTGACATTAGGACTGAAGGAGACGTTTGATTTCTGGAAATTAACAAGTTGTCCCGATTCGCGCTCGTAATCCTTCAGAATAATTTTTAACTCTTTACTCTCCTGTACCGTGGCCCTGAAAAAGAAATCACTGTCGTCAGCAAAAAACAGGTGCGACACCACTAGTGACCTGCGCGTCGGTTGGAAACCGTGGATTCTCACATCCTCGACCGCCTTCTTCGTATACGATGATACCCCTTCTGCACAAATCATAAACAAATAAGGCGAGAGGGGATCTCACTGTTTCAGACCCCGCTCATGCCAAATAGTTTCCGATCTATGGCCATTCACAAGCACCGAATAAGACACAGAGCGAACACACATCATGATTCTTTCCACCCAACGTTCATCGAAACCAACTTCCTCATTATTCCCTCCAAGAAATGCCACTCCACCCTGTCATAAGCTTTAGTCATATCAATTTTTGCCGCCGCCACACCAACACGTCCCTTTTCCCTCTTTTTCATCGAGTGAAAGCACTCAAATGCAACCATAATATTATCTGAGATGACTCGTCCCGGAACAAACGCACTTTGGGCAGGATCAATAATTTTATCCAAGATCACTTTAAGCCAATTTGCAAGAACCTTCGCCACCAATTTTAGAGGACATTGCACAAACTTATGGGCCTGAATTCTCCTGGTCTCGTAGGGGTTTTAACCTTTGGGATCAACACAATCAGTATCTCATTGAGAGATGTCGGAATTGAACCTCCCTCGATGATATTGAGAACAGTAGCTGTGACCTTGTCTCCAACAATCTCCCAATACCTTTTGAAGAAGAGGGCCGAAAAAACTGTATGCTCCTGGGGCTTTACGGGACCCCATATGTTTCAACGCACCTAACACTTCTTCCCTGGTTACAGGACACATCAACAACTCATTGTCCGCCGCATTGACCCTCGTCTCCACCGAATCCAGGACTAGGGAATTGGCTGGTGCCTCAGATGCTTTAAATAATTGCCTAAAGTAATTAACCAAGCATTCCGATGGAGCTTCAGTTCCTATGTACCACTGACCGTCGTCATTTCTGAGTTTTTTTTATAGTATTACGCTTGCGGCGAGCAAAAGCTTTCCTGTGGAAAAACTGCGTATTCTTGTCACCTCCTCTTAGATAATCAACCCGAATTCTTTGTTCCCAATATTCCTCTTCATTCGCCTCCAACTCTTCTAGTCCAGATTCTAGCACCCTCCTTTGCTCGAGAACCGTCTTGTGGGCCATTTCAAGCATGCGAAGGGCTCTGGTGATCTTCCTTCTCTGGTGCCTAAAGTTTGGAAAGGCCCTTTTGCCCCACTGTCCAAGGAGGTCTCGACATTGCTCCATTCTTTCAAAATTCCCACTTGCTCCCCCCAACTGCCACACCTCCCTAATCACACTTGGAAATTCATTGTGTTTAGTCAAGATAGGGTCAAAACAAAAGGACCAGTCCCATGATGGCTCAACATCTTCCTCTCCCAAGCTGTCACAAATGATCGGCTTGTTCTCTTATCTTAGTTTATCGAGGTGGAGGACCTGCACATTTTGAAACTTGTCCCTCCATTCATCCGATCCCACAAGCCTATCCAACACTTCCTCGATATAACCACCCTGTTGTCGCGAATTCTCCCAGGTGAACGTATAACCTTGGAATCCCAAGTTTTGCAGTCCCACCTCCGTTAGACAATCATTAAAGGCGCCCATCTCAGCCACACTCGGACTGTTTCCTCCAACCTTTTCCTCATTCGCCCGCACCTGGTTGAAATCACCTCTGCATAGCCACGGACCTTCTCATTGCCCTGCTAAATGTCGAACAAGCTCCCAAGTCCTCCACTTCTCACTTCCCTCCGGCCACCCATAGATACCTGAGAATCTCCAAGTGTCATATGTATCCTTGACAATTTTACTATCAATGTGATGAAGTGAACCAGACATAACCGTTACTTGCAGCTCTTCCCTCCACCACAAACACACACCCCCTACCCTGCTTCGTGGGGTAATAATTGCCTACTAGCTTTCGCCATTCTCGAAGCCAAGCTCCTTTCGAGTTTCTTCATTCTCTTTCTCTGTCTGTTTCGTCTCCATTAAGAGGACGATATGAGGGGAAGTTTGTCGCAATAGCGACTTCAAAGATCTAACTGCGCGTGTACTCCCCAAACCATGATAGTTATAGCTTAGTAGTCGCATTAATGACCCAAAGGGGATCGGTTTCCCGCACCATTCAGATTCTTATTTCCTTTCTTGTCCTTTCCAAGCTTTATCTCACTAGCATGAGCAGGTCTAGCACCCGGTGGATTAGCTTTGAGATTTAACTGTGTTTGTTTATCCTTCTCCACCTCTCTGCCTGACCTTAAGTCCTGTGCATTCTTTTCATTATTTCCCAGAGTAACCACTCTTTTTTCCTGTTGGTTCTCCTGACTCTTCTTTCCGCCCACCTTCTTCTGTCCTTGTGTTTCCACGTGCTCGTTACCACTCGGAACTTCCGTTCTCACTATTGTCCCCTTACTCCCTACCGCTTTCTTTTCCTCGTTGTCACCAGTTTCTTTTGATAGAACTTCCTACTGATTCCCAGAAGCTTTACGTGGGACCTAAGTATTATTCGCATTGGAAGGCTTCATGGAAGGTTTTCTATTTTTCCGCCTCGCGATCATCCATTCTCCATACAGCGGGGGCTTTTGGTTAATCTCCTGGCCACCCACAGTCGCCATAGTCTCCACCTCCTCTTGGACAGTTTCCACTGGGGTCGGAAGTTTGCATGAGCAAGCGCTTGTCTTTGCCCCATACCTTCCACAGTCGAAACAAACACTGAAAAGTCCCTCATAAGTGATCATATACTCCACACCTCCACTTTATATTTCGATAGGAGTTGTCTCGTTAAATCAACCTCCACGCAAACCCGAGCGTAATTCATCCTTGCTCCCTCTAACGTAGCTATATCCACTCTAAAAGGTTTGCCAATGCGTTCAGCAATACGCATGACCGCCAATTGATTGAAGAACTCCGGTGGGAGATCAGGTAGTTGAACCCAGACCATGGTCGACTTTGCTTATGCTTTCCAGGGATTAAAATCCCTGTACCACCTGTGGACAGTCAAGTACGTTTCCCCCAGTAACCACGGTCCCCCTTCAACAGCCCATTCGTAATCCTCCTTCTTTCAAAACCTAACCAAGAAGCAACCATTCTTCATGTCTGATATTTGGGGGTCTCCGTTTCGAGACCACAAATAGTTCAATCGTTTAGTGAGAGGAAGCTATGAGACTTTCCTACCCATCCCTTTCACCACTAACGCTAAGCGCCATTCCCTCCTCATCGAGCGTTTCTCAGCCGTCGTAAAAGCCACTGTCGGGCTAGCTGGGTCCTCTTCCTCCTCGATAATCAGATCATTCTCTTCCTTTTCAGCTGCCGCTATATCTTTTGAATCAGAATCGGCTACATACCAACCTTCATCTTCCTCCATATTAGCAAAGAGCCGTCTCCCGCTCCTCCAAGCTCCACGAGCTGTCCCAGCCTCAAACATGGGTTCGTCCGTTGAGGAGCTTTGAGGTTTCCCTCCCGGAGCCGAAGTTCCGAAGCGTTAGTTGCTGCGCATGTCCATGCCTCTAACCCTCTTCTTTTGTTGTTGCGTCTCAGCTTCTCCCTTACCATTCGGTGATGACGATCCAGTAGGTGGGCGATGGGTTCCTGCCACATTATCAGGAGGTTTCGACGCCAGCATGGGCATCTTGTGCGGCGGCGGCGGCGCCGCCATGGGAAAACCCTAGTCGTAGTCGCAGGAAAATTTTCCTTCTGAAAAGCTCGGAGCTCTTAAAGTATTTTGTTTATAGCGCTGGAAGTTGAGTAGGAGTATTTGGGATATTGTTGTATCAAATTTATTACTATTTGAATTTATTGAATGTCGAGTTATTGTTTAGGGATTGAGATTATTTTTCACTGTTATCACCATTTAGGATTACGACATTGAGAAATATTGATAATTTACAATTAATAGATTATAATACATAGCTTATGCCTTCTGGTTATTTCTCACTCTTTGACAACTCACGGGCCCCTATCTAACCAATTTTGGTTTTCTAGATTTTAATATTTCACTTTATTCTCTCGATATCCCTTTCTTTTCCAAATATTTTTTCAAATACGCTTTTTTGATATAGAAGTACGCTTTTTTGGAACTGCCATTTGAAAATAAAGAGGTTTTTTTTATTGTTCTCGTTGGATGTGAAAGACATCTATTGTTTAAAAATCGTTCAGTACTATTCATTATCTATGTATTTACTCTCTAACCCATCTTGCTTCATAAGAAAGAAAAAAACGTCTACTTAAGATTTCTCTTTCTCTTTTTGCCTTTTTTGCTGATGCTAGATTAATATCTCGATGGCGAGAGTCCGGTGTCAACTAGAAGAATCAAAAAATTTCTCCAATTTTTTAGTACCTAAACTTTTAGCGGATGGCTCTGTAACACTAGACTTTGATTAAATTTTGAATACAGGTCAGATTTCAAAAAAAAAAAATCTTTTGTTATTTTCATAACACCAAAAGCGCAACCTCATTAATGGTCTATCAGCCTCTAATCCATCGAATCAAAGATATCAAGGGTAATAATATTATAATATACAACCTTCCCCTTTTCCTTGCTTGAGATTTCGGAAAACTCAATATCATTTGTTTAGTCTCTTAACCCGAAAGGAGAACCTGTGATGAATCAATCCATTCAATTGAAACTTCGCTTGAATCCATTCAATAGGGAATTTGACTAGCTTTTATAGACTTTTCTCGTCTCAACTTCCCGTCACCAATATTTTTAATCATGAAATTAAACCTACAAGTCTGTACCATATAAAAATGCTCGAGATTAGAGGTGTCCAAACTATTATATTTTTTTCCCATATATTTAATTATTAATTAGAAGAAATTTATTTGAAATACTGAATTTAATTTGTGATTGTGATTGATTTTAGTGTATTATTCGATATTTGGTGCCGGAGTATCGATACGGTGTTACCGACCGATTTTCACCTCTACTTGCACTTTGGCGAGGGTATAGGGATAGAGTTTAAGCCATGAGACCTAAGAACACAATTATGTACATAACCAATGTTTATTATGGGGAACTATCAACTCAAAATTATGGTTCTTGTACATTAAGACTCATTTGCTGAGGAAGCTGCCCATGGAAACAAGTTGCATCTCCCAGCCATGAACTCTTGCGGTCTTGCCTCGTGTTTGAAAAGCCAAAGAACAGTAATAGAGTTTGCAGATAACTTGTTCCTTTTGTTTCATCCCATTTGGTAGTCTCACATCGAGAATTTCCCTTCTGTTTCTACACTTTGTTTCCAAGTTTTTAAATTATTAATTGATTTCATCCTTATATTAAAAAGATTTCGAAGGTTTTGGTTCGTGTTCTCTTGGATGCTTCATCATAATGGTTACTAGCAAAAGTTCACTCGCTATTGCTTTGCGTATCAAAAAAATATTTTAAAAAGTTTTAGTTTTAATGTTGACCCAAAAGTGAAAGTAAGCTTATTTCATTCTTTTCATAGGTTTGTTATTTACAATAGCATATGGCCGATGAACTTGCACAAGGTAAAATGGTCGTCGAATATATTATTTATGTTATAACTTCTTTCATGACGCTAATGTTTCAATTCGTATGACTTTTTTTTTTTTTTGGTTTGAGGTAATCGTGGTTCTCCTTTATGAAATTTTTGGACTGATTGCAGGTTTGAGGAGGTTCAACTCTCATGGATCGGGTCAAATTAGGTTGGATACCCATGGATTTGGGTTCAATTGTCTTTCTCAAACAAAAGGAAAAAGCTAAAACTCGATACCGACTCAAAACTCGTCAACACCAGTTTCAACTCGCTTTGACCTGGTTGGACCGAGTTTTAGACAAATTCACACCTAACGCAACACGCCAATTATAATAAAACTCCCTCCAGTCGAAAACCTGTAAAATTGGGTTCAAGTCGCTTTGGTCGGGTCAAATTAGATTGTATACCCATGCGTTTGGACTCAATTGTCATTCTCAACCAAAGGGAAAAGATAAAAAAAAAAATACTAAAGCGGCTAAAACTCGCTCATGACCCCAAACTCTCAACACTGTGTTCAACTCGCTTTGACCAGATCGATCCAATTTTAACAAATTCACAATTTACCAAACCTGTCAATTACAAAAGAGGATACGACTCGCTCTCGATACGAAACGCGTCAACGATACGTCAGAGTTCAATTGACATTCTCAACGAAAAGGATAATGAGAAATAAAATAATTAAAGCGTAAAAAACTTGCTTTCGATCTAAAACTTGTCAACAACGTGTTCAACTCGCTTTGAACAATTTTTTAACAAATTAACATTTGGTCCAACCTGCCAACTTCAAAAGCGGATAAAACTCGCTCACAATACAACACTCGTCAAAACCTTATATTCGGGGTTCAATTGTCTTCCCAACCAAAAGAAGAAGAAAAAAGAAATTTATAAATGCTAAAGTCTGTTTCAAGTCGCTTTGACTGGATCGAATTAGGTTGGATACACATGAATTTGGGTTAAATTGTGATCATGCTCAACAAAAAAGAAAAAAAGAAAGAAAAAGCACTAAAGAGTATGAAACTCGGTCCTGATACAAAACTCATGGTAGTGGTCTTGGGAAACGATGGGGGGACAATTTAGGATTCTGCCGACAGTATTTCGAGATGGGCCGCAAAATGATGGGCAAATGCGATAATTTGTGTTCAAGTTAGGATACCCATTTGTTCGAGTTCAATTGTGATCATGCTAAACAAAAAGTAAAAAAAGAAAGAAAAAAACACTAAAGAGTATGAAACTCGGTCCCGATACAAAACTCGTGGTAGCGGCCTTGGGTAACGGTGGTTGGGAACAACTTAGGATTCCGCCGACAGTGTTTCGAGATGGGCTGCAAAATGGTGGGCAAAGGTGATGATTTGTGCAAAAACCATAGACGAAAACCTAGCAAATAATAAATAAACACAAAGGCGATGATTTGTGCAAAAAGCCATAGACGAAAACATAGCGAACAATAACTAAACACAAAGGTTGTAGAATGGAGAGTGGGGTAAAAGAAAGACTTGAAACTTCCCCACTTGTACTTGGGGGAGTGTGAGAGCCCCTAATGAATAGTAACTCTCATGCTAGACTTTATATATTAATTAATATATATATGGTGACTACTTCGGTGCACTCACAAAAATGAGTGCGTTCAATGCACCCAACTCAAAAACTAGTCTTAAGGTGTCGAATTTGAATTTGAATTTGTAGATTAGTGTAATATGATGATATAACATAAGATAACAACTAATTAGCGGATTACCCTATGCCCTAGACCTCCAATTTTGAGTTCTATCCCTAAACCCCAAATTGTAAACCCTAACCCTAACCCTAAATCTCTAAACTCTAAATCCTTCAAATTAAAGTAAATCTTTGGTGGTTTTTGTGCAAATTCATGTGCGTTATTGTTCATCACATCATAAGTGATGATTGACATCATTTTGACTTGAATCGCATGTTTAAAATGACGGTTATGAAGTGAGTGCACTGAATGCACCCAAAAAAGTGGGTGCACCGAATACGTCACCATATATATATATATATATATATATTAATGTCTTTTGCAGTTTGGATTGGTTTGATTAGGAATGTTAGACAATTATCTTGTTAGTGGTGTAATCGATAATCGAATTGGTAATCGGTGGTTAATGGTTATACTGATAATCTATTAAAAAGTAAATTGTTGGTTAACTTTAATTAAATTTAGCTAATTAATACCGACGGTTAAATAGTTAACCGCCTAACCGATTATGCTCATCCTCACAGTTAGAACCGATAATCATGTCCTCAATGAGCCGAAGACATATACGAAAACAACGAGATGAGTATGAATATGTGGTGGGAGAGCCTAAAACAATATATTTATCATCCCCATCAAACTTTTTGCTAGTTTTTACCTTTTCTTATTCCATACCTAGTCTACGGAGATTTCAAGCATTGACTCGATTAGAGGGTCGTCAGGTACCCGCAATTACGGGTTTGATTGTCTATCAAGATCCCTAGTAGCAAATAAAGACTCATCAAGAAGTGAGCTGATATTTTATTTACTTACTTAACTAAGTTGGTAATTAAGTACCCGGCAATTCCGGGTTCCTGAGATCGAATCAGCTAAGCCCTAGGGACTTAGGTATGTTTTGGTGAGTTGGTTCATCCCCATCCAGCTATCAAGATCCCTTTCTATCTGCGTTGACCAAGTAATTATCGGATGATCAACATAATATATATTTTCTTAAGAAAAGTTTGTTAGAATCATACCAATCCACGATCCATATCCATCCCACTCAACACGCAAATTTCCACTTGGGAGTCCTTCTTCTAAAATGACCTAATAGATGGTGATGTGCCCCACATGGGAAGGGCACAGTCTTTAACTTGAATATAAAAGGGTTTGGAGTTGCAGGCAGCAGGTCAACCACTACCTTAGGGATGACACCATCTCTTCTCTACTACTTAATTGTGCTGCTCTTTCCCATGCCATTGTATGTATATTTACTTCATCATAATCCTTTTGTTCTTTTCTTTCACTTACTGTCTGTGTCAAGTAACAGACCCTTGTCGTCAATTTTCGAGTGCTTTAAACCACTTTGATTTTGACAAGGCCAAACCATAGAGAGGTGGTTCATGGTTGACATGGTTGTTTGTCTGTTCGTTCGTTAGGTGGTTTGTTACTTATAGGTGGTATGGTATGTACGGTTGGTCTGATTTGAGTAGAAACTTTGAGTAGATTAAAAGTTTACATCTTGGGTGGAATTGAGGAGATTGAGGCCAATTCTAATATAGAATGGTGATAGTAGTAAATATATTATCCTGACTTCAACTTAAAAGTGGAGGATAATAACATGACATAACGTATTATGAGTGAAAAATGTTCAGCTTTATTTTAATCTAATTTTTCAACTGCATTTGAGATCTACTCTTGAAAATTTGAAAATCAACATACATTAGAACTTTTGTGTTGTTTATCTAATCACACCATAACATGGTTAGATGTTTAGTAATCTGGTGGATGATGAACAAATGTGTCACTCTTGCAATTCATCTTCCTTCTCGCAGATCTTTCGCGTTCCTCTTGTAGTGATATTTATATTCACATAACCGAATAATTGCCTAAACAAAATTGAGCACCAAACCTATCCTTTGTAAAACAATAAAAATAAAACCTATCCTTTTCTATTCACTAACATATTTACAATGGCTTGCACTATCACATATTTCCTTTCAAGTGAAACCCATGAATTTTTTTTTCCTTCTAAACTCAATGATTTAAAAGACTGGAAATGCTGGAGCTAAAAAAATTGAACACATGGAATGTTTGTAACGAAATAATTGCTAGACCCTAACGAGGTTTCTGAGATCCTAATTCCTAAGCAAATAATTAACTTCCTCTCCTTCATTACATTGCATCAATCATTCCAAATCTCTATTATTATCCCAAACTCAAAATCAAATGCCACCTAGACCACTAATAACTAAACCCCTTTGTTTTGCCACTACCTCTCCACCAAACAGTACGTTTTGGATCACCAAATATGCTAACTACTACTCTAATCCCCAACCAACAACTCTCTCTGCATGCCGTATCTTTTTTGCCATTTCTTTTCTCAACCCCGTCAACTCTCTTCGATGTATAAGTAGCACCTCCTCTGTCTCTGAGTTCACCATCTTACAAATCGAAAGCAACAACCCAAACAAAAAAAGACATGGCAGCCATGGCTGGTCCTGTTCTTCTATCATTCCTAATGATCTTCTCCATCCTTTCTTCCTCTGTTAGTTCCCTTAGCTTGAACTACTACGATAAAACTTGCCCCAACTTCGAGTCAGCCGTCACCAATGCCGTCCAGAAAGCCATGAAGAATGACAGAACTGTCCCTGCCGCACTTCTTCGGATGCACTTCCACGACTGCTTCATTAGGGTATGTGAGAAAACCCTTTTTTGTCTTTCTTTCTTTGCCTTAGTTAAATCCTGACATATGATGTTAGTGTTAAGGTTCGAACTAACCCTTTTTTATATATATATATATATATATGCTGGATTTGAAGGGTTGCGATGCCTCTGTGTTATTGAAATCAACCAAAAAGAACGTGGCAGAGAAAGATGGGCCGCCGAACATCTCACTCCACGCATTCTACGTAATCGACCATGCAAAGAAAGCTGTCGAAAAAATGTGCCCTGGAGTTGTCTCTTGTGCTGACATCCTCGCTTTGGCCGCCAGAGATGCTGTTGCTTTGGTAAGTAGTCGTTCGCTCATATCATCAGAGTGGCGCAGCGGAAGTGTGGTGGGCCCATAACCCACAGGTCCCTGGATCGAAACCAGGCTCTGATAATTTGACTTTTGTTTTGTTTTGTTTTGTTTTTTAACAGTCCGGAGGTCCAAACTGGGCAGTCCCCAAGGGTCGAAAGGACGGGCGAATCTCCAAGGCCATCGAGACCCGACAACTCCCCGCTCCAGTCTTCAACATCTCTCAACTCCAACAAAGCTTCTCCCAGAGAGGACTCTCCCTGGAGGACCTCGTCGCCCTCTCGGGAGGCCACACTCTGGGGTTCGCCCACTGCTCGTCCTTCCAGAACAGGATCCACAACTTCAACGCCAGCATCGACGTCGACTCGACCCTGAGCCCGTCGTTCGCGGCGAGCCTCAGGAGGGTCTGCCCCTTGCACAACAAGGCCAGGAACGCCGGGTCGACCATGGACTCCACCACGTTCGGGTTCGACAATGTCTACTACAAGATGTTGCTCGGTGGAAAGAGCATCTTTTCGTCGGACCAGGCTTTGCTCACAAACCCTAAGGCCAAGGCTTTGGTTCAGAAGTTTGCCGCGTCTGAGGCCGAATTCGGCAAGGCGTTTGCTGCTTCCATGGTTAAGATGAGTAGTCTTACTGGTGGGCAGGAGGTTAGGCTTGATTGTAAGGTTGTGAGGTAGATTTGTTCTTTAATTAATTTCGGGTTTTTATGGTTTGATTAAGTTGGGTCCTTGGGCAAGAATTTGGTTCATCTTGGTGGGTTTGGGTGACTACATTGGTGTTGAGTTGATGGGGTAAAATGTAAAATTTGGGCAGTCAAATTGGGCGCCAGGAGAGAGTTGTGGGTTTGTTTGTCAATGTGATTTATTGGAACTCTTTTTTTTTTTAATGTTAATAATAATTAGTTGGATTGTGATTGCAAATTTGATGTCATATGATCCCATATGTTTTCTTTATTGTTATCACTTCTAATGCACGATTCTATCATTAAGAAAGTTGCATGGGTTAGGAGTGCAAGCTATAACTAATTTCAGTTGACTTGGATGAAAGTGACTACAATGATTACAATTAATAATCAACCTATGAAGTATCTAACATGATTGCACTCTTGAATTACGATTAAAGCCTTGACCAAAGTGAAAACAGAAAACATATCGTCTCTTGATGGATTAAGTGAAAACAAAAACAAAAATCCGGTCAATAGATTGATCGAATTGGTGTTGACATATAAATGAAACGACTAATCACGTTCAAAAATAATGCAATCAACAATATATATTCTATTCTGCCTAATATATATAGTAAAGGGTGGAAACTCCGAAACTAATGAGTTTAAACTTTTATTAACCCAAACTGTATGCTCGTATATTACTAATTTCAGTCTCACCGGCCAATTCGAGTAGCTTCTTTATCGTGATTCATGAATGACCCTAATCCTTAGAAGCCAAAACTATGAGTGACTATCGTGATTCAGGAATGCAATAACAATACATAAAATACCTATGATTTTACTTTCTCGATTATTAATCGTTAGAGCAAACTATACGAGCAAGAACATATTAAAAAATGCAAGTGAAAAAAACATTATAATCATATTCAAGAAAGGAACTTAGTAAAAGTTGAAATACGAAGATAAAAGATGTGTATATACATTTTTTTTTCTTCGGAAACAATTTAAAATCCAGTGTTATCAAAACCGTTTCGGACCGGCCGGTCAGACTGAAGAAAACTGGATCCGGACAGTAATTCGGTTACGGAATGCTTAAAACAGAGAGAAATACAGCCGACTAGATCTCGACTAGTTTAGCCGGATAACCGGAAGAACTGGCAAACCCGAACGGGCGGTTTTGATACTATTTTTACCTTTTTAGCTTTTCTAATTCACATTTTAAAATGAAAAACACATGCCCAAAAAAGGAAATTTTGAATTAGAAAAGGGAAAATTCAATAATGCATAAATGACCCAACAAGTAAGTTAAATTGGCGGAAGCATGAAGTGGGTAATTTAGAACCATCTCACCTCTAATTGGGTTATTAGGTTTTCCACATTAATTACAACCCAATAATTTCTTGTTAATTTCTATTAATCATCAAAATACTACACCTTTCCTATTAGAACACTAACTCTTTTCTATTAGTTGAAATCCAATAATTTCTTTTCCCCGTTAATTGCTATTGATTTTCAAAATATCAACTCTTTCATATTATAACACTAACTATTTCCGTAAATAGGTTTTCCATAAAAAAATTAATTATTTCCTATAATTACAGCCCGATAAATCATATGATGTCTCTAGCCACATAAACTCTTTCCTATTAAGACACAGACGTCCTAATTGGGCTTGATCATGACCCTTTTTTCGTCTCAATTTGATTTTTATCATCAAGAAACATATAAAAATTCCAAACTAACCACACTATTTTTGTTGTTTACTCCTCTAAATTTCATACTTTGTTATTTTAATTTAGGCTTTGTAATTACCATCAAACCATAATTTTTTGACATATTGTATCTTACCGGTTTTATGACCGGTTCACAATACCAGTTAAACAACGGTTAGTCGATAAACCTTAAACCTTTTATTAATCCGGATCAATACTCGGTCCGATTTTGACAACATTGGTAAAATCTAATTGATAAAGGAAGCACTGTAAAGATCAATTAATGAGATTTTTGGACTCCGACATGTCATGTACTAGTCTCATTTCTTGCATTGTTTGGTCAATTTTTTCTCTTAGTAACGGAACCTTAAAAGGCCACAGAGGTGGCTCAGCATCAGAATTCAGAAGCTTCTTTTCGGCCCAATTGTCTTGATAATCACTGATTACTAAGCCTAGTTTGCCACAGTCCAATTTGGGCCTGTGCTCTAAACTCGGCCCAAGTTCAATGTCCAGAAACCCAATCTAGTTTCACAAAACCCGGTCGGGCGTTAAAAACCAAAATGCGAAGAAGAGGGGAAAAGATCCGAACTGCGCAGCCGTCAGCCGTCGGAGTAGTAACTCTCGAATTGGAACTGGACTAAAGACTCGCTTCATATTTCCAGCCTTTTCCACGACAACCGCTAAAACCCAAGCTCGCATTCGTCTTTCCCTTTCATCCGTTGGATTCGATGGCCGACCACACAGTTCAAGAATCCAACGACCCAGAGAAACAGGGGAAACCCGAGTTCCTTCTTCCCGTTGAAGACGAAGAAGAACTACGGAAGCTGCTGGTACCCGACCCGGAAAATCTCCCCGCCACTCCACCTTCCGCCGTCGAAACCAACTTCGTCTCCTATTTCGCGCCAGGTTTGTCTTAATTGATTAAGTTTTCCCCTCTCTTTTTTTACTGGTAATTGGGTCATTTTTCATTTGGGGGTTTGTCCACAGATTTTACGAAGCCAGGGCACGACCAGTACGTTTACAGACATGCCAATGGGTAACCCATGATTCCACTCAATGTATACAATAAAGGGTTTTTCTTTGTTTGATTTTTGGTTTTGAGCTCTGGAATCCTACAGGCTGTGCGTGGTTGGCTTGGCGCCGGGCCATTTGGCGTTTAAGGATGAAGGAGGGATCACCGCCGTCGATTTCAACGTCGGCAAGTCGGATCGGAGCGGTATGAAGGTCACTGGGAAACGCAAAAAGGTTACAACTTTCTGCTTAAGGAGTTGAATTTCCATTCTGTTCAGAGCTCTTTCTGGAATGTGTTAATTGAATGTTGTTTTGTTGTGGCAGAATGCCCAACATTTTGAGTCCAATACAGCTATATGTAAAGTTAGCACAAAAGGGGATTCCTACATCGTGAGGTTAGAACTTATTAGATCTTGTTTTGTTTCCTTAAATTATAAAGATTTTAAGTTCTTCTGTTGGTTAATGCTTGTTATGATCAGGTGTTGTGTGAAAGGGTCATTGTTGGAAGTGAATGACAGGCTCATCAAGCAGCCTGGTTTGCTCAATTCGTCGGTGAGAAATCGTGCTTATCTATCCATCTTGGAAAGTTCATCTAAGTGATGTTGAGATCTTCTGCCTGAAAATGACGTCTTTCTGCAATCTATCTACGATTTGTTTAGTGAGACTGCTTCTACCTTTTAAGTGTTGGTTTTGGTTACTGAACTTTTGCAGGCGGATAGAGAAGGTTATGTTGCCATCATGATGCCAAGGCCAGCAGACTGGTTGAAGGTCAAGGCTTCATTGATGAGCGGCGAAGAGTATGCAAAGCTGAGAGAAGTAAGGGTGCTGAACTGATTGATGGAATCTCTCCAGCATGGATGGAGACTAGCACTCCGGTTCAGCTTTCTGCAACTATTGCAGCTCAGGCTTTCTTCTATACGCTTTGGACCCTGGAAAAGGCGCAGATTTGAATGCTATTTCGCCTCTTGCTTTCCTGCTCCAATTTGTGTTTGTTTTGTCTGAGTAGCCAGAAGAAGGAAGCACACCACCTTGCGGAGGTGTTAGGCCGTGGCGAATTGTAATTCATGTTAGGGATCAAGTTTTGCAGATTTCTTGTGAAGTTGAAATGAAATTATGTATGGTCTAGTTTAAAAACTGCCTTTCTGAGTATGATCAGCAAGACTTTCATTTACTTTGGAAACTTAGGAGGATCTCTATGAACAGCACTAAGAGCAGGGTATATCATCTTGGCTGCATTTTATGTCTGTACATTGAAATGGTGAAAGAAAACTAGTTAAGAATTGATTGCACACGACCTAGGTACAAATTGAATGGCTGAGGCTTTCGATTGGCCACCTGGAACTCTATTTAGCTAATCAATCTTCTTCTATTTTTCCTCCTACTTTCTCTCTAATATCTCCACCATTACCCTTCACCTTCTCTTCTTTGGCCTCGAACCCGAATTCTTCCTCCCCTATCATCATCTCTTGCATTATGAACCTCCTCGACCGATTAATCGTATGAAAGCACAAATACACATGTTCTTCGAGCTCATCTAGTTGTTCTAGGTAGCAAGCGTCGTGGTCACGAAGCTCCCTCACCACCTGCCTCAGTAGCTCTTCGTTCTTGTTGTTCCTCACACACATTGCGGAGAGCACCTTCCTGTGCTCCACCTCGTTGTTGAGGCTTGTCGCTAGCCTACTCATCGTATCGAAATCATTGATTAGGATGAACGTCCCCTTCGCTGCCAGGTCCAACTGCCTACACACCCTCTCCATCAGGCCCACACTGAGTCGACCATGACGAACAATCGATACTCTTCTCTTTCTCATTCTCCTTCTCCTTCCTTTCTTGGCCAACAAGCAAGAAGATGAACACCCCACAATAGCTGGTGCGGCCACGATCCCCACCACGCTATGCAGCGCAATCACAAGCATGGAAACCACTAGTGTCATATGGAGGGCCACTAGCCCAAATCCTCCAACCTTCCTCAAGATCCGATTCGCCTTAGCCCTCCTCCGAATACTCCTCTTCTTTCGAGTGAGATTTCGGAGGAGAAACGTATTCCCATCATGAACCTCCTGGAATTGGACCGGTCTGACCAGACTCAAAGGGTTCACATGCCTTGCATACGAAGCAAGGTCTCTGTACATCGTCGCAGAAACCTGTCCTGTAAAATCTTCTCCCCCTTGGCTCGTCTTGATTACCCTCGTGATCTTGTCGTAATGCAAGCGAGTTCTTTGCACCGACAGGAGGAGCAACTCGCACAGATCGCATGCTTCCGAGCTCGACTCGAAGTAGTCGATCAGAAGCTTGTGGCAGTTGAACCTCTCTACTAGCTGCGCGATGGTTTCCCTCTCCGGCTGCGGCCGGAGTATGTATCCCGGAGGAAGCGTAGACGACGAGGATGACGTGGAGGAGGAAGACGAGGAAGAAGAATTTCGACGGTCGATTAGCTTGGCTTGGAGTTCCGTCCACATTTCTACATAAGACTCTGTGCGGAATGCTTCCTTGTACTCCTCGCTTACGTTTAGCTTGTTCCCCAAGCTACCGGGAGAACCCTCACTCTTCGATCTCCCTGAAGAAACAACACAAACAAAAACCAGACAGACACTCCGTTAATTAAAAAACCCAAGAAGAAAAACTCAAAAAACAGGGGAGGAAAAAACAGGGGAAGATGAAATGAATGAAAAACCCACCTCGGGGAAGGAGGAAAGATCGCAACTTGGACCAAGAAAGCTTCGCCATTTTTGTTTATCCGATCAAAGTGAACATGAGTGACGTTTAGTGCACAAAAAAAATCGACGCGATGATTCTCTGAATCGAGGGTGTTTCTTTTTTCTTTCTGAATGGGATGAAGTGAAGGGGTTTATATAAGAGGGAAGGAGAGAGAAATGGCGGTGTTTGTGGGGTAAGTCGGGGGGAGATGGAGAGAGGGAAAATGAGGTGAAGATGACAGTTGGCAGTTATGATGTAGGTTCCAAAAGAAATTGGATTATGTCTTTTGGGACAAGGCAACTAAACTAAGGATGTGGCATGTTTGGCACACGTTGGATTCTATGAAATAGAGAGCCAACGTGTAAAAGCCCGCGAGAAGGAAATGGCTTGTGGGATTTTGGAACTATGGAGTATATTAGAAACCTTTTGATCAGAATTGTGTGCTCCAAGAACAAGGCAACGCTTTTTTGTTCGTGTCCAGGTTCAAATGAAAGCTTGTTGTGAAGATAATTATCATGTATTTCGTATTAAGATTAGGTTGATGTCTTTGAGTCTATGAAATAGACGTATTTCATATAAATCATGCCTTATAAAGTTTCGTTATCACTTATATATGTTTTTCGTATTGAAATACTAGAATTTTCGACGTGAATTTGATAAGGTTAACCGACTCGTTGATAGGTGTGATGACTTGCGATGATGCAAGATTTTCTTTTGTCAGAGGGTTGCTCATACGCTATATAGGAAATGTGTGTGTTGTTTGTTTGCCTTTCGTTGTACCTGGTTTTCTGGAAGGGATTTGGTTTGCGGCTGACTCGGCTAACTCGGCTGATTTGTTCCTGACTTTTGGTGGGTTTAACTCGGTCTTGTCTTTTACTTGGCCCCCAATTATTGTTGGAGTTTGACTTTAAAGCTGTAGCTTGCTGAGAAGTTGCATAACAGAAGAAACCACGGTTATTTCTCAGTGTGTTTCTGTTTCGGATATGGGTTCTTTATGTGAACAGTTTCACATTCTATAATTAGGGCAAGAAAGAAGGATGCACAAAAGGGGAGAGTCGGTGCAACCAGGAGCTTGAGCTTGAGCTTGTGTCATCTAAATTTTGGTGGGCGGTGTAATAATTTCTCATCCATAGGTAAATATTAAATAAGGATTGATTGATTGACTGTCATTAAGAAGAAAGGGTTCAGTAATTTATTGGTAAAGGATTTATATTTTTGAAGTGGAAAGCATTTTTACTTCTGCATATATCTCAGCTCTTTATAGTTTGATTGTTTTTCTCCTCTTGTTATATTTAAGGGTCGTTTGGAGAATGAAAATGTAAATTATAAGTTATGATAAACATCATAATAATAAAAAAAATTAGATTAGTTAGAGAATTTGTTGATACATATATTTTGATGGGATAAATAAAAAATGAAGGGATAATGTAGGAGAAAACAAAATCACAAATCAAAATATAGAATCTCAATGATTATCAGAGACTTAATATCCATAGATTTTACAGATTTCAAATCTCTAAAATTAAAGTCCACAATACAAAAAAAAAAAAATTTCTACAAAATATATGGATTCAATGAATCCACGACCGAAGTTCTTTTATCCAAGCGACCCCTTACTTTTTAATTTAACCTTCGCTTTGATTTAAGTTACAATTATGTTTTTTATGACACATGACCAAAAATTTCGGGTGCAAGTAAACATTACTATATCTTGTAAATAATTGACAAATGATTCGGAAATTTTGAGATATGTAAAATTTATTATTATTTTATGAGACTCACACTTTATCGGGTCGTTTGAAGAATGAAATTATGATGATGAATTTAGAGAATTCATAAATTTAACAAAATGTCTTTTTTATGATAAGTATTTATTTTTCAGAGATTTTAAATATCTAAAATTTTGAGTTTTCTAATCTCTAAAATGAGGGATTTTGTATCTGAATTTTTGTGATTGTTTTTTTTTCCATTAAATATCAACAAGAGTAGTTACAACATCAAAATTAGAGAAAAAAAAACTCGACAAACTAAAGAGTGAATTTTTTAAATTGTTTGGAACTTTTCAATTCTCTTAACAACCCATTGTTATCAATATTTACAAACTCAGCTATTTAAGCTTAAAGAGCTTAAATTATTTAGGAATAGAAATAGACCGATATTTTGTTTGCATCTAAAATCTATGGTTGGTTCTACAAGACTACAACTATACAGTCAACATCAGAATAATTAGTTGAACAATTTAGGCCGGCCAGTTTACTTTTGAGGGGCCGAAACACAAATCGGCCCAAATCATGAAAAAACTGGGCTTGGGATTTCACACCCTACCGCCTCCGGAGCTGTTGTCGTTCACGAAACCAAATAAAACTTTAATGAGTCCACGTGAGCCACGTTGGTTTCTGGGCTTTTTTACGGGCATGTAATTAATGACGTTGCCTAATTAACCCCTAACGTGAAATTTTGGGCTCAAATGGAACGCAATTTGAAAAAAGTTTCCAAAGTTTCATCATCGTTAAGACATCAATCCTTACTGAATTGGGAAACAATGAGGCAATGATTGGCCTGAACTTGCGGTTGAAAATGTCGTTGGCGGCACTAACTAACTCTTTTGCTTCCACTCTTCATCGTCTCGTTCAACGTGGCAGGACATCAACTTAGGTTCATTGTCGTGGTTCAACTAATTCCATCCTTCTCATGAACTTGTCCCCTCTAAGCAACTCAAACCCTGAAGATCCATGGTTTCTTCTCCATTTGTGTGGATTGGGTTCGGTAGGCTTTCTCTCCACACATGGAAATCCAACAACTCATCTTTATGATTCTTTGACTGAAATTTCTTGTATGGATTGCTTGGTTGTCAACAAATTTAAGTAAGTGTGTCCATCAATCGAGTTCAAATTCTTATAATTATAGTTTATAATCTTCTCATAATATGCTCATCTTTAACTTTTGGTGTATGATTCTTCACGATTCTAGTTTTTTTCGGTTTCTATAATATTCTTTTATTCGCAAAGAATTTTTTTAACAAAATAATGAGTTGGAATTTTAGTTATATTTCTTCCTAATTTTATGCTTCGTGCGTTCACTTTAGAGGTCGTTTGCGTGTTGGATTTGAGTGATGCATTTGTCACTCAAATCTCAAGCATGATGAATTTAAATAATTTGGCTAAGGAATAAAAAAACTTTGTGCACAAAGTTATAAATTAATGATACACAAATTAACTATACAAATAATAGACTCATTCAAATACATAATGCGACAAATGTATCATAAATTGAAAGATTTTCAAAACAAAAAATAATGGTATAACTTACCTGAAATCTCATTAATTACTGCATAATCAAGTCATTAAAAATGAAAAAATAGCTAGTATAGAGACCCATATTTCCTTTCTGTCCATCTACATTAGGTGCGACATATGTGCCGCTTGGTTTCCATTCCTCCTCCAAAATCTCCATCAATCGTTTCATATCTCCTGAGCCTTCTTCCTAATCTCCTCGCAAAGTTTGCCCACCTCCAATGTCGTTTCTTCTACTCGATTCAGTTTTTGAATCATCGATTGACAGCCCGTCGCCACCATCATCGGAGTGAGATGTGTAGATTAGTTAGGTTAGTGCCAAAAAAGAAACCTAGCTATACCTTGGTTAATTCTGTCGACCAACTAATTATGATTCGTTATATCGTTGTCATTTGAAATGCACTATCTCTAACAACCATCCCAAACCCAACTAGCAAACAAAATTTTAATTTTTATAGTTAAAAGTCGGGGCATCACTGCTAGACAAAAAAAGTCTACCTAGTACATAAAAAAATATGGATTCCATCGTCACTATTTAGGAGTGGGCAATGGCCTACATGCGTTTCAACCCAAGCTTAGGTCATTGTAAGCTTAGGTCATTGTACTTAATTAATAGGTTAGGGTGCGGCAAATAAGCAGGGTGAATGACAGTGAAACAAACGGGTCAAATGAGTGGTTGTAAATTGTAGTAGATGAATAGACCACAAGTAAATTAATTAATACTAATATAGTTTGGCCAACACAATTAATAAGGCTCCCACCATTTTAACACACAAACCCTGGATACACATTCGTGACATATGTACATAACCAATACCAATTGATGGATAAAGAAAAGCAAGAGGCACACAACTAAATTCACACCACATATGTTTAAAAAGTTTTCAAATTTATTTACATTGAGCATTTATTATTGACATGAGTGATTAGTCTCTCGTGATGGGTGATCACATGAAACAATAAATGATTAGCTATATAGAAAAATATATGATCGTCAGTAGGAATTAAACTCCTGACTCGTAAGACTGAACAATGAAACAATCATTCACTACACGACACCCACCTGATTGCAAAGCTGCTCCCAACAATATCACACAATAAAACAGGGACCGGATTGGAGGGGGGGGGGGGGGGGGGGGGGGCACCATGCCTACTTAAAAAAACCGTTGTTCGGATATTTTCTATGCTCTAACCTTTCGCTCCCCTACTGAAAAGGGGCCAAGCTACTTCGCACCACTCATAGACTACTTAGATTCAATTCAAAAGGCCCTACTTAGTTGACTGACAATGACAAATGTCTGCGAAACTAAGTAGGGCTTGAGGCCTTCTATTTGGGTTTCATATGCAAATTAGAATTTGGTACCTAAACATAAAAGATGTTAGCATTTAGTACCTATTTTTATGCATATAAGTCCTAAAATATTGATGAAAATTTATATTTTAGTTGCAAATTTTTTGTCTTATGTTTTGATACCTAAACTTTTTAAAATTTACAAATAGGTTCAACTTTATGAGATTTATGGTTCGCTTTAAGAAATTTGTGGTATGCCTTATGAGGTTCTAGTATTCTTTAAGAAACTTGTGATATATTGTAGTAAACTTGTGTCTGCTTTATGAATTTTGTGGCGTGCTGACGTTCTGGTATGCTTTATAAGCTTTCTGGCATGCTTTATGAGTTTTATGCTATTGATGAAAAATTATATTGTAATACCCAAAACTAATTTTTTGCATGTAAATCCCAAAATTACAGTTTGGTACCTAAAATTTTTTATCTTTCATTTTGATACATGAACTTTTTAAAATTTACAAATAGGTTCAAGTTTATGAGGTTTTTGGTCTGTTTGAAGAAATTTGTGGTATGGTTTATAAGGTTTCATGTATGCTTCATGAGGTTTTTGTCTGCTTTAGAAATTTGTGATGTGTTTCAAGAAACTTGTGATATGCTTTATGAGGTTTTGTATATGCTTTACAGAACTTGTGGTGTGTTTTCAATAAACTTGTGGTTTACTTTAAAATAAACTCTAACTCGTGGTCTACTTTAATGAACTTGTGCTATCAGGGGCGAATACATGAGGCTTTAGGGGTGTCCCGGGTAGGAATAGCAATGGGGCAGGTTCGGGGCGGGTTTCTTGGTACCCAGACCCGCCCCGTGACAGGTCGGGTAATTTATCACGGGTCACAAGTCAGGGCAGGTCGACTCAATGGGTATGCAATTTATATGAAAAACATTAGAAATATTCGTTACTTTAATTTGATTATAAGACCAAGAAAACAAACAATATCGTGATAAATGTAGTTAAATTATTAGAGAAATTGAGGTTTTCACTAATTTACAACTTTATTATAGCTAAATTATGATGTAATAAAATAAAAAATTTAAGTAAATTGACTAAGATTACATGTAATTTAGACAAGAACGGGTCGAGAATGGGGCGGGTCAGGACAGGTCGGGTCAGGACAGATAGTACTCGAAAAGTTATGCAAATTCAAAAAACATTGTTGGCACCGATTGGACGAGAAAGCATAAAATTACAACAGTCTAAAGTTTAGCAAAATCACAAAATGATCCAAATGAGGCAGCAAATTACCTTATTTGTAGACGAAGGTCGACCAAATACCCTTCAATGTCTGGGTCTGCGTAGATCTAGAAATTTTATGCAAATACAAAAAATTGCTTCAATCGAGTAACCAAGCCCAAAGTTATGGTCGTTTGAAGTTTTAATGTATCATAAGAGGGCAATTTTTTATTTTAGCACTTTTGAAGTATACCTTTCCTCCCAATTTTCAGCATACATTGTAGAGGATCGGATTCTATTTGTGATGTGTCCAAAATGAAAGTTATTCTCTAATAAAAAATTTTAGTTCTTGAAGTAAAATTAGTAGCCGATTACGACAGACTTGAGCGATCCATGTGCATATCGCTCCAAACTTAATCTATCCACCTACATAGCTATTCTCTAATCAATCTGGTTTTTAAATCATTGAACATAGGAGAGAATCACAACAAACTTGTATTTTTTTGGGAGAGTTTAGTGTAAGTATGGTATTGTGAGAAATATTTTTATAAGGTATTGTAGTTGGGGAAAAATATTTTCAATAATGCTTGCATCTTGATCTGCCACAAACTGAAACTGTTTCTTCCGGTAAACTTCTCAATCTTCATACTGATAGCAGCCATTCTTACTATCAAACAAACTCTAACCAAACTCCACAAAGCAAAACTTCAGTCCAGCGCCAAATTCCCAAAACCGCAACCAAATGCTCTGATACCACTTGTCATAACAGAAGCGTGCAATCGATAATCCAAACCAGCACGAACGAACACAAATTTAACGTGGTTCACTAACACAATGTGTGCTAGCTAATCCACGGGCGGGGGGAACAAATTTCACTAATTTGAGGAGAGTACAGGTTACAAACCAAATTCCAAACGGACAAATCAAACAAACTAACCTGACTGACCTTACTACAGACTAGGGTGATGAAGAGTATTTATATAACTCTTCTCCTAATCCCAAACAGAAAACCAAACACCTTTTCCCAAGCACACAAGGAAAAGGTCAAACAAAACCCAAACACAAACCCAACCAGAATAGGTCAAAACACAAAACAAATCCAAATCAAATTCAAGTCATATTCTAACAGTAGATAAAGTGTAGCAAATAGTAGCATACAAGTTCCCGGACTGGAAATACAAGGATACCTACTCTGAAATTGGGGTTGGAAGAATCTGGGTTTTATGGAAGAAGGAGTTGAATTTCAGGGTGTTGGATAGTAATGGATTTTATGTCCATGGGATTCTCTATGGACGGGTTCCAATGCAGTATACTTTTTAGTATGGTTCTAATGATGTAGTTGACAGAAAACATACCTATCTAGAAATCAAAGGGACGGTTGACTTGACAATTCCCTGGATAGTGGCAGGGGATTTCAATGCAATCGTGAATAATACAGAAGCTTCAAACTCGGGTGGGTTAGGGGAGAGTGCTTAGTAGTTTAAGTCCTGGATTGATGATTTGCAACTTATTGATCATATTGTGTTGGGAACTTAGTTCACATGGTCTAACAAACAGGAAACCAATCCTACAACAAAACGTTTGGATCGTGACTCACACGAAACTATACCGCGAATTAATCCTGACTAAAGCCCAAGTTTTAAACTCTAGCCGGGTGCAGTATAGGGCAAGTATTTAATTGTCAAACCCGGGTCGGTCCATGTACCCCTACTTCATTCGCTTAAGTCCTTATCTAGAAAAATGGTTTTGGGTTTAAAACTATGAAAACTACAAATGAAAATAAGCAAGTAAGGTAAAATGGGTGGAAAACTCTAAGTGAGAAGCTTCACTCGGGTTTTGCTTTCCCCTAACCAACTACCAAGAACCGTGGTATTGAATGAAGCGGCGTGTGACGAGGAAATTGTGACCCGTTGGAGGTGCAACAATGGTTGGAAACCATTCTCCCAGTCGTTAGGCCAAGATAGGGGTCAAAGGCTACAATTGTAGCCCTCTTGGCCCAAGCAATTTAGGGTTGAATTACCTTCTCCCTCAAACCAAGGGTTTGGACGATATAATCACAATTAACCCAGATGTCTAATTCAAGCTTAGAGGTTTTCTCTTAATTAACCTAGAATAGAAGGCATGGAATGCCCAAGGAAACACATCTCTAAAAGAGCCGCTTAACCAAAGGAGGTCTCCTCTCTAAGCTAGGTTAGAATGGCAATTAGATTGATAGGCTTTCATACAACACAATCATTCATGAATAATACCTCAAACCTTAAATTAAACATCTTCATCACACAATCATTCAATCCACACAATCAATTACATGATAAAAGTTAGGGTTCTACTACACGAAAGTAAAAAAGAAAACTACTACATGCTAGATAAAGGAAGAAGAAAAAGGAAGAAGAAAGAAACTATCATTGTGATGCCTCCAACCCTCCTAGTGTTTGTAGAACTCCTCCTTGGGAGAGGATCTTCCAAAATCTTCACTTAGAGCAAACCCTAGCCTCTTCTCCCCCTGTTTCGTCACTTTTTATCTCTAGGGTTTCAAGAAGAAGGCTCTCCCCCCTTTTGGGGCTCTCACCTCTCTCTTCCTTTCAGCTCACATTTTATACTGGGATTGGGCTCAGTTCACGGCCGTGAACTCCTCAACGCGTCCGTGAACTCGGCATGCTATGTCGAAACGCACCGCTTCACTCACTGGAGTTCATAGCCAACAACTCCAGTTCACGATCTTGGTGACTAGGGGTGAAAATCGATACGGTATCAGTATCCCAATACCAAATACCGAAATCTCGAATAGCGAATTACACCCGAAAATCAATCCCAATCCCTAAATAATTTCGGTATCCCAATCCCTAAATATTCCGGTATCCCAATCGGTACTTCGGTATCCCAATTGGTATTATCAAATACGAAATTAATTACATTTTAAATAAATAGTTAAATATGTAAATTAGATTTGATTGTTTAATTTAGGGCAAAGAGACTAAGTAAAGAGTATTGAGTTTGCTTAGAGCTAGGATATGGATAAGGAGAATGAAGGAGAGGTGACATCTCAAGTTTTTGTCATTGGTAATCTTTAATTTAACGAAGAGAGACAACTAATACTAGTGTTTTCTTTTTGGTGTTATGAAAATAACAAATGATTAGGTGAGATATGAGAGTGACTTAAACTGGAAAGTCAAAATTGAGTTGGATGGGGACTTCTGAGTTGTGAAACAAAGATGGAATGATCTATGTATAATTAAATGACACTTTTGGTGGTTAAGGGTCATGTAGTAGTGAATGAGAGAGTCTAGTTGAGAGGATAAAATACAATAGCTTATATTTCGCTATTGATCGGTATTTTGGTATATACGGATCCCAATCTCGTAATCCCTAATACTAAATTACAATTGAAATTCAATCCCAATCTCAATCCCAAAAATAATACGTGTACTCGGTAATACCAAATATAGACGAATTCGGTACGGTATTCGGTATATCCCAAATATCGATACCAAACTTCCAGCCCTATTGGTGACCGTGAACTCACTCGGCGTCAGTAACCTCTGAACCTCCCTGGACGTTTCGCAGTTCACGGTTTGTGGTTCCAGTTCACGGCCTTAGGAGACCGTGAAATCCAATGGGAAATCGTGAACATGGCCTGAAACCTAGACGCATGCGCTTCACTGTTACGGGTTGGACTTTACTTCAGTTTTTGCGCTTTTTTCGACCTCCAATCATCCCAAAACTCATCCTCGACCCTTCCACACATGCTAGGACCTGAAATGTATCCAAACAAGCACAACCTAGCGTGAAATATGTCGAGGGATGATGAAATGCAAAGCCAAACTATCAAGAAATGAGAGGTAAAATGTGTACAATTAGGCCCAAATCAGATCGAGTGCTTGTCTCAGAAAGATGGATGGAAGTTTTTACCAGAAGTTCAGTAAATATTCTCCTCCCTAGACTCTCTGATCACTGTGGTCTGCTAATTAGTGAAGATTCCAAGATTCAAACTTTACCTCACCCATTTAAATACTTCAACTTCTGGAAGCTACTTCCACAATATGAAACCTTAGTGAAAAAAGGTTTTATTTGTCCTGTCACAGGTTCAACAATGGCTAGGCTATATCAGAGGCTCCGAAATATTAAAGCACGTTTGAAGAAGTTAAATAGAGAGTGTTACTCATATATTCACGAGAAAGTTAAGAAGGCAAAAGACGACCTTGAAAAATCTCAGCTGGAAGTGTTGGAGCGCCCTGCCTCGTCAGCTTTTCAGGCTGAGCAGAGGTGTATGCTCCAGCTTCTAGCAATACAGAAGGCTGAAGAGTCATTTCTCAGGCAGAAGTCACGACAACAGTGGGCGAATTATGGAGATTCAAATTCAAGATTCTTTCATAGCATGGTCAATACAAGGCAATATAAGAACACAATAAAACAGTTGGTTAATGAAACATGAACAATGTTGGAGGACATTAAGGAGATTGGTTAAGAGGCAGTGCAGTTCTATAAGAAGCTACTAGAGACTCAAGACCCATAGTTGAAAAGGGTTACTGTGGACACTCTTATACAGTTGTTGAGATTCCATTTGCCAGATGACACTGGGAATCTATGTTCTATAGCCTCAGCAAATGAAATTAGGATGGTTGTGATGGGAATGAAGAAGGGAAAGGCCCCTGGACCTGATGGATACACTGCTGAATTCTTCCAAGAACACTGGGGACTTGTTGGGGTGAGTTGACTCAGGCTGTTCAGGATTTCTTTCGTTCTGGTGCATTGAGAAACGAAGCCAATTGCACCATTCTCAACTTCATTCCTATGGTACCTAATGCTACCTCTATGAAGAACTTAGAACGATTTCCTGTTGTAATTTTGTGTACAAGTGTGTCTCAAAATTTTTAGCTTATCGCCTAAAGAAGGTCCTTCCACAATTAATAAGCGCTAATCAATCAGCTTTTATTGAAGGGAGATTAATAACGGATAACATAGTGCTTGCAAATGAGTTAGTTAAATGGTATCGTAGGAAGAATGTTTCCCCTAGATGTGCACTCAAGATTGATATCATGAAAGCATTTGATAGTGTAGACTAGGATTTTATGAATTGTGTTTTGATGGCAATGGGGTTCCACGAGCAGTTTGTTAGTTGGATTAAGTGGTGTTTGGAATCTGCTAGTTTCACAGTGTGTATAAATGGAGGTCTCACGGGGAATTTTTATGCAATAAAAGGGCTGAGGGAGGGCTTGTCCTTTATCTCCCTATCTGTTTGCCATCAGTATGTAGGTATTGAGTTGTATGCTTTAATCTTGATAGAGTAGCAGCTAGATCTATTCTCTCTTTTCATCCCCAATGCAATAGAATTAAAATTACCCATCTGTGCTTTGCTGACGACCTATTAATCTTTACCTAAGGGTCAGTAGAGGGGGTGGGGGTAGTAGCTGAGATACTCCAGAAATTCTACCTAGTTTCTGGCTCAAGTGTAACCCGAGTAAGAATGAGATGTTCAGTGTAGGAGTGTTAGAGGGATTAAGGGCTGAGCTGGTAAGGCACTCTGGTTTTAAGGAAGGAAGCCTACCCGTCAGATACCTGGGGCTCTTTGAATGTAGGGAAACTTACTACTGAAGACTGCAAAGCATTAATTGAAAGAATAGTCTGGAGGATCCTAGATGGCAGCCCAAACTCTTATCCTATGCTGGGAAACTTGAATTGGTCATATCAATACTGGCCAGTATGACTCAATACTGGATGAATGTCATTTTGTTGCCTAAGAAAGTTTTCAACGAAATTGAAAGACTGTGCTCCCAATTTCTCTGGAGTGATTTAGAAAAGAAGAGGAGGGCAAGGGTCTCCTAGAAAATGGTGGCTTTTCCCCACGCTAAAGGTGGTCTGGGGTTTAAGGATCTCAGTTCTTGGAATAAAACGTGTTTAGCTCGTCATCTGTGGGTGATTCTTTCTGAACATCAAAATCTCTGTATTGCCTAGTTAAAGGAGTACAGACTCCAAAATCTTAGCATTTGGGAAGTACATACAAAAGACTCTTGGATTTGGAACAAAATTCTAAAACTTCGAGTTACTTTTGCATGCAGACTGTGTAGAGTAGACCGGGGGGGGGGGGGGGGAATGGGAGGGAGTAGCAATGCCAGATTCCAACTTAGCAAGGTGGGGAAGCACTGGCGTGGTCAAAATTGGTTTGGCAAGGAGGTATACCTAAGAACTCATTGCTAACATGGCTTATTTAGTTGGGGAGAATCACAACATTGGACAAAGTCCAGGGTTAAAATGATGAGGTGAGGTGAGTATAATTTTCCCACTATGTAGGCTGCAGGCAGAATCTAGGGACCATATTTTTTTTCCAGTGTGTATATATGCAGGATCTACGGAGGAGTGTGTTCCCAGTTTCTTGGCAGGTTCATATTGCAGCTAGTTTGCAGTAGGCAGTGGAGACAGCTAACCAGAAGTTGAGTAAGTGTCAGGTGGTAAGGATACTTCGGTGCTTGGTTCTCAGTGAAGTCTGGAGGGAGAGGTGCCGAAGACTCTATGGCGGGAAGCAGCTATTAGTAGAGGAATTGGCTAAGAGGATGTAGACTATTATGGAAGCAAAAGAACTTGGAGACAAGGTTTTGCTGCATCTCTAACTGCTCGAATCCTGTGGTATAAACCACTCTAATGATAGTTGTACATAGTAGTAACAAGTAGATTACTCTAGCTAGATTGAAGTTGAAAGATTGTAACTGCAGGACTTTGTACAGATTGTATAGATGGATAAAATTCCACCCATTCATAAAAAATTAATTGATTTCAAGTTTCAAATTCCAATTTCTTTATCAATATTTATTTCTCAAATATAATTTTACCATGATTGTCTTACAATTCAGAGATCATAATGCAATCAATATCCAACAAGAAAGCCAAATGTAATACCAAAGATCAACTCTCCGATACAATATCAAAGAAAACTCTCCGATTACAAACTAGACGAGTTCGCAGAAGAAAACCAACAATATTATTTAAAACTTCCACAAGAAAACCAAAAAAAAAATACTAAATAAAAACTCTCCAATTACAAACTGGACGAGTTACCACCAATATCGATTACAAAACGATACTTCACGTCGTTTCTGACTAGACGACCGAGTGCTTCATTAATATCGTCCGGCTTCACAACTTCAATATCACAATTTATGTTGTATTTTCCACACAAATCCATCATCTCTTGTGTCTCCTTCATTCCTCCGATTATCCCACCTTTCACTGTTCTTTTACCTGCATTAGTGTTTAATTAAACACACAAAAATCGATGAACTTTTGTTATGGGCAATGGCTCAAATTAGGAGAATTAAGTTTGTGGCCTGGGTAATCTCATTATCTTACCAAATATAAGAGGAAAAGATGGGAGTTCAAGGGGCTTGCTTGAAGCTCCAACGATAACCAACGTCCCATTGACTTTCAGTAACTCTAAGATTGGTCCAAGAGAATGATCAGCCGACACCGTATCGAGTATAAAGTCGAGCGTACGCTTTCCCATCTATTATCATACATAAAATAAAATCTTATTTAATATATTTAAATTTAATATCATCTAATGGAGGTGGCAAATAGACTTGTTCAAACAATAGTAGTTTGAAGTTATTAGATATCCAACATAAAAAAAGGGAAACAAAAATGATGATAGTAAAGTACATAGATGAATTTAATTATATACCTCCATTTGTTTGGAATTGGAGCTAACAATGAAGTCATCAGCACCTAATCGGTCTCTGGCCTCTTTCTCTTTGGAAGGAGAGGTGCTAATGACAGTAACGTGGTGGCCGAACGCCTTCCCAAATTTTACGGCTACATGCCCTAGGCCACCCAATCCAACAACGCCTATATTCTTTCTTTGGGATTCAATCAAATTATGATCCTTTAAAGGTGTGAACACAGTGACTCCCGCACACAACAATGGAGCTGCAGCGTCCATTGGAAGGCTCTCCGGCACATGCACTACGTACCTTTTTTTATTATTATTTCAAAGTCACAACAACAATGTATAAGTAATAGTTGGAGAAAGAATAGAGTTGTATGTTGTTCACATCATATCACAATCTTTTTCGTCAATGGCATGATATGGTAGTGTTACATAATACATTATCGAACATAATCACTTTCACGTGGACGAGACTAGTCTTTTCTTTTTGAAGAGGTTCAAAGTGAAGGAGCTAGGTTTCACATGGAAAAAAGGTATCGATGTTGTCGAGGATGCTTAATTGGAAGATTTGGCAATATTTCCCTTGTATTAGTTTATCAACCCTTGTTGCTTTCGAAGCCCTAAAGTATCTGTTTAACAACTAGCAAGTTGGAGTTTTCGTTTACTTTTATGGGTTTATAGGAAATTAAATGAATATTTATATTTTCTTATGGATCCTTAGTTGCGAATGACATCTGTTTTAATTCTATTATTATTATTATTATTATTATTATTATTATTATTTTGCTAACAACTATAGGTTCCGATGTTCACAAGGTAAATAGAAAATTTTTGCAGTTTTACCTGTAGTCAGCGACGATCATTTTGGAGTAACCGCCATAAGTAATGCTGCCGTCCCAGAAAATGCCATTATAAGTGAACTGAAGCTGGTCGCAGTAATTTTCTTGGGAGCTCTTGCAAAAGTCACATTCCATGCATGAAGCTGCCAGGCAACCGATTCCTGCTCGGTCTCCAACCTTGAAATTCTCCACTTTTTTACCCACCTTGGTAATTATCCCCGTAATCTCATGCCTAAGATGCTCGTAATCAAATTCAAACCCCCAACCAAATTAGTGTGGAGATTACAAATTTCAAGCAGTTAATTAAATTAGTAGTTTCAAAATTAATAACATATCACAAAAATATTATCCGACCTGGATATGACTCAACTCTTCAACCGCATGACTCATTATGACTCAATTTTGTAATGAACAATTAGTGTTATAATAATAGGATATATTTCACCATCAGCGCTATAGACTAATAGTCCAACTCAAATTCACTTCTAGCAATAAGATGCCTAGATACTCTACATAATTCGGAATTTCGTATACATACCCGGGAACAATAGGATACATGGTCATGCCCCAATCATCCTTCACTTGATGGAGATCTGTATGACAGATTCCGCAGTACAATATCTCTATCGTTACATCGCTATCACCGTTCTCCCTGTGATCATTAGCTTTATTTCTTAAAATCCATCATCATTTGAAAGGCTAATCAAAGTAGTTAATCGAGCATTTGTGGAGTTTAGGGAGGAAGAAAACATAACTTTTTGTGAAATATATATATGAAAGAAAGAGAGAGCAACGGTCGGGGGAACTGACCGCCGTTTGAAAGTGTAAGGAGCTATCTCGCCGGAGGAATCGCGAGCGGCCCAGCCGGCGACCGTCTGGGTGTGGTTCGGCGTCGTTTGGGCCATCGATAATCAGACTGGGAATCTTGGGAGGGAAGAAATTTGGGTTTTGGTGGTGGGATGGAGTTAAGATGGGGGTGCTGTATTGCTGTTGGAGTTTGGGCTTATATGGTGGCAAATTTTATTGTTTATATTTTTTCTGAAAAAGAAGTTTTTTCTTATTATATTTGTTGCTATGATTATTTAACATTAAGTACTATTCATTCCACAGAACATGAATAATTGCTCTGAAATTGAATGTGTCCTTTCTTCCATGATAATTAATCATTGTGGAGCAATACTAGATTAAACTTGTGTTTAGCCAAAGGCGCACTATTAAAAGAAAAAGTTAGACATAGCAATTAACAAAAAAAAAAAAAAAACACAGGAACAAAATATTATCCTAAAACCCCAAATACAATTTATATATGCCAACCAATACATAATTTAATTGATTTCAAATTTTAAAGTTCAATTTCTTTGTGTAGATTTATTTCCCAATTATTATTTTATCATCAGAGTTTCCAGCTCAGAAACCATGATACAATCAGTATCCAACAAGAAAATTAAAAACGATAAAAAAACCTCTCTGATTACAAACTGGATGAGTTACCAACAGTATCTATAACAAAACGATACTTTACATCATTTTTGACAAGTCGATTGAGTGCTTTATTGATATCGTCTGGCTTCACAACTTCAATCTCACAAGTTATGTTGTGTTTTCCACACAAGTACATCATCTCTTGCGTTTCCTTCATTCCTCCGATGATCCCACCTTTCACCGTTCTTTTCCCTGCATAAAAATTAGTGTTTACAAAATAAGCACAAAAATTAATGAACTTCTCCTTCGGTCATCATAATGGGCCATGGCCCAAACTAGGATAATTGAGTTTGTGGGCTGGGTAATCTCAATCTCTTACCGGTTCTCCCAGGAAAATCCCGGAGTGCAAGGGACTTGCTTGAAGCCCCAACGATGACCATCGTCCCGTTGACTTTCAGTAACTCCAAGATTGGCCCGAGAGAGTGATCGTCCGACACCGTATCCAGTATAAAGTCGAGGCTACGCTTTCTCACCTATTACCAATTTACCACCATAGATAAAATAAAATTTTACTCTTTATATATAACCTAATAACATTTAATAGAGGAGGCAAATAGGATGGTTCAAACAAGATTAGTAGTTTGAAGTCATTGGATATCCAAAAGGTAAAGGAGAAGAAAATGATGATAGTGAAGTGCATAGATGAATTTATATACCTCCATTTGTTTGAGATTGGATCTCGCGATGAAGTCGTCAGCGCATAATCGGTCTCTAGCTTCTTTCTCTTTGGAAGGAAAGGTACTAATGACAGTAACATGGTGGCCGAATACCTTCCCAAATTTTATAGCCGCGTGCCCTAGGCCACCGAGTCCAACATGACCTATCTTTTTTATTGGAGATCCAGTCAATCAAGTCATGGTCCATTACACTGTGTTCAAGAAAGAGAGAAAAGGAGAGGGGAGGGAAAAGTGGGATGGAAAGCACAGTTTTCCATAAACTTTTCCCTGTCTTTGAAGGAAGGAAAAGTGCAAGGGAAGGGAAAACAGGAGATAAAATTTTCTGTAGAACCCACCCCTCCAATTTAGAGAGAAAGTTCTCCACTACCACTTGCATTGTTTCATTTTTTTGTTGCTATTTTTTAGTTTGGTTTTGCTTTTTTTTTCTTCTTCTTTTGCTACATTAAATATTAGTATGCTAGACAAGGAATTAATTAAATTTTATTTTATGATCACCTATTATAGGTGATTAACTAATAAACTATAATTATTTGTTAACATAATGGAAGAGCTAGTAATGGTTTACGTCCTCTTAGTTATTAATTAACTAATAATATTTTTTAAGGGAGGTAGGGAAAATTTTGAGGGGATAATTATGGGTGAAGACAAATATTATTATGAGTTTAGTTATTAATTAAATAATAATATTTTTTAAGGGAGGTATGGAAAATTTTGAGGGGATAATTATGGGTGAGTCGATCCACCGAATTGACTCGTAACAAGACTTTTGGGCGCATAGCATCATTTTTCTCTTTAGTTTGTGAATTACGTCTTTTTTCGATTTTTCCCTTCACCACCCTACTTTTCCACCTATTACCATTTATATTTTTTATTTTGGCCAATTTCGTAACTTTGATGCATAGTTGAGGCTATGATGTTATCGATCGAAAACATTGGTCATAATGTTTAATTTGTAAAAAGTTTGGGCCATACAAATATATTTATCTATTATTTTACTTTCACATAACCAATAAAATAACAAATGTATCACACTTCCCAATATATTTTTTCCTTCCCACTTTTCCTCCATAAAACAACATTTTCCCTCCTTTCTAAATTTTCTCTTCCCTCCTTTTCTCTCCCCTTCAAATTTTCTCTCCCCTCCATTTTCCTTCCCTCCTTCGGAAACAGAGTGTTAAAGGCGTGAATACAGTGATTCCCGCACACAACAATGGAGTTGCAGCATCCATCGGAAGGTTGTCCGGCACATGCACTACATACCTTTTTTTTTATTTGGCAGTCACGACTTATGTGTAAGTAACCGTTCAAAAAATAATGGATTTATATGTTTTTATCATCTTAACGTATGAGAATTATGTTTATTCTTGTGTAAATTAGTGTCATCGTTTGCTTATTCCAGACAATCTCTCTAATATCTACTTCGATAGTTAAATAAAAAAGATTAATACAAAATAAAAAATCCTCATATCTAAATGGAACATTTAACTCCAACATCCAAAAGTTTACATTTGAATCCAACAAATAACATAAATATCTAAGCAATTCATAATTTGAATCCAACAAATAATATCAACATGCAACTTTCAAATTCAAGAAACAAATCAATTGTTTTTGTTAATTAAACTCACCAAAACAACGCCATTTTGTTTAGAAGTAAAAAAATTGATCAAACCAGCTAAACCGAGGGCATTCAAGACAGTTTTGTAACCGGTGCCTGTTGCATGCTGACCACCAGCATGATAACTATGGTTAGGAATTAATTTATTTTACAGGAAAGGATAGAACACAAAATCCAAATCTATGAAGTCCTACAAAATTACATTACATGACCATGCAATAAATCTAATGGCCAATTAAAACACACCGACAAAGAAGAGTATTAAGATGGGTGGCCTGGTAATTTTTCTCTTCCCTTTTTATAGGCTTAAGATACTGTAAGTTTTACTTACGTATGAGTAACTAAATATGAACCTTTAGATTTAAGTGGGCCACAAATCTAGATCTACAGGTTGTGAATTAAATGTATTTTATTTTCCCTAGTTTTCTTAGTCGACTTTTATCTTCTTCGTTCTAGTTCATATTTCAATTGTTTTTGCATAGATGAAACGAGTTCGTGTGCTCTACAAAATGAGATCAATTTAAAAAAAATTGAGAATTTTTTCATACCTCCCGTTACCAACTCCATACCATATGGTAACTTTTTCGTTTTTAAGTCATTTTTGAAATTATTTGCTCAGAAGGAATGAGTTCATCATGATCTATTGGATCTACAAATTTTTGGGTGAAAAAAATACAATTCTAAAAACTATCATAGTTTACCACTCTCGTATGGGGGTGGTAACTTGTGGTAAACAATGATGAAAGTCGTAAATAACGGTTAGTATACTCCTATTATCATGTATTCAACCTTCCTACAGTCTTGGTATGTTCATACCATCAAGGTACGCTTTCTTACCATATGGTTTGCTCCTATTTAATACTATATGGTATTGGCTGGTTAAAAATGCCTCAATTTTTTTTGTTCTGAAAATATATCAAAGTGGATATCATTTTAAAGAGCACAATTAATCTGATTTATCTGTGCAAAAAAATTTAAATTCCAACTTAAAACGAGAGAGAAATCGTCTGTTAAAAATTAAAGGGAAAAATATAAAAGGCTTTCCATAAGGGAGAGGGATGCTGATGTGGATGAGTTACTCATCCTAAGGTTACTGACCTGATCCGCTCCCCATTTTATATGCTTGGCTTATAGCCTTTACGGATCGAGAGGAGATAGGGTGGTGTTAGAAACAATATTAACTCTTTTTAATAACGTTATTATAGTAACTGCTCTTCCCCCTTCCCCTACGTTCCTTGGAGTTTTACATACAAATTACAGTTTGGGTATTCCTACTATGACAGGCATGTCACCTTGACATGGACTTTTCGGTCGAACTATTACTGAAGGCGGCGACCGAATGACTAATTTGGGCAGCACGAGAAAGCATTGCGGTCGACCTCAAAGACCACCTGGTCGACCGCACTTAGTTTAAGTTGTTATTTTTGGTCGACCATTTTGTTGGCGTCAGAAACAACATGGTCGACCACCTAAGGTATATAGGTCGACCACTTGATGGCAGTCATTAACAAAATGGTCGACCGGATAAGGAAAGAGGTCGACCAGATAGAGGATAAGTGTTCTATCAAAGTGTCCAATCATTTGACGTAAAATGAAGATCAAGTGTTGGTTTCGAGGTCCACCTAATCCGGTACGAGGTCGACCGAATACAATAAAGTCAACCTATGCCCTATGTCTTTTTTGCTTATGTATGTCGATTTGTGTGGTTCTTTTGCTCGTATAAATTATGTTTCAAACCATCATAAATAGTCGTAAATAATGATAACAAGGACTCATCAATTCATAGCATAAAAACTAAACAAACTAACAAGAAATACAATAAAACAGAAATCATAATTGTTCACACATAAAAATAAAACTAAAAAAACAACAGAATAACAATCAACAATCGTTTTGACCACTTAACAATAAAAACACACAATCTAAAATCTCCGCGCTCCTACTCATCTCCCCTCTCTCCATCATCCACATTTTCTTCATTGGTGGTGCTAGCATGATGGTGGTCGGATGTGGTGGGATGCATGTATCTTCCGCTGAAAGATCGTCACTCATCTTGCATCTCATTCACGGTTACCTACATTGTGCTCATCTGGGCGGTCATTTGCCCCATGTAGTCGTACATGCCAGTCATCTGGGTGGACATCTGGCCCATGTACTCGTACATGCCATCCATGCGCTCCCACACACGCTCTAAGGTGATCGGTGGAGTTGAACTTTGTGCCTCCGGCATTGGCTCGTCTCCGGCTCCTTCATCACCATCATCATCCTCATCATCATCATCATCATCATCATCATCATCACCACCATGGGCACCATGAGCATTGTTTATTCTGACATACTCATCATTACGCATCTCAAAGCCCATCTTTTTCAGAGATGAAACAGTATAGAACTCCTGCCTTGTGATTCTTAACCCCACCTCTTCACTTAAATTCACATTAAAATGCTCAAATAGCATAGTGAGGATCATCCCATAGGGAAGATTCCTGTTTGAACTCTCTGCAGCAGTAAGCATGTGGCTAAAGATCTAGTATGGCAAGTTCACCTTCTCGTTTTATAGTAGGTTGGTTAGGAGCTCCATGTCGAAGTAGGTGACCGTCTCCCGATGTCCACCCTTTGGCAGAATGTTGTAGGAAAGCATGTGGTGAAGAACTCTGGCTTGAACTGTCAGGTGGCTACTCGTTGACCTACTACGACCATCAACATCTTCCTCTTTATCAAGACCACATACCGTCTGGATTTGATTGGCTCTCGTGAAATGCGTTTCATTCCAAGCAGTGTAAGAATGGATTCTCTTCACCTCGTTTGGAGCCTCTAGTACTTGCACCAACACATTCTTGCTGATGCGCATCACCACCCCATTCACATAGGATTTGAATGCGTGAATGGATCCATTTGCATTGCGCTCGTAGACGATGTTGTTGTAGAAGTACTGTACCATTTTTGGGTAGTATGGTACATTCAGAGATATCACCTTCAGCCACTCTTGCTCGATGAAGGGTCCCAGAAACCCATAATTCTCGAAATGAGAATACGCATCCGTCGTCAATGGCCTTCCAGGAGCCACCATGCGGTTGTGCATTCTCTTCTCTTCATAATTGTCACTTTGCTCCTTGGTCTGGAACAGATTGGGATTGAAATCTTCCCATTCCGAACTTGAGACAGCAACTTTTTGTGACTTTCTTTTCTTTTTGTTACCAAACATCCTGCGATCAAACAAGCAAGAATACACGTTCGTCACATTTTCAAAATGAACAAAACGCGGTCGACCACTCCATAAAGCGGTCGACCTCAGTTAATTTAAAACGAGAATGGGTCGACTCAAACCCGTAATAATTGGAGTACAAAATTGCCTTCATAGGTCGACCTCAGAAGAAGCATAGGTCGACCTCAGAAAATTTAAATCGATTTAAAGCCAGATGTGACTTTCAGCAGGAGTGCAGTGCAGGACATTAGGCCACCTTGGAATGCACTCGAAGACACAAACGTCTGCTGCCTTCACCGAGTTCTCCTTTACAACCCTATGCCGGCCACTGGCAAGCAAACAACAACAATATAACAAAGAAGACCCTAAAACCTAAACTCTCTTACATCCATAAGAACGGGACATGCGGGGTGGTCAGGTTTGTGTCTTCTTTGGGACCGCCCCGCATGTCGCGTTCTTATGGATGCAAGAGAGTTTAGGTTTTAGGGTCTTCTTTGTTATATTGTTGTTGTTTGCTTGCTGGTGGCCAGCATAGGGTTCCAAAGGAGAACTCGGTGAATGCAGCAGACGTTTGTGCCTTCGAGTGCATCCCAAGGTGGCCTAATGGCCTGCACTGCACTCCTGCTGAAAGTCACATTTGGCTTTCAATCGATTTAAATTTTCCGAGGTCGACCTCAATATCATCATAGATCGACCTCAATAAGTTTAGCACAAATAACTCGTATTTTTGCCTTCATAGGTCGACCTCAGAAGCATCATAAGTCGACCTCGGCTAATTTGAAACGAGTCTGAAATGGCCCAAATGCTTTTAATGTGGAGTGCAAAACAGATCCGGTCGACCTCATAATTTCAACAGGTTGACCAGAGTTAGTTTCGCACAAATAATTCGTAGAATTATGGCAAAACTCGAATTTTCGCCTTCATAGGTCGACCTCAGAAGCATCATAGGTCGACCTCGGCTAATTTGAAATGAGTCTGAAATGGCCCAAATGCTTTTAATGTTGAGTGCAAAACAGATCCGGTCGACCTCATAATTTCAACAGGTCGACCAGAGTTAGTTTCGCACAAATAATTCGTAGGAGAATGGCAAAACTCAAATTTTTGCCTTCATAGCTCGACCTCAGAAGCATCATAGGTCGACCTCGGCTAATTTGAAACGAGTCTGAAATGGCCCAAATGCCTTTTAATGTGTAGTGCAAAACAGATCCAGTCGACCTCATAATTTCAACAGGTCGTCGACCAAAGTTAGTTTCGCACAAATAATTCGTAGGAGAATGGCAAAACTTGAATTTTTGCCTTCATAGGTCGACCTCAGAAGCATCATAGGTCGACCTTGGCTAATTTGAAACAAGTCTGAAATGGCCCAAATGCTTTTAATGTGGAGTGCAAAACAGATCCGGTTGACCTCATAATTTCAAGAGGTCGACCAGAGTTAGTTTCGCACAAATAATTCGTAGGAGAATGGCACAAATCGAATTTTTGCCTTCATAGGTCGACCTCAGAAGCATCATAGGTCCACCTCAGCTAATTTGAAACGAGTCTGAAATGGCCCAAATGCTTTTCAAGCTATAGATCTAAATAAAAAGTCAAAAACTCGTAGCAAAACGTCACAGGTCGACCTCAATATCATCACAGGTCGACCTCAGTCCATAGAACAGAAGAATCATCGATTGAAAGCCAGATGCGATCGACCACGAAGATGAACAGGTCGACCGCATCTGACGAACAGAAGGGAAAATCCCTCTTTTCAATCTTTAGATCTAAATAAAAAGTCAAAAACTCGTAGCAAAACGCCATAGGTCGACCTCAATATCATCACAGGTCAAACTCAGTCCATAGAACAGAAGAAAAAACGATTGAAAGCCAGATGCGGTCGACCACGAAGATGAACAGGTCGACCGCATCTGACGAACAAAAGGGAAAATCCCTCTTTTCCATCTTTAGATCTAAATAAAAAAGTCAAAAACTCGTAGCAAAACATCACAGGTCGACCTCAATATCATCACAGGTCGACCTCAGTCCATAGAACAGAAGAACAAAACGATTGAAAGCCAGATGCGGTCTACCACGAAGATGAACAGGTCGACCGCATCTGACGAACAGAAGGGAAAATCCCTCTTTTCCATCTTTAGATCTAAATAAAAAGTCAAAAACTTGTAGCAAAACGTCACAGGTCGACCTCAATATCATCACAGGTCGACCTCAGTCCATAGAACAGAAGAAAAAATGATTGAAAGCCAGATGCGGTCGACCACGAAGATGAACAGGTCGACCGCATCTGACGAACAGAAGGGAAAATCCCTCTTTTCCATCTTTAGATCTAAATAAAAAGTCAAAAACTCGTAGCAAAACGTCACAGGTCGACCTCAATATCATCACAGGTCGACCTCAGTCCATAGAACAGAAGAAAAAAACGATTGAAAGCGAGATGCGGTCGACCACGAAGATGAACAGGTCGACCGCATCTAACGAACAGAAGGGAAAATCCCTCTTTTCCATCTTTAGATCTAAATAAAAAGTCAAAAACTCGTAGCAAAACGTCACAGGTCGACCTCGATATCATCACAGGTCGACCTTAGTCCATAGAACAGAAGAACAAAACGATTGAAAGCCAGATGCGGTCGACCACGAAGATGAACAGGTCGACCGCATCTGACGAACAGAAGGGAAAATCCCTCTTTTCCATCTTTAGATTTTTTGAAACAATCTAATCTACCAAAGAAGAAGAGAAAAATCGAATCAAATGAAAAGAAGATTGAAAGTTATATCTTGTTCTTTTTCTAAATGATGATGATGAAATGGTATGGAGGTTCCTTTGAGATTTTGGAAAGAAGAAGATGAAGAAGGGAAAGGAGAGGAAGAATGAGTGGATGTGGTGGGATAGACATCTGATTGTGGTGTAGAATGAGTGGGGGAGGGTTTCTTAAATAGAGGATTGGGGGATAGGTTGAGGTGGATGTTGGCAAACAAACCGGTTTGGTAGGCCGAATTAAATACGCGGTCGACCGCGTTATTGGTCAGGTCGACCGTCTATGGTCAGGTCGACCGTTTGTTTTATGAGGTCGACCGTTTTATTGTGTTTGTTTATTTCAACCAACAATCAATTAACTCATAAATTATTAAGATAATTCGAAAAAAAATACAATGCAATCATAGTTATAAAAAAATAAATAAACTCCTAAAAAACAGTAGAAGAAATTTAAGATCCTTTTTTGGGACTTTGTTTCGGGCACTTAGGGCGAGAATGACCATATTTCCCACATTTCGAACACTTTCTTAAACTTTTGCCCGATGCAGCTCGTGCTGACTTGAATGTCCCCTTGGTCTTCCCAATTTTTGGATCTTTCACACTTCGAACGGGTGCTGGAGGGTTTGCCGGTGTAGTGTTGTCCGTTCTCTCCCTCGAGAACTCAATTGCCCATTGAGTAAGGTCATCCAACGTCTTAGAGACATGATTAAAAGCAGCTTCACTACCACACGCGATGTCACACAAACGCTTACACTTTAGAGCCAATCCTCCATGTCTTATCAGGCAACCAACTTTCTCTCCCACATCACCTCCAACTCCAGGATGACGATTTAGTGTCTTCGAATTTTGGGTCCATCGAAGATTGAACCACGAGGAGGGTAGTGCGGTGTATCCCATATTTTTTATTACTGTAAGCATATGTCTGCATGGAAACCCCTTAGATTCAAATAATGCACACTCGCATTGTAGATCTTGATTGGACGTAGTAAATGTTAACCTCCTTATCCGATCTGGGTTCATGTAGTTCTTCAGAATGAATGTCTCTGTCCCATCTGATTCATTTCTTCTCTCCACTAATACATAAGAAGCTTCATTCTCTAGTTCAGACTTGAAGATAGCAAATGTTCGATGTGTGTAGATACTTTCAGCTTGCATTTCCCAAGTGCGAAGGGCATGCTTGCAGACCAACCTCGTGTGCCTAGAAGTATAATCATCCTGCACCTCCGTGAAACGCATCCCCTCCAGTGCTTCATCAATGCCCTGAACAAAACGTTGCAAGCTATATTGCGTTCCCACATACCCATTTATCCAATGGTTACATGAATCACATCGCGAGGTTGATTGGAGTCCACCAAAATAAATATCCTTCAAGTATGCCTCTGCCCACAGTAATTTGTCAGCGTACAAATCCTGCAACCACTTATTTGCAGACAAACCATGCTCACTAATCAAATGCTCCCAACGCCTCTCAAACTCCTCAATCGATATACGTGCTTTTGCCAAGTAAGTGAATGCGCTAACGAACTCCCTATTATGAACGGCCGTTGTCGCATTTGTCTCAATATGCCAAATACATAGACGTGAGGCACTCCAACCAGAACAGTAGCAATGACACCATGCATAGACTTGTCTCCGTCTGTGATCACTGAAGTTGGCATCTTAGAGTTCATACACTCCAGAAAAGTATTCAACAACCAAACATAGTTGGGGATTGTGTCGTTATCCAATTGGGAAAAACCATATATGATGTTACGGTGGTGGTGATTTACACCAACCATCATAACAAATGGTCGATTGTACTTGTTGCGCTTGTAGCATGCATCGAACGCCAAGACATCCCCAAAAAAATGGTAATCTGCTCTAGATGTGGAGTCCGACCAGAAGAGATTGCCTAATTCACCTTCATCGTTGGTTGTGTACTTGAAGAAGCTGCCCGCATCAGAGGTATGTTTACTTTGCAAGTAACCCAATGTTCGGTTAACATCTCCTATTAGATCGTCGTCAACAGTTCGGGATTGCTGAACAGCATTATCCAAATCCTTTGGAGTGTACCCTAGATTCTCATATCCTCCAACTTTATTCTTCATGAACTGAACAATGTTGCGTTGTTTTATTCCTGACTGCCGCATCCCTATCGCCAGAGCCTTGTCTCCTTCACTCACATTTCGATGAGACCGAAGGAATTGAGTTTCCTCTTCATTGCATTAACGATGTGAGTGCTTCCTCTCAAACTTAGAAACAACCCACATTTTCTTATTCCGATCAAAGTGTACAGTATACGTGATAACTTCGTATTTGCACATGTTTTCACCTTTGTTTCCTGACCATTTTAGCTCGAATTTCTTGTTCCTTGACCTATTTTACGCTAGGTTGTGTTGTGTTGGCGTATTTCAGGTACTAGCAAGTAAAGAGGTGCATAGGCGCAAGTTTCGGGTCATTTGGAGGTCGGATTGCGCTTTAAAGGGAAATTTACGGGTAGCCCTTGCACAATTACGGTCGTAATTGTCCCTGGCATGCCCGTAATTTCAATGCCGAGCCTAATTTCCAGAATTCCTGTTGCAGAGTCAATTACGGGCAAGAGTCACTTGAATTACGGTCGTAATTAAGTAATTACTGGCGGTAATTGGAAAATTACGACCGTGAATTCCTTCTTCCGAGTCAAGCGAAATGCGCGTTTTGGGCAATTACGGGCAGACCACAATTACGGTCGTAATTCTGCCCGTAATTCGCCCAAAATCGGGTTTTTGAGGCAGATTCGAGCAAAAACAGAGGGAGTCGACTTTTTGGAGCAAAAACAGAGTTTGAGAGAAAGTGCGAAGAACAAACCCTAGGAGCTATTTGGAGTGGATTTCTCACCATTGAAGCCCAGATTGCGTCCCCAGGAGTGAAGATTGACATCCCAGAGCAGATTTTCCTCATATTTATGAGTATGACTACTCTGATTTCTGTTTTCCTCTCTCTCTCTCTCTCTCTCTATATATATATATATGGAGTAGAACCCTTCTCTCACTTGGGTATGAAGAACCCTAGTTCCATGTGTTAGGAATTTGATTGTAATGACTTGGGATGATTACACTGTTTGGTTTTAATCGAATGATGCATGTTTTATTGAATTGATTGAAGTCTGATCAGCTTTTCTTGATTTCTGCTGCAACCTGAGATAGATAGAATCTGATTAGGTTGTTAGAGCTTCATCATTCGTTAGTAGGAGATTGGCTATACGAGAGTTAGCCAGTTTACTGCTTTGTACTGGAATCCAATTCCAGTAGTGGAGTTCTGTGCTTATTACTTCAGCTTTCTATCCTGGTGAAGATTAGTCGTCTGCCGGGTAGTTAGACTGAGAGGGCTTGGTCAGCTTAAGAGATTCCAAGCTACTGTCGGATCTTCTGCAGTCTAATCAACAGTAAATCAACCCAGGGTAATTACAATTGAGACCTAACTAAGGAGCTAGGGGGACTCATTCCCGAGTGACTCTTTTTTGCTTGAGAAAACCGTACCAATTCCTGCTTTCTTACTGCTTTTGCTTAAAACAACAATCACTTGACTTAGTTGGCTAGATAATAGATAATCACGGAGTAGGCAGTAGATCTAGACCCCAGGTTGATAATAGAACTTGCCACTTTACTGCATTCCCGGACTGCGATTACACTTGGTCGCAGTTTGGTGTTGTGTTTTAGCGTGTCAATACGATGCCTTGCAAGAATGTCTTGTCATCTTACGATGTTGTCGAGTCCGACCTTCTTTATCTTTATGCATCTTCTCTCTAGTCCCCTCTCTCGAACATACCATTGTCCTCCCAATTGCTACTCCTTGACGACTCCTCCGAAGATCTCTACGTCGAACGCTAAATCCTTTCGCTTTAGCATAGGAATCGTAAAATTTCTCTGCATCTTCTAATGTTTGGAAATCCATGGAAGGAATTTGTTGTTCATATTCAGTAGCTTCTTCATCATCCATAAATTCTTCTTCAGCACCCTCGGTTTTCTTATCATCCCCAACCACTTCATCATCCGTATTATCTGTATCATCTGAATTATCCATAGATCCTTCTCGAGCATCCTTAGGTTCCTCATCGAAGTTAACCTCATCATCATCTCTATCATTTGTATCATCTCTGTTATTCATCCTGCAACGATCGGAATGTGAATTTAATGTAAAAAACATACAATATTAGCTCTCGTCAGGTCGACCTGAATGAACTGTACGGTCGAACTTATTACTAAATAACAAAGATGAGGTCGACCTGAATTTACTGTAAGGTCGACCTTATTTTAAAATAACAAAGAAGAGGTCGACAAGAATTTACTGTAAGGTCGACCTAATCATATAATTACACAAATACGGTCGACTTGATGGTGGAGGTGGTCGACCTAATTAGGGAAAAATTTAACCACATACAACCATTAATAAGCACATACGAGACATACCTTAGAAACACGGTCGACCACTTATTGTTACGGTCTACCGGAATAAAAATAAACCGCCACCAACACACGATCACAATAAGAGCGATGAGATTACAAATTCACTCCAACAAATTGCATAAATCGAAGTACGAATAAAGTCTTAAGACTTCCATATATTTATAGAGAATGTAGACGAATTCCTTATCCAATTGGTGAAAGATATATAAAATCATAATTCGAGAAGGACAAGTACACAAAATCCTAATTGTACAAGGACAAGAATCATTACGGTCGACCGCGTTGCACGAATGGTCGACCGTCTTGGGTAAATGTGAAACAGGTCGACCTCTTTACACAAATGGTCGACCGTTGTTTATAAATGTGAAACAGGTCGACCTCTTGACACGAATGGTTGACCGTATTTTATTAAGGCCAAACAGACGAGGTTCCATCCTTATTCCACATGGTTTTTGACTTTGCTACGGTATCATAGGTCGACCTTAAGCGTCACGAGGTCGACCTGTGCTCTGCCTACGGGTTTTCCCGCTTTGAGTATGTGGTCGACCACTTGTTCTAGACGATTGAAATCGTAAATTCATTCGCATCCATAATTGCATAACAAATCTAATAAACGATAAACATTCAAAATCCAAAATGACACAATCTCGCAAATACAAATTCAATGTATTGTCCAAATAATGCAACATTGTAACTTAACGACTTCATTTCTTTGCTTTTTTGTTTGAACTCTGTCTCTCTTTGCCTCGTTCCATGCATTCATCTACTAAATGCTTGAAAATATTTTCTCATGCATGGTTTTCAAAATATGTAGCCAGATACCATAGTATCTCCTTTCGAGCCGGTAATTTGTTTTCTTCTCCTATCTGCATTATGGCATGTATGACTTCGTTACAACTAAAAAAAGTATAAATTAAACAAGTTATTTGTTTGACGAGATACTCACCACTCTATCCAGATCCTTGGATCCATAGCGCATCCACTGCATGACGTGCACACCACACTCGGTACTATTCCTTTGCCCTTGAACGCGTAGCTCTTCAAAATTGAAATCTCCAAAATTTGGTACTGCTACATTGCTCATGCGCTCCGGTTTGAAAATATCATCCAAATTGGACAACTACACACAAATAATGAATATTTTAACCTTCTAGCAAATAATGAATATTTTAAGCTTCTAGCATAATACGATTCGCCTCACTAGTTGAAGGTAGACTGTCAAGCAAAAATGCAGTTTTTTGCTGGACATTGACGAGATACAGAAACCAATGACATGCTTCATCGTCAAGAACTGGCATAAATATCTAGCAACGAAACACTCACTATATGTTATAAACAGCGAATACAAACGAATGCACTTTCGAAATTTAATGATATAGGGACATTGACTAACCTTCTGGCATGCACTAACATTCGGCATAAACACCACACCATCATTCATCAACTTGTTACGAATTTTTCTGGTCTTCATGTTACCGCGTACCATTTTCTGCACCATGGTTTAATTGAGATGAATTGACATGGTACAATATAAATAACTAGGTTATGACAAATAATTTGACATTACGGCTCTTACCGAAAAACATATTTGGCAAATACCACACATTTGGCTCTTTCACATGATGTTTTTCAGACATTGTTAGCAAACCCAGCTATTCTCGCTAATGATCGAACTCAAATAATTTCGTTGCACGTTTTCAGAAAAAAAGTCAACAACGGTCAAACTGCAAAAATCAAAATAACAGAAATGTCAATTCTGATTTGCAACGACCAGGTCGATCTGTTCACAGTCACGGTCGACCTTATTGGACAAACGGTCGACCTCATGACCTAAACGGTCGACCACACATACTAAAAAACGTCTTACTTGTCCCAATTCGTGTCCTCAACCTTCTCTTTAGTAACAACATAATACAAGTCTTCAACTGGATTTTGAAGATTTTTGGTGAATCCTTCTAGACCCTCCACTTTCATGACCTACAAATCATAGTTAAAATTAAAGTAACATATGAACACAAACACACATTATAGATGAATATGTAACGTAAACTTACCCCGTGATTTTCGAAAGGACTCTTAGATTCATCTTCATCGCTATCAGCACTAAATAATCATTTTCTTACAAAATGATCCTTCTGTGGAGTGGTTTAGGAGTCACTTTCATATCGAGGTCTCTTGTACTTAGGAGAGGAACCCTTGCTGCCATTCGTTGTTTCACTCTGTCAAACATATAAACAAAACAAATTAGCACTAATGATAGTAATACTAATATCTTCAATCACATATGAATATACTTGGATACCTTTAAATTGTGCTCTTTCAATAAATCGTCTATGCTCTGGTAGCAATTTTCAGAGTCATCATGGTCTTCCTCCTCTTTACCAAAGTCAAATTTCTTTCCTGTACCATCTCTTCCACCATTCTCCATTCGTTCTGCACTTATATCTTTGATAGCACCTTCTAGCCTCTCAAACCCGTCATGCATCATCCCAGTCATATATGTCCGTCGAACTAACAATTGCTCCACTCTATCACGCATGGACTTCTGAAAGTCATTGACTTGTGTTTGACACACCACCAGCTTCTCTTGTGTGGCTTTCAACAATTTCATGATTTCACCCAAATCTTGATGTAGTCTCTCATCATGCGTCATCGTCTAAACAATTTAAAAAAAAATTCAAATCATAATTCAACTACAAATTTCTACAATTAACCAAAAAACAAAGACGTGGTCGACCTGACAAATTATTAGGTTGACCTGGAAGACAAATAGTGACTACCACAACCATTAAGGTCGACCTCTGTTCTTCCTAGGTCGACCTATCCAGCAGGAAAATAACAATTAACAACAAAAAGGAAGTTAAAAAATAAACCGAAAAAAGGATAGGTCGACCAGATATCTGGCGCAGTCAACCTTTTCAAGCACAACATAGTCATACAAACAAAGCCAAAGTCGACACTCAGGTTGAATAACCAAAACAAAAAGAAACGACCGACCTTGAAACACATTAGGTCGACCAATTGGGTTGATCTTCGTTACCTCGCAAGTATAGAAGTCCAAGTGTTGTGCCCTAAATTCAAATGCGAAGAATCGTCTCGTCAGGTCGACCTGGTTGACGTCAAGGTCGACCGAATGGTATTCTGCACGCAACAATATATCAAATTAGACGGTGGAAATCACGCATTAGAAAAGATGACGACGAATGCTACATTAGGTCGACCTCACCTTAGACCTGGTCGACCACTTCCAACACGTACAAAAGCAACCGCGAACGATCTTCTTCACAAAGGCTCTAAGTCGGAAAAAACCTAATTCAGACTTGGTGGCGTTGAAGGGGACTTATATTCGTATTTATAGAGATTTAGGACGTGAATGTTTCGACCCAATTCGTTTCCTTGTCCAATTGTGGAACCTTTCTGGTGTTGGAATCCATATCCAATACGGATACGGTGTGAAGGCAGTCGACCTCTTTATAATGCAGTCGACCTGTTAGGTGCACAAGGGTCGACCTATGAGGTATTTGGGTCGACCTTTCATTTTGTTAGACCACCAAAGAGGCCGACCATATTATGTAAGAGGTCGACCGCGTCTCGGAACCTAACATACATGAATTAGTCAATTCGGTCGACCGCCTTTTGGATTAGGTCGACCGAAAAGTCCATTTCACGGTGACATGCATGTCACCATAGCAAAATCCTTACAGTTTTAGTACATAAACTTAATAAATCATAATATTTAATGTCTCAGTAATGGACTTCCTTTAATTCCGCTTCTTAGAATGATGCCTGTTGTATGATCTATCAGATTTTTTTATTCTATTCTCGGTGTTTTTTTCAGCGACTGATAGAAAGCGTTGATTCCGCAGTTCTTTCATCAGACTTGGGTACTTTTCTAAAATTATTTTTTTTACACATTAGTCCTAAAAATATTGATGGAAAATTATATTTTAGTACTTAAATTTTTTCTTATATGTTGATACTTGAACTATTTAAATTTTACCAATAAGTCCAATGTTATGAGGTATTTGGTATGCTTTAATGAACTTGTGGTTTGCTTTTAGAAACTTGTGATGTGCATTAATAAACTGGTGGTCTGCTTTAATGAATTAGTGGTGTGCTTTATGAGGTTTCTGGTATGTTTTAAATGACTTGTGATATGTTGACTTGTCGTCTGTATTAGGGGGATTGTGGTATTATTTAATAAACTTGTGGTATCCTTTATGAAACTTGTGGCCCGCTTAATGTGATTTTTGGTCTGCTTCAAGAAACTTGTGATGTGCTTTTATAGATTTGTGGTCTATATTATGAGACTTGTGGTATGCTTTCATAAACTTGTGGTGTTCTTTTATAAACGTGTGGTGAGGTGAAATTGTGGTTTGCTTTCTAGACTTAGTGGTTTTTTGTGGTGTTATTTCTTGAATTTGTTAGTCCAAATGCCGATTTGGTGTTATTTCATTATATTTAGTTTTGTAATTCTACAAATATAATGGATTTTGTACTGTAACATATCCCTTTTTTAATTATACTTTTGCTAACAACTATAAGTTTCGATTTTCACAATGTACTGGGATGAAAATACAAGGTCACCCACTTAGGGTAAACACAAAAATTAGCATTTTTACCTGTAGTGAGCGACGATCATTATGGAGTAACAACCATAATTAATGTTGCCATCCCAAAAGATGCCATTATAAGTAAACTGAAACTGGTCGCAATAATTTTCTTTGGAGCTCTTACAACCATCACATTCTAGACATGAAGCAGCAAGACACCCAATTCCAGCTCGGTCTCCAACCATGAAATTCTCCACTTTCTTACCCACCTTGGTAATTATTCCCATAATCTCATGCCTAACATGCCCATAATCAAACCCCAATAAAATAGTGGAGATTGAAAATTTTAAGCAGTTAATTAGCTTGGTATAGTTAAATACTTCTTCCACTCTTGTGGTTCACATCTTATGGGGGCAGGTTACAGTGAGTAATCACCATGGTTACTAACATACCGTTTGGTATAAATGAATTCCATAAGTTTTGAGGAATTCATTTTGAAATGAATTTTTTTTGTGTTTGGTATATAAAAGAATTCATTTTCAATTCTAAAATTTGAATTCTACGGAATTGGAGCTAGTTATAGCAATTCTGTGGAATTGAGATGGAATTTCCAAATGAATTCCACAAGAATTTACTAATTATAATAAAATTACATAATTATTGATAATTGTTAATTAATTTACTCACCTATATATTAATTTATATTAGTTTGGCGCGTAAACAATTTCGCGCGCATACTTATTCTTCAGCCGGGTATATTAAACCCTATATACATCTCTGTGGTTATAACTAAACCCTATCGGAGACTCCCAATTTACCAAGCTGCCGGCGCAACTCCCTTCTTCTTCAACTCTGTATCAATCACGCCACAAAGAAGGTTAGTTTTATTTATGTGTTTTTCTTTTGCGGTTCTTTGATGGGTATTGTTTCCGTTACATGGTTCAAAGCTCTTATATATCTACCCATAAAGCTGCTGCTAATGAGCTTATAATGAGATTAGGTTTATATATAATATATGTGTTTCCTTTGTCTGTTATTGAGATCACTTTATGTTTTTTTATGTTACTGTCTATTCTTTTGTTATGCTCATACTGTCGACATTCGTGTTTATATGTGTATGTTATAGTTTATATGTTATTATTTTGCATGCAGTATGAGGAACAACGACAAACATTTGATTGGAACGTTAGTAGCATATGCTGGTTATTTGATATTTCTTCTTCGGTTATATCAGTATGTTGAAAAGCCACAACTGGAGTGTAGGGTTCATCGACGAAGTATTAGAAAAGAGCTAATGAATAGAATAGAAACACACAAGAACACTTGTTGAATGATAATAAAAATAGTTCAGTTGAAGAGCAAGTTGCACTATTTCTATATACATTAGCACATAATGTAAGAAATCGCGTAGTTAATTTCTTCTTTAGCTAGAGCGGAGAGACAATCAGTCGTCATTTTCATGGAGTCCTCAAGGCCATATTGTCATTAGAAGCAGAATTTTTGGTTCAACCGAATGGATCTATAGTCCATCCAGAGATATTGGATAGTGAAGGCCGGTTTTATCCATACTTTTAAGGTAAATATATATTAGTAATATTCAATTGATATATGTTAAAAAGTGTAGAATTTTGGTGTACTAACATAATTAGATAGTATAGGATTGTGTTGGTGCTATTGATGGAACCCACGTTCGTGCTAAAGTTTCACAAGAAGAAGCACCAAGATATAGGGGTAGGAAAGGAATCCCCACAATGAACATATTAGCAGCCTGCACATTTGACCTAAAGTTCACCTATGTTTTGGCGGGATGGGAAGGATCAGCTTCTGATTCAAGAATATTGGAGAATGCCTTAACAAGAGATGACAAACTAAAAGTTCCTCCAGGTAGGTGGTAGTGAGAGATAAAAAAAAAGTGCTTGTTCATTTTGTTAATGAGCTAGTACTCTATAAAAAAACACTATTCTTTTGTTTGAATATAGGTAAATTTTACTTGGTTGATGCTGGCTATGCTTTGAAGCCTGGATTTATCACGCCGTACCGAAACACAAGATATCATTTAAAAGAGTATTCTCATTGTCCTCCGGTGAACTCAAAGGAGTTATTCAATCTACGACATGCATCATTGCGTAATGCAATTGAGAGGGCTTTTGGTGTCCTGAAAAAGAGATTTCCCATTATCGCTAGTGGTTCAGAAGCTCATCATGATGTCAACACACGTTCTGAAATTGTGCTTGCTTGTTGTATTTTGCATAACTTTCTTTTGATGTATGATCCCGATGAAGATATTCTTCGTGAGGTTGATAAAGAATTGATGGAAAATAATGTTGAAGAAGAAGATAGTGGATCTGAAAATAGAGAAGCAGATGCTAGGATCGCAGAAAAAATTAGAGACAATATAGCATTCCAGATGTGGAGTCACTATGTTTGAGATGCTAGTCACAAGCTCCTAAATGTGTTTTTCATAGTTCTTGAAGCACTTTTTGTCTTTTACATTGGATATTATTGTCTTTAATAGAAGTTGTTGGATCTACTTAGTTTGTATTTTGTATTTGTTTAATGGTTCAAATAGATGATGGCAGCGGGTGAAGATGAAGTCCAAATTTTGAACACCAATCCTCAAAAGACTGACAAATACCTTAGGTGGCCAAAGGAGATGGATAAACTTCTTTTAGACCTTCTGAAGGAGGAAAAGGCCAAAGGAAATAAGGATGAGAAACAATTTAACAAAGCTGCTTGGACTACTGTCATTGCTAGGCTAAATTTGGGGTTTAAAAAGCATGGTAAAACTATCGATAAGACAAAGGCAGTTAAAGGCTAAAGACTATCCAAAAGCAAATGGGGCTTGCCATTGAGGTCTTAGATAAAAAGAGTGGCTTCGGATGGAATGATACGACCAAAAAAATTGAAGCTGCTCCAAGTGTTTGGGATACTATAATAAAGGTAATGTTTACTTGATTGATGTTTGTACTTAAGAATAATGATGTTTTTTCATTTTTTTCACTTCTTTTGTCAACTGTTTTCTCAGATGAAGCCTGATTTCAATTTGATTCGAGATAAGGAACTTCATTTTTTGGAGAATGCTCGAGAATTATTCGAGAAAGATCGAGCAAATGGAGATGGTGCCATGAGTGCTAAGGAAAATTTTACTAAGTACCACAATGTTGAATCAGAGTTGGGAATTGATGATATTGATAGGATGCTGGCCAACGACGAGATTCACCTTGATCCATTAGTTCCAGAAGCTAGCCAAGTTCCAGGAGTAGCGGTGCCACCAATTAATGTTGAAGTAAAAGCGCGGCCCGGGAAAGAGTCTGCTAGAGGAAGCAAAAGAAAGAGATCTATGTCCAGTACCATTGCTGAAGAGATTATGCAGGTAACATCTTCGATGAAAGAAATTGCTAGTGCCATAAAAAATAGCAATCAACGGATATATGCTGCTACTGAGCTTTCAGCCGAGTTAAAAAAATTGGGGTTAGACAAATGGGAAGTTATGGAGGCACTCGATTTTTTGAAGGACAATGAGCATCTAGTTGAAAGATTCTTTGCTTGTGACGAGGAGATCAAGCTCGCTTGGCTCAAGAGAAAAATGGGTTACAATGAAGATATTTAGAAGATGGAGCTTCAAACTATTTGCTACTTTTTTCGAACTTTTTGTTTTGTCATATTGGTTTGATAATAACTTTATCACTTGCATTTTTTAGAATATGGATTTTCAATGTTTCACATAGATGTGATTCTCCCAGTTTTGATTTGGTTGTATGGGGTTGATCGATCACTATAACATCATAATTGGAATCAAGCAATCAATCATCCAAGTTTTGAAGTTATTAGGGAGATGCAGAACTTATTTAAAATTTTGTTTGGCTCTTTAAAATTGGATTTTTGCAATGGAAACTCCACACATCCATTCACGTATTGCAATAAAGGAACCATGGAATAGTTTTTATTCGTTTACTATCTCATTTGGATTACTGATCCTTCATACCGTGAGCTATTAATTATTTCGATTTAATGGAAATTAATAAGGGCGTAGTTGAAAACTTTTTAATTTAATTCAATTCCGAATGTAACCAAACATGATTGAGAATTCAATTCATTTCATTTCTAAATATTTGAACATGACATACCAAACACAAGAATTCATTTGAAAATGAATTCTACACAGTGATTCATTTTAAAATGAAATGAATTCCCGGTTCATTTGGTACCAAACGGTCTGTAAGGGTAAATTGGGTATGGAAAATAAAATTTTTTAATTAATTTTTTTAATAAATTACATTTTAGGTAGTTACAAAAATCTATTGATTATAATTCTCTCTCCTTCTCTCACTTCCGTAATCTCCAGCTAGATCCTCTTTCCTTATTTTTCTCAATCTTTCTGCAAAATAAAAAAAACATGAAATCACTACCGATCCATTAGACAAACACTACCACTTTGAAAAACATCAATACCATTGCATAAATAAATCTATACCATTACACGAAAACTACCTATATAAACAATCTACCAATATAAATCTATACCATTGCACAAAAAATCAATACCATTGCAGATTTAATCAATACCAATACATGCAAATTAATACATTACATGATTATCAATACCAATTCGACAAAAACAATACCAATAGAACAAAATCAATACCAATGTGACAAAAACAATACCATTGAGACGAGAGGGTCGGAGATAAAAGGATGGCCAACACTGGCGATTGCTATATTTTTCGAACAAAAAAATTGTGCCATTTTTTACTAGTCTATACCATATGGTATTGACTGGTATTGAAATAAGAGCATACATATGGTTTGAAAAGCGTACCATGGTGGTATGAACAAACCAAGACTCTAGGATGGTTGAATACATAATATTAGAAGTATATTAACGGTCATTCACGACTTTTAACATTGTGTACCACAAGATACCACCATGTACCAGGGTGGTATTGTATGGTATTGTGTGGTATTTTTTGGTCCTGTAATTTGTTCACCCAGAAATTTATAGATCCAATAGATCATGATGAACTCGTCCCTTCTGTGCAAACGTTTTCAAAAATGAATTAAAAACGAAGAAAATACCATATGATATGCAGTTGGAACCGAGAGGTAAGAATTTTTTTTTTCTAAAAACATATTGAAAATTGATCTTATTTTGTAGAGCACGATGAACTCGTCCCATCTGTGCAAAAAATAAAAAAATTAGAATCCGAGTTAAAACGGAAAATATATGAGTCGATTAAGAAAGCTAGGAAAAATAAAAATGGTCTTTAATTGTAACATCCCGTTACGACAAAACCCATATTTCGATCGCTAGAAAGTTTCACGATTTAAAATCGAGCATTTCGACACTATTTCGGCGAAAATCGGATTATCGATCGATCGGATAAGTATACGTATTAATTAAATATATATATATATATATATATATATATATATATATATATATATATATATATTTAATTACACTAAGCGGCCACCAAGAGATAGCCACTTTAGTATTTATATATGAAAGCCCCTGTCCATTTCCATCTTCTTCCTTTTCGTAAAAAGGAACCGAGGGATAGTTTGAGCAGAGGGCGCGCAGGGGAGGTAACAGAAAAATTCTCCGAGCTCAAATCTTGAGCCCTAGTGATCCAAAAATCCCGTAAGTAATGCCTAATTCATCTATTCATCGTGATTTATCGATTTAGAGCTTTAAAACGAGTTTTTGGTTCAGGAATTTCTTGAATTCCCGATAAGCCAAATTAGGGTTTCGGAGTATCCGGAAGTCGGTTTGAGCCCAAATTTCATATACGAGCTTCCTGCCGCGAGGTAATCAATCCCCTAGTTCTAATCCCTGAATTTCGGCAATTATTTAGGCCGGGGTCCAAACCGCTGAATTTAGCTCCGGCCAGGGTTTGATGTGTTTTTATCGAGAATTTGACCCGGAGCCCAGAACTAATATTGACGGGGATACTGCAGGGGATATAAGGACGGTCTCGGATTTTAATTTGGGGTTTGTTCGTGAAATTGACGTTTTAGTACGGGAGGCTAGAACCGGTGTTTGAACGACCAGAACTGGTGAGGGATTAGCACGGCATACCGGGTTTGTCGTATCACGATAATTATATTGATGCTTAGAATTGACCTAGGTGAACTAGAATGGCATGATTAGGGGTGTATGGACTTTTGTGCTATATGATGAACCCTGGACTGCTGTATGATATTATTGACTTGCCCTAATGGATATGAACCTTGTTTATGTGGATGATTGCATACATGTTGCCATTTGTGGCTTAACTGTTGATATGACTTCATGGTTGTTCGATAAGGGATTTTGACATGGTGTGATATTATGGTTGTATTTGGATCCATAAGTGGGGGGAATAAACTTCCCAAGGTGATATTATGATGTTTTAAGGAGGATGACTTGCACGAGGGTTTATCCCGAGGAAGTGCAATTATACGACTCCTGGTTTACCTATGTTGAGCCAATTATGGTCAGGTCAAGTACATGTGTAAGTAACGAATTACGATTAAGCAAGATGAGATACGAATCATGTACAAGGATACCAAATATGAGTGTTGTGGTCTCACGGTCAACTACATAGTAATTAGGGCTCCCTATGCTATTACTCTATTATGATATGTATGATAGTCACACCTCTCATGTGGTGGTGACTGAAGAATTCTTACGAGATATGACCACACCCAGAGCGGTGTCGGGGTATGACTACACCCATAGTGGTGTGGGGTATGTATGACCACATCCGACGGGATGTTGGGGTATGTATGACTACATCCGACGGGATGTGGGGTATGTTTCCCGGGAGAGTTATTAGCATGGGAGTAGCCAGGCGCCTTTATTAAAACATGATAAGATGCATATGCATAAGTCAAGGTGGTTGAGTCTTTTGCCTATTGGGATGTCGGAGGGCTGAGATCCGATCCTAGTGTTTTGGCTTGTTTGCTAGATGTATGGTAGGGGTATGCTCTGTTATGAACTCACGATGCTATGATTATCTCACTCAGCTATGAGCTGACCCTCTTTTATTCTTCTTCTCTGCTTATGCTATGTGTAAGCAGATCATCATCAGCAGCAGTAGATAGGTGTATAGGTGGGAGCTGAGCAAGAGTTGAAGGCAAGATGAGGTATGGTCTTCAACCATTCTGTGCTTGGACTACTACTCGGGATTTTGGCCAGTGATCCACACCTTTTTGTAAAAATGTTTTGAGAACGTTTTTCATGTGCATACTAGCTTCTGATCTAGTGTGAGATATCCACAGGTGTGGAAAGTTAATGATATGTGTATATGTTGTGTAACTGTGTAAGTTGTGACGATTATGGTATGTATAAGTATGGTATGCAGTTAGGAAGTATGAAAAGTGTGACTATGGCTAAGAAAAGCCAATGCATATGGTTGTGAGTATATATGTTTGTGATGAATTATTTTGCAGGTTAAGTTGCAAGAACTGTTAGCCCATTACGCGAGTAATTCATGTCGAAATTTTATTTAGGTAAATTTTGATAATTAATGTAACACCCGAGATTATTTCCGCTGCAATTGTATGAACAATATGATTAGGCAAAACGTATAGGGTAGGGTGTTACATTAATTCTCCATCCTTAGATCTGGATTTTCTAAATGAAGGGTCCAGATTTGATTATTGATGAGTGCGGGTTATACACCATATCTTGAGCCCTAAAAAACTAGTATTCATCCTAATGCATTCCCATTTTATGAACCATAGTTGTTATAGTCTGGCTCAAATTCGCTTTCTAGCAATAAGATAATCAACTCTGCATACTTCATAATTTTATATACCTACCCGGGAACAATAGGATACACGGTTAGTTTTTTTGTTAAAACCAATCATTTGAAAGGCTAATGGAAGTAGTTAATTAAGCTTCTGAGGAGTTTAGGGAAGAAAACAGAGCTTTTAGTGAAATATATAGGAAATAATTCTAGAGAGAGTAAGGGTCGGGAAAACTGACCGGCGTTTGAAAGTGTAAGGAGCTATATCGCCCGAGGAATCGCGAGCTGCCCAGTCGGCAACCGTCCGAGTGTGTTTCGACGTCGTTTGGGCCATCGATAATTAGTGTTTTCAAATGAGAAAACTTGCGTTGAATGAGAACTAAATGCACCTTGACTTCTTTGGACAACGATCACTAAACACGGTTCACACCTCTTCAAACACAGTTCGAAGGAGGGTGTTCGATGTTTACACGACTCTCGAGACAGATCTACTTTAAGTTACTCCAACTCCTATGAAGGTTCTGAGAGAGCTCTAGATCTACGACTACTAATAAAAATTGCAGAGGAAAGATAAACTTGACAAGTGGTGTCAAATGGTGATTTTTGAGACCCCTTCCTCTGTCAACTCCTCCTCCTATTTATAGGCTTGAGATGATAACCGTCGTAGAAAACTGTCCTAGAGTAACTTTCATAAAGAACTGCTATGCTTCTTTCTCGAACATGGCTGACGTGTCATTGTACGTGGGATAATCGGCAGTTGCTCTGTTAACTACTTGCTCTTTATCTTGGAACTGTCATCTTGTTACTAGTCTCTCCCACATGGCTTGCTTTCTTACTTCCAACTTGTTAGTTCAGATCCTGGACATGGTCTAGACTCACCGATGTGGTCTAGATCTCGCGACCACGTCGGGCTCTAATTTTGATGCCAACGTGGTCTAGATCTCGTGACTACGTCGAGCTCTAAACTTGACGCCAACGCGGTCTACATCTCACGACCACGTCGGGCTCTAAATTTGATGCCAACGCGGTCTAGATCCCATGACCACGTCGGGCTCTAAACTTGAAGCCAACGCGGTCTAGATCTCACGACCACGTCGGGCTCCAGTTTTGATGCCAACGCGGTCTAGATCTCGCGACCACGTCGGGCTACCCAACTCGCGATGGGACTAGCTCCTTCTTGGAGACTTATAAAGAAAGTTAATGCCTTGTAAATAATCAATGTGGTACAAGATTATTTTTTGGGTGTAAACAATTAGACTGTGAATCTTGGGCAGAGAGGAAATTTGGGATCTGATGGGATGGAATTAAGGTTGGGGACGCTTTTGAGTTTGGGTTTATATGGTGGCAAACTTTATTATTTATATTTTTTTGATATATTTTTTTTTCTTATTCTATTTTTTGCTTTCATGAATTAATATTAATTACTATCCTTTCAATAGAAAAACATAAACCATTGTTCTGAAATGGTATGGTTAAACACTATCATCATTGACTTGAAGCGTGACAATTCTCCAAAAAGATGATAATTTAGACTTTGCACATTTTATATGATTTGTTAGACTTGTTTTGAATGGGTAATATATGTTTAATCAAAAGAATATATAATGGTGGAGTTTTATAGGATTTTCAGTGTTCAAATTTTCCTGGCCTCCCCTTAATTTCCGGAAAGGCTAAATTACACGTTTGGTCACTCAAATTACGGTAATCTTTCACGTTTGCCACCCGAATTACTTTTCTTTCTTATTCACCACTAACTTTACAAAACGTTACACCGTTAGTCACCGGCCGTTAGTCTCCGTCCGAGTCTGTTAACTTCGTTAATTTTTTGATGACGTGGCAAACAGAAATGCTGACTGTACCGTTAACTGTTTCGTTTGAGGATAAGTGCCACGGTGCCAGGTGAAAGATCGCATGGTTACTCCCCTGCCGATGCCGTCTTTTCTGTGGGTGCGGTGGCGACGAAGTAGCTAGTAAAACTCGTTAGCAGCGTCCTGTGAGACGAATAGTTGGCCGACGAAGGGCATGAAATTCACCAAGGTATGGTAGGAGAGTATTGTGTCGTCGTCCTCGTGTGTCTCCACCCCCATTGCGCCCGTATCGTCTTGAGAAAAGCTGTTTCTTTCTCCGGTGACTCCATCTAGCTCGTCACCTCCGATATTTCTTCGGGAGAGGAAAAATCTAGATGACAATCTCACTTACTCCATTAAAAATAGGCAATTCCGGTCCAAAATCGAACACACCAGCTCAATGCTCGTCAAATTCGACAAGATTGGTTCAATTGAAAACCCTAGAAATCAGAGTGAATCTGCCATTGACGGAGCAAGCAACTCGATCGACTGGACGAGAAACATAAACAAATTTCAAGATTCTGTCAGGAACCGGAGTTTCAACTGGAAACAAGAGAAAGTTACGGAGGATTGTGCTCGAATGTATCTTAGACACCAAGCTCCGGCGAGGAGGCGACGGACGTATCCATTGGGAACTCGCCTAAGTTTTGTCTAATTATTTTTTTTTAATTTTTAGTTTTTTTTAAATGAAAATGTCATAAGTTAACTTTCAGTCAGCATTTTTGTTTGCCACGTCATCAAAAAACTAACGGAGTTAACGAAATCTGACGGAGACTAACGGCCGGTGACTAACGTTGTAACATTTTGTAAAGTTAGTGGCGAATAAGAAAGAAAAATAATTTGGGTGACAAAGGTGAAAGATTTATGTAATTTGAGTGACTAAACATGTAATTTAGCCTTTCCGGAAGGGTATATTAGTTCATCTCAATCTCATAATTTTCTGTTTCCCGCCCAAATGATACTGTTAATTTAATCTAACTCATGTCCCAGCCGACGAGATAACTATTTAGTTGGGCCAGCTATAAAGCCCCCACTACTGAACTTATTTATGGGGAGATAAACCAGCCGTAATTACATTAACTTTTTGTTTTTGTTTTTTTTTACCTTTCATTTGTAATTTCTGCCCACGTGGTCCTCAATGTATTCCGGCTAACTGGCTGGGTCCAAACTAGTATGTAAGGATGAGATTGATACGAGTATTCTTCTTCACTCGATCCATTATAATTCTTCTCATGTTTACCCTACTTATCAAAACTATAAATAATTTTACTCAATTCACTTAGAAATTTAGTTTTTGGTATTAAACGAAAAGAAAGAAATTTAGTTTTGGTTGAAATAGTAGCCAAGTAACCGTGGATTGATGCCTTTTCAAAGAAAAGGCTTCGTAATTAACATGGGGAAAAAGTCGATTGCTGAGGTCAAGTATCTTCATGGGGAGAAATATAATCGGTCGAAGACTTAAAGTTTGTGGACAACAATTGTGTGGACATTTCATAGGAGTTTCAAATACTTACCATAGAAATTGTAAGGAAGCTGCAGACAACGACTTTGTTATTGTAACACTAGAAACCAAAAGGAAAAATTACGATACTATATCAAATTGATTGATTTTGTTTATAAAAGTACTCATAAATAAAATATTATTAATTATAAAAAAAATAATGGCCTTATATCACTGATCATCACATCATGATTTCAATAGTGAAATTTTTTAACAAGGCTTGTAACATGCACAATAGACAATAAAATAACACAATCCAATGGTTGGTTGTCCGTAAGTCTCTTTACATAGAGAGTCACAGTTTAAAGCTTCACACCCCAAAGTTCCTTGTTTAGCAGGAGGGATAAGCCCGACCTTGCACACTTTTTTATTTGTCTGCTCTCCCATCACTTCCTTCTGAACTGTATATTATAATCATTGCAAAAACAAAACAAAAAAGATTATCAACTCGTTAATTATCCATCTCTAATTGACTATCAATAAAAAAAACATATTAGTGTTAGTGTAACAAGGAAATTAAAATCTAAATTCATGTAGCATTACATGAGCTATTTGTGTATGGTACGACTTACGGTAATACAATTTATAAATTTAAATTTGGTGGATAATTCATATCCTTATTATATAGACGGGGAATCTTGGGTTTTTAAGGGTCGTATAAAATTTCATTTGCCAATTTCATGAACCAATATAACTAGAAAATAGAAATGCAGCTGAAAGTAAAATTTTGGCGAACCAATACAATTCATTTATCGACGATAAAATGATAAATAAAGTGAATAATTATGCTAGACCGAAATAGTTAAAAATTACCAGCAATGAGAAGGAGTATTAGTAGAGGAAGAACGAGAATTCTAGACGATGACCCTTTCATGGTTGATTAGTGTAATTTATTTATTTATCTTTTTTTTTTGTGTAGGAGTAATGTATTCTTCTTTGAGCAAAGCAATTGTATCGTGTTTCTTAAGTTGAGATTGGTTTTGGACAGTAACATTCAGATATTTATAAGAAGTTATAAGTGAGAGAAAAATTGATTCTTGGAAAGGATAAGGTTGAATTTATTAAAAAAATATATGATTTCTTAGTTTTTTATCTTATCAATATGAAAGGCTTTTTCTCTTTTGGAGGAATTATTATATGGTTAAATATATATTAGGATAGTAAATCGTTGGAATAAAATAAAAAATCCATTTTTATGGCAATCTAAATCTAGCAAAAGTGGTTCAAAAATTTGAACTTCCATATGTTATTAACTCTTGCATTACTAATAAGATATATACAAAGTTTATAACACTTGACTAGTTTTTTGCCCGCCCATTGGGCGGGACGCTTTATTTGGTATTTTTATATTGTGTTGTATTGTTATATTCTTTCTTATTTGTTTTTGGGTGTATAAAGTGGTACTTGTTCTACTATTAGCACATTCGTTACGTTTGAAACATGAGTCATAGTATTTCTAAATTGAGATTTTAGAACTCGTATTATATAGATTGTGGTTACGTGTTGTTGTTGTTTGTTTTCTTTTGCACACAGATTAGTGTTTTTTTCTTTTTTGTTGGTCGTGATGTCGTGAATTTAATTATGCGATCTTGGTTTTTTTTTTGTCGATCTTGGTTTTATTGGCGCTCTAATTTAGTAATTTAAGTATTATAAATTATGAAATAAGTACCCTCGACACAGAAAATGAAGCTCTCTCGTTTAGAGAGAGTCTAAGGCGGCGGAAACCCTAGGGTTTTATCGGTGTCAACTTCCCTCGTTGAAGAAGGAATTTGTTTCCGTTCTGAATCAGTTTTGCGATACAAGTGTAGTGAGCATCCTCTATTTAAGGAGAGAAGACTTTGCACTCGATTGACCGCTTTGTGTGAAGAGCAATAGTTTGTGCGAGAGAAAAACCCTAGTGCAAGAAACCCTTAGGTTTTTGTACAAGCCAGCAGAACAGAAAGTGTTGTCCTGTTTCAGGGGTGACGAGATTGATTTGTTACAGTATGGAGGCCAGAAAAGAAGCTATCGAAGACATTGCCACGAGTAAGGAACGACAGACAACCATGGAGCTAGAAAATCAGTTAAATCAGATAACTCTGGACGATGAAGATGATGAACCATTGGAGGTAGAGGACTCGGATGTTGATCTGCGCATGGAAGCAGTGCGTAGGTTGGGGCTGATCGGACGCCTGTTAGCTGAAAAAGAACCTAACACGAAGTCAATGAAAATTGCATTGTCAAAAGCCTGGAAGCTGAAAAAGGGTTTCCAGATCACGGAACTTGGGGGCATGCTGTTTGCCTTTCAATTTCTGGACATGGATGATATGAATAAGATATGTTATGGGGGCCCTTGGCATTATGAGAATTCACTTATAGTGTTTAAGGCGAGCACAACGATTCAAAAGCATAAACCAGATATGTGGATAAGGGTTGAGGGTTTACCAGCTGAATTGAGGACCCAGAAGATGGCTTAGAAAATTGCATCGCACCTTGAGGGGCTTGACTGGTTTGATAATGGTGCGGGAACAATGTGAGATGATTACATGCGCTTGAGAGTGTACCTGCCGATACACAACCCCCTGAAAAAGAAATCCACCGAATTGACTCGTAACAAGACTTTTGGGCTCATAGCATCATTTTCTTTTTAGTTTGTGAATTACGTCGTTTTTCGATTTTCCCCTTCACCACCCTATTTTTCCACCTATTACCATTTATATTTTTTATTTTGGCCAATTTCGTAACTTTGATGCATAGTTGAGGCTATGATGTTACCGATCGAAAAGATTGGTTATAATGTTTAATTTGTGAAAAGTTTGGGTCATACAAATATATTTATCTATTATTTTACTATCACATAACCAATAAAGTAACAAATCTATCACACTTCCCAATATACTTTTTCTTCCCACTTTTCCTCCATAAAACAACATTATCCCTCCTTTCTAAATTTTCTCTTCCCTCCTTTTCTCTCCCCTTTAAATTTTCTCTCCCCTCCATTTTCCTTCTCTCCGTCGGAAACAGAGTGTTAAAGGCGTGAATACAGTGATTCCCGCACACAACAATGGAGTTGCAGCATCCATCGGAAGGTTGTCCGGCGCATGCACTACATACCTTTTTTTTTATCTGGCAGTCACGACTTATGTGTAAGTAACAGTTCAAAAAATAATGGATTTATATGTTTTTATCATCTTAACGTATGAGAATTTATGTTTATTCTTGTGTAAATTAGTGTCGTCGTTTGCTTATTCCAGACAACCTCTCTAATATCTACTTCGATAGTTAAATAAAAAGATTAATACAAAATAAAAAATCCTCATATCTAAATGGAACATTTAACTCCAACATCCAAAAGTGTACTTTTGAATCCAACAAATAACATAAATATCTAAGCAATTCATAATTTGAATCCAACAAATAATATCCACATGCAACTTTCAAATTCAAGAAACAAATCAATTGTTTTTGTTAATTAAACTCACCAAAACAACGCCATTTTGTTTATAAGTAAAAAAAATTGATCAAGCCAGCTAAACCGAGGGCATTCAAGACAGTTTTGTAACCGGTTCCTGTTGCATGGCGACCACCAGCATGATAACTATGGTTAGGAATTAATTTCTTTTACAGGAAAGGAAAGAACACAAAATCCAAATCTATGAAGTCCTACAAAATTACATTATATGACCATGCAATAAATCTAATGGCCAATTAAAACACACTGACAAAGAAGAGTATTAAGATGGGCGGCCTGGTAATTTTTCTCTTCCCTTTTTATAGGCTTAAAATACTGTAAGTTTTACTTACGTATGAGTAACTAAATATGGACCTTTAGATTTAAGTGGACCACAAATATAGATCTACGGGTTGTGAATTAAATGTATTTTATTTTCCCTAGTTTTCTTAGTCGACTTTTATCTTCTTCGTTCTAGTTCAGATTTCAATTTTTTTTGCATAGATGAAACGAGTTCTTGTGTTCTACAAAATGAGATCAATTTAAAAAAAAATTGAGAATTTTTTTCATAGCTCCCGTTACCAACTCCATACCAAATGGTAACTTTTTCGTTTTTAAGTCATTTTTGAAATTATTTGCTCAGAATGAATGAGTTCATCATGATCTATTGGTTCTACAAATTTCTGGGTGAAAAAAATACAGGACTAAAAACTATCATACTTTACCACTCTGGTATGGGGGTGGTAACTTGTGGTAAACAATGATGAAAGTCGTAAATAACGGTTAGTATACTCCTACTATCATGTATTCAACCTTCATACAGTCTTGGTATGTTCATACCATCAAGGTACGCTTTCTTACCATATGGTTTGCTCCTATTTAATACCATATGGTATTGGCTGGTAAAAATTACCTCAATTTTTTTTGTTCTGAAAATATATCAAAGTGTATATCATTTTAAAGAGCACAATTAATCTGATTTATCTGTGCAAAAAAATTTAAATTCTAACTTAAAACGAGAGAGAAATCATCTATTAAAAATTAAAGGGAAAAATATAAAAGGCTTTCCATAAGGGAGAGGGATGCTGATGTGGACGGGTTACTCATCCTAAGGTTACTGACCTGATCCGCTCCCCTTTTTATATGCTTGGTTTATAGCCTGTTACGGATCGAGAGGAGATAGGGTGGTGTTAGAAACAATATTAACTCTTTTTAATAACGTTATTATGGTAACTGCTCTTCCCCCTTCCCCTACGTTCCTTGGAGTTTTACATACAAATTACAGTTTTAGTACATAACCTTAATAAATCTTAATATTTAATGTCTCAGTAATGGACTTCCTTTAATTCCGCTCCTTAGAATGATGCATGTTGTATGATCTATCAGATTTTTTTATTCTATTCTCGGTGCTGTTTTTCAACGAATGATAGAAAGCGTTGATTCCGCGGTTCCTTCATCAGATTTGGGTGCTTTTCTAAAATTATTTTTTTTACACATTAGTACTAAAAATATTGATGGAAAATTATATTTTAGTACTTAAATTTTTTTCTTATATGTTGACTTGTCGTCTGTATTAGGGGGGATTGTGGTATTCTTTAATAAACTTGTGGTATCCTTTATGAAACTTGTGACCTTCTTAATGTGACTTTTGGTATGCTTCAAGAGACTTGTGATGTGCTTTTATAGATTTGTGGTCTATATTATGAGACTTGTGGTATGCTTTCATAAACTTGTGGCGTTCTTTTATAAATTTGTGGTGTGGTGAAATTGTGGTTTGCTTTCTAGACTTAGTGGTCTTTTGTGGTGTTATTTCTTGAATTTGTCAGCCCAAATGCCGATTTGGTGTTATTTCATTATATTTAGTTTTGTAATTCTACAAATATAATGGATTTTTTACTGTAACATATCCCCTTTTTTAATTATACTTTTGCTAACAACGATAAGTTTCGATTTTCGCAATGTACTGGGATGAAAATACAAGGTCACCCACTTAGGGTAAACATAAAAATTAGCATTTTTACCTGTAGTCAGCGACGATCATTATGGAGTAACCACCATAATTAATGTTGCCATCCCAAAAGATGCCATTATAAGTAAACTGAAACTGGTCGCAATAATTTTCTTTGGAGCTCTTACAACCATCACATTCCAGACATGAAGCAGCAAGACACCCAATTCCAGCTCGGTCTCCAACCTTGAAATTCTCCACTTTCTTACCCACCTTGGTAATTATTCCCGTAATCTCATGCCTAACATGCCCATAATCAAACCCCAATCAAATAGTGGAGATTGAAAATTTTAAGCAGTTAAATACCTCTTCCACTCTTGTGGTTCACATCTTATGGGGACAGGTTACAGTGAGTAATCACCATGGTTACTAAGGGTAAATTGGGTATGGAAAATAATTTTTTTTTAATAAATTAAATTTTAGGTAGTTACAAAAATCTATTAATTATAATTCTCTCTCTTTCTCTTTCTCTCACTTCTGTAATCTCCAGCTAGATCCTCTTTCCTTATTTTCTCAATCTTTCTGCAAAATAAAAAAAAACATGAAATCACTACCAATCCATTAGACAAACACTACCACTTTGAAAAACATCAATACCATTGCATAAATAATTTACCTATATAAACAATCTACCAATATAAATCTATACCATTTCACAAAAAATCAATACAATTGCATATTTAATCAATACCAATACATGCAAATTAATACCATTACATGATAATCAATACCAATGCGACAAAAACAATACCAATACAACAAAATCAATACCAATGTGACAAAAACAATACCATTGAGACGAGAGGGTCGGAGATAAAAGGATGACCAACACTGGCGATTGCTTTCACGACCTCGGCGATCCCATCGGCTCCTTCTGGCTGTTAGAGAGAGAGAGAGAGAGAGAGAGAGAGAGAGAGAGAGAGAGAGAGAGAGAGAGAGAGAAGGGAGAAGGGAGGGTCGTGGGATGGTAGATGGGGTGGGGAGTGAGGGAGGGTGAGGGAGAGGCAGCCCCGGCGGGAGAGGAGGGTGAGGTGGGAGGCGCCCAGCGGGAGGGGAGGTGGGAAGGAGGTGAGGGTAGACGTAGATTTGGGGAAGGTAAGTTATAAATATAGGTAATAATCTTGTGTGATATTATTTTGATTCCCAAACTATCCTTAATTTAATCAAGACCGTCATTTTAAAAAAAAAGGAAAAAATAGAGCTAATGAACGGTTTAGATGTAGATAGCCTTGATGGTTATTAAAAAACGGGAACGGATCAGGTTAGTAACTTTGTGGTGAGTAACAATGAGTAACCCATCCACATCACCATGACATCAGCATCTCTCTCTCTCTCTCTCTCTCTCTCTCCTGGAAAGCTTTTAATTTTCCCCTCCTTAATCTTTGACGGACGATTTCTCACTCGTTTTAAGTCAAAATTTAAATTTATTGCACAGTTAGATCAGATTAATTGTGCTCCTGAAAATGATATCCATTTTGATATATTTTTCGAACAAAAAATTATGCCATTTTTTACCAGTCTATACCATATGGTATTGACTGGTATTGAAATAAGAGCATACATATGGTTTGAAAAGCGTACCATGGTGGTATGAACAAACCAAGACTCTAGGATGGTTGAATACATAATAATAGAAGTATATTAACGGTCATTTACGACTTTTAACATTGTGTACCACAAGATACCACCCTGTACCAGTGTGGTATTGTATGGTATTGTGTGGTATTTTTTGGTCCTGTAATTTATTCACCCAAAAATTTGTAGATCCAATAGATCAAGATGAACTCGTCCCTTATGTGCAAACATTTTTAAAAACGAATTAAAAACGAAGAAAATACCATATGATATGCGGTTGGTACCGAGAGGTCAGAATTTTTTTCCTAAAAAAATATTGAAAATTGATCTTATTTTGTAGAGCACGATGAACTCGTTCCATCTGTGCAAAAAAAATTAAAATCCGAGTTAAAACGGAAAATATATGAGTCGATTAAGAAAGCTAGGAAAAATAAAAATGGTCTTTAATTCTCAATCCTTAGATCTGGATTTTCTAAATGAAAGGTCCAGATTAGATTATTAATGAGTGCGGGTTATGCACCCTATCTTGAGCCCTAAAAAACTAGTATTCATCCTAATGCATTCCCATTTTATGAACCATAGTTGTTATAGTCTGGCTCAAATTCGCTTTCTAGCAATAAGATAATTTGTTATAGTCTGGCTCAAATTCGCTTTCTAGCAATAAGATAATCAACTCTGCATACTTCATAATTTTATATACCTACCCGGGAACAATAGGATACACGGTTAGTTTTTTTTGTTAAAACCAATCATTTGAAAGGCTAATGGAAGTAGTTAATTGAGCATCTGAGGAGTTTAGGGAAGAAAACAGAGCTTTTAGTGAAATATATAGAAAATAATTATAGAGAGAGTAAGGGTCGGGAAAACTGACTGGCGTTTGAAAGTGTAAGTAGCTATCTCGCACGAGGAATCGCGAGCTGCCCAATCGGGAACCGTCTGAGTGTGGTTCGGCGTCGTTTGGGCCATCGATAATTAGTGTTTTCCGGTGAGAAAACTTGCGTTGAATGAGAACTAGATGCACCTTGTCTTCTTTGGACAACGATCACGAAACACGGTTCACACCTCTTCAAACACAGTTCGAAGGAGGGTGTTCGATGTTTACACGACTCTTGAGACAGATCTACATTAAGTTACTCTTACTCCTATGGAGGTTCTGAGAGAGCTCCAGATCTACGACTACCAATGGAAATTGCAGAGGAAAGATAAACTTGACAAGTGGTGTCAAATGGTAATTTTTGCGACCCCTTCCTTTGTCAACTCCTCCTCCTATTTATAGGCTTGAGATGATAACCGTCGTAGAAAACTGTCCTAGAGTAACTTTCAAAAAGAACTGCTCCGCTTCTTTCTCGGACATGGCTGACGGGTCATTGTACATGGGATAATCGGTAGTTGTTCTGTTAACTGCTTGCTCTTTATCTTGGAACTGTCATCTTGTTACTTGTCTCTCCCACATGGCTTGCTTTCTTACTTCCAACTTGTTAGTTCAGATCTTGGACATGGTCTAGTCTCACCGATGTGGTCTAGATCTCGCGACCACGTCGGGCTCTAAATTAGACGCCAACGCGGTCTAGATCTCAAGACCACTTCGGGCTCTAATTTTGATGCCAACGCGGTCTAGATCTCGTGACTACGTCGGGCTCTAAACTTGACGCAAACGCGGTCTACATCTCACGACCACGTCGAGATCTAAATTTGAAGCCAACGCGGTCTAGATCTCGTGACCACGTCAGGCTCTAAACTTGACGCCAACGCGGTCTAGATCTCACGACCACGTCGGGCTACCCAACTCGCGATGGGACTAACTCCTTCTTGAAGACTTATAAAGACAGTTAATGCCTTGTAAATAATCAATGTGGTACAAGATTATTTTTTGGGTGTAAACAATTAGACTGTGAATCTTGGGAAGAGAGGAAATTTGGGATCTGATGGGATGGAATTAAGGTTGGGGACGCTTTTGAGTTTGGGCTTATATGGTGGCAAACTTTATTATTTATATTTTTTTGAAATAATTTTTTTTCTTATTCTATTTTTTCCTTTCATGAATTAATATTAATTACTATCCTTTCAATAGAAAAACATAAACCATTGTTCTGAAATGGTATGGTAATACACTATCATCATTGACTTGCAGCGTGACAATTCTCAATTCTCCCAAAAGATGATAATTTAGACTTTGCACATTTTATATGATTTGTTAGACTTGTTTTGAATGGGTAATATATGTTTAATCAAAAGAATATATAATGTTGGAGTTTTATAGGATTTCCAGTATTCAAATTTTCCTGGCCTCCCCTTAATTTCCAGAAGGGCTAAATTACACGTTTGGTCACTCAAATTACATAAATCTTTCACGTTTGCTACCCGAATTACTTTTCTTTCTTATTCACCACTAACTTTACAAAATGTTACACCGTTAGTCACCGGCCGTTAGTCTCCGTCCGAGTCTGTTAACTTCGTTAATTTTTTGATGACGTGGCAAACAGAAATTCTGACTGTACCGTTAACTTATGACAGATCCATTTAAAAAATTAAAAATTAAAAAAGGTAATTAAACAAAATAGTAGAGGAGTGGCCCACCATCCCCTCCCTCGTCTTCTTCCCTTTACCTATCCTCAGGCGGAACAAAGAGAGCAGCAAGGAATCCTGGGTTGTGGTTCCGCTGCATTTTCCCTCCGCCTCCTCTACCGCCACTCTCCTCTAAGTGTTTCGTTTGAGGATAAGTGCCACGGTGCCAGGTGAAAGATCGTGTGATTACTCCCCTGCCGATGCCGTCTTTTCTGTGGGTGCGGTGGCGACGAAGTAGCAGTAAAACTCGTTAGCAGCGTCCTGTAAGACGAATAGCTAGCCGACAAAGGGCATGAAATTCACCAAGGTCTGGTAGGAGAGTATTGTGTCGTCGTCCTCGTGTGTCTCCTCCCCCATTGCGCCTGTATCGTCTTGAGACAAGTCGGTTTCTTTCTCCGATGACTCCATCTAGCTCGTCGCCTCCGATATTTCTTCGGGAGAGGAAAAATCCAGATGACAATCTCACTTACTCCATTAAAAATCGGCAATTCTGGTCCAAAATCGAACACACGAGCTCAATGCTCGTCAAATTCGACAAGATTGGTTCAATCGAAAACCCTAGAAATCTGAGTGAATCTGCCATTGACGGAGCAAGCAACTCGATCGACTGGACGAGAAACATAAACAAATTTCAAGATTCTGTCAGGAACCGGAGTTTCAACTGGAAACAAGAGAAAGTTACGGAGGATTGTGCTCGACTGTATCTTAGACACCAAGCTCCGGCGAGGAGGCGACAGACGTATCCATTGGGAACTCGCCTAAGTTTTGTCTAATTATTTTTTTTTAATTTTTTTTAAATGAAAATGTCACAAGTTATCTTACAGTCAGCATTTTTGTTTGCCACGTCATCAAAAAACTAACGGAGTTAACGGAATCTGACGGAGACTAATGGCCGGTGACTAACGATGTAACGTTTTGTAAAGTTAGTGGCGAATAAGAGAGAAAAATAATTTGGGTGGCAAACGTGAAAGATTTATGTAATTTGAGTGACTTAACATGTAATTTAGCCTTTCCGGAAGGGTATATTAGTTCATCTCAATATCTTAATTTTCTGTTTCCCGCCCAAATGATACTGGTTAATTTAATCTAACTCATGTCCCAGCCCACGAGATAACTATTTAGTTGGGCCAGCTATAAAGCCCAAAGCACCCGAAATCCAACTACTGCACGTATTTATGTGGAGATAAACCAGCCGTAATTACATTAACTTTTTGTTTTTGTTTTTTTACCTTTCATTTGTAATTTCTGCCCACGTGGTCCTAAATGTATTCCGGCCAACTGGCCGGGTCGAAGCTAGTATGTAAGGATGAGATTGATACGAGTATTCTTCTTCACCCGATCCATCATAGTTCTTCTCATGTTTACCCTACTTATCAAAATTATAAATAATTTTACTCAATTCACTTAGAAATTTAGTTTTTGGTATTCAACGAAAAGAAAGAAATTTCGTTTTGGTTGAAATAGTAGCCAAGTAACCGTGGATGGATGCCTTTTCGAAGAAACAACATCGTAATTAGCATGGGGAAAAAGTCGATTGCTGAGGTCAAGTATCTTCATGGGGAGAAATATAATCGGTCGGAGACTTAAAGTTTGTGGACATCAATTGTGTGGACATTTCATAGGAGTTTCAAATACTTACCATAGAAATTGTAAGGAAGCTGCAGACAACGACTTTGTAATTGTAACACTAGAAACCAAAAGGAAAAATTACGAAAGTATATCAAATTGATTGATTTTGTTTATAAAAGAACTCATAAATCAAATATTATTAATTATAAAAAAATATAATGGCCTTATATAACTGATCATCACATCATGATTTCAATAGTGAAATTTTTTAACAAGGCTTGTAACATGCACAATAGACAATAAAATAACACAATCCAATGGTTGGTTGTCCGTAAGTCTCTTTACATAGAGAGTCACAGTTTAAAGCTTCACACCCCAAAGTTCCTTGTTTAGCAGGAGGGATAAGCCCGACCTTGCACACTTTTTTATTTATCTGCTCTCCCATCACTTCCTTCTGAACTGTATATTATAATCATTGCAAAAACAAAACAAAAAAGATTATCAACTCGTTAATTAGCCATCTCTAATTGACTATCAATAAAAAAAACATATTAGTGTTAGTGTAACAAGGAAATTAAAATCTAAATTCATGTAGCATTACATGAGCTATTTGTGTATGGTACGACTTACGGTAATACAACTTATAAATTTAAATTCGGTGGATAATTCATATCCTTATTATATAAACGGGGAATCTTAGGTTTTTAAGGGTCGTATAAAATTTCATTTGCCAATTCCATGAACCAATATAACTAGAAAATAGAAATGCACCTGAAAGTAAAATTTTGGCGAACCAATACAACTCATTTATCGACGATAAAATGATAAATAAAATGAATAATTATGCTAGACCGAAATAGTTAAAAATTACCAGCAATGAGAAGGAGTATTAGTAGAGGAAGAACGAAAATTCTAGACGATGACCCTTTCATGGTTGATTATTGTAAAAATATTTTTTGTGTAGGAGTAATGTATTCTTTGAGCAAAGCAATTGTATCATGTTTCTTAAGATGAGATTGGTTTTGGACAGTAACATTCAGATATTTATAAGAAGTTGTAAGTGAGAGAAACATTGATTCTTGGAAAGGATAAGGTTGAATTTATTAAAAAAAATATATCATTTCTTAGTTTTTTTATCTTATCAATATGAAAGGCTTTTTCTCTTTTGGTAGAATTATTATATGGTTAAATATATATTAGGATAGTAAATCGTTGGAATAAAATAAAAATCTGTTTTTATGGCAATCTAAATCTAGCAAAAGTGGTTCAAAAATTTGTAACTTCCATATGTTCTTTAACTCTTGCATTACTAATAAGATAGATACAAAGTTTATAACACTTAACTAGTTTTTTGCCCGCTCATTGGGCGGGACGCTTTATTTGGTATTTTTATATTGTGTTGTATTGTTATATTCTTTCTTATTTGTTTTTGGGTGTATAAAATGGTAGTTGTTGTACTATTAGCACATTCGTTACGTTTGAAACATGAGTCATAGTATTTCTAAATTGAGATTTTAGAACTCGTATTATATAGATTTTGGTTACGTGTTGTTGTTGTTTGTATTCTTTTGCGCACAGATTAGTGTTTTTTTCTTTTTTGTTGGTCGTGATGTCGTGAATTTAATTAGCGATCTTGTGTTTTTTTGTCGATCTTGGTTTTGTTGGCGCTCTAATTTAGTAATTTAAGTATTATAAATTATGAAAAAGTACCCTCGACACAGAGAATGAAGCTCTCTCGTTTAGAGAGAGTCTAAGGCGGCGGAAACCCTAGGGTTTTATCGGTGTCAACTTCCCTCGTTGAAGAAGGATTTTGTTTCCGTTCTGAATCAATTTTGCGATACAAGTGTAGTGAGCATCCCCTATTTAAGGAGAGAAGACTTTGCACTCGATTGACCGCTTTGTGTGAAGAGCAATAGTTTGTGCGAGAGAAAAACCCTAGTGCAAGAAACCCTTAGGTTTTTGTACAAGCCAGCAGAACAGAAAGTGTTGTCCTGTTTCAGGGGCGACGGGATTGATTTGTTACAGTATGGAGGCCAGAAAAGAAGCTATCCAAGACACTGCCACGAGTAAGGAACGACAGAAAACCATGGAGCTAGAAAATCAGTTAAATCAGATAACTCTGGAGGATGAAGATGATGAACCATTGGAGGTAGAGGACTCGGATGTTGATCTGCGCATGGAAGCAGTGCGTAGGTTGGGGCTGATCGGACGCCTGTTAGCTGAAAAAGAACCTAACATGAAGTCAATGAAAATTGCATTGTCAAAAGCCTGGAAGCTGAAAAAGGGTTTCCAGATCACGGAACTTGGGGACATGCTGTTTGCTTTTCAATTTCTGGACATGGATGATAGGAATAAGGTATGTTATGGGGGCCCTCGGCATTATGAGAATTCACTTATAGTGTTTAAGGCAAGCACAACGATTGAAAAGCATAAACCAGAAGATCAACATATGATTGATCTGGGGATAAGGGTTGAGGGTTTACCAGCTGAATTGAGGACCCAGAAGATGGTTGAGAAAATTGCATCGCACTTTGAGGGGCTTGACTGGTTTGATAATGGTGCGGGAACAATGTGGGATGATTACATACGCTTGAGAGTGTACCTGTCGATAAACAACCCCCCAAAAAATAAAATCAAATTGAATATCTCGGGTCAGTTGGTTGAATATCCAATAAAGTACGAAAAGCTACCAATGTTCTGCTACTCTTGTGGGCTAATTGGGCACTCTAAACTGAGTTGCAAACTTGAGCCAAAGTCTGAAAAAGACCCATTTGGGTATACACTGAGAGTGGCAGCTCAGGGTCACAAAAAATGGCTCTCATATACTGCAAAGAAGGAGGATGCTGAGGTGTGGGCTGCTCTTAAACAAAAATTTGAAAGGGAAAGCATAGGGTCCAACTTTGACCATGATATGGTATTAGAGATGGAAGAAGCTAAACAGATGGAAGAGGATACACCAGAACAACAAAAGAATAGCGGGGAGATACAAACTCAGGAGGTTCCCAAAACAGAACAGGCACAAGAACCTATTGTAGCACAACAGAAAGAGCTACAGGCTTCCCAAAAGCCAGAATCAAGGGATCAAATGCATAATGGGGCTCTACGAAAATTTGTGATGGACAGTACAGAAGAAAAGAGGACTGGGAGGAATAATGCCCGAGTCTGGAGAAGACAGGAGCAAGTGAAACCGAAACTAGATGCTAGGGTCCAAATAACCCCTAAAAAAGACAGGCTGAAGTTCGAGAAGAGGGGGAGATGGTAGAGGGACACACAACTGAGGTTGTGAAGAAGGCCAGAACTCTAACCTTTGCTGGTCTGGAGGATTAGGAACTGGAGATAACAATAACAAAACTATGAATGGCGATGTGGCGGAGCCTGCAACAAAGCAAGCCCTAGCAGGCTCCGCCCAGCTCAATGAGTTATTTGAGCTATAATTGCCGGGGTTTGGGGAGTCCCCTGGAAATTAAAAAATTGGATCGATTGATCCAAAGAGAAAACCCCAAAGTGGTCTTCCCGATGGAGACAAAAAATAAAGGAAGATGAATGGCAAGAGGTGGTGACTAAATTTCAAGGATACAAAGGCTATGGGGTGGGATCAGTGCGCAGAGCAGGTGGCCTCCTTGTCTTGTGGCAAGAGGACATTCAGGTGGAAGTGAAAGGAAGTGATACGAATTATATTGATATGAAAATAGTGGAAGATGACAAGACCTGGTGTTTTACTGGAGTATATGGTTGGTCTGAACAGGGGAAGAAACATCAGACTTGGGAATTACTAAGGTATCTAAAGGCGCTGACTGATGTGCCTTGGTTGTGTTGTGGAGATTTTAATCTCATCCAACACTATGCAGAGAAGAGAGGTAAACAATTAGCAAATGGCTATGAGATGAATGGCTTCAACAAAGCTCTTGAGGATTACCAACTACAGGATCTTAGTTTCTATGGTAAACCTTACACATGGGACAACAATCACAAAGATGAGACGTTCTTGGAGGAGAGATTGGATAGGATGGTGGAAATAGAGTCATGGAGGAGATTATACCCTGATGCTGGGGTATATCATCTTAGACGCCGTGGTTCAGACCACAACCCTATCCTACTGAAAACGAATGTGTTAGTGGAGGATGTGAAGTGGGGTTACTATTTTAAATTTGAGGCTTACTGGCAAGATCATGAGGACTGTAAGCAGGCCATTAAAGATGGATGGGAGGTGGAGGGACAAAGCTCTGTGGCGGGGAGAATTAGAATGTGTGAGGAAAACCTGCAAAACTGGAGCAAACAGACTTTTGGTAGCCTGAGAACCCGAAGAGTTAAAACTGAGAAAGCACTGGAAAAGATTGACAAGATGAGAAAAAATGAGGCAATACTGGCACAACAACGGGTGCTAGAGAATGAACTTGAAGAGATTTTGCTTCAAGAAGAGTTGATCTAGAAGCAAAGATCAATAATTGACTAGCTCAAGCACGGGGACAAAAACACTAAGTTTTTTCATCGAAGAGCTTCAGACAGGCGAATAAAAAACATGATCAAAAAATTAAAGGATGAGGATGGAAGGATCTATACAGATCAGGAGGATATAGCGAGATGTATTGTTAACTTCTATAAGAAGTACTATACTTCTGACAGGAGATCTGGATCCAGTTCAGTGATAAAAGCAGTCCCACAAAAGGTTACAACTGCTATGAATGACAAGCTGCTAAAACCTTTTACAAGGGAGGAAATTTGGGAGGCATTAAAGGTTATGGGACCGCTATCAGCTCCTGGAGCTGATGGTATGCCTTCCCTCCTTTTCAGAAGAATTGGGATATATTGGGAGAGGTAATCACTACTAAGCTACAGGGTTATTTGGAAGAGGGAAGTTTACCACATGAACTGAACAATACCCTGATAGCACTCATTCCTAAGAAGAAACACCCCCAAACCCCGGTGGAATTTCGTCCTATTAGCCTCTGCAAAGTTCTATACAAAATTATATCGAAGGTTCTGGCTAATAGGCTCAAAGGTGTGCTAAACCAGGTGATAGTGCCAAAACAGAGTGCGTTTGTCCCAGGGAGGCTCATTACTGATAATGTCATAATAGCCTTTGAGTGTTTTCACTCTATGAAGAATAAGAAGTTTGGTAACAAAGGATTCATGGCGGCTAAGTTGGATATCACTAAAGCCTATGACAGGGTTGAATGAGATTTTTTGGAGGCAATCATGTTGAAATTGGGTTTTCATCAAAGATGGGTTCAAATGATCATGACCTGTGTGACGACTGTTTCTTTCTCTACTTTGGTGAATGGGCACCAGACATAGTGTTTCTATCCTAGTAGGGGATTAAGACAGGGTGATCCAATATCCCCCTATCTTTTTCTGTTTGTGTTGGAAGGGCTATCAGCCCTAATTACTAAAGCAGAAAGGGAAAGGCAGATTGAAGGGATAAGGGTGAAGAGGCAAGCACCACAGATTTCTCACCTTTTATTTGCTGATGACATCATCCTTTTTCTGTGGGAAACTAAATCAGAATGTGAGAAAGTGAAAGCCATCTTAAGCTTATATGAGGCTGAATCTGGCCAGCAGGTCAATCTCCATAAATATGAATTATCCTTTAGCCCTAATGTCAGGCAGGGGAGAAGGAAAGAGCTCGCAGACTTACTAAACATGAAGGCGGTGGACTACCATAAAAAATATCTAGGCCTTCCTACAATCATTGGCCGATCAAAGAAGCAGGCTTTTAGCTACTTAGTTGATCGAGTTAGAGCAAAAGTGAAAACGTGGAAAGGAAAGCTACTATCTGTAGCAGGGAAAGAAGTGTTGATTAAGGTTGTGGCACAGGCACAGATGACATATGCCATGTCAGCTTTTCAAGTACCTCCCAGCATCCTGAAGGAAGCCAAACGAGCGGTAGCTCATTTCTAGTGGGGGCAACAGGAGGAGGATGGGAAGACACATTAACTTAATTAGAAAGAACTCTGCAAACCAAAGAAGCTGGGGGGAATGGGCTTTAAAAACCTTCAGAGCAAGGTGTCAACCCGCGGATTGACCCCGACCCGCCCCAAAAAACGGGCCATTGCAACCCTTTTGACATTCAGCCCGAACCTGGTCAAACTCGGGAAAACCCAGTCAAACCCGGCTAACCCAGGCGGTTAGCCCGTCCAGAGCGGGTCACTGGGTTGCTTCTCCCTAGGCTGCGTTTAACACTAGCGCGACGATGTTTTTGCCGGGAGAAGGCGGAGGGCAGGGTCTAAAATCAAAAACCCTACCGCTAGTCCGCTACACCCTTCAATCTTCATCGTCTCGAGTCTCGACCTCTCCTCTACATTCCCACGGCACAACCTTGTCTCCCACCCCAAAGGCGCCGCTCAATCGCCATCGCCAGACTAAGTTCCCCTTTGTCGACGGCAAATAGCTCCTGCTCTGCTCCCAGAGCCGCTCGAGCTCTGTCCTCCGACCAATATGAGTTTGAGAGCCGCCATCTGCCTCCGACCATTCGAAACCTCGAGCTTGGCCGCCATCAACTTTCCTCTGCCTCAGGTCGGGTCGGGTCTCGTCTCCATCTCCAGCTCGAGTTCGACCTCCTCCCTCTGTTTGATGTCAGGAAGAAGTTGAATCGTTAATAATCATTTGGAATTTTGGATTGCTTATGTTTAAGAAGAATTTCAAATTTCTTATGTTTGAGATTGAGCAATGATGTTTCCTATATTGGACTCAGGATAAGTATAATATAATAACGATTTTCATATTTCCGGGCTAAAACGGGCTAAAATGGGTGACCCATTGACCCATGACCCACAAGCTCTACCGGGTTCGGGTTGATCCGTGGGTTGAAATCCTTCCTTCAGAGTTTCAATCTAGCCCTCATTGGGAAGCAATTATGGCGTATTGTCCAGAACCTTGATACACTAGGGGCAAAGGTTCTGAAAGCAAAGTACAATGAGGATCGAGATCCTCTGGAAGCAGAAATGGGAAGAAATCCGAGTTGGGTTTGGAGGGGATTAATGGCTGCTAAGGAGTTAGTGAGACGTGGAATGAGATGGAGGGTGGTAGATGGAACTAAAATTGATATATGGCTTGGCAAATGGGTGCCTTCCAGCACAACTCAGAAAGTAACATCCCCAGTTGCACATTGGAGTGGTTCAACCTCAGTTGCTGAACTAATAGTTTTGGACTCAATGAGCTGGCGTACAAACCTGCTCAAGAGATACTTTAACCCTATGGATCGTGTTAATATACAGAAGATCCTCATTCCCATGCAACTGACTGAGGATAAACTGATATGGGGAGTGGAGAAATCAGGAAAATACACTGTTAAATCGGCATACAGGCTCTGGGAAGGAAGGAATGATGATGTGTTGGGAGAAATCTATACACCGGTGAATTGGAAAAGGCTATGGAACTTGAAGATTCCTCCAAAAGTTAGGATCTTTGCGTGGCAGTGGGTGAGAAACATAGTTCTTACAGGAGCGAGGATTTATGATCGAATGCAAAAGGGAAGTGAAAACTGCCCTTTCTGCAACCTTAGAGAAACGCAAGGACATATCTTTCGGGAGTGTGATTGGGTTCGCAGAGTTTGGAGATATAGCCCTATGGATTCATACATAGCAAGGGGGAGAACCTTACCTCGGAAGAATGGTACTGTGAACTCCAAGAAACGAAATCTGATGAGCAGCTGGGCGAATTCCTTGTGGCGCTCTGGTTCATCTGGGACCAACGCAACTGTCACTATTGGAATAAGAAGAAGCTAGAGGAATGCGAAGTTTTACCCAGGGAGAGAAATTGGTTGAAGGATTACCTGGAGAAGCAGCTGAATCCTTGGCGGCCGAAAAGAAATGATGCGCAAGGGTGGCAGACACCGACGAGAGCTCCGGTGAAAATCAACGTTGATCCGACATGCATTGCAGATCGAGGAACGGGGTGGGGAGCAGTTATCAGAGATGGTGGGGGAAGATTTTTGTTTGCTGGAGTTCGCAGGTCGAGAATCCAGTGGAATCTTGAGGAAGCAGAGGCTATGGCGATTGGTTTTAGCCTGGATTTGGCTCGAAGTTTTGAGCTCATGGAAATGGAAATGGAGTCAGACTGCCAAGGGATTGTACAGCAGCTGCGAAAGGAAGAGGAAAGGGAGACCGGGATAGGCTTGCTGTGTGCAGAGCTTCGGGCTAAGGCCCAAACCCTGAAATATGTTTAGTGGAATTTTGTGGGCCGCAAAAACAATGAACCCGCCCATTTTATGGCCCATGTTGACTGTAGTTGGGAGGGTGAGGAGGTGTGGGTAGACAGCCCATCTCATTTTCTTGTACCTCTTCTTAGAGAGGATATGGGAGGAAACTCCAACTTTTCAGTTTAATTACACTAGCACAGGACCCGGCCCGTTGGCCGGAAGAATTTTGTCGAGAAATATGATATATAATAATGGATATATATCATATTATTATATTATATACGCGGTTTAGCTCCAAATGGTGGTTCATGGAGCTAAACCGCGTATCTGGTCCCCTGCACCTAGCCCTACTAGTGTGCTGGCTGGTTCTCCCTCCTCTTTCAATATTTTGGCGGATCAGGATGAGGAGGTCGTTCATTTTCAGGATGCTCCCAAACGAGGTAGTAAGAGGTTGGGGCTTCAGCCCCAGTCTTCAACATGAATTGCTTAATATGGAACGTTCGGGGATTTAACAAATCCTCGAAGAGGCAGGACTTTTCCCAGGTCCTAAGACGCCTCAATATTAGTTTGGTAGCTATCCTGGAAACTAGAGTACGACAAGCAAAGTCGGAGGAAATTGCAGAGGGTTTTCTTGTTGGTTGGGAAAGGCATTTGAGTTATTGTGAATCGGATTTGGGTCGGATTTGGCTTTTCTGGAAGCAGGAAGTTAAGGTAACGATTTTGAAACCAGGCAAGAATTTTGTACATACTATGGTACAGGAGCAGGGCGGTGAGATGTTCTTTTTCACTGCGGTTTATGGTGCGAATGATGAAGTAGAGCGTAGAGATACTTATGCAGATATAGGGCAAGTCAAAGTGATGGGTGCTCCTTGGTTAGTGGGAGGTGATTTTAATGCAATAATGAAACCAGAAGAAGCCTCAAATCAGATACAGTTGACCTCAAGTATGATGGAGTTTGATGAATGGCGGAACAACATGGAGCTGGAGAATGTTAACACTCTAGGGCCTGTGTTTACCTGGGTTAACAATCAGCAGCAGAATCCTATTGCTAAAAGGCTAGATAGGGCATTGGTAAACGTTGATTGGCTTACTACTTTTCCTCACTGTATTACTGAGGCAGTGCCAGGTACCTTCTCTGATCACTGTGGTATTTTAGTAAAGGCTAAGGGTTCTGATAAAACACTGCCAAAACCGTTTAAGTACTTTGACTTTTGGGGGGATCATCCTGATTTCCTCCCATTAGTGGAGAAAGCGTGGTCAGTAAGAATAGCTGGACATCCCTGGGTTATTGTTCAGAGGAAGCTTCGTGAAGTCAAGAAGGCCCTGATTCAGTTGAATAGGAATCATTTTGCCAATATTCCTACTCAGGTCAAGGAGCTTGAAAAGAGGTTATTGCTGGTAAAGGCAGAGTGCTTCTCTGCACCCACAGAGGATAACTTGACACGGAAGGAAGAGCTGGAATCTCAATTGGAGGTTGCAAAAAAAGCTGAGGAGGGACTGTATTGGCAAAAATCAAGGGAGGCCGGTCTAAAGAGAGGTGACAAGAGTACTAGATATTTTCACCAGTCTGTGAAAATCAGAACAGCCAAAAGAGCTATTCGAAGAGTTAAAACAGAGGATGGTGAGGTGATTGAGGATGTGGAACAGGTGGCTGAAGCTGCGGTGGGTTTTTATCAGAAGTTGTTTGGTGTGGTTAACTCAGAAATCAAGCCAGATCAGCAGTTTCTGACGGGGGTGATTCATAAGCAGCTTTCTCTTCAGAGCAAAGAGTTGTTATGCCAGCCTGTGTCGGTGGAAGAAATCAGGGAAACGGTTTTCCATATGAACATTCACAAGGCGCCAGGCCCTGATGGGTTCTCCTCTGGTTTCTTCAGGAGAACCTGGCACATCGTTGGAGAAGACATTACAAAAGGGGTACAAGCCTTCTTTGAGAGCAACAGGCTCATAAGTGGGATCAATGCCACTGCTGTAGCACTGCTTCCAAAGGTAATTAATGCTGAGACTTTTAAAGAATTTCGTCCGATATCATGCATTAATGTCCTTTATAAGGTGATTGCAAAAATTTTAGCTAAGAGGATTAGTGAGGTGTTGCCTAGTGTTATCAGTCTTAATCAAACTGCATTTATCAAAGGCAGGCAGATTGTAGACAATATTATGTTAGCTCAAGATCTGGTTAGTGGTTATCATAGAGAAAAGCTCTCATCACGCTGTGCTGTTAAGATAGACATTATGAAGGCCTTCGATTCGGTTAACTGGGATTATTTGTTTATGATTATGAGGCTGATGGAGTTCCCTGCTAAGTTTCTGGATTGGATCCATATTTGCTTATCAACGGCTCATTTCAGTATCTGTATTAATGGTGGAATGAAGGGTTTCTTTTGTGCTAAGAAGGGGGTGAGGCAGGGGGACCCCCTCTCCCCCTATCTGTTTGCTGTAGCAATGGAAGGTCTCTCGGGTATGCTCTCTAAGGCCTCTGAGCAGGGCCTGATCCCTTTCCATCCATTGTGCAGCAAAATCTCTTTGAATCATCTTTGTTTTGCAGACGATTTGCTAATATTTACAGTGGGATCAGCTAGAGCTATATTGGCCGTGAAGCAGGTACTGGAACAGTTTTATTGGCAATCGGGGTTAAAGTGCAATCCTGCAAAGTGCTCAGTATTCTTTGGAGGGGAATCAGTTCGATATAAGCAAAATGCCCTGAACTTATCAGGGTTTACTGAGGGTTGTCTACCTGTAAGGTACCTGGGATTGCCTCTTATCTCAGGGAAGTTGACGGATAGAGATTGTGAGGCATTGGCAGCAGCGATTACCAAGAAAGTTAGGTCGTGGAGGGCAAAAACACTTACATTTGCTGGGAGATTGCAATTGATTACTTCGGTGGTGACAGGTCTGCTTCAGTACTGGTTGCAGGTATTCATATTGCCTAAAAAGATCTTGAAGAGGGTTCAGAAGATTTGTATGGACTTTTTATGGCATGGCAGTGAGACAGGAAGAGCAAAAATTGGTTGGGAAAGGGTGGCCAGGCCTAAGAAGGAAGGTGGATTGGGGATTCGGGAATTTAGTTCCTGGAATACTGCTTGTTCTTTACGATTGTTGTGGCTATTGATGATGAAATCAGGTGCTATTTGGGTTGCTTGGACACTACGTTATCGCTGCAAGACGGGAGACATCTGGACCATGAAGGAGAACTCTAATAGCTCCTGGGCTTGGCGGAAGATTCTAAAGAAACGTTCACAGGTGCAGTCTCTTCTTAGCAGGCAAGGAGATTGTGCCTGGTGGGATGGGAAACCTATGGAAAAATACTCGGTAAAGCGGGTCTGGGATTCTCTACGTCCAAAGAGCAGCGCTGTGGAGTGGTATAAGTTAGTCTGGGGGCCAAATCATGTGCCTCGTTTTAGTTTCATTGCCTGGTTGGTTTTACTTGATGGTATTACAACGAAGAGTAAGCTGTTGCGTTGGGGGAAGGTGAATGAGGACAAGTGTGTCCTTTGTGGCCTAGAAAGTGAAACAAGAGATCATCCTTTTGTTACTTGTGAATATACTCGGCTGTTGATGCAGGGGTTTGTGCAGGATGGGTTGGCCCGAGGCTCTTGGGTGGCGACTGTGCAGGCTCTATGTGCAGCAGTGCAGCGTGATTCTCAGCGTGGGATTAATGTTAAATGGTGTCTATTTGTCACTTATATTTGGCAGGAACGCTGTAGGAGATACCATGATGAGGCTCCGCGAGAAGTTCATGTAATTAGAGAATTAATGTTGAGGGATTTACACATGTTAGGTCTGCAGTAGTTGGAGGGTAGGGTGTATTGATGCTGCTGGTTGTTTTTAGTCGCTAGCAGAGTTCCTTTGGTTCTTTTCTTTTGCGTGGGGATGCTGCTTTGGTATCCTTGCTTTTCGTTGTATCTTGGATTGCTGCTTTGGCAATTCGTTACTTAATAAAGGGGTAACTGATTCAACGAAAAAAAGAAAAAAAAATAATAATGGATATATAATAGAGGATTTGAAATGCACAAAATAATTGTTTTCTAACTTAGTTATCCACCTAACATTTTTGAAAGTGATCCAACTATGCATAATATGTCTAGACCTCCATGAAAAGAGAAAAATTTGATATAAGCATTACTTATAATTATTGAATGAAAAAAAGAAATAAATATAACTAATTCTCATCCATTACTTTTTAAACCATATAGTTGAATATTAGAGTTGTTTCTCATAATACATACATAATCAACATTTAACCAGACTAAAATTTTAGAGAACCAGTCAAGTATTGTTTGTACAAAATATTATTGCTTCGTAGTAGTTCTGTAAATTTATATTAATTCAAGAATTCTACATCTCTGTTGCATATTCAATACTGAAATTCGATATGCAATTCAAGCATTGAAATTTTTGTTGCAATTTTAAGATTACCCGTCATTTTATAGGTTATAAAAAATATAAATCACCTATTAAACTTTGCTTTTTAGAATATTTAATAGGCTAGCTAAACGTGATGGAAAGTTCCTATGCTTTTCAAATCTTCGCTAAGTGTATGCGTACAATTCAAGAAGATAAAACAAATTTGTTTAGTGTAATTGGTTGTGATTGTTTTTTTAAGAGACCATGGTTCAAATCTAGATGTTAATACTTTGGACTTTGCTACGGTGACATGCATGTCACGGTGATATGCACTTTTCGGTCAACCTTATATAGGATCAGGTCGACCTAATCTGTTGTTTCAGTGTAAAAACAGTTTCATGGTGCTTACTTTGGAGATTCATATCCTACAATTGGCTAGATAAAAATTGGAGATTAAAGGCTTGTTTTGAAGCTGAAGTGTCCCTCTACACATTAAAGTACTTGGGAGCTCAATAGAAACTCCAAAAGACCATTTTTGAACCTGACCAAAAGGCTATGCCAAAACTGGAAAACTGCCTGAAAATGGCTAAGTCTGGCAACGTGTTTGTCAAACCTACTTTGGAGCTCAATTTGAAAAGCATGGATGCGAGTCAAGTCCAGAGGCCTCTACCACGTTAAATTACGTATTTTTTTATACAAAGGCAAGGCATTGGATGAAAGATTGAATATCTTTAAGGCTTCAAACAAAAGGTTCGAAGTTGCTACGAAGGCTGTTTTTCTGGCAGCTTGCTTGTGCTCGAAGTCTTCCAGAAAAACAGCCTTCGTAGAAACTTCGACCCTTTTGTTTGAAGCCTTACAAATATCCAATCATTCATCCAATGCCTTGAATTTGTATAAAAACATACCTAATTTAACGTGGTAGAGGCTCCTGGACTCTACTCGCATTCATGCTTCTCGAATTGAGCTCCAAAATAGGCTTCACAAACACGTTTCCAGACTTAGCCATTTCTAGGCAGTTTCCCAGTTTTGGCATAGCCTTTTGATGAGGTTCAAAAATGGTCTTCTGGACTTCCTATCGAGCTCTCAATCACTTCAATATGTAGAGGGACACTCCAGCTTCAAAACAAGTCATTAGTCTTCAATTTCCATCTAGCCAATTGTATGATATGAATATCCAAAATAGGCATCATGAATTGTTTTTACACTGAAACAACATATTAGGTCGACCTGATCCTATATGAGGTCGACCGAATCCTAAATGAGGTCGACCAGATCCTATATGAGGTCGACCGAATTCTAAATGAGCTCGACCTAATCCTAACTGAGGTCGACCGGAAAGTGCAAGTCATCGTGACATGCATGTCATCGTAGGCACACCCTAATATTTTTTTATAAGAAGTAGATAAATAATTGAGATGAAATTGGATCCGACAATACTTTTTATAAATCTAGATGTTCGGTCTCGTTTCACAAAATTGGAAATGAAAAATCTTAAAACATTGAATATAACTTATAGTAAGAGCTTCTTCAACCAAGTAAGAAGGGCATTTTACCTGAAATTATTATATCTTATAGAAGTGATTAATTGTGAAATCGGAACTCAAGTAACATTTATTCAAACATTAAATATTAAATTGTATGTGTGGTACAGTTTAGATAAAATACATGTGTGTAGCCAAAACATGGGTCTTCGTGACATATATAGTAACTTTTTGTGACAAATTTACACATAAAATAAAGATAAATTTGGCACTATGACGAAAAAAGAGGTTCGTAGAATCACTCTCAGACCACGAAATTTAAAAGAGGAATCTCATTTTCCAATTTTATCATTATATTATGTATAGATTTGTCACAAAAAAATGCTATACTCGTTACAACGGTCCATGTTTTGGTTACACTTCTGTAGTTTGTCTAAACTAAACTAAACTACACATACAATTTAATATTAATTTTTGAATCAATACTACTTGAGTTCCGATTTCAGAACTAATCTCATTCTATAAAATATAAATAACTTAAAGATAAAATATAAATATAGAAGCATCATCACCAAACATATTCTTAGAGTTTAATCAAAGAAATAACAATAAATATAATGTAGCCTAGTTGGTTATATGCTCTTTCTTTATTTAATTGATCCAGGTTCAAACTCCAATGATAACATTTTTAATATATAAAGATAAAGTGGGCGCAATGACAAAAATGACATTCCTACAATCACTCTCAACCACCAAATTTGAAATGGGAGAATTCCAACCCATGTTTCGCCTTTATATATCTTGTAGATGAATGCAGTTTCCCTTCAAAAAAAAATTATGAAATAAGTCGTTAACGTAAACTAAGATCATCCCACCTTAATGACTAATTTTCTTGATGCTTCTTTTTCATTTTCTACATAACCTCCGGTCAACCGATTTCTTCGTGGGAATTTCATTACTTGCGATTGGATTCTTGGAATGACAACTCTATCCAGGTCTCCGCTTCAAATTTGGTGGGTTCCAGCTCTAAACAACAACGTCGGAGGAGGATACCTTTCAATCCGTTGCAATCGCTAGAAAGCAGCAAAGTTTCTCTTCACGCGCTCGTCCAGGTATCGCCGGTCGCCCTAATCTCCCCTTCTGTCGCTCCGTCTGAGGAAATCTGGTTCCCTTTTCGTCGGCTATTTCAGGTTCATTCTCCAACTTCCTATTGCTTTTGCTGTTGGAAGGGGAATCTGCTCTAATTTCTCTTTTTTGTTCTCGGCTTCGGTTGTTGCCTTGTTGGTGATTTTGGTTCTTTCTCCGATTATTTTTTGCCGATATTGAGATGAGCTTTGTGGTAATACTTTTCGATTGGGTTTGTGGTTGTCTGATATCCTTAAGATTTAATAGTTTTCTCATTCAAATTTTGTAGGTCTGGCTATGCATGCTATGTTTGTGGATTAGTTGTTACTTTAGCTCAACAATGTAGGTTTTGGATTTCAGGCGACGACAAGTCTAGTTTCGTCAATTTCGTCGTAGCCGATTCTCATGTCCGGGAACTTCAATTCAAACCCTCCCTTTGCGTTTGAGTTCAGTTTTGGTTTAGCTCTGTAGTTTGATTTGGAATTAGGGTTGCGATGTAGGTTTAATAATGGAATAGTGTCGAACACATTGATAGGATTCATTGTTCTGTGTCAGAGCAGAAATTGAAGTGTTGGTTCTTGTAGTTCCCAATTTCTTTGTTTGATGTAGCAGTATATAAGTTTGGTTTCAATATTGATATTGGATTTTAGGAATCAATTTGTTAAATTATGTTGGTGGAAGTTCATTACCATTATGTAGCTGCAATCTGTACATTTAACTCAGCATCAGTTCTATAGTTCATGGACTTGGTTAGTTAGTTTCTTTGCGGTAATGCATGGTCTCATAATCATGGGTATCTGTGGTTAATCTTATAGGTTGTATTTTGATAAATTTTTTCGGTTGCTTTTGTTTACGATTGCCATTTCAAGCATCATCAATTTGTTTTTCTTTAGAATGGTTTTATGTAGTTGGTTTCCATTAAACATAAAAAAACTCTCTTCTTATTAGTGTTTATAGGGAATGGCTGGATCATATCACTTTTACAATGATTTAAATCATATAGAATGGCTGGAACATATCTCTTTTACCAAGATTTAAGATGATCATCTCTGATGTCTCATTTTATGTTTTATGTTTCATAGGAAATGGTTATTGAACTACATAGAACCATAGGGAATGGCTGGAACATATCTTTTTTAGCAAGATTTAAGATGATCATCTCTTATTAATTTATTGGTGAAGTTAAAAAGTGCGGTAAGAGATTAACTTTTAAACAAACAGCTTCCAACTGGCATAAGCATAATTTCAATGTCTGTTTTTCATCCAAAGAGTTAATTAAATGTGTGTGTACCAAACTATAGTGATCGTTTTCGATTGGGTTGGGTAGTGGTAATACTTTTCGACTGGGTTGGGTTGTTTGACCTTAACAAAGTTGCTATCTTTTTTTGGGTTTTCTAGATTTAATTTGTATTCTTCTGATGAAGAAGATAGGTTTTTTGCCATACTAAGCTGCCCTCTGATCCAAAAGTCTTGCAAGTCATAATTATTGCTAAACTAAGGCTTAACGTAGCACATATTCCTGCGGATTGGGGGTTTTGGAATGAGACCAGAAGTTGAAATTGGGTTTATGAAAGGACAGGCTGCGGGAAGAATACTCCTCGAGTTTTCCAGCAAAGGCCATGTTCATGGTTTTTGGGTGGATTTTTTTAGTTTCTTGAAGCATTAGTAGTAATTAAAGTAAAACATTTACCCACCTCTCCCATGTGACTATCCCATATACATTCTATTTTCTAAGAATTCACAAGAGTTTATAATAAGTATGTCTGGGTAGCAGCTATCTCCGCTTGTCTGGTAGAGTTCACAACAAGTAGTTGGGTAGCAGCTATTTGTGGTGGTGGTGGTGGTGATGGACTTGGATAGATACTAATAATTTGAACAAAAAAAAAAGATATAACGAACAAAACCTAGTTATCATGTAATTCTGCTATATATGCACAACCAAAAGCAAGATAAAAAGAATTGAAGGAAGAAATAGATTAAATAATTGAGAGGAGGAAGGGAGATGAGGCAAAGTACCGCTAAAACAGTGTTACAGAAGTTGCAGTGAACATAACACACTCTCTTGGTCGTCCTTACTCCAAGAACCTCCTCCATCCCTTCCTTCCCTTCCTGCTGATACATTTGCTGCTCTTAGTGTGATAGCATACAAGTTCTAACCTTAGTTTTTTGCTTCACATTTTGTGTGTTACAGAGAAAACAGAACTTAATTTTCAATTGATTTTCACTGTTGACCTTAGTGTTTGGAGACTTCTAATTGACTTGCTTTTGTTCATGTTATTTATTTTTGTATGCAGGTCTTGTATAGAAATGCTGCACCTGACCTTAGTGTCCACATTATAGTGTACTAAGAGTGGTGACCACACCCAACCATGTTATTTATTTTTGTATGCAGGTCCTATATAGAAATGTTACAATCTTCTGCATTTGGTTGTTTGCTTTGTACTTTGAAGGATTATCTTTTGTTCTGTCATGAATCTATGTCTAAGTTCTATAGTAGTTGAATGCATGTTAGAGTTTAACTAAACAACCAAAATCAATTGGTCTTAGTAGGATATAAACTTACCATCTTTACGTTTTTTTTAGTTGGTCGAACATGAGAAATATAGTTGGCTTACCTCAATTTTATGTTTATATACTCATAGGATGAGATGCCTTACCTCAATTTTTTCCTCATTGATACAAAGTCTCTTGAGTGATCACTCACTATTATGTCGAATTGAAACTCCGAGATATACCAGATTAAGTTCACTAAACGAACATCAAATCACTAATTTACCAGCAAAATAAATGAAAATCCTTTATGTAAATTTTCCCTTTTGGTTTCATTTACAGCCCTCCAGTTTACTTTCATTCTCATTCACTTCCTTTATTGTTATCTCATACAGGTTGTTTCTCTATAGCATCGTGAATTATGTTATCCAAAGCTTAAGATGAGATACTTATCATCCTAATTCATAATGTAAATGATAATGTTTCCAAGGGTTTTTGTGTAGACAACTCTCCCGGTGTTCAAGTATCATCTCTGTTATTTGTTCGGACTTCCTTAATTTCTTGTTGTATAAGTCTCTTGCTGGTCTTTTGAGGAATATTTCTTCGACATTGTCCAACAACAAAACCTCTGTATTTGCTGTGTCATCTTCAACCAACAACTTGATGTGGTACCTGTATTCAATTTTGGCAATGTGTTATTTTTTGTTTTTTAGTTTTGTTATATGATCGACATGGTTGGTTGTTTTCCTTTACCTTCTCGTTGCCAACGATGAAGTGGAGTCACAGTTGCTGCAGTAGAATGATGTTGTTGTTTGGTTCTGTTTCGTAACCTCTTCCACCTTTCGAGGACAGTCCCAGCAGCCTATGTAACTCCAGTTTTCTCTAATGGCAATTATCCTGCACTTCACATAATAGCTCTTGTTCTTGAAAAAATCACATTATGGTTATTTTATTTTTTTGTTTTTGTATTCTTGAGTATGATATATAATTTATGTTGTTGCTTTCTTCTTGCTTATGCCTTTGCAACTAACTCTATTATTGTCGCTTGTTAGATCTCTGGTGGGGTAGGTTGTTCTCTCATAACTGGTGCTTGGTTATTGATAGCATCTTGGTTATTCGATCTTCATCTCTCTTCCCGCAAAACCCTTCTTCCTCGTCTCCAGGAAACCCCTCTTCTCCTTCTCCCTTCACATAATCCCCGCCATTAAAATGTCAACTTTCACCAACAATCCTTCCGAGCTTTCCCCTTCAACTACCCTCCAAAACTACCCTAAACCCTTATCCCCACCTCTTCCTGCCATCTCCAAGGAGATAGAGCTCGCCAGAGCTATGTCCGCCTCTTCAAGATCCAGCCTTTTCTCCTTGTCAGCGTTTGAAGTCTTGTTTGAAGATCAATGGCTGATGGCCGTCAATAAACCTCAAGGAATTTACTACGAGGTCGTGTTGACATCCGTCCCAGTCCTTCTCCTTTCCTGCTCAAAAACCGCCCCAATTGGTAATCATTGTTTGTCCTCTCCTATACAAATTAAATTTCCGAAATTTGAGTTCAAGCGCCCCAAAACTGGATTTATGTGTTGCAGATAATACAAAGGGATCGCCGGGGCTCCACTTGCCAAATCGTCTCGATCGGGACACGAGCGGAGTGATGATCATCACCAAGTCGCACAAGGTAGCCGCTAAGCTATTCAAGGCATTTACTGATCACAAGGTGACGAAGACTTACATTGCTTCATGCGTTTGTCCATCTCCAGATTGGAAAAGGATTACAGTTAAATCAGGCCACGGTCGGTCCAAATTTGGGGCGTGGCGTGTCTATGCAGCATCAGATGCGGGGCGAATCTTGCCAGGTGGGTCTTCGGTTAGGGAAATGGAGACTTCATTTGAGGTGTTGTCTATTAATGGGAAGAGAAGAAGCTTAGGAGAATCATTAGAGGAAGTATGTGGGGAAACTATAGTTGTTAAGGAGAAATCGGTGAAATGTGCTAATAATGGTGGTGGTGGTGGTGGTGAAATGCAGGATGCGGTTTTGATTAGGGTGTTTCCTAGGAGTGGAAGGACTCATCAAATTTGCTTGCATTGCCAGTTTATCGGGTTGTCGATAAAGGGTGATGTGAAGTATGAAGGAGTTCATGAGTGGGATGGGGAAGTATGTAGTGGCCATGAATTACATGCAGAGAGCCTGTCTTTTGACCATCCTATAATTGGTCTTCCCATGAAGGTTCATGCGCCTCTGCCTTCATGGGCGACTCATTTATTGCCTGAATCATAGGATTAGTTGCAATGGACAACTGGCTTGGGGGTGTTAGATGCATATGTTGCTCAATCTTCAAGACATGGGAGCTGGTAATGTTGAAATCTTCAAGGAAACAGGAGAATGGTTCATTTTGTTTCTCGTTGAGAAAGCCATAGCCTTTTGGCTTCAGGCGGGAGTTTGCTTTATTATGATGAGAGCTTGTCTTTTGAGCATCTTGTTACTAGTCTTCCCATGAAACTTCATGCGGCTTTGCCTTCATACTGTTGCCTGAATAGTTCTATGTGGCCTTCTGAAGTTCAGCGGGATGCACAAATGGGCTATCGGTGGTTGATGCTTATCGGTTAACTACATATGTGCTTGTAAAGTTGGAATCTTGAAGGAATTAGCACGACTGTTCATGTTGTGGCTTGTTGAGGAAGCCATAGCCTTTTGGCTTCACCCTGGAGTTAGGTTAACTAATAATATAACTCTGGCGAATTCTTGATCCCTAACCTGTTTTCTTATCTTATGAAGTCCTAAAGTTGTTGCTATTGCCATCTACCCATATAGAAGGAAGGAGAGAAGTATGGACAAGACATATTGAAGAAATCAAATGCTTGCTCTCAACAAGATTTGAAGCTTTTACAGGAATTCTGGTATTGTTGGTCAATGTTTTAACTTCCTCTCCCTGAAATATGCATCTTACCATCCCTGCAAGTTTTAGGATCCAGGTGTACTTGTTTTGAACACCAAGATCATCTGTATGTACGCATCTGTGGCCTGTGAAGTGCAGGCTACAGAAGTGCCTACGTTATATTGGGATTCTGATGATTTCAACTATAAATCGCTTTCAAACAGTTTGCATGCCAATATTCTATTTAGACCAACTATGAGCTATTTGTTTGAATATGGTTTTGACATGGTTTAGTGATAGACCATTGATTGCACATGTTTTTACCCCTATTCTTGAGCTGTTTGAGATGTTGATTCTCGTGTTTTAAGCCGATTTCACGCTAGGTTGTGCGTTTATGTCATATTTCAGGACTTAGCGTTGGCATCGAGGCGAAGAAATGAGTTTCGGGTCGAAAGGAGCATGTTTGGGTTGAAGTGTGCTGGAGGAGCAAAATACCCGACCATGAGCATAAATACCCGGCAGGGTATTATTTGGAGCAGACCGGGGAATTTGTGTTTCGGGCGTCTAAGAAGCAGAAGGGGGCCCGGGCAGTAATAAAAAATCCCCGGTCAGGTATTCTTGACCCTGACCGGGGATTAACCCCTGTTCCCCGACGGTGCATTTTGATAATACCCGGTCTCCACCTAAAATACCCGACCGGGTATTCAGGCCGGGGATCGCGACAGTCAGCCTCTTAAGGGAAAAGAAGGGCAAAAGAGAAGGGGTTCCGAGTTTTAGAGAGAAAAAGCGATACCTAGAGAGAGAAAGTGACGAACCTGATTCTGCAAGTGTCCTTGATCGATCTCCATCACCATTGGGCCCGGCTTGAGCTTGGAGAAGAGCTGATTGAGTGCCAGAAGCAGATTATCATCCTTCACATTATGGTTTCCGCATCTGAGCTAGATTTCCCATCTCTCTCTATGGAGTAACTTTCTTATTCACCTAGGTATGAAGAACCCTAGATTTGTATGTTAGGTCTGATTGTATGAACCCAAGTACAGATTCAGTGGTATGATTATGTTCAATTGAGGTTTGATTTGTTGAATGGCATGAATCCTGATCAAATTCCTCTTGTTTCTAATTTAACCTAGAAAGAGAATATCTGCCTAGGTTGATAGAGCACCCTTGATTGAAGGTAGTGAATTGGCGACTTTAGTCGAGGAGTCAATTCACTATTCTGTACCGAATTTACTTCGGTAGTGGAGGTTTGGTTCGTTAGGGTCTCAATCTGTCTACTCCGGTGGAGGTTAGTCGCCCGCTGGAGACTCAGATTGAGAGGGTCTAGAGACCTTTAGTCGAGACTACAGACTGTTTAAGAACCTCCCGCAGTATAACTATCATTGAAATTGAACTTGGTAAATTACAATCCGGCTTAAATGCAGTCTAGGGGGAACCATATCCGGGTGACCTCTCTCGACTTGAAACAACCTTTTAACTGCTTTGCTTGTTTGCTTGTTTGGATCTTCACTAAAGTTTCACTGCTAAATAATAAGAACTCACGGAGTAGTCATCACACTTAGGACCCGGGTTGACATTAAAACCCAAACCCGCTATACTACGCTTTAAGAGGTGGTTACACTTGGCCATTTTCTAGAGTGACGGTAGACGCTAGTCATTTAGAGTTCTTTTATGAGCTAGTGTCAACAATCGCATTAAACATAACAGTAAAAAATACATATAGACTTATCAGACAACGATTGGAGTTCTTTTGAAATAAATAGGTTTCTAAATAGACCGATGTTTTTGAACGTCATTAACGATATACTTCGAGACTGGCTCAATGCAAGTGAAAATGCCTACCAGGTTTGTGACCAAAAGTCCAAACGGCTTTAGCAGCTATAGGCATAGGGGACACCATTGGAGCCTTTTTAAAGTTGTTTCTTCTTTTTGAAGGGTAGAGTTCTGTCTCTGCATTATTCTTGCAGACTGAAGAGGAACTTCTAATCCAAGTAATCGAGCCCATATCATCCATCAGCAAGTGGTGCATTTATAATTAGGGTTAAGCAAATTAAGTGTCAGTCTGTAACTTGAAACTAAATGGAAAGAGTTTATCCGGTTGGCCAAACCCACCAGAAATGTAAAGCATATCTCATTCTGCATTTTATTACCTTCTATATTCAATATTTTCCTCCTGTAGAGATAAATCCAAATTGCAATGGGTTCCTTATACGAATTAATCTTGATATATATATGTGAGTTTGTCCCTTATTTACAATTAGTTGAGCTTTATTATTTTCCCTCCATGAAAAAAGATTCCTTTTCAGCCTCATGCCCTCAGTGTGTTTGTAGACAAGTTTACCAAGCTAATCTATGGCCATAGCATCTTGGTAATTCTCAAACCTGTACCTTGGGCTACCTGTATGCGAAGAGCTTAGAATGACATGCTACCCTGTGGTTTCGGTACTAATATATCCTTGAAAAAATGCATCCATCAAACCATTCAAGTAGCTTGTCCTCAGTTTGCGTTGGTTATGCCTAATCCAATCCAAACGCTCAACTTCCACTAAAGCATAGGCATTGACCACATACTGGTGGAATAGTTTTTCAGATAATAATAATGTGTGCCTTTATGAAGCCTTGTTTGAATCCTATATGCATAAAAATCACACTGAGTTAGAAACTTTCCGTTTGCATCCTCGAATCCTTCTTCACCACATAAATAAATATCTTTGCGCCAACCATCTTCTCCATAAGGGAAGAGCAATGGATACTGCAATGCCATTAAGCTAGGATGGTAGATACTAATTCTTTGAAGCTCAGTGGTCTGGTGCTCAACAATAATATCTTGTTCATAAGATGTTTGGCCGGGATCGTTCACAATAAGAGCTGCAACTTCATTTCCTGTAGGAAGATCATATTCCCAACCATCTGTTCGCCGATTGGCAATAAGTTTAACCTTCAAATGTTGTACACTATCATCATTGATCCTGTCTTTTGCATACCGGAATGTTTGGACCAAAATATTGTGCTCGTCGAACAATTCCTGCAAAGAGGCCATAATATCTCTGCGCAGAGATGTGGAATTGTTATTTGTACCAATTTCTTGGAGACGATTCTCAGCTTCTGTCTCGGTTTGATGAATGTACAATTGAGCAAACTTCTCAGTGGATCCTACTGGGGGTAACAAACTGCCAATTTGATGATAAATTTGGCCTCCAATAGAAAATACATAGACGCCACGTCCATTATTCAAAGCGTGATCAATCTTTCCACCCATTGAGCTAAAGCAGAAGACACCATTATACATCCTGATACAGTCACGAAAGTGCTTGCCAACTTCACTGCTTGACTGCAATAGATCTCTTAAGAATTCAGGAGGTTCTCGAGCCGGAGGAAGTTTTACTTTGCCTTTTTTGCAACAAAGAGCAAATTTTGAAGACCCTGACTTTCGAGGCCGAGATGTACTTTCTTATTTACACATAACAGCTGCGCAGTATTGGCATACATTCGAAGGAGGGCCAAGAGAAAAGAAGTCGACATGCTTCGAACCTATGTACGTAAAAGATAACGTTAATTAGAAACAAAATATATCTTTAATTGTATATCATACGCATATTCAATACGTATCAAAAATATACCTTTCTCAATTGTGGTAGGAAATGTCTTTTTTTTCTTTTTGACAGCAATCAGTTTTATCTTTCTATTCATGCGTTCAGCTTTAGCATTGAGCTTAGAAAGTGAATAGTTGCAACCTGTAATATTTATTGTAAATTAGTTTTTTGAAATCGTAAGAAAACCATATTACATGCTAGTCAAAAATTAAGACAACTTTAGTTACCTATTAAGTACTGGAATGCTAGTACATCCATCCTTTTTGAACATAGCATGATCCGTCGTTTCATTCTTGCTATTTTGGCAATTAAGGTCTTGGTTGACCTTGATTGTGCCAAGAAATAAGTTTTTGCTACATACACATCAGGAGCAGTTAGACTACAGAAAGGATACCCATAAAAATGTTAATTAATTGGTATAGAGAAAAAGAAACTACCGCGATAGAAATCCCACGAACATCGCGCAATATCAATTGTCCGTGCAATTTTGTAGGTGCGAGGAACTATATTGTCATCCACGTCATCAATCTTTCGCTTACCCATGCAATCTAACTTGGAATGTTGTAGTGAAACTAACTACAAATATTAGTATTGGAATTGTGAAAGCGGCAAATTTCAATATGAATCAATTGGAATTCAATTAGACCAAAATTAACATTCCGTAAACGAAAATAACCGTGAGAATTGGAACAACTACAATATGAGATTCAATTATCCCAAAATCAATACTACATAAACAAAAAATATCATTACAAAATATATTAATTGAAAAAGGCACGACATAGAAATCCAGGGGCGCTCTAGGAACATACCAGCCAGTCTATTGTTGCTACATAAGCTATGAAAATGGAAACCACGAAATTCAGGATCGAAAAATACATAATTAAGACCACATGCTCGTCTCCGCACTGTAACTCGACGGATATCAGCCATATTCAGCTCATCAAACTCTAGCTGCCGCCGAGTAATTAAGCCGGTGAAATATTTTGAAAAAAGAAACAATAGAAAAAAAGGACTACACAATAGAGTAGTGGATTAGCTCGATTGACCGTTGCGCTGCGCTACCGATGGCGAGATTGAATGATTTATTAAAAAAGAAAAGTGAAAGGACCAATCGATTACTTACGAGCTTCGGCCGACGGTGGTCTATCGGGGATTATGAGCTCTCTACGTCTGGATTCCTGCTTGCGGCCAAGAAGAATAGAGAGAGGGGAAAATATTATAGTTGGGATGAAAAGATGGATGGATGATGATCTCTCTTTCTTTCTTTTTCTTTTCTTTCACCGAGTTCTTTTCTTTTTTCCCTTTCGGCAAATTTGTGTGCTTTTCCCTCGGGCCGTGAAGGTAGTCATAGCGAAGCAAGCTCCTTATGGAAGTGAAAAAACAATCTCCTTAAAAATGGGAGCATTTCCGCTGGGCAGCAAAGGGAGTTAGGGAGACAAAGTAACTCACTAATTAATCTCCTTAAAAATGGGAGCATTTCCACTGGGCAGCAAAGGGACACAAAGCATCTCACTAATTAATTGCCAAAGGTAAATAATTCAATTTTTTTCCTACAGTGACGATGGGATGCTGGGAGCTCTTCATGTACTGATGAGGCAAAACTTTGGTTTTGACTTTTGAATTACTATAATAGTAAGGATAAGGATACATCATAGAACGAAAACCAAATTCAATTGTACTAGTAAAAAGATAATAATAATAATAATTATTATTATTATTATTATTTTATTCCTTAAATATAGACCACCCAATTATCAGACCTACTTGCAAAATGAAATGGAACACTGAGACACAAACCACCAAGAAATAAATTCCTCATAAAAATTGCACCCTACCCCATCAAAATTGGCCAATAGGTGTCAATTGGGTGGTTTTGGTTGGCTGAATTGCTTATTGGTTAGTCGGATTGTTGATTAATCGGATTACGGGTCTTTTGACTTCATATTAGTCGGGTAATGAGTTCATTCAGAGTTATAGGTCATTCGAGTTTGAGTTCATCGAGTGACGGGTTAACCGGGTTATGGGTTCATCGAGAACGGGTAGTGATGTTACAAGTTAATCGGACTGCAGCTTTTTCGAGTTACTAATCAATATTCCTCCCACATTAAAAATTCAAGATTCATGTTTAAAGCACCAAATTTAAAACACTATAAAATTGAAAGCACCAAAGTTCCTTCTTCTTTCTCTTCCAAAAATGTTAAAATTTTTCCTTCTTCCTCTTCAATAAATTAAAAGCAAAAAAATTATTCCCTTCTTTCTTTTCTCAACTCAAAAAGTGAACACACCAAACTTTCCCTTCTTTCTCTTCTATTTTTTAGAAGGCATCACCAAATTTTAAATTTTATCCATTCTTTCTCTCCAAAAACCGAAAGCACCAAATTATCTCTTTTTTCTTTTTTTTTTAACCAAAGATAATCATATATATATATATATATATGGTGCTGTATTCGGTGCACCCACTTTTTTGGGTGCACTCAGTGCACCCGCCTAAAATTGTCATTCTGACCATGCGATTCATGTCAAAATGGTATCAATTGTTGCTTATGATATTATGAACAAGAAGCACATGAATTTGAAAAAAATTCATTCAAAATTTACTTTAATTCGAAGGATTTAGGATTTAAGGATTTAGGGTTAGGGTTTAGGTTTAAAATTTGGGATTTTGGGTTGGGATTCAAAATTGAATGTTAAGGGGTTAGGGCAATGGATTGATTTGTTATGATTCTATGTCATATCATCATATTATATTGAGAGTGCTAATTAAAGTTCAAAATTTGATGTATTATGAACGCTTTTAGAGTTGGGTGCACTGAATGCACCCAAAAAAGTGAGTGCACCGAAGTAGCCACCTATATATAAGCTCAGAAGTTACACCCTGAATCCAACCCAGGCACGAAAATCATACAAACGACACGAGGCCGGAGACAAAGAAAGGGCCTTTCTAGCCACTGAATGGGCTACCCTATTGCTATTCCAACCAACGAACCGAACATAAAACCCACTATTCACCCCTAGCAGGGTCAAAATCTTCGCGATTATAGCTCCTACCCGACTATCCCGCGCATCCTTAGCATTTATTTTGTCAATGAGTACCTTTGCATCACCTTCAAACCTCACTTGAGGGACACCAAGACCTTGACACCAATTAAGAGCTTCATGTAAGGTAATAGTCTCTACCACCAGGGGGTCAACCACACCCTCAAAAACCAACCCTTTCGCTGCTACCACAGTCCCACCTCTATCCTTAACAATCAGCCGTCCCGCTGAATGGGTGCCAGAGACCGCACCATCCCACATACAGACAAGAGGAGCCCTATCCTCCTCACCATGATGATGCTGAGAAATAACCCGTTCCACGATAAATCTCTTTTTTCTTTTCAAGAAGTTGAAAACACAAAAAAAATTCTATTCGTTTAAGGTAATCAAATTAGCACATAAATTACTTCATCCTACTTATATTTAACCGATAATTAAAATATTTTAATTAATGATATTTTAATGTAAATACATTATATTATGTTATATATTGTATCTACTTTTAATTATTCATTATAAATATCAACTTTGTATAATTTTAAATTTTAAAAATTAATTTTTTAAATAACAAAATGTTCAAATAGATTTAATTTTTCATTTCATTTTAATTTATAAAATAAATAATTTCAAGTGAATTTCATATTTTGAAATTTATTTTAGAAAAAATAAAATTGGTTTCACTTATATTTCAAAACAAAATTTTCATTTTGAAAGACTATATATTATATAGAATAGTAATTATCCGAGTCAATCAGGCTGGTTCGAGTTGAGACATTTGGATCACGATTTAATTTTGTTGCTAGTCAATATGATCGCAGGTCAACTGGGTTCGCGATAATCACGTGGGTGGTCAATCGGGTTAGAGCCAATCAAGTTATGAGTCAATCGATTACGGGTCAATCAAGTTGCGATCCAATCGAGTTACGGGCCAATCGAGATGCGTGTCATTGACTTTTAATCAACTCAAACTACAACCAGGTCGTGGGTTGGATCAATCGGACGAGTTATTTGATTCGGGTTTTGTTTTGACACATATATGCCCAATGCACGAAAGCCACCCGTCCAAACTCTAGCGCAAAGCAAAATGAATAATCATTAAAAATATCAAAATGTACTTATCTATAAAAAAATAATATTTTTAAGGGTACTAATAGGTTCAGTGTTGGTTAACCACGAATCGATTGATAGTCAGAGGGTAACTACTAACAAAAAAAGAGTCGATAAGGCTTATCGGCTAATTGCTTGTTATCGGTTGGCGCTATTTCGCTAATTAACTACTAACCAATAACAATCTCTACATTCACATAAAAAAAATAACAATCTCTACATGTGATATTTTTCTTTTGTTATTTTTAAGTTTTTTATGGTATTTAACAATAAAAGATAATCATACAGATAATTCAAAAATAATTCGACTACACTTCCACATTGTTTACATAAAACAATAATCATAAGAAATAACATCAATACAATACAACATCGATCGTGAATTCATAATCCAAATCCAAATTCCAATATATAAAATAAAAAAATAATCAAATGTCTTCATCCAATTAGTGAGTATTGGCTAGCAAAGCATCAAACACAAGCATTGGCATTCACTAACATCAAATGAGGATCGTTCATTCGATTGCAAAGGGGAGCTAGAGAGGAATGACTACGTGGTTCTGACTCTTAAACTCATTTGAGGCTTTGGGTGGATGGTGGTTTGCAATAGGTGGGAATTGAGATATTTGGAATTGCGATTTTGGCTATTCTTGAATCTTTAGACTTTTCCCCTTCGCCAAAGCCTAAAACCATTGTGATCATACTAGTAGGAGATGATTGATTTTCTTATCTATTAACCACTAAGCAAAATGGGCTAACCTAGACCTAAGTGTCTGACTCGCCACAGATACACAGCGATTTAAATTCCGACTAGAGCCCAAGTTTTTAACTCTAGCCAGGTGTATTATAGGGCAAGTATGTTTTAATTGTCAAACTAGGGCCAGTCCATGTACCCCTGCTTCAATCGCTTAGTTTGTTATCTAGCAAACGTTTTGGGTTTAAAGCTAAGAAACCTACAAATGAAAACAAGCAAGTAAAGTAAATCGAGGTTGTCCAAAGAGAGAAGAGTTCACCCGGTTATGCTCCCCCTAGCTAACAATTACGACTTGTTGGATCGAATGGTCATGTGGTTGTAAACCGTAGGGAAGTTCAACAAGTATCCAAGCGCCACTCTCTAGGCCTCTAGGTCGAGGAAAGGGAATTTGATCCAAGCCACCATCGTGACTCTCTTGACCTATTGACTAAGGGTTGGTTAGACTTCACCCTCGAATCGGAGTTCGGATGTCGACCACAACCAAGCCCTAGGTGCTAATACGAAATAAGAGGTTTGCTCTGCATTAACCTAGATATGAGACAATGAATTGCCTAAGAAAATCCAGCATTCAAGCCTCTTTCAAAGAAAAGAAAGGGGGTTTTCTCTCTACCTAGGTTAGAATGGCGATTAGATTGATTGTCTTTCACACAATACAATCATTCATGAAAATGCCTCCACATTCACATTAGACACAACCACACACAAATCACTCAATCCATACAAACATTCACATAATTGTAGCTAGGGTTTACAAACACCTAATTGAATAGGTAGGCTATTCCATAGCTATGCAAAGGAAAACAAGGAAAATGAGAGAAAGAACCATGAAGAGATGACAATATTTCCTCCTTGTTGCTTGAATCTCTCTTGAGAAGAAGAAACATTCACTACTCTAACTTGAATTAAGCCCAATCTTCTTCTTCCTCCTTTGAATGGCACTTTCTCTCTCTAGAATAGGAAGAGGAAACCCTAATCTCTCACTAGAAACCCTCCTTTATTCTGAAACTAAAACCCTAGAAAAAAGCTCCCCTCCTCCTGCTGCTCACTTCCCCTTTTATACCCATATCGGGCTCAGATCACGGTCCCAGTTCACGGCCGAGAACTCAAGGTGAGGACCGTGATCTCGGGCCAAAAAGCGCCGCTTCACTAACTCAGCCCACGGTCATTGGCTTGAGTTCACGGTCTTACGACCGTGAACTGGCTTGAGTCCAGTGAGACCGAAAACTTCTCTGAAACCTCCACACTTCACTGTCTCTGGGCAATTGTCACGGTCTCTTTAGACTTTTCTTCACTTTTCGCGCTTTTAGACCTCCAATTGACCTGAAACTCGTCCTCGACTTTCCCACACGTGCTAGGACCTGAAATATGACAAAACAAGCACACCCTAGAGTAATAATAGGTCGGGAGACGATGAAATGCAAAGTCAAACTATCAAGAAATTAGTGATAAAATGTGTGTATTTAGACCCGAATCACCATCATTATTTATTTGGGTTTTTTTAATGACAATTGACTAATCACTTAGACCACCAACAGCGTGGGTTGGTTTTGTGGGAAAAAGGGGAAATGTGACCACAATGTGGGGGGGGGGGGAATAGGGAATTAAATGGGTTTTGTGGGTTTAGTGGGTGGGAAAACCCACCAGATTAGACAAATGGTGGGGGGAAGTGGCGGATGGGAAAGGACAGCACTTTTTTTTTTCCTGATTTTAGCAAAAGCTTGTTTGGAAAGTTGTGTTTTTGTCCCCAACGGACAGATTCAACCAACAACCATATTTTGTGAAACATGTCATGAGTCATGGTTATCTCGTATTATTGTGATTTTGTCATTGCTGATGTCATACTTAATAAGTGATGAAAAAAAATATTTCCAAATTAAAAAAAAATTATATCGAAATGTTCGAATTAATTAATTATCACTAAGTACGTAATAATAATGATCATTATATGAAAATAAAGTGACAAAATCAACTATAGATTGATTTTAACAAAAAAGTAGTAAATTGATTACTCACTTTTCCCACCACCACACTGTGACCAAACCAACCAATTTTCCCACTTTTCCCTCTTTTCCCACATTTCCCCACCCACATTGTGGATGGTCTTACCAGCCTTGTTTTTTACAATGAAATGAAATGTGCTTCTGGGGTTTCAGCCCATCACAACAAGTGCTCAATCCGGCCCATCCTTCCTTTGTTTTATGGGATGATAAACAGATGGAAGCCCACTGGGCTAATGAACCCAAAACGAGGAAACCATGGATGGTTATTTAATATTCAGGAACAGCAGTAGCAAATGTCGTCTGAGCCCTGAGGAGTGAGGACACTAAAAAGTTAGAGAAGACAATGTTGGGAATGAAGTTGGGAATTGGGATGGTGCCATGGTGGAGATGGCCGATCACCAAAAGCTACCAAATGCACCATGACTACTGCTACCGATGCTGGAATTGTCGGGGTCTTGGTAGACATACATGACAGTTAATTACCTAAGGGAAATGCATAATTTCGTTTGGATGAGGAATTGTGACGGATCAATTTGGCACAGTTGTCTCGTTTTGAGACAATTGTACCAAATTTTCTCGTTTGTCAGCAAAAATTTTGGATGGATCAATCTGCCTGAGTTATTTTGAATTGATCCATTTTGAGTCAATTTCAATTACCTGGGGTGGGGGCAGGTAATTCGAATTGACTCGTTTTAATTGCCTCGTTTATAAAACGAGACAATTGATCAAATTGACTCATTTATAGATTGATCCATCCAAACCAACCCTAAACTAACAGGAAACTAAGCGCAAATATTAGAAGTTGAAAGGAGAGGTGGTTTAGCTCTTTGTTAAGAACGTCTCGTGGTCAACGTTTTAGACCACTCATCATTTTTTTATTCATGTTTTCGTTAAATTAGGTTGTGCTATATTTCTTATTTTCATTCATGCTCCTTAGTATTCGAGTGAGAATGGCAGTTTGGGAGACTATTAGTAATTGTAAGTTTGTCAATGAAAGACCTTGGCTGCGCTCTGCGCCTTAACAACTACTGGAAAATGTATCTGGGTGATTGACTCCCTACAAGATAAAAAAACAGCCAGTACTGCAACAGTGGATACGGGACCGAAATCCGGTGAACTCCTACAGGTAACGCATGCTCCGTCGAAGCCAATAAATCCAATACCACATTGCCCTCCCTATTGATATGCTCAACTCGGACTTCCCAATCGCCATGCATCATCCTCCGCACTTACAAAACAGTATAATAGTGTAGTGTGGGTGCGTGCTAGTGGCTGATTCGATTAGCTCAATTGCCGTGCGGGAGTCCGTCTGGAGGATTGAAAAGACCTTAGCTTTGCTGGTGATACGCAATAAATGATTTAATATGCCTCAATTTTTATATGTGATGGATAAAAACTCAATTAATCCTTATAAAAAAAAATCAACCAAGAATTGCCAATACAAATATAGGGATTTCCTATGGTGACTTGAATATTTTTACCTGCTAGTAGGTTTCACAGGTCGCATTACGTAAAACACAATAGGTGTTACGTAATGGTTAATATATTCTTATCTTACGTAACAGTTGTAAAAGGTCATTACGGAAGCCTTATGTAATGGATGGTCTTCTTACGTAATGAATATTCATTATGCATTACGTCAAGTGTTAAGTCATTACGTAATCCTTACGTAACGCTTCAAATATAACTGTTACGTAAGAAATAACTGTTGTTCGTGAACTTTACGTAATGAATGTGTATTTTACGTAACAGTTGTAATAGTGCCATTACGGAAGCCTTACGTAATAAACGATCATTTTACGTAATGAATACATTTGCGTTACGTAAAGTGATAAGTCATTACGGAAACCTTACGTAATGCTTCTGATTTAACTGTTACGTAAGAAATAACTATCATTACGTAACCTTTACGGAATATATGTGTATTTTACGTAATAGCTATAAATTGTCATTACAGAAGACTTACGAAATGAACGGTCCTTTTACGTAATGAAAATTAACTTAGTGTTACTTAAAGTGTTAAACCATTACGTAAGTCTTACGTAAAACTTCTGATTTAATTGTTACGTAAGAAACCATTATCGTTCCGTAATCTTTACGTAATAGATGTGTAGTTTACGTAAGCAGTGTAATTAAAAAGGGTAAGAATTTTTTTAAAAAAATATGAAAAAATTCAAAGTAAACGTGGATGTGAAAAAGGGAAAAAAAAACAAAAAGAAGTTAAAAGGGGAAAGTGGTGACCGGCAGTGCTGGGTGCCCGTCTTTCTTATTTGTTTTTATTTTTTTAATCAATGGCTTAAATAATTTTAATTTATTTTAACGGTTCATATTTATTCAAATTACCTAATTTGAAATTATACAAAGTTACCATAGGAGATCTCTACATATATAAATTAACACAATTTATCACAAACTAAATCTAAATATTCCAATCAAGAGGCCAAATCCACCTAATCGTATACACTTGAACCTATGGTAAATACTAAATACCCCACTAATTCCTCGAATACCCCCACAACTTAAGCTTCTTCTTTTTTTTCATTTTCCTTTGTACTACCAAGTACTTTTTCTTGGGCAAAACGTGGCATTAAAAAACAACGGAGCACTAATTTATTCAAGTGGCATCTTGGAATGGGGCAAGATAGCCACATGGGGTTGGCTTAATCCAAAGCATTTGGCACATCCCAGGCCAATAATTATTGATTAACAAAACGAACGGCAGCCAAATATGGGCAAACTCCACAACTCACTAGTTTAGGTAATGGGATCAATAATTTAGGGTAAGCATAGTTCCATGTGTTAATTAATTTATGAATAAAACAATGTAATCATAGATAAACACACTAGTACACTACTGAGTACTGACTGCTAATGCACGCCAATAATCCAACCTCGCAATTGCCTTTTTCTCCCACGATGCTTTAAGAAAGCAAATTAGATTGCTTGTTTTGCGGTGAATGGCTCCTCGATCATAATTGGATTCATTCTGGATTCACTCCTAATGTACTTGGTTTCGATATCTCTATAAGTAATTCTACCATTAAAAACACCAAAGGACTTCACCAAAAATTTTGATGATGAAGAATTTTACATTAATTGCAAAATTTTAGCATTTTAACTAAGACAAGAGTTACAAAATTATTAATGATAACGTAAAAATGATTAATATTTTGATGCATTATAAAATATTTGGCTAATTAATAGCATTTTAATAGGTTTGGATAATATAAAAGAATCTATAAAAAAATTTGGATAAAAAATAGACATATTACCCTAAATAAACACTCTTCATCTTAACAGAGTTCTTCATACCTAAACTGCATGTAAAAACTTATTGAGTTACCCAATCACTTGTTGGTAATCGACTTCCTAACGATTGAATTATCATTCTTGACTAGGTGCCAAACTTCTCAGAATACATAACGTGGACTTGGGTAACTAGAGCGCAGAGTGCGGAGCGGGAGCGAGAGCGGGAACGAGAGCGTCGATTTCCCAAGAACTCAATATTGAGAGCGTGAATAGAGGATTAATATTATATTATTTTAATTAATAATTTATATTTTCTATGAAAATATTATACAAAATATTAGCTATAATATCACAACTTACTCCCATAAATGAGAGTTTATGAAATTGGTGTATATTTACGTTAAAGAAAAAGATTTCTACTTTGTTTACACTACTACTTATTTCATTATTTATATAATTTTTTTGATAAAATGAGAAAATATCAAAGTTCTGCCTAGCAAAATGAGCAAATAAAAGAAATTTATATCCCTTGTCTCTATCCTATCGCCATTTACCCCTCACCTCCACCGTCAGTTCAACAAGCTTGGCGAAGGAAAAGAATCCTAACTTTCCGTCTTTACTCCTCGATCTTGATTCCCAACTCCATCGTCCCCTCTCTATCCAAGATGATTACTACGCCGATCGACAATGATTACTCTCTCAGTCCTTCTAATATTGAAATTTCCCTTTTCAAATCCGAACCCTAAAAGTTCGTCAGTCCTCGTATTGAATAGCGGTGTTAATCTTTAGTGGAGTTGGTGAAAGGTAGTCGATGGCGATTGGAGGGAAGATGGAGCTCTAAAGTTCATCTGGTGTTGATGAGACACTGAAGTCATCGAATAGTGTCGGAGGAGGATGAAACACGACGGCCGCCGCTTTTTCCCAGCCAATTCCATCGGGGAAGTAAGGTCACCAGAAATCGGCGCTCTCCCTTCAAAAAGTCGGGTTCTTACAATACTCAGTGCGCGGATTTTGGGCGCTTTCTAACGAATTCGTGTTTTCGCGAACTAACACGGGAGCACCGGGGCTATGCACGCGAATTGGGTTACCTAAACGTGGACACCACAATTTAAGTGCTCTTTTGTTAGAAAAGTTTAACTCTTTTATAGGGTTAATTGCATGGTTGGTCACTGATATTACAAAAAACGTTCAAGTTTGGTCACTTGAAATATTTAAATCCAATGGTGGTACTTCACATTACAAAAATCGTTCACGTTTGGTCACTCTCCGTTAACTGCCGTCTATTTCCGTTAACAGAGTCCGTTAAGTAATGACGTGGCAGACAAAATTGTCTAATCAGCACTATTTAAACCGAAAATAGTTTGACTTGACCCGCCAGCTCATCTAAACTGACCCAATCCTCTAACCAAACCAGAGCTAACCCATCTACCCACCAAGATTAAAACCCTACCCTTCTCCATCCCGCGTCGCCTTCCTCCCTCCCGTTTTTCTTCCTCTCCACCTCTAAGAATCGATCAAGCACTCAATTGAAAAGTGAAGCACAAGCAGAAGCAGCACCAAATCTTCATACAATTGAAGGGGTAAAAGGCTTTGCCTTTACAAACACTGGGTCACGATCTTGCTCATTTCCACCTAGGCCGTAAGAAGGGATTGCAACAAAAAGGCGAAAACTTTCAGTCGAATCCAAAGAATCGGTGTCGGCAGTGGATTCAATTGTATGAATCACCCTCTCCCTCGGAATATCTCCTTGTCTTTTCCGATGGCCTTCCAGTAGCCAGCCTCGGTGGCGCGATTCGTCCTCATCCCTGTAGGGTACTTCTTGTCCCTCTAGGAGAAGAAGTACCACTCTTTCTCCCCCACCTTCGCCTTGCCTAAACAGTCAGCGGACAGAAACCTTTTAGAATTAATAATTCATTTTTTTTCATAGAGAGAATAAGAAGGAGAAGAGTTGGGTTAATTCCTGAGAAGGTCCAAGGGCTCAGACTTGTTGAGGTCGGCTTCACCCACGACGACTGCGGCGAAGGCGTCATCCTTGACCTTCTCAATGAGGTAGTGGGTGATGATCTCTTCGTCGGTGGGGTGGAAGCGAAATCCCTGTGGCAAATCCAGCATTTCCTCCTTGTTCACCATGGTTGCCTCTTCCATGTGTGTCGTGTCCATGTATAGGACGATTCCGTCTGCCACGTCATCACTTAACGGACTTCGTTAACGGAGATGGACGGCAGCTAACGGAGAGTGACCAAACGTGATTTTTGTAAAGTGAAGTATCTCCAATGGATTTAAATATTTCGAGTGACCAAAGTTGAACATTTTTTGTAATCTCAGTGACCAACCATGCAATTAACCCCTCTTTTATATGACCAAAAAAGTATAAAGTTAAGTATGCAAAGCTTTTGTGTTACATAAAAGTAAGAGAATTATCAATCAAGGGCAGTGATCACTCCTTGTCACTCTGCAATCTTTTTGAACTAATGGGACCAATTCCATGGTACGTACCATGATACAAAGCACCATGTCAACTTCACATTTATTGTTTATTTTCCAACCAAACCAATTGAAAATTTATATTATGTCCAAAAAAATTGCAAGTTGCACCCAGCAATTGAAACCCAATCCAACGGCAGCTGAGCTAACCAAATTACTGTACACATCCCTATTTAATTATTTTATTACTATTTACTCCCCGTATATTTTCCTCCACAAACATCAGAACACACATAGTAGAGCCACATCACTCTTCCATTTCATACTCAGATAAGAAAGAGAGAAAAAATGCGGCCGGAAACCTCTTCTTCCTCCGCTTTCTCCTCCCCTTCACCGCCGGCGAGCCCTCTCACCGCCGGGAAATCCATGGAAGACGTCTGGCAGGGCATCAATTTGGGTTCTCTCCGACATCCGGCGCTTCCGCCAAGTTTAGCAGATTTCTCCGCCAGATCTTCTTCCGTCTTCCACTTCGGAATCCTCTCGGCCGGCGGCGGCGGTGGGAACCCGCCGGCGCCCATTTCTCCACATCCTCTGCTTTCCCCTGGCTTTTCCAACTTCAGCACTAGTTTCGCTAACCGAAACTCCAACCCTCCTCTGGTTTTCCCTTCCCACGCGAAGAGATCGAGAGCCGACGGTGGCGGAGGAAAAGGCGAGCAGTGGCAGAAGCGAAGGATGAAGAACAGGGAATCTGCTGCTCGTTCCAGAGCTAGAAAACAGGAAACTTCCTCTGTTTCGTTTATGACTTAAAACATAAATTCCACTTCCTTTTTTGTTTGTAGCAATTTCATTCCTTTCAAATTTTTGGATCATTGCATTAAAAATTTGATGGGTTTAATCTCGTTTAGGCTTACACTCAGGAACTGGAGAATGAAGTCGATCGCTTGAAGATGGAGAATGCCAAGCTCAGATCCAAACTAAATAAAGATGAGGTAATTAATTTGCTTAATGAACTTCTGATTCCATATCATTTGGTTTAACGGTGAGAAATAACTCATAATGATCAAAGCATCAGTATAGAAACGATTATTGTTAGAATCAATAAGCTTAATGTTATCGGGTATGATATATGATTATTGAGCAATAGAGAATATTTTCTATTTGTATGCGCGGTTGTTGGGATGAATCTCGTAATTATTTTAATATCTCTATGTAATTGTTGCGTATGTGCTAAGCCATGATGGATGATTTGGAATAAACAATGAGAAAGGAATTGTTTCTATGATCATGGGTTATGGGATTATTAGGAATTTGGTTGCTAATTGTAAATTTCTAATGTTTGGTGGCAGTACGTTGCTGGAGTGGGTGGCCAGCTACATAAAAAGACCACTCTTTGTAGAACCTTAACAGCTCCATTTTAAGAAGTAAGAAATCCCCTATCTTGCTACTTTTAGGGTATGTGTCAATCAGTACCTATATCGAATTATATTACCACTTTAGTCACTCAAATAGTCAAATGTATTGTTCTACCATTTGTGTATCTCGTCTACATATGCAAAATTGATTCGTTCTACTTGTCGATATTTCATTCAGAACATTAGTACTTTACTTTATGTTGCTTAACTAAATCTGATTTGACCAAGTAAAGCTAACACAGAATGTGCATAATTTTCCATTTCTAGGAACACATGGTCTTGTATCATAAAAGGAAGGAGAAGGGGAAAGCAGAGGAATGAAGCAAAGGGCTGAAAAGTTGGCTTCTTTTTGTTTGGACATTTTGAGAAAGGGCCAATCATAAGCCCAGACAGCCAGGGCAGCAGCTGGCCCACCCACCAGAGTTGGGAAGATAACATTTTCATCTTTTTGTGGCAATTTTTCAAGGGTGCATCCAATGAGATTTACCCTTGTGGGGGAATGGTGATGATGATGATGGGGAAAGGCTTACAAAAGGCATCGTTTTTCAATTTGGTAGGGGCCTTGTTTGGCCATAAGTGAACATGTATAGTTGGGATGTGCTTTTTGGTTGTTTTTGGGTTAATTATCCAGGTATTGTAATATTTCAATCTTATCAGAATACTATTATGATTTTGTTTTTGGATATATTGTGATGATTTTTTAAGAGGTCCCTTATCTTTTAACTATTGTATAAGAACTTCTTCATTTCAACAAAAAAATATAGGGTTAATTGCAAGGATGGTCACTGGATTTACTAAAATCGTTCATGTTTGGTCACTGCAAATTAGAGGTGGCAATTTCAATCCAATCCACCAATCCATTAAAAATATCCACCTAATCCAATCCATTTAATCCAAATCCAATTGGATTGGTGGATTCATGGATTGGATCCATGGATCATTGGCAAATTACGGTTTAGTACCTATAATTTTTATTTTTTACATTTTGGTACCTAAAATTTATTTTTTGTACGAAAAATATCATTGGAAAATTACGTTTTGGTACCTAAAATTTTTAATTATGACATTTTAGTACCTAAACTTTTTACATTTTACATATTGGTCCTTGGTTGAGGATGTCATTTGGATTCATGGATAATCCACCAATCCACTTGATCCAATCCATGAATTCACCAATCCATTAGATCCAATCCATTTGATCCATGGATCCACCAATCCAATTCACCAATCCATTAGATCCAATCCATTTGATCCATGGATCCACCAATCCAATCCATCAATCCACCAATCCAATCCATTTGCCACCTCTACTGCAAATATTTAATTCCATTCATGTATCGGGACAATTAGTGTATTATCATTTGATGGATTGAATCAATTGATGTATTAGGTAAATATCTTGTTTGGAGGTTTTGATTTTGTTTTTGTTCCAAAGGTAAAAAAGTTAGTATTGAGTGATTGTGAAGAATCTCAACAAAAAGTAGATATTGTAAATCCCTCAATATTGAAGGATTGTGGTGGGACCTCCAAAAAGTAAATGCATGTATTCTAGTTCTATATAAACCAAAAAACGACTTAATCTCACAAATACATGAATTGGATCAATACACCATTTGAAATCACAACTTCCAAACGACCCCTAAGATTAGTTCAATAGTTCAAGTTTTGTCACTCTCCGTTAGTTTTTGCTGATGTGGCAGTCAACTATTATAGTTGACCATTAAATGAGTGACGTGGCCATTAATAAAATAATAAAATTTAAATATTTACAATTTCCACCTGATTTTATAATTATTAAAAAATAAAAATAAAACTTACCTCCGCCATCTACGCCACCGTGATTCTGATCCCTCCTCCTTCGATTTCTCTCCCCCTCCTTTCGGTTTCGACTGCTCTCTAATACGCTCAGCTTTGACTGCCTTCCTCTTGTAGAAATTAACTTGCATTTTAGTCTGTTTATTGTCCCCTTTTTTTCTCTGTAACTTTCCCTCCTTCCTCTGCTTTCTCCGCCTTCTTAGATCCACACCCCACTCCAATTTCAACTGCATTTGGGGTCAGTAAATGAATGGATCGCTCCGGGCCAGCTTCATTCTATATGCAGCAGAGAGGGATTGGCGGTTTGGGTCCAACCGGGCCACAGTCGGGTCTCAATGTCTCCCCTTCCGGCGCCATGAACCCTCTTTCCAACCCCCCCGTGCAGTTCCAGTCCAACATGGGTGGTGGTGGTGGCGGTGGCAATGGACAGCAGCAGCAAGCTTCAATGTCGCCTCTTAACGTCGGCCCAACTTCGGCGGTGGCCCCAATTGGGGGGCCGGTGGTGAAGAGGAAAAGAGGGAGGCCGAGGAAATATGGTCCCGATGGGACTGCTTCGTTGGCATTGTCGCCTTCAATGTCCACTCTCTCGGAGATCAAATCCGCAACGGGAGGCTTCAACGACAACTTCATCATCGGAGTGGGAGGCTTCGGCGCCGTGAGACATGACCCGACCCGGCGCAGCAGTCAAAGCTGAGGTGGAAATTATAAATATTTAAAATTTATTATTTTATGATTTTTTTTAATGGCCACGTCACTCATTTAACTGTCAACTATAATAGTTGGCTGTCACATCAGCAAAAACTAACGGAGACTAACGATGAGTGACCAAACTTGAACTATTGAACTAATCTTAGTGACCATGAATGGAATTAAATATTTGCAGTGACCAAACATGAACGGTTTTAGTAAACCCAGTGACCATCCTTGCAATTAACCCAAAAAATATATATTAAAAAAAATATTGATTATGGTTCATAAATCTTTTTCTTATTTTATCGATAAGTGATTTGTCTAAAGTGTTACATTTATTTTGTATATGCACCAAAAAAAGGAAAGATTGGGTGAGTGGTTCAAAAATTTGTTATCATTGAAATTTTTCCTAATGCATTACGATACAAATTCAGGAATGTGTTAGCGTGGTTACTCAATTTTGAGTAATCACAGTGGCTACCAAAATCTGCACCATTCATTATGTTTATTTTATTCATTTTTTATATTGACGGTGAAGATTAGATTCAGGGTAATTTTAAGAATGAAAAAAATACCACACCAAATTCCTATCCTTTAAAAAAATAATTTCTATATATTATACACAAATCCTAATACAACCTCATTCTCCATCAGGCCTTACTCCTTGCACCGCCGCTGCCGCACCTGCCCCTCCGCCATCCTCCTCCCCTCCATAGCAATCTCTCTCTCCCTCAGTGGCCACCATCTCCTCCCCTCCCTCCCTCCCTCCCTCACGAGTCACACACCATCTACTCCACCGCCCTCCTGCCCTTCCTCACACGCCATTGCCTCTCCTCTCCTCTTTGTCGCATTGGTATTGATTAAATTTGCAATGGTATTGTGTTTTGTGAAATGGTAGTGTTTTTATTTTTCGAATGGTATTGGTGTTTTGTGCAATGGTAGTGTTCTTTTGGATTGGTATTGATTTATTGTTTTGTTGTTGTATTGGTATTAGTTTGGCTGAACGAAATCAATGAAAGATGGAGAAAAAGAAAGAAGAGAGATTTGGGTGAAGATTGTGGAAGTGAGAGAAAGAGAGAGAAAAAAATATAGTTAATATATTTATGTAACTTCCCAAAATACAATTTATTAAAAAAATAAATTAATAAATATTGTTTCTCATATGTAATTTTCCCTTAATAATCATGTTGATTGCTAATCCATAATAATCATAGAGAAAATAATGAAGAAAGATTTGAGGAGAATTCTTTTAGGACGATGGGGGTTTTGTGAGAGTTAGATTCTTAATAAGTTTCTCTGAATGAACCCCCAAAGTCTTTCATCGCCGGCGGTGCCTGTTTCCCCTCATGGGCGGCCGCCGGACCTTTTAGCAAACGGAGAACAGGTTGCCTTTCCACCTTCGGAAGGAGGGAAGGAGGGGATCATGTCCCAGGGGGATCCCCCTGTGACGGGTATGCAGGTCGACTCGATCGCCGGACGCATAACGACAAGCTCCATCGGACCTACCACTGTGGACTCAAACGGGATAGCGACGACCAACCCCGCCGGAAGTCCATCTCCGCCTCCTCCCACTGTGTCTTATGCGGGCGTGCTGGCCGGGGGGAGTGGCTCATCCGGAGCGCCAGTGACCCAGTGGATTCCTGTCGGGGAGCGCGACCTTGTTCTGGGAACTTTTAACGGAGAGCCAGAATTCACCATTTCGGATAGCTTCAGGGCCAGACTCAGTGCACCCTGGCAGAGAACGCTGGTTGTCCGCCTGCTGGGGCGGTCAATTGGGTATTCGATCCTGTGTAATCGTCTCAGGACACTATGGCGGCCGACTGGATCAATGGACGTTCATGCTCTTGATCAGGAATTCTTTCTCGTCAAGCTCAGCAACGATCAGGACTATTACAAGGCTTTGACAGATGGCCCATGGGTTATTTTTTACCACTATCTCATTGTTCAACAATGGTCTCCATCATTTCGAGTCTATGATAAGCTGCCAAGCACAATGGTGGTTTGGATTCAGCTTCCGGGATTTCCAGTGCACCTCTATCATAAGGAAATCCTCTTCTCAATTGGTAATATGATTGGGAGGTCGATTAAGTTAGACTACCACACGCAGAATCAACAAAGAACCAAGTTTGCTCGGTTGGCGGTTGAAGTCGATCTTGCCAAGCCTTTGGTGCCTCGCGTTCGCCTCGACGGTAAGTGGCAAAAGGTTGAGTTTGAGAACCTCCCGACGGTGTGTTTTGAGTGTGGAATGGTGGGTCACACTAAGGTTACATGCCCAAAGCTCCGACAACAGCTCATCGCCGCGGCGCAAGGTGGGGTTGACTCATCGACGGTGGCATACGGCGAACCTGAGGCACCGGAGGTGAACGGTGGCTTCGGGCCTTGGATGTTGGTGACACGGAAATCCAGGCGCAGTCAGCGAGACTTACCCAAACAGGATACTCCTCTTTTGACTAATGGCGTGGATCATGACAATCACAGGGTGCAGTTGGGGAAAGTAGCACAACAAAAGGATTTTGCGGAAGGAAACTTACACCAGCAAGAGACACTCACCAAAGCTCGGCAACATAAGAGGAGTCAGAATCAGAGCAAGTCTTCAGGGAACAGGGAAGGGGATACGATCAGGGGAGATAAGGAAAGGATTGGCTCCAATAAGGGAAAGGAAAAGGTGGCTAGCAACGGATCTGTGAGTGGGAAGGGAGTCTTGGGGTCAAGCCCATTTTGTCTTAAAACCACAGTTATGAAGCCCAATTTAGAGAACTACAAAGATAAAGCATCCTCTTCTAAGGTGCAGGAGGATGGGCTCGATGGACACAAGGTGGGCCTAAACAACCAGAAACTAAGTGTGGGGAGCCCAGAGACGGTTCAAACCCAAGTCCACAATGGATCGAATGGCACGACAATGCGGATTGTGGAGGCCCCCCCTATCCATCTCAGACGACGAAAACTGAGAAAGCGGACTCTCCCTCGACGGTGGCACGGACCAAGCAGAGGAAGAAGCAGAACGGCGAGGAGCGACGAGGCAGCCGTGGTTCCCCGTCGAAAGGAATGAGTGTCCGCAAAGAACCCTCCAAGGCTCTGCAAATCTGGACACCTAAGAAGGATAAGAAATCTAAATTCAGGGAAAGGAGGGAGTGGTAACCCTTCAACAGATTGAAGAATGGACCTCTGCAGCAGCGAATAGGGACGCGACAGAGGGGGGCAAATTGGGGCCTGCTCCTCAAGGCGCTGATGGAGGAGCAACGAAAGCCAACTCGGAGACCCCATCCTCCGCTTAACCTGCGATTTGTGCTTCTGTTTCCTTGTGTTTTCTTTTTTGTCTCCCTCTGCCTTTTTTTTTCTTTCTTATCTTTATCAATGTTTGTTACCATGTCTAATTCTTTTAAACTTTTTTCTTGGAATGTTGGAGGAGCTGGAGGGAAAGCTTTTGCTCGTTCTTTGAAGCTTGCTCTTCAGCTCCATAGGCCTGACTTTGTTATCTTGCTGGAACCGCAGGTCAGTGGGGAGGTAGCCAACAGGGTCTGCGACAGGATGGGCTTTTCGGATGTGGCCAGAGTTGAGGCTAATGGGAGGAGTGGGGGTGTGTGGGTCTTCTGGAATGGCGGTTCTTTCACTGTTCACATTGCTTCGGCCGGCCCCCAACACCTTTCTCTCATGGTGGAAAAACCTAACTCTCCGAATTGGCTCCTAACGGCGGTCTATGCTTCTCCGCGGCAGCAAGAGCAGAAGCTGCTTTGGAATTTCTTGGTTAATCAGAGCAAGGAGGTGGCCTGCCCGTGGATTCTGACTGGCGATTTCAACGCGATACTGATGCCAGAAGAAAAGTCCGGGGCTCCCACTGCTGCTACCCTCCAGCGTTGTAGGAGATTTAGTGATTGGATCAATCTGGCCGAACTGGTGGACTTGGGCTTCTCGGGACCGGCTTTTACCTGGTCTAGAGGACACGAAACTTCCTCTTACAAAGCTAGCCGCCTCGACCGGTCGCTCTGCAACTTGGCGTGGAATGAGGCCTTCCCCAGCACGTCTGTTATTCACCTACCACGTTTGAGCTCAGATCACAATCCTATTTTGACTATGGTTTTACCTCAGGGAGTACCTTCTCAGCTCCCTAGAAAGTTCAAGTTTGAGGCCGCCTGGCTTACCCACGATAGCTTCAATGATCTGCTAACTTCTTCTTGGAATACGCAGGTGGCTCTTCCTCAAGCTCTCCAGGATTTTGCCAGCAAGCTTCAAGACTGGAACTGTTCCGTTTTTGGCAATGTTCACCATAGGAAGATGAGACTTTTGGCAAGGACTGGCGGTATTGAGAAGAGGCTCGCGATCGCCTTCTGTCCGGGGTTGGCAAAGCTCCACTCTAAGTTGGGAGCCGAGCTGGAGAAAACTCTGGAGCAGGAAGAGCTTCTATGGTTTCAGAGAGCTCGGGAGAAGTGGGTCAAGTTTGGGGAATGCAACACAGCCTATTTTCATCAAATCGCCAAAATTAGAAGGCGGGCTAACAAGATCGCGTGCTTGAAGAATGATAATGGTGATTGGATCCATGATATGCAGGAGCTAAAAACCCTGGTTTTTAATTTCTATATCGATCTTTATACGCAGGAGGGGGATCAGTATGTTGACCACATGCCGAAAGGAGCTTTTCCGCGGCCAAACCAGTCCGAGTGGCTTGCTTTGCTGCGTCCTTTTACCATCTTGGATATCCATAGGGCAATCTTCGACATGAAGCCTCTGCAAGCACCAGGTCCAGATGGATTCCAAGCAATCTTCTTTCAGAAAGCTTGGAATGTGGTAGGGAAAGCTCTGACAGACATGGCGCTATCTTTCTTTGAAAATGGCTCTCTCCCAGAAGAGGTTTCCTCTTCAACAGTTGTGCTCATCCCGAAGGGTGAGAACCCAGAATCGGTTAGCCAGCTGCGACCAATCTCCCTCAACAACGTCAACCTCAAGGCGATCACTAAAGCCATGACTAGCAGATTGAAGCCTCTTATGCGGAAATTGATTTCCCCTCGCCAGAGCAGTTTCATCCCGGGAAGACAGACTTCGGATAATATCCTTATTGTACAGGAGGTGCTTCATTCTCTCAAGAAGAGGCAGGGAAAGAAAGGGGGGATTGTGGTGAAAATTGATCTTGAGAAGGCGTATGACAGACTGCGCTGGGACTTTCTCAGGGACACTTTGATAGAAGTGGGCCTCCCAAGTTCCTGGATTCATTGCATTATGTACTGTGTGGAGCATAACCACATGCGTATCTTTTGGAATGGAGAACTTTCGCACCCTATCACTCCTTCCCGTGGCGTCCGTCAGGGAGATCCCCTTTCACCCTATCTTTTTGTTCTGTGTATGGAAAGGTTGTCTCATAGAATTGATCAGGCGGTTCGGGACAAGTCCTGGAAGCCTATTAAGCTTTCGGCGAATGGTCCGGCTCTCACCCACCTCTTTTTTGCAGATGATCTCATCCTCTTCGCCGAGGCAGGAAGGTCTCAAGTTCGGATCATCAAACAATGCCTGGAGGAGTTCTGTGAGAGTTCGGGGCAACGGGTCAATTTCACCAAATCTTCCATGTTTGTGTCGCCAAACGTAAGGGAGGAGACAGCGCAGCTGCTAAGCACCAGAGCCTCGATTCCTCTTACCAAGGACCTGGGGCGATATCTAGGGGTCCAAACCATTCATGGTAAGGTCACCAGAAGTCGCTACCAGGCTCTAATTCTGAGGATCAAGAAAAAGCTGGCGCCTTGGAAGGCTCGACGCTTGTCCTTGGCTGCAAGACTCACAGTGGTTCGATCTGTATCCTCCTCCATTCCTATTTACTCTATGCACACTGAGCAATTACCTGTTAATGTTTGCAATTCAATAGACAAGATTAATAGGGACTTTGTTTGGGGCAAAGAGGAGGACCAGGGGAGGTTACACCTTGTGGCTTGGGAGAAGCTCTTGGAACCAAAGTGGCAAGGAGGAGCGGGACTTCAATCTTTAAGACAAGCCAACCTATCCCTCCTAGCTAAGACTGGCTGGCGCCTTCTGACGGAGAAAGACAACCTTTTGGCTCAAATCATGAAGGACAAGTATGGAAGGAGGCGGAATGGTCTGGAGATGCTCCGTCCGAGTCAGGGAAGTTCTTTTGCTTGGAGAAGCATGACTAAAGCTTCTGATTTGTTGAAACGGGGCCTTGCGTGGAATATACACAATGGTAAAGGCACTAATTTCTGGAAGGATGTGTGGTGTTTACAGGTTCCCTTGATCGATGTCGCGGTGCAGCCCATCCCGGAGGAGATGCTGGCGGATCCGGTGGCAAGCTACGTGGACGAAGATGGCAGATGGGACGTCGATCGCTTGAAGACCTGGTTGACAGAGGAAGCCCTGAACAAGGTCACGGCAGTGGCAGTGGATCCGCTCTCCACCACTGAAGACACTCTCTTCTGGTCGGCGGCTGAAAACGGACTTTTCTCGGCTAAGTCGGCTTATCTCATGGCGTATCCCAGACAACTTGTGCACAATGAGAGCTTTTGGAAGAAGATTTGGCGGCTCCATGTCCCGGAAAGAGTCTGTTGCTTTACCTGGCTGGTGGCCTTGGGCAAGATTGCCACCAATGTGCTTCGCTTCTCCAGGAAGTGCGCGGACTCCCCGGACTGTCACAGATGCAATGGAATTCCTGAGACTATCCTACATATCCTCCGCGACTGCCCGCCGGCTGTTTTCTTCTGGCACAAGCAGGTTCCTCAGGCAGAGCATCACAATTTCTTCTCGGCTTCTGCTGAAGATTGGATCAAAAGCAACATCAACAAGGAAGCGGAAATGGAGTCAGGTATGGCCTGGAATGAGTTTTTTGCCTCTTCCATATGGTTATTGTGGAAGAACAGGTGCACAGCCTGCTTTAAAGGTGTTGGAGCTACGTTGACTGCCCCTTCTCTAGCCAATTCAATCTTTCACAAGACTACCCTTTGGCACACGGCTTGGAAGTCAGACATCTCTACTCAGCTGTTTTGCTCGCCTGTAGTCCCTAGAGTCATAGCGAACATCAGGTGGGTGGCGCCGCCTAGTGGATGGATGAAGCTAAATGTTGATGGGGCTTCGGCTGGGAATCCATGATAGGCCGGGGCGGGAGGTTTAATCCGGGACGAGCAAGGGAGATGGCGAGCTGGCTTTGTGGCCATGATCGGGGAGGCGACTGCAGCCTTGGCCGAGTTGTGGGCCTTATTTCATGGACTGAATCTTGCTTGGAAATACAGGTGCAGTAATCTTTTAATCGAGACGGACTCTCAACTAGTGATCCAGTGGTTGAAGAATAGGAGTGATGCTATCCATCCCCATGCCTCGTTATTGGCTTCCATCAAGCGTCGCATGGTGCAGGACTGGTTGGTGAACATAACTCATACATACCGTGAAGGGAATAGAGCAGCGGACTGGCTCTCGAAGCACAGTCTCGTCTATCCCTATGGTGTGCATGAGTTTGTTAACCCACCTGCCGGGATAGGTAGCATTTTACAGGACGATATGAGAGGTATCTCTTTTGAGAGGAGGGTAATTGCCACCCGCGCTTGGTAACTCTGCTTCCCCTGTCCCCCTTTTTTTTTCTTCTTGGCTCTAGCCTCCTTGTACGCAAAAAAAAAAAAAAAAATTTGTACCATTAGGCATTAACCTCACCTAGTCACCTATTTAAACTCCCCAATTTCTCCGTTTTAACTACTGGATTCTTAACAATGGGGTCGTTTGCTTTATGGATTTAGATGATAGATTTGGTATCCAAATCCATTTCATCATGGATTTAACAAAAATCCATCGTTTGCTTGCTTTTCTTTTAGGGACCAAATCCGTGGGTCCCACGGATTTTAAGGGTTCAAATCCATGGACCCCACGGACTTTTAAATCCCACATACTAATGTGGGATTTGTAACATGACATAAATCCATGATGAAATTTTATCCATATACCCTCATGAAATTTTAAAAGTCCAAGGTTACCCTCTAATTTACCTATCGTACATTATAAATAAATAATTAATTAACAACAAATAAATAATATAAATATTCAATTAATGTGCAAACATGAGTTAGATTTGTATACCCTTTCTTGTGTTCTACTTTCCTTTAACCTTTTCATGAAACATGTAATTCTTTGTTTCCCTCTTCTAATATATGTTGCTATATGTTACTTTTGAAAGGGAGGACAATGAATTAGTAACCGATATATGTTTCGTTAAAATTTAAAGGGAATTTTCGAGTTTAATGTTATTGTCGTTGTGGTAACATTATGCTTATTAGTACGTATGTCCTTGTTTTGTGTACATATCATAAAAATGACAAACAAATAGAAAATGATAATATGGTAATTTTGAATTTTAAGTTCTAAATCCCAAACTCTTAAATCCATGATAAAGCATCTCAACGAACAAATGATTGTTACAAATCCATAATGCCTCAAATCCTTGATAAATCCTTGGATTTTTAAACTATAAAACCCTCATTTTTAAATCAATGAAGCAAACGACCCCTAAATGAAATGGTGTATCTACTGCCAAATTAAAGGTCATATAGCCTAGCGGTAAATTTGTTAGTGGGCGCTCGTTCTGAGAAGTGGAAGATCCTATGTTTGACCCTCATCGACGCCCGATATGGTGTTCCCGGAGGCATTTAATGAGAATCTTTGTAGAGGGCTCAAAAGGCTCAAGCAAGTGAACCTCGTGTTTGGTCTCGCTCCACCTAGGGTTGCAAACGACTTGAATAGAGTCGAGTTTTTGCTTAGCTCGAGCTCGGCTCAAACTCGAATTTTGATAATCCAGCTTGAGCTCCATCTCGGCTCGATTAAAAATAATTCAACTCGAGCTCGACTCGGTAGAGCTCAGTAAATGCTCATTAACACAACTTGTCAAGCTGAGTACAAGCTCGGCTCAAGATAAGTTCGATTTGAAATCATTCTTGCGGAATATTGTGTACACATACGAATTTAAATGATAAAAAGAACACTAGAAACTATAAATAACAACTAACTTCCATACACATCCGTATTAAGAAGATAATGTTCATGTTTAGAAGAGATTAACCATTCCACAAGCTCTAAACAAGCTAGCTAGCGAGCTTAGCTCAACAAGCCACAAGTCAAGTTAGCTCATGAGTTTATCAAGCCGAGCATAGTCTAGTTTACGCTTGGCTCGTTTACTAACGAGTTGGCTCGCGAGCCAGCTTGTTAAATAACGAGTCGAGCGTCGAACGACTTTTTTCCTATTCGAACATCAAATTATTCGCAAGCAGCTTGGCTCATTTGCAGCCCTAGCTCCACCATCGCTTAAGCGATGTATATGAAGATGTTACTAGGTAAAAATATATATGGTGTATCTACTTTTGAAGACATTGACATGATATATTACAAACAACTACCTATCTACCCTTTTGTATGGTCATTTGACTGTTTCTAGTTTGTGCTACTTTCCTTTTCATATGAATTATTGTCCTTGTCCAATTTCACTTTCACGTGACACTGTTAGCGGATGCAGAAACAGGATGTAGTAATACGAAAATGTAAACGAACACAGACACCGGAGTTTATAAGGTATCCCTGGAGATTATCCAGGACTAATCCACGGAAGAGCTTTGAATGCTCTTCAGCTACTGATTTACTGAGATGATCAGAGAACACAAAGTTACAGGCAGCACCATTCTTCTCCCACGTCTTATACATTCAACGTACCTAGGTTAGACTCAACTCGCGTCACTCTAACCTGTGCATGGGCCTGTATGGCTTCTACAATGGTCTTAAAAACGTGGGCCTCACAAACACCTGACCACATCACAAAATCTTAGCCCAACACTTAATACGCTAACATCCTCCCCCAAATTTATGTCGATCAGACAGCATCAATTTGTTTCCCAAGTACCAATGAAGACTAGTAGAAAATGCCTTTGTGAAAAGATCAGCCACTTTTTCTTCTTTCTGGATGTGATGTAAACGGAGTGTGCCATCGCAAACAAGATCACGTATGTAATGCACATGAATCTCAATGTGCTTTGTACGATCATGAAGCACATGATTTTCTGCGATGCGAATGGCGCTAGTGTTGTCGACATGCACTTCCATGGGCGCAGGACAAGTTATTCCAAAATCTGAGAGGAGACGACGCAACCATACTGACACGCTACGACACAACACCAAACTGCGACCAAGTGTAATCGCAGTCCGAAAATGCAGTAAAGTGGCAAGTTCTAATTATCAACTCGGGGTCTAGATCTACTGCCTACTCCGGGAATATCTATTATCTAGCCAACTAAGTCGATTGATTGTGGTTATAACTAAAAGCAGTAAGAAAGCAGGAAATGGTTCGGTTTTCTGAACCAAAGGAAGAGTCACTCGGGAATGAGTCCCCCTAGCTCCTTAGTTAGGTCTCAGTTGTAATTACCCTGGGTTGATTTATTGTTGATTAAACTGTGGAAGATCCAACAGTAGCTTGGAGTCTCTTAAACTGACCAAGCCCTCTCAGTCCAACTACGCGGCAGACGACTAGTCTTCACCGGGATAGAAAGCTGAAGCAATAAGCACAGAACTCCACTACTGGAATTGGATTCCAGTACAAAACAGTAGACTGACTAACTCTCGTATAACCAATCTACTACTACCGAATGATGAAGCTCTAACAACCTAATCAGATTCTATCTATCTCAGGTTGGAGCAGAAATCAAGAAAAGCTTATCAGACTTCAATTAATTCAAAGAATCATGCATCATTCGATTAAAACCAAACAGTATAGCAATCCCAAGTCATTACAATCATGATCCCTAACACATGGAACTAGGGTTCTTCATACCCAAGTGAAAGAGGGTCTACTCCATAGAGAGAGAGAGAGAGGAAAACAGAATACAAAGCACTCATACTCATAACAATGGGAAGAATCTGCTCTGGGATGATGATCTTCACTCCTATGATGATCTCCAAGCTCGATTGATGAAACCCAGCTCCAAAATCACTTCTAGGATGTGTTCTTCGCACTTTCTCTCTCTAGGGCTCTGTTTTTGCTCTGAAAAGTCGATCCCCTTCTCCTTTGCTCGAAATTGGGTTAAAACCCAGAAAATCCCGACCACACGGGCAGGCCACACGGCCGTGTGACTTTCCCAGGCTGCTCGTGTGAGTGTTAAAACGCGGAGTTTCGATAAGTGGCTTCAGGCTTCCTACATGGCCACGACACACACGGCTGTGTGGACTTCCAGGGTGCCCGTGTGAGTTCCCTGGAATTTCCACACGGCCACAAAGGGTCCCCTACACGGCCGTGTAGCTTTTAGGCATGCCCGTTTGACTTCTCAGCTTCTCGCCAAACATCCAAACTTTGTCCAATCGACCCCGAACTCGTTCCCAAACCTTCATTCACGTACTAGGACCTGAAATATCACAAACAAGCACAACCTAGCGTGAAATAGGCCTAAAACATGAGAATCAACATCTCAAACGGCTCAAGAATAGGGGTAAAAACATGTGCAATTAACGGTCTATCACATACCAACTCGGACTCGACTTCTGACATTGCCCGGTATTCTGCTTCAGTTGATGATTTTGAGACCTTATCCTGCTTCTTGAAGCACCAAGATATGTAAGCTCCACCAAATTGAACACACCATCTAGACGTCAAGAGCCGTGTGTCAATGCAGCCCGCAAAATCTGAATCAAAATAAGCTGTAAGCTTAGGAGAACCAGTCGAAGGAAAAAGAATCCCAACATCCTGCGTGCCTTTAAGATAAAGAAGTATCCTGTGCACTGCTGCAAGATGATCAACACGCGGTGCAGTCATGAATTGACTAACCACCTGAACTACGTAAGAAATATCAGGACGTGTAGCTGACAGATAGATAAGACTGCCCACGATACTACGATATTGAGACCCATCTTTGAGAGGATCCCCACCTGAATCTTTCTGCATATTTAAATTTAGCTCCATTAGAGTCTTAACTGGATGGCAGTTATCAAAATTATGATCACTGAGCAAGTCTGGTATGTTTTTCCGTTGATTAAGAAGAATACCACGATCATTGCGAGTGACTTCCAGGCCGAGGAAGTAGGACAGATTCCCAAGATCCTTGATGCTGAAAGCTTGTTTCAGGCCGTCTTTGAGACATAAAATTCCCTTTGGATCTGTTCTGGTAATCACCATATCATCAACATAGAGAAGAAGGGCAACAATGCCAGCCGAGGTTACCTGAGTAAAAAGAGATGGATTATTGAGACTTTGCTGAAATCCCAGTTGTATGATCGTAGCCTGGAATTTTTCAAACCAGGCGCGAGGCGCCTGTTTGAAACCGTAGAGGGATCGATGCAACAAGCATACTTGATCTTCCCTCCCAACAGTGTAACCAGGTAGTCTTTCAATATATATCACTTCCTCCAAGTCACCATGGAGGAAAGCGTTCTTCACATCCAATTGATAAAGAGGCCAGTTAAAGAGAGAAGCTATAGCGAGCAGAGTGCGAACTGTTGACATCTTAGCTACTGGTGCAAAAGTCTCATTGTAATCCACTCCATGTTCTTGAGTATAGCCCAGAGCAACAAGGCGAGCTTTGTTTCTTTCAATTGTTTCATCAGGAAGGACTTTGATGGCATATACCCAGCGACAGCCAATAGTGGGAGGACAAGGAATAGGACGATCAACCACTGTCCAAGTACGGTTAGCTTCCAAAGCTCCGAATTCCTCCTGCATTGCTTGGTCCCATATGCGATTTCCATGAGTTTGTTTAAAAGTAGTAAGAACAATGAGAGTATCCACACTATAAGTCACATAATCATTGAGGCTAGAAGGAGGAACTCCCTTATTGGAGCGCAGAGATCGCCTAGGAAGATTCTGTTCGCCTTGGTCATCAGGTGAGGAGGGAGCCGAGGAAGATAATGATGGGCCGCTGGACGCTGAGGACGACGAAGAGGAACCAGGTGTGCTTGGCGAGTGGGAGGGCAGCTTCAAACAGGATCACCATCTAAATCATCATCAAGGATGGGCAACTTCACCGTTCCACTTGGAAATGCAATGTCCAAGATATATGTGGTAGGATAAAAACTTTGATTCTCAAAGAAAACAAGAGAAACTGCAATCCTCATACGTTGAGTTAAGGGATCGTAGCAGAGGTACCCTTTGTGAACATTGCTATACCCAAGGAAGACACAACGAACATTTTTAGATGTTAATTTTGTGCGCTCACGTTTTGGAAGAAGAACAAAGCAGAGACAACCAAATACTCGCAATCTTGAGTAATCGGGATGATGACCATAAAGACAAAAATAGGGACTCTGGTGATTTTGAACGGGAGTGATTTGATAGTTGATTAGCCGGACTGCAGTGACTACTACTTCAGGCCAAAAACGACTAGGAACAGAAGAATGAATGAGTAAAGCTCGAGTAAGCTCTACAACATGGCTATTTTTCCTTTCAACCAGGCCGTTTTGTTGTGAGACTCCGGGACAAGACATTTGGCTAAGAATTCCTCGTGAACGATAGACTTCATGCAAAGGTATAGAACTAAATTCCCCACCAGGATCAGAACGAATAATTTTGACTGTTCTATTGAATTGAGTTTGGATCATATCAAGAAATTCAATAGCAACAGAACGAAGTTCAGATTTGAGCTGAAGAAAATATATCCAGGTATACCGAGTAACATGATCTATGAACAGAGCAAAATATTTAAAACCCAGACGAGAAACAGTGGGGGAAGGCCCCCAAAGATCAGTATGAATAATTTGGAAAGGCTCATTTATCAAGTAGTGCTGGAAGGAAAAGAAATAGTTGAAGTTTTGGCTTCCACGCAACTAGTAAAAGAGTGATTGACAGGAGTTCCAACCAAATTTTTTCCCAAAAGAGATTGTTTAAACATAGCACACAGACGGCCTGAGTGTGGGTGCCCCAGACGAGCATGCCAAATTTCCCACACCTTATTAGATAAACTAGAAAACACTGGACTCATCACAGAAGTTTTTTCAAAGAATTGAGAAGGACTACTGACAGACCTACACACAGACTGACTACTCAATGGCTGACTCGAAGATGACACTGCATTGTCCTGGAGCTCCTCCAAGTGAAAAATCCTCCCCTGTTTACTCCCCCTTCTGATCTGCCTCCTCGTCCTCGAGTCCTGTATAACACAACCAGAAGGAGCAAACATGACAAAACAACCCTGCTCAGTAAGTTGACCGGCTGAAACCAGATTAGGCACCAAAGAAGGAACATGTAAAGTACGAGGCAATGATATGTCAGGAGTTTCAACATTCCCAGCTCCTGTCACGTCCAGTCTATCCCCATTAGCCACTGTTAAACCATCATGACTAATAGAAGTAATATTATGAAGAACCTATTGATCATTAGTCATATGGTTATAGCATCCGGAATCAAGTAACCAAGGTTTGTGTTTAACTTTACCTTGAAGAGTCGATAAAGCTGAACCTATAGCAGTAGGAAGGGATTGTTGCAAGGAGGCCACTGCTTGAACTAGCTGCTCCATTTGGGCAGCTGTGACACCCCCAGCAGCCGAACCACATGATTCCCCAACCTCAACGTGATAAGCAAGACGCGTGTAACGCCCTTGTGGCCCTCGGTCACCTCCAGCTAGCAGCGGGTTTCTAGCATTCCTTTCACCATTATGCTCATCATTGCGTTCCCGTGTACGACATTCCAATATAATATGCCCCATTTGCTTACAATACACACAATAATTTTTTCGGCGACAATGCTTCACTAAGTGCCCTTTCTCATGACAATGATGACACTCAAGCTCGGCATTAGGTACTCTATTATAAAATTGAGGGCGTGTGACAGCAAGGACATGGGAGTTATTTCCCATACCTGAACGCGAGTGGGCAGCAGCTGCGGCAAAGGTCTCACCTTCACCTAGGCGAACATCGAACTGGGCTTGAGTCCTTAAGCGAGTCTCTTCCCGGACTAGGCTTCTTATGATCCCGTCGAAAGAAAGCTTCTCCCTATTCAGAATATTAGCCTGAATATTCTCATACTCGGGTCGCAGTCGCATAAGAAATTGCAAGATTCTGGATTGTTGTTGTTCAGCAATCATTCCTTCAGACATAGCTTATGGTTGGAGAGAAAGATGCAGCATATCCTGCTCTGTCCATAACTCCTGTGAGGCATTAAAGTACTCAGTAATTGACCAATCTCCTTGGGTCAAACACGCAAGTTCTGTCTCCACCTCAAATCGGCGAGCAACCCTGGTTGTGGAATAAAGGCCGGCGAGATGTCACCACATTCTGTTGGCGGTGGGAAATATACGAAGACTCAGGCAGGTCGAGGGATCGACCAGTCCAGTGATCCACGAACGGACGCGTGCATCACTTTGCATCCAAAAGTCCCTATCCTGAGCAGTTGCCGTCTCTGCGGGTTGGGGATCAGTCCCATCCAAGATTCCCAATAATCCCTTTCCTTCAACGAAAATTCGAAACTGAAATTCCCACAGAGCATAGTTTGTTGATGTGAGGCGCACTGTTGGCCTCTCCGAATCAGTCGCGGTTGGCTCTGATACCATATTAACGGATGCAGAGACAATACGTAGTAATACGAAAATGTAAACAAACACAGACACCAGAGTTTACGTGGTATCCCTAGAGATTATCCAGGACTAATCCACGGAAGAGCTTTGAATGCTCTTCGGCTGCTGATTTACTGAGATGATCAGAGAACACAAGGTTACAAGCGGCACCACTCTTCTCCCACGTCTTATACATTCAACATACCTAGGTTAGACTCAACTCACTTCACTCTAACCTGTGCATGGGCCTGCATGGCTTCTACGATGGGCTTAACAACCTGGGCCTCACAAACACTTGACCACGTCACAAAATCGTAGCCCAACACTTAATACGCTAACAGACACAACCTCTTAACTACTACACTTTTTTGGCGTTTCATTATCCAAAACCATTTTCCCCCTTATTAGAAATCTTTGGATAACCATGATCTTTTGTTTGAATTGTTATAAGCAACAAACCGAATGAATGGCTAGGCAAATAAACCATCAAAATCAGTTATCACAATTTGTTTAATTTGATTGGATGGCTAGACATGTATCCAATGCCTTTTTTTTATGATTTGACATGAAACCAAATGGACCATCTCGACTTGACTAGTTCACTAGTCCCCAATTTTAATCACATAAAGTGAAGGAAAAAATATACTTCAACATACACTAAGATTATCCAACCACAATCAATGATTTTGTTTATGATTCATTTTCTTCATTTCCCAACCTCCTTATCAGCTGTATGTGTTCCACTAAAAATTGACACCCTGACTACTAACTTTAATTTAATGAGGAAAATTTGATTTCTTTTGTTAGATACTTTCAATACTTTGTTAGGCCTTTTTGGTCACAGATGATGATATGGATTTGAATTTATTTTATCATTAGTAACAATTTTACTGCTAAATTAGTCAGTGGCGGAGACATGATTTCAGACTACCCATGTCCTTTATTCAGAATATATATAATATTTAATAAATATAATTAAAACTAATAATACCTAAATAATTTATTCATAGAGAAACAAAAAACTGACTAATATAATTATTGTTTGCATAAATAACCAGGATGAGTTTTCGTATTATGAAAGAAATGTAAATACATTCATTGTTTACTCTTAAGTGAGTCGCTTACATTAATGTATCCCATTAAACAATTATTAACAAACTCATTGTCAATTCAATTTCGAAGCTTATTCTTAATTAATATAGCTCCATCTAATATATGCACTTTTGTCTCCACCATTACTCGAGATAATTCATCAATTATTTTCAACCCAAAAAATCTCTCATCAACTATAATAACATGATAATACCCAACGAGATGTTGTTGAATAATAGGGTCATGAATGAAACTAGTAATTTAATTAATTTTTGTGAATTAATGAACAAGTAATTAATTATGGTGTTATGTTAAAACCAGTGTTGTTAAAGCCGAGTCGAGCCGGTCGGTCAGACCGGTAAAACCGGCACCCGGACACCAGCCCGGCTCGGAACACTCTAAAAGCCACAACGGTCAGAAAAGGCGGTTGGTAAGCGGTCTGAACGACTAACACTTCGAACCATTCAAACCAACCAACCGGTTCTTATTCCAACCGTCTAATTAAAGGAACACATGGGAAGCGCGTAAGGTTGGGAAATTGCACTCATCAATTCCTTCTCTTTTCCCGACTCAAAGCCCAAGGGCCAACTCTTCCTGTTGGAAGCTATGTAATAATAAATTATTAGTGCTTTTTTTGTTGTTTCTAATTGTAATTATTAAATTACTAGGGCTTCACAGGCCAACTCTTCTTTCTTGAATATTTGTTAAACATTAAGATACGTGAAGATTAATAATGTTAGATGGATTATGTGTGGAATTTCGGATTTTAGGTCTTAAGAGAAATTCGCATATTTGGATAGTTTATGTGAGATTTTAGACTTAAGAAGTTTTAGTGAACATGTTTTAAATTTGTTTAAAAGTAATGCAAGTGTGTGGTACTTATAATACTTGTTCACGTACGAGTAATCGGTTTGTTATCGGTTTTTCAACGGTTTAATACCGGTTAAACCAATAAAGTGCGAACCGTTCACTATAACAGTTCATACTCCGGTTCGGTTCTGACAACATTGGTTAAAAAATCCTTTTTTTTATGGTCACCTGTATTCCAAATACTCAGCAAAAATCAGTTCAGCCCAAAACGGGCCTGGCCCAAGTCGGCCTGTAACAAAAGTAGGAGAGATACGGGAGGATTATCCACCCACACGAACTATCTATCCCAGCAGAAACAGGAATGGGCCAACCAGTGGGCCGAAGAGTTGTTCTTGATAAGCCTCGGTTGGCTTTAATTCAGAATCACGCCGCGATGTAAACAACGATGGATGAATTTGGGATGAAAATCGATGTAACTCAAACGAACTAAATCAGCAACTTCAACATGAAGAGGGAAGAAGCTAATCCAGGTAGAATACCACGAGATCAAGTGTGAATAACCTGACCTCTTGGTCTGCAATTCTCGGCCAACCCACCAAGAACCAAAAGCTCGCAAGCTAGAAAACTCCTCGGAGTAATTTCAATTAACTTCAGCGTGTCTTGTTACAACTCAAAGCTTGAATAACTATAGCCAAGAAACCAAATTACAATCCTAAACAAACAAGGCAACAATTCTGAATCAAACAAGGAAAAAGAAACGTTAAGACAATTAAAACTTGCATCCCAAGTAACTAACTTCTCTCACAAGTTAACTGTACAAAAACAGCCCTTGATGTCAACTTCGTGGTCCTGGAAATCGACCTTCTGGGTTGAGTCGAGCTCAGCCAATTCCTTCCCTTGGTTTAGAAAGTTTTACTCTTTCATTTCCAACTCCAAGCTCCATCTGGTCATGCCCCAAACTCTTTGAATTCGAGCTCAAAGTTGGTACCTCAAACTGTCTTCCTGCCTTAGCCAAAAACTGGCAGTTTCCAGAATGCAGGATAGGGTTTTGATGGCCTTGAAAAACAATGCTCCTGACCTTCTTTCCATGATCCAAAGGCATCAAACTATAGACAAACATCCAGTGTTCAAAATAAGACCCCAACCTTGCATTTCCAGTGAATGGTTTGAGAGAAACATCCCTCCAAAGTACCCTTCCCAAAACTGTCTCAACACTTAGAAAATTTCCAGCCTTGTTCGTATTAACTTGACGCGATCTTTGAACGATTTGTTTGATTTGATTCAGTGGTGGAATTGAGATCATATCAGTTCTTCCTTTGAGTATAGCTCCACCTCGTCGATCCTCCCGAGAGAACCTCGTTTACCTTCGACAACTTCCTTATCTCCTCACACCAGATACCCAGCTCGGTAGAGTCACTCTCCTCCTTCATGAGCTTGAGGATAAGCTTCTGACAATCCGTTTCCACTATCAAAGGACTCAGACCTCGTCGATTAGCTTCTCTGATCCCCATAATAATTGCCTTTGCCTAAGCTTCGATGGGTCTGCAAATTCCCTTCTCCTTCTTCGCTGTAGCCCCACAAAAGCTGCCTCTTGAGTCACTGATAACACATCCAAACCCCACTCCCTGCTGACCGAGCAATCCATCGTCGGAATTTAGCTTGAAAACTCCGATCGGGGGAGGAATCCAGCCTTCATGTCTTTCAATTCGGCTTTCATCACCAGAATGGGGAGAAGGAGAGTGGGCTTCGAGAAACGATTGCAAGTGTTTAATTGGATCCGTACAAATATATGTGGGATTATTTTTTTCCCTCCCAAAAAGTTACCCCTGTCCTGGGACAGGGGCAAACACCCCTGCCTCCGCCTACGAAATTAGTGTATAATATATGCCTTTTATGGTATAGCGCATGAATAGTTTATATAACGGTTACATGTTGAAACATCAAGCATTAGTTTTTTAGGTTCAACTTCCGGTTTGGTTGGGAGCGGATCAGGTCAGTAACTCATATGGTGAGTAACCATGAGTAACTTGTCCACATCTGCATGACATCAGCATTCCCTCTCTCCTGGAAAGTCTTTTATCTTTTCCCCATTAATCTTTAAGGAACGATTTCTCTCTCGTTTTAAGTCGAAATTTAATTATTTTTGCACAGATAAATCATATTAAATGTGCCCTTTAAAATGATATCCACTTTGATATATTTTTAGTACAAAAAAAATTGAATAATTTTTTACCAGTCATTACCATATGATATGCTCGTATTTAATACCATATGGTAAGAAAGCGTATCATGATGGTATGAACATACCAATATGGTAAGAAGGTTGAATACATGATAGTAGGAGTATACTAACTGTCATTTACGACTTTCATCATCGTTTACCACAAGTTACCACCCACGTACCATAGTGGTAAAGTATGGTAATTTTTGGTCCAGTATTTTTTTCACCCAGAAATTTGTAGATCCAATAGATCATGATGAACTCGTTCCTTATGAGCAAACATTTTGAAAAGCGACTTAAAAACGAAGAAGTTACCATATGGTATGTAGTTGGTAAAAAAAAGTTTATCGAAATATATTGAAAATTGATCTCATTTTGTATATCACAACGAACTCGTTCCATGTGTGCAAAAAAAATTGAAATCCGAGTTAAAACGAAGAAGATAAGAGTCGATTATGAAAACTAGGGAAAATAAAATGTCTTTAATTGACAACCCTTAGATCTGAATTTTCTTGGCCCACTTAAATCTAAATGTCCAGATTTAGTTACTCATAGGTCAGTAACCATTGATTACTGACCCTATCCTAAGCTGGTTTGGTTGGGAAAGCATTGGATTGTTTCATTGTTATCTTATTTAAATTCAAATAAATATATTATAATAATTAACGAGGTGTGGAACTCTAAACAAATTTGGATTCTTTCCCCAAATAAAGTTCAATTTGAATTTTACTATTTTGTCCTCATATTGGTTACTGACCCTATCCTAAGCCGGTTTGGCTGGGAAAGCATGGGATAGTTTCGTTGTTATCTTATATATATATATATTTTTTTTTTATAGAAAGTGCATGTATGCTTTTATTTAATCGTGATACGCAGAAGCAGAAGCATTACAGCCCCTCAACAATTGGGTTAAAAGAAAGATGGTTGGCCGGTCCAACCAGATTTCGGTTTCTTCCCATCTGCCATTAATTCGAGCCATTTGATGGGCTGCTTCATTTCCGTCCCTCCCCTAAAATTGCCATTCAACCTCCTTTCCCTGTGTAGACACCCCATTTTGTCCAGGCTAAAATATTCTGAATTACGAAGAATTTAACTCATTTAAGATAGGCAGTTGCTAATCTTGGATGAACTATTAAATATTTTCAAAATATTTAGCATAAGGATATAAGAATATATAATTTGGATCTTTGGAATTAGCAATAGCAAGTGACACGCCAAAACACAACACCAAACTGCGACCAAGTGTAATCGCAGTCCGGGAATGCAGTAAAATGGCAAGTTCTATTATCAACCCGGGGTCTAGATCTACTGCTTACTCTTGAGTATCTATTATCTAGCAAACTAAGTTAAGTGTTTGTTGTTTTAAGCAAAAGCAGAAAGAAAGCAGGAATTGGTACAGTTTTCTCAAGCAAAGAAGAGTCACTCGGGAATGAGTCCCCCTAGCTCCTTAGTTAGGTTTCAATTGTATTTTCGCTAGGTTGATTTACTGTTGATTAGACTGCGGAAGATCCGACAGTAGCTTGGAATCTCTTAAGCTGACCAAGCCCTCTCAGTCTAACTACCCGGCAGACGACTAGTCTTCACCGGGATAGAAAGCTGAAGCAATAAGAACAGAACTCCACTACTGGAATTGGATTCCAGTACAAATCAGTAAACTGGCTAACTCTCGTATAGCCAATCTCCTACTACCGAATGATGAGGCTCTAACAACCTAATCAGATTCTATCTATCTCAGGTTGCAGCAGAAATCAAGAAAAGCTGATCAGACTTCAATTGACCCAATAAACATGCATCATTCGATTAAAATCAAACAGTATAATCATCCCAAGTCATTACAATCAAATCCCTAACACATAGAACTAGGGTTCTTCATACCCAAGTGAGAGAAGGGTTCTACTCCATAGAGAGAGAGAGGAAAACACAATACAAAGCAGTCATACTCATAACAATGGGAAGAATTTGCTCTGGGATGATGATTTCCACTCCTATGACGATCTCCAAGCTCGATTTGATGAAACCCAGCTCCAAGATAGCTTCTAGGATGTATTCTTCGTACTTTCTCTCTCTAGGGCTCTGTTTTTTGCTCTAAAAATCCGATTCCTCACTTGCAGCCCGAAATTGGGTAAAAACCAGAAATTCCCGACTCACACGGGCAGGCCACACGGCCGTGTGGCATACCCAGTTGCCCGTGTGAGGTCAAAACGCCGCGTACCTAGTAATTGGGTTTCAGGCTTCCCACACGGCCAGGGGCACACGGCCGTGTAGCTCACCCAGCCTGGCCGTGTGAAGCCTCGCAGAATTCCACACGGCCAAATTGCAACTTCACACGGTCGTGTGGAATTTATTTGTGCCCGTGTGAAGGCTCGCACAAACCCACACGACCTCCTTGGTCACTTGCACGGCCGTGTGGGTTGTGAGTGTGCCCGTGTGGCTTCCTTTGTGACTTGCCTCGCGCCCGATCTTCGTCCAATCGACCCCGAACTCGCTCCTAAATCTTCATTCACTTGCTAGGACCTGAAATATCAGAAAAAAACACAACCTAGCATGAAAAACACCTCAAACGGCTCCAGAATAGGGGTAAAAACATGTGCAATTAACGGCTTATCAAACTCCCCCACACTTAACCGTTTGCTTGTCCCCAAGCAAACCAAGTCAGACACAAGGTCAGCTCACATATTTCAATCATACCAACATTGGGGACAAATCATATAGGCACAGAACACGTGAATCATACTGGCTTTCAAAAATCAACACATGAACAACCTCAATAGCAACCTGGACAACCACCACAGAAGACATTCGAGTGCAGCAAAATCGAGTAAAGGAGGAGTCTCCCTTCTGTTCATCAACCAACCTAGACTTGACTCAACCACTCACTCAAGATAGTCAACTCATGCATAAAACTCAAGACATCAGAATCAAGATCGAGCCATCTAGGTCCTCACCGGGTAAAGAGTGTAAAGAACAAGGAAATGAATCGCTCACTCTCGACCAGTGGGGTCAGGACAATTTGATGTGAAAAACGCGCATACTAATTCTCTCAATTCCTAACATCTCTTCACCATGACGGCAGCTTCTAAAGGTTAGAGTTCACATAAATGGTTGTCATCACTAACTAATCAGGAGGTCTTAGACACAGGTTCAAATGACTGGCTAGGGTCTTGGACATGGGGAAAAGGCCTTTTAGGTGGTGGAAGTATTCATAGCACAAGGTTCCACAATTCCAAACCCAACAAATTCATAGTCAATCAAACCGGTACTTTCTTTCTGCTATTATGCATTACTCAAATTCTTCAGAGAACAAGAGCGAAGGAGGTCACATAAATACCAGTATTTCTAAGCCAGACTGCTAAGAAACACTACTTAATGGGAACTATTCAGATTTTTGGTGGTGGCTCACTTTTGCTTTCATTTTTTCTTTGTTTTTCTTTCAGTTTTTTTTTCATTTCTTAAGAGAACCACCACCTCTGCACATTTTCAAACACCTGCCCAATTTTTTAAGAACTACCTCCAACTCTCACATTATATTTAGCAGAAACAGCAGAGAACATGTAAAAATCACTCTGTGGAACCTTCTAAAAGATGCAAAAGGGTGACTTTTCATTGAAGACCGAAAGAAATGATAACACACGGCTCAAAGGGGCTGACTAGGGGGTATGACACACCAGGACAGTCAATTTGGTCATGGGCTAATCCTATGCCTCCATCATCTTAGATAATGACAACGTGAATGCTACACATCATGGACGAGGGAACTATCGCACAAGAAAGAAACGAGCAGGCTCAAATCTCACATGGCTACCTATATGCTCTATCTCTCATTCTGATTCCCTGAACTAGATGCATAAGAGACTGTCAAGAACAAGTAATCAATCCAAGTCACAGTTGGTAAGCAAACAGTTGAAAAATTGAACCCTACACAACTCTACTGCACGTCTCACTCATCATTATAGGTTGTCCTAGTCACCATCCAGTTGTCATGCATTAAACCGAAAACCATTCAATTCACCAATTCAAACACAGCGCCTATATGATCAAACAGCCGTACTTGGAGTCCTCAAATCTCGAGATGTGGACAATGGACTAGGCTCCAAGCACACGTATATACATTCCAACCGATACAAAGAACCCCCCCCCCCCATACTTAAGCACGACATTGCCCTCAATGGAGCAGAGGGATAGAGAAGGGGAACGATGTTACCGGATTGAAATGTTGCGGGAGACTGGAAGTGGACCAGTCAGCGGGGGACATATGGAACGAACGGATAGTTCTGCACTAAGGGAACATCAAGAACACACTAGCACATGTTCGTTAGGGATCAGAGTTGGCCCAGATGGCCACAAAAGAAACAATCCACAAAAGAAAAAACAAAACAAAACACACGACAAACTCAGTTCAAGCTCCTCAAACACATGGAGCAAACAGAAAAAGTCTAAAACAAAAACACACACTGAGGGGCGACAAGTACAGCCTCCTCGTCGCCAAGGTTGTCCAGATCGATGTCGCCGTGTCGGCCGAGTTTATAGCCCGCGGCTCGGCCACACGGGCAGGCTCACACGGCCGTGTGAGTTACACATTTGCCCGTGTCGGCCGACACGGGCTGGCCGAGGATTTTCCACTCGGCCATGCCAAAAGCACATTTGGCCGTGTGACTTTTGACGAGAGCTCACACGGCCAGGGGGGATTTCTACACGGCCGTGTCACAATCACAACAGGCCGTGTGGAAATTCACGAGAGCTCACATGGCCAAAACTCAATTCCACACGACCGTGCGACTTTCAGGGCTGGCCGTGTGGGCCGGCAGAACTCCGAAATTGACCTATTTTCACTCCAGAACGACATACAACTTGTGAACAACCCCTCAAGACTCAAAAACACAAAAAAAAACAAAAGGAAAAAGGTAAGAAAATGCAAACCTAGGTGGGGTTGCCTCCCCACAAGCGCTTCTTTACCGTCTTTTAGCTGGACGCCAGTCGGTGGATGCTCAATGAGGTGAAGGAGCAGGTGCCTTCAAGAGCGGATCCACCTCGCTCTTGAGGTACATCTTCAAATGGTGGCCATGCACACGACGAATGTGGCTACCAGCATTCGCCAACTCGACTTGGCCATCCGGCAGGATGCAAGCGAGTGAATACTCGGATGGCCAAGGTGGGGGCGAGACCAGCTCGTAGTGGTCTCCGGCTTTCTTTCGAGCAGGCTTAGTTGCCTGCAGTTTCGGCCGCCACTCCTCCTTGATCTGTTCTTTCGGTGTCGGAGTGGATGGGAGTGGCGGCGAAGGTATGGGAGGCGGATCCTGCAAAATGGGAGAAAGAGAAGGATACACGACAGACTCGTGCTCCCGGTGAGAAACAACATGCAAAGGCGAAGAAGCAGGGAGAGTATTAGTAATTGAAAATATTATTCGCTCCTCGCCATCCCTCAAAACTAAGGTCCCATCATGCACATCTATGAGAGCCTTGGCGGTGGCCAGGAAAGGCCTTCCTAGTATAAGGGGCACTTCTGTGTCCTCATTGATGTCCAAGACAACAAAATCCACAGGATAATTGAATTTGCCAACCTTAACCAGAAGGTCCTCCACTATGCCCCTAGGATGCACTACAGATCGGTCAGCTAATTGAAGGCTCATCCTAGTAGCACGGGGTTCACCTAGGCCTAGTTTCTTGAACAGTTTATATGGCATAACATTGATACTAGCACCTAAATCCGCCAAGGACCTCTCTACATGCAAATTATTTATAGAGCACGGGATAGTAAAACTACCTGGGTCCTTCTGCTTCTGCGGAAGCTTGTTTTGCAGAATGGCCGAGCACTCCTCGCTGAGCTCCACAGTGGCCAGCTTGCTCAGCTTCTGCTTCTTTGAGAGAACATCCTTCAGGAACTTCGCATACTTAGGCATTTGAGATAGTGCCTCCCGGAAAGGTACTTGGACATTCAGCTTCCTAAGCATGGCCATGAAGTTCCCGAACTCTGCCTCCAGCCTGTTTTTGTGCAACCGAGTAGGGAAGGGGAGTTGAGGGATATACTCCTTCACTACTGGTTGCGGGTTAGGCGCAGGCACCTTAACCTCCTTCTCTGCTTCTTCTTCAGCCGCTGGAGATGCCGAGGCAGGGGCCTCCCTCTCTTGTGCCCAAACACGTGGATCAGCAGTCATCTTTCCACTCCTAGTTGTGATAACATTGCAGTGCTCATTCGGGTTCTGCGGATGAGGGATGGTCGGACCGGGTAGTGTACCAGGAGCCCTTTGTGCCACTACTTGAGCCACACTCCCCAGCTGGCTGGATTTGGATAACCTGCAAGACAGCCTGTGTGTTCCTCTGGCCAGCTTCAAGAGCCAGGAATTTACCCGAGGCCTTTTCCAAGAACTGCTCGATAGTGTTGAATTTCTGAGCACTAGAAGTGGCGAGAGAGCCCACCAAGTCCCGCAGTTCAGCCATCGGATCATTTTGCATTGGGGTGGCAGGGGCTGCACTTGGCTGCTGGAAAGGTCGCGGCTGTGATTGAGCAGCCTGCCCCTGCATGGGCTGGTAGAGAGACTGCTGCTGCTCCCGCTGGAATTGCCCCTGTCTAGGCTGATATGACGGCCTCTGGAAGCCCGGTGGTCCCTTGGGGACTGGTGGTCTGGAATTTGCCCCACCCCAGGAGAAGTTGGGATGCTGGCGCCACCCCTCGTTGTAAGTGTTGCTGTAGGGGTCGTTGCGCCTAAAATTATTGATGAAGTTCACCTGCTCCTAGGGTGTGGTCGATTCCTTCATCGCGTGGTAGTCTTCCACTGTGTGATGGGTGCTCTCGCACCAATGACAGAGCATCGCCTGCTGTTGTCCGGTCCCTGGAATCTTCCCGGAACGATCGATAGCTGAAACCAGCTTCGACACCACCTGCACCAAATCAGAGGAATGGTTTCCCACAGAATGTACACCTCGGCTTGGTGCTCTCCTCGACCTCCTAGCAGTGCCCCAATCATACCCGTTCTCTGCCATCTTCTCAAAGAGTTGATTCAGCTGTGGCGGTGTTTTGGTCAGCATGTTCCCGCCACAAACTGAGTCAATCAGCTGCTTGTCTTCTGGGAAGAGGGCGTGATAGAAGGTTCCCACCTTGAAAGCATCATTGAAACCATGATTGGGACACCTCAGGAAGAGACTGTTGTATCTCTCCCAAGCATCCCTGATGGTCTCATCCTCGTCCTGAGCAAAATGGGTAATTTGCTTCTGTAGGTCCGCCGTCTTGGATGGAGGATGGTAGCTGGTGAGGAACTTGTCCGCCAGGTTGGCGAACGTGGTAATGGAGCCCGGAGGTCGAGTGTCTAGCCACTCCTTGGCCTGCCCCTCCAGGGTGAATGGGAAGTACCTCAGCTGGATGGCATCTGCTGGGACCCCCATTGATCTTGATTCCAACAATGAGCTCTTGGAATCGCCTGAGATGTGAACGAGGGCACTCTCCCTCTTTGCCTCGGAACACCACTGAACCGCGCAGAATGGTGATTATGGAGGTGCTCACCTCAAAATTATTGGCTGGGACATGAGGGTGTTGAATGGGTGACCTCATGTCTGCAGCCCTGGCGGTCCAGTAATGTCCCAAGGTCTGCTCCTCGGGAAGGACCACATCATGGTCCTGTGGATCCCCCATCTCTTCTTCTTCAGCGATCTGCAGCTGTGCTAGCTCCTCCTCCGCAGCCACTCGCGCCTTTAGAGCCCGCTTGAAGTTTCTGTAGGTTCGTTCAAGCTCCTAGTCTAATGGTAGTAGATCTCCCGACTGGCTACGGGTCATGCACTACCTGCACACAATCAGCAGAAGCAACCCGTGAAGGCACACAGGTGGAAGAGATAAAATGCCGTAAAGAAAAATCCAGAGTAACAGATTTGCACGTTTCCCCAATAACCTAGAGGGTCCCCGGCAACGGCGCCAAAAACTTGACACGCCAAAACACAACACCAAACTGCGACCAAGTGTAATCACAGTCCGGGAATGCAGTAAAATGGCAAGTTCTATTATCAACCCGGGGTCTAGATCTACTGATTACTCCGTGAGTATCTATTATCTAGCCAACTAAGTTAAGTGTTTGTTGTTTTAAGCAAAAGCAGAAAGAAAGCAGGAATTGGTACGGTTTTCTCAAGCAAAGAAGAGTCACTCGGGAATGAGTCCCCCTAGCTCCTTAGTTAGTGACTCGCTATGACACAACACCTAACAATGGCCAAGTGTAACCAATGGAAGGGACTGCAGTATAGTGGCTCAAGTGATAAATATCGAATCCACGGGTCTCTAGAGTTACTATTACTCAGCTTCAGTTTATTATTTAGCAAACCAGATCAAGATGAAAGAACTAAAACTACTCTAGCAAACTACAGTTAAAGTTAATCTAATTACAGGTTGGGAACTCACTTAGGTATGATTCCCCCCAGCCACTAGCCAGACTAACGATTGATGATTTCTAACTTGTTTTACTTTCATTCACAATGCGGAGAATCCTTGACTAGACCTTGAGTCTCGACTAAAGGAACAAGGCCCTCTTGAGTCAATTGCCTAGAGGGACGTATCCTTCTCTAGAACAACTTATCAAGGCGTTCTGAACTAGACTCCCTCTATCGAAAGAGGTTCTCAATCGATACAAAGCAGTGAATCAACCCTCGACTAAAGCAATCGATCCACTACTATCAATCTATGGTGCTCTATTGACCTACTCAGGTATTCCCTCTCAAAGGATCAAAGCAGAATCAATAATCTCGACTAAAGCAGAATTGAATCATGAAAACATGCATAGATTGAATATGAACTCAAGATTATCAAGTCAGAGTACTCATACAATCATCCAATCAAACAAACATAGCTAGGGTTCCTCAAAACCTAAGTGAAGGGAAGTTACTCCATACAGAAGAAAGAGACTGCAGTAAGAATCTTCAGATGATCAGTCTTCAAGTCCGGGCTTGTTCCTCGAGCTTCCAATGCAAAGAAATCCTCCAATTCCACTCTTATAATGCCCTCAGATCGCCCTCTCTCTCTTTGGTTCGTCCCTTGGGTGTTTGGGATCCAAAACCCAACTCTCCCCTTTCCTTTGGCTGAAAATCGGGTTTTAAACAGCAATTCCCGACTCACACGGGCAGGCCGCACGGCCGTGTGGCTCACCCAGTTGCCCGTGCGATTCAAAACGCAGCGTATCGATTAGTTGAATTCCAGGCTTCTTACACGGCCAGGGTCGCACGGCCGTGCAGCTCACCTTGCACGACCGTGTGTATTTTTTGCTCTGCCCGTGTGGCTTGCTCAGCCTCTGTTTAATGTTTCGTTTCTCCCTCGTCCGGACTCCGAATCAGTCGCCGTTTGATCCCAGATGCTCGTAGTCTCGTCCTCTTTCGTTTCATAACACGCTTGCATGATTCTTTGTCCATAAAGTGAGGTAGAAATCCATTCTTCTTCAGGTCATGCCCGAGTTTCTTCTCTCGAATCGTCAATTGATCTCTGATTGACTTGAAACTTGCGCCTATGCTTCACTTTATGTGCTAGGACCTGAAATGGGACAAAGGAACACAACCTAGCATAAAATATGCCAAAGACGCAATAATTCAAGCTCAAACAATCAAGAAACAAAGGGGAAAACATGTGCAAATACCGAGTCATCAAATCCCCCGACACTTAACTGTTTGCTTGTCCCCGGCAACGGCGCCAAAAACTTGACTCGACTCTACTGTCACCCTAGGAATTGGCCAAGTGTAACCACTTCCTAAAGCGTAGTATAGCGGGTTTGGGTTTAATTATCAACCCGGGTCCTAGATATGATGACTACTCAGTGAATTCGTGTTATCTAGCAATGAAACTGGAATGCAAGTCTAAACTATCAAACTAACAAAGCAGGTAAACGGTTGTATTCAAGTTAAAGAGGTCACCCGGATATGGTTCCCCCTAGACTGCAGTTAAGCCGGATTGTAATTACCAAGTTCAGTTTCTATGATAGTTATACTGCGGAAGGTTCTTAAACAGCCTGAAGTCTCGACTAAAGGTCTTCAGACCCTCTCAATCTGACTCTCTAGCGGGCGACTAACCTCCACCGGAGTCGACAGATTGAGGCCCTAAGAACAAAACCTCCACTACCGGAGTAAATCCGGTACAGAATAGTGAGTTGGCTCCTCGACTAAAGTCACCAACTCCCTACCTTCAATCAAGGATACTCTATTAACCTAGGCAGATATTCTCATTCTAGGTCAAAGCAGAAACAACAGGAATTTGATCAGGATTCAAGTCATTCAATCATTAAAACCTCAATCGAATATAATCAATCACAGAATCAGTACTTGGGTTCATACAATCAAAGCCTAACATACAAATCTAGGGTTCTCCATACCCAGATGAATGGGAGAACTACTCCATGGAGAAGAAAGCAAAAGCAGAATCAGACACGGAATTCATACTGCGAAGGATGGATTCCTGCTATTGGACGTTGATTGGCACTTCCCCAAGCTCAAGCTGGCCTCCAATGGTGTTGAAGGTCAATCTAGGGCACTTGGGAACTCTTGCTCGTCACTTTCTCTCTCTAGGAACTGATCTCTCTCTCAAAAACTCGAATCCCCTTCTGTTTGGCTGAAAATCTGCTTAAAAAGGCATCAGCCAAAGCACGGTCGAGGGCACGGCCGTGTAATGCCTCAGCCCGCCCGTGCTTTGGCTAGTGTTAATTACACGACCAGTGCATTGGGAGAAACACGGCCGTGCTTTGGTGGAACACGCCCGTGCTTTGGCAGAACACGCCCGTGTTTTGTTTTGGCCCTGCCCGTGTAATCAGCTCAGCTCTCGGCATAAAAAACACGGCCACCAGAACACGGCCGTGTAATGATTTAGGTGTGCCCGTGTTTTGGCTCCAGCTCACCGAAATGACTTCCGAATGCCCCGAAACTTGCGCTTAGCCTTCCCTTTGACACCTGGGACCTGAAACATGACAAAATAGCACAACCCGGCGTAAAATAGGCCACAATACACGACTATGCCCCTCAAACGGATAAGAACTAGGGGCGCAAATATGTGCAATTACATCGTTATCAAACTCCCCCACACTTAACCGTTTGCTTGTCCCCAAGCAAACCTAACTCAAACCAATGCAACTCTCCAGACCTCTATAGCAACAAACAACCTAGATCGTAGGTAGAGGACTTCCTAGATCATTTAGCAGCTTACGAGGTCAACCGACGCACAAGTCATCTCATAGCTTCTTCGGCGAGTCGGCATCATGGCGAACAGTGAACAGAGGACAAATGAATTGTGGATGAAAAGATTCTCAAAAACAAAGATCATGAACTCACATTTTTCAAGGTGCTCTATTTTCTGCTTAAAGATGGTTGGAACCCCTTTTTCTTTATGTTTTGCTTGTTTTCTGATTTTTTTTCTTTCTTTTCTTTTCAAGGGTCCCAACCTGCTCGTACCGGCCATGCCAGGAGCGGATGTCTCGAGCCTCGTGCGGGGGAAAGCCATGCAAGGGGGCTGGAGGTAGTAGGTGGAATTTGTGAACGGATTCCCGTCTCCCCTTACACACTTTCGCCCTATTCGCACGGGAGACGTTTATTTTGAAGCACATTTTCGAGCACCTGTTATTTTCAAAACATGATACAAGAGTCCATGACAGATAGAGAATCCACAACACCACACAATTCAAGGGTCCTAAGATCACTAATTCACACAATCAACCAACTCAATATGAAGAAGAAATGAGACTTCTTAAATGCATCAACATCCTCCATAGTGCTACACTACCTCCCTAGGTTGCATATCACTATAAAGACTGTCAATTCAAAGCATACTGAGCAGGCAATTGCATGGAAAAACGTACTTGGAGCCCTCAAATTTAAAAATTTGGACAGTGGACTAGGCTCCAAGCACACAAACAGATCTAATGCAGCCAAAAGATAAACATCCCCCCACACTTAAGATCGACATTGCCCTCAATGGAGAAGAGGGAAGGGAAAGGGAAAGATGTTACCGGTATGCACGGGCTGCAGGGGGCTGGAAGCGGGCCAGTCGGAGCAAGCACAGCTAAAGAGGAACAGAAGAGCTCAAACACAGTATGTTAGGTCCAATGTCAGCCCAATAAGACATCATCCAGAACCAAAAGAAAACAAACCAAAACCGACTGGTTTACAATCCGACTCAAAACACAAAAAAGAAAATCAAACCGTGGTGGGGTTGCCTCCCCACAAGCGCTTCTTTACCGTCGTATTAGCTGGACGCCCATGGTGGATACTCAGGGCGGTGCAGGAACAGGTGCCTCCAAGAGCGGATCCACGTCGCTCTTGAGGTACAGCTTGAGGTTGTGGCCATGTACCCGACGGATGCGACCACCATCATCGGTCAGCTCAACCTGCCCATCTGGCAAGATGCAGGCGAGTGAGTACCCGGACGGCCAGGGTGGTCGTGGTGCAGGAGGTGGGACCAGCTCATAGTGGTCTCCACTCTTCTTCCGTGCAGGCTTAGCAACCTGCTGCTTCGGCCGCCACTCCTCCTTGAGCTTTTTGTTCGAGGCGAGGCTGGATGGAGTGGCGGCGAAGGAATGATAGGAGGGTCCTGCAAAATAGGAGGTGCAGAAGGGTACACGACAGACTCGTGTACCTGATCAGACATAGCATGCACAGGCGTGACAGCAATCATAGCACAGTGATCAAACTCAGTCACAGAAAAAGTAGCCTGTTCATCCCCAGCACGCAAGATCAACTTACCATCATGCACATCAATTAGTGCCTTGGCGGTGGCAAGAAATGGCCTACCTAGAATTAAGGGCACATCCACATCCTCATGCACATCAAGAATAACAAAATCAACAGGATATGTGAATGTACCTACTTTAACAAGCAGATCCTCAATGATACCCTTAGGATGCACGATAGAACGATCAGCTAATTGAATGCTCATCCTAGTAGGGCTAAGTTCACCTAGGTCTAGCATTTTATACAACTTATATGGCATGACGTTAATGCTAGCGCCTAGGTCCGCCAAGGACTTTCCTACATGCATGCTGCCAATAGTAAGAGGGATAGTAAAACTCCCTGGATCCTTGCGCTTCTCGGGCAGCTTGTTCTGCAGGATAGCAGAACACTCCTCACTGAGCATCACTGTCGAAAGATCCCCAAGTTTCTTCTTGTTGGTGCAGATATCTTTCATGAACTTGGCATACTTGGGCATTTTCGACAGTGCCTCCATGAACGGTATGCTGATGTTGAGCTGCTTCAACATTGCCATGAACTTGGCAAACTCAGTCTCCAGCTTGTCCTTGTGTAGGCGAGTGGGGAAGGGAAGCTGGGGTACATGCTCCTTAACCACTGGTTGTGGATTGGGAGCAGGGGCTTCCTTCTCCACCCGCACTTCTGCATCGTCGGCTGGAAGTGCTGGAGCAGGCAGTGGTTCCTCCTGTCTGGCCGGGACAGGATCAGCAGATATGGTCTTACCGCTCCTGGTAAAAATGGCATCCAGCTGCTGATGCTGGTGAGGATCTCGAGGATTAGGAACAGTGGTGGCAGGCAGAGTCCCCGGTGCCCTGGTGGTGCTCTGGCGGGCCAAGATGCCCACCTGGGTCTGCAGATCCTGCAAAATGGCACCCTGGTTCCGCTGACCTGCCTCCAGTGATGTGATAGCAGCCTGGGTGCTAGTCATGAATGAAGCTAGAATGTTTTCCAGCTTCGTCATCCTATCATCTAGGGCCAAAGCTGCTGCTGGCTCGGCAAACTGGCGCTGGGGCTGCTGGAATGGCTGGCCCTGCCTAGGCTGGTAGGGCTGCTGCTGTGGGTCTGGCCCCTGGCGAGCCTGGAAGGGCTGCCTCTGCTGAAAACCACCTGCTGGTGCTGGGAAACCAGGTGGTTTAGTGGTGTTGCTGCTCCAGGCGAAGTTGGGACGTTGGCGCCACCCCTCGTTATATGTGCTACTGTATGGATCGAGGCGCCTCGCATTGGCGATGAAGGCCAACTGCTCCTGGGGTGTGGTAGACTCCCTCATAGCCTGGCAGTCCTCCACTAGGTGACTGGAGCTCTTACACCACTGACACTGAGCAACTGGAGGTGTAGCCAAACCTCTGCCCGGAATCAGACTGTTGGGCTGCTTCAATGACTGCACTAGCTCAGCTACCTGCTGCTCGAGCCGGGATCTGGTCTCCATGGCGTGCACACCACGGTCCCGGGACTGTCTGCCTCGGCTACCCTGTCCCCAAGAATGATCTCTGGCAGCTAAAGTACTGATCATCTGGTTCAGCTCGGGTGGAGTCTTGGTAAGAATATCCCCTCCTGGGCATAGAGACTCAATCACCCTCTGGCTATCTGGCGAAAGGGCACTGTAGAAGTTCCCCACTGTGAATGCATCACTGAAGCCATGATGGGGGAACTGCCAGAAATAGCCCATGTACCGCTCCCAAGCATCACGAAGTGACTCATCTGGCTCCTGGCGGAAGTGAGTGATCTCCCGCTGAATCTCTGTAGTCTTCGATGCTGGATAATACCTGTGCACGAACTTGTCAGCCAGATCGTCCCAAGAGGTGATGGACAATGGGGGCTGGGTCTCCAACCACCTCTTAGCATTCCCCGCCAGAGAATGGGGGAAGAGATGAAGGCGGATCGCATCATCGGGGACACCATTCAGCTTGAACCCGTTCGTCAGCTGCAGAAAACGGGAAAGATGCACCCTGGCCTCCTCATCCTTCAAGCCATGGAACTGGATGGAGGATGTAATGAGCTGAATCCAGCATGGCTTGATCTCGAAGTTGTTTGCTGGGATCGGTGGGTAGAGGATGACCGGGCGGATGTCAGCAATCCGAGGAGTGTAGTAGTACTCCAATGTGGGACCCGGCTGCGGTGGATGATGAACTCCATGATCCTGGGGTATGGGGTTGTTCCCCAGGACCTGATTCACCGGGGGAACCTGCTGTGGATTCCCCTGGTGTTGGTTGTAGTCTCCGTCCATCCCGTGCTCTTCTTCAGAATCGCTGCTCAGGTGGCCGTCTATGCGCTCTTCCGTAGCCAGTCTAGCTCGCTGTTGTCTCCTGAGCTGGCAACAGGTGCGATCAATCTCTGGATTCAACGGCAGTAAACCTCCCGACTGGCTACGGGTCATGCACTACCTGCACACACTCAAGCAACAAACCCGTGAAGGCACAAGTGGGACAAAGAAAACAAAGTAAAAAGAAAAGCTAAATTAACAGAAATCACTTTTCTTCAACAACCTAGCCGTCCCCGGCAACGGCGCCAAGAACTTGACTCGACTCTACTGTCACCCTAGGAATTGGCCAAGTGTAACCACTTCCTAAAGCGTAGTATAGCGGGTTTGGGTTTAATTATCAACCCGGGTCCTAGATATGATGACTACTCAGTGAATTCGTGTTATCTAGCAATGAAACTGGAATGCAAGTCTAAACTATCAAACTAACAAAGCAGGTAAACGGTTGTATTCAAGTTAAAGAGGTCACCCGGATATGGTTCCCCCTAGACTGCAGTTAAGCCGGATTGTAATTACCAAGTTCAGTTTCTATGATAGTTATACTGCGGAAGGTTCTTAAACAGCCTGAAGTCTCGACTAAAGGTCTTCAGGCCCTCTCAATCTGACTCTCTAGCGGGCGACTAACCTCCACCGGAGTCGACAGATTGAGGCCCTAAGAACAAAACCTCCACTATCGGAGTAAATCCGGTACAGAATAGTGAGTTGGCTCCTCGACTAAAGTCACCAACTCCCTACCTTCAATCAAGGATACTCTATTAACCTAGGCAGATATTCTCATTCTAGGTCAAAGCAGAAACAACAGGAATTTGATCAGGATTCAAGTCATTCAATCATTAAAACCTCAATCGAATATAATCAATCACAGAATCAGTACTTGGGTTCATACAATCAAAGCCTAACATACAAATCTAGGGTTCTCCATACCCAGATGAATGGGAGAACTACTCCATGGAGAAGAAAGCAAAAGCAGAATCAGACACGGAATTCATACTACGAAGGATGGATTCCTTCTTCTGGACGTTGATTGGCACTTCCCCAAGCTCAAGCTGGCCTTCAATGGTGTTGAAGGTCAATCTAGGGCACTTGGGAACTCTTGCTCGTCACTTTCTCTCTCTAGGAACTGATCTCTCTCTCAAAAACTCGAATCCCCTTCTGTTTGGCTGAAAATCTGCTTAAAAAGGCATCAGCCAAAGCACGGTCGAGGGCACGGCCGTGTAATGCCTCAGCCCGCCCGTGCTTTGGCTAGTGTTAATTACACGGCCAGTGCATTGGGAGAAACACGTCCGTGCTTTGGTGGAACACGCCCGTGCTTTGGCAGAACACGCCCGTGTTTTGTTTTGGCCCTGCCCGTGTAATCAGCTCAGCTCTCGGCATAAAAAACACGGCCACCAGAACACGGCCGTGTAATGATTTAGGTGTGCCCGTGTTTTGGCTCCAGCTCACCGAAATGACTTCCGAATGCCCCGAAACTCGCGCTTAGCCTTCCCTTTGACACCTGGGACCTGAAACATGACAAAATAGCACAACCCGGCGTAAAATAGGCCACAATACACGACTATGCCCCTCAAACGGATAAGAACTAGGGGCGCAAATATGTGCAATTACATCGTTATCACAAGCAAACCTAACTCAAACCAATGCTACTCTCCATACCTCTATAGCAACAGACACCCCAGATCGTAGGTAGAGGACTTCCTAGATCATTTAGCAACTTACGAGGTCAACCGACACACAAGTTATCTCATAGCTTCTTTTGCGAGAGCACTAGTATCGAGTCGGCATCATGGCAAATAGTGAACAGAGGACAAATGAATTGTGGATGAAGAGATTCTCAAAAACAAAAGATCATGGACTCACATTTTTCAAGGTGCTCTATTTTCTTCTTGAAGATGGTTGGAACCCCTTTTCTTTTCTGTTTTGCTTGTTTTCTGTTTTTTTTTTCAAGGGTCCCAAACTGCTCTTACCGGCCATGCCAGGAGCGGATGTCTCGAGTCTCGTGCGGGGGAAAGACATGTAAGGGGGCTGGAGGTAGTAGGTGGAAATTAGGAACGGATCCCCGTCTCCCCTTACACACTTTCGCCCTATTCGCACGGGAGACGTTATTTTGAAGCACATTTTCGAGCCCCTGTTAAACTCAAAACATGATACAAGAGTCCATGACAGGTAGAGAATCCACAACACCACACAATTCAAGGGTCCTAAGATCACTAATTCACTCAATCAACCAACACAATATGAAGAAGCAATGAGACTTCTTAAATGCATCAACATCCTCCATAATGCTACACTACCTCCCTAGGTTGCATATTACTATAAAGACTGTCAATTCAAAGCATACTGAGTAGGCAATTACAAGGAACACGTACTTGGAGCCCTCAAATTTAAAAATTTGGACAGTGGACTAGGCTCCAAGCACACAAACAGCCAAACATTCACCCGCATAAATAATCGAACACCCCCCCCCCCCCCCCCCCCCCACACTTAAGCACGACATTGTCCTCAATGGAGGAAAGATAAGGAGGGTAGAACGAAGTTACCAGATCAAGGGTGAATGATGATGAACGGGTCAGGCGGTGCATTCCAGAAAGAGAGAGTAATCAGAACACAAACATCACACAAAATCTCACAAAGGTTGAGTTATTGATTCTAAAATCAAATAGCAAAACTGACTCAACCGAGGAGAAATAGAGAAAGAAATGCAAACCGACTGGTTGGGTTGCCTCCCAACAAGCGCTTCTTTCACGTCGTGAGCCGGACGATGGCTCCTAAGTTTCAATCCATGCTAGAACCTCCTTGAAGTTGAGGTTCTCGTCAATGAGGTGGAGTCGCAAGTCACGAGCATGTGGTGTGGCAGGTGATGAAGGCTCATGTACTTGATGCAGATTAAGTCTCCACCCTCGAGACCTCTTCTTCTCTTCTCTCGTCTCATTGCCCCAAACCAGATATAACAACATCGATTGGCCACCATCGCGTCCACCAAGAGGGACCGATGTTGATGTGACATTGGTCTGGCAAAGAGACACTGCAAATGGGTCCTTGCCAAACAGCTCCTCGAAGTTTGGTGGAGATATCACATGTAAATCATGGCCGGTGCAGGCCTCTTCCACCTTAACTCCGTCCTCAGCCTGGACGCCAATTTCTTCTTCAACCTCCCTTTCTTCTACATGTGGTATCACCCCTGGGAAATGATCAAGAACTCCTCTTGCTTCACTTTCGTCATCCTCCACAACTTCTTTCTGCACCCTTTCTTGCTCTTCTTCTTCTAGCACGGATTGGAGAGCAAGTTGCCAAGCAATTTCTTTCATGAGATCTTCTTGCATCTCCTCACTCATGCCCACCTCTTCAAAGCTCAGTTTGGGGTGTGGGAAGGTGTGGTCGGCTACGACATGACACTCCTGATCATGATCATCACGGGAGCTCTCCGTGACAACTTCAGTGTGCTCCACAATGTCCTTGTAGCCTTCTTCGTCCTCCTCATCTTCTTGTATGGTAGCAGAAGGGTGATCTGGAGCAGGTTGCGCCCAAGATCGCTCAAGATCATCGACGCTCTTCTTAAGGCTCAGGAGGATCTCCTCTGTTTCACGATAGGCCTGGACACACTGATCCATCCTGGAGCATGATCTCTCCATGAGAAGCCTCAATTCATAGTGTGGATCTGGCTGTGGAGTGTAGCATGGCTCTGCAGAATGGCCCGTGAAGGCCGCCATGGGTAACTCCAGTGCCGATGGCCCTTCTGGTTGTGGGAGAAATTCTTCTAGGTAATGAGGTTGTTCTTGATATGCCCAGGGGTCCAGTTGTTCTCCGTAGTAAGGGGGTTGGTACTGGAACCCAAATCCATAGTCTTCTCCTCCTTGATTGCTCCAGGGAGTCTCGGGGTAATACCACCCGGATGGTGGTGGATACCCCCAATGATTGGAGAAGCCATGAGGATCCATGATTCAGATCTGCACCAACAAAAACAAAAACACCCAAGTGAAAAGCAAGGGTGGAAAATAAAAGAAAAGAAAAAACGCTAAAGTAACAAACTTCTGCCTTTCCTAATACTCTAGAAAGTCCCCGGCAACGGCGCCAAAAACTTGACTCGCTATGACACAACACCTAACAATGGCCAAGTGTAACCAATGGAAGGGACTGCAGTATAGTGGCTCAAGTGATAAATATCAAATCCACGGGTCTCTAGAGTTACTATTACTCAGCTTCAGTTTATTATTTAGCAAACCAGATCAAGATGAAAGAACTAAAACTACTAGCAAACTACAGTTAAAGTTAATCTAATTACAGGTTGGGAACTCACTTAGGTATGATTCCCCCTAGCCACTAGCCAGACTAACGATTGATGATTTCTAACTTGTTTTACTTTCATTCACAATGCGGAGAATCCTTGACTAGACCTTGAGTCTCGACTAAAGGAACAAGGCCCTCTTGAGTCAATTTCCTAGAGGGACGTATCCTTCTCTAGAACAACTGATCAAGGCGTTCTGAACTAGACTCCCTCTATCGAAAGAGGTTTTCAATCGATACAAAGCAGTGAATCAACCCTCGACTAAAGCAATCGATCCACTACTATCAATCTATGGTGCTCTATTGACCTAATCAGGTATTCCCTCTCATAGGATCAAAGCAGAATCAATAATCTCGACTAAAGCAGAATTGAATCATGAAAACATGCATAGATTGAATATGAACTCAAGATTATCAAGTCAGAGTACTCATACAATCATCCAATCAAACAAACATAGCTAGGGTTCCTCAAAACCTAAGTGAAGGGAAGTTACTCCATAGAGAAGAAAGAGACTGCAGTAAGAATCTTCAGATGATCAGTCTTCAAGTCCGGGCTTGTTCCTCGAGCTTCCAAGGCGAAGAAATCCTCCAATTCCACTCTTAGAATGCCCTCAGATCGCCCTCTCTCTCTCTTTGGTACGTCCCTTGGGTGTTTGGGATCCAAAACCCAGCTCTCCCCTTTCCTTTGGCTGAAAATCGGGTTTTAAACAGCAATTCCCGACTCACACGGGCAGGCCGCACGGCCGTGTGGCTCACCCGGTTGCCCGTGCGAGTCAAAACGCAGCGTATCGATTAGTTGAATTCCAGGCTTCTTACACGGCCAGGGTCGCACGGCCGTGCAGCTCACCTTGCACGGCCGTGTGGATTTTCTGCTCTGCCCGTGTGGCTTGCTCAGCCTCTGTTTAATGCTTCGTTTCTCCCTCGTCCGGACTCCGAATCAGTCGCCGTTTGATCCCAGACGCTCGTAGTCTCGTCCTCTTTCGTTTCATAACACGCTTGCATGATTATTTGTCCATAAAGTGAGGTAGAAATCCATTCTTCTTCAGGTCATGCCCGAGTTTCTTCTCTCGAATCGTCAATTGATCTCTGATTGACTTGAAACTTGCGCCTATGCTTCACTTTATGTGCTAGGACCTGAAATGGGACAAAGGAACACAACCTAGCATAAAATAGGCCAAAGACGCAATAATTCAAGCTCAAACAATCAAGAAACAAAGGGGAAAACATGTGCAAATACCGAGTCATCAGTTAGGTTTCAATTGTATTTTCCCTGGGTTGATTTACTGTTGATTAGACTGCGAAAGATCCGATAGTAGCTTGGAATCTCTTAAGCTGACCAAGCCCTCTCAGTCTATCTACCCGGCAGACGACTAGTCTTCACCGGGATAGCAAGCTGAAGCAATAAGAACAGAACTCCACTACTGGAATTGGATTCCAGTACAAAGCAGTAAACTGGCTAACTCTCGTATAGCCAATCTTCTACTACCGAATGATGAGGTTCTAACAACCTAATCAGATTCTATCTATCTCAGGTTGCAGCAGAAATCAGGAAAAGCTGATCAGACTTCAATTGACTCAATAAACATGCATCATTCGATTAAAATCAAACAGTATAATCATCCCAAGTCATTACAATCAAATCCCTAACACATAGAACTAGGGTTCTTCATACCCAAGCGAGAGAAGGGTTCTACTCCATAGAGAGAGAGGAAAACAGAATACAAAGCAGTAATACTCATAACAATGGGAAGAATCTGCTCTGGGATGATGATTTCCACTCCTATGACGATCTCGAAGCTCGATTTGATGAAACCCAGCTCCAAGATAGCTTCTAGGATGTGTTCTTTGTACTTTCTCTCTCTAGGGCAGGGGCGGAGCTAGCATTTAGTGCTCGGGGGGGCCGGATTTCATAATACATTACTGCAAAAGACTAAAAAAAATACTAATCATTAAAATATTTAGGTTTAAAAATCTATTTTTATACTAATTTTGTTTTATTATAACCATATAAAATATTTTTCACATTATATTTACTATAAATTAAAATAATAAAAAATAATATATTTCAAGAAGCAAAAGCGATAATTAATTGATGTAAACTACAATTTAAAAAGGAAAATAAAAATTACAAAGTTAATGACTAAAGTGTCTAATGCCCGCTTACTATAAAAGAAAAGGAAGGAGAAGTTGTAGTTTAGGTAAACTACCATAAAAGTAATTAACCTAGGGGAAAGCTATAAACTGCTTCCCTTTAGAACCGAACCCGAGACCTTTGGGTTATAAATAGTTCATCTTTCGCTGGGCTACATGGAACCTTATGTCTTAAATTTGCATGGTTTATATTTTATATATAAATTATAGCTTGTACACACGATCCCGACTTATTTATACGTGACTTTCGAGATTCTCGGGGGGGTCGGGGCCCCCCCGAGACATGCTGTAGCTCCGCCCCTGCTCTAGGGCTCTGTTTTTTGCTCTGAAAATCCGATTCCTCACTTGCAGCCCGAAATTGTGTAAACACCAGAAATTCCCGACTCACACGGGCAGGCCACACGGTCGTGTGCATACCGAGTTGCCCGTGTTAGGTCAAAACGCCGCGTACCGAGTAATTGGCTTTCAGGCTTCCCACATGGCCAGGGGCACACGGCCGTGAAGCTCACCCAGCCTGCCAGTGTGAAACCTCGCAGAATTACACACGGCCAAATTGCAACTTCACACGGCCGTGTGGAATTTATTTGTGCTCGTGTGAAGGCTCGCACAAACCCACACGGCCTCCTTGGTCACGGACATAGACTTCCGAAGTCACGGACATAGACTTCCGAAGTCCGTGCGGCGTCTTGAGGTGCACTCATTCCTCAAGACCAGCCTCTCTGCATACGCATGCCAACTGGTTTTGCCCTGCCTTGGGCTCATTAGGGACACGACAATAGCCTCCGACCAGTTGTGCCTTCTCTTGCAACGATCCCTTTCATAGCCACATCCTGACTCGGCCAGATGCGATGCACAGGCAGACAACGCCTTATCGCTAATGTCGTCCCCTTTACCCTTCTCATGGCTAGACAACCAGATGGCAGCGTTCTTCAGACGATCAACACGGTCACGACATTTCGGGTCATGACATTCTCCACCACTCATAATGCAGCACGTCCTCGTGCTGGTGAAGAATGCTTCTCTCCGCAGCATGTATTGCAACTCTCTCGAACCGATTGTGGACATCCGCATACGATACCATCCTCTGACGGACAGGCTCCGGTCGCGTTCTCGCGCTAGCCTGCTGTGCTCGCGCACATACCGCTTCGCCCCTCGACATCAACCTTCACTCTTTGCTCATGCTGCGCTAGTACCTCAATCGACCTTCACCCTACGCTACTCCCAGCGTTTGTACCTCAATCGACCTTCACCCTACGCTCTCGCTAGCGGTAGTTGCTCGGTTGAACGGCATTCTCGGCCGCTGCAACTTCAGCCTGTCGAGGTTCCCCACAACGGCGCAACACATGTGAATCTGCGTCCGGACCGCCTGATATGCTCACCTAGGACCGCCTCTCATTCGGGCATAGAGTCGGCCCATACACGACCTATGTCGTACTGAGAGAGGAACTAGGCTCTTCAGCCTAACCAAGCTTTGATACCACTTGTCACGGACATAGACTGCCGAAGTCCGTGCGGCGTCTTGAGGTGCACTCATTCCTCAAGACCAGCCTCTCTCCATATGCATGCCAACTGGTTTCGCCCTGCCTTGGGCTCATCAGGGAGACGGCAATAGCCTCCGACCAGTTGTGCCTTCTCTTGCAACGATCCCTTTCATAGCCACATCCTGACTCGGCCAGATGCGATGCACAGGCAGACAACGCCTTATCGCTAATGTGGCCCCCCTTTACCCTTCTCATGGCAAGACAACCAGATGGCAGCGTTCTTCAGACGATCAACACGGTCACGACATTTCGGGTCGTGACATTCTCCACCACTCATAATGCAGCACGTCACTCGTGCTGGTGAAGAATGCTTCTCTCCGCAGCATGTATTGCAACTCTCTCGAACCGATTGTGGACATCCGCATACGATACCATCCTCTGACGGACAGGCTCCGGTCGCGTTCTCGCGCTAGCCTGTTGTGCTCGCGCACATACCGCTTCGCCCCTCGACATCAACCTTCACTCTTTGCTTCTGCTGCGCTAGTACCTCAGTTGACCTTCACCCTACGTTACTCCCAGCGTTTGTACCTCAATCGACCTTCACCCTACGCTCTCGCTAGCGTTAGTTCCTCGGTTGAACGGCATTCTCGGCCGCTGCATCTTCAGCCTGTCGAGGTTCCCCACAACGGCGCAACCCATGTGAATCTGCGTCCGGACCGCCTGATATGCTCACCTAGGACCGCCTCTCATTCGGGCATAGGGTCGGCCCATACACGACCTATGCCGTACAAAGAGAGGAACTAGGCTCTACAGCCTAACCAGGCTCTGATAGCACTTGTCACGGACATAGACTTCCGAAGTCCGTGCGGCGTCTTGAGGTGCACTCATTCCTCAAGACCAGCCTCTCTGCATACGCATGCCAACTGGTTTTGCCATGCCTTGGGCTCATCAGGGAGACGGCAATAGCCTCCGACCAGTTGTGCCTTCTCTTGCAACGATCCCTTTCATAGCCATATCCTGACTCGGCCAGATGCGATGCACAGGCAGACAACGCCTTATCGCTAATGTCGCCCCCTTTACCCTTCTCATGGCAAGACAACCAGATGGCAGCGTTCTTCAGACGATCAACACGGTCACGACATTTTGGGTCGTGACATTCTCCACCACTCATAATGCAGCACGTCCTTGTGCTGGTGAATAATGCTTCTCTCCGCAGCATGTATTGCAACTCTCTCGAACCGATTGTGGACATCCGCATACGATACCATCCTCTGACGGACAGGCTCCGGTCGCGTTCTCGCGCTAGCCTGCTGTGCTCGCGCACATACTGCTTCGCCCCTCGACATCAACCTTCACTTTTTGCTTCTGCTGCGCTAGTACCTCAGTCGACCTTCACCCTACGCTACTCCCAGCGTTTGTACCTCAATCGACCTTCACCCTACGCTCTCGCTAGCGTTAGTTCCTCGGTTGAACGGGCATAGGCTGCATCTTCTGCCTGTCGAGGTTCCCCACAACGGCGCAACACATGTGAATCTGCGTCCGAACCGCCTGATATGCTCACCTAGGATCGCCTCTCATTCGGGCATAGGGTCGGCCCATACACGACCTATGCCGTACTGAAAGAGGAACTAGGCTGTCTTGTCACGGACATAGACTTCCGAAGTCCATGCGGCGTCTTGAGGTGCAGTATAGTGGCACAAGTAATAAATATCGAATCCACGGGTCTCTAGAGTTACTATTACTCAGCTTCAGTTCATTATCTAGCAAACTAGATTAAGGATTGATTCATAAACTACTCTACTGACTACTCTACTAATTACAAGTTGTGAACTCACTTAGGTATGATTCCCCCTAGCTCCACAATTAGGTCCAAGTTGCAATTACCTTTGGTTGATCTACTGTTGATTAAACTGCGGAAGATCCGACAGTAGCTTGGAATCTCTTAAGCTGACCAAGCCCTCTCAGTCCAACTACTCGGCAGGCGACTAACCTTCACCGGGATAGAAAGCTGAGGCTATGAACACAGAACTCCACTAGTGGAATGAATTCCAGTACAAAACAGTGAATTGATTGACTCTCGCACAACCAATTCACCACTATCAATCAAGGAAGCTTTCTTAACCTAATCAGATTCTATCTATCATAGGTTAAAGCAGAAATCAAGAGAATTTGATCAAGATTCAATTGACTCAATAAACATGCATCATTCGATTAAAATCAAACAGTATAATCATCCCAAGTCATTACAATCAAATCCCTAACACATAGAACTAGGGTTCTTCATACCCAAGTGAGAGAAGGGTTCTACTCCATAGAGAGAGAGAGAGAGAGAGGAAAATAGAATACAAAGCAGTCATACTCATAACAATAGGAAGAATCTGCTCTGGGATGATGATTTCCACTCCTATGACGATCTCCAAGCTCGATTTGATGAAACCCAGCTCCAAGATAGCTTCTAGGATGTGTTCTTCGTACTTTCTCTCTCTAGGGCTCTGTTTTTTGCTCTGAAAATCCGATTCCTCACTTGCAGCCCGAAATTGGGTAAAAACCAGAAATTCCTGACTCACACGGGCAGGCCACACGGCCGTGTGGCATACCCAGTTGCCCGTGTGAGGTCAAAACGCCGCGTACCGAGTAATTGGGTTTCAGGCTTCCCACACGGCCAGGGGCACACGGCCGTGTAGCTCACCCAGCCTGGCCGTGTGGAATTTATTTGTGCCCGTGTGAAGGCTCGCACAAACCCACACGGCCTCCTTGGTCACTTGAACGGCCGTGTGGGTTGTGAGTGTGCCCGTGTGGCTTCCTTTGTGACTTGCCTCGCGCCCGATCTTCGTCCAATCGACCCCGAACTCGCTCCTAAACCTTCATTCACTTGCTAGGACCTGAAATATCACAAACAAACACAACCTAGCGTGAAATCGGCCTAAAACACGAGAATCAACACCTCAAACGGCTCCAGAATAGGGGTAAAAACATGTGCAATTAACGGCTTATCAGCAAGTCTTAAGGCACCAATTTAAATAGAGGTTATTACAACTGAAATCTCATCTCCTTTGATTCTAGGCCGATTGTTGGGATAAAGTTCGTAAGGCAATTGCCTTATTTTCGTTATATTCATGGTTTGAGATGCTTTGATTGGTTTGTGGTCTTTGTACGTTGGGCTTTCGAATTTGTAGTATCAAGTTGGAGTATCACTTTACAAAGGACGAACTAAATAACGAAATAGTATTATCTTATTGATAAATTATTTACATATATGATAAACATACATAACCATTACAACAATTGAAATTAATGTACAACATCGCATAATCACAAACGTCATAAGGCTTACATCATATATAACTAATTACAATAATAAAAAGATAAAGAGAAACTAACAAGGCCAATGGTTTTGAAAGCTTTTCTTTCGTTTTAAACTTAAGGGCGCAATCAGATTTTGAGAACCATCCTCTTTGGATTTGGTTTTCTCATGTCATAATTTTGGGCCCTAAAAATCTAGAAAATAGGCCTGCTAAAAATAAAATAATTAATTAATTAAGTAAAGATAATTAAAAGTCTAATTTGGATCAGCCCATATCAAAGTCCAACCCAAACCCAATCAGGCCCGTCAGATTGGTCAAGCCCAGTCAGGCCCATCAGTTTTGTCCAGGCCCGATCAACAGATCGACCCGGTCAGATCTGTATCCAACCCAGACCGGTTCGGCCGTTTGACTCGAACCCTGGTTCGATCTGAACCAAGTCGGTTACTGTAGCTACAGTTCTCCACCAATGATGAGAATCAAGCAGAGAGGGAGTCTAAACCCTTAGCCAATCAGATTGGAGCAAACTTACCCCTATGATACGGTAATTTCCCAGTATAAATACAACATGCCTGGGTAGCAGAGAGTGGGCAGATAGAGAGATTCCCATTCTTATCCCAAAAAGCAAAAGCAGTAAAGAAGAATACCCAAATAACCATTCACCTCCGCTCAAACTTTCCCCAAGATCATGCATAGAGCTTGAGTAAAAAACCCAGTAAGCTTGTAAAAGTAAAAAAGGCCAAACTTCCACCTTCCACCTTTCTCCTTTTCTGTTCTCATACAAAGCTTCCAAGCAAAGTGGAGCAGTAGAAAGCGACTGAAGCAAGGAAAGCCAGGACCAGTAGAGGCCAAAAGAAGGAAACAAACAACCAACCACCACCATCCCAATCACAAGCCAGAGTAGGTTATTCTCATCACTAAAAAACCATCATCATCACCACTTCAGGCCCTCCATGCTTTAAAAACAAAAATATATGTATACTAATGTTCTCTATGTTTGTTTCTTTGCTTCCTAAGCTTGTTTGTTCTACTTTCTGTGCTTTCTATGTTTGTTTTCTTTGCTACCTAAGTTTGTTTCTTTACTTTCTGCTACTGTTGTCTGTTTTATTATCCAAGTATATTAACTAAAGAAACTCATCTCAAAGAAGCATCCAAGCTTTTCAATCAAAATAAGAAAAAACAGTAAACTCAAACATATGTGGCTATTGGCATCAACCAACCTTTGTTGTTTAGCTTGTACTCTACTTTTACCACTTGATACCATACAAGCAAGAACAATTCTGGAAAGGTATTTTAAAATACCTTGTTTTTGTTTTAAGGGCTCCCCCTCTATCTTAAACTCAATACTTTATTTGAAATTTAACACTTAGGTATTATTAACCAGTCTAGCAAGAGCTTTAGCTTTTGCTAAACCCATTTTGCTCCTTATGATAATTTAAATCGCTTAAAAATTTGTTTTTTTGCTAAAGTCATACTAAATCTGCAAAATCATAGAAGTCAAGAGTCATAACCCCCAAAAAAAACCAAAATAGCAACAAAAAAAGAAAAGAGACAAAAGCAAAACCTACCTAAAGCCTTCGCCGTCGGCTTGGGTGTAATCCACGCCGCCGGCGACCGCCGCCTCTCCCTTCCTTCTCCCGATTTAAGTCCCTAAATCTCGATTTAAGTCCCTAAATCTCGATTTAAGTCCCTAAATCAAACAAAGGTGGATATGCATGTCCGAAAATCTTACCAGAGGGTAAGATCCCCTCATCACCACTGTGTCTCTAACCAGAATCAAGAGCCTTTCTCTCTGTTTTGAGCCGATTTCTGAAAAAAACAAGAAATAAGAATAAGAATTCTAAAAAACTAAAATCAAATCTGAAAGAAATCAAACGTGCAAGCAAAAAATCGAACCTTTAGGACTCCCTAGCCGTCGTTATTGTCGTTATTGGCTGCGCTTGCCGTCGTTTGCCGCCGGCGACGCCATTTTTTACTCGCCGTTTCCAGAAGTGAGGTGAAGAAGAGGGTGTCGGCGGCGATTTTGTTTCGGTGGCTAGGGTTTTGTCGTTTTTCTCTAAAAGAGAAGAAGAGACAGACGAGTGAGGATAGGAGAGAGGAGAGAGCGGCGTTTAGTTAGAGAGGCTAGGGTTTTGGTTGGTTCTGGACGAGAGGCAGAGAGAAGAGAGGGAGAGAGAGAGGAGGATAGATCTGCTTAGGGTTTCGGTTTGCTCTCTGAAGAGAGACGAGATTGGAGAGGTTTGAGAGAATGAGAGTGGCAGCCGTTTTTTGTTTGATTAGGGTTTCCATTTTCGATTTATGAGACAAATTTATACCCACCCGAAAAAGACTAGCTTACCCCTAGGGTTTCATTTTAATTACACTCCCTTGCCACCGCGTTTTTTGGCCATTTACCAAACTGCCCTTCCCCCTTAGCTGCACCAAAACGAGAATCAATGAAAAAATGCAGGCTGCGGATTTCAAACCCACATTCTCAGGTCGAACGCGATCTAGGAACACCTCAGCCAGTTGGGCTACTGGCCCGTTATGTGTCAATTTAATCGTCCTATTTAATTTTCATTATTTAATATCCTTAATACCAAATGTTAAGATGCGGATTAAGTTTATCTCGTTTCTTGTCCAATACATCGAATTACCTCCTAAATACTAAAATCCTTGCAAATATCAATTTAAATTTCATTAACAAAATTATAGTACGAAAATTACTTTCAGTGGAAAGTGATAAAAAATTACACCCAAAACGAATCAAAGTCAAGAACCACGATCGGTGGAACGTGGTAAAAATTACTTGCTAAATCATCAAAGTTTTATTCGAACTACGTGGACTTTGATCCCGGTTAACCCGGGTACGTAGGCAACCGATAGGTTCGAGTCCAACCAATCTAAAAAACCATTTTTACGTCAATAGACGTGAAAACCGGTAACTTTAAATTCAAGTTTATACCAATAACATCATCCAATTGGACTCTAACAATTTACATTCAAACTAATTAAAAATAATCGAATATTACGCTTAAATACACAAACAATTCCCAGTTAATATTACATCCGACCTCTAAAAAACTTATCGATTTACGTAGTACCCGTTATGGGGCGTTGTGGGGTGTGAATACACTTCCCCACACGTAACCGTACTCCCGAACCTAGAACAATCTAAAATTCGCAGACCTGAATTATGGTTTTAACCAAAAAAAAAAAAATTAAAACCGGAAAAGGGTGTTTGACCCACCCCAAAATATGGTCGATGGCGACTCCAAACCGATCCGCGACGGATTCCCCCGATTTTCTGAGGGGGGTTGCGACAGTGGCGACTCCGCTGGGTAAATACTAGAGTCAAACTACATTAATCGTTGATAAGTTTTTCTTACTTTCTTATAATGGGTGTTATGTGTTTATTACATCAATTTGCGCTTTAAATACGTTATGTATTTTTTTTTTTTTTTGCATCCATCCATAAAGCTCTATTCCCGAGGGGTCGTTATAGCAAAAAAGGAAGAAAGTAGTGTGACTCCTACAATAGTAGAGGAAATGCGAAAACTTCCCAACCAGAGTTGAACTCAAATCCGAGGATGATTTGGGGTATCATGCTAAAGCTCGAAAGGGTGATAGTGTGGTACAATTTGGGAGCCTAATTCCTTAAGGTCCCTATCCAGTATATAGTTTGCCTAGAAACTGCCTAAGCCGCAACTTAATCCCAAAGCCTACTAAAAAACACGACGTTATGCTGCCGAAAAATCCCTAGGGTTGCCTAACTAGTTTGTTATTATTAATACAAGTGTTACATATTTATTGCTCGTTTTTTTAAATGCTAAATGTTTATTGCTCTTTTCTTTCTTGTTTGTTATTTAAATGTGCTATAACATGGGTCTGTTTCTTTCTCATTATAATTATAGAAAAACAACAATTTCCTCAAAACAATTAAAGGAATCTACAATGATCATAACACGCATGCATCACCATCATCATGCATTCTCATGTTATGATTGTCGCGCACAGTTAACTTGGAATCTATTATGTATGATGTTTGATGGATCAAATGGCGAGAAACCTAGCCGATTACGACAGCTATCATCCCCAACTTCATGCTCGGACCTGCATGGGCAGATCCAATGATCGACAATATGAGAAGGCTGCCGTTGGAGATTGCACTAGACATCATGTCAAGAACTCTTAAAGGGTATTCAGTGTCCTTTGTTGAAAGATCAAAAAGGGAACTAATCAACACCCATGGATACTACGATGCTCCAGTGAAGCACCTCAACTGGTATCCAGAGTTCATGTGCATGAATTTGTTCTATATACAGTTAAATGAGTATCAAGAAATGTCAAAAGAAGTTTATTGTATGCTGAGACATATGGTGCGTTTGAATCACATAGGGTTTATCCTTCATAAACCCACATTGAGACGATGTATCCAACAATGGATCTCTTTCCAGACAACATCAATATCTTTGGAAGATGACTCCTCGAACATGCCCAAATCGGCGGATGGTTTGGGCTCGTAGTGGAGCCAAGGACTCTGAATTATATGGCCATTACACTTCATATAAACAGAGAAATTCGGGTTGTCGAAGAGGGGTTTGAACAGGTGGAGACCCCATGGGCCGTATTGGAAGGAAGCTCGAATGAGAACCCGACAATCGAGCCATCTAGGGTGCCCGGATACTGGATACATCTGAAAGAAAAACTTCGTGATCTGAACCACCTTTTACCACGTGAAGTTCCAGCAGTGCTCATGACCCCGGAAGGTTATCACTATGATGGGAGAATCAAGGAGTGTTACTTACCAACACTCGCCATGACAAACAACTTAATAGAGAAAAATAATTATGGTCTGAGGCGAGTGGCAACAGCTCATGCCTATTAAATCAAACAAGCTTTCATTGAGGAGGTGCTTCTCCCAGAGCCAGCGCTCCCACATCAGTGAGAAGATAAGAAGCCGTCGGGAGGTCGACTTGTTGGAAGGAAGGTCGACACTTTTGGAAAAAAATTTACCCCGAGGTCCCTCCGCAGAAAGGAGCATGCGATCTTGATGCCTTTTCCATTTATTATAGTAATGGGGAAGATGCCTGGGATAGAGTGGCTAGTGACACCACCTTTGTATATATTCTGTAAATAACGGAAGTTTGTCCCAGTTGATCGAACAAAAGTGTGATTTTGTATCTGACGTCTATATGGTTGATTCAATTTTAACTATGCTCGACAATCATAACATTGCATACATGCATTTGCATTTGTTAAAAATATAATATTGGTACTAACGGTTAACCTCATGATTAGGTTTTGTCACTAGATAAAATTTCTGTTTTGGAACTTCGTTATTGCAAGATGGCATATCTGTTGGTTCAGGGAGAAAAGAGTGTGATGGATCAGTCAATTAAGGAACAAAAAGATAAAGTAGACAGGTTAATGCAAAGAATTGAACTTCGACCCATGGGATCAGTGGAGATTATTGATAACCCAATTCACATACTAAGGCAAGCATGGCAACAATTCACACAATGAGAAAGAGCAGCATTTGAACAGAGATATGGGCAAATGGCTTATCTACTCGATGTACCGTTCCCCGCCGACATGATCCGGGAAATCCTAAATTATTGGTAGGGCTGGAGGTTCGGTTATCGGTTGCTGATTAACCGGCCGGTTAAACCGATAACCGGCGGTTACCGGTTAACCGATAACCGAAAATTATATGCTTCGGTCGGTGGTCGGAGCTCCTAATAGGTAATTCGGTTAACCGAGTAACCGAAAACCGGTTATCCAGTTAATCGACAATAACCAAAAATAACCGACCGACCGCCCCCCCTCACCATAACGACGTGAAAATACCCGGTTATGAAGTTTATAACTCTATGTTGTTGAATTTGAGACATTAATTTGGTGATTGAGACTTTACTTTATGCAAAAGTGATTGAGACTTTACTTTAGGTGTGATTTAGATGTAGAAATGTAAGTTGGAACCTTTTACTTTAGGCGATTCTAATAATCTTACCCGGTTAAAACCGAAACACCATTATTTTTTTCGGTTCTCGGTTAAACGACCAACTAACCGATAACCGACCGGTCGGTTATTGGTTAATCGAGGCATTGGCGTCGGTCGGTGTTTGGTAGGTGGAGATGGTGGTTCGGTTAACCGGTAACCGACCAATCGGTTATCGGTTATCACCGAACCGAACCGAATCCACCCCTAATTATTGGGACCCATTCTACAGTTGCTTCTCTGTCCATGAATTGGACTTTTCCGCGCTGCTCGAAGAATATCAATCAATCCTGCAGATAAATATAAGCCAGCCATACAAGATATATGTGAATCGGCCAGATCAGAATACGAAAAAGGCACTATCAAGGATACTGGGGATAGACAAAGAACGAGCTCAAAACATGATAGAGTCAAGCGGTGGGCCAGAACGAGTTCATATGAATCAACTCATGCCATACCTCAACCAAACAGCGAAAGTTGGATGCCACATGGAGGCGTTTGATCTGCTTATATTTGGGTTCATACTCTGTCCCAGCCTGCCTAACTATGTCGACAGTTTTGCCATCAAGGTGCTCCAACAGAATTTGATCGACGCCAACCCAATCACCTCGATATTATCTGAGACTCTCATCGCCCTTAGTCGATGTCGTCACTCTGAAGGAGGTTACTTATATGGGTTCACATCCCTGCTCGTGGTATGGCTTTTTGGGCATCTCAAGCCCTCTCCTAGTCACGGAATCCCAGATGTCCAGTATGCGTTGGTGTATGATGGCTATAGAAGATCGATTCAAGAATTCACCGGAACATCACCAATTTACATGCAAGTTGCTGCTAGTCAATGGAGAGATTTCTTTGCCTCATTCGGAAAACACAATATGTCATGGAAGGCACCATGGATGACTGGAGAATATATCCTATATGGATTTGATGAGAAGCATTGGGTACCATTACTAGGGCTAACCAGATGTGTAGCGTATGCACCAAACATATTTAGGAGGCAAGTCAGTTGTCTTCAATTCACTCCGATGACCGGCAAAATGGGAGAGTTGAACTTCACTTACTCAGATCCGGATGTGGAGACAAAGAGTAAAAATGCCATAAAGTTACGGAAGCAACCAAGGCTCATCGATCATTCAATGAGCGATGAATACAATACAAGATTTCCAGACCTTCACTCATCTGTGGCTCCAGAATATGCAACATGGAGCGAAAACAGGGGAAGAGCTCTTACCATGAGGATAAAAGGAAAGAGAAAGGTGACTTATGAGTCGGCATTACCTCCTAGAATCCACTTAAATGGAAGCACGTTTGCAAAAGATATGGAAATAAGCAGGCTACAAAGAGAAAATGATGAAATGAAGATGCACCTGAATGGGAGGGGTGATAAAGAAAGAAATATCTAGACCATCAATGAGACTTTGAAAAGGAAGGTAGAAAGCTTGGAGAACACTCGCCGTCAACAGAGGGTCACCATCAATGAACAGCATGAGGCCAATGCCGCTCTCGGGGAAAGGGTAAACCAGTTAGAAGAGATGGGCCATCGACGGGAATTGACTATAAAGAGATATCATCAAGAGATTGAAAGGCTTCAACAGAAAGTCAACCAGTTAGTCGAGAAAAAGGAAGAGCTCCAGGCTGAAGGGCATGGGTGGCATAATATGGCACAAGCAGCAGAGAACAATTACCTCAATGAGACTGCGAAAGTAAATTGCCTCAAGGGACTAGTCACCGATGCAACAAGAAGGGCACATGGGCTATCAGTTCAAACTGAAGAAGTAAGGCAACAAGTTTCTCAATTGGAAAACCCGGATCACAACCTCCAAACTTCCCTGGAGAAGATCCAGCAAGAGCTTATGTACTATAGCCAATTCCACTTTTAAAGGCTGAAGACGTATGGTCAGTGTTATATGTAATAGTTTGAATTATGTGACTGGGATGTAATAAGGGCTTGGTAGTACTTGGGTAGAAGGCGGTGTGTAATTATATGGTTTGTTAGTAGAAAGGAGGATATGTTATGACAATACTTTCGGACAAGGAGGGGTGCCAGACAGATCCCGTATTGTAATAACGTTGGTTCCCAAATGGATTTTTATCTTGTTAACAAATTTTAGATTCACATCCATACATGATTAAATAGCATCCCACATTTTTTCATTCATCACATTTACATGACATTCTCATTAAAATAACACCAGTATAATTAACGATATCGGTTAGTCAGGGGTTTCGCTAAAATTGCGCATCTACAAGAGAAAAATCAGGACTTCGTATATTTGACAAGATCCAAGTTCGAGATTGTCATGGAAGCTTTCCAGAAACAACTTGATGATATCAAGGGAAAGTTAGTAGGGTTTGAGCAGTTACACGAGAAATTGGCGGGGGTCGACGAGATGAAGGGCCAACTAAACTTATTGATTAAGATGATGTCCAAAAAGAAAAAGGAGTCGGTCATTAATGAAGAAGAAGATGACGAAGATTTCGATGAGGATGATAAGTATATGCCACCCAGGGGAGATGGCTCATCAAAAAGGTTCATCCTCATTACACCAGAAGGGACACCTAAAAAGGAAGAGAAAATTCCAGTAACAAATGATGACTCAGGGGAAAAGATAAAGTCGAGGGATACATGGAAGATTCGGCACTAAAAGAAAAATAGGAATATTTAGATGAGAGAATGAGGGCAATTGAAGGGATAGAATCATATGGACCCACTGATGCTACACAGTTATGTTTAGTCCCAGATGTGGTCATACCCCAAAAGTTCAAAATGCCCGATTTCGAGAAATACAATGGTACTACTTGTCCGAGGAACCACCTAATTATGTACTGCAACAAGATGGCTAATCATGCTCGAGATGACAAACTCATGATACACTGTTTTCAGAACAGCCTAGTTGGTTCAGCCATAAGGTGGTACATGCAACTCGAAAGAACAAGGGTGAAGAAATGGCAAGATCTGGGAGATGCTTTCATGAAACATTACAGGCACAATCAGGATTTAGCACCAGATCGAGAGGATTTACGCAACATGGAGAAAAAAGAGAATGAGTCTTTTCGAGAGTACGCCCACCGTTGGAGAGAGAAAGCGGCGATGTCCAACCACCACTTATGGAGAAGGAAATGGTATCTATTTTCTTTGAAACTCTGTAACCCCCATATTACAACAATATGGTAGGGGCCACAACTACTTGCTTCACGGATTTGTTGACAATCGGAGAACAAATCGAAAAAGGTATCAAGCAAGGCAAGATGGAGGGCCCGGAGGCCATAAAGAAAGAAAATCTAGCTCGAAGAAGAGAAGGAGAAATACATTCAGTTCAAGGAGAACCTAGCAAAGGGAGGTGGTGGAACCAACAAAATGATCAAGCTCATGCCTACGTTGCCAACACCCCATCAATTGCCCATCGCCCAAATTTCACCTCACCATCAGCTACACAAAATCCACCCACTGTGGTACCCCAAACAAATAACCGAGACCAAAATGATACTAGAACATATCGAAAGCCTATTCAGATTGATCCTATTCCTATTACCTATACAGAACTCTTTCCCCAATTGCTGCAAAGTCGTCTAATCGCCCCACTACCGTGTGAACCCATGCAACCTCCATACCCAAATTGGTATAAACCAGACCAGCACTGTGAATACCACTCCGGAGTGGCGGGACATTCGACCGAAGATTGTAGAAGACTGAAGGTCAAGGTACAAAAAATAGTGAATGTCGGATTGTTAAAATTCGAAGAACAACCAGGTCGACCAAATATCAACAGTAATCTGTTACCAAGCCATGGGGGCATGGAGTGAATGCTATCGAGAATTGCGAGGAACATGTAGTCCGAAAGAAGGTGTCAGAAATAAAGACCCCTCTGGAATTCATCTATAAAATCCTCTCCCAGAATGGTTATCTTGAGATTCCTGAAGGAGGCATTACTATCCCAGGTCAAGAGAGTATGTGTCCTTATCATGCAGAGTCTGACGGACACTCTATCCAACATTTTGGTCAATTCAAAGCCAAGTTGCAACAGCTCATGGATGCCAAAATAATCTCAATCCGTACCATTGGCAAAGATAGAAACGAAATCGATATGGTGTCGTCACAAAATGAGGGTTCAAAAACGCCCAAGAAAGTGGTTTGCTACCAGAATGAGGCAAAGATCCAGAGTTCACCAACCGCAAACGTTGCCCCGTTAATCATAAAAACCTCAGGGCCATTCAAATATGAGGATCCAAAAGCAGTTCCTTGGGTTTACACTTGTCAACTGAACCAAGAGGTTTCAACTCCGCCATACGAAGCAGCAAATATAACTGGGATAGGAGGAATAACAAGATCAGGCAGACATTATGTTCCAGAAGATGTGGAGAAGCGCAGAATTGAGGAGTTAACCAAAAGGCAGGAAATTAAGCGCGGGAAGCAAAAAGTAATGGAGGCCTTGAATCCTGAGATTGCCGAAGAAAGTGAGGACATACTAAAGATGAAAGAGCCAGAAGAATATGAGCCCCAAGTCTCTGATGAAGATGCATGTGAATTCCTAAAGTTGATCAAACAAAGTGAATTCAAAGTAGTGGAACAACTAAACCGCATGCCTGCTCGGATTTCTCTTTTATCTTTAATTCTTACCTCAGAACCTCACCGAAAAGCTCTCATGAAAGTTTTGAACCAAGCCCACGTCTGCCATAATGTATCCATTGATAAGTGGGATGGGATCGTAGGAGCGGTCCTGACTAATGTCAAGATTTCATTTAATGAAGATGAGATCCCCGCCGAAGGAACAGGCCATACAAAAGCTTTGCATATTTCCCTAAAATGCAAAGGACACATGATAGCTCGTGCACTTATCGATAATGGGTCAGCCTTAAATGTGATGCCAAAGTCAACTCTCAATCAGCTTCCTATTGACGAGTCATACATCAAACCTAGCTTCATTGTAGTTCGAGCTTTTGATGGAACTAAACGAAAAGTGATTGGTGAGATTGAACTTCCGATCCAGATTGGACCAACAGTGTTTAACATTGTGTTTCAAGTGATGGACATCAACCCATCATATAGCCTTCTGCTAGGGCGCCCATGGATCCATTCAGCTGGGGCAGTGCCATCTTCATTACACCAGAAAGTGAAGTTCGTTGTTGATGGTAATCTGATAGAGGTTTTCGGAAAGGAGGACATACTGGTAACCAAGACCCCAGATGCTCCTTATATTGAGGCCGCCGAAGAAGCTATCGAAAGTGCATTCCAGTCACTCGAAATTGAGGATGTAACGTATGTAGGGAGGGGAAGCAAACTGCGTAAACAAATTTTCGTTGCAACATCTATCATGGCCACCAAGTCAATGATCAAATGGGTTGACAAGGAAATGTGGACGACCTTAATCAGGCCACCACTTAAAATTAGGGAGAACAAGAACCGGTGTGGCTTGGGATATTCACCAAATAAAGGAGACATAAGAAGGATTCATGAATAGAAACGAGTCAAGAGACTGGCTCATCTTCAAGGGAGGAATCTGGGTAACAAAAGGATGGTAATACCTCACATAAGCAAGACGTTCAGAAGCGGGGGCATCATCAACATGAAAACAATTAGTGCCAATAGGATGGTAGGGGTACATGAAAACCATCATATGTCAGTTATACTGGAGAACCTATCAATCAACATGATAGGAGCAGTCAACACGGGGAACATCGAGCTGGTTCGTCCGATGCTTCCGGATGAAGAGCTGAACAATTGGAGGATCGTGGAAGTGACCTCGTTGGACGTTAGTCCTATAATATCAGTTAAGCTTTTGCAAGATGTAATGACAAATAAGTGCATTTCTTAGCATATTCCCCTACTTTCAATAAAATACAAGCATTTCGCATTCAAGCCTTGCGTGTCTTCACTTTCTCATTTCATCACGTTACCCTCCATTCATTTATTATTTCGTTTCATGCCAGGATATGTGAACAATGTGAGAATACTGAGGACCTTCATGATTTAACAGTCAATTTTGACTTACCTATTAATCAAATGGAATCGGATGGTGAAGAAGATGTGCCTCCAGACTGGGAGTGGGTAGCCGAACAAGATGAGAGAGTTTTGCAACCTCAAAATGAAGCCATTCAGGTGATAAATTTGGGAACAGAGGTAGATAGAAAAGAGGTGAAGATTGGAGACAGTTTGAACCAAGAGGTGAAAGACCGTCTCATAAGCTTGTTAAAAGATACCAAGATGTGTTTGCGTGGTCCTACAAAGACATGCGGGGATTAGACGACAAAATAGTGACGCATCGTTTACCCCTGAGAGAGGGTTGCAAACCCATCAAGCAAAAATTACGAAGAATGAAGGCAGAATGGCTGCTAAAGGTCAAAGAAGAAGTTCAGAAACAGTATAACACTGGGTTTTTACGAGTAGCCATCTACCCTGAGTGGGTCTCCAACATTGTGCCAGTCCCAAAGAAAAGTGGGAAAATACGGGTTTGCGTAAACTACAGGGATTTGAACCATGCAAGTCCAAAAGATGATTTTCCACTACCGCACATTGATGTCTTGATCGATAACACGGCCAATCATGAACTATTCTCATTCATGGATGGGTTTTCGGGATACAACCAAATCAAGATGTCTCCAGAAGACACGGAAAAGACAACTTTCGTTACACTGTGGGGAACATTTTGCTACATAGTGATGCCTTTTGGGTTAAAAAACGCAGGGGCCACTTATCAAAGAGCGATGGTTGCCCTATTTCACGACCTGATGCACAAGGAAATAGAAGTCTATGTGGACGATATGATAGCCAAATCTCGAGCAAGAGAGGACCATGTAGAGATTCTAAGAAAGCTTTTCAAAAGATTACGAAAGTATCAGCTTCGGTTGAACCCAGAAAAATTCACATTCGGGATTACTTCAGGAAAACTATTGGGATTCCTAGTAAGTCAAAATGGAATCGAAGTCGGCCTCGACAAAGTGAAAGCAATCGTCGAAATGCCACCCCCACAAACCCAGAAGGAAGTGAAAGGATTCCTTGTGCGCTTAAACTATATCAGCTGATTCATCTCGCAGTTGACATCGACGTGCGAGCCTATCTTCAAATTATTAAGAAAAAATCAACCATGCGAATGGGATGAAGATTGCCAGAAGGCGTTTAGTAAAATCAAAGATTACTTGCTAACCCGCCGGTTTTGGTACCTCCAATCCCAGGGAAACCCTTAACTCTATACCTATCAGTGTTCGAAAACTCTATGGGGGCAATGTTGGCACAACAAGAAGCTCCTGGCAAGAAAGAATTCGCTATATACTACATTAGCAAGAAGTTCACCGAGTGAGAAAGAAGATATAATGCGCTAGAAAAGACCTGCGGTGCTCTAGCTTGGGCAACGAAAAGGCTAATACCCACCTGGTGTCTCAGATGGACCCCATCAAATATGTTTTTGAGAAGCCTTCCCTAACAAGACGTCTCGCTAGGTGGCAAGTCCTTTTGGCCGAATACGACATCGTTTACATGACGAGAAAGGCTATTAAAGGAAGCGTCGCCGCAGATCATCTAGCGGAACATGCCATTATAGATGTCGATCCCTTAATGATGGATTTCCCAGATGAGAACATCATGACAACAGAAGAAGAAAGACTAGCGGATGACTCAAAAGAAACGTGGGTTATGAAGTTTGACGGGGCATCCAACGCATTGGGTCATGGAGTCGGGGTCGTTTTTATGTCCCCGGAAGGCAGCATACTTCCCATTACGGCTAAACTTTGTTTCGCATGCACCAACAATATAGCAGAATATGAGGTCTGCGCTTTCGGCATCCAAGTAGCCATAGAAATGGGGATTAAGAAGTTGAAAGTGTTTGGAGATTCAGCACTGGTAATCTACCAGTTGAATGAAGAATGGGAAACCCGAGATTACAAACTAGTCCCATACCAAAAATTCATCAAAGAATTGGCGTCACAATTTGAAGAAATAGAGTTTGAGCATGTTTCACGAGTGGAAAATCAAGTTGCGGATGCCTTGGCTACATTGGCATCAATGTACAAGACAGAGAAATGAGAGAAACGCCTTGTATCAAGATTGAGAAACGAGAAAACCCTGCATATCTCGCGAATGTAGAGGAAGAGCCTGACAGTAAACCGTGGTACCACGACATACTAACCTACATCCAGAAAAAAGAATACCCGCCAGGGGCATCCGAGAAAGACAAAAGAACGATTAGGAGGTTGGCATGTGGGTTTTACTTGAGTGATTCATCGCTTTACAAAAGTAACTTCGACTCAACTTTACTCAGATGCGTGGATGCTAAAGAGGCCCAAAAGATAGTTGAGGAGATACATGAGGGCATATGTGGGACACACGCAAGTGGGCATGTCATGGCTAGAAAAATCCTAAGGATGGGTTACTATTGGACAAAAATGGAAGCAGACTGTATTCGGTACGTCCGAAAATGTCACAAATGTCAAATATATGCATACGAAATCCATGTCCCACCAATACCACTGCATGTCATGTCCTCTCCTTGGCCTTTTGCCGTATGGGGAATCGATGTCATAGGGATGATCGAACCCAAAGCTGCCAACGGACACCGCTTCATTTTAGTAGCGATAGACTACTTCACCAAATGGGTGGAAGCGGCCTCCTACACAAGCATAACAAGAAGTGTGTTGGTCAAATTCATAAAAAAAGGAGATCATTTGTCGCTACAGGTTGCCAGAAAGATTGATTACTAACAATGCCAAAAATCTCAACAACAAAATGATGGATGAATTATGCGCACAATTCAAGATCAAGCATCACAACTCAGTACCATATCGACCCAAGATGAATGGTGCCGTTGAAGCAGCAAATAAAAACATCAAAAACATCCAAAAGATGGTTGTCACACTACAAGAAAACGTGGCTATTAAAGCAAATAATTAGAGACAATTATAGTCTCGATAGCTAGACTATGGCAACAAATATATTATTTGTCTCTCTATGTCATATTATTTGCCTCTATTACATGATATTTTTTATAATTTATAATAAATAAATTCAAATAAAAAGCTTTAGAGACAAATATAATATTTGCTACTGTATAGTATGTTACTCAAACTATAAATGATATATAGAGGGAAATCTAATTGCTTCTAAAGTTGTTTCGTTTTTAAATAAAATAATTTAATATATTTAGTATTACACGCAGTCAGGCACTAATGTACTTATATATGTATATAATAATAATTACGTGTAATGCTTTGCATTCCCTACAAATGAAGGGGGGAGAGAGAATCTGAGCGGGACATGAAAATTTGAAACAAAGAGAGGGTAAACGAGCGGGATTGAAATATTCGAAGTACAAAAATTTCGCTTCTTCCGAAAGGGAAACTGTGAAGCCAGCCACGCTTATTTACCCTTTATAATAATAAAATTGCTTTCAATAACAACACCTAATATTGGCTGTTAAAATAACGAGAGAGAGAGAGAGAGAGAGAGAGAGAGAGAGAGAGAGAGAGAGAGTCCCTTTGTCTTCCATACTCTCTTCACTAGTTCTTCTTCCCCGGCTCCCACATTGGATCCCATGGAGATGCCAGCAGCGACTAGAAGAGGCTTCTGATGTCTAGTATTGGCGGTGGGAAATTGAAGCAGAAGCATAACAATGGTAGTTGTGGCAGAGGCGTCGTAATGGGTCGACCAAGGTAAAGCGACGGAGTCTTCAAGGCATAACACAATAATACTGCAGATCGACAATGACAACGGTATGTATTTGAGTAAAATCAAATAAAATTATTGCCGCTCTTCCTGTATTGGTGTTTAGGGTTTCTAATCCCGTCTTTTGGGCGTTTGCTTTTTTCAATTTCAAGTATCTTAGACAATTGTTTCAAAGCACGCAGGCATTAGCATGCAGCGCTCTAGAAACTAGAATGCTGAACATTGAGGATTGGTAATTTATTGTTTCACGCTCGTGTTTGTCAATTCATACATAGTAAAACTTGATTGGATATATTAATTAGGTTTCTTAATTTTTTAAGCTATTTCTTCTTATTCTCCTTTCAGGATACAATTGTCGAGTTTTTCAAATCTGCTCGAGATGCTTAATGATGATTGGTGGTGACAAGTAAAGGCAAACCAAGACATGGGTTACGGGATTATCTACATTTTTGGTTCAAGGGCAGCAGCAACAATGGAAAAGGGATAAGGGAGAAGAAGAGCTCAGTAGTCCTTCTTTGTTAGGATACAATTTTTTGTGTACTTTTTCCTTGTCCAACTATATAATAAGCATTGAAAATTGTGGAAAATCAATGTATTTAGTTTTTTTTTTAACAAATGTATGTATTTAGTTTGATGTATTAACTTTCATGTATTTTACGAATCATGTAAACGTTGATCTTTTTGATTTGTTTAATCAAAATATGCTTACTTTTTATTAAATAGAGCCAATTATAAGAGAAATATTATTGCAACAACAAGTCAACAAGCAAAAATAGTAAAAAAAATTATTTGCTTCGAAAAATGTATTCATTAGAGACAAATATTCATGTCTCCATAAGGAAGTTTAGAAGCAAATATAGTTGCATCAAAAGTTTACATTGCAAACAAATGTAATTGCTTCTAAAAGTAAATAAGAAGGTAAGAGACAAGCTCTTAAAGATAGAATCCGAATGCAATAAATTTGCTTCTAATTTCATAATTAGTAGCCTATGTTATTTGCATCTATATTTGACTCTAAAAGGAATTAGAGACAGAGGCGTCCGATGCAAATAACGTATCTGCCTCCATAGATATATAGAAGCAAATAAATGTCATTTAGAAGCAAATAATCTCTCCCTCTATAGCCAAGTTTTTTTGTAGTGTCACATACCGGGATTGGCATGACATGTTACCATTCGCTCTACATGGGAATCGAACTACAGTGAGAACATCAACGGGGGCAACCCCATTCTCCCTAGTCTATGGAATGGAAGCTGTTCTACCAATAGAAGTGGAAATCACATCCCTAATGCCCCGTTTAGTACTCATTCTGTTTTTTTTTTATTTCTGGAAAACAGAAAAGGGAATCTGAAGAAAAGGAATCTGTCGTTTTCTGGAAAACAAAACCTGAAGAAAACTTGTTTAGCTGAGAATTTAGAGAGTTCTGAAACTGAAACCTGGAAATGAAAACTTGCTTAGATACAGTTATTACAAACTGATTTATGTTTTCAATAGCAATCTTGTTTTAAACAAATAAACAAAATACTACTACATCAACCAAACATTTTAAGAAGTACGACTACAATAACAAATACAAATAAGTGAAAACATCAAATAACTCCTGCTTGAAAGTCATTCCACAACTTGTCTGCTATTTCATCACGTCGAATTTCCATTGCCCGAGTTTGAGTTGAACCGACATCATACACTTCAGTTTGTTGTACTCCCTGGACTTCCACATCACACTGTTGGTATTCGTCAAATAAGACGTCTTCATCACAGTGGATCTTGATGAAGTTATGTATCACACAAGTAGCTATAACAATTTGTGCTTGCTTCTTGAATGGAAAGTTAGGCATATGTTTTAGAATTGGAAACCTAGCTTTCAAAACTCCAAAACAACGCTCAATAACGTTGCGTTGGGACGAATGATAAAAGTTAAACAATTGTTTACGATTTTTTGGGCCACCTGCACGGTTAATCTCTTGGAAATGAGAAGATTCTCTTGTCCGGTAGGGTGCTAAAAATCCAGGCATGTTTGAATATCCAGAATCAACAACATAATATTTACCTGAAAATTTTTTAGAAGTTAATTAGTTATAAACTAATAAATTTGTAATCTATATAGACATAAAAAATTATTCATTACATACCTCGCGGCGGCATTGGAAATTTATTCCCTGGATTAGAAACTGTTTCAGCAAGAATCCTAGAATCATTTGCCGTGCCCTCCCACCCTGCCATTACATAGGTGAAAAGCATGTCAAATGAACATGCAGCCTTCACATTCTGAGTAGTTGTTGTCTTTCGCCCCCGGAATGGTATTTGCTCGCCGGTTGGAATAGATGCATCAATATGCACTCCATCTATTGCCCCAATGCAGCTCTAAGTTACAAAATAGAAAATGTTAGATGAACATGTTATAAAATTGTTGAACTAACTATAGAGGCAAATTAATTTACCTCAAAATATGGATCATATTTTGAACCAATTATTTTTTCAGGAACTTTATCGAAATTTGGGGGAACAATGTACTTGTTGGAAAGCTTCACCACTGCTTTCAATACTTTACCGAAGTACTTAGAGATGGTAGCTGTAGAGTGCTGAAACCTTTCAGCACCATCTCGAAAGTCAATGGCGTGACCTAAAGTTCGTAGGAAGATTGCCACTTGTTCTTCAACAATGACTCTCTTGGTAGATTCCAACAATCCTTGTTGTTTCAATTCATCGCATAAAGCAATAAATGTTTCTTTATCAGTTCGTAGTTCTTCATATATCCTAATCGGATGACCACGCAAAAGTTCTTGAACCCATTGATGTCCTGGCAATTTTGAGTTTCTGCATGGTTCTTTAGGCAAATTCAATCTCTCATTCTCCAAAAATGCCAAATATATTATCAGATTTCTATGCATCTCATCATCAGAATCTGTATCTGAACTTCCCATTCCGTTTCTGCATAGATAATATATTCGAATCAGAAAATGCACAAACAAACTTCAAATACATAATACTTGATCAAACAAACACTTAAACAAACTTAATCCAAAATACAAGCTCACACTTAAACAAAGCTCCATAAAACATACAGCAAACATAAATACTCAAACTTGAACTCTAAAACACATAATCATCAAGTGAACCCTCTTTTCAAGCAAACGTCAGCAAACATCAAACCAAACTTCCTAACCACTCCATCCTTCTCTTCTCCGTCATGCGTAAGAAAAGCCCTCTTTTTAATGGCTGGTCATGTAAAATATCTAAAGCCTTCACAAAAATATCAGCATCCACATCCAAATCATCCAAAACCTTCATGCATTCAGTCATGATATCTAAATCCTTATCCGGTGAAGTTACTTCATTCAATGGACCTCTAATAGAAGAGTTGGCTTGAGAAGCCATACGCATCTCATTCTTCATTTTTGCCATCTCAGCCATGTCAACTATTGCCTTCTCTATGGTAGAAGAGAAGGTTGATCTAACTTCTTTTCTCTTTTTCCCTTTGGACTTTGCTTTGCCTTTCAATTCATTTGCAAGTTCAGTTGTCTTATCCATAATAATTTCAGAAACTTTTTCCTTGCTCTGATCCTCGCTGCTGCTGTCTATAATCTCTTGTGTAGAAGGTAGTGCATCGTTGCTAGTAGCGGTAGTATCCCCATAGATAATGCAAAGTTTTGGATACTCCGGACAACCGTACTTCTTAATGCTTCCAACCACCTTATCCAACTACAAAAAAAATATTTGAATCAATTCAAAGGCACAAATAATAAAGATACAAAATTTCACAATAGACAAAGAGTCAATTACCCTTAACCATCTTTCCCAACGTTCATCAGAGCCATCAATCTTCCATGTTGCCGTAGTGTAACTAACTCCAGTCTCACTAATGATTGTCGTGAAAACCCTATGCTTTCTCCTCATCTGATTAAACTTGTTCTTTAACTGATCTTCATTCCAAACCTTCCTAAACTTGTTTGTCAATCCATTTATTATGTTTGCCCAGCCTACCTTTGAAAAAGTAGTGGTAGTTCTATTTCCATTCTTCACTTCTTCCACCATCAAATCAATAAGATAGAACTTGACCTCATTAGGCCATACTTCCTTTCCTCCCGCCATTACATAATCATTCTTGTTTTGAGCCTCATTATTGTCCATGATAAGAACTAGTTACACAAGTCGGTCATATTAGATATACAACAATAATAAGCAATCAAACACCAACACACCAACACAGATTCGGCAGTGAAGAGGTCATGCATGGGTTAATTAGAGTAGCATCTGATTCTGATTCTGTCAACTACCAAATACAAAATTATTGTTTATCTCACAAACAATGACTTAAGGTAACCCCTCCAGACTTCCAGTAGCTATAACGCTTGCTTCCAAATTGGAGAGGGAAAGAATTGGTAAAGAAGCAATATTATTTTTCACAGAACGGATCCATGGCCAACAGGTAAGCACTACTTCACTGACTCGCTCCCTCCCCTGTGCCCTTCTTCACATATATATTAATTAAAAGGACGAAGGGATCTCATGTAAGCAGAGATATTCAAAACTCACCAGGCACAGGAGATAAAAGCCGGAACAAGGCAGCAGCGGGAATACAGAGGAAGGCTGGGTCGACGGCGAGCGGGGAACGCCAGGTTGACGACGAGCAGGGAAGGCTGGGTCGACGGCGAGCGGGGGTTGAAGGCCGGAACAAGGCAGCGAGCGGTGAGCCAAAGGTCGGGTTGACGACAACGAGGGCTGACGGCGAGCAGGGGAGGCCTCGACTGGTCGACGAAGATCAGGGGAGTCCGGGCTGACGGCGGCAGGGGAGTCCTCGGCGGCAACGGAAGCAAGACAGGGGAGAGTGGAGGAGATAAGAGGTCGGGGAGAGTGTAGGAGAAGTGAGGTGGCGGGGAGCAGATGAGAAGAAGGGGTTAGGGTTTGGGGGTCCAAATTGATTTGGGTGGTTGGGGGCCTCGATGTATGTATCTCATTAATGAGAAAGAGGAGAAACCCGTCCGTTTCCCATTCCTGAAATTGAAAAATTTTGTTTCCCAAAACCCTTTACTATTCGGCACTATTTGATTCCCCAAATAAAAACGGATGGAAAGGGAATGGAAAGTAAACACAGTTTCCTGTTTGCATTTCTAAATAAATGAAATGGAATGACAAAACAAGAATGGGAATGGTTACTAAACAGGGCATAAGGGTAATAAAGGAAGCAGAATTAGAAGATTCTGAATGGGTTGAGGCAAGGTACAACCAGCTGAACTTAATTGAAGAAAAGAGGTTAAGGGCCATTCATCACGGACACCTATACCAGCGAAGGTTAATCCGCGCATTTGAGAAGAAAGTAAGACCCCGACAGTTTCAAGAGGGAGAACTCGTCTTAAAGAAGATCTCTCTGCGACAAGGAGACCCAAGAGGAAAGTGGACGCCAAACTACGAAGGGCCCTATGTAGTGAAGAAAGCTTTCTCCGGAGGGGCTTTGATCTTGACAGATATGGATGGAGCGAGTTGACACATCCAGTGAATTCCGATTCAGTCAAGAAATACTATGCATTAGGGGGCAAGCCGATAAACAACAGTCGATTCCATATGAATAAGAGGATAAGAACAGAATAAATTGTTTAATCATGAAATGTCTTTTGCGCTTTTCTAATTTTTCAAGTATCCTGTCATTTCTCGTTTAATAAATATAACCTTCTCTTTTATTAGCACCAGATACACCCCTTATCACGATCCATCTTTTTCTTCCGGTCAAATTGTCAATTCACAGTCATTACGATCTTCGCTTTAAGACTTAACCACAAGATATCCCAATGAAATGGGCATGAGGAGCTCGGTTTAGAATTTTCTATAGATCCATGACTTTATGGCAATGGATTATTCTAAGCCCAAATGAAGGGTCAATACCCATTATGAATCCAGAATCAACTGATAGAGGATACCCAGCAACGCCTTCAATAACCCCACTCAAGCGCATGAGTCAAGCCAGGAGTTTGACATACGATCTCAAACGGCGAAGGACCCACGCGCCATAAGAGTAAATTACCAATGGACAAACAAATGGGTGGAGCACCGGTGATGATCCTCTTTTTGGCTAAGACAATATAATGTGCATTGTGCAGCGTCAAAACAACCCGAGGAATTGGTTCCTTCTCTTGTGGGTCATCAATTTGAAGGAAACCCATGGCCAAACAAGATGTCATTATAAGCTTGCTTTCAAACAAACGAGCACATTCATCATTATAGCTCATTATAAGCATAACATCACATCGCATCATATTATATCACGCTTTGCGAACCACTAGCATTTTTCAACGCATCAAGTTTCCTTTTTATCGAAGTTAAGGTTGAGAACATTTTCAAAAGCCAAGCATACCTTGTCCACAAAACTTCTTTAGCACATTGCTTCATTTAAACCTCGCTGTATACCAATTATGATTAGATTATTACTCTAGATGTCTTCATCAATGTTACGGCCATACTGCTGCTACCAAAAAAAACAAGCCAGGTTATACCGCCTTGGAAACGCCATGAAAACCAAATCAGGCCCTACCGCCATAGAACCCAAATCAGGCTATATCGCCATGGAAACGCCATGAAAATCAAATCAGGCTCTACCGACATATTGGAACCAGCAATCCCTTTTCAGCTATGTCGCTTCAAGGGCTAATCGATTTACCTCTCCTTTTATACAAGTACGTGAACGCCTCGGTCGGCTCAAATAATAGCTTACAGTCGATAGATTGGCCGAAATTGGTGTGTACGGATAACTTTGTACACCTCTTGAATTTTAAGAGGTATACAAAGGGAGGCAACTGTAGACACCCCATTTTGTCCGGGCTAAAATATTCTGAATTTCAAAGAATTTAACTAATTTAAGATAGGCAGTTGCTAATCTTGGATGAACTATTAAATATTCTCAAAATATTTAGCATAAGGATATAAGAATATGTAATTTGGATCTTTGGAATTAGCAATAGCAAGTCTTAAGATTCCAATTTAAATAGAGGTTATTACAACTGAAATCTCATCTCCTTTGATTCTAGGCCGATTGTTGGGATAAAGTTCGTAAGGCAATTGCCTTATTTTCGTTATATTCATGGTTTGAGATCGCTTTGATTGGTTTGTGGTCTTTGGACGTTGGGCTTTCGAATTTGGAGTATCAAGTTGGAGTATCGCTTTACAAAGGACGAACTAAATAATGAAATAGTATTCTCTTATTAATAAATAATTTACATCTATGATAAACATACAACCATTACAACAATTGAAATTAATGTACAACATCGCATAATCACAAATGTCATAAGGATTGCATCATAACTAATTACAATAATAGAAAGATAAAGAGAAACTAACAAGGCCAATGGTTTTGAAAATTTTTCTTTCGTTTTAAACTTAAGGGCGCAATCCGATTTTGAGAACCATCCTCTTTGGATTTAGTTTTCTCAGGTCAGCATTTTGGGCCCTAAAAATCTAGAAAATAGGCTAGCAAAAAATAAAAATAAATAATTAATTAATTAATTAAAGATAATTAAAAGTCTAATTTGGGTCAGGCCCATATCAAAGTCCAACCCAAACCCAATCAGGCCCGTCAGATTGGTCAAGCCTAGTCAGGCCCATCAGTTTGGTCAAGGCCCGGTCAACAGATCGACCCGGTCAGATCTGTATCCAACCCAGACCGGTTCATCCATTTGACTCGAACCCTGGTTTGATCTGAACCAAGTCGGTTACTGTAGCTACAGTTCTCCACCAATGAGAATCAAGCAGAGAGGGAGTCTAAACCCTTGGCCAATCAGATTGGAGCAAACTTACCCCTATGATACAGTAATTTTCCAGTATAAATACAACATGCCTGGGCAGCACAGAGGGGGCAGATAGAGAGATTCCCATTCTTATCCCAAAAAGCAAAAGCAGTAAAGAAGAATACCCAAACAACCATTCACCTCCGCTCAAACTTTCCCAAAGATCATGCATAGTGCTTGAGTAAAAAACCCAGTAAGCTTGTAAAAGTAAAAAAGGCCAAACTTCCACCTTTCTCCTTTTCTGTTCTCATACAAAGCTTCCAAGCAAAGTGGAGCAGTAGAAAGCAACTGAAGCAAGGAAAGCCAGGACCAGTAGAGGCCAAAAGAAGGAAACAAACAACCAACCACCACCATCCCAATCACAAGCCAGAGTAGGTTATTCTCATCACTAAAAAACAATCATCATCACCACTTCATGCCCTCCATGCTTTAAAAACACAAATATATGTATACTAATGTTCTCTATGTTTGTTTTTTTTGCTTCATAAGCTTGTTTGTTCTACTTTCTGTGCTTTCTATGTTTGTTTTCTTTGCTACCTAAGTTTGTTTCTTTACTTTCTGCTACTGCGGTCTGTTTTATTCTCCAAGTACATTAACTAAAGAAACTCATCTCAAAGAAGCATCCAAGCTTTTCAATCAAAATAAGAAAATACAGTAAACTCAAACATATGTGGCTATTGGCATCAACCAACCTTTGTTGTTTAGCTTACACACTACTTTTACCACTAATATATTTAAACATAACAGACCTTAAAATACTATATCTTACCAAAACTGGCTAATCATTGATTAGGTAATTTAAGTATCTGCGAATCCCAAAGTTCTCGTTTTTATTAAGCTCAAATAACTAAATTTTTGAACTTTTAAAGAAACAACCAGAAACAAGAACTTGATACCATACGAGCAAGAACCATTCTGGAAAAGTATTTTAAAATACCTTGTTTTTGTTTAAGGGCTCCCCCTCTATCTTAAACTCAATAATTTATTTGAAATTTAACACTTTGGTATTATTAACCAGTCTAGCAAGAGCTTTAGCTTTTGCTAAACCCATTTTGCTCCTTATGATAATTTAAATCGGTTAAAAATCTGTTTTTTGCGAAAGTCATGTGTTCGAGCAAAAATATGAAGGGATTTCACCTATGAAGTTTTCATCCTAAATCTGCGAAATCAGAGAAGTCAAGAGTCAAGAACCCCCCCCCCCCCCCCCCCCCAAAAAAAACCAAACAACAAAAAAAAAAAGACAAAATCAGAACCTACCTGCGACCGCCGCCTCTCCCTTCCTTCTCTCGGCAGAGGCCCAAACAAACAAAAAACCAAAAACGAAACAAAAATAAAACAATTTAAATCTCGATTTAAGTCCCTAAATCAAACAAAGGTGGATATGCATGTCCGAAAATCTTACCAGAGGGTAAGATCCCCTCATCACCACTGTGTCTCTAACCAGAATCAAGAGCCTTCCCCTTTGTTTTGAGCCGATTTCTGTAAAAAACAAGAAATAAGAATTCTAAAAAACTAAAATCAAATCTGAAAGAAATCAAACATGCAAGCAAAAAATCGAACCTTTAGGACTCCCTAGCCGTCGTTGTTGTCGTTATTGGCTGCGCTTGCCGTCGTTTGCCGCCGGCAACACCTTTTTTTACTCGTCGTTTCCAGAAGTGAGGTGAAGGAGAGGGTGTCGGCGGTGATTTTGTTTGGGTGGCTAGGGTTTCGTCGTTTTTCTCTAAAAGAAAAGAAGAGACAGACGAGTTAGGATAGGAGAGAGGAGAGAGAGGCGTTTAGTTAGGGAGACTAGGGTTTTGGTTGGTTCTAGACGAGAGGCAGAGAGAAGAGAGGGAGAGAAAGAGGAGGATAGATCTGCTTAGGGTTTCGGTTCTCTCTTGAAGAGAAACGAGAGTTGGAGAGGTTTGAGAGAATGAGAGTGGCGGCCGTTTTTGGTTTGATTAGGGCTTCCATTTTCGATTTAAGAGACAAATTTATACCCACCCGAAAAAAGACTAGCATACCCCTAGGGTTTCGTTTTAATTACACTCCCTTGCCACCGCGTTTTTTGGCCATTTACCAAACTGCCCTTCCCCCTTAGCTACACCAAAACGAGAATCAATGAAAAAAATGCTGGCTGCGGATTCGAACCCACATTTTCGGGTCGAACGGGATCTAGGACCACCTCGGCCAGTTGGGCTGCTGGGCCGTTATGTGTCAATTTAATCGTCCTATTTAATTTTCATTATTTAATATCCTTAATACCAAATGTTAAGATGCGGATTAAGTTTATCTCGTTTCTTGTCCAATACATCGAATTACCTCCTAAATACTAAAAGCCTTGCAAATATCAATTTAAATTTCATTAACAAAATTATAATACGAAAATTACTTTCAGTGGAAATGATAAAAAATTACACCCAAAACGAATCAAAGTCCGGAACCACGATCGGTGGAACATGGTTAAAATTATTTGTTAAATCATCAAAGTTTTATTCGAACTACGTGGACTTTGATCCCGGTTAACCCGGGTATGTAGGAAACCGATAGGTTCGAGTCCAACCAATCTAAAAAACCATTTTTACGTCAATAGACGTGGAAACTGGTAACTTTAAATTCAAGTTTATACCAATAACATCGTCCAATTGGACTCTAACAATTTACATTAAATCTAATTAAAAATAATCGAATATTACGCTTAAATACACAAACAAATCCTAGTTAATATTACACCCGACCTCTAAAAAACTTATCCATTTACGTAGTACCCGTTATGGGGCGTTGTGGGGTGTGAATACACTTCCCCACACGTAACCGTACTCCCGAACCTAGAACAATCTAAAATTCGCAGACCAGAATTCTGGTTTTAACCAAAAAAAAATTAAAACTGGAACCTAGAACAATCTAATTTGACGGTGAAACGCGCCTTCGGGCCAAATAAGGAAGTATGCTGCATAGTTTAGGCCATAATAGTAATTTCCGATACCACGAGCCAAAGTAGAAAGTTTGTCTATAGTTCGGGTCAAACTAAGGTATTAACCCTTTAATCAATCGTTTAAAAGTGATCTACACATCCTACCTCCTCCTACCAATAATGTATAGAGGTTCTACGCTGGAACCTCCTTAATTCAATATTTGCAGGCCTCTCCAAATAGCTAGGGAGGGTTGCTTGGTAATTCCATATATATCTCCGCTGATTTTTTCTTTAATTGCAAATTTATAGATTAAGTGGGTGTTGTGGGCTTGACCCATGCCCCATAGGAATCCTAAATAAACTTACTAGCACCCACTATATATACAATTATTCATCCCTATTACCTAGCATAATCAGTAGTCGATTTATTTCCCTTTTGAAATGAGATATGGTTAAAATTCTACTTGGATGAAAATTATTGTTAAAATTTGAAAAAAATTAATCATTAAAGTTTCGCTTTATTAAAATGCAGAAGAAGATAAAAGAATATGGTAATTAGGGATGTTCAAATGGTTATCATGGTATTTACCAAATCAATCAAACATAAATTCTATTAACCAAAGGACAAAATATCAAAACCAACCGACCAAACTAATACAACAACCAAATTATCCAAACTAAGTTTAATTGATTTGGTTAGTTGGTTAACCGGATTATCCAATATAACATTACATTAACATTAGGTCAGAAAAATATCCCAATAATGTATCAATCCGTAATTTATATAATGAATAAATCATAATGATTATCACATATTTAAGGAACGTAAATACATGCAACTAAATGTATTTGTCTTTCCTATTTTTTTCCAGTAATTGAATAATAATTTGAATTCTATTATGATACCAAATAAAAATATACGGTACTTGAACAATTGCATTGTTGTTTCTACTATTGGTGAAATGCATCCGGCCAACGGGCCGGGTACTGAGCTAGTAATTATAAGGCAATGTCAGTGAAATTTTTTTGCCACATCAGCATCTCCGGCTCAACCTGCATATTTAGGAGGGTTCAATTTGTCAATTCCCTCCCTCCTCTCTTCGCCTAAAAATGCTACTGCTATTGTTTCTTTTTCTAATTTCAACTCTTTTATTTTTCACATTCCCACTATCCCATGTCCCACACTAAAATACAATCGTATCTTTTTATTTACTGAAACCTCTATTATCACTTGTCACGGCTTTGGGTAAAAGTAAGGTTGTTGAACCTGTTTATTCATACTGTTCTGTCGGTTTAGCAAGTAGAATAGTACGATCAGTGGAATAATCGGTTTGTGTCGTTTGTCGGCTTAATAAAATAATACGTACCAAATAAAATAATAAAAAAACTCATATTTAAATACAATATTTAACATTAATATCTAAATGTTTATATCTGAATCCAACAAATTACATCAACTTTTAACTTTTATATTCATAAAATATATAATTAATTCATTTTTATTAATCAAATTTACTGAAATGACGTCATTTTAGTTAGAGTATGTAAATCGATCATGTCAATCATACCTGTGATGTTATGCGAATTTCATGATCAGAACCAATTGAACCAGGTTCAACCGGCCACCAATTGCCAACGACATGACAACCACAAGTAAAAGTCACCTACAGAATAAACTGTTTATTTTTAGTTTACTTTTACTGATGCAACCTTCATCTGTTTCCATTTACTTTGCTCCTATTCCCAACAAATATTGATAAAAAAAACATTACAACTTAGAAACATAATCTTTTCTTCTCTTTTATTATAGAGGGTTGGACTTCAGCTCATATGGAATTAACCTTTTGTCCATATGGAATTAACTTTGCCCAACATTAACTTTACCCCATATGGAATCAAGTTTTGATCCGGAAATTATAATTTCATACTTAGTTTCGTTGTTTTAGATTTTCACTAAGTTCTCAAATTTTAGTAATTTTATATAATTATAACAATAAATTTTCGCAAATTATAATAAAGAGGCGAATATGTACATCAACAAACAAAAGATAAATTTATAATTAACTAAAATTAAAATAACCCGGCCAATCGGCCGGGGCCACGAACTAGTTAGGATATAATTTAATGGTCCAGATTTAATCAAGTTACCTAACTTAAAATTATACTCAAATTACTCTAGAAAATCCCTATATATTTTTTGAACATAGTGGTTAATTACTGCTTATTGTTGAGTGAATAACCTTCTAGATTCTTATGGGGGCACATTTTGCTGAAGTCAAGTAGATGAACACTAGACAAAGCAATTGGTTTGCCACTTTACATGTATTAGGAAAAACCCTATCCACCATGAAAGAGTGGGCTGAAGAAAAAATCTACAATTATCTTCGTATCGCTTTTTTTAGTGGCTGAGTCAGAAATCTAAATTAGCGCCGGATTTGAACTGTGGTAATTGGTGGAGAAAAAGGTTAAAATTTTATCGATTATTTTAATTTTTAAATTTGTACAAAAATATAATTTTACTTGTATTTTAAAGTTGAGTGGAATTACACCCTCCTCCTAATTTCTACTTAATTCCACCAGACCACCACTAGATTCCTTGATAGGGTAACCGAGACATGTGAGTGCATTTTCAGAATGGTCCACTACGTAATTTGGAGTCTGACTTTGCTTCCCTAAAATTCTATGCATGTATAATTGAATTAAAATGGGGAATAATTTAAATACATAAATGCCCCAAGTTTAATCATTAATAATATATTTTAAAGCTCTGGTGTTGGGTTGCTAGGTTTCCATCTTTAGCTAAAGGTTTGTATGGATTCAGATTGCAGTATCGGGAGAGTTAGTGCAGAGGCACTTAAATCTTAACACAAATGTGGATTTAAGAGATAACTTAATTAAATTAGTAGTGATACTGGCAATTTAAACTCGATGCACGTGTATTATCAGATCTGACCCATGATGGGATGAGTATTACCCGACCCGCAGTAGCGTGGGGCGAGACATGTGTATCTACTTCCGACCAGCCCCATTCTTGGCCAATGTACCTCAATTTTTTACAGTATTTATTCATATTTTGATTTTTCTTCAATTAGTTAGACTTAATTGCCCGTTCTATTATTACTATTTTTCATTCACAAAGTATTTTCCCTTCGCTTTATCCTAAATAGTAAATTCTGCGTGTATTTTATGTAAAAGAAAGTAGACCACCCCCGCCCTATACCCTCACGAATATTATCTGCCCCGACTCACAGTAGTGTGGGACGGAAATGAGTATTGAGATACCCGTCACACCGCCCCGCCCGCCCCATTGGGTTAGTAGTTATCTTTTGAGTTAACCATATCTTGACTTATTTAGTAAGATTTTCTTTTGGAAAACATGCAGTCTTCATGGCTAGTTGGAGAGGGCAAATAACTATGCATTAATGTGATAAAAGAGAGATTTATCTCGCTTGGACGATATTCATTATCTTCGAATTCAAAAGGAAATTGGAGAAAATTATGAGGCTACGAGTAGCTAACATAACGGAAGCCTTTATAACTTTTTAACCCATGCTTAATTTCTAAAAAAAATAAACAAATACTTATCTCGAGGAGTCCTGCTCCGAATATGAAAATTATGTACTCATGTTATGGATGCATAGAGGATCACATCATGCACTTATGAGTCACCAAGTTTCACCACCTCCACCACCACCACCATTACCTATAATGGGTAGCCGCCATGATCAATATCGCACTTTGAGTCGATGTTAATCTGGTCGTTTGATCCATGACTTTCTGCCAACCCAAAAAAAAACCATTTTCTTCCTATAAATAGCCTTGCTTGCTAGCAAACTTAAATACAACCATAAGGTTTAGTTGCAAGTTGCCATGAAGGCCCATTACTTTCTCATCTATGCTCTTTGTATCGCCCTACTGCTTTCCTTGGGAGACTCTGCAGCAACTGCCAAGGCAGGCAAAGATGGAGTTTACATAGTTTACATGGGAGCCACTACCCCACAAAATGGGGCATCGACACGTCACAAAGCCCAGCTTCTCAACTCTGTCTTGAAACTGTGAGTCTTGAGTCTTCTTAAAGCTTATAATTATGCTACCCACACTTTGCACCACAGTGGTTAGTAGGTAACCACTATCAACTACGTGTTGGTGTGGGTTGAATGTGGTTACTCGTAAAAGTCAATCTTTGCAAACATGGAATTGAGGCCGTTGCCGGTAACGTATTTGTTGTTCGTAACTAGACTATACTGATATACAATTGTGTTGCGTGGAGATACAATTTTGTATATCGATCTTACTCAACGTGGAGATTTTTCTTTTCGAGTTTAACATTCAACTTTTGTGTCGGGGAGTTGTGATTTCATATTTAATCGATTAGGGGTGGAATATGAGAATTAAATATGATCTTGTATTTTCTTTCGCACAAAAGAAAAAAATATACAGATAAAAGTTACTAAAGGTGTCCACTTTTAATGAATTGATTATTCTCCACTCTCTCGATTATAGTATTTTATAAACTAAGAAAATTCTCACATAAAACTGTTTAGGTGAGTATTTGATTTTTGTGGCTACTTTAATTTTTGGCCTCCTACTTTTCAAATACTATTATATTATAAAGTTAATACAGTAAATAAATATAATGGATGTGGGTATTGTGGATTTTGTGGGTTAACTGCGGTGAATAGTGGATAACCACTAACCCACACCCAACCCACTACCAATAACTTGTGGGTATCATTACCCAAAATGAGTGCAGATTAGTGCGATTTGTGGGTTATCTACTACCCACAACCCAAACTTCAACCCCTACTGATAGGTATACCATGCTCTTCCATTATGGGTTTGTATCAAATATGTATCTCTACCGTTTTTATCATTAAATATTCTCTTATATAATGTCTATTTTTATCCAAAAAAAATTTATATTCTTTTATATTATCCAAACCTATTAAAATATTATTAATTAGCCAAATCTTTCTTAATGCATCAAAATATTAGCCATTTTTACATTATCGTTAATAATTTTGTAACTCTTTTCTTAGTTAAAAATACTAAAATGTTGAAATGTTGACCTTCATGTGTATATTCCAAGTCAGTATTATGTTGCCAAGTCAATATTACTAACAAAATTGCTAACTGAAAGTTAACATTTGGCTAATTCTTAGTATTTAGATTTGGATAATATAAAAGAATCTGAAAAAAATTAGGATAAAAAATAGATATTACCCTAAAAATGTTCAAGTCTAATAAATTTTTCATTTGAAAACTGTGACCACGATTAAACCATGGTTTGAAGGAAATGAAATATATGAAATGCATGGTAAAAGCACATATATGATTATGATAGACATATTACACCTATAATCTTTTTTTTCTTAAATATTTAGGTGAAACTAGATTATATGTATGTTTCACATGTATCGAGTCTTTTAACTCCTACTTGAGCTATAAACTTATATTCGTATCGTTGAAAATTTGAATAAGTTATGACTATACTAGTCGAGGTCGATTTGAATAACGACATTACCCAGTAAATAGTAAAATTAGAGTTAAATTTGGTTATTATGATGCAGTAAGTTTTTTTTATTAGCAAGCTACTTTACATGGAATGGAACATAATATGACTGATTAATAACACTGATAATAAGTTTCTCATATTTAAGCAAAATGGTGGTTGTCTTTGTCAGGAGAAAGGATGCTGTGGTCCGCACCTATAAGTATGGAATATCGGGCTTTGCGGCCCGTTTGACGGCGGCTGAGGCCCAATCCATCGCTAAGCAGCCCGGTGTGGTCTCTGTTTTCCCCGATGCTTACTACCAGCTCCACACAACTCGTTCCTGGGAATTTCTAAAGTATGAAACGGGCGTGGATATTTACTCGGATCCGGGTTCGCCCGGCTCCACCTCCTCTTCTTCTCATGGATCCGATACCGTCATTGGCATTATTGATACTGGTAAGTCGTAAGGGAACGTTTAGTTGGCTTCACTCCATTTATCATTCGATCGGTTGAAAGTGGTCAATATTGCATCATATTACCCATTATCATGGATGATCAGGAATTTGGCCTGAATCGAAGAGTTTTGATGCAAAAAGTAGTGACCCAAAACTATCCAGCTGGAATGGAACCTGCATGACAGCACAAGATTTTACCTCAACTAGCTGTAATGGGTAAGTACGTACTAGTAGTCGGTCGGGAAAAAAGATTTAAATCATAGATTCATTGAATTCATGAAATTTGTACTCCAATTCTAACATAACTATGTAACGAACAGGAAAATAATTGGAGCAAGATATTACAACGACCCGGAAGACGACGATGACGACGACTACCTCACCCCACGGGATTTCGTCGGCCACGGCACCCACGTGGCGTCCACCGCCGCCGGGGTCGAGGTCCAAAACGCATCTTACTACGGTCTCGCTGCGGGAACGGCGAGAGGTGGGTCCCCCGGTTCTAGAATCGCCGTGTACCGGGTCTGCACGCCGGCGGGTTGCCGGAGCTCCAGCATCCTGGCGGCGTTCGACGACGCGATCGCCGACGGAGTCGACGTTCTGTCTGTCTCCCTCGGCGCCTCTTCGCTTTCGATGCCGGATTTTAAGGACGACACGATCTCCATAGGAGCGTTCCACGCCGTAGAGAGCGGGATAACGGTGGTCTGCTCCGCCGGGAACGACGGCCCTGACTCGGCCACGGTGGTGAATGCTGCGCCGTGGATTCTGACCGTGGCTGCAACGACTATTGACAGGGATTTCGAGTCCGATGTCGTTTTAGGTGGAGGCAAAGTCGTCAAGGTAATTGCCGTTTCTTTCATCTTTATTTAGATATCATTACGAAATACTGTATTATATTTTTGGAGTAAATTGCAAGTTTGGTCAATAGAATTACTATAAAAGTTTATGTTTGTCATTAAAATTAATTTATTTCGTTTGTAGTCACACAAATTAGTTACACATTCCAATTTTGGTCACTGGCCATCAGTCTCCGATAACTTTTATTGATGTGGCGGTCAACTCTCATAGTTGACCGTTAAATAAATGACGTGGCAGTTAAATTTCTCGACATAATAATTTTGAGATTTCGAGTTGTATTTTAATTTACATTTCAATTACTTAGGGTGAAGCTATAAATTTCTCGAAACTTCAAAAATCCCCCGTGTACCCATTGATGTATGGTAAGACGGCCATGAAATCAGATGCATCCGAAGCAAGTGCAAGGTAGAATTCAATCATTTTTTTTATGACTACTTAATTTTAAGTACGTATTAAGGACAATCAAGTAGTTTGACATGTTTTATTTTGGTTTAGAAACTGCATTTCAGGATCCATTGACAAGGCTAAAATTAACGGAACCATTGTTCTGTGCGAGAGCAAAGATCCAGGATACTCACTTTTCGAGAAGGAAGAAGAGGTGCGCTCTCAGGGCGGAGTAGGTGTAATTTTGGTTGATGATTTGACGAGACGAGTTGCTTCTACTTTTAAGAAGTTTCCAGCTGTAGTTATGAGTTCGAAGGATGTTCCTGAAATCCTTTCTTATATCAACTCAACCAAGTAAGATGCATGTTTCAAGAATCGACTATACTTTATATTTCCAAATATATATTCAGATTTGTTAGAATGAGAATATTAATTATAAAGCAACCCACTGATGATTAATTAACATGAGCAATCTCATCAGAAACCCAGTTGCAACGATTCTACCCACGGTGGCAACTCCCAAGTATAAACCGGCACCTGAGATTGCATATTTCTCAGCCAGAGGTCCTTCCCAAAATTCAGAAAACATCATCAAGGCAAGCAAACACCCACCTTTTTCTCATTGCTGTCGTCACATCACATTTCTTCCACTGGCTATCTTATCTTGCATTTGAAACTCGCAGCCTGATATTGCAGCACCCGGAGTTAACATACTAGCCGCTTGGATGGGCAACGATTTAGGTGGGACTCCCGAAGGCAAGGACCCATCAATGTTCAACGTAATCTCTGGAACTTCCATGTCTTGCCCACACGTGTCAGGCATTGCCGCAGTGGTTAAATCGCACAACCCTTCGTTCGGCCCTTCTGAGATCAAATCCGCCATTATGACAACAGGTTCAGATCGAAACTACTGTCCTAATCAAAGTTTCAGTCTTCGTTATTTGTAGTACGTACGTGGTAACAATCCGATATATTGGAAACAACTTTTTATTTATTTATTTTTTATATGATATTAGTCTTCTGTGATTTAGAAGTTTTAAAAAACTCTTAATTACTTGTTAACCACATGATATTCGGAATATTTGTACAAACTTCAGTCCCTTACATGTAACATAAGATCTATTATTGAATGTCTTTACAACTAATTTAATGCTGTTTTTGGACCTTGCAGCATCACAGCTGAACAACGACAAGTCGCCAATAACCACACACTTCGGCGCAACAGCCACGCCCTTCGACTACGGCGCCGGAGAGATGAGCCCAACCGCGCCGCTACAGCCGGGGCTAGTCTACGAGACCACCACCGTCGACTACCTCAACTTCCTGTGCTACCACGGCTACAACACAACCACCATCAAGCTCATCGCCAAGTCCATCCCGCCCAACTTCGCCTGTCCCAACAACTCCACCCCCGACCTCATCTCGGACATCAACTACCCCTCAATCTCGGTCAAGCTCGGCCAGAAACAGAGTAGGAACATCACCAGGACATTGACGAACGTCGCTACCGGCGACGGCGATTCATCAACATACACCTTATCTGCGAGCGTTGGGGGCAAAGGTGTGAACGTGCATGTCTCTCCGTCTCAGCTGAAGTTCACTAAGAGCGGCCAGAAGCTGACTTACTATGCGACGTTTTCGACCATGGCTGGTTCGTCGGCGGAAGGGGATGTGTTTGGGTCGATTACATGGAGCAGCGACAAGTTCAAAGTTAGGACTCCATTTGTAGTGAGTAGTAGTTGAATGCGCAAGGCATAAAGAACTAGCTAGTGGCTAGCTAGTTAATTGCACCTTCTGCAATAAAGAAGTATGGAAACAAAATAACAAGTGTGGTTTGGTTCGATTTGGCTTGATGTATGTTGGACAATGATACCTGGAATCTGGAGGCGTATAAAATAAACTGACTTTAATTCCCCCTCGAAGGATGACGACTAAACAAGAAGAGATAACGACTAAACAAGAAGACTAAACTCTCGAGAGAGAGGCTATTAGCATAATATGATCTGTTTTCGTTTCTGTTTTTGTTATTTATGATTTGTTTGTTATCATGGTATCAGAGCCAACCGCGACTAAATCTGGGAGGCCTAGAGCAAAGGGATCAAACGATCACAGAGTATTTCAATGCCACCCGGAAGCTGTGGATGAAGCAGGACTTACTCAATGCGGCATTGCAACCCGAGATGACAACTTTTGAAGAGATGTTGAACGAGAGGCAGCAAACCAGGTTAATACAATAACTTATGCGTTGAAGGTCTGAATTTGTGAGTGTTCGATATACTCTTTTGAATAGGGATGATGTACGATTTGATGGGGTACTGGCTCACTTGGTTCGCGAGGTAATCTGCCTGAGAACTCATGCTTAGTTTGATGTTCATCCGAGTGAGGGCGAGACGTTCATTTCTACCTCCGTTACGTCCTTCAATCCTAAAGCTTCATCAAACTGAGTTGTCACAAGTATTTGGAAGAAAAATTGATGCTGAGGGATGGACTTGAATTTGGGGAGGTTGTTAGCATATCAAACTTTTGCAATTGATATTTATTAGTCCATCATGTAGCTAGGCCCATACGTAGTCATAATGGCCTATGAAGTCCATGCTAGGGTAGTACGTAGATGGAGGAAGGTACCCTACAGGTGGTTTGGCCGAGTTATATAGACGGAGGATGCTTGAATTCAGGTGGGCTCTCCCATAGGGGCAAGGGAAACTCTGGGGGATGGAGCTTGGCAGAGAGGGCGCAGGAGGCAGAGAAGATGTCACTTCACGGACTTGGATGGAGAATTGGTGGACTAGTAAACTGGCTTTAGGCTAAACATCATGAACTCTAGGTTCATGAACGTTTTTTTATTTCCTTTTTAGTTTCATGTTTGTGCAACTTTGTGTACTTGTGTTTTGCTTGCACGTGAAGAACCCAGGCTGCTAAGGCCAACTTCAATGCAAGTCCCCAAATTTGAGGATTTTTTCAGAAATAGCACTGTTTAAAAAAAAAAATCTTAAAATAGCACCTAAGTCCGAAAAATTCCAAAAATAGCACCCTTTTCCAAAAATCACTCCCTACCAGTGCGGTTTAGGCGAAAACCGCCACCCAGGGGCACGTTTTTCGATGAAAATCGCACCCCCAGGGGGCGGTTTTGCAGACCGCACCCCCAGGGTGCGATTTGGTTGCAGATCGCACCCCCAGGGTGCGATCTGTTTTTTTTTTTTTTGAAAAATCCTAACCTAGGTGGAAACTTCAAACGGACGTATCTTTGTGTTCGGGTATCCAATCGTCGCAAATTGTTTTTTGATTCCGCATAACTTTTTGAGATCTTGCAAGCCAAAGGTGGTTTGGTCCCGCCTTCATCCCAAAAAATGTCGTTTGCTACCCCGAACGAGCTTTTTTCCGATTTCGTCAAACTTTGGACAACCATAACTTTGTGCTCCAAAATCCAAACAACATGAATTTTTTTTTATTTCGCATAACTTTTTACTCCAATGTTACATTCTCCAAATTTGGGGACCACTTTTTTCAGTTTTTCATTTACTTAAAAATGTACTTATGAAAGCGTTAATATAATTTGTCCATCTTAATTTTTGTATAGTTCGTCATCATTTTTTAATACAATTATTTCGATAGAATTTTTTTAAATGCTGAGACCAAATTTTTTTTGGCAATCTCATAATTAAATCACTAATCAATCCCATAATTAATTGACCTAGGTTACCCTAAATAAATAACTAATCAATCCCATAACTAATTGACCTAGATTACCATATTTAAACTCATAAATCATAATCAATCCCACAATTACCTAATTAAACCCTTAATCATATCATTAATTAAAATAAAAAAAGTTATTGCTCGGAGAGAATTATTAGATTCCTTTTCTGGAGCGATTCATCCTTTCCAAACGCAGCATACAACGAGTGGAGCACAGCCTGAGGCTGGCGGTTGTCCCGCCATAACCACACTCAGTCCCCATAAATGTCGGCATCACCATTCCCTCCACCAAATTTGGGGGATGAAATGCCGACTTCCTCCAAAAATAGCGCTCTTCCCTATTTATTGGTCCCCATTGAAGCTGAACAATTGCCAAAAATAGTGCCTTCCCCAAATTTGAAGGTAGCGTTGGAGTCAGCCTAACTAGCTAATTGGTTCAACATATATTATTTTCTTTCCTAAATTTCATTATGGAACTAAGAAAGACGTTTTGTATATAAATTTGTATGCATAACGTGAAAAGAAATGTTCATTATTGAACCAAGGATAATGTCCCTCCGACTATTGTGGAGACTGAAAGTAAAGGGGTATCTACTGTTTTGGGTCCTAAATCTGGTAGTGTAGTAGGGAGCTCGTCCAGGAGTCTTTCGGGAACTGATGAAGAGGGTTTTCAAATGGTTACTAATAAGAAGAAGAACAGGGTTAGGGCTCCTGATCCAGCCTCTGCTATTAAGAGTCCATGGAATCTCTATTTTGGTCCTAGAAAATCGGCTTTGAATGGTGTTGCCTACCCTTCCCTGAGTAAGCCTGTCTGGAGAAAGAGTGTTGAGCCTCCCCCACCTGCCCCTGCACGAGTTAGAGGGAGAGGCAAGAAACGCGGAAAATGAAGATCTTGTGCTGGAATATCAGGGTTTCAATGCCTCTGAGAAGCACACAATAGTGCTTAAGAAGTTACATGTTTTGGAACTTGATCTTATACCTATTATAGAAAATAGAGTAACAAAAGTAGATAATGTGAATATTATTACAAAAAATTTTAGTCACTTACAAAATTTGAATAATTACCCCAAGTCCCCAAATGGCAGAATATGGTTGTTTGGGAGGAATGATTTAACTATTACAAAGTTGGATGATGGGAAGCATTTCTTGAAAGTCCTGGTTGGAGGTCCCATTCCTATGATTATGATGGTTGTCTACAGTCCTAATAAAGAGGCAGAGAGGGTGCTTTTGTATAAGGAAATCTTGGCTCAGAAGGAACTACTACTTCCTATGGTTGTGGTTGGTGATTTCAATGCTGTCAGGGACCCGAGTGAAGCTTCAAACACTACCGTTCTTTCTCCAAGCATGGTAGATTTTAAAAACTGGGATAGAGGAGATGCAGTTGCTTGATCATAAAGTAATTGGGAGTTTTTCACATGGTCGAACAAACAGAGGGGGGATCCTATTGCCAAGAGGCTTGATAAGGCTCTCATCAATGAAGCTTGGTTGTCTTGTTTCCCTACAAGTTCAACTTGTACCTCTCCCCTAGGGGATGTCTGATCATTGTGGGATTTTGTTGACCCCGGTTCCCCAGGTGGATAGTTAACTAAGCCTTTCAAGTATTTTAAATTCTGGGTGAGTCACCCCTCTTATATGCAACTGGTATTTGATGTCTGGACTTTTCAAGTGGATGGGTGGCCCTACTATATATTCTATGGTATATTGAGGAAAGTGAAAAATAGCTTGAGGAGGCTGAATAAGGAAGTCTATTCTGACATCTCTGCTCAAGTTAGGGAGATGGAAGAGGAGGGGATTTTGGTTTAGTGTCAGGATCTAAAGAGAGCAGAGGAGAGATTTTATAAGCAAAAAAATCGTACTCAAAGTGTACAGGAGGGTGATCTAAATAATGCATTCTTTCATAGAACAGTGAAGATTCATAAGCACAGGCAGCAAATTACTAGACTTTTGGATGAGCATGGAAGGGAAGTGACTGATGTGAAAGAGATAGGCCTAGTTGCAGTAAACTTCTACAAGCACTTGATTGGAGAAGTCAATTCTGATGTTTTGAGTTAGCCTATAAGTTTTTATCACTTCTTATCTCTCAAACACCTTTCGGCTGAGGATGCAAATTCAATGACTCCTCTAGTTACCAGAGAGGAGGTAAATAAGGTTTTCTTCAGTCTTGGGAAAGACAAGGCCCCTAGCCCTAATGGCTTCCCCTCTGAATTCTTTAGACTCCATTGGGATCTAATCAGCTCCCTGGTTGAGGATGTAGCCCTCCATTTCTTTGAATCAGGGATGATGCCAAAAGTTCTTAACTCTACACTGTTTACACTAGTGACTAAAATTCCTAATGCAAAGAGAATGAAGGACTTTGGTCCAATTTCTTGGTGCAACACGCATTACAAAGGAATTACCAATATTTTAGCCAACAGGTTAGCAATTGTTCTGCCTTTTCTCATCTCTTCCTCTCAGTCTACCTTCATTAAGGGGCGTTCCATTATTGATAATATACTTTTGGCTGTTGAACTAGTGAAAGATTATCATAAGAAGCATATTACCCCTCGATGTGCTATTAAAATCGATATCATGAAAGCTTTTGGTTCGGTTAATTGGTCGTTTCTTTTTACTGTGCTTGAATTTATGGGATTACATGGTCTGTTTATTACATGGTTGAGAGCATGTGTTGAGTCCCCTAGAGTGAGCGTGGGATTGAATGGTGGCATCTGTGGTTTTTTTTACATGAAGCGTGGCTTGAGATAAGGGGACCCTTTGTCCCCTTACTTGTTCACAGTAGCAATGGAAGTTCTTGATGCGATGCTTAAGAAGGCTATTATGCAGGATCAAATTCCATTTCACCCAAGGTGTAAACCATTAGCAATTACACACTAGTGTTTTGCTGATGATTTGTTTGTGTTCACGAATGGTTCGATTAGGGGGGTTGCTGGACTTTATAGGGTTTTGGAGGCTTTCTACTCTATTTCAGGGCTGAAATGCAATCCGGAGAAATGCCAATTATTCTGTGGAGGTATTTCAGAGGGTGAGCAATAAATAATTTCAGGATATTCAAAGTTCCCTGCTGGTCAATTACATGTTCGTTACTTGCGAGTCCCTCTTATAACAGTTAAACTTACTAGATCTTAATGCAAAGTTTTTATTGATAAAATTACTAGTAAGATCAGTACCTGGAGGTCGAAGACCCTTAGTTTTGCTGGTCAGCTTCAATTGATTTCATCAGTCTTAACTAGTGTGTTACAGTTCTGGATGGGGATTTTTCTGCTTCCCAAGTTTGTTATTAAAGAGGTGGAGTCCATTTGCAACATATTTCTGTGGGACATTGATGATAACTCAATACGTAAACGTGTTGATGCTTCGTAGCAATTCATTGCCTGTCCTAAGAAGGAAGGGGTGGGTGGGTATTAGAAAATTCTCTATCTAGAATAAGGCTTGTGTCTACATGCATCTTTGGGCAATACTGGCTGCAGAGGGGTCCTTGTGGGTTGCCTGGGTCACACGATATAAAATTAAACATACCTCAGTGTGGGATGTGAAGGTTACAACTACTGGTTCCTGGATTTGGAAGAGAATTATGAAGTGTAGGGACTTGGCTAGACCCTTTATTTCTCTCAGTGAGTTTGTTTAAAAGTGGAATGGTGAGCGTATGGACCCATACTCTATTAGGAGAGTGTGTAACTCCCTACGGCAGCATGACACTTTGGTATCTTGGGACAAAAATATAATTCCCCGGCATGGTTTTTTTTTGTGGTTGGTAATTAATGATCGTTTGAAGTTGTAGGATAAACTCCTTGCTTGGGGGAAGCAGGTCTGGTTTTTGCTTGATGTGTCCTAGGGTGTGGAGGATCGCTGGCACTTGTTTGTTGTTTGTCCTTATATGCAATATATGAATAGAAAGCTTTTCCAGGGTGATCCTCCAGTCCTTGCTGATTGGCATGTTTTTCTTCAATGGTGCACCCGAAAATGGAAAGGGGGATTGTCTACTAATGCTTTGAGTCGAATGTGCTAGAGTGTTGCAGTTTATTTTGTATGGCGTGAACGCTGCTCGCAGTTGTATGGTTCCAGGGAAGCTAGGGATCCTTCTCAGTTGGTGCTTGAGGCTAACCATATTATTAGGTGTAGATGCCTTCTTGATAAGGGGTTGCTGGATTGCTTCGAAGCAAGGGGTTTGGGATAATTTTTGTTTGTCTTATAGAGTTCCTCACGTTTAATTGTTGGGGGTTTGGTTTAAAAACTTGATTGTGATTTGATGGCACTATAGCGGTTTGCTATTGGTGTCAGGTGCTTAATGCTATTTTTTATTTAACCATAAAAAAGGTTTATCTCACTTGGATTCTCATTATACTCGCATTCAAAAAGAAATCATAAAAAATTATAAGACTACAGTTAGCTAACAGAACTGAGGCCTGTATAATCTCTTAATTCTTACATAAATCTCTACGCAAAAGAATGAACTAGTAGCGGTCATAGCGAGTCATGCTCTTAGGGTTCATTTCCCATGCTAAAAATTGTTGGTTTCATAGAGGATCACGTCATGCACTTATGAGTTGTGACAAAATCTATTGAAAAATAAAGTTTAATTAAAAAAATGTAACATCACAACTAGTTAGAGTTGTGAAGTGTGTGGAGTTATCTAGAAATTGTATTAATGTGAGTAGTTATGGATTAAGAAAAAGAAGAAGAAAAAAGAATCACAAATGGGTAGATATTTCTGGGGTTAAGTAGGTGTGAAGTGGTAGTTAAGTGTGGTTAAGTTTAAGCCACAATTTAGTGTTGGAACTTGGCTATAAATAGCCATGGTTGGTGTATGGTTTATTCATCCCAAGAAAAGCAAAGCAAATAAGAACAAATAAAGAAGAGACTGTTTGAGTATTTGTGAGTTGTGGGAAGGTGAAGAAATAAAGAGAGTGTGTGAGCATTTTGATCCAATTATCCTATGAGTGGTATCAGAGCCAATGGTACTTCTCGTATGCTCTGTGGTTGCAGTATAGGCCAATCTTCCACATCATAAAAGGGTTCCTTGTGCTTTATTATCCTTGCCAGGGTTATTCATCGTATGCTCTGTGGTTGCGGTATAGGCCAATCTTCCACATCCGAAAAGGGTTTCTTGTGCATTGTTATCAAAATTGATTCAACCGAGAGCCAGTAGTGACGAGATCCTCATCAGGCGGTCAGAGGATGCAGTTATTTCAGTAAGAATAAAATAGAGAACTTGGAGAAGTTTCCAAGTAAGAAGATGGAGGGTTTCTCAGTTACCACTATGGAGAAATTGAACGAGACCAACTACTCAAGTTGGAGCACCCATATGGAGTTGTATCTCAGAGGCCAAAGGCTTTGGGAAATTATCATTGTCCCACCACCAATTGATGAGAAGCTGCTGGAGGATTGGAAGCAAAAGGCACACAAGATCATGTACACCATTGCAGTCACAACAGAAGATCAATTCCTGCCTCGCATCAAGGAAAGCAAATCCTAGAAGGAAGCTTGGGATACTCTCTCCACAATCTTGGCCAGGACCAATGAGGCTAGACTCCAGAGACTGGAGATTGATGTCACTATCCCAAGAAACATTGACCATTGGTCAATATTTCAACTAAGTAAAAAATGTTTGTGCCCAAATTTCGAAACTGGATCCTGAAAATCCAATTTTGAAAGCTCGGACAAGAAGAATCATCATTCGTGGCTTGAGAGCGAAGTTCAAGGGCATAGTGACAACAACAAGAGGGTGGTCAAAGGAGCCAACCCTACCTGAGTTGGAGAATCTTCTAGAAAATGAAGAAATTCTTGATGACAAGATGTCAAAGGCATCATTCAAGAAAGAGGAGAAGGCACTGCTCAGCTAAATTAAAGACTCTAATGGTGGAGAGAAGGCTCTTTCATTGAGAAGCGGCCAAAAGGGGTTCAAGAAGAACCAAAAGTGGAACAAGAAAGGAGGCAACTACCGAGGGGGAGCCTAGAAAAGTTACAACCACCGTAACAAAGGTGGTGACGGAAAGGACAGGGAGGAGCATGATCGAGAAAATGGCAATTTTTATATTTGCCACAAGAAGGGTCATCTAGCCAGAGATTGCTGGCAGAAAAAGGAAGAAGGAAACGTTGCAACGTCTTACAAGGTGAATGATGATGAATGGGACTTTCAAGCATCCTTTGCAACGGAAGCTCCAAAAGGAACCACTGAAGAGCTAGCGCTTATGTTAGTGGACAAGAATGTCATTCATTATGAAAATGATTGGATTGTGGATTCGAGATGTTCAAATCACATGACTGGTGATGAACAGTTGTTGTTAAACGTGTTCGAGTACAAAGCTGGACGAGTGGTTTTCACTGCCAACAACTCTAAGTTGCCAATCACCCACATCGGCGAGACAATTATTACTCCTCGGTTTGGAGATCAACAAGTGGAGCTGTCAAACGTTTACCACGTCCGTGGAATGCAAAAGAATCTGATGTCAGTATCACAACTTACCGCATCTGGCAATTATGTGGTATTCAGTCCGAGAGATGTGAAGGTGTATCGAAGCTTACAACCAACTTCTGATCCGATCATACAAGGGCAGAAGCTGGAGTCTGTCTATGTAATGTCAGCAGAAGCTACTTGTGTTGACAAAACAAGAAGAAATGAGACGAAAAGCTTATGGCATGCTCATCTTGGACACGTTGGCTATTAGAAGCTCATGGTGATGATGAAGAAGTACATGCTCAAAGGACTTCCTCAACTTGATATCCGTGACAATATCGTATGTGCTGGATGCCAATATGGGAAATCACATCAACTACCCTATGAAGACTCAAAGTTCAAGTCCAAAACGCCTCTAGAGATTGTCCATTCAGACGTGTTTGGATTAGTGAAGAAGACCTCAATGTCTGGAATGAAGTACATGATTAAATTAATTGATGATTTCTCAAGATATGTCTGGGTTTACTTCATGAAAGAGAAATCTGAGGCATTTGAAAAGTTCAAAATGTTCAAAGAACTTGTCGAAGGCGAAGTCTGTCAGAAGATCAGGTGTCTTCGTACAGACAATGGAGGAGAGTACACCTCAATCATTTTCACACAATTTCTCAAGCAACATCAAATATGACGCCAGTTGACCTGCCCTGGTACTCCACAACAAAATGGAGTAGCAAAGAGGAAGAACCGTCAAAAAATGTTCCTCCCAAGTTTTGGGCAGAATGCATGAAGACTGTTGCTCATGTTGTCAACAGACTACCTCAGCCAAGTTGGGGTTTGTATCACCCTATGAGAAATTGTGGAAGTTGAAGCCCAACGTCATCCATTTCCGAGTATTTGGTTGTGTGTGCTATGTGTTTGTACCAGACCATGCTCAAATAAAGTTTGACAAAAAGGCGGTTCGATGCATTTTTGTGGGCTATGACAATCAAAGGAAAGAATGGAGATGTTGTGACCCAACAACATGAAACTGTTGTGTGTCACGCAACGTAGTGTTTGATGAAGCATCCTCCTGGTGGTCACCAGAAGCAGTCCTACTTCCAGACTCAAAGGAGATGGAGGAGAGGTTGCTAGAGAGGTCTATTAAAGAAGAGGTGAAAACAACAAAAACTGAAGAAGGAGAAAGCTCTGCGAGAGCTCAAACTCGCTCTCCTGAAAAAGGCAAGAGTCCTTGGAAGTCTGGAGTTCACCAGCATGTCACAAAAGAAGAACGACCTAGTCAACTGGATCATATTGTTGATCCTCAACAAGAGCTCAGAAGGTCGAAAAGGGCTACAAAGCCAAATCCCAAATTTCCCATGTAGTCATGATAGAAGATATTGGCGTAAGAGAACCAACATCTTACGAAGAAGCGGCAAAACATGGTGAATGAAGAAACGCTATGAAAGAAGAGATTCAAGCTCTCGAGTAGAATCAAACATGGGAATTCGTACCAAAGCCTGAAGATGTTAAACCCATATCCTGCAAATGAGTTTATAAAGTGAAGACCAAGTCAGATGGATCAATTGAGCGCTTCAAGGCTCGATTGGTGGCTCGTGGATTTTCTCAACAATATGGGCTGGATTATGACAAAACATTTAGTCCAGTTGCCAAGATCACAACTGTCCGCGTACTCTTAACACTTGCAGCCAGTAAGTCTTGGAGAATGGGGCAGCTAGATGTGAAGAATGTTTTCTTACATGGAGAGCTTGATCGAGAGATCTACATGGAGCAACGTAGAGGGTTTGAGAGCACAAACTTCGACTATTTTTGTAAGCTCAAGAAAGCCCTATACTGTCTGAAGCAGGCGCCTCGAGCTTGGTACCGGAAGATTGGAGAATTTCTACTCCAATGCGGATACTCTGTCAATCCGTCAGATTCAAGTTTATTTGTCAAGGAGCAAGACAAAAAATTAGCAATTGTGTTAGATTATGTTGATGACTTGATCGTGACTGGAGATGATGAAGAAGAAATCAATCGAACTCGAATAAATCTATCCATAAGGTTCCAAATGAAGGAGCTTGGAGAGCTGAAGCACTTTCTTGGACTTGAAGTCGAGAAAAGAGAAGATGACTTATTTCTCAGTCAGCGGAGATATGTCATAGTGTTGCTAGATAAGTTCGGGGTACAAGAGTGCAAACCAATGACAACACCGATGGAGGCTAACGTTAAACTCAACTGACAATAAGGAAAATATTTAGAAGACGTGACGATGTATAGACAACTTGAGGGTAGTTTGATCTACCTAACTTTGACTCGTCCGGACATTTCTTATGCAGTTGGAGTCGTTAGCCGTTTCATGCAGAATCCCAAGAAGGTTGACCTAGAGATCATCAAAAGAGTCTTGAGATATGTCAAAGGAACCATTGATCATGGGATATTATACAAGAAGGGAGCATACTGCAAGCTTGAAGGTTATTGTGATGCTGATTATGCTGGAGACCTAGACACTCGTCGTTCAACAACAGGATATGTGTTCACACTCGGTTCAGGAGCAGTGTCGTGGTGCACTAAAAGGCAACCGATTGTTTCGCTGTCAAGTACAAAGGCCGAATATAGAACGGTAGAAATGGAATCACAAGAGTGCACCTGGCTAGTGCAACTTTTGAAGGACCTTCATCATTTTCTTCGAGAGAAAGTGCTGAAGGAAGAGATAGAGATGAAAGCAGTGAAGACTGGAGACCAGGCTGCAGATATTTTCACTGAAGCACTTTCGCGGGTCAAGTTTGAAGAGTTCAGAAGCGAACTTGGAATGATCAAGAAGCAGAAGAGTGTTGGTGACGCTGAAGCATGTGAAGACACTACTCCAGCATGATACGAACACTACTCGAAGTAATGGTAAATTAAACTTTAAGAGGGAGCATTGAAAAATAAAGTTCAATTAAAAAATGTAACATCACAGCTAGGTGTATGGAGTTATCTAGAAATTGTATTAATGTGGGTAGTTATGGATTAAGAAAAAGAAGGGGGAAAAAAGAACCACAAATGGGTAGATATTTGTGGGGTTAAGTAGGTGTGAAGTGGTAGTTAAGCATGGCAAAATTTAAGCCACAATTTAGTGTTGGAACTTGACTATAAATAGCCATGGTTTGTGTATGGTTTCTTCATCAATTTTTCCTACAAAATCAACGTGTTGTTAGTGTTGTGGTATATGATCCACGATTGAACCTCTCCCAACAACTCGAGTTATTGGGATCAACTGGTTCTTGACATGGTATTAGAGCCTGGTTCCGATCCAGGGACCTGTGGGTTATGGGCCCACCACGCTTCCGCTGCGCCACTCTAATTGAGTGGTTGAGGAGACTGTTGGGCGAGTTGGGTGTTCAGTGCCCTTCTCTGATTCGCCTACATGTTGACAATACGAGTGCCATTCGTATTGCAACCAATCTGGTGTTACATGACAGAACCAAACATATTGAAGTGCATATCCATTATGTTCGTCAGCTGGTCACTGAAGGGATAGTCGAACTTACCTACATCAGCTTTGAAGATCAATCGGCTGACCTATTGACTAAAGCGGTGTCTACTACACGTCATTGGTTTCTAGCACACAAATTGATGTTACATCAGCATCATCAATTTGAGGGAGGGTGTTAGAAGTAAATGTACTATTTTGTACATATTAATGATGTGAGTAGGAGCTAGGGTTCTCGGTTGGCTAGTATATATCCTTGTGTAGATGGCAGACCACTGTAACGATTCTCTAAATAAGATTCGATCTCTGTCTTGTGCCGTGAAATAGTCTTGACGATCATCGTTAAGGAAACCACATAAATCTTGCGTCTCTCGATCTCTCGTCTCTCTATCTCTCGTATTTGTGTTTGTGTTTATTATCACGTGCCACCACAAGTGTCCGTACCACCACAACCACCATCACCACTACCACCATTAGTCCATTACCTATAAGGCTATAATGGATAGCCGCCATATAAACACTAGCGCACTTTGGGTGGATGTTAATCTGGTTGTTTGATCCATTACTCCCTGCTTACCAAAAAAAAGAACCACCCTCTTCCTATAAATAGCCTTTCTTTCTGTTGTATGCTATTTGTGTTGCCCTACTACTCTCCTTGGGAGACTCTCGCAGCAACAGCCAAGGCATCCAAAGATGGGGTTTACATAGCTTACATGGGAGCCACTACTCCACAAAATGGGGACTCAACACGTCACAAAGCCCAGCTTCTCAACTCTGTCTTGAAATTGTGAGCTTTATTAACACTTATAGCTATAATATGTTATGCTATTATGCGTTTTTAAATTTTTATCAAATACATTCTTCTATTATTTTTATCATCTGACATGCTCTCATACTTGTTATCAAATAGTCCTCTATAAAATTTTCATATGAAAACCGTCAACAACAATTGATACATAGTTTGAACGCCCTGAAATATAAGAAATGCATAGTAAATTAATAAAAACAAATAATAGACGTATTATACTTAATCTTATTCTTAACTAGTTAGGTGAAAATAGATATAAGTATGTTTCACATGTATTGAGTCTTTTAATTCCTTTTTTTATGGTATAAACTTTTATTCATATCATAGGAAATTTGAATAATAATTGACTATACTAGTCGAGACCGGTTCGAATGACTACATTACGAAGTAAATAGTAAAATTCGTGTTAAATTTGGTTAGTTTATGGTGCATCAGTTTTTTCTTAGCAAGCTACTTTACCTGGAACATAATATTTACTAATGCTTAATAACACTGATAATAAGTTTCTCATATTTAAGCAAAATGGTTGTTGTCTTTGACAGGAGAAAGGATGTTGTGGTCCGCACCTACAAGCATGGAATATCGGGCTTTACGGCCCGTTTGACGGCGGCTGAGGCCCAATCCATCGCTAAGCAGCCCGCGGTGCTCTCTGTTTTCCCCGATGCTTACTACCAGCTTAGGGGTGGGCAACGGGAAATGGGTATTTGGGTATACCCGTACCCGTCTCATTTTTTAAGGGTTACGGGTACCCATATTACCCGTATTATTATAAACGGATGGGACTTGGGATTGTACATTCCTAATATGGGTACCCGCGGGTTACCCGCAAATATCCGTTTGGGTAATGTGGGTACCCGTTATACCCATTTACCAGAAATAGCCCATAGCCCAACACCCCAACCCAATTCACTAATTCAGAAATGTGGCATTGGGCCTTGGCCATTTCGGCTCTTACCCTTAGTCGACCCTTACCCTGCCTGGCTGCCTATTCCCTTTCGGCTTTCACTTAACTACGAGACAGTTAGACAGCGAGAGTGTGAGACAGCGTCCTCCACCCAGCGCAGCCGCAGCCGCAGCGCCAACCTCAGCGACAGGCCGACAGTGAGACCTAGCTCGCTAGCTCCGCCTCCACGTCTCCGCCGCTCCGCGAGCTTCCTCCTTCATTCACCGGCGCGGGCCGCGGCGGCTTCCTTCTTCTCACTCTGCTGCGCCGCCTCCAATAGCAGACCAGCAGCAGCCAACTTTCCCAGCTAGGAGCGGGGGAATATCAGCAGCATCACCATTCACCCGGCGTTGTTATCTATTTAGGTATGCAGCTGCCATTCTCTTTTCTTTTCTACTTACATTACATATTCTGGACTTTAATTACTAGTTAGGTTTGTTCTGCTAATTACTAATTATGTTTCTAATTTCCAGCATCTGTCTATTTGGTTTATGTTGATTTGGTTTATAGTTTCCATGGCTGGTCAAAGGGAATGAAGCCAGTCAAGGGAATGAAACTTTGGGTATTTATGGGTATTATGGGTACCCGTTATCCGTCCCGTACGGGTAATGGGTACCCGTTTCCCATATGGGTTTGGGACATGGGAAGGACTTTGGCCTCCAAATGGAACTGGGTACCCATTTAAAACGGGACGGGTATCCCGTCCCGTCCCGTTGCCCACCCCTATACCAGCTCCACACAAATCGTTCCTGGGAATTTCTCAAGTATGAAACGGGCGTAGATATTTACTCGGATCCGGGTTCGCCCGGCTCCACCTTCTCTTCTTCTCAAGGATCCGAATCTGTCATCGGCATTATTGACACTGGTAAGCCGTAGCCAGTACGATGACAACGAGTTGGGTCGAGAGCTGATAGTGCATATATATTATCCTATTTAAATTAGTTTGGATTTTACCCATATCTATACCCACATAAGAAACGAGTAGAAAATCAAAATTATGCTCATACCCTTTTGGTTTTCGCGTATCTATGGTTATCCATAGGTAATAATTTATCTTTATAACTCATATCAACATGTTCACAACTACACGTATTCTCACATTAAATAAGAAGAAATGTACGGCAATTATTCACTAGAATGAAAAAAATTTATTAAAACAACACAATTTCATGAAAATGTTATATTTATATGTTAAATATAAAATATGTCAGAGAATAATAATGATTATTTCTAGACAAAATACATATACGTGTGTATAATTGGGCGGGTTCAGGTTGGATAGTTAGAAAATCAAGCCCACCAATTACCCGCAATATTCGGGTTCGGGTGTTTACCGTACCCACTAAAAGTCTTTTGGGTTTGGGTTTTACCCTACCCGACTAGATCGTATATGGGTGGATATCCAAGATTACGGAAAAGGGGGGAAGGGAAAGATTTGGAAGGAAAGTGGTGTTTCCTCGGGAAAACCAAATACCACCGCCGGCGCCGAATTTGGTTTCCGACGATGTTGATTCGATGTTTCGCGATGGAAATTCTTGCAGTGTCGTTTGATCGGACGCACCACTGAATGTTGAAATCAACGTGACCGTCAAATATCCACCGGACGGTGTTGATTTGATTGGTGCAACTGACTTCTGAAAACGATGACGATCGTCAAATATCCACCGCCGTGCGATGTTGATTTGATCGATACACCTCTGAATGGTGAAATCAATGTGACCGTCAAATATCCACCGTCGGGCGATGTTGATCTGATCGATGCACCTCTGACTGCTAACCAACGCGACCGTCACTACGGTTCGCACCTCTCCAAACTACGTTCGAACGAGGGTGTTTGAGTTTTTGAGGAATCTACGCTACCGCTACTCCTATGGAGATTCCTGTGGAGAGCTCCACGACTACGACTAAGACTACAACTATGGAGATCCTTCCTAGAAGGAGAGCTCCGTGAAGGAGTTATAGATAAAAGGTAAAGTTTGAACAGAGTTGATCTGTGTTGATTTTTGGTTGTTCCCTTCTCTCTCCTTGCTCCACTGCTTTTATTCGAAAAACATCTTCGTAGTCTTCACGCTCGGTGAAACCGCTTCCTTAACTGCTCCGTTGTGAACTCCCACGTGTCTCAACTGTCTTGATCTCCTAGTCTCTCTGGTTGGCGTGAATCTCACGCGATGTCGTTTTATTCTCCAAACAGCTCTGTCTACTTTTTTTCTTCGCAACATTGTTGTATATTAAACACTATCGTTTTATAATCTGCAGTGTTGTTTTCTCTCGCGGCGTCATTTTTAGCCAAACAACACCGTCTAAAATAATCATTAAATAGATTAATTAGTTAAACCAGCTCATTATTGTCACGCGGTCAAATTCTCATCCCTCGACGCCTTTTAATCTTTCCGCGGCATCCCTTTTCACTAATCGATGTCGACCTTGAACTGCTTCGTCCTGGTCCCATCAAACAATGTCGTTTTTCATTCCGCGACATTGTTCTCTACCAAGCGGTACCGTTTTTCTCGTCTTGCAGTGCTGTTGGGCTTGCCGGGCCTCGCCAAAATCCAAACCGCTGTGGTATGATTTCTAACTGAACGTCATCGCTTAGTGATTGCGGCGCCGTTGATGCCTTAAGCGGCGTCGTTTTTAGCTAAACAGCACCGCTTGATTCTACCCGCGACATCGTTTTAATATTAAACGACTCCGCTTCCAGCCTTGTGGTGTCGCTTCTTCCCCAATCAGCTCCGTTTGTTTCTTTTACTCCGCGACACTGTTTATTTTCAACATTGTTGTTTGCTAGTACCGTGGCACCGTTGGGCCTACTTGCGGTAGCGTTTTGATTTAAACCACACCGCCTAAAATAATAAAAAGAAATACCAACGTATTAAATTGCCTCGATTTTGCACGTTTGGGCTGGGCGGATTTTTGGGCCAATCACTTACCCGATGTGGTTTTTTAATTAATCGGCACCGCTTATCAAGGCCTCTCGCGGCATCGTTTTTAAATCAGCGGTACCGTTTTAATCCTCCGCGATGCCGCTTGTTTTCATGTGGTATCGCTTCTCCCCTTCCGACAAGGAATAAAAATAATAATTAATTAGAAAAAAATCATTTTCCAACACCTATACTAAACGCGCGGCCCCCTTTTGTTTTTCGGTAAACGGTGTCTTTTCCAGTGTCGCGGTACCGCTGAGCTTCCTTGCGGTATCGTTTTAACTCTCCGCGACGCCGCTCTACTCCAAACAACACCGTTTTTTACCCGCGGTATCGAATTAAATGCCGAGACTAATTAATGCGGCATTTAATTAACCGAAAATAATTTTAGGTGTCAACAAATGCCCCCTACAATTTGGTTTATAAGAATTATGAACCAAATTGTTGACAAAATAGTATAACACCTAAAATATTTGGCTCAAAGTGTTTAAACAAAGTAAACATGTAGGGCAAAGTTAGCAATGAAGTTTTTAACTACCAATTATATAATCCACATGCATGGCAAAATGATTTTGGCCACTAAGCTTAGCCTTTCATGAAACCATGTCTGTAACAATTGGCCCTCAATACTGTTTTAATTAACTGCAGCGTTGCACCATATTTTAACCAACCCAAATCCTTGTACGGAAAAGCGACCAATACTGATGAGCCTTACTGTAGCTTCGAGGATCCTAGACCAAACTCAATAGGTCTCCTAAATTGTTATGGCTCTATTGCAAAACTTGCAACAACCGCAATAACCTTGTTGTTTGAACCGCAAAGCTGTTGTCCAAGAAAACACAAGTTATTTTCCTTGCCAATTAAAACCCTCCGTTCCAACAAGGGCGCAAAAACAGTCCTTGTCCCTATTGAACTTGTTTCTATCTCCCAACGTTGCTTGCACCTCTTCCTCATGGAGTTTTCCTCCTCTAGTGTTGCGGCTAATTGTAACAATGCTGTTTCGGCCAAACTTCTTTTTTATTATTATTTTACTCTACCAGCGCGCTGCAAGCATTAATTAATAATAATTTTTTTAATACTAAATGCGGCCTGCTGTGTGGCCTCGCAACCCTGTTTTCATCCCAAACAGCTCTGATTTCCTCCTTTCTTTACCAACGGTGTTTTTTTTTATTTTTCATCAGAGATGTTTTGGCCGCACCCTGTTCCCCTTTTTTCCGACAGAGCTGTTAGACTCCAACACTAGCCGCAACATTGCTTGGCCGAAGCGCTGAGATACATTTTTTTTATATCAGCCGCTATTTTGGCCAAAATGAATTGCCACGAAGTTGTGCGGTAGCAAACACCATTGATTTCGATAAACACTAGCGTTTTGCTACAAAGATTTTTCTTTTCCTGTCATTATTATTATTATTATTATTTTCAACACAATGACAAAGAGGGAAAAGCCAACGCACCTGTTTCTCGCTCCTCTTTACATCCAAAATCAACTGCCTTGCTGACGGTCGTAGCGTTGTGAGAAGATTAGTGAAAAATCATCACAAGAGTTGGTAAAATAAACAACGGTGTTCTCTCTCTCTCTCTCTCTCTCTCTCTCTATATATATATATATATATATATATATATATATATATATATATATATATATATATATATATATTGTAATATATCAGCCCAGTTTCATAGCCGAAGTCTAGGACAAAACACCATTGTTTACCTCCTCTGCGAAATTGTTCTCACTGCAAAAACAACTTCGCTTCTTTTTTCGGCCACATGTTTTATTATATTTGGCCAAAATTTACTCTTTTTTTTCATTGAGGCCAAGACAACATCATTCAAAAGAGAAACCAAAACGACGTCGCTGCCCCACTCTTCCCTCGACGACTGTGTTTGAGTATGGCCGACTGACTCGTTCTAGCCACGATAGCATTCTTATTTTTTTTATGCCAAGTCTCAAATCGTCTATGTCAAACAACACTGTTAACCATGCCTACTTCTCGTGGCAAAAACAGCTTTGTTTGATAAGATAGGAACATTTTGGTACCGAACAGCGGTAGGGCATCGGCTGGACTCGAGTGAACCCTGCCGCTGGCCTTAAAGGCATTAAAGATTTTCTTTATTAGTAACGGAGCTGGCAAATTAGTGTATTTGTTGCATACTTCGCCAATTCCGTACTATTCAACCACGTAGTGCAATCTTGGTGGCCGACCAGGCCACTTCCTTTTAGCACATGTCATTACTTAGATTCTGCGTCCCATAGGGACGGTACATATGGCTTTAAATACTTTCCATTTATCAAACGCTCATGCATCACTCCATCTAAGTCTTTCACCAAGTATGCTCCATTAGGACGCACAGAATGCACCACAAATGGTCCACACCAATTTGGCGACCATTTTCCAAACTTGGGGTCTTTTTCCTTAATAGGAAAGTGAGCTTTTCAAACCAGTTCGCCCTCCTCGAATGATTTGTGTCGAACCTTCTTGTTGTAAGCTCTCGCCACTCTTGCTTTCTGTACTTGAACATTATCGAGGGCGCGGAGTTGAAGTTCATCAAGATCGCAGAGCTCAAGCATCATTGATTCATGATACTCCTCAGGTGTTAACTCATGTTGCTTCATGTATCGGAGTGAGTTGACGATCACCTCCACGGGGAGGAATGCTTCATGACCATATGTTAACGAAAAAGGGCTCACTCTCGTACTGCTTCGTAGGGACATCCTGTATGCCCACAACGCTTCTGATAAAATTTCATGCCAACGTCGCGGATTATCCTCAATCATCTTCATCAAAATATTTTTCACGACCTTGTTGGATGCTTCCGCTTGCCCGTTAGCTTGTGCGTAATACGGCGTGGAATGGATAATTTTTATCCCCCGCTCCGCCGCGAACTCCATAACTTGCCCCCCCAGTGAACACAGTTCTTTGGTCCGCAGTTTTTGTTGCTGGCAAACCAAATCGGTGGATAATATGTTCTTGATATGATCCTAATTCGAGAATCCTCCCAAATCGGACCAAAAATCAGAGTTGCACACGTTGAACTTTTTAGGGGTTTTCTCCTTTCTTGAATAACACGAAAATAAAGATACTTGCGGAATCGATCAAACAAATCCGAACTCGTGAGAAGGGCCAGAAGGTATATGAAACCTTCCAAACAATCTCGAACCCGTGGAAGAGGCCAATCGATATCGTCGATGCTCGCCACAACTAGACGCGTTCTCTAGTTGATAAGAGACCACTCAAACCTCCCGAATCCTCAAAGGAGCGAATAAGCAAAACATTCACTTGAACTTGTAAACACTTGTATTTGATTGCTGAAACTTGAATATTGGGTACAAAATTCGTAGCTCTTACATCCTCTATTTATAGAGGTCACAAAAACATAAAACTAACCTAAAAGGAATAGGAAAACAAATCCCAAACTAACTAGGAAACATAATACTACTTAAATAAGGACTATAACTCATTTTTATGACCAAAGGAAGCTCCTTAGTAGCTAAGTAATCTCCAAACACGTTTTAAATGCTTAAGGAAGCTCCTTAGTGGTTAAGCAATCTCTTTCCTTGTCCTTTTCACATTTGGATGACTTGGGAAGCAAGGATGGTCGTTTTGGGCTCCAAGAAATGTTGTAAGCCCAATCCTTAATGCATCTCCATTTTATCCATCAAGAATGCTCCCAGTTGATCCTTAAATCGTTGAATTCGAACCTTCCTTTTGGGACCACGAGAATTGAATATTGCACTAGTCGATATCGCATCACTCTTGGTTCGCCACCTTCAACGGTTTGGCCTCCACCCACTTAGCAAAGTAGTCAGTGGCCAAAATTATGAAAAACATGTTTCTTTGACGATGGAGGATAAATCATACCAATCAAATCCATGGTCCAACCATAAAATGGCCTTGGTTTGATTATGGATTTCAGATCAACTGCTGGCGCTCTTTGAACAGGACCGTGACGTTGACAAGTTTCGCAGCCCTTGGCATATGCGGCGCAATCTGGCCTGATGGTGGGCCAGTAGAATCCATCGTATGGAAGGACCGGCTTGGTGAGCTTCGCATATCCCTTCATGCACCTCTGCTATGGCTTGCAATGCTTCCTTGCCCTCCCCCCCCCCCCCCCAAGCATTTCAGCAATAACACATCAGGTCTGTGTTTATACAAGGTCCCATCCAGAACTACGTAGCTCTTTGCTCTAAACTTGACAACATGGTCAACAGCCTTGTTCGAATCTTGCAAGTAAGACAACAGTGGTGGACGCCAGTCCTTGGCGTCTTTCTCTATTACGCAAACCTGCTCAACTCTCAACCGCTCCCGCAAGGGCTTAAGTGTTTGCACCACTATCTTTTCCACGACATTGATTTTCGCAAGCTCTTTAAATCATGAAGCCATTTGTGCAAGATAGTTGGCTTCACTATTGTCCATTCGATGAACAAAGTTGATTGCCATACTGTCGAAGTGGCCAGTCAACGACAATACATGGTCCAGATATGTTTCTAGAATGCTATTGACACAGCAAAAATCCCCGCGGACCTGATGAACCACCAACTGTGAATCTCCCTTAACATCCACGTTGCGGACTCCAAGCTCAATGAGCATTTCCAGCTCGACTACCAAAGCTTCATATTCAGCTTTGTTGTTGGTGCTAGGATATTCCAACGAGAATGCAAAATGCATGGCCTGGCCTGATAATGCTTTCAACATCACGCCAGCACCGGCACCGCCACGAGTTTTCGATCCATCAAAATACAGGATCCATGGCGTTATTGATAGACCGTTAATTGCAAATATTTTTACCCCTATTATTGAGCCGTTTGAGATGTTGATTCTCGTGTTTTAGGATGATTTCACGATAGGTTGTGCTTGTTTTTGATATTTCAGGTCCTAGTACGTGAATGAAGGTTTGGGAACGAGTTCGGGGTCGATTGGACGAAGTTTGGACGTTTGGCGAGAAGCTGAGAAGTCACACGGGCATGCCTATAAGCCACACGGCCGTGTAGGGGACCCTTTGTGGCCGTGTGGAAATTCCAGGGAACTCACACGGGAACCCTGGAAGTCCACACGGCCGTGTGGGTCGTGGCCGTGTAGGAAGCTTAAAGCCACTTATCGCAACTCCGCGTTTTGCACAACTCACAAGGGCATATGGGACGGCCACACGGCCGTGTGGCCTGTCCATGTGAGTCGGGAATTCTGGGTTTTAACCCAAATTCGAGCCAAAGGAGAGGGGATCGAATTTTCAGAGCAAAAAACATAGCCCTAGAGAGAGAAAGTGCGAAGAGCACATCCTAGAAGTGATTTTGGAGCTGGGTTTCATCAATCGAGCTTGGAGATCATCATAGGAGTGAAGATCATCATCCCAGAGCAGATTCTTCACATTGTTATGAGTATGACTGCTTTGTATTTTGTTTTCCTCTCTCTCTCTCTCTCTATGGAGTAGAACCCTTTCTCACTTGGGTATGAAGAACCCTAGTTCCATATGTTAGGGATCATGATTGTAATGACTTGGGATTGCTATACTGTTTGGTTTTAATCGAATGATGCATGATTCATTGAATTAATTGAAGTCTGATCAGCTTTTTTTGATTTCTGCTACAACCTGAGATAGATAGAATCTGATTAGGTTGTTAGAGCTTCATCATTCGGTAGTAGTGGATTGGTTATACGAGACTTAGTCAGTCTACTGCTTTGTACTGGAATCCAATTCCAGTAGTGGAGTTCTATGCTTATTGCTTCAGCTTTCTATCCCGGTGAAGACTAGCCGTCTGCCGGGTAGTTAGACTGAGAGGGCTTGGTCAGCTTAAGAGATTCCAAGCTACTGTCGGATCTTCCGCAATTTAATCAACAGTAAATCAACCCAGGGGAATTACAACTAAGACCTAACTAAGGAGCTAGGGGGCCTCATTCCCGAGTGACTCTTCCTTTGCTTCAGAAAATCAAACCATTTCCTGCTTTCTTACTTCTTTTAGTTATAACCACAATCAATCGGCTTAGTTGGCTAGATAATAGATATTCACGGAGTAGGCAGTAGATCTAGACCCCGGGTTGATAATTAGAACTTGCCACTTTACTGCATTCCTGGACTGCGATTATACTTGGTCGCAGTTTGGTGTTGTGTCGTAGCGTGTCAGTTATACCAACCTCGCAACTTCTACGGGATCGCTTGGCACTTCAATGCAGGGATGACCTGCCAAGAAGTCTGCCAATGCTTTCCCTTTTATGGCTCGTTGAGGTACATACTCTAAATTAAATTCAGACAGAGCCAAGGTCCATTTGCCAATTCGGCCATGAATAATTGGCTGAGATAGCATGTATTTAATCAAGTCTGTTTGGCAAATGAGTTGTACCTAGACAGGGACCAGGTAGTAGCGTAGCTTTGTACAGGATAAGTACAAAGCTAAACACAACTTGTTTATGGGGGAATATTTTCTCTCGCCCTCGTTTAGAAGCCTACTTAGATAATAAATGGCCTCTTCATTGCCTGCTTCATTGTCTTGAGCAAACAAACACGCCACTGAAGAGTCCGTGGCCGACAAGTACAACTTCAGCGGCACCCCTGCTTTGGGAGAGTTCATCACCGGCGGAGTCGCCAGGTATCTCTTGATATCATCAAACGCACGTTGATGTTCTTCCCTCCATACAAACCTGTCTTCCTTCTTCAACTTCAACAATGAGGAAAACACTTGAGTCCGGCCAGCACAATTCGAGATGAATCTTTAAATGTAGTTTACCTGGCCGATGAAACGTTGCAACTCTTTTTTACTGGATGGTGGTGCGGCATTGATGATGGCTTTTGTTTTATTGCCTTCTACCTCAATTCCACGTTGGTTTACCAGAAAACCAAGAAAATTTCTTGCATTCACACAAAACGCACATTTGAGCGGATTTAATTTCAACTTATGAATACGCATACGCAGAAATGCTTTGCACAAATGAGCAAGGTGGTGGTTTGTCACCTTTGATTTGACGACGATGTCGTCCACGTACACTTCGACAAGCTCGCCAATCAAGTCATGAAATATTGCATTCATGGCTCGTTGGTAAGTTGCCCCGGCGTTGGCCAATCCAAATGGCATCATGATCCACTCGAAACAGCCAATGGATCCTGGACACCGAAACGCCATTTTGTGCACATCCTCCTCGGCTATGTATACCTCCAAAGCAGTCTTTAAACTCTTTAAGAAATTCAACTAATTCGTACCTGTCAGACTCTGGCAAACCGACACTGATGAAAATACATACTATATTAAGATAATCTACACTACTTATAATACATTTTAAAGAGTTTGATTTGCTCCATTTCAAATTTTGTGCAACTATAGTGAAAGTAGGAAAGGTAACCAATTAGAATAGACAAATTTTTTTTTATTTCATATGAAAAAATATCAATGCTAGGATTTGAACCATGGTCTCTTCCACCAAAAACAAGAATTGTAACCAATTAGAATAGACAAATTTGTTGTACTTTATTAATACAAAACATAGAGGAAGTATGAAAAACAAAGTACTTTTCTATCATGTTAGTTAGCCCGCTAAGTCTCTTGTAAGTATTTTGTGGTGTTTGATACTTCTATTTTCATATTTTTTCTAACTTATAAATGAAGGATAATCTTAAAATCTCAACACAAATATCAATGGTTTGAATATTGCGCATTGAACTGAAGTGTTCAATGACGACATAAGAACACTGGTACCATACATTTCAAGAAAAATAAACATGACAATCACCGATACCAATTATCTCGACAGTCTATGCTAAAATTCGAAATTGTTTAATCATTCAATTTGAATGATAGTTTAGCAAATCAAGCAAATAATTCACGATTGTGTATGAAAAAAAATAAAAACATATGTATTGTATTATGAAAAATGTATTTATTTTAACAATCTAAAAAAAACAATAAAAACTTCCATACGACCCCTTATTTCAATAATGTAATTAATGAAATAATTTTTATCAGCATGATGCAATGTTCAAGCTAAGGTCCAAGTATTAATCACCAGTATATAGTATTCATCATAGTTAACTATTTCAATATCCACATCTAACTAATAATGGTTACTTGCTTTTTCTTAGAGAGTTTAATGTAGCACTCTCATGCCTAGCTATGCTCTAAGCATTTGTTTTCTTTTCCACAATATCATTTGCAGTTATTTATTAAATCAACTTTGTTTCTAGCTTTCAATTCCTAATTATTCACTTCTTCATACCAACTTATGGGAATGCTAAATATATTTTTCATGTCTAATCTATTAAACATAAATGTTGCTTATCGCATAAATTTAATGGTATCCATGTTAGGTTTGATGTCACCAACATATTCTCCAAATTTCTCCAAAAAGCATAATATCTTGCGATTGATATCATAGTTCCGTTAGTTAAAGTTCAACAAACTCAATCAATATTCGAACTCTTCGAAATAGCTATCTACATGCGAATATGAAGTACTGAATAGCTAAAACTCTACTTGAGTTAGTACAATATTTTGCGCTATCAATTCAAAATTAATACATGATTATCTTATTACAATTTAGTCATAGTAATTGTGCAGTAGGGGACATCTTATCAAAATCTTAAAGAAAGACTCTTTGATTGATCGGTTTCATGATGTAATCAATTATACCAAAATAGAAGTGATCAAATTTATAAGATGCACTCAAAGTTTGCTATAATTATTGAGGTTCAGCAGCACGTTAGGCGTACGGCGGTCATTGGACATTTGTCTATCTCCTAGCTTGCCTAGAAATGCTTAGACATTATAATAAAAATAGCAATTTGAATAATAATGAATAAAATAACGGTTCTGAAGCACTTTGATACTTTAGTTCAAATGATTTAGCAACAAACGAAATAACACTCAAGTTTATAAATTATTTTCTTTTACCAAATGATATTATTAATTAATTCATGAGCTGAAATAGCTAATTATAAGCACTTCAAATTTAAGTTGAAACTCTATATAATGCATTTGTTTGACGAAATGGGTTTTATAATAGAGTGGTTCTATCGAGAGAGGACTCTAAGAAACATGGCTTACTTTATTATTCCTTAGGTGGATATAATATCTATTTTCATCGTTACTTTTTACATTGGATTCAATTTAGTATACTTTTTCATTTAGATAGATTTTTTATGATGTTCTAGGATATAATATATCATTATATATGATGGTGTAGGATATTAATTCCTCTAATTTTAGGTTCAAATTGATGCATTTTCTCCCTTACCGTTCCCTTTTATTGGGTAATAATTTTTATGATATTTTTCACTTTGAAATATCATGAGCGGAATCTATACACAAAAATTTGTGTTTTTTTTTTTTTTTGCTTCCTCTTCTCTTGGTTAGATATTGTGTCCATATTGATTCCTATATTGATTATGGAACTACTACTTTTTTGTTCTTTTTCTAATGCAAGATATGATTTTATGTTTGATAATCTGATTTATTTTTCAAGCATGTGGATGCTTGAAACTTTTCATTTGCCTCATAACTTACTTTCTACAATGTCTCAAAACTTGGATGGGTTTCTATTAAGCACATAAATTTTTAATGATGTAAAATTTATGAAACTAAGATGCACATTTATAAACAATGTAAGGTTTCATCTTTCCTCTTAAGCATTACATATCATTGTTTACTTTCCATTAAATCAAAGTCTTTCTAACTTGAGTAAGAGCTACAATGACTTTTATTAATTTTCACTACTCATATATCACAAGTGTTCAAATCATTATCAAGTGTTCATACAATGACTTTTATTGTTGTGGATTTCCCCCAAAATGTTAGGTATGCTGCTTTTAGTTTTTGCCTTCTTTTCGCTTTGATTTAGCTTTTTATGTGTTGCTCTATTAGTTGAACTTGTCAGCTGGAGATTTGCATGCTTTGTTTCATTATATCATTGAATACACTAAAGTCAATGGAACCATGATTGTGTCAATTAGTTTGTTTCTTTTTAAGGACACTCTAAACATATACTTTGTTTCATTATATCATTGAATACACGAAAGTCAATGGAAAATGCAAAAAAAAATTATCGTATACTGAATATTGATTATGTATGTGTGATGTAAAAAATATGAACCATAAATAAGATTGATTATGTATGTGTGATGCAAAAAAAATATGACCCCGAACTTCAATCCCCAACAACATGAACCATAATAAAAAATATGCCTCAATGTTTACTACACATACACATGAAAATCAAACTCTCCCGGCCAAGAGGTCAAGCCCTAATCTAGTGATTTGAGAGACACTTTAGTAATCATTTTATTCTTTTTAACTTAACATTGCACTTGTTTGTTTAGGATGAAGCCATAAATTTCTCGAAACTTCGAAAATCTCATGTGTATCCGTTGACATACGGTAAGACGGTGATGAGATCTGATACATCCGAATCGTATGCAAGGTAGTATTCAGTCATTTTCTACAATTACTTAATTTTGTTCAAGCAGTTGCTCTGGAACAACTAATAATAAAGTAATTCAATGTGTTTTATTTTTGCTCAGAAACTGCGTTCCTGGTTCCATAGAGAATGCTAAAGTGAATGGAACCATCGTTCTGTGCGAGAACAAGGATCCAGATTACTCAGGTTTTGGGAAGGTATTAGAAATGCAGTACAATGGAGGAGTAGGTGTAATTTTTATTGATGATTTGAAAAGAAGAGTTGCTTCTACTTTCAAGGACTTTCCAGCTGTAGTAATCAGCTCCAAAGATGCTACTGAAATCCTTTCTTACATCAACTCAACCAAGTAAGGCGTCTCAAGGATTAACTATACTTTTAGTAGAGAATATATAGAGCTACCCACTGATTAATTAACATGAGCAATCTCATCAGAAACCCTGTTGCAACAATTCTAGCTACCGTGGCAACTCCCAAGTACAAACCGGCACCTGAGATTGCATACTTTTCTGCCAGAGGTCCTTCCCAAAATTCAGAAAACATCATCAAGGCAAGAGAACCCCATATATATGAATATAAAAAGACTAATCAACCAAACCAAACCTCTGGCTCTTTATACTGACTATCTGCATTTGAAACTTTGCAGCCTGATATTGCAGCACCCGGAGTAAACTTTGCAGCCTCAAGGCAAGGACCCATCGATGTTCAATGTAATCTCTGGAACTTCCATGTCTTGTCCACACGTGTCAGGCATTGCCGCAGTGGTTAAATCGCACAACCCTTCGTTCGGCCCTTCTGAGATCAAATCCGCCATTATGACAACAGGTTCAAATCGATACTACTATCCTAATCCAAGTTTCAGTTTTCGTTATTTGTTAGTACGTACGTGGTAACAATCCGATATATGGGAAACAACTGTTTTTTTATATGATATTAGTCTTCTGTTATTTAGAAGTTTTGTATTCCAATCCTCAAAACTCTTAATTACTTGTTAACCACGTGATATTTGGATTTGTACAAACTTCAGTATCTTACATGTAACCTAAGATCTATTATTGAATGGGTTGACAACTAATTTAATGCTGTTTTTGGACCTTGCAGCATCACAACTGAACAACGACAAGTCGCCAATAACCACACACTCCGGCGCAACAGCCACGCCCTTCGACTACGGCGCCGGAGAGATGAGCCCAACCGCGCCGCTACAGCCGGGGCTAGTCTACGAGACCACCACCGTCGACTACCTCAACTTCCTGTGCTACCACGGCTACAACACCAACACCATCAAGCTCATCGCCAAGTCCATCCCGCCCAACTTCGCCTGTCCCAACAACTCCACCCCCGACCTCATCTCGGACATCAACTACCCCTCAATATCGGCCAAGCTCAACAAGAAACAGAGTAGGAACGTCGCTACTGGCGATTGCAATTCAATCGTACACCTTATCAACAAGCATCGGTAGTGGCAAAGGTGTGGAAGTACAAGTCTCTCCGTCTCAGCTTAAGTTCACAAAGAGAGGCCAGAAGCTGACTTTCTACGCGATGTTTTCGACCATGGCTGGTTCGTTGGTCGAAGGGGATGTGTTTGGGGCAATTACATGGAGCAGCTCCAAGTTCAAAGTCAGGACTCCATTTGTAATGAGAAGCACATCATACTTCTAATGTAATAACCGATCAGAAGTAAAAATAAGCTCTCAATTACCTCCACATAGATATAACAAGCAAACAATAACGAAACCTTGGGAAACACCATAATTAAGTCGTGATCAAACCAAACCAGCTTAATCATCGCTACATGATTTAACTCGTACATTATTAACAAACAGCCTTTACATCAAAATGTTATTGAGAAACGAACAATAAAGATTTCCTGGCAAACACATGATGCAAGAACACATAAGAAGCTACTACCAAGTACATGGATGCAGATTTGGAACCAAAACACACGACCAACGAGATTGTCCATTGTAACCGTTTCCTGTATGAACAATCAACATGGAGTAGCTAGAAGCCATAGCAAGGAAAGACGGATAATTTAGCAAACAGGACACTGAACACATAAAAGCCAGATTCATATCAGACCAATTAGGAAACAGAGAAAGTTATATCACAAGTTCACATAGATCTGAGAGACGTCTGGAGGGGATCATTGTGTGTTCATGGAGGGGAAACAAGGATGATAGAGAGGCTGAACGCTGGAAGCACAAATTTTAAAACAGAGAGACATTCTGGAGAAAGAGCGGTTAAAGGAATCACTCGAAGGCCCATTGGTTCTCCCTACGAACTTCCTCTTCTTCCTCCGGTGTGAAGTCGTTCTTGATGTTGAAGGTCTTGCGGATTTCCTCTGGAGTTTTCCCCTTGATCATGTCAGCCACCGTCTGGCAAGTTAGGTCCAGCAAACTCTTGATGTTGAGATAGTTTGCAGCCTGCACAGAGAAAAGACCACAAACCCAACAGAGTTCAACCCACCATCAGTATTCTCTTTTAGTCTAATATAGCTAGTTTAACCAAATGTTGACACTTTACAACCCTAACTGTTCAAAGCATAAAGATAGAAGTCAACAATCTGAATCCCTAATCCATTGGTTCAACTTTCTCAAAATGAACAATTGAAAGTTCACCCCAAATTAGGGGATCCCCAAACCCTAACCCTAGAAATCAAATTTCAACCAATCAAACGCACAAATCAGGAAAATCAACCAATAGTAATAAACCAGAGAAGAAATCTAAGCGTGTTCGATAAAATGAGGAGACGGTTACCAGGATCAGGTCGAAGAGAGTGGCCTGGTCGACCTTGACGAAATCGGCGTCCCAGGTCTTGAGATCGTCGTCAGCGGAGGAAGGGCGTTCCTCGGTCTTGGAAGCGGCGGCCTCGACGTGCTTCTTGCAGTACTCGATGACCTTGGATAGGATCTTGCTGGTGACGTTGGGTAGAGGGATCCCGTTGTCAGCGCAGTCGTCCTCGATCATGTGCTTGATGGTCTGCGACTCCAGCGCCACCGCCTCATCAACCTCGAACGTCTCACCGTCGGAGCTCTTCAGAGTGATCTTCCTAATCGCCGCCGACATCTTTGCGTTTTCCCTGGATTCTATCGGCGAGCAAGGTTTTTCCTCCGATCGAAGAGAGAAAACTTAGATGTAAAATGGAAAGAGAGAGCCTTTTTTTTCCTCGCTTTCCTGAGGGTAATAGAGAACGGTGAGGAAGATAAGAGGGCTATTTATGGACGTATTTTTATTTTGCGGGAGAATAGATTAAAATCCTTTTCCTTGTTGAATAATGGTAAGAAAATAATTATTATTCCGAATAAGACAAAGGGTTAATTACTTAATCGTAACAGCGATTTGTGACCTTACTATGGGCAAGTAATTTCCACTGATCTGACGGCTAACCATATCCTAAGTTCCATTGCTTCAGACACGTATCAACCGTTGGATTAGCTAGATTATCTGTTTTCGTAACTGTTAGATTTGTAAATGACACTCCAGAAATGGGATGGGATTAGGTGCTAACCCTTATAGGGGTTAGCACCGTGATAACTAGCAAAAAACGCTACTAAAAATAACGAAATCACTACGGATTATTATAAAATCAATACAACATCTAAGCTAAATCGCTACTAATTCAAACTAGTAGTAGTTTTTCCCTTGGTTAGGACGGTGCTAACTATTGTACAATTAGCACCGTAACCGCTCCCTCCAGAAATGACATACAAATATGTACATTCGTCAAATCCACACGACGCGACACACGTATCTAACGTTAGATTAGCTAAATTATATATCTTCGTAAGTCGTAATTGTTAGATTGGTAAATGATGCTCATGAAATGACATACAAATACGTACATTCGTCAAACCCAAGTGGGTGGAGCTATCCTGCAAGAGATTCAGGTGTTATTCGTTTCATTCTTTCGTGCTACGTTTCATCTCTCTCGTAAGTATAATAGGGTTGTCCATACCATGGTAAAACAACTCAATGGAGTGATGGTTCATAAGCTTGTCAACCATCATGTTTTTCTTATAATTTAATTTCCTAATCACGACCTTATTATAGGTCTTATATCATATCTATAATGTTTCTCTATAGGATAACAATGGATAATAATAATAATAATAATAATAATAATTATTATTGAAAGAAATAAAACTCCAGCAACCAGATCACTAAACCACCATTCTAGTCTAGGGTGTGGGCGAGTACATGTGTTCTCTACTTAGTTTTGGATTATGTAGTTTGCTTTGAACTATTGGCGGGGACTTGGGTTGGAGAGAGCAATTCTCTTGACAATTCCGTTCGTCCAATTGTGACCACATGGAAACTAAGTTTCTTTCTGGTTGCACTTTCCCTGCGTTGATCATGCGGAAGCATTGGTTTCACACTTGGATGCTTATTAGGGTTTGGGAATCTTTGGGGTACGAGTGGATATTTTCGCGGGTTTCAAGGCCGTCAAAATGGTTATGTCATGGCGCGCTACCTTATTTTCATATACTCATCATTAGGAAGAGAAGGAAAGTTTACCCCCCACCCACCTATGGTTAGTCTGGCTCTTTCCTTCATCATATGAGGTTTCGGGCGCGGTATCCAATTGTCGCCTCAATTGCTCGGTCAGGTCAGAGAAAAAAGTTATCAGTTTGGCTGCTGCCTGTACGGTGAGCTAGAGCAAAGATCGTGGGTTATCTTTCTCTCAAGGTTATTTCATCTTTCTTTCGTTCGTCTTTCTTCTTTCTCAGCGAGTTCTTCAACTCCTCTCCTTTACACTTTTCCATCTCCTCATTTGCTACTATGTTTTATGATTTTCCTCTTACTTTCATTCAAGCAATATGGATGCAACGCTATTGTGTAATCTGAATGGTGGGAGTAGGGATGTTACTCTTCTCTTGCGCCTGTTGCACATGTGGTTAGCCAAGCCAACTTCCACCCCCATTGTGTACCATAATTGTTGTCTCTGGGTGGACCAGATAGTATGCTCCCTGGAAATATACATAGAAACCTTTATCGTGCTCGCTCTTTGGATTTGATAATGGGTAGAACTAGGACAACGAGTTTCCAACAATGCACTCTCCCAGCAGCAGATTTTCCCATTGATTCGTTTGAGATCGTCTCATACTCCGAGTTGCCAAAACGCACTAGGAATCATCGCATTCTCTCGGGTTTGTTCTGTGGTGTTTTTGTTTCATGTTTTTGTTATGGTTTGTTTGGTGAATTCTTTCTTCTGGTTTATTACAGACGATGTTAGTCGTCTCCATTCAATCAGCGGAATTGATTATAAGCTTACCACTAATGGATCCACACCTAAGCAGGTCTCAGTGCTTGAGAATGGAGAGTATGTATTTTTCTGATTATACCCTCTGCCATTTTAATTAATTTGTGTTCTCTTTTTCTGTGTTTGGGTACTGTTTAATCTGTGTTTAATATATTTTTTATAGGAATCAAAGGGTGTCCATTACTCTTTGGAACGAACTTGCTGAGTACCTGGATCGTGCTGCTTTGATTCAGGCGGACCCCATTGAACTAGTCATTCTTGTAGTCGGGGGCCTTATGGTTGGCCGGGTGATATGTGTTGTTTTCTTATTGGTTTTCCCTTGGTTGGTTAGAGTTTTATTATTTGCTTTTGGTTTTTTGTATGGTTTTTACAAGTCAATTTGTTTGGCAGACAGTGAGTACACATGCTCCAGTTCATAAAGAACCCGTATATCGGTGAACCCTTGCATACCAGAGGAATATCATCTATCGATTATGTATGTTTCTCATAAACTTTTACTTAATATGATTTGGTCTGTTATTTTATACGCATTGTCCACTTTGTCATGTCATATTTTGTTTCATTGTTTGGTCCAAGGTTTGCTGGAGCAAGGAACCCTGTAGCAGGGCTTCCAGTTCAGTTTATGACACCAAAGGATGCTATTGCAAATTGTGCCAATAGGACAAGGACAATGGCTCAGCTCGTTGATCTTCACTATGCTGGTGCTTCTAGGGGGTGTATGACATTTATTAGATCTTTTGTTTGTTTCATTGTTTCCCCGTTTGGTTGATCATTAGGTCAGTTGAGTCTCGACTATACGTGTTTGTCCTCAACACAGGATGCGAGGCATTTTTGCAGTGGTTTCATTAGGTCAGTTGAGTCTCGAAGCCCATGGTACTACACGTCTTGCAAAATGTGCAAGATGAGTTGCTCAACTAAGGGGAGTAAATACTGGTGTTCGAAGCATTGGGAGATTTCTGAAGATCATGTCACAATTGGGTATGAGATTGGTTGTTCCTGCTCTTTTTTTTTGTAATGATTGTAGATTGTTGCTGTTTTATTCTACAAATTTTCCCGAAGTTACAGTCTGTTTTTTCTCTCTCCTTGATTTGTCCAGGTACAAGATTCAGCTTATTCTGAGAGATTCAATCGGTGAAGCCCCCTTCATTGTGTTTGGTGCACGTGGCAACAGTTTGGTTTGCACCTCAGCTCCACAGTTGGCCCAGAGGTCCCACATAGGCCAGGCGAGCTTCCTCCAGAGTTGAGCGTGTTGTACGGCTATTTGTAAGATTCGAGGTTAAGTTGTCAATGATGGGTTCTAATGGCATGTTAACGGGGCAGTTCAGTGTCCTTTGTGTGATTCTTCAGCATAATCATGCAATGCAAGCACCTGTACCCCATGCAATCGAAGGAGCTGTGAACAATCATTTGCCTTCTCTACCTTCTGAGAGTGATGGCAATCACATCTTTGATGTATCATTGTTCTCGTTGCCTTCACCACCTTCAGGATTTTTTCCTTTCAAGTTTTGTTTGAACCTTGACAGTTGCTTTCTGACATTTGATGTCCTTGCTATTTTTTATGGTTGTGTGACTTTTGGTCTCTTTGTTTTTGTCTATGAAAATAAGTTCCTCAAAAGCTAAAGGAAAGATATCAGGTCCATTGTTGTATGAGAATTCCAACCCTGCTTTCCAAATTGGTCATGCAACACCACAAGTTTTCAGGTGCATTTCTCTGTGGGCTATTTTGTGGGATTGTGTTCCATTGATTAGCCATGGTTGAGAAATGTGTTTTGGGTAAAAATAAAGTTTCGCATATTTTTTGTTTTCTTCAGTAAAATGAAGGGTCCATTGGTGATCAATGAGAGGGTTTTCAAAGTTTTGAAGCTCAGCCTTTGTCTGAGAATGTTTCGGAAGAGGTCTTTGATGTAACTGCCACTAATGATCGACCACCAAAACGAGTTGCTGTGATGTCTGCTTCAAATGGTGGGGAACAAGGCATGGCTAATCAAGTGAACACTATGCCACCGGTTTTTGGTAATGTTGTTGATTCATTGAAGATGTCGAGGACACCTAGTTTACCACTACAAAAGGGGGTTCAGGGATCAAAAAGTCAATATGGAGATGGATCGTTGGTTCCACCTGCCTCTACTATTGGTACACCTGAAACTGCTCAGAGTAAAATATCTGTCACAGAATCATCAACCTCGCCGTTTACTTCCCCGTCAGCCTCTCTGTGAGTTTGCCACTTAAAAGTTGCTCTCCTTGGTTCAATACATCTTTCTTTCTTTCTGTTATTTATATATTTGTTTGTGTATTTATTTTGTGATTCCTTTACAATATACCAGGTTGGTGTCTCCATTGGCAAAGGTAAAGGTAGAGAAGTTAGATGCTTTAGAAATCAAGCAAACTGGTGATGCTCTTCATGCTAATGCGCCATTTACAATTGGGAACTCAAACTCCCCATAGAGCTCTTCGAACCATTCTTATGTAAAGCGCCGCCTTTATGAAAACTAAGGTATTTTGTTTCCAAAGCAAACTTTTTTTTTAATATTCAAATATAAACCTCTCTGCAAACTTGTTGGGGGGGGGGCTTTTTTATTTTTGGATCATGGTCCACGTTTAAACCTATGGTGATGTAATTGTTTCCTTGTGCTTTTGTTTGCAGGTGTGAGGTCTGTGGTTTTTTGTGAATCAAGCTGTATTTTGTGGAATGGTGCGTTGGGTGCCTATGTCACCAATTAGGAATCTGTCATTTTCCAGTTTGATTTATCTATGGCCATTTTTGTATGAACAGATGGCATGCTGATATAAAAATATTATTATGTGTGGCATGTTCTGTGTAAATTATTGTGTTATGGATTGGTGTTGGTTAATGCAAAGGAGTTTAGGTATTCAGATTCTTTCTAGTTCTCAGACAAATTGGGGTGACAAGAATGTTGTTGTCAACCTTCCACTTCTCAGACAACCCCCAACACTCCTTGCTCAGTTGCTCGATCTTAATGCTGGAGCATTGTCAAAGCATTTCAGGGAGCACATCAGGTCATATGATGGAGCTTTATGTTTCACATCCTTTGGAGACAACCAAGATCCTAGATCTCTAACAAGTAGAGGGCCATATTCAATGGTGATTTGTTGAGAAAACTATCATAGGATTGGTTCTCTGTTACCTATTGATGGGGAACGACCTAAATTTGCACAATTATACATCTTTGAGCCAGAGAATGCAATTGACAATAGGCTGTTAAATTTTACATCTCGTGACTCTGTTTTGCTACCTGAACTGCTCTTTTCTTTGTTGAGAATGCTCGACGAAAAAAAATGAATTAGTCAAGACATTCAGACGAATACGACAAGAGTTACAACAAAGCTCTACAACAAACCTGCGACTACGGATTTTTGTCATTGAAAGTCGAAATCGACAGTATGATCTCCCTACCAGCAATGACGTTGCTGCTTTAATTCCTGTAGATTTTGTTGCGGACAACAATGACAGGGATATAATCTTAGATCACAGGAATGAAGGACTAAAGCGCATCTCGAGGCTCAATCCTAAATGTGAGGCACTACATTTTCCATTATTCTTCCCATATGGGAAAGAAGAGTATCATCCATTGATCCCTTATAACAAGTCATGTCGCTCGCCATCAATGCGTAGAAAGTTTGTCACACAAAGAGAATACTCCACCTATATACTTCAATATCGATCTAATGAGGCTCACACATTGATTAAAGGTGGGAGAGTACTTCAGCATTACTACGTCGATACATTCTCAGCCATTGAACTCAATTGACTGGCCTTTTTAAGGAAACATCAAAAGAGCTAAGATCTGAAGTATACCAAGGTTTAGAAGATGCATTTGCTAGAGGTGATATGGATGGTGATAAAATTGGACGCATTATTATACCTTCATCATACACTGGTTGCCCTAGATATATGCAACAATTGTATCATGATGCAATGACGACATGTTAGTACTACGCTAATCCTGATTTATTCATTACTTTTACCTGTAATGCTTTGTGGGAATAGATAGTTGAAGCTTTTGCTGATATTGTGGGGCCAAACAGTGAGTTCAAACCTATGGTTGTTTGCCGAGTTTTTCATATGAAACTTGCAATCCCCATTGAAGAAATCTGACGAGAATCCTATTTCGGCAAAACACTTGCAAGTATGTTATCTCTAATTCAATTCCTTAATAATCCAGAACTAACATAATTGTACAAGCAATGGTTCATTTGTTATTATTATCATAGTCTAATTGGGTTTCACGTTTCTTAATTGTAGTCATATATACTGTTGAGTTTCAAAAGAGGGGTTTACCACATGTGCATATGTTGATATGGCTTGCTGAGGAAGATAAACCCAAGATAGAAGCTGATATTGATGAAATGATTTCTGCTGAGATTCCAGACCCTCGTATTGATCCATTAGGCTACAAAACAGTCATCAAATTCATGTTGCATGGGTCATGCGGGGAAGCCAACCCAAATGCACCTTGCATGAAAGATGGAAAATGTTCAAAATTTTACCCTAAAGAGTTCAACTCAGAGACAACTTTTGACAAATATGGAAATGTTATATACAGTCGTCGAGATTTTGGAGTTCAAGTGCAAAAGGGTGCCACAGTTTTGGACAATAGATTTGTGATTCCTTACAATAGAAACTTTTTGTTAAGGGCTCAAGCACATATTAATATAGAGGTAGGTCACAAAAGCGGGTTAGTGATAGACCATTGATTACACATGTTTTCACCCCTATCCTTGAGCCATTTGAGATGTCGATTCTCGCGTTTTAGGCCGATTTCACGCTAGGTTGTTCTTGTTTGTGATATTTCAGGTCCTAGTACGTGAATGAAGGTTTGGGAACGGGTTCGGGGTTGATTGGACGAAGTTTGGACGTTTGGCGGGAAGCTGAGAAGCCACACGGGCATGCCTAAAAGCCACACGGCCGTGTAGGGGACCCCTGATGGCCGTGTGAAAATTCCAGGGAACTCACACGGGCATCCTGGGAAGCCACACGGCCGTGTGGGTCGTGGCCGTGTAGGAAGCCTGAAGCCACTTATCAAAACGCTGCGGTTTGCACAACTCACACGGGCAGCTGGGGATGTCACACGGCCGAGTGGCCTGGCCGTGTCAGTCGGGATTTTCTGGTTTTAAGCCAATTTTCAGCAGAGGAGAAAAAAGTTCCGATTTTTAGAGAAAGAAAGCGATTCCTAGAGAGAGAGCGACGAACTAGAGTTCCCAAGTGCCGATTGACGACCAGGAGCAGATTCTCATTCTTCACAGCATGATTTCTGCATCTGAACCTGCTTTTGCTTCTCTCTCCATGGAGTAGTTTTCCCATTCATTTGGGTATGGAGAACCCTAGATTTGTGTGTTAGGCCTGATTGTATGAACCCAAGTACAGATTCTATGATTTGATTATATTCAATTGAGGCTTGAATGATTGAATGACTTGAATCCTGATCAAATTTCTGTTATTTCTACTTTAGCCTAGAAAGAGAATATCTCCCTAGGTTGATAGAGCACCCTTAATTGAAGGTAGTGAATTGGCGACTTTAGTCGAGGAGCCAATTCACTATTCTTTACCGAATTTACTTCGGTAGTGGAGGTTTGGTCCGTTAGGGCCTCAATCTGTTTACTCCGGTGGAGGTTAGTCGCCCGCTCGGGACTCAGATTGAGAGGGTCTGGAGACCTTTAGTCGAGACTTCAGACTGCTTAAGAACCTCCCGCAGTATAACTATCATAAAAACTGAACTTGGTAAATTGCAATCCGGCTTGACTGCAATCTAGGGGGAACCATATCCGGGTGACCTCTCTTGACTTGAAACAGCCGTTTAATTTCTTTGCTTGTTTGATTAATTGAACCTACACTAAAGTTTCACTGCTAGATAATAAGAATTCACTGAGTAGTCATCACATCTAGGACCCGGGTTGACAATAAAACCCAAACCTGCTATACTACGCTCTAGGAAGTGGTTACACTTGGCCATTTTCTAGGGTGAGAGTAGGAGTGAGTCAAGTTTTTGGCTCCATTGTCGGGGATGGCTAGGTTGTTGAAGAAACGTGAATTCTGTTAATTTAGCTTTTCTTTTCGCATTGTTTGCTTTGTCCCACTTGTGACTTCACGGGTTTGCTGCTTGACTGTGTGCAGGTAGTGCATAACTCGTAGCCAGTCGGGAGGTTTACTGCCGTTGAATCCTGAGCTTGAATGCACCTGTCGCCAACTCAGGAGACAACATCGAGCTAGACTGGCTACGGAGCAGCTCCTAGACGGCCATTTGAGCAGCGAGTCCGAGGACGAGTACGAGATGGAAGGAGATCACAATCCACACCAGGTAAATCCTCACCAGGTTCCTCCGGTGAATCAGATCTTGGGGAACAACCCCATACCCCAGGCAGATGGGGGTCATCATCATCCACAGCCGTCGAGTCCCACCTTGGAGTAGTACTACACTCCATGGATTGCTGACATCCGCCCGGTCATCCTCTACCCGCCTATTCCAGCAAACAACTTCGAGAACAAGCCATGCTGGATTCAACTCATTACATCCTCTATCCAGTTCCATGGCTTGAAGGATGAGGAGGCAAGGGTGCATCTTTCCCGTTTTCTGCAGCTGACGAACGGGTTCAAGCTAAACAGTGTCCCTGATGACGCAATCCACCTTTGCCTCTTCCCCCATTCTCTGGCGGGGAATGCTAAGAGGTGGTTGGAGACCCAACCCCCATTGTCCATCACTTCTTGGGACGATCTGGCCAACAAGTTTGTGCACAGGTACTATCCGGCATTGAAGACCACAAAGATCCAGCGGGAGATCACTCACTTCCGCCAAGAGCCAGACGAGTCACTTCGTGATGCATGGGAGCGGTACATGGGATTTTTCTGGCAGTGTCCCCATCATGGCTTTAGTGATGCATTCACCGTGGGGAACTTCTACAGTGCTCTCTCTCCGGACAGCCAGAGGGTGATTGAGTCTCTATGCCCAGGAGGGGATATTCTTACTAAGACCCCACCCGAACTGAACTAGATGATCAATACCTTGGCTTCCGGAGATCATTCCTGGGGGCAGGGCACCAGAGGCAGGAATTCCAGGGACCGTGGTGTGCACGCCATGGAGGCCAGGTCCGGGCTCGAGCAGCAGGTGGCCGAGTTGGTGCAGACATTGAAGCATCCCAACAGTCTTATTCCGGGCAGAGGTTTGGCTACACCTCCAGTAGCTCAATTTCAGTGGTGTGAGAGCTCAAATCATCTGGTGGAAGACTGCCGAGCTATGCGGGAGTCAACTACTCCCCAAGAGAAGTTGGACTTCATCGCCAATGCTCGGCGCTTTGACCCCTACAGGAATACATACAATGAGGGGTGGCGCCAGCATCCCAACTTCGCTTGGAATAGCAACACCACTAAGCCACCTGGTTTCCCAGCACCAGCATGTGGTTTTCAGTAGAGGCAGCCTTTCCAGGCTAGACAGGGGCCAGTCCCTCAGTAGCAGCCTCAGCGTTAGTATGCCGAGCCAGCAGCAGCCCCGGCTCCAGATAATCAGATGGCGGAGTTGAAAAACATTCTAGCGGCATTCATGACTACCACCCAGGCAACTTTCACAAGGATGGACCAGAGCATAGCCTCACTGGAGCAGGCCAGAGGAACCAAGGTGCCGTTTTGCAGGATTTACAGAACCAGATGGGTACCATGGCTCGCCAAATCAATACCCCAGCCCCGGGAACTCTACCTGCCACTACCATCCCCAATCCACGGGAGCCGCACCAGCAGCTGAATGCCATCACCACCAGGAGTGGCAAGTCCACATCGGCGGTACCTTCCCAGGCTAGGGAGGAAGAGCCACTACCTGCGTCAGCACTTCCAGCCGATGATGTAGAAGTGAGGATGGAGAAGGAAGCCCCTGCTCCCAAGCCACAACTAGTGGTTAAGGAGCATGTACCCCAGCTTCCCTTCCCCACTCGACTACATAAAGATAAGCTGGAGACTGAGTTTGCCAAGTTCATGGCAATGTTGAAGCGGGTCGATGTTAGCATACCCTTCATGGAGGCACTGTCGAAGATGCCCAAGTACACCAAGTTCATGAAGGATCTCCTCAGCAACAAGAAGAAACTTGGGGATCTTTCGACAGTGATGCTGAGCGAGGAGTGTTCTGCCATCTTGCAGAACAAGCTGCCCGAAAAGCGCAAGGACCCAGGGAGTTTCACTATCCCTCTTAATATTGGTAGCATGCATGTAGGGAAGTCCTTGGTGGACCTAGGAGCTAGCATAAATGTCATGCCATACAATCTGTTTAAAAAGCTAGACCTAGGTGAACTTAGCCCTGCTAGGATGAGCATTCAGTTAGCTGATTGCTCTATTGTGCATCCTAGGGGTATCATAGAGGATCTACTTGTTAAAGTAGGCGCATTCACGTATCCTGTTGATTTTGTTGTTCTGGATATAAATGAGGATGTGGATGTGCCTTTGATTTTAGGTAGACCATTTCTTGCCACCGACAAGGCACTAATTGATGTGCATAGTGGTAAATTGATCTTGCGTGCTGGGAATGAACATGCTACTTTTTCTGTGGCTGACCTTGATCATTGTGATATGCCTGCTGTCACACCTATGCATGCGATTTCTCACCAGGTACACGAGCCTGTCGTGTACCCCTCTATGCATCTCGTTTTGCAGGATCCCCCTCTCACGCCTTCGCTGCCACTCCCTTCAACCTCACCGCCAAAAAAAAAGCTCAAGGAGGAGTGGCGGCCGAAGCCGCAGGTGGCTAAGCCTGCACGGAAGAAAGGTGGAGAGTGGAGACCACTATGAGCTGGTTCCACCTCCTGCACCACAACCACCCAGGCCATCCGAGTACTCACTCGCCTGCATCTTGCCGGATGACCAGGTCGAGCTGACCAATGCTGGTGGTCGCACCCGTCGGGTGCATGGTCACCATTTGAAGCTGTACCTACAAGAGCGATGTGGATCCTCTCTTGGAGGCACCTGCCCTTGCACCCCGCTGAGTATCCACCGTGGGCGTCCAGCTAAAAGAAGGTAAAGAAGCGCTTTTGGGGAGGCAACCCCACCTCGGTTTGCATTTTCTGACCTTTTTCCTTTTGATTTTTTGTGTTTTTGTGTCTTGAGGTGTTGTTCACGAGTCGTATGTCGTTTTGAGTGAAAACAGGTCAAATTCGGGATTCTGGCAGCTCACATGGCCAGTCCTAAAACTCACACGGCCGTGTGGAATTGGGTTTTGGCCGTGCGAGTCCCCTGGAATTTCCACACGGGTAGGAGGGGTCCCTCACACGGCCGTGTGGATTGGCCCCCTGCCCGTGTGAAGCCTCGACAATTTCCACACGGCCAGTTTTGCTTTTCACACGGCCGTGTGGAAATCCTCGGCCTGACCGTGTCGGCCCACACGGGCACTTGTGCACCTCACACGACAGTGTGAGTTTGCCCGTGTGGCCGAGCCCAGCCTTTAAAAATCGGCCGACACGGCCGCGTGGTCAGAAAATGCAAACGCCCTCGCCGGAAAACCGCGACCTTTCGCCCTCTTTGACGATTTTCGGCCATTTTTGGTCAGTTTTTCACCAAACCACCTCCACACCCATCCTTTTCTCCCCATTTACGGCCTATCCCTCGACTTTGAGGCGATTTGGACCGATTTTGAGTCGCCGGAGGCGACTTCTGGCGAGGCTCCGAGGAGCACTTCCGGGCAGATTTTGGCCTCTTCGTCGCTTCCATTGCCTTTCCCTCATCATCCCCTACACCTCTACTTGTGTCTCCAGGTTTGATTTTGACCTTAACCTTGTGATTTATGGAGAATTGGGTGTTAGGGTGTATGTTTAGAGAACAACTTTGAATCATGTGAATTGTGTGCAATTGATTGAGGGGATGGCTTGGTTTTTGTGTTAATTGTGTTGGGCAATATCCCCCATGCATGTTTGAGCCCTTGTGTGCAAGAAATTTGTCCCTTCTATGCTTAACTCAATAGTGCACACAAGGTGTTCGATGAAATGCCTGTTTTTCATGCCATGTTGTGGGCGCCGGTTGAGCCCTTAATGATGTGCTTTGAGGGTGTATTTGCTATGAATGTGAACCTTAAGTTGCCTACTTTATCGTGGATATACACCCCCACCCAGATTATGCTTGTTTGATCGAGTTTCTGATTCTTGAACTATGGATGAAACCATGGTTCGGCTGATTTTTGTTCTTAAGTGTGGGGGTGTGATTAACCTTTTTCTTGGCTCTTTTGGTTCCACTTTGGGTTGTTCTTTTGCAGGACCATGACGAAACCCGACCTCAAGCACCCTTTTATTCGGGATTTGAAGAGGGTCCTACACTCCAGCTGCGGACAGTGCCAGTGCCATCACCCGGAGAGCTATGTACTTCATCCAGTCCATCCGCCAGGGGGATCATCTTCTCCACTTGGGTACTGTGGTGGCACGAACCTTTGACAAGAGTGCTTCAGAGCTTAAGAGCCTCCACTGCACTCCCCTCATCACCCGCCTGGCCACCCACTTCCAGATATCACTGCAGGGGTGCACAGAGCAGGGGGACACCAGTGTCTTTGGCGAAGATACGATCCATCGCATGCACCTGCTTCGAGAAGAGCGAGGAGTCAAGTGGATCGAGGGGTTTCCTCAACCTCAGATCCCAGAGGAGGACCAGCCGGAGGTTCCTAAGGATGCGGCTTATGAGGATGTCCACCGCGAGGATGTGGATGACGCTACTGCCCCCCGCCCCACCACCTTCGAGTACGGGGGTAGCAGTTCCACTTTCCCCATCCAGGACTACTTCACTCACCAGTTCGAGCAGCTGCGTCTCCAGAATCAGCAGCTCTTTGACCATCAGATCCAGTTCCAGCAGCAGTATTCGGCTCACCATGTGATAACGATGTAATTGCACATATTTGCACCCCTAGTTCTTATCCGTTTGAGGGGCATAGTCGTGTATTTTTGGCCTATTTTATGCCGGGTTGTGCTACTTTGTCATATTTCAGGTCCCAGACGTCGAAGGAAAGGCTAAGCACGAGTTTCGGGGCATTTGGAAGTCATTTGGTCGAGCTGGAGCCAAAACACATGCACGCCTAAATCAAAGCACAACCGTGTTCCTGGACCGTGTTTTTACTGCTGAGGCTTGATCCGAGACTGTCAAACACTAGCTCAAAACACGGGCGGGACTGACCCAGAACACGGCCGTGTCCATCCTCAAGCACGTCCGTGTTTTCCCAAAGTAGTGGCCGTGTTTTTAACACGTGGACAGGGCACGGGCGGGCTGGAGCAAAGCACGGCCGTACCCTCGACCATGTTTTGCCCAGTGATGCCCTTTTAGGCAGATTTCAGCCAAAAGAGAAGGGGATTCGAGTTTTAGAGAGACCGAGCGATTCCTAGAGAGAGAAAGCGAGGAACAAGAGTTCCCAAGTGCCCTAGCTTGATCTTCATCACCATTGGAGCTTGGCTTGAGCTTGGAGGAGTGCCGATCAACGCCTAGGAGCATAAATCCATCCTTCACAGTATGGTTTCCGCATCTGAATCTGCTTTTGCTTCTTTCTCCATGGAGTAGTTCTCCCATTCATCTGGGTATGGGAAACCCTAGATTTGTATGTTAGGTTTGATTGTATGAACCCAAGTACAGATTCTATGATTTGATTATATTCAATTGAGGTTTGAATGATTGAATGGAAAGAATCCTGATCAAATTCCTGTTGTTTCTGCTTTAACCTAGAATGAGAATATCTGCCTAGGTTGATAGAGCACCCTTAATTGAAGGTAGTGAATTGGCGACTTTAGTCGAGGAACCAATTCACTATTCTGTACCGGATTTACTTCGGTAGTGGAGGTTTTGTTCGTTAGGGCCTCAATCTGTTTACTCCGGTGGAGGTTAGTCGCCCGCTAGAGGGTCTGGAGACCTTTAGTCGAGACTTCAGACTATTTAAGAACCTTCCGCGGTATAGCTATCATAGAAATTGAACTTGGTAAATTGCAATCCGGCTTAACTGCGTTCTAGGGGGAACCATATCCGGGTGACCTCTCTCAATTTGAAACAACCGTTTAACTTGCTTTGTGTCTTTGTTTGTTTGAACCTGCACTTAAGTTTTACCGCTAGATAATAAGAATTCATTGAGTAGTCATCATATCTAGGACCCGGGTTGACATTAAAACCCAAATCACTATACTACGCTTTGGGAAGTGGTTTCACTTGGCCATTTTCTAGAGTGACAGTAGGAGTGAGTCAAGTTTTTGGCGCCGTTGCCGGGGACGGCTAGGTTGTTGAAGAAACGTGAATTCTGTTAATTTAGCTTTTCTTTTCGCATTGTTTGCTTTGTCCCACTTGTGCCTTCACGGGTTTGCTTGCTTGATTTTGTGCAGGTAGTGCATGACCCGTAGCCAGTCGAGAGGTTTACTGCCATTGAATCCGGAAATTGAACGCACCTGTCGCCAACTCAGGAAACAACAGCAAACTAGACTGGCTACGGAGGAGCGCATAGACGACCACTTGAGCAGCGATTCTGAGGAAGAGTACGAGATGGAAGGAGATTACAATCCACACCAGGGGAATCATCAGCAGGCTCCCCCGGTGAATCAGGTTTTGGGGAACAACCCCATACCCCAGGCAGATGGGGTTCATCATCATCCACCGCCGCCGGGTCCCACCTTGGAGTACTACTACACTCCACGGATTGCTGACATCCGCCCGATCATCCTCTACCCGCCTATTCCAGCGAACAACTTCGAGATCAAGCCATGATGGATTCAACTCATTACATCATCTATCCAGTTCCATGGCTTGAAGGATGAGGAGACAAGGGTGCATCTTTCCCGTTTTCTGCAGCTGACAAACGGGTTCAAGCTAAACGGTGTCCCTGATGACGCAATCCGCCTTCACTTCTTCCCCCATTCTCTGGCGGGGAATGCTAAGAGGTGGTTGGAGACCCAGCCCCCTTTGTCCATCACTTCTTGGGACGATCTGGCCGACAAATTCGTGCACAGGTACTACCCTGCATCGAAGACCACAGAGATCAAGCGGGAGATCACTCACTTCCTCCAAGAGCCAGACGAGTCACTTCGTGATGCATGGGAGCGGTACATAGGATATTTCTGGCAGTGTCCCAATCATGGCTTCAGTGATGCATTCACAGTGGGGAACTTCTACAGTGCCCTCTCTCCGGACAGCCAGAGGGTGATTGAGTCTCTATGCCCAGGAGGGGATATTCTTGCTAAGACTCCACCCGAGCTGAACCAGATGATCAGTACCTTGGCTTCTAGAGATCATTCCTGGGGGCAGAGCAGCAGAGGCAGAAATTCCAGGGACCGTGGTGTGCATGCCATGGAGGCCAGATCCGGGCTCGAGCAGCAGGTTGCTGAGTTAGTGCAGATATTGAAGCAGCCCAACAGTCTTATCCCGGGCAGAGGTCTGGCTACACCTCTAGTAGCTCAATGTCAGTGGTGTGAGAGCTCAAATCATCTGGTGGAAGACTGCCAGGCTATGCGTGAGTCAACTACCCCCCAAGAGCAGTTGGACTTCATTGCCAATGCTCGGTGCTTTGACCCCTACAGCAATACATATAATGAGGGGTGGCGCCAACATCCCAATATTTCTCTTGGAATAGCAACACCACTAAACCACCTAGTTTCCCAGCACCAGCTGGTGGTTTTCAGCAGAGGCCGCCTTTCCAGGCTAGACAAGGGCCAGCCCCACAACAGCAGCCCTACCAGCCTAGGCAGGGGCAACCATTCCAGCAGCCCCAGCGTCAGTATGCTGAGCCAGCACCAGCTCCTGCTCCAGATAATCAAATGACGAAGCTGGAAAATATTCTAGCTTCATTCATGACTACCACTCAGTCAACTGTCACGAGGTTGGACCAGAGAATAGCCTCACTGGAGGCAGGTCAGAGGAACCAAGGTGCCATTTTGCAAGATCTGCAGAACCAGATGGGTAGCTTGGCTCGGCAAAACACTACCAGGTACTAGGGACTCTGCCTGCCACCACTATTCCGAATCCTTGTGAGCCTCACCAGCACCAGCAGCTAGATGCCATCACTACCAGGAGTGGCAAGACCACATCTGCTGCTCCTGCCCAGCCCAGTAGAGATGAACCACTACCTGCTTCAACACTTCCAGCTGATAATGCAGAAGTGGGGGGGGGGTGACAAAGAAACACTTGCTCCCAAGCCACAGCCAGTGGTTAAGGAGCATGTACCTCAGCTTCCTTTCCCCACTCGCCTACATAAAGACAAACTGGAGACTGAGTTTGCCAAGTTCATGGCAATGTTGAAGCAGGTCAACATTAGCATGCCGTTCGTGGAGGCACTGTCAAAGATGCCCAAGTATGCCAAGTTCATGAAGGACCTCCTCACCAACAAGAAGAAACTTGGGGATCTTTCGACAGTGATGCTGAGCGAGGAGTGTTCTGCTATCCTGCAGAACAAGATGCCCGAGAAGCGAAAAGACCTAGGGAGTTTCTCTATCCCTCTTGTTATTGGCAGCATGCATGTAGGAAAGTCCTTGACGGACCTAGGCGCTAGCATAAATGTCATGCCTTACAAATTGTTTAAAAAGCTAGACCTAGGTGAACCTAGAGCTACTAGGATGAGCATTCAGTTAGCTGATCGTTCCATCGTGCATCTTAGGGGTATCATTGAGGATTTGCTTGTTAATGTGGGTGCATTCACATATCCTGTTGACTTTGTTATTTTGGATATAAATGAGGATGTGGATATACCTTTGATTTTGGGTAGACCGTTTCTCGCCACCGCCAAGGCGCTTATTGATGTGCATAGTGGTAAATTGATTCTGCGTGCTGGTGATGAACATGCTACTTTTTCTGTGTCTGAGAATGGGAAACACTCTCATTTGCATGATGACATAGATTACTGTGATGTGCTTGCTGATTTTGAGACCGCACTCGCTATAACGAGTGCAGGTACTGACGATGCTCTTGAGCGTTGTATTTTGCTAGGTGAGTAGGCATAGCAGGAGCCGCAGCTGGCGGAGCAGTTGGCCGAGTTGGAGAGTGGCACATCCCTGGAGGGCGACCGGCTGTTCAAACCGATCTCATCCTCACCCCGCATCACTACCTCCTTGGAGGAACCACCAGAGTTGGAGCTTAAGCCCATCCCCCCTTATTTGGAGTATGCATTTCTCCGGGAGGGGAATAAGCTTCCAGTCATCATCAGCTCGACTTCACGCCCGAGCAGAAGAACAGACTGGTGGCCTTGTTGCAGCGGTATGAGCGAGCCCTAGCATGGAAGATCACAGATATCCGGGGGATCAGCCCTTCCTTATGCTCCCACCGGATACTGATGGAGGATGAGATGCGGCCAGTGAGACAGCCGCAGAGAAGACTGACACCGAACCTAGAGGCTGTGGTTCGGGCAGAGATCGTGAAGCTGCTGGACGCGGGGATGACTGTGGTACCTAACGAGAAGAATGAGTTGATCCCGATGCACACGGTGACTGGGTACCGTGTCTGCATTGATTACCGGCGTCTCAATCACGCCACTCGGAAGGACCACTTCCCGCTGCCATTCATTGACCAGATGCTGGAGAGACTGGCGGGGCACGAGTTCTACTGTTTCCTGGATGGGATGTCCGGGTACTTCCATATACCCATTGCACAGGAGGACCAGGCGAAGACCACTTTCACCTGTCCCTTCGGCACATTTGCATACCGGAGGATCCCATTTGGGCTGTGTAACTCCCCTACCACTTTTCAGCGGTGCATGCTCGCCATCTTTGACCGTCTGGTTGGCGAGATTATGGAGGTGTTTATGGACGACTTCTCGGTTTACGGAGACTCATTCTCTCACTGTCTCCATAACCTGGAGCTTGTCCTTAAACGGTGTGAAGAAACGAACCTGGCACTGAGTTGGGAGATGTGTCACTTCATGGTTCGAGAAGGCATCGTTCTGGGGCATAAGATCTCCAAGATGGGGATTGAGGTGGACAGAGCGAAGATCGAGACTATCAGCAAGCTGCCTCCCCCTACATCTGTTAAGGGGATCCGGAGTTTTTTAGGTCATGCAGGGTTCTACAGGCGGTTCATCAAGGATTTCTCGAAGATCGCCCTGCCCCTGACTAAGCTTCTAGAGAAGGATGCCCCCTTCCAGTTCACTGATGCATGCACAGCGGCCTTCACGACCTTGAAGGAGAAGCTCACTCAAGCTCCTATCATGGTTGTTCCTGACTGGTCCCTGCCATTTGAGCTGATGTGCGATGCCAGTGACTTTGCTGTTGGAGCTGTCTTGGGGCAGAGGCGAGATCAACACTTTCGACCTATCTACTACGCCTCGAAGACCCTCAATGATGCCCAGGAGAACTACACCACCACGAAGAAGGAGCTGCTCGCAGTGGTGTTTGCCTTCAAAAAATTTCATCCTTATCTGGTCTTGTCCCATGTGACTGTGTATACAGATCACTCCGCGATTCGATACCTGATGAGCAAGGCCGATGCCAAGCCTAGGCTCATACGATGGATCTTACTGTTGCAGGAGTTTGACATTGAGATTCAGGATAAGAAGGGAGCGGAGAATGTTGCAGCCGATCACCTCTCCCGGTTGGACGCACCCCCTGCGGACAACCTCGAGGAGGAGATCAACGACTCCTTCCCAAATGAGAGACTGATGATGATGTGCCTGGTGGAGAGTGTCACCCCCTGGTATTCCGATTTTGCGAACTACTTGGTGGGCCAGCAGCTTCCCAAGGGGATGACAACTCACACCAAGAGGAAGTTCTTCTCAGACCTGAAGCATTACTTCTGGGATGACCCTCATCTCTTCAGGATCGGAGCCGACGGGATCATCCATCGCTGTGTTATGGAGAGTGAGATGGAGGGCATTCTATCTCACTGTCATGAGGGACCTACTGGCGGTCACCACGGAGGAAACCGCACGGCAAGGAAGGTGCTCCAATCGGGCTTCTACTGGCCCACGCTCTTCAAGGACGCTGACGCCTTTGCACGCTGGTGCGACCGATGCCAGAGATCAGGTAACATCTCTGCCCGTGATGAGATGCCACAGAATGTGTTTATAACCTGTGAAATTTTTGATATCTGGGGTATCGACTTCATGGGCCCCTTCCCTCCATCTTTTGGTAATATCTATATCCTTATTGCTGTTGACTACGTCTCTAGGTGGGCTGAGGCGCAAGCTTTGCCCACTAATGATGCTAGACGTGTTTGTGGTTTTTTGAAGCAGCTATTCTCCCGGTTCGGGACAACTAGAGCCATCACAAGCGACAGAGGCACCCATTTCCAGGGTCAGTTTGATAAATTGCTGTCTCGCTATGGTGTAACTCATAAGGTGTCCGTGGCCTACCATCCTCAAACAAGTGGCCAGGCCGAGCTGACGAACCGGAAGCTCAAGCGTATCCTGGAGAAGACGGTGAACCTATCCCGCAAGGATTGGTCCACCAAGCTCGATGATGCTCTATGGGCATACCGCACTACCTACAAGACACCCATTGGTACTTCACCGTACCGGCTTGTCTATGGAAAGGCATGCCATTTGCCCGTGGAGCTAGAGCACAAGGCCTTCTGGGCCCTTAAGCTGCTAAACTTGGATGTTAGTGTTGCAGGTGTTGAGCGCAAAATGCAGATGCTGGAGCTGGAGGAGTGGCGTTATCACGCCTATGAGAACACCAAGCTATACAAGGAGCACACTAAGTGCCTGCACGATGCACGGTTGCGGGGTCCGAAAGAGTTCCAGGTTGGTGATCGAGTTCTCCTTTATAACTCTCGCCTGAAGCTCTTTCCCGGAAAACTCCGTTCCCGGTGGTCTGGACCGTACACGGTCACACAGGTGTTCCCGTATGGCACGATCGAGATTGCCAACCCGCAGACTGAACCATTTAAAGTGAATGGCCATCGTCTCAAACTCTATTTGGGAGGCGAGGTCGAACGTGCGGAGTTGGCAGCGGACTTCGCGGACCCTTAGTTCCGCCATGGGCGTCCAGCTAAAAGACGGTAAAGAAGCGCTTGTGGGGAGGCAACCCCACCACGGTTTGCATTTCTACCCTTTGTTTTTTTTTTCATTTTTTGTCGGTTTTTGAGTATTTGAGTCTGTCTGGAGTCTGTCTGGAAAGTATTTTGTGCCTCGGGCGGTTCGTTTTAATGTGTGATTGGGTAAATTTTAGAGCCGGGGCACGAATGAGTCGTGGTAGTTTGAAATTGGAATTTTGAAAAAATGCAGATTGAGCTCGGCACTAAAAGCACGGGCGCCAGGGGAGTAAAACACGGCCGTGTTTTCCCTCCTACCCGCCCGTGTTTTGGACTTTGGCCAGCATTGCTCGCGGCAGTAAAAACACGGGCGCTGGGCTTCCAAAACACGGTCGTGTTTTGGTTCCAGCCCGCCCGTGTTTTCAAAGGGGGTGAACACGGCCGCGGAGCACGCCGAACACGACCGTGTTCCAGCCCGCCCGTGTTTTTCCCTCCCCCCCCTATAAATGTCGATTTTCAGGCCCCCTCCCACCAGATTCATTTTTTTCAAAATCCTAACCGCCTCTCTCGCCGGAAACTCGGCCTTTTCCTCTTCTCCTTCGATTTTCCGGCCATAACTCCCTCTCCTGACCTCCAAATCACAAACCGCGACCGTCCCCACGCTTCTGGCGTTGAGGAGCACAATCCCCAAAGGTTTGGGCTTGTTTGGCCGAGGTTGGGTAGCCGGCGGCGAGTTCTCCGGCGAGTCTCTGGTGTATTTTCCGACGACTTGGGGTGTTTTCTTCCACTTTCTTCACCTCTCTTGCGGTCTCTACTTGCGTCTCCAGGTGTGTTCTCATTGTCTTTTCTTTTATTTCTGGAGAATCGATACCTAGAGTTAGGTGAAGAACTTGTGATTGTGGCATGATTTGGGGATGATTGGGTAGGCCGATGACGCTCTTTGCTTGGTCTATTTTTGCCTCGGGATTTCAGTTATTCGACCTACCATTTGCATGTTGCATTGTATGCGGGCTTGTGTGGTTTTTGTGTGGGGGATCGATTGGTGCTTATTTGGCATGGCTTTGGTGTTTGTTTCACCGGGGGCCTAGTCCACTGTCCGAATCGCTCGATTTGAGGGTCCTCGGTGTGTTTTTTTATGTGATTCTTGTGTGATGGGTATGCTTGTTTCGCCGGGAGTCTAGTCCACTGTCCATATCTTTCGATACGAGGGCTCCCGGTGTGGTTTTGGCCTAACATTGACCCTGTTCGCTTGTGTACTGATAACGATGTAATTGCACATATTTGCGCCCCTAGTTCTTATCCGTTTGAGGGGCATAGTCGTGTACTTTTGGCCTATTTTACGCCGGGTTGTGCTATTTTGTCATATTTTAGGTCCCAGGCGTCAAAGGGAAGGCTAAGCACGAGTTTCGGGGCATTCGGAGGTCATTTTGTCAAGCTGGAGCCAAAACACGGGCAGACCTAAAGCATTACACGGCCGTGTTCTGGTGGCCGTGCTTTTTATGCCGAGAGCTAATTGATTTGGCAAATTCAGTTGCAAACACGGGCTGAAAGCACGGCCGTGTTCAGGCAAAGCACGGCCGTGCCCACCGCGAAACACGGCCGTGTTTCTCCCAACTGCTGGCCGTGTAATTAACCCTGGCCGAGGCACGGGCGGGCTCAGGCAAAGCACGGCCGTGTCCTCGACCGTGTTTTGGCCTCTGATGCCTTTTTAAGCAGATTTTCAGCCAAAGAGAAGGGGATTCGAGTTTTTGAGAGAGAGAGCGATTCCTAGAGAGAGAAAGCGACAAACAAGAGTCTCCAAGTGCCCTAGCTTGATCTTCATCACCATTGGAGGCCAGTTTGAGCTTGGAGAAGTGCCGATCAACATCCAGGAGCAGGAATCCATCCTTCACAGTATGAATTCCGCGTCTGATTCTGCTTTTGCTTTCTTCTCCATGGAGTAGTTCTCCCATTCATCTGGGTATGGAGAACCCTAGATTTGTATGTTAGGCTTTGATTGTATGAACCCAAGTACTGATTCTATGATTTGATTATATTCAATTGAGGTTTGAATGATTGAATGGCATGAATCCTGATCAAATTCCTGTTGTTTCTACTTTAACCTAGAATGAGAATATCTGCCTAGGTTGATAGAGCATCCTTGATTGAAGGTAGGGAGTTGGTGACTTTAGTCGAGGAGCCAACTCACTATTCTGTACCGGATTTACTCCGGTAGTGGAGGTTTTGTTCTTAGGGCCTCAATCTGTCTACTCCGGTGGAGGTTAGTCGCCCGCTAGAGATTCAGATAGAGAGGGTCTGAAGACCTTTAGTCGAGACTTCAGGCTGTTTAAGAACCTTCCGCAGTATAACTTTCATAGAAACTGAACTTGGTAATTACAATCCAGCTTAACTGCAGTTTAGGGGGAACCATATCCGGGTGACCTCTCTTAACCTGAATACAACAGTTTACTTGCTTTGTTTGTTTGGTAGCTTAGACTTGCATTCCAGTTTCATTGCTAGATAACAAGAATTCACTGAGTAGTCATCAAATCTAGGACCCGGGTTGATAATTAAACCTAAACCCGCTATACTACGCTTTAGGAAGTGGTTTCACTTGGCCAATTCCTAGGGTGACAGTAGAAGTGAGTCAAGTTTTTGGCGCCGTTGCCGGGGACCGCTAGGTTGTTGAAGAAAAGTTATTTCTGTTAATTTAGCTTTTCTTTTTGCTTTGTTTGCTTTGTCCCACTTGTGCCTTCACGGGTTTGCTTGCTTGAGTGTGTGCAGGTAGTGCATGACCCGTAGCCAGTCAGGAGGTTTACTGCCGTTGAATCCAGAGATTGATCGCACCTGTCGCCAGCTCAGGAGACAACAGCGAGCTAGACTGGCTACGGAAGAGCGCATAGACGGCCACCTGAGTAGCGATTCTGAAGAAGAGTACGGGATGGACGGAGACTACAATCAGCACCAGGGGAATCCTCAGCAGGTTCCCCCGGTGAATCAGGTCCTAGGGAACAACCCCATACCCCAGGATCATGGGGTTCATCATCCACCGCAGCCGGGTCCCACCTTGGAGTACTACTACACTCCTCGGATTGCTGACATCCGCCCGGTCATCCTCTACCCGCCTATTCCAGCAAATAACTTCGAGATCAAGCCATGTTGGATTCAGCTCATTACATCCTCTATCCAGTTCCATCGCTTGAAGGATGAGGAGGCCAGGGTGCATCTTTCCCGTTTTCTGTAGCTGACGAACGGGTTCAAGCTGAATGGTGTCCCGGATGATGGAATCCGCCTTCACCTCTTCCCCCATTCTCTGGCGGGGAATGCTAAGAGGTGGTTGGAGACCCAGCCCCCATTGTCCATCACCTCTTAGGACGATCTGGCTGAAAAATTCGTGCACAGGTACTATCCGGCATCGAAGACTACAGAGATACAGCGGGAGATCACTCACTTCCGCCAAGAGCCAGATGAGTCACTTCGTGATGCATGGGAGCGGTACATGGGATATTTCTGGCAGTGTCCCAATCATGGCTTCAGTGATGCATTCATAGTGGGGAACTTCTACAGTGCTCTCTCCAGACAGCCAGAGGGTGATTGAGTCTCTATGCCCAGGAGGGGATGTTCTTACTAAGACTCCACCCGAGCTGAACCAGATGATCAGTACTTTGGCTGCCAGAGATCATTCTTGGGGACAGGGTAGCCGAGGCAGACAGTCCCGGGACCGTGGTGTGCACGCCATGGCGACCAGATCCGGGCTCGAGCAGCAGGTAGCTGAGCTAGTGCAGACATTGAAGCAGCCCAACAGTCTTATTCCGGGCAGAGGTTTGGCTACACCTCCAGTAGCTCAATGTCAGTGGTGTGAGAGCTCAAATCACCTAGTGGAAGACTGCCAGGCTATGAGGGAGTCTACTACCCCCCAAGAGCAGTTGGAATTCATCGCCAATGCTCGGCGCCTCGACCCGTACAGCAACACATATAATGAGGGGTGGCGCCAGCATCCCAACTTCGCCTGGAGCAGCAACACCACTAAACCACCTGGTTTCCCAGCACCAGCAGGTGGTTTTCAGCAGAGGCAGCCCTTCCAGGCTCGACAGGGGCTAGCCCCACAGCAGCAGCCCTACCAGCCTCGGCAGGGGCAACCATTCCAGCAGCCCCAGCGCCAGTTTGCCGAGCCAGCAGCAGCTCCTGCCCCAGATGATCGGATGACAAAGCTGGAAAACATTCTAGCTTCATTCATGACTAGCACTCAGGCAGCTATCACGTCACTGGAGGCAGGTCAACGGAACCAGGGTGCCATTTTGCAAGATCTGCAGACCCAGGTGGGCATCTTGGCCCGCCAAAACACTACCAGGGCACCGGGGACTCTACCTGCCACCATTATCCCGAATCCTCGGGATCCTCACCAACTCCAGCAGCTGGATGCCATTTTTACCAGGAGCGGTCAGACCATATCTGTTGATCCTGTCCCGGCCAGACAGGAGGAACCACTACCTGCTTTAGCACTTCCAGCCGACGATGCAGAAGTGCGGGTGGAGAAGGAAGCCCCTGCTCCCAAGCCACAGCCAGTGGTTAAGGAGCATGTACCTCAGCTTCCTTTCCCCACTCGCCTACACAAAGACAAGTTGGAGACTGAGTTTGCCAAGTTTATGGCAATGTTGAAGCAGCTCAACATCAGCATACCGTTCGTGGAGGTACTGTCGAAGATGCTCAAGTATGCCAAGTTCATGAAAGACGTCCTCACCGACAAGAAGAAACTTGGGGATCTTTCGACAGTGATGCTCAGTGAGGAGTGTTCTGCTATCCTGCAGAACAAGCTGCCCGAGAAGCGCAAGGATCCAGGGAGTTTTACTATCCCTCTTACTATTGGCAGCATGCATGTAGGCAAGTCCTTGGCGGACCTAGGCGCTAGCATAAATGTCATGCCATATAAGTTGTATAAAAAGCTAGACCTAGGTGAACTTAGCCCTACTAGGATGAGCATTCAGCTGGCTGATCGTTCCATTGTGCATCCTAGGGGGATCATAGATGATCTGCTTGTTAAAGTAGGTGCATTCACATATCCTGTTGATTTTGTTATTCTTGATATACATGAGGATGTGGATGTGACTTTGATTCTGGGTAGACCATTTCTTTCCACCGCCAAGGCACTTATTGATGTGCATGATGGTAAACTGATATTGCGTGCTGGGAATGAACAGGCTACTTTTTCTGTGACTGAATTTGATCACTGTGCTATGATTGCTGTCACACCTGTACATGCCATTTCTGATCAGGTACACGAGCCTGTCGTGTATCCTTCTGCACCTCTCATTTTGCAGGACCCTCCTATCATTCCTTCGCCACCACTCCATCCAGCCTTGCCTCCGAACAAACAGATCAAGGAGGAGTGGCGGCCGAAGCAGCAGGTTGCTAAGCCTGCACGGAAGAAGAGTGGAGACCACTATGAGCTGGTCCCACCACCTGCACCACGACCACCCTGGCCGTCCGGGTACTCACTCACCTGCATTTTGCCAGATGGCCAGGTCGAGCTGACCGATGATGGTGGTCGCTTCCGTCGGGTGCATGGCCACAACCTGAAGTTGTACCTCAAGAGTGATGTGGATGCGCTCTTGGAGGCACCTGTTCCTGCACCGCCCTGAGTATCCACCATGGGCGTCCAGCTAAAAGACGGTAAAGAAGCGCTTGTGGGGAGGCAACCCCACCACGGTTTGATTTTCTTTCTTGTGTTTTGAGTCGGATTGTAAACCAGTTTGGTTTTGGTTTGTTTTCTTTTGTTTTGGATGATGTTTTATTGGGCTGACCATTGGACCTAACATATTGTGTTTGAGCTCTTTGGTTTCTTTTGGCTGTGCTAGTCTTGACTGGTACTCTCTCCAGTCCTCTTACAGTCTCCTGCAGTCCGTGCATACCGGTAACATCGTTCCCCTTTTCCCTTCCCTCTTCTCCATTGAGGGCAATGTCGATCTTAAGTGTGGGGGGATGTTTATCTTTTGACTGCATTAGATCTGTTTGTGTGCTTGGAGCCTAGTCCACTGTCCAAATTTTTAAATTTGAGGGCTCCAAGTACGTGTTCCTTGCAATTGCCTGCTCAGTATACTTTGAATTGACAGTCTTTATAGTAATATGCAACCTAGGGAGGTAGTGTAGCACTATGGAGGATGTTGATGCATTTAAGAAGTCTCATTTCTTCTTCATATTGTGTTGGTTGATTGAGTGAATTAGCGATCTTAGGACCCTTGAATTGTGTGGTGTTGTGGATTCTCTGCCTGTCATGGACTCTTGTATCATGTTTTGAGTTTAACAGGTGCTCGGAAATGTGCTTCAAAATAACGTCTCCCGTGCGAATAGGGCGAAAGTGTGTAAGGGGAGACGGGAATTCGTTCCCAATTTCCACCTACTACCTCCAGCCCCCTTACATGTCTTTCCCCCGCACGAGGCTCGAGACATCCGCTCCTGGCATGGCCGGTAAGAGCAGGTTGGGACCCTTGAAAAAAAAAAGAGAAGAAAAAAATAACAGAAAACAAGCAAAACACAAAGAAAAGGGGTTCCAACCATCTTCAAGAAGAAAATAGAGCACCTTGAAAAATGTGAGTCCATGATCCTTTGTTTTTGAGAATCTCTTCATCCACAATTCATTTGTCCTCTGTTCACTATTTGCCATGATGCCGACTCGATACTAGTGCTCTCGCCGAAGAAGCTATGAGATGACTTGTGCGTCGGTTGACCTCGTAAGCTGCTAAGTGATCTAGGAAGTCCTCTACCTACCATCTGGGTTGTTTGTTGCTATAGAGGTCTGGAGAGTTGCATTGGTTTGAGTTAGGTTTGCTTGGGGACAAGCAAACGGTTAAGTGTGGGGGAGTTTGATAACGATGTAATTGCACATATTTCCGCCCCTAGTTCTTATCCGTTTGAGGGGCATAGTCGTGTACTTTTGGCCTATTTTAGGCCGGGTTGTGCTATTTTGTCATATTTCAGGTCCCAGGCGTCAAAGGGAAGGCTAAGCACGAGTTTCGGGGCATTTGGAGGTCATTTCGTCAAGCTGGAGCCAAAACACGGGCAGACCTAAAGCATTACACGGCCGTGTTCTGGTGGCCGTGCTTTTTATGCCGAGAGCTAATTGATTTGGCAAATTCAGTTGCAAACACGGGCTGAAAGCACGGCCGTGTTCAAGCAAAGCACGGCCGTGCCCACCGCGAAACACGGCCGTGTTTCTCCCAACTGCTGGCCGTGTAATTAACCCTGGCCGAGGCACGGGAGGGCTCAGGCAAAGCACGACCGTGTCCTCGACCGTGTTTTGGCCTCTGATGCCTTTTTAAGCAGATTTTCAGCCAAAGAGAAGGGGATTCGAGTTTTTGAGAGAGAGAGCGATTCCTAGAGAGAGAAAGCGACGAACAAGAGTCTCCAAGTGCCCTAGCTTGATCTTCATCACCATTGGAGGCCAGTTTGAGCTTGGAGAAGTGCCGATCAACATCTAGGAGCAGGAATCCATCCTTCACAGTATGAATTTCGCGTCTGATTCTGCTTTTGCTTTCTTCTCCATGGAGTAGTTCTCCCATTCATCTGGGTATGGAGAACCCTAGATTTGTATGTTAGGCTTTGATTGTATGAACCCAAGTACTGATTCTATGATTTGATTATATTCAATTGAGGTTTGAATGATTGAATGGCATGAATCCTGATCAAATTCCTGTTGTTTCTGCTTTAACCTAGAATGAGAATATCTGCCTAGGTTGATAGAGCATCCTTGATTGAAGGTAGGGAGTTGGTGACTTTAGTTGAGGAGCCAACTCACTATTCTATACCGGATTTACTCCGGTAGTGGAGGTTTTGTTCTTAGGGCCTCAATCTGTCTACTCCGGTGGAGGTTAGTCGCCCGCTAGAGATTCAGATTGAGAGGGTCTGAAGACCTTTAGTCAAGACTTCAGGCTGCTTAAGAACCTTCCGCAGTATAACTTTCATAGAAACTGAACTTGGTAATTACAATCCGGCTTAACTGCAGTCTAGGGGGAACCATATCCGGGTGACCTCTCTTAACCCGAATACAACAGTTTACTTGCTTTGTTTGTTTGGTAGCTTAGACTTGCATTCCAGTTTCATTGCTAGATAACAAGAATTCACTGAGTAGTCATCAAATCTAGGACCCGGGTTGATAATTAAACCTAAACCCGCTATACTACGCTTTAGGAAGTGGTTTCACTTGGCCAATTCCTAGGGTGACAGTAGAAGTGAGTCATGTACCATTTTTACTTCCTTGTGCTTTGCAGGATCATGGAAGCCTACCTCGACCAGTTGAGCATCACCCAACGCCATCTGCTGCGGACCATTCGTAACCGCACCATCGCCGAGCACCTGCACCTCGATTTTGCGGTGTTCGAGGCGCTTCATGCCAGGCCGCAGATGGAGGCCATTGTTCGCCCCTATGGTTGGCGGCGCTTCTCTGCCTCGCCGAGCCAACCTACCAGGAGCTCGTCTGGGAGTTCTACGCTTCCTTCAGCCACGCCTCGAAGGGGTCCGCCGACCATGCTGATGCGGTTCGTTTCACACTCGGCGGGGTGGAGCACTCCGTCAGTTACTGGGAGTTGGCCTCTGCACTTCACCTCAAATCCCCGCACTCCAGCGACTAGCCCCTGCGCTTGGACCTCTCTGATCCCACGGACCTTGCTTCCAAGGCGTATTTCCAGCGAATTTGCCTGCCGAACCATGCGGATGAGCAGTACACTGCCAGCCAGACGCGGGCCACTCTCCTCCGTCCGGAGTGGCGGATCCTCAACCATCTGCTCACCCAGTCCTACACCCCCAGCCGCGGTTCGTCCAACCGGGTCACACTCAGGACACTGTACTTCATGCATGCGATGGTTCGCTCTGAGGACACCATCGAGCTGGGCTCTGTGTCGCCCGGACGTTCGGCAAAGCCTGCGCCAGCCAGGATCGCGACTTTGTCTGTGGCCCGGTGATCACCGCCTTGGCCCGCTACTACGGGGTCGACTTCACTGGGATGACTTTGGTCCGAGGACCAACCCCGCTCAGCGAGGCCACCCTCCGCCACCAGCACTTGGTTGCTCGCCACGGGCGTGTGCACTGGATCGCGGGCCTTCCTCAGCCACCTATACCTGCAGAGGGCGACCAGCTAGAGTCGAGAGCAGCTGGGGGACGCCGGGTTCCCCGTCGTGCTGTTCGTCGTGGCCAGGCTCCTGCGAGCCCCTCCGCTGCTCCCCGGTCTCTTGTTCCCAGGTCTCCTCCTCTGGTGGTGGTGCCCATTTCTGACCAGTTGGCGGCCATCGCTCAGCAGAAGGAGCGCATCCTGGACGGCCAGGAGCGCATTCACGCCCGCCTCGATCGTGAGCGGGGCCGAGGGCATCATCTCATTTCCGACCAGCACTACATCATGTCCTACCTGGGCTTGGACCCGAATGCGGTCCACTACCCGTTCATGCAGTCCCCGGGGTTTGAGGACGAGTACCCTCCACCCACCGGCGATGGTGGTGATGCATTCTCGTGGCGAGTGGCTGGTTCTGTGCCTCATTCGTGTTCCAGACTGAGACTCCATGTTTTTGTTGTTTTGTTTTGTTTTGTTTTTGTTCTTGGATTGTAGACCTGGAACTCCGGTTCTTTCACCCAGTGTGTGTCTTTTGTTGTCTTTAGCTCTGTGCCTTGGATTGGTACCCCTTCTCTGGACTGGTCTGCCTTCCAGTCCCCATTCATGTTCTCCTTTCACGGTAACATCGTCCCCCTTCCCTCTGCTCCATTGAGGACATTGTCGCATTTAAGTGTGAGGGGTTCTTTGTATGAATTGGAACGTATATATGTATGCTTGGAGCCTAGTCCGCTGTCCAAATCTCGAGATTTGAGGGCTCCAAGCACTGTTGTTTGCCTGATGTTTGATCGTATTGGCACTGTGGATGTGATTAGTGAATTGAATGGCTTTTGACTTGATGCATGACAACTTGAGTGTGACTAAGACATCTTATTATGATGATTGAGATGAGCAGTAGAACTGTGTAGGGGTTCAGTGTTTCAACTGTTTGCTTACCAACTGTGACTTGGATTGATCACTTGCTTTTGACAGTCATTTATGCATCTAGTTCAGGGAATCAGAACGAGAGATAGAGCATATAGGTAGCCATGTGGGACTTGAGCCTGCTCGTTTCTTTCTTGTGCGATAGTTCCCTCTTCCATGATGTGCAGCATTCACGTTGTCATTAGCTAAGATGATGGAGGCATAGGATTAGCCCACGACCAAATTGATTGTTCTGGTGTGTCATACCCCCTAGTCAGCCCCTTTGAGCCATGTGTTACCCTTTCTTTCGGTCAATATGAAAAATCACCCTTTTGCATCTCTTAGAAGGTTCCACAGAGTGGTTTTTACATGTTCTCTGTTGTTTCTGCTAAATATCATGTGATGGTTGGAGGTAGTTCTTAACAAGTTGGGCAGGTGTTTGAAAAATGTGCAGAGGTGGTGGTTCTCTTAAGAAATGAAAAAAAAAAATGAATGAAAGAAAAACAAAGAAAAAAATGAAAGCAAGAGAGAGCCACCACCAAAAATCTTAATAGTGTCCATTAAGTAGTGTTTCTTAGCAGTCTGGCTTAGAAATACTAGCATTTATGTGACCTCCTTCGCTCTTGTGCTCTGAAGAATTTGAGTAATGCAGAATAGCAGAAAGAAAGTTTTTGGTTTGATTGACTGTGAGTTTGTTGGGTTTGGAAACGTGGGACCTTGTGCTATGAATACTTCCACCACCTAAAAGGCCTTTTCCCCATGTCCAAGACCCTAGCCAGTCATCTGAACCTGTGTCTAAGACCTCCGGATTAGTTAGTGGTGACACCCCATATGTGAACTCTAGCATTTAGAGGCTGCATTCATGGTGAAGAGACGTTAGGGATTGAGAGAATAAGCATGCGCATTTTTCGCATCAAATTATCCTGACCCCACTGGTCGAGAGTGAGCGATTCATTTTCTCATATTCTCTATACTCTTTATCCCGGTGAGGACCTAGATTGCTTTGTCTTAATTCTGATATCTTGAGCTTTGTGCATGAAGTGACTGTTTTGAATAAGTGGTTGAGTCAAGTCTATGTTGGTTGGTGAAGAGAAGGGAACTCTTCCTTTGCTCGACTTTATTGCATTCGGATGTCATCTGTGGTGGTTGTCTAGGTTGTCGTTGAGGTTGTCCATGTGTTAATGATCGAAAGCCAATATGATCCACGTGTTTTGTGCCGATATGATAATGCCCTAAAGCCTGCTTGATTGAAACGTTTTGAGTTTACCTTGTGTCTGACTTGGTTTGCTTGGGGACAAGCAAACGGTTAAGTGTGGGGGAATTTGATAACGATGTAATTGCACATATTTGCACCCCTAGTTCTTATCCGTTTGAGGGGCATAGTCGTGTATTTTTGGCCTATTTTACGCCGGGTTGTGCTACTTTGTCATATTTCAGGTCCCGGACGTCGAAGGAAAGGCTAAGCACGAGTTTCGGGGCATTCAGAAGTCATTCGATTGAGCTAGAGCCAAAACACGGGCACGCCTAAATCAAAGCACGGCTGTGTTCCTGGACCGTGTTTTTACTGCCGAGGCTTGATCCGACACTGTCAAACACTAGCTCAAAACACGGGCGGGACTAACCCAGAACACGGCCGTGTCCATCCTCAAGCACGCCCGTGTTTTCCCAAAGTAGCGGCCGTGTTTTTAACACGTGGACAGGGCACGGGCGGGCTGGAGCAAAGTACGGCCGTGCCCTCGACCGTGTTTTGCCCAGTGATGCCCTTTTAGGCAGATTTCAGCAAAAAAAAGAAGGGGATTCGAGTTTTAGAGAGACAGAGCGATTCCTAGAGAGAGAAAGCGACGAACAAGAGTTCCCAAGTACCCTAGCTTGATCTTCATCACCATTGGAGCTTGGCTTGAGCTTGGAGGAGTGCCGATCAACGCCCAGGAGCAGAAATCCATCCTTCACAGTATGGTTTCCGCATCTGAATCTGCTTTTGCTTCTTTCTTCATGGAGTAGTTCTCCCATTCATCTGGGTATGGGAAACCCTAGATTTGTATGTTAGGTTTGATTGTATGAATCCAAGTACGGATTCTATGATTTGATTATATTCAATTGAGGTTTGAATGATTCAATGGCAAGAATCCTGATCCAATTCCTGTTGTTTCTGCTTTAACCTAGAATGAGAATATCTGCCTAGGTTGATAGAGCACCCTTAATTGAAGGTAGTGAATTGGCGACTTTAGTCGAGGAACCAATTCACTATTCTGTACCGAATTTACTTCGGTAGTGGAGGTTTTGTTCGTTAGGGCCTCAATCTGTTTACTCCGGTGGAGGTTAGTAGCCCGCTAGAGACTCAGATTCAGAGGGTCTAGAGACCTTTAGTCGAGACTTCAGACTGTTTAAGAACCTTCCGCAGTATAGCTATCATAGAAATTGAACTTGGTAAATTGCAATCCGGCTTAACTGCAGTCTAGGGGGAACCATATCCGGGTGACCTCTCTCAACTTGAAACAACCGTTTAACTTGATTTGTGTCTTTGTTTGTTTGAACCTGCACTTAAGTTTTACTGCTAGATAATAAGAATTCACTGAGTAGTCATCATATCTAGGACCCGGGTTGACATTAAAACCCAAACCCGCTATACTACGCTTTGGGAAGTGGTTTTACTTGGCCATTTTCTAGAGTGACAGTAGGAGTGAGTCACCATGCTGAGTACCAGACCCGGATGGCTGCTTATGATGAGCATCTTGATCGGATGGAGACCCAGCAGGGGGTGACCCTGGCTCGCATCGAGAGGGAGCAGGCCCGATCTCGGCGTATACAGGAGGTCCAGCAGCACATACTCTAGTTGCTCCCGGGCGAGCGCCCAGTCTGGAGGACTCCTTGGGAGGACTCTCCACTTCACCCTCCACCAGCCGATGACGATGATGCCTTCATGAACGACATCGACCTCGACAACCTTGGCGACGAGTAGGCTGTACTCGCCGCACCTCTGAGAGTTTTTTTCTTTTATTTTCGACTTTTCATGTTTGCTCCATGTGTGTGCGGAGCTTGAACTTAGTCTGTCGTGTGTTTTATTTCTTTTCTTTGTGAACTGCCTATTTTGTGGCCATCTGGGCTGACTTTGATCCCTAACGCACAATGTGCTAGTCTGTTCTTCATGTTCCCTTCGTGCGGAACCGTCCTCCGTACCATATGTTTCCCGCTAACTGGTCCACTTCCAGTCTCCTGCAGTCCGTGTACACCATTAACATCGTTCCCCTTATCTTTCCATCTTCTCCATTGAGGGCAATGTTGATCTTAAGTGTGGGGGGATGTTTCTCTTTTGACTGCATTAGATCTGTTTGTGTGCTTGGAGCCTAGTCCACTGTCCAAATTTTTAAATTTGAGGGCTCCAAGTGCGTGTTTCCTTGCAAATTGCCTGCTCAGTATGCTTTGAATTGACAGTCTCTATTGTAATGTGCAACCTAGGGAGGTAGTGTAGCACTATGGAGGATGTTGAAGTATAAGATTTTTCCTATCTAGCTCTCTGCTGTGCCAGTTGATTTTGTGAATTAGTGGAGCTAGGACCGTTGAATTCATGTGGTATTGGTGACTCTATGTGGATTGTGTTATGGACTTGTGTATCGAACAGGGTGCTCATGTGGAAAATGAAAAATGCAGTTGGTCCTCCATGTCAAAATCATCAAAATCTTAAACATGGGGTAAGCCCAACGTGTGCGGCACCGTTCATTGCACCAAATCGGGTTTTGGAAGAGATTTTAGTGATCCTTAGTGGGATACTCCTACAAGGTGAAGCTAAGCTGTCTCTAGTACAAGTAAAACTTCTACCCGTTGAACGGTTTGCCTACTTGAGGATGTGTTTTTAAGGGCACGGATAGAGCTTCCGACCCCCCTTAATTTCATTGACCCTCCACACGAGTTGAGGAAAAGGAGTTAAAAGAAGTACTCTGGCGAGGGCCAGATGTACAGAAATTGCTCTTGCTCGACTAATAAGGGTCGACCGTGCAAAAGACTGCAGTTGGAACCCCCGCTAAGTGAATAAAATTAAAAAAAAGAAAAAAAAGTGAAAGTGAAAAAGGGGTTCTAACGGTGAAATGAAGTGAAAGAGCACCCCGGTACAACGAGTCCTTGGTTGTGAATGATATGAGTCCCTTTATCCATGAACTGACTGTCTTACTTCTACTTCTTCTCATGATCCTGGCTTGAGTCTAGTACTCGCATTGAGAGAGATAGGAAACATCTTAGAAGACCAATTGACCTCGTAAGCTGCTTTATGATCTAGAAAATTCTCTACCGACGATCGGGGTTGTTTGTTGCTATAGAGGTCTAGAGAGTTGCATTGGTTTGAGTTAGGTTAGCTTGGGGACAAGCAAACGGTCAAGTGTGGGCGAGTTTGATAGACCATTGATTACACATGTTTTCACCCCTATCCTTGAGCCGTTTGAGATGTCAATTCTCGAGTTTTAGGCCGATTTCACGCTAGGTTGTTCTTGTTTGTGATATTTCAGGTCTTAGTAAGTGAATGAAGGTTTGAGAACGAGTTCGGGGTCGATGGGACGAAGTTTGGACGTTTGGCAAGAAGTTGAGAAGCCACACGGGCATGCCTAAAAGCCACACGGCCGTGTAGGGGACCCCTGATGGCCGTGTGGAAATTCCAGGGAACTCACACGGGCACCCTGGGAAGCCACACGACCATGTGGGTCGTGGCCGTGTAGGAAGCCTGAAGCCACTTATCAAAACGCTGCGGTTTGCACAACTCCCACGGGCAGCTGGGGATGTCACACGGCCGTGTGGTCTGGCCGTGTGAGTCGGGATTTTCTGGTTTTAAGCCAATTTTCAGCAGAGGAGAAAAAAATTCCGAGTTTTAGAGAAATAAAGCGATTCCTAGAGAGAGAGCGACGAACCAGAGTTTCCAAGTGCTCTAGCTTGATTTTCATCACCATTGGAGCTCGGCTTCACTTGAAGAAGTGCCGATTGATGACCAAGAGCAGATTCTCATCCTTCACAGCATGATTTCTGCATCTGAACCTGTTTTTGCTTCTCTCTCCATGGAGTAGTTTTCCCATTCATCTGGGTATGGAGAACCCTAGATTTGTGTGTTAGGTCTGATTGTATGAACCCAAGTACAGATTCTATGATTTGATTATATTCAATTGAGGCTTGAATGATTGAATGACTTGAATCCTGATCAAATTCATGTTATTTCTGCTTTAGCCTAGAAAGAGAATATATGCCTAGGCTGATAGAGCACCCTTAATTGAAGGTAGTGAATTGGCGACTTTAGTCGAGGAGCCAATTCACTATTCTGTACCGAATTTACTTCGGTAGTGGAGGTTTGGTTCGTTAGGGCCTCAATCTGTTTACTCCGGTGGAGGTTAGTCGCCCGCTGGGGACTCAGATTGAGAGGGTCTGGAGACCTTTAGTCTAGACTTCAGACTGCTTAAGAACCTCCCGCAGTATAACTATCATTAAAACTGAACTTGGTAAATTGCAATCCACCTTGACTGCAGTCTAGGGGGAACCATATCCGGGTGACCTCTCTCGACTTGAAACAACCGTTTAATTGCTTTGCTTGTTCGCTTAATTGAACCTGCACTAAAGTTTTAATGCTAGATAATAAGATTTCACTGAGTAGTCATCACATCTAGGACCCGGGTGGACAATAAAACCCAAACCCGCTATACTACGCTCTAGGAAGTGGTTACACTTGGCCATTTTCTAGGGTGACAGTAGGAGTGAGTTAGTTAGTCAAGTATTTATTTAAATACATAACAAAGGGATCAGACAGATCCATTGTTGTTGCTAAGGAAGCATCATCTTCAACACAAGTTCCCACTGAAGGTGAAAAAGGAAAAAAAGGATGAGATACATGAATTTATTGATTGTAGATCATTATTTTCCTACCAAGCCATATGGAGGATTAATTAATATCCAATTAATCACAGGGAGCCAATAGTGGTGTGACTAGCTGTACATCTGCTAGGGCAACAAAGGGTTCCATACAGGAAGCAATCTAATGTCCAAAAGGTTCTGCAAAATTCCAAAGCTAGTAAAACTCACCTTACATTATGGTTTTTGCTTAATCAAAAAGATCCTAAAGCAATAAAGCTCACATATGCTCAAATACCGAACACTTATACATGGAACGAAGATTACAATGAATGGACTCCAAGAAAAAGAGGTTTTCCCATTGAAAAAATTGCATATGTTCCTCCGCGCATCAACGATGTGTTTTTCTTGAGAGGAGAGGAGAAGTGTGTGCCAGTTATGAGAAAGCTTGTGAAAGGTTAGGATTGTTGTCAGACTCTTCAGAATGAATTAAGGTACTCAGAAGATATCAGAATCTAGCATGCCTAACTTAATAAGAGCCACTTTTGTGTCAATGTTAATGTTTTGTGAGATATCAAATCCCACAGCTTTGTTTGAGGCTTCATGGAAACTAATGGGGGAAGATTGTGTCTACTCTCTGCGAAAACAGCTAGACTCAACAACTTTTCAGCCTTCAGATGAAACATTATGCAACTGGTGAGTTTTGACATAGTGCAGCAGTGGAAGATGTCTGAAGATATGCTGCAAGCTCTTAATCAAGAACAATTGGAGGCTTTTTCTGCAATTATGTTGTTAGTTAATAACAATCTAGGCAAGTCTTTCTTCTTATATGGACACGGGGGCACAGGTAAGACGTTCTTATACAATGCAATCATTGCACAACTAAGAGGTGAATCGAAAATTGCAATTGTTGTGGCCTCATCTGGAATTGCAGCTACACTTTTACCAAACGGTACAACTGCACATTCACGGTTTAAGATTCCTCTCCATGTGGGCACAACATCAACTTGCTCAATAAAAAAGGGACCCATCTAGATGAACTGATAAAAGCAGCATCATTGATTGTGTGGGATGAGGCGCCAATGACACACTGTAATGCATTTGAAGCAATTAGCATAACTATGTGTGATATAATGAATGTACCTATAGCTGGACGAGGATACAAATTGTTTGGTGCCGACTCACTCACAAGATCATTCATTTGGTCCTCTTTTACCATGCTGAAGCTAAGAAGGATAATGAGGCTGAATGAATCATTGATAAATAAAGTGGTCATTGATAGTGGCTATACATTTGGAGAGTAGGTTCTTAATCTAGGAGATGGAAAGCTTCCAACAAACCAAACACTCCGTCAGATTTGATTCAAATACCAAACATGTTCTTGGTGGATCCACTATAATTTACTATCCAATCTATTACAAGCAACATATGACTCATTCGTTGAAACGTACAGAAGCACGACGTACCTCACAAGCTGTGCAATAGTTACCCCAACAAATGCAAAAGTGAATGAAATAACTAACTTCATGCTCCAGCAGCTTCCAGGTATGGTACACACTTATTACAGTTCAGATTCAATGCAAATGGACAAAGAGGTCCAAGAATTATTTAGCGAAAGTTATCCTAATGAATTTCTCAACACACTTACATTCAATAAAGCTCAAGCTGCATGCTTTAGTGATGTTGCTCAGAAATCTAAGTCCTTCAAAAGGACTGTGCAATGGAACAAGACTGATGATCACATATCTTGGTGAAAACATTATCAAAGGAACAATTATGGGTGGACCACTTGATACAAAATTAGTTGCAATACCAAGAATTGTTCTCAATATAGAAGACAAGAAATAGCCATTCATACTCAAGAGAAGAGAATTTCATGTTCGACTTTGCTATGGAATGACCATAAACAAAAGTCAAGGTCAAACACTTGACAAAGTAGGAGTGTACCTACCCGAGCAAGTGTTCATCCATGGACAATTGAATGTGGTATTTTCAAGGGTGAAATCGGCAGACGGTCTGCGATTTTCTGATCACTAACACAGATGAAATTCTAGATAACTACACAAGAATTGTGTACACAGAGGCCTTTCAAGATATCAGCACAAATCGGAACTCAACACAACATCTATAGTTAAACCCTACATCTGATGACAAATAAGATCTATAAAATTAACTTTCGGTCATTTAGCAAAACAATTAATCTAATTGGTGAAACCAAACAAAATTTGCATAAATGCACAGGAGATGAATCGAAAGCAAATGAAGCATTACATTTTGTGTTGACGCAGGGACCTCTCCCGTGTACATTGTTTTCCCTGTAAGTTTAATGTCCAGATTTCAAATTGGACATGCTTCAACTGTTCTGGACTCCAGAACACCCCTAATTTTGCTGTTCTTGATGTGTTCTTAGTTTGAACTTTGAAATTTAAGCGGTTGATTCAAATGAATGGACATTAATGGGTAGTAAAGTGTTTGTGTCAAAAACGATGAGTTTTAATGTTTGGGTTTAGTTCGTTTGCTTGTTGGATTTGAAAATGAGGGTTTTGAGTTTTAGAAACCTTTGGATTTATGATGGATTTGTTGCATTATTGATTTGGAAGAGTACATTGTTTGTTTAGTTGATCTTTTATCATGGATTTATGATGGATTTGTCTCACATGTTTGCCTTCTATCATCAAATTCAAATGAAATGTGGGATTTGCAAATCCATGGGGCCCATGAATTTGGATCTAAAAAAATGGTCCAAATCCGTGGACCCGGTCCACGGATTTGTGTCCCTTAATAAACAATGACTTTGTTTCAATTCCATGATACTTGAGATTTGGGTACCAAATCCATCACCCAAATCTCACAAGCAAACGATACAAAAAATAATGTGATGGAGTGGGCTAATGATCCAAAAAAGTGTCCCTTACATATACATATTTCTCAAAAAGATTCGGACAAAAATGGCCCAACATAAATATGCAAGAGTGGTCTAGAAACAAGTGAGTTTCGTTGCTTATTATAACAAACTAGGATTCAGCCCGCGCTCCGCTGCGGGATACTATTTCTGTCATAATTTAAATGGGATTTAATATAATCTATAACCATAATCGTTATGTTCTAAATATAGACATAAATGTTGTCATTAACATAAAAACTGCGGTCATTATGCAAAAGATTGACTGGCTTTGCAGAATAAACATGAATGTAGTTAGGAGTGTGGCCAAGTTTTCCACGATGTATCTACTAAACTAATAAAAGTTCCATGGCGGAGACTAAAGATTTGGAAAACAGCAGGACAAAATGTTTTCAGAAGTTTCGCGCCTTTGTGGTTTGCACGATATCAAAATGGCAAGCTTCGAAGGACAACATCATTTCTCAAAAGCTGATCGATCCCACAGGGTGAGCACTGTCGCTTTTGGTTGCATGTCTGAATCACTGTCCCCCACTTTTTTCCATGCGACGTTCAATTCCGCAGCAAATTTTTTGTTACAGTTCTTTGCGATCAATTCGATGATTTGGTCCTTCTTCAGAAACTGATAATATGACGGTGACTTACGAATAAGCGACAGAGCTGCTTCATGCTTAAACACCACATCTATTTGAGATCCTCCTTGGCGACATTTCCCTTCCAGTTTGTATGTGAGTCTTGCAATAAAGATCTTTTTGTTAGGTTAATACAAAGAGTATTATTATGCCATGTGTAAACATGGGAGAATGGTCAAAAGCTTACCCTGTGTTCTCTCCACGAATTTTGCAGATGCTTTTTCTGTATATGAACCTTGGAATGTTAATCAATGTCATGTAAGTAACCTGTTGCAAAAACTGTCAAATGTATTATACAGGTAAACAGATGGAAATATACAACTGATGTCACTGCTGGTGTTTGTTCGTTTACCTCTGTGAAATCTGACAGGTCCTCCATCCTTTTTTTTATCTCTCTCAACGATTTCTTTTGCAGTTGATTGCTCAGCAGGTGTCCAGTTTTTTTGCAAGTAGCATCATCGATGAAGTAAACTGGTTTGCGACATGCAAGAAAGCTACATGTTGAAAAGAAATGTGTAAGTATCACTAACTCGATAGTAGTTGAACCAATCAGTTGGGTAAACCAATATACAGCAACTCACATGTTCATGATATCCTTGCAGCAGTCCTGATAAGAATGGATGATGAGCTTACTTGCAATTGTGGATCGAAATTCATGCTGATACTTACTGTTATGTCTAGGAGTTACTCTACTAACTGATTTGATTGTCACAATCAATGGTAACTTTGACTCAATTGCTCGAGCATGCTTTTGAAAATCATCAATGTCATGCCCAGTGTATTCAACATAAGCCTTTGCCCCACTGATTGCAAAGCAATGCGTTAACTATACATTTTTACAAAGTAAAAAAAAGTGTGCAATCTTAAGAGCATACCAGACATCTTGTATGACCAGGTCGAATTTCTGAATCCTTCCTTTAATTGTTTCTGGATGAGTTAGTCTTCTAACACATCCTGTAACATCTACAGATTTAATGTTTGTTATGCTTTGTTTAATGGTGTTCTTAATCATGGATAGAGAGACATATATTTACCTGAATGGCAGTCAAAGTCTTCTGATGTTTGAGGCACAATGGAAAAATCAGCTGCTGTGTATGATCCTGTTGGGAATTGCTGGGGTCCATTTCCTTCTTCAATATGCCTCCTAATTTGATCTGAAGTGAGGAGCAGACGGAACTCTCGATGGACAACGCGTTGAACTGACCTTGCTGGACCTGCTACAATATCTTGTAGTTCATGCAGGCAGCCAACCTTGATTTTCTTCAAAACCTCATCTGCATCTTCTTCTTCAACCTGAGCTTCGATCAACTTGTTCTGTAAAGTCAACGGTAGATAGATATGTTGTCAAGAGTTTTTGATCTTTTAGCATTCGCCAGTAGGTTAATTGATGTGTAGGGTTTGTATATTGGCAAGTTCTTTTGTCTTAACACTGAATCAAATGCTCTGACGAATATTTATGAATATGGTTGGGGTATCTGGAGTCAAACCTTTTTGTCAAGCCAGAGCATGTGAAGTGTCCTTTTCTTCCATGTGGATAAAGGCACTTCTCGGAACTCAGTCCATGTAACGACATATCTAGCTATAACGGTTCGATTGTTTATTCCCAAACGCAGTCCCCGAAAGCACATGCTTGAATCAATGGACTCTGCAACGCGATTAAAGACGAATCGATAAATAATAAATGGAAAAAACTCGCATAGGAATCGAGATGCGTTTGTTGGATTTCTTTCCAGATTCAATGTATTTACCTTTCAGTTCGTTCGGGTCCATTTTGTGTGGGTCCACGGAATCTCACGTATCAGTTGTACTATACAACTGTAAATCTGTTGGGTAGAAGAAAGCTTCCAGTTCTTCGAGACCCTGGTTTCCCTTTTTTTTTTGTATCTTGACTGCGCGGCCGATTCTAGAAGGCATAAAAAACAATCGGTAGTTTATGTAAGCTAGGGTTAACTTAGGGTAAGTCCTTTTTGGATCGATTGTTTGGGCCTTGATATCGTGTTTGGGCTCTGTATGATATGCAATGGGTTCTAACTGTTGAATCAGGCCTTTAGTGAGCATGATGGAGGCATAGGATTAGTCCACGCTCAAAATTTGATTGTCCCAAAAATATTTTATCCCTTAGTCAACCCCTTTGAGCCGTGTGACCAGAAAAAGCTACAATACGCTCCTACGATCATTGTTCTGTCAAGTTGTATCAGTTGGGCTCATCGATTTTCTTTCTAAGTTCTCTCTGGATAGTCCGAACCGATGTTAACTGATCAAAACTCATGACTGCTTTCTAGCTTTGAGTTTCGAAATAAAAAACACAAAATGTGTCTCTTGTTAAGAACAACGCAAGAACTGGAAGAACAAATTTTTCCAGGCGTAAAATTCAAAAAGTTGGGAGAGTTCATAATAATCACTTCGAGCTTCTTCGATGCTTGCAAAATTAACCAGGTGCAATATCTGGGAAGGCTTCTGAATATACAATGTTTCTCGTGTAATTGGCTGGAATGTCCTCTTCATTTTCAATCAAGAATCTCAAACCACCTGCAGATCTTACTCTTGATGCTGCCACATAAAGCTGTCCATGACTGAATACTGGTTTAGGCAAATAGACTCCAACCTTGTCCAGCGTTTGACCTTGGCTCTTATTTATAGTCATCCCATAACATAAACGTACTGGGAATTGCCTCCTCTTCAGTATAAAGGGCCAGCGTTTGTCTTCTACGTTGAGTACTATTCGTGGTATAACAACCTCTTTTGTGTCAAAAGATCCTCCCATGATGTTTCCAACAATGATATTTTCCCCCAATTTCGTAATCAATATCCTCGTACCGTTGCATAGGCCGTTTGGTGGGCTCAAATTTCTCAGCAACATGATTGGAGTGTGAACCTTAAGTCTTATTTCATGATCTGGAATACCATTGAACTGAAGAGCATTCAAAAATTCTGTTGGGTAAGTTTCAGCAAATAGCTGAGGTACCTCTGTATCAAGTTGCATAGAGTCTGAACTGTAGTAGCAACGGCAATGTCCAGGAATTTTTTGCAACATGAAGTCATTCACTTCAGTCACAACTGCATTAGTAGGAGTAACGATTGCCCTTCCACTTAGGTAATCTGTGCTCATGTGTTGTTCCTCAAATGCGTCATATATGTCATTTGTGATTGACTCGATTGGATTTTTCCAGCATATATCAAGAGTATTTGTGGTATCTCAATCCAATCTGAAGGTGTGTTCGCCATAAAGGATTTTGTTGGAAGCCTTCCATCTCCCAGCGCCAGAGTCCACTCACCAAAGTTCATTCCACAGGCGACCAGGTTTCTATTATCTTGTGAATCATTAAGCCTCATGTTCCTTGACAGTTTGAGCACCTTAAAAAAGGGCAACAATGATGACCTCGTGATGGATCCATCAACTGTTTGTTCCCTTCCTGAATCTGAAATTACTGGTAGAGTCTGTCTAAAATCACCACCAAAGACTATTGTTTTTCCTCCAAACAACTTGTGTTTTGGACCTGATAGTGGTATGTCCATCAAATCACAAAACGTCCTACTTATAGCCTCAAATGCATTTCGATGTGTCATCGGTGCTTCGTCCCAAATAATCAATGAAGCTGCACGTATTAGCTCAGCTAAATGAGTACCTTTCTTTATGGAACATGTAGATGCATGGTCTATATGAAGGGGAATCTTGAACCTTGAATGAGCAGTTTTGCAGTTTGGTAGTAGTGTGGCTGCTATTCCATATGAGGCAACAACTATAGCAATTATGGAAAGACTTTTTAATTTTGCAATGATTGCATTGTAGAGAAAAGTCTTGCCTGTTCCTCCATGGCCATATAGGAAAAATGAAGTGCCAAGGTTGTTGTTGATAGAGAGAATAATGAGTGTGAAAGCCTCTAGCTGTTTTGTGTTCAGTTTGCTAACCATAGTATTTGCCAGTAACCTTTGTTGATCATCATCAAAGTTAAGATGCTCATTAATTAGGGGATTTGATCCATCGTCAGGTTCTGAATTTGTCGGTCTTGGGAGATGTAATTGCTGAAGTGAAGAACCATAAGTCCTCAGTAAAGTTTCCAGCTGATGTAACACCCAATTCTTAAGTCTCTCATCTGAAGGCTGGAAAGTTTTTGAGTGTAGCTGTTTACGAAGAGAATAAACATGATCTTCACTCATTAACCTCCATGAAGATTCAAATAGAGCATTAGGATCAGGTATTTCGTAGAACATCAGCATTGAAACAAATGTAGTCTGTATTATGTGTGGCATACTTGATGCTGCAATTTCTTGTAATACCTGAATCCATTCTGAAGAGTCCGACAGAAGCCCCAACTTTTGACATGCTCTTTCGTAAGTACTACAAACCTCCCCTTGTATTGTTCTTAAATTGAGGAAGCTTGTTGCTCCTCTTACTTTGGTCAATAGCAGCCTAAGAAAGAATATATCATCACTTCTTGGAGGAACATATGCTATCCTTCCTATTGCGAAACCTCTTTTCCTTGGAGTCCATTCACTGTATCTTCATTTCATGTAAAGGAATTTGGTATTTGAGCATATGTAAGCTTTCTTGCATTGCAATTATGTCTGTTAAGTTCAAACCATGAAGTAAGATGAGTTTTACCTGCCCTTGGATTTTGCAAAACATTTTGGATATTTGACCTTCTCTTGTATGAAACATTATGTTGTCCATCCATGTGTACACCAAGTCGAACCACATTAGGCTCTCTGTGGTGTATAGAATACTCGTTGATTCTCCATATAGCTTCGTATGAGGACAGCGACCTGCAATCAATGAACTCTTGTATCTCGTCTTTGGTTTTTTTTGTTATATTTGATGGTACCTGAACTGAGCTTGTCGAGTCTTCTGCAACAATAAGAGATCTATCTGGTCCTTTAGTAATGTACTTAAATAAGTACTTCACTAACCCTCCCTTGTGACATATCTCCACATTAATATGGGCTTGAGCTCTAACCAATAAGTTCCGATTGTATGGAACGACATATCTATTATCCAGCATTGCCTTTCCTTTTTGAACCTGAATGCCTGAATTTCTTCTTCTGTACACGACATTGCCAAACTTGTCGAACGAAGTTTCTGAACAGAATTCTTTTGGAAAATACTTCGAATATTTACCATCTTTCATACATGGTGAAGTGGGGTTGTTAACACCACAAGGTCCATGAATCATGAACTTAACCACTGCAGCATACCCTTCTGGATCTAGATTGGGGTCTGGTATCTCTGCAGAAATCATCTCATCAATGTCAGATGTTGACTTTAGCTTATCCTCTTTGGCTAACCATATAAGCATATGGACATGTGGGAGGCCCCTCTTCTGAAACTCAACTGTGTAGATTACTGCGAAAAAACAGTCCATCATTTGAACTTGATAGCTCATTCAAATAATAAAAGAAATTTTATACAATGAAAGGTCATCTACAGGTAACTCACTGGCTATCGTTTTTCCGAAATATGATTCTCTTTTAAACTGGTAAATTAATATGGCAAGCTTCATGTGAAACACACGGCAGACCACCATAGGCTTCAACTCGCTGTTTGGTCCAATCATATCTGCAAAAGCGTCAACAATTTCTTCCCAAAGAGCATTGCAGGTAAATGTAACAAATAAATCTGGGTTACCATAATGTTGACAGGTTGCCATGGCATCATGATATAGTTGCTGCATATATCTTGGTCCTCCTGTATAAGATGATGGCATTATAATTCTTCCAAGTTTTTCTCCATCCATGTCTCCCTTTGCAAATGCATCCTGCAACCCCTGATAAACTTTTGCTCTTAAATCTTTTTGATGAGTTCTAAGAAATGCCAGTCGATTGAGTTCAATTGTTGAAAATGCATCAACACAGTAATGTTGCAATGCCTTGCCACTTTGAACCAGTGTATGCCCCTCATTCAATCGATACTGAAGTCTAAAAGCATAATACTCTTTTTGAGTAACAAATTTTCTGCGCATCGATGCTGGACAAAAGGAGGCATTATAAGATATTTGAGGATGAAACCCATCTTCTCCGTACGGGAATAGCAATGGGAAGTGAAGAGCCTCGAATTTTGGGTTGAGGCTTGTTATACGTTTCAGCCCTTCTCCTCGATGGTCTACAATGATATCTCTATCCTCCCTATCTGCAACAAAATCAGCAGGTATTAAGGCTGCAATATCAGAGCTAGTTGGCAAGTCATATTGTCGATTCCTACTTTTGATCCCAAAGATTCTGAGTCGGAGATTTGGTGGGGAATAAAGTTGGAGATCTTGTCGAATGCGCCTAAATGTTCTGACCAACTCGTTGTTTTCATCAAGCATTCGAAGCAAACTTGCAAGTAACTCAGGCAGCAAGACTTCCTCTCGAGATGCGAAGTTTGCAAGTCTATTGTTAACCTCATTTTCAGGTTCAAATATATATAGCTGAGCAAACTTGGGCCTATTTCCATCAACTGGAAGTAAGGATCCAATCCTATGGTAATTCTCACCACAAATAACCATCGAATAAGGTCCTCTTGTTGTCAAAGAGCGTGGATCCAGTTTGGCTCCAAAAGTTGTGAAACACAAAGAACCATTGTAGGGTCTAATGTTGTCTCTAAAATGTTTTGACATTGCACCTCCATTAAGATCCAATAGCTGAGCAAGCAATGGAGGTGGTGGCTTTAATAGGGGAATGCAAACTCTTCCTTTCTGACAACAAAGACTATACACAGGATTTAAGGATTTCCTGTGTCGATCCAATCGTTCAGCATACCAAAACAAAGCACCACGGAACTGACATACACAGTCAGGTTTTCCAACGCTCAGCCTATCATTGTGCAATGGCTTCCTTGTAGTTGGGACATCAGCTGATGCTTTCTTTGCTTTTTGATATTGACGATCATTTGTAGCTAAACTGCAAGATGCCTCATCACCACCCATTTCTGTATAAGGATCTGGAGGAACGAACTCACTGTTGTGAGCATTTGTCGACTTTGAAATTTCCCCTGAGAGAATGAACGGCAGGCTTCTCAATCTCTTGTTTACTCTGGTGTTATCCACGTTCATATCTGTAAAGCTGTGTGTTGGATTCCTGGAGGATTCGATTGTGAAAGAAGTGTCACCTCTCTTTGCCTCAGCAGGTTGGAAGGCGCTCTCTTCTTTCTAGGTGTCATTCTGATTACATGAAGTAAATGTTTGATATCCAGTCAGACTTAAATGAGCCAAAAACAAAAGTTCAATAACGGCAAACTTCAGTGTTCTGTCTTGGTCAGATAGACAAAGAAGAGGATCCAAATCATTTAAAGAGGTTCCATTAATGTGTAACTGAGGAATAACGAATACAGACATGCTTAACTGTATCTGATGACGTGGTCTATATCACCAATGATGAGTGTCTCTGACGTGTAGCTCCAAACAGCTGATCAGCAGGTCTTACCTTGCTGTATACTCCAGCTAGCTGATACTCCACTGAAGGGAAAAAGTCGACACAAACAGAATTACTTGCTGAACACAGGAGCAAAAACCAGAGGGCAAAGAGAAAGTTGAAGGTCCATTGATGAAATCTCTTTGATATCTGATGTGTTCCTTGATAAGATATTATACAATCAATATATAATTTTATATCAGGTGTCTAATCTCTATCCAAGTAGTCATTGTGACTGCTGGTTCTGTAACCAAGGGTAAACAATGATGGCTTTTGCATTTAATGCTTTAGATTTTGGGCACATAATTAACCCAAATTATTTAAATCTTGCAACCCAAAAGATTCCTTTTAATATTAGCACATGTCTGCTATCCATTACTAATCTCGCCTGTTCTTATCATATTTTTCTTGTGGACAATGCTTACTCTTTCCCATCACATGATGTAAAGAACATTTTTGTTATATTTGCATATACATACAGTTAAGACATAAATGTAAAACACAGGCATCTTAGATAAAAACTATATTCCTTGATAATACATAAAAACTGCTGAGCATTCACATTCTACAAAAGAGGGACCAAAAGGCCAGAATTTTGCCCACACTGGGGTTACAACATTTCAGATGTCCAAACTGACCACCCTGATCTTGCACAGAAAATTACATGCACTTAAAACTTACACCTCAGAAACAGATACCCGAAGTACCATTAGTTTTGTCTAGTAACCAACAACATAATTTCCACAAAGTTGCCAAAATTAGCCAGGCAAGGCAAGAACAAAGTTTACAAACAGGTTCCCAAGAAGTTTACAAAAGAGCTGCAAACCCTCCAACCAGCACAACTTCAAACGATCAACAACATAATCATCCTGCCCACCATCAAAAGGACTCCCTCCTTGCAGCAAATCCAGCATCCACAAAAGGCAACCACCTTTCCTGCACCCAGCATAACTTAGATCCAGTAAATAACATAACCAATCAGCATTCAAAACTAATAAATAACACACAAAGGGATCATACTCGAATTTATACCCTAAGATTCATACAGGCGACGCTTAGCAGCAGAAGGCTTCCCAGGCGCCCGGTGTGAATCTTGGTCAGCAAGCGAAAAAGGGGACGAACTTTCTGTTTGCTCATCATCCTGCCTCACATTAGGAGATCCAGTTCCAGAAGATTCCAGCTTCTCAATCTTCACCTTAGCCAGAGGTGATATCAAGCTGCATTGTCAAAGACCAAAACAATAAATTCCGACTGCACTCTAACCATGACACGATAAGTTTAAAAGTAAAAAACTCACAGACTCCTTGAAGACAAAGGCGAAACTGCCGAAGATGACTTGCTGATTTTACTCTGAGGAGTTTCAGAACCCAGCCCAGCAATGGATGACAATCCATGTACTCCATGGCTAGTAGAACTCATCACATCCATACCATCACTCAGAGTTCCAGGAGTCCCCACTGCACCTTTCACAGCACCAACTGATTGGATATTAGAGACCTTCAAAGGATCTGCAATGGTAAAAGGAGCTGCCACAACAGTCGCCGCTGGACCTGTTCCTTTTCCTTTCACATCAGCAACAGAAAGCAAAGGTGCAATAGATGAAACAGGAGGCAGTAAATTTGGCGAAATCACGTCGGACACAACATCATTCTCCTTGATTGCCAAAGGAACTTGAGATGAACTGCAAGAGCCAAATGAGCACATAAGTATTTACCATGCAACAACAGCAACAAAGCACAGGTTAATGCATCAATACCAAATCAAGTAAAACAGTCCAAATGTGTTACCTCAGAGGCAACCCTGCAACTTGGCCAATCTGGAATGTTGGATTCGTCCCTCCAGGCGACACTGAGTCAACAACCTTTTCCTTTCCTTTGGATGAGCTAGATTTGTAACAGCAAAGATTAATAATTAGACTAACCCAAACCCAAACCTAAACCTCCGTAATTAACTAACACAAACATAACAATAGAGCAAACAACGCTCACCTAGATGGTATGACAGCAGAAGCTGAAGCTGCGAAAGGTACACCTGGAGCAGGCAGCATCAACATTCCTTCCTGACCAGAATAGGACTGACTTAGGGTTTGGGACGAAGAAACACTGCCTGTGACATCTGGAACTCCTGTAAGACCAAGCACTGGGCCCTGAACATCACGGGGCATAACTCGGAAAACACGGAATTCACCCGTAGATACTCCACTTGACCCAACCATCGGAAGCTTGACCTCAAACCTAACAAACTGGCCGAGCAAAGCCTCAAGTTCAGGCGATAACTGGCCAGACCTGTGAGGATATCTCTGGGCCAGCAGTTGGGCAGATGTGAGCACCAAATTGTTCCCACACGGGCCGAAAATAATGAAAGGGGCCTCGTCAGTGGCATCACGCAGGGTCAATTGGATCTTGTAGCTAGAGACGACACAGTAAAAAACAGAGACAATTCCATCAGGACAGGCATAGGAGTGCAAACTCAAAAAATTAGGCAAATTCTTTAAGACCTGACAGGCACACAATGAAATAAACAAAAACAACAACTAATGATCAGACAAAACACACACCCAACTGTCACTTGCTGCTCAGTGATCTCCCAATGGTCAGGACACCAGTAGTTACCATTTCGCCACGTAGAACACTTTTTTCTGCACATGCTGCATGACATGTTATACCACGGGCTCCGGGACTCAACCGATCGGACTATACCACCGCTACGATGCTTTTCATCCTGAATATAAACATTGACAATCCCAAAAAGCAATAAAAAAACATAAATAAATGGACAACCCGAAGACCATTCTAAAATCAAGAACTACATCGGAATGAAACTCACGACAGAAGCACCGCCATGGTGCAAATCAAGAAGCTCAGCTATGGTCCTGGTTCTCCGCTCAGCATCAGCAACAGCGTCCCCTGGGGTCGCAAACTTGACCGGCAAATCAGCAACAGGAACTCTGGATCCACCAAAACTGCATAGATGGACACAAAAAAGTAAAGCAAACCAAACACCACAAAACAAATCTAGAACAACAAAATCACAGTTTAACAACAAAGAACCCACAAAGCAGCGAGGCTGTAAGCTTCTGGTATCCTCGGGCTAACAACTATACGGGTTCCAGAGGAGCTCGAACAGGAATATTCACCAGCTGCACAACAAAAACAAAATCAGTTCACAATTTATGATCAAGCAGAATGGAAAAGAGTTAAAATACACACCTATCAAACGACCAACCATGAGCCCCCCAACTCCAACGATCACTGGCTCAATGGAGTCCGCCTGAATCAAAGCAGGTCGATCAAGGACTGCCGTCAGTTCATTCCAAAGCGTGATCGACACTCTCTGGCCCCTGACAGCAAAACAAAGGATCATATCTTACGTGAAGGTGACGAAACAGTATTCCCCAGTGGAAAAATAAAATAACAGAAAGACCTACTGTGCATTCTCAAGGACCAGAACTTGTTTTGGAATCGAGCCGTGATTAGTAACCTGATGATCAATCCCGCTAATAGAATGAAGACGGCCGACAACATCTGACCGAAAAAAAAGAGCAGTAAGAAGACATAAAATCCAATCCACTTCAGTCAAGAAACGCAATAATCACCTGCAAGGATACGATTGTCCCCTGAACGGTTAGACAGCTCACTATAAGGAACAACCTCAAAGGAATCAGTTGGAAATTCAGCTGCAGGTAGAGAACAGGCCTGGAAAATAGTTGTTGCTGACAACTCTATTATCAGATCAAATGAGCAAGCACGATAGAGATTCCTTGCGGCACTGAGACCAAAAGACCTAAGAACGTAGATAACTCCCACGCGTAGCACACGCTCAAATTCAGACCCAATAGAGACATCAGCCAGGCTCTGAATGAGCATACCCTAAATTAAAAACAAAAAAAGACAGTAAAGAAAGAGCAAAGAAGGAAAAAAAAAGAGCAAAAAAACAGAAAGCACTGTAATCACAAAGAATCAGCGTAAGAGAATCTACCGTCTGATCCACCCAGAGGCAACAATGATTAAACACCCTTGTCCAAGAAGGATTCTTGGCATACCACATATGGAGCAGACGAAGCCTCAGAGTCACCTCTCTGGTACCTCCTTTGAGATTGCAGAGCAGAGTAGCATCCATGGTGAGGAAAAAGGCGAGAAAACAATGACTGAACCACAGAGAACAAAGAGGGTAGAAAAAAAGAGGGAAATGCGTTCCGAGAATGAGTCCTCTTGTGCAAAAAGAATGAGAAATGCCCTTCTCCACCTGAGCGCACGCATCGAGGCACTGAATGACGTCCACAGTGCTTGAAACAGTAAACTTGTTGACACCCTCCCGCCATCAGGTGAATAACCGGTATCAATCAGCCGCCCACCATTCCCAAAGCACCTCCAATCCCAGTCAATCAGCCGCCAAGTTTCTCCAACATAGTCCTGCGAACAACAACCCAACACGACCCTCTAGCAATCCCTAACAAACACAATCATATCATGCAAGACTCACTGAGGACATCTGAAGGCCCCGTCCCTCAGGTGAATAACCGGTATCAATCAGTTGTCCACCATTTCCAAAGCACCTCCAACCCCAGCCAATCAGCCGCCAAGTTTCTCCAACACAGTCCTGCGAACAACAGCCCAACACGACCCTCTAGGAATCCCTAACAGACACAATCATATCACGCAAGACTTACTGAGCACATCTGAAGGCCCCATCCCACGTGGCCGGGCAGGGGCAAAGTCACATACCGATCTCTGATGACCAACGCGCATCCGGGCCACCAAACGACTGCAACAAAGGCCAACCAGAAGCCAACGACCAGTCCCACCCCGACCGAGCCCCCAAACTCCGCCAGATCCCAATGAGGCCTCACCCAACTCAAGCCCGCACCGAAGGACACGTCAGTTTGAAACAGTAAATCTCAGTCACGTTGTACAGTAAAAGATGTCTGTGTGTACAGTACACGGGCATGCGGCGGGTTTCTTTCTTTCAATAACAAAACCCACATGTAAAGACAGCTGCATTCGGCCACCAAATTAAAATGGTTCCCAGCAATATTTATCAAGTTCAACTTTTGTTGACAACAATGCTAACTACAATTATATCAGTTTATAGTAATTCCGATTTAGAAACTATAACCATATAACAAAGAAAATACATAACAAGAACTAGAAATAATATAATTTAGAATACTAATAGATCACCTACGTGTATGTTTGCAATTGCATCGTTGCATGATTCACCATTTCACCTAGCCACTGTAAAAAGCGGATTCTTACAATCACCCAAGTCAAATTATAGATCAGAACGACCAATTAGACCTGACCATGAGCCCATACATCCTCATATCACCAGTCCCTGCATAAGCCAACCCTGGCTTCAAGCAGAACTTCCTCCCAATATTGAGCTTCCAGTAGGCCTCAGCTCGAAATCGGTTTGACCGACTTCCACCATTATCCATATCTCCGCCAATACTGAACCCCCATCCAAGTGCATCCTCCGAATCATCAAGGGCTCTCACACCCCATTGCCGAATGCTCGAACTGTTCGAGTTATTCCTCTGGATCCAACCCTCGATCCTCGTGTTCTCATCGATGTGACTCTCCAGCTTCACAGCAATGCACCTGGCTGGCGTCGGTTCAAACAAGTTTGTCTCCAGTGGTTCAGTCACCGGGTCATGCGGAGCATTTTGCTGTTGATTCAGAATGTGAACAGGGATCCTGAGGGCACCTTGGTTGACCAAGTCGAGAGAAGATTTAGGCTGTTTGTGGACCCCGGAAACCGAGAACTGCACTCCTATTGGTAGTTGGCATGAAATCTGGCCAAATGTGCTGAAGTAAAGGTCTGATGAATATAGGTCTGATTTTCGAAGTCCTGATACAGAATGAGCCAATGAAGCAACAAGATTCGACTTTCTCACTGTGAAACCGATGGCTGAACCATTATATTCATTCACGAGAGGAGGACCCTTCGCTGAAAGCTCAGTAAAGCCCTTTATCTGTAATAAACACAGACCAATTCATTTTCAATGCTGAAGTAAGATGGTGAACAAAGCAAATTGTACTGGAATAGTACAAGGGCTATACTCACCAGATACAGTTTATCAATTACAACTTTTTAGACATCATGATCATACGATCTTATCCATATTCATTATCGATCAGGCCTAACACTATCAAACGTTTTAGATAACATGATCATTAGTACAATAGTTATACTCACTAGCAATAAGAGCATATAAAGTTTGACAATTACATGATCATTAGTACATTAGTACAATAGTTATACTCACTACCAATACGATCTTATCCATATTCATTATCGATCAGGCCTAACACTATCAAACATTTTAGATAACATGACCATATGATTTACCAAGTTTGTTGATTCCACTAGTAAAATGCGTAAGATTCATGAGAAATAGCTTTAGTACCATAGGATAGATCAAATTTGGTTCAGTAAACTCGTAAAGGGTAAGCCTTTTTGAAATTTGACTCAAGATTCTGACTATGCTGGTGCTCCTGAATACCGCATTTCGTCTATAGCTAAGGCAATCGATTCAAGCTTTTTCATAATCCAAATTGAAGTTCATAAAAAAACTGCAGCAGCTCAATAGTGCGGAAGGTGTAGTATATGTGAAGATCGATCATACCTGATTTGAGGAATCCATAGTGAAACCCAGATGCCTGAACTGAGCACCAACCGGCATTAAAGTAGCTGATACCCAGTCACGAATGTTCGCCATGAACAATACTTTTGACAGACTAAGCGTCGCGCTCCCCAAGCTATCGCCAATATTGCAACCTCCCGTGGCGAACTCTGCTACGAGTGTATCATTCTCGCGTATGGGAGTCTCAAAGGATATCTTCGACCTGATACCACCATTTGTAGCAAGACCAAGTGAATCGTGGTGATCAAACTGATTGATGTCTCCGCCCATCAGCACCATAGCACCTAGGGTATTGATCTCTCCCCTTACATGAGTACCACCTGAGTTCTGAGACGGACTTCCCTTGGCAATTTTCGGGAAAGAGACTTGTCGCTCGAGCTTGTCCTGCCTGTCTCTAAGCTTCATTAGGTCAGAGAATGATTCCCGCTGCAATCGCTTGAGGATCTCAACCTACATTAGATTCACATTCCACAAAGGTCAAATCAAGCTCATGACAACAAACTTCAATCGAAAGGAATCCCGTTTCAATTACACGGAGTGGAGAAGGTTGCTTAGCTATAAACAAATTTGAAAATTCAACCAATTTCGAAAATTTCCAACAGAGTCCCATTTCTGAGAGCAGCGAGACACAGGATAAATTGGACTTCACTGTCTAGATTCAGTAAGAAAATCAGCGGGGAGTTCATGGAAATTCCAGAGTTCTTCAACGCAACTAAGAAGAAAGCCGCGAATTGGAGAAATGACCGATGGGGGAATTTACAGGCTTGCGGCGGGAAGACTTGGCGCGATCGTGGAAGAGGCCATCAAAGAAGTCTTGACTTGACTTGGCTAAGTCTTTGATTTTTCCAACGACGGTATCCATTTCTTCCTCCGCAGAAACCCTAGTAAGAGAGCCGGCGGCAGCTGGAGGAAGGAACTGGAAGAAGTGCAACCACGGCGGAAAGAGTGGAGCTTTGTTTTGGCCTTTTGCGGGGGGTGGGGGTTTTGATTTTTGAATCGCGGCGGAATCGGCAATGACCCAAGTGGACTCAACTCGCTCCGAGTTTACACGTAGTCATCAGTGGGGCAGAGGCAAAGAAAAGGGACCCACGGGGTGGCTTTTTTCGGGGATTATTATTTGTCTCTCTAAAATTTAAAAATTTTATGCCCTAAATTAAAAAATAGACGCATTTATCCCTAGTCCTAATTTCTACCATAAACCACAAAAGAATAATCTCGTCGGATCAAACCAAAAAAAATCTCGTCGACGCGGCGAAGCAAATTAGAGACGAGAGAAGAGAAATTCTCCACCTTTCGCTTAGCATTCGTTTGTCTGCCCCATTCGCTCTGCGAATCTCCTAAGGAAGCTTTCTGAAATCAATTCGCCCACTCCAATAACAACAAAATTTTCCTAAGTACATGTTAGCACTTAGCACATTACGAAAACAATGGATGGCTGACAGTAATGGTGTTTCCAGGACATCCCTACCCTACTCCCTGTTTTTTCCCCATCTCAATGACCAAATCTAATGTCAGACGTTCTGTTAACATCCATGCCCCCACAGCCAAACAAAAAGACAAGAGATTTCATTGCTATACTACTAATCCTTCCACACAGAAACAGGAAATGCAACCACTAGCCTCTCCCCGTCCCAATCTTGTCGGAGAGAAGATAGGCGGCTGCCTTCTTCTTCGTCTTCTTCATCCTCCAGCTTGGGATTGACTCCGGTAGAAAAAGCAGAGCACCAGCGGCGGTCTGGTTAACGTGGACAGTTGCCGGAGAGAAAGAATTCACAGCGACAGCAGCGTCGGGTTGACGTTGACGTTGGCTGGGCAGGGTAAGGGATTGCTTGTTTAGTGTTTTGGTTAGAAATTGGGGCCAAAGGATAAGATTGTCAATTTGGTATATTTTAGGGCGACAAAATTTAAATTTTTTGACGGCGAATAGCGATTCAAATTATTTTAGAAGACCGTGCACAAATAAGTCCTTCATCCTAAACTTTCTTACTGTTTCGGTGCTTGAACTAACTTATTTTAACAATTCAGTATTTACATTACCCTCGTCAGTCTAGGGGTGGGATTCGGTTGGTAAACAATTTACCGTTTACCGAATTAACCGGTTTCGGTATACCGAAGTTGGCCAAACTGGTTACCGATTACCGATACCGGTTTGTAACCGATTTACCGATTACCGGTAAACGGTTACAAACCGGTATTACCAAAATACCGTGAGAAGCGATTTCGGGCGGTTTTTCGTTCGGTTTACCGAATATTTACCGAACCAAATTTCTGAAAGTGGGGTGATGTTGTAATATTTTGATTTTTTTGAGTTTTTTCATCATTTTTGTAATTAATAATTTATTATTAACTCTTATTTACAATATTTTTGAGGCCTGTACTTACATTCATGTATGTAATATTTTATATTTTCGGGGGTAAAGCAACAAAACGCAGCGTAGCACTAGGGAGTAGGGAGGGGGGATTCGGTATCGATAATACCCATTTACCGTCGGTATTTACCGATACCGTGTCCGGTAAACCAACTCCCCCAACTTCCCGCTCGGCTGCCGATACCGCCGGTAAACGGTTTACCGTTTACCGCCGGTTACCGATTCGGTAAAACGATAAACCGTTTACCGAATTACCGTTTACCACCCCTGCATCAGTCATCACCAATCAGGAATGGAAGTAAAATGAAAAGGAAAACGAAAACGAAAACGAAAACGAAAACTTAGAGATGACAATTTCATTGAATGTTTGCAACCACATTGAAGACACTTTCTCTAAATTAAAAAAGACTGATAAAAATACTACTTAGCCAATATATATAGTTACTGTTACTGTCTATTTTTACCCGAGTACCCAACCAACAAACGTAAAGGGGAAAAAAAGAAAATCAAATAATGTGCCATACTGCCATGATACCTTTGACCTAGCTATGATCTCTGGACTTCTTTCTTTGAACCAAATTAAACATGATTATTAATTTTAGTGCCATATGTTAATCATCAATGCTCTAGCGATCATCAACGATCTCACCAAATGATAAAACAAATGAGTGATAATCTCAACATTAAAATAATTTATAGCCATTCTTCTGTTGAATTTGAGCGATAACAGCTTTGTAAGCAGCTTCGGTCGGATGAACAGAATCCCAAAACACGAATTTGGACCGATCAGGGCATGTCACTTGGGTAGCGATATTGCACAACGGTCCCAACAGTGCACAACATCCCATCATCGAGTTCTGAAAACCTGAAAGCAGCAACAAAGCAAAAATAATATGTGTGTGAATAAACATCTCTAAAAATATTACTACGCAATTCGAATTTAAAAAAATGTCATGTTCAATGACATTTGTATCTATGCATTATGATTAGAAAACAATCGACACAAATAATACGATACATTAGATAAACATCCACGGTATCAAAATTTGTAATCAAGAATTAAGAAAAATGTGCAATATAAATTAAAATGACGGATACTATTAGGTGGCTTAATTACCATAAGATAGGGGGTTCTGTGAGATGCGCAGCAACGGAGTGTAGACATCGAGGTAAACGATGTCGGCGCCGGATAATTTAGAATTGAGAGCTTGCATTGTGCCGGCGAGCTTAGTGTTATAAACGCTGGCGCCGTCGAATGGATTGGGCCCCGCACACCCCAACCCGCCGGTGGCCGCTCTTCCCGCCGGCGTGCATCCCCCTGGAATTGCACTCATGAACGCCACTTTCCTCACTCCCAAGTTATACAATTGCTGTTCCATATATCAGTTCACGTCAGCAAATAAAGTTGAGAAAAATATCATCACTAATCCATCTATTTCTTAATACGACGACTACGAATAGTATTATGTTATACTATATGGGTGTCGAGTTGTTCGAGCTTACAGTGACGAAATCTGTGGCGAATGTCATGAGAAGGTCGGCGTATCCATCGACGCCGATCACGGCTCTACCGGAGGCGAGCCGGCCGATGCCCATGTCATTGTTTCCGGCGGAAATAAGGGCCAATGAGTTGGCTAAGATGGAGTTCGCCTTCTCCTCTCCAACCAGGCCTTTCAGCTTGCCAATGTAGTCTTGGAAGTATCTCAATTGTTCCCTCATTGGTATCGATTGTGTTGCGCTAGATGTAGCTGTGTCGAGGCCGGACCCGCCGGAGGCAAAGCACACTCCCGTCGGAAGCTCGCCGGTGGGTAGGGCTGGGTCCAAATATGGCGGTAAAAATGTTTTCACTCCCACAGCCTCCGCTGCATACATATTTACGCTTCAAGGTTTAGCAAGTGACATGTTCCGATCGGGTTCGGTGCGAGAAAAACATAAAATACTTAATACAAACTATAATCTTCATTAATATTTTTTTTTAAAATACTATATTACAAATAAAATAGAAATCATCATGTTTTTTGCCGATTTTAACTACCACTTCATATCGATAATCTTTCAACCTGTTTTTGTTAATATCGGATGAACCTTGTTATACCACATATTACAAACAAATAGAAATCATCAATTTTTTTTTTTACCAATTTTAACTACCGCTTCATACCCTTAATCTTTCAACGTGTTTTTGTTAATACTGGTTGAACCTTGCTACACCGGCAGACGAGTAGTTTGACAACCATGATATACTGATCGCGTACAAAGTTTCGAAAAACACACATGGAGAGAGAAGAGGTAAGGCGTTACTATACATACCCAAGACTTCGGAGAAAACTCTGCCGTTTCCCCATCTCCCCGTAGCCCTACCGCCGGGGAAATCCTTCCCGTACGGTGGATAATTGCACTTCGATCCGGACAAAAGGTTGTTGTTATTGCCGGTGTCTAGGATGGAGTCACCAAACGCAAATAGAGCCACGACCGACCCATTACCGGTTTGCTGGGCAAAGCACGGCGAGGAGGTTATTAAGAACAATACGAGGTTTGTAAGAACTAGGAACATGGTGGAACAATTCGTCCGAGGCATTCTCTTGGAGCAAGAAGATCTTTATTCTGTTTTTAATTAAGGATGGATTTCGAGGGCATACAAAATTTTGGTTTGGAAGATGCATGTATATAGCTAGTGTGGTGATGATGGTGAGTATGGATAACGTTGTGGGTGATTATGTGGTTTACTTGTATGACACAAGCAAATTAAGAAATGTGGATTTGGAGAGAGATATTGTTCATGGACTACATTTGAAAAGTAATCATGTGGGAAGAAGAATCTCAAACGGTAGTTTGGGAGTGCTTATCAAATTACATGAATGATGCAAATGTATGTAACTAGTATGGCAATAGGGTGAATTTGGATTTAGTTTTACTTGTGTGTCGAAGAGTGTATTTAGAGAGAGAGATTGTTTATAAACCAAAATTTGGGAAGAAGAATCTTGAATGGCGAAAGAAGGATTATATGGTTTGGTCCATATCAAATTTAACCGGAAACAACTCCAAAAGGAAAAAGATCATGTATAGAGTTATCCATTAAGGAAAAGAAGGATCTATAAGAAGTAAGGAGTATCTAATAGGTAGCTCGCATTCACATGCACTGGTATTTTGTCTACCCTTAGCCGAGTTGTCTATACATTTAAGATTTTGGATAAAATTTGAATGTTTAATTTGTTTTTATAATTATTTATTTTACGGATAATCAAATATTGTATAGTACATGCATTGCAATCGCTATCGAGATTTCTTAATTTTTTCTATTTTTGCGGATTTTGAATTAGGGTTTCATGAGTGGGTAGATAGACTCTACTCATTTCCGAGGGGATTTAGGGTGACCAAATTTGCCACATTTATAAGGACAAGGGCCACTACTGTGGAGCATATTGGACGTTTCACTACCTAGCATGGAGATGTAGGAGATTTTGTTAAGTTAAGAGTATTTGGAAACTCATTGACATGACCTGGTTTTGCTAGGTACGTCAACTTACCATCTAACTCCATCCAGATATGGCAAAAGATGGAGCAAATCTTCCATTCTCAAGTCTATAGATCTGAGTGTGAGGTCTCCATATCCGACTTAGTAAGGATGCACCTAGAGCAGGAGAGTCTGTGGAGCACTTCTTGACAAATTTCAAGAATGCTCATAACTGTTGCTTTGTCAACCTGACAGAAAGGGAAAAAATCCAAAAGTACCATGGTTTAAAAAAAAAATTCCAAAAATACCACCCAATCCCAAAAAATTCCAAAAATACCACCATTTTTCAAAAACCGCCACCCCACCCTGCGGTTTACACGAAAACCGTTTGTCGGGGCGCAGTTTTCTATGCAAACCGCGGGCCTAGGGGGCGGTTATTAAAAAAAAAAATTGGACCAAACCGCTGGGTGGGGTGGCGGTTTGACCCAAAACCGCCACCCACCCAGCGGTTTGGTCCAATTTTTTTTTTTTTCGATCAACTCCCAACTTCGGCCGAAACTTCAAACGAACGTGACTTTGCACTCGGGTATCCGATCGATGCGATTTTTTTTTTTCATTTCGCATAACTTTTCAAGATCTACAACTTTTAGTAGGATGAAATTTTCAAAACAGGAACTATTTGTGGATATAAGGGACCTTGAGAATAACTTTACCTTTACTTTTCACAAATCCATGTACATTCTGAAATTATGATTATATTAAAAGTTGTAGATCTTGAAAAGTTATGCGGAATAAAAAAAAATTCATAACATTCGGATTTTGAAGTACAAAGTTATGACCGTCCAAAATTTGACGAAATGCGAGACCCGGCGGTATGCGGCTTGCAAGATCTCAAAAAGTTTGCGGCCTCCATTTTTTGAATCCGAATAACTTTTTGAGATCTTGCAAGCCACAAACCGCCGGGTCCCGCCTTTGTCTCGAAAAAACGTCATTTGCCACCCCGAACGAGCCTTTTTTTTATTTCGTCAAACTTTGGGCGGCCATAACTTTGTGCTCCAAAATCCGAATGTCATGAATTTTTTTTTATTCCACATAACTTTTCAAGATCTACAAATTTTAATATAATCATAATTTCAAAATGTACATGAATTTGTGAAAAGTAAAGGTAAAGTTATTCCCAAGGTCCCGTATATCCACAAATAGTTCCTGTTTTGAAAATTTCATCCTACTAAAAGTTGTAGATCTTGAAAAGTTATGCGAAATGAAAAAATAAATCGCATCGATGGGAGCCCGAGTGCAAAGTTACGTTCGTTTGAAGTTTCGGCCGAAGTTAGGAGTTGATTGAAAAAAAAAAAATTTGGACCAAACCGCTGGGTGGGGTGGCGGTTTTGGGTCAAACCGCCACCACACCCAGCGGTTTGGTCCAATTTTTTTTTTTTATAACCGCCCCCTAGGCCCGCGGTTTGCATAGAAAACCGCGCCCCCGACAAACTGTTTTCGTGTAAACCGCAGGGTGGGGTGGCGGTTTTTGAAAAAGGATGGTATTTTTGGAATTTTTTGGGATTGAGTGGTATTTTTGGAATTTTTTTTTAAAACAATGGTACTTTTGGATTTTTTCTGACAGAAAGAGAGTTTGTCAAGTTAGCACAAGGGGGTTGAGTTTTGAGTTAAGGAAAAAATTCCAAGTTAAAGAGTTCTCCGACTTGTTCCAGCTCATGTCTTGTGCGGTGAGATATGAATCTCTTCTTTAAGAAGAGGAAAATATCACTACAACAAATTCGGCCTATTATGACGAGGCCATTAGGTATAATATGACAAAAGCTGTTGTCACAACGGTTTGTCATTTTATCGCCGTCAAGATATGTCAAATGTGACAAAAATTTAAAACAAAGTTGTCACATTTACTTTCAATATAGCTGAGGTTCTTGGTAGACTATTGTGACAAACAAAGATGTTATGACGATTTATTTTGTCATTAATTTTGTCATAATTGGCTTATTTTGACAGAATCGTTCGTCATATTACACCATTATATTTTGACATCACATAATTGTAACGAACAAATTTTTTCATAAATGCATGGTGTGACGAATATATTTTGTCATAACTGTACAGTATGACAAATATATTTTGTCATAACTGTATATTAGGACAAACCTATTTTTGTCATAATTGCATATTGTGATCAATATGGTTTATTCATCAATATATTGAATAACATATAGTTGGAAAAAATAATATTCTTGTAGCATGTAACTCCGGTCAAACAAATACTAGTTACAGATCTAACTGTTTTTGGTGTCCTAAACAAACTAATCTAGGAATTCGGAATCCCTCGTCGACGTTGGCATACTGTTTTTACTGCTGCTGTTGCCGCCACCACTTATATGTTCATACAATCTGTAGATAAAACCTACATCAAATTGAAAGAATTATTAACCCCAAAACCTATAGGTTTACTTCATCAGCTCAACTCTCAAGCATATAAAGTGGAATGAGCAGCAGTAGGGACCTCCCCTACCGTCAGAGAACACAAAGCACATGCATATACAACATTTGGCTCTTAAAATAAGAATTAATGTAATGCCAAGAAGTAAAACATCTATAAAACTCTAGAGAAATCCAAAAAGTTAATGCAATCAAGTTTCATAACGTGTTTTGTTTCTGAGTAATCAATTTGCAGTAAAGAAAATACAAGTTCTCTTCCATATTTTGTTTCCAAGGGAACGGGTCAACCAAGTTCTGAAGCTTTTCCGCTATATTTTTCAAACATATATAACTAAGCAAATTAGGGCTCCTTTATGTAAATACAACAACCTATAGAGTATCATACTGAGGGCAAAGTTTGACGACCTTAAATGTGAAAGTAGGGATGGCAATGGGTCGGGTCGGGGGCGGATAGTGCATATCCGTTACCCTACCCAATGTAGTTCGGGTTTTATCCATACCCGTACCCATACGAAAAACGGGTAGGAAATCAAAACCATGCCCATACCCGTTCGGGTTTCGGGTATCCACGGTTATCCATGGGTAATAATTTCTCCTTATAATTCCAACCAATATGTTAACATTCACACGTATACTCACATTACGTAAGAGGAAAAGTACGACAATAATTCACTAGAATGACGAAAATTAATTAAAACAACATAATTTCATGAAAATATTATATTTGTATGCTAAATATAAAATATTCTAAAGAAACATAATGATTATTTCTAGACAAAATAAATATGCATGTGTATAATCGGGCGGGTTCGGGTTGGATAGTGAGATAACCATGCCCACCCATTACCCGCAATATTCGGGTTCGGGTTTTACCCGTACCCACGAAAAATGCTTCGGGTTCGGGTTTTACCCTACCCGATTAGGTCGGATTCGGGTGGATATCCACGGTTACGGATATTTTTGCCATTCCTATGTGAAAGAATGTGGTATTACCTGTTGTCCTGCTCCAAGTAGTCACCAGTTGGGTTACCTCATTGATTTCTCCCACTTCCATTGTCTTAATCTTCAAAACATTTCAGTATTATTTTCCTGCTTAGTGGGCAGGATTCACCTAGGCTATCTTCACATGGAACGATAAAACCACAGATAAAATCAAACAATCAATCTAGATCAGAACAAAATACCCCTATCTAAAGCGGGACCATGAGATGCAAATCACACATGCCAGAGCTGTCTAAAAAAAAGAACACAATCCCCCCTTAAAACAGTGAATCCAACCAATCACTACCTTTGTGTTCTTCAATGAAACAATCAATCTCTTTCCTAACAATCAAATTCATCTCAACATGATGTCTAACTCATTCAGGACCCGCAATTTCCTTCACGATAGTTCTATTCTGATCATTCAATAGGCCAATTTGAACATCAAATTCAAAGAGATTACCTTCCTCTGATAGGGTATCTGAGGTGACTTTCGTCGCCTCCAACTCGTGCCGTCGATCTCCGCCTCTATAGTTCGGTCGATTCATCGTGAGAAAAGGAGAAGAAAGAAAGGCAACAAGGCCGAGACAGGGGAAAGAAGATGTAGGTATCACTGGCACTGCGTCGGCTTTGAGAGGTAAGTAGTGTTTTAATCATTTAATTTATAAAATTACAGGATTAGCCTCAAAACCCTAGGTATTTACAAAATAACCGTGGTAAAATTGATGATTTGGTTCCTCACGTTACTATATCTTTTTTTTTTTTACAGAACTCACATTACTATGTCTTGAATGAAAGAGGAATTGCAAGATGATTTATTTGTGGGTTTTATATTGTGAATGAATGAAAAATAAAAGCAACTCCCAAAAAATTAAAGGGTGGGCTGCTAGGGACTTAAAAAATTTCAATAGTGAAAATTTTTAGGGAGAGCGGCAATTTGAGCTTTCTTTCCCTCCCACATATGAAATCACGTGAATGCATAATATGACAAAACATGTATTTTGTCAAAGCCGAAACCACTATATTATGACGAACATGTCCTTTTGTCAGCTCATCGTGGGATTATTGCTATATATTGTGACAAAATACTTTGTCTTTTAAACAATTCAGGAAGACATAATATGACAAAGCTACTCTGACGATATAATGTGTCTCTTACATCCCGATATGGGATGCATATTTTGACAAACTTAATTGTGACACGAAATATTTGTCACCTTACCCACTTTAAATTACGGACTATTCGAACAACAAGAAATTTGTCACTGTTGAGTCTCTTACAACACGATATGTGACGCCAATTTTGACAAAATTAATTGTGACACGAAATATTAGTCACATTACTCACTTTAAATGACAACTTATTATGACAACAGTTTTTTTGTCACATTAGGCATACCAAAGAGAACATATATTATTTTTGTCATATCACCGTACATATTGTGACAAATAGAAAATGACAAAATAAATTTTGTGTCCTAATAGGCCGAAATTGTTGTAGTGATAGGAGGAGTGCCTCAAGGGGCCAATACTTTTCCAACATCGGCTACCCTATTAACAATATTGGCTAATAGGCCAATGAGGTGGAGATGAACATGGTTGCGATAACTCCAAAAAAGCCATATGTTTGTGCTCCTTTGGCTAACATGCACAATGAACTACAAGGAGATAGATTAGATTGTGCCACATACATCCACTGAAGTACCATTCCCTCAATATCTCTAAAGCTGACTTGATTTTTTACCAACTCTACAAAGATGGTCAAGTCCAATTGACAGGGGGCATAACATCCCCCCCCCCCCCCCCCCCCCCGAAAAGTTTAAAGGGACAAAATATTGTAAGTGATATAATAGTATGTCAGACTCCACTAACTCATGTGTGATTTTTTAGAATGTATTGCAGAATGTTGTTGAGGAGGGTCGCATTAAGTTCCCCGAGCCAAAGAAGTATGCCATGTTGGTGGATACCAACTCATTCCCCAACCTGCTTATTGTCAACATGGTTAACTCAGACTTCCCATTGATCTTTCGCGTTTCAACTTGGTGGTGGATACAACATAGAAATAAGGGATCCTCAACGTGATTCTCGAGCAAGAGGAGTCGTCGAGGGGCACGCAGGTCAACTCTGTCGCATCTAGGATGTTAAGTGAAGTGGAGAAGCTCTGTGCCCAATGTAAAAGGAGTCTTAGGCTTGATGAAGTGAGACGGAATCCATCGATCCAAAAAAGACTTGGTCCACCTCATAGGTCGAGATATCCACCTTATCAAAGACAAGTATAAGGGGGGTGATTCAACCGGCTTGGGGTCAAAGAAGGCAATGGGTAGCACATGGCCCCTCCCCGTGAGAAGAAATTTCAGGATACCCAATGTTCCAGAAGAAGGGTGACATGCTTATGATTAGGAGTGGTAAACGGTAATCCGGTAAATGGTTTACCGTTTTACCGAACCGGTAATCGACGGTAAACGGTAAACCGTTTACCGGCGGTATCGGTAGCCGAGCGGGAAGTTGGGGGAGTCGGTTTACCGGACACGGTATCGGTAAATACCGACGGTAAATCGATATTACCGATACCGAATCCCTCCTCCCTACTCCCTAGTGTTGCGCTGCGTTTTGTTGCTTTACCCCCAAAAATATATAATATTACATACATGAATGTAAGTATAGGCCTCAAAAATATTGTAAATAAGAGTTAATAATAAATTATTAATTATAAAAATGATGAAAAAACTCAAAAAACTCAAAAAACTCAAAATATTACAACATCACTCCACTTCCAGAAATTCGGTTCGGTAAATATTCGGTAAACCGACATAAAAACCGCCCAAAATCGCTTCTCACGGTATTTCGGTAATACCGGTTTGTAACCGTTTACCGGTAATTCGGTAATCGGTAAACCGGTTACAAATCGGTATCGGTAATCGGTAACCAGTTTGGCCAACTTCGGTATACCGAAACCGGTAAATTCGGTAAACTGTAAATTGTTTACCGACCGAATCCCACCCCTAGTTATGATGTGCATCATCAACAACCAATAGCTATTGGGGGAATGACGATGACTTAAATGAGGAAATTTTTGCATAAGAATGCCAAAGCATTTTGGGGACAATACCTAGTAGTACTTGGTGGAATGATGGGACAATCACAGCATAATGATGATGTTCAAGATAGTATCGAGGTGGAACACTCTATGATCACATGTATAAAAGTCACATATAAGGGCTAACAAGTCTAAATTCAAAATGATGTTGAGGGTCATAAAGGTTTGGAAGATAGATTACAAGAAGAAGGAGATGGTTATGATGGTGAGTTTGATGAGTGTGTCGGGGAAAACATGCTCAAATATGAACATCTCAACACCAAGTTTAATAGGGGTAAGAAAGATGATGAAGGGGTTGTTGTAAAGTCAACTTGTGAAGAATTATCTTCTTTAAAGAAACACGACCATATGGTGTATGGTTGGATGGCCTGATTTAATTCATGAACTAATTGCCAATAGGTGTACACCTTTAGCACGTTGATTAAAAAAAGTAGAAAATGTATTAATTATGAAAATCAGTGATGCTTGTCACTACTTATTATATGTAATAAGTAAAAAAATATTAAACATATGAATTAATATAAAAATTCAATCATGGCGATAAAATAGTGAAATGTTGAATGAGCAAGTTTGACTTGGAGTTGTAATGGGGATGACATGATAATGTCTTTGACCTCAATGGTTTCAATAGAGTACCATGCCACGTGATTTTAGGTGTTCATGGATGTTTGTGGTCACGGGGGCATGGTTTATCAAAGTCATTGGAAAAAAATTAGCCAAGAGAGAAGAATGTACTGAGATGATGTGTTTTATTAGCTTTCAGATTTAAGCCAACTAATGATTCGTTAAGTCGACCTCCCGAAAAGAGATATTATAATTGCATTGTTGGTCACTGAAATTACAAAAAACGTTCATGTTTGGTCACTCGAAATATTTAAATCCATCCATGGTCACTACATTTAGTAAAACAATCCAAATTTGGTCACTCTCCGTCCAACTCCGTTAACTTTGGCTGATGTGACAGTCAACTCTCATAGTTGACCGTTAAATCTGTGACGTGGCAATTAAAAATTAATAAAAAATTAATTTTAAATATTCCACCTCATTATCACTACTATTAAAAATTAAAAAATTATTAATTATTACTTTTAAATACCTAATGAACTAATCTCACCCCTCTTTCTCACCGTCGACTGAAAGAGGGAGAGCTCCGTCGTGTTTATCGGAATCGGCCCACCAGCCCGACGCCAGGGAGGCGGAGGGAGTGGACGGAGGACTGATTCGCGTCGCACTCGATTCTGACCCAGCTGCAAACCGAGGAATTGTTGGTGCTCCATTGGAGACGATTCTCATATGGGACCTGTGAGAGGAAAGAGAGGAGAGCTTGCTTCCCTCCTCTTGCGGCTCCGCCGTCACACTCGTCACCAGCATCTAATTTCACCCATGCCAGGAGATTCAAAGTCGGAGCCTTGGAAGAAGAAGAAGCGGGGTACAGAGGAAGATGCCCTACAGGCGTTGTACGTGTCTCGGAATTGGGGATGTGAAATTGCGTCATTCCATGTCTTGGAGACGCACTTGAAGCGGAGGAGGGATTTGGCGGGGAGGGTGAAGAGGATGGTGAAGACGGATTTGTCGGCGGAGAGGCGACGGCGGCGCGGTTGCGGGGGAGGAGGAGCCATATCTTTGCTGTCTTTTGCCCTTGGTGAGTGGGTTGATTCTCAGGGTAAAAAAGAAAGAATCACTCTTTGTCTCGTTGATATATAAAAGGGTTTTGTAGTGTTTTCCTTGCCGGCGACGGAGAACGGCGGTGAATCGGAATGGCGGGTATTGCTTTGCTTGCTGCTGCTGTTTGGGGCAGTAATATTATGAATCGTTTAAGGTATTTAAAATTAATTTTTATTAATTTTTAATTGCCACATCACAGACTTAACGGTAAACTATGAGAGTTGACTGCCATGTCAGCTAAAGTTAACGGAGTTGGACGAAGAGTGACCAAATTTGAAATGTTTTACTAAATGTAGTGACCATGAATGGATTTAAATATTTGAAGTGACCAAACATGAACGTTTTTTGTAATCTCAGTGACCAACAATGCAATTAACCCCAATTAGTATCAAGCCAAATTTCAAACAAAACGAAGTCTTGATTTATTTATTCCTTTGGTTATGATTGGTATCCGAGTGAGAAGAGGGAAAGGTTGAATCGGACACAAGGCCAAAGATATCGCTTGGTTGTGTAATTAATGGCACAGAAAGTGTCATAGCTTGGTAGGGGTTTGTGTTTAAAGCCAAAGTCTGGCAACGAATGTGGTAATGTGATTAGTGTTAATTTTTATGAGTCATAGTTGTGTTCAATAATTTAGTGCATAATACTTATACATTAAGTTCTGGGGGACATTTGTTTGCCCTAAAATTAACATTGTACCACATCGGTTACAAGAAAATTAATTGGCTTTATAAGACTTACTTAATTATAACAATTACAATCAATTAAGATGTGTCACATGGTTTGGATTTTTGGGCCCATGGTGCCATCTCTCCTCTGCCACCTCTCTGGAATTAGGTTAAGTGTTGTAGCACCTCTCCTGGTGTGGTTACCGGGGGTCGAGGGGTAGCCATCATAGCATACCTCCCATTGTGTGGTCGAGGGGGGTGTCATCAACTCACCCTCCATGGCGTGGTCCAGGGGTCATCAACATACCCCCTAATACAATACCACGGGGTAAACTTTGATTAAGTGTTGGAGGGAGGGTACAATACCACGACCCAACAATGTCACCAAATTACGTGGCTTTCTCGGGGTGACAGGCTACTGCCGCATTAAGAATTATGAAATATTGCCAAGTCATTGACCGAGCTTTTGAAGAAAGGAAGATACTAGTGGAATACCATGGGCAACCAAGCCTTCGACGATCTTACAAGAGCCATAGTGTCTACTCCCGTATGCCCAATTTTCAGTTGCCATTTGTCATCAAGGCAGATATGCGTCGGAGGGGGGGGGGGGGGTCATCAACTCACCCACCTCGCCCCCCCCCCCCCCCCCCCCCCCCCCCCCCCCCCATGATGTGGTCCAAGTAGACCTCAACATACCCCCTGGTACAACACCATGGGGTAAAATTTGACTAAGTGTTGGACCAGCCCTCTTGGTGAGTTTAGGGGGTACAATACAACGACTCAACAATGTCACCAAATTACGCGACTTTCTCGGGTTGACAGGCTACTACCACAAATTTGTTAAAATTATGAAAATAAATATAGCCAAGCCATTGACCAAGCTTTTGAAGAAAGGAGGATACTAGTGGAATACCATGGCCATCCAAGCCTTCGACGATCTTAAAAGAGCCATAGTGTCGACTCTAGTATTGGCAATACCCATTTTTCAGTTGTCATTTGTCATCGAGCCAGATGCGTCGAGAAAAAGCATTGGGGTTGTGTTGTCACAGTATGGGAGGCCGATTGCGTATTTGAGTAAGATACTCAGGCCTTCCAAAGAAGCTTGGTCAAAATATCTGAAAGAGATGCTCGGCATTATCATCGTTGTTCAGACGTGGCGACCATACCTCTTAAGTCAAAATTTTCATATTTACATAGATCGAAGAGACTAAAATACTTGTTGGGACAACAAATAGTAACACCAAACAGGATAACTGGGTCAACAACCTTTTGGGATTTGACTAAGAATTCATTACAAGACCCGGCAGGGCAAGCAAATGGCTCGCGGATGCTCTTTATTGGGTGAAGTCAAGGTCGCGACTCGGTGGTGAGCAATCCATACATGCGTTTGGTGCGGGACAAGGCTCACTTGTAGAGCCCGATCATTACATGTTTAGACAAGGGTTGGTATTTTATCAAGGAAGAATGGTTCTTCCACCACTCACTAGTTTAGTGACCATGGTGCTACAAGATTTTCATGATACACCCATGGGTGGCCATTCTGGTGTGCATCATAGATTGTCTAGGGTTGCAGAGCACTTCTATTGGTTGGAAATGGGCAAGGCAGGGTGGGATTATGTGGCTAGTTGCAAAACTTGTTAGAGCTTCAAGTCTGAATCCCTGTTTCCAGCGGGGCTCTTACAGCTGTTACCTATTCCTTGTCGCATCTGGGAGGATATATCGATGGACTTTGTCAGTGGGCTTCCAGTATTGGGTGTAAAGTCTGTGTATGCTCATTTTATCTCACTGAGTCATCCCTTCTAGGCACGAAGAGTGGTTGATGAGTTCATTAACGGGGTGGTGCGGCATCATGGGATTCCAGCTTTGATTGTGTGTGACCGAGATGCTTTGTTTGTACAACCATGCCGTTGGTATATGTTTCTTCCGTGGGCTGAACTTTGGTACAACACTTCCTTCCATTGAACTATTTTGATGTCACCACTAAAGGAATTGTATGGAGGGAGCCGCCTAGCATCATCCCTTATGCAGAGGGAGCGAGTGGCGTTGGGGCGGTCGACCAGCTATTGAGTGATCGAGACGCTGTTTTGTGCCAACTCAAGCTCACCTTGGCGGAAGCTAATGAATCTAATGCTAACCGGCATGAACTACACTTCGAGGTGGGTGATCTAGTGTTGTTACATCTCAAACCTTATACAATCAACATTCGCTTTTTCATCGTGCGTCCCAGAAGGCAGTTGCTCAGAATTTTGGTCTGTACCCAATGGAGGCTTGAGTTGGGTCTATTGCTTACCATTTGACATTGTTAGCTGGGTTGCGAATCCATCCAATTTTTCATGTTTCTCTTCTCAAGCCATATGGCGGTCCACCTCCGTAGAGGCAGCCGCGACGCCACCAATGAATGAAGTAGTAGAGCTTGAAGTTCAACTAGCTGAGATTGTGGAACGTCGATGGGTGCGTCAAGGGGTCGCTTGGTGGAAGAATTTTTGGTGCGTTGGGGTAACCTTGCCTTGGAAGATGTCACGTGGGAATCGACGGCGAGTTTACGAGATGATTTTGGGACCTTCAACTGTGGGGACAAGGTTTCTCTTCCATAGGAGAGAAATGATGGAGACGAGCCCACTGGGAGCGAGCAGCTCGTGCAGAGAAGAACATTGACAAGGATCGCAAATCCCAATAGACATTATATTAGCTATTATTGATTTCGTATTATTTTGTTCAGTTATGGTATGAAACACTATTTATAGACACTGTGGTGGAATGCAGACAGTCTATCAAGATTCCAAACAAACCTTAAAGGCCTCTTTCTACGCCTAGTGGGAAAAATCTTGGTTCGTGAGTTACTCTAAATCACATCTATGCTATCGCTTATTTTGTGTAGATATAAGTGAATATATCGTGTCCATCAATCTTTCGTATTAATCCATTAGTTTATAGGCTTCAAAAATTAGTATTGATTTTACTAGTTGCAATTGAAATTGTAGAAAATGCATTTTCTTCATTGAGCGGGATAGGAATCCAGGATTTGGCATTCAAAAGGAATTTTATTTCGTGGTTGCGATAAGACAATAAATTACACTAAATAATGAGAATATAATTTTAGTATTATCATAACATCAATTTTCAGCCACATAAAAATTTATTTTCAAAATGAAAGACTTAAGGAACCATATATAGATTACAGAATTATGAAACCATAAGATGAAAACTGTTTTGAGAAATATCAAAACTAAAAAGGGAAATTAAAACTACACCAACTGAATTTCGAACCCACAATCTAAGGTAACAACAAAATATAGTCATCCGCTAGGTTACCTAGTTTATATTATTGCATGAGATAAGACGTACATACGTATATCCATATTCTTTCAAAATTCTATTATTTATTAACTAATATTTTTCAACAGGACATGAATGGTGAATTAGTTAGGTTTATGAACAAACTTCCCAATTGCTTTCTGGATTAGTTTATTTATTGATAATGAGTAGCAATCATTACGTTAAGACATAAATATAATGTTTTGAGTCTTTTTTTAGGTAAAAACCAGGTAGAATCTTCTTCGTTCACAATTAAACACTAATCACGGTTACCTAAAGCCAAATCAACAAAAGAAAATACAGCAAAAAAGATCCAACTTATCTCTAAAACCCTCACAAGACAAAAAAGCTACGTCGTGACCATCCACTCAAATTAAGGCAGACAACTTACATGGCCTAGAGCTGCTTCTTAGCACTGTCCTTGTACTACTCCAAGAAGTATCTCACAAGAGCCACATCCAGAAAAGTTGATACAACCACAAAATCTTTCAATGGATGACAGCTTAGCTCGGAGACTTTCAGAAAGGCAAAAAGAAGCATCACATTTTGGATATGAAAGTCAAATTTTGGCTTCAACAACCTAACACATAAATGGTTGGCTTCATACCATAATATTATCGTAAAGGAACCTAACACATGTTTGCGACCATGTTTTTTAGAGGATTTTTTTGAAATTATATCAGAACGAATATCATTGTGTACTCACATTAAATATAAATTTATATAAACAACATTGAACTTTGAAAATCAAATGAAAGGCATACATACCATTTAGCAACTATTGAGTACAATAAATAATTGAGATTGTACAAAATTTATATTATACGGGTGTACTTAGGTATCATTGTCGGGGTAAACACAAGTTTCAACATGTTTACCACCGTTTGATTATTTTATAATTATTTTTATTTTTTATTATTATAAAATAATTTTTAATTTATTATTTTATGATATTATTTTGTAAATTTGATAAATCTATTTTATAATTTTATAATTACTTACTTTTCATTCTATTTTCACCCTCCTACTTTTTCATCCAAACAACAATCTACATTTCCACTTAATCCCCCCACCCCACCAATTTGCACCCCCTGCATTTACTCTTCAACTTGCACCTCCTTGAATTTCCACCTCCTTGTTGTCAAATATACACTCACTATCATACTTGATTGAAGGCTCGTCAGGTACTGCACGCTATACTATATCCAATAATTTACATATTACTCTTATCGATATCAATATGGAAATTACATATTCTCTAATAAGTTATGTCATAAATATGGTTCTTGCTGGAGTTCTGGAAATGAAGGTATCTTATGCCCCTAATAAACATGAGGTACATGGGATTATTGATCCTACGAAAAAAGTATACTAAGGTTCTTACGAAAACTCCAATACACTTTTTCCTAACAACTGAGCACTTAATTAAAGAGGAGAAAGCAACTGGGGGATATATCATTCTTCATTTCACAAAGGACATGTTATACGATAGTTTCTTTTTCTTCAAGTTTGGAGCAAAGGGAAGGAACGAAGAAAGAGAGGAGGGGGAAATTATAGATTTTTGTTTTTTAATTGTTTATATATATTTTTATTTTATTATCTTGAGATAATTTTTTTATAAATTTGATAAATCTATTTCATTATAATAAAATTACTTTCTTTCACTCTATTTATACTATAATATTTTTTTATCCAAACAACAATCCACACTTCCACTTATACCTCCAATTTTCACTCAACATGCAATCTCTCGAATTTGCACCCCTTTCATATTATATATTAGCATGTGTTATTATTAATATAAATGAGAAAGTTATCTATTCGCTAAAAGAAGATGTCCTAAATCTTGTTATTATCAATATAAACGTGGATCTTTTATTTTATTTTATGTTTCATGTAGTGGTAGATGCTATATATTGCAAAAAAATAAAACACTTAATATAAAAATATGTGATGTAAGATCTTTTTTATAAGTTTGGTACTTTTTGGGTAAATGTTAGATATTCTTTTGCTTGAAACATTTTTTAATATAGTTATGGAGTATGAACAAAATTATTAAACACTTCCATTAGTATTTGAATATGGATGCGTAGTTGGATTAAACTACAATAAAGGTTATTAAACACTTTTTTATGTATTTATAAAGTATGATAAAAATTATTAAACACTTCTATTAGTATTTGAATATGGATGTTTACTTGGATTAAACTATAGTAAACTACATATCAAATCACATGAATTTTTCAATTACTTTAGCCGTCATTATTTATAGTAAAATTTGGTGCAATACTAAAATTGTATAAAAATATAGAAACTTAATTTTGTATTATTTCATTACTTTATAAGACCATATTATCATTATAAAAACTCCAATAAGATAAATCACTGTCTTCATATATGCTCAAAGATGCATTGTGTTACGCATAAGTGAAAGTGTAATAGGTGTGTTCTCTAATACATGACCACAATTATTTCTTAGGAGGCATTTATATTAACTAACAACATTAGCACAAAAAGTCATCATAGAAAAATTGGCTTTGAATACGTATAACTTGTGCCAACTTCATAAATGTCAACAATAATTAAGGTTATAGTCTTCTTTAATGATTCCAGCCATAAGTCGTTGGTTATGGCTAAAAGTAATTTGATAAAAAAATGATTTTCATGGCCAAAAAATAATTTATGCCACAATTTCTTGAAAGTGGCAATATGTAAGAAGTATAGCCATGAATAAGTGCTTTTAAGGCAATAAATTTACCATAAGCTTTGAATTTAAGTTGTGACAAATAATTTAGTAGCTAAAACACTCATTACAGCCACAACACTTATGCCTCTAAACTATAAACCTTTTTTAGCTTCACTATTTTTTATTGTAACTCTAAAATATAATTAAGTTATGATTAGTTACATGATAATAACCATTGTGACTGTTTTGGTATACTAGCCATAATTGAAGTAACCGTGGCTAGGAATTTGTGTTAGAACGTGTTGTTTCTTGTAGTGGTCATAAAGGAACCTAACACATAAATGTGACCATGTTTTTATAAGGATAATCTTTTGTGCGGCGATGGGGAAGCAATGTCCTACATACGGGAAGGAATCTAGCAAAGCGTCTACCGGAGGCTAATGATGAATGCCCCTTCTATGGCCTCCTAGACACGCATGAACATATAACTGGAGATTGTAACTGGGTGAGGAGAATATACAGATCTAGCTTTCTATGCAAATTGTTCGAAATGGGGAAAATCGAAGTTGTTCAGATTGGGTGCGTGAATTGCTAGAACAGGCGAAGGAAGAAGAGCTATGTGAATTCTTTATTACGGTGTGGTTCCTATGGAAGGAAAGAAACAACCATTTATTCAATAACAAAAAATTGGAGGAATGGGAGATAGTTCAATCAGTTCATAATTACCTGATGGAGTATGGGCAGCACCAGGAACCGGCCCAATCGCACACATTGACTCGTCGGGTTTAAGATGGGAGACTCCAGAGATGGGCAAATTCAAGGAAAATGTGGATGCGAGTGTTTTGATGGAAGGGGGAACGGGGTTTGGAATGGTTTCCAGGGTTGGAGAGGGAAGATTTGTATTGGCGACAGTGAAATGATATAGGGTGTGCTGGACACCAGAAATGGTGGAGGCGAAAGGGTTTCTGTGGGGATTGAAGCTCGTAAAGCAACATCAACTAGTTCCAGTGCTAATGGAATCAGATTGTCAGACCCTAATGTTCAAATTGCAGGGGAAAGAGATCACTAATTTGGAAATTTATATTGTATGTGAAGAGATTAGAGAGATGGCTCAGGAAGGAGAGGTGGATTGGAGGTTTTGGGGGAGATAAGAGAATGTGGTCGCTCACCAGATGGCACAAATGTTGTGTAGATGGGAGGAAACTAACTGAAATATGGTTTGATCGGTCACCCATTTTCATTGTACCTCTGCTCTTAGCTTACTGTAATGCTTTGTTCCACACTTAAATAAAAGCATACATGCATTTTTTTTAAAGGATAATTTTTTAATTTAAATATTATTGGAATGAATATCATTTTTAAAATCCCATTAAATATAATTTTTAAATGCCAAAATATGTATTTTAAATTGAAATGAAAAAGATACATATCATTTAGTAATGTTAGGAATTGAAAATTATGGAGAGATAATGTGCTTAGTGGAGAGCTCACATTAAATGCCTAAAAATTGTAATAAAAATTATTATTCTCATAGATTTTATTTTTAAAATGATTTATTAAATAAAATATATAATAAATAGTAATAATAGTCCATTTAGCTTGTCAAATTATTTAACTAAGAAAGAACTTGTTTTAGAACAATAACTGACTTATATTCATAACTTTTTAAAGGTTTGTGCATAGAGTTCTTTTTTCTTATAAATCAACAAAGTTTTCTTATTTTGATAACTACATTACATACCGGCCATGAAAAATTATGTCTTACCTACAGATAGAGTCAGAAGGAAATTTTTTTTTGAAAATGAAGAAAAAAGATGTTTAGAAAAGAGGCACAAAGCTGAATAATATTCCATACTTTTCATTCATTTCCTTATTCTTATAACTTGGTACGAGTAAAAAAAACAATCTAAACAAACTTTCAGATTTTTGTATTAATTTAATCAGTCAAATTCAAATATCTTTTTTTCATCTTCTCTCAATAACCGAATCAAACATTATATCATCAAATGACATGTATGTTCATTTTTTTTTACAATAATATGTTGAATTGATACATCCAATTTCGCGACTTGATCTATAGTTACATGAGTGCAATTTCTTATCAAACTCATGCAAATATTTAATAATTAATCACATATTCTTCTCGTGGATTGGATTAACTAAACAACCACATATTTATATATTTCGTTGAAGCGAATGCATTCTCATTAAAAGGTACTTTGCTACGGTGACTTGCAAGTGATCGTGACTTAGACTAAACGGACAACCTCTTCACTAATTTGGTCGACCTCTTTGAATAAAATGGTCGACCAAATGTACTATTTTCCATTATCAATGACAGTTGACCTCTTCTACTATTTTTCATCATATATCATTCGAGTCCGATAATAATAAATATGTTTCCTTGTAAGAAAGTTAAAATTAGTACAAAGGCTAGAGCATATATGACAAATTTCGTGAGTGATTGTTCTTCGGTAAATAGTAAAAATGTTATGCATATTAATTTTTATATTTGAATTTGTTGCTATTGTTGTTATGAAAATGCTAAAACAGTAGAGTATAATTGTTATACAATTGTGTCATCTCCAAAGTCCATAAATCTCATATCATCTTGCTCTTGTGGATTTTTATTCCAAAAGTGTTAAAAGAGCGTGTTTTTTTTTTGTCTTGGCCTAAAATCAGCATAGGAATTTGGTTGCCCACAAGTGATAGGATGTTGCATTATTGCAAAACAATTTCGTATTGTGGGTCTTCTATTGTCCATTATTTTCTTAATATAAGTATAAGATAACTTTGTCCTTTGGGTGTCGTTAGTGAAAGTGGATCGTTCGTCGGAAGAGGTATGTAAACCATTTTGCGGAATCGGTATTGAGGAAAGCGGACTACCTCCTCCAACATGCGGGTGTAAGTTGAAGATAAGTGGCATCTGGTTGACCCATAGTTGTCTCACATAAGTTATGTCTCGATATTTGGAGTCTCTATGTCAATAATGTCCTCCTTCATTTCGTTGACTGTTAGACTTGACGATCAACCAAACGATGGTCAATCCTTATTTGACTTTTATGCTACATGTCAGCCATGTCATATACACATGGTATTTATATTTTTTTAATAATCATCTCAAATAAATCTGAATTATTTTTTAAATGTTAAAAAATATATCCTCTTATGCATCGGCGAAGCCCACTCCTCGTTCGAGCTCCGCCACCCTCTTCGCATCCAGTCGCTGGGCCGAAGTGAAAGGAGAAGTCGGAATCCTCTCGTCGAGGAAGAAGGCTCCCAGCTCGTCGTCCCTCCCATCTCGTCGTCTTCATCGTGTCTCCTAGATCTATCGTCGATCATCGTGGCCACTAGAGGAGGTTAATCGAGAAGAAGCTCCCTTCTTCTGCGTCGGTTGCGTTCCAATCTCTGTGATATGGATTAGGGTTTCTAGATCAGGTCCCTGGTTTATTTCCCCGTTCCATGCTAGTCTTCCCCCAATCTGTTAACAAACCCGCGGCGGCCGTACGTTTCAATTCCTTCGATTAAGACATGGACCCCTAACTTACAACGACACCGATGACGCCAACTCCCAAAGCGCTGAAGATCCCCAATTCCCTTCCCCATTCTGACGACCCAAAATGTCAGTCTATGGCGGCGATTTTAGCCCATCAATCGGGGGATGTCTTTGTCATAGAGGGTCATAGCATTCTCGAACCGCTTGCTCTCTTTTACCGTCCATCGACTTTCTGGAACAGGCAACTGGAGTTGTGGAGGTAGGAAGATGGAGCCACGATTTCGATTCCCCAGTTCATGGATTTTCCTTTATTTCTTGAGAGAAAGAGAGTGGGTGAATTCCCAAAGAGTGAGCAGCAGCCGTTACAAACACCCCAAGGTGGGAAAATGCGGAGGAAGAAGATAGTGGGTGGGAGGGGAAGAGGGGGATAGGGATTAGATTTCGTATGAAGAGAAGAAGATGGAAAAACAAATTTAGTATTTTGTTATTTAATTTTTTTTAATTTTAATTAGGAAGTGACGTGGATGCCATCTTAGCTCAGGATGCTGACGTCATGTGCCATACCAACAGTCAAAATTATGACTTTTGACTACTAACGGTCAAAATTTACGGAGACTAAACATTGAGACATAACTAACGCGATACAAACGTTGGGGTACAAGTGACAGAAAGTCCAAACTATGGGTCCTTTTCTAGTATTAGGCCTTTTTTTATAATACCATTAAATTAGTTTATTTATTTATTAATAGCCCCGATATTTAAACCGATAATGTGTATTTACCATTCAAATTCTTACATCACACACTTTGCTAGAATTTTCCATTATGGATTGTGTTTAAGGGTGTCATGGATTACGTTACACTTGCAAGTCTCAGTCCACACCAAAATGCACAATCCCAGCCAGACGCCGATCAAATCCTACCAACTCTTGTCCAACCCCACTAGACGACGACAACATATATCCAAATATAAGTTGTGCTCCAGCGAAATATAATTCGCGAATTTGGACGAGTCGGTGAATTGGGTAACATAACTCTGGAATCTGGATGGGAAGGCTTGTGTAATAGAGAGAAATTTGGGCATGTGTCTTTGATTAATAAGGCTCGTATCATACAGATAACTTGTGCTAATAAATAGTAAGGGAATTTGATGCTTGGGTCTTGTTTATGAGGCCCATCAAATGATATATTTGTACTTATTATGTAATATTGATATATGGATGACCATTGACATAACCACATTAGATGCTCAGCTGGGAATTACATGTAACCCCTATTCCCTACATTTGATAGCTTCTTTATGTTTCTTTATCTCTCATTGATATAAGGATGTAGTAGTTACCAAGATGTGCCTATAAATATAGCACACGATTGTATCAAAAGTGAAGAATGAATAAGAAAGCTCTCTTCCTCCTCTCTGATTTTGTGTCTTTCCACTCTAATATTCTCTTGTAGTTGTTTATATTTTCATTAGTTTTATAACACGTTGTCAGCAGGAAGCTCTGTTAGTATCATGGTTGGTCATTGTCTCTCTACACAATCTAGTATATTGGAGTAAGATCACAATATGGTCAAGGTATGCAAATCTTCATCTTCTTTCATATCTTGTTATCTTATTTGTGTTGAGATTATCTCGTTCCAATGTATTAAGATGGATGATACTATTTTTCTCATAGTAGACCATCCATTGATATTTTATGACGTACATCTATTTAGATTAAAATTTTGGGTTATGTGATTTGATTTATATTATTCTGTGTTTTACAGCACATATATCGATTCCTTAAAATTAAAAATGTGTTTTGACATTATCGCAAATTAAAATTTGCTCATGTAGTAGCAATAACAAGAAAAGTAATATAAGTGATGAGTTAATATCTTAGTTCTCCGTGTTATCCTATTCTTATCATTCCTACATTGATATGTACAAAATGCAAGTTCCAAGAGCTCATGGGGATTGAAGAATTCAAGGGCAAAGAAAGGAATGGAGATGGTAACAAGAATATTGGTTATGTAGGTTACCATTGTAATGGAAAAATGCGTTTGTCTCGTACCTATTATACGCAAAAAACCTTATTCTACCAAGAATCAAAGGGAAAAATAAATTCCTAACGCTCCTGCAATATCAATATTATGAAAATATTTTTTTGTATTATTAGTTGGTATATTCTCCATTAAATATGAAAATGATATTGCACTTGAGAAATTTTCATTTCCAGAAGTGAATGAAACAATCTATTCCCCGAAGTGAATGGAGCTATAAACATAATTATATATATGTTAAATGTATTGTTTGGATCTTTTCACCAGAAGTGAGAAAAGAGGGGAAAATGAGAATTATAAATGAGGATGACACAACAATTGCATTATCAAAGTCATGATAACATAATGTACTCGTTGTACATTGAAATGTATAATGAAACACATATATAAATTTAAAATCACCTAGTTAGTAATAGTATTGCTCCAAATAAAGCTTATTTAATTTTCACAATTGTAGTATTATGATTCTTATTTTATTTTATGTTTTATTGTGACGTTATTTCATGCATAATTTAATTTGATGACTTTTATCTAGAACAATTAACTTGATAAATTCGTCATTTTTGTCTTAAGTTTGAAATATTCTAATTTATTATTTTTAGTATGTTTTTGTAAAGTACGAGTGTTAGAAAAATTCCATATAATTTATATGGCAGGGTACATAAAGAAGAAAAAGCATCCGAAGAGCTTATGTTTGGTTACTTGAAGTAACTAAATTATGTACTTGTGATAACAATTTGTGATGGTATTCACTATGAATATGTGTTTACTAAGAATGCATCAAATCATAAGTTCCCGGAAGGGCGAAATATGGTAAAGCTCTAAAAGAGCTAATATTTTTTGACCTGAAGGAACCATACTACCTAGTGATGATGCATTATCCAATTAAAAGGATATCCACAAAAATAAATATCTTATCATGGAAATAGTGAAACTAATATTTGCATCACAAATATGTACTACATGTATATTAGTACTATCAATACATATAAAAAATGTAAACCAGAAGTTTACAAGATTTGATAACTTGGTAATTTGGTTGGTCCGGTTAGACCACCCCAGATCATGATGTGAAAAAGATTCTTTGAGAATTCATGAGAACATCGTATGAGAAGTAAAAGAATTCTTCAACTAAAGAAGTAATTATCCCATGCTTGGTCTCAACGAGAATACAACAATTAAGCATCGCTTGTAAAATAGTTGGCAAATCTTTTGAGATTTTATGAACGTGTAAGCAGAACAATACATCAGTCATGTGGATCATTTGTAAATTTTATGGGTTGATGCATCAGATGGATGATCACATGTATTTTATCTAATCACAACCCGATGTTTGCGAGATTGGTTGCCTCACTATAGATACATTTTGATGGTTATCCAATCAAACATCACTTTGCTTATGAGAACAAGCTAAGCCTTCTGGTCTCTTGTCGAGGACATGCTAGCTGACAAGTGATAGTATTAGTTCGCATCTAACCAACAAGTTATCATAAGTTCTCCCCCTTTTACAAATGGTTTTAGTCAGAAACCTAACATGCATTTTCCATATGAGAATATCAGGGTGTGTCACATACATCCCAATTGCTCCACCACAGTATCTTAAGTTGATTCTCGATGGAGATTGAGAATTTGTGTTGGGTATGAATCCCAAATGGGAAATTTGTTTGCGAAATTATTATTTTGATGGATTACTTTTCCAACATTAAGGGGGAGAGATAAAACAGCTAGGCAAAGAGATGAGTTGGAATGAGTTATCATTATCTAGTTTTGATCCTCAAAGTAAGTAAGAAACATGAACCTGAAGTTCATAAGATGAATTATCGTTACCAACTATCAAATGCCTTTACTGACCATACGAAGTAACCAAGTCACATATACTAGTTGTGAATGCTCCAACTAAATTTGATATCCTTGTTGGATACTCTAATATAAAAAAAGTGTTTGAAAGGGCACATGAAGCGTGATAGACTAATCGGTTCCAATGATAAACATCCTCGAGAAAGAAAAAGAGTTGTTATTAGAATGGTCAACTCGAGAACATGAAAACTCAAGAAGAGTAACCAAGAATAAAGTAAGATTTTAGTTCTAGAACAACACATGTGTATGAAAGTTGTGAAAGTGAAGAGATCTCAAAAACATATTGGACTACAATACTGGAACCGTAATAAAGTCATTGTCAACAAAATTTGTTGACTTCAGTACTAAATATGATATATACAAGTGAGGATCAAGAGTAAAACTCTATTGCTTCATGCAAATGATGATGTTGTTGGCCAATATAGAAAGAAATCATGAAACTTGCTCATGGAGCATAAAGTTTAAGGACTATAAGTCCTTACAACTGAAAGGATAAAACTAGCGGGATACAAACAAATTCTTGTGCTATTGGAAAATATGAAATTGTGAGAGATATAGCATAATGTTTTGCAATGGGTTTCTTGAAGAGACTTATCATTGTTTGAGAGGAGACATGCTCCCCTGTGGTGGATGCAACTACTTTTTTCAAATAAATATTTAAATCAATGTTTGAAAATTGTTGTGATAGCCTATTTGTTTGAATTTCCTGAAGATGTTATATATATTTGAAACTCCCAGAAGGATTAATTTACCTGAAGTAAACAAGTAAAATTCTCGAGAACATATATCGATAGACTAAGAAAATCCCTTGTATGGGTTGAGACAATATAAACGAATGTGAAATACTCGTCTAAGTGAACACCTACAACAGTATGATGAATGGACCTTAAAAGATTAAATCCGGGTAGAGTGCATTAGAGCATTTGGATTGTGCATATATGGGTTAATTGCATGGTTAGTCACTGAGATTAAAAAAAAAACATTCATGTTTGGTCACTGGAAATATTTAAATCCAATCTTGGTCACTCAAATTAGTTAAATGGTTCAAGTTTGATCAATCTCCGTCCAACTCCGTTAAATTTGTCTAATGTGGCAGTCAACCCTCAAAGTTGACCGTTAACTCAGTGATGTGGCAATTAAAAAATAATAAATAAAATAAATTTTAATCTTCTACCATTTCCAACTCATTTTCACAATAAAGTAAAATAAATACAACAAAATAATTATAAGTGAAAAGAGGCGCTTCCTCCGCCACTACATCCCTTCCCTGCAACCAAACCAGCTCCTGCTCCCAATTCCTATCCCTAGCTCCGCCCGTGGCCGCCGTCCCTGCCGCTCCCCGACCATAATCACCTGCACTTCCTCAACCCTCGACCCCGCCCCTTCCTCCAACTCCGTCAACGCACAGTAGGCCTGCAGCCGGCCCCAACGACGGGCAGTAGGCGGAAAGCGCGACTATTGCTTGGTTGACTTCGTTCTGAATGAACTTTGGGCCAACCATTTGACTGTTAACGGTCAATCTTTTCCTGGCAAACTAGCTTTCTGCAAAATCGGTGGAGGTGCTAATCAACAACTGTGGTCGTTCATCGCTCCCTCAGAGGGCCAACCATTTAATTTGGGCAAGTGGAGGATTGTCCTTTACCGGGGGAAAATTCTTTACGTGTTAAACCCACTCGATGGAAGCGTTTTCGCCTGTGATCTTCTTGACCAACTACCCATGCTTTCGTTGTTTTTACGTCCTGCGAATTCTGATGCTCTGTTTCGCCGATTTGGAATCAGCTGCCGCCTGGCAATAAATCCAGAGGGAGAGCGGATGCTCGTGATCAAAACCTATAACGGAGCATTGAATGACACAAATCTTTTAGGGATTGGATTCGGTGTTTACGAGATTATTGAATATGAGCAGAGGTGGAATGAGGTCAGAGACATAGGTGGGTACGCTCTGTTCTACGATCCGTACAAATCTGCATACATATCTGTCAAAGATCATCCCGAGTGCAAAAGGAATTGTGTTTATGATAGGGAGGAGATATTTGGTCTTAATTGTGAGCGACTTGCTTGCATTCGTTCAGATTTTAATTTCCACGATTGGATCTTGCCATCTAATTATTAATTAGTTGGTGTGCTGCTAGAAATATTTTTCTTTTCTCTTTGATATGCCTAGGCTGCAAGTTTTGAATAATGAATTGTTTACTAGGTTTGACCGTTTGAGTATTATTGTATGGATTTGTTTTTGGGATAAAATTCAATTTATTTATTATTTTTAATTGCCACATCACTAAGTTAACGGTCAACTTTGATGATCGACTGCCACATCAGACAAATTTAATGGAGTTGGACGGAGAGTGACCAACTTGAACCATTTAACTAATTTAAGTGACCAAGATTGGATTTAAATATTTTCAGTGACCAAACATGAATGTTTTTTGTAATCAGTGACCAACCATACAATTAACCTGTGCATATATAGTTGTGTTGTTTGTATGTGCTTCAAGGATTTTAAATTCTTGGTTTATGTGTTGTGTTTTACTTTAAAGTATGATTTGTGTTTTATGAGTTTGCTTTAATTGTCGAGTTCATACTGATTCTATGATGTGAGTTTTGTTATTATCTTTCGTAATATAAAAGAATTGCTTGTATCAAATCTTTGTGACGATCTCATATTATGTAGATGATATGACTATTATTGGAGCTCCTGAAGAGCTTTCTAAAGCAGTTGATTGCATAGAGACATAAGTTAAATTGAAGGATTTAAGATCTTTTTATGGGCAAGGAAGGTTATGTTGAAAATTTGAAAACATAATTTTGCATGAACAAATTATGTTCATCAAATAACATTAGGATCTAAGATCACTAGAAGTAACCAAAGATCCATTTAGGCATCGAGAAAGAAGTGAAACATTAAGTCCTGAAGTACTATATGTTGATGTACTAGGTCCTGAAGTACCATATGCTGATGCATTAGAGCACCATACAAAATATCATTTTGGTGTTGATAATATAAGCAAAATACATGGTTTCCTCAATGGAACGTTTGAAAATACTTTGTTACCTTTAGGAACAATATATGCGATTGTTCTATTATATTATTATCAAAGAGATATTTGGTGAACTATATATCCAAATTCTATATATTATTTGATCCTCATATTGGTTGATTGGAGATGAGCTATCTCTTACATATGGTGATGTGACTGTTTCATAGAGATCCAAAACAAACTATAGTAGGCAAGTCCTGAATGTATTTCGTTACACTTTGTTATTCACCATATCTAAAGGACGTGTGGCTGTGAACTATTTCCAAAAGAAATGATCTTGACGATCCTGTATGAAGAAAATCTAAAGATCGCATCAAATTGATAATCTAAAAGATTGTTCACTAACTCACTCCCGACCACAATCTTTCTAAAAGTTGTTCGTGAAATTTGAGTTCAACGACTCAAAGATATGATGTGGTCATGAGGGGGAGCATAGCGAGGCAGTATGAGATAATGCAATCTAGTGGTTATCCAAAGGGGGAGTATTATGTAAATATTGATATATGGATGACCATTTCCATTACCACATTGGATGCTCACTTGCGAGTTATATGTAACCTCTATTCCTACATTTGATAGCTCCTTTATGTTTCATTATCTCTCATTGATATAAGGATTTAGTGGTTACCAAGATGTGCCTATAAATAGAGGACACCATTGTCTCAAAAGTAAAAAATGAATAAGAAAGCTCTCTTCCTCCTCTCTTTTTTGTGTCTTTCCACTCTAATATTCTCTTGTAGTTGTTTATAACAGTACTAGATTTATAGTATCATAATAGTGGTTACAATCGGTTCAAGAAGCCGTAATTCCGTATATGCCTAGATGCTAGGTAACGACAAAACAATTTACCTAGGCTTTAGAAAAATCATTAGGAATTCATAACGTCTATGCAAAGTTGGACGTGATTAGTTGGTTGAGGCGTGACTAATCGGAGCTAGGAGGACTAGATGGTATGACGATGAAAGATCAATCTTTTTTATTAAAATGACAAAGTCACCGCCATCCTTTCTTTTGACCCACTCCTCCCAATGACTCGACGTACACATGCATCCTTCCTCGATTCGTACAAAAAAAATTAAGTAACAGAAACCTACTAATAGCCTTGCTACAGGAAGTTGTGGAGGTAGCTAGCAAGACACTGGCTAACCAGCAACTTATAAGTCTTCTCCGTGGGATGGTAGGAGTCCCAGAACACGTACTTGGAGCCATCAGTACATGTGTAGGGATTGTATTTGTTGCACAACACAGACATCTCGACTTGCCCCATCCCACAACACCCTTTGTCCGCTACCTCGAACCCTACCACAACCATAGCAACAAAAGCATAACATATCATAGTAGCATGTGTTATTGCAACTACGAGATCGATAGTCGACGATGATCGATATACGTACCATAAGATCGATAGTTAACGATGAGATGCATCATAGGATCATAGAGGTCGAGGTAGACCAACCTAGCACCGGGATCCAAGTTTCTCGAGCTCTGTAGGGAATTCATCGACGAAATCAGCTTGGAGTTGTATAATTGTGACGCCTGGTTATGCCTTTCGCTACACATTCTTTCTACTCCTCCGGTCATGGTTCTGATGAACGGAATACATCCGAGCGGTGGTGCTCCAAACATGCCGATTCTCCGGCACCCGATTGAGTACAATTCCTTTTTTTCCAATCCAAATAAAACAATTGAAAATAACTTAAGAAACAATGTATACAGAAATAAAAAAAATTCCCACGATGCAATAGTTCATGAAATAAAATCATTACAATACAAAACTTTAAAACAAATTCAAAATACAATAGTTTTTTGAGTGATTCGCTTAAGACAGAAGCAAATAAAAAAGTGGTTCGCCACACACTCTAGCGATCAGTGCGATTCGCTCCAAACTTTAGGATTTTGGAAAAAAGTTATGTTTAGTTTTGTAATGAGTGAATTTTTTTATTAATTTTAACATTGTGGACATTTTTTTGAAGAAATAAAGGTGTATTGTTTTACCATCAAAAAGGTCGTGGCGGATTTGACTAGAATGTCAGCGTAAGTCGAGAAGTCGTATTGGAGTTCTCTGATGTGAGAATTGAAGTACGCTTGAACTATGTCGTTACTGCATAAAGAGATTATAACTATGCTCTTAGCTAACAGTTTGGCCATTGCTTCTTCTCCTATCATCTCTTTCACTTTGTTCACGTAGTCATTGAACTCTCTTAGCTGTTGACTCAATGGCGGTACCATCTGAGAAAAAAAAAAACAGTAATTAACAATTTATTGGTAAGAATGATTTTCCACGTAAAAGAAAAACATAGGAAATTGAATCAACCCCAAGTTTTGATGCTAGGTCGTCGAATCCAACACAGCCGGAAGCAAAGTTGACGCCGGTGAGAAGTTCTTCCAGCTTTAGATTTGGATCCTTGTATGCCGGCAGAGTGTCCTTAATACCAAGCTCTTCCACTGGGAAAAAACAAAAGAACGAGAGGGAATTCAATACATTTCATTGCGGGCCTAATAAATCAAAGTTGAGATGAAAGATATACAAACCCATGAAATCCGACGGGACTCTCCCATCGGAGAATCTGCCGGTGGGAACTCCGCCGTCGAATGCCCTGCCGTAAGGCGGGAAGTTGCTCCTGCAAGGGGAAGCGAGTAAGCCGTTGTTGTTTCCAGTATCAAGGATCGAGTCCCCGAACACAAAAATCGCCGGGATAGATTCGTTTGCCGGGAGTTGAATCCGGGCGGAAGTGGGCTCTGCGGCGAAGAGAAGGAGGAAGCACGCCACAAGAACGGTAATCGAGAAGAAGGGAACTGCTCTGCCTCTGGCCATTGAAAAAACAGAGGAAGCTTTTTTTCTCTCTCAGAACTCTGTTTTCGTCCAACCGTGGGAAAGGAATTGTAAATTTGTAATGGCGGGTGATTCAGAGTAGACATTTGAATACACCAGAGTTTCCAGATACGGCATTCTGTTTGCGGTATAACAAATCCTCTGGGATCAAGTTACCATTCAAATAAGTGTAAGCCGATTTATTACTTCTTCTTCTCAACTTGACAATGGGATGGTATGAAAATGCTAGAAATGTACCCGCTAGTGGCAAAAAGCCAAAAACCATACTTTTGTGACGAAATCCCAATCTAACTACGGAGTAAAACCCATTCTAAGTTATATTTTAGTCCAAACTCAACCATACCATGGTCATAGTCATAGTTTTACATAATCGAACTGCATTTTATAACTATGTTTGATGAAATGTTAACATCAAATCTAATTATGAACTTAAGATAATGACTACTTTTCACTCTTCAGCTGTCTCAAGTATTATTGGTTAATGAGTTGCTAAAGTGGATTGTAATTATTATATGCAGAAAATTGTTGATGAGTCGTATAGAATTTTATAATTAACATATGATGACTCGATATTTGCACATGTTTTCTCCTTTGTTTTTTATCGTTTAAGCTTGTATTATTGCTTCTTTGGCCTATTTTACGCTAAATTGTGTTCTTTTGTCACATTTAAGGTCCTAGCAAGTAAAGTGAAGCATAGGCGTAAGTTTCAAGTCAATCGGAGATCAATTGGCAACTCGGGAGAAGAAACTCGAGGATGACCAGAAGAAGAATGGATTTCTACCTCATTTTGTGACCAAACAATCATTTGTTACTTAAGAAAATAAGGCTAGACTACGAACATCTGGAATCAAACGACACTTGATTCGGAGTCCGGACAAGGGAGAACTGAAGAATCAAAGGCCGAGGACCTGGAATGGTGAAATCCCTGATTTGGAGGTTCAAAACCCCCGGTAGGGGATTAGGAAGTCAGGTAGGGGATTTTGATCAGTAGAAATCCCCAGTCAGGAGGTCCAATTACGACCAGGGATCTGAAACACCCGACCGGAAAATTTCCCTTTTGCAAAGAAAAGTGACACTGAGCGTCTTGAAGATCCCCGGTCACCAAGTACAATTACCCGATCGGGTAATATGACCGAGGAACTTCCAGAAGCGAGTATAAAAGCATGTTTTGTGCATTTTTGGAGATAGAGAACTGGGTTTTGGATCTCAAACACCTAAGGGACTAACCCTAGAGAGAGAGCACATTGGGATCATTCTTGAAGCTATTTTGGAGGTTTTCTTCACTATTGGAGCTTGGGAATCAAGCTTGGAGATGGAGATTGAAGATCTAGATCATATTTATGCATTCTCTCTCTTCTCTATGGAGTAACTTCCCTTCACTTAGGTTATGGGGAACCCTAGCTATGTTTGTTTGATTGGATGATTGTATGAGTACTCCTATTTGATAATCTTGAGTTCATATTCAATCTATGCATGTTTACATGATTCAATTCTGCTTTAGTCGAGATTATTGATTATGCTTTGATCCTATGAGAGCGAATACCTTATTAGGTTAATAGAGCACCATTGATTGATAGTATTGGATTGAATTCTTTAGTCGAGGGTCGATTCACTACTTTGTATCGATTGAGAACCTCATTCGATAGAGGGAATCTAGTTCAGAATGCCTTAACCGGTTGGTCTAGAGAAGGATACGTCCCTCTAGGCAATCGACTCAAGAGGGCCTTGATTTCTTTAGTCGATATCCAAGGTCTAGTCAAAGATTCTCATCATTGTGAATGAAAGTGAAACAGGTTAGAGATCATCAACTATTAATCTCGCTAGTGGCTAGGGGGAATCATACCTAAATGAGTTCCCAACCTGTTAGGAGTAGTTTAGTTAATCAAAACTTAATCTGATTTGCTATATAACAAGCTAAAGTTGAGTAATAGTAAATCTAGAGACCTCATGGATTCGATATTTATTACTTGCACCACTATACTGCAGGCCCTTTCATTCGTTACACTTGGCCGCTGTTAGGAGTTGTGTAGTAGCGAGTCAAGTTTTTGGCGCCGTTGCTGGGGACTTTCTAGATTATTAAGAAAGGCAGAAGTTTGTTAATTTAGTGTTTTTTTATTTTGTTTTACTTTTCCACCCTTGCTTTTCACTTGGGTGTTTTTGTTTATGCAGGCCTGAATCATGGATCCTAATGGCTTCTCCAATCATTGGGGGTATCCACCACCACCCGAGTGGTATTACCCCGAGACTTCCTGGAGCAATAAAGGAGGAGAAGACTATGGATTTGGATTGCAATACCAACCCCTCTACTATGAAGAACAACCAGACCCTTAGACATTTCAAGAACAATTTCTTATCAAGAAGAATTTCTTCCACAACCAGAGAGGCCATCGGAGTTGGATTAGCCATGGCGGCCTTCAAGGCCATTTTGCATACCCATACTATGTTCAATGTCCATATCCGAACAGTCAATTGAGGCTTCTCGAGGAGCATTTTGCTTAGGACACCGAGAGACCCTTCTCCAAGATGGACCTCCTAATCAAATCAATTGCTCCTCCTGTTGGTACTCATGACCCTTCATTTCTCCATGAAATGGAGGAGACTGTTCAGCACTCTTCTAGGGCTGCAAACGAGGCGAGTCGAGTCGAGTTTTTGCTTAGCTTGAGCTCGGGTCATTTAGAAATTTCGAGCTCGACTCGGTAGAGCTCGATAAATGCTCATTAACACAACTTGTCAAGCTGAGTACAAGCTCGACTCAAGATGAGCTCGATTTGAAATCATTTTTGCTTAAAAATGTGTAGAAATAATAATTTAAATTATAAAAATAACACTAGAAACTAAAAATAACACCTAACTTCCATACATATACTGATTAACAAGATAATGTTCATGTTCAGAATAATAATTAATCCTTCTACAAGCTCTGAAAAGCCAGCGCGCGAGCTTAGCTCAACAAGCCACCGAGTCAAATTAGCTCATGGGCTTATCAAGCTCAGCATGGTTTGGCTCATGCTTGGCTCGTTTACTAACGAGTCGGCTCACGAGCCAAGTTTCGAACGAGTTTTTTCCAATTCGGATGTCGAGTTTTTTGCGAGAGGCTTGGCCCATTTGCAGCCCTACACTCAGCAAAGCAAACAAAATTGATTGAGCAAGTTTGTGCACAACTTGTTCAGGATCTCCTTTCTGCTACTATAGAATAAGAGTAGGAGGATGAAGGAAGAAGGAGGCTACAAGGATATTGTGGAGCAGACAGAAGTTGTCAGAGAGAGCTCCCGTGATGATCATGATCAGGAATGTCCTGTTATAGCCGACCACACCTTTCCACATCCCACACCGAGCTTTGACGAGGTGGGCATGAGTGAGGAGATGCAAGATGATCTCATCGAAGAAAATGCTTGGCGACTTGCTCTCCAATCCATTTTGGAAGAAGAATAAGAGTGAGAAAGGGTGAGGAAAGAAGTTTCGGAGGATGACGAAAGTGAAGCAGAAAGAGTTCTTGATCTTTTCCCAGGGGAGATACCACATTTTGAAGAAGGAAGGGGGGTTGAGGTAGCAATTGGCGTCGAGGGTGATGATGAAGTTGAGGTGGAAGAGGCTTGCACCGACCATGAGTGACCAGTGATATCTCCACCAAAATTTGAGGAGCTGCTTGGCAGGGACCCATTTGCAGTGTCTCTTTGCCACACCAAGGCCACATCGACATCGGTCACTCTTGGTGTACGCGATGATGGTTAAGCGATGGTGTCATATCTGGTTTGGGGCAATGAGACGAGAGAAGAGAAGAAGAGGTCTCGAGGGTGGAGACTTCATCTGCATCAAGTGTACGAGCCTTCATCACCTACCACACCACATGCTCGTGACTTGAGACTCCACCTTATCGACGAGAACCTCAACTTCACGAAGGTTCTGGGGTGGACCGAAACTTAGGAGCCACCGTCTGTGTCAAGACATGAAAGAAGTGCTTTTTGGGAGGTAACCCAACCAGTCGGTTTGCATTTCTTTCACTATTTCTCTTCGGTTGAGTCAGTTTTGTTCTTTAATTTTAGAGTCAATAACTCAACTTTTGTGAGATTTTGTGGGGTTTGTGGTTTGACTACTCTCTCTCCTCCTGGAATGCACCGTCTACCATGTACACCATCATTCACACTTGATCTAGTAACTTCATTCCACCCTCCCCATCTTACATCCGTTGAGGACAATGTCGTGTTTAAGTGTGGGGGGTGTTCGATTATGTATGCGTGTGAATGTTTGGTTGTATGTGTGTGCTTGGAGCCTAGTCCACTGTCCAAATATTGATTTGAGGGCTCCAAGTACTTTTCTCCTTGCAATCACCTGCTCAATATGCTTTGAATTGATAGTCTTTATGGTACCATGCAACCTAGAGAGGTAGTGTAGCACTATGGAGGTTCTTGATGCAGTTAGGAAATCTCTTTTCTTCTTCATGTTGTGTTGGATGATTGTGTGAATTAGTGATCTTAGGACACTTGAATCGTGTGGTATCCATGAATCTCTACCTTTCATGGACTTATGTATCATGTTTTGAAAAATATGCTATATATTGTGATTTTAAAACAATGTCTCCCGTGTGGAAATCGGTAAAAGTGTGTAAGGGGAGAGGAGAATATGTTCCCAACTTTCACCTACTACCTCCAGCCCCCTTACATCTCTTTCCCCCACAAGAGGCTTGTGACATATGCTTTCGGCATGGCCGGTAAGAGCTGGGCTCTCTCAAAACCTTTGCTAGGTGGGAGCCCCGTTTTGTGAAAAAAACAGGTTGGAACCCCTTGCAAAAAGAAAAGAAAAAGAAGAAACAAGAAAAAAGGGGATTCCAACAATATTTAAAGAAAAAAATAGAGCACCTAAAAAAGTGAGTCCATGATCTTTCTGTTTTTTAGAGTATCTTTGTCCACGAATCATTTTTCCTCCGATCACTACTTGGCATGATCCCGACTTGAGACTAGAGTTCTTGCCGAAGAAGCTAGGAGGTGTCTTGTGCGTTGGTTGACCTCGTAAGGTGCTAAATGATCTAGGAAGTTGCTACCAACGATCGGGGTTGCATGTTCTTGTAAAGGTATGGAGAGTTGCATTGATTTGAGTCAGGTTTGCTTGGGGACAAGCAAACAGTTAAGTGTGGAGGATTTGATGACTCGATATTTTCACATGTTTTCCCTGTTGTTTCTTGATCATTTAAGCTTGAATTATAGTTTCTTCGGCCGATTTTTATGCTAGTTTGTGTTCCTTTGTTACATTTCAGGTCCTAGCATGCAAAGTGAAGCATAGCCGCAAGTTTCAAGTCAATCGGAGATCAATTGGCAACTCGGGAGAAGAAACTCGGGGATGACCTAAAGAAGAATGGATTTCTACCTCATTTTGTGATCAAATAATCATGTAATCTTGTAATGTAAGAAAAAAGGACGAGATTACGAGCATCTGAGATCAAATGACACCTGATTCGGAGTTCGAACAAGGGAGAAACAAAGAATCAAAGACAAGGAACCGTAATGGTGATATCCCCGGTCTGGAGGTTCAAATCCCCGATAGGGGATTTTGATTAGTAGAATTTCCTGGTCAGGAGGTGTAATTACTCGACCGGGGATATGAAATACCCGATCAGGAAATTCCCCTTTTGCACAGAAAAGTGACCCGGAGCTTTTTGAAGATCCCCGGTCACCAAGTACAACTATCCGATCGGGTAATATTACTGGGGAACTTCCAGAAGCGGGTATAAAAGTCTATTTTGTGCGTTTTTGGAGAGAGAGAGAGAGAGAGAGAGAGAGAGAGAGCTGGGTTTTGGATCCCAAACACCCAAGGGACTAACCCTAGAGAGAGAGCACCTTGAGATCATTATTGGAGCTATTTTGGAGGATTTTTCTTCTCCATTGGAGCTCGACAATCAAGCTTGGAGATGGAGATTGAAGATCTTGATCAGATTTCTGCATTCTCTCTTCTCTATGGAGTAACTTCCTTTCACTTAGGTTATCAGGAACCCTAGCTATGTTTGTTTGATTGGATGATTTTATGAAGGAACACTTGTATATTAGTGTCCACCTAGCCCAATTAGTACGAGGCCTTTTGGGGAGGACACCAAAAAGTAAATCCGTGCGGGCTTGGCCCAAAGCAGACAATATCGTACTAATTGAGCTACCCGGTTATGAAAAGTGGTATGAGAGCCTGGTTCGACAGATCCGGGGTGGTGGACTTCAGTTTGTTGGGACCCTCGTTCGCTTACCTCGGGATTTGAGATCTGCGTTTTTCTGGCGGGTCAAAGGTGATCCGCGTCTGTTTGGTGGATCCACGAGAGATCCACGTTTGGCCTACATCTGGTTTGGCAGATCAAGGGAGGTCCGAGTCTGTCTGGTGGATCTAAGAGAGATCCAAGTTTGTTTGACGGATCAAAGAGAGTTTCGCGTCTGTGAAAATCCTTGTAGTGAGAAGCCCATCGATACAAGGTGTCTGGCGGATCAAGATAATCGTTGAGGAGAGGACACGAAGTTCGTGGTCCTTGTCTTGAGGGGAGGATTGTTATGGGACAATCCAAGTACCACATTTGTTGTACAAGGAAGGAACCCTTTTGGGGAGGACACCCAAGAGTAAAACCATGCGGGCTTGGCCCAAAGCAAACAATATCGTACTAATTGAGCACCTCGGTTTCAACAAGTGGTATCATAGCCTGGTTTGGGTCCAAGGCGGTGGACGTCAGTTTGGTGGACCCTCAATTGTTATGGGACAATCCAAGTACCACATCGGTTGTACAAGGGAAGGAACCCTTGTATATTAGTGTCCACCTAGCTCAATCGGTACGAGGCCTTTTGGGGAGGAAAACCAAGAGTAAAACCGTGCGGGCTTGGCACAAAGCAGAAAATATCGTACTAATTGAGCACCCCAGTTTCGACAAGTGGTATCAGAGCCTGTTTGGGTTTAGGGCGGTGGACGTCAGTTGGGTGGACCCTCATTCGGTGACCTCATGATTTGCAATCTACGTATGTCCGGTGGATCAAGGAGTGATCCACGTCTGGTTTTGCATCTGGGCTACATCTGGTTTGGCAAATCAAAGAGAGTTTTGCATCTGGGAAAAATCCTTGTAACAAGAAGCACATCGATGCAAGGTGTCTGACGGATCAAGATAATCACTAAGGAGAGGACACGAAGTTCGTGGTACTTGTCTTGAGGAGGGGAGGATTGTTATGGGACAATCCAAGTACCACATTGAAAATACAAGGGAAGGAACCCTTGTATATTAGTGTCCACCTAGCCCAATTAGTACGAAGCCTTTTGGGGAGGTCATCCAAAATTAAATCCGTGCGGGCTCGGGACAAAGCTGACAATATTGTACTAATCTAGCTACCCGATTATGACAGGGAATCATACCTAAGTGAGTTCCAAGCTATAATTAGTATTCTAAGCTATAGTAGCTTGTAGGAGTAGTTTAGTTAATCAAAACTTAATCTAATTTGCTAGATAACAAGCTGAAGTTGAGTAATGGTAAATTTAGAGACCTCGTGGATTCGATATTTCTTACTTGCACCACTATACTGCAGACCCTTTCATTCGTTACACTTGGTCGCTATTAGGAGTTGTGTAGTATTGAGTCAACATATCCTAATAATTTGAGTTATCTGAACTAAATGGATAAATTGGAAGGTTGGTCACTAGAAGTACTAAAAAATTTACGTTTGGTCACTAAACGTATTTTATTCCATTCATGGCCACTAAAAGTAGTTCTTCTATTCAAGATTGGTCACACTCCGTTAGTGTCCGTTAAGTTTAGCTTATGTGGCAGTCAACTCGGATAGTTGATCGTTAAATAAGTGACATGACAATTAAAAATTAAAAAATATTTTTTTATTTCCATCTCATTTTCTTAACTATTAAAACATAAAAAATAAATACATTCTTACACTACTAGACTAGCCTTCATGCTTGGTTGGAAGAGGAACATCTTTCTTAGTTGTTTGGGTTTTTTTTTCTTCTTCGGGAAATTGAGGAGAGAAATTGAGGGGAGCAATGGTTATGGAAGTGAGAGGGCAAGTGGAGAACAATGATGTGAGAATGTCAAGCGGAGGTGGAGGAAGAAGAGGTGTCGGGAATCAAATGGCAACTCGACATTCCTCCGCTACTCCCAAACCCTAGATCACCACCATCGTGACAACAGTGGCGGCGGACCTAACAACTCCACCATCATCAAAGCTAACTCAGCGGCGGCGGCAGTGGTTAGGTATCGGGAGTGTCTCTGCAACCAAGCGACCATCGTGGGGGGCAATGTTTACGACGGGTGCAGCGAGTTAAGCTCCTATGTCGGTGCGACGGCGGTGGAGGAGGCCATCTGGTCCACGCGCTCCATCTGCCTCCATTATTTCCTTCTCTGCATTACCACCACCACCACAACACCCACCACATTCACAGGTCCTACCACCGGTACCTTAGTGATTCGAGCTCATTTGTACACTTTTTATCCCCGGTTTGCTTAGTAGTTTGAAGCATTTTTACTCTGGAAGGTTTGGTTTTACGTCTGGTTTTGCCTTGTTTTGGTATTTTTCAGACTTTGGCAGGTAGAACCTACCCATGAGTCGAAAGTTGGACGAAAGGGCGAAAGATCAAGTCAAACGGTGATACAACAACAGTTCACGGTTTGGGCTGTGAGTTCACGGTCACTAAGACCGTGAACTGGAGGCAATCCCCGCAAATAGCCAGGCATCCAGAGCACAGAAGTTTTTCACTAGACACGAGTTAGTTCACAGTCGTAAGATCGTAAACTCATGCCATTGCTCGTGAACTGGGATAAGTGATGCGGCCCATTTCATCGTTGGTTCACGGTCTGGGATTTCAGTTGACGGCCGTGAACTAAGACCATGAACTGAGCCCGATCTGAGTATATAAAGGAGGTTGAGTCAAAGGAGAAATGGAGAGACCTAGTGTGAGAAACTTCCTCTTCAGATTTCTAGAGTAAGAAAGTGACGAACCAAATAAGATGAGAAGCTAAGGTTTCATCTTCAAGCAAGGAATTGGGAATTCCGCCCTCAAAGGAGGATTGCTTCAACACAAGGAGCAAGGATAACATCTCTTTGATGGTTTACCTTCTTCTCTCTTGTGTTTTCCCTTCTCCTAGCATGGAGTAGTCCCTTCTTTCACTTGGGTGTTTGTAAACCCTAGATACAATTATTTGAATGCTTGTATGGATTGAATGATTTGTGTGTGGTTGTCTTTAATGTGAATGTGGAGGTATTATTCATGAATGATTATGTTGTGTGAAAGCCTATTAATCTAATTGCCATTCTAACCTAGATAGAGAGAAAACCACCTTCCTTTCTTTGAAAGAGGCTTGAATGCTGGGTTTTCTTAGGCAATTCATTGTCTCCTAGTTAAGTTAATGCAGTGCAAACCTCCTATTTCATATTAGCACCAGGGGTTTGGTTGTAGGTGGCAGTCCAAACTCCGATTCGAGGGTGAAGTCTAACCAATCCTTAGTCAATAGGTCGAGAGAGTCACGTTGGTGGCATGGATCGTATCCCCTTACCTTGACCTAGAGACTAAGAGAGTGGCACTTAGCTACTTGTTACACTTCCCTATGGTTTACAACCCCCTCATCATATACTCCCATTCGATCCATTGAGTCGTGATTGATAGCTAGGGGGAGCAACACTCGGGTGAAGCCTTCTCAATTAGTGTCAAATCCATTTATCTTTGCAAGTACTTTAGCTTTAGATTGTCGTTTTCACCAAAAACCAACCGCTAGATAATGTTACAAACAATCAAAGTAGGGGTACATGAACCGGCCCGAGTTGATATTTAAACATACTTGCCTTGTACTGCATCCAGTTAACGTTTATACTTGGGCCTTAATAGGGAGTTTTAAAGTGGTGCATTCGGGTTGAGTTATTCAGTCTTCCTGCGCAGTGCAGCCCATGGACGTGGAGTTTGGCAGCGACGGCGGAGGTAGTGGAGGAAGAGGCCGCCACAGGGAGCACCGAGTCCTCTAGCGAGGATCTGAACGCATCCCATCTAATTTTGGGATGATGCATAACACGGGGATGGTCTGGACGATGACATTGCCTCAGCCTCCCTACGGGTTGTCGAAGAAGAGGTGGAAGAAGAGGGATGATGTAGAAAAGAATTTTTTATTTGTTAATAGTTATGAAATGAGGTGGAAATTGTAAAAGTAATTTTTTATTGTTTAATTGCCACATCACTCATTTAACGGTCAGCTATCAAAGTTGACCGGTACATCAGCTAAACTTGACGGAGACTAACGGAGAGTGACCAAACTTGAACATAAGAACTACTTTTAGTGACCACAAATGGAATAAAGTACTTTTAGTGACCAAACGTGAATTTTTAGTACTTTTAGGGACCAACCTTGCAATTTACCCTAAGCTAAATGGTTCATGATATGATATTAGAGCATGGTTTGAGATAAGGAGGTCTTTGTAAACATCTTTAAAAGAAAAAAAGGAGCTTCTCCATTCTCTTAAATCCTTCTCAACCAAAAAAATCCCTCCAACGGCTCACTTGCCAACAAGCAGAAAACCAAAGAAGATTTGGAGGGTGTCCTCTGGCAAGAGGAAATGCTCTGGATTCAAAAATCAAGGGCACAATGGACTACCGAGGGGATCAAAACACCTTATATTTCCATAACTGTACCTTGAGCAGGAGGAAAAGGAACAAAATCATGGCCCTCAAGGATGATCAAGGGAACTGGGAAATAGATCATGAAGTGTTGCAATCCACGGCCAGAAACCACTTTGTCAATCTCTTCATAAGTGAATATGGTGACAATAGGCCTGTTATTGCTGCTGCCTTTCGGAGATTGATGATTCATGTCTCAGATTGCTAGGGAGACCTCCATCACCTGCATAAATCAGAGGAATCATCATGGCTATGAATGGCCTTAAAGCCCCAGGAAAAGATGGGTTCCATGCCCTCTGTTTTCATATATGTTGGAATACCATTGTATTGGACTTTGCTAATTTCGTTGATGCTTGTTTCAGGGACCCCAATAGAATCCATTTCATGAGTGAAACCTTACTTGCCCCGATCCCTAAAGTGGATGATCCATCCTAAATGAACCAATTCAGACCCATCAGTTTGTGTAATGTGGGGTACAAGGTGGTGGCAAAGAGCTGGCTGACAACTTGAAAAAGCTCATGCTCCATCTGGTTCACCAAAATCAATATAGTTTTGTTACTAAGATGCACTTTACTGATAATATTATCATCTTGCAGGAAACTGTGCATTCAATATCAAGGAAAACAGGGAAGAAAGGCTACATGTTGCTGAAAGTTAATCTTGCCAAAGCCTACGTTAGGATTGACTAGAAGTTGGTGGAAGAAACCTTGCTTGCTGCTCGTTTTCCAATGGATTTTATCAGAATCATCATGGCCTATGTCACCACTACTTACTTTGAAGTCCTCTTGAATGGTGAAGAAACTGAAAGCTTCAAGCCTTCAAGAGGTTTAAGACAGGGATGCCCTCTCTCACGCTATCTCCTTACTTTATGCATTGAACGACTTAGGAACTGCATTCTGAAAGAGTATGGGGAAGGGAACTGGAAACCTGTGTTTTTATCTCCTAATGGACCTGTTTTAACCCACCTGTTCTTCGTTGATGATCTTGTGCTCTTCTCTCATGCTAGCCCTACAAGCTAATGTTGTCCCTGATTGCCTTGGTTCGTTTAGCTCAGCTTCTGGTGAACTTGTTAGTAAAGAAAAATCTTGTGTTTTCTTTTCTAAGAATGTTAGAACCAATACTAGGCAGACTATTTGTGCTAAGCTAGGAATTCAGGAAACGAATGATCTTGGTAGGTATTTTGGTGTACATGTTATCCATGGGAGGATCACTAGGAATACCTATAAGTACATTCTTGATAGAATTGACAGAAGCCTCACAGCCTGGAAGGACATAACCCTTTCCCTTGCTGGCAAGGTGACACTTGCCACCTGGATTTTGAATGCCATTCCCACCTATGCTATGTAGACAACACATATTCCTTTGAATGTGAGTGATGTTATAGATAGGAAAATAAGATGATTTGTTTGGGGATCTTAGGAGGGGAAGAGGAAGTCTCACCTTGTGTCTTGGGAGCAAATTTGTAAGCCTAATAAGCTAGGGGGTTTGGGACTTAGATCTTCCCATTGTCTGAATAAAGCTTACATGATTAAGCTTGTTTAGCAGATTTTCAACAATGAGAATGACCTTTGGGTTAAAGTTTTTCAAGGGAAGTATTATAAGCATAGCAATGGTGAAATTATTTCAATGAAAAAATCAAACCATTCTAGCTTGTGGAGAGCTATTGTTCAAGCAATGCCTCTTATGAAGGAAGCCACCTGTTGGAGCATCCGTAATGATGAGACAACTAACTTTTGCAAGCATCCCTGGCTTGACTGTGGGATTGTTCTCGAGGGCTACCTCTCTGAGGAAATCACCATTGAGGAAAGAGAGTCACCAGTCTCCAACTGGGTCACCTAAACAGGTGAGTGGAATTGAGAGAGACTTCAAACTCTCCTCCCTGATGAGTTGTTGTCTCTGGTTGCAGGTGCAAAACCACCTAAGCCTGAGCTCGGAGAGAACAAAATTTCATGGGGGTTGCAACGTGATGGAATATTTCAACTAAAGTCAGCTTACACTCTTGCTGCCAACCTTGAAGAGGAGGACGAGGTGTAGAAGTGGAAGAACCTTTGGAAGTGGAAGGGGCCAAGCAGAATCAAGCACTTCCTCTGGCTGGTTCTCCATGAGAGGCTCTTCACTAACAAAAAAACGAACAAGAAGAGGAATCTCAATTAATGCTAATTGTAACTAGTGCAGTGACAAAGAAGAAACAACTCAACATATCTTGAAGAGCTGTGAGAGAGCTAAGATTATCTGGGATAAACTTAGAGATAAGCTAACAGTCAAGAGCTTGAGTTCACCTTTCCATCAATGGCTTCTGGACAACCTCTGCCACGAGGAGAAAGGAGTAGAGTTCGTGGTCATATGTTGGAACCTCTAGAAAAAACGTAACGAGGAGGTCATGGAAGGCAAGCAATTCCAGGTGCAAGGGCTATGTTACAGAATCAATGTGTGGCTCAATATCATCAAGCAAGCACAATAGTGGATGTACATGTCACCAACACTAATGAAAGAACCTACCAAACAACAACAGACTGTTTGGGATCCTCCACCTAAAGGATGGATTCAAATCCAGACTGATGGTTCTATTTTGTCACCATCCGGAAAAGCTGTTGAAAGTGGCCTTCTCAGGGATCACCTCGGAAGATGCAAGGAGGCCTTTGTGTGCAACCTTGGAACTTGCTATGTCACAAGTGCTAAGCTGAAAGAGGCGGTGGCATGTCTTCGAATTGCTTGGGAAAGAGGCTACAGGCGAGTTCATTTCAATTTGGACTTTGCTACTGTAATTTGCTTTATCAAGAACCATACTGAGAATTATCATCGCCACAGTATCATCGCCAAGGAGTTCAACATTCTGTTGAGTTTGGATTGAGAGGCCAAGGTTTCTCATGTATTTAGAGAGGCTAATTTTGCTGCCGACTTCCTAGCAGATAGGGGCCATTTAGTTAATTTTGGTACACATCGATTCAATGTGTACGGCCCTGAACTTGGACATTGGTTACTTCACGATATCATGGGTATTTCTCATGATTGTCTGATTACTAATACGATTTGGACGCTGGCCATCGACTTCCTACAAACAAAAGCATGGTTTGAACAGACAAGATGATTTTATTGAGAAAGGCTCAATTATGGATGATCATCCACAAGAACTTCCTTTAGGGGTGGTTTGGATTAGTGAATGTGATGAGGGATTTATGAGTGATTTTAAAACAATCTCTCGTTGTGCAGGATTTTAAAACAATTCTGCGTTTGGAAAGGTGAGAGATTGTGGGCATGAGGAAATTCTAAATCCCTCATATGAGAGTTTTTAAAATACCTGATGGGGATCAGCTATTTCACAATCACTCATTTTTTCTGATTCTTTTCCAAACTCTGCCCCTCCTTTTGTTCTTCCTTTCTTATTCTTCCTTAGGGATTAGGGATGGGTATAACTGTAACTTTAGTTTTTAATTAAAATCCTTCATCTATTCCCAAACATGTTATTTGGATCAAATCCCACGTTTGAAATACCTGGGTTTTTAATTGAGAGATTTTAATCCAAATCCCTCATTTACACATTCCCTAATCCAAACGAACCCTTATAGTCAGTGACAAATCGTTTTGCGGGCGAGGGAGAGAAGAACCTGTAGGTGCACAAATTCCCATCATTTGGATGTCGATTGAGCAATTTCAAATCTCGATCTAGTGCTAGAAAGCATATCGCGATTTATCGACCGTCCAATCGATCATGCTGCCGATTATTCGCTCACGTGTCACAGCTCGAACGAAGCTTTCTCTGTCGATGAGAAGAGATAGAAACGAGCTTCCTCACTATTTGTAGCGTCATCGTGGAACCATTGCTCCACCGCCGGCTGTACGCCAAAACGCCACAGCTCGAACAAATCTTCCATTGTTGTCGCCATCAATGGTTGTGTTAATAATTCGATGCGAGGAAAGAGAAACGAATTGTGTTTGCTTGACTAGTGATAAAGAGACGAGATAGATTTGTAGAATAAATGGTGATTAAAATGACTAAGGTTAATTAGCTCATAACAATAAGTCTACATAATAATAACTTTCTATTAGCTACGTACTAACTAGTATTATCACCCCAATAACAAATAAAGTGTTACTATGGTAATAATGTAGAATTCTATTTGGAGGAATTTTACAATACTATATAGTATTGGTGCTATAAGTTTTTACTTTTATGGTACGACTTGAAATTGTACATTCAATCTGATGGTACAGTTTTAGATTATACCTACACTGTTTTGTACATATTGTTTATGATACAACTTGAACTTGTACCTTTATGTGATGGTACAACTTCAAGTTGTAAAGTTGTACCATAACATAATGATACAAATTGCTTTATGATACAACCTAAACTTATACATTTAATGTTATGGTACAACTTCAAGTTGTACATTAAAGCACCAATGTTATATAGTATAGTAGAAGTCCTCTAATTGAGGCGTACTTGGTAAGAACCTGACTAACCAGAAGCTTGTATGCCTTCTCCAACGGATGGTAGTTATCCCAAAACACGTATTTGGAAGCATCCGGGCAAGTAAAGAGGGGCTGAACTTGTTGCACAACACCGAAACTTCGAGTAGGAATGGCAATGGGTCGGGTTGGGTCGGGTTTTGCCAAACCCAAACCCATGGGTTTATCCTTGAAAAAAACCCTGGGTAAAACCTACTGGGTTTGAAAAACTCAAACCCAACCCAACCCGTTGGGTATCCGCGGGTTTATGGGTACCCACGGGTTTTGGTCGTAAAAAATTTACAATAACAAGTTCCTATCAAAATTAAAGTCAAATATTGATCTCTCAATACAAAATATCCATATATAAAACACCATTCTAGAAAATTCAAGCAAATCACAAATTAACTATACAAATTGTTCAACACCAATCTAGAAAACTCAAGAAAATTGAAGCAAATCACAAATTATCCATAAATAATTTGTTCACTTAAGTTTCTTCACTCTCCACTCGATAACATCAACTTCATTCTACACAATTAGAAAGAAAAAATTAGACATGTCTCCACAAATATAAATAAGATTAGTTGTTTAGAACATTAAATATATCGAGAAAATTTATTATATGGGTGTGGGCAAGTACCCATGGGTCGGGTTTACCTAAACCAAACCCAACCCGGTGAATAGTGAACGGGTTTAAACTCAAACCCGGCCCAAAACCCATCAACACTGATTTTACCCACGTTGACCTGGTTGGGTCGGGTGGGTACCCGTGGGTTCGGGTTTTGTTGCCATCCCTAACTTCGAGGTTCCCCGTCCCGCGGCACCCTTTGTTCGCTGCCTCGAAACCTGAAAAAACGAAAACACCCTACGATATCAAGCGAAATACTAACTTCGACTCTCAACGATCTGCCACCAATCTTGAAACTACTTTAATCCCTTAATTTCTACTCGATAGTCAACTCATTGATTTATAAACTTAGGATTGTCTTACCATAGGATTGATAATTGTTGATGACCTCCAGGAGGGGATTATAGACGTCGATGTAGACGACTCTAGTAGTAGTGTCCAGGTTTTCCTTTAAGAAATTCAATTTCGTCGATAACTTGGATTTGAACAACTGCGACGCCTCATTATATTTGTCGTTGCACTTTCTTTCTAGTCCGCCTGCACCCGTTCTGCTGGACGGAATACACTTAAGCGGAGGCGCTCCAAACACTCTAAATATAGACAAATTCGGTACGGTATTCGGTATATCCCAAATACCTGTACCAAACTTCTAGCCCTAATCATTTAGCTATCGTGGTCACCAATGTATTATTTGCATCTGCTTACCTATTACCTATATCATTTAATTTACTATTCTAATTTTTAAAATTGAATTGAGCACTTTAATTTTCTAATTTGGAAATCTATGTGTAATATATGAAAATTAACGTTAAGAGTTGGATTTAAATATATTTTAGTTTTTACTATATATTATATTCAAATACAAACTATTATTTTTGTGTAATATTATATGTTATTGCACATATTTTAGATAGAATTTGATAGAATTTATATATAATATAAAAACTTCTTTCATATATCGGGACTAAATCAGGCTAAAATGGGCAAAACCCATCAGCCTATTAACGCTTCACCCACCAGCTCGACCGGGTCAAATGGACCAAACCGAGTTGACAACCTTGATTATCATTCTAATAACAAATAAAGTGTTACTAGGGGTGGGCATCCGGTTCAGTAAACCCGAACCGAAGCGAAACCAATATACTACTATTCGGTTCGGAGATCGGAAGGAAAAAAACCATAGTTCGGAATACAGGGTATGCACATCCGAACCCGAAATTCCAACAACCGACCGAATAACCGAACTACCTCAACCTTGCCCCTCATCAGCCATCCAACGACTTCCTCTGCGACATCCAACAACATCCGCCGCCACAGGTCCAATATTCCATCTCGGGGAATCTGTAGAGGGTGGAGATTCAGAGAAGGTGAATCTGGTGACTTCCTCGGCGGACTCCAACAGCACCCGCCGGCACTCGTCCAATCTTCCTCCTCCGCCTGCTCCTTGCGGCCAAATCCACCCTCCTCGAATCCACCTGCTCCTCCCTACAAAACCCAGCCTCCTCGAATCCACCTACTCTTCCCGACGAAATCCAGAGACTCCACCTACTCCATCAGCGAGCAAGCGGGCAGCAACGGAAGTAACATCAATGTCGGCAAAAAAGAAGAAGATGAAAAGGGAAAGCTTGAATTTTGAGGGAGAATACTAAAAACCTAGGCGGTTCCGCCTCCTATATCTCTCGCCATCCACCAAAATGAGGCAGCCAGGACCGGCCCAAAATGCAACATCCCAGTCCCAGCAACGACACAATCCAACTTGTCGGTTTTTGTCACAAACCCAAACCGAACCGAGTTATAATTCGGTTCGACCAAATTGAATCGAATTTTAATTTGGTTCAAATTCGATCAGCCACGTGAGAGGAAGCGGAACCTTGATAGTACTCTATTTTGTTCGATTCAAACCGAATCGACCGAATGCCTAATGCCGACACTGTTACTACTTACTATGGTAATAATGTAGAATTCTCTTCCCCTTTTTTCCCCTAATAATTTGTATTGGCTATATTTTATGGAATTAAATTTGGATTCTCAATTAGTCTGTAAAAATATGTTGCATTGATAATAATTTACACAATGACATCCATTTTGATATATTTTAATGTCTAAAATTTAAGTTTACAATGGTGTGAATAAATAACAATATGCGTGAATAAACACCAGGTTACGTGACTAAACAATATTGGTTGCGTGAAGAAGAAACACTCTTACATGAATAACATCAATATTGGCGTGAATAACGCAAATATGACGTGAATAACACAAACATGGCGTGAATAAATGAAAAATGCGTGAATTAGGTGTTCTTGTGACAAGAAACTTGATTCTTTACAACCCTTTCCCCTGTTCTTCAATTTCAGCGACATCCAATAAAAATTCCAGAAAAGAAAAAGAAAAAGCAAGCATTCACTTGGAACCTTCTTCTGCTCGTTCCGGCGAAGCCTCTGCCCCCGGCCGGCGACTCTGCTACATTAATTGAGGCACGTACTTGGTAAGAAGCTTACTCACCAGAAGCTTATAGGCCTTCTCCGACGGATGGTAGCTGTCCCAAAACACGTATTTGGAAGCATCCGGGCAAGTAAAGGGGCTGAACTTGTTGCACGACACCGAAGCTTCGAGGTTCCCCGTCCCGCAGCACCCTTTGTTCGCTACCTCGAAACCTAAAGAAAACAAAAATACCCTACGTTATCAAGCGAAATACTAACTTCGACTCTCATCGATCTACCACCAATCTTGAAATTACTTTAATCACTTACTTTCTACTCGATACACTGATTTATAAACTTAGGATTGTCTTACCATAGGATTGATAATTGTTGATGACCTCCAGGAGGGGATTATAGACGTCGATGTATACGACTCTAGTAGCAGTGTCCAGGTTTTCCTTCAAGGAATTCAATCCCGCAGATAATTTGGAGTTGAACAACTGTGACGCCTCATTATATTTGTCGTTGCACTTCCTTTCTAGTCCGCCTGCAACCGTTCTGCTAGACGGAATACACCCGAGCGGAGGCGCTCCAAACACTCCAATTCTACGGGACCCGACCGAATACAGATCCTTCCATCCCAAGGAAAGGGGGAAAAAATTATTGAGCGAAATTAATTAAATTGAAAACTATAAACGTCAAAAATTGAATATTTCGAGATGTCATCGTACCATAACGAAATTTGTTGCGGATTTGACCAAAATGTCGGCATAAGTAGGGAAGTCGTACTGGAGCTCCCTCAGGCGAATGTTGAAGTAAGTGTTGGCTATGTCGTTGCTACTCAGAACGATTATAACTAAGCTATCGGCCAAGAATTTGGCTGTTGCTTCTTCTCCAAGTATAGCTTTTACCCTGCTTGCTTACTCTTTGAACTCTCTCAGCTGTTCGCTCAATGGTGGCACCGACTGTGAAGAAAATGAACATAAAATTTACGAGCGAATTTCCACTGGAGGGTTGTAAAACGAATTTACGATACGCTATGTCAACAGAAGTAAAATTTTAGTTCATATGAGTTTTGCATTTATACCGCGGTTTTTGAGGATAAATCATCGTATCCGACACCGCCGGAAGCGAAGCAAACGCCGGTGAGTAGATCCTCCGGCGTCAACTTCGGGTCCTTGTACGGCGGCAGAGTGTCCTTAATCCCAAGCTCTTCCACTGCCCAAAAGGAAAACAGAGCAAACCCAATTTCAGCGAACCCACCAAATTGGAATTCAGGATTCGGTGAATTGAAACAATTACACGAACCTAGGAAATCGGACGGGACTTTCCCGTTGGAGAATCTTCCGGTTGGAATTCCACCGTAGAAATCCCTGCCGTAGGGAGGGAAATTGCTCCTGGCAGGGGAAGTCAGGATCTCGTTGTTGTTCCCCGTATCGACGATCGAATCCCCAAACACTAAAGCCGCCGGTATTTGAATCCGGGCGGAAGCGGGTCCGGCGACGAAGAGGAGGATCAAACCCACCAGCAGAACTGCAAACGAGGAGAAGGGAATTGATGAACTCGTCATTGCTCTGTTCTTAAACCAAAAAGTATAAAACAGAGTAAGCCTTTCTCTCCCAGCACACTCTGTTTTCTTGATTACTCTGGCGAAACGAAAGCTGTAAACTTTCTGTATAAATTGGAGTGCCATGGAACCACAGAAGGAGTAGTGGCGCTTCATTTATGGAGGGGAGGTAAAGGAAACTGTAATTGCTTTAATTTTTCTTTAATGAAGTGTTACCTGTATCCACTGACTCAATGCCACCTTCCCCTGTTTCGCAGATTGTCCAATTGGGTTTCGCTTCTTTCTTGAAGAACTTCAATGTAGGAATTTGGTGCAAGTATGATAATTACTGCCATTTGTAGATTGATTATGGTGGAGGTAGGCATATACAATTGTGGCTGTATTGAATGCAGGTAATCGATTTTGCCATTCTTTGCTGAGCCATGCACTGCAAGTAAGGAAAAAATTCAATAAAGCACATTTTGCTTGCGGTGAAGAACTTAAGAATCCGGCTTTGCATGTGGGCATTGTCATGGGAATTTATTATGTACATCAACAGTTCAACATTCAACACTCTCAACTGCTAGAGATTTGGCTTTCCTCTGGCCACGTTGTGTTGTTTAACAGATCAACTTTCCCAACGTATCATAATCGAATGGGGCTGCGCCAATGGTCATATAACCTGGTGGCAAGGGAGGTGCAGTGGCGGATCCAAAAAATTTTATTAGGTTGTCCTCTATAAAAAAAATAATAAAATAAATAAGAAAACACATGACTAATACAAATTTTAACAAAAGGCCACGACGTGTTTTCATATTGTGAAAAGGAATATAGTTGGGGATAAGCAATAATGTTTTTACTATATCTTAGTGTTTAAATAGAACAAGAAATGAGTTGCAACCTAAAGAATATGTTAAATAATAGTAGTGTCCTAAGTTTGAATAACACAAACTACCATTTATTAATTTTTTAATCTTACACAAACTACTACCGAGAGTAGTATAATCATTTTTTTCAAATTTCAGGGTGTCCCGGATTACCAATTATAATTTTTTCTCCATACGAAACTACAGCCGGGGTTGAATAATCGTTCTTCCAAATTTTAGGGGTGTCAATGTCCATGTATCCGCCATTGGGGAGGTGGACTGGTGGCCGAAAGGTTCCAAATTAAATCCTTACCCGGTATTTGCCCGGATTACTGGCGAAGGTCCCGAAGTTTGGACCGATTACTACATCATCGAAGGTGATGACCTTGGAGAGTGTTCCTGGTCATAAAAAAAAATGGGGGCTACTGAAATTTGTACACTCGGAAATGAATGTGAACAACTGAACATGCAACTGATGACTGCTGCCACCTTATTATGTCAAGTTGGAGCCAATTGCTCCAAAAGCAGGGTTTGCCTTAATGGAATACATAGGATAGGACGGTAACATTTCCATCTTTTTTTTGCCAAACAAGTAAGTACACCTCCCGACTCCTGCCCATGTGTTTGATAATAAAACATGTATCTTTTCCTTTTCCCTTTTCATTTTTCACTCTTGGTTGGGATTGCAAAATTTTGTATGAGATTAGCATCTAAAAGTGAATAATCCATAAGCAAAATGGACTACTCTTATTATTATTATTATTATTATTATTATTATTATTATTATTATTGTAAAAGAACAAGTGAGAATAAACTTCACTTGGTCTCTTGGGATACTTGCAAGCTTCCTAAATGTCTTGGAGGTTTGGGAATTACAGATCTGAAGTTCAGAAATCAAGCGCTCTTGTGTAAGTGGTTTTGGAGATTCGCCGTCGAGAGGGAGTCGTGGTGGCGCAATCTTATAGACGTGAAGTTGCGAAATAATGCGTCGATTTGGTCACCGGGGAGGACTCGTGGAGCTGTGGGTGCTAGCCCGTGGTCTCAGATTATGAAACTAAATGAGATATTTTGGAACTGGATGCATATTGAGTCGGGTGCTGGCGCTGATACCTCTTTCTGGTTCGATGTTTGGATCAAGGGTCGATCAAAGCCGCTTGCCACTGAGTTCCCGAGGGTTGCTGTTGTTGCTATGGAGCCGAACTGCCGGGTCCTAGACATGGTTCAGATGCAAGAGGGAGTTCCTGTTTGGGTTCTCCCATCTATTCACAACTTGAGAGGGGGGGCTGAGTGTGAGAGAGTGAGACTTTTATTGCTTCTTAACAATCTCCCTTCTGATTTTCTTTGTACAGGCCCTGGCAGAGTGTCCTGGGAACCCGCTCCTTCCGCTGGCTTCTCATCCGGGTCCATGTATAGGGAGCTGTTGAAGTCCTCCCCCAATGGTGATTCTAGCTTCCCCCATAAGAACGTGTGGCAGTCGACGATCCCGTTCAAGATCTGTGTCTTCTTGTGGATTGCTTACCAAAGGAAAGTTTTCACGCATGATGCGCTGAATAGGAAGGGTTGGGCTTTCCCCAGCAGGTGCGTTTTGTGCGGTTGCAACGAAGAGTCCCTGGATCATTTGTTCATTCTATGCCCATTCAGCCGTGAAATCTGGAGGATCATGAGTTCGTTTGTGCAACTTGCCCAACCGGCAAGAGATCTCCCCTCGATCATTAGAGGGTGGCTTTTTCCGAATCCCTCTAACCCGCAACAGTGGTGCTCCAAGGTTTTTCTCCATGCTTTTTGCTGGCGGATCTGGCCAGAGCGAAACGCCCGAATCTTCAGGGATGACAGTTCTTCCGCTCGGGATGTTTGTTTGGCTATCGCCCGCCTTGTGTGTGATTGGTTGGTCTGCGCTAACAAGGTCGAGAGAAGTATTGCAGAAGCGTGGCTCCTCAATCTGAAGCTTCGGCTATTTCCCACACACCTCCCAAGTGCTGCTTCCTCTTAGTCGTTGTCTACTCGTTTGTTTCGGACTGCTCTGTTTCCCTTTGATTTGATTACGACTTGTGTCGTTCCTGTGGTTTCTGTTTTTTATTTTCCTCTTCTGGGCTTGGCTGTTTCTTCGGCCCAGGTGGTTCTTTTGTTCTTTTATCCTGCTACTGCTGTTTTCTTTCTTTGTATTTAATATTATTTCACCCTTATAAAAAAAAAAGTTACTATTGTTAGTGTCCCATTACAAGGGGTGGTCTTTTGTAATTGACCAAAGTTTGAAGAAGTTTTATGTCATTAAGGTTCTTATCAATTAATTTTATGTTATTAAGTAACCAATCAATTAACTTATGACAATTGAATCCTACTTAAACCCAAATCAATGGTAGTTGACCTAATTCGACATGGTTAAAGGGAGTTGAACTTGATTTTTACAAATTTTGGGTCGACAACAAATTATACACTCTTAAATCAAGGGGTTGAACTCGGGTAAGCGAGTTTTACACGCTTAAATCAATAGAGTGAGTTGAACTCGGTATGAACGAATTTTGGGTCGAGCAAGTTTTTTTTTTTTGGTAGAGTCACTTTACCTAGGATTATTTTATTGTTTACTTTTCGTTAATTAATCAAACGTTGTAATTATTTTTTTATAGTTGAACTCAAATTCATGTGTATTCAACCTAATTCGATCTGGTTTCAGTGTTGCCGAATTTTGGGTCGGGAACAAATTTTACCCATCTTTTAAATATATGCTCTTATGAAAATTGAACTCAAGCTCATGTGTGTTCAAGCTAATTCGAGCCGGTGTCGATGTATCCAAATTTTGGGGCGAGAACAAATTTTGACTGTTTTTTATAATTACGAATAAAGTTGGGTGTGCATTTTATTAAGAACACACCCTGCATTACTCGGTATTAACGAATTTTGGGTCGAGCAAGTTTTTTTTGTCTTTCCTTCGCTTATCGATCACTGTTACAGTCGTTTTACTACTTTTTTCGTCTTCGCCTTGCAAATGGTTTTTTACGGGATTTTTTTTTGCTCTGTCGAGCTTGCAAATGATTTTGGAGATTTTAGGGGTTAGATCTTTTAGTCGTCACCTTGAACTGTTTAAAAGAACAAGTTTTGGGTATGGAACCATTCATACTTGTGAATTAAAATACAAATAAACAGTATACTAATTTGGGTTGGACGAAGAAGGCAAAGAAAGGGATGTGGAAGGCGAGTGAAAAACGGATACGTAGAGTAAGTAGATGATGGAAAGGTTTTGACCAAGTCTTTTTGCTGGTTGTCAATACTATAGTCAATCCTTTTCACGTAGCAATTTATTGGATTCGTTCACTTGGAGTGGTGGATTGGATTCATGGATCTAAGTGACATCTAAAAATTGGACCAATATATAAATTTAAAAAATTATAGGTACTAAATGAATTGAGTGAGTTGAATTCGGTAGAAACGAACTTTGGGTCGAGCAAGTTTTTTTTTTCTTCCTTCGCTTATCTATCACAGTTATGGTCGTTTTACTACTTTTCTTTGTCTACGCCTTGGAAATGATTTTTTATCGATTTTTTGTTGTGTAGGGCATGCAAATGATTTTGGAGACTTTAGGGGGTTAGATCTTTCTGTCGCGACCTTGAACTCTTTAAAAGAACAAGTTTTGGGTTACTATTTGGTATAGTCACATTACCTAGGATTATTTTATTGTTTACTTTTCGTTAATTAATCAAATGTTGTAATTATTTTTTGATAGTTGAACTCAAATTCATGTGTATTCAACCTAATTCGGTCCAATTTCGGTGTTGCCGAATTTTGGGTCGGTAACAAATTTTACCCATCTTTTAAATATTTCCTCTTATGACAACTGAACCCAAACTCATATGTGTTCAAGGTAATTCGAGCCGGTGTCGATGTATCCAAATTTTGGGGCGAGAACAAATTTTACCCGCTTTTATAATTAACGGATAAGGTTGGGTGTGTATTTTGTTAAGAACACACCCCACTTTACTAGCTATTAACGAATTTGGGTCGAGCAAGTTTTTTTTTTTTTTTTGTCTTTCCTTCGCTTATCAATCACGGTTACGGTCATTTTACTACTTTTTTTTTCGTCTCCGCCTTGCAAATGGTTTTTTTTTTGTTATGTCGGGCTTGCAAATGATTTTGGAGATTTTAGGGGTTAGATCTTTTAGTCACCACCTTGAACTGTTTAAAAGAACAAGTTTGGGTTACTGTTTCGTAGAGTCACTTTATAATTCACTTAAAAAAAGGCTCACTTTACAACATTAAATCAGTAGCCCCGCCGCGAAGCGCGGGCTTCTATCCTAGTATTTAATAAAAGATAGTGGTAGGTTGAATAAATTACATCAGGACCTTAAGATCATTGTCGCTGAAACAATGACCTAATGGGTCACGTATCATGAGCACAAATAGAAGGCTTTAGAGATGATACACCAAAAATCAACTAGTCGGAGTTAGACTCGAAATCATTAACCATGATTGGCTAGATAGTAACTTGCATTTGAAGCAAACAGTAACTTGATTTTGTGGTATTATCATTGGTCTTCAACCCCGAGGTTCTAGGTTCGAATTCCTATAGTAAACATAACAATTAAAACAAACTTATGTCACCCTAACAAAAAAATAAACTTGCATTCGATTACTAGTGCTTCTAAAGACTTGAGAATACCATCGACAAATCGAGCTGCCTACCAACAATTTGAGAATATTATTTCTCAACAAAAACGCGCTACTCCAAGAGTATTACATTGTCACTCACATTGACCTTATCAATCATCACCTTCGGGTGACCTTCCAGGTTTTATTAGACTTATCTAGCCAAATGTATTTTGATTATTGACACTAGTCACGGGCTGGTCGGTTGGCCGGATTCATTTGTCAATCGCGTAAATAATATTAGTAATTCGTATGTGAGATTTGTGTTTCTTTGGTAGTGTTAAAAATAAAGTTTTCTGAAAATACTAAACATTCTAATTAATGGTAGCATAAAAGAATTCCAATTACCAAAATACTTCAACCATTCAAATGATGACATCATATGTTTTCCAAAATTTTAACCAAATTATTGAGTATAATTGTTTTACAAAAAATGAAAGACAAATCCTATGTCAGGGAATCAACTCCTATAAGTTTTGTGAAAAAACCCTTCTAATACTCCCCATTGTCAGATATTACTGTATGTTTTATTTTTTGTGTTTGTAAAGGTCGAATAATCCGTCGATGTCCAAGTCCAACAAGTAGTAATACCATTTTATATTATTAAATTGTTATATTAAAATTGCATCATGCACTGTTAATGAGATAAATGCCAACATTAGAGTTACATCTGTATAAACTAAAATAGCACATGTTGTAAATTACATGGACTCGATTAATAGAATGGATGGTGATTCTCCTTGTTGGTAATTTTACTCAAATCCACATACATCCGACGATCATGGCTATCCATTAATTTTAAGAATGATCGGTTTACCCATTTTTATGAGATTGTTTAATTTAGACATACCAAATTACTCGTATTTGTACAACGCAAAAACTAGGGTATCAAATGTAAGCAAGAAATTTGTAGGTACCAAATTTATTTTTTCGCCATTTATTTTGGAATTTTATGCCAAAAAAGTGTTTTAAGGTGTTGAATCCTCAAATATATTAAGTTTAGGTAGAATAATATAATTTTTCATGATTAAGGTTACTAACCCAAATCAAATGAAGGGATAAAGTGAAAGATAAGTAGGTGAATTAATTATCAAATCATGAAAACACACTTCTATAAAATTAATTTAATGATTACTACACCATCAAATGTATTTTGTCTTGCATATAAGATTAATTTAATGAGGATATTAAAATTCACGAGATAGAAAAACTAACCTTAACTTGTTGCAAAATTCGACGTTGATGTGTGCTTGAAATCGCAACAATAGTTATCTGTTATCGGGAATGACAAATTGGTTATCTAGTGAGACTCGATTCACCATATACGATCTGTTGTTCTCTCGACGTCGATACCTTGCAAAACAATTGCCATCAATAGTTGTTTGGCTGCATAACTCCTTCGGGAAATGTTTAGAGCATACATGATTAGTTGTACATGGAGCTTTAGGTCCTTAAATGCCACATGAACCATGAAACATAAATTTAGCAATTGCTTCATAACATTCAAGATCTGCTTTAGGATATGGGATTTCAGCATATATAACTGAATCTATTTATGAAGGACTATATATTTTATCTTCAGCGGCAAGGAAAACTAATAAATGAGCATGAGGTAGACCACGTTTTTTAAATTCAATGGCCATTATATCTGCAATGAAAAACAAATCATATTATTAAAATTGTAAAAGAAAAGTTAGCGAACAAATAACGAACTATGGATGCGTAAAGTAAAATTACTAAATATAACTTACATGCACATGTTTTCTCAAAAAAATTATTCTCCAAAATCTCATTCAGCAATTGATGTAGCTTCAATTTGAAAACTAGTGCGAGGACGTCAGCTCTATTAGTATCTTTCCTAGTAGTAGTCCTTATCAAATCAAGCATGTACTGCATCTCTGCCCAAGTAGGATTACATGTAAATGTGACGAAAAGATCTGGATATCCTGCCCATCTACAAATCACCATAGCATTCTGGAAGCTTTCATACTTATAGCGAGGACTACTTGTATGTGATGAAGCTAAACTCACCTGTTTTCCACTCAAACTGGTGTCACCTCTCAAGTAAGAATCCAAAAGACCTTGGTAATAATGTTGTCGCAGCTTTGTTTGGTTGTTTTTAACTCAATCCAAACGCTCAGACTCAACCAATGCATATGCATTAATAACATATTATTGGAACAACTTTCCACACAATAACAATGTTTTCGATTCTTCTAGTTTGGTTTGGAGTCTATAGCTGTAAAAATCACATCAGTTCATATTCTTCTTATTGTATCCATCTGCATCCTCATCTCAACCCCGGAGTATGGAATATTTGGGTGCCAACCATCCTCGCCAAGCTGGAATAATATGGGATGTTGCAAAGTCATTAAACTTGCTTGCAATATCATATTAAAAACCTATGGAGGCTGTCTTCGAGGAGGGAGCTTCACTTTACCTTTTCTGCATCACAATGACAACTTTGTTTGATTTGAATTCCTTGTGGCTTTGGCACTTTCGCCCTTTCACATCAGTGCTCCACAATATTCTCATTTATATGATTGTTTCCCAATATCAAACACTTCAACCACTGCAAAGAATGAAAACTCCAATCTAAAAAGCAATTTGGCGACAAAATCTATCATTATAAATGAAGAAAAAAATGAAAAAAATGAAAATATAAAAGACACCTAGAAAGTCTCCAGAATGCATCACACGAAGACGATTATAACAATTTTCGGCAAGTTTGATGGACCTCAACAATCTGTTCCTTTTAGTTTTTAAGTTATCCATCTTAGTTCGCAATCATGTATAGGAATTAGTAAAATAAGAAATCATAGCAGCTAACACATAATTTTATAACATATAAATAAAAAACAAACATAAAATAAATGGATTACCAATAAGAATGTTGACACTTTATCCACGTATACGCTTTTGCTTTGTACAAAGAGCACGTCTCCTTGCTAATTTGGTCAATGGTTGATTAATTTTCTTCAACTCTAACCTATGTGCATCGATTTTCGAAATGTAAAATGGAGAATGATAGTTTTGTAAGATGAATATCAGGGATACATTATAATCAATTTATAATTAATCAATATTCATACCGTCGGAAAACGTTTTTTTGGATGTCAGATAGAAACTGATTAGAATCGACCACAGCTTCTGGTGGTATAAAAATAACTCTTTTTCCTTGAATAACACGTGTCATAGACACACATTAAATTGCATGATTTATATAATTATGCTAATAAAAATATTTGTATTTACATTCACTGTTTAACGGTCGAAGTAAAACATTATTTGGTTGTTTGGATTACTCTTCCCGTGAAATATATTTTCGAGGCCTAGAACTACAAAAACTACAAAGAGGAGCCTTCATAAAATTATTGGAGCCTTCAAAAAATTATTGTAGTAATCGGATGTAGTATATAAATGCTAATGTGATTGCTCGGAACATTACATTTCAAATGCTGTAGACTAAGTTGAGAATATAATGTTAAAAAAAGCAAGACAAAAAATTATATATCTTCATGTTTTGATAACTTGCACTACTAGTTTTGGTCAATCTCATTTATACCAAATGATAATACCAATGACAAAAAAATATGAGGCTACCTTGGATTACCAACAATTACCTTCACAATTCTCTTCATGCAACATACCAAAGCCAAAAGAGAATAAAGAAAATGTACATTATTTTAAAAATAAAATAAATATCTAAACAATATTGAAGTTAACAATTTAATTCATTAAATATGAATATTAAATATGTTATAAAGATTTTATACGTTTTTAGTATGAAAGTAATTAAATTAAAAGAAAAAAAGAAAGGACTTGAAAATAATACGGAGAAGGAAATTTTAAACGGATAATATAGGTACGGATACATCTATGTGTAAGAGTATTTAGTAACTATGATGTAATATATAAATGCTAATGTAATTGCTCGGAATATTAGATTTCACATATTTTCCCACAATTCCCTTCACTTTCCCTTCATGCAGCCTACCAAATTATTCAAAAAATTGCATCGTACTAAAGCCAAAAGAGAAGGCATCAAACATAGATGTGTAAGAAAAACCGGCCAATGGGGAAGAAGAAACTAAGAACCGGTATGTAGTCTTGTTGTTGTATCTTGTGGGGAAGAAAAAGATCGTAATCAACTTGACATGACTTACTTACCTTGCGTTATTTTCCTCATAAAAGAAGAATGGGTATGGCCCATACATTTACCAAAATCTCCCTCCGTTTATTGCGCTGATGGCTGTAAAATGTAAATTAAGGGGGTTCCGACCAAGAACCTCCATCTTATAAGAATTTTAGGAATAGTAGTATGTAACTTATAACTTATGACTTGTATTATTATGAAACCAAAAAGGAATTTATATAGATTACAAGACTTGGACAATAATTATAATACTAGAAGGACAAGAAAATACTAAGAACTATACTAGAAGGACAAGGAAATATAAGATTATTTCTAATCTAACTCTAACATGCCCCTCGCAAGATGATGGTGCGAAGAACAACATCAATCTTGACCAACATACGCCAATTTTGAAGCCCGCAATTTGATGGTGTAGAATGTGAGGCAAACTCGTTGAACTCTCATGCTTGTAGAGCAAAGCCAACTAACCGTCGTCTTGGAGAGGAAGAAATCATCAAACTTCCAATTCATATGTTGCAACGAAACTCACTCGTCGTAAAAAATTGGTCGGAAACGAGATGAACAATAATCAATTGGTTTTAACTATATCAATAAACGCAAACTGGTGTAGGACACGAAGAATTCATCCGAATGATTGTGGTCGGAGAAACTTCCATTGTTCCATACACACAAAGGAGAGATGGCTGGAGATTGAATGTGGACTAGGGTTGGGCAACGAGAAACGGATATTTGGGTATACTCGTACCCGTCCCGTTTTTCGAGGGTTACGGGTACCCATATTACCCGTAATATTATTAACGGATGGGACTTGGGATTGTATATTCCTACAATGGGTACCCGCGGGTTACCCGAAAATACCCGTTTGGGTAATATGGGTACCCGTTATACAAATCCAAAATACAAAGGCTGAAAGGCAAAGGTAGAAAACTCGTCTTCCTTCAGGCCCAACCCAGCCCAGCCAGTCCCTTTCGGCCTTTCCCTTCGGCCCTTCCCTTGTCGACAGATGAGTAACCTAGCTCAGCCTCAGCAGTCAGTCATCCGAACTAATAATTGGAAATCTCACCAACCCGACGATGGCGAAGGAGCTGGACGACTTCCACTTCGAGCAGCCCCACGGCAAGGCACGGTTGAGGGCCGCCAGAGTCTGGCGGATTGATGGCGACAACGATTAGGCTGTGGTGGAATGAAGCGTCGACATCACCCTTTTTTCGACTGCATCGACGCTTAGGTTCGTGACGACAACTCCGACATCGTCGCCAATGAAACCATGAAAAACACTGTGATTGCCTTCATACCCTCTTCTTTCTTTCTCTTTGTTCCCATCTGACTCCTAAAAGTTCATAATAGGTTCGTGGACTCCATGCCATAATAGCTCTTGATCATGAAAGATCTTAAATAAGACATACAAGATACCAGCTGTAAGAGCCGGAGCTTCATCTCCGAAGTAAGGTGACAATGGTCGATCTACATGGCACAAAAATTAGCAGAGTCGACAGAAATGCAAAATAGCTATCATCAATCGATGAAAGATTGAATTGGGGAATGACAGCAGGACGCTGTTGGGGACGTGGGACAGGGAAGCAATTAGGGACAGTGGCTAGGGGTGTGGGAAAAGGAAAGCATAGGGTTTTTTTAATGAAACAAAAACTATCAAACTAATAAATAAATAAATAAGCAAAGAAGGTAGCTTTTTACAGAACCAGCGGCAGAACTAGATAGATCCTGGAGAATATGGAGACATGTCGCCGGTGGAATGAAACAAGGAGGTTTAGGGTTTCTGTATCAACGCTGTTAAGCTACAGGCTCTGATACCATATAGGAGGTTTAGGAATAGTGAGGGTTAATTGCAATGTTGGTCACTGAGATTGCTAAAAAAGTTAATGTTTGGTCGTTAAAAATATTTAATTCCATTCGTAGTCATTAGAATTAATCAAACAGTTCAAGTTTGGTCACTCTCCGTTACCTTCCGTCAACGCCGTCAATATTCTGCTGACGTGGCCAACAGAAGTGCCTAATAAGCTAATTTTAACTAAAAAAATAAAAACGAACCCGCCACATAAGATACCCAACCCTTGTAAAATACCCAACCCATGACCCGACCCCTCATCTTCTTCCTCTAGTTGACCCAATTGGAAAAAAAATCCCTACCTCCCAAATCAGATTACAAGCATCGTAGACCTTTTCACCAAAATTCAGATCTTCCTCTGATTGTTACCTCTCAATCTCATCCTTTCGCATCCACTACCTCAGCCTCCACCTCCCTTTGCACTCCTCAATTATGCGATAATAGAGGGATACAGACTTTGCCCTGCTCGTCGCGATGCTGCGGAGGTTTTCAACGGCAGATTTGCCTCCCCCTGCTTCTCCGGTGGTGACTCAGTGGAATCCGGTTGAGAGATTGGGAGGCGGTGAGATCCGAAAACGCTGCTAGGAGATTGAGATCTGACAAATTTGGCAAGGACGCATGGTCGTTGTTGCTTTGCAGAAGCCTTCTCTGCTTCTTGTCGTTCCGTCTCCAACAGGCGGAAACATGGCTGGAAGAGGCCATCTATCACCCTTCCCCACCATCAAGCTCTTACCAATCTCGAATCCCCTTGCCGAGACTTTTCCCTACTCGCAATCGACAACCCACCTTTTTCCAGTTCGAGAAGATGGACCTTCTGAGATAAGTGGATTGTTCTTGGATCCGACCAAGATGAGCACAACCAGCATCAGACCATTTTCACCCTCCTCTCGCCGAGATGTCATTCCTGGATCCGGCCTGTAAATAGATTGATTTCTAGGGATTTTAATTTTGTGATTTCTGGGTTCCTGAAGCAGTGCGTACATCCTCTACTCCTGCAACTTCTGGGGTTCCAAAATCGAGCTTATATCCTATGTAATTTATGCATCTCCCTCCTAAATGCGTTATTGAAGAAGAGATGGTAGTGGGTTTGTTGGTCTGGAGAGGTCGAGGTGAGATGCTGGTGGGCACCGATTGAGTTCTAGGTAACAGCGGAGCTGGTGGAAGAGAACGAGAGAATGGGTTTTATTAATTGGTGGATTTATTTACGTAAGTTTGGGTGGTTTAGTTGATGGGTTTGATTTGAAGTTTGGGTCTTATGATTTGGCAGATTTAATGACATGGCAGATGATGTGGCAGACTGGATTTTACTTTTTTGGATTAAAGTTTAGTGACTCAGCATCTCTGTTAGCCATGTCAGCAAAAAACTGACGGTGTTAACGGAGATTGACGGAAGGTAACAGAGAGTGACCAAACTTGGATTGTTTGATTAATTCTAATGACTACGAATGGATTTAAATATTTGTAGTGACCAAACATGAACTTTTTTAGCAATCTCAGTGACTAACGTTGCAATTAACCCGGAATAGTAATACGTAACTTATAGCTTATGACTTGTATTATTATGAAACCACAAAGGGGTTTATATAGATTACAAAACTTGGACAATAAGTAAGAGAACCACAATAATTATAATACTAGAAGGACAAGGAAATACTAAGAACTATACTAGAAGGACAAGGAAATATAAGATTATTTCTAATCTATCTCTAACACATCTAGAATTGTTAGGATTGGTCTTGCAACAATAGCTAGTAAAGTCATACTCATACCACAAGTTGTACTAGAGTAGAGAGCATCATTATATTTTAGTGATACAAAGTGTTTTGGAACACACAACAAGTCTACAAATCACATGTCTCATAAAGCACACCACAAACTTATTAAAATAGAACACAAGGCCTATGAAGTATATCACAAGTTTCATTAAAACAATTTCTCTGAAGCAAACCATAACTCTCATATAAGAATACCACAAATTTTTTAAAATATACTAGGGGTGGTTTGGATGAGAATTTTTAAAATGAGGAATTTATGAGAGATTTGACTACAAATCACTTATTTAGAATACCGGGAATTTATAAGCAGGATTTGTCCAAATTAACTCGTTTGGAAGCTAATGAGGGTTTTTAGCCGAGATGATAGAAATACAATTTTTCCCTCTTATCTTTCTCAACTTCTTCGTCTTCTTCAACGAAGAGCAACAACGGAGAGACATGAGGGAGAAGAAGCGGTGCCGACGTTGTTGGTGAACGATGGTAATGCTGGAGGAGGAGAAGTGGCCAAACAAAACGCAGAACCCAGAAGCAAAATCGTTGGTCTGGAACCCTGATTGCCCAGATTTAGTGATGGCGAAACCTAGAACGAGAAAATTGACACTTGCTTGTCGAGGGCTTGATTCGATTGGTGATGTCGACAGTCTGGTCGGGAGGCAATAGCGGCATGAATGCGAAGAGATAAGCGACGGTGAGCGGAGCAATAGTTGGCCATTGAGGGTGAAGAGAGGGAGAACGGAATGATGGCGAGCAAAACCCGGAATTGAGGTTTAGGGGATGGGCGGCGAATAAAACCCAGATTTGGAAGCCATTAATAAGTTTTAAAGAGGTGAGATCGATGGAAATGGTGAGAAATAGAAATATGATCCAATCTCTGGTGAGTCGATTCTAGGTGGGATCAATGGAAATGGCTAGAAGCCCGTACAAGTTCCGACATCGCCAAGCAAACCCTGATTCTTCTGATTCTACACTCTATCAATAACTAATGAAATCCCAAACCAAGAACGAGCGTACAAAACCCATAATGGGGTTTTAGGGGAGGAGTTGAGGAACTTGAACCCATAATTCGCCGACGGAATCGAACTCCTCTCCGAAGGATGATGAATGAAGTTTACTGGGCAGCGGTCGAAGGCAGAAGGAGAAGGAGAAAGGACCAAGTTGGAACAAGACACAAAAAAAATGTGGGATTTCAAAATAGCTGACCCCCATTAGCTATTTTGAAATTCCACATATCTGGGTTTTTATAATCTCTGATAGCCACAATTCCAGCTCTTCCATATGTGTTATTTGGTTAAAATCTCGCATTGTGTGGGATTGGTTTAAAATCCTGCACCACAATCTTTCCACAATCTCCCATCCAAACGACCCCTAGAAGTTTCTTAACAATGCATCAATTTGTAAAATTTAAAAAGAGTAGATATAAAAGGTAAGGAAAAAAATTAGGTAAGATCGATGAGTTCTTTGGGTCCATTTCCAGATCCTCCAATAATATATAGTAGAGGTTTGTCTATTTTTCTCCATTTCAAATTTCCTGCAACGAGAGTGAAAGTAGGAAGGACAATTTGGTCTTTACTTTTAATTATTTATTTCAAATAAAAAAGGCTTAATACCCTATTTTGGCCTGAAGTTTGGAGTTAGTGACAATTGTGGCCTGAATTTTTCAATAAGACAATTATGACCAACTTTACAAATTAATGGACACATTTGGCCCAAAATTTTCTTTGACCGTTAATATTGATAGTCAAACCATCTCTCCGTCAGTGACTCAGCATCTAGTGCTGAAGTGGCGTCCACGTCAGCTTAAATTATTTTCTCAATTTTATATTTATTTCCCAAAATTCCACAAAATAAAAATATGGAAAGCTAAAAAATATGAAAATAAATGGGCCCACATAAACTCTCTCCCCAATTTTCATTCCCAAAGCCCACTCATCCCTGCGACCCCCTCCCATCCGGGGCTGTTCATCTTCTTCCTTTCTATGCGGCCGTTCGTCTTCTTCCTTTCTATGACGGCAACACTGCTTCCGCCGCCGCCACGCCAAATCACTTGTGGTTTGTGTCCGAAAAATTGACCGAACCCCTATGGATCTGATACTTCCTTCGAGCTCCACCCTTCTTCCCATCGCTCAACCCTCGATCTGTCACCTCTGTCGCCGCCGCGTTAATGGCCTTTGCTTCTCGTTGGCGCCTTCACTTTGATTTTCAGGATGGTGGTTGATTTAGATTAGGGTTTTGATTTGGGGCTTTGATTGAGTAAGAAAAGGCAGAAGAGAGGGTCGTTTCCCAGCTGAAGATGTCGTTGCGGCGGAGTAAGAGCGGTGGTGGTCGCTGGAAAATGAAAAAGGTTATTATTGTTATTTGTCAATTATTTGGGTGGTGAGGTGGATAGTGTATGAGATTACGTCATATATTTTGATATAATGAGGTAATGTTTTAATTTTTTAATTTAAATTTTTAATTTAAATTTTACTTGAATTTAAAATTTTTAAAAAATTTATTTAATGACGTGTCAATCATGCATTAGCCACTTCGACAGCTTTTTGCTGAGTCACTGGCGGATATATGTTTGACCGTCAATATTAACAGTCAAACAAAATTTTGGGCCAAATCTGTCCATTAATTTTAAATGTTGGTCATAATTGTCTTATTGAAAAATTCGGGCCACCATTATCACTTACGCCAAACTTTGGGCCAAAATAGGGTTTTAATATCAAAATTTGAACCAGGGTCTTTTCAAATAAAAACAACAATCACTACCAATTATACTAAACAAATTTGTGGTATCTTTTTTAATACGAAACATACACGAAGTTAAACTCTCAGAATATGAGGACTTTTTCATTATGATTAGCAAGCCCACTAAGTCTACCATAAGTAGTTTTCAATTTAAATATAAATTTTGTGCTTTTTTATCTTTGTTCTTTTCTCTTTTTAACTTCCTCCGAAATTTCCTACACCGTGCAATAGTTTCCGCACCTTTTCACTTCCCAGTACAAGGTCGTCTTTAAAAATCAATCTTCCGGTACGACAAAGAGTGGATAAAAAATTGGTTGTACGACAAAGAGTGGTGGCTATTTTATCTTTAAGTCTATGGTTTTTGCAGCGATCACAACCTATTTCTATCTTAAAACGAGGAATAATTGATTGATTGATTTACTAAAACAACTCGATTCAACCTACTAGAACTAATAGATAAGGAGTGTCTAATTTTGTGCCTTATTAATTTGATCGAGTCTGTTAGTATATTGGAGGTAACCCTAGTTTTTCGCTTGCACTCAAGTTTTGATAGTCCCCTCTTAGCTGAGTTGTTAGTATATAGTTCACTTGAATAAACAACTCTCTATTTCTTTTTTATTAGTGGCATGTTTTCCTAAAATGAAAGCATTTTTAAATCAATATACGATTATCTTTTGCTAAAAAAAATCTTTAATGTAGGATTGTGACTTGTGAGATTGATTTCTGTGGGTAGTGTGAGCTTTTATACTTTATCTTTCTTGACAATCAACTAACCAATAAAATTTTAATGGGGCTTTATTATCACTATGAAAATGAAATCAATGATACATTTTCATTTTTCATATTCTTAAATAATTGTAATGTTTCTCCGAATGTTCGACATATATATTCTTTCTTTATGTATCATTTCGATCGAAGGATTGTCAATAAAATTAAACAGGTTAATAAACTTAATCATAATATAAAAATATAAATCCTAATCCTAACAATATTATATGGAGGTTCTCGTCCAGAACCCCATTAGCTCTAATTTTGCTGCCACCTGCGCATAGCACGGAGGGATCCATAGGTAATTTTCACCGCTGGTAGTTTTATGCGGTAGGAGGTTTCAGTTCAATAAATGGGCCAGGCCCAATGACTGGAAGTTATGTTCGCCAAGAGGTGACGTTTCATTTCATAAATGGATCACACACTATGGGGCATGGGCAATGTCCCCCCTATTTATAAGTTGAATATTTTCCGCTTCTTCTCTTCTTAATTATATTTGATCGTTAGTAAATTACGGTACGGCTAAGTTACATATAAAATATGTACAAATATTTAATATGATTATTGTATTAATAGTACATTTAATAGTACGTCAATAGTGATAAAAACATATAAAATTATTTATTTATAAATAAATATATCAATAATATTTAAGTTTATATTAATTCATTAAACACGGATAATAAACGTGTTATACGGGTTTCATACCTATTTAGCATGAGAGCCATCAAATGAACCGAAAAAGTTATTTGACAATAATACGAATACCATTTTTAAACGGATAAAATACGTACAACCATATATATGTGTATTAAATGAAATATTTACTAACTATGATATATATCCATCAAATTCCTTATTAAAAATACAAATTAATAGGCTCCACCACAAACAACACCGCTAGGCCCACTTTATAAAAGGATGCGGAAGCATTCTACAAATATTTTAATACTGTATATCATAACACTAATATAAAGAGATTTTCCATAAAAAGATGGTTAATTCTAAATTTCCAACCTTTTGAGTAAATTTAGGAAGCACATATTTTTCTTTAAATTAATAAAAACCCCAATAGAACACATTGTTAATTATACTAATGAAAAAGAATATTTCATTGAAAATTTTCAAAAAGTAATTATCATATTATTAGTTTTACTTAGGAATATGGTCTTTCATATTTTATCTGAGGTTTGTGCGTGTGTATATATAGTTTTACTTTACTTACCGCTGGCACAAATATCAAAAGCTATTGTTAAGAGATTTTTAATGTTTTGTAAATTTAAGGGATAATATCTCATTCTTTCAACTCTAATTTTAAATGGGTTAGAAAAACTATATTAGTTGAAACTTGCCAAATAAAAGTTGAAGAAGACTATGATGAGTAATTTTATAAGAATTATACAACAACATCAAAGAAAATAGTAGTTAGATAACAATCTACCTCTATGCTTATATTGTTTTTAACTTCAAGTTCATTCATTAGAGAGAAAACAATGTACCTACTAAACCCTAAAGTTTTGACCAAATACTGTAACTCAATTGTTCAATCTAACTTTATTGTTTTGTATCTCGAGAAAGCTAGATATTTTGGAATGTCTAATGAGAAACTACTAAAAAACAATGAGAAAATGGGAGAACCTTCGCCTCCTATCCAATACAAACCGAGAGCATGAAGTTACTTTCAGATCAAGCTCATTAATTACAATTTACAATATCATGAACCCCATAAGTGGGTACACAATTTTGATTTTTGAAGATAATGAAGGATGAAGAAGAACAATTTCATACCAAGTTCATGACATCTACTAGGTAAATTTCAGTTATTAAAAATGGAGTTTTCACAATTCATATTTTTTTGCATTTAGTGAAATGCAGGAGAAGAATGAAGAGTATGCTAACAGCAAAGGCAGTGAAGTCAGTGATGAAGATAATGGCGTTATTAAGGTAAAGAAAGATATTATAGATAGTGGATATAGAAATATCTATATTGGATGTAATATCGAATGTTTGATAATATTTATGATTTGTATGAGGTAAAAATATACTATCATGAAAAGATGTTTCACATTTTTAAATATTTTATCATTAAAATTTAGTTTTCAATGAAATGTTGGAGTAGAAGGAAGAGACTCTTGATGATGAGTATAAAGTTTCATTAATGAAGACGAAGTTGTGTGGAGAAGATGTTTTTTTTTAATGGCGGAGTAATAAAAAATAAATCCAATAGAAACTTTGCAGTAATTTCTAACAACAAAGAGTAAATTGAATTTTGAAAATTAAGTTTTTAGGAATTGGTTACCTGCATGAGTTGTGTGTTTACTTTTTCATAAAAACTTTTATTCCATGAAAGATCAATATGTCGTAAAACTTATCATGTATGTTTTTTTTAATATTTTTCGTAATAGAGTAATTTGGGTTCTCTTATTGTACCAAGTAAATTATTCAGATAATTATTATTATTGCTGAATCCGATTGATATAATTCATCCGGCCAACGAGCGGGCCAACTCTAGTATAAATATATGAAAATTTCGGCCAATGGCCGAGCTATAAACTAGTAAAATATATAATCATTCAGGCACTGAAACACATTAAGCATTGTAAATTTGTAATCACTTATCTGGTTGCAGTAAATACGGCGACAGTAGGCCCAGACCGAGCATTTACCCTATGGGCTGGAATCATATCACTATATCGCTTCCGGTGCCTCATTGGGTATCAATCTTCCCAACCGCTTCGCTATTAATGGGCCTTCCCTCTGCGTGGCCCATCTTTTCGATAAGATGAAAAGAAAATTGAATTCCAGCTATAAATCTATAAATGGATGGCAAATTGTAGATTTGAGTCACATTGAATAGATGTGATTGCTTCCTTGATTAGTAGCGGAGATTGTTCATATATAGGACCGACTAGCTACATATGATTACGCATAGCAATTAGGTTTTGTGTTCAATGGTTTATAGGAGAAGAGAAAGGAAGAGAACAAAAAGTAGGTGTTTGAGATAGCTGGAATGCAAGTTAGTTGACTCTGTAAATAGGGTGGAGCCAGCTTGAAATTAGGTGGGTCTTGGAGTAGGGTTGCAAATGAGTAGAGCTGCTTGCAAGCGGTTCGGCGCTCGATTCGAGAAAAATTTGTTCTAGATTTGATTCGTTTATTAACAAGCAGAGAATGAGCTAAGCCTTGTTCAGTTCATGAAGCTCACGAGCTAGCTCGACTCGGTGTCTTGTGGAGCTAAACTGGTGAGCTGACTCGTTTAGAGCTCGTGAGATATCTCACATTGTGGCTAGAGAGCCAACTTGATTACCGACTTATGAGCGAATTGATCTATATCTTATGAGTTTAATTCATATGATTGCTAAATTATAAATCTCACCATATATGAAGTTTAACACACTGAGTATGTGAACAAATATATATTATTTTTTATTTTAAAAAGATATTTTATATCATAGATTGCTTCGATACTGTTAAATAACATGATTTGGACTAGCTAAAATTTATTTACTACATGATACCAACAAAATATAATATGAGATCAGTTAATTTTGAGCATTTGACTATCATTATTTTTTCATCATGACATTCAAAATGAAATATCAAATACGAATCAAGATTTTACTAAATAAGCCCAACTCGACTCAGCTCATTAATAAATGGCTCGAGTTAGAGTTCAGCTCGTTTACTAACAAACCAAGTTCAACCTGGGATAAAACTCGACTCATCTTGGTTTTGGATTTGGATAACAAATACTAGTATTTGTACACTAGTAAATCTAATCTATTATATTCACCAGTTTCTCTTGTCTACCAATAGATTGGGATACATGTATTCTATATTTTACATAAAATCGTGTCTCTAATTGATTATTTTGAGTTTATTAATCCCTAATTTAGTGTTAAATCCTCCAACCTCAAATGAAAACTTGTCGGCAAAGTATGAAAATACATTGTGAGTCATTCTAAACACAAATAAATTTCATTTTATATATTTTTATTTTACATCGGATAGTGTTGGCAATTTGAACCTGCCCCACGGGTATTATCCGACCTGGCCTGCGATGGGGCGAGTATTACCCGACTCGCAATAGCGTGGGGCGGGGTACGAGTATCTACTTCTGATCTGCTCTGCCTCGCCCCGCCTTGTTCTTGACTCATTTTATCTCAATTTCTTACAGTAGTTGTACATAATTTGACTTTCCTTCAACTAGTTATAGTCGATCTTTCAACTTGTTAGACTCAATTACCCATTATATCATTACTATTTTAATTCATAAAGTGTTTTCTCGTTTGTTTTATCGTAAACAGTAAAATTTTGCTTGTATTTTTTTCAAATAACATGTAAGAGAGGGTCGACCCGTTCCACCTCGTACCCGTGCGGGTTTTACCCGTCCGACCTATAGTAGCATGAAGCGGGACATGGGTATTGAAGTACCCGCCCCGCCCCACCCCATTGCCATCACTAACATCGGACCGACGTTAAGCGAAATACTAACGACCCTGTATGTAATTATTATATTAATAGTCACTTTACTCTTTTGTGTCGACCACTCTGTTGCTTTCCTTTATTATTATTATTTTTTTTTTGACAAATTTGCTTTCCTTTATTATTATTTTTTTTTTTTTGACAAATTTGCTTTCCTTTATTAGAGTCTATGTTCAATCTCTTCTTCCTCTCCTAACTTTCTTGTTCTCGCACCCTTCTCAGTCAAAATAGACAAGTATTTGCCGAACGAAAAGTATATAGATGGACAAAGGGTGGTGATCACCATCCACCTGTTGAATTTAAAAACAATGACTGAATCTCTTTGCAAAATCACCTTTATTCAAACTCCAATCAACAAAATTATTTGAAAAGGATACCATCAAATCAAGTCTAGTAATTTTTCCACCTCCAAGCATGTTTAGGGTTTATGAGGATGCACATAGAATCTATATATGAGGTGGAGGTTTAACATACCTGATCAACCTCTTACGAATACATTATATGAACTACTAAATAAATGTCATAACTGAGAATTTGTCCTCACTATATTAATTCTTAAAAAAATCACAAAATACAATAGTTCTTATAAAAATTTTCAATTTACACATGTTTTGCATTGATCGCTCAAGTCAAAAGCGATCTGCATGAAAATCGTAGAATGGAATACCAATTAAACATTGATCGTTGCAGAGAAAAGCGATCTGCAATGATAACTTGAGGTCACAAACCGTTTATGGACTGATCGTGTTTGGAGAAAGCGATTTGGCCATAGACCGCTTGTGACCTCAGAGATGAAGGCTAATAATTCTGAATGAATCATGTTTTTATGTGGAACTTTCGTATATAATAGGATATTATTATCAATGATAAAAAGATCATTTTTTATTTCGAATATTGAATTATTCATTCATCCAATTTGGTACCCACTAATGTAATATAACTAGCTTGTGTTCGGTCTGTTGGTCAGAAGATTTCAACTTAGTGGCAAACAATTCAACTTAGTGGCAAATTTTTTTATTACATTCATGTTTATTGAATCAATATTTAAGATGATGTGCCTGTGTTTTGTGTTATTAGTAGTAGTTTGCATAGTTGGTATAAAATGAGGAAAAAATACTCATACAAAATGTGGCTTGAGAAAACCCATATGTGTTTAAGAAAAAAAGTGAATATGAATAGGATCATAATAGTGTAATAAAGCTTAAGTGCATATAGATTTAGCCTTAACCATCTAAGAGAAAATAACTGTTTTTTGTGAACAATGACAATTATGTTAAGCAAATATAATTTGGATCAAATCCACTTTTACTTAATTATGTAAGCATAATTGAAAGCCCATAAAGCTGAACAGAAAGATTGGGTTACTTTCACTTAAGTAGCTCACTTCCATACTAATCATTGTCATATGTAATAGCAAACTTCCTTTTAGTGGATATGTTAATTGTTTTGACATCTTCCATATCATCTTGGTCAACATCACGAGCCTCAACAATTGTCATACTAAAATTAATGAAATATAAATGACAATTTTATGGATTAGAAGCATCATCATAATTATGTTATGTCATCAGCTTGCTTGATTGTCACAACAGTTCAAAACTTCTTCAAATGATTCAAAACTTTCCTTTCACTGAATATGGTTAAGAATGTCTTGTCGTTTCTCACTACTCTCAACATATAGTTCCTCAATGAAATTATCAATATACTTATTGATTTCATGGTCGAAGACGACAAATGTTAATCCCAAGTGGTTGGTTTAGAGGTAGAGGTGGTAAATGAATTGGATTTATGGATTGGTGTACCATGGATTAAATGTTGTGAATCAAATGAATTGGTGGATTGGATCATAGATTCCAGTGTCATCTAAACAGTGGACCAACATGAAAATTTTGAAAAGGTAAGGTATACTAAAATGTCATAATAGAAAAATTATGTCCAAAATGTAATTTCCAATAAATTTGTCGAGAAAAAGTACAATTTAGCTATCAATATTAAAAGATAATAAATATAGGTACTAAATTATAATTTAATTTACATGAATCCACCAATCCAATTTTGTTGGGTTTAAATAGAGTGAATTAGCTGGATATTTGATTTGATTGGATTGGATTGGATTGATGGATGTAAAATTACCAGCTCTAGCTAGTGGTAAAGATTGGATGGGAACATTTATCACACGATGAGTTCGAACTTTGGAGCCAACAACCAATGAAAAAAAAAGATGACAAATGCTCAAGATGAGTCTTTAAAACTTGAAATTGAAACCATTAATTGAATTTGAATAGTTTTCATGAATATAATTACACCAATAATTTAGAAACTCTACTGTATCGTGCGGTCAGACTGAAAATACCGAATGCCAAACTCAAATTAGTAGGCAACTCTAGAGGCAGGAAACCATTGAACTACAGTCAAATCACGATTTTAGAATAAAATATTCTATAACTGACTTTTTTGGTACAACATCGGGTATGGTTTCACTATCCTTGAATGAGACATTATTAAGTAGTTAATTTAATCAAATTCTCTTCAACAAACATCACTGAAGTCCTTTCTTAAAAAATATTAAATGAATATCAATTGTGAGTAACTCAATTTGTTATTGCTCTTCAACAATGACATATAACATAAGGATTTCTGTAAACACTAACTATAAAATGTTGTACGTTAAAAGTTGCAACTGAAAAAAGTACAAAGTCTTTTAAATATAAAATGGAGGGGTAAATTGCAAGTTTGGTAACTCAGTTTACTAAAAAAGTTCATGCTTAGTCACTAGAAAATAGAAATATTAAATTTCATTTATGGTCACTGAAATTAGTTAAGTGGTTCAAGTTTGGTCACTCTCCGTCCAATTCTGTTATCTTTATCGTACGTGGCGGCCAACTCTCATAGTTGACTGCTAAATGAGTGACATGTCAATTAAAAAAATATTTAAAATTTTAAACACATTAAAATAAACATATTACCTTTTAATTCCTAAACCACCTAACACAGTCCTACCTCTTCGGCGTTAACTTTCCTTCCGTCTCGCGAATTGCTACCTTCCCTCCAATCTCACAACTCTGCCACCAGTCCACCATCTGCTCCTCTACTTCCTTCTCCTTCCGCTCCACAAACTACTTTCCTTTCCTTCACAACTCCTTGCCTTCCATGGATTAATCGGAAGCTTCATCCAGTCGTTCCCACAGTACGGAAACCTCGATTACGTCGGCCATGCCCTGCTTCCCACCGCCGACAGTATATTCAATCCCCGGATGCCGTTGTCGTCGTCAACGTCATCATCTGCAAGAATAAATTTTTCGTTTCCCTTACACGCCGCCTTAATCCCCTCCTTTCTGTTCTTCTTGATGTAGATCTAGAAAACTCTCTCCCAAACAAATCACAACTTTCCCAATCGTCTTTCCACATCCCCAAATTCTAGTAGCCTCAGGCCCTCAGATTAGGCCTCGATCTTACTCCGCAACGAAAACCCACTCGGAGAAATATTCTCCTCAGGTTCACGTTTACCAACGACGGTTGTTAGTTGAAAATGGGAGGCACATAAGAGGCAGGATGACGACGACTAGATATTGGTATATGTGGATGAATTTAGCTTAGGAACACCACGATGGCCAATTTTCTCCCAGACTAGGAGACGCAACGACGGGGCTTTGGTGGTTGCAACGTTGGCGAGGATTAAAAAATTAGTTTTTATTAGTTTTCATTTTTTAATAGTTGGAATAATGAGGTGTAAATTTTAAAATATTTAATTTAATTTTTTCTAATTGACACGTCGCTAATTTAACAGTCAATTATGAGAGTTGACCGCCACGTCAGATAAAGATAGCGGAATTGGATGGAGAGTGACCAAACTTGAATCACTAAACTAACTTCAGTGACCATGAATGGAGTTAAATATTTCTATAGACTAAACGTGAATCTTTTTAGTAAACTCAGTGACCAAACTTGAAATTTACCAAAAATGGAGAGTAATTTGGCATATAATTATCTCCCGCAACCTTCAGTCGAATTTGCCATTTTGCATTGATTATGGGCTTTTTAAGTTCCAATCATTTTATACCATTGGTTTTGTGGACAAGAAATAAAAAGGCTGATGAGCCCTGATAATTGGGTTGGGATTACCATCACACAACCGTCAACGTGTGTTTAGGCCCCGTTATAGTTTATTCCTTTTGGCGACAGAATGTGACGGGTTTTGGGTAAATTTTGGACTAAAATACCCTTCACAAAATTAAGAGGAGAGCAGCAAATTTTAAATGCTGAAACGTTCATAAAAATCCACTATTATTATGAAACAATGTAGTATTGTGGATGTCCATTGGTATTGGATGCTCTTTTGGATTTCATATGGGATGTTACATTAGGAGGTATTTATCTCCTTATATTCATTATGGAAATAAGTCATCTTGATTCATAAAAAAAAAAAGTCATCTTCATGGTTATTACATCTCACTCATGTGCATTGATAGAGGGGATTGTAAAGGTTATGTATATGTTCCTATAAATAGAGCACTCCATTATACAAAGAAAGAAAATGAATAAGAGCACCCCATTACCAATTCCTATATTGAAAGGAAAAAAGTATTTGGAGCATATCCTATTCCCTTGAAGTGGAAAGGAATGAAGAAGGAAATAGTATCATGAAACAAAGTAGAGATGGTGAAAAAAAAGTATTGAAAAGTGTTGCCTTAGGATAGAGAAGATCATTGCTCTCGTAACAGTTGTATGCCGAAGGTGGAGTTGATTCGCCGGAACTTGAAGGCGGCTCAGGACCGGCAGAAGAGTAATGCCGAGAGGCCAGGGAACCCACGAAGTTCTGAAGTGGGGGATATGGTATTCCTAAGGGTGTCCCCTTGGAAAGGAGTGATGAGATTTGGTAAGAAGGGAAAACTTAGTCCGAGGTATATCGGTCCATATGAGGTGTTGGAGCGCATTGGACCCTTAGCCTATCGACTAGCCTTACCTCCCAGCCTATCTATGATTCATGACGTTTTCCACGTCAGCATGCTAAGGGCGTATCGATCCAAACCAAAGCATGTGATTAGACACGAGGACATCCAGTTGGAAGATGATTTGACCTATGAGGATGTACCAATCCAGATTGTGGATAGGCAGGAAAAGGAGTTGAGGAGGAAGAAGATTGCCATGGTAAAGGTTATATGGAGGAACCAGGGCAGCGAGGCTGCAACTTGGGAGACCGAGAGTTACATGAGAGAGAAGTACCCAGATTTGTTTAACGGTGCTCAGAGCAGCGGTTGGTGACTCTCTTTTTACTTTCTCGTTTAATTCTTGTTGCTCAATTTTCAAGAATGGACCCAGTGATGCATTTATGTTCCACCATAGCTAACAACTCTATCCAGCCAAAAAAAATTCGAGGTCGAAATTTCTTAAGGGGGAGGGAAATATTATACCCCAACTAGCATCGTTCCTTCAAATACAGCGTTACATCGTACAAGTGATTGCTCTACATTTCAAATTTCGGGGACGTAATTTTAATAAGGGTGGAGGAAATGTAACACCCCGATATTTTAATCTAGGTTCGACCAAATGGTTGGATCGACATTTACGTAAGAAGGATGAAGGATGAAAACCCTAAATTAGAAATAATAATAATAATAACATTAATAATTAATGTTATTGTTATTATTATGATCAATCATCATCCAACCCCCACGTCTCCCCCCAACCCGTTACCCTTCCCAGCAGACTCCCTACTCCAAACCGTTATAACCCCATTTACACCCTCTCTTCGTATTTCACGGCTACTGCTGCAGAGAGAAACCCCCACTCGGACGCTTCCTCTCTCTCTCTCTGATACTCAACAGCGCAGCGGAAGAAGCTTAAAAGAAAAACTAATACCAGATTCCCCGTACCAAATCCCCAACCGGGGTCCCCAATCCTCTCTCCCCGACCCAGCGACGAACAGCCTCGGACTCCCATCTCGCTGTTCCACCACTCCATCACCCTCGCTCGACGGTGGATACGCTAGAGGCGTACGAGAATCATCGGGAAGTTGCAAAGGCGGTTCCGGCGTAGCCGACCTCAACCAAACCCTAAAACCTTGGCATCATCCCGAAAAGGGCAATCCCATGAGCATCCCGGTTTCGACAGAATTGAATTTCGACGTCAGACGAGTGTGATACGAGTCCCGAGAGTTTGGGACGCAAATCTGATAATTCAAGTACTAATATCGTAAATTCAAAAAGTATAAATACCATGGTGGTAATTCTGTTTCAGTCTGCGAGAAATATCCAGATTAGTCCCCCATATTCTCAGTTCAATCAGCTTAGTCCCTACTGTTTTGGAAATTGACAATGGGCCAAAAACTGTACTTTATCAAGATTATGATTATTATAATTGTTTTAAAGTATATATTTTCTTGAGTTGATAATTTTATAAATAGTATAAAATCAAGAGAATGGTTGGGTATTAATCTGAGAAGTTTTGAAGTTGTTTTTCAATTTATAAAAATAGTTAGAAAAACGTTTTAGGTAAATTAAAGTAGGTTGCGAGAGTTTTCGTCAGTTTTGAAATTTTTCCTGGAAGCTAGACGCCGGTCTGGATGTCCATAAATTTTCGGGGAATTTTTGGAGTCGTTCTGTTATTTTTAAAAATTAAAATAATAACAGTTTTAATCTATTTAATTACTGTATGAGTTATTTTCATTAGTTCGTTAATTTTTTGCAATACTAGAATTGTGGTTGCACGTGGTAAAATTAAAATCGAGAATTTTAGGCGCCGTTAGTATAGATCTAAAATTCCCTATTGACAAAATTGAATTAGTAGAAGGAGTTAGTTAGGGTAAATTTTACTTTTGGTTCATGTTTAGGGTTATTCTAAATCATAATTTTGAGTTCTTAAGAAGTAACATATTTTGAGAAATTTATGAGATTTATTTATAAGAGTTTCGAGTTGATAGTAGTAATTCAAGCCTTGGTAAAATTTGGAGAAAATAGAAAATTATTTCAAGAAATTTAATGCCCTTTTTAAAGAATTTTGGGACTAAGCTAGGAGAACGGAAAACTCTACGGAATACCGACTAAGGGTAGTTAATCTCTATTTATAGGATTAAGGAAGCGATCAAGTTAATGATCTCCACGTCCAATGAATTAAAGTATCGACACTTGAGAGGTGAGTGTAAAGGGGGTAAATTCTACACCTTACGGTATTTAAGTTTTTGAATTTGACTGCTATGTGACGTACTTGCCTTTGTATGCTTATATGATGTCATATGATTTATGTGATTTATGTTTTCAGTTTTACGTTGTTGTGTGCTATACTTACAAGTAAGTTTAAGTTAAAGAAACAAGTTCTTTTTAAAGAAGTAACTCACCTTCAAGAATGTGAAGTCGTTTTAAGTGTTTTTAGTAACTAGCGCCAGTTCGTTGCCTTTTGAGACATTTTGAGATAGAGCAGCAATTATGCTCTTGAGACTTTTAAGATGAGCAGCAGTTATGCTCTTGAGAATCGTGGGGAAGAGCCACCACGATAAGTTTAAGATGTTAGGGGGATGAATCGTTACGACTCCCCTAACTAAGTTTAAGTTTAAGGAAAGCCTGGATGGCTTCTCATATGTATGAGTTGGGTAACCGGACTAGCTAGTGAGGGATCCCCGTGTCAGTTAAAAGATTTAAGTCAAGATTTGAGCTTTAAGAAGGGAGAGTAACCTTAACTCCCGAAGAATTTTAAGAGCTAAGATTGTTAAGAGTGGAAGTACAAAACGACTTCCACTAGTAGAAGTTAAGTGTTTAGAGAAGAATACTAAAGTACTATAGATTTTAACGTAAGGGCGTAGACTGACCCCAACTCACTCACCAGATCGTAGAGGAGGAAATCTTAACCAGCCAGTTCGTGTTCAGCAAGCTAGAGGAGCTCAACACCATCGTCGCTGAGAGATGTCGAGCCAGGCGTCAGAGTAAGCATCGGAGAACTTTTTAAGTTATTAAGACTTTATGGTTAAGAGTTAAAGATTGGAGATTCATTTCTTTTGGACAAATAAGTTTTGCCCACGTGTTTAGGGCTTCGATTTGAGATATTAAGATATTTGAGTTTGGAATTTTATTTAAATTTGTGTTATTTTAGTTTTATTTTTATTTTTTTTATACCTCGGGGTAGAAATGTCTTTTTCCAAGTTCAAAGTAGTGGGATGTTTCATTTTGGTGTCAGAGCCTGGTTTCGATCTAGGGACCTGTGGGTTATGGGCCCACCACGCTTATAGTGGACTCGGTCATTCGTGATGTTGGGGCAGAATTTAGGGGTCAGGACCCCAGTGGGGGATACCCTTATAGTGAACTCGGTCATTCATGATTGCTTTATCACCGTGGCGGGGCACGAATTTGAGGCGAACCTAATTCTACTACCTTTTGACGAGTTCGATGTTATCTTGGGTATGGATTTGTTGTCAAAGAATAGAGCGAAGGTGGACTGCTACAAGAAGGAGGTTAGCCTGGATATAGAAGGAAAGGGAAATGCTTTGTTCAAAGGGACTAAGAAGCTTATTCCTGGATGCTTAATCTCCGCGGTTAAGGCATTCTCATTGATTCAAGAAGGATGCGAAGCATATTTAGCTCATGTTAAGGAGGCGCAAGAGAAGAAGATAGAAGATGTACTTGTCGTAAAGGAATACCCCGAGGTATTTCCTGAAGATCTTCCTGGGCTACCGCCGCAGCGAGAGGTGGAATTCGATATTGAAGTGATTCCTGGCACGACACCGATATCTATTCCTCCTTACCGTATGGCACCAGTGGAGTTAAAGGAATTGAAGGAGCAGTTACAGGAGTTGTTGGAGAAGGGGTTCATACGCCCTAGTGTATCACCATGGGGAGCACCTGTGTTATTCGTGAAGAAGAAGGATGGGAGTATGAGACTTTGCATTGACTATAGGAAGCCGAACAAAGCTACCATCAAGAACCGCTATCCTTTGCCAAGGATAGATGATCTCTTCGACCAACTAGAAGGAGCAAGGGTGTTCTCGAAGATCGATCTACGGTAAGGGTATCATCAGTTGAGAGTGGCAGACTGTTCAATACCCTAGACAGCTTTTCGCACTAGGTACGGCCACTACGAATTCTTGGTCATGCCGTTCGGACTGACCAATGCATCGGCAACTTTTATGGCACTAATGAACCGGGTTCTTCATGAGTACTTGGACAAGTTTGTCATCGTCTTCATAGATGACATACTCATCTACTCGAGAAGTAAGGAAGAGCACGAAGAACACCTTAGAGTGGTTTTGCAGAAATTGAAAGAGGAGAAGCTATACGCCAAGTTCTCGAAGTGTGACTTTTGGTTGGAGGAGCTCTTGTTCTTGGGTCACATGATTTCGGGACGGGGAGTTGAAGTGGATCCCAAGAAGATTGAAGCTGTAACAAACAGGGCTCCACCAAAGAATGTTTCCGAAGTGCGGAGTTTTTTGGGTTTAGCTGGGTACTATCGGAGGTTTGTGTAAGGTTTCTCCAGCATTGCACGACCCATGAAACAACTATTGCAGAAGGGGAAAGCATTTGGTTGGGACGAGAAGTGTCAAACGGCGTTTGAGTTGCTGAAGGAGAAGCTGACCTCTGCACTGGTGCTGGCACTACCGACCAGCAGTGGAGAGTATTCCATCTATAGCTATGCTTCCTACCAAGGCTTGGGTTGTGTACTGATGCATGATAAGAAGGTGATCGCCTACGCTTCGAGGAAGCTACGGCCCCATGAGGTGAATTACCCCACCCATGGCCTGGAGTTGGCAGCAGTGGTCTTTGCCTTGAAGTTATGGAGACACTATCTCTATGGCGAGACGTTCACCATCTTCACTGATCACAAGAGCCTCCAACACCTGACTGATCAGAAGGAGTTGAACATGAGGCAGAGAAGGTGGATGGAGCTGTTGAGCGATTATGACTGCACCATTAAGTACCATCCAGGTAAGGCAAATGTGGTGGCTGACGCCTTGAGCAGGAAGAGGGAGAGCCCTCTACTGGAGTTGGTCTCTCTGAGGGCCATGGACGTGGAGTTGGAGCTAAAGGATGTGACAAAGTTGTTAGCAACTTTGAAAACTCATCCTATGCTGCAGGAACGAGTCAAGGAGAAGCAGAGTGAAGATTTTGAATTAGATAAGTACAAGAAGCAAGTGTTAGAAGGGAAGGACACCAAATTTGAACTGGTAGATGGAGTACTGATGTATCAAGGAAGGCTGTGTGTCCCAGATGTTGACAAGCTAAGGAAGGATATTCTGGACGAGGCTCACTTTGCACCTTATGCAATGCACCCTGGGGCTATAAGATGTATCGTACCCTCAAAGAGCATTTCTGGTGGCCAGGGTTGAAGAAGGAGGTAGCTACACATGTCTACCAATGCTTGGAGTGCCAAATGATCAAGGCTGAACATCAAGCTCCAATCATTGAGCACCTACCGTTGGAGATCCCGCATTGGACTTGGGAGAAGATCACCATGGATTTTATGTATGGTTTACCAAGGACCCCATGGGGAAATGATGGAGTATGGGTGATTGTGGATCGCTTCTCGAAGGTGGCTCATTTTATACCCATCAAGTTCAAGCCAGGGCTAGAGGAGCTGGCTAGGCTGTATGTGAGGGAGATAGTAAGATTGCATGGAGTTCCACTTAGTATCGTGTCTGATCGCGACCCTAGCTTCACGGCATGATTCTGGGTGAGTCTTCAAAAGGCAATGGGCACTAAAGTTCACTTCTACACCGCATATCACCCTTAGACGGATGGGAAGTCAGAGAGGACTATTCTGGAAGACCAGTTGAGGGCGTGTGTCTTGACCATGGAAGGAGCTTGGGACGAGCATTTGCCTTTAATGGAGTTTGCTTACAACAACCAGTATCACAGCTCGATACAAGCATCTCCATATGATGTACTGTATGGGAGGAAGTGTCGTACACCGTTGTAATGGGATGCAGAGGGCGTGTGACAGATAGAGGGTCCGAAGATGGTATAGAAGGCAGTGGAGAAGGTGGAGTTGATTTGTCGGAACTTGAAGGCGGCTCAGGACCGGCAGAAGAGTAAAACCGAGAGGCCAGGGAACCCACGAAGTTATGAAGTGGGGGATATGGTATTCCTAAGGGTGTCCCCTTGGAAGGGAGTGATGAGATTTGGTAAGAAGGGAAAACTTAGTCCAAGGTATATCGGTCCATATGAGGTGTTGGAGCGCATTGGACCCTTAGCCTATCGACTAGCCTTACCTCCCAGCCTATCTAGGATTCACGACGTTTTCCATGTCAGCATGCTAAGGGCGTATCGATCCAACCCAGAGCATGTGATCAGACACGAGGACATCCAGTTGGAAGATGATTTGACCTATGAGGAGGTTCCAATCCAGATTGTGGATAGGCGGGAAAAGGAGTTGAGGAGGAAGAAGATTGCCATGGTAAAGGTTATATGGAGGAACCAGGGCAGCAAGGCTGCAACTTGGGAGACCGAGAGTAACATGAGAGAGAAGTACCCAGATTTGTTTAATGGTGCTCAGAGCAGTGGTTTGTGACTCTCTTTGTACTTTCTCGTTTAATTCTTGTTGCTCGGTATTCAAGAATAGACCCAGTGATGCATTTATGTTCCACCATAGCTAACAACTCTATCCAGCCAAAAAGGGAAATATTATACCCCAACTAGCATCGTTCCTTCAAATACAGCGTTACATCGTGTAAGTGCTACATTTCAAATTTCGGGGACAAAATTTTTATAAGGGTGAAGAAATTTAACACCCCGATATTTAAAATAATAATAATCATAATAATAATAATAATAATAACATTAATAACTAGTGTTATTGTTATTATTATCATCAATCATCATCCAACCCCCACGTCTCCCCCCATTAGGAACGAAAAAGAAGATAAAATAAATAAATAATAAAACCCCAACTCGTTACCCTTTCCAGTAGACTCTCTACTCCAAACCGTTATAACCCCATTTACTCCCTCTCTTCGTATTTCACGGCAACAGCAGCGGAGAGAAACCCCCACTCGATCGCTTCCTCTCTCTCTCTCTCTCTCTCTCTCACTCTCTCTCATACTCAACAGCGCAGCGGAAGAAGCTTAAAAGAAAAACTAATCTCAGTTTCCCCGTACCAAATCTCCAACCGGCGTCCCCAATCCACTCTACCCGACCCAGCGACGAACAGCAGTAGCTTCGGACTCCCATCCCGCTGTTCCACCACGCCATCACCCTCGCTCGACGGTGGATACACTAGAGGCGTACGAGACTCATCGGGAAGTTGCGACGGCGTTTCCAACGTAGCCGACCTCAACCAAACCCTGAAAACTTGGCATCATCGCGAAGAGGGCGATCCCACGAGCATCTCGGTTTTGACGGAATTGAATTTTGACGTCTGACGAGTGTGATACGAGTCCCGAGAGTTGGGGACTCAAATCTGATAATTCAGGTACTAATATCGTAAATTCAAAAAGTATAAATACCATGTTGGTAATCCTGCTTCAGTCTGCGAGAAAATATCCAGATTAGTCCCCCCATATTATCAGTTCAATCAGCTTAGTCCCTACTGTTTTGGAAATTGACTTTTTTTTACTGTTTTGGAAATTGACAATGGGCCAAAAACAATACTTTATCAAGATTATTATTATTATAATTTTTTTAAAGTATATATTTTCTTGAGGTGATAATTTTATAAATAGTATAAAATCAAGAAAATGGTTGGGTATTAATCTGATAAGTTTTGAAGTTGTTTTTCTATTTATAAAAATAGTTAGAAAAACCTTTTTGGTAAATTAAAGTAGGTTGCGAGCGTTTTCGTCAGTTTTGCAATTTTTCCTGGAAGCTAGGCACCGGTCTGGATGTCCAGAAATTTGCGGGGAATTATTGGTATCGTGCTGTTATTTATAAAATTAAAATGATAACTGGTTTAATCTATTTAATTACTGTATGAGTTATTTTTATTAGTTCATTAATTTTTTGAAATACTAGAATTGTGGTTGCACGTTTTAAAATTAAAATCGAGAATTTTAGGCGCTGTTAGTATAGATCTAAAATTCCCTATTGATAAATTTGAATTAGTAGAAGGAGTTAGTTAGGGTGTAAATTTTACTTGAAAATTTTGGTTCATGTTTAGGGTTATTCTAAATCATAATTTTGAGTTCTTAAGAAGTAAAATATTTTGGGAAATTTATGAGATTTATTTACAAGAGTTTCGAGTTGATAGTAGTAATTCAAGCCTTGGTAAAATTTGGAGAAAATAGAAAATTATTTCAAGAAGTTCAATTCCCTTTTTAAAGAATTTTGGGACTAAGCTAGGAGAACGGAAAACTCTACGGAATACCGACTAAGGGTAGTTAATCTCTATTGATAGGATTAAGGAAGCGATCAAGTTAAGGATCTCCGAGTCCAACGAATTAAAGTATCGACACTTGAGAGATGAGTGTAAAGGGGGTAAATTCTACGCCTTACGGTATTCAAATTTTTTATATTTAACTGCTATGTGTCGTACTTGCCTTTGTATGCTTATATGATGTCATATGATTTGTGTGATTTATGCTTTCAGTTTTATGTTGTTGTGTGCTATACTTACAAGTAAGTTTAAGTTAAAGAAACAAGTTCTTTTTAAAGAAGTAACTCACCTTCAAGAATGTGAAGTCGTTTTAAGTGTTTTTAGTAACTAGCGCCAGTCTGTTGCGTTTTGAGACATTTTGAGATAGAGAAGCAGTTATGCTCTTGAGACTTTTAAGATGAGCAGCAGTTATGCTCTTGAGAATCGTGGTGAAGAGCCACCACGATAAGTTTAAGATGTTAGGGGGATGAATCGTTACGCTCCCCTAACTAAGTTTAAGTTTAAGGAAAGCCTGGATGGCTTCTCATATGTATGAGTTGGGCAACCGGACTAGCTAGTGAGGGATCCCCATGTCAGTTAAAAGATTTAAGTCAAGATTTGAGCTTTAAGAAGGGAGAGTAACCTTAACTCCCGAAGAATTTTAAGAGCTAAGATTGTTAAGAGTGGAAGTACAAAACGACTTCCACTAGTAGAAGTTAAGTGTTTAGAGAAGAATACTAAAGTACTATAGATTTTAACGTAAGGGCGTAGACTGACCCCAACTCACTCACCAGATCGTAGAGGAGGAAATCTTAACCAGCCAGTTCGTGTTCAGCAAGCTAGAGGAGCTCAACACCATCGTCGCTGAGAGATGTCAAGCCAGGCGTCAGAGTAAGCATCGGAGAACTTTTTAAGTTATTAAGACTTTATGGTTAAGAGTTAAAGATTGGAGATTCATTTCTTTTGGACGATTTATGTTTTGCCCACGTGTTTAGGGCTTTGATTTGAGATATTAAGATATTTGAGTTTGGTATTTTATTTAAATTTGTGTTATTTGAGATTTTTTTTTTGTTATACCCCGGGGTAGAAATGTCTTTTTCCAAGTTCAAAGTGGAGGGATGTTTCATCTTATTTCTCAAAGGTGACAATGTTATAAAAAAAAGGAGAGAAAAAGAGTTAATGAGTTATTCCCAAAAGTGAATATTGGCACAAACTATTTACAAAAGTGAATAATGTTAGTCATGATAATTGATACATATGTCAACCTCATTGTTTGGATGATGTCAATGAAATATCCACGAAAGTATTTTCACACCTGAAGTGACAAAAGAGGATTACAAATAAAGATGATACAATGACTTCAATATGAAAAGGTCACGATCACATGTCATACCCGTTGTACGTTGAAAGTATATATTTGAAGTATATCAAGGCAATTATCATTTGTGTCATGACCTACATATATAATGTTTATGTTTATTATTGATACTAAAGATAAAATTAATAACCCAGTTTGCGATGATAATTCTCCCAATGAATGTCATTTTATTAGTATGTTTATTCATATTATATTACTGAATCAATACAATATTAGTTTAACAAATTTAGTAGTTTTTACTGTCATTTATTTTATTTATTTTCTTATAGATTATTTAGTCATTATTAATATTCTTATTATATGATATTTGCTAACTAAAAGTGCACCAAATTATAATGTCTCAAAAGGAAGAAAAAATTTAGTACAATAAAATATATGTGTTAAAACTCCAGAAGAGTTAATATTTTGAAAAACTGTCAGTTGAGAATGCATATTGTAACATAAATAATTAATAATTGAAAATATTTTGAAAATCATATTGAAACAATTAATAATTGGTATTGCATCATAAATGTATTATAAGAGAACATATACTTAACTAGAGAAATTTGTACTACATGTATATTAGTACATATGAAAGTGTAAACAAGAAACTTACAAGATCGGATAACTTTGTGTTTTGGCATGTCCGGTTAGACCATGTCGGATCAAGATGCGAAAACCATTGAACTTCAATTGAGAATTCAAAGAATTCCTCAATCAAAAGAGTTGTTATGTAGTACTTGTTCTCAAGAAGAATTGACTATGTTACCATCAATTGGAAAAGTAAGAGTGAATTTCTTTCAAAGTTTTTGATAGTGTATGCAGAATAAAACACTCATCATGTGAATCATCTATAAATATGATTTTGATTGATGCATCAACAAGATGATCACAAGTGTATCTGTTATCTAATCGCGACCAGAAGTTCGCGAGATTGGTTGCATAATTATGAAAATATTTTGATGATTATCCAATCGAACATTAATTTTCTTATGAGAACAAGCTAAGTCTACCAATCTCCTATTGAGACACAAGTGGTAGCATTAATTCGCATGAAGCCAACAAGTTATCATAAGTTCTCGCTTACAAATGAATTTTGGTCAAGAACTTGTCATTCCCATCGAGAATAGTCGGGGTGTACTGTATACATATGTTTCGTTGGCGAAACTCGTGTGTTCAATGCGCACTGTTTTCAAGTAAACACAAAACACAAAGTCAATCACAACCGTTAAATATCCGCCGCCGCATGTCGGCGCCATTGATTTGATCAATCGAACAGAAACAAAGACGATCGTCAAATATCCACCGTCGGCGTCGGCGATGTTGATTTGATCGATGCACCTTTGACTTCTAATCAAACAACCGTTATTTGGTTCACCACCTCCCCAAACTACGTTCGAACGAGGGTGTTCGGCGAATAACCAGAAAATAGAACCAGGAGTGTTCTAAGTTACGTTACCTCTACTCCTATGGAGGTTCCTCTGGAGAGCTCCGCAACTACGACTACTTGCTATGACTACGACTCTGCAAAGGATTTCTCTGACAGAGCGGTTCTACGAAACTACAGAGAAATAGGTAAGTCTACGACGGTGCAGTTTGAGATTTGATTTTGCCGTTCCGAGCTTCTCTCTCTTCCCAATCTTTATACTTCGCTCTTCTCCCCGCAGTCGTAGAACTGCCTTCGCGCCTTTGTCTCCCACGTCTTCATTCCTGTCAACCGTGCAAGTAAATTTCTCCTTGTTGCGTAACTCCCACGAGTGCGAAACCGCTTGGACACGCGAAAACTTGGCCAAAACGACACTGAGCCAAAATCCACAATTGTTGAACTCTCGCCACTGCGACGTTGTTTTCTATTAAACAACATCGTTTCAGTACCGCGACAGTGTTGACATCTCCCACGATGTCGTTTTCGACTAAACGACACCGTCTAAAATAATCCTTAAAATATTAATTAATTAAACCGGCCATCATTGTTGACACGCCGTCAAACTCTCACTTCGCGGCGTCGTTCTTAATTAAACAACATTGTTTTCTAGTTATGCGATGTTGTTGAACTTTGCGATGCCGTTTTAAATTTATCACTGTCCTTTTAACTATTGTGGCATCGTTTGGCCTCTCGCGGCATCGTTTTTAAATCTGCGTGTCGTTTCTTTCCTCTTGCTGCATCGTTTTCAACTAAACGACACCGTCCTAAAAAGTCATTAAAGATATTAGTTAATTAATCCGGCCATCACTAGTCCAACTCGTGTGTTGACCAACGGCATCATTAGCGCCAAAACGGCTCCGTTTGTTTTTCCTTTTGCGACATTGTTTTTTATTTTAAACACTGTCGTTTGCTAGTAGAGCGGTACCGTTTTTAATTAAACGACACCGCTAATATAGCCAAAAAAATATATATCAATTCACGGAACCGCCGCCAGTCTGCACTCGCATTGGGTTGGGCGAATTTTGGTCACTTACCCGATATGGTTTTTAATTAATCGGTACCGCTTATCAAGGCTCTCGCGGCATCGTTTTTAAATTCACGGTAGCGTTTTAACTCTCCGCGATGCCGCTTGTCCCCATGCGGTACCGCTTCTCCCCTTCCAACAAGGAATAAAAATAATAATTAATTAGAAAAACTCCTTCTCCAATACCCACACTAAATGCGCGGCCCCTTTTGTTTTTCTGTAAGCGGTGTCGTTTCCAGTACCGCGGTACCGCTGAGCTACCTTGCGGTACCGTTTTAGTTCTCCGCGACGCCGCTCAACTCCCAACGACACCGTTTTTTACCCGCGGTATCGAATTAAATGCCGAGACTAATTAATGCGGCATTTAATTCCGGCCGAATTAATTTTAGGTGTCAACAACATCTCAATTTCTCCACCATGGCATGTTGGATAAGAGCTCTCATTGCAATGGGAGGTTCGCTCATGGCTCTTTTGATGAATAACTTTCCAACATTAAGGGGAGGAAGCAAACAGTTGGGTGCAGCGATGAGTTGGAATGAATCATCATTTTGATCCTCAAACAAAGAAAATGAACCCGAAGTTCATATGATGATTCATTGAGGGGAATAAAACATATTGATTGCCAGACACCTATACTCACCAAATGAAGTGACTATGTCACATGCTCAACTGTGAACGCTCAAATGCAAATTGATGTCCTTATTGGACAATCTGATATTGAAATTGAGTCAAACGAACGCATGAAGCGTGGTAGACCAATCGGTTCCAATGATAAAATTCACGAGAAAGAAAGGGAGCTATAAATTAAGATGGTCAACTCGATGATACAATAGCTCTGGAAGAGTCACGACATATAATTGAGATCATAGTACCAAAAGAATAGAAGGTACCTAATTAGTTGAGATCTCAATTATTTATGTCTTAGATGAAGAAAAAGTTGGAACCAAAATGATCTTATCGTCGTTGAGAGTTCTGAATGTGCTGCAACACTAAATGTGATAAATACAAACTAGGATCAAAAGTAAAAGTCTATTAATGCATGCAACATAATATATTATTGGCCAATATAAAAGAAAGCATTAGATTTGTTGGGTAAATTTTTTGGACCAGAAGTCTATACACCTGAAGATGTAAAACTAACGGGATACAAATGAGTTTTCTTGCAAACATGTAAGAATATGTATGAAATTGTGATATATGTAATACAACTTGTGGTAAGAGGTTTCTCGTAGAAACCTACCATTGTTGAAGTGGAGACGTACTCCATGTGGTGGATGCAATTAGTTTTGAAATATGCATATGATAAATGTGTGACAACCTATTTGTATGGATCCCTTGATAATATATTTATACTAATTTCCCTGAAAGTTTTATTTGCCAGAAGCAAACATGTGATGTTCTCGAGAACAATATCGATGGATAAAACAATCTCTCGTATGGATTGAGATAAAATGGATGAATATGGTATATTCATCTAAGTGAATATATGCTAAAAGAAGTGGTTGAATAAGCCTTACGTGATTAAATTCGAACAAAGTGCATTAGAGCATTTGCATTTGGCATGTGTGACTGTGTAATGACATATAGGCTTATGTGCGTGATTTTGTGGTTTTAGTTTTATGTTTGAGTTTGATTTATGAATGTGGTTTGGTTAATTGATGTTGTGTGTATCACGTGGTTTTGCTTGTGACTTTGTGGTCTAAAGTAATTGCTTACATACAATTGTGCTAGCTAAGTTTTATAGTTATTTAGAAGAAAATAGTCGAGACATTATTTTACAATGATCTCATATGTTTCCGTTGATATGAACTACATAAGAGTTTTATAAAGCAATGGATTGCTTAAAGAAAGAATTGAACATGAAGGATTTAAGAAGATCATTTTGTGGATCAAGAAGATCAAATCGAAAAAGTGAAAGAGCAATTTTGGATTAAAAATTACCTACGTTCAACAGCCTAATGATCATAAGGTCACTAGAAGTGACAAAGGGTCCATTTTGTTCTGGAGATAGAAATAAATGATTAGATCTTGAAGTACCGTATATTGATGTCATTATAAAGCGAATGTATCTTGCTAGCCATACACCATCTAGCATATCATTCTGTATACATATATTAGGAAGATATAATTCTCTCTTTGTATGACAATCAAACAGAGTTCAACTTATACTTCATTAACTTTAGGTAAAAATGAGGATCAAAGATGATTTATTTGTTTAGTTATGGTCCTACAACTATCTCATGGAGATTGTAAACAAATCATAAATGCTACATTATCATATCATACACAATGGTTAGCATTCATGAGACATGTTCTGAACTGATTGGTTAAGATTTGTGATTCAACAAGTAGGGTTAGGAATCGATGCGGTTTCGGTTAACTGCACCGAATTTTGCGGTTAACCGCAACTAGCCCATATCATCCCACCATCACCGCACTACGTGCGGTTTGCGGTTAAGCACAAACTGCAATGTGCGGTTAACGGTTAACCGCAACGGTAGAAAGTGAGGGGGCAGAGCCATTGCTGGCTGCCTGGCTGGCTCGACGCGTTGAGCAGAGGGAGAGGGTGAGATTCCTCTCCAGCTGCCTGGCTCCACGCCGACGGTTAAGCAGCTTGAGTTGTGGAGGGTCGAGGACGGTGCACGGTGAGATTCTAAGAGAGTCGGGGGCGAGGGTCGAGGGACGAGGGTGAGACGCGACACGCGAGAGACCGAGAGTTGGGTTCTACCGTTCTAGATCTATGATTTTTTTATTTATTTTTTGGTTCGCCAATTATGGACACAGACAGAGACGAAGTGGCCGAGTAGGGAGGAAGGGAAGGGAAGGGCGGGCCTGGCCGCCTGGGCTGTCGTGGGCCTGCTGCACTACAGCACTGGTGGGCTGGGTTAGAGGTCAGGTTACAATTCGGTTACCATTCGGTTATCATTGAATTCGGTTCGGTGCGGTTAAACCACAAACCGCAAAATAGGCAATATCAGGAACCGCAACCGCAAAATGCTTTATTTTTTCGGTTTGCGGTTGCGGTTAACCGCAAACCGTGCGGTTTTGGTGCAGTTTGCAGTTTTGATAGAAAATTATCCTGAAGATCATGTATGAAAAAAATGGTCCTAATAGATCATGCATAAAGTGAAAATCTAGTAGATTTGTTCAATAAGAAACTTACCATGACTATATTTGAAAGTTTTGTTGACAAAACTACACTTTGGTGTTGTTATGAGAGGGAGCCTATACGCACTACACTCTTTTTCCCTTAACCATGATTTTTCCATTGGGGTTTCCTGGTGAGGTTTTTAACAAGGCAGTTTCAGATACGTATTGTGATTATGCACTCTTTTTCCTTCAATAGAATTTTATCTCATAGGGTTTTTCCTAGTAAGATTTTAACGAGGCATATTCTCAATAGATGGACATCCAAGGGGGAGCATTATGAAACAATGTAGAATTGTGGATGTCCATTGGATTCTACATTGAATGCTAGCTCTTTTCGATTCCATATGGGATGTTACATTAGGAGGTTATTTATCTCCGATCCCTACATTAATCAAGGAAAGAAGTCATCTTTATTGTTATTATATCGCATTCATGTGCATGGATAGAGGGAATTGTAAAGATTATGTATATGTGCCTATAAATAGAGATCCCATTATACAAAGAAAGAATATGAATAAGAAAGAAAAATATCTCTTCCCTTTTCTCTTGTGTTTTTCTATCTACTTTTGTTCTTGTTTTTTTCTCCTTTTTTATATTTTTTATAACAACTTTTATATATTGGAGGATTGCAACTTGCATTTTCATCGAAAAAATGCAAATCCAAAATTTAATATAGAGATGGTACACGTACAAAATGCTTTAAAGAGCTCCAACAGTTACCCGAAGCACAATTATTGCGTTGTGCTTCTTTAATTTTTAACGTGTAATGTTGACATGTTGTGACATTCTCTGGGCACAATGGACCCAAGCTCATGACAAGGGTTTTGTGCATGCAAATAAAAAAGAAATTACAAACCAAACATCTAGTTAACAACCACACAAAAAAAATACTATTTTTGCCATTATATATTAAATTTTAAACAGTGACATTAATGGATAATTTTACTAGACCAACTTCTTTTTCTTATGAAAACTTCAAAATAAATCACCCCACTAAGTAACGGGAGTATTTAGCCAGCAATGTGGTAACTAGAACCTTGTACGTCTTTTCAGTAGGATGATAACTATCCCAAAACACATGTGCATTGATATTGGAGCAAGGCGGAGTGAGCTTATTGCACAAGATGGACACCTCGAGTACTCCTGTTCCACAACATCCTTTCTCCGAGATTTCAAACCCTGAAAACAAACCACGAACACAAATTTGATCAATCTCTCATTCTCCCTTCACAATCACTTATGCATGATGACGACATCCTAATGACCTATAACGAAAGTATTTCATTACCGTATTTTTTAGGGGTTTGAATGATTTGTAACAAGGGAGTGTAGACATCGATGAAGACAACCCTTGAATTTGGTAAGGTTTGACCAAGCGAATTCAACTTGGATTTCAACTTGGAGTTGAAAAGAATGGCTGCTTGGTTTCTATCATCGGCACAGTCCCTCACAAGCCCGCCACCCAAAGTCCTTTGCGATGGCACACACCCAATTGGCGGCGCACTGAACACCCCAATCTTTCTCGCTCCGGACTTGTACAATTCCTGTTGAGGAAACAAAAGGTGGATTTTGTAATATTTTTATATTAGTATACATCAAAGTCGTGTGACACACTGTGAAATACTAAAAAAGGTAAAATAGACTATGTGTTTCGAGATCGCACTTGAACAAAATTCGAAGCAGAATCAGACATGAGGCTGGTATAACTAGGAATGTCATAGTTACTTCTCGCTCGAAGAAGGAAGTAAGTATTTGCGATATCGTCACTTCCAGCAACCACCAGATACACTGCATTGCCTAGGATGAAATGTGCCCTCTTTTCTCCAACCATGGATTTCACCTTGGCAGTGTATTCTTTGAAGTATCGGAGTTGTTGGCTCAACGACAAAACTGACTGTATTGTTTGGAACATAACGGATTAAATAGCATGAAAACTTGTTAGTAGATCAATTATTCAGCATTGGAACGAAAAGGACTTTTAAATTACCACTAATTTTGCTGTTATGGGGTCGAATCCAGCGCCTGCTGAAGCAAAGGAGACTCCAGTTAACAGATCTTTGGGCTGTAGGCTTGGGTCCAAATATGCTGGAACGCTGCCTTTGATTCCCAATTCTTCAGCTGTTAGTTAGGGTGGGAAATTAAAAATTTATGAATTTAACGAATATGGTTACCTAGTAAATATCCATAAAATTAAATGGAGAAAGGTGAAAGAAATTATATAAAATATAAACTGAAAGATTGTGATATGTGATGTGAGGTTTGGGTATATGGGCCAAGACGTTGAAAGCCTAATCGAACTGAAATAAAATGTGGGCCTAACGAAAATTGATGGCCCTAATTAAGATGAATAATGAAGTCCAACAACCAGAGAGAGCAGCCTGCACTGCTGAGGCAATTGGGCCACCCACAAGTCCCCTACAGAACTAATGGGTCAATATGAAATTTAATATTTGGCCCAACTGTTCAGCGTAGTGCCACTACCACCATAATTTAACTAGGCTGTCCACAATCTTTACCCAAATTAACACTAATGAAACGGTGTGGGAAAGAAAGATGTTGTTTAAAATTAGGTTAAAACTATCATATAACAATTAACAACAAACTCTCACTAACACGTCATTTTTTTAACGTCGTTATTTTTCTGATGTTGCATTTGAAAAAAAAATTATATCAAATAACCGCGAAAACCATTCAAATTAAAGTAAGATGAAAATTTGTTAATTACAATAAGTTAAATACTTTAGTCGTCTCGAGACTAAAAAGAAATTTGATACACAAAATTCAAATAACTCGTTCAAAACTTAATATTTAACTCATCAAAAGTTAATTATGTTAAGAATAAGAATTAGTTTCAAATTCATCAAAAAAATAACACTTTACCTAATTGATGTTGGCTAATTACGTAATTGAACTTTTAAACATTTCGAAACAAAATTCTTGCCTTTTGATTTTTGAAAGCTCATCATGAGTCATAAGGTCAAAAGAGATACGAGCAAGAGAGGTAAAGAGACAGCAGAGTGTGACTATTATATATAATATAATATACCGATGATATCGGAGGGAACCTTGCCGTCGCAGAACCTGCCGGTGGGACCGCCGGTGAAATCCACACCGTAGGGCTGGAAGTTGGCCTTGACGACGGTGGCCAGGTTGTTGTTGTTCCCGGTGTCCATGATCGAGTCTCCGAATATGAAAATCGCCGACACGGTGACGTTCGCCGGAAGCCTCGCCCTTGACGCAGCTCCACCAGCGACGACGCTTAGCAACGCCGTCAGGAACAGAAACGGCGCCAAGGGAGACGGAAAAGAATGGCGTTTGAGAGGACCCATACGTTCTTTTCTTTTCTTTTTTTTTCGTCGCTGTAGATACGACCTTTCGTGACGGAAACGTGAGTTTCTGCCTTTTTAGAGTTGAGTGAGGTGCTTCTGTGTTGCTTGTTTGGCCTGGCTGAGTGTTATATAAAATGTACGGGGAAAGAGGAATAAAGAAATGGAAGGGAGACGGCCGATCGAGCTGCACGCATTAAATAAATTATGGCGTTGGCAACAAAATATTGATATGGCCTCATTTCCATCCCCAAACCAAAAACTTGTACGTAATGGTTTATTAAATTGATCTTTACATCTGGGTTTAGAGAATCAAGGTCTAGTGTTTATCCATTAAAGATTAGTGCATAGTATTATGACCGAAATTCAATTTAATTCATGCTCTAGACGGAGATAACTCACTAGGAGTACTCGAAGTATCGTATTCTCCAAGAGTATAGCAGTTTGGCCCATTTATGGTAATGAATTGTGTAATCCTGGTATGACCATTATATGTACTTCATTGTAAATCAGAATCGTTGATTATATTATTATTTTATATTAAATTGATCTTCGGGTTTGGAATAAGAAATTGGGAATTGAGGTGTATCCATTAAAAATTTGGGGATAATATCATCTTTTAAATTTGATTTAATGCATAATCTATATAGAGATATCTCCCTAAAAGTACTAAGCATCTCTAGCTAAATAAGTTAGCTAGTTTGTTGTATACAGTATACCTAAACTTTAAAGAGTGACAATAATAATGTAGTACTCTATTGAGTCTTGAGTAACCTTCACCATGAATAAAGTTTGGGCACTTAATTCAAGGGTGTATACAATTTATTAGTTAAACCTTTCAAACTTTTTAAATTATTATCCAAAATTTTCAAAATACAAAATATTAGCCAACTTCTAGTTAACGGATTTATTAGTAATATCGACTTGGCAAACATGATATTGATTTGGAAGAGACATTTGAAATTCAACATCTAAAATTTTGTAATTTTAACTAAGAAAAAAAATTATAAAATTACTACTGATTAGAAAAAAAAATAGTTAATATTTTGATGAGTTACAAAAAAAATTATTACTATTCTGTATTTCGAAAATTTTGGCTAATAATTTGAAATTTTGGGCTTTTATGTATTAGGCATAATAGTTGAAAACTTGAAATCATGGAGATGAAAAATTGACTATCAATTGTTATATTCATAAAATGCTGGATAGCCCATCTAAATGACAAGAACCCCTTAGGAGTTAGGATTTCATGAAATCCACATCTTATGCAAGCTTCGAACACAAGATAAATAACTAATAACTCAATTTGAGTTATTGGTCTGCAGTAACCCTTCAGAAACCTTTCTTAATTACAATTGTGTACAATGCCTCTTGACTCTTACCAATGGTCTAGTTCATATAGACTTAATGAGACTATCTTTTAGTTTTTTGATAATGGTGATTAAGAGGCTATCTTCTAGTTACGTTGGACTTGAATGTCATAGACTTAAATCCAACATATATCTATTGTTCTGCGCTATAAATAGTGGGTTGAAGAGTTATTTTTTTATTCCAAATCACTAGGTCCAATGAATTTTGAAATCTCATTCAATAGATAGGAAAATCTTCATTTACATATCCATTTTGTTTTTATGCAGAGACATATCACAGCAAGAATGTAAAGGCAAGGGTTCTAGTGATTACTTGGGAAGTTTTGTGGTTATCTGGATATGCTGATGAATACATGTATTGTAAATACAAAAATGATAAGAATTAGATTATTGGAAGAATCTTATTTGTTTGTAGCTATTCAAAATTTTTAAGGAAAAGAAAAAATCATTTTATGAGGTAAAAGTTGAATAAATTAAAGCCCGCAATCTCAAAAGAAGAATCTCACATTTTAGTTGAGATTTAAAATGAGTAATTGTAGGTGATATGAGATTTGAAGGTCCACCTCAAATGCATGTATTGAATAAAATATTAGAACAAAAAAAAATGATGAATTCTCCAAAATACATAGATTCAAAGAATTATTCATCTAAAATCATAACTTCCAACAACCCTTTTGATTTTTTTGTTTTGTGCACTTCTTGTGGAGGCGTTTCTTTCTTGTATATGTTCTTTTTCTTTTTGCCTTTTAATAAAAGTTTCATTCATCGATAAAAAAACATACACCATTTTGTTAACATGTCTCAAATTAAACATCCAAACATTAAAATTGATAAATGCATAATTATCTAAACCCACCATCGGTCCTTCATGCTCCAAATCCAAATAAGATACAATCCTTCATTTTTCAAAACCCAAATTAGATACAATCAGTGGCGGGCCCAGAAAATTCTTCAAGGGTATTCAAGAATAAGAATATCAGATAATAAATTACATATATAATTTAACAAAAAAAAATTCATGAAGTGCATTGCATCATTATTTTGACAGCAAATCACATATTGTTTTCGTGTACAAAAAAATCAAAAATCAACTTCTTATTCGTGTCGTGATTCACAAAAAATTCAGTAAGTGTAACCAAACAATCATTTCAAAATTGCTCTATCCGTTACAAACAAGGGATTGGTCTAGTGGTAGTACCACTAACTTTGAACCGGACATCTGGAATTTGAATCCCTTAAATAGTACCTAATAACACAAAGTAATCTATATCTCTAAGAAATTGCTCTCATCCGTTAGGAATTTGGATAAAGTAAGGTAGTCAAAGGGGTTTTTTGGATAAAAAAAAAAGGAGAAGTAATGAATTAGAATTATAAATTAAATTAATAGATATGAAACTTATTTCATTTTGTATGGAATTAGTAATAATGAATATCTAATTTTTGATTTTATAACAACCTTTAGTTTTTAGTTCAAAAGAAATTAATTAAAAATTCTAAGGCTTGTTAATTGGTAATTGGTTCCAATACAAACATCAATAAAATAAAATTTTCATTAATTATTTTGTTCCAAACTCAAAGCCAAAGTTTGTCAATTGACAATACTTGGTGCAATGTAGGTCCGCCACGGGATACAATCCTTCATTTTTCAAATCCAAATATCTTATTTACCTGCTAAGTACGCTGTAATGAACCATTTGAATTTTATTGTTTAAGGTCATCATTTATCGAATGAGATCATGGCCCGCTATTATTTTCATCATCTTCATTGATATTTGATACTATTTATTTACCTTACTTCACCGGCGATAAAGATTCTAGAATATAATACGTACGTAAAAATGTTACGTGTGCCCTTTTAGTACGGTGGTCACTTTATCTTGTGCCGTCATTTCCCTATATAGAGAAACAAAGCCGTATATATTCATTAACTTCTCCATTGATTTACTGCCAATATAATGAAAATATGAGAAACCATTGAGCGAAAACTGAGAGAAGGAATAGATGGATCAAGTTATTAGGACATTACACTAATTTGGTAGTTTGCTTCAATCATCTCAGCTTACCATCTTGTTGATAACTATCTGGCGTTTGCTACTTTGACTTTGCTAAATTTCTATTTTCTAAGTTGTGGTGATCTGGAGTTTAGCGAGTTAATCTATGTCATTGATGAATAATATTGCTGGAACCATACTTAGACAAAAACATATATATGTCAACCGATTATCAGTTTTTAATGACCATAGACAAAGTTGGATCAAGATTCCAACATTAGAAAGGTTGCAATATGTAGGGTTGGCAACGGGGCGGATCGGGGATGGGTACATAGCCCTCATTCACCGTCCGTTACCCTTGTCGGGTTTCCCCGTCTCCGTTCCCATGAGCTAATCGGGAAAAGATTGCATACCATCACCGTCATCCGACGGTTTCGGGTAACCCACGAATCCCTGTACAGAACCAAGGAAAAAAAAAACTAAGACTAATAGTTCCTGAAAATACCTCACACTTCATTTAAACCGAAAAACGTGATGTTTTAAATTGAAATGGAAGAATTTGGGGATGTAACCCTCCCACCACCCACCACCCAGATCTTCATTACATGAAAATTACTAACAGACTCCAGCAAGCAAACAAGCTGCAACAGCCAATATCTCACCACCCAAAAACCCATGTCATCTCATGTAATCATGTTCTGAAGTTCATCCAAACCGTAAAAGGATACACACAAAAAATATAGGCAATCAGCCTCCAAATACCATCGTTCTAAATCAAACTAAAACTCTAAGGGGTTGTTTGGATTAGGGAATGTGTAAATGAGAGATTTGTGTTAAAATTCCACGGTTAAAAACCAGGTATTCTAGATGCAAGATTTTATCCAAATAACTTGTTTGGAATTTGATGAGAGATTTTAATAAGAAAATTAAAATTACAATGGTACCCATCCCTAACCTATTTCCTATCTGCGTTTGTTTCTTCTTCTTCTTCCCTTTCCACTGCCGTTTGCCTCTTATTTCCAACCATAAGTCCAACAACTGATGGAGAAGTCACATATTAAACCACAGTCCTTGCTCTATTAAACCATCTACTAATTCCCCAGGGCAGCGTCCGGGTTTTTTTGGCAAAATCGACGAGAGCTTGCCTCCGCCTCCGACGGCGGCACGGGAAACGAGGCATCTACGAGGTGAAGCTATGAAGCACGACAGTGGGGGTGGGATTCGCCGGAAGAGAGAAAAAGACACCAACAACAACGACTTTTTTCAACAGAGAACAAGACCATATCCAATCTTCTTGTCACCAGCATCCGAGCTTCTGGTAACCCTGATCGAAACTTTCCCCAACCTCGAATGCGCCCTTAATTATTTATTAGTGAGGAGGATAGAGAAATCGATTGCTGGCGGTTGGGGTTTGAGAGCTACTATTGCGAGGGAGGATGACAGTGGAGAGATTGGCGAAGAGGTGCAGAAGGCTCATCGGAGAAAGAACGAAGGACGAAGATGAAAGGATGAGGGTAGGCTTTGGAAAAAATAAAACAAGAACGAGCGATTTGGAAATAGCTGATGGTGATCAGCTATTTCAAAAACCTACATTTTAGAGTTTTTGAAATTCTTAATTGTAAAAACCCTCATTCTTTCCAAACACAGGATTGTTTTAAAATTCTGCATAATGAGGAATTGTTTTAAAATCCCTCACAAATCCCTCACTACAATCTCTTATCCAAACGACCCCTAAAAGCAAACAGCTTAGTGACATAAACAATCCTCCAAAAGCATCCCAATGAGCAAAGTAGTTCAGCAACAGTCCTTCTAAATCAGTCATGTTCTGCAAGAATGGAACAGGAGAATGAAAATCAGTCGATTGTAATGAAAGGGAAGTAAGGACCAAGTGAAGCTTTAATGGTTTATACCTTTCCACTGTCAATCATCTAGGTAGAATGGTGTTTTGATCATCACAAGGTCCTCTTCAACTACAACAAACATAAATCAGTTGTTAGTGGATAGTTCAAGTCGCATAAATAAAGTGAATTGAATCTAAAAGAACCAATCAACTCATTAACTGACCCCCATTCTCTTGATCTTCAGCAGTTGAGTCTTCAATCGCCATAGCTGTGAATACTTCTTCCATCACCTCAATATCAGCTTTTGATTTTGTAGAACATGAAAACAAAAAACAAGGATTAGACAGTGAACTTTAAGATCAAACACAAAGCAAGAATAGAGTAATTGCATATTACACTTTGCATATCTTCCATGATCCAGATGCGGGTACACATCATTGCCTCCACTATACTATAGTGTAGCCTGCTCCGGTGAGGGTCTAATAACCTCCCGCCAGAGATAAAAGCAAACTCAGAGGCCACTGATGTAGCTGGTATGGCCAAGAAATCCCTTGCAATTGCTTGCAAAGGGGGGTACTTAAGACCATTGAGTTTCCACCACATCAATATATCAAAATCAGCAGATCGATGAGGAATGAGTTCTTCAACAAGATAGTGGTCCAAATCAGTAGTAATCAGAGTTTTTTTTGTTTTTTCTTCCTCTGACTTACAAAGAGACCAAAGTCCAGATCATTGGCAGTAATTGAACTACTACCATTACCATAACAAGACGAAGAAGAAGAATCAGAATTCTTCTTAGCCTTGGTTTGATAATCCAGAACCAAACTTCAAATCATTCCTTTTATATTCTCAGCCAACATATCAGTATTAGCGCTGCCAAACTTGCCAGCATAATACTCAATAACAACAAGCTTGTATCTAGGATCCAGAACAACAGAAACAGCCAGAACCAAATGTCTATCATCCCAATACTTGGTGAACTTAAACCACATATTTCCAGCCATAGCAGAAATGGAAGGACACAGATCAGCACACCACTCAAGCAAACTCAACCTCAGATCACAAATCTTGCGAAAAAATAGATTAGCAGTGGGATACTTGGTACCAGAAAAGAGTTGTGTGATCTCACAGAAAATTTTAAGTTTATCAATGACCAAAAATCTCAGTGATCATTAGTAGGCATAGTAGTGAATTGACTATCTTTCCATCTCAGCCGAAAGAACACTTCTCTGTATACAATAGCATCAGACAACATTTCAGAGGTGGAATTCCACCTTGTTGGACAATCAAGCACAAGTTTCTTGGAACAAGTCATTTTTAACTGCTTAACAATCTCGAAGAAGGTCTGGACCCTCTTAGGTGTAGATTTCCAGTACACCACACTCTCTCTAATAAAGTGAATGCCATCCTCTTAGGTGTATACAATGAGATTAAGTATATGAGCAGAGCATCTCATGTGAACCAGTTTTCCATCCAATAATAAATTATTTCTAACAAGATGGGTTTTCAGATGGGAAATCATAGGATCGTTGGTGGTACAGTTGTCCAAAGTAATGGAGGACAACTTTCCACCAACATTCCAATCAAGCAAACACTTGAACAATATGTCTGCCAGCCTTTCACTTGTATGAGGGACAGGGACATACAAAAATCTCAACATTATGCTTCTAAGTTTCCAAGCATTATCAATAAAATGACCAAACATCATGCCATATAACCCCTTTTTTGGTTTGGTTCAGTCCACATATCAGAGGTCACTGTCATCCTACCAAGATTACCATCAATTAGCTTCTGAAATTTATCCCTTTCAACCCCATATAGTCCCAATATATCCTTTTTCACTGTATTTCGACAAGGCACAGTAAACTGAGGTTGCAAAGAACAACAAAAACGCATGAACCCCAAGTGTTCAACCATGCTAAGAGGATACTCATGGACCATAATCATAGAACACAACTCCTTCCTAGACACATCAGAATTAAACTGAGTAGCAGATAGCGCAGAAGTTTTCCGGTTGGCTTGTAATTAGGACCAAAAACCCTTTGTCGACCATCATGTATCTTTCTTTGGGTGCATGTCTTGTAATGGCTCCTCAGGTGGGAGGTTCCATTACTAGTATCACCACCTAGTGCTTTTTGACAATACTTAACCTAGTTTTAATAACTCCATTCAACTTAACCCTTATGAAGTGAGGTCAGACATCAAAAGTCAATTTTTTACCTTCCTGTTCAAGAATTAATTCACCAGTTTCATTTCCATTAGCCAAGACTTCATTTCCATTACCTAGATTACCGTTACCCTTACCATTACCATCATAACCAACATTTACAGGCGGGTTGTTTTGATTACCAGGCACAGGAGAAGCATTCAGATTCACAACATCATTTGGGGTGTCCATCTGACATGAAGAAGATTACACTAATTAATTACTAAACAAATACAGGCAGACAGCAGAGAGAGAACACTCACAAACATCAAACCCTAACCATTAAGTCCAAGCACATACAATCTAGAGCAGTTGAGTTTAGCATGCTAACTTGTAATCTGGAGAATTGGAGAAGGAGGCTCTGTATTCCAAAATACAGATGGTAAATCGAGGCCTGATGATGCGAACCTGATGATCTCCAACAAATAACCAAACAAATGTGTATTAGACTCCATAGAATGATGAAGATCAAGCTAATTTAATGACAAAAAATGAAATTCGAGTTCTTTACCTTGACTGTACTCTATGCAGAATGCAGAAGAACAAAAGCACTGAAACTTTCCATTGCTCTATGAAAATCTCTTTGATTTATAGGAGAAACAATAATTTGAGCGAGAGAGTGAGGAAAAGGAAAGAACTTATCTCAGTGAGTGGATTATCCACGATTTCTCCCAATAACTGCAAAGCGAAGATCTGAAGAGTCGTTTTAGGGTTTTGCATGGTGCGAAACTAGCTTCAGATTGGTCAATTTTGAAGGATAATGATGGCCTAGTAGCCTGGATCGAGCGGATTTCGTGGAGAATCAGCAAAAATCATAAATCAGAGAGATTTTCTCTCTAGAGAAGTGAAAGGGACGGAGAGAATCAGAGGAAAGGGGAGAGGAAGGCGCAGTCGAGAGTCTAGAAGGGGGAGGGAAAGTGCAGAGGCTAGGGTTTCAGTCTCCGCCCGTCGTTATATACAAGTGCTAAAATGATGTCGTTTCTGCGATGGGGCGTGGACGGGGAGGATGTCCCAGAATCCGTCACCACCCGTGCTGCACTAATATCGGGTATTGGGCATTGCCCGAATCCATCGAATGCCCGTCACGGCCGGGTATTTTGAGCAGTAAACAGGCGGGATTCGGGCGGGTAACCGGAACTCCGGTGCAAAATGCTATCCTTAGCAATATCGAACAAGGCACAAGAACCATTTAAGTAATAGTAATATAAAAAAAACCTGTATAAATAACTATCTGCGCTATTTATTTATAAGTTATAAACATCATATATATACATATTGAAAAAGGAGGCTTGTAGACATAGTTGTATTAAATTAATGGAACAGAACAGCCAGCTATTAATATAGTCAGTTTTCCACGTCATGTCTCATGTACTCCCAGTTGTATGTGTAGAAAAACTATAGCGGTAATATTTAATTCCCCTCGTCATTATTATAATCTACTCGTCACCTCGATCAATCACCCATAACTCAACTAGTATTTATTTTTACGGCCGCAGTTACCTACCAATAGCAATACAGCCTCTATCTAACATTTTAGACAAATTTGAAATTTCTTATCCACAAATCACAAGAGAGGTTTAAGATTACTAAAAAAATGATAATCCAATCATAAACATTCTTAGAATGAAATAGTTTAGAGTTAGAGATGAGTACCTTTTGAAAAGTCAGCATAATACACAAAAATAACAAAGAAAATATAATTTTTTCTCACTATTAGGACTCAAACTTGTGATTGCACCAGTAACTACACCACTCAACTGGAGCGATGTCGTCTTGTGTCGTAATGAACATTACGCAGATGTAGCAACTAGCAAGTCATCCAACTCCAAGTCTCCGACATCTCTTTCCTTTGTTCAAAATATATATGTCACCTCTCTTTTCACTCTTCACTGTCTTTTCCCCGTTAACAGTACAACAACTAAGCCATTGTAGTCTTCTTCTGCTCCATCTTTGTATTACCAATCTTGATGAATAAGAATGTTGAGTTACGGTTTCCATCCAATTTCTGATGTTAAAAAGCAAAACCATGCAACGGTAGGTTCAAAGCGAACTATATTTTGTCAAAATAACGATTAGAGTGTTTTACACTCTGTCGACAACATTACAAAATGACTTCATTAATGTGAAACAAACGATATTTACATCTTACATAGTAGGGGTGTAAAATTGACTCTAAAAATCTACTGACCCGCCCCGACCCTTAGGATTGGGCTGGGTCAGTTTATCTACAAGGTCAGTTTAGGGTTGGGTCATCTTTTGACCCTGTAAGGGTCGAGTCAGTTTAGGGTCGGGTCACTTTTTGACCCTGTGACCCTTAGATATAAAATTTTACATACCAACTAGGAATGGCAATGGGGCAGGTCCGGGCCGGGTATTTCGATACCCATACCTGCTCGTGGTAGGTGGGGTAATTTATCATGGGGCGGGGGTCAGGACAGGTCGCCCCACTGAGTATGTAATTTATGTGAAAGACTTAAAAAAAATATTCATTATTTTCATTAAAAGACCAAGAAATAAACCATAATATGATAAAATGTAGTTAAATTATTGGAGAAATTGAGGTTTTCAATTATTTACAACTTTATTATAGCTAAAATATGAGGTAATATGAGGGAAATTCTAAGTAATATAATTTGACTAAAATTACATGTAATTTAGGCAAGAAGGGGTCGAGAATGGGACTGGTCAGGGCAGGTCGGGTAGACGAGAGGTACCCATGCGCGCCCCGCCCCGCCTACGGGACGGGTCGGATCCGCCCAAAACAGGCCAAACAGGTCGGGTAAAACGGGTCAGGTTGAAATTGTCATTGGTATTACCAACACATTGGACCTATTTGTAAAATTTTAAAAGTTTAGATACTAAATTGTAAAATAAATAAATTTGGGTCCCAGGACGTAATTTTACCAACAAAATTTAAGGACTTATTTGTATAAAAAATAATGTACTAAATTGTAAGAAAAAATAATTTTGTGTGCCAAAATGTAATTTGTAAAAAATTAGTTTGTTGATAAGGATCAACCCACTGACCCGACCCTCCCTGACCCGCCCCAAACCCTAGAGGGTCAGACAGGGTCAAGAAGGAAACAGGGACGAGTTGGCTCAATTATACATTTTGACAATCAGGAATGAGTCAGGCAGAGTCAGGTAGGTTTGGCTATACAGTCTGGTTCGGTTAAATTGGCCCAAGTTGATCCGGTCCAGTCCGGTCTTCTTGAAAATATAAGGACCAAAGATTGGATTGGATACAGTCCGATCTTGATCCGGTCCAGTCCAAATTCGGTCTTGATTTTATATTGAGCTTGTGGGGATTTGAGTGGCCTAAGGCCTGAAAGGGTGAGGAGTTGGTTAAGTTTTGTACTAAGTGCAAAGGTTTGTGACCGTTTAAGCAAATTACCCTTAAGTTTTGGGTGTTGAGCTCTCTTATCCGGTCTTTATTCAATTTTTGATCCGGTCCCGAACGATTTTTTTACCTCAAATCTAAACCCAAAGATTGGATTGGATTGTTAACTATCCGGTCTCGATCCGGGTTATACGGTCCGATTTCGGATAAAACCAAAAAACTCGGATCAAATAGCCAGCCCTAGAGTCAGGACAGGGTCAAGAGCGGATCAGGGTAATTTTCAACCCTATAATACGTAGCCTTTTATCGGATGGGAGCAGCCTTTCATATTGGAAAATAATTCATATGTGCATAATACATTAGGGTGTTGGCTTCATGTCGTGTCCTCTATAATTTCATAGTGGCCATGATCAGTTGAACAACGTCTGCAGACAAGGTGGGTACGTGTGTGGACTTACATTGTGCATGAACGAACATATGGGCGGAAGGATGTATCATAAATCATAAGGATAAAAATAATAACGCAGAGCTGTTTCTTAAAAAATTTGTGCATATGTCATCGGTCATTCTTTGCCGGTATTATAGAGTTTTCAATAACAGAGAGGTATTATGTTCAAATTCCGCAATCACCATTTTTTAGCACGTGGTATATATGGATCTGCAAATTTATACGAATTAACTTCCATTAGAAGAGACGTATTAACAAATGATATAAAATTGATAATCGAACCACTCAAAAAACTCGAATTATTGAAATTAACTGTTTTGAAAAAATACACTACTGATGAGTCCATACATTCAGCTTTTCTCTCACATCACTTTGCTGTCCCATAAGTGCGTGCGTTGAAGATATAACGCAATCCTCTAATAATTGGGACAGAATGAAAATGTAGGGCACATTCATTCATCTTATAAATCACAACAAAAAAAGGTGTCTCATGCGTTCGAACTACCCTCCTGTGGTTCTATGAGACACTCGAAACAAAACAAAATCCAAAAGTGAAGTATCTCCATTTTTAAGCAAAATCGACTGGACCTGTTTTTTGCCAAAATGCACGCAAGTTGGTGAGATTAGCCAGCTACCCTTCCGGCCAACTTGGCAGCCATAAAAGAAAAAGAAAAAAAAGGCTTCCTTCTTCTGCTTGCTAGTGCCGTCGTGTATGCGGAATTCCTCGTGAAGCTATGCTTGTACATAAATAAGTTCACGACTGACTTCCTTCGTATTGATCACCTTCACCTTCCTTTTTTTTTATCACCTTCACCTTCCTTGTGGGTTCGTCTTTGTGTAAAGAAAAGAGGTGTTTAGTTTCGAGGCTGGGATATGCTTTGGGGATCGATCGTACTCGTGAACAACATTATTATAAAAGGGTGATCTAGATGGTAAAGGTGGTGTTGGACTATATTGTAAACTAGAATTAGTTTAAGGACCATGTTATAATATTGGTTTATATTTGTGTATTGTTTTGTACATTTTGAATCAATCCCACTTATTCTAGAAGCTAAAGTTTGTAAACGAGACAAAGATACATGACCAAGACGAAAATGCCAAAGGTCAAAATTATGAACATGAGCAACAAAATTTTGAATTAAAGATCTAGCTTCAGACTTCTTATGCATAAGATAAACCCATGTATTTCGAGAATAGTCATCTACTATAGTCAAAAAAATAACGATGACCATCAATAGTAGGAACACTGTAAGGACCCCAAATATCTGTATGCACAAGATCAAACATATGCTCAGCTTGAGACTCACTTACCATGAAGGGAAGACGTTTCTGTTTAATACAATATATACACCGATAAATAACGAAATAACAAGACAATACACAAATATAAACAAATATTACAACATGGTCTTTAAACTAATTCTAGTTTACAATATAGTCCAACAGGTGGAGAATCTGATATGGTTTCACTCTAGCAATCATCAATTTCTGGTTTCAGTTGAAATAGGAGTGTCTAAAAGAATCGTCAAAATAGATTATGTTTAGCAAAGGTTACGCCCAAGCATCCAATTGGAAATTTCCTACACTTATCAAGAAAATTTTCTTCATGGTGGTAGACTAACTTCAACCCATAAAGTCAAATTTGACTTCTAAATAGTTAAATATAGCTTTTTAGCTTCCCAAATCTCATTTTTACTCCAACCCTACAAAAAGCTATATTTAGCTTCCCATCTCATTTTTTCAATAAAACATACTTATTTGGTCCCTAATTTTTATATTTCACTTTAACTTTTTTATAGTTCGTTGTTACTTTTGAAAATAAAAATTTTGATGTAAATTTTTTAAAATTCCGAAACAAAAAAATATTTGGAACATTAGTCATTCATTTGTTATCGTTAACTTTGGGAACACTCTAAATATAACATTTTTTAAGGCCGTTAAAATATGATCGCTACAATTTAACCGTTGTTTCGTCACTACATGAATGATTTCTCATTTAAATTTAAAATACATTCAAATAGAACAACAACCAATCACAAAAGAAAGAGAGGAAAACAAAAAAAAAATGGTCTGCGCGGGGCCACTTTACTCCAGCCATATTTGGCTTTCCAACGAAAAGAGGAGCTATATTTGGCTCCCAAAATGACCATACCCATATTTGACGGCCAAAAATTTTGTGGGTTGGAGCCCCAATAAAAGTTAAATTTGGCTTTTTAGCTCTTTTGCTCCATGGGTTGGAGTTAGTCGTATAAAGGAAAGATATACGGATTCAACCTTGAATATTTACTAACAACTCAAGTTATTTAATTTGATTGTACTATTTCTCGGCGTAGTATTCGAGCATTTGTCCACCATGCTCTCCAGTCTTGGTGATCCCCCAATATTGTTTAACATCAAAGCATGTAATCTACAAAGTTATGATGAATCTGTACAATTGTCAAACCCAACAGAATATCATTTGAGAGGAGGAGGTGTTTGTATATGAAATATATAAGACTCGATCTTGAACGGTTGAATCTTTGTTTATAACTCACATTGTTTGGATGTAACGGATCTCGATGCATTTGGCTGTATTAGGAAGTGGTTAAGTATCATATACGAATCTTTCATAATAATTCGAGTTATTGTAACACGTTGATTTATGATAATGAATCCGTATTTTAAATCTCCCGCTTCCAAAGAACTCGCCAAATATTTATGAGGGTGGGGATAACTTTGAGAACACCGGTTCCCACTAATCTATAAATAATGTCTACTCCTGGCTTTTGTTAATAATGGATTGGATGGTGCTTCTTTGCAGGTCGTGGTTAAATTGAAACCTCACATGCATGCTGGAATTATTGTCAATGAATGCAGAACTGAAAGAGAGGGAGACACGACAAAAGAAGAAGAAGAAGAAGATTTTTAGTAATTGCTCTGTCCCGCAACTCTTAACTTTAGTTGTCAGGGTTCATGTTCAGATATGGTTAGGACATTAGAAACAATAAGTACAGGTTTACTATTACGTCTACATATTTGTTTTTTGTTTGGTCGCAATGTTGAAGCATTCAAGGTAGACTGGATCTACTAATTTTTCTTACCCTTTTTTAGAGGATTACTTTTCTTTTAACTTATTGCTTGATGGAGCAAAGATTCAGTGGGTGAAAGAAACTCATGGTAGGTTCCAATGTTTATGTTTTAGAAATCCTATTGTACTAGTCGGTTGGTAGGTGACTATCGAATATTGGAGTCCAAACGAAATGTAGTTTTAGCGGTATATGAAATGGTTCAATCACGATTTTAGTATAAACTATCCTCTCATTAACTTTTCGGTATAACTTTCGATACGGTTTCACAATTAACGTTAAATAAACCGAATTAACCTAGCTAAGGTAAAAGAGACATGCAGTTGAAATTTATATTTTTCATCATCTTATCACTATTTTTTTACCACAACCATTAGCATTATTCAGAACATAAATGACGTGAATCACAGACATGGAATCTCAACCCTGGAGATTAATCGGCTAGTGGAACTTGATTGGGAGGTTTCTATTTCCTACACTTTTAGGCAATGTAATTTTGCGGTTGATTTCCTTTCTTGTAAATAACATAACCTTGATTTTGACACATCCTATCGATGAGTGGGATCCAGGTCTCCGCTACTTAATTATGTATGATGTTATGGGGATTACCCATGAACGTTCAATCATCAATTTGATTTAAGACGCCTTGGCGTCTGTGTTCTACCAAAAAAAAGTTTGTGTACGACCTATTGCTAATTGTATAAGTATATTTAAACCGATTAGAGTAATGTTTTGCACAACACCTTTACGTTGCATGATTAAGACAAAGTATACCAATGGAGGCCAGCGGCGCAGTCATATGGAGTCATGCATGGCGACTGTAATGAGGTAAGGCTGTCACAAATCCATGCATATATGGATGGGCCCTGTAACTGTAAGATCCTTTATTTTTGCCATGTGGGCTTGCTTGCTTTCGTCGACACTCGACACTAATAATCCAGAATTAATTTAATTTGGTAATGGAGAATACAATAGAAACAGTCAATGGGAACAATAGTGTATTACTATTCATCGAAAGTCGCCAAATTATTTCTCAACGGTAATCATAAATATGAGATAACAATAGTCAAGGCTCCCAGGCTGTACGTAGTAAGTAGTGTGATTTGGGCAATTGAAAAAAAAAACAATATTAGGGAATAGAAATGGATGGTGAAGCTCATAAATTCCCCACCAGACCATTACGGGAAGTGAAGTTGTTGTGAGAGGTTCAATAATTGATTTTATATTATATTAATATGTTTTTTTTTCATACGAAAGTCATTCATATAGGCTTTAAGTTTGCACAAGCATCAGATACCATGAGCTTACCAATGGAAGTTATCGGGATTCGAACAGAAGACCTCTCGAATACAGAAGGCTCTGGTATCATTTCAAAAACCAGTTAGTTTCAAAAAATCGAATTGCTAGTAGATGTTTAATAATTGATCTTATATCACGTACTCGCAGCCACCACCACCTGTTAGACATAATGAAATTGCAGAATAACAAAGAACAAATCGATTTACGTGGTATCCCTGAGTGATCAGGACTAATCCCCGGGAGAGCCTCGAGACCCTCCGAGCTACTGATTGTATTGCTTTGTTAACCATCACGTTACAATTACAAGTATATATATGGCCATACTCGGCATCATTAGGGATCAACTGAAACCCTAATTGCACGTCCCCTGCATGGGCCAGATGCATGGGCCGGCTCACGCTCATGGGCTTCCAGCGAGGATCCTTCTTGGCCTGCGAGTAGCGAGTCGGGATAGTGATAGGGGCAACACTGTGAGCAAGATACTCACCAAAGCGAAGTGGAGGGTGCCCGAGATTGGCACGAGCAGAGCGACGAGGAGGAATCAATGGGGCAGGAGGCTCATCAGACGAGGCGCCGGAAGAGGAGCCTGAACTGGACGGTGAAGGCGAGTCCGAGCCGAGGCTAGAGGACGCACTTGCAGTACCTGGGGAGGGGGGAGGCGTCTCGGGGGGGAGTGTGGCATCCACGTCATCATCATCTTCAGCAAAGCAAGGGAGTCGAGTCGAGGAAAACAGATCGGACACAGAAGGACTACACGAGGACTCATAGAACATGACATTCTCAAAGAAGACAACATGACAGGCAATACGAACACGACCAAGGGAAGGATCAAAACACAAATAACCCTTGTGAATATCACTATACCCCAAAAAAACACAACGAGAGGTTTTAGAAGAAAGTTTATCACGTTCTCGACGAGTTACTTGGTAATTAATCAGTACTATAGAGATGAGTACTATAGAGAGCAAAATACGGGCTGACATTCTGCAGAACAGGAGTTACTTGGTAATTAATCAGTCGAAGTGCAGTGGCCACGGCCTCGAGCCAAAATCGGGCGGGTACTGATGCAGCAAGCAAAAGAGCTCGAGTGAGCTCAACAGTATGGCGATTCTTCCGTTCCACGATGCCATTTTGCTGCGAAACTCTGGGACAAGACTTTTGGCAAAGAATGTCGTGAGACTTGAAATGAGCAAGTAGTGGAGTGGAGCTGAACTCCCCTCCCGGATCTAATCGAAGCATCTTCACATTTCGTCCAAACTGTGTGCGAATCATCGTCAAGAATTCAACAGCAACATCAAACAGCTCCGACTTCAAGTGAAGGAAGTAAACCCAGGTGTATCGTGTGGCATGGTCTATGAAAAGAGCAAAATACTTGTAACCATTGCGGGATGTGGTTGGGGCAGGCCCCCAGAGATCAGTATGCACCAGATGAAATGGTTCGGTAATCACAGTTGAGCTATACGGAAATGAAATGCTCTTGGCCTTAGTTTCAACACAACCAGAACAGGCAGGATGGACCGAAGGAACAACTGATTTGTTACCAAGTAAATTCTGTTTGAACATGAATTGCAAACGATGGGAATTTGGATGGCCTAAACGCTGATGCCATAAACTCCATGGATCACTAGACTCATTGGACAAAATAATAGGAGAAACCGACAAAGATTTAGACCCACTAGACACCTGCGGACAAGAAGAGGACTCGGCAACTGACACAGAGCTCGACTCGACAACTCCTCCAGCGTAAAAGTGAGGCCACATTTACTCCCCCTTCCGATCAGCCTCCCCGTCGTCAGATCCTGGACAAAGCACCCAGATGGTGCAAATAAGACAGAATTCTCGTCAGTAAGCTGGCCAACAGAAGCAAGATTAGGTGACAATTTCGGAACATGAAGCACATTATTCAGCTTAAGACGAGAATCAACCAAAGAACCAAGTCCAGAAACAGGAATATGAGATCCATTTGCAACCTGCAGGCTTAAGTTCTTCACAGGAGTAACATGACATAGTATTTTTGAATTACTCGTCATGTGATTAAATCATGCTGAGTCAAGCAACCAGGGTTTAGAGTTACCTGTCACTTGAAGGGCAGCAAATGCTGAATTAATGGCATCCGGAATGGACTTTTGCAAGGCAGATTGGATCATCTTCTCAACCGTGTCAGCGGACAGGGCCGAAGAAGCAGTGCTGGCAGGCTGAGGGGCAAAAGCAGTGCTGGCAGGCTGAGGGGCAAAAGCAGGAGCAGCTGTGGTACGAGCTAGACGAGGACCAGTCTCTGCGCGTGGAGGGTGAGAGGAACCATTTGAAGCATACTGGCTTCGACTCTTCAAGGTACGGCAGTCACTAATGATATGCCCTAAACGTTTGCAATAAACGGAAAAAGTTGTGCTTGTGACAGTGCTTCTGTACGTGCCCCTTCTCATCACAGAAGATGCAAGTCAGCTCGGAGGCAGGTCGCGGGGTGAATTGAGCTCGATGAGCCGCGTATGCAGAGGCATCTGAATCCGCTGCAATTGTGGCGGATAAAACAGCCTCGCCTCCGCGAGGACGAGCATCCAACTTCTCCTGGGTACGGAGACGAGCCTCTTCTTGAATCAAGCGGCCCAAAATACCTTCAAACTGGAGGTTATCTTGATTCAGCAGACTAGAGCAAACCGGTTCGAACTCAGGGCGGAGTTTCATGAGAAATCGCAGCAGCCTAGAGTGATTCCGTTCAGCTCGCACATCTTCAGTGACCTGGGCTGATCGGAGAGAAGCCAAGGGCAAATCTTCTTCAGTCCAAAGCCGAACCGAAGCATTGTAATAGGTAGCGACGTCCATATCACCCTGCTTCAACAGAGACAACTCGTTCTCAATTTCGAATTGCCGAGCTGTATTCTTGGTTGTGTAAGTCGCAGCAAGATGCGATCACATCTCAAAGGCTGTAGAGAACAGCCGAAGTCCCAGCACGATCGAGGGATCAACCGATTGCAGAATCCAATTCTTGACCCTCGCATTGTTCATGGTCCAGCGATCAACCTCTTGCGCGGAAGCAGGCGGCAATGCGGGCTTCTTCTGAGTACCATCAAGGATCGACAGGAGACCCTTGCCTTCAACAAATATACGGAACTGAAATTCCCAGACAGCATAATTCTTTGGATCGAGACGAATACTGAGGCGATCAGAATCACCGGACGACAGCTCTGATACCATGTTAGACATAATGAAATTGCATAATAACAAAGAACAAATCGATTTACGTGGTATCCCTGAGTGATCACGACTAATCCACGGGAGAGCCTCAAGACCCTCCGAGCTACTGATTGTATTGCTTTGTAAACCATCACGTTACAATTACAAGTATATATATGGCCATACTCGGCATCATTAGGGATCAACTGAAACCCTAATTGCACGTCCCCTGCATGGGCCAGATGCATGGGCCGGCTCACGCTCATGGGCTTTAACACCACCACCTTAGCCGACGGTGGGTTCCATAGGAGTATGGTGTGGCGTGGCTTGCATCAGCGGTTGGTTGTTGGCATCATCACCACAGTAATTAGGTTGTGAAAGTAAATATTTTTATGACTAATTGACTAGGTTGAAGTTATGGTACTAACACTTTTTTTGTTGCAATAAATTTTTGGGTAATGTCTATTTTTTATCCAAACCTTTTTCAGATTCTTTTATTTTATCCAAACCTATTAAAATGCTATTAATTATACAAATCTTTAGTAATGAATCAAAATATTAACCATTTTTACGTTATTGTTAATAATTTTGTAACTTTTTTCTTAATTAAAACACTAAAATTTTGTAATGTTGACCTTCATGTGTCTCTTCCAAATCGGTATCATGTTGCCAAGTCAATATTACTAACAAAATTGCTAACTGAAATTTAACATTTTGTTAATTCTTAGTATTTTGATAGGTTTGGCTAATAAAAAAAATCTGAAAAATATTTGCATAAAAAATAGACATTGCCCTAAATTTTTTATTCCAATGGGTTTATGACAATTATAAAGGAAGGGACACACTTATCATTATTAAAAATTAGGAATACAAGTACGGACCTATTTTTAAATTTTAAAAGTTAGTTACCAAATATAAGTCATAAAAATTAGATACTAAAATGTGATTTTCCGTCAATATTTATATGACTTATATGCAAAGACAGGTTAATTTTAGTTACTAACTCTAAAAAAAGAGAAATTTTACAATTCTATATAGTATTGGTGCTATAGGATTTTGCCTTTATGGTATAACTTAAAATTGTACGTTTATGTTATGGTACAACTTCAGATTGTACCTATACTTTTTGTACAATTTTTTTTATGGTACAACTTGAACTTGTACCTTTATGTGATGGTACAACTTCAAGTTGTAAAGTTGTACCATAACATAATAGTACAAATTGCTTTATGGTACAACCTAAACTTATACATTTAATGTTATGGTACAACTTTAAGTTGTACATTAAAGCACCAATACTATATAGCATAGTAGAAGTGCTTCTAAAAAAATATGTTAAGTTCATATACCAAACTATAATTTTGAAATACCTAATACCTAATCGAGGATAACGAAGAAGGCCGGCTTTCCAAAGAATTGCCCAACAAAACTGTTTGTTTCTTTGCACCTTCCTCCACAATCTCGCGCGGGATCTTTATAGAGAACCATTCATAAACCAAGGCTTGTAGTAATCAAGCCAATTATCCGTAGCTATCCCAAAAAGCGGCACCCATGTCACCGACGGCAGCAACACCTTCGATGACGGCTGCCGTCGGATAAAAACCTCATGAAGAGACTTTTTCATAGAGCAATGGATGAGAGAGAGAGAAGACCAACTCAATGACTACATATTACCAAATTTAATTAACCAATGAAAATCTGGGTGAGGTTTTTTAGTGAAATGAGACAAGTTCAGTTGATGATTCACTGACTGATGCGTACTTGGGTTCAGTAAACAGTTGTTGCCAACATTGAGAGATACCATAATCCATATACCATGGTCCATGAAACCGAACTGTGTCGGCGGTTCAACCACAAAATACCAGTATCGGAGGCTAAACCGGTAGGCGATATTTAACAGTACTAACGGTTGAACTACGATTAAACCACGGTTTTGTCATAAAATACCCTACCGCTGACTTTTCCGGTACGGTCTCCGATACGGTTTCATGGACCATGCCATATACACGACCTTTCGACCAGAAAAAAACGTTGATAGCTTAGGGTTTAAGGAATTGTTAGCCCTGTAACAATGCCATCGAGGGTTTGACTGAAAGATTTAAGTCGAGTATAGGGATCCCCATTCTGATATTTGAAATTAGTACTTCAGTAAGTAATTAACTGGCCGTCGAATCCCCGCTCCAAGTCTGTTGTCTGGACCAAATGTTTAATTCTACGGGTTGGGCCAAGATCAGGGGCCTGGGAATCACAGCTCCCAAGTATTAGGTGAAGCATATCCCTAAACATAATAATGGAGATGCACAACATAGAGACGCGAAATCTATTATCCACAACTGTTGCCAAATAAAAGCGTGTTATTAGGAGGAGAGGGGCATAACATAATCATCAAATTTACAAAGCCAGAAAGAAAGCAACCCAAATTCAACTCTCAAATTACAAGCACCCAGCGAAACTCAAAGTTGCATATTGTAGTCATGAATGACAGATTATGTTCCGTGACAAATCAAAAACCCCCCAATGAACCAACTTCAGTTTACCCCAAAGCCAGAGGGAGCTTTACCAACACTTTTTTGTACAAACAAAGGCCATCTAGAAACAACATCCAGGACCTTTAGAAAAAGAAAAGGAAGAAGCGCGACTTTGCAGACACCTAGTGAGCACTGACAAGGAAAGGGTGCTGACAGACTCCGCATTCTATGGTCTCTGAACCTGAGCTCGGGACCTGAACCTGCATTTTGGTAAGAACGGCAAATTCACATCAGTACTCGTATAAAGAAAGAACTTGTTGGCATTACTATGAAGGAACAGCAAATTCAGTTTTCCGACCTGGAGATGGACAGTGCAAGTAGGGCACGCGACTTCTCTCATTCGCTTGCCAGATGATCCTTCAGAAGATTTTGATCCCGAGGATGTCTTGCGATTCCTTTCCATCTCCTCCTGTCATTATGTTTCATATGCATTAGGTGACCGATGCAGAAAAGCAAAGAGTACAGGAAGAGATGGGGTTGTTACTCAAATTACCTGAAGTTTCTTGGCGAGGTCCTCATGGCTAATTAATCCTGCAGGTTTACTGGCTGCTTCTTTAGTATTCGTCAACCGCTGTGTCACTTCCGCCTGCAAAAACCGAGTTGCCGCAACGTGAAGATCCAGCAACAAAATGATAGATGCATTCACAAAATACCCCTTCTCAGCAATAATTGTACGCAGACACAGTGAATAACCAATGGTTTGGTCAACAACGGAAATGATCCGAAATAAAAATGCTGTTAAATAGCTTTTGCTACATTTTGCAGTATCTTCAGAGAACCAAATATAATGTTAATGCGAGCCTGTAGAGCAGATTTTCTGTTATATTTCCTTCTCCTACCACAAGCATATATAACATAATAAAAGGGACGTAGGTAAACTTATCAGGAACTATTGTGCTCATAAATCACATCTTTCCTTCTCTTCAGAATATTTGCTTGTCATTACATGAGCATTAAAAATACCACCTACTAAGCCTGGATCCTAGACATTAGGCCCAAACGCCTGTGCACATAACTATGACTGGTATCCTACACTATGACCTAAAACATGCAGAACACAGATACTGAAAAGCCACGTATCATTGGGGGGTAAGAACGGTGTGGATTCTGGGTCGACAGACTTACCAGGCACCGGTCACAAACTCTAACTGGCTGGGCATTCTCCTCAGCAGTAAGAGCAATTCTTCCATGGGTACATTTATCACAGAATATGTCCCCACAGTTTCTGCAGTGGTGCTGTTTAGATGTTCCAAACATAACCAGAGTTAGAATCACCACAACACGGCATGCACAAGATGGAAAATACAAGTTCAAAAAACCAAGAAGAAAAAGAAAATTACCCTTCGAATGAATGCATTAAAATCAGTCCCACATCCTGTACACTTCATTACAGCTTCATCAGGGACCTATGGAAACAAAAACAAAAAACAAAAAACAAAAAACAAAAAACAAAAAACAAAAAACAAAAAACAAAAAAAAAGGTTTAACAGTCGACTAAAAAAAGCACTTGTACTTCTGAAGATGGACAAGAACCTGAAAGCATGCAGCCTAACAGATATGCACATTATGTTTTCTTCATTTTAGGATAGGGGTTGAAAGGATATACAAATTCTTACCCAATGATCTTTCTCCTCATTAGCGGGCTTTATGAAGTTCATCCAATCGCCAAAACCTTTCTTCCTCTCTGCCGTCTGCTCAGATATCTTTGAATGATCAGAAGGCTTGGGTCTTCCCCCCATTTCCTTCAGCTGCAAACATATGTCACCAAATAACAACCCATCAACCAAAGAAAGTGATAACAAGGAGAAGAAACTTGTCTATCAATCAAGTGAGAGCTATGTAGTCATGAAAGTTGAGCAATGAGCACTGTTATGAACCAACCTGTATGGTTGCAGCAGTCACTGTATCAAGAAGTGTACTGGTCGTGTAGCTATTTGATTGCAACCTGATGCGCCTTGGTTCAACATCCACAGAGCTCTTGGACCAGAAGGCAAAAGTTGACGAGTCCATTTTCTTTGGATTAAAGAACAAAACAACAGTAATAAGTCCACACGCCAGAGTTAAAGTTATATTACAAGAATGAAAAAGCGGTAAAAAAAAGCTTCCTTACATCACATCTTGTGATGTTCTCAAGGGGATAAATTCTGAGTGTCCGACTGGTATTGGGATCTAGCATCTTAATTCCATCCAAACCAATCTGCATGAGAAATAAAGAAATCATGAACAAAAATGTCATTTCAGAAATAGAGGGAAAACTCACTAAGTTACCTCAAATTAAAGGCAGAAACAATCTAAGTAAATATGAAGAAGAAGAAGAATAGACAAGTTAACGTGCTATAACTATTTACTTTCACATGTGTAGAAGCTTGTATGGCAAAGAATTTCAAATCATGATAGAAACATGCACGAGAAGTCGTACAACACAATAGTAAACTTTTGAACCAAATTGGAAGCAAAAATCAATCAGGAACAACTGACTCCTGCAAAACAGTAGTGGTTCTCTAGAATCCATCATGCTATACTATCCTTCAAACTTGTTACTAAACATACCGTTCCTAAAGAACTTATATTTATCAATTGAATCACAAACAAATTGCTCTACAACCAATGACCCAACACCTAAATAATTAATTCGCAATTTCCTCACAACTGCAAATGAGCCCCAATCGTTTCATTTGGCAAGTCAGTAAAACTAGCTACTTAGGACCTTCAGAAGACAGCAACCATTAAGCAACTCACATAAAACAGAATCAAATAGAATCACCCTCCGTGTTCTGACCTAGAAGAGTCGGAATTCCCATAATTCTATGTTGTAGCTACTTAACCAAAAGGGCAAACAAAATTTTAATGGAGCAGAAACAATGCGCCATGAACCAAACACCTACTAATGATGAAAAACTATCCCCACACCATTGAACTAAGCCATTCAATAAGTAATCTCTATTGTACTACAACACGATAAGATATCCGAAAGACATCAAGAATGTGGTACCTGGCAAAGCACATCCATGGTGCTCTGGCCTCCACTTTCAGCAAGAAGCTTAACCCTGAACTTCTGCACACCACTCTTCACATCTTCCTGAGTGTCCATCTTAGGCACTGCCCTCACAATCTTAGGAGAATTCAAACCAGAACCCGAACCCAAAGAAGAGTCCTTTGAGCTAGGGACGTTAATGGCTCTTCCATAATCATCGAACATACCCCATGTTGAAGACTTCGGTGCCGTCCCTCGTGCCCCGTACGGCTCCACCTTCCCACCTTGATAAGCAATAACACCATCACCATATCCACCATCCCGACCCATTTCAGACCTCCCTTCTGACCGCATTCCATAAGGATCCATCCCCAAATCAGACCGACCCCGATTATAGATCCCATACTTATCGTCAAAATACCCAACGCCATGATCGAACTTCGGCGAATTCTCATACTGGTTATCATACACAGGCGGAACAGACGATCCTACCGGATTAAGGGACGAATAAGACACATAGGGGGCTCCGGCGATCGGATTCGAGGCAGGCGGTGGCGGGGGCGGGGCAGCAGCATAGCTGGCACCAGGCGTCTGATGGTGATCGAACGGCGGGAAATACGATTGCTGCGCGGGTGGCTGCTGCTGGTAAGCAGCCCCTAGCGAATCGTAAGGCTGGAAAGCCGGCTGCTGGGCTGGCGGTGGATTGAACGAGGATTGGGAATTCAAAGGAGCTGAAGCCGGTTGGGAGTACGAGGCAGCTGCGGGATCGGAAGAGTAAGGAGGTGGAGGAGGGTAAGATTGAGGAGGATAGGCGGCGGAGTAATCGTTGGGAGGGTAGCTGGGGGAGAACGGCGGCGCCGACGCCGTCTGGTGGTGATCGATCGAATTGGGCGGGTTTGGATTGGGATTGGGGTTAGGGTTTTGGAAGGTGGGGAACTGGTAGTAGGAAGCGTAATCTCCCTGGTGCATCGCTGGTTCTTCGAGTTGCAGAGATCGGAAGATCGGCAATTGGAGAATTCTCTGGCTTTCTGCTATTAGCTCTCTCTCTCTCTCTCTCTCTCTCTCTCTCTCTCTGTAACTCTTTCTGGCTTCCACGAGACGATGACGAGGGAATTTGAGGAGAAATGAAGGGAAACAGGGAAGGGAAGGGAATGGATTAGTGGGTGTTCGGGAAGAATCGGTTGCGTGCAGGTGAGAACACGGTAAGGTTCGACGATCCTGCTCACGGGAAGCGCCACGTCATCTTACCTTTTTTAACTACGGGATGGGTCTCATGGTCCAGTGACGACCGTGGGCCGCGGTCACCTTGGACAACGAGAGTGGCCCAATACCGATAGCCTAAGCTGGTTTTCCATTGAACCTATGGAAAACTAGGTGGGCCAAGTTCAGCCATTTATCCGGTCTTAATTAGTGTGACAAACGCAATGGATCACTCACTATATTGGTGATGGATACTCCGGAATAAAAGTACCCAAAAAAAAATTAGTGTAGTTGTTGGTTGATAATGTAGAATTTTTTTATGTAAGGGTGATATATCACATCGATATTTTAAAGTCATGTATTTTTTTTTCTGAGAGTGATTGAAAAGGATAACATTCGAGAAGTTGTTGATATATTTCGGAAACATTGAGTCTAAGAATTTGGAAATGCAACAATATGATAGAGAAATATCCTAGTTATAAGTGCTTCAAATACTGCTTCAATGAATCAACCAAAATCGGATTCCAAAAACTTTCACAACTCCTATTTGACGGTACATGAACTTCCTATACTATCTCTTAAAAAAAACACATCAATTAATTGTTGAAGTAAATGAATTAATTTTGTTCCTTTTTTTTCATCATCTTAAATTGGTTAGAATATCCAGCATTTCACACCTGTTTCTATACTATAAAGTGAGTAAATATGAGATTTATTTACCTTAATTAGAAGAAAATCAAAGATTCTTCATTAATTAAAACAATACATCTGTCATCCATATCGCCTTTCCTTCTGAATTTATCCCTAATATGTTGCATTAGTTATTTAAAACCAAAATACTTACTCCCAAAACAACCAAAGATTCACCCAACTCATCAAAAACCAAAAACTAACAACAACAAAAAAAACCAAAACATTCTATAAAGGAAGAAAAACCATTGAATTCCTTCCCATATCAAACGACCAATTCCCGAATATATATACAAACCTCAACCCTCCCTCAACATTATTCACCACAAGAAGAAACACACAAAGCTCCAAAAGAATGGCGAAAACCGCAGTAATTTTGTCCCTCTTCGCATTCTCCGTAGCCTCCTCTCTATGGGCCCACACTTGCGTCGCTAGCGTCAGCATAAGACTGGCGGGCCCAGAAATCACGGCCATATGCGACAAGAGCGTCGACCGCCAGTTCTGCCTCAACTTCCTGCAATCGACGCCCGGAATCTCCACCGCCGATCTCAAGGGCGCCGGCCTGATCGTCCTGGACTCGGCTCGAGCCGAGGCTTCGAGCACCGAGAGCTACGTCAAGGCGCTTCTGGGGAAGGCCACGGATCCCAAGCAGAAGGAGGCCTACAAGACGTGCCTGAGCAACTACGACGACGCCGTCGACGACATCGAGGCGGCGAAGGCGTCGCTGAGCGGCGGCGACTACAACGGCGCCAACATTCAGGCGTCGGGGGCTCAGGAGAACGCCGACACGTGCGACGAAGGGGTGAAGGGCTCGGATCTGTCGAAGAAGAATCAGCACTTGTTTAAGGTTCTCGACATAGTTTTGATCATTGCCAACAAGTTGCGCGGTTAATGATTGAATTTGTTGCGACTGAGGATTTGTTTTTTCCCCCGTGTGGTTATAGAATAATGATGGGAATTGTTATATTACAGAGGATTGGGAGCGGTTTCTAGTCCTGTTGTTGCATGGATTTACAGTCATTGATATGTTGCACCGGTTTTCGTAGTAAATTCTGATGAGTTTGATTGGTTAAATCTGCACGTTGATATGAATTGAATCGGATTTGTTGTCGTCGAATGAAAGTCATGGTAGATGATTTTATATACGTTGGTTTTCTGTTCTGGACTTAATAACTAATTCTTTATTAGATTGGCCTGACTCTTAGTCGTTAGTAGACTAACTAACACACATTGTAATGAACAACGTAAATCTGTGTGTTATTTTCTTTCTTAAATCGTTATATTTTTTACATTGTCGCATTACATTCCATCCATGATGCTCTTAAATTGGTGGTAATTAATCTGCCTCAATCAAGTGATACGTAATCTTGATGGTAGTTAGAGAGTAGATTAATTGGACCATGATATATAGTTCGGGACTTATTAACTACTCACCACGGTTCGATGTGATACACGTCTACAATGGGTGGTTATAGAGTGGGATTGATTAGACTGGTTACTCAAATTGACTAAAAACATAATAAACAAACTGAACCCAATTGTGTAATTGCGGCCAAGCCCAGGTTCAACCATTCACAATAGAAGGGCTCCAGCCTGACAAAAGAGGGATGAAGCCCTCGTAGAGTTGTCTGCCAGAGCTTCCCATTGAACAACTCACTGGTGGGCAATGGGCGGGTTGGGTGGGTTTTCGTTTCAAATTGGCCAACAAGCTTACTAACGAGTTGGAATAATTGTGACCCGCAATCCACTCACATTCTTCTGCGGTCAGGTTGGGTGAGTGGCGGATGGGCGCGGTTGGGTCGTGGGTTAACCCGCAAAAGCAATTTTCCAATTAGCCATTAAGAAAGTTGACTAGCATTTATAATAAGCTCATAGTAAATTAGTAAGTCTGCATCAATTTAAACACTTCTCCTTTTGGCTCATTCTCAAGTGAATCCAAGTAGTATTTGCATATAATTTTTTACTACTCAATCAACCAATTGTTCATAGAAAACTTACGCATTTTGTGATTTTGATACAATTAATAATTTAAAGTTTTCATCTGAATATTTAATGTATATTAACAATAATTTTCATTTCAATATCCCATGGATATTAGTTACACAACACAATAACCAATAATAGTAGTCAAAATTATTCTTTATTCTCCTGCTTTAGAAATAAATAGTCAGACTGTAGTACAGTTCGGAAATATGAATATTTGATTCTATAAGAAGCAAAAAAAATCATGTGAAAATAGAATGCGGGTCATTCGGGTGACCCGCAATCCACCCACATAAGTGCGGGTGAGAGATTTCTCAATCCGCAATCCACTCACATCAATCACCCACTGCTTGCGGGTTGGGTTATTTGCGGATGGATCGATATCACTCCGCAGATTAACCACCCACGTGCCCAACCCTAGTTGGGATGGAAACATAACCTGAACCCACGAGTATCTTATGTGATCCAATCCGATTAACGCGGATAAAACTCGTACTAACGGATTAGGGCCAAGTTCGTGTTTAAACTCGTTAACTATTTTGCGGGTTGGGTTCGGGTTTAGCTATATCCAACCCGCTCCAGCTCGTACTCATTCCCAACCACAAATCCCTTACTCACTTCTCATTGGGCATTTCACATACTAATCTTACTTATGTTTGTGGAGACATGTCTAATTTGTTTTTCCTAATTCTGTAGAATGAAATTGATATTATGAAGTGGAGAGTGAAGAAGCTTAGTTTACAAAAAGGAAGAAGTTTTCAATTAATCGTTTTGTTTATGGATGTTTATATTTAATGTTGAATAATTTGTCTGGATACTTTGTGGTTTACTTGTATGCTTTAGATTGGTGTTTTTTGTTTATCTAATTTGTATGGGAAGAATGATATTAGACTTTTATTTTGGTATGTTATTATGGATTTGTTATCACATAACCCATGGGTATCCATAAACCCGCGGATAACCAGCGGCCTGGGATGGATGAGTTTTTCAAATCCAATGAATTTTAACCCTGATTTTTTTGGTGGACTGTGGATTCACTTCCTGTTCTTTCAACTATAGAATTTATTGGAGTTTTTTCATTATAAATTGAGATCTTCTTCGAACTTAATGCACAAATATATAGAATAGCAGCATATAACATCTTTCTAGCCTGCATATTCATTGAACTCAATCACATTTAGAAAGCTTCTCTCTATCTTTCAGCAACTGATCGGGAAGTGGTTTACGAAAGGAACTCACTTTGTTCGAGCTACTTCGTTCCACTCACTTTGTTCGAGATATCGTTACCTGCACCACAACAATTCGACACTAAAATTTGAAAAGAATTAAAGAAATAATAACAAAAGAAAGGGTGTGGTCTAGAGCCGGCTGGGTCAGAGGCCTGTCAAACTATGTCAGGCGGGAGACAGAAAGAATATTAAGTTGATTCCTTTTCAATGAGAACTAGACACGCGTTCCATATCCCCATGTGCTTGGGGATGCCATTTTATCCGTGAATCTGGAATTCCACACGATTATTACTGAGATGCGCGGAATCGATAAAAAATTCTCGACATTCTTACCGAGCGGCATCCCCTTTTAGTTTTGAGTAGGTGGAACCATTTTGTTTTGGTTCTTCTCCACATTCTTACCAGGCAGTCCAACAATTTGCCTATGATTTTTTTCAACTGATATTTCGATATAGAAAGATCTCCTTATTTCTTCACTGCGACCTCTGGGCTAAGTCCATCTTAATGAAATAGAATATCCTTGCTCAGCTCGCGGCTTTCTCCGGGCTTGATAACGCCTGTAGCTGGAGCTAGGGCCACTCACGTTTAAGAATGGAAAAAAGCGTGGGAGGACGTTGCAGATGTCGGGGATAAACCCATGGGTTTGGGTTATAGTTTGGCAAAATCCAACCCAACCCGGCCATTACCATCCCTAGATTAATCCAATGGAATTACTACATACTACATACAACTAACAATGAAACAAAGAAGTCTTCCATCAAGACCACAAATGTGATTGTTTTCCGACGAGGAAATTCTTGTATTTGAGATCAATTAATGCACCTTTGACTTCCTGAACAACGATTAGTAATATGGCCACACCTCTCCGAACAATGTTCGAATGAGGTTGTTTGATGGTTTTTATGGTTTTTGAGACAAACTAAGTTATGTTACTCTACTCCTATGGAGTTTCAGTGAGAGCTCCAAAAACTAAAAGCTACATGGCTACATTAGGGAAAAGATAAAGTTATGTCTTCGTTTCTTCTATTTATACCCACCGAGTGTAACTGCCTTAGTAAACGCTAGCTGGCATATTGCTTCAACCGCCTTAGGGATCCCTTGTCGCTACCTTGGTGACCAATTGGTGACAGTCGCCTTGGTGTTTACTCCCATCGCCTTGTGGGCCCCTTGTCCCGTCTTGGTGTTGGTTGGTACTTGATGGCCTCGAGTCCGGATCGGGTTGGTGTTGAGTCTTGTTGACTTGTCCTTGCTGGATGGGGTTGAAGCTTTTTATCTTATCCTCCATGATGAAGTCTTGATCACACCCTTGACAGCCCCAATGACTCCACGCTTACTCCATACTCTTACTCTTGAAGGGTTTGGCTTCATCTTGTCGACTTGTTACTTGCTACCAAGCTACATGTAACGGCAGCTTGATACCCTTGTCGCTTGCTACCTATCTCATATTGTCGGTTTGGTACAAAGTCCGCATTGTCGGTTTGGTACCCCCATTGACTCCATACATAGCCAAATTTCACGTCTTGGCACCAAATTTGTATTGTCGTCTTGGCTCCATACTTAACCAAATTTCGTGACTTGGTTGCAAGTCTGCCTTGCCGGCTTGGTACCCTTGGCTAAACACCAAGTTTGCCTTGTTTCCATACTTGGTTTTTTAGAGCCATATTTCACACCAAGGGGGAGGAGGCGGTTGATCATGGAAGCAATAGAGATTTCTTAGCCACTTGTGTATGAGAGGGGGAGTTTGGCCATTTACGCCCAAAACTCAACCCAATAAAGCCCAGCTAGCTCATTTAATGATTAATGTTGAGTTGGCCAAATAAAGTCTTTAATTCTCTTGTAATTAAGCGATGTGGTACAAAATACATTTAGGTGTAAACAAATGTCCCCACAACTTAGTGTATAAGTATTATGCACTAAGTTGTTTAGACCGCTTAAAATCAAGTACTAGCTTCATCAAAGCATTTGTATCAACCCAACCCTTCCGAAACTCATCATGGCCTAGTTTTGGCTTAACTAAAAGACTATAATCACCAACTTTTTTTTACAAGAGATTACGCGCATTGCACTTTGGATGACAGATTACATGGGAGCCAAAGAGAAAACCAGAATTGGATCAAGGTCAGACAAAAAAAAGCACATCGTTGGCCGATCTGTGCTTCAGAAATACAATCAAGGAAGCAAAAAACTGAGATCCAGCCAACCTAAAAAGGGATATGCAATTCTTTAAATTAAAACAGAAATCAACCAAAGTTCTCTAGCAATCAAACCAATCAAAGTAGCATATTCTTGTCTTACTTTCTTTATACGGATGATATAGAGTCATTTTTTTTTTATTGTTAGGTGATACTAGTGATAATACCATCAATCAAACCCTTGTTCGTATATTCTTTGTCGTAATTGACTGTACAGGATTACTAGGAACACCACCCTACGCTTCTTGCAAGTTCATGGTCGCTCCAAAATATTCAGTTGACCTTCATCTTTTCTTGAAGGACAATCAAATTTACAATCTCTCACTCTCTGTTCTTGTCAATCCTACTCAATACTAAAACCATACCAGTGATCATTGGATGTCGGCTACGCTTCCACAGCCAATGGATAGACGCGATGGCAAATTTTGTAAGGAAATTCAATTTTCTTTTCTGTTGGGTCCTTTTCTTGCTTTGTTTCAATTAAGACGTACAACTGTACAAGTAAGCACCCGTTTGGATTAGAAGTTGGAACTCGGCATTGCAACTATTCACATTGTTGATTCGTCCTTTCCCCTGCAGACTGCAGTGCTGCTGGTCCGTGTCTGTGTAAATAGAGGCAGGGTGTCGCAATCCTTACGATATTATTTTTACTCTTTTTCTGGCAAAAGGAGCAGAGGCCAACATATGTCCTTGTCATCTCACAAATCTTCTTTCCCCTCTTCCCCATCGAGCCCAGCGAGACAGGGTCAGTGATCTGATTCAGAAGAGGCCCCAATTTAATGATTTCATTTGTGGCAGACTGGCAATGTAAGTAACTTTGAAAAGGGCAATAGCTAAAAAAGCTTTTGGGTCTGTGCCAAAACCAACCGGCTCTCCTCGGCCTAGCTGGCCTGGTTTTAATGGAAGTGGATAAAGATAGATAAACCAATCCAATTGTTGTTGTTAAGTGGTTTGGAAGTTGTGATTGTTAGAGTTTTGTTTGTTGAATACATGTATTGTGCACAATATGATGTTTGGAAGTGCTAAAGAGTAAAACAATGCTTGCATTATTTTAGGTAGGTCCCACCAACAATGACAAAAAATGAAATTACAAAAAATGTTCAAGTTTGGTCACTCGAAATATTTAAATCCATTGGTGGTACTTCAATTTACTGAAACCGTTCACGTTTGGTCACTTTCCGTCCAACTCCGTTAACTTTTGCTTACATGGCAGTCAACTTTAAAAGTTGACCGTTAAGTGAGTGATGTGGCAATTAAAAAATTAATAAAAATTAATAATTTATAATTTCCACCTCATTTCTAACTATTAAAAAGATAAAAATAAAATCATAAATTATTAAAATTAAAAACAAACGCAGAAAGTTGACAGCCACCACCACCGGGTCATGGATCCAGGTCAAAACGTCATGGCTTCGACCCGCCGAGAATCAGGTCGGCTTGGTCCACAGATCCCCCGCCGACACGGTTGGGGTCGCGATGAAGATACCGTTTCTGAAGTAGCCCGAACAGAGCGGCGGGCGGAGGCGGGACCGGTGTTGGTGGGCATTTCAGGGGAGGAGGATCAGGCGCGTTGTGGTGGAAGTTCGGGCTCGCAGTAGCCCCTCCCGCTTTTCCAATCTGCCCCCATTCTTTCCTCTCGATCTACCACCAGTCCACTTCCTCCTTCTCATTCTTTCCTCTTGACCTGTGCCATCTGAGATTTAGCTTCTCTTCTCATGGGCCATCTCTCTGTCCTTTCTGGTACAGTGTACTAAAGGAAATAAAGGAATGGTGCGAAGCAGAAGGGACTTCTTCTTTCTTCTCATATTTTCTGGAGTTTGGGGCAAAATCAGGGGAAGAAATCAGAGAGTAATTGGGAGATTTCCGGAAGAAGATGGACATGCATCGCCTTTCTCCGTTCCTCATCTGCCCTATGCCCCCATCGCTACGTCTCCTGTTCCAAATCGGCTTCCCCGATGCCATCGTCGTCGCCATCGGCTTTCCCAACACCATCGCCATCGCGTCCGTGTCGGCGGCTTCAGCCATCGAATCAATGGCAATCAAGCCACCGTCAAGATCTGATCGGACATCGTCGCTCAGTCTCTTTCACTGTCGCCATCGACATTAGAGTCCGAGCACTTTGTTTTCTCGAGCTCACTTATGTGAGTAATTGATTCGGCCTTGCCCAGATCTGAAAATGGCTTCTAAATAACCTGGCGTAGCTCTGTACCTCGTTCTCCTCTAAAGGACAATTGGAATCGTTGAAAGGATAAGGGAGCTGAAGCAACCAGGGCCATGGATGCGAGTTCTCCACGAGGCGGAGAAAGCAACTCCAGAGATCGGAAACTCCAGACATCACCAATACGCCGCCAGATCTGGAACTCGTCAGTTGGGAGCTAGAAAGTCGACGGTGAGAGAGGTTTGAGATCGGGAAACGAGAACCAAATTTCTTATTCTTCATCTACGCAAGCTAGCAACAGCCTTTCCGGTAACCGGCAGAACACCGGTAACCGAATGATTCAGTATGCGGTATACCGTCTCCGAGTCGGTATCGGAAATCGACGGGATTTTGCTAGGGTGCGGTATACCGAATACCGGTTAATCGATAACCGGTTTAATCGATACCGACCGTTTACCAACCCTACTCCTAATTAAACTTTTTTTTTTAATAATTAGAAATGAGGTGGAAATTATAAAATATTATTTTATTAATTTTTTAATTTCCACATCACTCACTTAACGGTCAACTTTTAAAGTTGACCGCCACATAAGCAAAAGTTAACGGAGTTTGACGGAGAGTGACCAAACGTGAACGGTTTCAATAAATTGAAGTACCACCAATGGATTTAAATATTTCGAGTGACCAAACTTGAACGTTTTTTGTAATCTCAGTGACCAACCATGCAATGACCCCAAAAAATTATGTATTATACAATCTCAACTAAAAGCTGCGATTGTTGCTTTTAGATTTGTGTCAACTTTTTCTTTCCATTTATATCCCTAATAGTTTTTGTCTTATACTAAAAGTTGAGGGTAAATATGACATTTTCTCATAAAAGTAACTTTATGTAAATCAATGCATAAAGTAGAATCTCAACAACCAAACAATGTATTGTTAAAATGCATCCATTGTATCAAATACATGCATTTATATTAGGCAAAATACACTTGCATAGTGAAAACTTTCACGTTTGTGCCACTTATAGCCACTTTTGGCGAAATACCACTAATAGCCACTTTTGAAAGATGTTGCGTGCCAAATATAGCCATTTCCGTTAGAAACTATGACGGTGTTAATAATTCCGTCAACTTATTTGACGGTCGGCTGACGAGGCGCCAAATCATCAGCCACGTCAGCGACAACTAAGCAAATAGTGACACGCCAGATATTTTAATTATTTAATATTTAATTACTACATTAAATTATAAATTAAAAAAAAATTGTTATCCTCCCTCACATACCCTGAACCCATCTGCAATACTTCACTCATCAATTTCATACTAGCTACATCATTGTCATTCCAATGCAATTGCACTTCTGGGTCCCACTTACATTTTAATACCACACAAATGGTTGGGAAAAGAAGAAAGAAAAACAAAAACGAATAAAAGACCCACTTGCAAATTGCAATTGCATGTAAGATTTTCATGGTGTACAAATTTCCATCCCTTGAAAGTGGTCTTTCATCAATGTCATCCACTTTTTCAATTGCACATGACTGCCACTTCAGCTTGCAACTCCCTCCATTTGTACCATTGGAGATAGGGGTGGAAATCGGTACGGTATTGGTATCCCAATATCAAATACCGAAATCCCGAATACCAAATTACACAATCCCAATCCCTAAATAATTTCGGTATCCCGATCCCAATCCCAAAATAATTTCGGTATCCCAATCGGTATTATCGAATACATAATTAATTACCTTTGCAATTAATAATTAAAAATATAAATTAGATTTTATTGTTTAATTTAGGGCAAAGAGACTAAGCAAATAGTCTTGAGTTGCCTAGAGCTAACATCTCACGTTCTTGTAATTGGTAATTTTTAATTTGACGAATTTGAGGTTGAGAAACGACTAATACTAGTGTGAAATAGTGATGTAATGATCTATGTATAATTAAATGACACTTTTGGTGGTTCAGGGTCGTGTAGTATCGAATGAGATAGTCTAGTTGAGAGGATAAAATACACACTTGCTTATATTTGGTATTGATTAGTATTTCGGTATATACCGATCTCAATCCCGTAATCTCTAATACCGAATAACAATTGAAATTCGATATCAATCCTAATCTCACAAAACAATACATGTATTTGATAATACCAAGGTATCGTTTGCTTGTGGGATTTGGGTGATAGATTTGGTACTTAAATCCCAAGCATAATGGAATTGGCACAAGTCCATTGTTTGCTAAGGGACACAAATCCGTGGGGCCCATGGATTTGGACCCATATTTTAGATCCAAATCCGTGGACCCCAAGGATTTGCAAATCCCACATTTCATTTGGGATTTGATAAAGGAAGGCAAAATGTTAACAAATCCATCATGAATCTATGACAAAAATAAACTACACAAACAATGTACTCTTCCAAATCCATAATGCAACAAATCCATCATAAATCCAAAGGTTTTGAAAACTCAAAACCCTCATTTTCAAATCCAACAAGCAAACGAGGCTCAAATATATATAAATTCGATACAGTATTCGGTATATCTCAAATACCAGTACCAAACTTCCGGCGCTGGAGATGCTCTAAAGATCGAAAACATGCCAAGGACAAGGGGATTAGATTGAATCCAAGATGCCCTACTATCACCCACTGCTTGTTCGTAGGTGATACAGTTATATTTGGGAAGGCCAACATACAGGAAGCTGGGAAAATCCTGGAACTCATCAACGAATATGGGGCAATCACGGGACAAGAAGTGAATATCAACAAATCTTCAATCTTCTTCAGTGCAAATGTCCCTAATGAGGAGAAAGCATCTATCATTGCGCATCTGGGTTTTGCCACAACGAATTGTCATTCAAAATATCTGGGGGTGCCGACGGAGTGGGGCAATTCAAAGAAGGAGACCTTTAGCTTCCTTATCCAACGAATGGAGAAGATGGGGGAAGCTTGGAAAAGTCTTCTGCTCTCCCATGGGGGAAAAGAAGTTCTGCTCAAAGCCGTGATTCAAGCGATCCCCTCCTACATCATGTATCTTTTCCACCTCCCAGTGTCCCTTACCAAGAAGATGGATGCTCTCCTTACCAACTTTTTCTGGTCAGGTCAATGCAGAAAAGTAGTTTGCACTGGTGTCGAAAGGAGGTACTCTGTGCTCCGAAAAGTGAAGGGGGACTGGGTTTCCGAAGTTTCAAAGATTTCAACATGGCCCTTCTGGCGAAACAAGCTTGGAGACTTCTCAAGCCTTCTAACTCACTCTGGAGCCGCCTCCTTAAGGGCCTCTATTTCCCGAGAGGAGATTTCATGAGCGCAAATAAGGGGAGTCGATCCTCCTGGATTTGGGCGAGTCTGTGGGAGGCAAAAAAAGTGCTGAATTTAGGAGCAATTAAGGTCATTGGCTCAGGAGAGGAGACTTGGGTGAACCAGGATCCTTGGATCCCAAGCTTAAAAACTTCATCATCCGAAGAGGACCCCAACAACAAATGAAGGTCAAGGACTGGATTAATCCAGAGAATAGAAGTTGGGACTCAAACACTATTCAGGGGCATTTGTCCCAGGAAGAATTGGATGCGATTCTGAGAATCCCGATCGGGGAGGAAGGAGCCGATGATTTCTGGGCGTGGAGTCTGTCAAAAGAAGGAATGTTCTCGGTTAAGACGGCTTACCACGCTTTTCACAAAGAAAATACAAACTTCCAACCGATGGGAAGCGCTGACAAATGGAAATGGATGTGGGCATTGAACCTCCCACCCAAGCTCAAATTCTTCATCTGGAGGTGTTCAAAAATGGGTTGGCAACGAAAGCAAGGTTGTATCACAGGAGATGTGCCCCTAACCCGATTTGTCAAGTTTGCAGCAACCCAAATGAGTCCCTCTTGCACTGTCTGTTCTACTGCCCGCATGCAAGTGAAGCTTGGAGCTCTATCTTCCCTTCTCTTCCTCTCCCGCCCCAAGATGCCACTTTCTTTGATTGGATCTGGGACATCAAGGATGCTATTTCACAAGAAGCCTTGATCCATCTTGTGTTCCTTTGTTGGAATATCTGGAAGGTTAGGAATGAGTGCACTTTCAAGAATAGAGCTCCTTGGACACCGAATGTTTGTTTGCAAGCTTATAGAGAACGCAATGAATGGAGTTCTTGCCCGAGCCCCCCATCTTCAAACGATGCCTCTACTACTCAGCTCAGGGGAGCCCATACCTCTACGAATCCCCCCCAAGTAATCACCCTTTGATGATTCACTGTGATGGGTCGTTCATTAGCGACTCCCAGCCGGCGACATATGGTGTTGTGATTTCTAACCACCATGGACAAGTGAGTGATGGACGAGCTGAGACCCTTCTTTGTTCCACCCCGATTGAAGCGGAAGCGAAGGCCCTCTTGGAAGGTTTTAAATTAGCACAAGAATATGGATCGGAATGCACGGTGTTTTCTGACTGTCAGGATCTGGTGAAAGCTCTGGAGAAAGATCATTCGGGATGGCCATGGCTGTGTGATATGATCCCAAAAGGTCCATTATGCACGTTTAATTTACTTGACGAAGAAGCTCATGAAGTTGGGAAGAAGAAGGGCAGAATTTGGCTGTGTCAAAATCCGTGTTCAGGGTACATACTTTGGAAGCATGGTTCTCTCAATTGGCTTGGTGGAAATTCAATTTTAAGGGTTTGTTTTGCAGATAAAGTTACCATCTTTCCAATGGTATGCTTTATGGATCCAGAAGATGTCATTAAGGTTGTTTTCCAAGTCCTCAAAGTTGCTACCTCAAAACTGGAAAACTGCCAGAAAATGGTTAAGTCTGGAAACTGTTTTGTGAAGCCTACTTTGGAGCTTAATTCGAAGAGTATGGATCTTATTCATGTCCAAAGGCTTCTACAACATGAAACTAGATATGTTTATCTACCAAGGGAAGGAATTGGATGACAGATTGAAGTTCTGGAAAGCCTTGAACAAAAGGCGCGAAGTTAGTACGAAAGCTGCCTTTGACTGTTTGCTGGCAGCTTACTTGCACTTGAAGAAAGAGAGTTTAAATCCGGATTTTGAGTCCTTTTTAGAGTAGATTTTTACCTTAATTATTTCCTAGTTCTATTAGGTTTGTATTAGGTTTATTTGGCTTTAAATACCTTTCTAATTACGTTGTAAAATTCAGAGTTGATTAATAGAAAAGAAACCGTTTGGTTTGTGCAAGTGCGACTTATTTTGGGTTTGGTGGATTCCAAACTTGCTGAGCTTGTGTATCGATTGAATAATCACTTCAATCGTGGTCGAGCAACTACCCTTTTATACCAATCGAGCTATCCCCAGGTGTGGATTTGTCCTTTTGGTTCCGTTTTATCCAAGTTCGTATTAAGAACGTGTTGTTCTTGATTCGAGCTCAATCGATTCTTCGATTGAGTCGTTTGCTGTGTGACTTTGATAAACATACACCCCCCTAGGGGCGTATTACGGTGTGCGGCCTGGATTGGCTCGATGGTCAACATCCTTAGGATTAATCCGTTCATTAAAGTCAATCAGGTCCCCGAGAGCGTTGAATGTTAAAGCCGATTGGGTTGCACGCTCTAAAGCTAGATCTACTCTACCTGTTGACTGGATTAGTATTCTTGATCTAATTTCTGATCTTCTCTAAGATTGTAACCGGAGTTTCTCGTTTGTCCTTTCGATGGTGGAATAAAAGTTGGAATTATTGTTAAAAAAAAAAAAAACAAGGTGCAGCGCAATGCAATGGAATGGCGGTGACAGTTTCAATCTTGGTTTGTCTTCTTTCAACTGATGCGTGTCAAAAAGCTATTTTTTATATGAAGGAAAAATCTTTGTCAGACAGAGTGAGTCCCATTATTTACGGCTGGGTAAAAGCACAAAATTTAGCCTCACTGCCAACTCTTTCTTTCTTGGTGAAACAAAACGGAACCATGTCAACTCATCCCAAAAGAAATCCAAAAATTATAATAAAATTGGGTAATTCTTTCGACAAATGATACACAAGGGTTAAAGAAAAAAGAAAGCTAAATAAGGTAAAATTTATTTCACCTAGGAATAGTAAAAAGTCGGGAGGACTATTTTACTTTCTTCTGCTTCCGACTTGTACCACTCCGAACATCATTTCACCCCACCTTTCACGGTTTTTACCTCTCTTCCCTTCCCACGGCAGCCCAATTTTATGGGTCCTCGTGTGACCCCTAAAAAATAAATAAATGTACAAATTCAAATCCCAAATCCCAAAAAGAAAAACACTATTTGTAATTTAGTTTTTTTTATGGGAAATTTGTAATTTAGTTTTACAACTATTTCATTCAAACATTTTTTTATGAGGGTGATTAAGATTAAATAAAACCAAAACCAGTTCTACAAACACCAGATAGTTTTTCTTTCCATTTATATCCGTAATAGTTTTTGTCTTATGCTAAAAGTTGAGGGTAAATATGACATTTTCTCATAAAAGTAACTTTATGTAAATCAATGCATAAAGTAGAATTTCAACAACCAAACAATGTATTGTTAAAATGAATCTCAACAACCCAAAGAACAGCAAGAAAGCAAAAACAAAAAAGACCCCTGCACGAGAAGTGCCCTCCATTCAAACATTTTAGTCCGTCCCCAAACATTTGGAACAAGAAAACTTGGCCATGAGATGAGAGATTGGGAGATAACCATGGACCACGCCTCTATAGCAAGAGCGATTGTATAGTTGATTATTTGGTGAATTGTACCTACTTGTTCGGTCATGTTCATACTAGACAAACTATGTTGTGGTTGGGCTCTTTGAATCTTCTTTGACAATGAACAATATGTTAGAATGTCATTTTGTTGTCTCATTTTTCATATACAAAAAAGTGTCATAACGTAAATATTTGTCTATTCATATATTCCTATGTATCCATTCAATTAAAAGTATAACTACAGTTGAAGAAGCTCGTATGGTCTACTAGTTATGTTATCATTGCTTCATCAAGCAAATTGAGCATTCAATCATCCACCAAATCATCCCGATTAAAAAGAATAAGAAAAAAAAATCAGAAATATCCGCTCTTTGCAAGTTGAATTTGATTAACATGAGTGTAGCGTGTTGTCAAATACCATGTAAACTTAATTATAAAATTACAAATACCGTATAACGATTTCATATGGAATTTATAAAGAAGGTAACTAAGTACCACCCACTACTTCACGTTTTCATAATCAAAATACCTTAGTTCTCACTTCTCATACATTTATCAATGTTGGAGTTATGGCCTCCCTTAATAGGCTAGGCATCTTATCATTACATAAAAGAAGTACCAAGCAAATGCTCTAATGAGTTTCAAATACACTTCAGATTCATGATTTCCATAATTCACGTGGACGAAAATTGTTAAGAAAGCCCCTTTAGGTACTAAATTAGTAATAAAGTTGAACAAAGTGGAGTACCAATTTTGTACTCTAACAAATTAATTACCCAAGAAACAAAAGACTGGAAACCAACAAAACCCCCCATAATGACATGTACCACCACCAACATGTGTTCTTCCCAAAAAAATCTCTCTCTGCCCTCCTTTGTCCTTCCCAATTCCAATCCTCTAACCCCCCAAAATTTACTAGTCTTCCCTTTTACCCCCTCATCTTTTTACCTTCGCCTCGTTAACCCCAAAAAACCTCCAAGCTCCCTTCCTTCACAGAATTACAAACGGGACAAGCCCCAAGAAACCCCTCGCAAGCCTTGCACGAGCACAGATGCCTGCACGGCAAAAGAACCACACACGCCCCTCGAGTTTCGCACCTCCGACAACCTCCTCCCCTCGCCGCCGGCGACGACGACCACCGCTCCCCTCCGCTGGCCGACGACTCCGCGTCGCCGTCGCTCCCTTCAAACCCCGCTGCCGTTGAACACATCATTCGCTCCTTGACGTGCTCCAGCTGTCGGTTCAGATTCAAGGCCGCAGCTTCCGTATCCGCCGCCACCCTCCGCCACGTGTCCCTCTCCGCCTCCGCCTTCCTCAGGCGAGCCTCCAGCTCGACTCGTTTGGTCGCCGCTTGCGTCAATTCGCCTTCCTTCCGTCTCACCATCGCCGCCACCCTGGCTTCCGCTCCTCTCAATACAACCGCCAGCTGGCGCTTCCTCTGTTCTTGTAGCGCCAATCTCAGCCTCTCGTTCTTCGATTAAAACCAAGAAATCGGATCAGCCCAAGCTCGAATTTAACGAATTGAGGTTGAAGTTGAGGGAAAGTGACGAACTTTTTAGTTGATTAATTTTTTGTTTACCTGAAATTGGAGGAAGGAGTCAAGCTCCTGCCGCTGAGACTCGAGCTGGGAGCGGAGGACGGATTGAGAACCGCCGCCGGTGGAGGTGGAGGTAGAGGGCGTCGTTTGGGAGGTGGGAACTTGTTGTTGTTGGTGGAGAAAGAGATTGTTCGGCGGTTGGAAGGCGAGTTGTTGCTGTTCCGGGAGGCCGAAACAGGGGATTCGGCGGTGGGATTGGTCGTCGGTGAAATTGGCCGGCGGCGACCAATCCTGGGACCCGCACATGGGGAAGAAACCGGGTCCAACGGTCTCTGGGTAAGGCTGGGCTTGAACAGCCATTGTGCGAAAACCCCAAAGAAATGGAAAAACAGAGAAACAATGTGGTGAAACAGAGAATAGTCTGTGAAATGGAAAGCTTCTAGCTTTATGAAGAAAGGAAGAAGAAGAAGATGGGAAATGCGTTGTGGTTTGTTTGTTTGTTTGCTTGCTTGTTGTGAGTTTTTAGGGAAGGGGAAGGTGGTGGTGGTGGTGGTGGGAGGAGAAATGAAAGCAAGGGAAGGGGGTTTGGGGAGTGTGTTGTTGTTATATCAGAAGAGATGCATGACCTTTTGTTTCCCCACCTTTTGCTGCTCTGTTTTCTTTCTCTCTGTTTTTTATGAGGGCAACATAACGCTTTGCCATCTTTTTTGCATTTGTGGTTTCAACTTTTGTGGTTAGATTACCATGACTAACATTTAATTAAAGGGTTGGAGAAGTTTGTGGTTAGATTACCATGACTAAGATTTAATTAAAGGGTTGGAGAAGGGACTTTGTAGTTACTGACTACTGAGGTAAATAAGGAGAGGCTAAAAATGGGAAACTAACGAGAAAGATGAATGCAATCTTTTCTAACATAATAGTTTAGGTGGGTGAAGTCACGGTCGGATTCAAATCAAACCGAATTCAATCGAGTTTTACTAATGTGCAACTCAATTTAAGATTTCATTGGATTGATTGGATTTTTTTTTTTAATAATTAAATATTTTAGTTATGTGTGTGATATAACATGGTCATCCTTTCGAGCAAGTTCAATCGCGGTGTGAATCACCCATCTCAAATCCCGAAAAAGTAGGGATGACAAAAATATCCGTAATAGTGGATATCCGTCCGAATCTGATCTAATCGGGTAAGGTAAAATCCGAACCCGAAGAACTTTTAGTGGTTACGGGTAAAACCCGAACCCGAATATTGCGGGTAATGGGTGGGCATGGATTTCTCACTATCCAACCCGAACACGCCCGATTATACACATGCATATGTATTTTGTCTAGAAATAATCAATATTTTTCTCTAACATATTTTATATTTAGCATATAAATATAATATTTTTATGAATTTGTATTATTTTAATTAATTTTCTTCATTCTAGTGAATTATTGTCGCACTTTTCTTCTTACGTAACGTGAGAATACTCGTGAATATCAACATATTGGTTGGAGTTATAAATAGAAACTATTACCTATGGATACCCGAAACCTGAACGAGTATGTGCACGGTTTGTATTTTTTACCCATTTCTTATGTGGGTATGAGTATGGATAAAACCCAAACTATTTTGAGTAAGGTAACAGATAATAAGATATGCACTATCTGTCACCTACGCGACCCATTGCCATCCCTAGGGGTGGGCATGCAGTTCGGATTTACTGAACCGAATAAAAACCGACCGAACCAAATTTAACCTTATTAGGTTCAGAATTCGGACTGAAATAGACCATATTTCGGGAGACATCTTCTTTTGAACCGAACAACCGATTTTCCCACCGATTTTCCGAATTGTCAACCTATGTGAATTGGTGGCTGCTGCGCCCAGACCCCAGAGCCCACTCCCAGGCCCAAGTTGCCAACCCAGCCCAAGTGTTTAACCCTCAGTCCACCCAAGTCCCAACCCAGCGTCCCAGCCCAATGTACAATGTGAAGAAGCAGAGAGATGGAATGGAAGGAATCAGAAAGGGAGATTGACGTTTGACTCGAGCAGCAAGTTGAAACCAAATGGGAAAGTAACTTACCCAATACCCACCCAGCAGCAACCCTAACCCTAATCCATCCACGCCATTCTTGAATCTTCTGCGCCGCTGCCCGCTTGGCGCTTGTAACCCAGCTCCCGATCGGCGTCTCTTCCACAGTCTCGATCGTCGTTTCTCCACGGGCGACGAGGACAGCCTGACTTGAGGGTTGCGTCAGCCGTCAGCCCACCTCCTCCTCCATCCATCACTCTCCCACCGCAATCGCTGCCACCTCGCCTCCCACCCAGTCCCACCGACTCTCCCGTCGGCCGCCAACACTTACAATCGCAGTCCCGCCGCTCGTACTCCCGTTCACAGCTCCGCACCGCCCAGTGCTCCATTCTAGCCGGCGGCAGCCATATCAAGACAAGAGGATTCCAACTCCGAAGTCCAACCAAAGCCTACCTCCACCAGTCGACATGACCACCAATCGGAAAGCTAGCACTAGCAGACAGAGAAATGTCGGCAGCTCCACCAATACCGACAGTCAACCAATTCCAAATTAGGACGTCCATGTGTTGGTATGTTCTAATTCTTGTTCAATTGTGAGATTGCATTGGTTTGATATGCAGAATTGGTTGAACTAGTATGCGTGTATATTGTCAGAATTGGTTTGAGATTGCATTGGTTGAGAGGCAGATTTGTTGAACTGGTTGAGGTTGGAAGCCTAGAACTATTTTGCTTGTATTTGTATATATGTAATTTTGTCTTTTGAATTATCTTTACTGTTGCTTGTATTTGTATATATGTAATTCGCATAGCAGTAGCACCATTCTCCCAAATAAACAAACCCAAAGCTTCTCGTTCCTCTCTTCAAAGGTGTTCGACTAGTTGGAAATAAATGATAAAGCTCTCTATCATTCTGCCTTTTTCAATTTCCTTAATGCTACTGTTGGCTGTGTTTATTGATGATGTATTGGTGATGGAAATTTACTTTGTTTATTGTTGGTGTAGGAAGAGGATTCATCGGCCGGTGGCGGTAAAGTTCCTGTGGAGGTGGTTGCTGCTCCTGCTGCCCGCTCTACTAGTACGACCAAAACAACATTAAAATCAAAAAGGAAGGAGTTGAAGTCACGAGCTGTGTGTTGGACTCAATTTACAAGGTTCAATGCCCCGGACGGATACAAGATGTCAAGGTGTATGAAGTGTGGGAAGGAGTATGAGGCAGATCCATTTCTTAATGGCACCAATGCTATGAGTGTTCATATGCAAAAGGGTTGTGATGACAAAAAAGGTACTACTCAACAATTATTGAACTTAGGAAAAACTGGGGTAGAAGGCGAGGGTACTTTAACAAACTGGAGGTTTGATCAAGAAGCTACTAGAAAGGGTTTAGCATACATGCTCATTGTTGATGAAAAACTGTTCAAGTTTGTTGATGGGATGGGGTTTAAGTACTTCATGTCGCTATGCTGCCCTATGTTCAATATTCCTTCTAGAAGAACAATCACTAGGGATTGTTTTGCCTTATATACTGAGATGAAAGACAATTTGAAAAGGTTTTTTTCAAAGTTGTGAAGGAAGAATTTGTTTGACTACTGATGCATGGACTTCGAATAAGCAAGATAGTTTTATGTGCTTAACTGCCCACTTTATTGACCAAGATTGGAATTTGAGAAAGAAGATCATCAATTTTGGGGAACTTAAAGGTCATAAAGGTGTAGATATTGCTGATGGCATTGTTGCTTGTTTGGATGATTGGGGGATTTACAAGGTCTTCACAATAACTGTTGATAATGCTAGCTCTAATGACACAGCTGTAGCCAAATTGAAGGAAGTTTTTAATACTAGAGGGACTAGTATTTGTGATAATTCATTCCTTCACATGAGATGTGTGGCTCACATTTTAAATTTGGTTGTGTCTGATGGGCTTGGAGATATTTCCCTATCGGTGAAGAGAATTAGAGAAGATGTGAGGTTTATTAGAAACTCACCAGAAAGGTTGAAAAAATTTAATGAGTTTGCCAAAGTTCAAAAAGTAGAAGGCAAACGTGGCTTGTGTCTTGATGTTCCTACTAGATGGAACTCGACATTCTTGATGTTGCAGGCTGTTGAGAGGTTTGAAAATGTGTTTAAGATGTTTGACATGTATGATGATAATTTTCGAAAGGACTTGGAAAGAAGGAAGGATAGACATGGCATAATTGGGGTCCCAGAGAAAGATGATTGGGAGAATGCAAGGAGGATGATGCGATTTCTTGGTAAGTTTTATGACTTCACTTTGAAGATCACGGGCTCAAGGTATACCACTTCTAACTTGTTCTTACAAGAGGTGCATTCCTTATATCATTTGATACACAAGTGGGAGACTGAAGTTGAGAAAGATTATGACTTGAGTGTCATGGCTAGCAAGATGAAAATAAAGTACGAGAAGTATTGGGGAGATGTGGATAAAATGAACAAGCTACTTTACATCTCCACTGTTATTGATCCGAATTACAAGTTGGGTTTTGTTGACTATGCTTTGAAAAGGGTGTATCCTGAGGATGGTAAGGGAGGACGTATGGCGGAAGATGTGAATAAGGCTACATTTGCTCTATTTGCTCACTATGAACAGCTTTGAAAATCAAAGCAATCTAAGAATGCCTCTACTTCTTTGGCTCCAATTGTGGAGGAGTGTGATATTGATGAGATTGATGTACTTGTTGAATACGAAAAGCATAGAGAGCAAATTGTAGGGGCGGTAAACAAATCTGAGCTTGAGAAATACCTTCATGAGGAAGACGAGCCAATGGTGCTCAAGTTTGATGTTCTAGGTTGGTGGAAAGTTAACAGCTTGAGGTTTCCAGCACTTTCATTGATGGCTAAAGATGTTCTAGTGGTACCTATCTCTACCGTTGCATCCGAATCTGCCTTTAGTGCTGGTGGGAGGATTTTAGATGATTTCAAAAGTTCATTGACTCCTAAGATAGTGGAGGCTTTAATTTGTAGCTCGGATTGGATACATGGTGATTCTGCACCACCATCAGCCGAGGAGGATCCAAAAGAGGTTGAGAAAATAGATGAAGCTAAAGTCTCAATTCTAGCATTACATATCTACAACATGATTAATTTGTATGTCATGACTAATTTTGGGTCTTTTTAATCTTGCAGAATTGGACAAGTTGATGAATGCAATCTCTATAAGAGATAATCTTGTTTCATTTACCTCGACTTCCAATGTACCAAGTTCAAGTGGAAGGAGGAACGATGGTAGAGCATCTGGTAGTGCTTGTGGTGATAATTCTGATGTTTCTATGCATGATTGATGACTTTAGAGGTAAGAAGTTGAGATTTTATTCTACTTGGCTATCTGTAATTAGCTCTATACATATTAATCACTAACCATCATTGTTTCATGTTTATTTTACTATTTTCAATTTAAAAGGTGTCAATTGATCAAGAGTGAAGAGCCAAGAAGCAAGACCTTAGAGTTTGTAAAAGTTATGCTTGGAATTTAGACAATGACTACCTTTCTTTTGTTAGTTTGAATTTAAAACAATTTGTATTGTAATGAATGCTTCTAAACGGGTGAACTTCTCGTATTTGTATTGGATATTTGGAAGGTGGATTTGTTTTATTTGTATTAGAATATTTGGAATGGGGACTTGAGATGAATTGCAGGGGACAATATATATTTACATCATTTGCAGCAGCAAGTGAAATTTCAAGCAGCAGCAAGCTGGTACCAAAACCCTTAAAAGGTTAAAGTTTAAGAGGCAGCATGTTTCTCGGTTATGGCACAAAAACCGAACCGAACCGAAATACTATTCGGTTCAAATTCGGTTGGCTCAAGGCACAATTCGGAATACCTCTACTTCTTTGTTTGGTTCGGTTCAAACCGAACCGACCGAACGCCCACCCCATCCCTATGAAAAAGGGGTTCATGCTAATTATCTTTGAATTTTTTTTTGAATTATCCACATTGAATTAAAGCGATAGCCCCACAAAAAAGAGAAAGTATGTAATAAATGCCAAGGGATGGAAGGATGTACACATGCAGATTTTGTGATGCATAATATAGTAAGTAAAGAGCAGTAATCTCTCGTACACAACTATCGGGTCAGGAATAGACTTTCTTTGCTTTTGATAGCTAGCTAGGTGGGCCAAATCAGAACCAGAAAAAAAGGGAGCCAAGTAGAATTCGTCGTTTTCTTTTGTAAAAGAGAAAAAAAGTAGTAATAATTCAATGAAGGCAGAAAAAAGAAGAAAGGTTGCCGTAGACGAAGGGCATTCACAGCTTCACATTCATACAAAGACACATGAAAGGGTCAGAGACGTTATGGTCATGGAGCGAAAAAATGACAGGAAAGAAGGCGGGAAAGGGCGAGAGAAAATTGTTTGTTTTCGGTCATGGGTGAAAAGAGGCTGAAGAATAGTAAATTGAAATTTCCCACCAGGTTAATTAGAGTTAATTACATCGAAGGTAGATAAACTTTTGGTAGTTTGGTTTTTAGTCTCTGGATTAAGTTTGAAACAGCTAATGTATTTTTTTTTTTTTTACAAAAGATAATCATATATTGATACCAAAACATAGATAGTTACATCCTGGACCCCAGCCAGGCCTGAAAATCAAAGAAACGACTCGTAGTCGGGTACAAAGAGAGGGCTTTTCTAGCCACCAAATGGGCTACCCTATTACTACGCCGACCTACAAATCGCACACTAAACCCAGGGTTGCTACAAAAATATTGTAAAACTTCTTCCAAAAGAGCACCCATCCGGCTATCACTAGCATCCTTACTGTTGAGTTTATCAATAATGACCTTGGCATTCCCTTCAAACCTCATCCCCGTGAAGCCCTGGCCTAAACACCACGCGATAGCCTCCCGGAGCACAAGCAGCTCCACCACGATTGGATCATCAATCCCTGGAAACTGGATCCCTTTAACCATAAGCACTTGAAACAGCTAACGTAGTAGTCATTCATTTTAATATTTTTCAAGATTTACGTTCAAATTATCAAAAATTATTGTGTCAATTAACCCGAACTCACATTGAAAAAAGTCATAAACACATGTTAAATAGAGTTATCGGGTAAGGGAAACACTGAACTACAATGATTCCCAGTGATATATGAGTTTGATAGGTTATTTGAGTTAATTGTGGGGGAACAAAATGATGTATCATGTACTTATTACTTTTGTTAATTGTATACGCAAATAACACTCATTCTATGCCAACGAGCATTTTCTTATCCCATGAATTTCAGACAATAACAATTTTTCAAAATCAAATAAGCAACGAATTTGTGAATAGCTAAAAGTTGTCAATCGCGGGTCGACTGGCCAGGTGACCTATTTTGACTCTGACTTGATGTGAAAGACGGGCCACTCGCACTCGTCAGGTCGACCCGTTGCAGGGTTATCGGGTTGTAGGTCATACAACATCATTTTTCACTTTGCTTTGTGAAATGCTTATCTTTTTCAGTTTTCTCTTCTCCTAGCCCTATCTTTGGATTCTATAAGTCGAACATTTGAATACATATTAATGTTATATAAGTGTGTGACAATTTTCACAATATGTTGGATCCAAGTATGATATGTTATTTTTATGTAATGTTATATATTATTACTCATATGTTAGATGAGATTTGATATGATTTATAAAATGTATGAACAATATAAAACATTTTTCATGTATCCTGGCTAAAGCGATTGGACCATTAAGTCTCAACCCACTTACTTGAGTGGACCAACGAGCTAAACCGAGTAAACTCATTGTATAATATTGTTATTCTATAATGCTACAACGTAATATATATGATCGAGTAGGATTGAAAATTAGTCAACGTGCTAACCAGTTGTTTGATATTCGGTTCGGGAAAGGCTCGCTCGACACTCAATGAGCCGAACTTGAGGTAAGCCTTGTTCAACTTGCAAGGCTCATGAGCCAGCTCGACTCGATGACTTGTTGAGCTTAACTTGTGAGATGGCTCATTTTGAGCTACGAGCTGGCTCGATATGATTAGAAAACTACCTCACCTAACAACTTATCCGCGAATCAATCAATAGCTTATCATTGACTTATTGTGATATGATCCCAAATTACGAGCCATTGAAGCTTCCATGGAGTGATCAAGAAGCTAGTTCATTAAGCAACAACGAACTTGAAAATTGGCTAAGTCTTTTGGTTATTTCAGGTTACTTGATTGGAAGGCTCAGATCAAGAGATTGGCTCCATGGAAATGTGTGTTTTATAGCTTGTTTGAATCTAGGGAAGTCTTCTTCAACGACATGTGCTTGGTGGATCAAGGGGAAGTCCAGAAGGTTGATTTTGAAGCTCACCAAGATGCTAGCTCAGAACCGAGAAACTGCCTATTTTTTACTAAGGCAGATGGCGTGTTTGAGGTGCTATCTTTGGAGCTCCATATCTCGAGCTTGGACACAATCAGGAGCTGATTCGAGGTGGGATGAAAAGAAGAACCTAAACCCAGAACTGGAATTGGTTGAGATCGAAGAAGCCGCGAAGACCATTGTCGAGTTCCTCAAAGTTGCCACCTAAGCTCGATTGTAATCCGTGTAGCATTAGGATACCGATTCCATTTCAGATTACTTGTTTAATTTCGTTTCCATGTTGAATTAGGTTAATTTTAGTCCTAGTTTTGGTTTGTTTGTAGTTGTTTAAGCCTATAAAAGGCCTCATTCACAAATTGTAACATTCAAAGTTGAATTGAAGAGAAAACCCCAAAATTTCCAACTTGTGCGTTGTGAGTTTGTTCTTGGTTTTGGTTGCGATCAAAACTTGCTGAAACTGGCCTATTGATCGAGCAAACCCACTTGATTACATCGAAGGCGTCCTTATAACGATCGTGCAATCTCCCATGTGTGAGATTTCCCTTTCGTTTCCATCCAAAACCACACTCAAACTTGGTTACCTAAGCTCGTTAAGAGACTCTGTTTGTGTTCGAGACAAAGGGAATTCATCGATTCCTTTGTTTGGGAAGGAGTTTCGCGACTCTTGATCATTAACACCCATCTAGGGCGTTATCAAGTGGCAATCAGAGCCTGGTTCTACACAATGGCTAGTGAGACGAAATTCGCGGAGACAGGCGACGCCGGAATTGTGCATTGGACTAGGTCAAGAGGCCTTGTTCCAGAACAACCCCCTGTGTTCTCGTCCAAAAAGAAAAGAAAAAAGAAACAAGCGGCGGCGGCGGCGAGTCACTCAATAGAGGTCGAAATCGTGACCAAAAGAGACGGGGAAGAAGCTGCAATGGGAGAGCCCCGACCGATTATGATGTCGGAGTTTTAGCAGTTCTTCCAAGAGCAAGTTGTTGCTCTGTTCCAGACACAGTTGAAAAAAAAAGAAGAAAAGTTCCAGGCGTTGTCGACTAAGTTCGATAACTTGAGTCAACGAGTGGAGATGATGGGCCAGCAGGGCAGAGCAACTACGACGACTCCCATTGGGGCTGAAGTCCATCAAGAGACTCATCGATCACCGGTGACTATGCCTCGTCCATTCAACGAACGACTGGTTGGAAACCCAGAACCTGATCCTGTGCTGGCAAGATGAATTCAGGACCTCGAGAGGCAATTGATGGTCCTCGAAGTTCAGCCCATCGATTGACGCCCACACAATCGGCAACAAGTCGATTTTCCCCACCATGATCGCTAAACGGAGGAAGCACCGGTGTCAGAATTGCGAGGAATCAAACTCTTGATTCCAACCTTTCATAGAACAACCAATGCTTCGGCTTACTTGGATTGTGAGAGGAAGATCCTTTTGTTCTTTTGGTGTGGACAATATTCTGAGAATCAGAAGTTGCTCCTCACTACGTATGAATTCGAGGATTACGCCGCAACTTGGTGGGAGCAGGTCCAAGTTCTGCTAGGCATAGCACTGGGTATGAAAAAATGGGCATAGCCCGCACCCGCCCGGGGCAAACCCACGGAGAAACCCGCTAGATCCGGATAGCGGTCGAGGACGGGGAAACCTAGTAATTGAGTGACAGCAGGGATAGGTCGGGGTCGGATATGATACTATCCACCCCGGCCCGATCCGATATAGCATACGACGTCATTTTTAATTGGGGTTTCCTGTCTTCAGATATAGCATTGCATCGCATGCAACAGCCAGAAACCCACCACCAATAAACTTTCCCCAAAATCCAAACTCTCTTCTCTCACAAATCCAGCATCGCGATTAATGCGACTTCGATTTTCCAGACTCTATCACGATTCACACACGGTGTGTCCTTCTATCTTCCATTCTTCCTACCAATCGTTCATTTTTCTAGCCTCGATTACATCTCACCACCAATCAACCATCATGAAAACCCTAGAATCTCTCCCTAAAATCTCTCAAATAGCCATCAAATTAGCCAATTGCCCAATCGGAAGAACAAATCTTCGATTTTCCCTACTGATGGGTTTGGGAGAATCGACTTGGATGATTCTGTCATTTGCTGGCTTCACGCCATTTAGCCCTATCTTAGGATATAAATATGACCTTAAACGACACTTAGGGCACACTTCCAGATTTCCTTCACAAATCCAATCCTCTGTTCATCGAGCTTTCTTCACCCGCAAACAGCAGCATCGCGCGTTTTCTTTGAATTGGTGAGTTTTCTCCTTTTCCCTTACTTGCCTTGTTAATTTTTCGTGTAATTTTCTGTTAGACTATTAGGGTTCTAATGAATTGTGTCCTAATATGTATAAGGTACCATGGAGAGCAATCAAAACGTTGGTGGAGCTCCTGCTCTTGTTGCTGTTGGAGCAAATGGTGTTGTTTCTCAACTTGCTGTTGCGCCTGAAGTTGTTCTGGCACCTCAGGTTGTTGCTGCTGGAGCCCAGGTTGCTGCTGCGGGAGCACCTCAGGGTGTTGTTATCAATGACGACAATGGTAATAGTGATGATGTGATTGATTCTAGCTGGCTAAAATCTGTAGTGTGGAATCACTTTACCAGGATTAAAGTGAATAATGAGTTTAAGGCTAAATGCAAATACTGTCGGAAGCTACTATGTGGAGAATCAAAAGATGGTACTTCTCATTTGAAAAGCCAAATGCGAACTTGTTTATAGAAAAGAATTGGGGGATAGAACTTAGAAAGTTCTTGGTGCTAACTATGCCCCAATTGGAAGGAGGGATTTGGTAGTTAGTGCATATAATTCTGATGTTTGTAGGAGGGAATTTGTTGCTGCTATCTTGATACACGAGTATCCACTTTCAATGGTGGATCACTTGTATATCAAGAGATTTGTTTGTTCCCTACAACCGCTCTTTATTGTTCCATGTTGCAATACTATTAGGAAAGACATTTTCAAATTATATAAGTCTGAACGTATTATGGTTCATAAGGTTATTGATGACAATAAGGGAAGAGTGGCACTCACAACTGATATGTGGACAATCTCCACTCAAAAGAAGAGTTATATGGCTGTAACTACATACTACATTGACAATTCTTGGAATCTCAAAAGCCATATGTTAAGGTAAAGCTTTCAAGATGGTTTATATAAGGTTCAATTTAAATTCCCAATCTGATTATCTCATTTTGTTCTAATGCAACTTCATGTGCTGCCTTGTTTTATAGTTTCATGTATGCCCTGCACCACATACAAGTGAGCGGTTAGCCACAATCATGACCGAGTGCATGATGGATTAGAATGTCGATTCAAAGGTATCGACTATTACTCTTGATAATTGCAGTACGAATGACTCAATGATTGACAAAATTAAGCAAAAGCTTATGCTGCCATACTTGATGTTGGATGGTTCAATGTTGCACATGAGATGCTCTGCTCATATCTTGAACTTAATTGTCAAAGATGGGTTATCAATCTTGAAAGATGGGATAGAAAGGATTAGAGAATCTGTTGTGTATTGGTCTGCAACTCCAAAGAGAAAAGAATTCTTTGAAGAAACTGCTAGGCAATTAAGGGTTAGTTGTGAAAAACATCTAGTGCTTGACTGTCCTACTAGATGGAATTCAACATTCCACATGTTTGCAGCTGCTTTGCCTTATAGAGATGTGTTCTCTCGTCTTAAACAAAGGGATTCTCAGTATACTTGCTTGCCTACCCCTGCTGATTGGCAGTTCTCATCTCTTGTGTGTTCAAAGCTGGAAATTTTCAGTGTTATATCTGATCTATTTTCTTGAACAAAATATCCTACTGCCAATATTTTCTTCACTTGGGTTTGTGACTTGAAATTGAAACTCAATGAGTGGCTTCTTGATTTGATGTAGTCATCCATGAAATGGTTGTTTCAATGTGGATGAAATTTAAGAAGTATTGGGAAGATATCCATGAACTGTTGGTTGTTGCAATTGTACTCGATCCAAGGTACAAGCCGGAAATTATCAATTATTATGCTACTAAATTTGGTAGTGGTGATATTGAATGTTCACTGGATTGTGATAAGATTATGGATATCTTGGTTGATTTGCTTCGTGAATACAAAACAAGGAGGGAGATGGATTCTCCTACTGCTGGAAATGCTAATCCAGAAGTAATGCAATCTGGAATTGACATGGATTTTGAGTAGGGATGACAATGGATCGGGTTGGGTCGGGTTTTGCCAAACCCAAACCCAAAGCCATGGGTTTATCCGTGAAAAAAACCCGGGGTAAAACCCACTGGGTTTAAAAAACTCAAACCCAACCCAACCCGCTGGGTATCCGTGGGTTCATGGGTACCCACGGGTTTTTGTTGTAAAAAATTTACAATAACAAGTACCTATAAAAATTAAAGTCAAATATCAATCTCTCAATACAAATTATCCATATATAAAACACCATTCTAGAAAATTCAAGCAAATCACAAATTAACTATACAAATTATTCAACACCAACCACTCGATGACATCAACTTCATTCTACACAATTAGAAAGAAAAAATTAGACATGTCTCCAGAAACATAAATAAGATTAGTTGTTTAGAATATTAGATATACCGAGAAAAATAACTATATGGGTGTGGGCGGGTACCCATGAGTCGGGTTTACCTAAACCCAAACCCAACCCAACCCGGTGAATAGTGAACAGGTTTAAACCCAAACCCGGCACAAAACCCGTCTACACGGATTTTACCCGCGTTGACCGGGTTGGGTCGGGTGGGTATCCATGGGTTTGGGTTTTGTTGCCATCCTTAATTTTGAGTTGTATGTGAGTCGAAGGAAGAAATCCAAAACAGTTGCATACCAAAGTGAATTGGATCGATATTTGAGTGAGGATGTGATTCCTCTTTCTACTGAATTTGATATATTGACTTGGTGGTGGCAAAATGGCATCAAATATCCAGTGTTGCAAGAAATTGCAAGAGATGTTCTTGTTGTTCCTGTAACTTCAGTAGCATCTGAAAGTGCTTTCAGTTCTGGGGGAAGACTTTTAGACCCTCACCATAGTAGATTACTGCCTACTATTGTTGAGGCTATGATGTGTGCAAGGAGTTGGCTGCAAACCGAGGTGAACAAAGGTAAAAAAAGCTCATTCAAAATGTGAAATCTTATTCAAATGCATAAAACAGTGTATTCCAGTATTTACTTATTTCTTCATTTGTGTTTCAGATAATGTTGATTATGTGACTGATTTGGAAGGGTGTTTCACTATGTTGAATCTGGGTGGAGATGAGATTGAGACTGAAAATGATTTGGAAGGTAATAATTTTATTTGTTACTACGATTAATTGCTTGATTAAGTTTCAATGGAATAATAATTTTGATATTTTTCTTTATCTTGGGCAGAAGATACAAATGGGATTGGGATACCTTATCTTGATTGAGTACTTGACTAGGATTGCAGGGAACTTGTTGTTGTGCTGCTGCTACTGTGATTCGTTGTTGGTGGTACTGTGTTGTGTTCGTGTTTCTGCTGGAGTACTGCTGCTGGAGTGTTGGTCTGATGTTGCTGGAGTGCTGATGGAGTGATGGTCTGTTGCTGGTGGCATGTTGCTACTGGTTTGCTGGTCTGTTCATGTTTCTGCTGGTCTGCTACTGCTGTAGTGCTACTATGTGTTGCTCCTGGAGTGTTGCTGCTGGTCTGTTCGTGTTGCTGCTGCTTTATTTTTCGTGCTTTTAATGTTGTTTTGATTGTTGAGAGTAAACTTTCATGGATGTTGATGGATGATGGATCATGGATGTTGTGACACGTCCCGTCTCTTTTCAAAAACCAAACCATAACTCAAACCAAAAACCGGTTACTCCGGAGCAACCAAACCACTTTTTAAATAAACAAACTGACATTATTTAAGAAGTTCAAACGAAAAGCCCTAACACTTGGGCAATCAAAATCCAAATACTTAAACAACTTAGCCCAGCATCTTGAACCTTGAATCTCCAGTACATATACTCATAATCATAAATTAACTTTCAAGTTTTAACTCTAACTCTTCACCCAGCTCCTTGACATCTCACTAGTACTGGCACGTCCGGTCACCTCATCTTACTTTTTCTCGGGATGCACTTCCGCTAACCCAACCTCAACCTGGTGAGTGAGAAGGGGTCAGTCTCGTCGTTACCTCCTAAGGTCTTGCTCTAAGAAATCTCCTTACTAAAACACGTTATTAGCGTTTCCTTTCCTTAGATGAAAGTAATTCTCACTTTCATCCTTCACAACCATATCCACCCTTTTAATTACGATTGAAGTCATCAAAGTCAACAACGCCGGGGTGGTCGCCGATATCGTCGACGGAGAGGGATCCAAAAGCCGCTCCACTCCCTTTGTTCACGGTCGTCGTTGTTGGGTTCGCGCTCTTCTCAGCGTCGTCCCGTACCCGTCTCTCATCCTTGCTGCTGCCGCCAACTCCAATCACGTAAGAAGGGGGAGGTGGAGCTGTTGTCAGTTCGGTTTCGCCAGCGCTGTCTGCTCCGGCATTGTTGCGTCTGCCTAGCGAAGGAACGGGATGTAGGGGGGAAATGGGACACGCTCTTTTGCTACCTGGTTGCTTCGTTGGGGATGGGAAATAAATAGACGACTGGAGATGATTCTTTCTTCCACTCTAAATTGCTTCTCTCGGTTACAGGGGAAATAAAAGGAAATGGAATGATAGTAACTGGTTTTGGGGTATTAATGGGCAAACGTTGGGGGCTTAATGGTGTAATGGGTTTTGGGATTTTTCTTTTATTGTTTAATTGTTTTTTTTTTTTCTTTCTTTCATGGCTCATGGGAGATGAAACGTGTGGGATGGGGATGATGATGTATATTATAATAATAACAACAAAAGTTAATGCTATTATTATATTTCTAATTCACGGTTTCGAATCTTCGTACGTAGTCGTGGCTCTAACCGCCTTTGAACTTTTTGGTCGAACTCTGATCGAACTTATACCCGGATTTGGGGTGTTACATGTTGCTTTGATAGTTTGCTGGTTATCACTTAGAAGTTTGAACGATGCAGTTTGCTAGTTTCAATTTCAATGAAGTTCAATGGTTTTCTTTCAGTTTCATTCTGGTTTTCAAGTTTTAGTTTTTATATGTGTGTAGCGGGTAAAACCCGACCAACCAGGTAATACCCAAACCCGGACGGATACGGGGATGGATAGTGATTTAGTATCCATTGGCCATTCCGGACGTGTACGAGTAATACCTGTTTATAATTAAGGGTGGGGCTCGGGGAGCTACTACCCGAGCCCCATACCCACCCGTTGCCATGCATAAGTCCGGCGATGGCGGAATATGCAGGGTAAAGTGACAACCTGGGAAGGATTGAGAGGATTGACGCGTGAGAAGTTTGTGCCAGCATATAACTGGCGAGAATTACACGAATTTTTACAAGCAATTCGTCAGGGATCACGCGATGTGGAAGAATATGCCAAGGAGTTGGAATTAATCTTGACCCGAGCTGACATCCAAGAGGATTCAGAAGCTACAATGTCGCGATTCCATTATGGAATAAATAAAGAGATTCATTATGAGCCGGAGCTTCGACATTTCGCTTATTTGGAGGAAGCAACTCACCTGGCGATCAAAATAGAGAAGCAATTGAAGCAAAGAGCGGGAAGGCGGTTCACTGCGCCAAGACAGAGCAGCACTGCCGAGCCTGCTCCTTTCCTTGTTTCCCCTGCAAATTGACCCATCCATTTGAAGTCAATTGCTCCACAAGGCAGCCAGGACCGTGCTGTAGAAGCATCCTAGAGATGGATCCACCGAAGAAGAGGTTGATGAGTCCATTGAGATGGAAGCTCCAAGAGGGAATTTCCTCGTTAATAGGAGAGCTCTTACAGTTGAAGCAGTAAGTGAGACTTGGCAACGAACCAACCTCTTCCACACTCACTGCCAAATTCAAGGCAAAACGGCGTCACTGGTGATCAACGGCGACAGCTGCACCCACGTCGTTAGTTTGGCGACTGTGAGAAGGCTGCGGTTGAGCACAATCAAACATCATGAGCCGTACAGCCATAAAAGTAACAAGTAGGTGTGGGTCAAGTTCCAAATCGATCAATATAAAGATTGAATTCTTTGTGATGTGGCTCCAATGCACGTAGCTCAGGTCCTGCTAGGGAGACCTTGGCAGTTTGATCGTGGCGTCACTCACCATGGACGAACACATTACTATACTTTTAGCCATTATAGTAAGAAGATGAAACTAAAACCTCTGTCGCCAGCTGAGGTTCGCGATGATCAACGACGACTGGAGGTGAATCTAGCCCAGGAACAGATCAATCAGGTGCTTCGAAGAGCAGAGAAGCCAATTTGGTCACTCGACAGTTGGCTCTTACAGCTCTTTGACGTGAAAAGCTTTTAAAGGCGACGATGAGTCGGCACCCCTGTGCTCCGACGACGGAGAGCTAGGGGAGGAGAGAGGGTCTATTGGGTAGGAACTTGGGAAGCAAGTCGACCCAACCAAGCACTGCAGGCAGCTTCCATGATCCGTCACGAAGCTTTCCCATGGATAAAAAGGCGTCAATTCAACCTGAATCGATGGATCAAATTCGAGCTCAAATACCCCTGGAAACGAGCAAGCACGAGCCAAAATTGAAGCTATTGGTTGGAGAGTTCGGGGATGAATCGGACCAAACTGTCGTTACTGAATCATCAAGGGAGATCCTGGAAAGCTGCGGGAAGCATCAATTGTACTCGAAAATCCCTTAATCAAAAGTCCCCAACTTGCGAATTGGATTTCTAGGATCGTCGAATTCAAATGACGACGATGGCGGAAAATGGAACTTCGTCGATTCGAGGAAGATGGCGATGATTCGAAACTTCGGGGAGGTACAGAACTTCGATTGGAGGCCCAACGAAGCTCGGGGAAGTGTCGAATTGCATTAGAAATACCTGAGGACAAAAGCCCCAATTCGTTCAACGAAGAATAGTGCCCTCAATTTCCAGAAAAAGGTGTTCAATCAGCTTACATTGGACCCAATTTGGGATCAATTCTGTGACGCATTCGAGAAGAAGAAGACCCAAGCTTTGAGGGCAAAGCTTTTTCAACAGGGGGCCTAATATGATCCCAAATTACGAGCCATTGAAGCTTCCATGGAGTGATCAAGAAGCTAGTTCATTATGCAACAACAAACCTGAAAATTGGCTAAGTATTTTGGTTGTTTCAGGTTACCTAATTGGTAGGCTCGGATCAAGAGATTGGCTCCATGGAAATATGTGTTTTATTGCTTGTTTGAAGCTACAGAAGTCTTCTTCAACGACATGTGCTAGGTGGATCAAGGGGAAGTCCAGAAGGTTGATTTCGAAACTCACCAAGATGCTAGCTCAGAACCCAGTAACTGCCTATTTTTTACCAAGGCAGATGGCGTGTTCAAGGTGCTATCTTTGGAGCTCTATGTCTCGAGCTTGGGACACAGTCAGGAGCTGATTCGAGTTCAGATGAAAAGAGGAACACTTCCTAAACCCAGAAATGGAATTGGTTGAGATCGGCGAAGCTGGGAAGACCATTGTAGAGTTCCTCAAAGTTTCCACCTGAGCTCGACTGTAATCCGTGTAGCATTAGAATTCCGAATCTAATTCGGATTACTTTTTGAATTTCATTTCCATGTTGAATTAGGTAATTTCAGTCCTAGTTTTAGTTTGTTTGTAGTTGTTTAAGCCTATAAAAGGCCTCATTCACGAATTGTAGCATTCGGAGTTTAATTGAAGAGAAACCCCAAAATTCCCAACTTGTGCGTTGTGAGTTTGTTCTTGGTTTTGGTGCGATCAAAACTTGTTCAAACTGGCCTATCGATAGAGCAAACCCACTCGATTACATCGAAGGCGTCCTTATAGCGATCGTGCAATCTCCCATGTGTGAGATTTTCCTTTCGTTTCCATCCAAAACCACACTCAAACTTGGTTACCTAAGCTCGTAAAGAGACTCTGTTTGTGTTCGAGACGAAGGGAATTCATCGATTCCTTTGTTTGGCAAGGAGCTGCGCGACTCTTGATCATTAACACCCATCTAGGGCGTTATCAAGTTGGGTTTATATTATGTTTGTTATATTATATATCTCACCACATATGATGTTTAAGAATTTGAACACGTGATAAAATATCTATCGTTTATAATTTAAAAGAGAAATTGTGTGTAATAAATTGTTCAGATACTAATCACTATTACAAACATTATATGAACAATTAATAATTATGAACTAAGTGATATGATGTTTGAGCTCGAACCAATCGCGCGGGCTGATTGATGAGTAAAACAAACCGAACGAGCCAACCTCAAATTAGATTAAAACTCGACTTGTCTCGGTTATTTGCAGTCCTATCGCTCGATCTTTATCTTCCTAATGAATAAGACCATGTTGGAAGTTAATGAGAAATGCAATTTGATGTGTGAAAGGAATGACCCTTGCCCCGAAACCTCATAATTAGAGAAGTAGATGATAACCACGCCATAGCCTTGTATTGTGAACTAGCTTATAACCCGACTTGTTGGTCGGAATATTCATATTTGATTATTTATATTTTCATGTTACGTTTACTTCTATCAACCAGTTTAATTTTATTAACAATCCTTCCATCGAGATGATACATAAAGAAAAAATATATAGATCAAACATTTGGAGAAATATAAAAATGTCATTGTTCTCATTTTCATAATGATAATTAAGTCCCCGGTAAAATGCTATTGGTTAGTTGATTGTCAAGAAAGATAAAGTATAAAAGCTCACTGAAATTTCCTCACGAACCATAGATAGTTTGAAACTAAATCTTAAACCTCGCAATCCAACATAAATGATCAATTCTCTCCTTTTAGGAACAATATGTCACTAATAAAAAAAATGGAGAGTTGTTGATTCAAGTCAACTATATGCTAACAACTTAGCTAAGTGAGACCATCACAACTTGAGAGCAAACACCAAAATTAGGGTTACCTCCAATATACTAATAGACTCAATCAAAATAATAAGGAACAAAATTAGACACTGTTTTTCTATCAGTTTCAGTAGGTTCAATAAAGCATCGACCGACCTACTTCAGTAAATCAATCGATGATTCCTCGTTTGAAGATAGGATTAGGTTGTGATAGTTTCAAAAACCATAAACCTAAAGATCCAATAGCCACCACTCTCCCTTGTACAATAAAATTTTTATTCACTCTATCTTCAATCTCAAGAGGCGTATGTTTCAACCAAAAATTTAATTTTTAATCCTCCTTTTGCATCTCCATTTATTGAACTCCATTCTATTCGCCATGGATTGATATCGGAGTTGAAATCTTTTACTTGCCCAGTTTAAATCCCCAAGAATAAAATTTTAGTGCCAAGAGACCGGTAGATTGATTTTCAAAGGCGGCCTTGTACTGTGATGTGAAAGGGGCGCCAACTATTGCACGATGGAGGGAATTTTAGAGGAAGTTAGAAAGAGATAAGAACAAAGATAAAAAATACAATTTTGAATATAAAATTGAAAAATGCAAGGACACAACATGTAGTAATAAAATTAGTTTCTTCCATGTTGGCTAATTACGAATTTACTATTAGCGAAAATTAAATAGAGAGCAGTGATTTTAGAATTGAACTCCTTCTGCACCTCCATTTATTGAACTCCATTCTATTCGCCATGGATTGATATCGGAGTTGAAATCTTTTACTTGCCCAGTTTAAATCCCCAAGAATAAAATTGTAGTGCCAAGAGACCGGAAGATTGATTTTCAAAGGCGGCCTTGTACTGTGATGTGAAAGGGGCGCAAACTATTGCACGATGGAGGGAATTTTAGAGGAAGTTAGAAAGAGATAAGAACAAAGATAAAAAATACAAATTCGAATATAAAATTGAAAAATGAAAGGACACAACATGTATTAATAAAATTAGTTTCTTCCATGTTGGCTAATTACCAATTTACTATTAGCGAAAATTAAATAGAGAGCAGTGATTTTAGAATTGAACTCCTTCTGCACCTCCATTTATTGAACTCCATTCTATTCGCCATGGATTGATATCGGAGCTTAAATCTTTTACTTGTCAGTTTAAATCCCCAAGAATAAAATTGCAGTGCCAAGAGACCGGAAGATTGATTTTCAAAGGCGGCCTTGTACTGTGGTATGAAAGGGGCGCAAACTATTGCATGATGGAGGGAATTTCAGAGGAAGTCAGAAAGAGATAAGAACAAAGAAAAAAAATACAAATTTGAATATAAAATTGAAAAATACAATGACAAAACACGTAGTAATATAATTAGTTTCTTCCATGTTGGCTAATTACCAATTTACTATTAGTGAAAATTAAAGAGAGAGCAGTGATTTTAGAATTGAGAAACTACATGAAACTCTGCTATGAAAAGTGCAATATCGATTAAGCACCATAAAAATTCATACGATAGACTTAGCGGGCTTGCAAATCATGATGAAAAAGTCCTTTGTTTTTTAGAGTGTCACTTCGTGTATGTTTTGTATTAAAAAAGATACAAAAAATTTGTTTAGTGTAATTAGTTGTGATTGTTGTCTTTGTATGAAAAGACTCGTGTTCAAATCCTGATATTGTTTTTTTATATGAAATAAATAATTATTAATTGTAAAGACAAAAATGTCTTTCCTACTTTTACTCTCTTTATATCCTCCAATAATATATGGTAGAGTTTTGTGAACTTTTCTCCATTTCAAATTTCTTGCAATGAGAGTGAAAGTAGGAGGGACATTTTTGTCTTTACAATTAATTATTAATCTCATATAAAAAAATATCAATATGAGGATTCAAACCCGGGTCTCTTAAAACAAAGACAACAACCACAACCAATTACACTAAACAAATTTGTTGTATCTTTTTTAGTACAAAGCATACACAAAGTTAGACTCTGAAAATTGGATGAATTTTCCATAATGATTACCAAGCCCACTAAGTCTACCGTATATATTTTTATGGTGTTTGATACTTCAGTTTTCATAGTAGCTAGAGTTTCATGTAATTTTTTCAATTTTAAGTTTTTTGCTCTCGCCTTAATTGTTTTTGCTAAAGGTAGATTGCTAATTGGCTACCATAGAAGAAACTAATTATGTTACTGCGTGTTGTATCCTTGAAATTTTCAATTTAAATTTAAATTTAGTGTTTTTTATCTTTGTTCTTATCTCTTTTAACTTCCTCCGAAATTCCCTCTATCGTGCAATAGTTTACGCCCCTTTCACTTTTCAATACAAGGCCGCCTTTGAAATCAATCTTTTGGTATTTCTTGGCACTACGATTTTATTATTGGGGATTTAAGCTAGGCAAGTAGAAGATTTCAACTCCGATATCAATCCATGACAAATAGAATGGAGTTCAATAAATGGAGTTGTAGAAGGAGGATTAGAGATTGAATTTTTTTTATTGAAACATATGTCTCTTGAGATAAAAATTTGGTTCTACAACAGAGAGTGGTGACTATTGGACCTTTAGGTTTATGGTTTTTGAAGCTAGGTCGATTCTTTATTCAACCTACTGGAACTAATAGATACGGAGTGTCTAATTTTGTGACTTATTACTTCGATCGAGTTTATTAGCATATTGGAGGTAACCCTAATTTTGTCGTTTGCTCTCAAGTTTTATTGGTCCCCTCTTAATTGAGTTGTTAGTATATAGTTGACTTGAATGAACAACTCTCCATTTCTTTTTGATTAGTGGCATATTGTTCCTAAGGAGAGCATTGAACCCTTTATGTAGGATTGTGAGGTTTAAATTTGTGTTTCAAACTATCTATGGCGTGTGGGAATTCCAATGAGTTTTTGTACTCTATCTTTCTTGACAATCAACTAACCAATAGCATTTTAATTGGGGCTTAATTATCATTATAAAAATTAGATCAATCATTTTTATATTTTATATTCTTATTTCTCCAAAAGTTCGACCTATATATTCTTTCTTTATATATCATCTAGATCGAAGAATTGTCAATAAAATTAAACGGGTTGATAGACTTAAATGTAACATAAAAATACAAATAATCAAATATGAACATTTCGGCCAACGAGCCGGGTTATAAGCTAGTTATTGAAAGATGGCGTAATTAATCATACCACATACCATTTATTCTTCGGATCTTTGAACCTGATCGTTATTGTAAAATACCACATGGCATAATCCGTTGCCCTAATGCATTATTAATCATCGGTCCAAAATAGACAGTGTAATTTGAATGAAGGCTATAAAGTTGTGGAATGTATATGGCCACACCTAGGTGGATTTTGTGAACATATATTTGATCCTTTCCATATGGTCATTTGTACATAGACATTTTTACAACGTAACATTTTTATATTCAAGAGTAAACGCTAATTATTTTAATACGATCATTTATCTATGGATATTTCGATAATATAACATGTTTATATTTACCGGAAACACTAGTTGTTTCAATTGAAGAATGTAATTTGTCCATTTGTCATCCGGCAAAATATAACTAATCATTATTTGGATCAAATTCAACCAAATTTCATAGTACCATCCAGTTTGACTCGTCCCTGATTTAGATAACTTGTATTTGTTTGTCGATTCATAAATCAACAAAAAAGAACTCCATGATCGACCAATTTGGTCCCATGCCCAAAAGTCCTTCATAATCATTTAACTGGAGTGCCCCTCAGTTCAAACTTCAAACGGCTCACTTTTAACCATTAACTCATCCAACAGTGCAACTTGACCAAACCCTTTTTGTTAAATCGAGGGATACACCACAAGCCACAAACTAATTTCCTACTGCTACAGAACAGTTCACTAAATGCCTGCAGAGAAAGTGGAAACCCTGATTCACTCACGACTCACGAGACCGAGACAGTATACCATAAACATGGTCTGTGGTCATGTTCCAGTTTCATTTTGACTCAACCAAAGAATCGAGGATTGGATATGGCGACTGGAAAAATCTCACTAAAAACCTCAAAACTTTTGATTTTTCTGTAGCAAGATTGGAACTTAAATCACGAGCAGAGCTCGTCGACATGTCTATACTAGTTTTCTCAATAGAGAGCAAGAATGAGTTCCCTGAAAGGGTTATTCTATCGAAGTTGCAATCTGTCTCCTTTTCAGACGAATATATAGTAACTTCAATCGTATCAAATGAAATTTAGGTGTTAATGAGCGAATCATGATATTATACTCTTACTCGAGTGAATTATAGGTTTTAATTATCTAAATAAATAACAAATCCTGAACACTAAGATATAATGCATACAATTTATTATATTTCGACGAATCATGACCGCCAATTTTTGTTCCTAATTAAATTGATGTTAGGGTATGAGATTTATATACTTAAGACCTTGATTCTAATTTGTAAAGATTGGGATATATAGTATTTGTTTGTACCGTCTAGCTCCGGCAAGAACAATGATATTTGTTGGTGTGGGTTTACTCGTCATCCGTTCGTCCGATCTCGTCGGGAAGGAGAGAACCTGTGAAAGAGCCGGGGTTGCCCCCCGGATTAAGCTCCGACGATCAAGTCAGTGTCTGTTTGTGGAGAGAGTTGAGAGAATAGATAGAGAGATAAAGTGTAGAGAGATAGTAGAAAGTGGAAAGTGAGGGGAGAGAGAGAAGTCCCCTTCCTTGGTGGGTTTCATACCTTTATATACTCGTAGCGGGTTTAGAGCGTCATACGTTGTCGATTGGACGCGGTATTACTTAGTCTCTGCGGGGAGTCCCTTAGCAACACCCCAACAGTATTATATCCCAAACATCAGACAATTCAGGATCTAAATATTCATTTTCTTACATAGGCTATGCTTTTAATTTTACTTCTCGTGTTTTAATAAGCTAAACTCTTTATATATCAATTTGAAGATATCATTCGTTGATTCTCGTAGGCTCGCCGGCGGCGCCGTCCATCATTGTGTACCATTCTTCGATGTTCCGTAACCGAATTTTAGGTATCTGGTCGGCCTCAGGACACCGGAAATTAAACCTCAAGAGAATTGGCCATTATTAAGATACCACATCGCACAATTTGGGTGCCCAATGTGTGATTATGTATCTGTCCGGTTCAAGAATCGTTGCTGAGCTCACTAATGTGGACTTGTAATTCGAATGAAGGCATTAAAGTTGTGGAATGGTTGCCTTTCTCGGATGGCCGTGGCAGTGAGATTCTAAACTGACTTCATAGAGCAGGGTTCACCTTCTTCAAGGATGATTATATGGAAATATAATAGGAAGGTGTTACTTCTCTCACTTTTGGGCCTTCAGTGTGCCTATAGGCTTGATGTGCTTTCCAAAATGGACCATAACTTTTGTCACATGCCCTACAAAGTTTGATTGCATGTAGCAAATAATGAGACATGTAGCAAATAATGAGACGATCAACTTACCATAATTATACATGATGACTGCTAGTAAATTAGATTATAAGGCATTAAAGTTGTGGAATGGATTCTAAACTGACTTCATAGAGCAGGGTTCACCTTCTTCAAGGATGATTATATGGAAAGATAATAGGAACGTGTTACTTCTCTCACTTGCGGGCCTTCAGTGTGCTTGTAGGCTTGATGGGCTTTCCAAATTGGACCATAACTTTTGTCACATGCCCTACAAAGTTTGATTACACGTAGCAAATAATGAGACGATCAACTTACCATAATTATACATGATGACTGCTAGTAAATTAGATTATAAGGCATTAAAGTTGTGGAATGGTTGCCTTTCCCATATGGTCGTGGCAGTAAGATTCTAAACTGACTTCATAGAGGAGGGTTCACCTTCTTCAAGGTTGATTATATGGAAAGATAATAGGAAGGTGTTACTTCTCTCACTTGTGGGCCTTCAGTGTGCCTGTAGGCTTGATGGGCTTTCCAAATTAGACCATAACTTTTGTCACATGCCCTACAAAGTTTGATTACACGTAGCAAATAATGAGACGATCAACTTACCATAATTATACATGCTGACTGCTAGTAAATTAGATTATAAGGCATTAAAGTTGTGGAATGGTTGCCTTTCGCGGATGGTCGTGGCAGTGAGATTCTAAACTGACTTCATAGAGTAGGGTTCACCTTCTTCAAGGATGATTATATGGAAATATAATAGGAAGGTGTTACTTCTCTCACTTGCGGGCCTTCGGTGTGCCTGTAGGCTTGATGGGCTTTCTAAATTGGACCATAACTTTTGTCACATGCCCTACAAAGTTTGATTACACATAGCAAATAATGAGACTATCAACTTATCATAATTATACATGCTGACTACTAGTAAATTAGATTATAAGGCATTAAAGTTGTGGAATGGTTGCCTTCCTGGATGGCCGTGGCAGTGAGATTCTAAACTGACTTCATAGAGCAGGGTTCACCTTCTTCAAGGATGATTATATGGAAAGATAATAAGAACGTGTTACTTCTCTCACTTGCGGGTCTTCAGTGTGCCTATAGGCTTGATAGGCCTTCCAAATTGGACCATAACTTTTGTCACATGCCCTACAAAGTTTGATTACACCTAGCAAATAATGAGACGATCAACTTACCATAATTATACATGCTGACTACTAGTAAATTAGATTATAAGGCATTAAAGTTGTGGAATGGTTGCCTTTCGCGGATGGTCGTGGCAGTGAGATTCTAAACTGACTACATAGAGCAGGGTTCACCTTCTTCAAGGATGATTATATGGAAAGATAATAGGAACGTGTTACTTCTCTCACTTGCGGGCCTTCAGTGTGCTTGTAGGCTTGATAGGCCTTCCAAATTGGACCATAACTTTTGTCACATGCCCTACAAAGTTTGATTACACGTAGCAAATAATGAGACGATCAACTTACCATAATTATACATGCTGACTGATAGTATATCTACAAGTATATAGATAGCTGTATATTTTTTCTTCACCCTCATTCAAATTTTCCTCCAACAAGAGTGAAAGTAGTAAGGGTATTTTTGTCTTCACAATGATCTATTTGTTTCTCATTTATTCTTAAAAAAATACACATACTAGGATTTGAACCGTGGTCATATCAGGGAATATATGAATGAAAGCGAGTTCAAGTAATGTGAGCTATAATTTGGTATTGAGGATTATCCGGTATAATAGTGTAGATAAAAAAGAATTTATTATGCTCATTGGTCAACTTGTCTGACAGATAGTGACTCTCGAAGGAGTCATTTTTACTAGACAAAACCAAACTTTCATATACAATAAATTCGTGAATAACGGTGTATTATCATACTCGTAAATAGTATAGGCAATTTGTATGTCATGTGCAACTCGTTAAATTAATGTGTCGTTTGAATTTAAGTATTTGTTAAACTTGTTATTTGGAGGTAATTAACGCACAAAATAGTTAAGAATAGTTTTACATTTTTAAAAAATTTAATGAAGACATAATTGGAACAAATCCTCTCCTATTTTTTTTTCAAATAACGTGTTTGGAGTATTTAGAGAATAACATGTGTCAAATTTTGAATTAAAGGAATTACTACCAATCCAGTTCATTAAAGTAGCATTATTGTTAAGTATAATTTGATGCGTTAGCTGCCTTCATGTATCATTAAAACTCAGCGTGAACATATTACTATAGGCCATAAGGTGTCCTTGGATGAGAGGATTTGTATTTGAGATTTTTATATTTGAAATTTCAAACAAAGGATCATTTGTTTGGATACTAAATGAATATTGCATTCAGAAATACATGAAACACTGGACAGTTCACTAAATGTACTAGAGATGGGGCAGAAAACTGGAAACCCTTTATTCACTCACGAGACCAGAAGAGTATAGAATAAACACGGGCATATGGCTATTCAAATCACATGTGGGATCAACAATAGAAAGAGAAAGATATGGTAATTGTAAAAATCTCAACAAAACCAGAAAGGAATTTCAGTAACAAGAATGAAGCTTAAATCACAAGCAGAGCTCGTCGACATCTACAGTCGTTTTCTTAACAGAGAGCGAAATAAGTTCTGAGGAAGTTATTCTATCGAAGGCTTGATCTCTTTTTTTCTGAACCATATAAGTTAGTGTTTGTATAAACTGAGCTCTTCACCTCAATTTGATTATATCATGCATTGATTCTCATAGGCTCACCAACGGCCCCCTCCATCCTTGTGTACCATTCCCCGATGCGAGTATGCTCGACCATATCTTTGCCGGACTTCAGGTATCTAATCGGCCTCAGGACACCAAAAACGGCGAGATCAGCCAGATTAGGACGTGAGCCACCTGTTGAGCGAAGGGAAGTGAAAAAAATACTTCAGGTGGAGGGCGTCATAGAAAGTGAATTGTTAAAGCTTAAACCATAAAACACAGACCGAGATAGTCACGGCCCTTGAGAGCGTCCACCCATGTTTCGGCAGCTTCATACAAGGATGCACGTTCATCAGTGATATTATACTTCTTCTTCAGCTTCTTTGACACGAAGTACATTGCGGTTGCACCAGCATATTTTGCTACAAGCCTCTCTGTGAAACTGAAATTTCCTAGAGTGTGAAAGCATGGAGATTAAGAAGCTCATTTACAATATATATTTTCCTTGTCTAATTCTACTAAAGATAATCGATACGATAGTTGATACTAAACAAATTCAAAAGGGCAAGGTGTTTTACCGTGACTGGTAATGTAGTCGAATGACTCTAGAGCCTCAGAAGCATTTCGGTAAATATTTGGTGATAGAACATGCACCAAGTGACCATCCACCCATCTGAAGAAAAACATTCAGCATGATCATTAGCAGATAAGAAAAGCTAGACAGGACTAAGAGAAGGATGGAAGAATGCTGAGAGTTTATCGTAACCAATATGGCAACACCACAGACGAGTCTACAAAAGCTTTCAATTTTATATTCAACATTAACGATAAACAATCAAATATGAACTAAGGTCCGCTGAAAAAGACTTAACAACTGACACTATCACTTATGGTATGTGATTCATTCAAGTTGAACAAAGATAGAAGTATGATCGTACTTTCGCCACTTTGCTTCTTCCTCAGCATCTGCACAGGTGCTCTCTGGATGAATCCTCTTAAACAAATCAGTAATTATCTCTGCATAAGCAAGCAAGATATAAGCCATAACATTAAGATCAGCACTAATTTGGCTAATATATAGAAGTGAACAGGGAACAACCTGAAGAGTCAACCATTTGTTCCCCATCAATAGTAAGTATCGGCACCTTCTTGTACTCAGACCACTTGATCTCCTTTTTGCTCATCGGGTTAACTTCCACCACCTTGTATGGAATGCTGTAGTAGTCCAAGAATGCTGAATAGACACGCACGCAGTGGGGAAAGGGTAAATATTTACAATTGGAGATCTTACGATTTCATATCAGAATGCATAATCCAATTAGCATTTCATCTTAATCCTACTCAGGATAACCAATCACTTCGTATCAAATGCCTAAGTTCTGCAGAAACCCAACGGAAACCATCCATTACCAGAGCACGTCCTTCACTAATCATAGTTAAGGATTCAATTCAACAATTGAACAATGAAACTCTTAAGTCTAGATCCCAACTTGAGAAACCCACTTGACAGCAAAAAGCTTCAACCAGTAAATATCATTATCGATTACCTTTAACCTTGTTGCAGAAAGGGCAAGCCTCATACTGATACAGAACAACGTCCTTGGGTGAAAACTTGGGCAACTCCTTGGCGTGAACCTCCTGCGCCACAGATGAAGCCGCAACGGAGAAGAACATCGTCCCGACTACTCCAGCGGCGACAGAAGTCCCCGAGAGACCAAAATAATCAGCCAATCTCCGAGAGAGGAACTGCGGACCTGATCCAGAGGGAGTAGTGCTGAGCATCGCGGATCGAACCAGAAGGTTCGGCATGGCGGCGGCGACAGTGGCCGAGGATGTGCTTGATCCGGCGGCAATGCTGCGGCCATAGGTGGCGAGCCCGTGAACTCTCCTCATCGCGAATTGAACGAATTAAACCTGCTACTAATGCTCTTCCGATCTCCGATTTCCCTCTAGGAGTTTCTTTGTGGCGGAAACCAGAGTTTTCTAGGGTTTAACCAACAAGGGTTTTAGCCTTTTAGGGATGAGTTGAGATTCAGATTTCCAATTCAGACACGATGCGTCGATGAGCTCCTCAGATTTCTTCTGACAAAAGTCGGAGATAATTGGGCGCGAACTTGGTCTGTATTGGGCTTATTTTATCCCAGTCCAGTGGACCTATCTCTGTTGAAAGATTGGGCATTGTTTTCATTAACATTCTTTCTTTTTTTAACGAAAAGATCACTTGCATTAACAAGAAACAATAAGTTTTTTAAAAAAAAAACAAGAAATAATAAGTTACACAATGCCGACCTCCGCAGAGAGTCAAGCATCGAAATCGAACTCATTACACCCTACAATGAACAAAGAGAGGGTCCTTTTAGCCACACGATGGGCTACCTTATTGTCCTCTCTGCCAACAAACTGAAGCTCCACAACCAGACACAGATTTACCAGCCGTCGAATATCCTCATATACGGCCCCACCACGACAATCCCTGGTGCGTCCCGCCACCACCTTGTCTATGGCGACCTTCGCATCGCCCACCACTAGCACCCGCTGAAACTGAGAATCCACACACATCTGGATAGCCTTCCATAAAGCCAATAACTCAGCGATCACCAGATAAACAATCCCATCGAACACCATCACATGGCACGGATCACAGCCCGTGAACTATCCATAAACACCACCCCGCAGCTGAGTGTGATCCCTCACAGGTTTCACCATCAAAGAAACACAAAACCCGATCCAGACTCCCCCATAGAAATACTCAACCCCATGCTACTACTCCAACCTTGACTTGAAGTCTCCACCACTCCAGCCCCCACAAGCCATTCCTTTAAGGAAGTGGTTAAGTACCATACATGGGCCTGTATAAGATCCAGCATAACCTTCTTCCAACAACTCGAGTTATTGGGACCAACTGGTTTATGACATGGTATCAGAGTTGGTTTGTCCTTGAGGTCACGTGTTCAAGTCCTCACGACCCCCAATATTAACCGTTGTCTTTCAAGCACATGGTATGGCGGGCCTGTGCAAACTTCAAGCCCAGGAGTCGGCTTTCGTTTGAGGGGGGCGTGTAAGGAAGTGGTTAAGTACCATACATAGGCTTGTATAACATCCAACATAACCTTCTTCCAACAAGTCGAGTTATGGGACCAACTGGTTTATGACAATTCCGCCACCTGCATCTTCAATTGTCTCATCAGAACTTTCCCCATCACTTGGACACCCTCAAACACCACCAATTTCTTGACTTTCCAAATTCGCTAAAGGAGACAAACCAAGTTCACTACCCGCTCTGTCGACCCATCTTTGGCTATTAACCAATGGAGGAAGATGGCCAAATAATCATGAGGGATCCTCATCACAGCTTGCCACAACCCTGCTTCTTCCCAAAGCTATTGTGCCGCAGGACACTCGAAGAACAGATGTTCAATCGATTCCTCCTCAACCTAGAAAACCGAACACAGAGCCATAACAGGAACCTCCCTCGTAAGCAGCGCCTCCATCGTAGGCAATTCTTCTTTGGATAGTTTGATTTTGATAATAGTTATATTGATACATTATCATCAATACATCCATAATAATGTACATTTATATATAAAAAATGGTGTATTGTAGTTTATTTTTGGTTTTGTAATAGTTATTGTAATATTTATATATAAGTTATTTATATTACTTTTTGAGTGAAATATCACCTTTACCATTTGTTTTAATATAAAAAGCAACACACATAAATAGTTAGAGTGTTAGACGCATAGTTGGAAGATAAAAACTCATCAATCTCATCCAAAACTTGAGGTTTAGGGCATGTTTGGAAGTTAAGATTCTTGAAGTTGATGTATTTAATCAATGTATATATTATGATTAGATGCATCGTTTCTATGTATGAATTTGAAAAATACATTGTTTGGAGATTGAATGATTTTGGTGGTCCCTCAAAGTATAAGAAATAAAAAGTAAGCTAACAATCCCTCAAACACAATATCTGCTAAAAGCTGAGATTGACAATCATTCATAATGAATGATTCTCGTGGTCCCATCTGTTATTCAAATACAATCATTCTGTTTCATTTTAAGCAAAAGAAAATTAATTCTTATGATTACATGTATTGACTAAATAATGCCTGTATTGTTTGTGCGGAAAATTTAAAAAAAAACCAATGCATTATAACTATCTCAATCAAACTATGATAAAAATCAAACCATCCTCAATTGTCATAGCGGATACCAACTGGCGCACTAGCCATTGATATTCAAACAAATTCCCCAGAATTAGACATGAATAAACCAGAAATTCTCCACATTTGGAGGTTACATACATTGAGATGCTAGTACTGGAAGTTTGGTATCGGTATTTGGAATATACCGAATACCGTACCGAATTTGTCTATATTTGGTATTACCGAATACAAGTATTATTTATTGAGATTGAATTTCAATTGTTATTCGGTATTAGGGTTTACAAGATTGGGATCGGTATATACCGATCAATACCGAAATATAAGCTAGTGTGTATTTTATCCTCTCAACTAGACTCTCTATCAACTACTACACGACCCTCAACCACCAAGAGTATCATTTAATTATACATAGATCATTCCATCACTATTTCAGAACTTAGAAGTCCCCATCCAACTCAAATTTGACTGTTCAATTTAAGTCACTCTCGTTACTCACCTAATATCTCTTGTTATTTCCATAACTTTAAAATGCAAACACTAGTATTAGTCGTCTCTCAACCTCCATTTCGTCAAATTAAAGATTACCAATTACACGAACTTGAGATGTCAGATCTCCTCCATTCTCATTATCTGTATCCTACCTCTAGGCAAACTCAAGACTCTTTGCCCTAAATTAAACAATAAAATCAAATTTATATATTTAATTGCAAAGATAATTAATTTCGTATTCGATAATACCGATTGGGATACCGAAGTTCCGATTGGGATACCAGAATATTTAGGGATTGAGATTGGGATACTGAAATTATTTAGCAATTGGGATTGAGACTGAGTTTATGGTGTAATTCGTATTCGAGATTTCGGTATTTGATATTGGGATAGCGATACCGTACTGATTTCCACCACTAGAGATGACCTGCACTTTGAGTTTGGTAGTGAGTAAATGAGAATTTACTCGTTCACTTGTCATTTTATTTTCTATAGCTTTCTCAACAAAAAACATATTAAAATGAAAACGAAGTTATCGTTTCAAGAGAAACAAAACATGAATATTTTTGGGTTAATATCATAAATTGCCCCTCTGCTATTGCATTTTCTCAAACTTGCCCCTCTATTATTTTTTACATCAAACTTGCCCCTCGTCATAATTACATACTGAAATCTGCCCTTCTGTTACTTTTTTCGTCTAACCTCCATGAACCAGGTTAGACCAAGCTTGAGTCTAGGTAAAATTACATGTTTAGGCCTACTAATTACACTTTACCTTCCTCAACCAAAAACAGAGAAGTTCTGGTGGAGGTAGGTGAAGCCAGTTTCGACGGTGGAACTAGATCAATGGCGGCCCCTGATGCACACGCACCACCATTATGACAGAATCAATCGAAACCATGCCTGAAACGCAAATGAAAAGATTTCCTTAACAAACAGATCAACGAACACGGGATCAGATCGGTCGGCGGGTTCTTCCCAACATCGACGCCCACGAGGCCTGGGACGACGATCTGCTTGTCAACTAAAGTGACGGGACGATGATAACGCCGGGACTAGATAATGAGATCTGGGTTTCCAACTAAGAGTTATGGCGTGGTTTGAAGTTTATGTTACGAGCTTCGGGAGCCGACGACGACTTGGATGATAAAGCCTGCACCTGCAAAACCTTAATCATCCATCTAAAACACCCATCCAAAATTGAAATCTCAAAAAGCTAATTCCAACAGATTTTTTTTATAAGAAATTCCAACAGATTGAATAAGAGATAAATGAGTTGTTTCTTTGATTTTTAGATTAGGGAAGCGGATTATGGGTTCGGATAAGGGTTCACTCGGTGGCGGCATGGGAAGGATGGAGCCGATTGGACATCTGACTCACTCATCGGGTACGACTGTTGATTTGCCGGGGATTTGGAAATATTGGATTTAGGTAGGGCTGAAAATTTGTCTGTCCCGTCTCTGTCCCGTCCCTGTCTCTGTCTGACCCGTCTCTGAAGGGTCAAGATGTATAACCGTCCCGTCCCTGTCTCCTTCTTGACCCTGTCTGACTCTCAAGGGTTGGAACGGGACAGAACGGGCCAGGTCAGTGGGTCGACCCTAATCAACACACTACTTTTTTACAAATTACGTTTTGGTACCTAAAATTATTTTTTCTTACAATTTAGTACCTAATTTTTTTTACAAATAAGTCCATAAATTTTTATGGTAGAATTATGTTTTCGTACCCAAATTTTTTTATTTTTACAAATTAGTACCTAAACTTTTAAAACTTTACAAAAAGGTCCAATGGAGTATGAGATATTTGTTGTTGCTAAGGGTCACAGGGTCAAAACGTAACCCATCCCTAAGTTGTCCCGACCCGTCCCGACCCTTACAGGGTCAACAAATGACTCGTTCCTAATCTGTCCCTGTAGACAAACTGACCCGTCCCGACCTTTAGGGACGGGACGGGTAGGGACGGGTCAGTGGGTCTTCCGGGACAAACTTTCACCCCTAGATTTAGGTATGGAGTTTTGATTGAATGTTTGGAAAAAAGGGTTAATGGCACATGAAAAGGGCGACAATCACGATGGCGACGAGCTGAATTCTATGACAGAATTAGATGGTGGGGTCGGAGTCGGAGGTTAGAGGAAGGTGAATGACTCACTTCTACTGTCACCCTAGGAATTGGCCAAGTGAAACCACTTCCTAAAGCGTAGTATAGCGGGTTAGGTTTATATGTCAACCCGGGTCCTAGATCTGATGACTACTCAGTGAATTCTTGTTATCTAGCAATGAAACTGGAATGCAAGTCTAACTAACAAACTAACAAAGCAAGTAAACAGTTGTATTCAGGTTAAGAGAGGTCACCCGTATATGATTCCCCCTAGACTGCAGTTAAGCCGGATTGTAATTACCAAGTTCAGTTTCTATGATAGTTATACTGCGGAAGGTTCTTAAACAGCCCGAAGTCTCGACTAAAGGTCTTCAGACCCTCTTAATCTGAGTCTCTAGCGGGCTACTAACCTCCACCGGAGTAAACAGATTGAGGCCTTAACAAACAAAACCTCCACTACCGGAGTAAATCCTGTACAAAATAGTGAGTTGGCTCCTCGACTAAAGTCACCAACTCCCTACCTTCAATCAAGGATGCTCTATCAACCTAGGCAGATATTCTCATTCTAGGTTAAAGCAGAAACAACAGGAATTTGATCAGGATTCAAGTCATTCAATCATTCAAACCTCAATTGAACATAATCAAATCATAGAATCAGTACTTGGGTTCATACAATCAAAGCCTAACATACAAATCTAGGGTTCTCCATACCCAGATGAATGGGAGAACTACTCCATGGAGAAAGAGGCAAAAGAAGAATCAGACGCGGAATTCATACTGTGAAGGATGGATTCCTGCTCCTGGACGTTGATCGGCACTTCTCCAAGCTCAAACTGGCCTCCAATGGTGTTGAAGATCAATCTAGGGCACTTGGAGACTCTTGTTCGTCGCTTTCTCGCTCTAGGAATCTTTCTCTCTCTCAAAAACTCGACTCCCCTTCTGTTTTGGCTGAAACCTGCTTAAAAGGGCATCAGTGGCGAAAGCACGGTCGAGGGCACGGCCGTGTAATGCCTCAGCCCGCCCGTGCTTTGGCTAGGGTTAATTACACGGCCATTGTGTTGGGAGAAACACGGCCGTGCTTTTGGGAGAACACGGTCGTGCTTTGGGGGGACACGGCCGTGCTTTCAGCCCGTGTAATCAGCTCATGTTTGCCAAACTCGAATTAGCTCTCGGCAGTAAAAGCACGGCCACAGAACACGGCCGTGTTCTGTTTTAGGTGTGCCCGTGTTTTGGCTCCAGCTCAACGAAATGACTTCCGAATGCCCCGAAACTCGTGGTTAGCCTTTCCTTTGATGCCTGGGACCTGAAATATGACAAAATAGCACAACCTGGCGTAAAATAGGCAAAAAATACACGACTATGCCCCTCAAACGGATAAGAACTAGGGGCGCAAATACGTGCAATTACATCGTTATCAGTGAAGGATTGCTGGTATGTTCCCAAATCTTATCTCTGGGATAGTGACGGAGAGGAGATGAGCAAAAATTGAGGGCAAAATTGAATTTCCCCTATATTCTGATGGTATTAAACCAACCAGACTTTGGTTGGACCAGAACTAACGGAATGCGGATGAAAAATGTAACGTAATGATAAATTTGATATCACGATAATAGTAGGAGGGTAAGTTTGATTTGAAATATAGTAGAGGGGCAAGTTTGAGAAAAAACCATAATAGAAGGACAATTTATGCTATTAACCTAATAGTTTTTGTTTAGTTTAGAATTTTGGTGAGTTCGGAAACTGAATTCTGAAAATGAAAATCATTTAATTACTTCATATTTTTTTATGATACTTTAGAACAAGTTATTTGCAAAGACACGTTACTGTTCATCTAGACACAATTTACTGTTCATTTAGACTCAAAATTACTATTCACCCTCTCCTGATTGGTCCATCTTTGCGGTCGCATTTTCTTATTGGCTGCTCAGTTGTGGGTGGGCCGGTTTTTTATTTGTTTTCTATTGCTCCTGTGTGTGCCGCGTTGCCCTCAAATGGACGCTTATTTTTCCTGCGTTTTCTGCTCCTTTCTATCGTTTCCCCTGAGGCCGCCCCGTATAATTATTACACGCACTGCTTTGCTTTCTTCTCTTGCACGTGGGCTTTGTTTCTTGTCTTCCTGGATTTCGGCCAATGGTGGGCGCACCATTTTATATACGCCGATTTGCATTTGGGCCTGGGGGGAGCGGTTTTCTTTGTGACCTGATATCTGACAACCGCTGCTTCGGCGCCTCGAATCCTTCATTGCTTTTTATGGTTTCATTGGCGGTTCCTTGATTTTACGTTGTACTTATCCTTTTGTTAATCGCAGTGTCGTTTCCCATTTTTTACGTTCTCTTTCGTCATTGGACCGGTAACTGACATGCAGTACTATCACGTCTGTTCAGTCCTTCTTTCATTTTTTTATCTTTCGTGGCGCCGGGACTTCCCTCCTGTCATTTTGTTTTCTTTCTCAAAAATTTATTTCTCTCTCTTTGGTTTTCTTCTTTTCCTGAACCATGGAGTTTACGCTGCTTTGTAACCTCGGAGGTCCTCGCAATGCCAGCGTTTCTTTGCGGCTCCGCCTATTGCATGTGTGGCCGGCGAAGTCCCCGGGGGACATTAGGATCTACAATTACTGCACTCTTTGGGTCGACGAAACAGTTAAGTTTCTGTCCTTCTCGCCTTTTCTTTCTTGCCCCCGTTTGCTGTGTCCTCTTCGCTTTGTTCATGTGGCAGGGTGGAGTGTTTTGCGCAGGGTATGCTGATACAAGGCGTCTCACCGACTTCGATGGCTACCGGGATTTGCCGTAATCTCTCAGTTGGCAAGATATACGTCATAAAGACTTTTGCCCTGAGCAATCCGGCAAATCAGTATCGGGCCTGTTCCTTTGATTTGGCTCTGGGTCTTTCGCCTTCGGCTTCTTTTCAGCCCTGTGTTTTGCCTGCTGAAAGTTTCCCACTTGATGCTTACGAGTTTGTGGCTTTCTCTCAGTTGAATTTGCGTGCCAGTAACCATCGTTATTTGACAGGTTAGTGGGTTTGTTTTTGTTGGATTTGCTTTGTTTATGTATCTGTTGTTTGTTTACTAAGATTTTATCTTTGTACTGTTTTTGTAGATGTCGTTGGCCGACTCAGTTCGATCAGCAGGATATCGCACAAGATCACAAATAACGGTCCTGCAGTCAAGCAGACGTTCATAATTGAGGATGAAAGGTGTTTTGCGTTTTCCTGTGTTTATTGGTTCGGTTGTGAGTGTTGTGTTTGTTATTTGTTTCTCTTACGTGTCCTTTTTTTCCCCTCAGCGGAGCGAAGGTCTCGATTACGCTCTGGGATGAGTTTTCTGCGGTCTTGGATCACGTTGCTTTGACTCAGGCTGACTCTATTGAAGCTGTGATTTTGGCATTTGGCGGCTTGCTGGTCAATAAGCTGGGAGGTATGTTGTTGCTTCCTTATTGCATGCATGGTTTCGTTAGATTGAGTGTGGTCTATTAGTATGTGGTCTATTAGTATGTTATAGTTTTTGTCGTCTTTTGTTCTACTTTTCAGATGATTATGTTCTGTCGAGTTGTGCCGCTACTCGCATATCAGTCAATCCTCCTGTACCGAAGGCTTATTTTCTTGCGTCTAGGTAAGTTAGTTGTGGGTTGTTGCCGATTTCCCGTGTGCTGTTGATGTATTCCGGATTTTGTAAAGGTTCCTATGTTGTCCAAGTTATGGTGCTTGGATCTCTATTAGGTTTGCTGAGAAACATGAGGTTGTTGAATCCTTGCCGGTTGAGTTTGCTACTGCCGCTGATGCTACTGCTGATACCGATCGTCGAACGAGGACTTTGAGTCAGCTGCTGGCGTTATCCAGAACAAATGCCTCAGTAGTATTGCGTGTTCATCTAAAAGTCTATTGCTATCATTTTCCCCATGTTTGAACGTAACTTGCTCCCATTTTTTTTTTTGTTAGGAAGAGAAGTATCGGTGTGGTGGAGTGATTGTCGATGTTGAGTCAAGCACACCTTGGTATTATATTTCATGCAAGTTATGTTCGAGGGCTGTTTCGAAGCGTCGTGATGATACATTTTGGTGTCCAAAGGATTGGCAGTTGGATGAGGAACAAACTCGCGTAAAGTATGACCATGTGTCTTTTTTTGTATGTTTGTTGCCTGTTGTGGGTTTTGTTGCTAATCTTCTTTTTCCCTCAGTTACAAGCTCCAGCTTACACTGAGGGATGACTCCTGTGAGGCGCGTTTTATACTGATGGGGGGGTGTGCGCTTACGCTGGGGAACGTTTCCGCCGCACATTTGGCCCAAAGGTTCCCCCATCGTCCTGGTCAGCTGCCCCCACAACTGCATAAGTTACGAGGGCAGTATGTCAAGTTTGATTGTAGGTTGCCGTTGCCGGGCCCAACTGGTTTCTCCTCGGGAGAATTCCGTGTGACCCAGGTGGTTCCTCTTGATGATCCTACTGTGGTGGGTGATCTGCTTGAGTTTTCTTCGCCCCCTCGGTTGGCTGCTCCTATGATGCGTGCATCGAGTGTCGGGGGGGGGGGGGGCTCTGGTTCATCGAGGTCAGTGTTTGGTGCTTTGGTTTCTTTGTGTTTTGCTTTGGTCTGTGTATTATGTCTAAAGTGAAATATTTGTGATGTGTTTTCAAGGGCCTCGAAGGGAAAGGAGAAGGTTTCAGACTCTCTTCTCATTGAAACTCCGGCTATGCCGTTTAGCATCACTGATGAACCAGATCTGATTGGCAGGTATTGTCGTTGTTCCCGGAGTTTATTTTGCTAATTTGCGATGTTGTTCGAGGATGACATCTGAATCAGTTACTATAATTCGCAGATTTCCCAGTTATGAGGCCAGAGATTATCGAAACCCTATTACTATAATTTGCAGATTTCCCAGTTACTATAGATGGTCTCGAAATTGTACTGTTGGCACCTATGTGGATGTTATCAGAGGATGTATGTTCTCTGTACTTTTTGTTTATGTAACCGTCTATGTTTTGTCGGATAGTAGTTCTTTTGGCGGTATTGAGGTGGTGAAGGTTGCTATATGTGACTTTTGCGTCGTACCTTATTGTGATATTGTAGCTGGGTTTTCTTCCCTTGTGATATGTTATATGTAGTATGATTTCTACTTATCGTTTCTTAAATGGGTTGTTTCGTTTTGCGGGTACAATGTATGTCCATTCTTAGCGTAGTCATGCTCCTTTTTCGCTAGATGTTCGCTGATTCTTCCGCTTAAAGTCTAACCAGCTCACGTTTTATACAGGAATTAACCTGTTCTATGATTTAGTTATCAAGATGTGTTAAAACATGTTTGACATTTTGTGGAATTGATAGTCCTGAAAAGACACGTTAGAACATATATGAGCATTGGAATAGGAATGTGTTAATTATGTTGGATACTAATATTTATGGATTCCAACTGAGGCCACATGTTCCGAAATGGAAAATAGCTCGAGCTATTTCCTCCGTAATCGCTTTTGTCTCTGTAATTAAGCCTATTTCTATACAAAGATTAAACTAATATGATTGTTTCTCTTCATTTTATTAATTTAGCACAAAGTTAGATATTTTGGGAGTGGTAAAGCAATATACTAATGCATATCTAATATCACGGATATCCATAATAACACATTTTAATATGGGCGGATATGATTGCATATCTCAAATATCCATAATGATGCATTCTAAGGGACGTCTTCTTTTTCATTGGGGTTGTGTCAACTTCTGTGGGAACTTCTCCCATCCCACTCTCATATCTCGCTTAAGATTTCTCATTTGTATCTTGTGCTTGGCAGCCGATTTGGACAGCCATCTATACAACCACCACGCTTTTGATTGTTCAAGGTAGAGTGAATCTTGAACTATGTCCGTTATTGATTCATTACATTCAAATTCATCTCAGCTTTATTAGTGAAGCTTTCTAGCAATGAATGACGTTGTTCTTTTGTATGCTTTTGTCTAGACTCTGCGGCCATGCCTCCAAGAATAAGAAAAGCTCAATATCAGACTTTAACACATAAAAGAGCTAGAATTGAAATTCGCAAACAGCCAGCAGAGAATCTTTCAACAGCGTCAGCAGTGTTCGGGGAAACATCTGTTGTGTCTCAGAGCACCATGCGGGGGTCATTATTGAATCTTCATCAAGTTTCGCCATCGCCAGCTGGTGATGTAGTTACACATTATTCTACACCTGCTGTCCGCATTTGTTCATATCGGCCGCTGACTGTAGTAAGCTTACAACTTTTATGTTTGTTGTATACATATCAGGTCCATCACGGCCGAGGAAAACGCGCTATCAGAACATGAAGCAATTGGTATCCAGAGATATAACTCGACCCATATTTTGTCAGGAATAGAGTATGTGTGACATGGGGGATGAATGTAACGAAGGCATCGGTCGAGTAACACGGTCTAGCCGTCAGAAAACTGATCATTTGAATCGGCGGAATTTAAGCGAACCTCCATTTCGTGATAGGCATATTCCCACAGCTAGAAAGCCACTCCACAATGATATTCTGAGGATTGGTCAGCCAGAGTGTGTTTGTAATTACTGTGGTGCTTTGTTTTGGGATATGGAAAGGCTCGATCGCCATCGAGCGACGACTAATCCAATTTATCCATTATGCTGTCAAAAAGGCCGCGTTGGTTTGCCGCTCTTAGCACAACCTCCACATTTGTTGGCTGAACTTCTGCGATTTGATGGTGGTGCTATGTCTAAGCATTTCAGGGACAACATTAGACCGTATAATGGTTCATTGTGTTTCACATCATTTGGCGCTTCTATTGACCCTCGCTCTCTCTCTGGAAGGGGGCCTTATTCAATGGTAATATGTGGAGAGAATTATCATAGGATTGGTTCGTTGTTGCCTCCTGATGGTGAAAAACCAAAGTTTGCCCAGCTCTATATTTTTTAACTAGAGAATGAAATTGACAACCGCTTGGCAAATTATGCTTCCCGGGATGGTCTGCTTATGCCAGAATTGCTCACTTTATTACTACAAATGTTGGATGAAAACAATCAACTTGCCAAGACATTCAGGCGAGTTCGACAGTAGTTGCAGGATTCTACAATGACAAATTTGAAACTTCGGATTTTTGGAGCTAAGAGCAGAAATTGACAATACGACTTGCCAAGCAGCGCTGAAATCGCAGCACTCATACCAGGCGATTTTATTCCAGACAGGGACGATCGAGATATCATTGTTGATCATATTTATGAAGGCTTAAAGAGAATTACAAGTCTCAATCCCAAGTTTGATGCATTGCATTTCCCGCTCTTATTCCCATATGGAGAGGATGGTTATCATCCTCTTATCAAATACAGGTCAGCTTTCTGTCCTCCTTCTATGCGCAGACAATTTGTTACTCAGCGTGAATACTACACATTTAGGCTCCAATATCGCATCAATGAAGGCCATACAATTGTTCAAGCAGGAAAAGCTCTTCAGCACTTTAGTATCGACGCCTATTCATCAATAAAGTTAAATAGGCTCGCATTTCTGCGCTGCCATCAGCCACAACTTAGAGCTGAAGTTTATCAAGGCTTACAGGATGCAATGGCGCGGGGTGATCTTGACGGGGATAAAGTGGGTCATGTTGTCCTCCCAGGGACTTATATAGGTAGCCCACGATATATGCAACAATTATATCACGATGCAATGGCGGTGATTGAGTTCTTTGGAAATCCAGATCTATTTATTACATTTACGTGTAATTCGCTGTGGGAAGAAATCACAGAAGCTTTTCACGATATAGTTGGTCCAAATAGCTCGGACAAACCGATGGTTGTCTCAAGGGTTTTCCACATTAAGCTCAGCATTCTGATTGATGACATTAAGAAAAAATCCTACTTTGGAAAGACGATTGCAAGTAAGATTAGCCTGTTTTTTTTTCCAGCATTGACTATCATTTGTCTTTCAATGCACATATATGAATATTTAGCTTCTCAATAGGTTTTGTTTTGGGCAGTAATGTATACAGTGGAGTTCCAAAAAAAAAGGTCTGCCGCATATACATTTGCTGGTTTGGCTGGCCGAGGAGAATAAACTGAGGACAACTGCTGACATTGATGAGGTTATCTCAGCTGAAATTTCTGACCCTCAACAAGATCCAGTTGGATATGAGGCTGTTTGCAAATATATGTTACATGGCCCATGTGGCGAAGCAAACACGAATGCACCGTGTATGCGAGACAAAAAACGATCCTCAAACGGCAGATGTTCCAAACATTACCCAAAAGAGTTTAACTCAGCTACGTCATTTGACAAATTCGGAAATGTCGTTTATAGAAGATCAAACTCGGGCATAGAGGTTCAAAAGGGCAGTTCAGTCCTCGACAATCGACATGTTGTTCCATACAACCGAAATTTGTTGGTGAGAATGCAGGCTCATATCAATGTCGAGGTATGTCATAAGGGTAAGCTTATTAAATATCTTTTCAAGTATGTGACAAAAGGTCCAGACATGTCATTGGTGATTGCTGAAAATGCTGATGCACCTCACAATAATGTAGAAGTGCAATCCGCAAAATACAGAGATGAAATTCAGCAATTCATTGACTGCAGATCGTTGTCATCTTATGAAGCTATATGGAGGCTGAATGAGTATCCAATACATGTAAGAGAGCCAGCAGTTGTGCGCTTGGGAGTTCATTTGGATGGTCAGCAAAAAATACCATATAAGAAGCAATCCAATGTAAGAAATATTTTGGGGAATCCTTATGCTGGTCGAACGCACTTAACAGAATGGTTTGTGCTTAATCGTAGAGACCCCCAGGCGAGAATTCTGACATATGCACAGATACCCAACAACTACACTTGGCTCTTTGATTGTAAAGAGTGGAGTCCTCGCAAGAAGGGATTCGCAATAGGCAGAATTTCATATGTTCCACCAGGTTCTGGCGATGTTTTCTTCCTCCGGATGCTGCTCACAAAAATTCGCGGCGCTGTTAGTTATGCTCAGCTCAGGACTGTCAATGGAGAAGTTTGTGCAGATTTTGAAAAAGCTTGTGAAAAATTGGGCCTTTTAATCAGACTCTTCAGAATGGATATGAGTATTGGCAGATATCTCATCTTCTAGCATGCCACGAGTGATTCGAAGCACTTTCGTATCAATGCTGATGTTCTGTGAAATACCAAACCCGGTAACATTGTTCAACTCTTCTTGGAAATCTATGTCTGAAGATTGTGCGTATAGTTTAATGAAGGATTTCAGAGATCAGACTCTGAGGCCCAGCGACGAACGACTGCAGAACTGGGTTCTACATCAACTACAGACTATGTTGAGCTCACACTCAATGACTCTTGAGAACTTTAATCTTCCACTCCCATCAGATGGTTTATGCGATAATGGTGAGAATCCACTTATAAATGAGCATTTTGCTTTCGATGTGGATCAACAACATACATTGGCCACCACAATGTTACAGTCACTGAACGTTGAGCAAACCAATGTGTATTCAGCTGTTATCAATTTAGTACACAACAAGATAGGCTGTGCATTCTTCTTATACGGCCACGGAGGTACAGGTAAAACATATCTCTATAATGTAATTACAACAAGACTCGGAAGTTTGGGGAAAATAGTTGTTCTGGTTGCATCATCAGGTATCGCAGCAACACTTCTTCCCAAAGCATCGACAGCGAATTCAAGGTTCAAAATTCCTATGATTCTAGATGCAACATCGACATGTCCAATTAAACACGGTACACATTTAGCTGATCTGCTAAAAGAAGCATCCTTAATCATATGGGATGAAGCAGCCATGACACATCGCCGAGCTTTTGAAGCAGTGGATCGCAGTTTATGCGATATATTAAATGTTCCGCTGAATGGACATGACTATAAACCTTTTGGAGGAAAGACTGTTCTTTTTGGTGGAGATTTTCGCCAAACTCTCCCCGTTATAACCGAAGCTGGACGTGAACAAACTGTTGATAGCTCATTGACTAGATCCAAACTATGGAGTTATTTTAAAGTTATGCAGCTATCTACAAATATGCGAATCACAGAAGCCCAGCATGCTAACCAACAACTAATACATGGATATACATTTCCAGAATGGGTCCTCGCCTTAGGAGATGGAAAACTTAAAGCAAGATCATTAAGAGAAGATGCCCCAATGGATTGGATACAGATTCCACAACTGTTCCTAATTGATCCTGGAGCTGATCCTGTTCAGTCGATCGTGGATGATATCTATGATTTGTTCTCCCAAAATCATAGACACCCGGAGTACCTCACCAGTAGAGCCATAATTACTCCAACGAATGCAACTGTTTCTACAATTAATAATTTTATGATGAAAAATGTTCCAGGATATCCGACAACCTATTACGGCTCAGACTCGCTACTGCTATCGACAGAAACGACGGATTCGTTTGATGAAAGCTATCCAACTGAGTTTCTCAACACTCTTACATTCAACGGAGTACCAGACCACGAGATCACATTAAAGGTAAACACACCAGTTATGCTCTTACGCAACTTAAACCCTGGTCTTGGCTTATGCAACGACACAAGAATAATGATCACATCGTTGGGCGACAACTATATAAAAGGCAACATTATGGGTGGTTCTTGTGATACTGATGAGGTCATTATACCAAGAATAGTGTTGAATGTGGATAACTCCAAGTGGCCCTTCATACTCAAAAGGAGGCAATTTCCGGTTCGACTATGCTATGCGATGACTATAAATAAAAGCCAAGGGTAAACACTTGAAAAAGTAGGGATATATTTGCCTCAACCAGTGTTCAGCCACGGCCAGCTATATGTGGGAGTTTCAAGAGTAAGATCAGCAAGAGGTTTGAGTATTCTTATAGAAAACCCACCAGAAATACCTCATGACTTTACAAGAAACATAGTCTTCCACGAAGCATTTGCCAATATAGTGGATACCTAAACTACTTATCAGGTAATTCTATTAGACCTATTAAACTAACAAATGTTTGCATCAGTAAATGTGACTGAAATAATTGTTTTTCTTTTGTAGGGTCGAAGAAATTCACTGACGTACTCATTTTGATCATTGCCTACCCGCCGCTTATTCTGTTTAGCCAGTATGGAAGAGCCTGATGTTTGTATCTAAATAGTTCAGAGAGGTGAATGTTTTGTCTTGATCATGCGTCCAAATAATGAATGATGAAGAACTACATTCACCTTCACTTTTGGCAATCAATTCCTCAAACACATGTTGCAATTTATATCATATAAATGGAAAATCTGAGTTATTAGAACCGTGTTTATCTAAATATAAGCTAAAAAAACTCAATTTTGTACAAATTGCCTTGTCTGGACCACAATCCACAAAACTATAGGGCAATACAGAGTAAATCAGTAAACATGCAGGCCCATTGTTCAAGCCCATAATACGATTACCCAGTGCACAGCCTTTATAGTCACAAACACGATTTAAATACAGGCCCATAATACAGGCTCGTTCAAACCAAGCGATCCTCCTTAAAACCCTATCCTCCCTCATCAACCATTGACAATCGCCGTCCACATCTTCATCAACCTTTCTCCGCCAAAGAAGCCCCACCACAGAAACTACCAGACAAACATCAAAGCAAAGGTAAGTCCACGTCTCTCTCTTCTTCACCGCTTTTACTGCTGAAACAACATTTCTGGTCAGTTTTTCTATTGTTAGCACAGAGACCCCACTTGGCATGGAGAGTTTAGGCAAAAACCGCCAGACAACAGTAGGCGCTCACATGGTCCCCACCGATATCAAAGGTGATAACTTCCATTTTCGTAAACAAATCCTCCCAAGAATCTCGATTCCTTTGCAAGAAAGATAAAAAACCATTTCGTTTCCCTTTATTGTCTTATAGATCCGATTGAAACTTGCATGCCATTTCGGGGTTTGCGTTTGGGCATAAATACTCGCATAGTCATTGCTCGGCCTGTGATGACGTGGCTCGAATTCCGAGAGGCAACCGGGCTTAAAAACCTCAGCATGCACATGATTTGGATAGACAAGAAGGTTCATTTACAATTAAGTTCCAGAATTGCACAATTTATTCATGAGTTCTTTTAGACCAGTGCACTATGTAGTTTGAGATCGCTAAACTATTTATCTTATAGGCACGATTGATCGAGTCAATGGTTGATGAAAAGGACATCAGCGAGATTTCTCGCTAGATTAAAGTCGGGAACCTTTATCGGTTTGATTCGGTGGTGGCTATACCAGCAAGAGAGAATCCTAGGATTGTTGCAGGAGAGTTAAGGATACACATAACTCCCGACCAAAACATCCTCAGAATTGAAGAGGACCCAGATGAACCACGATTACACATTGGCTGGGACATTGGGATGGCTTTTTCGATGGTACCACTTCAGACAAATACCATTGACTATCATACAGGTCACGCTTGACTATCTCAGTTTCCTATGCTAAAATAAACGTAAACTTTAAAATGACAAGCTCTCCCGGTGACCACAGATATCACTGCATGCGTCAGGCGTATTAGCGTTCCTACAACAGTTCGTGGTATCCTCCGAGAATTCAACCTGGTCATACAGGATGTGAGGTGCGTTCTATAGAATAATATACTACTTTATTAATTATATGAATCATCAACCTTACATATATCTGTCACAATCAGTGGCGCTAAGGCATCTGTGCTGTATCAAGGATATGACATCCCGAAGTTCTTAGAGAATGCGCCAACAGTTGAGGCTCATCTGCCCCTCATTGTTACAATCAAAGGTTCTATTCGAGTGCCGCCTCTGTCCACCCAGAAATATAAGTATCGTTTTGAATCCACTCCTGCCAGTCAGTTGATAATCAGATCTTATGCAGGCACATTCAAAGAAATAATGCACATGTACACTTCTGTCTGAACAAATGTTATTCATTCTTCGATTCATATATACTGCCAACCGACCAGAACAAAGATAACACTTTTTTATTATTTTGCTACAACCAACTTCGTCCATAGTCGCAGGCAGGTCTACTACATGGACGCCAACACCAGTAAGAAAACAGGCTGCCTTCGATCAACAGTTGAGAAGAAAACACTTGCTGACATCAAAGCTATGCTTGCATCTGATCAGAGCTGCCACAAGGTTAGTCGTGGACAAAATGCATCATAAATAGCTACATCTCGCAGTTAAATTTTATAAACAAACATTGCCAACTAAGATATACCATTCGAATTAGGTGCTTTACCGTGCCAAGTTCCACATATCACAGATGAAATTTCGAAAAAGCATATGCAGAACAACCGAGGAATGGCCAGATTATGTTTCCTATTTCAATGCGCATCTATTATTTACTAATTTATCCACAAAGAAATTAACATAACTTCTCGCTTACATTTATGACCAGCTTGCACTATCAACTCGAAGTCAAGTGTGAACAAGGATCTGATGACATTGATGCCATACTGGACCATGAGGCAACTCTCTCAATAATCGGAATGTCACCAAGCAAGTGCGTGAAACTCGATGCGGATGCAACTAAGGCGTTGCTTATCAAAAAATGCAGCAGAATGTTTGCAGGAGAACTGTACATCGGTTCCTCGGATCTGCAGAACAGAAGCGCTCCAGCAAAACCTCACATCAGAGTTTCAACACTTTGGCACACCTCAAGAATCGACAAGTGATCATCAGCACCAATGACAGAAAGAGCCCCTGCTACGTGTTTGCTGCCTCTATTATCCTCTTTCCTTAACCAAGTTTTTATTCTCAAGGTCCAGCGAGGAAAAAACAAATTTTTAAATTTGATTAGGTTCTTCGGATTTCACAAGGCTGTTATGTACTAACTTTTGTTTTTATGCCTTGAGACACTAAATCTCCAGTACAGTTACGTGCACCCAACTATAATGCATCTACAATGGCAGCATCCTTGCTTTGACAACTATGATGTTTGATGAGTACAGCTAGGTCACACAATCAAACAGCCCCGTGTACGCTGATAACATATGTTGACATCTCTACACGACAGAACATGGCCGAGACTTAATAATACCATAGAACACACTCTATCCAACAATTATCTCAATTGTTCCCAGATTACATGCATACAAATATATATCATAATCCATGAAATTACTCAAGCCAAACTTACCCCGCCGCGGAGCGCTGGCTGATTACTAGTGATTTATTAATAGTTATTTAACAGTCAACTATCAAACTTGACTGTCGCATAATAATAGTTATTGGGCCTACGTATATAAAGCAAGCGTTATCAACAAGCCCAATCCATTCAGTAGTTGGAATGTTGGATCGCTTACGTCTGCCGCTCGGAAACCTCCGCCAGTTGCGCCCGTCGTGTTACTTCAAAACGCTAAATAGTAAAAAAAGCACACGCCAAAAAACAAAGAAAAAAAGCCGGCCAGCCTGTCAGAACAAGGGTAATTCTGGTATTTCATACGAACAACCGACCTAGTTGAGTCGGTGATCTCAGATCTCGCTCCCGTCTATAAATATGCATTCTTAATGCCTGCCCACCGTACTTTCTCCCACAGCCGCAAGCCTATCATTAGTCGAAGTCGGGGGCGAAAAATTTATAGGGTTTCCGAAGTCTTGCGTTTGGTTTTTTCCTTTTTTTTTGGCTCGAGTCGAGATCGGATAGGGCAAGAAAAGGCGCGGAATCTTCGATTGGGGTTGCGTGTTGCGTCTCCTTTACTGGGTTTTCTTGTCGACGGAAAGTGAGATTCAGATGGCTCGATGCTTTCCTTACCTGCCCCCAGAAGGCTACTTGGGGATTGGTGGTGGTGGTCGGGCTTTGCTGGGAGGACCGATTAAGGTTCGTTTCAAGCGAAGCTTGAATTTGGTTTCTTCGATTCTCTTTTTCTTGTGTCAATGCTCATCAATTTGATGTTTGGCGACTCTTTTTGGTCTCCCAAGAAGATAAGAAGGGGTTTCTTGATTTCTCTTGGAAAATCTGTTCTCTTGAATCGGATTGTGAAAAAGAGATTTAGGGTTTTATGTTTTCCAAAGAAAAATCTGTTTCGACTTGTTTTGATTTTCTGTCTTTGCGAGTTAACTTTTGCGAGAGTGGAGCCTTGTTATGAAAGCTTTAAAGGGGCGGAGTTTGGGTTGTCTCTCGTGGAGTTAGAGCTTTTGGGATCTGTAAGCTGGTATTCGGATTAGATTTGAGAGTGTGTGGCGTTGAAGTGTTAATTTGAGTGTAAAAATGAAATAAATGGAACAATAAAGCCTCAGCTGGGGAAGATGCACTTGGAAATGGAACTGTTGCTGAGGAGATTGACCGAACTTTTGAAATTGTTTTCTTGATTTAACACTCTTTTTAAGTTTAAGTCTCAACAATGTGTTTATTTCGAAGATTTTCAATCAGTCTGTTGTTTTGTACCATGTGTATTCGATCTTCTGCGCCATGGGTAAGCTTTTGACTTGCTGTAAGTATGTTAAATCCATCGAGTCTGTAACTATCTGAAATGTAAACCCTAAGTATATTCATTGGGGGCGCATATACTCTTTGCTTGGTGTGGCCATCGGTTCTAAACTGCGTTGTTTTGGGACATAATAGCCCCTTGCCGAGACAGAGAAGCATGTCAAAAAGGACACTGAAAAATTGCTGAAACGCAAGTCCAGTCGGAGTGATAAGGTGGAAGAAACGAAACCCAAAAGGATCAAGTTCACCACCAAGAGTGTTCCTGGTGATTCTCAAAAGAAGGCTACTAAACAAGAGGAAGCCGAAAGCAGTGGTGTAACTGAAGAGCATGGTCCCCCTGTCTCTAGCCAAAGCCCCTGTCATTCGTTCGAATCAGTTGGGGTCTTCAAGCAAAGGCCTACAGCAGCTGATAACACATTGGAAAGGAAACGTATGTATACCTAGTGATATTCATAACTATGCGGTGCTTGCTTGTATATCTAGCTTCATGGAAATCTCATAGTATGTTCCCTCATGTATTGCAGGAAATGTCATTAAGATCAAATTGAACGTTCCTAAGACGGAAGCTCCACTCAGTACCGAGCATACTTGTCAACCTTCTACCAGTTCTTCCCAGCAGAAGAATGATGTCAGTGAAAGACATCCTGACATCCCATCTACATCGGAGTTGTGGAAGAATGAAAAAGATTTTTCTGCCAAGGTGGGGAAGACTCTGATTGATGTATCTTCGGGATCGAAGAAGAGGTCTGGCTCAAAGAAGACTTCAATACAAGATCTATATGAGTCTCTAACCAGTGGGTGGACACCATCTGCACTTCAGGCTGAGCAGTCTGAACCTGAAGAAGAGCTGGATTGGCTCCTTGCTTCCAGAAAGCCTGTCTGTAGAAGCAGCAGCGAAGCTCAGTTGAATGATGCTTCGTGCACAGCTGCAAGTTCATGTACTGCTTTGTGGCCTAGGGCTCAGTTCTTGCCTGAAGTGGAAGTTTATGCATTGCCCTATACGGTTCCATTTTGAGAAAAAAACCGATGAGGGCATGATTGTAATTCGCCCGTTGTGTTTTTGAGAGGTACACCTCGGGCTGCTTTGTGAGGGAAGTAAAAAGAAAGAAACTAGTTAGATGATTCCTGACGATTGATTGTTAGGATTTAGATTGACACCCGTTTTGTACATTTTTTTTTGTTCTATATGAACTAGTGCAATTCTTTTACACTGAAGTTGTGCTTCTTGGTGTCTCTATACTTCGATCTTCTGCTGTTCATTTGTATAACAGATTTTGGTCGTTAATCGTTATGATGAATCCTAGTATCCAGTGAAGTACAGAAGTATGATAAAGGCATCTGCAAAATATGAAAATACCCTTCCTCAGAGTCCAATTTGATATGATTGGAGCCGAGAAACGAATCTTAGATTATTCCTCGAGCTTCCTCTAGCCAGCTATTTCTCTCTGACCTTTTCTCTACTTGAGAAATAAGCAAGCGAGTACTGCTGAAGTCTCGTTTGATTACCGGGAAAATAAGGGTTTCTTGTTTTTCTTGAACAAGGTGAGAATCTGCTTTCGTCGAATGGATTTGTGAACCCAAATCGTAATTTTGAATGGTTCCTGAAAGGTTCAGGAGTGAGAGTTGTGGAGACTTCTTAGAGCTTTGTTAGTTCTGCGTCAGATGGGTGGTTTATTAGTGCGTTCTTGAGAGAAAAATTAGAGGTAGGCTGGCGGTTAATGCTGAGAATTAGGACAGGGTTGGTTCAGGGGTTAAATCGTATTGAAACGTCCTGAAAAGTGAAACCTCTGGTTTAATTAAATTGGTGCTTAAGTTGCTGGTCACTGGTTCTCTATCCTTTGATTATTCTTTGGGATGGCACAGCTTGTGGAGGAAATGAGGAGCCATGGCAAAAAGGACATAGAAAAATGGATGAAAAGGAAAAGCAGGAGAGAAGCTAAGGAAGCAGAAAAGATAAAATCCAAGAGGATCAAGCATTTTCATAACAGTAAAGAAGAAAATGAAGAAGAAGGTGAAATGAATGATGTAACAGAAGAACACGGCCACCCTGAAAGCCCCTGCGGTTCCTCTGATTCTGTCAATCCTCGTTTGAGTTCCTTGTTCATAAACTCTGGAATTGGCTTGCGTAGGTTGTTTGGCTTAGTAGAATCTCATGTCTTGTCTTGTGTGATTGCTGACTTCTTCTTCCTCTTTGATACATTTTGTTCAAATGAGCTAATATATACTTATGAAAATTAAACTCGTTAAGGGTTTTGATGTGTAAATTAATGTCATTAAAAAAATTAATAAATAACTTTTGGAACTCTTTGTTAGGAACCTTCCATGAAACAGTTTGTACATAATTGGTGATGTATCTACGGATCAAAGTCCCATTTCTACATTGGAACAAAATTTATAGGGTAATATTGAATTTCTTCTAAAAATTAGATGTGTGGTTGAAGACTTGAAGTTTAGTAACAATTATTAAAATTGCTCTTCTTTTAAGTAGTCCTTCAGTTTTTTCCTTGGCTGGACAATGATCCTGTTGCTTTCTAACTCATCTTCCAAGCCTAAGTTCAGCCATGAAGTGTGCAAAGAAGACTTGTAATCACGTTTGGGAAGACTTTCATCATCACCTTCCTCTTCATTACTCGTCTCTATTAAATAGTTGACGTAGGAACTTGTCCATTCTTTTTCGCATTTCTCTTCTTTCAAAAGTTCAATGATCTGAAAACAATCAATATTAGGACATACCGTGAAAATATCAAAAGAAAATAAGTGACCTGGCTTCGCCACCGTTAACAATGTTATACCTGGCTTGATGTTGGACGCAATCTAGCTGAGGCTTTGGTGCAAAGACTGGCTGCCAAAACCATTCTACCCAATTGGGAGTCGTCCACTTGCTCACTCATTAACCTTGGATCAAGTAACCCTCTGTGATTCCCACTTTCCATCAATGGAATCGCCTGAACCATAAACAAGAATTACCATATTCAGTTTCTTGACAAGCAAGCAATCCACATACCAAATGTTTGACCGATCAAGTTAGTCGAACTGAAATTTGGGGAAACTACTCACCCATTTGACTAAGCTCTCCTGTGACTTTGAGCAATCTTTTGTGATAATTGCTTTCCTTCCCGAGACCAGTTCGAGCAGAACTATACCAAATGAGTAGACGTCTACTTTCTCACTCACCCTCCCATGCATGAAGTACTCTGGAGCTATGTAGCCAAAGGTTCCCACAAGGTCTTTGTTTGTCATGTGGGCTGATTTTGTTGGGCCCCATATGGCAAGCCCAAAATCTGATAACTGGTGAAGGCAAGCAAGTACAAAATATGGTCAAAAGACTTGGAAGAACAAATGGATCGGTTTCTGGTCATAACGGGTTTGATTATAATGACGAGTCAGATTATTATAGCGTAATGAATTGTGAAAAGTACTAGGTCATTTTGAGTGGGCAGTTGAATACCGACTCGATTTTTGACCCGAGCATGTCTACTCCTGTCATGTAATGCATAAATCACATAGGAATGAAGTACCTGTGGCTGAAGATCACTGGACAGGAGAATATTGGAAGACTTGACATCTCTGTGGATGACTGGCCTAGGACATTCTCTATGCAAGTAACTCAGAGCTTCAGCAACTTCAACAGCCACTCTGAACCTCACATCCCAAGGCAATACAGCCTTCTCACCATCATCTGAAGAGTGTAAAAAAGCAAAGATTTACCAAGCCAGTTACCAACCAAACTGTAAAAAAATGGCAGCAGAGTTCGTTACCTTGCAGGCTTTCCTCCAAGCTGCCATTGGACAAGAAATCATAGACCAAGATTAGAGAGCCTTCTTCAATGCAGACACCAATGAGAGGGGTGATATTTCGATGCTTTACTGAAGACATGATTTCAACTTCTAATGAGAAGTCATTCCAAGCTTCCTTGTAATGCTTGAGAACTTTCACTGCAACTGAATTCCCATCAGGAAAGCAGCCTTTGTACACGCTGCTGCAGCCTCCCTCTCCGACCAAGTTCGTCGAAGAGAAATCTCGAGTGGCTTTCTTCAGCTCTCCATGGCTAAACAGTTTGCATTCAGAGGATTTCAAACTGAGAACGCTGTTGATCTCGTCGTCATCATCATTATGATTAGAACAGATACATCCTCTGTAGTTAAAGTCAACTTTTGACTTCTGGATCCTTTCCTCATCAGTTCCAGATTCCTCCCAGAATTCTGATGCAGGAGGCTTCCTTCTAGCCGACGACTGTCTCGAAAATGCAGAAACTAAAGTGGACCAAGATGATGAAGAAGAAGAGGATTCACTGATGCTGCTACATTTCCTCAAACTCGCTTGCTTCTGAGGCAGTTTTCTCCTGTGAAGCGGCCAGCCAAATGGGGACCCCGGAAGCTCTCTTTTGATTGTGGAGGTTGTCCTCTCTGGAGCTTTCTTCCTTGGAGGTTCATCACCACAACAATGTTCCTTTGATTCATGTTCTTCTGAGCCTTGAGCCACAAGGAACTTGGTTTTGCTGTCTTCATTTTGCTTCTGGTCAAGATACAGTTTTAGCCTTGTAGCCAACTTCAACCCTGAACAATGTCTTCTCAACACTATCTTCCTCCTGTGGGAACAAAAGGGTTTCCGCAATCAGCTGAAATGAACCCATGAAGCCAAAATTGATCTGATATCGTGAACTTCATCGATTTGATTTCTGATACGAATTCGAACTACCCTGAATCCGGAACTTTACATCCAACGGAAAGCAAAGAGAGGGGAAAGAAACTGCATACCGGAGACCAGTTCCCTGGTCTATCCCCAAAATCACCGCCATGTCTGCATATTGCTGCTTCCGTCCATCAACTCTTGATTGGCATTTGGGCTTCAACTGTTCCATAACCAAAACCTATTAGACCTCCAATTTCTACTCAATGAACCAGAAAAAGGAACCCAAAAAGGATATAATCAAAAGGGCACCAACCTTTGTTAGCAACCTTTTGCATCGGCAAGCTTTTTCTTCCAGCGAGCTCCCTATCAATTCACAATGCACCGCCATTAGCTCCAAGGCGATCACAGAAGTCTTTGCAGCTAAAAGGTAGCAGACTGCAGAGGCAACTATAGATTACCTGAGCTACTGAGCATTTGATAGCTGGTCTCGTTCTGTTCCTCCAGGAAAACTCCCTGGCAGAATTTCATCTTTCGATTTGCTTACTTGTAGAAAGAATCAGAAGCAGGGAGAACATAAATATGAGAAGACGAGGATGCCATATGAAGTTTGGTTCTGGTGTGCACCTAACTGAGCCGCCATGACCATTCTACAAAACCCGGCATTGAATTTTTAAGGGAGGGAGTAGAAAATTACAAGAGGGAAAGAGACAGAGTTACTAAGGATTAAAGAACTGGGGGAAATATTCCCAGCCATCGTCACGCCAGCTGAAATTGGTCATGTAATATTAAAGAACTGGAGAGAAGCCCATATGATTAGAATGTCTTTTGGAGCGATAAGAACTAAGGTAGGTAGGAAGAGGATCAGATTAGAGAGAAAAATAAGGATGGGGAATTAGACACGGGCCGTTCTTCATTCGAACATTTTGACCATTGTTTTCTGGCTTCATACAAGTAGGGTTTGGAAAAATACTTTTATACTCAACCTCGTTACTCGTGAGTCGTGAGTGATGGTGTATTCAATTGAATACTCCTATTTATTTTAAATGTATTACTTAAATCATTATACAGATGAAGCTTGAGTGACAAACCGTGAAGGCACACAATGATTCTAGCCTAACATTATTAGGTAAGGTAACTCTTGAAAATGATACATTATAATTTAGGGATGGTTGTGTAAACTTATGCATTCGTTTAAAATAAACCGAGAATGTGGAATTAAGCACAGGTGTGATTCTTCTCTCACAACCACATGTATAAGCATTAGAAACCAGTTTATATCAAACACATCTACTTAACAATAAAGAATCAAGTCACATAACTATCCTTTTTCCTCCAAATCGTCAAATGATTAGGGTGGTCACGGAGGATAACACTGAAGTAGTCATTCGTATGTTCCAACGAATTCATTTTTGTTAATGGTTAAATCAAAAAGTCTATGAAGCACCAGGGTACCTTTTAAGGGCCCTCTCAGGTTTACAAATAGAACTTTTACAATCTGGAACCATAAAAAAGTTTCTCATACTATAATACTACTAAGAGATTTGTTTACTATCTTTAAAACATCGAAATTCAGATCGAATTTTGGCTACTAATTGGGCAGGCAACAAGAGCTTTCCCACTTTCTTTCGTGTGCTGGAACCTCGCCAATAAAGCATCGCCCACCTCATCATAGCTTCCCAGTCAAGTAGCTGGGGACAGTGGCATAATCCTTTAAGCTCTGCTGCAAAACATGTTGAGTAAAAGGGCAAGTAGCAAATAAATGATCTCTACTTTCTAACCCTCCTGGACACAACACGCATGCAGTATCAACCACTTTCCCCCAAGAAGCTAGCTTGTCTCTTGTGTGGACTGTATCATGAACTATGAGCAAAAGAAGCATGTTGTACTTAGGGATTATAAAATTACCCCAAACTATATCAGACAAAGGGACAGGTGGTAAAGGAGGTCTAATCGATTTCCAAACTCTCTTAACCGAGAACCGATGCATAGTGGCATCGTCCCAAGTTAAAGGAAGAGCTCTCTCCAGCAATGAAAGGCTGAGCATCCCCACGAGCTTTGAGAACTCTTTTCCAGACCCAAGAACCCACTGAAGTAGGAGAGATATTCCATAACGATCGGTTCTTGAGCTTGTATTTTCGAATCCATGCTATCCACAAATAGCCTCTCCCTGCCAGGATGTCCCAGGTGTGCCTAATGACACATGCTCTATTCTATAGCTTGAAATCTCTTATCCCTAGTCCACCTCCCCCCTTCAACAATACTGCATATTTCCTGACTGCTAGAGCTCGAGCTCCTAAATCACTTACTCCCCAAAGGAATCTATTACAGAGAGCTTCACGGGCCGTTTGCTTCAAGGTTTTGTTGGTGGATTTGGTGATGGACTTGCATTTATCATGGATTTTAACAAAATTCTATTGTTTGCTTGATGGAATTGAAAGGAGTAAATCCGTGGGGCCATGGAGTTTGGACTGGAGGTCCAAATCCGTGGACCCCACGGACTTGGAAGTTCCACCTATGGAGGTGAGAATTGGGTGATGGATTTAAATCCATGATGTCATTTTACTAGTTTATCCCCATTTAATTTACCTAATGACTAATCTACTCTTCCTTCTTCCTCGGTGGCGCCCTCCAACTCTCCGTTCTCGGTTTTTCATATAGAGCAATGAATGATAAAGGGACTCTCATGTTTGTTCTCCTTGCCTCTTTCTCTTTTTGGGCTTGTTTAACATCAATTTCTCGCATAAATTGTGTATTTTGAGATGAAATTTTGGATTAAGGGCGGTGCTCGAGTTTGACCAAAAAATCGGAAAATTTTCAATTGTGGTTGAATTTCACTTATTCCTCCAATGAGTCTTGTTTTTGCTCCTCTTCCTCTATTGATATTTCTAACACTTTATGCTCATCTTGTGCATTATTGCTTGATTGACAGTTGGATTCAAGGGAGTTGTGCCATGTCCAAACTATTATGCTTTCCTATATTTGTAATTGAAGGGATTACGAGCCAACAAATTGAGCTATTTTTAGGGCCTTAGGGAGGTCCTTGTTGGATCATCCGTCTTAGGTGCCATAGTCATTCTTAACACTCTCGTTCAACAATTAAAATGTAGTTTTCGCTTGTAACTTTCTGGTGAGATGGTTCAATAGTCGTTAGATTTAGATAAAGTAAAGGCGCCCGATTGGAGCTCATTGGTTCAGCAGGAAGAGGAGGAAAGAATAAGTTCACAAAGTAGAAGTTCAGTTACTTTTTATGCATTAGATTTGTTTTTAATGGAAATATAATTAGATTAGGGTAACAAGGTAATTTGTGTTTCATATCCACAAATCTAATTAAATAAAATCTATTATCAAATCCAACAAGCAAACAATAAACGTGTTGAAATCCACGATGCCACCAAATCCATCATATATCCATGGTTTTCCACAACCCGAGTTTTACAAAAATCCTCATATTTCAAATCCATGAAGCAAACGACCCATAAAAATCTCATTAAGAACCCCTTATGGGAGCAAAAAGAAACCCATCCAGTATTGCAGAACACTAGAAATGACTGGCAAAATCAGCTAAATACACCCAACATAACTAAGAAGCAATGCTTTCCATCCTCTAATACGCTGTGTTATCTTCTCAACCAATAATGCACAATCTTCCTTGGATAACTTCCCTGCCAGAAGTGGACGCCCATGTACTTAATTGGGAAATAACCAAGGGGGAACCCAGTTCAATCTGCAATAAGCTTCTCATCCTCCTTCCTTATACATCCAAAGAATATCTGACTCTTCTAAGGATTGAATTTTAACCCAGTTAGCTGATAGAAATATGTCAAAATGCTCTTAATTTTATTTACAAAATACTCAGACTCATTGGAAAACACAAGGAGATCATTGGCAAAGCGTAAATGGGTTATAATCAACAATTTGTAGCGGGGTGGTAGGGTAAAACTCATGTATTAGCAGCTCTATGCAGTAGACAAGAAAAGATTTATACCGGCAAAATAGCCACACAAACTTCCATTCAAAGCAACACTACACATTGGTGAAGAGACACAAATTCAGACCAATAGAGATGTCCGAATAATGTGTTCTATTAAGCTCTTTTCAACTTTTTTTAGAGTCTGCAGTTTCGAAAATAACTTATTGAAAGGATCCAAACCATCCAGAGTAGTGTTTTGCCATGCACATTGTAGAATGGTAGAGTAAGAAGGATGTGTCCGCCAAAATTTAAATATTAAAAGGTTTGGGTAGGCTTCCCAATAGGGGTCGCTATACGGTGCATTCCGGTTAAATTGACCCAAATTGATCAGGTCCCGGTCCAGTCTTTTTGAGAATATAAGGACGAAAGATTGGATACAATCCTGTCTGGACCCGGTCCAGTCCCAATTCGGTCTTGATTTTAGATTGAACTTGTGGGAATTTGAGTGGTCCGTGGCCTCAAAGCGTAAGGAGTTGGTTAAGTTTTGGGTGTTGTGCTCTCTTATCCGGTTTTCGATCCGGTCTCGAACAGATTTTTACCTCAAATCTAAGCCTGAAGATGAGATTAGATTGTTTGCTATCCGGTACTAGTCCGGTATCGGTTCCTGTTATAAGGTTCGGTTTTGGGTAAAACCAAAAAGCCCCGACCAAATAACCACCCTTACTTCCCAACCCAATTGAAGTATTGAGAACAAATTCACAGTGTTCAAAGACTCCAGGGCTTAATGTCTTAACAAAGCTGTAGAAAAAGTATCAAACCACTTGGCATTGGTCATCACTCAATCGATACGCCGGCAATCGAATTATCCTGTTATTTGTTCCACCAGATATACCATGACCCTGAAACTCTGTGGTAAACCAACCTCATGTTAAACATCCAGCCTCTAAAATACATCATGCTCTGTAAGACATCAATAACATTGGAAGCTTCATTAATATATGCAACAACATTGAAATCACCTAAACAAACGCATGGAATATCATCCCTCTGGCACACTTGTAGCTCCTAATATAGTCGAACTCTCTATAGAGCTTTATTTGGGCTATAAACAACAGTAACAAGCAACACTTCCCCCTTCCTAGAAACCATAACGTGCAAGAAATATTCCCCTGATTAAACCTCTGTAACCTTCAACCCATTTCGCCAAAATAACCAAACACGAACTGGAGTCGACTTAATGTAATTGTGCCTGCCAATCTTTAAACTGACCATCAACTATTTCAGATGCCTTCTTCTACCTAACTGTAGTCTCCAAAACTGCTACAAAATCTACTTTATACTTATTTAATTGACTATATATATACCTATGTTTTTCAGGAGTGTTGAATCCCCTGACATTCCAAGATAGGATGATCATCTCTCTTAGTCCCCCACGACCCCTCTTAGGAGGAGCAACAGAAACTCTAGTCTCGACAACGTACATGCTTTAACTCCAAACACAATAGGTCTATCCAAACTCACACTTGACACAACAAGCGATTCCATAACTGCCTTCCCTTTTCCACTCACTAATGGAGACCCCAAAACATCAACTCCAACTTCCGGTTCAACAGACTTAGCTACAACATGGAAACCTTCAGGTGAAGAAGCACTGAAAACCATAATTAAAGGGGGATTCAGAGTTATCACTCGAAGTGTTGAGCCCTCAATAGATGACACCACCTTCGTTTTCTGAGCCCAGTTAGTAGAATCTGGCTCCTGGCATTCCTTTCCTTGCCCAATACAGTGACCAAAAACCTAGCATTACAAACAACGTGGTGGAAGCCTGAGGTACACCAATGAAAGAGAGAAAGTCACTTCCCCCTCAGGCTGGACCTGGATAGACTCCTGGAACTGCGCACCAACCTTAATTTCCAAACAGATCTTTGCAACCCCCACCTGATTACCAAAACAGGTAGCCTGGTCCATACAGAGAGGAACACCAAGCACACTAGAAATCTTGCTAAAACCATCAGCAGTATGATACTCAAGGGGGATACCTATAATTCGAACCCAAATCGGCAAGGCGGAGAGATGCACATCCAACCAATGTAGTCAAAATCGCGCTTTAAAACTTAAAAACTTACGATTTTACGTTTCTAGGTCACTAAAACGCTTCTACACAAAATCTCAGTTTTTATAACTTATGTAGTTAAAAACTCTGCTTTAATACTTAAAAACTTACAATTTTACGCTTCTAGATCATCAAAACGTTTCTACGTAGAAACTCGCTTTTGACTACATTGCATCCAACTACTGGATTCCTAGAGTCCATTTACGAAAGAATAAGGAGATGTTCTAGCAATGCCAAGGACCCCCCCTCAAATACCCAATTGTTTGTCGAGAGGTTGGGAAATTGAAGGAGATATAAGGAATTGCCGAACAAAGAAACTTGAATATGACCATCCCTTCCCTACATCCGGTTTGCCCAAGTATGGATCACCTCAATCGGAGGAGGATCAGAGAGAAACAGGCCAACTATGGTTTCCCTCCATCGGATCTCGCCCTGCTCTCGAACCACCCAAGGAAGAATGAGTGCCCTAGCAGACACCTAAGGCTGGAAGAAGTGAAGACGACTGCCCTCTGCAACACCAAAGAGTTGGGCCCAGACATTATGGCCACCGTCCACCGCCTGAGTGGCCATCACCGCCAACAAAAACGCCCTAGAAAAACAGAACCAAGGGTAGCCCGAAGAGAGATAAGAGAGAAAAGCAGTAGGATTGAAACCCTTCGAGATATAAAAATTAGAGAGCTATTTTCAAAGGATTCGTTTTCAAATGCCTTGTGTTGTCTTATCCTAATCAAATGCTTCTAGTTGGCATTTTCTTTAGTCGATGACGTAGTCTTTAGGGCGGTTCCTCCTCATGTTGCTAATTGAGGTGGCCATACAGTGGTGCATAAGCATTGTCAATGTCCTTTTAAGAGTTAGCATCATTTGATTTTGTAATTTTCTTGGTTTAGGCTTTCTACATTGATGTGTGGTAAGGTAGTTGAGGGTTTTCTATAATCTCTTTTTTAATGTTGTTTCTTCTGACATTTTTCTGGAGAAAAAATTGCTTAAACATAGACGAGTTCATCAATAGATGAAGTTATTTAGGAAGTTTGCGATTAGACTATATAACGATATGCTTTGTTCATATACCACTTCAAATTATAAAACAAAGTAAGTATTTTTCTGTCAATTCCATGATACATATATCAGAGTGTAAATATTGACTTAGATACATAATACACAAAAATTTCTCACTCTCACCTTATTCCGGATGAAATTAGTATGTCATCATTGTGAATGACATTAGTCGGTTCATTATCTAAATTTTTTGTTATGTAGATTTAGTTTCCATAACTCGTAACCCTCTAGTACTTTTGTGAGCTCCAGGAGCCTGAATCAGACGAGATGCTCGGTTAGTTTACGGTTTCGCTTTGGTACATCTGCGATAAGAGAAATTGCCAACTATGGAATAAAAAGAAGCTAGAAAAGAGGGGGATAATGGGTAGAGTGAGTAATTGGTTGGAAGAGTACCTGGAACATCAGACTCAAAGCTTGGCAATGGTGAGAAATTAGACTAGTCGCTGAAAACTGCGAGCGCTTCCTGAGATTAAAATCAATGCTGATGCAGTATGCTTCCAAGATCAAGGAACGATTTGGGGACCAGTAATCAGACATAAGGGAGGGAAATATCTTGTTGTGGTAGTCAAACACTCTCAGATTATCCAAGATTGCTAGTCGTTTTTTTCTAGGAAGGGGTATTCGAATCCGACTGCTATGTGATGATCTAGCAACTGAGGAGTAATGAGATGTCGACCTTGAAGATGGGTCCGCTATATGATGAGTTGCATATATGAGTCCATGATTTTGAGAACTGATATGGCAGTATGTGTCGAGAAGCAAATAGGTCAACCCATTTAATAACCTATACATAATCTAGATATATGAAAGAAAGAAGAGATTTGTATGGATAGACACCAATTTTTCATGTACATCTACTTAGAGGAAATTGTTCTGGCAACTCACATAATTCTTAAATTAAGAATGCAGATTTCTATAACTAAATAAACACTCATAACCCTCTCTTCTCAGACATTCCTTCTCGGATTATCATTAAAATCCGAGCATGTCTACTATGCTATATAGTATTGGTGTTTTAATGTACAACTTAAAGTTGTACCATAACATTAAATGTATAAGTTTAGGTTGTACCATAAAGCAATTTGTACCATTATGTTATGGTACAACTTTACAACTTGAAGTTGTACCATCACATAAAGGTACAAGTCCAAGTTGTACCATAAAAGAATTTGTACAAAAAGTATAGGTACACTCTAAAGTTGTACGATAACGTAAATGTACAATTTTAAGTTGTACCATAAAGGCAAAATCCTATAGCACCAATACTATATAGCATTGTAAAATTTCTCTTAAAATCCCCCTCCTTTCTCAAATATATTATTTTAATCCATAGTTTCTTCCCCTGTCGTAGTAGGAACAAAAAAATTTCATTTTACCGGATAAAAAAAGGAACAAAATTTTCAAAAGTGTCTCTCGGAAATGAAATTCCACGTGTTCCACGAATAACATGAAAGCTTCCGGCCACGCAAATGCATCCAATTTCGGCTCAACTGTTTCCAACCCGGACTGCCTAACACAATCAACCTCGTCCAGCAATAAGATAAAGAGTATTGGGGAAAGTGTGCACGAAAATGCCTTTTCGGTTTAATAACCCTGCTTGGACAATTTGGTATTCCTAAAACTCACCAAACCCTTGGTTCAAAAAAGTTACGAGCACATTGTAAAAAGAAAAAAAATTACAAGCATTACATTAGACTTCTCTAGCCTTGAGGTCATTGGATAGTTGATTGTAGGGTTGATAATCGGATCGGTTATAATCGGAATCGTTTAGTCAGTTTTCGGTTAACCATTAAACACTTTGTGTTTATTGTTAATCACACTAAATTAGTCGGTTAACTGTAACCGTATAGTCGGTTCTCGGTTATTTTCTCAATTGATCGAATAACCGTTAACCAAGTGATTCGGCAAGGTTATACCAAAATAAACGATCGATAACTTAACCAATACAAGACTTACTTCTTTCAACAGTGAAATTCTCTATAGTTTTCATACATACGGTGATACGCAAGTGTTCTTTTCTTAAGTTTTTATCATTGAATAAAAAATAATTTAATATAGATATATAATACATAATCAACTCATTCGAACACAAGCACACAATAATACCTTTCTACTAGCTAGTAAACTTTATTAAAGAAGCATACAATGATACTCAATAACAATTACTCAACTTATAAACCCTATCAAATTACATGGAAGCTTAATGTTACTAATTGTTGTCAAATAACTGTGCGCAAGTCTAACTTTCTACTACATTCCTTCTAAAAATCTTCCTTTAAATTCTTCTCATTTGAGTCTAAGGCACTATTACAACTAGGATAGGCAAGGGGTCTTGTAAGTCTTCCAACACTCCATTATTTTCTGCCTATGTTTGCAGCTCAGGAGGTCTATTATTTTTTGCTCTAACTATGAGGATGATTCTAATCGGTTAGTCGGTTAACCGCTTAACCGTCGGTTATTAACAGTTTAACCTTCAGTTTATTATTAGCTAAATTTACCTACCAAGAACCGACCGTTTATCATTTATCGGTGTAACCGTTAATTACCGGTTCCGGTTCGGTTATCGATTACACCATTAACGGGATAACCGTTTATCAGCCCTAGTTGATTCGGCGACCTATTTTTTTTTTTTTTTGTTATTCTTTGAAGCTTTGAACTTGTTGATCGAAATTATAATCCGACAATAATTGTATACTGTAGGGTTTCATGTTTATAATTGATGTTTTCAATCTGTTTTTAAAGTTCGGTAGTAACCGCACTCTTTATTTTTTATTGGTCTTATGGAGGCTAAATAATTAAACATCGAATGTTTTGATGAACATTTAAAACCTATTAGTAGCAGGACGAGGTAAAACATTATCTTGTTGGATGATCTCCTAAATTCTAATATGGATAATAATAAATATTTGTGAAATCATTCTAATGAATATGAGGTAGTGGCCTAGCAAGAATTTTGAAGGCGATGAACTAAAAATATATATAGAGAGAATTTGAACTGACGAGGGAAGATTAAAGTAATAAAGCCTTATCAACTACTATAATTTTTCAATTTAGTACAAATTTACAAGTGATTTTACATGATTTTGAGAGCTAATGGAGGATTATAACCTCTCCTGCCAACCATGAATGGGGACTTCCCCACTGCTAAGAGGGTTAAAGATTCAAAGTTTGATGTAATAAAAAAAAAATTCAAAGTTTGATGTAGTCGTCACAACAAAACCATGATATTGATGTTCACTAAGAACAAAATACATTGTTCACATATTTCATTAAGTACAATAGTCTAGTATTGTTGGTATTTAGACTCTTAATATTTTTTTGTAATTTAACATTCGATCCCTGATACTAGAAGGAAAAAGCAAGATAAAAAGTGGATAGTATGCATGACTTGAAACAAATATTAATGCGACATAGTAAGCAAAAAATGTAATCAAATTTCTTAACCATACAATGTGACAAAAATAGAATAAGAATGGTATCAAATGAGCCGTCTTATTAGATCACAACCAATTAACATGATGCCGTAACCCGAAAAAACTTTAGTAATGAACGAAGCTAACAAATAATTAATCTTCTCTTACCATCAATAGTGACTAAATCCTAACATTAATCAATAACCACTTTAACATCTCCGAGAAAAAAACTGCAATTAGTCCATTCTAATTGCACTTTGCACGCCAATACAACATCCCGAAACACCAGTCTCTCAGCAATCATCGGACGGTCAATATGCTGACCGACTGCTCATAGTGCCCACGCACCGAGAATGACCTGTATGGGCTAATGGTCTTTTGGGGTTTTGTTTCCGACACCTCCGTGTAATAGGTGATTTAAACCTCTGACCAAACCTTCGGATGTAGCTTTGTGTCCTAATAATTAAAGGAGTACGGTGACATGCATGTCACGGTGACTTGCACTTTTCGGTCGACCTCAGTTAGGATTAGGTCGACCTCATTGAGGATTAGGTCGACCTCATTTAGAATTAGGTCGACCTAATCTGTTGTTTCAGTGTAAAAACAGTTTCATCGTGCCTACTTTGGAGATTCATATCACACAATTGGCTAGATGGAAATTCAAGATTAATGGCTTGTTTTGAAGCTGGAGTGTCCCTCTACATATTGAAGTGATTAAGAGCTCGATAGGAAGTCCAGAAGACAATTTTTAAACCTGATCAAAAGGCTATGCCAAAATTTGGAAAATGCCGGAGAATGGCTAAGTCTGGAAACGTGTTTGTGAAGTCTAATTTAGAGCTCAATTCGAGAAGCATGAATGCAAGTCGAGTCTAGGGGCCTCTACCACGTTAAGTTAGGTATGTTTTTATACTAATTCAAGGCATTGGATGAAATATTGGATATCTATAGGGCTTCAAACAAAAGGGTCGAAGTTGCTACGAATGCTGTTTTTCTGGTGCCAGAAAAACAACATTCGTAGCAACTTCGGCCCTTTTGTTTGAAGCCTTAAAGATATCCAATCTTTCATCCAATGCCTTGCCTTTGTATACAAACATATCTAATTTAACATGGTAGAGGCTCCTGGACTCGAATTGCATCCATGTTTCTCAAATTGAGCTCCAAAGTAGGCTTCACAAACACGTTCCTGGACTTGCCATTTTCAAGCAAATTCCCAGTTTTGGCATAGACTTTTGATCAGGTTCAAAAATGGTCTTCTGGACTTCTTATCGACCTCCCAAGTACTTTAATGTGTAGATGGACACTTCAGCTTCAAAACAAAGACATTAATCTCCAATTTCCACCTAGCTAATTGTAAGATATGAATCTCCAAAGTAAGCACCATGAAAGTGTTTTTACACTGAAACAATAGATTAGGTCGACCGAAAAGTGCATGTCACCGTAGCAAAGTCCTAATTAAAGCCTAAACCAAAAATACCAGAAGGACCATCAACCAACCACTTTCAAGTAACCACTATAGTCACTAATCTACACAATAAATAAAAGCCAAATGAGAAAACTTGAAGCCCCATTTCAAATTTCATGCATCGAGAGTGAAAGTAGGAAGAACATTTTGGTCTTCACAATTAATTTTTTTTATTCATTAAAAATACACTTACTAGGATTTGAACCATGACCACTTTAAAGAAAAGCAAAGATCATAACCAATCACACTAAGTACATTTGTTGTATTTTTTAAATTAAAAACATATAATCGCAGAGATGGAAAAACCCTTCCCCCATTTCAAATTCCTTGCTCTAGGAGCGTTTGTAGGAAATGTAGAGTAGGGAGTGTCAATTTCTTTCTTTTTCCTCTGTGGAACGGGCCAACTTACCGTACACATGCGGATTTAAACGGGTCCAGGAGTGTCAATTTTTTTCTTTAAGTACTTTTATTTCTCCGTGGTGGTAAAATATATATGAAAAGGAAAAAACAATACTCCTTTTTATTGCTAAAAAAAATTAATAATAAACTAATGCATGGATTCTAATGGGCTAACCGCTAATCATAAAATAAAAGAGTTGAATGGGTCTGACCTACACGGGATTTGCCAATCAAGTAAAACAAATGAACATCATGAGTTTGCCATTCTAAAACAAGCTATTTTCTCTAGCATAATATATATTATGCTATTATTTTATATCTTAGTGGCTAAAATATAATGTATTTTAAAGTTATTCAATGGTTCAATCTCGACCAACCCAATTAGTCCAATTTTTATAATTTCAAATATACATTATGTAATTATTTGATATCATAATGATTAAATTATAGAGTATATTATAGTGCATTGTTTGGTATTTGTTAGCAGGGGCGGACCTAGGGCAAGGGGAGGGGTGTCATCCGACACCCCTCCGCTCGAAAATTTTGTGAAGGACCTCCATTTTTTCGATACAAAATTTTTTAATTTGGAACTTCCGACACCGCTCTAATAATTATAAGCGACACACTTTCATTATATGACAATAGTTTTAATGTTATAAAGTTATTCGTCATAATTAGTAATTAACAATAATAAGTAAAATCAAATAAGCATGCTTGTTTTAAGTAACCCACAACCCAATTTAACTTATTGATTTGTCGTTAATAGGTGAATTGCCTATATTTATGGGAGATTGTGGTTTGATTTTGTTTAATTTGATAGAACTAGAGAAAAAATGCTAATGATATTACTTAGGCATACTTTGTTTTTTCTAAAATAGCCGATTGGTAGCAAACTAATTTATTTTAATTTAATTTGATTTTAGACGTAGGTCGATTCTCTTTAGTTGAGTGACTAATTTATGAATGATTATGTAGTTGTGTATATCGAAAAAGGTTTGATTTGCAACATAAACGATGAATGTATTTTAAAAAAATCTCAAATATGAAAAATCGTCATAATTCGTAGTAAACATGAGGTTGTGAACTTATAAATAAATTTCCAGTAATTTCTATTAAATTTTTATTTCATTATCTTAATTATTATAATTTTTATCGGCGACACCCCTCTTCAATAATCCTGGGTCCGCCACTGTTTGTTAGTAAAAAACTAAACAGAAAGATCTATTTGGTTATTTTGGGTTAATATTTTTGTATGGCCTGAACTTTGACCAAAATAAACATCTTGGTCAATCTTTTCGATCTATAACATCCTGGCCCGAACTATACACCAAAATAACCAATTTGGCCAGATCCGACTTTTGACCGTTAACTTGGACGGTCAAAGGCGTTGACCGTTAGTCAACGCGCCATGTCATTGCCAAATCAGCATAAAATATTTAAAATAATTCACAATTTCCACACATTCCCTAATTTTAAATTATTATAAATTAAAAAAAATCATCTAATACCTTAGTTAAATAAAAAATAAAAAACGAAAAAAATTAAATATTTATCAGATCTTCTGACTTGGCAGTGACATGGCGCATTGACCGTTAGTCAACGCGTTTGACCGTCCAAGTTAACGGTCAAACATCGAGTTTGGCCAAATTGTTTATTTTGGTGTATAGTTCGAGCCAGGATGTTATAGATCGAAAAGATTGGCAAGGATGTTTATTTTGGTCAAAGTTCAGGCCATACGAAAATATTAACCCTTATTTTTAACATTAAAACGATCCTAAACATTTTCAGTTTCCTTTCGAAATTCTATAGTTTTATTCCCGAATCAGTGATGTGCAAATGGCGAGCTCCAGTCATCTCTTTTCTTTCATTATTTTTTATTTTCAAATAGAAAGTTTAAAAGTAAAGAAGAATTAGAGTTTGACATAGGCCGGTCAAAGAGGCTGAATTTCAAATTTTGACCCGTTTTGATCAAGTCTAATTTATAATCACTTGGTTCCTTGATACCCGATAAAAATCTCAATCCAAACCAGTTTGGCAGGTGAGTCCGTGTTTACCACCATTCTCTAGGGATACAAGAACGGTGGTTCGTATCCCAAATCGTGTTGTTCATTCTTAATTTCTTTAGATTTTATCATGACTTGGCAAAAAACCAGAAAGCACAAGGATGACAAGATGAACCTTTTATAAAGCAAATTAATCGGCCAACGGGCCAGCTAGCAACGATTGTGAGATGCTCATTTCCCGAAAATCGGCGGGATAGGCGATTTTTTATTCGATTTTCTGGAATTCGGTTTCTATAAAACTTACTCCACCTCATCATATTACCAGAAACAATATTGTTTCACAAGGTAACAGGTACTTGATTTTGGTTCATAAGACTGATTTTTTGATTCGTTGCATCATTCATGTCTCTTTTCTACTAAAATTCACTATTTTTATAATGTGTTTCCCAAAAAAAAACTATACAAAAATAAGCTATACACCCCATTACATTATCAAATTTCATACCTCACCTTCTATTCTTCTAAGAATTTAGTATCCCATCCAACTAACCACTATAGTCTATTCTTCTAAGTTCCCATTCTTGCTAGTAAATAAATATATTTATTAATTTTAGTTATTCAACCGGCACGGTACTAAACGATTATATGATGATTGAATTCCCAACAAAAAGTTCACAGAAAAGTCGCCAATAAAGGGGATTTTTCGAGAAATAGCACTGTATAAAAAAAATCCAAAAATAGCACCCAACTCCGAAAATTTCCAAAAATAGCACCATTTCCAAAAACCGCCACCCGTACTAGCGGTTTAGGTGAAAACCGCCACCTGGGGCACGTTTTTCGATGAAAACCGCACTGGTAGGGGGCACTTTTGCAAACCGCACCCCCACCATGCGGTTTGGTTGCAGACCGTACCTCCACCATGCGGTCTGTTTTTTTTTTCTTATAATGTGTTCGGGTATCCGATCGTCGCGATTTTTTTATTTATTCCGCATAGCCTTTTGAGATCTTGCAAGTTGAAGATTGCAGAAGGTGGTTTGGTCCAGCCTTCGTCCCAAAAAAATACCCCGAACGAGCTTTTTTCCGATTTCGTCAAACTTTGGACAACCATAGCTTTGTGCTTCAAAATCCAAACGACATGAATTTTTTTTATTTCGCATAAATTTTTAAGGAATACAACTTTTATCATAGACATAGTTTCGAAATGTACGTGGATTGCTGAAATGGGAAGGTAAGCTATTCCAAAAATCCTGTATATCCAAAAAGCGGGCGCAATATTTTCGAAATGTACGTTCGGATTTTGGAGCACAAAGTTATGGTTGTTTAAAGTTATTGAGCTCCAAAATCCGAACTTCATGAATTTTTTTTCATTTCGCATAACTTTTTAAGGACTACAATTTTTACTAGAAATGAATTTTCAAAACATGAATTATTTTTGGATATACAGGATTTTGGGAATAGCTTACCTTCCCTTTTCAGCAATCCACGTACATTTTAAAATTATGTCTATGATAAAATTTGTATAAAAAAAATTCATGCCGTTTAGATATTTGAGCACAAAGTTATGGTTGTCCAAAGTTTGACGAAATCGGAAAAAAGCTCGTTCGGGGTAGCAAACGACATTTTTTCGGGATGAAGGCGGGGGAACAAACCACCTTCAGCAATATTCGGCTTACAAGATCTCAAAAATTTATGTGGAATAAAAAAATCGCGACGATCGGATACCCGAATAGAAAGATACGTTTATTTGAAGTTTCCACCTAGGTTAGGATTTTTCAAAAAAAAAAAAAAAACAAAAGACTGCATGATGGGGGTGCAGTCTGCAAACAAACCGCATGGTGGGGGTGCGGTCTTCAAAACCGCCCCCTACCAGTGCGGTTTTCATAGAAAAACACGCCCCCGGGTGGTGGTTTTCCCCTAAACCGCTAGTACGGGTGGCGGTTTTTGGGAAATTGTGTTATTTTTGGAATTTTCGGAGTTGGGTTCTATTTTTGGAATTTTTAAAACAATGCTATTTATGGAAAAATCCCCCAATAGAGAGAAAATGGGTAAATGCCACATTTGGTCATTGAGATTACTAAATCATGTCATGTTTAGTTACTAGAAAAAATTAATATCAATTTTAGTCACCCGAATTACTAAAACATGTCACATTTAGTCACTCTCCCCTCAGTTTCGGCCAACTTCATTAACAGAGTTGGACGGAGGCTAACGAAGAGTGACTAAATGTAACATGGTTTAGTAATTCGAGTGACATTCATAAAAAAAAAAAGTAATTAGAGTGACCGAGTTGAAGGGAGGCTAACCGGAGAGTGACTAAATGTGACATGTTTTAGTAATTCGAGTGAACAAAATTGATATTAATTTTTTCTAGTGAATATAACACTATTTAGTAATCCCAAAGAATAATTGTGGTTTACCGGGGGAAAATAGCTCGGAGAAATAGACGGCCATAATGTGTGGGCTCACGTCTCGTGTGAATTGACTATTGGGCCTTCCTGTCCAACTTCGAAGCTTCTTATAAAGTCGTTGGCGCACAATTACATTTATGCCCCCTTAGCCCCTTTCTCTCACCCTTCGCTGCCTTCCACTGGCGGTTACTCACCGTGGGCCGTGGCTTCTTAGTTCTTACACCCTCCATTTCTTGTTAGATCCGGACCAGAAAACTCAAGTAGAGTCAAATTGAGGGAGAGGAAGGAAGGAAGGAAGGAAGGAAGAAGATGTTGCTCAACGTAATCGAGGACGAAGAGAAATGGCTGGCGGAAGGAATCGCCAGCGTTCAGCAGAATGCCTTATTCATGCATCGCGCTCTGGTACTTCTCTTTCTCGAGATCAGTTTATCGGTCTACTTCTCTGTTCTCTTCTCGCTCCGTTGAATCGGTCCGGCGATGGAAAACCTAATTTTCGATTGTTTCTTCGTCTTCTCAGGACGCTAATAACCTCAGAGATGCTCTCAAGTACTCAGCTCAGATGCTTTCCGAGCTCCGGACGTCGAAGCTCTCGCCTCACAAGTACTACGAGCTCTGTAATTCACTCGCTCTCTGAACTCTCTTCAAACTTGGAATTATGATTTTGTTTGATCGAATCGAAGTGATTTTAGATGCTGATTGAATAATATTGCCATGAATTTGCAGATATGCGAGCGTTTGATGAGATGAGGAAGCTGGAGATGTTCTTCAAGGACGAGAGCAGGCATGGAGTCTCGGTCGTCGATTTGTATGAGCTTGTACACCACGCAGGCAACATATTGCCTAGACTGTAAGTGTTTTCTTACCAGTGCCTGGGTTGGGGTAATTGACTGTTGAAGCTCCTCTTAGAATAAATATGAATTTCGCGAGCGCTAGTTTGGTGGCTTGTGAAGCTGAAACGTGGTATTCGTTACCAGGTATCTACTCTGTACGGTTGGATCAGTGTATATGAAAACAAAGGAAGCTCCACCCAAAGACGTGCTTAAGGATCTTGTGGAAATGTGTAAAGGCGTTCAGCATCCAGTTCGTGGATTGTTTCTTAGAAGTTACCTCGTTCAAGTCAGTAGGGACAAGTTGCCTGATATTGGTGCTGAATATGAAAGGTAAACAGGTTTATTCGTTGATGATTCTTCACAAATGGAGCTGTACCTTGAAATTGTAAAAGAAAACCCACTTTTATGCTTGCTGATTACTGGTTTAGCGCTTTAGGCAGTGAAAATCTATGAGGAAAGAATGATATATGGTTCAGAAATGACAAAGAATTGCTGAGCTAATCATGGTGAGATATGTAATAGAGTGATTCGTGTGATATCTGGAATATAAGTATATTGCAAAAAATATCATTTGAATCACTTCGCTACATGGCATCTTAATGCTGTAATTCGCTTCTGATCTTTTCTCACATTAATTTTGATGTGTCAATTTCAGAGATAGAGATGAAAGCTCTGTCATGGATGCTATAGAATTTGTGCTGCAGAATTTCGTTGAGATGAATAAACTTTGGGTCCGATTGCACCATCAGGTTTGATGTTTATCTCTATTTCTTGTCTCTGTTGCCATGTTGTTTAGATGATAGCACCATGATACTTGATTTTGCATGCCATACAGGTAAAAATGAATCATGAGAACATGATTTTTTGGCTATGCAGGGTATTTTGGTGCTTGTGATCATTCATACTCTTTGGTGATCTGAGTTGAGGACTTCAATTGGGCTTTCTGGTCTGCAGGGACCTGGTCAGGATAGAGACAAGCGAGAAAAGGAAAGAAGCGAGCTCCGTGATCTTGTAATAATCTGATGTCATGCCTGTCAGTCCAGAAACATCAAACATTATGCAGTTGGTGCAGTTTCCTGTATAAGTGATACATGTACCTTTGCTCTTGTTAGGTGGGGAAGAATCTTCATATTCTTGGTCAACTAGATGGTGTGGACCTTGAAATGTATAGAGAAAACGTTCTGCCCAGAGTCTTAGAGCAGGTATGATTGGTTTCATCTCATCTTGCTATTTTCTTCTTCCCTTGAGGAGTCCATCAGGCAACGTGTGATGTCTTGTTGTCTCTCAAGCCTCTAAGCTTAGTCCATATGTTGGTACAGGTTGTCAATTGTAAGGATGAACCGGCACAGTATTACTTGATGGATTGCATAATTCAGGTCTTCCCAGATGAGTACCATTTGCAGAGTCTGGAGACGTTATTAGCAGCTTGCCCGCACCTTCAGGTGGCTTGTTCTCCTCTCGAAGGACTTAATCCTCATTCCATCATTTGTTGCGTTAGATCCATGACTCCACCATTCAGAATGTAGGGCATCTTTGTTATTATGCTATCTGGCACAACCTTAACCCCGCAATATGAATTGCCATATCGTATGGGCTGCTATATATTAAGTTGCGAGTCTCACGATTGAGGTGTTTTCTTCTCTTTTGTTGAATATGTCATTTTATTAATAACTAGATTCCACCTACGGAAAAGAAACTTTAACTAACACAGATGACTACCTTCTGAAACTAGTTTTATAATGCTGAAAAATTGATGTCCAATTCAAGATGATGTTGGACCACTAATGGAAAGGAAACTTCTGTGTGAGATACCCTTGCATCAGGTTGACATACTGATACCTCTCGTGTTAATTCCAGCCAAGTGTAGACGTCAAGACTGTTCTCTCTCAGTTGATGGACCGATTGTCCAATTATGCATCCACTTGTCCAGATGTGAGTACCTATAACTAGCCCTACTGTTATCTTCCATTACCGTTGCTCACGGTTCTTCTTCCAGGTTATACCAGAGTTCCTGCAAGTAGAAGCTTTTGCAAAATTGAGCAGTGCTATTAGCAAGGTTAATCGCATTTTCCCTTATTTTTTTTTTTTACTTTTGTTTCCAATGGAGTTATTTCATCGGGACTGCTAGTCATAAGCTGACTGCTGCACGTTGAATGACAGGTTATAGAAGCACAAGTTGACATGCCTATTGTTGGAGCCATTACTTTGTATGTCTCTCTGCTTACATTTACTCTCCGCGTTCATCCAGATCGTTTGGACTACGTTGATCAAATACTGGTATATTTCTCTTCTGAAGTAATTATGCGACTCATGGTTATAATAAATTGCTTTGCCATCAAACTACTATAATCTTTTCGAATCAATTCTATTGTTTATAGGGTGCTTGTGTGAAGAAGCTTGCTGGGAAGCCTAGACTTGAAGACAAGAGAGCAACCAAACAAATCGTTCTACTCCTAAGTGCTCCTCTGGAGAAATACAATGATATTGTCACTGCTTTAACACTTTCAAATTATCCTCGTGTTATGGACCACCTGGATAATGAAACAATTAAAGTCATGGCTATGGTTATAATTCAAACCATCATGAAGAACAGTACCTGCATTTCCACTGCTGATAAGGTACATCCTTCACAAATTGGAAACTGAGAAATGCATTGGAAACTTCTTCTACGAATATGTAGTACCTTGGTCTTTGATCTTTGTAGGTTGAGGTCTTGTTCGAATTAATAAAAGGCCTCATTAAGGATTTGGACGTAACAACTGCAGATGAGGTATGAAATAAGCAATCCTTCGTCAGTAGTCGGGTCTCTTCTTCAGAAGTTCCCTTGATTTCCATGTTCATAATTTACTTTGTCTATTCAACTTCATCCCTCCAAGTTGACCTTGATTTCTATCTGTTTGTGGGCACAACAATCTAGCTCGACAAGGAGGATTTCGAGGAAGAGCAAAATTCTGTTGCTCGCCTTATAAACATGTTATACAATGATGACCCTGAAGAAATGTTACAGGTACGTTTAGATTATTTCTTGCTGCACTTTTTAAACATAGGACACCGAGGCTTCCATTTTGCTCACTCAGTTCTCCTTTTATATTCAGATTATTTACACAGTGAGAAAGCATGTAATGAATGGGGGGCCAACGCGACTACCTTTTACAGTTCCCCCACTCGTATTTTCTGCATTAACGGTATGCATTTGTTTTGGCTTTTTAGTAATCCTTCTTTCTCGTTACTAGTTTTAGGATCTAACCACCCCTTGCCGCCCCTTCCTTCCCGCGCATGAAAGTCAAACTACTCAGTTGTTTTATGCAATGTACTTTATAAAGGCTCTATGGGACGACCGGATTAGTATAGAGTTAAGGCTTTTGGAAATAGAACTTACTATGGCTCAAGGTTGAGTTATATTTTATAGAAAATTGATGATGTGGAGGCTGTTCTTTCAATTTATCGGGTGCAAGACTTCGTGTCTGGGGTTTGATTGTTTAAAATTATCTACATGGCACACAGCTTATCAGACGCCTGCAAGCTCAGGATGGAGATGTAGTGGGAGAGGAAGTGCCTACAACACCAAAGGCAATTTTCCAGCTCTTGAATCAGGTAACTCTTTTGACACATGATTTAGCAGATGCTGGAATCCATGATTTATCTCTCAATGGGCTTAGGTAGTTGCTCATTGTGTAAGGCATGCTCTCAAGTAGGATAGCATATTTCGGATTCTGAATTTGTATGTATGCACATGGGCAGTTAGCCTTGCTGAAACGGTGTTTCCCTTGCATTTGCCGTTTCAACTAGTGGAACATTGTACCATTATTTGTAGTTTACCTTTTCTGTTAAATAGTTTAATTCCGTTATGCAATATTGGTATATATGATACCCTTCTTGGTACTCACGGTGAAAATAATTTACTTTTCCTCAGACTATTGAAACTCTTGCAGTTGTTCCATCACCCGAGCTGGCATTAAGGTTGTTCTTGCAATGTGCTGAGGTATGTATGGTCAACCCTTCTAACAATTTAAGATTTTGGAGATGAGGACAAAATAAATACAACGGACGAGAGATTTGCATTGATTTTTCAATCTCTTCTTCCTTCTGTGCTAAATGCTGGAAAATTCAAAGACGAGCACACTGTTCACTCCTTCATTTCTTCCTGGCTTCTAATCCATGTTGGTTTTCTCCTATGATCAGGCAGCTAATGACTGCGAGCTTGAGCCAGTTGCTTATGAATTTTTCACCCAGGCTTACGTGCTGTATGAAGAAGAGATTGCTGTAATCAATTACTACTCTTGCTATCAATCCATCTGCTGAATTGAATTCTCTGAATTAACAATTCATTTAGAATGGTTCCTTCCATCTCCTTTTGCACTGAATAAAATTACTATATTTCCTGCAAATTAGGATTCCAAGGCTCAGGTGACGGCTATACATCTAATCACTGGAACTCTCCAGAGGATGCAAGTATTTGGAGTTGAGAACAGGGATACATTAACACACAAGGCCACTGGAGTAAGAATCCTTAACTCTCTCCCTCTCAGTAACTTGCTCCTCTATTTATGCTAACAAATCCCGTGTATGACCTGGCTCTTCTTTACTCTGCAAGTATTCTGCAAAGCTTCTGAAGAAGCCTGACCAATGCCGTGCAGTTTACGCCTGTTCCCACCTCTTTTGGGTCGATGACCAGGATGGGGTCAAGGATGGAGAAAGGTCCATTTTAGAATCTGCATTTTCATCGGACTTTATACTCGAGTCAACATCTCTGACTTTGTGTGCCTTCTAATTTGTAATTTCAGAGTCCTTCTGTGCCTGAAGCGGGCGCTGAGGATCGCAAATGCAGCCCAACAAATGGCCAATGCTGCCAGGGGGAGCAGTGGCCCAGTTACACTCTTTGTCGAAATACTAAACAAGTAAGCTGGCCCCGAACACAGCTTTGAAGTTGACATCGTTTTTTTTTTTGTCTATTAAATTAACTAATCTTTCATGTCTTCCTGGCTTCCTGCAGGTATCTCTACTTCTTTGAGAAGGGCAATCCGCAGATCACAAGTAATATGATCCAGGATTTGGTTGAATTAATAACCGAAGAGATGCAAAGCGACTCTGTCACCGCCGATCCAGCTTCTGACGCTTTCTTTGCCAGCACGCTCCGGTACATCCGGTTCCAGAAACAGAAAGGTGGTAGTATGGGTGAGAAATTCGACTCAATTAGCGTCTGATTTCTCGCATTGCATGCACTAAAATTATTTGTTTTCTTGGGTTTGAGTAGAGAGAAAGGAATGCTTGCGTGTTGTACAAAAGGAAAAAGGTTTGTGTTTGGTTTCATTTTCTGAAGTTGGGGCATAGAAATGTGTGGTCGATTAGAAAGAGGGGAAGAGGAAATGAATGGGGGTAAAATATGGTGGCTGGCTGAAATCAGTGTGTTATACTTCATTGTTGCTTCTAATTAACAAAGACGTGTCTAATGATAGGCCACGCTTTCACGGTTCGTATTCGTACTGAAAATCAAATACGTGTCTAATGTGATACACGTAATTCGAGTGGATGGGTTTGCAACGCGTTCTGAACAATAACGACATATGATGCTTGGGCAGATTAGGCCGTTTGCATCGAAGCCCATTTGTTATTAAGGCACATAATATCAGATCCAACTTAGAAATCAGATGTGCGGAGTCGAACAGAACGACAGGTAAGAGCACTGCCTGCCGCCTGCACAAAGGGTTACGAATGTCTCTGAAATGTATCATTTGAAGGTGCTCAATTTGGCGTCAACCAAGTTGATTCGATTTAACAAGTTAGCTTAGCTACCATTTGAAGAAAACAAACAAGGTATTGTTCCAAAAAAGATAACTTCGTGAAGATAAATTGATATAACAAATCTGATCAAGCCTCGACTGTTTGTAATCTAATAACATGCCTCTCTCAATGTTAGCTATTTACGTCAACAGAACGACTTCATCGCCCACCGGGAAAATAAAATGTTTCACCCAATTTACGATCTCACAAAGCCAGAAATGCAGCAAATGCAAAGGCAGACGAACTAATGGCGCTCGCTCGGTACCTAATGTCCAAGGGCCATGCAGCAGATCTATCTCCCAAGCAACAGCATGCCAAGTTTATCTAAGTACCATTACTCAACCACTCATCAAGTCATTGTTAGATTATCACAAGACAGTTTCCAAACAGCAAGGACATCAAGAATACTTCAACTACAAACCTAAACAAACGTTGTCCCTCAACCTCGGACAGTGTCTTTCAACTTTCAAGTCGATGCAGACCAGAATCACAAAACTTAGGCTCCGACTTTCCCAAATGTCCACCCCCAGCCTTATGAAATAGCTGTCTTTTACCTCACCGTACAACATAATTTTGAAGTGCTAACACAGGTTTCACACCTCACTGAAGTCGAGACTCTAGACCTTCATTCCTATAACCATTTTCCGTCGGACAAGTATGAACCCGTGAGTGACATGGTTTGATGCAAATGATACATGTTCAGACAAGGGGCACAAACAAAGAAAGCATGCTCGAAAGGGAATGCAGTTCAAAATCAAATACATAAGACAACATTATGTAAAAAAAAGCAAGACACAGAGTCTGGAATTTCCATCCTAAGAACACATCCCTCAAATACAGAAATACTATACAATAAAAGGATTTCTCAGCTTCCCAATTTCAGCGCCAGGTCAGACAAAAGACGATAATGAGAAGTTACCTACGGATAGCTTGGGAAGAGAGGCTTTCTTCCCGCTTTGAGATAGTCAAATTACAATATGGAACAATTCTTTTGTCCCTTTCTCTTCTTCTTCTTTTGCTTTGGAGGCTGGAGAACAACCTTGATGGCCGCATCAAACACGGCCTTCACATTCTGGAAAAGTAACATTTCAGGTTACCAATATAATAGGAATATTTAAGCATGGATGCCTTGAACCAAAATGGCAGAGCAGCAAGCTGTTACCTGCTGTGTTTTAGAGCTACATTCGATGTAGGCTGGAGCTCCAATCAGTTTCTTGAGTTCCTCTCCCTTAAGCAGAAAGCCAATAGTCAGAGAGACAAATTTTGGAAGAGAAGCGGAGAGGCACTATAAGAAATAAAACATGGCCTTTTTACCTGAGCAGTAGTAATAGGCACTGCACCAGGATGGTCAGCAAAGAATTGGTTATCCTCTCGTAGATCTATACAGTTCGAGAACAAATAAGAAGCATACATAGGTTTTCAAGGAACTTCTTAATGGAACGTTAGAACTGAAATAGAGTACTGAAAGGCTTACCTAGTTTTGTTCCGACAAGGATAATAGGAACCCCAGGTGCATAGTGCCTCAGTTCTGGAATCCACTGCACTCAACAGCAAGAAGACTTTCCATGAGCATATACAAAAGAAGAGATCTCTTGAACAACAATAAGCTGTCAACCAACACATCCGGACCTTTTTGGCAATGTTTTCATAGCTGGCCTTACTAATAAGTGAAAATGCAAGAATAAAGACATCCGCTCCTCGGTAACTCAATGGCCTCAGTCTATTGTAATCCTCCTGGCCTGTTCAGAGCACAAGGAAAAATCCAAATCAAGAAAGCTCACCAGGCAAGCAGATAATACAATAAAACCTATAGCAAGAACACTGAAATTACCAGCAGTATCCCATAGCCCCAAGTTGACAGTGCTTCCATCCACGACAACATTCGCACTGAAATTGTCAAATACGGTTGGCACGTAATCCTGGTTTTCACCACAAACCAAAAAAAAAAAAAAAAAAAAGAAGCAGTAAGAAACATATCAATAACAGAAAGTTCGGCAATAGCATCAAAATTCCATACAAGCTGGAAAGGGAGAGGACCGAGGTGTTGTGACCATTGACACTTAGTTTAGGCCTTACTAAAATGAGTTCTTCCGAATTTCGATTCAGATTCAAGCGCAGTCAAGCCTACTTTTGTAATTATGGGATTAAATTAAGAAAATAGCCAACTGGATTTGAAGTTTGAACTATGGACTGATGACTCCACAATTCAACTACCAGGTCAACACGACATGGAAGCTTTCACAACCAGCTAACTGAAATTCCCAGGAATTTTCAAGCAATTCGAAGCTCAACATCGAGCAATTTCTCCCCTACAGAAGAGCAGGACCAAGAGTGTTTAAGCAGCAGCCGCTAGGTCTACAACACCTCAAGAGAACAAACAAGTTCTTACTATTCAAACAAAGTCAACACTATACCAAGTAATTGGCCAATGAACTCCAAAAATAATATGAAAAATTCAAAAACAGCACCCTCTAACACCGAGGACCTCAAGTAATTCAGTGTTCAAATTCAAGAGACTATTTCTTCCTAACAAGAACAGGATCGAAGTTGTTTCAACATCTCCGGCAAGGTCTCGAACTTGTTAAGCTAACGAACAAGTTCTTCCATCGAGATTCAAGCGAACAATCATCCAATTTTAACTTCAGAGAACACAGCGAATGCGAGAGAGAATTCACAAGACGAGCTGAAGAAAACAGCCGATCTAAGCTACTCGAATGAAAAGTCTCTCCAGCTCAAATTCGCGCCCTAATTGACCGCGGGAACCAAAAACAGGAAGCGTAGCGAACTGAAGAGACGAAGGAACAGTAGATTTAAACAATAGGAGGTATGAGCTAAACGCCGGCGATTACCGTGGGGAAAGTGTTGCTGGTATACGAAATCAGCAAGCAGGTCTTGCCGACGGCGCCGTCACCGACGGTCACGCACTTGATGAACCTCGAAGCGCTCATTTGCAGCTGCGGCGGCTCAGATCTCTCTACTCCAGCTGAGAGTAGCAAACCAACGAAAATGCTCCTGTTTCAGCTCGCCCCTTCGCGATTCGGAGTCAAATGACAGTTCCGAAGTCAACGAAGCTCATAACCAGCAGGGGAATTCCGGAGATTGGAGAGTCTAACAGCCGGCAGGAACCGCCATTGGACGAAATCGGAGAGAGAGTCTTGTGAACTGAATCAGCGAGGAGGTGGTCGAGGGATTCAGAGAGCAGCCCTAACTTCTAGAGAGAGAGCGTAGCTGGTGGTTTGAAATACGGGAGAGGAGAGAGGGAGCAGGCGAGGATTGGGTGATGGCTTATTTCCTTTTCGGATGAAACGAATTGAATTGAATTGAATTGAATTTGTCTTGCCTGCAGCAGTAGGCAGTAGCGGCTGTGTGACCTGCCCGGTTCCCCCTTCCCAACTGCCCGTTTGGACAGTGCGCTTTGGATTCTCCTTCTTTCCTTAGGCTGGGGCTGGGCTGTATTTCTATTTCCCGAAAAGTCCAATGAGGGATAATCTCTGTTTTTATTTATTATCTGTTAAATTTTGATGGATGAAATTTTTTATTATAAGGATGGTATAAATTCGTTTTTATTAAGTGTATTTAAAAGTTTGTATATGAGAATTTTGGTAAAAATTTGTAAAAATTTATATTTCGTATTCTGACATATTAGTTTTGGTGATATTAGGCTTGAGTTCAAGTCCTTAAGCCTCATTTCTTAAGGAAAATCTTAAAGCCTTCATGTTGGTTGATAGTAGATTAGGTAGTTAATGGGGGTTAGTAGTTAATAGGTAGTTAAGGATAAATAGGGTTATGCAAATATAATTAAAATTAATATAATTAATTCATGATTCTCTTTCTCTCTCCTCCCATGATTTTTTCCATAACCCTCTCTCTACATTATAATTAAAAAGAAATATGAAATTAATTTTATTTAATATTTAATAAAATCCGAATTTAATAATTTTCTTTTTTCTAAAATGGAAATTTGAAATTTAAAATATATGCCTCTCTCACATCTTGGCAACTTCCGATTAGTATTAAGTATTAACATTTTGTAATGACATTATCAATATTTATAAATTAAAACATCATTAGGGCTTTTCATTGCATGGGTTTGAGATTTTTCGTTGTTAGGTATTCGTTTGTGTTATTATTAATGTTGTTCGACATATTTTTTAATAATTATATATGACATTGTTAACTTTTTATGTTTTGTTTTGTTTTGTTTGTAACATTAGTAAAAGTGAAATTGTGTTTTCAATTTGTTGGTATTTGAAGTTTATTTACTATTACATCGTATTATCAATTTGGTTCGTAAAGATTTATAATCATTTGAAGTGCTATTATCAATATTTTTTTCCAAGCACAATACAACCATTAGCAAAAATTTAATTCATTTGTAAGATTGCTTATGTTTAGTGATTTGAATTATTAATATTTTTTCGTTTATGTTTGTAACTTTGTCAAATGTCATTATCAAGAAGCATACTTGTTAGATATTCGTTTGTTTATGACATTATAAAAAGTGAATTTACGTTTAATGATATAACTATGGTTATTAATCTTTCAGTCTAAGTTAGTAACGTACTTTGGTGTCATTATTAATAGGCGTGTATAAGCATTATCAATGTTTGAAAATAAGATATTAATAATATCTAATAAGATACTTAACAATCATTAGTTGCTATCATTATCAAAGTTTTGGGATGCATTATCCATTAAACACATGTTACTTATTAATGCATTTTTAGTGCTATTTGACATTAAATATTGCATCTGAATATTATTAATATTTTTATATTACAAAAATCTATTTCCTTATCAGTGACTTGATCATTCGATATTAATGGTCTTTAATATCTTTATTAAAAGTTTGATGTCATTTATAATGTTGAAGTCGGACATTTTTAGATTGATGTTTTGTGTTTATTTTCAACAAAATACTTTTCGTTATCAATGATTTATTGTATTGTTATTATAAGTTTGGTGTTGAGGCGTGAATGTTGGTTTGCTTGAGCTAATATTTTTCTGGACAATGTTTGTTTGACTGAATCACACAGGTGCACTATGTCACAAGTACCCAAGATGTTGAAAATTAGTATTGTGCTTTATGATCATTGAGAATAATAATGTAAAGCAATATTAATTGATCATTAAACGTTAATAATGTCATTTGAAATCATTGGAAGAGGCCATGACTAGATAGTTACAAACATGATGTGAAAATGTGAATCATTAGTACTAAAGATGTTGTAAATCAATGATATTGTTATTCAAACTATTAATGACTATGTTACATAACTTTAATGATTCATTCATATGCGTTGATGACGAAACTATAAAACAGTAACAATTGATCCAAAATTGTTAATAATGTAATTGTAAGGAATTGATAAGTATATTGAAGTCGTTAATAATGATGAGGTATAATAATAACGATTCATTTCATAAATGTTGATAATGTCATTGCAAAATGTTAATACAACATTGCAAGTTGCCACGAAGTGAGAGATAGCATATATTTTTAATTTCAATTTTCATTTTAAAAAATAAATAATATTAAGTTCAAATTTATTAAATATTAAATAATAATATTTAATTAAATTAATTTCGAATTTTCTTTTAATTGTAGTGGAGAGAGAGGGTTATGGAGAAGATCAAGGGGGGAGAGAGAAAGAGAGTCATTAATGAGTAATATTAATTATATTTTCATAATATCTTATTTATTTCAACTAACTATTAACTACTAACCACTCATTAACTACCTAATCTAGTATCAGCCAATAAAAATGATTTAAGAACCTCCTTAAACAATGAGGTTTAAGGACCGGATCCAACCCGGTGATATTATGTTCTTTTGTGTACCTTCTATTTGATCATTCAATTGAACTTGATTAGTCTTATCACGAATTTTCAATAATTTTTTTTTATTTTAACTCATGATTTATATAACATCCCGAACCTTTTTCCGACGAAAATATTGTTCGCTTTGGACCTCGACCCTAACGGTTTTCGACTTGGCGTGCAATTCAAGGTGACTTCCCATAAGGTCAACCATCTTTGTTGTACTCCACACTGAGCACGTTTAACTTTGGAGTTCTCACAAGAACTCCTCCATTTCACCCCAAAATGCGTCTTGTCAGTTAAGGTGACTTGCAAGTCACCGTGCCTTGAAAAAACGGTCTACCGAAAAGAAATCGCGGTCGACCACTTACACCAACATGTCCATTATAATGGAAAATTACTGTCGACCAACATCAGCGAAGAGGTCGACATTTTTCCCCAAAGAGGTTAACCAGATTGCGAGAGGGTCGACTTGATATTCTGAGAAGCAGATCAAAACACCAAATTAAACTGTGCAATTATGGTATGAACTAAGAGAATGATCGAACGCTCACGGTAGAGGTCGGCTAATTGAGGATGCATATCTTAAACCAACGTTGTCGACCTTGTGCCCTAAAGAGGTCGATCGGTCTAGCTTACACTATGGTTAACCTATCAATAAACATGAATTCCATAATCACCTTTTATATTCTTCACCAAAGTCTAAACCTAGAAGAATATAATTATCCGAGTTCTTGAATGATAAACCTAGAACTTATATGCTTATTTTGTAGACGCTTATGCTCAACTTCGGTCGCTTAGCAAAGTTATTTTCGAATACTCATAAGGTGTCCCACCGGTCGACCGTTTGTCTCAATGATTGACCGTATTTTTTCCTTTGTCATAGGAGTTCAAGTTCAACACTAACAATGCAATGCTATAGTGATAGACCCTTGTATTTATGAGGTCGATCATTTGTTGAACATAGCAAAATAGAAAATAGTATATTTGGTCGACCATTCTAGTAAAGCGGTCTACCATTTTTTCCAAAGAACTCCACCATTTTATCCAAATAGCTTCTTTTGAATCCAAGAATTGTTAAGGATGTTAATTGTGAAGGTGTGGTAGGGTTTGAGTTTCCATTCATTCTGGATTTGCTGCTCTCTTAACGGTAGGAAGTACGAAAATAAGTTGAATCAGTTTGTGGAATGGAAGAGGAAAAAGATGGAATGAAAATAGTATGTTTTACTTTAGGATATTATGGTATTTGTTTCTTTTATGGTGTCAAATACCATATGAAAATTACTCTTTCTTTTCATTCATCCAAACAATATAATTCTACTTTCAAATTTATCACATAACACACATATATCACATTTTAAAAATTGTGGATTATTTGTGAACAAATACCACACCACGACAAATCATCCATCCAAATGACCCCTATGCTATTTGCCTATTTGGCTATTTGTCATACGATCTTATTGTGAAACTAATCAAATTTATGTAGGCCAAGCCTAATGATCATTATGTTACCGTCAACCATAAATGATGGACATGAAATGGGTCGAACGTTAATTTTTTGTCTGCTATAAAAATGACAAGTAAGACCAGCAAATTGGGGGTGTCCAAATGATGAGGATGGATTTTGGTGACGACATCCTTGTATAATATTTTTCTCTTTTCATTTGGGGCTTCATTGGTCATCGATGGTCCAGATCCGTTGTGGTAATTGTGGCTCCTTTTTATGGATGAATATTGCTAAAGAACATGAGTGCCATCGACCTATGAAATTGATTGTGCTAAAAGAAGATTACAACAAGGAAGTATCTATAATGTTAATTTTATAACTAGGTTGGCCTAGCCGTGATGTAATACCGGGCCATTATGATATGCAATATGAATCATTTTGAACAGATACGAAAATCAACTATTTTAAAATAGTATGGTACAAAGTAAAAGTTTTGTAGCCATTAAATAAGTTATCTTATTCTTTTGCCGACCAAGGAATCAAACACAAAAAAGATGAGTTGCGAAATCACTTCTCTGTATGCATCCTGTTGAAGCCACGATGCTCCGAACCTTGCTTTTCCTCCTTAACAAAGGCACTTCCTGTCAGGCGCACAGATCCTGCACAGGCAAACGCCTATTGGGCTTGGAACTGCCCGTTAGCACTCCGACGCTTAAGCCAAAGCCTGCTTTTAGAGAGATAAGTAATCTGAGAGTTTTTAGTGAGAGAAGCCAACCTGCGTAAATGCTACCTACCGAGTACTATTTATACTCGTCGAGGTTCCGACCAGGCTCCTGGAATCCAGCTCCACGTCAGCGCGTCATTAAATGCCTGGTACGGCCCAACGGTCGGGCACCTACACGTGGCAGCTCCCGGACCCTGGCGCCCAGGCGCCTGGCAGGACCACACTTCCAGGTGGCACGCTCTCAGCCTCTTGGTCCCGTGGCAGCATGGTCCCCGCGTCTTCTTTGTCGTTACGCGCCCGCTCCTCCGCATTTGGGCCCAACTCCTGCTTTGTCACTCATGCCCTCAATTGGGCTTAGGCCCAACCAAGTCTCTTGAGCCCATGTCCCCCATGAGTTCATTCATACTTATCCAATAATTGTCCCCCAGTTAGGCGCTCATGGTTGACAATGGGCGCCTAACTATATATATCACATGAGTTGTTGTTTCGACAAAAGTTACCGTCCCTCTTAACTCAGTAGGCGCCTGACCTCACTCCACACTCGGTCGCCCTCAACCAACCATTCTTCGTATCCGGCTCGGATTCGCAACGCCCATTTCTTGTTACATAGGCGCATTACCTATCTCAATATCCGGGCGCTTTGTTGACAAAAATTGAGGTGTTTTTGCACAGTCATCCTATGTATCTAACTCAATAACTGATCTTTCAAGCGCCTATCCGCGTGTATCTCACTCAATAACTACCCTTTCAAGCGCCTATATTCAAGCGCCTATATCCGCCCCTCGTCGTGCGCTTTCTAACTTCAAAATTCGAATTTTGGGTTTTGAATAATTTTGGAAAATCAAAATTCAAATTTTGAATTTTGAACGGACGGTGAGGATGAAGGGACTTGATGGCGCGCATCCCTATATCAGACCGTTGGGATTCCTCTTTCTATAAAAGCAGTCGGCCGCCCCCCTCCCTTGTCCATTCGCTCTCACTCTTTCTCTCTCTAAACTTCTCTCTCTATCGGCCAGGCGCCTTCCTCTCTGAAATCCCAAAATTACAACTATGTCGAAGCTACCTAGCCCAGGTGCCCCTTCCGGAGATGCGCCTCCGAACGATGGCCAGGCGCTTGATGTGATAAAACTGTTGGAGAAGCACTTCTCCCCCGATCCCAATCGAGAATCGGGCGGGTGGACGCCTCGTGGTAGCAAAGAGGTGCCCGCCAAAGACGGTGGTTCTTCTTCCGTGGTGGCGCCCAACAGTTCTCGCGGGCCAGCAATTGAGACGGGATCCTCAGTCGCCGCGGCGCCCAATAAGCCAAATACGGCGCCCAGCAAGCAGAATACAAGTGAGTTTTGCCCACTTCAACTGTTCCGCCCCCTTTTTTTTAGGCGCCCATAGCTATCTAGGATAGTCGAATTGACCCTGCCCCATTTGCGTCAACGTTATAGGCCATGCGCCTAGATCTCCACAATCGTCCGAGTTGGAGATGTCCCCCCTATCGACTGACTCAGGCGCCTCAGAGGATGAGTCTGTGAGAATTAAAAATTGGGCCGACACGTGGCCAGAAGGGGAAGCGCCCCTTGAGACCTGCCACTTGACCGTTGCAGAGGCCGGGCCGTTGCACGTGTCGACCGTCAAGGCTCTCGAGTTGGAGAACTTGGCCGTGTCTTTGCAACTTCCACGCGCCTGGTCTTTTGTGCCTGCGCCGCGCGTGGCAAGGATTGGGGTGGTCGGCCCCCGTTGGCTTGGAATCTACCGGGAATATTTCCGCTTCGGCTTGCGGTTTCCGTTAGATTCAATCCTCGAAGGCATATTAGAATTGTGTCAATGCTCACTTGGGCGCATATCCCCTTCTGTTTTCATTATCCACATCCTCTTCAAGTTGAAGTGTCGGCAGCATAATATCGTACCCACCTTCAAAATTTTTCACCACTTCTTTACCCTGGCGCATAGCGACAACTGCTTATCTTTGCAAAGGCGCATTGACATTCACGGGCACTTCTTATCAGATTCTCCAAAGTTAGGCCGGGAATGGTTGAGAGCCTTTTTCTTCATTAAGCCGCGCAAAGAGTCCTTCTACGAGAGTGGGCGTTCATTCACCCGAGGTTGGGCGGTTGGCGACGCGGAGATGTTTAATGTTGAGGCGCCCTTGACCACGGACGAGGAAATTGAGAGCGCACGCCTTCTATCACTGCACCCCGTGGACTTAAGCTCTACCGCGTCTAGAACGCATGTTCTGCACGAGTACTACCGCGATGGTGGGCGCCTATCACCCGTTTGAACATTGCTTTTTGCTTCTTTTGAACGTTAACCTTGCGCACTTAACTTTTTATCGGGTGCATTGTGTTGTGCACTGAACTTTACTAACGCCTTCGCTGCTATGTGTTTTTGTGTAGGTGCGGACTTCACTTCCATGGCCACTCTGATGAAGAGCCAGTTTGCGAAGATGGGGATGGCAGCAAAGGTGGCGCCCATCTCGAGAAAAGGTCGGTCAAGGGGCGCCCAAGCCTCGAAGGGGGATACATCGAAAGCGGCTAAGGATGCTGTTGGTCAATCACAGGCGCCTGAACCCGAAGCCGTGAAAGGAAAGGGGCGTGCAAGTAAGAAAGGGAAATCCCCAAAGAGGATCAAGCCCGACAAAGTTCAGAGCGCCCCCCTGACCGATGCTGGGATTGACTTCTTAGAAGTCCAGGAGGATCAGGCGCCTGTTGACACATTGCCCAAAGGAACATCGACGCCCATCGACCTTCTGCAAGAAATTGAAGTAGCGGAGGATGACATTCCCTTGATCAGAAAGCTCAAGAGGAAATCAGAGGGCGCCCAGGATGTATCGGGTAAGAAGCCTCGAGTTGATGACGATACGCCTCTTCTGGAGTCTATCCAAAAGTGGCTTCAGCCTCCGAAGCACAAGGTGACTTTGGAATGCTCCGACAGATCTGCTTTGGAGCGGGGCCCCGCAATTCACATGGCATTGGCCGCCGGGGATGTGCTTAGGGCGCCTCTTGACCTAAAGGGCGCCGATCCATGGGGTGAGATGTGTCGAATAAGCGCCCATGTAAGCATGCGTTTGATCCTCAATGATTAATAATTTTGCCTTCATCGTTTTCAATTGATATATGATCATCTTATGTGTCTTATTTTGTAGATGATGGTCGTGGCCAAGAAGGGCATCTTGGAGCGGGAGGCCCTACGCGCCTCCACCAACGAGGCGTCCACATCTCTTGGCGTTGCCCAAGACAATCTCGCCACTGCTCAGAATCGCCAAGAAGAATTGGTGAAAATGTGCGAGGATGCCCAGCTTGAGGCGGCCAAGAGCGCCTCTCTTATTCAACAAAAAGTTGATGAAGAGAAGAGGAAGTTGCAAGAGGATTATGAGGCGCGGATGGAGGTCGAGAAGAGGGAGCATCATGAGCTGATGGCCAATTTGGAAAAGGAAAAGCAAGATCTTGAAAGAAAGGCGGGCCTCTATAGGAGCGAGATTGATCTTTTGACCCAAGAAAAGGGGGATCTGAAGAAGGAGAATAAGCGCCTATATTCAAAGATAATAAGAAGTCGGCGCTGGAGATCAAGGCGCTTGAGGAGGAAAAGCAGGAGCTCACGGCCGAAAAGGGGGTGCTCGAAGCTCAGTCAGCGGATTTCGCTAAGTCTGAAGCAGGCCAGGCGCTTAAGGCTGAGACTGCCCTGAACTCAATTTTGATTCTGCAAAGGAAGCTATCAGCCGAGCATCCTGACATTGATTGGGACGTCCAATCCATGGTGGGGTTCGTCATTTCCTTTATGGAAAGCGGGCGCCCAGTGGTGGACGAAGCGCCTGGTTCCGGGAATAATGATGGTGATAATAACGAAGGTGGTGAGAACTCTGCCTCTGACTCTGGGAGTGGGTCGGCCGAGTAACTCCTAGTTTACATCAATACCAATAAACCTTCATTTTATTTTTTGTAAGGATGATGTCCATTGGGGCACCTACCCCTGGATTTATAACTTTGAATGTGAACTTGGCTATGTTTATCATCTCATTTTGTTTGACTAAGGTTTCTTTTATAAGCTTGGGCGCCGGTTAGCAATTCGATCCATTTTGCCAATCTTGGGCGCTATAGGGTGGGGCGCTTTGTTCATGCTTGCACTCTTCCCTTTTCCTCCAACATCATACCTCATATATAATTAATCCGACTCTGCAACATAAGGGGCTCAAAGGGAGGGCGCTTTACACGAAGTGGGCGCAAGAGGGCGCTTTACAAAATAAAGGGCGCTTTGCTCAAGCTTGCATTCTTTCTCAACACTCTATTCCATATAATTAATCCAATTTTGCAAAAGTATGAGCGCAAAAGGAGGGCGCTTTACAAAATAAAGGGCACATAAGAAAGGGCGCTTTGATTCTACGGCGCATTAGGGCGCTTTTGGAGACAAAAAGAAACCTACTAATCACTGGAGACTTGACACTGACAACTTTCCTTCCGTTTCTTAGCAAGGCAGGGCGCCTACTCTGTTGTCCCAGACATTGTATCCAATTCCTCTTCGCTCTCATCACCCGTCATGCTTGACTCCCCAGCCTCATATCTTCGCAAGTTTTGTGCGTTCCATGTCCGCTTCACTTTCTTACCCGACAGGTGTTCCAGTTTGAATGTACTAGGGCCAACGACCTCCTGAACGCGATATGGACCTTTCCACTTTGGGGCCAACTTTCCCTCGGTAGCCTTTGGGCGAAAATCGCGCTTTAGCACCAGACTTCCTTTCACAATGTTACGTGCCCGCATTTTGTTGTTGTAATACCTTGCTACTTGCCCTTTCATTGCTTCCAAACGTAGGGCTGCCGCCTCTTGGCGCTCATCTAACAGGTCTAGCTCATCGATTCTCTCCTGAACATCCATTGAATCGTTTCGGTGGGTCATTCTGAAGGTCGGAACTCTCATTTCCACTAGCAGGACGACTTCACTACCATAAGTCAATGCAAAAGGTGTTTCTCCCGACGCCACCTTGAAGGTAATCCTATGCACCCACAAGACGCTTGGCAGCTCCTCGACCCACTTGCCTTTCGCCTCCTCTAACATTGTGTGCAACCCGTGTAACATGCTTTTGTTGGCTGTTTCAGCTTGCCCGTTAGCTTGAGGGTAGGCTACGGACGAGAACCGCAAGATCACTCCATTCTCATCGCAAAATTCAATGAACTTCTTGCAATCAAACTGATTCCCGTGGTCAGTGACGATGGATTCTGGGAGTCCAAATCGTGCAAAGATGTTCTTCTTGGTAAACTTCCGCACTTGCGCCTCCGTGATTGACGCCAATGGTTTTGCTTTAATCAACTTGGTGAAGTAATCCACCGTGACAATTAAATACTTGAACTGCCCAGGCGCCTTCAGGAAGGGTCCCAAAAGGTCCATACCCCATTGAGCGAAAGGCCAGACGCCCACATTTCCTTGCATGGGTGCCGCTGGGAGATGTATGTCGTTGGCATGAATTTGGCATTGGTGACATGCCGCAACGTGTCTCCGAGCATCCGCCCGTATTGTTGGCCAATAATATCCTTGGCGAAGCAAAATCTTCTCAAGACTCCGGGCGCCTGCATGCATGCCACAAGTTCCTTGGTGCACCTCGTTGATTGCTTGTAATCCCTCGGCATCGGTTAGACACCTCAGGTAGGCGCCTGAGTGTGACCTTTTGTACAATACCCCATCCACTATGGTGCACCGAGTTGCCTTCCGCCGCAGACGCCAGGCTTCCTTCGAGTCCTCCGGAACTACTCCTTGTGTGAGAAAGAGCCAAATTGGCGCCATCCATCCTTCTCCAACCACCGACGATATGGACGCCATCATCACGTCCTCGTGTGGCACCTCCTTCGTCACAATCACAGTTCGATTCTCCTCAAAATCCAGGGCCATGGCCAGCTTAGACAAGGCATCTGCATGGGCATTCTCTTCTCTTGGGACATGTGTGAATGTGACTTCAGGAAACCAGGCGCATTTCTTGCGAACAGAGTGCACATAGGCGCCTAGCGATTCCTCCTTTACCTCATAGATTTCGTGCAACTGGTTGACCACTAGCGCTGAGTCGGATTTGATGTTCACCCTCTAAGCACCTAATTCCCTGGCCATGTGGAGCCCTGCCAAGACAGCCTCGTATTCCGCCGCGCTGTTTGTTTTGAGCGCCGCAAAGCGCAATGCTATTTCATGTAGGGCGCCCAAAGGACTCACAAGGACGATTCCTGGCCACGCACCTACTCGACTTGCTGCTCCATCCACATGCACTTGCTAACATTCTTCAGCCTCCGTTCCTCCATCCGAGATACCTTCGGCTATGAAATCTGTCAAGACTTGCGCCTTGATGGCGGGACGGGGCGCATAGCCCACATCGAATTCGCTTAGTTGCACAGCCCACTTCACTAGCCACCCAGACACGTCCATGGACCCAAGGACAGTTCGGAGAGGGAGGTTCGTGAGAACCACGATGCTATGAGCCTGGAAATATGGCCTGAGTTTGTTCGCCGCCATCACCACTGCCAGTCCGGCCTTTTCTATAGGCGCGTATAGTGTTTCGTGGCCCACCATGGTGCGGCTGACATGATATACTGGTCTTTCTTCATTCGTCTGCAGGTCCCTGGATATGAGAACCGCGCTCACGGCAATGTGAGACACAGCTATATACAAGTACAACACTTCTTTGGCCTTGGGCCCTGTCATCACCGTAGGTGCCGTGAGTAACTTCTTCAAGTCGTCGAATGCTCTGTTGCACTCTTCGGTCCACCTAAACTTGGAGGCTTTTTTCAAAACCTTAAAAAATGGGGCGCCCCTGTCGGAAGCCCTGGAAATGAAGCGCCCAAGTGCTACTAATCTGCCCGTCAAACCTTGCACCTCCTTCGGCGTTCGAGGTGGCTCCAAGCTCAGTATCGCCTCGACTTGTTTGGGTTTAGCCTCAATCCCCCTCCTTGTTATCATGAATCCCAAGAACTTCCCCGCTTCTGCTAAAAACACGCACTTCTTGGGATTGAGCCTCAGCTTGAAGAGGCGCATGGTCTCAAAAGTCTCTCGCAGGTTCTTGATGTGGTCCAGGCGCCTCTTACTTTTCACCAATCAGATCGTCCACATACGCCTCTACGTTTCTCCCTAGTTGTTTGCGGAAGACTTGGTTGACCATTCGTTGGTAAGTTGCCCCTGCATTCTTCAAACCAAATGCCATGACTCTGTAACAGAAATTACCAAAGGGCGTCATGAAAGCCGTCTTCGCCCTATCCTCTTCTGCCATGGGGATTTGATGGTAACCTGAGAACATGTCGAGGAAGCTAAGCGCCTCGTGATAAGTTGTCGCATCTACAAGCATATCGATGCGCGGCATAGGGTAAGCATCCGTGGGGCATGCCCGGTTAAGGTTGGTAAAATCCACACACATCCTCCAATCTCCAGACGGCTTTGGGACAAACATGACGTTCGAAAGCCAAGTGATGTATCTTGCTTCCTCCACAAACCCTGCCTCATGTAACCTATCCACCTCGCGACGGAGTGCTTCTTCTTTGTCCAGGGTCAAATTTCGACGTTTTTGCTGGACTGGCCTTTTAACCTCCTCCACGACTAGCCTATGCACCGCCGTCTCAGGCGACACGCCGGGCCTGTCTTGTACGCTCCAAGAGAATAACTCTCCGAACTTGCGCAATAACTCTATCAAAGGCGCCCTCATGTCCTCAGGGGCCTGCTCAGATATCCTTACTTGTCGTTCTGGGCGCCTTTCATCAATTGCTATAACCAATTCCTCGTCCACAGATTCGACTCTGGGCGCCTCCTCGGGTCTAATATCAATGGTGTTCAGCCTGTGTCATTGGACGCCCCGCTCCACCTCTCGTGCATAGCGTGGAGCATTTCTTCCTCGCGAGATGCCTATGCCTTGTGGCGCCACGAACTTCAACGACTGGTGACACGTGGAAGCCACCCCATTGAATTGTGCCAAGAGGGGGCGACCAAGTATAACATTGTATGGTGAAGGGCAATCCACGATTCCAAACTCCACCGAGTGCGTCACACAATGCGCCTCATCACCTAGAGTCACAGGGACTCGCACTCGCTCGATGACTTACGCGGGCGCCCCCGAGAATCCTATTAGCACAGAGCTTGAAGGCCTTACTAACTTCGGTGCAGCTGCATGCGTTCAAACGTACTTTTGAACAGGACATCCATTGAACTACTCGTGTCCACCAGCATTCTCTTCACCTTGCATCCCGCTATCACCCCTTGTATCTCCAATGCCTCTTCTGACGGAACTTGGCACGCCTCATCGGGTTCTTGGTTGAAGTGTATTTGCACCGCCGCCTTTGCCTCAACTGATGCGACTCTTAGGCGCCTATTTCTCTCCAGCTTATCCCTTAGGTAAAGGGTGCCGGTAATTGATTCCACCATGAGTCTCACGCGGTTGGGGTCGCCATCTTGGTTCACTTCGAAGGGAGGTGGGGGTATCTCAGGCTCCTGCTGCATCTCCGCCTCCTTAGGCGCCTCTTGGACCTTGGGTGCCATGGGCGTCCCGGATACCTTCGGTGTGACGTGTGTGACAGGCGCCTGTCCCGCCATTCTTGCCGCGTAAGTGCGATGGGTCATGTCCTCCCCCCTCCTAATGAAATCGTTGAGCATTCCCTTATCTGCCAGAGTTTGGAGCTCGGTCTTCAATTGATAGCAATCGGCTGTGTAATGCCCTTTGTCCCGATGGAAATCACAATACCGATCAAGGTTTTTCTCATTTGGCTGCCCGCGCATCGGCCCTGGCCATCGAATGTGATACCCCCTCTCCTTGACATACTGCAAAACGTTCTTCAGCGTATCATTGTATTCCGTGAAGTTTCCTGTTGCTCTTGTTGTTGGGCGCTGCATATCTGGTCTCCTTTGTGGCATGTCGCTTCCCACTGCAGGCCTCGGCGCCTACCTTCCTTCCACCTCCTCGCCTCTGAGGCGCCTCTTTTCGGCTCTTCGCGTAGCCAACGTTTCTTCCAACATAATCACTTTTTGCACCCTTCGATCCAAATTCTCAGTGGACACCACATCTCGCTTCGAGAGGACTCGACACAACTCCTCACTGTCGTGCAGGCATCTAAACAGACCCCCCAGCACCGCTGGCTGCACATCCTTGACCGCCATAGCGACCGAAATCGAACGGTCATAGAATTCCCTGAGTGCTTCTCCCTCCCTTTGTTTTACTTTAAACAAGGCGCCTATGGTCAAAGTTCGACGCTTTCGGCTAGCGAACTTAGACAAGAACAACTCAGCAAATTGTTCGAAGCATTCGATGCGCCCTTCTTCGATTTGGTGGTACCAGTCCAAAACCACTCCCGCGAACGTGGATGGGAACACTTTGCACAACGTAGCGTCTAAGCTGTTGTACAGCTGCATCTTGGTGAAGTAGCTATTCAAATGGTCATCGGATCTGCCGCCCCATCATAGCTTGGCAATGGTGGTATCGTTGTTCCCGCCGGCTCCATCAAGATACTTCGTGCAAGCGGCTGTCGAACGCCAAAGTGTTTAGCAAGACGCCTAGGCGCCCAGGCATTGGATTCTTCAAGGCCATTCATCGGTGGCTCGGCTTGCGGCCTCCAGGCGTGTGGGCTCCCTGGATATCCGGCGCCCTGCTCAGTGTAATGCGGAAGCCTGTACTGCATGGAATCCAAGTCTTCGCTCACTCTCTCCCACTTTCTTATCCCCGGACTATACATCATCATGTCTTCACTTCTTCCCCCTTCTATCTCCCTCTGGAGCGCTGCAATGGCCCTATCTTGATCAGCGATGATTCGAAACAACTCCCTTTTTGTTAAGGACTCATCCTCCCCTGTCGATAGGCGCCCATGGCTAGGTTCTCCTTCAACGTCCATGGGCGTCTCTAGACCTGACTGATGCTCACCCTCTCCCGAGTTAGAATTCTCTGATCTTGGAGCGTCCTCCTCTCCATTTCCCTCATTTAAGTTCTCCATGCGCCTAGTGTCTTGTCGTCCCCCTACCTGGCGCGCCAATTGTTGAAGCCACGATCCTCTGAACCTTGCTTCTCTTCCTTAACAAAGGCACTTCCTGTCAGGCGCACAGATCCTGCACAGGCAAACGCCTAATGGGCTTGGAACTGCCCGTTAGCACTCCGACGCTTAAGCCAGAGCCTGCTTTTAGAATGATAAGTAATCTGAGAGTTTTTAGTGAGAGAAGCCAACCTGCGTAAATGCTACCTACCAAGTACTATTTATACTCGTCGAGGTTCCGACCAGACTGCTGGAATCCAACTCCACGTCAGCACTTCATTAAATGCCTGGTACGACCCAACGGTCGGGCACCTACACGTGGTAGCTCCCGGACCCTGGCGCCCAGGCGCCTGACAGGACCACACTTCCAGGTGGCACACTCTCAGCCTCTTGGTCCCGTGGCAGCATGGTCCCCGCGTCTTCTTTGTCGTTACGCGCCCGCTCCTCCGTATTTGGGCCCAACTCCTGCTTTGTCACTCATGCCCTCAATTGGGCTTAGGCCCAACCAAGTCTCTTGAGCCCATGTCCCCCATGGGTCATTCATACTTATCCAACACATCCCACCTTATGCCACCTTGGATCTTGTTAATTATCACCTTTGTGGCATCTTTCATCGTCACCTTAGGTAACTCATGTAAGAAACCATCAACAAAAACGACCTCAAAAGGCCACCGAGTTTTTAGACTAGAAAACGAACTACATAGCTAGTTGAACATCTGACCCTATTTAGTATCATTTTCAGTTTTTTGTCAACACAATTAAAAACCGAGATCGAAAACATGTTTATTTTTGTTTTTATATGTTGTTGTGACAACTAAAGTTGACAACACAATATAAATTAGTTGAAACCAATGAACCCACTTTAAATATCTTCCTTGTGGTTTCCAAAAGCGGTATCTTGGAGCTCTTATCAATTGTTCAAATAATTTCAATCAAGGAAGCCTTTAACAAATCTCTCTAGACCTACTTCTACATATTTTTTGCCCTCCAATTTTGCATAATTTATCTCTGAAAACCTTATTGCCAATACTAATTTCATATATTTCCCCCTCAATTTCTGCATAACTCGTCATGCCATAATATTTCTCTCGTTATTTTCCTATTTTTATCTTAGTCTCAACATTTATATATAAATAAACTAGTCATAAAGAAGTAATTAAACATGTTTCTGTTTTTGGGTTTTCAACTTCCTTGATTTCTCATAATTATAAAGTGTACAAGTTTATATTTTTCATGTTGTTGCGATTGTATCTTTATTGTCAAAAATCTACTCCAACCACAACTCGGGGGTGGACCTAAGTGAGAGGGAGTAGCCCGAGATTTTTGTGAAAAGTCATGTTTTGTTATAATAAAATGGGCTAATTCCACTAGAAAGTCCAAACTATTCAAAAAGTGTCATTTTTGTCATAAACTACTTAATTGACAAATCTGGCACAAACTATTTTTCTATAATGTTGACCGTTAGTATTTAACATAAAATCTAGTCAACATCTATGTGATTTTGTGTCAGATTTGTCATATTGAATAGTTTAGTACACAAACGACACTTTTAGAATAATTTGCGCTTTCTAGTGGAATTAACCCTAATAAAATTCGAAACTAGGAGCTCTAAAACGCCTTGAAAATTGCAACTGACACATTTATTGTAAGTTGTAACTAGCATGAGCCCCGACCGATTGGCCGGCAGGGACGACCCAGTATTTGGGTATTTGGTCGAGAGTGGATCCATTTAGGAAAAATTACATATGACAAAATAGTTTTGTTAGCTTTTTAAATCATTCATAATATAATCAAGTATTTACAAAAGTTTGATAAATTAATTATATATAGAAACTATTAAGAATATCACTATGTATGTATCAAACAATTATTCATGATTTAGTTAGACATTTTCTTTTGAATGGTATTCTTTATTAAGACTGTTTAGTATCAATAACTCGAGTTGTTGTGAAAGATTTAATAATAAATATTATACTATTTAGTATTTACTAACACTTCCACACTAACAAAAACCAACTTATACTCGATTTTTGCAAATTCAAATATCATGTGCTTAACAAATGATGTCGCCAAGATTTGGACACATGATCTCTCGGTCAACCATTCTCAATTAGAAGTGCCCTAAATTTCATTCTCAAATAACAATATATTATACTAGTTTACTCATTTTCGTCATTAGGAGCCACTCGTTACACTCTCCCTACCATGACCCACCCTACCTCAGAAGGAAAATAGTTAAATTAGGTATAATAGTCCATCGGTACAAAAAAATTAGAGTGCGTCTAATTAAGAATAGTTAATCGACAGGTCTTGTGCGCGAATCATGGCAACCTCATTTCTTAAGCCCGCAGTATTCATATTTGTGCAAACTTCAATTTCTTCGAACACCCATATTGTAATGTCATAAGAAAATTCTATAAATATATCTCTACAAAAACTACTAACCTCCATAAATTATCCATATTGTTAGATTCATATTGCTGTAACGACTAATAATACCCTAATATTCATATTTTTACGTTTATATACAAATTGACATCGCTTTGCTTTATCGGTGTGAGTCAGGTGAAAACATAACCCGTCAATTTCAATCGGGTAAAACTCGCACCCAGCCCAACCCCGTCAATACTGAATTTTACTTACTTCAACCAGATTAGATCTTTGCTTTATCGGTGTGGGTCAGGTGGAAAACATAACCCGTCAATTTCAAAAGCGGGTAAAATTCGCACCCAGCCTAACCCCGTCAATACTTAATTTTACCTACTTCAACTAGATTAGATCAAATTGGGTACCTATAGATTCAAGTTTAATTGCCATCGCTACTTCTAAGAATTTTGTGTCTTGACATTACCAAAAAACAGTGATTTGTCCGTAGTGGAAGAAGTTGGTTAATTGTTTTTTTTTTTTTTGACAAAATTGTGAGAGGGTTGTAAAATAGAATTAAAGCCATAAAACTGAAATATAATTTATTAGAAGAATAAAAAGGCAATAGCAGGGAAAAGGCAGGGAGAAATAGACAATATACTCCTTCCGTACTATAGAATGAGATGGGTTCCAGAGGGAACCTCCTTATATTATACTAGATGGTAATGCCGCGTCTTGTCGCGGGCGGAGATATATAACGGTAAAATTAAGCATGTATTATGTAGCTCGTTATGGTATTTTGTTAGTATTATTAGACAAAAATTAATTTTTTGTTAGCAGTTTTGTTAGTAATATTGACTGAAAAGAGATATATAACGGTAAACATCCGATTTTAAATTTGAAAATTTTGACTAATAAATGATATTTACCTACACCCAAGTAGACCCATTGATTAAGGGTAGGGTACGTATGGGTGACATATATATGAGTTTGGAAGTTTGTTGATGGGTTTGGGTTGGGTATGGATATTTACTTTCATAATCTAAATGTGTATGGGTTGGGTATGGATACCCGTTTATTCGAATGCATTGTAATTACACACAAAAATTAGACCTATTTGTAGAACTTCAAAAGTTTAGATACCAAAATGTAATGCACACAAATTTTAGGCGCTAAAATGTAATGTTCCATCAATATTTTGAGGACTTATATGCCAAAATAATAAATTTAGGTTGTAAATCTAAAGATCTATCAAGTTTAGGTACCGAACTGTAATTTGCATAGTTGATGCTTAATTCCTTTTATGGCGAAGTATTTAAGTTGATAATTATTTAACTTTTTATAGAAAATAGGAAACTATTTATTTGATATGTGTAGATACCTAGCTAAACATTCCATGTATAATAGTTGAAAATTTTAGTCAAAGAAAAACTCTAGAGAGAAGCAAAAGGAATACAAACTGGAACTCGCTTAAAATTTCACGCCTTCAAACCTCATAGTGGAAAATGATGACTTTCTAATAAGTAATAACCATATATAATTATTCTTAATTGGACTCGACAGTACAGTGAGCTGAAAAACTTAGTGGTTCATGGTTCAATTATTAATTCTCTAAACTGTTGGTGAGTCATGTATGGACTCGTTCATGCTTGTGATCAAAATACATAAAAATTGTGTACTAATTACGGTTATGGAAGGCGAGTGAAAAATGAAACGAAGAGGAAGTAGACGATGGAAAGGTTTTGACCAACTATTTTAGTTGGTCGTCAATACAACAGTCAACCCTTTTCACCGTAGCAATTTATTGACATTTGCTTATGTAGATGTCACATATTTTGTTACATGTAGTCAGTAGAAGTTTGTTTAGTACTCCGTAAATAACTAAATGAATTTATAAATTCGCTCTTGCAATATTTTAGAACCGTCTCTCTTTTATCATTTATTTAATGTTTCACGTAATGAGCAATCTCCGACAGTTGAATGATAAAACATCTTGTATGGTAGAAACTAAATTTATACTTTTATGTTATGGTGGATTGAATTCATGAATTGGTTCAAAAGATTGGCGGATCCAGATTCATGGATTCAAGTGAAATCTAAACATTGTATCAATATGCAAATTTAAAAAATTGTAGGTACGAAAATCTAATAAAATTTAGATACCAAAACATGTTTGTTCAATGATTTTACACTAAAATTAAATTTGGAGTATCAAAATGTAAAATGTACATTATAGTAACTAATTTGTAATTTAATAAAATTTGAGGTATCAAAGTAGTATATTTTTAGGCAACAATAACATTACTTTGGCTTTTATATAATACTAGACAGTGAATGTCGCGTCATGCCGCGATCTTGTGGTTAAGTTTTATCTCACTATCTACCGATTCATTAGTTAATTTGTTGTGTGAAGGTTTGGATTATATGTAATTGGGTGAATTCATGGGTTGACAAAATAATTAATAGAACAAATCACATAAATATAGGAAAAATGATGCTTCTAGTTTTTATGTTAGGATCCATGGTTGTGCAATGGCACTATGAAGATAAACACTCTCATGTTGATTTCCATTATGATTCTTAAGTAGAGAAGTTCGTTTGAAAAGGTAGATGAAACAAAGAGTGAAACATTTTATGGTGAAGGAAAACAAAGACGGGCGAGCAATGCTAGTTTAGAGATAACAATTTATTTGGGTTCGAACTTATTGTCATTCTCAAATGGAGAAGCGCTTTGGAGAATGCATGAAAACAATAACCTAGACATGAGATTTCAAGGAAGAGGAGGAAGTGCATGGGGAGAAGATCGACTAATTTTGTTGATTATGAAGATAAACATTCATCATTTTGAATTCACTATGATTATTAAATAAATATAACAACATTAGAATTCTTATAAAATAGTTCAAGATTGTTGACATTTATGATTTGAGAAGCAATTCAAGAAAATTTACGCAATAAAAGCCAGAGAAGGACATTTTTGACAAACAAACTGGATGTCGTAGATAATATGAGTACACATATTTAAGATAATGTTACCATTAAAATGATGAAGAAAAAAAATGGACAACCTAGATTGTGAGTGCACAAAATTAAAATAGGAACAACCACACTTAATTCAAGCAAAAAAAGGACGATCCAGATGATGAGTGCACAAAAATAAAAATAGAAATAACCACACCTTAGCCAAGTTCTTAGGCAACAGTAATGGGTATTTATATTTATATATATAAACAAATAAATAAATAATATAATTGAGAGGACTACCATTTGTGAAATGATTTTCTTACTATAAAGAGCAATCGTTAGAGTTGGATTAGTGACCATTTTATCAAAAATTAATGGACTGTATACGATGAAAAAAAGTTGAGCTGCAATATAAATAATAAATGTAATTCACAAACCTTTCATGTTAAGGTTAATATCTTATTATGGTCTGAACTATACTCAAATAATCAATTTTGACCTGTGATTTTAGAAATTGCTATACTAATCTCAACTTTACACCATATAAACTCAATTGGCCGGACACGTGGTTTGACCGTTAATTTGAACGGTCAACAACATTGACTAACGGTCAAGCTCACTACCATGTCAGCACAAAAAATCTATACTTTTTTCCAAATTTCATAACGAAAATTTATAAATTTTGTTTGCTTTTATTATATTTTACCATGATTTATTATCTTATTAGATAAAGAAAATAAGAAAATGATTTTTAATTTGATTTTTTTTTAATTTGGTGCTGACATGGCAATGAGCTTGACTGTTAGTCAATGGTGTTGACCGTCCAAATTGACGATCAAACCACATATCTGGCCAATTGAGTCTATATGATGTATAGTTGAGACCAAGATAGCGATTTCTGAAACCACTGGCTTGGCTCGACTCTAACTACACATCCCAATCGAGGCAAGTATAACCAACGCCCGGGTGTAGTATATGGTAAACAAGCAATAAAATTTATCGTACCACGGGGATCTGAGTTTACCTTACTTCAGGTTTAGGGTTCGTTATCTAGCCAACCTAGGATAGTAATTAAGAAGACTAAACTAACTAACCTAGCTATTTACAAGGTTGGAGCTCTTTTAGGTTTGAATCCTCCTAGTTACATCATTTTGAACGATGTTGAGTACTATTCCCGCTTGATTGACTCACTATCCTACCGTTAGGAGATAGACTCCCTCGGGATTGTCCCGGAATGGCAAAGTGATGGATGTGTACGTAGGTCTTCTATTCAACTTAGGGTTTCATATATCTCTAGGAGACCGATTGAATCGACTCCCTTGGGGATTACCCAGACAATATTCGATAGGAGTGACCCGAAGACGCCAAAAGAGGGCTCTAAGGTGATTTTCTCCCTTGGTCAAAAGCTCAATACATAAAATGGAATCCAAACTCATGCGATCCATGAAACATCTATCAAATAGTTAAAACCATCAATCAAACATGGAATATGTCTCATACATCAACTTCAAACCAAAACCTAGACCTAGGGTTCTTAAACCTAAGAGAAGAGGCCAAGTTTCTAGAGAGAGAAGAGAGATATTACAACTTGGAGCACAAGATCTTCTGGAAAAAAAATCCAAAAGTACCACTGTTTAAAAAAAAATTCCAAAAATACCACACAACCCCAAAAAATTCCAAAAATACCACCTTTTTCAAAACCGCCACCTCACCCTGCGGTTTACACGAAAACCGCTGGACGGGGCACGGTTTTCTAGGCAAACCGCTGGGCTAAGGGGCGGTTTTGAAAACCGGACCAAACCGCTGGGCGGGGCGGCGGTTTTGGACCAAACCGCCACCCCACCCAGCGGTTTGGTCCATTTTTTTTCGATCAACTCCTAACTTCGGCCGAAACTTCAAACGAACGTAACTTTGCACTCGGGTATCCGATCGTAGCGATTTTTTTAATCCGAATAACTTTTTGAGATCTTGCGAGATAAGGAAAAGTTATTCGGATTCAAAAAAAAATCGCTACGATCGGATACCCGAGTGCAAAGTTACGTTCGTTTGAAGTTTCGGCCGAAGTAGGAGTTGATCGGGAAAAAAAAAAATTGGACCAAACCGCTGGGTGGGGTGGCGGTTTGGTCCGGTTTCCAAAACCTCCCCTTCGCCTAGCGGTTTGCATAGAAAACCGTGCTCCCGCCCAGCGGTTTTCGTGTAAACCGCAGGGTGGGGTGGCGGTTTTTGAAAAAGGATGGTATTTTTGGAATTTTTTGGGATTGAGTGGTATTTTTGGAATTTTTTTAAATAGTGGTACTTTTGGATTTTTTCCAGATCTTCTTCTTCTTCTAGGCTTGATTCCTTGCTTCCAAACTTGATCAATGTCTTCAATTAAACCCCAAGATCACTCAATAGCTAACTCAGATCACTCAATAACTAACTCTCTCTCTCTCTCTCTCTCTCTCACACACACACACACACACACACACACACGAACTCCCCTTTGGTGTTTTGGGTCGAAACGCTAGCGAGAGAATCAATTTCTCCTCCAAAAACCAGTTATCCCTTCTCTCTCTCCCCGCTGTTTTCTTTTTATACAGCGTGACAATCGATTTTTACGGTCACTATTCACGGTCGTGACATTGAAAGGCCGACCGTGATCTTAGCCAAAAAACCAAGTGATTGATGTCGTTTTTGTACGACTTCACGGTTTGTGGTAGATTTTCACGATCTAGCGACCATGAGGTGCGGAAAACCCTCTGTTTCCACCGATCTTCACGCCCATCATGCAATTGTCATGGTAGCCACTTTGGACTTTTCTTCACTTTTTGGCACTTTTCGACCTCCAATAGTCCCGGAACTCGTTCTCGACCTTCCCACACGTGCTAGGACCTGAAATATGACAAAAGAAGCACAATCTAGCGTAAAATAGGCCAAATGACGATGATTTACCAAGTCAAAAGGACTAGAAACAAGGGGTAAAATATGTGTAATTGATCCCAAATCAGGATCTAAGTTGATTATTTGATTATAGTCTGAGATATAATAAAATGTTAACACTTCATATAATAAAAAGTCGTTGTGGCTCGAAAAACAATGAATTGTGTCTATGAATTAAATTTTTATTTTTATCGATAACATAGCTCTGCACAAAGCATGATTCCGTCACTAAAAAAAACAACAATACTATACTAAATTGGGCTTAACTTTGAATTTCCAAGGTAGAACGACCAGTGATTTCCATGTTCCTACTGCAGTGGTCCCATATCATTCCACCCGAGAACAGGTAGCAAAAAGAGGGGGAGATCATGTCTATCAAGTTCCAACTCTCTCCTGCATTCAATACCAACTACCTGATGTACCAAGCCCATTACGTGTATACCACTAATACAAATATTTTGTCCAAATCCAACGCGGAACTAACAGAGATTAGACGTCAAATTAGGTGCAGGATATGTTTACTTATATCTCGGCCTGTGCCAGAGGATCAAGCATGCTCTTAATCTCTTAATACTCTATTACATTTAAGTACATACGAAATCTCCTCCGTTTTTCGCACTTCAATCACCAACTATATACAATTTGAATGAATTTGAAGGACATAATCAGCGATGGCAACCTTCTGCGCCGTTATTGCTGTTTTATACTTTTTTTTAGGGATATTGCTGTTTTATACTTACACCAACAGCAAAGGCACAATGATTTGGTTCGTACCTGATTTCATCAGAGCAAATTAATGTTTGGGTCGGATCATATAGAATTGAATATAATGTAGTTCAGTTCTTGATCTCATGAGTAACAAACTTATAAAGACATTTGGATCGGATCAAGACGAACCAAAATGAGCCGAGAATGTCGGTCCGGTCTTTGGTCTTAAGATGTCTTCTACTCTTGGATCACGATTCTCATGAGTTTAGTGCGGTCCGGACCGAACTGTTGCACACCCTAAGCTTGCCAGGTTCGTGATTTTAAATGAGTACGGACTGTGTATGGATGTCTAGTTTCTTTAGATTGTTTTAACTATACATACAAATTGGACCTATTTGTAAAACTTAAAAATCTATGTTTCCAGATATACGGTATGAAATTTTTTAGTTACTAAAATATAACTTTTCATTGATATTTCAGAATTTGTAATTTGTATGCAAACAAAAAGTAGATTAAATCTATTAAGTTTAGATATCAAACTGTACTTGACATATGAGATACAAACTCAAAATCATGGATTAAAATCCAAGTCTACCCAAATAAATGATTATCTTCATAACTCTATCAAACTTTACACGTGTAACTTGTATTTTGATTCATTAACTCTATCAAACTTCACGAGCTTCATTGTAAGTCTGATACACTATGAGACCGAACCACGTAAAATCTCGTGTTCGTTTTAATCTTCAGCACTATTTTACGATTTCTCATAATATCAGAGCATTGATCCAAGTATTGTTGTTGATCCTCACAGCATAGTCTTCTCATCATGGGCGACGAAGAGAAGAAGCCATCTGGCTCCCCGTCCGCCATTGTCAATGCCGAGAAAGACCTGTCGTCACCGTTTTATCTCCATCCGACAGAAACTGCAAGTCAATTGCAGGTTGGAGATGTTCTCACGTCAACAAATTATGGAGAATGGGTCATAGAGATGAGCGACTCTCTTATCATCAAAACAAGTTTGGATTTGTAGATGGTTCTTTTCGAGAAGCCTGCCGCAGATCCTGATCTTCGTACATGGACTCGTTGCGACGCCATTGTCAAAGGATGGCTTTGCACCGCGATGGACAAAGATGTTCGCGCTAGTGTTCGTTATGCTCGAACAGCACAAGAAATTTGGACTGATTTGAGAGACCGATTTGGTCAAGAAAGCGCAAGCTGAGCATATGAGATACGTCACTTCATTAGTTTGCTTCAGCAAGAAAATTTGAGTGTATAGTCCTTTCACACTCTTCTACGTACTTATTGGGAGGAATCTCAGTTGATCTCTCCGTCCCCTAAGTGTAGCTGTGGCCTCTGCATATGCAGGCTTGAACGTCGCACAAAGGAACGGGACGAAAGCAATCGTTTGTTTGACTTCTTGATGGGGCTGGACGACAGTTTTGGCACAGTTCGTACACAAGTTCTCACTATGAAACCGACTCCCAGTCTCACAGAAGCTTTTAATATTGTCATGTCTAACGAACAACAACGTCTCATCGCCCAAAAGCGCAAGCCCCAGCTGGATGCGGCCGCTTTCCATACTCAGGAAGAGAGTAGTCGTTCTTCACCACGTTCTTCTGATGGTCGTGAAGGTTCTCGCAATAGAGTTCGCCCCAAGTGTTCTCATTGCGGGAAACCTGGTCATCGCAAAGAAAGTTTTTATGACATAATTGAGTGGCCAAGTCGCGATAAGCCGTCTCAGGAAGCTGTTGGAAATGGACAAGGTAATCGTCGTCGCAATCAAACTGATACGCAGCATCCGAAGGCATCACAGGCTGAGGTCGAAAATCCAGTGCAAGGCTTCAGTCGTCAACAGCTTGAGCAACTCAAACTTTTCTTCTTCCAGTCATCGTCAGCCGAGTCGCCTTCATCCAATATGGCAGGTATGTCGTTCCCTAGCTCTGAATGGTAGATCGACTCGAGATGTAATGAACATATAGTGTTTGATGATTCTCTGTTGAGTAATGTGGTGATGAATTCTACTAGTCGGCCAGTCAAGATTCCTAATGGAACCAGTGGTCTTGTCGGGAAAGTAGGATCGGTTGTTTTGTCGTCTGGGTTAAAGCTGGATAAAGTACTTCATGTGCCTCAATTTTGTTGCAACCTATTGCCTGTTAGTCGTCTCACAAAGGAGAACGATGTTGTTTTGATCTTCCTCCGTGACTTTTGTATCCTCCAGGACTTACAATCCAGGATCGTGATTGGGAAGGGGATTCTCCGTGATGGACTGTACTACCTTCGTCTCTTCACCAATAGTGATCGTCAAGCTTTTTCCGCAGCAGGGGGTCAAGCAGTTTCGTCCAAAGTTTGGCATTCACGGTTGGGTCATCCATCTATGTCCAAGATGGTGCAATTGTCTTCTCTTTTGTCTCCTACACTTCGAGTTAGCAAGGATTTTTGCCATTCTAGTTCTCGTGCTAAGCAGACCCGTACACCTTTTGTTGCTAGTAGCATTAAGACGACAGATTGTTTTGAGCTTGTTCATCTTGATTTATGGGGTAATTACAGTGTTCCTTCTACTGATGGAGCTCATTATTTTCTCACTATTGTCGATGATTTCAGTCATGTCGTCTGGGATACGTTACAAATCTGAGGTCACTAAGTATTTGCTGATGTTCATGGAGATGGTTCACACTCAATTTCATCGTCGCGACTGTCGTATCCAGACTGACAATGGAACTGAGTTTCAAACAACTATTCTTCGAGATTACTACATTAAACATGGAATTCATTTTCAGACCAGTTGCACTGATACTCCTCAACAAAACAGAGTTGTCAAAAGGAAGCACAAATATATCCTTGATACAGCTCGTGCACTTCGCTTTCATGCAGGCTTGCCTATTTAGTTTTGGGGAGAATGCGTGTTAACGGCCGTGTACTTGTTGAGTCGGCTTCCTACGACAACAACTGGCAAGACTCCCTTTGAAGTTCTATTTGGTAGGCCAGCACCCTATCGTTACCTTCACATATTTGGTTGTCTCGTCTATGCCAAGGATACGCTTCGTGGACTCCATAAGTTTGCCGATAGAGGCCGTGCATGTGTTTTCTAGGATATCCCGCCGATCAAAAGGGGTACCGCCTTTATGATCTTGTTACTCAGAAATTTTTTCTCAAGGGACGTCCTGTTCGTTGAGGACCATTTTCCTTTTCGATCCCCCAATCAACAACGTCTTCATTGGGTGCCTATTTTGTGTTTGCCTCTTCTCGGCGCAGTTCCTCTTGACGACCCAGTTTCTCCTTCGGTTGGGCTCAAGGACAACTCGTCATGGCTCCTACTTTACAAGCGGCCCAATTGGCACGTGAAGATTTCAGCCCGTAGATGGGCTTCGTTTTGATATTGCATTTTGATTTGGTTCTGTAGGTCGTTTGGTATTTGCGATTGTTAGAATTGATGTATTGTATGAATACTTGCATTGTAAATTGATGTATTGTTTAAATGCATGTATTATAAGATAACGTTGTTTGGTAGTTGTGAACTTGTGATTGTAGTTTTAGGAATAAAATGAGAAAATTACTTTTTAAGTGAAATGTCATGTTTACCCTTTCTTTTACATAGAAGAGTAACAATGTATAAAAGTTGATAGGGATATAAAGAAAGAAAAATGGAAGAACAATCTCAAAACACAATCTCAACAATCTCACCAAATTATTGAAATGGCAAATCATTCATATTGAATGATTTCAAGTATCACATCATTAATGAAATGCATGTATTGTTTTTCATTTTGACAAAAAAAATGATGCATTCTATACAATACATGCATTCTTTAAATGCATTATTTAAATACGCATATACCAAACTACCTGTAGTTGTTTTATATTTCACCCATTCTAACGGTTGGTACGCCGGTGGGGATTAGAAGTTGGAGGCTTTATAGTTTATACAGTCAACTTGACTAAGTTGGAGTTTATATGCATGGTTTGTCGTTAGGAAGTGGAGTTTACAGTTTACACCTCTCAATTATCTTATTGGACAGTTTATGAGGCTGCACATCCATCCTACCACAAATTCTACAATGGAGATAAGTATTTGGAAGTTACTACTTACTACCATAAAAAAAATTCATATTATTTTGTCTCATATTACGTTATGTCACTTGAAAGTGATGTTTGGTGTTATTTAATTAGTGAAATTTTATTTATTTTGGTACATCTTTTGCTAATCTGCTATGATTTTGGGTTATACTTACTTAAACATGAATTCTGTAGTTTCTATGATTATTTTATACTTTCGTTACCTTTTTTATAATTTTGTATGATTGTTATCTTTTTTATAATTTTGTATGATTTTCAGGTTAAGAGAGGACGAGGAAGGAGGACAAATATAGATGATAACATTTTGATATCCATAAACCTACAAGAGTTGGGGCGGCCCATGGGCAGTCTAAACTGCCCCGACCCAAGAATAAGCCTGAAGCCCCAACAGCGATCACAAATCTCACTTCCAACCCACAAACTAAGTATGATACCAAAAGACTCTAGAATACATATTTTAGTCTAGAATCATTATAGGGGTAGTTTGGAGAACGAGATCTAGTACGTGGATTCTAAATTTAGTAAAAAAATTATGTTTTTTTGTTGTTTTTGGTAATGTGGATTTTAGTTTTAGAGATTGCAAATATCTAAAGTCTACGGATATCAAATCTCTAATAATCAAAGAGATTATATATCTTGATTTTTGAGATTTTGTTTTCTCCTACTATTTCTCTTTCTTTTATTTATTTATCTTATTAAATATATCTATCAACAAAAATTTTAGTATTTCTCGAATCACTCTAATTTTTTATTAAGGATAAAGATGTTATTTAATATAAAATTAATTTTTTTATTTACATTAAATGTTAACAATCACAATTACCAAACAATAAACATTTTAAAATCTATTTTCAACAATCCAAAGAGTTAGAATCTTTAGATTGTTGACAATCTATAGATTTTTGACATAATTTTTTTTTACCCTTAGTGCATGAAGATGCAGAACAACTTTGGCTAGGGTAATTCACAACCCAAAATAATATTTCATTTTATAATAAAATTTCAAAACTCCAATGAATGAGATCACGAGATTTATATATATATATGGTGGCTACTTCGGTGCACTCACTTTTTTGGGTGCACACTAAAAGCGTCCATAATACATCAAATTTTGAACTTTAATTAGTACTCTCAATATAATATGATGATATGACATAGAATCATAACGAATCAATTCCTTACCCTAACCCCTTAACATTCAATTTTGAATCCCAACCCAAAATCCCAAATTGTAAACCTAACCCTAACCCTAAATCCCTAAATCCTTCGAATTAAAGTAAATTTTGAATGAATTTTTTTCAAATTCATGTGCTTCTTGTTCATAATATCATAAGCAACAATTGATACCTTTTTGACATGAATCGCATGGTCAGAATGACAATTATGAGGCGGGTGCACTGAGTGCACCCGAAAAAGTGGGTGCACCGAATACGGCACCATATATATATATATATATAGTGCCGTTTTCAGTGCACTCACTTTTTTGGGTGCACTCGCTTCATAATCGTCATTTTAAACATGTGATTTATGTCAAAACATTGGCAATAATCACTTATGACGTGATGAACAATAACGCACATGAATTTGCACAAAAACCATTAAAGATTTGCTTTAATTTGAAGGATTTTGAGTTTAGAGATTTAGGGTTAGGGTTAGGGTTTACAGTTTGGGGTTTAGGGATAGAACTCAAAATTGAGGGTCTATGGATTAGGGTAATCCGCTAATTATTTGTTATCGTATGTTATATCATCATATTACACTAATTCTACAAATTAAAATTCAAAATCCGACACCTTAAGACTAGTTCTTGAGTTGGGTGCATTGAACGCACTCATTTTAGTGAGTGTACCGAAGTAGTCACCATATATATAAATTATCTACGTTTTATCAACAGTATTATATATTCATTTAAGGTTGGATTTTTACATTTTCGTATAGAAAAACGAATTAGTTTTTATCTATAATACAACAATGATTTTAGGGGCCGTTTGGAGAATATGAGTTTAAATCTATAGATTGTCAACAATCTAAAGATGCTAACTCTTCGGATTGTTGAAAAAAGATTTTAAAATATTTATTGTTTGGTAACTGTGATTGTTAACATTCAAGCAAAATAAAACATTTAATTTTTTATTAAATAACATGTTTTTCCTTAATAAAAAATTAGAGTGGTTCGAGAAATATAAAAAACTTTGTTGATAAATATATTTCATGTGATAAATGAATAAAAGGATAAGAAAAATTAGGAGAGAAAAAATCTCACGAATCAAGATATAGAATCTCTCTGATCATGAGAGATTTGATATCCGCAGATTTTAGAGATTTGAAATCTCTAAAGCTAGAATCCACAATACAAAAAGCAACAAAAAAACATAACTTTCTACAAAATCTACGGATTCAGTGAATCCATGTCCTGAATCATGTTCTTCAAACGACCCCTATGTTATTTCCGATTCTTGTATTGGGATATCTCTTAAAAAATTATCATATATAAACATATGTTGGAGAGAGTTTATCACTTCAGTCTAATGTTATACAGTGGAATGAATCCATGGCCTGAGTATAAAATGCTAGGATGGTAGGAATGATTGTTGACTTGATCAAGATATACATGGGTTACATTTAGAAACCAAATAAAATCCTATGCATCATGCAGTATCTTCCAATGGATCGAATATATATATAAAATCCTATGCATCATGCAGTATCTTCCAATGGATCGAATATATATATATATATATATATATATATTTTGGTGTGAACAAATGGGCGAATATAATCCACATAAAATGAAAACAAAAGAACTACCATTATTATTATTGATAATTTTCCAACATAGACAATTACCCAAAAACAAAGCAAGTGCCAACTATTGGATACATCTTCGTTGTTTAGAAAGAGGGGGAAAAAAAACAAGAAAAAGAAAAGAAATACAAACTCGGATACTTTTAAAAATAAAACCGAGCTAGGGAATTACGAGGGCGATACGTTCTAATAAAGTAAACCCTTCCGTAAAGCTTGCGCAGCACCGCCCATTTCCTTAAAAAATACTTGGGCGGTGGATCACAAACCAAAACAAAGTAACAAACAAAAGAAAGAAAAAAAAAAAAAAAGCCCACGTCAACACAGAAGATTAAACCAGACAAATCGAAGCAAGATGACGATACTTTATAACGCCGGGCGGCCGAGCCCTTCCGATCATCGGAGCCTGAGAATCTGGCGGAAACGATCCGCCGGCCCGTTGTCACTAACGGCGGCTTCGGCGGTGCAGCTGCTCAGCCTCTTGGGCCTGAGGGAAAACCTCGGCAGCGGCAGGCTGCTGGGCGGCGGAGCTAGCATGCTGATCAAAACCTCGTCCGCCAGGGACAAGGCAGGAATTTCCTTGACAGCTGCCGGAACCTTCGGGAAGACGTCCTTCCTATACGGAAGCTGACTAGGATTGGCAGCAGCAGCAGCAGGAGCGTTCGCGTGCTTCGGCTCGTCCGATCTTTTCGCCGGCTTTCTCGGCTTCCTGCCACCTCGGCTGGGCTTCTTAGCCGTGGGAAGGGACCCGTGGTGGGGCCTGCCGATGGGGGCGGTGGCCGGGAGAGGCAGGAGAGGCGGCGGCGGCGCCGCCGCCAGCTGGTGATGAACAGCTGGTAATTCTTGTTGGTGGTGGTTGTAGTAGAAGTTGGACATCGCGGCCGGTGCGTTGCTCGGAGGGTACGATGAGAAGAAAGAAGGCGGCGGCGGGGCGAAACCCATGAGGCTGCCGTGGAACATATCGTTGGGGTTCATGGAGAAGCTCCGACGAGGAGGAGCAGAAGGATAGCCACCGTTGTTTTGGGCTTGGTTCATCATATTAGGCGATGATCAAGAAGCCAAGGGGGACACGTGGAGGACTTAAAAGTTAAGAGAGGTGTCCAGATTTGGAGTGGAAGTGAAGGATAGGAAAAGTTTGAGGACTTGTTTTGAGGGGGGGAAAGAAGTAGGTACTAAATAGAGATGATGAGAACTTGCTCTGATCTCATCGATCGGTAGGGGAAATGGAGGAAGACCCTGTTTGGTCCGGGGGAGAGAGAATGGGATATCAGGGGAGTCTGGTAGCTGTACGTTAGGAAGCCTCGTTTTATAGAAGAGGATCATGGAGAAAGGCAGCAACGAGTTGCTATTTCCTTTTAAGTCATTTATGTACGTGTAGAGGCGGACCCAGGATTGTTGAAGACAGGTATCGTTTAATGAAGGAGTATCGGCTATAATTATTAAAGTGGTGTCGGAAATCTGATAGTAAATTTTTTTACCAAAAAAATATAGGTTCTTCACAAAATTTTCGGGGCAAGGGATGTCGTCCGCCACTGTGTACGTGACATAACATATGCGAATAATACTATATGGTTTTTTATAAAAAAAATCGGTTTATTCCAATAAAAATAATATTTTTTATTAATGATAATTATTTCTTTATCCTCATAACTTTCTATTTCGATTTATGTTACAGGTAATTTCAATCGGAAAGGCTTTGTCTAACCATAATTAATTACATTATAGGTGGATGGCTCTAACTAAACTAATAATTATTGGCTCTAACTAAACTAATATCATCGTCTAGATTAAACACTCAACTCAACTATTGTCATGATATTGTTGGATTACAAATACATCGATAATTGGGTTAAAATTCTTATTCCAGAGGATTTTACCGCGAGAGTAATTATTACATTTGTGTTTTCATTTTCAATTTAGGTTTGCGGTTAACAATTTTTATGTGGTTCTAGATGGCCCCTGTTGTATTTATCGATGTCTATTTATGTCTTCAATTAGAAAAGGAAGTGCGGCGAGTTTTAACGGCGACCGCCGCGGTCGGCTACCCATTTAGTCTAGGGAAAGGGGCACTGTAGGGCGGCAACCGCCGAAGCATTCCCGACCATTGGATGAGATTTTTCTTTCTCGATGGACCGGCCGTTCAGCAAACGTTGGCCGTTGATGAGCCTGCTGGGAGTAATTTGTCTGGTAAGGACCAGAGAAATCCAAGCCACACACGTCGTCAATGGCGTCAGTCTCCTAATTTCTTTTTCTAGCTTTATTCTGTGGCAAATTCTTTTATAATTATGGATAAAAAAAAGGACTTAAATTCCGGTAATTTGCTGCGACTTGCTAATCTTGTTTTAACTAATTGATGTCGAATTAAAACAAAAAAACATCGTTCCGATGGCTGCTTGAATGTTTTACGGTTTTTTGTTGCATAGTTAAACCAATGAATGAGCAACTATTTCAAACTGACACAGGCAGGCAAGGTTAGTTTGATTGGCGACGGTGGAAACGAAAACGACGTCGAATAGATGGAATTATTTTCTCATGGGAGACAACAGCGATATCTTAACCACCGAAAGCAAGCAGGCTTGTTTGGTTGGTAATTGTGGGCAACTTGGGGGGGAACGGGAAGCTCTATAGCTCGACGATCCGCCAATCAAAAATATAACTGGATTCTTTTTCCAGAGTAGAGGAGAGAAATTAAATAAATAACATTTCCGGTAAAGATCGAGAAGCGAAGATGACGAATGAAGGACATAAATAAAACCCTCCAAAAATATAATATAAGTAGTGTACTAGTGTTAGTTGAAAGGAAATAAAACCCTCCAAAAATTGACCAATCCATCACCTACGTACGCAAATGATTCTTGATTACATTAATTAATTATGTGTGGGAGGCTACGTAAGTATGATTAATGGGTCTCTGTTAAGTTAATGGAAATAGTAAAGGTGGGATTATTATATTTACTACCAATCACCGACCTTATTATAAAAATGCTTATCATTCATTGCCTGTGTTGTGTTGTGTTGTGTTACACTAGATATATAGATATGGAAAGTAAAATCATGAGTTTCACTTTAAGAAATTCAGAAAGATACTCATCTAGCTCTTATTAACGGATTCAAATCTATGTATGTTTTCGACCAATGTGTTTGTTTGAATAGCTCATGAATTCATTGCCTATTTTTCTCATGCACTATTGCAAATTCATTTTACTTAGTGCATGAACTTGAAGCTCGGAGTGGAAACCTAGATTGATTTCTCTTATTTTTGTTTCACTCTTACCTCACAAATTTGTTGATGACTTGATCCGGTTGGCCAAATAACAATTTCTTATGTTATAAAAAATGTTGTATGTTGTTGTAGACCGTCTCTAGCTCGAAGGTTGGTCACAACTAGCTTTACTCTCTCTACTTCAAAAGCTCCATATTATGAGATCATGTGGATTACTTTTCCAATAGAATCAAGATATTGAAAGAGAAAATAAATCTTAGCTGAATATACCATTCTTAATTTGTACGTGGGCGAGGTCTAAGCCATGATCTGTTTGATGAATTCATGCTATAGCACAAAAGAATGAATTAACGAAACCGGCTATATCTAATGCACAGGGAAATGGGAGTATCCTTAAAGCTTGACAGCTGACATTGATCATGATCTTGAATGATACTTTGTTATGGGGGAAGTAATAATATTCTCGGTATTGTGCAACTTGTGCACCGTCCATCTTAACAAGCCCACGTTCGTTAGGTGGAAAGAAAGGAAGAAAAAGCTAAGACGATTGCTAATTATTAATAGAAATTTCTTCTACCTACGATTCACAAATCACAACGCTAAAAATGATGGTCCATTATTCTCTCACTCCATCCTCTTCGTTTCCCATCAGTGTAGTAGGGTTAGTAATTAAGCATCATCTTCTTCAGCCAACAAGATCATGCATTATATATTCATATTTGTGTTTTTTTCTCAACCACAACTCTCGAATTGTTGGAAAAAAGTTAAGTATATAGATTTCATATTATACTTTCTTATACGCTCCCTCGAACTAAAAGTTAACTCATGAAATTGAAGTTTGCATATATCTTAATGCATTGTCCTTAAATCAATATTTATATTGACGGTCGATCGTGGGAATTGAAATACACGATCACTTAATTAAACCATGTTCTGATATCATGTCATAACTGTTTGATTTTAAAAACTCAAATTATTTGAAAAATGTTAATTATTGATCATATACAATTCTCTTACGTTATTAACCACAACTTGCTATTTACTAACATACATCCTTGAAAATGCAAATATGGTTTGGCAATTAACCCAATAATTACATTCAATATGATTATTCAAGTTGGGTCCGTTCTGGTGGCTAAGGAAAATTCTCAGTAAAGTGAGTAAGTGATTCTTGGTTGCTTGATCGTCCATTTTCTAAATCTGGTGATCCATAAGGGAATAAGAAATTGGCCTGGTGATAATATGTATACTAATACCACTAAACTTGATCCTAAAATGTCCAGATTCAAATTCCTTCATTAATCATTAACCCCTAAAAAATCAATAATCCCACCCTTATAAAAAAATCCGGTGATCCATTAGAGAGGAGGACTAATAGGAAACACTAATTGATACAGATGGCACCCAATATATATTATTTGTAATGTAATCTAACTTAATGTTCCAACCAAGATAGCAATATACTATTTTTAGTCATTAGATAACTCGTAACTAAAGTTACAAGGTCGGAAGTATAAAGTGATCGTAGTCGCGCAACAAAATCGAAACCCACCAACAACGACGACCTCAATGAAAGGGTTTCCTTACTACCAGATAGACAATATACTAACTTTATTAATGTTCGAGTTTTATTAACTATACAAGGTGGTGGTAAGTGGTAAGCGGCGCATGTTTGCGATAGGAAACTATGTGAAACAACAAATGTTATACCCAATTCACCAATGGACTTGAATGTCCTTCGGAGAATTCCGAGGGATGGTACTTTTAATCAGTCGAAACCAATCACATCGTTGATTGAACAAGCAAGGTCAACGAGATTTTTTATCGTATGACTTGTCGTCGGCAACTGATCGATTTCCTCTGTTAGCCATATATGAGACCATTTCACTCTTATATGTATAGCAGCACTTTAGCATCATTAGTGGTGAATAGAACTAATGGACATAATACGTTATATGTAGGACCTCCGTCTTTTAAGACGCAGCCTAATTCGAGTTGGTTTCATGCCCGGACAACCTTTGGGTTACTACTCATCATGGGTTCTTTTCTCTCTAACGCATCGTTTTAGGGTGTGGTTATCTTTTTTCTTTTCTTTTCTTTTGATATCCTCGAACTGATGAAAAGAATATTTAGAACGTGGATGTGTAAAAATACGGAATTCACACTTTCAAATTATACAGTGGGAAAAAATAGAAAAATAAGAGAACAAAAGAGACGAAAAAACCCAACTAGAGATTGCTGAGGCCTGGGATAGCATTCTTTTGGCTCAAATAGTAAAAATTTGTGTTTTAGTAACCCACTCGTTTCTTAAAAAATATATTTTATTACCTTCATTAATAACTAGCTTATAACCCGGGCCGTTGGCCGGAATGTTCATATTTGATTATTTATATTTTATGTTATATTTAAGTCTATCAACCTATTTAATTTTTTTTACAATCTTTTGATCGAGATGATACATAAAGAAAGAATATATAGGTCGAACACTCGAAGAAATACCATCATCATTTAAGAATATAAAATATAAAAATGTATCATTGATTTCATTTTCATAATGATAATATTATATTGGTTAGTTGATTGTCAAAAAAGATAGAATATAAAAACTCACTGGAATTACCACACGATCCATATATAGTTTGAAACTGAATATGAAACCTTACAATCCTACATAAAGGGTTCAATGCTCTCCTTTTAGAAACAATATGTCACTAATAAAAAAGAAATGGAGAGTTGCTGGTTCAAGTCAACTATATACTAAAAACTAAGCTAACAGGGAACCATCATAACTTGAGAGCAAACGACAAAATTTGGGTTACCTCCAAATACTAATAGACTTGATCAAAGTCATAAGGCACAAAATTAGACACTCTTTATCTATCAGTTTCAGTAGGTTGAATAAATAGTCGAACTACTTCAGTAAATCATCAATGATTTCTCGTTTTAAGATAGAAATAGATTGCGATAGCTGCAAAAACCATAAACCTAAAGAGACAATAGCCACCACTCTTCGTTGAACGACCAAATTTTTATCCACTCAATCTTCAATCTCAGGAGGCATATGTTTCAACCAAACATTCACTTTTTAATTCTCCTTCTACAACTCCATTTCTGCTACTTAGATGGACCTTCTCTCTGTGGCCCTCAATTTCTCTTCCAATTGGGGTTCTTGTCAACTCGCTCTTCAACTCCTCAATCTTCTTCTTTTGTTTTGCCAACTCATCTTCCTCAGGGACAATTGTAATAAGTTCGCTAAAACCAACTCTCATCTCCAATTCCATAAATATGTTCATCTCCCCCTTGTCTGTCTTCACCTACTTCAGTCCACTTCCATGCCCTTCAATACCCTCTGCATTTTCATTACTATCCTCATCATCTCTTACTTCCCTCTCTTTAACTGCTTTAGTTTCGCTTCCATGTCTTTCAATACCCTCCTCAATTCGCTCACTGCCCTCTCCAACTCTCTCTTCTCTGCCTTCACCTACTGCGGTGGAACTTTACCTGCTACCAAATCCAAACACAATTTCTTCCCTCCACCACTTCCATTCTCAAACTCAATTCCAACTCTTCTACTCCAAGTTCAAATTCATAACTACTTGATTGAACCATTCTATTCTCCATGGATTGATATTGGATTTGAAATTTTCTACTTGCCCAGCTTAAATCCCTAAGAATAAAGTTGCCATGCCAAGAGAAACCAGAAGATTAATTTTCAAATGTGCCCTTGTACTGGGAAGTGAAAGGGCCAAACTATTGCACGATGGAGGGACTTTCAGAGAAAGTTAGAAAAAGATAAGAACAAAGATAAAAAAAATGCACAAAATTTAAATTAAAAAATGCAATGACATAATACATAGTAAAAGAAATAGTTTCTTCCATGTTAGCCAATTACATATTTACCTTAGTAAAAATTAAGGGGAGAGCATGAATTTTAAAATGGATAAACTTACATAAAACTCTACTATGGAAATTGAAGTATTAAGCATCATAAAAATACATACGGTAAACTTAGTTGGCTTGTTGATCATGATGTAAAAGTCATTCACTTTTCAAAGTTTAACTTTGTGTATGTTTTGTATTCAAATAGAAACAACAAATTCATTTAGTGTAATTGGTTATGATTATTGTGTTCTATTGATATTTTTTATATGAAATAAATAATCAATTGTAAAGACAAAAATGTCATTCCTACTTTCACTCTCGTTGCAGGAAATTCGAAATGGAGAAAATTAGTAATGGAGGATAGCTAAAAATATCATTCATATACTATTATTTCAATTTCCTGAATGGTCAGAGGATTTTAAGGATTGGAAGAAAGAAATGCATGTTAAATGCACTTACAATGAAGTTCAATTATCCGAAAGGGAATTCCAAAAAATTTGACTAACCGAGGGTATTCAAAAATAAAGATATTATTTCCATTTCATCTGAAGTTTTGACACAGATAAAAAAAATCAAATTTTCTCATAAAATCCAATAAAAAAGAAAGGCCAAAAAACATATTTTTGTTTTTAACAGTTTCTTTCCGACCACATACAAATTACAATAGGAACCTTCCCGGGCTGGGAATCAGAGTGGAATCATCCAAGCTAGCTATGCCCAATGTAACAAGACATCAGCTTCAAGCGTCCATTCCTCGGTAACGGTCGTCCCTAAGCTTATTGTGGTCGCTATGGTAAACAATATGCTCCATTCGACCAAAATTATTGTACGGGAGTGCCCTACCTACAACAACGACCTGTATATCTATCGTAATTGTGGTAGAGGGAAGTGCCCTTTTCGGGAGGCTACCATCTAAACAGTTGAGACTCGAGTTCCATAACGTGGGTATAGAACACAATGCTTCTACCACTTACCAGCAACATAAGGATTTCTTGAAGTGAAAAGCAAGTAAAATTTGCAAAATCTCTAAAACTGTGTCACGATATTATTAAACTAGATACTAGTTGCCCTCTTAAAAGAGTTTCTCTATCGAAGTCCTTAACACTCATCTTTTCAATTGGTATTGAATGAATTTAGTTTCAATTCCTAAAACTCATGCTTTAGTTGGAACTACATATGACCATTTGAGCGTAATCCATCAATCTAATTCATTCACTAAGAAGTTAAACTAATTCAATTCATTTTATTTATTTATGTTGCTTCTCTTCGGGAATAACTATGACAAAAAAAATCATTTAATTCAAATTTAATTGGATAAGTGAATTTATGGATTGTTGAAAAATATAGATTAGTTCTTATATTTTTTTCCTTTACAATTTGATATATAAATTTCAATTTTTTAATAAAAATAAATTTTAAAAATACTTTTGATACCAAACCATTTTATAATGATATTTCAGTACCTATAATTTTTAAAACTTTATAATTGTTCAATTTTTAAATTTCATTTGGATCTATAAATTCAATCTAATAATTAATGAATTTATTTAATGCAATTCATTTATCCATCAATCTACGAGTTCAATACATTTGTGAACTTTAATGGAAACAACTCTTTCAAGTTTGAACCATATTTCTTGTACTGCCAATGTCAGCCCATCCGCTGTTGAAAGTAGTTAATAACTTGTCGTTATGGTTGATCTCACAACAATGATCACGTTCTTACCGTTAAAAAGGAGGCAACCAACCATCGCCTATAGCCTATAGGGTATTTACCTTAGTGATTAAACTAGCACAGGGTCCAACCCGTTGGCTGAAAGAATTTTATCGAGTAATATGCTATACAATAATGGATATAGTAGATGATTTGAAATATATGAAATTATTGTTTTCTTCCTTAGTTATGCACATAAATTTTTTGAAAAGTGATCCAACTGTGCATAATGTGTTTAGACCTCCATGAAAAGAGAAAAAAAATATAATATAATTATATAAGCATTACATATAATTATTGAATGAAAAAATAAATAAACTAATTATCATTCATTACTTAGTTAAACCATATATTTGAATATTAGAATTGTTTCTCATAATACATACATAATCAACCTTTAGGATGAAAGAAAATGTCTCTTAGAGTTTAGTATGTCCTTTAAGTTTTTCCCAATTGAGAGCATTCTTTTTTATCACACTATTGGTAATGAATATGAAGTTGCTTGATTTGAAATATATCGTCGGACATGATGCGGCTAAGTTGTCGCTAATAGTTAGTTGGACAATGTGTTGTGTACGGACTTCCCAAATTATTCTCAGATCGCAGACATGTCTAGCAACAATGTAGTAATTTTCATGCAGCAAATATTTTTTCATGAATAATTCAATAAATAAAAAAGTATGAAATATATGGTATTCATTAAGTTGATGAATGAGCGACGGTATGAATAACATACATTTATTTTAAAAAGATAGAAGTTGCAAAGTGTCTTTTGGGTTGCATGAGATCGCATATTCTCATTATCTCTAACTGATTTATGATTTTTTGCAATAGATAGTTCAAAATTTTTCTTAAAACTTTTGTTTCCACCAGTGTAAAAGAATTGTTTGCTCCAAAGGATTGTAAAACCGGATCGAAAAAGTTGGTAGTAGAATATTTTATACTGAAGTCATAATTTAACTATGGTTCAATCGTTTCATATTACTAAATATCACCTATCGATTTAGCCTATAATGTGAAGTTTTATGGTCTAACCGCTGGTATGTACGATCTTTCAATACAAACTTTAAATTAAAAATCGCTAAAATATTGACACTATCAAATTCCCCTTAAATCTCAGAAATTACAATAATTGTATTAAGAAAAAAAATCTTCCAAATGATAATATTAATTTAGAATTTTAAATTGAAATGAAAAACATATGTCAAACATAATGTCATGTCCAAAAATAAATTAAAACTCAACAGAATAGGGTAAAGAATATCCATTAATCAAAGCAGAAGGACAATTATTTCACACTACCTCATTTTCCTCCTCATTTCAATGTGTCCTCTCACTCTCTCTTTGTCTTGCTCTTTGTTTTTCCATCTCTATCTCTCAGCTTTATATCTCACAACTCTCTCATTTTCCCTTCTTTTTTCTTCCCACCGTCTGGAATCGAGAAAAACCTAGAAATATCTCAATTAATTCTCCAATTTTGCGTTTGAAATGCTTCTTCTCCATTCACAATTAATAATGTGAATCAGAGCTCTTGAAACCTGATGAATAGATGGTCGTTTATTCATCGGTGTAGCAAAGTAGCTTGACAGCTTGTGAATAAACTACTTGATAGCTTGTGAATAAACTAATTATTAAAAGTGATAAAAAGCAGAACTCGTTAAACCAATCGAGCGAGTGTATAGTTAGTTCATCGCTTAATGCCTTAAACCATTGTATTTTTCTAAAGAATCCAAATGCATAACAGGTTCATCTTCACTTTCCATGTATTTGTCGTACAAATTCATTACACATAAAAATGGTTTTGAATCGACGCCATATCAAACTATATCCCATCTAATGATTATTGGATCCATGTCAGATTGCAAAAGGTCTAAGGTTGTTGGTCAACCGGGCTGAAAATTAATACTACTTTAATAATTATATATCGCTTCCAAAATGTTCAATACTCTAATTCAATATGCAATATTCAAACAAATTATATATGAGTTTGAACCCTTCCTCAAATTTTCTAGACAAAAAAAGCTCCCCCTCCACACACACACATTTGCAAAGAAATACTAAATCCCTATTTCTTCTTCACTTTACTTGCTTCAAAAATTATTGTTGACGTTGTTTGTTATTACTGCAAGTTGTAAAAAAGACTTTTCAGTTATGAAGTTAATCAAGAACAATTTTATAAATGAATTTTTAATTGTATATATTGAAAAATATTGAGTCTCAAAATAAACAATGAATGTATTTTATAAGCCTTTTAGAATATGAGCCGTCACACGTTGATGTGATAAACTACTTATTAATTCAAATTTTATATGTTATTTTTAGAATATTTTGTTTTATTTTTATCAAATGGCGCATTTCTCCATAAAACATGAGTTCACCAATATAGACTGTTTGGTCCTCGCACTTGTGCGCAAGCCCTTGAAGTTTAAGTATGATACGACCTTTGAAACATTCATGCTTGTACATGGCCGATCCATATACATTGTCTTCATGTTATGCTCTATCTGTGTCGTGCTAGCTCGATCATATGCCTAGGTATAGTTATATGCATTATAATAATTAAGTTTCTATCTATTCACAACACCAAGATAAAAATAGTCATAAATGCACCGAGTATTCGATTTTGACTACCTAATGAAATACTACATTTGAGTAAACTAATACTGATGTCACAAATAAATGCATGAGTGCATTCAGTGCACCCAACTCTAAAAGTAGTCTTAAGACAACAAATTTGGAATTTTAATTGGTAGCATTAGTATGAAATGATGATATAACATAAGACTACAACTAATCAATCCATTACCCTAACCCTTAAACCTTCAATTTTGAACACAAACCCAAACTCCCAAATTATAAACCCTAACCCTAAATATCTAAACCTTTAATCCTTCAAATTAAAGTAAATCTTGAATGTTTTTTTTTTTTTTTGCGAATTCATGTGTTTCTTGTTCATAACATCATAAGCAAAAATTGATACCGTTTTGACATGAATCACATGCTTAGAATGACAATTATGAGGCGGGTGCACTGAGTGCACCTGAAAAAGTGGGTGCACAGAATACGCCACCTAATAATTATACCTCTAAATCATACATAAAATATTTCAAACATCACAAATATTAAGATTAAATTAATTATTATAAAGAGTAAAAAATGTATAATGAGGTTAATTATAACTCCTTTATATGTTAATGCCCTATAAATTGATCAACGCATCCGATCCAAAACTGACGAAATGAACATCACATTAAACTCAATATCGTCTCATTATTGTCAGGTCCATTCATGCCCGATTAGCAAGAGTTTAACATTTAGCAGTTAACCAAACTAAAATTTTAGCGAACCAATCACCTATAGTTTGTACAAAATATTATTGTTTCGTATTAGTTCTGAAAATTCATTTTACAGAATTCTACATCGCTTTTGCATATTCAATACTGCAGTTCGATATGCAATATTTTAAGCAATGAAATTTGTGTTGCAATTTTAAGATTACCCGTCATTTTATAGGTTATAAAAATTATAAATCACATATTAAATTTTGCTTTTTGGAAGATTTAATAGGCTAGCTAACTGTGAAAAGTCCTATGCTTTTCAAATCTTCGTTTAGTGCATGTTTACAAATTATGAAGATAAAACAAATTTATTTAGTGTAATTGGTTGTGATTATTGTTTTTGTTTTAAGAGACCATGATTTAAATCTTGATATTGATACTTTTTCATAGGGTTAATTGTATGGTTGGTCACTGAGATTACAAAAAACATTCAAGTTTGATCACTCGAAATATTTAAATCCATTGGTGGTACTTCAGTTTACTGAAACCGTTCACGTTTGGTCACTCTCCGTCCAACTCCGTTAACTTTGGCTGATGTGGCAGTCAACTCTCAAAGTTGACCATTAACTTAGTGATGTGGCAATTGAGAAATAATAAAAAATAAAATTTAATCTATTTTAATGTCCAACTCATTTTTATCATAAAATAAAAAAATATATATTATCAAATTGAAAGGGCGCTTCGAAACCTCACTATCTCCTATTGTTTGCCGCCGCCGACGACCATGGTTGTGAAACATTGGATCTTGTTTTGATGATTAATTAATCTACAAACTAAATCAATGGATGCGCGAACGCAAGACTGCATTTCTGGGGGCAGAGGCTTGCTTGCTGGTGGGTTCGGTGAAGAATGCGCAGCGGAACGATTACAGGTTCATATTTAGGGAAGATGCTCGCTGTGAGACCCTGAGAATTGGGGTTTTCCAGGGTGGAGCCGCTTTCATTTTGGTCTCCAGCTTTGCTTCCAAGTTGAATGCCTACTGGTCGGAGGAGGAAGAGGAAGGCGCCGGCGCCAACGAGGGCAATCCGGGCGCCTATACTCCGATATGAGTTTGTTTCTGTACGGTACGTTTTACTTGGATTTGATTCTATAAAAAAAAATTTAAGGGTGTCCTCTTCAAAAGTTAAATTTAATTAAATAATAAATTAAATAATTCGTATATTAAATATATCATGTATAAATTTTTTATTAAAATTCATGATGTGTTTTCATATTTTGAAAAAATAATATAAATAAACTCCGTGTTTGCACTATTCAAAAAAAAATCTACATATCCTACTAGACAATACTTCACGAACTTATCACATATTCGATTTCTAACCTTGTTCTTAATGTAGCTCAAAGTAGAAAAGACTCTTTCAACACTTGCCGTGTAACCATAAAATCAATTCAAAATTAAGGGTAGCTTGTACGTAGTTCAATTGTTAGGTATTGAAAATAGTTTGGGATAAAGAAATAGGCGTTTTACTGTTGCATGATGTTTAAAATAGAATAACAAATGAGTAGCAACATAATTAGAATATGTTTGATAATAGTAGTGTCCTAGGTTGGAATAACAAGGACTACCACTTTTATTTTGTTAATCATAAGCAAACTATTATCGAGGGTAGGGTAATCATTTTTTCAAATGTTAGGGTGTCCCGGATTACCAATTATATTTTGTATACCCATACGAAACTACTACCGAAGGTTGGATAATCGTTTCCACAAATTTTAGAGGTGTCCCGGGTCACCCCTACAAGCCCATGTATCCGCCCCTATGTCCAGGTGTATCCTATGAAATAATTAGTGAATTGCACTTTCCCTTCCATCTCTGAAATTGATTCGAAATGAATCAATGATGCTATTCCGTGTGAAAGGAGCTCCTCCATGGTTGTCGCCGACGACAAGCAGGAGATGGTGAGGTTTTAGAGCCCTTCAATTTGATAATTATAATAATTTTTTTATTTTATGATAAAAATGAGTTAGACATTAAAATAGATTAAATTTTATTTATTTATTTATTAATTGTCACGTCACTAAGTTAACAGTCAACTTTGAGAGTTGACTGCCACATCAGCCAAAGTTAACGGAGTTGTACGGAGAGTGACCAAACGTGAACGGTTTCAGTAAACTGAAGTACCACCAATGGATTTAAATATTTCGAGTGACCAAACTTGAACGTTTTTTGTAATCTCAGTGACCAACCATGCAATTAACCCATTTTTCATATGAAGTATATAATAATTGTGATGACAAAAAATACTCTTCCTGCTTTTGCTCTCGCTTCACCAAATTTGAAATAAAAAATCATAAAATATTGAATATATCTCATAGAAAGAGCTTCTTCAACCAAATTGGAAAGGTATTTTATCTGAAATTATTATTTCTTATAGAGAGTGATTAATTGTGAAATTGGATCTCAAGTAACATTGATTCAAACATTAAATAATAAATTGTATGTGTAGTTCAGTTTAGACAAAAATACATATGTGTAGCCAAAATATGGATCTTTGTGACAAATATAGTAATTTTTTTGTCACAAATCTACACATAATATAAAGATAAATTATGCATTATGACAAAAAAGAGCTTCCTAGAATCACTCTCAGTCCACGAAAATTGAAATGAGATTCTCATTTTCCAATTTTATCATTATATTATGTGTAGATTTGTCACAAAAAAATGATTATACTTGTCACAAAGGTCCATATTTTGGTTACACTTCTATATTTTTTTTTTTTGAACTAAACAACACATACAATTTGATTTTAATGTTTGGATCAATACTACTTGAGTTCCGATTTCAGAACTAATATCTTTCTATAAATATAAATAAATTAAGATAAAATATAAATATAGAAGCATCATCACCAAACATATTGCTAGAGTTCAATAAAAAAATAACAGTGAATAAATTGTAGCTTAGTTGGTTATAATGCTCTTACTTCATTCAAAGGGTGAAGGTTCAAACTCCATTGGTAACATTTTTAATATATAAATATGAGCTGAGTGCAATGACAAAAATGATATTCCTAGAATCACTCTCACCACTAAATTTCAAATGGGAGAATTGTAACTCATGTTTTGTCTTTGTATATTGTGTAGATTTCAAACAAACATACCATAACCATATTCATAGTCCACAGGCCTTGCAATTTCCATGCAAAGGACGGCCGAACCTTAATTGGTGTAGAGGTGGGCTTGTTGGGGCCAAGGTACGTTCTCTCGTTTCAAACCCACAGTTATTTGAACTGGGCCGAACTGAATAATAATCCCAAATGCACATTATATAACACACGTTGATTAACCATGGTATAACAATTGAATTATTGACCTTTTAGTTAAGCTCATCTCTAATCGCCCTGAAAGTACTTGAATATGAGGACTTTTACAATGCTATATAATATTGTTGCTATAGATTTTTACTTTTATGATACAATTTCATATTGTATCTATAGTTTTTTGTATAAATTCTTTTATGATACAACTTGAACTTGTTACAACTTTAAGTTGTAAAGTTGTACAATAAGATAAGGGTACAAATTTCTTTATAATGCAACCTAAACTTATATATTTAACGTTATGGTACAATTTCAAATTGTACATTAAAACACCAATGTTTTATAACATAATAGAAGGTGCGACCTTGAACCAACCATAACCAGAAATAGCTTTAAAAAAAACCAAGTCCCTCTACCGGCCCAGATTCTGAAAGCAAAACATAGTTTTGTTTTTTGTGGAAAACTTCCATTAAGGGAATAGCAGCACTAAACTAATGATGATCAGAGCATAGTTAATTGATGAACAAGAGAAAGCAACGGTTCTGACCACAGAAATCACTATCAAGTCCCAGACAGCAAGATATTTCACAAATCCGCCTGGCCTTCCCCAACCGGAAAGGGGGACCGACCAATCCATCCCTCACCATGGTAACGTCAAGGAACATCAGAAGGCTTGGGAGTGTACCTAAATGGTCACTAAACTTCAAAGTAATTAGCAATTCGGTAATTGAAATTTTATTTTTAAGGAATTTGTACCGATATTACAGAATGACTTACTTGAATATCAATCACTGTGTGAGACACACGATAGTTATGCGAAAATTACTGTCTTCCATTGGTAATAAACTAGCAATAGAATATGAGAAGACCGTTGTTACAGAAGAGGAATGAAGAAGGCCACTCTTACAATACGTACACTAATGATGAATATAAACACAATTATTAATTGCAACCTATGTCTTATATCTATTACGCCCTCGCAAGACGAAGAAAGTGTCAACAATTTCGATCTTGTACTGAAGAAGAAGAAGATAATGAGTGACGGTAAGAGGCTCAGTGAGAGAACCAACCATCTGATGAGCAGTGGGTACGTGGCGGATGCAAAGACGACCGACTTGAACCAGTTGACGAACAAAGTGATAGTCCAACGCCAAATGTTTCATACGTGAGTGAAACACATGTTTTGAACAGCAGCAGGTGGCACGAAGATTGTCGGACTAGAGAGTAGGAGTCGACGAGAGCGAATGAAGAAGCTCAACGAGCAAATTTTGAACCCACTCAAGTTCGGGTATGGCAACATGAAACATATCGTCTAGTTTTTTTCCCCACATTGCGGGGAGGCCGAAGCCAAGAAACAGAAGGGGAGGTTACAAGGGATTACAAAGAAGAAGATGGTCGAGTAATAACTCGACGCTCAAAAGTTGTTCCCATGATGTCATCCCTAAGAATCGATCGTAATCCAGTGACAGGGTCTGCAAGTTCATGCATACCGTAGACAATGCAGTCAAAATCGCGCTTTAAAACTTAAGAACTTGCGATTTTACGCTTTTAGGTCACCAAAACGTTTTTGTTTCCATCTAAAAACTTAAGTGTGTAAAATCGGACTAAATTGCGCTTTAAAGCTTAAAAACTTATGGTTTTACGCTTCTAGTTCACCAAAACGCTTTACGTTTTTACGCTTTTAGTTCACTAAATGAGTATTCTTTTCATGAAATTAATTATAAAAAGTATATTTTAAAAGTAAATCACCAACAATATGATACATTTGATATTAGAATATACATATCAGGTACTTGGATGCATTCTCAACTTCAATAGCGTAATCTAATTCACCTTCTAGACTTTTCCCAAATTCATTAGCATAGAAGGAAAAGTGGTTTATTGTTAAAATTTACGTTTACGAACTTATTATTAAGATGCTATAAGTTGTTCTACTTTAAGCATGAATTGCATGTATTTATTAACTTATCTAAATTCTGTGCATTCATATTTTATATAGTATATGTCCTATTTAATAGATTTTTAATTATTTTTCAGTATGCGTCAAAAAGTTACGCTTTTACACTTTGATATTAAGTTTTACGATTTTACCCCTTTTCCGCTTCGAGGTAGAATCTCGCTTTTGACTGCATTGACCGTAGAGATAAACGAGACTGTGCCAAAAGCTAGCCTTGCCCATTATGAGCGCACTCCTAACTCGTAAAACAAACATCTTTGTTCCTTTCTTTAATCGGTTCTTTATTCATTAATGACACCATGAGCAAACTAACTTACCAAAAGCTAACCTTGGCCATTATAAGCACACTCCTCACTCGTAATTTTTTTTTGTCAAAAGATAATATATATTAATCAATCAGAAAGATAGTTACATCCTAGAAAGCAGCCAGGCCCTGAAATCAAAATAACGGTTCCCAGTTGGGTACAAAGAAAGGGCTTTTCTAGCAACCAAATGTGCTACCCTATTGTTCTCCCGACCTATAAACCGCACAGTAAACCCTGGATAGGCAGCAAAATATTGACAAATCTCGTCCAGGACTGCCCCCAAGCGATTGTCCCGCAAATCGGCCTGATTAATCTTGTCAATAATGACCTTCGCATCACCCTCGAACCGAACCCCGGAAAAACCCCACTCTAAACACCAAGTGATAGCCTCACGCAACACAAGCAATTCCACCACCATCGGATCATCAATTCGTGCAAATTGCACACCTTTAGCCCGAAGGACCGTCCTTCCCGGACCACAAAGAACCAAGCCTCCAGCCGAGTGTGATCCCCTCCTAGTTGCCCCATCCCACAGGCAAACCAAACAAGAATCATCCATTTGGATCCCTGGCTGGACCACCTGGCACGACACCCTTGACTGCTGGTCAACCGGCAGCCCCATCCACTCCTCAAATTGTTGATGAAATTGGCGCATTAAAGCCGGAAGCCCAAACTGTTTGCCCTCAAAGACAACCCAGTTTCGCGAACGCCAGATCCGCCAAAGGATGGCAACCACCGCCATAAACAACGATTGATCATGGACCAAGGCAAGCATCCGCTTCAGAAATAGTGGAAAAGTGTGCCGAGGCAAAGCCTCTCCTAAATACTCCAACCCCGATAAATCCCAGAGAGCCCGCGCAACCGGGCAGTAAAGAAATAAATGTTCCATAGTCTCAGAACCATCCCAACAAACCGGACACCGGGACAGCACAGGAACCTTCTTTTCAATGAGCGCCTCTGTGGTTGGCAAGGCTCGATTCAAAATTTTCCAGACAAAGAATTTAAGCTTGGGAGGGATCTTAGCTTCCCACAACCGGATCCAGCTTTGTCTATCCATCCAACTCACTGAGTCTCGCCACCCACCCCTCCTCCTGTCAAGCTCAACAGCCAGATGATATGCTGTCTTAACCAAGAACACCCCATCAGCAGTGTTATGCCATATAAGTTTATCATCCACACTCCGCCTCGGAAGTGGGATAGCTGTAATGGCCCGACAGACAGAAGGGCCAAACCATTGACTAAGCTTATTCTCATCCCAACGCCCTTCCCCTTGACAAATAACCTCCGCTACCCGGGGATCCCCCCCCCCCCCCCATTTGGCAGGACACGAGGGTTATAGCAAGGAGGATCCAGTTGAAGCCCAGGAATCCAGTTAGAATGCACCAGGGAGGCCGATAGGCCATTGCCGATCTGCCATCTTAACCCTGCCTCCAAAAGCTGGCGACCAAACAGGATACTCTGCCATCCCCAAGACGGCCTAGACCGGCCAGTAGCAGATAGAAAAGATCCGTGAGGAAAGTACTTCCCTTTATACACCTGAGCCAGGAGGGAATTCGGCTCTTGGATAATACGCCAGCCAATATTTGCTAAGAGGGTCTGGTTAAAATGTTCCAACCTCCGAAATCCAAGTCCCCCCTCATGCTTACTCCGACAAAGGTTCCGCCAGGACACCCACCGAATCTTGGGGTGCCCCTCCTCAGCTCCCCACCAGAAGCGGGCCACATGTCTATCCAATAAACGACAAAGGGAGAGAGGCAACCGGAAACAAGACATAACATACAGGGGCAAAGCCAAAGCAATTGACTTAATTAAGGTCTCCTTAGCCGCCCAGGATAAAATTTTCTGTTTCCACCCCCTGCAGACGCGCCAGTAACTTCTCCTCCAGATAACAGAATGTCGCCATTTTGGATCGAGCAATCAACGTGAGCAAACCCAAGTATTTATCATGTACCCCTACTGCTCCGACCCCAAGAATCGCAGCCAAAAACTCCTGATCCTCCAAGGCTACATTTTTACTAAAGCATACTGCCGACTTTTCCAGATTAACTCGCTGCCCACTCAGTTCCTCATACTCATTTAGCACCACAATTAGATTCTCGCACTCCTGAAGAGAGCCTCGCAGGAATAAGTAGGAATCATCAGCGAAAAACAAGTGCGAGATCCTAGGAGCACGCGGTGCCACCTTCACCCCCTCCAACTTCTTTTCAAAGATAGCCTTCCGAAGAAGAGCCGCAAACCCCTCCGTGCAAAGCACAAACAGGAGAGGCGACAACGGATCTCCCTGTCTGAGTCCCCGAGTGGAACCGAAAAAGCCTGAAGGCGTACCATTCATCAGAACCGAAAAAGTAGCAGAGCTAAGACATTCGTGTATCCATCCTTGCTAGACAGAGTTAAAGCCCATCTTATCCAAAACTGCCAGAAGGAAAGGCCATTCAACTCTATCATAGGCCTTTTCCATGTCAACCTTTAGAGCCATGTACCCCTTCTTCCCCTGCCGTTTTATTTTGAGATAATGCATTAACTCATGCCCAAGAAGGACATTATCAATAATCTGTCTGTCCTTTATAAACCCATTTTGGCCCTCAGACACTAGTTGAGGAAGTAAGCCTGCAAGCCGCTCTGCCATGATCTTGGTTATCACTTTATAAACGAACTGGCAGAGACTAATCGGCCGCAGCTGGCGGACATTTTCCACAGAATCCACTTTAGGGATCAACGTAAGCCAAGTATGATTAAAGCTCCGAAGTGTTAACCCAAGTACGAAGAAGAACCTTCATTAATTTGCAAACAAATATAAAACTGGGAAGAACAAAACACCGAAGTGTTAACCCCAGGGGCCCAAGCAACAACTAACCCACCCGAAGCATCGACTGCATCGACAAAAAAACTCAAAAGCCAAACCCCGCATATGGCGGGCCACTACACGCCGGCTCGAACGCGTCTCTGAAAAAAACACTACATCCGGCTTATTAGAATGAACAAGCCCTAAAGCGGAATGGAAGGTGAGGGATGACCCAATTCCTCTCACATTCCAGGCCAGAAGCCTCATTTATCCACTGGGGGCCACTCGAGGCTGGCTTCCTCCACCTTTTCCTGGTCATCCACTGCTTCCACAAATTGTCTCTTCGGAGTAGGAGGGTCACCCACAGCCCCCTCCACCTCCTCAATCACCCGCTTCCTATTCTCCATGATTGGGTCCTCCAGATTAGACCCATACTCATTCATCCCCAAACTCGCCTCCTTCCAGGAGGAAGGCTCCACTTGGTTAGTGCTCAGCCCTGCTTCAAAAGCTTCCACCACTTGATGAACTCGGCCTTTCTTGACATGAGAGACCTCCTTGGTAACACCAGAGGGTGAACGGCGCTTGATTTCAAAAGCATGGGACTCCTCCAGCGATGGGTCCTCATCCGAATCAGATCCCTGATGTTGTGTTTCCATTTTGGGGTCATCAAAGTCATCCCCATAATCTTTATCCTCCAAATCCAGTATTTCCCCAGTAAGATTTCCTTCATCAACCCGGGTGGGCGACGATCTTGGGGAGCGAGCTCCTTCTTTCCTCAACCGCAGGCAAACCCGAGACCCCGTGCCCCCTGCCTTGCCCACAGTCGTCTGATCAGCCTTCTTTAATATGGCTGCAGACCTCACATTATCCTTCTCTTCAGATTCATTCTGCAATATCAGTCTCCTCCTTCTGGATTGCTCAAGGACTAACTCCACTGAATCAGTCTCCTTCTTCGGTTGGGGAGCTTGGTTCTTGCGTCTACTCGTCTGTTTACGACCGTGAGCCTCCTGCTGAACCATACTAGTATTTTTCCCAGGTGACTGCTTCTTCTGCGGTAGCCTCACCCCTCCACCAAGCTTCACCCTGGGGGACTTCTTGAAGCTAAATCTTTTTGGACTAGTATGATCCCCGGCCTTCTGGCTGGTGGGTTCTCGCAGCCTAGGCTGATCTGTCATGTTAACTTGCTCTTCTGTTTCAGTAGGCCGGTCATGGTGCCCCCCCTGATGGAGTCCTCCCAGCATCGGAGTATTTGTAGAGGGCACCCTCGGCACCTCCTCCACCCGCCCCTTGCCAATCTTTGCGTTTCCATCATTCTGCATTCGGACATTCCTGTTGATCCACACCGACTTGCTTGTACCCCGAAACTTCGAAAAGTTATCCTCCTCCATGTATACCTTGCGCCCGAGCTTCCTCGTGGTCATGTGAGGGCCAAAGCGTTCTTTCCCCGGGGGAGGGTCAAAGACACAGTCACGCTTAGAGTGCCCTACACGTCCACAGTGGAAGCAGACAGTGGGAAGGAACTCGTATTTGGGATTGACCCAGAACTCGCCAAGCTCCTCGCTAACCGCCATAAGTTGAGATCGCAATGGCTTAGCAAAGTTAATGAGAGCGTGCACTTTTACAAAGTGCTCATCCGTCTCCTTTGACGCGAAGACGTCTGCTTCCAAGACCTGCCTGATCTTCCCCGATGCCATTTTCTGGCCAAACTGCTTAGTGCAGCAGTCATCCTTCACATTCCAGAGTTGAACCCGAAAGGGTGCAAAAGCTAATTCCTCAAAAGTGTGCCTGGAAATCGCTGGTGTCCAGGATCGAAGGTGGAAGATCCTGTCTTTGAGAATCCAGGGTGACCGTTTCAGAGCCCACACCCTTGTTTCATCACTGGGCAACACCACTTCGAACAAGCCAAATTTCGTAAGTGAAACCCTAAGGTTTCCCTTCACCCGCCATGCTTCTACAAGTCCCTCTTTCAATTCCGCAGCAGTAAACTGGGCCTCCAAAAAGAGCCTTCCCAGAAGAGTCCTAGAGGTTCGAAACCTCACCGATTGGACCTCCTCCAGTGAGAACTCGACAACTTGATCCTCAGCAATTCGAGACACCATATTCACCTGCCAATCATAGACAAGTAACTCATTAGGCCCATTAAACGTGGTTATTTCCTTCAATGGGCTCAGTGATAGCAAACCCAAAGGATTCATAATTTTGGAATTTAAATCAATGGAAATTGGGCTTGGGGGTCTGGTTTTGATAAGCCCGAAGGCATGGACCGGCCCAACTGTCCCAATGGAGGCTGGTTTGCCCATCTGGCCAAACAGCCCAAATAATCCCCAGGAGGCCGGCTGGCCCATTAAACTTGCTGGCCCAATGGAGTCGGCCTGGCCTACCAGGCCCAGAACTCCCATCCCCCCCAGCCTCCCCAACCCACTCCCCTTACTCCCTAGGGTAATGGCGACTCAGCGTTTGAGCCCGAAGGCAAAGACCCGCTGCGCATCAACGGCCACCGCCGCCGGGGCAATCGAGTCGATTTGTTTATGCCCGAAGGCTGGTTCCGACGTCGCAGCAGAGGCCATCGCCGGCGGGGCTAAACCCTCTCCCGCCACCGACATTCGTCCCTCGGCGCTCCCCGGCGATTGTAGTCCGCTTCCAAGCTCACTAGAGTCTCGCACCTCACCACAAGCAGAGGTCTCAGAGGTAAAGCAAGCCGAGTCATGCTTACCTGAATCAATGTCGGGAGCCGCCTCCTGCTTTCTGCAAAAAAACGCCGGTTGATTTTCTGGAAGACTCGCACTCCACCGCTCAAGTTTTGATGGCCGAGTAGAGCTCAACCAATTGTTTATATAGATTGAATATCCCGAGTTTCCCAGGCAGAGTCGGGCTTCCCAGTGGCAGTTTGGAATTCGAGTTCCATTTGAAATCGGATACCTTTGCCGCGTGGGATTTCTTTGCAATTTTCTCCGGATATTTCTCCCGGGATCCCGCTCAACAGAAGAGGGGTCTGAAGATTCGAATCTATCCTAACCGCCCTAGTACTGTGCCGCCACACCAGCTGGCATCGAAGCTCGGCGGCCGCCACCCCATCGCCAGTCTTCTCCGCGATGGAGCTTGCCATGGATGGCTCGTTGTGGACATCCACCCTTTCTTCCTCCAGACGCACACAGGGGCTATCTCCTCCCGAGGGATGCTGATCAGATTGATCAAATGGATTACCTCCCCTGCCTAATTTCTTGGGGAAAATCCCCTCCCCGACTGCCAGTAGCCGATCAAGGCCTTCATCTGGTGCCAGGTGCTCACCATTCTTTAGTTTTTCCGACGAGTTTCCTCCCGCGAACGGGGCTCGAAGTGATTCTTCCCCTTCCATCTCGACGAATGGGGGAGCCAGAACCGCCATTGGTTCTTGGATTTATGTCGCAGCCGTTTAAGAGGTTTTTCCTCCAGGCTTCCAACGTCAATTGACGAACGCAAACGTTTATTTTGGTGGTGACGCCGATCTGATCGCCATTCCACCTCTCGCGCAATCTCTTCTGGCGACGGAATCTTCACAGCTCTAGGGAGGCCAGCCTTCCCTGTCTTGGGTCGTGCCTTGAAGCGCCTCGGATCCTGATGCGACTGCCAATCTTCCGCCATCTGATTCTTCCAGCTTGTGGCAAAGGCCGCCGCTACAACCCAGATCAGCCATTTGCCGAGCAGCGAACCAAAGCAGAGTAGAGAGGCCAGAGAGCCTCTCATTTTTTTTCCAATGAGCCTCCTCACTCGTAAATGACTACCTAAAAGGTTGGAAAAATGACACTCCCTATTAATTATAGGATTTTAAGGTAATTGATTTGTGTTGCATTTAATAATCTGTCTGAATTAAAAACTCATATTAATTAATTTTCCTTTTCAGTGCAATGGTAGTTCTACCAGTGCAATGGTATCAAAGTACAAGTATAATTGTAGTTGTATAAGTATAATGGTAGTTAAAAAAAGCAATGTAATTAATATGAGTTCAGTGTACATGTGCAATGATAGTTGTATTAACGCAATTGTAGTTAAACAATGAATGTAATTAATATGAGTTTTTAATTTCCAAAAATTATTAAATGCGACACAAATTTAATACCATAATTAATAAGGGGTGTCATTTTTCCAAAGTTAACAAGCTAACCGATGCCCTTCAACCTTCTCAATATTGTCCAAGTGATTTACAAGATTGTCAATTAATTAGGGGTTATAGGTATAATATACCCCTTTACTTTACACTTTTCTCAAACATGCCCCTCAACTATAAATCACATCAAATTTACCTTTCTACAATTAAACACTTCTTGAATATACCCTTCCGTCTGTTTTACTGTCTATAACAGTTAAACTTGGTCCAACCAAATTCTGATACTCGATATCATAAACATGTGACGGTAAAAGACAAATCTAACCTCAACGTCCCCAAATATCCCCATCCCCTCCAACAATTGAACTCCACAATTGAACTCCTAGAGCCTTGTCGCCTCAACTTCTCTCCTCAGGAATTTCTAGCTTCACCAGCTCGATTTTCCGGTCCTCGCTCATTGTTTTGCAGCTTTGTTACCTCCATCTGTTTCTCTCTCTTCCATCCAGGGGTACAACTCCCACTCGTCGTCTCAAGTTTCAGTTGCTAGATCATTATCTAGCCTCTCTAGATAGTGGCAAGTACCGAATTGCAAGTATTAAGGAATTGGTGGTATGAATGCCACCGCCAATCCGCCATTGCTTTCGAGAAGAAAGAGACGAAAAGTAAAGAAAACAGAGGTTTTGTTTTCCATATGAAAAATGAATCGCTATTTGTCGCCCGTAAGATTACTATTTGCCGCCCACAATTTTAAATCACAATACGATTTTACTCTTGAAATCCAAATTCCCAACCCTCCACAATTATCCCTCACCTGTAATAGCTTCTACCCACCGCCAACAGGAAATCCCTCAAGCGGTTTTATAGAAATATACATTAGCCAATTAAATATTAATTTTAACATAACTAAATAATATTATAAGATGTAATATTAATTAAACCAAGGTTGTTTTAGATAAATATACATTATCTAATAAACATTAATATTAACATAACTAAAATAATATTCGAAATTTAAGTATAATTATTTTTTGTACACATACACATAAAATCAAATATATTATTTTGTTAATCGTATTGATTATTTTCAATAATTAAAGCAATACAAGTACACTCGCAAGACTCTTAGGAGAGGTATACATCTCCTTAGAAACACAGTCTTTTTGACAGAAAAAGGGGGGATCCGAGGATCGCTTAGAACCCGATTTTCCCAGGTCATGGGGGGATCATGATGATCGTTTAAGTCCCCATTTCCTTAGACATGCATTTCTCTATAAAGAGTCTAAATAAGTGTTGTATTGTATTGATTTAAATTATTGAAAATAATCAATACGATTAACAATTAAGTAAATTATTGTACAAACAAATAAATTACTTTAACAAAATACAAATTACAAGTGATGATAAATAATATGTACCTTGTGGTCGTTCCAAACGTCTCTTGAACGATGATTTGCTTGATCGTATAAAACTGTCGGATCTATCGGTCCTTGATCAACATAATATCGTTGATTGAAAATATCAACATCCGACCCAACCTACGATAGCATAACAATAACATAAATCATTAGTATATAAATTAAATAAATCATTATAACAACAACAACAATTGGGAAAAATGAGTACGTACCGTTTGATAATCATCATAAAAAAGGCCCTCTTCTTGAGCGAAATCGGCCATTCTCTCGGAATCCGGACAGAGGTTCGACGGTTTTTTAGTGAAAACCAAAGAAAAAGTTTTTTTGGAGGCAGATCGGACTTAAATGCGCGGTTTTATATAAACGATGGTATTTTTGGAAATTATTTGGAGTGGGTGGTATTTTTGTAATTTTTTTTAAACAGTGGTAGTTTTGGATTTTTTCCCATTACCAGCTTCTAAGTGGGTGCTTGTGAGTAGAATTAGAAATTAGGGATTTTAATGTTTCTGTTCAAGGATTGGCCGAAAAGTAGCTAGGCGAGATTGGTTAGCTGAAGATATAGACCGCCTGTAGAATTACATACTGGTTACGTATGGTGATGCGGTGGTGGGAGTGTTAGTGAAACATAGGATCGAAGTTGCTATAGGGTTGGGGTTGGATAATTGAGGTGGTGTCGCGGTGGGGACTGGGAGGGCGTTGGGTTCTTACTTCTCAGATTGCTGGAGGGAATGGGTTAATGGGGACGTGAATGAGAATTTCGAGGACGATGAGGTATAACTAAATTGGTAAATTTGTCTATTTCCCTCCCATCTTCGAGAATCAACCCAACTAGAATCTGGTTGGATCAAGGATAACGGTTGTGGACGGCAAAATAGATGGAGGGGTATGGTTGAGAAGTGTGAAATAGTATAAGGGTAAGTTTGATGTGATTCATAATATAAGGACACATTTGAAAAAAGTGTAAAGTAAAGGGGCATATTGTACATATAACCCATTAATTAGCATTTTAAACTAACTTATCCGATTCGAATCTACCTAATCCTATTGAACGGGGCAAAAAGGAAGCATGGATTGGAGAGTCGCAATCAATTACTCTGTGTGGCCATTGTGATGATGGAAAGTAGCAACAAAAATTTGATGATGATGTCCATGGCAATGGCTCGACGGCTCCACATGGCCGAAGACTCCAAATTAGCCAATAGTAGATAGACCCAATTAGAAAAAAGGTCACTAGCAATAACGATTTGAGAAAGGGAAAGATTTTCTTATAGGGTCAACGACATTGTAGTCCCTATACTATGTTGTTTTAACAAACAAGTATTTAGGATATGATTATGTTTTATAAATAAACACGTTCTTGATATGTTATGTTTACTCATTTTTAGTTAATTTGATAAGAATTCATGTAAATCCATGGCTGCGGAGGTTAACACATGCTTAACAAGCACATCGATTCTTGATAACCTAGATGTTGTATATGTGTTGGAACTTTGTGTTTTACCACTTGATTCTACTTGCAAATCATCCCCTTCTCCTTTCGTTCGTTATGATGCACTTGTTTATTATGCATGATGAGGCTATGTCGAGAAACAAAAGAAAATTTTATCATAAAAATAGTCGAGGAGCCATCAAACAGAAATTTATTAAGCTGGCTAGTAACGAATTTTGTAGATTCTCCATTATGTCACATGAGTTACGTACTATTAGGTATAGATATACAAGTGTTATGTGACAAAGATTTACAATGTTTCTCAAATTTTTTTAATTCCAAACAGAGAAAATAATTATCTATTTTGCCATATTTTATCATTTAGAATTCAGGAATCCCAAACTAATCTTTACCAAATCCGGCTTACCATCTTTTGCCATCCAGAAATTAGTAGTCTCGAACTGTTCTTTGCCCTATCCGGCTTACAATTTCTGTGCTAACATAATACTTTCTAGCAATATATCCTCGTGAGTTTGAAGGGAATTTCCAATAGTGGACTAAAGTACATAGTATGGGTACTTATTTGTTAAAAACCAAAGTATATGGACTTGATTGCTGCTGAGCCGTTTTTCTCTATCCACGGAAAGACCGTGTTGCCGACACCGAAGGACCTTTCTCAGTGGCTCCGCGCGTCAGCTCAAGAAACCTCAACCGGTTCGCTGAAATATGCAGGAAATATAGTTTAATTCAATTTCTCATTTAATTTAATTCCGGACAATTTGCGCCACATTTCTCTGATTATCACTTCCCCCTCATTCAATTCCGGATAAAGAGGACAAAAAAACTAAACCGAAAACAAAGAACCGAGATATAGAGGAGGAGAAATCGACGGCAAAATCCAGGTTTCCTTAATACCTGGGCGTTTGAAGAAATTTCGGCGACTGTTCGCTTTGCTTCAAGCAGCGCGAAGTGTCTCCTTCCCGGCGCCGGCGGCAGTTCTTACCGTGATTCCTCCCGGCGAGATGGGTATCATCAGCACGATAATGGGTTTATTCGGATTCGGAGTTGGGACTTCGATCGGTTGCGCAATTGGCTACTTCATGTTCATCTACTTCCAGCCCTCCGATGTCAAGGTAGCCCCAGCTTCGATTTGCTTGGATGTATCTTTCATTCTGCAAACTTTGGTTTGAGCATTTGTTGAGTCTTCGTGAGTAGACTTCGAATTTGCCTGCTATAATGGGACTAGATTCGCGCTTCGAATCTTTTCAGTTTTTGCTCCAATGGGTGAAGTTAGGAAGTCCCGAGATCTTGATCTTTCTATGTGGCCTTCTTTTGAATTTCTGCAGGATCCAGTAGTTCGTCCTCTGGTTGAGCAAGACTCGGAGACTTTGCAGCGGATGTTCCCGGAAATACCCTTGTGGGTGAAGAATCCGGACTACGACAGAGTAAGCTTCTGGTTTCTGCTTCTTGATTCTTGAACGTATGTATGATGAACTGATATAGGGTCTCTTCATGAATTCCTGGAAACAAGCTTTTCTGATGGTGTTTATGTTCTGTTTTGGGAATGAAGGTTGACTGGCTGAACAAGTTCATTGCACACATGTGGCCTTACTTGGATAAGGTACGGGATCTGTAGCATGGATCTTTGGACGCAATCCTATAGGGTGTTGCCTTTATTTCTGGGCCTGTGTATTGATGATTCATGGTTTCTCTAGGCAATTTGTAAGACTGCAAAGACTATAGCAAAGCCGATTATTGCTGAGCAAATCCCCAAGTACAAAATAGATTCAGTTGAATTCGAAGCGCTTACGTTGGGCACATTGCCTCCAACCATTCAAGGTAATATTCTTCTCTATGTTGTGTAGAAAGTCACATAGTTATAAGGTCAAACTGTCAAAGAATAGTTTAAGAACTCTGAAATGTTTCAGGCGAACATGATTTAGCCCAGGTGTGGATGACCTAATGTCCTTCAAAAGAAAAAAAGAAGAAAAAGATTCAAAACTTATAAAGTATGCATAAGATAGCCTTGGTGCATCCCTCATTTCATTTCTTAACTCGACAGACTGTTGGTTAAGATGGTGGCAGACATTGCTGTTATTATTAACTCCTTTTCGCTTCATGTTGTATGTGTTTAAGGTAAATCTATTTGGAGGTGCTTATTCTTTGATTTGTCATCATCCAGGAATGAAAGTTTATGTAACCGATGAGAAAGAGTTGATTATGGAGCCTGTGGTGAAGTGGGCCGGGAATCCTAACATTACAGTTGGAGTCAAAGCATTTGGCTTGAAAGCAACAGTCCAAGTGTGTGACCTGGCTAGTCGGGATGTTGAATTTTACTTATAATTAGCTGTTAGGAGATTTCTTATGCTCCCACTTACAAGTAGGACTGAACCGTTGTGTGCGTGTCGTGTGTGTTTCAGGTGATTGATTTGCAAGTTTTTGCTTCTCCAAGAATCACACTTAAGCCCTTGGTCCCTACTTTCCCCTGTTTCGCCAATATTTTTGTGTCTCTCATGGAAAAGGTAATCTACAATTGGTTCAGCTACTTGGTAGTTGTGATCAAGAATTCAATTTCCCTCCTCTCCTGTCCTCACTTTCCTTGCCGGCTGGTTTCCATTCTCCTTTTCTGCAGCCACATGTTGACTTTGGATTGAAATTGCTTGGAGCAGACGTTATGTCCATTCCTGGACTTTATCGATTTGTTCAGGTAATGCATTCTGTTTAAATAGTTTAAAAAATGATACCGTGGTAAAAGTTCTTGTTCTTTTTTTTTTTTTTTTATAATGAAAAGTTCTTGTTCTTTTTAGTCAGCATCTGATCTTGTCACCATGTCCCCATCCAGGAACTTATCAAAGACCAAGTTGCAATGATGTACTTATGGCCCAAAACCTTGGTCGTACCTGTTCTGGATCCTTCGAAGTAAGTTGTCTCATCTATCGCATTGTTTAATTATTTATCGTTTGCTGTGTCACTAATAATACCCTGATAATTCTATCAAAATCGGCAGGGCCATGAGGAAACCTGTTGGGATTCTTACCGTGAAGGTTGTACGTGCAATGAAACTTAAAAAGAAAGATCTGTTGGGAGCATCAGACCCTTATGTAAAGGTAAAGCTCACTGAAGATAAGCTGCCTTCGAAGAAAACTACTGTCAGACACAAGAACTTGAATCCCGAGTGGAACGAGGAATTCCATCTGGTTGTTAAAGACCCCGAATCTCAAGCTTTGGAGCTTCTCGTTTATGACTGGGAGCAGGTATGCTACTTCAAATTCCTTGTCCAAATCCTGATTTGGTTCTGAAAATCTTAGGATTTTACGATCTAGAGAGCCAGCTTGTCCGATATTACCATAAAATCAGTGAACACTTTATGATTTTTTTTTCAGAAGTAGCTATTTTACTTGTGAATCAATTACACACACGCTCACTTTTTTGTTTGTTTTTTGCCATCTTTCGGTTGTGGTTTAGATCTTGTACATTATATCTTTTTATAGTATATCCACTCATAGTTGTGATTTGTGAATTGTGTATATACAAGTCATTGTTTTAATGATACAGTTTATATTACTTATTAGTATTATTATACTTATTGACGTACTTGATAAAAATATTCTGTTTTACTACAAAAAATATGTGATTTTCATTTCTCCTGCAACCGATTGAACCATGAGTTATATCACTACTGTTTCCCCCCTATTCCTATTTGATTATAATGTGTGATGATTTCTAGTTTAAACTTGGTTTCCAAACCTGATTTCTAAATCTGAATGTGTGTCTTTTCTTCATGATTTCTTAACCTGTACGGCTATGATCTACTCAGGTGGGTAAGCATGACAAAATGGGAATGAATGTTATCCCATTGAAAGAACTTACACCTGAAGAGTCAAAAGTCATGACGCTCGAACTGCTGAAAAATATGGACCTAAACGATGCTCAGAATGAGAAATCGCGTGGTCAGCTTGTTGTGGAGCTGCTGTACAAACCGTTCAAGGAAGATGAGATGCCCAATGCTGTTGAAGAGTCTGATGGTGTAGAGAAAGCTCCTGAGGGAACGCCTTCTGGTGGAGGCTTGCTGGTGATCATTATACATGAAGCACAAGATGTCGAAGGGAAGAACCACACAAACCCTTATGCGAAGCTTACTTTCAGAGGGGAGGAGAGGAAAACCAAGGTACGTAAATGACTCATAAGCTGCCTGATATATATGTTTTGGATCCCAATAACGGAACATGGTTCTGCTTGCAGCATGTGAAGAAAAACCGTGATCCGAGATGGGACGAGGAGTTTCAGTTTACGCTGGAGGAACCGCCGACGAATGAGAAGCTCCATGTGGAAGTTGCTAGCGTCTCGTCAAGAATTGGTCTATTACACCCTAAGGTACTAATGTTTTGATCCCATATTGCTGGCTTCAAATCTAACAGTATGTTTAAAATCAATTTCATAAAAATGGAATCTGAGTTCTTTGTATGTTCAATTTCATCAATTAATTCTGGGTTCATCACTAAAAAAATTCCTCTAATTCTAGTGCTGGAGGAACCTTTGACAGTTGTTGATTCCAAACAGGTTGTAAGCGATGTTGATTCCTTTGACTGGATGCTTACATTTGTTTCATTTGTCAAATTTTCGAGCACAGGAAGTTCTGGGGCACGTGACCATAAATCTGGCGGACGTGGTCTCGAACAAGAGAATCAACCAGAAGTACAATCTCATCGACTCGAGGCATGGCAAGATCCAAATTGAGCTGCAATGGCGAACATCGTCATGATCGGGTTTGGGTTTTCTGAGGGAAAAGTGGAGAGCTTTGTCATGCTGGAATTTGTTGGGTGTGGAGGGATTGTTAGCTGGAACACAGGAACCCTTGTAAATCTTTCGACTGACCATTTTGGAAGTCTTTAATAGAACGACTCTCAGTTTCCCTCATTTGTTGTCTTCTTGATCCCTTGTTCTGTTGTGTTCAGAGGATAGTTTAGTTCCCTTCCTCATTTCGTTTGCTTCCTAACTGATTCGGTTCCAAGTTCATGAATATATATCTTAATAACTAGCGCCGGGCCTGACTGATTGGCCGGGTGTTTGATTATTATGTATTTTGTATGTGTTGTTAGTTTGTTACCTAACCTTATCCAGCGTGGATGAGGGTTTGACTCAATTTCTCTTCTCGGAGCAGGCTGATCTTCGCATGATGGTTGCCAACTCGCCTTGAATCTTCGACAATTCCATGATTGTGTTGGCACGCTGGGCTAACCCTTCTCCTGAGGTGGCTGAGTAACTTCGTTGGGCTCCAATGGCGGTTCACATTTGGAATAGGGCTGGCTATTTGGTTTTACCCGAAATCGGACTGTATAACCCGGATCGAGACCAGACCAGGACCGGATAGTAAACAATCCAATCCAATCTTCGGGCCTAGATTTGAGGTAAAAAATCGTTTGAGACCGGACCGGAAATCGGATAAACCCCGGATAAGAGAGCCCAACACCAAAAATTTAACCTCCTCACCTTTCAGGCCTTAGGCCACTCATATCCCCCCTCAGGCCACTCAAATCCCCACAAGTTCAATCTAAAATCAAGACCAAATTAGGACCGGACCGGATCAAGACCGGACTGTATCCAATCCAATCTTTGGTCCTTATATTCTCGAAAAAACCAGATCGGGACCAGATCAATTCGGGCCAATTTAACCGGACCGGACCGTATAGCCACCCCTAATTTGGAAGGGTACCGTTTGATTGCTTCATCGAGAAGATGGCACTGCGATTGGGATCATCTTTAGGGCTGCTCTCGGATTCCCCTACTCTCCACCGTTCTTAGGTTTCGGGTGGGCTTTACATGAGGGTTGAACCGGTACTCGACTTAACTGCCCCTCTGCCTGACGAGATCACTGTTGGGCACGTCGATCCGACTAGAGGTAACTTTGTCGCAATTGTTAAGCTTGAGCGTGTTCCTCACTTCTGCTTTCTTTGTAGTGTTATTGGACACATAGGGGAGGGTTGTCCCCGGAAGGAGTTGTCTGGGGCTCCTTCAAAGTACGACATCTTCTTGGTGGCGACTGAATCAGGGCCACCGGTGACGGTGGATACTCTCTCGAGGAGGCGTCGGCGTTTTACCTGGATTCGTGCTGCCATGAAGCACCCGGCCCGCCCTCGTAAAGGTGAGAATTTCGAACACCTGCCCCACACCCTAATCGCCTGTTGCTGCCAACCATTGAGGAATGTGGAAAGGGGGAGGAGTGGCAGGATAACCGCCGTCCACCATCTGGCTTGATGGGCTCTAAATTTCAGGCTCTCTCCCTTGCTTCCATCCCATCGGGCTCCTCCAATCCAGCCTTAGCTTCTGCGGCGACAAACACCAACATGGAGGAGGATTCTGTTCCCAACTCGGCTTCCCATGTGGCTAAGCGCGCAAAACCGTCTCTGTCGATGGAGCTCGGTGGTTCTGATTCTGGTAAGGTGGTGGCCTCCAGCCTCAACTGGGCCCAACCCGACCCATGACCTTCATGGTGTGGAGTTGTCGAGGGAAGGGCTCCCCCTTGACGATTCCCTTGCTTCGTGGAGCCGTGGCTCGCTTCTTACCTAGTATCATCTTCCTTAGTGAAACCAAACGTGATGATGATTTTTTCAAAGCCAAATTTGCAAGCATGGGTTTCAAACTAGTGAGATGTTTTAGTGCCTCCAATGGTAGTGGAGGTTTGGCCGTAGCTTGGTTAGATCATGTAGTGTGTACAGTCCATCAACTTTCATCGTTTCTTTGTTTTGTTGAGTGTCTAGTTCCTGTTGTGGGGAACTTTGTAATTATCTTTGTTCATCTCTCTTGTGACTCTGCTGATCGGTAGGGAAAGCTTAATGAAATTAAACATTTGCTTTCGTCGGTTTCGTTACCCTCCTTCGTTGTAGGGGATTTTAATTGCCTTCTCTCTTCAGATGAAAAGATGGGGGGGGGGGGGATATCCCATCCTTAGCAGCTTTGGATCAGCTTAATGAGTTTGTATCGAGTACAAGATTAATTGACTTTGGCTTTCAGGGTTCAACCTTCACTTGGTCGAATCGTCGGGCGGGTGGTGCTCACATCATGGAGCATCTTGATCGCTGCCTGGGAAGTACGCTGACGCTGTCCGAATGGTCGCAGTTGAAGGTAATCCATCTCACTGATTTAGGTTCAGACCATCGCATGCTTCTTGTGCAGCTTATCAAGCAGGGGTGCCAACCTCACACAAGATTTCAGTTCGACGGTCGCTAGAACACTAATACAGAAGCTGTGGAAGTAATTAAAGGGGCGTGGTCCAAGCTTACGCGAGGGTCTATTCAATTCCGGGCTTTCACCCAACTCAAAATAGCTCAGCACGATCTAGTGGAATGGGCTCGGATGGGCACATCCAATTCAGCCCGACATATAAGAGAGCTTAAGAGTACTATCGAGGAGCTCCGCGAGGCTGCTATAGTTGATTGGGATGCCATACATCGCCTAGAACAGGATCTCTTGTCTGCTTATATCCAGGAGGACTGCTACTGGCGGCAAAAATCTCGGGTTGGTTGGCTGAACGAGGAGGATGCCAACACGAATCTCTTCCTCGGTTCGTGCTGCAGTGGTGGAGATTCAATCGCCTAGGTGGTCTTCGAGATAAGGTTGGGGCTCTCCATCATGATGAAGATTCCATGGCAGGTATAGCTATTACCTTTTATCAAACCATTTTCACATCTAACAATGTTGATGCATCCATGTATGTCGAATCTTTGGGCATTACCAGCAAGGTCTCTGCTGCAATGAATGAATTCTTGGTTACCCCGGTCTCGGAATTAGAAGTAAAGGATGGTGTTTTTAGGATCGACAGCCATCGTGCTCCTGGATCCGATGGTTTCACAACAGCGTTCTTCCAAGCTCATTGGGGCGTTGTGGGTTCGCTCATCACTTCAGCTGTCCTCAACTTCTTCAGTTCCGGCAGACTACTGCATAGCTTCAATCATACCTGATTTCACTCCTGCCGAAGGTTTCACATGCTGAATCAATGCGACAGATTCGTCCCATAGGTTTGTGTCAAGTAGTCTACAAAATAATTTCTAAAATTCTGGCTGACCGCCTTAGTAGAATTTTACCTAACATTGTTAGCTCAACCCAAAATGGCTTTGTGCGTGGTAGATCGATTACTGACAATATTCTCATTGGCCAAGAAGTTATGCAATATTTGAAAACCAAAGTGCGGGGTCGGGATAAATGGATGGCGTTGAAGCTCGACATGGAAAAAGCTTATGACCGAGTGGAATGGTCTTTCCTCTTACTGATCATGGAGCAGCTAGGGTTCTGTTATGAGTGGTGGCGTTGGATAAATGCTTGCATATGCACGGTTTCATTCTCTGTTCTAATCAACGGCCACTCCCATGGTTATTTAAAACCCCAACGAGGTATACGACAAGGTGATCCCTTATCTCCTCTTCTCTATGCGCTTTATACAGAGGCGCACTCAACAAAACTTAATTGTGAGATCATGGCTGCAAACTTACATGGTTTACGTGTTCATAGATTTGCACCCCTGACTTCTCACTTATTTTTTGCCGATGATACACATCTTTTATTGAGGGCATCTTTGCCGGAATGTGCTGCCCTCCTTTCCCTTTTGGATGAGCTTGGAAGTGTAAGTGGGCAAAAGATTAATCTTTCAAAATCCTCTATTGTTGTTAGCTCTAATGTCTCTGATCAGGAACACACAGCTTTGGGGTAATTTCTTGGAGTGGGGGACTCGAATATCCTTGACAAGTACCTTGGACTCCCTGTTCATATTCAGCGGTCTAAAACTCAAACCTTTCGTTTTATTGAAGAAGGGTTAGCTAGCCGCATCCGGTCTTGGAAAACTAAGCACATGTCCTTGGCAGCGAAGGAGACCATAATAAAGTCCATTGGCTCTGCCACTTCTATTTATGCTATGTCTGCTTTTCGACTTCCCTCCTTCACTTATCGCAAATTAAATGGACAACTCTCTCGATTTTGGTGGGCTGATCAGGACAAAGAGGATGGAATGCATTGGCTCTCATGGCAAGAGGCTTGTTATAACAAGTTTGCCGGGGGACTTTGTTTTCGCGACTTTGAGAGATTCAATATCGCCCTATTAGCTAAACAAGCTTGGCAGGTTCTCATGAATCCGCATTCAACACTGACGGAGCTATATCGATCTAGGTATCGCCCTCATTCTTGTTTTTCGGAGGCAAGATCGGGTCCAAGGCCATCTTGGGCTTGGCAAGGCATTCTAGCATGGAGGGATCTGCTCCTTCGGGGACGGGAATTTAGTTCAAATCCTATCAAATAAGTGGCTTCCTACTACTCCTCCCTCTTCTCCCATACTTCGACAGGATGTAACTTATTATCCCATATTCGTTTCGGAACTTATTTGTCCTTTTACTCGATCTTGGAATGTCCTGCTGCTTGAGAGTCTGTCTATCCATGCTTCGGTCTGCTTAATCATATCTATTCTCTTGGCTTTGGTCCCCTGCTCAGACAAACTCATTTGGCACCATTCTCCCAATGGGGAATACACTATCAAAAGTGGGTATCATGTGCTCTCTAATGAACTACTTGTTGTTAATCCCCCCCCCCCCTCCATTGCCTTATGAATGCATATTCTGGAAGCTACTTTGGAGCCTCCCATTCCCGCCTAAACTCAAGTTCTTCTGCTGGAGGGTTGTTCGGGGTTTCCTCCATGTAAGTGCAGTTTTGCAGGTCAAGCGTCTTGTTACGGATATCACTTTTCCAATCTGCTCGGTGGGTGCGAAAACTATTATGCACTCATTCCTGCATTGTCGTGTAACATCTGAACTTTGGGATCTCGTAGGATTGGGTTCCCTTCGCCGCCGACTGGTGGGTCTTTCCCATTTGGATTGTTGGATTACTCTTTTTTTTTTTCTTGTCATTTATCAAAGAGTGATCTTGTTGATGTTGTGTTCCTTTGTTGGCGAGTGTGGAAATCTCGTTGTTGGGCGATCCACAAACAAATTCAATACAACGGGATAGCTCTTCTTCGGCAATTCTAGGCGCAAGTCGATGAGTGGCATCTTGCTACTTCTACTCTCATGCTTCACAGGGATGATGATGGACAGGCTGGTTCCCGAGCCCGTGCGCGTCAGGGGCTTCCCCGTATTCTGCAGGATGGTGTTTGCCCTTCTGGGGGGGGGGGGGGGTTCTTGTAAGATTCGTTGGTGCTTGGAAGAAGGAAGTGGGTGGAGGAGCCGGGTTTGCTGACTTTTTCAATCAAGGTGAGCTTCTCTTTGCATTCGGGAAGTTTTACCTAGGTACAACTGACCCCTTCATCTCTGAAATATTAGCCCTCCGTGATGCGGTAAACTGGTGTCTGATGCATGGCTCTATGTATGTTAATTTTGTGGTGATTGTCAACCTCTTATTCATCGGATTCGAGAGAGGGATGCGACCCATGGAGCTGGTGGTGCGGTGCTAGAAGAAATTTTCTCGATGGCGGACTGCTTTGTGTATTTTTATTGCACTTTTACTCCTCGTTTGTACAATAGGCCTGCGCACCTTGTGGCTACTAATGCCCTTTCATCGACAGTTTGCTAGTTGTCGACTGTCGCGTCTGGTTGTCTAGTATCTTGTAATATCTAAAATGTACCCTATCTATGCCCAAAAAAAAAAAAGCAAAGATATACGATGATCAGCTATATACATGTTCACAAAGAAAATATTTATGATTATTTTTTATATAATCCAATATACTCATGAAATTTTTTTTCACTATTTATCATATTTGTTGATCACAACACGGGTTATAGATATGAAAATGTATGATTTGAAAGTGCACGTTGCGGATTGATAATCACAAATGAATGACCTAAATTGCTAGTCTCAAATTTGATAATATGCTTCGTAAGTTCCAAATTCATTTAATAGCACAAAAGAGATTAAGTGCATAGATCAAGTACTTTGATAAATTGAAAGCTAAATACCACCAAGATCTTATGATTCTGCGATAACTGAAAGAGGCAGGTTTTGAAATCTCTCTCCAAGAAAAAATCTTGATAACATATTCAATGAAATTGTTGCAGTAATTCCCACAACAGGTCAAGGAGGTAGATTCCTCCCGGTACCAAAGATTCATCTCCAAAATTAATTATTACATGACTAACCTCCAAATTTTAATTTGAACTATGATATATTAGCTTATAGAGTTAAACAGAAAGTACACATGTTCTTGCGATTAATCTCACCTAAAAGTCAAATGAATCTAGGAATTGAAAAAGTGATTATGATCGAACGATAAAAGAAAGTGCATTCAATAGAGACTCTGGTAGATGATGAAGAAGGGGAAGTGTCACCGAAAGAATCAAATTCAGTGGAAGGAAAGAAGATGATGAAACGAATGAATTTATGGGTCAAGAGAATAAGGACCACGAAAATCGGTAACAGGAAAAAAGATTTCGTACGTTCAGTAACCATTATGTTTTTTCTTCTTTTGCTGAACAATGAAAAACAAAACCTAAACGAAAGGAAACTACAATTTCCTGGAAAACCCATGTTTAGCAGAGAACCTTTTAGACTTCTCAAAGTGAAACCTGAAAATAAAAGCGTGTTTAGTACTGATTTATATGATATGAAAATTTGGTGGTTTGATTACCGCATTTTAAAATTTAGTTGGTATTTGCAAAATTGTACCATATCGCTAGTCCACCGAAAAACAACATATGAGAACCAAGCATGTAGACAGTTTTAGTGGTATGAAACGGTTGAACCACGGTTGAACAGAAAATATCCTTTCGGTGACTTTTTCGGTACAAACTCGGTTACATATTTACCATTGAATGAATTGAAATTGTCAACAATTTTCAAAAATAGGTGAACACTAAAAGTTTGTGCGATGTTAAACCTACTTTTATGAACATATTAGAATAAATTTAAAAATAATTAAACATTAAATCATCAATTTTTTTTATAATTAAATTTTCAGTTTGCATGGGACCGTTAGAGAGTTACATAATTCAAATTTGAGATTGTTTTTGTTGTTTATCCGAGTTACTCGTGTTAGATCTTCAACGGTAGAGTTGCAGTTTAGTTCGTTGCAAAGCTGATACGGTTTCCACGATAATGGTTGCGCAGTGTTCAATGTCAGCGTTGGGAGGATGTTGACATGAAATGCTAGATGTAGCAGACTATTCCTTTTTGGTCAACTTCTCATAGTCAATCGTGATAATTCGATTGCATATACTAAATAGCCAGAGTTTGTAACATACCAACATCGAGACTCGGGCTGCCCATCGTCCAGTCTAGTCTTTCCAAAACAAGCTGAGAAAATCCAACTTTTTGAAAGAAAGCTGGACAAAAGTTACTCTCCATTACCGTCACCATCACTTCCTTTTCCTTAAGATTAGAGTTTTGTTTGCTGCAAATTGTAGCCTTTGCTTCTTTCGGGTGAAAGATTCTCACAACTACAAATCAGCCAAACTGCTTTGACCATCCACATCTATAAAATACCATTTCTATTTCATATGTGGTCCCTATTGCCACCTCAGCAGCTTTTTTCATTTCATTACATATAACTTCCATTCTCTCTACATCCATGAAATCCACTATCTATTTCATATGGTGGGTCCAGCTTATTTTTTAATACACTACACATTTTATCTAGGTGTGTATTGTCGTACACGTATTTGGTTTGTGTTACAGTTTAAGACTCCTATATATGTATTGTTGTATGTGTATTTAATATTTTTTATTAAGTATTATATATATGTATTTTATTTTACTATTGCATTTTCATATTTTGAAAATTTAATTAATCAAAGGTTAATGAACTTACCTAATATAAATTTTTTGTTATCTTAAATTGTAGTTAGCAAATGATAAATAAAAGTTAAAACAATACTACACTCTTTTCAATTCAAATAAAGAAAACAAAAATGTTATAAAAAAGAGCAAAAGATGGAAAGGGGGCCCATTTCCCGAAATAGCTCCCTTTTTTTTTTGACAATCCGAAATAGCTCCCACATCCATGATATATCCCACTTCCTTGCATGTCACCAATGAAATAGGTGAATAAAAGCCGTTGGGATGGTCTTATGAGCGCCTTGAGGATCAGTTCTGAAATAATTTGATCAACACTTGACTTATTTATATATGAGTCGAGTTTGAGATCAACCTTATATGACTCGCAAGACTCGTGAGCCAGCTCGATTCGGTGACTTGTTCTTCTTTTTTATGTGCGATATAAGTTTACTTTTTGTTGTTAGGTGTTATTTAAAGGATTTGAAGTTGTGACCTCAAAGTTCAAAACTAGTGATTTTACCAATAGATCAAACCTTGGTGGCTTGTCGAACTCGACTTGTGAGCTACTCGTTTTGAGCATTGAGGGCAAGGTAAAGTGAAGTCATATTTGCTTTCATTTCTCTCATTATCTTGTCTACTAATTTCTTTACTTTTAGGGTTATATGGAGTGAATATTTTGTTACTAAAATGAAAACACGTGGTGACTACCATCACTGAAATTTAGTAACCATTTAGGGTTCTCACTAAGAACATATGTCTTTACGCTTTTTAGAAAGAGATAAATAATCCTTCTCAAGGTTTCAAGCAAGCTAAGTTATTCGACACACTCACTACACACTCAAGCAGAAGCAAGCCACTCAAATCCCAGCTAATCACTCCGCCCTTGATTTGAGATACTTGACGATTGTAAAGCCTCTAGCCTACTGCTATTGCTCTGACAAAGGTAGTGTACAAGGAATAAAGTTCTTCTATATCTGTAGAAGAGAAGATCCAACAATTGCAGGGGCTCGACTCTTTGTTCGCCAGAGAACAGTTCTTGCTTTGATGTCATTGCTTCTTTCCAAAGTCTCAGTTCCCACTTCATTTAATGAGCAGTTTGATGTGAATATTGTTGACACCTTGATTCCAGGGTGGACGATTTGAATGATGGAAACCTTGAAGACGTCGTCGTATTTTAAGTCGATCAACACGTGAACTATTAGAAAAAAAAATTCATCAATTGTGTATCATATATCACATAAATAGACTCGTTCCTACCGGTTGGTTATAAAAGTTACAATTTGGTGGGTCTTATTTAGGTGGTAAATCATATTATTAATTAATTGATCTTTTAACCCTAATATAGACCTGCATTAATTATCATTTTTCAAGGAATAAAATTTTTGGAACAAATACTGCATAGTAAAACGCATGCCTAGCTTTTGTCCATAGAAATTTTTTATGATACAAACTTACTATTTATTCGTAGTATACTAATTTTGTGCATATATATATATATATATATATATATTTTCGTATAAATTTTTTTATGATACAGACTTAACTCATATTTTTAACATTAAACTACAAATTAAATTTGTATCTAGAAGCACGTATACTTTGAAACATAGTAATTAGCTTCTTGTCTTTTAAATAAACCAATGAGAAAGTAGATAAACCGTAGCTTATTGTGCCACTAAATGAACAAACGCGGACAATTATAAGTAGAGCTGTCGCCAGTGGCGGAGCCACAGCAAAGCAAGGTGGGTCAGCTGCACCACCTTGGCTTTCGAGCCACAGGGAAAATACGCCGGTCAGAAGATGGGAAATACGCCGGCCAGATGTGGTGGCCAGGATCTTGAGTGGATGGGAAGAGGTAATTGCAGATCACGGCCAGTGACCGAGGATGAAGCGAATTAGTGAATACATATAACCGAGGAATTGGTTTTCTGCGAAGGCAGGGGAATTCTCTACAGCCGTAGAGGTTTGGAAGGAAGATGAAGGTCTATGAACTTCTAGGCAAAGTATGACTCTTGCTTATTGAGGAGGTGGGTCAGTGTGGTGATAAGCGAAGTAGAGTTTAGGATTAGTATATCTAATATATTAGCAAATAAGTAACAAATATTTTAGTAAATTACGTGTAAAATATGTACGGGTATTTTATTTTTAAATTAATAGTATGTTTAATAGTATGCTATACTCAATAATTATAAGATATATAAAATTTAACTATTTTAAAAATAAATTAATATATATTCATTAAATACATATATTAAACGTGTTGTATGGGTTTATACGTGCTTAGTACAGGAGCCAACAAATGAACGGAAAAAATAAAATGGCTTGATAATAATACTAATGCGAAATTTTTAAATGGATGTATTATAATACATACGAGTACGACCATATATACTTGTATTAATGGTGTATTTACTAATTATGTTTTTAAGAGTATGAAAACGGGTGAACTATTTAGGACATTAATTTTAATTATGTTATATATATTTTTCATTTTACCCACCTTAACAAAATTCCTGTATACTCCACTGTCGCAATTTACCTTGAAATTTACCTTAGCTTAGTTTGGTCTTGTTGTAGGTTTTGTAGAAGCAGCTTCTGGCTGGAGATTTTAGATAAGTACTTAAAAAAACAGTTTAGTGTTTGACTGTAAAACTATTAGAAGTGCTTTTTAATATGAGCGGTTGTGTAAAATGACTATAAAGAACTTATAATATAAAATTTAAATAAAAATTCTAAACAAATAAAATTAGTCAAAATGGTTCTTGTTATATTTCTTTTATATTAAATAATATAATTTTATAATTTATTTTATTTTTAAAATGATATAAATGAAGAAAAATTATATTTTTTGAAATAAAATTAAAATATGGTAATTATAATCTTGTATTTTCAAAACATCTTTTCGCAGAAACTTCAAAAGTCCAAATCGGAGCTTCTGCTTTTATGTTATACAAAAGCACTTTTCGACTTTTCAAAAGGCGAGCTTTTAGAGGTGTTTGGCCTTACTTCGGCTTTTGAAGCCGAAAAGCACTTCTAAAAACATAGGCTTTGTGGCTTTCCGCTGGGCCAAGATCAGGTGACTAAGGGGAGGTCCCTTAGTCACATGACTAAGTCAATCTCAGCTATTGAACCTCATTTAAATCTAATGGCTCTAATTGATCTCATTTAATGAAGGGTAGTAAAGTAATTACATGATTTAATTATTTACCAATTAAAAAATAAAAATAGGCGGACCTGCACCCGTCGACGTCATCTTCCTGACGCAACTACCCGCACTTTGCGGGACTTTATTCTCCTGCGGCGGCACCGGTGGACCTGCACCCGTCGACGTCATCTTCCCGCCGCGACGCAACTACCGGCACTTTGAGATTGGGCATCGCGAAGAGGAGGCGAGTCTGGCCGGAGGGCGACGAGGAAGGGGATGAGGAGGAGGAAGGATAGGAGGGAGAGCGGGGCGACGGCGGTTGCTCGACGTCGAAGGCGGCGACCGGAGGAGGAGCAGCAGCAGGAGCTCGTTCCTTTCCCTCTGCCCTCGTTCCTTTCCTGGGAAGTCTCTCGCCGGAAGAGAGGGATTTTTTTGCCCCAACGTGATTTTGTGTGCCGCCCAGAGAGAGAGTCTCTCGGCGGCAAAGTGGTTTTTTTTCCCCCAACGTGATTTTCTCCACCGCCGACTCGGTCCCCTCCAAATTTCGCCTCCCTGCCCGTATCCATCCCCGACGGTCTCTTTTATGGGAATTGGATTTTTCCCTCTGCCGTGGGGATAGAGAGAGAGGTCTCCGTGGGGATTTTTTGTCAGACTATTTTGTAATGTTTGTAAGTCTGGTTTGTATTTTTGTATTAATTTGGTTTGTATCGTTTATTATTCTAGTTTGTAATGTTTATATAACTAATTTGTACATATTGTAATTTGTAATGTTTGTTTGCCTATTTTGTATACGTTATATTTATTAGTTTGTAATCTCAGTTTATTGATTTGTATTACAAGTAGTGGTATTTTATACAGTTAGTATGGTATGTACAGTTTGTCGGTTTGTTTGTAAGCTTTGTTATTTTTGTAATCTTTATGGGTTACTTTTGTAATGTTTGTAAACTTTGTTATTTTTGTTCATCATGTTTGAAATGTTTGTATACTTCTGATTTGTATGCTTTGTATACAATGTAGTATGATTTATATTGTAAGTAGCTGTATTTTGTACAGTTAGTATGTTTTATATACCATGTACAGTTAGTATGGTATGTAATGTTTGTCGGTTTGTTTGTAAGCTTTGTTATTTTTGTAATCTTTATGGGTTACTTTTGTAATGTTTGTAAACTTTGTTATTTTTGTTCATCATGTTTGTATACTTCTGATTTGTATGCTTTGTATACAATGTTAGTATGATTTATATTGTAAGTAGTTGTATTTTGTACAGTTAGTATGTTTTGTATACTATGTTAGTATGATTTGTATGACTACCACTTGATCTCACCACCGTCGTCGATGGGTACCTTAGGAAGCCGCCACCGGTCAATAAATTATTTTGACAATTAAATTGTTTCGCCAATCTGAGCAAACTTATGGCTACCAGCACATCTGACCACTACTTCATTTATTTTCTCTTCCCCTTGCTTTTATATTGTGTAGTTGGTGCAGGAATTCAGGCTAGGGTGGAAAGCAGTGGCGGCGGGTGTCATAGGCATATGGAGCAGCGTTTGGGAGCGCCGGCGGGGTGGGTGGCGGTGGCATCGCCGAATCTCTCTCATCCCCTGTCGCCTCCGTTGCCTCCGTTTTCCGTCAAATCCGCCTTTGGAGATGTTTCTCTCTCCTCCACCACCATCGTTGAAATCGCCTCTCCCTCCTCCAACGTCGCATGCGCCACCGCCATCTCTCTCTCCATCTCCGCAACCTCTCTCCTCAACCGGCGTTTCGATCTCTCTCATCCTTCACCGTCTCTCTCTCTCTGGACAACACAACGGGAAAGGAAGAGAGAATTGGAGAGGGAAAAGGGAAAAAATAATAAATAAAAAAATGGAAAACAGGATTTAATTATTTTTTTAAATGCCAAAACTACCCCTCTGATTAATTACTAACCCTTCCTTCATCTGGATCATTAGATCTACCCATTCTAATCTAAGGGATGAGGGGAGCTTAGCCACTTGACTAAGCACCCCCTTACTCACCTGATCCGGACTCCTTTCCGCTGCATGAAAACAGATTCGTTCCCGCTGTGTGCCACGACACGAGAGCAAACTGATACGTTCCCACGTTTCTATTGGACAGCCTTAATTCGTGCCTCTACTTTACAATTTGATAGACAGGCTAAAATGGTCTCGGTCCAGCATTTTCGTATGTCTTGGCCCATCAATAAGCCCATTAATATTTTTTTGGGGTCCACGCTAAACCCTCGCATCCCTCTATCCGAACATGATCAGTAAGACAGTAAGTAGTTTACCAATTTACCACAGCCTTCTCCTTGCTCGTCTCGTCTCGTCTCGTCTCATCTCAATTTCTTTTTTCCATCTCCAAATCTCAGAATTCACTTCGAATGGAACTCCCTCTCAGCTTCCCAGTTCTGTTTGTTTCTTTTTCAAAACACAAATGCTAAACCTCTATTCTGTTAAATGCCAATCCACAAAAGATCAAAGTACAGTGAAGAATCTGATGTGCGATGGCTGTCGCATCTTCTCCTCCAAGAAGCAAGCATGGATCAGAATGTGGATTAAATGAGGTTTGATGTGATTTTACGCAATTTTCGTTTCAGATTCAGCTGAATTTCTATCATGCAAAACAAACAATGGGTTTCTACTCTAGTTTTCTGGTTTCTTCCCCAAACCCAATCTGATAAATCAAATAAAATCCACTTGCTTGTAATCCAGAGGACTGACATCAAAGTATCAATAGATTTCTTCCTCTGTTTGTGTGTTCTTAATTTCTTTTTCGTTTCAAAAATCAAGAGGAGTACCTTTAATTTCCTTCGAACAATTGGGTTTCTTCCCTTTTTGTTTAATGGTTTCTTCGGCCAACCTTAAGCTCGTAATTTAAAGGTCTGGATTTCTGGCTCCTCCAAGAAACTAGTAGTGGAGTGGTTATCTTCCTCTATAAATTGAAGTTAGATGTTTGGCATGAAAGTTCACTCCACTTCTCCTACTCTGTTTGCCCTCTCTCTTCTAGCTTTCCCCCTGAATTCTCAAGAAATGCAGAATCTCGAAATTGAAATCCCGGTTCCTCGGCTGCCTCTTCGAACTCCTCCCACAATCACAGGGTTACCACATTCTTCCTATCACAAGCTTCTTATAAGATCCAGCAAAACCTTCTCTCAACAACTCGAGTTATTGGTACCAACTGGTTTATGACACCACTCTCCTTCTCTCTGTTTTACTGGTTGTTCATTCGAGTTCCGGACACCTTCCTTCTCATGTTGATCAACATCGTTTTTTCCCCCCTCCATCTCTACAACTTCCAATTCACTAAATTTTTTCAGAAACGCAAGTCTGTATGGGGCCTGTGGGCGATCCTTGCCTTTGTTGTCTTCCTCTTCATCACAGTATACTTCTACCGTGTCTATTGGTTTAGGAAGAAAATTTGCTTCCATCACAATTATGGTATCTTTGGAAAACTTATAGGTCTAGCTATTGTGGTTGCTTGCAGTGCTTCTTACATTTTTTTGGGAGAATCTGATCTCAGTTACCTAATTTTCATCTTGGTTCTCATTGCCATGTTCGCGGCTATGATTGTGGCTCTCGTTCCTTCCACCGATTTCAACTTGGTGAACGGGCTCATCATTTCTTTTCTGACCTGTATCATCCGCATCCTTCACAATGGGACTGTTGTAGGCTATTGTACTCTCCCATCACTATCTGCCGCTGCTGCCCCCTCACCGGCTGGCGCTGTCGCCATGGCAACAACATGTTTGGATGCAAAGCTTAATCCGTCTTCCCCGTATCCTTGGCTCCTTATCTGTGGTTGCTTCACTATTGCTGCCGTGCGTTTCTACTTGGAGTCCAGGGGGTTGAAGGCTGACGAGGAAGGATTGAGGGAGGAGGAAGTTCTTCCACCATCACCATGGACATCAGTTGTGAGTGCTTGTTATGGTGGGTGGGATATGTTGGCTGATAGCTCCGTTGCTGCATTTTTCACTCATCAACAATAGATAGGCTACGTGGGTACATTGGTATTCTGATCACCTGTACATTGGTATTCTGATCACCTGATGTTAATTAGTTTGATTCTCACTAGAATAGGGACTCTAGTTGGCTTAGTAGTTTCTTTGACTCTTGTGATCCTTGGGTTTGTAGTTGTAGTGGGCGGTTGGGCGGGTTGTATTTACTGTAGCTGTGCTGTAACTCTGACAATGTTGTTTTTCTGTGTAGTTGCTTTGTAATCCAATGAAAATCAGTAGCTGTGTTTCTTGTTTTTGGAGTGCATTTGCTGCCACTTGCCGCCCAAAGCCAAAATGTAGGGCGATTGTTAAAAAAATAAAAGAACCTAAAACCGAAAGGGAACAGAAGATGAAGTTTTAGTTTTAGTTACCCACCAATTAATCTTTCGGATTCACAAATCCTTTTGCTTATCTGAAACCAACTCCTCTCCTACTTGTATATGCTAAGACTTGGTTTCATTGCCCCAACTCCGGTCCTCTTTTTCTTTGCTCATCCTAAATATTCTGCTTGGTTTCTTGAGTTATCTGTCTTTACTTGGATTAGCCATGGCGGACCCTTCTTCTTCTTCGTTTTCAGCTGCAGCCACCCAACAAAATAAGGACATGGCTCCTCATTCTCCTGGAAATAGTCAACATGGTAATTAGCATTAGTCAACATGGTAATTAGCATTATTCTCTCGTATTACTACTCGTGTGTAGTACTTACTCGATTCGTGTAATCCAATAGAGCAAACTATGTCATTGGTAATTTATTTGGCCGCACATTATACTGTTTCCAAGGAGGAAGCTACCAGTCAATAGTGTGCCTTTTCTCCATTTTTCTTTATGATCAGCTTGGCTTCTCTTTGTGCGTTTCTTTGAAGCCAGGTTTTCCCCTTTGATTGAACTACCTAGTATGCATGAATAGGGTCTAGGGATGACAATTTGAATTTGTCCTATTGCGTTATCACATATACCTTAGGTTGGTTATTACTATTACCTGACCCGTCGTAATGTAGGACGGAGCATTTTCCGTCCCCACGTATGCGCGTTATTACATGTCTTATTTTGAGTTGTTGCATACACCTGCCTTGTTGTGATATGCCCCGTTCTTACAGGTCCTATTTCGATTTTCTTTAATATCTATTTGTACTATCATATTTTGACTTTTTTCAATTTGGTTTTCACTCAATAAAACTCTGAGTAAGCGTAAGACTACATATCTCAATTAATTGAATTCATTACTGATTCTATTATCCCAATTACTAATTTTTTTTTTCAAATAACGATTGGCCTGATCCGTAGTGCATGCAGATATGAGTATTGAGAAAACTATCCCGCTTGGTCTAACTAGCTTCCTTAGTAGCAACTAGCAAACAATTGACTATGTGCAAGTATTATTATCATTATAAATGTGTTCTAGTCAAGTATTACGGCGATAATTGGTTGAACTTTTGTGATACTAGTATTAATATTGTTTCACAAACTTGTAAGATTCAGCAATGTCGTCCTCGATTAATTCGACTAATTCAATTTTCTTTACCAGGCAACTCGCGATTCGCATATACATATGCGGGTAAGTGCCGTTTTTCGATGATTTCTCTACATTTTCCACCTTTTCTTTGCCTGCTTCCACAATAATATATTTAAACTTATTATTATTATTATTATCATATATTTTTTGTGTTCAGTGTTTAGTGGAGATGAAGGTATACATCCAGAAATGGGCCCAGCTATCTTTTTGGTCCGTTGGCAAATTATGGGGACAGTTGCTGACACTTGGGCTGTTATGGCGGTTATGAAAATGACCAAACTCGAGTCAAAGATTGGGCCCGACTGTTTTATGATTTACATAGCAGTTATTTTAGCAAGTATGTTTTCACTCCTACCTTGGTGTTTCCCACCTGAGCTGCCTCGTTTGGGATCTGCACGAAAAATCTTGTTGGAGATGGTTGCTCTACAAGCCGCAGTGCTGGCTAAGCATTTCCCAAGGCCCAGTGAAGGTCATTACTTGGTATTTCAGTGCTGATTTGTTTGACGACATCTATCTACGTTCACATCAAACATGGTTTTGCTGTGTTCGATATCAACGTGGGCGATGTGTTCTTGGTGGTGCTGGCACAGAGTCTGATTTACTGGGCACCGTACTCGGGATCGGTTCTCTTCTATGTATGTTTTCTTGGCTACAGATTCTGGACTTCCGGCAAGAACACAACTAGTCATAAGTTGTCCGCTGATCAAGAACATGTTCATAAAGCAATCGAGGAAAGTCCAGCAACAGAAGAAGTCTCCTCGGAGGAGGAAAAGGATTGTCAATTCCGAGAAAAGGAATTTGAACTGCTTGCCATAACGATAGCAACATCAGAAGACAATGCTCAATCTGTGTCGTCTGCTACTACTACTACTACCAGATAAACTAGCGTGCTACTGATAGTTCTTTTGGACACCCTCGGATAAAAATTTGAACATGTAGAAATATTATTGGGATCCATTTTATTTTTCAAACAATAATTCTGCATTCTTTAGATATAATAATATATTATTATTATTATTATTATGTTTATTATACGTACAACTATTATATATTCCTATAAACGTCCAAATGCCGATGAGAAACAGGCTACACAAACATAATTCGCAAATTAAGCTAATAACTATAGTCTGCATATAATTTGTCAAAAGGTGGTATATGTAATGGTCAGGGCGGAGCTACATTGGCCCTCGGGGATCCCTCCCGAGAATTTCTGACTTGAACACTTCTACTATGCTCTAAAGTATGAGAGTTTTAATGTACAACTTGAAGTTATATCATAACGTTAAATGTATAAGTTTAGGTTGTACCATAAAAGAATTTGTATCCTTATGTTATGATACAATTTTACAACTTAAAGTTGTACCATCACATAAATGTACAAGTTCAAGTTGTACCATGAAAGAATTTGTACAAAAGAGTATATGTACAATCTAAAGTTGTATCATAACGTTCAAGTTATACCATAAAGGGAAAAACCTATAACACCAATGCTATATAACATAGTAAAATTCCTCTAAAGTATAAATATGTCAAGAGTTTAGAAAATTCAGTATAAATTGCAGAAGGACTATAAAATAATAAGCGTGCAAAAATCAGTAGCATTGGTTGTAGTCCAGCGGTTTATTAAAACACATTCAAATTAATTTGTGGTTTAAATTCAATTTAGTCATCTATCATATTTCATCTTATACAATCTAATTTCAAACTAGTCAAATTAGATTTTACAGGTTATAAAGTAGGACTTTGCTACGGTGACATGCATGTCACGATGACATGCACTTTTTCGGTCGACCTCATATAGGATTAGGTCGACCTAATCTGTTGTTTCAGTGTAAAAACAGTTTCATGGTGTCTACTTTGGAGATTCATATCTTACAATTGGCTATATGAAAATTGGAGATTAAAGGCTTGTTTTGAAGCTGAAGTGTCCCTCTACACATTAAAGTACTTGGGAGCTCAATAGAAAGTCCAGAAGACCATTTTTGAACCTGACCAAAAGGCTATGCCAAAACTTGAAAACTGCCTGAAAATGGCTAAGTCTGGCAACGTGTTTGTCAAGCCTACTTTGGAGCTCAATTTGAGAAGCATGGATGCAAGTCAAGTCCAGGGGCCTCTACCACGTTAAATTACGTATTTTTTTATACAAAGGCAAAGCATTGGATGAAATATTGAATATCTTTAAGGCTTCAAACAAAAGGCTCGAAGTTGCTACGAAGGTTGTTTTTCTGGCAGCTTGCTTGTGCTCGAAGTTTGCCAAAAAAAAAAAACAGCCTTCATAGCAACTTCGACCCTTTTGTTTGAAGCCTTACAGATATCCAATCTTTCATCCAATGCCTTGAATTTGTATAAAAACGTACCTAATTTAACGTGGTAGAGGCTCCTGGACTCGACTCGCATTCATGCTTCTCGAATTGAGCTCCAAAATAGGCTTCACAAACACGTTTCCAGACTTAGCCATTTCCAGGCAGTTTCCCAGTTTTGGTATAGCCTTTTGATGAGGTTCAAAAATGGTCTTCTGGACTTCCTATTGAGCTCTCAATCACTTCAATATGTAGAGGGACACTCCAGCTTCAAAACAAGTCATTAGTCTTCAATTTCCATCTAGCCAATTGTATGATATGAATATCCAAAGTATGCACCATGAACTGTTTTTACACTGAAACAACAGATTAGGTCTACCCTGATCCTATATGAGGTCGACCAGATCCTATATGAGGTCGATCTAATCCTAACTGAGGTCGACCGGAAAGTGCAAGTCACTGTAACATGCATGTCACCGTAGGCACACCCTATAAAGTAATATTTTAAAAGAATTGTAAATACATAAAAATTACCTTTTTAAATACTTTTAATTAAAGACTTACTTTCCAGTTATAAAAATAGTCAATAATCCAGTACAAGTTTGAAGTAAGATTAATTTTTATAAACCCTTTATTTATCTCGAACATAGCCTAGCAAAATATTTTCATTTAGATTTTATATTTGGTGTCTTTGATATTATCAAATAATATTTTGTACGAGTATGAAAAGTATATAATTTTTATTTCATTATCATATAATTATACTTTTGCTCGTTATTAGGGTAAATACAATTTAATATCCAAACCTTTCATTTTAAACAATATAATAGCCAAACCTTTTCGAAAACAATCTAATATCCAAATCGTCAACTTTCCGTTCGTTTGACCGTTAGTTGACACATCTTAAATAGGGTTGGTAATTGAGGTACCCGCCCCGCACCATTGCCATCACTACAATAGGGTTGGTAATAGTCCAGACTGGATCATATATATGATTTACTATCCATACCGGGGAGCTAGAACACAAACCAAGGACCATACCAACACTTATGATTCAGACCAAGCATGTGCGGTCTATTCGGGACCAGGTAAACTATGTTGAGTAAAAATGAACAATTTGTTGGATCCACTACACATAAAATCGAACCAATGGCCGAGAAAAACTATTTTGGCCTTCAAATCTAAATTCAGACACGCATGCATAATTATGATATCCTAAATCCAAGTGAATGACATAGAGATAAAGTTAGAGCAACCTGACTTCCACCATAACATCATAAAACATTAACATAATTTCATATGGAGATGTGACCATTTATACTCTCTGGCAGAGTGCTATTTATGAATGAAGGAGGGGTCAAGATTTGCAAATTTGAAGTTGAGACTTGAATCTCATTGACGAATAAGGAGAGTGGTACAGTGGGCTGCTAACAAGAACTAGAAAGCGGATTGGGTCCATGATTTGGTCCGATAAACCGCAAACTGGACCCGACCAAGAGATCAAAACATCTCATAATACAGATTATCATTGATACCAAATCATTGTTAAGATCTACAGTCTGGATCAAACTATGTGGCTCGGTTTGATATATTCCTAACGTTCTTCTCTATTTTCTCGGACCTTAATCAATGGCTTCTACAATATGTGAGGGTATCCACAACCACCCGAATGGGGATACCCCGGAGCTTCATGGAGCGAGCAAGAGGGTGAAGCCAAGGAACCGAGTTCTATGATCAACCTCCATTCCAAGAAGAAGAACCATACCAATCGGGATATGAAGAGACTTCCCCATATCAAGGAGATTTTCCCCCACAACCCAAGGAGAAATCCAAGTTGGATTTGGCAATGGAAGCTTTCATGGGACATTCATCGAGACCATGTGTTACTCCACAACCGGAGCCAAAGAGCGAATTGGAGCTCTTGGTGGAGCGGTTTTCCCGAGGCACTGATGAAGGGTGCTCGAGCTTGGATCTCCCATAACTCAAAGGAAAGTCCTAATTGGATCTTGCCATGGAGAATTTTGGAAGAACAAGCTCCAACACGGATTTCCAACCTCTCTCTCCTCTCGGTTTGACACTAGAAGAGAAAGTGGCACAAGCTTGTGAAAGCATCGGCTCTCATTATTGGAGGAGAAAGAGGAGGTTGAAGGGGCGTCCGATGACAACCATGTGGAGCTAGAGGAACTCACCCCGGAGAGCTCTCATGGTGAGGATGAACAAGAAGGTTGCATTGATGACTCCCATCATCTTCCCCTTCCTGAAAACAACTTTGAAGACCAAGACACGAGTGTGGGGGAGCATGATAATCCCTTCTATGACCTTGCATGGCATCTTGCCTTCAAATTAGTGCTTGGAGACATGAATGCGAAGGAGAAAGAGGAAGTTGAAGAGGAGGAAGATCTTGATTGTTCCCAAGTGGAGGAACAAAATGAAGAAGAAGGAAGGAAGGTTGAGGAAGAAGAAGAAGGAGCAAGTGGTGTCCAAGATAAGGACGAGGTCAAGGTAGATGAAGCATCCACAAGTTACGAGGGCTATGAAAGCTTTCCACCCAAACTCGATGCGCTTTTGGAGATGGACCCATTTGCGGCTCTTCGCCAAGCAAAGGCCAAACCATCGGTGATCCCTCTTGGTGGATGCGATGGTGGTAAATCGATGACGCACTACATGGTGCGGGGCAAAGAGAAGAAGGAAGAAGGAAAGAATAAGAGGTCTCGTGGGTGGAGCCTCAAAGCAACTCAAGTTCACGAGCCCTCAATCATGGATTCGTCCAAAGCTCGTGACTTGAGACATTACCTCACCGACGAGAACCTCAACTTCAAGGAGGTTCTTGGGTGGACCGAAACTTGAGAAGCAATCGTCCGGCTCACGATGTTAAAGAAGCGCTTGGTGGGAAGAAACCCAACCATCATCGGGGTGCATCTCTTTTCCTTTCAATAAAACGACCAGGAGAGCTTTTGGTGGTGTTTTGTCGTCTCCTTACTCTTCCGGATCTCACCTGGCCTCCACTCCCGAACACCAACATTCACCACTATTTGGTAACATCGTTCTACTTCCCTATTTTATGCCATTGAGGGCAATGTCGAGGTTAAGTGTGGGTGGGGGGGGGGGAGTCCATTAAGCATGTGTGTGTGAAGGTTTGAGTGCTTGGAGCATAGCAACTTCTACATTTGCATGATCGTAGTAGCACTTGTGTTGTTTTGTTTTGAATCTTTTGGTTATTAGCATTTTCTATGGATGATTTGCTTGTGATTGTGTGCAACCTATGATGAAGAATGAGACTTGTATTAGGTTTGTGCAGAGGTTTATTTCTCATATGTTTGTGAACCGATAGATGTTTTGGATTGATTACTTGCTTTTCACAGTTGCCTATGCATCGAGTTTAGTGAGTTAGAACGAATGATTGAGCACCTAGGTAGCCGTGTGAGACTTGTGCCATTCGTTTTGTTCTTGTGCGATAGATCCCCCTTTACATGATGTGTAGCATTCACATTGTTGCTAGCAAGGAAGATGGAGGCATAGGATTAGCCCACGACCCAAAAGTTGACCGACCCGATCATATTATTCCTTAGTCAACCCATTTGAGCGGTGTGTCTAAGGATCATTCTCGTGGTAGGTAGCTCACGCTACTTGAGCTTGATTGATTTAGATAGAATGACCCTTTGATTTCTTTGTGTCTACACCATTATCGAGTCACCCTTGTGTTTGGAAGCTCCATTCATACCATTTGAGCTTAAGCGAGGTTCCACATGAGTGAGTTGTGTATGGTTTTGCTAAGAAGTGAAGTGAGTGTGGAGGTAGTTTTTCAAAGTGAGCATTGTTCTTTAAGTTAAAAATTGTGGCATGTTTTTAGCTCTCTTTAGCCCTCAAAGAAAAGAGAAAGAAAGAAAAAAAAAATCAATAAAAGGGCAAAGAAGAAAAGAGAGTGGCCACCAAAAATATAATAAATGTTGAACATGCTCTTAGAAGTGTTGCTTAGCATGCAAGCTTTAGGAACACTTACATGTTGTTTGCCTACTACACTCTTGAGCTTGAAATTGACTAACAAATGTAAAAGAAAGTATGTGTGACATGGTTTGGTGATTGGAAGTGTGAGAAGTGCGGTTTTTGGCCGATGTTAGTGGCCATTGAGTATAGGAGAGGGTTCTAATTGAAACCTTAGAACCTTTTATGGTTTTGGGATAGAGATGTGGAACCTCATGTTGTGTTTTCCACCACCCAAAAAGCCTTTTCCCCATGTCCGAGACCTTAGACAGTCATTTGACCCGTGTCTAAGACCTCCGGACAAGCTAGAAACGACACCCATCTTGTGAAATCTAACATTTAGAGGTTACCGTCATGGTAAAGGGACGTTAGGATTGAGCGTGAATATGCACATCTTTTGCATCAAATGGACCTGACCCCACTGGTTGAGAGTGAGTGATTCATTCATCATGATTTGTTCATTTTTATACCCCGGTGAGGACCTAGGTTTTTTGAATGTTCGTTCCTATGATGTGATCTTCATGTATGAGTAACTGTGATTGGTGAGTCGTCGAGGCATGTTGTGTGTGGGTTCGGGAATAATATGAGAACTCTTCTTTTGCACAATCTTAATACAGTTGAATGTCGCTTGTGGTGGTTGCCAAAACTACGTTGTTTTTATCAATGGGTCTGTGTCAAATAACCATTGTGATTCATTCATTTTGTGCCTTCTGACATGCCCCAAAAAAAATTTCGAAAAAGAAGTTGTAAGCTTACCTTGTTTTGTGCTTGGTTTGCTTAGGGACAAGCAAACGTCTAAGTGTGGGGGAGTGATTCAGGTCCAAATGTACATATTTTACCACTCATTTTTTTATCTGTTATGCTTAGTAGATGACCGTCCCTCGACCTATTTTACGCTAGGTTGTGCTTGTTTTGATACATTTCAGGTCCTAGCACGTGTGGAAGGGTCGAGGACGAGTTTCAGGGCGATTGGAGGTCAAAAAGGGCAAAGAAAACCTGAAGAAAAGTCTCGTGACAATTGCCCCGTAATAGTGAAGCACAGTCGTCCAGGAAGCATCCGCAGTTCACGGCCCAACATTGGAGTTCACGGCCTCCAAGGCCTTGAACTGGAACCACAAACCGTGAACAGCGAGGTGTCATGGTCTCTAAGACCGTGAACTTTGAGCGCAAACCGTGACCCTGGAGAGTGAAGCGGTGCATTTTGGCGACAACACTGACTTCACGGACGCGTTTAGGTGTTCACGGCCGTGAATTGGAAGGTCGTGAACTCAGCCCGATCTGGGTATAAATTGGGAGCTAAAAGGAAGAAAAGGGGGGAGCTGGTTTTTGGAGAAGGAACACTTTCTTCTAAAGAGTGATCTTGGACCTTAATTGAAGGCTTTGATCAAGCTTGGAATAAAAAAATCAAGCCTAGAAGAAGAAGATCTAGAGGTTTCTTTGTAATCTCTCTGCTCTCTCTCTCTAGAAACTCACCCTCTTCTCTTGGTTTAAGAACGCTAGGTCTAGATTTGGGTTTAATGTTGATGTATGTGACAAACTCCATGTTTGATTGATGATTTTACTTAATTGATGGATGTTTTCATGAACGGCATGAGTTGGGTTTCCATTTTCATGTATTGAGCTTTTGACCTAGGAGGGAGATAATCCCCTTAGAGCCCCCCTTTTGGCGTCTTTGGGTCACTCCTATCGTATATTGACCGGGTAGTCATCGAGGGAGTTTATTCTGAAATCAAAGAGGGTTGAGTTTAGGGATTGGAAGTTTGGGGAAAATAGTGAAAAAGAAGAAGGAAGAAGATCGAGACGAAGGAGAAATCCTTCGGTGATTTCGTTCTTAATCTCCCCTTTAGTTTGGGCACAGAACTTCATAAAGCCCACTCGAATTCTATGAACTAAGAACTAAAGTTGATATGGGCTTGGGGACTAGTGAGCCCAGCCGAACAAGCCAAAATGAGGAACACTTCAGTTTGTTTTCTACCTTTGATCAAAATCCTTGGAAAACAGAGTATTGGTTTGGAAGATGAAGCAAGAAAAGAAAGTTACAGAAAGCTAAAGAACACACAATATTTTTAACGTGGTTCACCCTGGTGCAATGGGCTACGTCCACCCCTACGACTCTATTTTTATTTTCTTTGACAATCTAACTTACATGTACAAATAACAAATCGAAAAGAAAACTCAAAGAAGAAAAAATGCTAGAAGTAGATCAGAATGATGAATAGACAACCCAAATTCCAATCTCCGGAATTTGTATCAGCCACTAGCAAAGAACCTCTTCCCCTTTGCTAAACCCTTTTGTTTTTAAAGCCCTTTTCCGCTCTTTCACAATAGTACCTTGAGGCATGAAGATCCAGTTCCTTTTATAGATGAGGAGATGAGTGAATGATGATTTGTGTGAGTTGGAGACACCTCATCCTTCCTTTTTTAGCAACGCTTGATAAAGGTGTGATTCTTGAACTATGATTGTGCAATCAATCAATCAAGATTAATTGCTTGATTTTGGCTTGATTCCCAAGCTTCTAGTAATAATGATTTGCTCCCAACAAGCTATTTTGTCGACTGTCTCTGATTTCCCAAATCTTTCTACAGATTCAACCGGTCTCCTAGCATTATACGAAACCCTAGGTTGAATAGAACACTACCCATCCATCAATTCGTCGTTCCGGGTCATTCCCGAGGGAGTCCATCTCCAAACGGTAGTTTATTTGAGTCTATCGAGTTAGGAGGATACCCAACATCGATCCAAAGAACGGACCTAGGACGATTTAACCCAAGAGAGCTCCCCCACCTTGTAAATACCTAGGTTAGTGGTTAGTCTAGATTAGTTAATTAGTTTATTTTTGGGTTATTAGCATTTTGTACCCCTCTACTTTTGTAAATTAACAAACGTACCCCTCTACTATTAAATCGTAACAAGTTTACCCCTCTACTATTAAATTAACAAACATACTCTTCTAATATTAAATCGTAACAAGTTTACCCTTCCATCTAATTATCCGTTAAGTGACCGTTAAATAGGATGAGAAATGACCCAATTATCCCTCATTTAATCTTAATTTCAGTTTTAATTATTTTATTATTTATGTCCAAGAGATCAATTGATTAGAAAAACAAAACCCTAAACTAAGTCTCCCTGGCAGTTTGCGCATGCTTCCTCCGCCGGCAAACCCCCATCCACCTCCCTTCTTTCCAATCCTCTTCCCCTTTCCAAACCCTACGCACGCCTCAACTCCTCTTCCTCCCTTGTTTCCTTCCGCCATCTCACCAATCGACAAGGCCTTCTCCCGCTGTTTGTTCCTTCCGCCTCGCTCAGCAGTGGCGACGACGACGGGATCAATCGGTTCCCTCTCTCCGGCGGTGGTGAGGGAGGAGGGGACGACGAAGGGGAGGAGGTGCCCTCTGATGGGGACAATGCAGGGTACAAGAACAGGGTAGAGGCGATAATGGTGGTGGCGGAGGCAGGGAGGTTGCTGGAGAACCTGCTGAAAGACCTGACGGTGGCAATCCAGGACGCGAGGATTCCGGGGTCGGTGGTTTCGAATTTTTTGGAGCTAGAGAAGTCGGGGATGATGCGGTGGCTACTTCAGTTTGGTGCGTTTAAGGAGAGGTTGCTGGCGGATGATTTGTTCTTGGCGGCGGAGGAGCAGAGGGAGTCGGCGGCGAGGAAGTAGGTGTAGGGGAGACTTAGTTTAGAGTTTTGTTTTTCTAATTAATTGATCTCTTTGACATTAATAATAAAATAATTAAAACTGAAATTAGGACTAAATGAGGGGCAATTGGGTCATTTCCTAGCCTATTCAACGGTCACTTAACGGATAATTAGATGGAAGGGTAAACTTGTTACCATTTAATATTAGAAGGGTATGTTTGTGCAAAAATTTAGTAGAGGGGTACATTTGTTAATTTACCAAAGTAGAGGGGGTAAAAAATGCTATTAACCCTTTATTTTTATTAATCACTATCCTAAGTTGGCTAGATAACGAATCCTAAACCTGAAGTAGGGTAACCCTAGATCCCCGTGGTACGATAAATTCTTATTACTTGCTTGCCCTATGCTACACCCAGTCGCCGGTTATACTTGGTCTTCGATTGGGATGTTGTAGTTAGAACGAGTCAGTTGGAATGCCACCGGTATGACCGACATGACCAATTTTCAACCTATAAACAAAACGACGTCTTAATTAACAAACATATTTATTTATTTATTTATTTCATTTAACGTGATGTTATTTGCTGGATTCAAGTATGAAAGTTTAACCCTTTTATTCTCTCTCTTACTTTAGTTTGAATCGTTTGCTCTCTCTTCTCTCTAAAAGCATCCTCTCATCCCCTTCTATTCAGGGTTGCCATCGTTCCCTTGGGTATTTGGAGGGGGCCCAACTTTTCCTTTTTCCTGAACTTTTCCAGCTTATCTTGCATTTTTCCAACCCATGTTGGCTTTTTCTAGACCTTTGTGATCATTCTCCAAGTGATTCTATCCACATTATCGTTTCTGGTTTTCTAGATCTCGTTTGACTTTGCTCCTTGGATCCGGAAATTGAAGTCTGGAGAGCTTCTAATGATGTTTTGCTATTGAGGGTTCTGCTCTAGGTTGGTGTGCTCGTCTCTTCTAATGAGCAGATTCACTAATCATTCCTTCCATCTACCTCTAGTTTACTTGAAGCCTTTTGGTCAACTGAAGTAGGGTTTTGGTGTAATTCTTGTAGTTGTTGGTTGTGGTTCGTCGACTTTTTGGAGATGGCGAAGATGAATCTTCCTTTTTTACGATTCCTGGTCATCCTTGCCTCCGGCTTCCTAGGCCTTTACAACTCAGAGCATTTCGGTTTCTAACATGCCCACTGGTGAGCAATCTCTTCCATGAGATTTACTGAGATGGGTCGTCTTTAAACGATCCCCAGGTGGGCTTATGGCATTGCAATGTTCAATAGCCATGGGCATGTATGGTTTCGGGAGAGTTGGAAACCTTGCTTGTATTGTGCTCTTTTTTGTGGAAGCAAGGGGTTCTACATTCACATTGTTAGCCTCCCCGTTGTGGATTTTCTTTTGTGGGAGATCTATCTATTTCTCGTTCTTTTCTGGTATTTTGCTTTTGATTTGGATTACTCTGACATTTGACTTCATTGTTGATTAGCTTCCTGCTTTCATTGTGTTTCTCAATCCTTGTAACTGTGATTCTCAATGCAATACAAGTGCTCCTCTTGTAAAAAAAAGGTATGAAAGTTTAGGTGTTCGTATTATTTGTTGGATTCAAGTATAAACTTTTGAATATGTATGTTAAGTGTTAATTTAAATATGTGAATTTTTTTTATTTGGAATATTGTATTTTATTTAAATATGGATATATATGTTAGGGAGATTGTCTTCAAATTCGATATATATGACTAAATTTATTTAGTGCAAATGATTTCCCATTTCGCTACATATTTCCACAGGACTGGCATAAACTGACATAAATCGATTGGACCATATACACATACAAAATCAACATGGGTATAAACCAGTTTCACAACCTTGTACCATAACGTTAAATGTATAAGTTCAGATTCCTTATAAAAAAATGTATAAGTTCAGGTTGTACCATAGAAGAATTTGTACCTTTATATTATGATACAATTTTACAACTTAAAGTTGTACCATCACATAAAGGTACAAGTTCAAGTTGTACCATAAAAAAATTTGTATAAAAGAGTATAGGTACAATCTGAAATTATACCATAACATTAAAAGTACAACTTCAAATTATATCATAAAAGAAAAAATATATAGCACACCAATGTAAAATTCTTCAAAAAACGAAGTCGATGTCGCTGGCTGCCAAAGAGGTAGTGATCAAATCCGTCGGATCTGCCTCAACAATCTATGCCATGTCAGCATTCCGTATTCCGGCTACGTCCTGTCGCAGGATGTACAGTCAACTGGCGCGGTTCGGTGGGCTGATCAAGATAAAGAAAAGGGCATACATTGGCTAGCTTGGCCTGATGTCTGTCGTAGTAAGCTTGAGGGAGGGCTAGGATTTCGGGATTTTGATCGATTTAACATCACACTTCTAGCTAAACAGGCTTGGCGGCTGCTGCAATTCCCTGATTCTTCGATTGCATCGCTATACAAGGCTAGATATCATCACTCTTCGACAATACTTTCTGCACAGGAGGGCTCTCGTGCCTCGTGGGCCTGGCAGGGACTGCTCGAGGGCCGTGACTTGTTGGCTCGTGGTCTCGTTGGAGGATCGGGAATGGGGCAGCAGTGCATATCCTTACAGATAAGTGGCTTCCATCTTCTCCTCCTTCTTCTCATGTACTGCTACCTGATGTCTCCCTCCCATTCACTTTTGTTTCTGAACTAATTTGCCCCCTGACTCATGTTTGGAAAATTGACATTTTGCATAGCTTGTTCACAGCGGAGTCTGTTGCTTTGATTTTATCTATTCCGTTACCTATGCAGATTATTCCGGATAAGCTGGTGTGGCATTATTCGCCGACAGGTGAGTACACGGTCAAGACAGGGTATCAACTCTTGTCGACAGAGTTGAATAGGTTGCATCCGCCGCGGAACATACCTTATGAGAAGCGATTCTGAAAATTCCTTTGGAATCTGCCTCTACCGCCGAAGCTTCGTGTGTTTTGCTGGAGGATCGCCAGGGGATTTTTGCGGTATGTGAAGTGCTCCAGTTCAAGAGGTTAGTGGATGATAGTACATGCCCCGTCTGTTCCACTGGCAGTGAAAGCATTATGCACTCTTTCCTTCATTGTCGGGTTGCCGTAGAACTGTGGTAGCTTGCGGAATTGGGCCTGTTGATAGCAAGGTTATCATCCCTCTCCCACACTGAGTGTTGGCGGGTCCTATTCTTCGATTGTCGTATTAACAAAAATGAGGTTGCTAATGTTATATTTCTATGTTGGCGAGTTTGGAAATCGAGGTGTTGGGCGGTTCATAAACGGATCCAATACTTGGGCCAGAACTACTTCGGCAATATCGAGCTCAGGTGGAGGAATGGCGGGCTGCCATAGAGCCTCTTGCATCAGGGAACCCATAATCGCACTCACCAGGGTCGGCAAGCTGCGTCGGGCGGACAATCCGGCCGCGACGGGGAGTGCCCTCCGGGTGGGGTACTAGTCCGGGTGGATGGAGCATGGAGACAAGGAGCAGGAGGTGGTATTGGCTTTGCGGGCTTTTCGATGAATGGTGCCTTGCTATTCGCGTTTGGCAAACACTATCCAGGTATCGATGATCCTTTCCTTATGGAATTGTTAGCACTTCGTGATGCAATAAATTGGTGTCTGATGCATGGTTTCCTGGTTGCGAATTTCTATGGGGATTGCCAAACATTGGTGCGAGCTGTCCGGGAAAGGGATGTGGCGCATGGTCGGGGCAGTGCGATTTTGGAGGAGATACGAGTGGTGGTGTCTTCGTTCTCCGTGTTTTCTTGTACTTTTACTACTCGCAGGTTTAACAGGGCTGTCCATTTAGTGGCACAACAGGCCCTTTTATCGGCAGTTCGACTATTTGTCGAATGGCGCGTTTGGTTGTTTGATATTCTCTGACTATTTATTTTCATCTATCAATGCTAAAAAAAAAAAAAATTCTTCCACACTCAGACAGGGGCGGATACATGGGCCTCTAGGGGTGTCCCGGGACACCCCTAAAATTTGGGAAAACGATTATCCAACCTTCGGTAGTAGTTTCGTATGGTTATGCAAAATATAATTGGTAATCCGGAACACCCTAACATTTGAAAAAATGATTATCCTACCCTCGATAATAGTTTGCTTATGATTAACAAAATATAAGTGGTAGTCATTTGTTACTACTCATTTGTTGCTACTATCAAACATATTCTAATTATTTTGCTACTCATTTGTTATTCTATTTTAAACATCATGCAATAGTAAAACGCTATTTCTTTATCCCCAACTATTTTCAATACCTAATAATTAAACTACGTACACGCTACCCTTAATTTTGAATTGATTTTATGGTTACACGGCAAGTGTTGAAAGAGTCTTTTCTACTTTGAGCTACATTAAGAACAAGGTTAGAAATCGAATATGTGATAAGTTCGTGAAGTATTGTCTAGTAGGATATGTAGATTTTTTTTGAAAAATACAGACACGGAGTTTATTTATATTATTTTTTCAAAATATTAATTTATTATTTAATAAAAAATTTATACAAATTATACAAGTATGATATTTTTAATATATGAATTATTTAATTTATTATATAATTTAATTTAATTTTTGAAGATGACACCCCTATGAAAATTTTCTTAATCCGCCACTGCACTCATACCTCCAATTGTGTGTCCCAACTTCCATCTAAAGTTTCCTTTGCAGGGCATAAACCGCAACCTTTCCTGATCTGAACCGAATCAGTACCAAAAACACTAAACACAGATTAATTGCGACGTTGCAGTGCTACCTAATTCGGCAGCCAGCGACAGAATAGGTTAAGAGGAGTGGCTAAATGGCCCGTCAACCGTCGCTTTCCCCCGGTCGTCGGCTAACTGGTTAAATGGCCACCGTCATCATCTTCACTGCAAAATCAAGACTTCAATAAACTCTATCCGACGGACCCCATCTCTCTCTTAACCACGCGGGATGTGTGTTAATCGTGATGATAAAAGCGCTCTGTTCGTACTTTGTATAGCGACTCTGTGCGGCCTTCCCCAAAAAATTGTGATCCTCAATAACGCTTTTTCGTTTCCCTTCTTTTACAAAGCTATAAGAAACCCTCACTCCGACCATTTCCTCCACAAATCCGCCGCGCTAAACCCCTTTCCATTTTTTTTTCTCCCCGTCGATCGACCCAATCGCGCCGAATTTCGAATCCCCGAGTCGGATTAATTTTGTTGGCGGAAGAGATGCCGATATCGGATGCGGTGACGGCGAACCTGACGCCGATCTACGTGGTGGCGATTGCAGGGGTTAAGGCGTACGGGATGGTGTGCGGCCGGAATTTCGGCGCCGGGTTCGTCCTCATCGCGTCGACCGCGGTGGTGGGATTAATCCTTGTCGCCACGCTGACGTGGGACGTTTCGCGGAAGGCCACGTACGCGATTTCCGGCGAGAGCCACGACAGGTCAGCATCGGCGGCGTCGGGGAGAGGGGAGATGTGCAAGGGTGGGATTTGCTGGCACGGAGTGGCGGTCCGGTCGCCAGCATCTCAGGTTCGGTTCAGGCTCCCTCGCCATCATCATCACCACCAGCATCATCCGCCGGCAGCTGCTCCGCCGCCACCGCCGGCGTTCGGCGCGTGGTGAGAAATATGGGGTTGGATAGAGTATGTTCAAGCCATGAGGTGTTTTGTTACTTTTTTTAACGAGGGGAAAAGGGGAAAGTGACTAAGTGAGTGAGTGTAAGCAATGAAATGACGATAAGCCTGTAAATAATCACAGTTACTGTACAAATCACAGTGGAGAATCATAAGCCTTAATACTCGCAGATTAATTTAGGGAATTGCTTCTATCTAATACCAAACCACAGGGACAATAACCTAAATAATTGAGGAAGAGGTAAGCATTATTAGTCATTAAGCATGAACCATTTGGCGTTATAGCAAACACCCAACACAAATGACATAATAATGATCACGATGGCATCTTAGCCATTTTTAAATGTCCCGCTATAAGAGACCAACTTCATAAGCACACTTAGCTTCTAGCCAAATCGGCCCACGCTTTTCAGTTCATCAAGGTGGCGGGGCTGATGCTGTTAATCTGTACCTAACTAAAGAGCTACTCCCCAAAGCTGAGGTACTACTAGTGAATTAGACGGAGATATACATGAATATCACAGTCACATTTCTTCAATTCAACATCACATATTTGCAATGCACATAAAACGCAAAAATGACCAGTTAGGCAGCTACTTATCATTGCCTTGGTAAGCTATTACCTTATCAACTAGCTAATCAGACGCGAGCTCCTCTTTGGGTATACTAACTATTTCAAACACCATAACTTTTCAATTTTCAATCAAACCACTGAGAAATATATATATATTAACTCATCCTTAGAGTTAACCCATCTCATTCTACCCAAAAAAAAAAAAAAAATAGTTAACCCATCTCATATTCCCATAGGAGAAATAATTGAGGGGCTCTTGATACAGTAATTCTGGACGACAATTGGTTAGGGAGTAGGGACAGTTAAAAAAACGTAGGGATGATGATGATTAATATGCAGGTGAGTCTACTTCAGTGTCGAAGGTTACTTTGTAGCAAACGCAGGAGAGAAATACTACCCTGAGTTCTCTTTGTTTCATCATCTACAGTCGATTTCTTCCCGCCCCTGACCCCCTGCAGTTGAGGCGATAATGTAAGTACATACGATCGTTTTAGCTCATCGACATCTCGGTAAAGATTGAAGTGACCAAGTTACATAGTTTAACTGGTGCCAACTTACTTTTGGTTTTTCTAGCTCGTCATCTATGGCCAAGGCAGTCATATCCCTCAATAGTGAAGACGATGCAGGCAATAGTCTCCTGATACGTAGGGCCAAAATAACATGAGAATTCACATCAGAAGAGGATTGGGGAAATGAGGGAAGGTAGGAAGCTAACCTCTTTGGTTTTTCTGGTTTGGTTGGCTTGCCACGTCTGTCCAATCCCATTTCGTCTTTGGGATCTTCGAAGCTGGAAGCTAGCCTGGATTTGACGTGAGATTGTGGTGGGTTGGATGGTTCCTGGAAAACACAAAAGCCACGTAGGCAAAAATTAATTCAAAACTTGATGACTAAGCTTTTGTATGCTTAGTACTGAAGTAACTCGATCGTTTTCACAACTTTGTCATCATGATAACCTCAAGTGTCAAAAATGGACACATCAAGAAGGCTTTTCAATGCTTCATTCATGGGCAACCAATCATTTAATCTTTGTATAGACTCTCATTGTCGATACAGGTTGATATGTTAAATCACTTTCTTGTCACATTTATTAATGATGAGGTTTGCAGGAAAAGAGCGTTGAACAGAGAAAATGGAAAGTAAATGAGGGAAAGAGGATTGGTCAATTACCGCCATGGAGTGGCCAGGTTTATTCCTCTTCAAATCCACTGTGTCTTCAACTTCAGCATCTATTGGAACAGAAGTTGATTGGTTTGAAGTTTCTTCCAAACATGTGGGGTGTGGATGCAATTCCAGGGGTTCCTCGCCAGGCATACCTGCTGGCTGAGTGATAACGAGATCCTGCTTAAGATCAAGACATCCGGCCTCTTCGTCTCCAAGCTCCACAGAAGTGCCCGGCATTTGGTCTTCTGCTGCCTAACAGCTCAAATAAAGCATACCATAAGTCGTTCAGCATATCAAACACTCATTTGTCCCGAGTTCCTTGTTACACCCGAATTGGACTTGCCAAGGAGTAGGTTGCTTGATGAAACGAAGCCTAACTTGGGTAAGCAAGTATTGATGGGGGATCATTAACTAAATGAAAGGCTTCCGAGACTGGTTGATTCAGAATCTGGAAATGTAAATACAGATATTCTTCTAAGATAGAAATTGAGCTATGTCTTAATTTACTGTGGAAGTTTATAGTAGAGCATATGTCACGTACTTCATTGATGCATGATTCTTGATGGCTGCTACTGCTTTCAGATGCTTGGTGGGGTGAACATTTGGCTGCATTTGTCTGGAAACAGAAGAAAGCTCGTCTAACTTATCTGTTATCATACTAAGTTACTCGGACAAGTTAGATTCTATGACAGGAAAGAGAAATTTATAAAACTTACCTGAGCAAGTGTGTCAGTATCTTGTTGAATCTGTTCTGAAATAGATCCAGTAGTCTTTGGAGAATTACAAGTGGGTTCCGAGACAAAACAGATTTGTTCGGAAACAGACTCAGCACTCTTTGGAGAATCACAAGGCTTGGGTTCCGGGACAGAACAGATAGGTTCTGAAACATGTTCAGTACTCTTTGGAGAATCAACAGGACTGGATTCCAAGACTCGTTCTGCCTGGAATATAGGGGAACGGTTAATTATAATGATCTAAAGTTCTACCAGCATTGCAGAAGAGAAACAGCATATTCTTACCTCCTCAACTTTGATCAAGGTGGCTTGCTCTGTGTTTTCCTTGGAGCAAGTACATCGGGACTTCAGATCCTCAAGTTCATTTTCAAGCTCAATGCGCCTGCCCATTTCATTTCTGAGGTTTTCACCTACACTTTCAACTTCCCGTTCAGCCACCTAATTATCAAATACATGTCTGATAAATAAGATGTGATCCCCGAACAAAAACCTGGTAGACAGCATGAGATGATTTTCAGAGGAAACTAATTGAACTTACCACTAGCTTGTCTTTGTATTGCTTCAACACTCTCCATATAGCCTTAGCAAAGTTCTGCGTAATGATGTGGCTTCTCTCCCTTGTTAATGACTCATTGGAGCTCAGCTTTACAGAACTAGATCGGATGGAGTCTGGTTTGTCCATAGTCGATGCCTCTGGAATGAAAGAAAGATGAAATGAATATGGCGTCCATGCAAACTAGACACCAGAAGGTAAACTAAATATAACATTGCAAGGTATTTCAACTTCAATACCATTAGTCTGAACTTCCTGCAAAAGTAGATTCCCATCTCCAATGGTTTTTGGCTCCTCGGTCTATTTGAAATGAGAAGAGTGGTTATCTCTCACTTTAGGGACACTAAGAACACATTCATATAACAGCAAGTAGTAACGGTTTAGGGAGGGATACCTGAGCATCGATGGCACTAGGCTTCATTCTTTTCTGTTGTCCAATCCTGGAAAAACTCTGAATGGACCTTTTGTTGCAAATAGAACTACTTGGATCCTCAATATTGTTGAATCTGAAAATTCAAAACCCTAGTGGTAAATACTGGATACTAATAATTAAATTTATAGAAACACAATGCAGTCAGTAAAAGCTAGGGACTTGCTTTATTTTCATGTAAGGAGAAGCCTGTCTGAGTAAGCAGGCTGTGTCCAAATAGTCGTCTTCCCCTGGCTTCACTGTCAATATCTACAATAATTGAACGGGTATCTGAAGTTGAGGCCTAAGGGTAAAATGAGATAAACTTATCGAAAATCAAGAATGATTGAGGAGATCTAATGGGATCTGGGAAAGGAAGCGTAGTACCAAACTCATCCGCTTCTTGCCTTCAAGATACTCTCTTAGATACTTGGTTAACTGAAATCAAGAATGAGGCCAAATTGTTCAATTCATCATAGAATCACCAAGCTAAACGAAAGAATGCAATATGGAAATAAGCAAGAAAGACTTACTCAACAAGAATGGGAACACATGAACTAAAGCAAAAACACGACAATGGGCAAGGCAAAACCAAGGAGGCATCAAATTGTAGAATTACCAAAGAGTTCTGGAAATGCTTCTGTAATGGTTTCTTGGGATTCTTCTGGTGCTCCAGTAATGCCTGGAAGCAAAAGACAATATAATTACACGATTCTAGAAAGCTGAAGGCAGAGAATATTGCTTAATTTCCAAGTACTCCAAAATAATCAATAAAGATCACATACTCTAAGGCATAATCCAAAGACCATAGAAGTGTTGTTGATGAAATTGCTCTCCAACAATTTCGCCCCCTGCACAATCACCAACAAAATATGAGGCCAAAGGACATATTATGATGTCATAACAACCAGTAACACTGAATCCCGAGTCCTACAAGTTCAATCTCCACAATGACAAATCAAATGGAGAACTTAATCTCTCGTTCCAAAACAGACTCAAGCTAACAATATGACCCACAAAGGGAAACATATAGTAACAATAAGAATCAACAAATGCTCCCATAACCATTTGGAAGCTACGATTACCAAGTATGTGGACATCATAGCAAAAGTTAACTCCCTTTCTTAGCATAAAGCATAAATGTTGGTTCTGTTGACTCGTCAATAGTGAATCTTTTTTTCTTTTTCTTTTTTTTTATATAAAAATCAATAGTGAATCTTTGCTGAACAACATTCATTCTGTAACTTACTATCTATTGACTTTAAATGCCACCAACTATCAGATTTCTTCATGACCCAAGACTTCATGGAGTCAAAACCAACTAGACAAAGCAAAAGGTAGCAATTAGAGAACCTGATTCCCTGTTCTCTTTTCCCTCTCAGCTCCAGCAAGGTCAACAACAGTTAGCACAGCATCATCTGGCTGATTGCTCACTTCACCACGTTTCATGTGTAGGTTAATGATGCATTGAGATCGGCTGCGAAAATGTTGACCGGGGATCAAACTACTAATAAACTTACTGTTGAAAACGCCATCCTTGCCAACTAAAGTTCAACTTATTTCACAAACAAAAATTGCACCTGGACTGACTGTTTGTGTTGGTCATACTTGTTGCACGCTTCAACATTGCACAAGCAATCAAGGATTCAGCCTCTGGCGCATTAGAAACCATAACCTGTTCACACATACACCAAAATGTACGTTATCATGCCCGCATTAACAGAAGGAAACCAAATCATTCAATAGTTAAAATACAGCATGGGCAGTAATCCTTGCCTCTTGAACTCTTTTACTAGATGACTGCAACCCGGAATCTACTCTTTCTGGAATCAGATCGCATATTTTTTCGCCTTTACCTCTTTCAGAATATATTTCAAATATTGATAGATAGAATGACCTAGAAAGATGACACAACCAAGTAAGAACTAGCGGAGGAAAGAAAATTGCATACCTCCACCAATCCCTTCAATGAAAATACTTAAAAAACTTGAATGGCTCAAATTACCTTGAAAACTTACAATCCCGGCCCTTAGATTGCTTAAAGATGTGCTGAAGTGCAAGTGGAACCATTCCACGCTCTCTTGGAGTCCCAAACACAGTATGAGTCTTGCCTGAACCGCTAGGCCCTAAAGCGGCCAGCATTCCGCTTCTGCCTTCAAGAAAATCGTTCACTATAGGCTTCACCATCTTCTCGTAAACCTCATTCTTCCAAACAAACAACCAAACAGATGTTCAATTTCAGGTACTAGAAGCTCTATAAGAAATTACTATTGCAGAAAGCGAGAATCTAACTCTGAGGATGGATACCTGCAAGGAATCTGAAGCGAAGACATGAGAAAACCCTTCATAAACCTCTGATTTGATCTTCTTCGAATCGACCAGCGACGGCGGCGGGGATATCGTCACCGAGTGGGAGTCGGTCACCGAGATACAAATTTCACTCCCGATCTTCTTCGCCGGCTGCTTCTCCTTTGTGGAATTTTTCTTGGCGGTAGGGTTTTGGGGCCAGGCATTCTTAGCTCTCGACCTAGTGGCCTCTCCTAGTTGCTTGCACGCCGCCGCAGTGATGGTGCGCACAATCGGCTTGATTCTGAGGAAGACCTTCAGACTCTCGGACGGCGGAGCTTGATCAGCGACGGTGGGAAGTGGCGGATCCGATATCGTGGTCGGCAGGAGTTCTTCCAGTTGAGAAGGAATTGGAGCTTTCATCGGCGTCGGCCTGCCCCGCCGCGGAGGATTCCGGCGTACGCTGACAGTGTTTGGACATGGTTGAGGTGAAGTGATCGAGTCCATTTCCCTCTACTCCCCGAATCTGGATCAGCTTGTAAGGAAATGGAGGAACGGGTAGGAGAATCCAAATAGGAGGCCAATTATCGCGCGACTTTGTGCATTTCAAATTTGAGACTTCCGCCTTCAGATTTTGATTTTCTATTGGGTTTAATTTCCTTTTTATGGATTCAATTTTACTTGTAAATCATCAACCAAATCCTCCAATAATATATACTAGTTTTGTATCCAGTCCGTTGGCCGGTTTGTGGTCATTTGGGTATTTTTTTAGTTAAATGTAGATGGTTCGATTTTTAGTATTGTGCAATGGTAGCCCGAAAAAGTACCTTGATAGTTTATGCTTTTGAGTGCTCATTAACTTTATATTGCTCATTGAATTGGTGTTTCAATTTATACTTAACCATAAGAAATTTAAGTTAGACAACAAATGAAATCAAAAGCTATCTCGAATCTATATTAATACCTAAAGATATTAAACATCACTGAATCAAAGTAACAAATTTTAACAAAAGATCTTTATTTTTGTTATATGTTAAATAAGTAGCTTGCAAATGAAGCATTGAAAATTTATTAATATATCACTATTTCTCTATTTTGATTTAGATGTTGTAGATTTTCATCTATTGAATTACAAATGAATTACTGTACAAAATATAATTATAGATGTTTCTAAATTTTCTATTGACTATATCATATGTTTTCAAAAGCGGAGCAGTTGTCTGACGAAAAAAATGTCAATGACTCACGATTAATGGTTTGTCGTTATACAACTATTTTGGAATCGTTAATGGAACTATTCCTTCATGTAAATAGTATAGACATAAATAATAGCGTAATTAGGTTGAAGAAGCAAATAAGTTATTCCGTTGGAACAGATTTTACGTTTAATACTTCTCTAATAAAAAATTATCTCTTATTGGAAGGTTTGTTATGATCCATAATCTCAATGAATTATGATAAAACCGAACTAAAAATAAGTGAAAATTAGAGATAAAAGTCAAAAGAACATTTGATATGGTTGCGGTCAGTCAATTTTCTTCAACTTTAAGCAAATACACATAGTTAAAAAAATCAATTATTTTTTGTTTGACCTAATTCGACCCAGATATCAATTCGATACAATGTGAATGAAATTATTGTTTAACCTATGACTAAGCATTCGATCGTACATTTTCAAAATTTAATGTAAGGAAAAGACATGCTTATTTGAAAATTAAAAGAATTAAAAACAATATAAATTGATTGTATTTTGCCAAGATTTTCCATTTTTCTTCCTCTTCATGTTTTACGAAATCACTGTGAAATTAAGATTCTAAAACTTTTGAGAGCTAATACTTGGTTTAACTGTTTAACGTAAAACTTAATGCGAAAAAATCTATCCAAACAGAACTCTTCCCAAACATCCACGCCACAATAATGTATAATCTTCGCCACCTCGAAATTCAATTGGCAATTATTTTCCCATTCAAGAGCTAAACAACTTTAGGTAAGTTTTATCGTGAACCACACAAAATAAATCTACAAAAAGCAAAGTATAAATAATTATTATAATAGCAATTACCTTAAAACCAGCGGCGGAACCATGGGAAGGCCACACTAGGCCCGGGCGCAACCTTCCTCCGCATGGTGACAATACCCAGCTCCTCCCAAATTCAAAGCCCATCTCTGTGACTCAATTAGGGCCCAGCCATCTCTCGCTGCCTCCCAAACCAAAACCCCAAAACTCGATTTCCCTTCCCCTCTAATTCTTTCCCTGCGCCAACATAAGTAAAATGAAAAAGGGTTAATATCCTAGTTTGACCCGAAGTTTGGCGTAAGTGACAGTTATGGTCCCATTTCGCAAATAAGACATTTATGGCCTTCTTTTAAAACTATTGGACAAATTTGGCCCAAAATTTTCTCTGACCGTTAATATTGACGGTCAAACACTATTCCGTTAGTGACTCAGCAAACAACCACTGATGTGGCATGCCACATTATTAAATAATATTATTTTAATTTAATTAAAATAACATTAAGAAATTCCCTTTTATTATCCCAAAATTTTCATAGCCCCAAATCCAAACAATAATTCCCTAAACTAAATTTTTGTAAAAAAAAAATTCACTAAACTAAATCAGCATCAACGCCGCCCCCCCTCCTCCTTTCTCTTCTTCACCGAATCCCTCTCTTCCATCTAACTGCATTCTCCACAACCATTCCCCTCTCCAACCCACCATTAAAAAACAATGGCCAAGATCTCCGATCATTCCCTCTCCCCAACAACAGCATGCCACGACCGCCGCCGCTTGTCCCAAGGAGAAGAGGCGGTGGAGCTTCGTCAAGTCCTAATGAGAAAAGGACCACCTCGGCAGCGCCTCCGTCCGCGGTCTCGGCCAAGGTACTGCAGGGAGATCGCGATGGTTCCTCTTCCGCCTCCGTGATTCTCCGACGGATTTCGGTCGCAGATGACTACGACGCCGACGAGGGCTGTCGCGAGGAAGAGGAGGATCCGAGCGAACTATCTCCATGGTGACGGCGGTGGTGACAACGAAGGTGGTGGAGGCCGCGGTTGCCACTGCAAACGCCGCCGCGATGGTCGTCTGGCTTACCAGCAGTGGGAGGAAGGAAATAGAATTGAGAGGGATCAGTGAAGAAGAGGAAGGAGGAGGGAGGCGCCTCTTGTTGATGTTGATTTAGGGAATTAGGGTTTGGATTTGGGGCTTTGGGGATTTTGGGATAATGAAGGGATTTTCTTATTTTTTATTTTAATTAAATTATAAAATTAAATTAACATTATTTACTTACGTGACATGCCACATCAGTGGTTGTTTGCTGAGTCACTAATGAAATAGTGTTTGACCGTTAATATTAATGGTCAAAGAAAATTTTGGACCAAATTTTGGACGAGTCTATGGGATGAAGCGAGTGGGGATGAATCGAAGCAATTGGTTGATGATGAATCATTCAGGGTGATCACATGAAGCTCTCATGCGTGAATAGGTGTCAATCGGGCGGGTTCGGGCTGGGTTCAATCGGGTTGCGGGTTAGTCGGGTTGCGGGTTCATCGGTGTAACACCCTACCCTATACGTTTTGCCTAATCATATTGTTCATACAATTGCAGCGGAATTAAACTTGGGTGTTACATTAATTATCAAAATTTACCCAAATAAAATTTCGACATGAATTACTCGCGTAATGGGCTAACAGTTCTTGCAACTTATCCTGCAAAATAATTCATATGAATCCCTTCATTCGTAGACATACAAATATAGTCATAACCTTATACATTTCTTCTCATAGCCATAGGCACAGTTTCATACTCCGCAACTGTATACCTTACTAATACATGTCATAGTCGTCACAACTTACACAGTTACACAACATATACACATATCATCAACTTTCCACACCTGTGGATATCTCACACTACATCAGAAGCTAGTATGCACATGAAAAACGTTCTCAAAACATTTTTACAAAAAGGTGTGGATCACTGGCCAAAATCCCGAGTAGTAGTCCAAGCACAGAGTAGTTGAAGACCATACCTCATCTTGCATCAACTCTTGCTCAGCTCCACCTATACACCTATCTACTGCTGCTGCTGATGATCTGCTTACACATAGCATAAGCAGAGAAGAAGAATAAAAGAGGGTCAGCTCATAGCTGAGTGAGATAATCATAGCATCGTGAGTTCATAACAGAGCATACCCCTACCATACATCTAGCAAACAAGCCAAAACACTAGGATCGGACCTCAGCCATCCTCATATCCCAATAGGCAAAAGACTCAACCACCTTGACTTATGCATATGCATCTTATCATGTTTTACTCATAGGCGCCTGGTTACTCCCATGCTAATAACTCTCCCGGGAAACATACCCCACATCCCGTCGGATGTAGTCATACATACCCCAACATCTCGTCGGATGTGGTCATACATACCCCACACCACTATGGGTGTAGTCATACCCCGACACCGCTCTGGGTGTGGTCATATCTCATAAGAATTCTTCAGTCACCACCACATGAGAGGTGTGACTATCATACATATCATAATAGAGTAATAGCATAGGGAGCCCTAATTACTATGTAGTTGACCGTGAGATCACAACACTCATATTTGGTATCCTTATACATGATTCATATCTCATCTTGCTTAACCATAATTCATTACTTACACATGTACTTGACCTGGCCACAATTGGCTCAACATAGGTAAATCAGGAGTCGTATAATTGCACTTCCTCGGGATACACCCTCGTGCAAGTCATCCTCCTTAAAACATCATAATATTACCAGGGAATATATATTTTCCCACTTGTGCATCCAAATACAACAATCATGAAAAATCATATCCAATCACCTTCTCGAAACATCATAAGGCATATTCACAATTAACCCCACATCTGGCAACATATATGCAATCATCAACATAAACAAGGTCCATATCGATTAGGGCAAGTCAATAATATCATACAGAAGCCTATAGTTCATCATATAGCAGAAAAGTCCATACACCCCTAAGCATGCCATTCTAATTCACCTAGGTCAATTCTAAGCATCAATATAATTATCATGATACGACAAACCCGGTATGCCGTGCTAATCCCTCACCAGTTCTGGTCGTTCAAACACCGGTTAAACCTTCCCGTACTAAAACGTCAATTTCAGGAACGAACCCCGAATTAAAATTCGAGACCGTCCTAATATCCCCTGCAGTATCCCCGTCAATATTAGTTCTAGGCTCCGGGTCAAATTCTTGATAAAAACACATCCAACCCTGGCCGGAGCTAAATTCAACGATCCCAGCTCCGATCTAAACTCAAGGTATGTGGTACCCCGGATTTCACTCGGGGTACAGTAGAAGGCACCATAATTATATATATATATATATATATATATATATAATTAATACGTATACTTATCCGATCGATCGATAATCCGATTTTCGCCGAAATACTATTAAAACGCTCGATTTTAAATCACGAACTTTCTAGCAATCAAAATATGGGTTTTGCCGGAACGGGATGTTACAATTCTCCCCACCTTAAAAGATTTCGTCCCCGAAATCTATCCTTGAGTCGTACTCTAACTCCTCTTACTTACCCTTAACATGGTCTATCATAGATAAACCCTTTCCTAACTCTTAGAATAGGCGATTCATAACATAGAAAATAACACATAACACCTCAAGTTCCCATGTTTAGGTTTCAAAAACCTATACTGGGCTATCACAACAAAAGCACATCAACAAGCTGAAAACATAACTTATTAGGCAAGATTGTTAACCTGCAAAGTAGGTTGCTACTAACTCAGGGTACTTCTCTCGCATACTTGCTTCAGTCTCCCATGTAGCACTCTCACTATCTTGATTTCTCCACACCACTTTCAACATTGGAATTTCTTTCCTGCGAAGAGTCTTAATTTGAAAATCAACAATCTCAATTGGAACCTCCTCAAAAGTTAAATCTGGACCCAACTCGATCTCTTCTGGTTGTATAACATGGGAAGGATCCACTTTGTACCTCTTCAGCATACTAACATGAAATACATTGTGGATTTGGGATAGTTCTAGAGGCAATGCTAACTTATAAGCCACTGGTCCAATATTCTCTGTGATTTCATATGGCCCAATATATCGAGGTGCAAGCTTTCCTTTCTTACCAAATCTCATAACCCCTTTCCATGGTGACACTTTGAGAAATACTTTCTCACCCACATCGAAATTAACTTCACGCCTACTCGTGTCAACATAAACTTTCTGTCGATCTTGAGCCACCCTTAAACGCTCCCTGATTTCCTTGACCTTGTCAACTGTGATCTGAACTATCTCTGGCCCTGAGATTTGCCTTGCTCCTTCTACATCCCAACATAATAGTGTTCTACACTTCCTCCCATAAAGTGCTTCATATGGTGGAACACCCAAGCTACTATGGTACTGGTTGTTGTAAGCAAACTCAATTAAGGGCAAATGGTCAATCCATGATTCCTCCCATTGCATTACACATGATCGAAGTAACTCCTCTAAGGTAAGGATGGTTCGTTCACTCTGCCCATCTGTTTGAGGATGATAAGCTGAGGTAAAATGCAGTTTAGTTCCCAAGGCATCATGTAAACTTTGCCAAAACCGAGATGTGAAGCTCGGGTCTCGATCAGAGACAATAGAAATTGGCACACCATGCAATCTGACGATCTCCTTAATATATAGTTGAGACAAAGTCTCCAGTGATGGTTTCCATCTAATGGGTAAAAAGTGAGCCGATTTGGTCAGTCAGTCCACAATAACCCATACTGCATCTTTTCCCCTTGATGATGGGAGACCATATACAAAATCCATTGTGATTCTTTCCCACTTCCATTCTGGAATTGGAAGTGGTTGCAGTTTTCCCACAGGAGCTTAATGTTCTGCCTTAACTTTCTGACATACCAGACACGTGAAAACATGTTCAGCCGCTTCCTTTTTCATCCCACGCCACCAAAAATATGGTTTGATCGTGTGATACATTTTAGTTGCTCCTGGGTGCATAGCATAAGCAGAAGAATGAGCTTCATCTAGTATCTCTTTCCTCAAGTTATCAACATTAGGAACACATGCTCTTCCATTAATCTTCAACATGCCATCTACCATTTCAAATGGGCTTTCTTTTCCTTCCTCAATGTCTTGAATGGTTTTTGCCAACTCTGGGTCCTCCTTCTGCTTCTCACGAATTTTGTCATGCAACAAAGGTCGAATGTTCAACCGAGCTAGTAACCCTGTTACACCATCCACTTCCAAATCAACATTCATTGCCCTCAAATCAACCAGATCCGTTATGTTCTTCTTGCCTTTTCTGCTCAGAGCATCCGCAACTACATTAGCTTTACCTGGATGGTAATCAATGGTACAATCATAATCTTTCAACAAATCTATCCATCTCCTCTGGCGACTATTTAAATCCTTCTGATCCATAATATACTTCAAGCTTTTGAGATCAGTTAGGATTTTAAAAGTCTCACCATACAAATAATGTCGCCAAATCTTGAGAGCAAATACCACCGCTACCAATTCTAAGTCATGAGTGGGATAATTTACTTCATGAGGACGCAATTGCCTAGAGGCATATGCGATAACTCTTCCATCTTGCATTAACACACAACCCAGTCCTTGATACGAGGCATCACTATACACCACAAACTCTCCCTGACTTGAAGGTAGTGCAAGTACTGGTGCTGTGGTCAATCTCTTTTTCAGTTCATCAAAACTCTTTTGACATGATTCATCCCAAACATACTTAGTTTTCTTCCTCAACAGTTTAGTCAATGGTGCAGCAATTTTAGAAAATCCTTCAACAAACCGCCGATAGTAACCTGCCATGCCAAGAAAACTTCTCAACTCCGACACATCTTTTGGTGGAGCCCAACTCACCACTGCTTCCACCTTTTTCGGATCCACCTCAACACCTTTTCCAGATATTACATGTCCCAGAAATATTACCTCCTTCAGCCAAAACTCACATTTTGAGAATTTTGCATATAATTGTTTCTCTCTTAGAATTTGCAACACAATTCTAAGGTGAGTTTTGTGCTCCTCCTCGCTTTTAGAATAGATGAGAATATCATCTATGAAAACAATCACAAACTTATCAAGATATTCATGGAAAACTCTGTTCATAAGAGCCATAAATACCGCTGGTGCATTAGTGAGTCCAAAAGGCATTACCAGGAACTCATAATGCCCATATCTTGTTCTAAAAGCTGTCTTTGAGGTTGCTCCATCTGCCACTTTCAATTGATGGTATCCAGACCTCAAATCAATCTTAGAAAAGACCGATGCACCCTGCAATTGATCAAACAAGTCATCTATTCTTGGAAGGGGATAACGATTCTTCACTGTCGCCTTATTCAACCTCCGGTAGTCAATGCACATTCTCATGGAGCCATCTTTCTTCTTGACAAACAAAACTGGTGCACCCCAAGGTGAGATGCTAGGTCGAATAAACCCCTTGTCTAACAATTCTTGCAATTGTTCTTTAAGCTCCTTCAGCTCAATTGGTGCAATTCTATATGGTGCCATTGAAATTGGTGTTGTGCCAGGTACCAATTCAATATCAAACTCTACTTCCCTTACTGGTGGAAGGCCGGGAAGTTCTTCGGGGAATACATCAGGAAACTCCCTTACCACCTCTACATCCTCAACCTTCTTATCATTTACTACAGTAACTTGAGCAAGAAAGGCTTCACAACCTTCCTTCACTAATCGAAAAGCTTCCAAGGCAGAAAGAAAACCATGAGTCTCCTTTTTCTTAATGCCTCGGAATACAACAGGACCTTTATCTGGTGTGTTGAATAACACTTCTTTCTTTTGACAATCCACAACAGCTCCATGTGTTGCCAGAAAGTCCATTCCAAGGATGACATCAAATTCATCAAAAGGTAGCAGAATTAAATCTGCTGCTAGGAAAGCTCCTTCCACACAAATGAAGGAACTTCTAATAACTGAGTCTACCTTCAAGGTATCTCCCACAGGTGTTTTAACACATAAGGTATAACCTAGCTTATCTGGAACTAAGCGTAGCATATGTGCAAACGTATGTGACATGAATGAGTGAGAGGAACCAGTATCGATCAAAGCATATAATTGCTTGCCAAGGATAGAAAGCATACCAGTCACAACTTCTGGTGCCACTTCTGCCTCACCTCGAGTCATTGCATAAACCCTCGGTGCTCCCTATGCTCTGGTACCCTGCGTCCCACTTCCTGATGGCTGATTTCGACCACCACCTCTACCACCCTGTGAACCACCACGACCACTCTGAAATCCACTATGACCTCCCTGGTAACCACCCCTGAATGGGGCTCTACTATATTGCACTGAAGGCTCGGACTGTGTAGCTCTTACTTCTCTCGAATGCGGGCAATCCCTCATGATGTGCCCAGGTTGGCCACAGTGAAAGCATACACCAGAAAATCTCCTACACTCTCCAAGATGCCTCCTCTGACAAACTTGACAAAATGGAAATTGTGTGGCTGAGGAAATTGGTGCCCTGTATGATGTTCCTGACATAGATTGACTTGGTGTTCTCCCAAAACTGCTAGGACCTCTCCTGGGTGGGTAACGAGGTCCAGCATAATTTACTCCAAACTTCCTCTTCTTCTCCTCTTCTTTAGCCTTGTGTTCCTCTCGGCTCTCAACTTCATAGGCTTCATACTTAAGTGCTGCCTCCTTGATTGTGGCCATACTCTCTTCATCAACCCTGTGGACCTTTTCTTTCAACCCTATGCGCAGACCATGCAAGTATCTCATCTTCTTCTTATGCTCAGTATCCGCCAACCCATCCTCAAAGTAAAGCAGTCGAACAAACTTGATGGTGTACTCAGTAACTGTCATGTTCTCATGCTTAAGGTTGGCAAATTCATTGTTCTTTTCCCTGATAAAAGCTTCGGGAAGAAACTCTGTCTTAAAGGCCTTCAGGAACTCATCCCAGGTGAACTGAACTCGTTCACCATTAACTCTAGAGACTGAGGACCACCAGCTCCTCGCGTACCCCTTTAGGAGAAAAACAACATATTGTACTTTTTCCTCTGGGGTCGCATAAAGATATTCAAACACATCTTCCATCTCCCTCAACCACTCTACCACAGCATCCGGACTCACATCTCCTTTAAAGTCCCTACCACCCAAACTCTTCATCTTTGCATAATCTAATACTGGCGGTCTTGCATCAACCGCCCCCACTCCTCTCGACTGGTCAGTAGGAACATTTTCACAACTTCCGTGCGAGCTACAAGGAAATATTGGCCTTAGATTGATCCACACAAAATTCATTCTTCACCAAATCTCTCACTTGGTTAAAACAAAAAATTTCCAAAATAATTACTTGAAAACAAATAAGTTCAAAACTCAATTTTGAAAACCATGATGCAGGTAATTTCATCCAATATACCAATACACATAATCATGTCAAACTCAATTCCTAGTTTAAGTCATTATGGGGTACTCCCCTCCTTAGGAGTGTTTAAACTCCCATAGGGTATAGTACGCCATAACAGCAAAAAGAGGGAACCGGGCTCTGATACGAAACTGTAACACCCTACCCTATACGTTTTGCCTAATCATATTGTTCATACAATTGCAGCGGAATTAAACTTGGGTGTTACATTAATTATCAAAATTTACCCAAATAAAATTTCGACATGAATTACTCGCGTAATGGGCTAACAGTTCTTGCAACTTATCCTGCAAAATAATTCATATGAATCCCTTCATTCGTAGACATACAAATATAGTCATAACCTTATACATTGCTTCTCATAGCCATAGGCACAGTTTCATACTCCGCAACTGCATACCTTACTAATACATGTCATAGTCGTCACAACTTACACAGTTACACAACATATACACATATCATCAACTTTCCACACCTGTGGATATCTCACACTACATCAGAAGCTAGTATGCACATGAAAAACGTTCTCAAAACATTTTTACAAAAAGGTGTGGATCACTGGCCAAAATCCCCAGTAGTAGTCCAAGCACAGAGTAGTTGAAGACCATACCTCATCTTGCATCAACTCTTGCTCAGCTCCACCTATACACCTATCTACTGCTGCTGATGATCTGCTTACACATAGCATAAGCAGAGAAGAAGAATAAAAGAGGGTCAGCTCATAGCTGAGTGAGATAATCATAGCATCGTGAGTTCATAACAGAGCATACCCCTACCATACATCTAGCAAACAAGCCAAAACACTAGGATCGGACCTCAGCCATCCTCATATCCCAATAGGCAAAAGACTCAACCACCTTGACTTATGCATATGCATCTTATCATGTTTTACTCATAGGCGTCTGGCTACTCCCATGCTAATAACTCTCCCGGGAAACATACCCCACATCCCGTCGGATGTAGTCATACATACCCCAACATCCCGTCGGATGTGGTCATACATACCCCACACCACTATGGGTGTAGTCATACCCCGACACCGCTCTGGGTGTGGTCATATCTCATAAGAATTCTTCAGTCACCACCACATGAGAGGTGTGACTATCATACATATCATAATAGAGTAATAGCATAGGGAGCCCTAATTACTATGTAGTTGACCGTGAGATCACAACACTCATATTTGGTATCCTTATACATGATTCATATCTCATCTTGCTTAACCATAATTCATTACTTACACATGTACTTGACCTGGCCACAATTGGCTCAACATAGGTAAATCAGGAGTCGTATAATTGCACTTCCTCGGGATACACCCTCGTGCAAGTCATCCTCCTTAAAACATCATAATATTACCAGGGAATATATATTTTCCCACTTGTGCATCCAAATACAACAATCATGAAAAATCATATCCAATCACCTTCTCGAAACATCATAAGGCATATTCACAATTAACCCCACATCTGGCAACATATATGCAATCATCAACATAAACAAGGTCCATATCGATTAGGGCAAGTCAATAATATCATACAGAAGCCTATAGTTCATCATATAGCAGAAAAGTCCATACACCCCTAAGCATGCCATTCTAATTCACCTAGGTCAATTCTAAGCATCAATATAATTATCATGATACGACAAACCCGGTATGCCGTGCTAATCCCTCACCAGTTCTGGTCGTTCAAACACCGGTTAAACCTTCCCGTACTAAAACGTCAATTTCAGGAACGAACCCCGAATTAAAATTCGAGACCGTCCTAATATCCCCTGCAGTATCCCCGTCAATATTAGTTCTAGGCTCCGGGTCAAATTCTTGATAAAAACACATCCAACCCTGGCCGGAGCTAAATTCAACGATCCCGGCTCCGATCTAAACTCAAGGTATGTGGTACCCCGGATTTCACTCGGGGTACAGTAGAAGGCACCATAATTATATATATATATAATTAATACGTATACTTATCCGATCGATCGATAATCCGATTTTCGCCGAAATACTATTAAAACGCTCGATTTTAAATCACGAACTTTCTAGCAATCAAAATATGAGTTTTGCCGGAACAGGATGTTACAATCGGGTTACGGGTTCGTCGGTTCGGGTTCAATCGGGTTCGGGTTTAATCGGGTTGCGGATTAGTCAGGTTGCAGGTTGATCGAGTTCGGGTTCAATCGGGGTTACGGGCAAATCAGGTTCGGGTTCATCGGGTTTTGGACCGGGCGGATTGCGGGCAGATTGGGTTGCGGGTTGTTCGGGTCAACGCATCGAGTTACTTACTCGTTACCAACTTACACATTTTATTACACTAATTTAAAATATTTTTCACGGTTTTTAATCAATTTCTTTCTAGCTTGTATATATACTTAATTAAGAAAAACTAGTCAAAATCACCACAATTGAAATTTGAAATCTCGCCTTCCCACCACAACTAAAATTGGGCCGCCCAAAAGTTAATCATCACCCGCCCACTACAATTACACCAAAAACACAAAATCCTTCCCTCTGCTTGCAAAAAATTGGGTGCCCACAATTTCATCACATCTGTCCAAAACCAAAATTTCATCACACCCGCCCAAAATTACTTCTTAGTTCTTACCCTGTTATCTTCTCCAATAATAAAGTTTATTATTATAGACAAAAGGTCTTAGTAATTAATTATTATAAATATTAGCATTGTGCTGATTTTATATTTACTTTTTTTATAATTTGGTTAAAGAAATTCATGTCATACTTTTTGTAATTAAAAACCATAATTTTAAGTGAATTTCATATTTTGAACTTTCTTAACTAAATGTGAATGATTTTACTTAGGTTGAGAATGAAAAACTTTATTTGAAAATAATATATTTATTTTAACCAATTTATTTCTACCTCGTATATACATACTTAATATTTTGAAAAAAACGAGTCAAAATGTTAAATCAATTTGTATGACTTGCAAACTTGTTATGTAATTAATCATAATTGGTAAAGTACACTAGCTAATAGTAATGGTGATATCAATATTTACAACCAAAAGATACCATTAATTATTTATTTGATATTTTAGTATTGTTTCAGTAGTGTAATTGGATTAAAGTATCTCATTTAGTATAACCATGCAAATGTGGTATTTGGCGTGTGGTATTAGGCAAAAATAGAGTGATAAAAGGAGTTATTTCGAAATAACTCATTGCCAAATAACTTCAGTAAACTGTTGTCAAACGAGTTATTTGTAAAATTGTTCGAATTATCCTGAAAATTGAACCATTAAAGATTAACTATCAAATCTAGTAAAATTATTGGGACTTCAATCTTAACTTACTCAATAACATATATCCTATACACTTAGCCTTACCCTCAATCGACAATATTAAGTTAGTATGTATTGTTGATTGTATATCCTAAACCATCAATACATTATACACTAACCACATACCCTATACCCTAACCATATGTCCTTATGAGTTGTGATTTTGCTAGTATAGTTAATTTAAAACTGAAATTCATACTTTGATTTTCAAAACATAGATAAAAAGTGATATTTGCTAATTGCTATACCCTAACCATATATCTTATACTCTACATCATATACCTTGTACCCTAACCACGTACCACGAACATAAATTAAAAAGGGATCTCCTGCCGTTAAAGACATCAAATGACTTCAAGTGAACATATGTTAATAAAAAACTTAGAACCATCAAAACCATCAATATCTTATACCCTAACCATATACTCCCTAAACCATATGTACCTTATACCATTTACCCTAACCAATATACTTTATACCCTAAACAACGAACCGTCAAAGATTACTTATCAAGTTTAGTATAATTGTTGTAACTAATGGTTAATTTATTTATTATCCCATAAACAATTACATACATACATACATATATATATGGGGGTGTCTTCGCTGCACTCACTTTTTTGGGTGCATTCAGTGCACTCGCTTCATAACCGTCATTTTAAACATGCGATTTATGTCAAAATGATGCCAATCATCACTTATGATATGATGAACAATAACGCACACGAATTTGCACAAAAACCATTAAAGATTTACTTTAATTTGAAGGATTTAGAGTTTAGAGATTTAGGATTAGGGTTAGGGTTTATAATTTGGGGTTTAGGGATAGAACTCAAAATTGAAGGTCTAGGGCTTAGGGTAATCTCTAATTAGTTCGTATCGTATTTTATATCATCATATTACACTAATTTTACAAATTAAAATTCAAAATCCGACACCTTAAGACTAGTTTTTGAGTTGGGTGCATTGGACGCACTCATTTTAGTGAGTGCACCGAAGTAGTCACCATATATATATGTGTATATATATATTAGCTTTCAAAGCATATAAGAATAAATTTAACTAGTCATGCCCTCCATATAAAAATTAAAGATTCATATTTCAAAGGCTAAAATTTTGAAAAACCAAAAAGTTAAAAACACCAAATTTGTTTCATTCTTTCTTTTCACAAAAAAATACTAAAATTTCCCTCCTTCTTTCTCCTTCCATAAATTAGAAACACTCAATTTCCCTCCTCTTTCTCTTCCATAAAATTGAAAGAACCAAATTTCCCTCTTCCTTCCGCAAAAAGTTGAAAACTCAAAATTTCCCTCCTTATTTCTCTTTCATAATCAAAAGAACCAAACTTTCCACTTCTTTCTATTCCCACAAATCAAAACAACCAAAATTTCCACTTGTTTCTTTTCTAAAAAATTCAAAGAACCAAATTTCCCTCTTCTTTCTCTTCCCAAAAAGTTGAATACACCAAAATTTTCCTCTTCTTTTAAAAACATCAAATTACCAAATACATTACTTTATTTTATTTATATTTAATTAATAATTTTATTGAATAGTTGAATTAACCAAAATTTTAATTTTTATATTATATTAATATTATCCATGATCTCTATTTAAGTAGCTTTGATTCGTTGTAATTTTCAGTTTTCAAGTTGAGTTGAATAAACTGTGAGGTTATGGTTCCATAGCATCTTGCTTTGCGAATTTGGAGAACTTCCTAGCTGAATCTAGGTGAGTTTTCGAGCTTGTATCGTTCAGTTATTCCCACTGTTCGTGCCCAAGCATCTACCCTAAGTTTTCAAGCCTCTCTTCCCTTCGAGAAGGTTTCACAAAATCACCATCCCAACACAAGCCCAAAACTCTGTTTTTTGTGTTCGTTCTTACCAAAGTTCGATTCAATCTTTTGATTGAATCCAAGTTGTGCTTCTCTTATGCAAACCACCCACCTTGGGGGTTATCAAGCACAAGGTGGCCTAGGGTTTCAAAAACAACAACAACCCGACAAGCTATCTAAACTTGAGGACCTAGTGAATAACTTTGTGAGTACAAGTGCTCAAAATTTAGAGAAGATAGAGCAATTTATGGAAGTGTCGACTACCAAGTTTACCTCGGTTGAGGCGGGTCTCCGAAGCCAACAAGCAAACCTCCAAATCTTGGAGGTGCAAATCAACAACATTGCCGACATCCTCACCGATAGACCCAAGGGAGCCCTACCTTCCCAAAACGTGGCGAACCCCAACAACCATGTCGGGGTGAATGCACTTCAAGTGAGTAGTGTGAAGGTGATTTCGGAAGTCGCCACTGAATAAGTGAAGGAGAAGGAAGATACCAACTTGAAGAAGGGAGAGAAGAAGCCCTCGGGGAATGAGAGGAAGGCGGCAAGGAAGGCATCGCCGGTGGGGGAGTACATGCCACCTCTTCTTTATCCCACGAGGATGTACAAGGAGAGGTTGGAGGAAGAGTGTGGAGGTTTCATGGAAATGCTCCGCAACCTCCACCTCAACATCCCTTTCCTTTAAGCCATGGTTCAAATGCCAAGATATGCCAAGTACCTCAAAGGATTCCTCACCAAGAAGCCAAAGCTTGAAGGCCTCGCCAACGTGACTCTTGGTGAGGTGTGTTCGGCTTACCTCCTCAACCGCTTGCCTAAAAAGCGGTCCAACCCAGGTAGCTTTACTATCCCTCTTGATATTGGTAATCATCATATAAACAATGTCTTGGCGGACCTAGAAGCTATTGTTAATGTGATGCCCTACAAGCTTTTCAAAAAGTTAGAAGTAGGTGAACTTAAGACCTCTAAGCTTAGCATCACCTTAGCCGACCGTTCGGCCATTACCTCGAGGGGGTATTGTGGAGGACATGATGGTGAGAGTGGGCAAGTTTTGCTATCCGACCGATTTCATGATTCTCGAAATAAGTGAGGACTCGGATATGCCACTCATCCTCGGTCATCCCTTTCTTGCCACCGCCAAGGCATTGATAGACATTAATGAGGGGACCTTAATTCTGAGGGATGGTAAGGAGAGAATCAAGCTTGAAATTGACCCTAAGGTTAGGAGTGATGAAGTGAAGGAAGTGGTTTCAAATGATGTGAATGAGAGTGGAGGAGAGCCTCTCAAGGAAAACCCCACCGTTGCTTGTGTTGCTTTTGGTAATGTTGAGCAGGAAGTGAAGGAGGGTACTATGCCCAAGGAGAAGAGAAAGAATGTTTGGAGGAAAAAGATGAAAGAAGCTTTGGCCCGAAGGAAGGAGAAGGCCAAAGCGAAGTTAGCCAATCAATAGGGACAAGTCATGGAGCCTAAGACGGGAGGCTACAAGCCTCGCCCCGAGAGTGTGGTGGATCCACTCTCAGAGGCATCACGATCCAAGTCGTGATCGATCCCCAACCGTCAAGCTAATGATGATAAATTAGCGGTTGTTGGGAGGCAACCCAACAGAGGTTTGTTTTCTTTTTCTTATTTTCGTTTTTGTGTCAAGTGAAGAGTTCAAGTGGTCAAGTGGTGTCCCCGTGCCAAGTTTTGTGGTTTTGCGATTTACGGTTGTGTTGTAATCGATTAGGAGGCACGGTGGAATAGGTTGAGTCAAATTTGTCTCAGAAGTGTCCTATTTTCTCCGATGTTCACGGACGGATTGCTGAGTTCACGGTCTTACAAGACCGTGAACAGGCAAAAGCGTCCATGAACTGGACGCTTCTGCATGTTCACCACTTGTCGACCAACCCCAGTTCACGGACGCATTTGAGTGTTCACGGTCGCTAAGACCATGAACAAGGCAACGCGTCCGTGAACTCCGACCTGTGCCCATAAAAGGGGTGTGAACAATGACTCTTCACTTCACTTCACTTCACGACCAAATCTCGCCAGAAAATTTCAAATCTTCTTCGGAAAAACGCGAAACTACGTCATTTTTTTTATTTTCCCCCATTTTCGGCGAGCAAAACCCAAAACAAACGTCATACCCATTCGCCCCTCATCAAAACCGGCATGTGTTGAAATTTTGGGGAGATTTAGGCCAACTTTTTTCCGGTCAAGTCGCCGGCGGCGAGCTTCTGGCGAGTCTCCGATGAGCTTCCGACGAAGCTCTGGCAACCCCTCTCCGGTCAGTTTTCGGCTGTTTTTCGCCTTCCTCGCCCGCACCTCACTTCCTCCTACGTCCTACTTGCGTCTCTAGGTTGGTTTTTTCAGCTTTACCTTAGTAATTTGTGGAGAATTGGATTAGGTAGTGAAGTGAGGATGATTTTTTTGCTTTGCATGTTGAACTTAGATTGAGGGTGAGGAATTAGGTGAATTAGGCCGATTGAATGGTGTAATGATTTTTGCATGAGCTTAGTTGAGCCTTGGTGAGCGTGTTCGATCCGAATTGCCTTTATTTTTAGAATTTGCCCACCAAGTGCTATGTTATGAATGCAAGTGGAGTTTTATGCTTGATTGGTGGATGGTAGCCACCGTGGTTTGGGTTGTGGTTCAACTTTTTGTGTGCTGAACCGTGTATTACCCACAACCATGCCACGGTGTGCTTGAGCTTAAATGTTTAATATACATGGTGGAACAATAATTGTGGGGGGGGGGGGGGGGGATCTCTTTTCCTCCCAATGAGCATTAATTGATGACTGTTTCCACGTATGGTGTCTATTTGTCAATTTGTGCAGGATGCTTAACGTGGAGCACGAGTACATCCGATACTTGGCGAATCACCCGGATTTTGGCGACAAGTTCGCCAATCAGAGTGGCAACCCGATTGGGCCTCATTGGCACCTGGACCTAGACATGTTCAACTTGTTCAGGTGCCGAGCCGCGATGACCGGGGTGCTCTGTCACCTCCCAGTGGTGCCAGCTCTTGACGATGGATGAGGAGATCTACCACGAGCTGTGTGTGGAGTTCTACTCCACCTTCTCCCACTTGTCCCGGCCAGCAAGAAGAGCCGACCGAGGGTGGAGTTCATGCTGGGAGGTCAGCCATGAGTGCTGACCTACGACGCTTTTGCTTAGGCGATGGGGCTCGAACCCACTCACATGACGATGACGGAGCAACAGTACTCAGTCGACTTCGAATATCATCGAGCATTCTGAGCTCTCTGCCACCCCGAGCATGAGCACGATGAGTTTACCAGGAGCCAGACCAATGCGGTGAAGCTGAAGACCTAGTGGAGGATCCTCCACACCTTGCTCACCTACTCAGTCATGCCCAGCATCCAGTCCGACCATCTGATGACGAACAGAGGGCTCATTGCCCTCTACTCCATGAAGAGTCCAGCAGAGCCGATCCATCTGGGATCCCTAATTGCCACTTCTTTCGCCCGGTGTCTGGGGCGGAACAGAGTGGACACGATGCACATGGGGGGCCTCATTACAAGGATAGCCTGGCACTTCTAGGTGAATATGGTGGGGTGCACCAGCTTTGGGAGGACAACTCCCTACCCAATGGAGATACTCTACAACCAGAAGCTGGTACTCCAGGGAGAGCGAGGAGTTGAGTACCTTGAGGGACTCCGACCTTCAAGAGTCATCCAAGCAGCCGTTGACCTGGCTCCGGTGGAGCCTGACCCAGAGGTCCCTCTACCAGCAGAGCAAGCACATGCTCGTGCACTAGGTTGTCACCGGCGTCCAGCGCTCCAGATCCCAACACAACCACCACCACCACCAGCAGGTGATCCCATCGTCCAGAGGGTGGATCGCCTTGAGACGAGCTTCATGGGATTCTCTTCTCGCCTGGACCAGCAGACTAACATCCTCGAGCTTATGGCTTGACGCCAGGGCATCCTCCCATATGAGGCCGCTGGTCCTTCCACCATAGAGAGGTAGCCGACGAGTAAGACATGTGGCAGAGCCGAATCCTTTCGCCGCACTTCTCCACTTGTAACCCTGAACTTGCTTTTTGTTTTTGTTATTTTTCTTCATTTTGTGTGTGTGTGTGTGTGTGTGTGTGTGTGACATAAACCACTACTATCGTATTGTGTTTGTAATAACCTCGCCTCAAGCGAGTCGTATTGTGTTTGTGTGTTTTTTTGTCTCTCCTTGAAGCTCAAAATATCCTACCTCGGATTTGATTGCAACTTTCACTCACCAAGCCCAACCGGTAACATCATTCTACCCCTTTCTTACGCCATTAAGGGCAATGTCGAGTTTAAGTGTGGGGGGGGGGGGTAGTTTACTATTATGCTTGTGTGAATGTGATGGATGCTTGGAGCCTTGATATATGCCCAAATTTTAAAAATTTGAGGGCTCCAAGCAATGTTTGCATGATCAAAGTGGCCGGTGTGTGGGAAAATCTCATGTTTATTGGCATTGATCTTGAATTGTTGCATGTGATCGAGTATATCCTATGATGATGACTGAGAGGTTCATTAGGATAGTGCAAAAGTTTAGTTCTCATGTGTGCATATATGAATGGATGTCTTGACTCGATTACTTGTTGAGTACAATTGACATGCATTGTGTTTGTGAATTGGAATAGATGGTTGGGTGACTAGGTAGCCATGTGAGCCTTGAGCCGATCATTTTCTTATTGTGTGCTTAGATCTTTCTTACCATGGCGAGTAACATCACAGTTGTCACTAGTGAGTATGATGGAGGGATAGGATTAGTCCATGGCCAAATGTTGATTGTCCCGAAATGTGTTATCCACTAGTCAACCCCTTTGAGCCTTGTGACTTCGAGGGTCATTCTTAAGTTAGGAGCTTCGTGCTTGTGAGCTTAATGGTGTTGATAGGCCAACCCCCAATCCTTTCTTCGTGTCTAAACATGAGTCGTCCTTGCGTCCCGGAGCTCTCAGTTTTGAGTTCCATTGAGGTTCTACATAGGAGGTTTGTGTGCGGTTCTTGATAGGAATGAGAAAAACGAAGTGTAGTGTTGGAGTGAGTTCCTCAAAAAGAGAGCATTGATCGTTAAATGTATAGGTGACAAGTGTTTTTACTCTCTAGTACACCCCTAAAAAAAAGAGAAACAAAAAAGAGGTAATAAAATGGGGTAAATTAAGTAGAGAGTGCCACGAAAAACCAAAGTACATGCTCTAGGAGGGGTTTCTTGGCACCCAAGCCATTGAAACCCCCCACATTGTTTTAGAACTCCTTCACTACCAAACCTTAATTTGCTAGCAAGAGTGGACCGAGGAAGAGATAAGGTTTTTGGCCGATGCTAGTGGCCTTGGGTTGAAGAGAAGGGTTTAGTCGAAACCATAGAACCTTCAGGTTTAGGTTAAAGATGTAGAACCTCACGTCATGATTGCCACCACCCAAAAAGCCTTTTTCCCATGTCCAAGACAATTTCCAGTCATCTGAACCCGTGTCTAAGACCTCCAAACAAGCTAGTGGTGACAACCATCCCGTGAACTCTAGAATTTAGAGGTTACCGCCGTGGTATTGAGACGATAGGGCCGAGAGTTTGTGATTGTGCACATCTTTTGAACAAAAAAGGTCCCGACCCCACTGGTCTTGAGAGTGAGTGATTCATTCTTGCTTTGCATGCCATATCATACCCCGGTGAGGACCTTTGTTGCCTTTCCATTTGTTCCTCGGACTTGAATTCCATGCATGGTTGGTTGTGGTTGATAAGTGGTCTTGTTGAGACTTGCATTTATCCATGAACAAGGTGAGAACTTTTCGTTTGCTCGTTTTTGGTGGCTTCGAATGTCGTTTGTGGTGGATGTCAGTATTGCTTGCAACGGTCCATGTATTGATTGCCAATAGCCATTGAGAATTCCCACTTTGTGCCCTTTGAGTTATCCCCAAGGTATTTGTGTAGGTTGAAAGATAACCTTGTGTGAAATGGTTTGCTTGGGGACAAGTAAATGTCTAAGTGTGGGGGAGTGATTCGGACCTGATTGTACATGTTTTGCCCCCGTTTTCCTTAGTCGTTTGTGAAAAATTCCCTCCTAAAAGGTTGGTTTTTACGCTAGGTTTCTTGTGTTTTAGTGTGTTTCAGGCTTTAACAGGTGAAACCAGCCTCGGAGTCGAAAGTTGGACAAAAAGTATAAAAAACCGGGAGAAGAGGTGAAAAAGGGCGAGATCACGGTTTTCTTGGGATGTTCACGGTCTTACATGACCGTGAAGAAGAGCCATTGGCCGTGAAATTTGAGGCGTCCTGAATTGGAGTTGGTTGTATGTATTTACCAAAACAACCTAATCCTTTTTTGCTAAGGCCCGGGGATCGACGAAGCAAATAATATTTTTGTTCCAATTTTTTCCTTTTCTTTTCACGCTGAATCAAACTTTTCTTTTCCATAATCTTTAACTCCTATTAGTATCGCTGATACAAGTCGGATCCTAGAGCCAAAGTGCAAGTTACTGACGCCAATTGTGTTCGCGGTCGCTAAGACCGTGAACAGGAGTTGTGGACCGCGAACACAAGCAAGCGAAGCGGTGCGTTTCGGCGCCCAATTGGAGTTCACGAATGCGTTTCAGTGTTCACGGCTGTGAACTGGAGCCGTGAACACAACATGTTCACTGTTTAAAAGCTGAGCTGAAAGGAAGATAGAGGGGGAGAGCCCATTTGAGTTAGAAAGCCTTCTTCTGATTTCTAGAGAGAGAAACACGAACCAAAGAAGAAGGAGCCTAGGGTTTTGCTCCAAGGTGGATTTTGAAGGCGTTTGAAGGTAAGTCATGGTTGTGCAAAAAAGTACTTGGCGCTGTTATTGGGCTTAAATAATTTTGTTTTCTTAAATATAGTAAGATTCGTTAGAACATTCCAACAAAAATGGCATTATCTAAAACTACCTTAAAATACAAAAAATTCTAAGATTTTCTCCAAGGAAAGTTCAACACAAGGGCTAAGAAGATTGGAAGCCTCCTCCAAAATGGTTTCTACCCCTTCTCCTTGTGTTTCTCCCATTTCTAGCATGGAGTAGAATTCTTTTCACTTGGGAGTTGTGAAACCCTAACTCTACCATGTAGTTTTATTTTATGTGAATTGAATGATTGTCATTGGGTATTGTTTAATTCAAATGTTTGAGGTATTATTCATCTTGATTGTGCATGTTTGTGCTTAGCATCCTTAGGTTTGTGCATGTCTATGCTTAGCAATCTAATTAGCCACTTAACCTAGTCTAGAGAGGGAAACCCCCCTTCCAAGGGAGTCTCAATTGAGTTGGTATCCCTAGGGCTTTTCAAGTCTTCTAACTAGGTTAATTTAGGGCAAACCTCAATATTGGAGTAAGCACTTTGGTTAAGCGCGATTAATCCGTCCAACCCTTGGGTTGAGTGAGGGAGTAAGTCAACCATTAATTGCCCAAACCAAGAGGGCCTAGTGACATCCTATAATGCATGCCTCGGTTTAGCTTAGCGTGGTCTACGACCATATTTGAGTCCCCTAGCGGTCAGCGATCACCTTGCCCATAGCAATACTTTCGATTCACATACCATGGTAGTAGTTAGGGGGAAGCGACACCCGAGTGATCCTTCCACAAAAGAGCTTTCAAAACCATTCACCTTTGTCCTGTTTTACTTTAATTAGCAAACTTTTCAACCAAAACCTTATTGCTAGATAATAATTCAAATGACTAAAGTAGGAGTAGACGGACTGGCCCGGGTTGATATTTAAATATACTTATCCTGTACTGCACCCGACTAAGGTTTATACTTGGACCTTAGGCGGGAAATTATTGTAGTATTTAGAACGAGTAAATGACAAAATGAGCCATCAAGCGCGCTACATGGTTATTCATCCCGGGACAGTGCTGTCAATAGCCATTTCCCATGGCCTGCAGATATTGGCAGATGCTTCGGCATATCACACCAATCTCGGATTGCACCGATCTCACTTCATCCAACTTTTGCATAAGCGTTCGGCAATCCGACTCTAACACTGGGTCCGCAATTCCTAGCTGGTGGCCACTGGCCAGTCTGAAGCCCGAACTCTGCTGGAAAGACCTTTGCCATCTCATGTTCCCAATCCTTCGTGATCTTCTTTGTTGCCGCAAAGATACATTTGCCATTCTCATCTCTAGCTACCACTCCAAGATCGGCAGCGCCTCCCTCCAGAATACCAGCATCTGTATTGATTTTTATCTGTCCTGTACGTGGTTGGTTTCGTCCAACCCCACCGAGTCTCTCGCGCTTCCTCCTCTACCCTTATCCTCTGTTGTTGCTGGTAGTCGAGCAAGAAAGAGTTTGCTTTGCCGACTATTTCTCCCTCTGGGAGCTTCTTCCCATTGAACATAGATGTGTTCCTCTCCTTCCACAGGAACCAAAGGAGGGCTGCTCACGCTTCTATTGAAGCTTCATCCACTGATTCATATATCATCTTTACCTAGGCATATCAATCACCCTGCCCACGTAGAAGAAGAAATGTGAAAGGGTCGAAGCTCTCCACTGGCGAGTTGTCCATTCACATTCTTCAAAGTAGTAAATCTGCGTCTCTCGGTTGTCACAAAAGGCACATTTGTCACTCTACTTCCTGCTCTTAGCACTAATATGGTCACTCATCGGATGACTGGTAAGGATGACTAAAACCATAATTGATCATCCTATAGGGTTCTCATGATCAGTTTAACAGATTGTCTCGAACAAAATCTACATTAATAATAACTATAATGAAAAAGTATTATAATTATTGTTATGTATTATAAAACAATTAAAAAATAAGAAAGCCATAGTCCCTCCCCTCCCTCCTTCTCTTGCACCCCAATTTGGAGGTAAGTCAAAATAGTAAATTTGGTCCTCCGTAATGTTATAAAAAAAACTAGGTTTGTTTTAATGGTGGATTATGCGGCTACTTTCCAACATGTAAGGGTCTTGTCAAGGGGATCCGCTTTCACCATACTTGTTTACTATTGCTATGGAGTTGTTATCATGTCTTATGAGTCAAGCAGTATTTACAAATCAAATCCACATCTTCCTAGGAGTAAGGCTTTAGAGATATCTCATTTATGTTTTCCGGATGATCTCTTAGTTATCACTAATGAATATGTTAGCGCAGTGACTGGGTTAAAGACTTCTGGTAAGATTTATGAAGATTTGGGTCTTAAGTGTAACATAGAAAAATGTCACTATTCTGTGTTGGGATTCCAGAGGATGAAATGTTGATGATATCCGGAGTAATAGGGACCCCTATGGGTGGGTTGTTGATAACACTGAATTTGCACATGTTTTACCCCCTCATTTCTTGATTGTTTAGCTTGGTGTTCATAATAATTGGGTCTATATTACGCTAGGTTGTGTTCCTTTGTCACATTTCAGGTCCTAGCACGTAAAGTGAAGCATAGGCGCAAGTTTCAAGTCAATCGGAGATCAATTGGAGACTCGGGGGAAGAAACTCGGGAATGCCCCGAGAAATAATGGATTTCTATCTCATTTAATGGACAAATAATTATATAATCTAGGCATTCAAATAAAGAGGATGAGTCTACGAGCTTCTGGGATCAAACGGCGACTGATTCGGATTTCGGATGAGGGAGAAAGGACCAGAAAGACAATAGCCTATTTAAAGATACACTTTCTACTTGGCGTAGCTTGTTACATGGGTCGTACATCCTGGCCTTCAAAGTTACTACCTAGACCATAACTTTGGCATTTTGGGCGTAACTCGGGGTCATTGGAGGCAGAATACATTCGAGAAGTTATGGCCTGAACCCCAAAGGTTACGACCGTAACTTGAGGCCGTAACTTGGCTTCTGTGAGCGGTATAAATTCGTTTTTGCGGATTCTGAAGGAGGAGAGCTGGGTTTTGGATCCCAAACACCCAAGGGACGAACCCTAGAGAGAGAGAGCACCTTGCGAATATTCTTGGAGCTATTTTGGAGGATTTCTTCACCATTGGAGATCTGGAAACAAGCTTGGAGATGGGGATTGAAGATCTAGATCAGATTTCTGCATTCTCTCTCTTCTCTATGGAGTACTTTCCTTCACTTAGGTTTTGAGGAACCCTAGATTTGTATGCTAGGAAGAGTTGTATGAACTTAAATTCATGATTGATTGACGTTTTATATTCAGTTGAGGCATTAATTTAGAATTACTTGAGTCCCGATCAAACTTTTAAGAATCCCGCTTTAACCTAGAACGATAGTCTCTACATAGGTTAATAGAGCAACCTCAATTGGAAGCAGTGGATCGATTGCTTTAGTCGAGAAATTGATTCACTACTCTGTACTGGAATCAAAGCCTGTAGAGGAAGTTTTATGTGTTTTACCTTGGTTAGCTTATGCCGGTGGAGGTTAGTCGCCCGCCAGGTATTCGAACCGAGAGGGTCTGGATAACTTTAGTCAAGAGTTCAAACCAGTTAAGAGCTTTCCGCGGTATATCTGTCAACTGAGTTGGATTGGGTGAATTACAACTTGGCCTAACTGCAGACTAGGGGAATCATACCTAAGTGAGTTCCCAACCTGTAATCAGTAGTTTTACTTAGTTTAGTTAGTAGAGTAGTTTAGGTAATCAAACCTTAATCTAATTTGCTATATAATGAACTAAAGCTGAGTAATAGTAAATCAAGAGACCCGATGATTCGATATTTATTACTTGCACCACTATACTACATTCCCTTTCATTGGTTAGACTTGGCCATTGTTAGGAGTTGTGTTTTAGCGAGTCAGTTGTCTATTTGCTACCTAGGGTGCCACTAATCACAAGAAAGCTTTTTCTAATGACTGTAAAATTCTCGTTGACCAAATCACAACACGAGCCAGATCATGACAAACTTGTATGTTGAGTTAGGCAGAAAGGATACAACTCATATCTTTTGTGATTACTAGCATTATGTAGTACCGAATGACACTTTTCTTGCTGTCCAAAAAGGTTTTAAAGAGGTTGGGGGATTGGATACTTAGAGAAGAGGATGAGAGTTGTGGTAGCCTGCGAAAAGGTTTCCTTATCAAAGATAGAAGGTGGTTTGGGAATTCGAGATTTCAAAACTTGGAACAAAACTTGTGTGAGTGGGCATCTTAGGAATCTACTGACAGAAGCTGGCTCCTTATGGATGGTGTGGATCAAGAAGTACAAGATAAAAAAAACAAGTTCATTTGGAGCTTGTTAGAACTGTCTTCGGGTTCTTAAATATGGCGTCGCATACTTACATGCAGAGGGAGTGCCCAACAATACTTGTCCTTTCATTACTAGGATTAATCATTAGGGCGAAGGAAAGAAATTATTCAACGATACTGACAACACAACAATAACAGAAACAATAGAGAAATAGTAGGGAAGAAGGAAAGAAAGGCTTGGGTTTAGGAATCTGTGTGATTCTGGGTATGATACCAAATTTGGAAGGCTTGGATTTGTTGTTGGGATGCAAAAGGAAGAAGCCCAAATGAGAGGGAGAAGAAGAAATGAAAGGAGAAAGTGAAACAGAGCAGAAATGTCGGCGAAGAAGAGGTAGAGAAGATAAGATGATCAAGGGAATATGTGGATTTTGATTCGGAGAAAAAGGAGGGGTCACGGTGGGGGATAAGAGACGTAGACGATGGCGATAGAGAAAAGGCAGAGAAGGAGGGGTTAACGGGAATCTGTGGGTTTCTGGGCTAGTGGCTGGTGACGTTGGCTATGGGCAGAACGAAGAAGGAGAGGATTGGGGGTGAGATGTGGAGAGGGATTAGATCGCCTGGGTCACGGGTTGGGTTGAGGCAATCTGACGTGGCGGGTCGATATTACTTTTTCGGGTTAAATAGGCTCATTATGCATTTCTATTAGTCACGTCAGCAAAAAAACTGACGTTGTTGACGGATGTTGACGGAGGCTAACGGCAAGTGAGCAAAATTGGATTGTTAAACTTCAATGACCACAAGTGGAATAAAATATTTTTAGTGGTTGTAGTAAAACATTTTAGAAATCTCAATTACCAAACTTACAATTTTCCCACCCATTTGAAAAACATTACTTTTATATATACCGCTTTGCTCTTCTTAAGTCATGTATCTCGAAGGATGAGTATAGTTCTTACTAAGTTTGGACAAAAAGAAAATTAGGAGACTTAAAAAGAAGACTTGCTTCAATTAGTGATACTAGTAGATGTGTTTAGGAGCTTAAACCGCAAATGATGAAATGGGCAAACCAAAATTAATTTATTAAAGAAAATCAAAATAGAAAATATGGCGCGATGATTCGAGGGACGGGATACTCCCCCTCGTCTATTTGGCCTCAGTCTGCTCCTCCCTAGCTCTCTTCCATTTCCCTACCTCCTAGATGCTTCCATTCACATAGCTGCTTTGCTTAAATCCCCACCCAAATTCTCCAAACCAATCGAGCTACAGATCATAGCAATGGAGTCTGCAGCAAGTCCAAACAACACCGTCCCCGAGAATTCTCCCGCCAACCCGACGATGTTGGACGATCCAAGTGCTCCAACATCCAAAGCTCAGCCGGTAGAGACTATCAAGTTCTTCGTAAGAATCAAGCCGTCCAGGTCTGACACGGGTGACATTTCCATATTGGCGGAAGATTCCCACTCGGTGACGATTTCTCCGTCGCCGTTGCCGGAAGATCAGAAGAAGAAGAGCAAACCAAAGGTCCACAAAGGATTTGCTCACGTCTTCACTCAAGATTCCTCGCAGGTATCCTTACTTACAGTTCGCGATTCTTGATTTCTTGCCTTGTGCGATTGTAATTTTGTGCCGAGCCTGAAAATCTGTTTGGTTGTCTGTTTGGAAGAATGAGGTGTACGTGAATATGGTGCAGCCGATGGTTGACGATCTCCTTCAAGGAAGAAGTGGAATGCTCGTGGCTTTAGGGCCAAGTGATTCAGGGAAGAGTCACACCTTGTTCGGGACTCTAAGTGAGCCCGGAATGTTCCCACTTGCGCTTCAGCAAATTCTGGACCAGTCAAGGTAATCAGTTCTTACCAATTGAATGGGTTAGTGGAAGTATGTGAAGTCTTCTTTCCCCAAACAGTTCTTACCAATTGAATCGATTGTGTTATCATTGTAGGTCATTCTATCTGTCCATCTTTGAAATATATTCTGATAGTGGTATGGTCGAGAACATACGTGATCTGATTCCTGAAGAACTCGATTTCGCGTTTGAGATAACTACACAAGGGGTTCGAGAGGCAAGAATTGCAGTCCATGCCATATGTTGGATATTGAATGATTTGATTTCCTTTTGTTTGTGTGGCATGTAAAGGTGCATTTTGGTCTGTGAGTGAACAGGTTGTAGTTCCTAATGCCAAGATGGTTTCAACCTTGATTGCTTCTGCAATCTCTAAGCGTGCAACAACCACCACCAACTCATACAATCAATCCAGGTGCTCATGTTACGTGTGAACTGTGTCTAACTTTAGTTGGTGTGGATGTTGTATTCAGCAGCAAGTTTTCTCCTAGTTTGATTCTTGATTAACATGTTTGCAGCCGAGCTCATTGCATCGTTACTGTACGTATGGCTGTGGATCAACGTGCTGAAGTATCAAGTGGTCAATCAGGTGATGCTCGGCTGACTATTGTCGACCTTGCTGGAGCTGAGAGGGGAAACAGAACAGAGATTCAGGTTTCTAAATTGCTTCTTTTTTGTTTAGTCTTTAGTCGATTCTGAGTCCTTGAATTAGTAGGTTTTGAATAAGTCTGATGTATGGGGGCATTTAAAGTCCATAGATATTAAGTTTCACGATGAAGTTGTTGGATCATAAGCATATATCTTAGTTCTTTAGCCAAGATTCACTATAGATGTGTCAATAGAACCAACCATTCTTCTGAATGCTAAAAGTGGGAATTATATTTTGCTATGGTGTGCACATACTTGTTAATCTCAGCTTCACAAACGATACTGCGATAATTTGTCAGTCTTATTGCTGCTCTATGTTTCCTTTCTTGGGTCATGTTGTAAGCTTCAAATCTGTTTTGGAATGCAAAGATTAAGTTCTCCATTTTTTATTTGTCATTGTGGGGATTGAACTTCTGGCACTTAGGATTCAGCATTACTGGTTGTTGTTACAATCAGATGAAGTCCTTTTGACCTTAGTTTCTGGCGCGGTGATCGTGCAGGGAGCTGACCTACCAAAAAGCAATTTCATCAATAACGTTCCCATGATCATTGACCTATGCTGCGGTCTCAGAGTATGTGTTCTTAATTGAGTTTCTGTGGACAGCTTGGAATTTGAGCAATATTCTCTGCATCCATCTCTGCTGAATTAATTAATCATAATAACCTTTCGTTTCCAGGGATTCCTGGGGCACCAGAAGAATCCCCAAGAACCATTACAGAAGCATTGCCAGTTGTCTATGGTAATGCTATAATCTTATGACTACTTTGTTTTGCTTCACTCTTATTATTTTTGTCTTAGTTCATGACTTCATGTGCTTCTTAGTATTGTTAAAGTAAGTCTCTGTTGTCGTCTTTTGGATCGTCCAAAAATTCTCATTTTTTTCTTCAATTTCATTACTGCAGCTATTAACAGTGAAGCCAACAGTCGAGGACTATTTGGACACAGCCTGTCTGCTCACCCAGGTTTCTCGCTACTTGAAATCTGATGAATACCCCAGTGTTATTGAAATGGCTGATTGGAAGTGGCTTCCCAGCACACTCCCCAAAAAACTTGCCGCGCCTACTTCAAGGTCCCTTTTCTTCGAGATATTCAAGAGGGTTCCGGATACCTTCTTTTGGATGATAGTCTCCCTGCTTTGCTATGGCGGACACATCTATTTGTTCCGGTTCACTAGACTACACCGGGATCATCTTCATCCTCAGTGGGGTTGGATCTTTGTTGCCTTTCTGCTTGGACTCCTCATCGTGGCGTTTTTCCTTTCCGTTTCGAAGTGGAGGAAGGGGTGCATCTTACGAAGAAGGTATGGCTATATTGCCAAGACCGTGGGTTTTTTTGCAGGAGTGTTGTTGAGCTCATCTTACATTTGGCTAGGGGAATCGTCTGCAAACTACTGCTTCTTTCTTCTCCTATTAATCATCATATTAACGGTTGCGTTCCTAGCGATTCGTCCATCCACAGACTTCAATGTGGTGAATGGATTGATGACTTCCCTAATCACATATACTCTCCGCGTGATGAAGAACCAGCTGAAGTGTTATCCTCACTGTCATGAAGATACAAATCTAGATTACAGGAGACCTTTTCCCTACATCATCATCGTCGGTTGCATCATTGTGGTTCTACTCCGAAATTATTTCGAGTCAAGGGCATTAAAAGCGGATGAGGAAGCTGCGGAGAGAGCTGGAGCAGCGAGGAATAAGAGGGATCCAGGTTGCGGAGAATGGATAAAGACGGTTTGTAAGAGTAAGAAGGCGGATCAGTCGTCTGCTTCTAACAATTGATTTAGGATTGGAGTTTAATGGTTGATCACTTTTCTTCTGTCTATCACATATCAACAGCTTCGGTATTGAACAGCTCTTTGATTTCACGTTGTAGTAATGGCTGATAAACTTTGTGTGGTGTGTTTGCTGTGTTGGAAATATTCTTGGTATTTGTTTCGAACAGGGGAGGTTGAGATCGAAAAATACAGAGGAAGGCTGATGGGCCGTTTACTTGCCATTCCATTTCTGTTAGCTGCCACAACAGAAAACAAAAATAAAATGAAAACGAAGCTGACCATTTCCTGGAAAACAAAACCTGAAAAAACCTTGTTTAGCTGAGAATTTTGGTGAGTTCTGAAACTGAGTTCTAAAAAGAAATCATGTTTAGTTGCTTCATTCTGTTTTCTGATTCTTGATTATCATACAACCCTAGCCATGATTATAATTTTTAATTCGAATTAAATAGTTTTTAAACTACAAATAAACACAATACAAGTACAACATCTTATATTAATTAAGTACTAGTACAACATAAAAATTCAAATAAGTCCAGCTTGAAAACCATGCCACAACTTGAGTATCATACAACTCTAGTCATGATTATATATTTTAACACGAATCAATAGTTTAACCACTAATAAACACAATACATGTAGAAACAATGTATATACTAGTTTATTTTTTATATGATAGTGAGTAAACACAAAATCCTATCATTATAAACACGTTTAAAATAAAATAATGTTTTTAATCTTTATTTAATTTAAATTCATATATTTTATAATTGAGGTTAAACAATGTAGAAAAGTGAAATTTTGTAAACGGGTAAACAATTTCGGTGGGTATACATAGAAAAAACAAAGTTTGGATTAAAAAATTTACACATGGTAAATTACTATTTCATGGGAAATTACTAAGCCAAAACCGCCAAGCAAATTAACTAAAAAAAGCTAAAACGAGAATTGGGGGAAGCCTCCCAGGCTTGCAAAACAAGAAAGGAAAAAAAAGAAGTAGCTGGCAGGATTCGAACAGGGGGACTCATAAGTGCACAGTGACAATTTTCCGCCAGGCAACGGGGAGAAACCCGTGTCATAGTTTTCCCAAAACGTCTTTTTATTGTTTTCCGCCAGCTACCTCATTTATGGCATTCTGGTTTCTCAACGAAAAATAGAAATTAGAAGTGAACATGTTTTCTGCTATTTGTTTCTTGATTCCTATTTTCACAACAAAAAACAGAAAACAAAATGGGAAGTGAACAGGACATGAGTTGTGATTGTTTTTAATTGCCTAGTGATACTAGTGGCCAGTGGGACACGCTTACGGCTAAAGAAAAAGTGGGTTGTGGGTTACATCACTTGTGTCAGAATCCAAGTGTTTAAATTGGTTGAGCTGTTAAAGACTAAGGCCTGTTGAAACTTCAAATTGGGTCCAAAGTGTTTAAACAAGAATTCTGCATGCAGGTATGAAACTAAAAATTTATCTCTACTAGCAAGGACACGCTCGCTTGCGCTTCGCGATAGTAAAATGCTCTAAATTGAAGCGTCATAGTGGCTATATGTTAGGAATGCACATTAGTATGGTATATGAACAATTTGTTAATTTGATTGTTGATCCTGTCCTCCGAATTCTTCACAATATGCTGCTTTCAACACACTATTAGAGCTGACGAAAGTTTGTACCATGACTACTCTGGATGTGAACAGACCCCTTTGGTACTCTTTTTTTGATGAATCAATTTGAATTATAACCCTTAATCATGCAAGAGGCCAAGAAAACAAATCAATTATGTTCTACTTCCCTTGAAAGAACAACGACGTTTGGAATTCTCAAGCCACACAAAGCCAGTATTCTTTCCCCTGCCAAAAAAATGCACTTGAGACAGAGAGACATGCTATCATCAGTAGATTGATAGGTTACTTTGTTCTTTCCATAACTCCATGATCCGCCTCTGCCACGAAGGGCCTTTGCTTCACTGCCGACAAAGTAGAACCTCTTCTTTGAGTTCACCGGTTGAAGAGAACAGCTCAATATAGCCTCCACAGTTTGCTCTACAATAGCTGTCTATATTTCTAATGAACTTGGCTTTTCTAACCTGCTATATATATAAAAAAAAAAAGGCAAAAGTTTAATTCTAAGCAAACTGCACCAAGCCAAAGTTAATGATTCTAAAGTTGCATTCTATCTATCTTAAGCAAGAATCTAAATGATTGCATAGGTTCTTTTACCTAAGGTCCATACTCGTCCTCGTATCATCATCACACCGACACAAACTACCTATATTTTAACCATCTGCAGCATATGAGACGGGAAAATGCAACATAAATGTTATAAAAGGCATTGGAAAAGGATGAGAAAAGATTGAAGTTATAAAAGGCAATCCTGGTATTGAGAAAGCATCAACTGCAGTCTGCAAGTACACGGGGAAAGTTAAATGCATTCAGAGGATTGCTATTGAAGATATATCATAATATGCATACATCGCAAGGTAATCATGGAGAATAGGCGAGCATAAATAAGTACCAGGACCTGAATAGTTTCTTGCCTTCTTAAAGCTTTAATCACCAACCTGTGAAACAAAACAATAAGGCAAAATTTGGAAGTAGTAAGCACCTCATAGCCATTTGAGAGAAGGAGAAGAACCAATTGGCGTCATTGTCCTGCAGCTTCCTCTGCGGATAATGCTAAGAATCTAGTTGCAGACTTATGATTTGGAATTAATTTCAGAAGCTCACAGGAAACCTTTTTCTGGTCATGCTTGTGCTCCCATTAATCTGCTGGAATTTGGCAAAAAAAGTTTAACCCTTCTCTGAAAGGCAAAGCTATAAGATTGTAAAAGTGAACAAAGAGAGCTCTCATTAACATACAACATAGTAGACTCCCTGAACTCCTCTGACCAGTGCCTTCTCTAACTCCTCTTTTAACCTTAATTCAAGTACCGTACATAGACAATTTGAGAACATGAAATGTAGTTGAACATAGTCAATAAGTGATGAGCTAATCAAAAGTGAAAAAACAAACTGAAAGCTTTTCAGTCCAGCATTCGGATCATCAAGAAACCTATTATACATTTCATGACTGGGAAGCAGGGACATAAGAGAGTGGCAATTGCCAAGTTGAAGTTGATTTCTCACCTAAGGAGCTTGGCTGATTCTAATCTTGCTCAATTTCTTCTATCTCTTTAACCATGCTTCTTATGCTGGACCCAAAAAGTGACTCGATCAACTCTTCATCTAGCCTGTTCGGAAAAAGGCAACAGTAGATCGTTACACATAAGTTAAATATGTCATACAATCTATGCAGGAAGAAAGAAGATTGTGAGAGAGACGACTCACTCGAATGAACTTCATCTAATATAGTCCCACACCATACTTTGCCCTGGTGGTGCCCTGACTTTATCCCAGAGAATGGTTTCATTTTTGCCAACCATCAAAATCAATCACTGTGGTATACAACAATTGTAAGCTGGGTCACAAATAAGCTCACTTTAATGAACTCCAAAAGTACAGGAAAAACTAATTTAGCCCAAAAGTGAATTCCTTGTTACCCTAAAATAATGGCAGAGGCAAGGGAGAGCCTCACAAACCCAGCAAGCCACTTGAAAGTTGAAACCTTCCGTGAAAACCCAGTCCAAGCTTCATGGAAATAATCAGAAATTATATAAACTATCTGACCAAAAATCAATCTGGGGGGAAGTTACGGTTTCAACAGTCGGCGTTAGAGACCAAACCCATAAACGGAAGAAGAAGATCCAAAAGCTGCTATCTATTCCGTTGCCTCGCTTACCCAACCTGCAGTCAGAGAAGACATGCTGAGAAACAGAAGAATACGGGATGGATTTCCCAAACTGAAGACGATGAGTAACGATTGGGGAGGAATATGGAACAACCTAGCAAGCATAGGGTTGGGATCAGAGGAGTACCTGTGACTCAACCGCCAAGATTCAAAGGTGGAGTTCAGCCAGCGAGTTTCAGAGGGAGATGGGCTCACGACGGCGGCAAGCAGCGTGCTTTGTGAGAAGGGGAAGCCGCAGAGGTTGTTCACGATGACGCCGGTGTTGTACGAAGTCGTCCGGCTGCTATTTGTGGGTCTGGGGCATTAGGGAGCAGTCAATGCCCCGCAAAGCTAAACGAATGGAAGTAGCTTGTAACCGTTCCATCAAGGCGGCGTCGGCTGAGTTTCTTGTGCAGCAGGAGGCGGGACGCGGTTGCGGCGTTCGAGGGCTTTGGGAGTTTTGGAAGTCGACACAGAACCGCGATTCTTTGCCTGCCGGTCAGTTTTTGGCGTAGATGGCGGCGGTTCTGACATTCCTGGAGCCGGTGGAGCGTCGACATGCTTGGACCGTCGTGTAGATTTGCTGGGCATCGCTGCGAATTCGGGATCTAGGGTTAGAGAGCTAAGATTGGAAAATGGAAAGGGTTGTTCTACTGGAAAGTATCATAGCAGCGTACCTGGGAGTTTGGGACTCGGCTGGAGGTTGAATTCCGCCGAACAATTTTCGAAGTGGGAGTAAAAGTTGTGGGAGGGATGGGCTGTGTGTGTGAAAAGGAGTCTTCCAAGCAAAGAAGCACGAATGACTCATAGCGATTTCCGAGGAGGAATTGGGAGTTGGAGCGTTCTGGGTGGCGTGCATCGGCGTATGACCAGGGATTGCGTGCGCCTGCGCCGGTGTTGAGGAGACGGGACGAAAGAAAGAGTCTCTGCGTGTCAGAGAGGAGAAGCGAACGGCAGGCAGCTGCAGCGGAGGAACCCGGTTATCCGATGGGCAAAACCCAGAACCTCTGGTTCGAAGATGGCGCGTTGGGTATTGAGGCGTTCCAAGCGTCTCTGTGAGAGAAGAAGAAGCCCACGTTGGCCAATGAAGAAGAAACGAATGGAAGAAGCCCACTCGCAGATGGCAACCGTGTGGGCCACTAATGAACAGTACCCAAAACTGTGGCTTTTATATGTCAAATTTTGCTTAGTCCTACACTAGTCAACTATTGAAAAAAGAAAACCCCCAGCAGAGCCATTCCCTGTGCATCAAGACTGTTTTCACTGCACATCCAGACTCATAAACACTGTTTCAACTCGGATGGGGCTTTAGTGTGGGCTGGTGCACGGAGGACCCTGGTTGGATTTGGTTCGGTTGCGTTGTTGCCCTGGTTTGCCTTCTGGTTGAAACTTCGGTCCCTTTGGCTCCTCTATTTACCCCTCAAACGCGTTGTTCACCTGCCATCTATCTGTAACCAGAGACTGATATTTGCCCCTCCAAGCTCTGGGTAGCCCTTTTAGCCTTTTACTTTGAGGGTTATTATTTACCGCCCGAGAGATTACTATTTGCCGCCCACAATTTCTAAGTAAATGACGATTTATCCCTTTTCTTTGGAAACCCTCCCACCAACCATTAGTCAACCTCTGTCGGCTTTCCTCCACCGCCGGGAATCGCAGCACAGGACAAGAGGTGCCTACTTTCTCCCGACAAGTCCAACACGCCATCCCTTACCCCTCTATATTTCCTTCAAGCCAATTCTCCCCCGGCCATCGCTTCCTCCTCCCGTCCCTTCCGTCATCATTAGATTCGAGAGAAGCGTCGGCCACAAATCCAACCAAACCCCAAAATCCATCCCGCGACGAAGATCAAAACCTCGGGATCCCTCCAGATCGAACCTCACTGACATCGTCATCGTCTTCCCGGCATCGTCGTTTCCCCATCGTCAGTCAGAGATCAGCACCAAACGTCGGGTTCAGACGGAGCAGCGCGGTCCGACAACGGAATTCGGACCACGTCCGATCTGCGGGGTCGGACCACGTCTGATCTGCAGCGTCGGGCCACGTCCGATCTCAGGCGTCGGACGGGTCGCCGGTGTCTTCTTTTGCAGACTAGTTTTTTTAATTATAATTGTACTTAAATAGTTATATTGTTATAAATAATTATAAATAAGATAATTAGGAAACTAACAACCCCATTAAAGAGTTGATTGATTTTTCCTTAATTTATTTTTGGTAGAATATTAAATAGGAGATTTTTTAACTTTTTATGGTAAAATTTATAAATTTACATTTATGAAATATTTCATTTTGAGTAAGAATTTCTCGGAAGGAAACTTACCTAATTAACAACCTCTATTTGTATTTCTCGTCACCAATCTAATTAGTATTTTCTTATTTACCAACCGAACTTAATATCCTCCCCAATAACCAATGTGTGATGATTATTTTCCTAATTAACCAAAAAAAAAAAACAATAACCCACGGCTTACAATATTTACATGATTACACTCTCAAATTAACAACCCACCCACATTTAACTAACGGACTTTTCCAATTGACCAATTATTATTTTATTTCATATGTAGTCATACTCATACCTATATTAAAAAGAAAAAACCACGTCCATTACTCATATATTTCAAATAAATAATTATATTACTATGTCAAATATATATGACCACAGTTGAACTAATCCAACTCAAGATAATGGATCCCAAAAAGAAAGGTTTGACCTGGACTAGGGTTTGACTTAATTAGAGTTTGATCATAGTTGAACCAATCTCACCCAAGATTACGGATAACAACAATAAGAAGGCTCAAACGGATAACTAAAATGTGGTTACGAACATGGTGGAATCGACCGTTTCTCAATTGAACGTCTCAGACAAAAAAGTATGAATAGTGTAACAACTTTCATCGAGGTTTTCGGGGGCACTGGGGGTTGTACGAGCAGTTTCTTGAGCCTACCATGCTTATTTCGACGATACGCATGATTGTTGTTAGTGGAGGCAGAGGTGATTTTGCCTCTAAGACAATGTCGTAGTAGGATTGGATCGATCGAGATTTAATGTAGTTGTTTGGTTGGAATAAGGGTTTAGGGTTTGGGAGGGGTAGAAGGTGTAAACGAGAAACAAATGCTTTATTTATTTTTGCTATCTGTCATCTTGAGTTATATTTATTTAATTGTGTTAAATTCTCCTCTGAATGGTTGAAGTCAAATCCTAATCTCACGTAAATCCTATCTGATCAAAGTCAAACCCTACTCTCCATAAATCCTAATTGGTCAAACTCAGACCCTAATATCCCTAAATCTTAATTGATCGAACTGAAACTCTAATCGGTAAACATCAAACCCTAAGTATATAAATAAATTATGAACAATTATAAGTATTGTACAATCAATAAATAATAATTATTTAAACTTATAATTATTTGAACCAGTACCCACTTATGGTTTCACTAAGGAATTTGTTTGGGTTGTCATTAATCTAATAATACAAAATCTCCATTTTATGTGCTTAGTGGTGTTAATTAAGGAAATTAATTTTCCTATTGTTAATTATGGAAATGAATTAGACGTAGGTATGGAATAGGACATGTTAGGTACGGATTTTTTTTTTGTGTCAATTAAGTAAATGAAATTAAACGTGGGTTATGAAATTAAGGAAAGACAAGGTAATTAAAATAATTTTTATGGTTGTCAATTAGGGATGATTTTTAATTAGGATTATTTTCATGTCTTGTTTTATTTAATTATTTCCATAATTACCGGTGGATGTTAATTATAGAAATGAATATATATGTGGGTTAATTAGACAAATTTTGGTATTTAATAATTATAGAAATAAATACATAATATTAATTATGAATCAAATCGATTTTTGGGGAAAGAAAATGTCACCGGCGATAGGTCCGACGCCGGCAGCGGACCCCATTCGAACTCCGGCGGCGGACCCCGTCCGAACTCCGGGGGCGGACCGCGTCCGAACCATGGGAGCGAACCCCGTCCGAAATCCGGCGGCGGACCTCGTCCGAACTACGAGGGCGGACCCCGTCCGAACTCCGGCGGCGGACCCGAAATCGCCAAAGAAGGCGAAGAAGAAAACGACGCCAAGATTTTTGTCGGGACTGGCGGAAGAAAAAAGAGGAAGACGAATTGTCGTTGAGATTTGCTATAGAGAAAAGAATCCGACCAGGTTTTTGTGAAAGAGAAAAAGATGATGATGACCCAGACCACAGGAACCAGTTGGCGGCCGGCGATTTCAGTTTTTGTCAGCGGCATCGAGACCCTCCGGCGATTTTGTTTCACTAGGGCGGTGGCAGCAACACCCAGTCGGCGGTTCCAGTCCATGACGGCAGCAAAAGATTTGACTTGTTTCAGTTTCGATTCTAATAGTGTTTAAGGGCAAAATTGATTTTTTATCCAAAAATACGGGCGCCGAATAGCAGTTCATTTTACTTTTGAGGCTTTTGGGATATCGTGCGTTGCTTAGGGAACTGTGAGTGGGAGATGAGATGACCAGTGCCTCTTTTCTTACCACATGTTTCTTATCCCACATTTCCCTCTGGCACATTAACCACAAAGACTGACAAGAGGGCGAGAGGGGTCAAGTCGATTGCCCTTTGAGAAAGAGAGAGAAGTAAGATCTGCGTCCTCCTCTTCTACTTTCACTCCACTGAATCTTCTGTTACCACTCTCTTTCTCTCAGTTCTTTCTTCTAGTGTCTCTTATTTTTTCTTTTTTGGAGATGAGCAGAGTTGGAGTGATCAACTAGCGGATTTCAGGTGATTTTTGTTTAGGTGATTTTTCTTACTCCTCTGTTTCTCTCAATTCTTGCCTCTGGTTTCTCTTATACTTTCTTTTTGGAGATGAGCAGAGTTGGAGTGATCAACTGGCGCGTTTTAAATGCCTGGCAAATTTTTTAAGAAACCCATATCCGCGGGTTCTGTTTTGTTTTAGGTAATAATTTTGTCATATATGAGTTTGTTATGTCTGATCAAGGATCGGTCACTCTCTCTCAATTTTCCTCTGTTTATCTCAGTCCCTGCTACGGATGCTGCTCGGAACCAGGAGAATCACAATCATCATCGTCGCAGTTAAATCTACTAACCTCTCTCTCTCTCTCTCTCTCTCTCTCTCTCTCTCTCTCTCTCTCTTCTGAACGTTGTGTTCTTTCTTCTCTTGATGGCACTGTTGCATCTTTTTTTTCCTACTATGGTTTCCCTATTTGAAATCTTGGCGTTGCATGTTCATCTCTTTTCACGTGGTTGTTCATTGTGAAACCTATTCACGAAGATTTGCTTGCTGTCATTGTACGCCGCAGATATGACATAGTTGTGGCTTGCAAATACTAACATGCTTATTGCGACGTACATCCACTGGGAACCACATGAGTCGCTTAAATAATTGATATTGGTGTTTTAATACAACTTACTCTTAATATACTTGTAAAGAAGAAGATTGCGAAAAGTAAACGACACACAGAATTACGTGGTATCCCCGGGAAATCGGGACTAATCCACGGAGAGCATGGCTCTCGAGATGAAAATCACTATGTTGAGGTTCTGTAGTTGCTACTGCTAGGGTTACAAGAGATGCAATTCGGCCATCACTATTTATACCCTTCGACAGCTCTCACGGGTATAAAAGGCCAATTACAAAATACTCCCTAAACAAATACAACTAACAATGGCAAGTCCAATACTCCCCCTCAAGCTGAAGCATGAAGGTTACAAATGCAAAGCCTGGACAATAAGGTATGAAACTGGTCTGCACCCAGAGCCTTGGTGAAAATATCGGCCACTTGCCCGCTGGTGTGAACCTTGCACGACTGAATTTTGCGTGAAAGAACACGTTCGCGAACGAAATAGCAGTCAATCTCCACATGTTTAGTTCGCTCGTGGAAAACCGGGTTAGCAGCAATATGTAGGGCTGCCTGGTTGTCACAATAAAGAACAGTGGGAGCAGGCTGAGGTACACAGAGCTCATCAAGAAGAAACCGCAGCCACAGAACTTCACTGGTAGCACTAGCCATGGCTCGGTATTCTGCTTCTATTGAAGACCGGGCGACAACACGCTGCTTCTTGGCCCGCCAGGAGACAGGGGCATCACCCAACTGTATGAAGTAAGCTGTCATGGAGCGACGCGTCATCTGACAACCCACCCAATCCGCATCACAATAAGCAGTGAGCTGTAGAGAACCAGCAAAAGGCAAGAAAAGTCCTTGGCCGGGTGCTCTCTTGAGGTACCGTAGCACACGGTGAGCAGCTGCAACGTGAGCTAGAGTCGGAGCATGAACAAACTGACTCAAGATATTGACGGAGTAAGCAATATCGGTTCTGGTAATAGTGAGATAAAGGAGACAACCAATGAGGCGTCGATAGTATCTCAAGTCATCGACACGCTCACTACCAGGACGCGTGAGCGTGTGATTCAATTTCATGGGAAACATACTGGGGCGAGCAGCTTCCATGCCGGAGTCTGCGAAAATGTCCAGAGTATATTTCCGTTGGCAAAGAACAATGCCATCAGGAGACCGCGCGACCTCGATGCCCAGGGGTCCCAAATCCTTAATGTTGAAGCGGTCGTGAAGGAATTCCTTCATGCGAGAAAGGACATGCACACTATCTCCAGTGGGCACAATATCATCAACATATATCAAGGCAGCTACAAAGACACCAGGCGCCCCGTAAAGAAAGAGTGAGTGGTCAGCCCGAGAAACAGTAAACCCAAACTCGATCAAGGCTGCAGTGAACTTGGCATACCAGTTCCTAGACGCTTGACGAAGGCCATACAAAGACTTCCGGAGACGACAAACCCGAGTTTCAACTTCTTTGGTGAAGCCCTGTGGAACTCGCATGTAAACCTCCTCTTCCAGATCACCATGCAGGAAGGCGTTATTGATGTCCAGTTGTTGAAGTGGCCAACCTTTGTGAGATGCCACGGCGAGCAGTACACGAACGGTAACCACCTTAGCCACGGGTGCGTATGTGTCATGGAAATCCACACCTTCAAGTTGGGTAAACCCTTTGGCAACAAGGAGGGCCTTAAACCGCTCGATGGAGCTATCCGGGTTGAACTTGATCTTGTAAACCCACTTGCAATCAATTAGTTATTTTCTAGGTGGCAAATTCTCTAGAGTCCAGGTGCCGTTAGCCTCGAGAGCAGCGATCTCACGCTGCATGGCCTCACGCCATTTTTGGTATAGCACCGCTTGATTGAAGTCTCGGGGCTCCACCAGGGGAGTGATGGCGGTCCAAAAGGAACAATAGTTAGTCGAAAAACGATGGTAACTGACGTAATCTGAAATAGGAAATTGCACATGATGAGATGAAGTGGTAGCAGGTAACTCTACCTCGTATTCATCGAGCCGAGATGGAGGGCGCCTTTCTCGGGCTGGGTTGCGACAAGGAGGTGTAGGGGAAATGTGAGGTTCGGGCAATCTACCATCATGAACATCATCATCACCAGAGCTGGACGTACCAGGGGCCGATGAGGTGGACGTGGAGAAAGGCGGCGAGGACTATATGGGAGTGGCAACAAAGTGGACTCCAGCTGGACATGGTCTTGGGAAGGAGCATCAACTCCAATTCCCAACCCAATATCATCCAAATGCTCCTCATCAGCTAAAGGGTCCTCCCCCTCACGACAAGGCAAAAAGGACCGCTCCCCCTCACTAGAAGACGTAGGCTGCATGGGAGAGGGGTAATTCCTTTTGTCGCGGAAAGGGAACATATTTTCAAGGAAGTGTACATCGCGTGAAACCAGAACCTTATGGGTGTGGAGGTCAAACACGCGATAACCTTTCTGGTTACCGGGGTAGCCCACAAAAACACAGGCACGTCCGCGATCAGCAAACTTGTCCAAACAACGGTGAGTATCTTTGGCATAGACCAGGCAGCCAAAACTGCGAAGATGAGAATACGACGGAGCACAGCCGAGCAACACTTCATACGGCGTCTTCATGGCAAGAACAGGAGTAGGGAGCCGGTTGATCAGGTACGTGGCCGTGAGAACACACTCGCCCCAAAACTGGACGGGGAGACCTGCATGGAACATGAGAGCGCGAGCAGTCTCAAGGAGATGCCGATGCTTGCGCTCAACCACTCCATTCTGTTGAGGAGTGTCCGTGCAGGAGGTTTGAAGCACAATATCGTTCTCCTCGTAGTAAGCTTGAAGAGAAGAGGTCTGAAATTCCACGCCATTGTCAGCCTGAATGCGACGAACCGACTTACCATACTGTGTAGTAGCAATTTCACAATACATCTTGAGATAGCGTTCAGTGTCTGACTTAAATTTCATCAAATAAACCCATGTAGAGCGACTGAAGTCATCAACAAGAGTAAGGAAATAACGCGAGCCATCTAGCGATGGGGTACTGTATGGGCCCCATATGTCCACATGAACAAGATCAAAACAGCTAGTAGTTTTGATAGAACTATGCGGAAATGGTGTTATGGTCTGTTTTGCTCGCAAGCAAGAGTCACAATGAGAAGCAGAACGAGCATTCAAATTACAACCCACAAAATCTTGTAACGTAACCAGTCTATCAAAGGAAGGGTGTCCCAATCGGGAATGGCACAAATCAACTGCTTCTGCTTGGCCAACCACTTTGCACGCCTGCGGAGAAACACCAAGAGAGGTCCGAGAGAGATAATAAAGACCATCCCGCATCCTACCGACGCCAATCAGCATCTTGGAACGTAAGTCCTGGAGCACGCAGAATTCATGTAAGAACATGATCCTTATGTTATGATCACGAGTCGTGCGACTCACCGATAATAAATTACACCGAAAATCTGGGACATGTAAAACCCGATCCGAAGTGAGCGATTCACACAATATGACTGACCCAATCCCTATAACTGGTATACCCGCCCCATTGGGGATTCGAACCTTAGATAACCCATCAACAGAAGTAACCGAATGCAACCAACGGGCATCCCTGAATATATGTTCATTGCAACCAGAATCAAGTAGCCATTCACAAAGATCAGGAGAATTACCCGCCATATGTGTCGTAGGTTCAGAAGATGTCTCAGGAGACGACGTAGACAAAAATAGCTTCAACTGAGCAAATTGAGCTGCAGTCAGTCCAGGAAGAGGACTCGCATTCTCGGCAGAAGCTTCAGGCTCAACATGAGCAGCCCTCGAACGTCGCGTGCTGAGGTTCTTCTCATCTCCTTGTCGCGCACGCGGGTGACCAGGCGGGAACCCGATGAGTCTGTAGCAAGTCTCCCGCAGGTGTCCCAGCTTATTGCAGTGAGAACAGCGAGGTTTGTCACGATCCTCTTTTGTTTCCTTGTCCGACTACACCTGGAATGCCGTCGTTTCGACAACCGGACGTCGCCCCCCAGTGATCAACCGATGTTGCTCCTCGACCGAAACGATCTGATAGGCTTCAACGAGCATAGGGATCGGCTTGGTGCTAAGGATTTGCGATCGAACGACAGAATAAGCATCATCCAGGCCTAGCAAGAAGTCAAATAGACGTTCTGTTTCAAGTATGGCTTGATATTGAGCTGGGAGATTGCAGCGGAAACCACCGCAAGAGCATCCACTACACGCACATTGTGGTAAGCCACCAACTGCGTCCATTTCGTCCCACCAAGAACAAAGTTTCGTATAGAATGCCGAAACAGACAACTTCTCTTGGCGCAAAGAAGCAATCATGCGCTGAAGTTCATATGCCCGCTGAGCTGACCCGCGACTAAAACGGCGCTAGAGATCGGACCAGATGGCACGAGCAGTGGTCGCCATCCGTACGCTGTTACGCACCTCGCGAGTCATTGCAGACTTCAACCACCCCTTCATAGTGGCATCACAACGATCCCAAGCTTCCTGGTGACGGGCAGAGCCGGCCTCGGAGCGGGGAAGAGAGCCATCAACAAACGCGAGCTTGTTCTTTGCAATGAGGGTTTCGGTGAGGTCATTGACCCACTCACCGTAATTCAGATCATTCAATAACTCGCTGCCAAAAATCTGGGCAGGGTTTTCAGATGGGTGAAGGTAAAGAGGAGAGCTGATCGGAATGACATCGGTGCTTAAGGAGCTGACCTGCTTGTCGCCGCCAGATGACTCATCCTTCGAACCCTTGATAGGTCAAAACGCGAGGTTTGAATTGTATAGCTCTGATACCATGTAAAGAAGAAGATTGCGGAAAGTAAACGACACATAGAATTACGTGGTATCCCCAGGAAACCAGGACTAATCCACAGAGAGCATGGCTCTCGAGATGAAAATCACTATGCTGAGGTTTTTTAGTTGCTACTGCTAGGGTTACAAGAGATGCAATTCGGCCATCACTATTTATACCCTTCGACAGCTCTCACATGTATAAAAGGCCAATTACAAAATACTCCCTAAACAAATACAACTAACAATGGCAAGTCCAATAATACTTACATCTCCGTTATGTGCAGTATCTTGGCATCTAGAGTGATAAGAAGAGTATTGCCACGATGTGTTGTTTTATGTTCTTCGGTGGGGCTAGGTAGTGGGTGAAGAGATTGGTTTTTTTCCTCGAAAGTCTCTCGCAGACCAGGTAACTTGTTTGGTAAATTCGTTACTTTTTGTTTGCGCCACCGAATTTATGTCCATTTTCTTTTCATTGCAGATCCATGTATCCGAGCTGCAGCCATTGCTCGCGAGAGATGGGACAAAATCGTATGAAGTGGAGGTTTTTGGTTTGACGTATTGATTGCTGCAGTTTTATCTGTGTACTTTGGACAGTTTTGCGCCTTTCTAGAGACATGATCCCATGATGGCTAGCTATTTTGGTTTGCTTCTTAGTGTTGGGACTATCTACCTCATTAGAGGGTTTGATTTTGACGGCCTCTTTTAGGTCTATTAGAAATATGCTGGTGATGATGGTGTTACCGACCTTTAAATCATATGGTAAACGCCCTTTCTGGGTTCCATTTATTTATATAGTTGTTGGGACACTGATTCCTCCACTAATGCAGGCTCAAGTTGCATTTGGAACAGCTAGATTGAGGGTCTCACCGAGAATCAAGGACAGAGGTTTGATGACGAGTTTACATGAGGTACAATTGTCTTTCAACAATATATTGGTTATTGAGTTTGGGGTTCTAACCCACTGCCAACCATAAATACAGTAAAGGGTAGGGTTGAGTTTGAAACATGATACATGAGTCTTCATTCTGACTAATTTGAATCAACTTTGATAGGTGTCATTTATCACTACCTCATTGTTTCAGTGTTCTTGACTCAATTATCTACAGGCGGAGATGGTGGAAACAACTTATGGTTGCAATTGTTGTTTGTGGTTGGCTACTGATAGAATTAGTGGAGACGATGCTTTGATGAATGCAACTTCTCTTTGTAATAACTTAAAATTACTTCACTGAGTTCCATCAATTGTTTCTTGAATTGATGTTGTTTAGTTTCTACTATTTTAGTAATATCAATAATATTTTATCATCTTCTCTTTCTCTCTACCTTGCTGGCACGAGTTGTTTTTTGGGAGTTGAGTTTCTAACAAAGATGTTGAGACTTTGTTCTATCTATAATCTGCCCATGGTTCACCACTGCTGCAGATTTTGATATGGTGCACCACTGGAGTAAGAAATGGGATTAGTTACTGTATTTCTTATACTAAAGCAAAGATACAAGAAGTTGTTGCATTGTCTTTGTTTTGTGTAGGATGTTTAGGCTAACTTTGGTGATTTTGGATGATGATTCAATTGTCATAGGATTCCATCATGAAATATCATTTGGCAGTTCCATTTACTATAGACTGTCATTATACTGTTTGCTTTCCTGCTCTCTTATTTATGCAGGCTTATTGTTGTTTGCAGAAGGAAGAATGGGAGTTTGGCGCAGGTTGATAGTAGAGGGAGGCCATGTGACAAGTCCGGCCATTTCATCAATACACCAACACTGTGGTATTTTTACTTATAAATGAAATTTTAAATATTGTGTTCTTCTGTAAGTTATGCTCATCAATCAATTAATTAACAGCGCAAGACCTTTTTACTGTTCCTTACGATTTTATCGCACGGAACTTTGGATTCCTCTCGGTAAATACGTGGTAAGTTTTCTCACGGCCCATTAACAATTAATTTGGAATATTGTTCACAAGAAGAATGATCCAATGCAACCGGTTCCACTGTTATTTTATTTGTTTACAATCAATATTTAACAACCAGTTCCATACTTCTTCTATACGTGTCCACGGTTAAGTTTTTTTAACAATAAACTTTTTAACCGCTTAAGTTAACTATTTATTACATAAAATGTGATGGCAGCTCATATTCCTTTTAGTTAACTTGGAAATATTTTGTAAGGTAAATTAATTTTTACATAATTTAATTAAATGTGATTCTTTTCTGTAACTTGATTTTATTATTAGATCACACATTATGTAAGATTTATATAACAGCGTTCTATAGTAATTACCTAAAATGAAAATACATTACATAAAGTTTATGAAAGAATAGTTATTTCTTATGTATCCACTAAACAAATGCATTACATAAGTATTCATTAATTACTAAGAGACACTAGAAAACTTATGTAAGTATCTTACTCGCGAACTATTTTTTGAATTTTTTATTCTATTAAATCGTTAAATCACTTTATAAAATTTACAATATTCGTCATATTATTAATTTGCATTACACTCTTCAATTCTGATGTGTATATTGATGCTCAAATTAGTATGTCTTAATAATCTCACGTCCCGGCGCAGAGCGCGGGCAAAGAAAATTAGTAATTATAATAGGTGTAGAAAACATGTTGTTGTACCTTTACAACTTTGTATTGTTGTCAAGTTGTTCCAATTTTTTCTATTTGTCAATTTTCGTACTCAACACCTTTAATATTCGTATTTAATAAATTAAAGGACTTTGCTATGGTGACCTTGACTTTGCTATGGTGACCTGACATATTATTAGGTCGACCTTGGCTTTGTTTGTAAGACTATGTTGTGCTTAAAAGGTCGGTCGCTCAAGTTGTCTGGTCAACCTATCTGTTGTTCATTGTAATATTACACTTGCTTTTGCTGGTAAATTAGTATTTTCCTGCTGGATAGGTCGACCTAGGAAGAGAAAGGTTAGCCTTAAAGGTTCTGGTAGTGACAAATTGTCTTCAAGGTCGACCTAATAATATGTCAGGTCGACCACGTCTCTGTTTTTGGTCAATTGTAGAAAATTTAAGTTGAATTATGATTTGAATTTTTCTTTAAATTGTTTAGACGATGGCGCATGATGAGAGACTGCATCACGATTTGAGTGAAATCATGACAGTGTTGAAAGCCACACAAGAGCAGCTGGTGGTGTATAAAAAATAAGTCAATGACTATCAGAAGTCCATTCGTGATACAGTGGAGCAATTGTCAGCTCGATTGACAGATATGACTGGGATGATACATGATGGTTTTGAGAGGCTAGAAGGTGTTATCGAAGAAATAAGTGCATAACGAATGGAGAATGGAGGAAAAGATGATACACGAAAGAAATTTGACTTTGATAAAGAGGAGGAAGAGCATGATGACTCTGCAAATTGCTACCAGAGCATAAACGATTTATTAAAAGAGCACAAGTTAAAGGTAGACAAGTATATTCATATGTGAGTGAAGATATTAGTATAACTATCATTAGTGCTAATTTGTTTTGTTTATATGTTTGACAGAGTGAAACAACGTTTGGCAGCAAGGGTTCCTCTCCTAAGTACAAGAGACCTCGATATGAAAGTGACTTCTACACCACTCCAAAGAAGGATCATTTGTAAGAAAAGGATTATTGAGTGCTGATAGCGACAAAGATGAATCTAAGAATCCTTTCGAAAAGCACAGAGTAAGTTCACATTACATATTCATCTATAATGTGTGTTTGTGTTCATATGTTACTTTAATTATAACTATGATTTGTAGGTCATGAAAGTGGAGGGCCTAGAAGGATTCACCAAAAATCTGCAAAATCCAGTTGAAGACTTGTATTATATTGTTACTAAAGAGAAGGCTGGAGACGCGAATTGAGACAAGTAAGAGACGTTATTTTTAAGTAGTACATGTGGTCGACCGTTTAGTACATGAGCTCGACCGTTTAGCCATTAAGGTCGACCTTGACTGTGAATAGGTCGACATGTACGTTGCAAATCACAATTGACATTTTTGTTGTTTTGATTTTTGCAGTTTGACCGTTGTTGACTTATTTACTGAAAACGTGCAACGAAAATATTTGAGTTCGGTCATTAGCGAGAGTAGCTGGATTTGCTCATCCGTAAGTACTATACTACTACGAATTTTGTATGAATTGTGCACTATTTATGTTACGATTTACGAGGATTTTGTGGTTGATTGTTGGTTGGCTGGTAGTGGATTTGTGTGCAAGGGCACTAACAATGCCTGAAAAACATGACGTGAAAGAGCCAAATGTGTGGTATTTTCCAAATATGTTTTCGGTAAGAATCGTAATGTTTATTTATTTGTCATAACCTAGTTATAAATATTGTACCATGTCAATTCATCTCAATTAAAATATGGTGCAGAAAATGGTACGTGCTAACATGAAGACCGAACAAAGTCGTAACAAGTTGATGGATGATGGCGTGGTGTTTATGCCAAATGTTAGTGCATGCCAGAAGGTTAAACAATGCCTCTATCTCATTAAATTTCCAAAGTGCATTTGTTAGTATTCTCTTGTTATAACATACAGTGAGTGTTTCTTTGCTAGATATTTATGCCAGTTCTGGACGATGAAGCACGTCATTGGTTTCTGTATCTCGTCAATGTCCACCAAAAAACTGCATTTTTGCTTGACAACCTTTCTTCAACTAGTGAGACGAATCGTAAGTGTAAATCAAACCTATGTAAGAAATTTGTAAGTGTTTCCTATAATTTTCAGACTACTAAGTTCACGTATTATGCTAAAAGTATATAATTTTCATTATTTGTGTGTAGTTGTCCAAATTGCATGATATTTTCAAACTAGAGCACATGAGCAATGTAGTAGTACCAAATTTTGGAGATTTAAATTTCGAAGAGCTACGCGTTCAAGGTCAAAGGAATAGTATCGAGTGTGGTGTGCACGTCATGCAGATGCAGTGGATGCACTATGGATCCAAGGATCTGGATAGAGTGGTTAGTATATCGTCAAACAAATAACTTGTTTAATTTGTACTTTTTTTAGTTATAACGAATATGCCATAATGCAAATAGGAGAAGAACACAAATTACCAGCCTGAAAGGAGATTCTATGGTATCTGGCTACATATTTTGGAAACCGTGCACGAGAAAATCTTTTCAATCATATAGTTAATGAATGCATGGAAAGAGTCAAAGAAAGAAAGAGCTCAAACAAAAAAGCTAAAAAATGAAGTCATTAAGTTACAGTGTTGCATTATTTAGATAATACGTTGAATTATATTTGCGAGGTTGTGTTTCCTTTTGGATATTGAATGTTTTTGGTTTATTAGATTTGTTATACAATTATGGATGTCAAGGAATTTACGATTTCAATCGTCTAGAACAAGTGGTCGACCACATACTCAAAGCGGTCCACCCCGTAGGCAGAGCACAGGTCGACCTCCTATGCATAAGGTCAACCTATGATACCTTTGCTTAGCTCCTAAACAATGTGGAATAAGGATGGAGTCCTGTCTGTTTCGCCTTTATAAAAAACGGTCGACCATTCGTGTAAAGAGTTTGACCTAAATGGGCCGAATTAGCTTATTACTTACTTCTCCTTGTCCAATTAGGATTTTGCGTACTTGTCCTTGTGATATTATGATTTTATGTTTCCTTCACGAATTGGGATAAGTGTTCCCCATACTAGTAAGGATAAGGAATTCGTCTACATTCTCTATAAATAGATGGAAGTAGGGATGGTTATACGGTCCGGTCCGGTTAAATTGGCCCAAATTGATCTGGTCCAGTCCGGTCTTTTTGAAAATATAAGGACCAAAGATTGGATTGGATTGGATACAGTCCGGTCTTGATCCGTTCTGGTCCCAATTCGGTCTTGATTTTATATTGAGCTTGTGGGGATTTGAGTGACCTAGGGCCTAAAGGGTGAGGAGTTGGTTAAGTTTTGTACTAAGTGCAAAGGTTTGTGAACATTTATGCAAATTAACCTTAAGTTTTGGGTGTTGAACTCTCTTATCCGGTCTTTATCCAGTTTTTTATCCGGTCCCAAATGGGGTTTTACCTCAAATCTAAGCCCAAAGATTGGATTGGATTGTTTACTATTCGGTCTCGGTCCTGGTTATACGGTCCGGTTTTGGGTAAAACCAAAAAACCCAGACCAAATAGCCAGCCCTAGATGGAAGTATTAAGACTTTATTCGTACTTTGATTTATGCAATTTGTTGGAGTGAAATTGTAATCTCATCGCTCTTATTGTAATCATGTGTTGGTGGCGGTTTATTCTTATTCCGGCTGACCTTATCACTAAGTGGTCGACCTTGTTTGCTAAGGTATGTGTTGATGTGTTGTGTGTGCTGGTTAACGGTTCTCTGTGGTTCACTTTTTCCCTAATTAGGTCAACCACCTCAACTTTACGGTTGAGCCCATCCGTGTAATTCTGTGATAAGGTCGACCATACAGTGGATCCAGGTCGACCTCAGTTGTGTAATTTGGTGATAAGGTCGACCGTACAGTTGATCAAGCTCGACCTGAAGAGACCTAATTTTGCATTTATTTAACATAAAATTCGTACTACGATCATTGTAGGATAGATAATAGAGATGATACAAATGATAGAGATGCTGGCGAGAATAACTTCGATGAGGAACCTAAGGATGCTCGAGGATGATCTATGGATAATCCAGATGATGAAGTAATTGGGGATGATGAGGAAACGGAGGGTGCTGAAGAAGAATTTATGGATGATGAAGAAGCTACTGAATATGAAGAACAAATTCCTTCCATGGAGTTCCAAACATTAGAAGATGCAGAGAAATTTTATGATGCCTATGCTAAAGCGAAAGGTTTTAGCATTCGACGTAGAGATCTTCGGAGGAGTCATCGAGGAGTAGTAATTGGGAGGTCAATGGTATGTTCGAGAGAGGGGAATAGACAAAAGATGCATCTAGATAAAGAAGGTCGGACATGGCAACATCGTAAGATGACAAGACATTCTTGCAAGGCATCGTATACTGTACACTTTGATCGGAATAACAAAATGTGGGTTGTTTCTAAGTTCGAGAGGAAGCACTCACATCGTTGTTGCAATGAAGAAGAAACTCAATTCCTTCGGTCTCATTTAAATGTGAGTGAATGAGACAGGGCTTTGGCGATAGGGATGCGGCAGTCAGGAATAAAACAATGTCACATTGTTCAGTTCATGAAGAATAAAGTTGGAGGATATGAGAATCTGGGGTACACTCCAAAAATTTGGATAACGCTGTTCAGAAATCCCGAACAGTTGACGACGATCTAATAGGAGATGTGAACCAAACATTGGGTTACTTGCAAAGTAAACATACCTCTGATGTTGGCAGCATCTTCAAGTACACAACCAATGATGAAGGTGAATTAAGCAATCTCTTCTGGTTGGACTCCACATCTAGAGCAGATTACCATTTTTTTGGATGTCTTGGCGTTCGATGCATGCTACAAGCGCAACAAGTATAATCGACCATTTGTTATGATGGTTGGTGTAAATCACCACCACCGTAACATCATATATGGTTTTGCTCAGTTGGATAACGAGACAATCCCCAACTACGTTTGGTTGTTGAATACTTTTCTGGAGTGTATGAACTCTAAGTTGCCGACTTTAGTGATCACAGACGGATGCAAGTATATGTGTGGCGCCATTGCTACTGTTCTGGTTGCAGTGCCTCACCATATGTGTATTTGGCATATTGAGACAGATGCGACAACGGGCGTTCATAATAGACAATTCGTTAACACATTCACCCACTTAGCGAAAGCACATATATCGAGTGAGGAGTTTGAGAGGCGCTGGGATCGTTTGATTAGTGAGCATGGATTGTTCGCAAATAAGTGGTTGCAGGATTTGTACGATGACAAATTACTTTGGGCAGAGGCATACTTGACGGATATTATTTCGGTGGACTTCATTCAACCTCGTGATGTGAGTCATGTAACTATTGAATAAATGGGTATGTGGGAACTCAATACAGCTTGCAACGTTTTGTTCAGGGCATTGATGAAGAACTGGAGGGGATGCGTTTCACGGAGGTGCATGATGATTATTCTTCTAGGCACACGAGGTTGGTCTGCAAGCATGCCCTTCGCACATGGGAAATGCAAGTGATAGACCGTTAATTACACATGTTTTCACCCCTGTTCTTACACCATTGGAGATGTGGTTTCTCGTGTGGTAGACCGATTTCACGCTAGGTTGTGCTTGTTTGTGATATTTCAGGTCCTGGCAAGTGAATGAAGGTTTAGGAGCGAGTTCGGGGTCGATTGGGCGAAGATCGGGCGCGAGACAAGTCACAAAGGAGGTCGCACGGGCACACCCACAACCCACACGGCCGTGCAAGTGACCAGTTTGGCCGTGTGGGATTGTGAGAGAACAAACACGGGCAGAGCAGAAAATCCACACGACCGTGTGATGATGCATTTTGGCCGTGTGGAATTCTGCGAGAGCAAACACGGGCAGGATGAAAGTTCACACGGCCGTGCGACCCTGGCCGTGCAAGAAGCCTGGAATTCAACTAATTGATACGCTGCGTTTTGACTCGCACGGGCAACTGGGTGAGCCACACGGCCGTGCGGCCTGCCCGTGTGAGTCGGGATTTTCTGCTTTTAAGCAGATTTTCAGCCACAAGTCGAGGGGATTCGAGTTTTTGAGAGAAAGAACGATTCCTAGAGAGAGAAAGCAACGAACAAGAGTCTCCAAGTGCCCTAGATTGATCTTCAACACCATTGGAGGCCAGTTTGAGCTTGGAGAAGTGCCGATCAACGTCCAGGAGCAGGAATCCATCCTTCACAGTATGAATTCCGCGTCTGATTCTGCTTTTGCTTCTTTCTCCATGGAGTAGTTCTCCCATTCATCTGGGTATGGAGAACCCTAGATTTGTATGTTAGGCTTTGATTGTATGAACCCAAGTACTGATTCTATGATTTGATTATATTCGATTAAGGTTTGAATGATTGAATGACTTGAATCCTGATCAAATTCCTGTTATTTCTGCTTTAACCTAGAATGAGAATATCTGCCTAGGTTGATAGAGCATCCTTGATTGAATGCAGGGAGTTGGTGACTTTAGTCGAGGAGCCAACTCACTATTTTGTACCGGATTCACTTCGGTAGTGGAGGTTTTGTTTGTTAAGGCCTCAATCTGTTTACTCCGGTGGAGGTTAGTCGCCCGCTAGAGATTCAGATTGAGAGGGTCTGAAGACCTTTAGTCGAGACTTCAGGCTGTTTAAGAACCTTCCGCAGTATAACTATCATAGAAACTGAACTTGGTAATTACAATCCGGCTTAACTGCAGTCTAGGGGGAACCATATCCGGGTGATCTCTCTTAACCTGAATACAACTGTTTACTTGCTTTGTTAGTTTGTTAGTTTAGACTTGCATTAAAGTTTCATTGCTAGATAACAAGAATTCACTGAGTAGTCATCAAATCTAGGACCCGGGTTGATAATTAAACCCAAACCCGCTATACTACGCTTTAGGAAGTGGTTTCACTTGGCCAATTCCTAGGGTGACAGTAGAAGTGAGTCAGCAAGCTAGAAGTATCTACACACATCGTACATTTGTTATCTTCAAGTCTGAACTAGAGAATGAAGCTTCTTATGCATTAGCAGAGAAAAGAGCTGAATCAGATGGGACAGAGACATTCATTCTGAAGAACTACATGAACCCGAATCGGATAAGGAGGTTAACATTTACTACGACCAATCAAGATCTAAAATGTGAGTGTGCATTATTTGAATCTAGGGGGTTTCCATGCAGACATATGCTTACACCCATCAAAAATATGGGATACACCGCACTACCCTCCACGTGGTTCAAGCTTCGATGGACCCAAAATGCGAAGACACTATATCGTCATCATGGAGTTGGAGGTGACGTGGGAGAGAAAGTTGGTCGACTGATAAGACATGGAGGATTGTCTCTAAAGTGTAAGCGTTTGTGTGACATCGCGTGTGGTAGTTAAGCTGCTTTTTATCATGTCTCTAAGTTGCTGGATGACCTTACTCAATGAGCAATTGAGTTCTGGAAGGAGAGAATACTGCACCTACAAACCCTCTAGCACCCCTTTGAAGTGTGAAAGAACCAAAAATTGGGAGGACCAAGGGGACATTCAAGTCAGCACGAAGTGCATTGGGCAAAAGTGTAAGAAAGCATTCGAAATGTGGGAAATGTGGTCATTTTCGCCCAAGTGCCCCAAAAAAAAGTTATAAAAAAATCTTAACTTTCTTCTATTGTTTTTTAGGAGTTTATTTTCTGTAACTATGATGTTAGTGTTTTATTTTCTAATTATCTTCATAATTTATGAGTTAGTTGATTGTTGGTTGAAATAAACAAATACATTAAATACGGTCGACCTGCTACAAGACACGGTCGACCAGACCATATGAGGTCGACCTATTATAATACGTGGTCGACCGTTTACCTATTTGGCTGACCAAACCGGTTCGTATGACAACATCAACCCAAACTCTATCCTTCCATCCCCTATTTAAGAACCTCCTCCGCTCATTCTCTACCACAACCATAACCCTATCCTTCCATCCCCTAGTCTTCCTCTCCTTTCCCTTCTTCTTCTCCAATTTCAAAAATCTCATAGGAGAAGAACCAAACCTCCATTCTATTTCCTCTTCATCTACTAATAAGAAGAATAAGGTGGATATTTCAATCCTCCTTTCATTTGTTTCGAGTTTGTTGTTCTTTATTGGTAGTTTAGATTGTTTTTACAAAAACCTAAAGCTGAAAATTATAGATTTTTGTATTCTGTTAGCCAGAATCGGCCGACCTAGTCTTCTTCATGGTCGACCGGATCTGAGGTTGACTTATGATGTTCTTGAGGTCGACCGAGTAAATTTTGCACTCCAAATGTTACGCGTTTGCTTCGATCCATTCTTGTTTTCTATGAACTGAGGTCGAATTGTGATGCTCTTGAGGTCGACCTATGATGTTTTCCTTTCCAAATGTTACGCGGTTGCTTCGATCCATTCTCATTTTTTATGAATTGAGGTCGACCTGTGATGTTCTTGAGGTCGAACTATGATGTTTTGCATTTCAAATGTTACGCGTTTGCTTCGATCCATTGTCATTTCTTATGAACTGAGGTCGACCTGTGATGTTCTTGAGGTCGACCTATCATGTTTTGCATTCCAAATGTTACGTGTTTGCTTCGATCGATTCTCATTTTTTTATGAAATGAGGTCGATGTCTATGAGGTCGACTATTCTAGTTTTTTATCAACTGAGGTCAACCTATGATGTTTCTGAGGTCGACCTATGAAGTTTTGCATTCCAAATGTTACGCGTTTGCTTCGATCCATTCTCGTTTTTTATGAACTGAGGTCGACCTGTGATGTTCTTGAGGTCGACCTATAATGTTTTGCATTCCAAATGTTACGCGTTTGCTTCAATCCATTCTCGTTTTTTATGAACTGAGGTCGACCTGTGATGTTCTTGAGGTCGACCTATCATGTTTTGCATTCCAAATGTTACGCGTTTGCTTTGATCTATTCTCGTTTTTCTATGAACTGAGGTCGACCTATGATGTCTCTGAGGTCGACCTATTCTAGTTTTTGATCAACTAAGGTCGACCTATTCTGTGTTTGAGGTCGACCTATGATGTTTTGCACTCCAATTTTGGCCTTCTTCGACCCATATTTGTGCTTGATTAACTGAGTTCGACCTATGGTGTTTATTAGGTTGACCTATTATGATTTTGAGGTTGACCTATTTAAGTTTTTGTATCATAGATTTACGTAAATGTTTGGGGTTATTGATTTTGCTTGCAAACAGAGGTCGACCGATGATGTGTAGAGGTCGACCTATCGTTGTTCTGTTTTGTCTATGCATGTAGTGTATAGGTCGACCTATTTATGGAGAGGTCGACCTAGTGTTGTTCGTTTCGAAAATGTTCCTAACGTGAATTGTTGCTTGTTTGATTTCAGGATGTTTTGAGGGAAAAAGAAAAGAAAGGTAGACAAAGGGGTTGTCTCAAATTCTGATTGGGATGACTTCAACCCCACTCTGTTCCAGACCAAGGAGCAAAGTGACAAATATGAAGAGAGGAGAATGCACAACCGCAAGGTGGCTCCTGCAAGGCCATTGACTATGGATGCGTATTCTCATTTCGAGAATTACGGGTTTCTAGCACCCTTTGTCGAACAAGAGTGACTGAAGGTGATATCTCTGAATGCACCATACTGCCCAAAAATGGTACAATACTTCTACAATAACATCGTCTATTAGCATAGTGCAAATGGATCCATTCATGCATTTAAAAGCTATGTGAATGGGGTGGAGATGCGCATCAGCAAGAATGTGTTGGCAGAAGTACTGGAGACTCCAAACCAGGGGAAGAGAATCAATTCTTACACTGCTTGGAATGAAACTCATTTCTCGATAACCAAGCAAATCCATATGGTATGTTGTCTTGGTGAAGAGGAAGATGCTCAGGATCGCAATAGGCGAACGAGTAACCAGCTGACAGTTCAAGTCAGATTTCTTCACCACATGCTTTCCTACAACATTCTGCCAAAGGGTGGACATCGAGAGATAGTCACCTACTTCGACATGGAGCTCCTCACCAACCTACTGTTAGATGAGAAGGTGAACTTGCCATACTTGATCTTTAACCACATGCTTACTGCTGCAGAGAGTTCAAACATGAATCTTCCCTATGGGATGATCCTCCTGACTTTGCTATTTTAGCATTTTACTGTGGATTTAAGTGGTGAGGTTGGCTTAAGAATCTCAAGGCATGAGTTCTATACAGTTTCATCTATGAAAAAGATGGGCTTTGAGCTGCGTAATGGTGAGTATGCCCGAATAAACAATGCTCGTGGTGTCCATGGTGGTGATGATGATGAGGATTATGATGGTGAATTTAATGAAGGAGCCGTAGACGAGCCAATGATGCAGGCACAAAGTTCAACCCCATCGGTCACCTTAGAGCGTGTGTGGGAGCGCATGGATGGCATGTACGGCTACATGGGGCAAATGACCACCCAGATGGGCACACTGCAGGTGACCGTGAATGAGATGCCAAATGAGTTTCGGTCTTTCAGTGGAAGATACATGCATCCCACCACATCCGACTACCATAATGCTAGCAACAACAATGAAGAAAATGTGGATGAGGGAGAGAGGGGACAGGAGTAGGAACTCGAGGATTTTACATTGTGTGTTTTTATTATTAAGTGTTAAAATGATTGTTGATTGTTATTATGTGGTTTTAGATTTTATTTATGTGTGAACAATTATGATTTGTGTTTTTATTGTATTTCTTGTTAGTTTGTTTAGTTGTTACATTATGAAGTAATGAGTCCTTGTTATCATTATTAATGATTGATTTTGTTGGTTTGAAACATAATTTGTACGAGCAAAAGAACCACCCAAATCGACATACATAAGCAAAAAAGACGCAGGGCATAGGTTGATTTACCTATATTTGGTCGACCTAGTAACAGATTGGGTCGACCGCGAAACCAACACGATCTTCATTTTACATCAAATATGATGGATAAATGGATATAACACTTCTCTTCAATTTGGTCGGCTTCTTTCTGTAATGGTCGACCATTTTGTTAATGACCTCCATCAAGTGGTCGACCTATATATCTTTACGGTCGACCATGTTGCTTCTAACGCCAATAAAAAGGCCGACCGAGGTTTTATTGTGGTCAACCATAAATAACAACTTAAACTACAAACGGTCGACCATATGATCTTTGAGGTCGACCACGATGAGTCCTCAGAGTGCCCAAATTAGTCAATTTGGTCGCCCTTCGTTAGGATTAGGTCGAGCGAAATGTCCATGTTACGGTGACATGCATGTCACCATAGGCACACCCTAAATTAAATAGCTAACTTAAATTTTATTTATATATTTATTAATTTCTAAAATAATTAATTTAATTTTATAGAATCTATGAATATTGATGTATCATTCAACATACCATCAATTTAGAGACAAAATAAAATAATCATACGTATTTTATACGTAACTTACTCGTACTATATTTTACTAGCTATGGGTAGAAGCAATGAGATAGGAAGTTATTTGATGATATTATGGCCTTTTCCAAGAAACAAATCCTAACTTCCGTCAACCACGTCGACCATTAAATATACTTGTACACAATTTACAATTCAAATCATCCGTTCACTTGAGTTCCATCGGCCATGGGCATACGCTGAGGATTCTGGTTTGTATAAAACGAAATGGAAAACATCAGTATGAAAGGAATCGCAATCTTCAATTAGAATAAATTTTCTTGTTGGTCACCAGTCCAAGTGAGATTTTGAGCTTTAGTATGTATGAGACTTAGCTCCCTTCCCTTCCTTCCTTCCTTCTAGCTACTGACTTAGACAGGGTTAAAGTTTAATTAGTTCAAGAAATTCTTTAGTATTTTGCTAGTTTGTTATTATATGTATGACTCCCTACATAGGTCAAAATTATACACCCAAGACCCAACGATTCTTACACCATCACACATAAACAAGCAACTCAACCAAATAGAATGATAAAAACAACTTTTTGGAATTTTTCCAATAATAGCACCTTTAAAAAAATAATTACAAAATTAGCACCCATCCGAAAAAATTGACAGAAATAGCACCAATTTTATTGGAACGCACCATAGGGGTGTGTTCCAAGCCAGGTCAGAACACGAAACGCACTAGGAAGGTGCGGTTTTAATATTATGCGGAATGGTCTTCAAGACCGTTGGATGGAGGAGCGATCGGAGGGCTGAACGCGCGCCAGCGGAGCGATCCGCGCCACGGATCGGGGAACGCATCCCCGAGATGCGGTCAAAGCTGGGGAAGCGCAAACCGCCTCGGGAGGGCGTGGTTTTTCTTTGGGCAAAATTACCCGACCGCCCCTGGAGGGTGCAGTCTGTTGGGTATAAATATCCCCCCTTCCCCTTTCATTTCTTCACACCACAACCCATTCTTCCTTCTCTCTCTAGAATTTATCTCTCTAAACCCTCCCCTCCCAAAAGCCTAGGAAATAGTGGTATGTTGGTTGCGGCTAAGTCTGATCTGCCATCAGAAAACATTTCTTAGGTTTTTTTCTCAAAACCCGCCGAGCCGAATCTCTGTCCGAATTTTGCTTTTTTCCTCAAAACCCGCCGAGCCGAGCCGAATCTCTGTCCGAATTTGGCGAAAAAATGGCCAATTGGTGGCAAGGAGAGGGAGTTTATGTTGATGAATTTCAAGCGGTACGTACTCATTATTCTGGTTTAATTTTTGTTGTTGTTATAAGTTTTTTAATTAATCTATGTACTAACCTTGTTGTTATTTTCTCGTAGGTTGGGGAGGACGTGGATATATACAACCAACGGTATTATCTCGAGCAAGGATCGTTGGATCCAACCGACTTGTACGACCAACCCAACCATCGGTCAAGGGATGTTTGGAACGCTCACCCGGTACATACAATTCTTTACCATTTGTCCTTCTTTTATTTTGTTAATGTATTTAGTGGAATATAAAATAAATTTATGTTGAATTTTTAATCGTGTTGGTTGTTTCAATAATTTAATCGAATACATAGCGCCACTTACTTCGACTCTTTATAAAGAGATGCACGTCTAAGGAAATGGGGTTTTAAGAGATTATCATATCCTCCCATTCCCTGGGAAAATCGGGTATTAAAAGATCCTCGGATCCCCCCTTTTTCTGTCAAAAAGACTGTGTTTCTAAGAAGATGTATACCTCTTCTAAGAGTCTAACGAGTGTTGCTTTGTATTCGATTAAATTATTTAAAACAACCAATACGATTAAATTATTTACCAAACAACCAATACGATTTATTTTGATGTGTACAAAATGAATTTTATTAATTTCAAATATTTGAATATGTATGTTTCTCTTTAAATTATTATTCATTAACAATGTCATTTATTTTAGTTAATTTAGTATGTCTGTTTTACGATAATATGTATGTATCTCTTTAAATTATTATTCATTTAGAATGTTATTATGTTAATTAATTTAGGATGTTTATTTTATGATAATATGTATGTATCTCTTTAAATTATTATTAATTTAGAATGTTATTATGTTAATTATATGAAATGTCTTTTTATGATAATAAAATTGTGCTTGAAGTTAAATAATTTAATTTAATTAATTTAGTTATAAGGAAAAACCCTTACTAATATATAATAATTAACATGTAAATTTTCCCTAGGAGGCACAAACAATAATCCGCTACAGGGGTACGACCAATGTGCTCCCATTCCACCCAACTATCTTGCCCTTTCTCAAAAGGGCACGGTTGGACCCGATTAGGCATTTTAACGGCATCAAAGTTGATCGCCAACTCATCACTGCATTAGTTGAGAGATGGAGAAAGGAGACCCATTGTTTCAACTTTAGAGAAGGAGTCTCTGGTCATTGCTTCTATCTCAATGGCTGCCGCACCTCCTTCTTCGAGCCAAATTGTTTGCCCTTCATAAACCCAGTGAGTGGACCCCATATTTGGACCTCTGGCGGCTCCATGTCGTTGTCGACCATCCAATTGTCGTCTGGAATGTGATTGTAGTAGGGGACTGGTACACGGTCACGAGCCACCTCATCATCATTAGCTGAGTCTGACTCTAGTCCTGAATCATCAGCACCTTCAAGAGGGTCGGAGCTGTCTCCACTGACGTTGTTCTCTCCTTCTTCATCGAAGGGGTCACTGACTAGTGCTGGCAGGTGATAATCGGCTTTAACATATTGAATTTTTGGACTTTATGTGATTATCCGTGGTATGTTTTAGCCAATTGGTGCTATTTTAGGGCTCGCTAACCCGGAAATGGTTGAAAAACCATTACTGCCTAGTGCCATGAGTTTGATATGATGCAGGTGGAGAAAACACGAAAAAGAAGCAATATTTGGAGCAGGGGAATTATATTTTTTGGGCCAGGGGACGGAATGGGCTTGACTAATTGAGCAGGGCGAACGGAGCTGGGGGGAAAAGAATTGGACTTGGAAGTGGATTTTGGGTGGCCATCTCGGTTGTCCTTTACCTGGGGAATTGGACACGAAAATTCTCTTGGACCGGGAAGCAATTAATTGCCAAGGAACTTTATTGTTTTGGGCCAGAGACTTTTGAGGGGAGGTTTTGGTTTTTTGGGACGGACAGGGAATTAGGCTGGGGGGAACGAAATTATTAAGAGGAGAAGGCGGCACTTAATTATGCGCGGACGGATTCTCTTGAGAAGAAAGAAAGGGACGAAAGTAAAAGCGGAGCAGCAGTGCGATTGAGATTGGCGATCGAGCAAGGCCTGAGCTGAGTTCAACGAGAGCGATTAGTTGGTTGGATTTTCTAAACCTAATTAGTTGTTTCTTGTTGTTTTAGAACATGATGAACAAAACCCTATCGATTTATCTTAATTTCGTCATGAACTAAACCCCAATTTCTGGGGGAAACACCATAGGATGTAGCTATTTCTTGATTTGATGGATTGATTTATGATTCTTTTCTTCCAATCTCTATTGCATGGAATTGCTTAATGCTTTGTGTTGACTGGCCACCAATACATCGATTTGTAGTTAATTAGGTTATTAGCGACAGTGAAACCCTAATAACTGAACCTATTTCATGTGACATAGTAACTTATCGAAGCGACAGTGGATTAAATAAGGTGCTATGCGGTCTTAAATAGGATATCGATCTTCAGGCTAAATAATTAGGTCATTGAGCTACGACAGTAGGATTTGATTTAATTGTTTAGTACGTAGTAATTCCCGACAGGGATAGCTAGCACATTCGTGATATCCTGGCTGTAGAGAGTTGGATTAAATTGATTGGAGTATGTGAATTAATCTGGATAGGATAGGTAGTGAATCCCGGTGTTTCTCCCAGAGCTTCTCCCATTGAATTTCTCCCGACAAGTTTACTTTGCTTAATTAGTTTAATTATTTTGCTTTTAGAAATTTAGTTTATATCTCAAACCATTTTCACTTATAGTTTGCTCATAAATTTGATAGAATATAAGGTTGTACCAGTCCCTGAGAGACGATACCCGGACTTTCCGGTTTACTACAAGATAGGAATTGAAGCGATACGCTTTTGCCCTATCAAGTTTTTGGCGCCGTTGCCGGGGACTGCCATACCTTATTTTTATTGATTTTTGTGAGTGAACTATTTTGATCTGGGTGTTAGTGTGCAGAAGAATTTTCAGGTTTATCCTCCTCGTGCATGCCTAGGAGGACGACCGGCGATTTACTGCCACTAGATCTGGAGATCGAGAAGACCTGCCGACAGAACAGGAAGCAGGTCAAGTTAGGGAAGCAGCCAACCACAACCACTAGGCCTTCCCTAACCCAGAGAGGGCAGGCTTCATCACCTGTCGTCCCTACACCACCACCACCACCTCGTGACATTGAGCTTGTCATCATGGCAGACGAGGATCGTTCGATCAGGGCTCGTCTGAATCGAAGGACTGGAGCCCGAGCTTCATGTGTTGTCATTCCGGCTGGGGATGCAAACATGGAGATTACCCCAGCCTTCATCAATATGATCACTAATGGGTACACCTTCTCCGGGGCTAGCAGTGAGGATCCTCATGAGCATCTTCGCCGGTTCGCGAGCATTTGTGATACTATGAAGAGCCCGAACGTGTCTGATGATGCAATCCGTCTTCGGATGTTCTCATTTTCTCTGCTAGGGAATGCATCACACTGGTTCCAAAACTTAACACCCCGTTCCATCACGACATGGGGTCAACTTGAGAAGGTATTTCTGGATAAATACTTCCCACCTGCCTTGGCAATGAAGAGGCAAGAAGAGATTGTTACTTTTAAGCAGGCTGATGATGAGAGTCTGACTGAGGCATGGGAGCGCTATAAGGGGTTGTTGATGAGATGCCCAAGCCATGGTCTTGAAGATTGGAACGTGATCATTATTTTCTTCAATGGAATCAGAAGGGAGTTTCGAGATGCCCTGAATAATGCTTCTCGAAATGGTTTCACAAGCATGGAGGCACCAGCAGCATATGATCTGGTAGAGAAGATCTGTTCAGAAGCCACTGAATGGGGTAGTGAGACCAGTATTCGAAGGAGAGGAGGCTTGCATGAGATAAACAGAGTTGCGAGTCTAGAAGCCAAGATAGATGCTAAACTGGATTCCAAGTTCGATGCACTCGAACGAAGGCTGGCCAAGATTGCTTTGGGTAGACAAGAGGAGGTTGCTTCATGTGAACTTTGCGAGGGTCCTCATCATAGGGATATGTGTCCGCTGGGAGCTGCTCAGTTGGAAGATATTCAGTATATCAATAATCCGCGAAGTCAAGGTCAGGGTGGTATGTATTCAAATACATATAACCCTCAATGGAGACATCACCCCAATATGTCATGGTCAAACAATAATCCAGCTGGTGTTCGAAACATCCCACCTCCTGGTTTTCAACAGCAGCAGCCTCAACCAGAGAAGAAGCCCCAGCTGGAGGAGTTGATTTTGGCTCATATGCAGAAAACAGATAATAATTTCAAGGGTCTGGATCAATTTGTCACTCAACAGCTAGCCATCAACAATAATTTACAATCGTCTATGCTAGCTATGGAGAGGCAGATGGGACAGATGGCTCAAACTTTGGCAGATATGCAAGGCAGGATTCCTGGGACATTACCAGCAAATACTGAGAGGAATCCGAAGGATGCCATGGTTGTAGCAGTGACATTGAGGAGTGGAAAGGCCTTGGAAGACCCTAGCAGCTCGAAAAAGGCACCAGAGGCAGAAGAGGAAGCACCGGGAGAAAGATCTTGTGCAGAAAATGAAGAATCAGCCTTGCACAGGCAAAATGAAAGCGGTTTGCCTGTGCAAAAGCATGCTGCCCGTGTACCTCAAAAAGTGGAAAAATTGAAGAATGAAGAGGTAAAGCCTTATGAACCTCCCGCACCATTCCCTCAAAGGTTAATGAAGCCCATGGAAGATCCAAACTTCAAGAAATTTGTGAATATCTTCAAGCAACTTCATATCAACATACCGTTGGCGGAGGCACTTGAACAGATGCCTACATATGCTAAATTCTTAAGGGAGTTGCTGACAAAGAAGCGCAAATGGGCTGATCTGGAGAAGGTAACCCTTACTTCTGAATGTAGTGCTGTGATTCAGAATAAATTACCAGAAAAGAGGGATGATCTGGGCAGCTTCACCATTCCATGTGTCATTGGAGGTACAGAATTCAATAAATCACTTTGTGATCTTGGAGCAGGAATTAATTTGATGCCATACTCAGTCTACAAGAAATTGGGATTGGGAGATGTTCTTAAGCCTACTCGGATCACTCTCCAATTGGCTGATCGATCAGTAAAAATTCCAAAAGGAGTGGTGGAGAATGTATTGGTGAAGGTGGGGAAGTTTATTCTCCCTACAGATTTTGTGATTCTGGAGATGGAAGAAGATCGGGGAGTGCCTCTCATTCTTGGTAGACCTTTTCTAGCCACTGGCGATGCACTCATCGATGTTGGGAGAGGCAAGTTGACATTCCGAGTAGGTAAGGAGGAGGAAATTTTTAATGTCTTTCAAATTGATCATAATCACGATGCATTTGATGACTTTGAAAGTGGAGCTCGAGAAAGGAAAAATCCCTCTTCCTGTGATAGTGGACCATCCAAAGAACTATCACCTATCCTATCTGCTCAGATTCTGAAATCAAAGCAAGGGCAGAAATCCTTGCCAGGTCACCTCAAGTATAGATATTTGGGTAAGGATTTCAATATTCCTGTTATTATTCCTTCTTCACTGACATTGAAACAGGAAGAGTACTTGCTTGAGGCGCTGCAGTACCACCTACGCCTCACTAAAGGGTCTAACATGCCAGCTAAGAAGGTCGTACCCAATTTTCGCACACCTGGCCCTGCAGAGGTGACTCATATGTTAGATGGAGGCTATGCGTTCTATCATTGCTCGGGAGGGTATGCTGGATACCTTTCCATACCCATTGGTTGAAAGCTCCATGAACGTCAGGCTGAGGACGTTAAACAAGCGCTTCTTGGGAGGCAACCCAAGGTAAGTTTTCTTTTCTTTATTTTTATTTTTAGTTGTGTCAAACCCGTGCATGTTTAGATTAGGAGTTGAACATTAGGGACAATGTTCCATCCTGAGTGTGGGGTGGCGAGTCTTAGTGTTTGTTTGTTCCTTTTGTCATGTGGTCAGTAAAAAAAATAATAATAATAAAATTTCAAAAAAAAAAAAAAATTTTGTTTGTTCCTTTTGTCATGTGGTCGGTAAAAAAAAAAAACAAAAACAAAAAACAAAAAATCCAAAAAAACAAAAAAACAAAAAAGCAAAAAAATTGCCATTAGGTTGAGCACAGCCAAACTGCATGCAGTTTGCCTGTGTAAAAAGCAGTCTGCCTGTGTAAAAAGCAAGCTGCCTGTGTTAATCTAATGGCTAAAAAAAAACACCTAAAAATCAGAAAAATCAAAAACAAAACCTTGTACTCTTGTGGTAACATGATGTAAATGACCGTGATGCCTTGAAAATGAGTTTGCGCTTGAATGAAATCATCGAAATCACCCCACTAGTGTTGAATTGCATAGTTCTTCACAATGAGCTTGATATTTTGACTGACTTGATATGCTTTGAATGAGCAACTCTTTTAGCAACATTCTCTTTTGTGAGGATAGTGTAACGACTTTTGGTGAAGTAGTTAGGAGGAGAACATTGACCACTCGACATGTTTGGATACCGTGCTTACTTGCATCAATTGTGAGCTTTTGATTTGGCAACGAGTTTCTCTGTTTTGATTGTTTTATGATGGGGTGAACTGTATCTTCATAAAAGAAAACACTACCTGACAAGTAAAATATAAGAAAGTTGCCATAACAATTAAAGTGTGGGTAAAAATGCCAAAATCGTGTGAGGCAATCACTCATTGCACATGGGGATGAGGAAAGATTCAATTGAGAATCGGTTCGCGACCGTACGATGTTGCTTATCAAGTACGATCCCCAGTTGAGTGAAGTGCCATTTGAGGAGCAATGACCCTCCACACGGACCGAGGATAAGGAGTTAAAAGAAGCCCTTATGCAAGTGCTAAGAAGCAGAAATTGCTCTTGCTCGGTCACCGGTAGTAAGAAACAAATCCCACTTGTACTAAATACGACCTCTCGGCAAGCAAAAACAGAAAGAGAGAAAGCCTCTCCTTGTCATAAAAGGTAGTGATGTGCTTAAAGTTAAAATCATGTTTGCGAAAGGCTTCCCCCATTTGTTTTTGAGACTCATGCTTAATTAATTGCTTATGATTGGTGTGAGTAAGCCAGATTGTCCTCACGAGATATGCACCTCACTGATGTGGTTAGATTCTCCTAATAATTGTTGCACCATAAGTTGTTAACCACCCACTACCGACGATCGAAATTGAGTGTTGCTATTTGAGTTTTTGGATGGATTTGAGTCAGTCAATGGTTAAGGGTTGCAAAGACCTTGAGTGTGGGGTGAAAGGTATGATCATTAAAGCACAACTTGTTCGTTGAGAAAGAAACTACTGATTACAACAAGAGTACAAGGAAAATTTTGTTTTGTATGAGTGTTGAGTCTGTGGTGTGTCATTGTTTTGGATGGTTTTGTGTTTGTGTTGTTTGAGTCGTTGCTTAGGGACAAGCAACAATTGAGTGTGGGGTTCTGATAATCGGCTTTAACATATTGAATTTTTGGACTTTATGTGATTATCCGTGGTATGTTTTAGCCAATTGGTGCTATTTTAGGGCTCGCTAACCCGGAAATGGTTGAAAAACCATTACTGCCTAGTGCCATGAGTTTGATATGATGCAGGTGGAGAAAACACGAAAAAGAAGCAATATTTGGAGCAGGGGAATTATATTTTTTGGGCCAGGGGACGGAATGGGCTTGACTAATTGAGCAGGGCGAACGGAGCTGGGGGAAAAGAATTGGACTTGGAAGTGGATTTTGGGTGGCCATCTCGGTTGTCCTTTACCTGGGGAATTGGACACGAAAATTCTCTTGGACCGGGAAGCAATTAATTGCCAAGGAACTTTATTGTTTTGGGCCAGAGACTTTTGAGGGGAGGTTTTGGTTTTTTGGGACGGACAGGGAATTAGGCTGGGGGGAACGAAATTATTAAGAGGAGAAGGCGGCACTTAATTATGCGCGGACGGATTCTCTTGAGAAGAAAGAAAGGGACGAAAGTAAAAGCGGAGCAGCAGTGCGATTGAGATTGGCGATCGAGCAAGGCCTGAGCTGAGTTCAACGAGAGCGATTAGTTGGTTGGATTTTCTAAACCTAATTAGTTGTTTCTTGTTGTTTTAGAACATGATGAACAAAACCCTATCGATTTATCTTAATTTCGTCATGAACTAAACCCCAATTTCTGGGGGAAACACCATAGGATGTAGCTATTTCTTGATTTGATGGATTGATTTATGATTCTTTTCTTCCAATCTCTATTGCATGGAATTGCTTAATGCTTTGTGTTGACTGGCCACCAATACATCGATTTGTAGTTAATTAGGTTATTAGCGACAGTGAAACCCTAATAACTGAACCTATTTCATGTGACATAGTAACTTATCGAAGCGACAGTGGATTAAATAAGGTGCTATGCGGTCTTAAATAGGATATCGATCTTCAGGCTAAATAATTAGGTCATTGAGCTACGACAGTAGGATTTGATTTAATTGTTTAGTACGTAGTAATTCCCGACAGGGATAGCTAGCACATTCGTGATATCCTGGCTGTAGAGAGTTGGATTAAATTGATTGGAGTATGTGAATTAATCTGGATAGGATAGGTAGTGAATCCCGGTGTTTCTCCCAGAGCTTCTCCCATTGAATTTCTCCCGACAAGTTTACTTTGCTTAATTAGTTTAATTATTTTGCTTTTAGAAATTTAGTTTATATCTCAAACCATTTTCACTTATAGTTTGCTCATAAATTTGATAGAATATAAGGTTGTACCAGTCCCTGAGAGACGATACCCGGACTTTCCGGTTTACTACAAGATAGGAATTGAAGCGATACGCTTTTGCCCTATCAGCAGGGCATCCTCCATCTGATCCAGCTCATGAAAGGCACCTTCATCAGCTCCATAATGGTAGTTGTGAAAACTACCGCTGCCTGAGTGGAAGTTATACTGAGGTTGGTTGGGGAGGTCCGGTTGAACTTCTTCTTGGTATGACGGGAAATATTGATGATGACCTTCACCTTGCTCTTGGTACTGAAAATATGAATGAGGATCATGGTAACTTTGGTAGGGATGATCGCTAATAATTCACGCCCACCATGGATACCAGATGTTTGACCGTGTCCAGAATGACCTCCAACGCCTACGACCGGCTCGGTGTAAACGAACATCTCGGTTTTGGAAAGATTGTTGGACCTCATGAATTTGAGCATGGCATCTACCTCATCTGAGTGGTTATGAGATATTACTCATGCCACAATGACCCACTTTCTCTGTTTGGATATCGGTACACCATACGATCAACTCTTCTCGTGCCATCCATGCAAGTAACGTTAGTGCACATTTGATGGAGGTCTTCAAGCAGCGGTCTGGTAGCGACATTTATCTTCATAAAAATAAAAAATAATAATAAAAAGTAATACTAAATAAACTTACGAGTTAACGTTAATCGCAAAACTACTAAAGAAATATAGAGCTACAACAGAAAATTGAAAAGGGAGAAGGAGAGGTGTGAAGAGAAGTGGTTTTCCGGGAGGCCTTTTATAGGCAAAATCACTGATGAAAACCGCACATTAGAGGTGCGGTTTTCGTCTCCCATGCAGACCCACGTCTGTTACGTCTATTATTCTGCATGGCTTGTCGGAAATTGATTGACCAAAACCGCACCTCCAAGGTGCGGTTTGTATGGCAAAATCGCACCTTGGGGGTGCGGTTTTGTTTGGGAGAAACAAACCGCACCTTCATGATGCGATTTTGATAGGTCAGGCCTAAACCGCACCTCGGACAAGCGGTTTCTGTAGGTCAGACCTAAAACCGCTTGGCCAAGATGCGGTTTTGGTCCAGGAATATGGAACGCACCTTAGAGGTGCGGTCCATTAAAAAGGTGCTATTAGTGTAAATTTTTTCGGATGGGTACTATTTTTGTAATTTTTTTAAGGTGCTATTTCTGGAAAAATCCCCAATTTTTTTGTCGAGAGTCTCTTTTACATGTATGTATGTATATGTGTCGAGATATAGAGATTAATATAACTAAAAATCGGATGTACACCAAATAACATATGTATATCTACGAGTAGTCTCATTCATTCATAGTATATATAAAGAGTACCTAGTACAAAAGATTAAAAAAAGAAAGAATAGATAAATAATAATATTGTTTGCTCCTTCACGGAAATAATGCCGGCTAACTTATATTTGAGGTCCTGGAAATTAAAGTACATCATTGTTCTTATCTTATACAGCAGAAGAAATAGATTGAGTGTTGTTTTGTGATGGTATGTGTATAACTAATTCCGATTCCTTCTTCTGGAGTTGGGGTTCTATGATCTCTTGTGCGTGAATGGCTCCAACCGGATGACTTTTTCTTTTGAAGCCGCCCCTCCATAATTTGTAGCCAACAATGCATACGTAGAAGATAATCGCTCCCCAATAAGGTGTCCAATAAATCAAACTTTGTGCCGTAACAGCCACGAAGACATCGCTTATACTAACACCGCGGATATGAAGAGCAACTGAACAATATTTAATCCAAACAAAAAATACTATTGACGAAGATATCAATAGTTGAAATACGATAGAACTGGAATGAGGGGGGAAATGCCTAGCCACGATTGCTGCTAGTAACGCAACCATTTGCAATATAATTTGCCGAGTAGACCCCAAGCGAGGCAGCTCGTCATCTCGACGAGGCCACGGTAAGCAGAAGCCCACCACATGTGCAAACCCAAGCACCATGCACATCACGAAACTAACATCCACGGGCCCCAACGTTTTGTCAAACTTGATCAGTTCTAGGAATCCATCCATTGCCACAGCACCTCCAAGTCCACCCAGGAAAACCCAAAGCATGGATAATATACTTAGCCCCTCTTCTTCATCACCATCTACAATGAAAAAAGAATGCAATGTTTTTATATATAAAATATATATATTTTGCATTTCAAAGAATGGTTATCAAAGAAGGAAAGCAGAATGCATAACGAAGGGAAGTATTACAATTAAGACCCAAAAAACAAGTGTCGTCATTCAATTCGTTTAAATTTATTATCAATTGCTAAAATTGAAAGGTGCACAAAAAATAGAGCAATTCTTTTATGGATAAAAAGAAGAAGAAAGAGAATAGCTAGAGATTTTAGTGTGAAATACATATGTTTATGGCATCAAACCATCGTACGAAACGAATAACATTTAGGAAAGAAATGAAAAAAACAAACCACGGATAGATAGAATAGAACGAGTTAATTCAAAGAAAAGTGACTTCTCTTATATCAGTGCATAGTTGTATAAATTAATATTTGCGCAGCTATATGTCACTCTAGTCTTATTATAATTTTGCTAATTTAAAACACTTAAAACATCCTCAACGATGACCATTCCTCGACAGACAACCGTCTCTCTCTCTCTCTCTCTCTCTCTCTCTCTTGCTAATTTAAAACACCTAAATCAGCCACAAAATTCGCGCTCACAAACAAAGTAGTTCTTGAATTATTTAACGTCCATTCCAAATCAGCGATTTAGCGCTCCAAAAACCAACCTAAGTTCTACCCTAACAAACATCCAATCTAAAAACCCCTAAACCACAATAATGAAACGTATAAAACACATCAACACAAATTAACAGCAGCAAAACCCAAAATTGAATACCTTGTCCTGGTTTAGGCAAAGCAGAAGCCTGATTCTGCTGCGCCATGGAGGAAGAAGATGCCATGATTGATCCACAAAAAAGCCAGCAAGAAATACAATTAAAGGTTTTTCCGGCACCAAAAAACCAATGAGCAACGCAAATCCATTGATTTTGACGCATAATTTATATACACTCGGCTGGAATTTTATATTTGAGTAGGAGAGGAGTTGTTATCCGAGTAAGACTAGAATTATTATTGGATTTTTATTAATAATTACTATCCCATCATTTATTGCTGAAAATATGGGCTTGCGCTATGCCCATGGGCTTTTTTTACCCAACTCTTTTTACCGAACCATTCATTCATGACTCCGAACATTGCCCCAGATCCAGAGCCAGAGACATCAGCTCCTTCCACGACAAATACAGAACAAACTTCCAATTATATCGCGCCACGTGCTAAGCTCGACGTCACGAGGCCCGTTCGATCATCCATCGTGGCAACCTCGTTTGCGGTCACCCGCGAATCGGGTTTTCTAAAGTCACCCATGGGCCCGCCTGCACCACTCATTTTCTCCACGTCAAGCCGCGATGCACCCGCCATTCGCAGCCTGCCACGTGTGATTACCACACTAATCTGCCGTCCAATCCTCCACGCTGTCACCATAAAGATTTTAACCCAATCCAAGCGAAGGAAAAGGAAAAAAAACAATGACTGGAGATCTGAAAATGCTCAAAAACCTTCATGGGTTCTCTTCACCTTAAAACCACACTCCTTGGCTGGAAAAAAAACACCAGTCTCGAGGTCGACTGAGCATTTTTTTGATTCGAAGACTCCAGTGAGGGAAAGAAATCACAACCAGTGAGAGCATCGAGTAGATCTCTCCCGACGATGGGGAAGTGGACAGTCCCTTCCGCCTTGATTCTCCTCTGCCTCCTCTGCTTAATCTCAGATCAAGGTCAGCTGTTGTGTCTTCTCTTGCACTTTTCACCTATTGATTCAGTCTCTCTCTCTCTCTCTCTCTCTCTCTCTCTCTCTCTCTCTCTCTGAGATTTTTTCTGATCGAAGATCTGTGTGTTTATCCTTAACTTCAGGACGGAACTTGAGAGCGAATGCCGAAGGCGATTCGCAGAGTCCGGCCGATCCTCCGAAGGTCGAGGAGAAGCTCGGCGCCGTTCCTCATGGTTCCGCCACGGATTCCGACGTCGTGAAGAGGTAAGTTTGATTGGAGTTTTTGGCAATGTCTGGCGATTTCTTAATCTGCTGGAGTTCTGAATGATTATTTGTGCGGCGGATGGCAGGGAGTCGGAGTCGATGAAGAAAACGCTGCGCAGCAGTGCGGAGAAGTTCGAGTTCCAGGCTGAGGTGTCTCGGCTGATGGATATTCTCATCAATTCTCTGTATAGCAACAAGGACATCTTCCTTAGGGAGTTGATCTCCAACGCTTCCGATGTGAGCTCTCTGTCTAGTTTGCACTTTTAGCTCGTAGATTTGAACGTTTTTCTTTTGTTTCGAAATTAGTATTGTTGAGATCCTGAACTCGCGTGATTTGAATTGGAATCTGGCTTGAATTCTAGGCGTTGGACAAGATCAGATTCCTTTCTCTTACGGATAAAGAAGTTCTGGGCGATGGCGATACTGCCAAGCTTGAGATTCAGGTTAGTGTTTGTAGTTAAGCTACCTACTTCATTGTGAACATAGTTTCAGAATAGAATGCTGAATTCCTTTGGTATGCGGCTGGCGAATGTAGATGAAATTGGACAAGGATAAGAAGATTCTTTCTATCCGTGATAGAGGTATTGGTATGACCAAGGAGGATTTGATCAAGAACTTGGGAACCATAGCCAAGTCTGGAACTTCAGGTAGCTTTGGATGTTCAAATGTTCTGAACTTGGTTTCTTCCATGTACCCAATTCGAGTCTCTGATAACTTTTGACGTAAATTGTTTTTCACTGTAGCATTTGTGGAGAAAATGCAAACTAGCGGGGACTTGAACCTAATTGGGCAGTTCGGAGTTGGTTTCTACTCTGTGTATCTTGTTGCTGACTATGTCGAAGTCATTAGCAAACATAATGACGACAAACAGTGAGTAACTTTTTTCTTGAGTAGTAGTCTGAACTCCATGATTTGTTTCTGCAAGAAGGTTAATTTAGTGATCTAATGTATCAGGTATGTGTGGGAGTCAAAGGCTGATGGAGCTTTTGCCATTTCTGAGGATACATGGAATGAACCACTGGGACGTGGTACTGAGATTAGACTGCATCTCAGAGAGGAAGCAGGGGAATACTTGGAAGAAAGCAAACTGAAAGTAAGTATGACTTACTGGAGTGGATACAATAGTAAGTTTCCTATTTCGAGTAACAAATTTTTAACTCGAATGTTACTGTTTTTTTCTATCACCGTAGGATCTTGTGAAGAGATACTCCGAGTTTATCAACTTCCCTATCAATCTGTGGTCAACTAAGGAGATTGATGTGGAGGTCCCTGCTGATGAGGATGACTCAACTGAGGAAGAAGACAAACGTGTGTATCTGTGGAACTTTCTGCCATTGATTAACTCGCAATAGTGATAGTTCACTTCTTTCTCATTTGTTTCATGTTTGTTCTACAATATAACAGCTGAAGAAGAGGACACCGAGAAGGGAGACGATGAAGAATCGGAAGACAAGCCAAAGACAAAGACAGTCAAGGAAACCACTCAAGAGTGGGAGCTCTTGAATGATGTTAAAGCCATATGGCTGAGGAGTCCAAAAGATGTCACTGATGAAGAGTACACCAAGTTCTACCACTCTCTCGCCAAGGTAATTCACATGAATCAATCAAGAGTGCACCAAGATACCCTTCTAAATTATAGCTTCCTATGTTTTCGCTGATACTTTGTTCTGGGTTTCTTTTACTTGATAGGATTTTGGTGAAGAGAAGCCTATGTCATGGAGCCATTTCACCGCAGAAGGTGATGTTGAATTCAAAGCGGTCCTCTTTGTTCCTCCGAAGGCTCCTCATGATCTCTACGAAAGCTATTACAACAACAATAAGTCCAACCTGAAGTTGTATGTCAGACGTGTCTTCATCTCAGATGAATTTGACGAACTTCTACCCAAGTACTTGAACTTCCTGAAGGTAGATATAATTATTTTTCTGAGTATCTTCATTTGTTCCGAAAGTTCACTCTTTGAACGTTGAGTGCTGATGCTTGCTTGACTTACACTTTCGGCAGGGTCTGGTTGATTCCGACACTTTGCCCCTCAATGTTTCACGAGAAATGCTTCAACAACATAGCAGCTTGAAAACTATTAAAAAGAAACTCATCCGTAAGGCTCTTGATATGATCCGAAAACTGTACGAGGAAGATCCTGATGAGTCAACCGACAAGGACAAGAAAGGTAATGACTGTTATCAACTTGTGCCAAGCTTGACCATTTGATGGTTAATTATTATCTGGTCCTTGTACCATATTGTTTTAACGAACACATCCCTTGTGCTATAATCTTTAACGAACTCACATGTCTCGTAAACTCCTCTATTTTCACAATGCATGGTCGTTTCTGAACGGGGCCGAGTTTCACTTAGGAGTTCGAAATGGATAAACTACATACGATATGATTACTAAGATTGCCATCCGCCCTTACAGTAACTTTACATGCGCAACACTAATCCTAATGGCATACAGATATTGAGGAATCCGGCGACAACGAGAAGAAAGGCCAGTACGCAAGGTTCTGGAATGAGTTCGGCAAATCAATCAAGCTTGGCATTATCGAGGATGCTGCCAACAGGAATCGCTTGGCCAAGCTTCTTCGATTCGAAAGGTAAGTTTCTCTTCACCATTCGTAGCTTCATCAACAAGCTAATATCATTGCTCATTTAACAGTAGTTAACTACAAAAACTAAATTCCATACACAGTTCGAAGTCGGACGGCAAGCTCACCTCACTCGACCAGTACATTTCGAGAATGAAGTCGGGACAGAAGGACATCTTCTACATTACCGGATCAGACAAAGAGCAGCTCGCAAAATCCCCATTCCTCGAGAGGCTGATCAAGAAGGGATACGAGGTGATCTACTTCACCGACCCTGTTGACGAGTACCTGATGCAATACCTGATGGACTACGAGGACAGGAAGTTCCAGAACGTGTCCAAGGAAGGAGTGAAAATCGCCGACTCTGGTGTCAAAGAACTGAAGGAAGCATTCAAGGATCTGACCAAGTGGTGGAAGTCTGCCTTGGCAAGCTGGAACGTCGACGACGTGAAGGTCAGCAACCGTCTGGCGGACACACCCTGCGTGGTCGTAACAAACAAGTACGGGTGGAGCGGCAACATGGAGAGGATCATGCACTCTCAGACGCTGTCTGACGCCAGCAAGCAAGGGTACATGAGAGGGAAGAGGGTGCTTGAGGTCAATCCGAGGCACCCAATCGTTAAAGAGCTTCGCGAGAGAGTCGCCAAGGACCCTGAGGTAATGCGTGGGAGATGGCATGCAGAGGCAGCCTAAACTCCTTTTAGTAGTAACATAGTTCTGTTTGAGGAATACAAAATGCTGATGTTTTCTTTGTTTTTCTGACAGGATGAGGGCATCAAGGCAACAGCTCAGCTGATGTACCAGACGGCTCTGGTGGAGAGCGGGTTCATGGTGAGCGATCCTAAGGATTTCGCGTCAAGGATTTATGGCTCGGTGAAGACGAGTTTGAGCATTAGTCCAGATGCTGCAGTGGAAGAGGAGGAAGAGGTGGAGGAAAGCGAGACCAAGGAGGAAGAAGCTGCTTCTGGTGCCACGAAAGGTGATGATTTCGAAATAGAGGCGTCTGAGGTTAAGGATGAGTTGTAGGGTGGTTTTTAAGCAGTAGTTCATGAAACCCTTTTCGATTCCAGTTTTGGAGATGGTGTAATGCCGTTGTGTAAGTGAAGAGGCTTTGGTCTTTCCTCGTTAGTTTTGAGGCTTAGGAAAAGGAGCAAAATGGACTGTAATCTTTCATGGTAGAACTTTGTGGAACATTCTGAAATCATGATGTATCACGTACTGGATTTAACCATCATCATGTTTCGTGTAAGAAGGCTTAATGCGTCTTCTCAACAATCGTCTAGCAGCTGCTAACTGTGTTCTACGTAGTTAAAACTGAATTTGATCTATCGTGAGGGTTACTATTTGCTGCTCGTAAAAAAACCTAAAAAATAATTTTGCCCTCCAAATTTTTCTTTATATTCTATTTGCTGAAATGGTTTTTTAAACAACATACACACCACCCGACCACCAATCCCCCTCAAACACCATAGCCAGATTCACGGCCACCGGACGGCAGCCTAAGTCGCCGGTCACCGGACCAATCTCGTCAGCATAATTCGCCGGCCACTGGACGGCAGGCGTACCCCATCGTCGGACCAGCGAATCAGGTAAACCCCCGTGACTGACCTCCTGGCCTGTATTTTTTTGCCCGTCCGCTCGCCGGAGGCGGACGGTGATAGCCGGCAGTGTTTTTTTTTATTTGAGACATATTATTAATTCTAGAGCTAATAATTTATATTTAATTTATTGCTTTTATTTCTATTTCACATAGTTAAATTCATATGTAGTTTGAATTAAGCGAGTGTATTTTGTTGTAGCGCTAATTAGTTTCTTACCGTCAAATTATCGTTATTTTTTAGAGTTAATTAAATTATAGCATTTAGTTTAATTTTGTAGAGTAAATTGAAGCACAATTAGTTTAATTAAGCAATTGTGTTTTGTTGTAGCGCTAATTAGTTTATTGTGTTTAGATTTAATTCGTAGAGCTAAAGAAGTTTAATAATTTATATTTAAATAATTTTCTTATCGTCAAATTATCATTATTTTTTAGAGTTATAATTATTGCATTTAGTTTAATTTTGTAGAGTCAATTGAAGCACAATTAGTTTAATTAAGCGATTGTGTTTTGTTGTAGCGCTTATTAGTTTATTGTGTTTAGATTTAATTCATAGAGCTAAAGAAGTTTAATAATTTATATTTAAATAATTTTCTTATCGTCAAATTATCATTATTTTTTAGAGTTAACTAAATTATTGCATTTAGTTTAATTTTGTAGAGTCAATTGAAGCACAATTAGTTTAATTAAGTAATTGTGTTTTATTGTAGCGGTAATTAGTTATTGTGTTTAGATTTAATTTGTAGAGCTAATTTGGTTTAAAATTTTATATTTAATTAAATTTCTTATCGTCAAATTATTTTTATTTTGTAGAGTTAATTAATTTAGTTTAATTTTGTAGAATCATATGATTTGTACCTTTCTAACGAGTTGTGAAATCATAATTGCAGGTGGACATGACTTACAATGTTGAACTAATTGGTGATTACACAGACCATTTTCTAAATGGCGTCCGATATGACAATTTCGAAGATGCTGTAACAGTGACCAAAAACATCACGATGTCTCTTGGTTTCTTTGTAACTAAGGGATCGATGAAGCCACGTGAGTTGCACAATAATAGAGTATTGGGTATGTGTTACATGTATTGCGACAAATGCAGTAGGGAGAGGAAGTCATACAAGCCGGATCCTTCCAAAGAGAGTCGTGGCAATACAAGTTCAAAAGGATCGAGATGCATGTTCAAGGTTAAAATCAAAGAACTACTGGTTGATCCAGATGCTCTTGATGGACCTTCATTTTGGGAGATACAAGCAGTGATTGAGCAAGAAACTGGTTTAAGGTGAGGGTATCACAATCATGAGAAGATGCTTTATCATGTGGGCCACAGTCAAATGAATAAATTGAGTCAGGAGGATAAAGAATCTCTGAAGCAGATGAGAGATGTTGGGGTACCTCCGTTATAACAGAAGCATACAATAAACAAGCAGAAGGGTGACAAAGGGCATCACACCCAAAGGCAGATGTATAACCTCGGGTCCAAGTCTAGGAAAGACGAGATGGGCGAGATGAATGCAGTGCAGTATGCGTTGCAAGCAGCTGAACGTGAGAATTATCATACAGAGGTTATGAAGGACGATAACGATGTGCTTACACATCTTTTTTTTGCCCATCCAACTTCCATCCAGATGTTGAAGGCTTGGCGGTACGTGATTCTGATCGACTCAACGTATAAGACCAATGCATATAAATGGTCGTGGGTGGAGGTCGTAGGTGCTACTCCAGTTGGGAAGAATTTCAACATCTGTTGTGCTCTCATGAAGGATGAGACAAAAGAGTCTTATCATTGGCTGTTGGAGTGCATACAACAATTGCTCCATCCACGCGTGCCCACTGTCATCGTAACCGACCACAAAGGTGGACTACTTGCTACGGTTTCTGTGGTCTTCCCCCGCACCCCGCATTTGCTATGTGTTTGGCACATCAACACCAATGTGCAGAAGAAGTGTTTGGAAATATTTGGGAAGGACAGGATGGATTTGGTCAACGAGGCGTACGATCAATATTGGTGTCCATGCTTTATTCTTGGTCCGAGCAAGATATGTTGGCCGCGTTTGGCCGCTTTAGGACAAGATGGGGCAATCACGAACCACGTCTGTTGCAATACATACAGGGAGTGTGGTGGCAACATCGAGAAAAGTGGGCAGTTTGCCATACCAAAAATGTGTTTCATCTAGGAAATACAAGCACAAACAGGGTTGAGTCGTCACATTCCGCTTTGAAAACTTTCCTCCACAACTCGCGGGGATCTATGGACACTGTATGGAAGGGAAACCACCGCTATATTACTAACCAACTCGGGGAGGTTAGGATGATGTTGGAAAACTCTAGACAGAAAACCCTTTCAGCATCCGGTGGTACACCCTTCACATACTTGAGAAGGAAGGTCAACACTGAAGAAGAATTGGTGGCCCGCTTGGAAAAAAATGAGAACTCCATATGTGCATGTCATTTCTCTGTGACAAACGGCTTGAGGTGTGGATGTCAAGTTATGACATAACATAAGTCGTAGTAGAACAACAGAACACTACATAACATAAGTCGTAGAAGAACAACAAAATAACATAAGTCAACTCGTCTAAAAACAACAAATAACACTCATACATATGACATAACAATCATACAACTACTGTGGAGGTGGTAGAAAACCCGACTTCCTCCTAAACTCGGGCCACATGTTCCCAACTCCATAACATAAGTCGTAGTACTCGTTGGCGCTAGCCATCCACTCCTCCCTACTACCTTGTGCAGCTTCCATCACGGGAGATATCTCAATCCACATCTCGTGTGACAACTATAAACAAAAACCATACAATTTAAATACATATTAGTTGCAATCAAACAAAATTTTACTTAATACAAATAATTTCAAATATGATCGTACTAACTGTATCAACATCCGTGATGTCGCGACGAGGTCGACTGTCACTCAGTATCTGTGGGTGCGAGTGCCTAATGTACCACCCCATGTAATCCTCAGCAAACTCCCATGGCCTACGTCGTACCGGAGTAGAATAAAGGTCCAGATGCACACTATGCGCCCCCAAGTTGTTCCACCACGAATCATAAACAGACTGGTAGCTAAGAGAGTATCCAAGCGTGGAAGCAGGTCGACGCACAACAAGCGGACGCTCCGGGGGATACGGTACACTCTGCACGTAGCCTAACTGTCGGAGGCACCTAGTGGGATCATATGGCTCTACTATCTCTACAAATCTGAGCAGGCCCTGATACAAGGTACGTCTCACCGTCAGATGAGGACTCTGACCATACGGAGTCCAACAAACTGACTGAGGGTTCAAACTATCAATCGCCTGCCGATAATAAGCCAGCATCTATGCATCCCTCTTCTTCGTCGACTGGGGTGCTGTACCGCGCCACCTGAATGCTCCTGCCTGCCCCTGCTCCAGCTCTCGTGGCTCCAACCGACTAGGTCTCAAGGTAGGAAAGTGGTTGTAAATCCAACACTGTAGTAAAAGTCAGACAACCCGCCACTCCCTTAGCCACCGCCCGGGAGGCAATACCAAGCTGCCTGTACAGATAAGCAAGTGCTCCTGCCCCCCACGCGTACTCTCCTAACATATCCGGCCTCTTCACAAACAAGTTGACAACAGTAGAAACGCGGTCCTTACTCTTATCTACGAACAGTGTGGACCCAAGCAGCAAAAGAAGGTAACACTAAGCCTCTCTAGATGGCGGACCAGACTGCTGCAAATGAGTCAAAGCTCCCACACCCAACAAACCAAATCCTCTATACCACCTAGACAGACTGGCAACCTCGCCAACCTGCGCCCCGTACTCAGAATCGTCACGATTTAATCCCATTAGTGATCAGATGTCAGCATCCAGTGCCCACTTCTCCAACTGCCTCAGATCCACTACCATCGCCTCTCCCTTAATCGCAAGCCCAAGAATGTGTGCCACGTCGTGAAGGAGGATCGTCATATCTTCAAACGGCATGTGGAAGGTGTTGGTATCCGGCTGCCACCTCTCCACAGATGCCGAGATGAGAGCACGGTCCAGCTCGCTCTGGAAGGTGATATCAACGAGGTGAGCAAGGCCCGATGTCTCTACGGTAGTCCTAGCGTTATCATCTGCTATCACATTACCGTCGAGAATGTGGCGAAGGGTCGAAATCCTGTCGTAGCAAGTGATCACCTCTCTATCAGCCTCTCCAGTGTACAGACGGTGGACAACATGCCCAAGAAAGATACGGAGCAAACTCGGGTCGCTCGGCCCTCCAGCACACGGTCCTCTAGGCTCCCAGGGGTCTCCCACATCAGCAGTACCACTCTGGCCCTCACCAGGCTGTGGAGCTCTATAGAAACTCCCCGCATGGTCTCTATAGATCCCAATAACAGCATGAACCCCAGTAACGACATGTGACGATCCACTGGGGGCACCTCTGTCTCTGATCGGACTGACTGGTGGAATGCGATACTCAACGGCATCCGACTCATACTCCTCTGACTCGTCATCAATCTCGTCTGAAGGCTCAAACGGTGAAGCATGATCACGACTGGGACCAGCTCCACTACCAGCCATAGTAGGCAACTGAAAATCAAAATAAGGAAAACCGTCTGCCCTCAAACTCATCGGTGTCACTAGTGGCTGTGGCTGTGACTCATCTCTATCATTTGGGTCCCTATTTCTCATACTAGCGCTAATGTCATGCCCAATGAATCTTCTCAATCTCTTTGCAGCTCCTCCAGAATTACCAGGTGACACCATCTCTAAACATAGTCAATAATTTTCTATTAATATCTTATAATAAATTATTTGTTGAGCAATTACTTGTTGTTTCATAGAGTAATTATGATATATACAATTTGTTATCTAATTAATTTAACTAGGTAGTTATTTTACTTAATACGATAGATAGTTATTTAAATATTTATTTCACCTTACTCAATTACTTAACTACAACATCATAGATAATTATTTAAAATTAACAATTATTTACAATTTATTTAATCCAAATAATTATTTAGATAATTATTATAATAAATTATCTATTAGCATAGTCAATAATTATCTATTAATCTCTTATAATAAATTATTTGATTAGCAATTTGTTCATAGTCATAATTTATCAATTACTAATTTATCAATTTATCAATACGATAGATAGTTATTTAAATAATTATTTCAACTTACCCAATTAATAAACTAACACATTATACAATTAAAAATTAAATTAACAATTATATACTAATTATATATTCAACTATCAATATTAAACTAATTAAAATAATAAAAATTGTATTTAAAATAAATATAATAAATATTTATTTAAATCGAATTAGAAACCCAACCAGACTGTTCCGATCAGACCGGGCGGACGGGGTCCGACCAGACTTGGCGGACCGCGTCCGCTCCTGCCTGTCGGACGGCGGCGAGAATGATTTAAAAATAAATAAAAAATTACCTCGGCGGCGACGACTAGAACAACGGCGGCGGCGGCTTCTCCTCGGCGGTGGCGGCCGAGATCGATAGAGGGAATGGGCGGCGGCGGCTCTCCTGGCGGCGGCGGCGGCTCGAGGCAGAAGGAGGGGCGGCGGCGGTGGAGCTCGGCAGAGGGAGGAGCGGCCGGCGGTGTGCAGCAGGGGTGGGAGGTGAAGGCAGCAGAAGGGAGGGTTGGGACTTGGGTAGTTAGGTTTAGTGTTTTTAAAATGAGGTAGGGGCAAAATCGTCATGTTTTTTATAACTACGTGCGGCAAATAGCGATTCATATTCTAAATTCCTGCGTTGACCGATGATGTTTCCAGTCGAAGTCGAACTACTCTTTCAAACAGTTGTGAATCATTCGTTGGCTTTAAAATTTGAGAGTCTCGTTTATTGGCTTTCCGAGGCCCGTTTGGATACCAGATCAGCGGTTGTAGTCTGGCCAAAATTTGGGGGAAAGTTAATCTGCTAACTTCAAGATTCGTCAGCAGATACTAACTGAAATCCAAAATACATGAACTAATATCCAAGTACTAAAGTATCTAAAGTGCACAAACAAGTATTCAAAGTTTGCTAACTGATATCCACCTTGGATCAACTATTATCCCAAATTCACAAACTAATATCTAGAACATGAGCTAATATCCAAGTACTAAAGTATCTAGAGTGCACAAACAAGTATTCAAAGTTTGCTAACTGATATCCACCATGGATCAACTATTATCCCAAATTCACAAACTAATATCTAGACAACACAGAATAATATCTAAACAACACATAATTAGTATACAGATAACACATAAGAGTAGGGGTGGCAGTTTGGTTATTTCGGTTATAACCGAAAACCGATTGGCCAGTTATCGGTTAACCAAAATAAACACTCCCCCTACCGAAAACCGCCCGAAATAGGCTTTGGTTTCTCGATTATCTCGGTTATCGGTTAACCGAACCACTTTTAAGACCAAAAACCATTTCGTCAGCCTCCGATAACCGAACTTCGTTTGGTTACCGGTTAGTGGATAACCGGCCGGTTAACCGATAACCGGTAACCGAACTGCCACCCCTACGTAAGAGTATCCATATTGATTACTAGTTGGTTGATTGTGGATATTAGTTGGTATATGCTATCTGGATACTAGTTTGTGATATTTTGAATACTAGTCTGTGCTATCTAGATACTCAGTAGACTTGAATATTAGTTCATACATTTTGAATATTAGTTAGTATATACTAACGAATCTTCAAGTTATCAGAATAACTAGGTTGCAAATTTTGTGTGCAAGAATTGGTGTATCCTTAGCTTTTATTAGACCCAAAGTTAGGGGTGTGCAACAGTTTCCTCCGTACCGGATTGTATTTGGCAAATCGACATTTGGATCGGATAATATCGAACTGAATATAATGTGGTCCGGTTCTTGCTCCTCATGAATTTTATAAATACTGAAGAAAAATGAACCGAATTGATATCTGGATCGGACCAAATACAATATTTGGTCCGAGTATTTGGTTCTAAGATGTCTTTCACTATTGGATCGTAGTTATCATGAGTTTGGTCCGATTTTGACCGGACTGACATTGCACACTACTTCCTCAAGCCTATGTTTGGCCCAATTTTTTTAAGTATTTTTGTTCAACAATTGAAATCAAACCAAATACTTATAAAAGTTGGGCTTTGAAAAAACTGAAAAGTAATTATATAATATAAAATATAACATAAACTCATAATGCAAAAACCAAATTACACGACTAAATCCAATCAATATTATAGTCATATGTAAGCAAACTATCGATGAAAATGTCGTTTGTCAATAAATTGAAAACCCGATTAAGATATGGACTCTAACAAATAATATGAAGAGGATGATCACTCAACTGCAGACAATGAGGGTAGGGCTGGCTATTTGGTTTGGGTTTTTTTGCTTTTACCCGAAACTGGACCGTATAACTCGAATTGAGACCGGACCGGGATCGGATAGTAAACAATCCAATCCAATCTTTGGGCTTAGATTTGAACTAAAAAATCGTTCGGGACCGGATCAAAAACTGGATAAAGACCGGATAAGAGAGCTCAACACCCAAATCTTAAGAGTAATTTGCATAAACGGTCACAAACCTTTGCACTTAGTACAAAACTTAACCAGCTCCTCACCTTTTCAGGCCTTAGGCCACTCAAATCCCCACAAGCTCAATATAAAATCAAGATCGAATTGGGACCGGACAGGGTCAAGACTGGATCGAATCAATATCGGACTGTATCCAATCCAATCTTTGATACTTATATTTTCAAAAAGACTGGACTGGACCGGATCAATTTGGGTCAATTTAACCGGACCGGACCGGACCGTATAGTCACCCTAAATGAGGGTACATTAACCACTCCCGGTACTCCAAGCACCTTTAAATATGCAGTTGATCCTCATACATCAAGAGTAGGGTAGGCAATTTATGTTGAAGTAGAGAGTGACTCAGCCGAGTCACCTTTAAATTCAACCATTAAGGGTGACCTCATGCTGTGTTTCTCTTGGCTAAAGAGGCAATTTCCTGGTCTCCCAAGAAGCAACTTGCGGTCATCCTCTCAACAATTTGGGATTGAATTTTTTTTGTTTTTTTAGATAAGGTTGACATCAATTTTATTAATAAGAAAGAAAAGGATTAATGTAACACCTTAAGCGAATTCCACATCGACAAAGCACGGGAGAAATCCATGGTTCATAAGTAAGAAACCGACCTTAACTGACAAGACGCGTTTTGGGGTGAAATGTAGGAGTTCTTGTGAGAACTCCGAAGTTAAACGTGCTCAGTGTGGAGTACAACTAGGATGGGTGACCTTATGGGAAGTCACCTTGAATTGCACCCCAAGTCGAAAACCATGAGAGTCGAGGCCCAAAGCGGACAATATCTTCGTCGGGAAAATGTTCGGGATGTTACAAGTGGTATCAGAGCCTCTTAGCGTCCCTCTTGAACAATGGTGGGGCAAACCTCAACGAGGGCGTTGAGTCTCAAGGGGGGTGTCTGTAACACCTTATGCGAATCCCACATCGACAAAGCACGGGAGAGATCCATGGTTCATAAGTAAGAAACCGACATTAACTGACAAGACGCGTTTTGGGGTGAAATGGAGGAGTTCTTGTGAGAAATCCGAAGTTAAACGTGCTCAATGTGGAGTACAACAAGGATGGGTGACCTTACGGGAAGTCACCTTGAATTGAACCCCAAGTCGAAAACCGTGAGGGTAGAGGTCCAAAGCGGACAATATCTTCGTCGAGAAAAGGTTCCGGATGTTACAATTCCAAAGGAGAAACAAACCAGAAAAAAAAAAAAACAAAGAGAACCCAGGAAGGAACTGAGAAGAAAGACAAAGCATCAAGGCCTACCACCCTGCCTTAAAAAAACAAAACAAAACAATTTGGGATTGAATTTGTAGCTAAGCTTTGTGCAGCATGATGTATCTTGGTGGAGGACCTTGGAGGAAATGGAGTGGAAGAAAAGTGAGTGTGGTGATGCTATATATTATTTTTTATGATAATATTTCTACAATTAATCTCTCAAACACTTTAGTATTGCATGATAGGAGTAAGCATATCGATGTAGACAGGAGTAAGCATATCGACGTTAAATTTTATTGCCCGATAAATTTGGTGAATGAAGGAGCTGTGTCAAGTTGGAACATATTGGCACTAATGAACAAATTGCAGGTATCATGCTGCAGGTTTAAGTTAGAAATGTGCAAGCTTGAAGAGGTGGAAGTTGCTGCTGCTGCTGCTCATGAAGGGTTTACACTTGATGTTGGTATTGGAATAAGCTGAATCATTAGAAACGTTTCAATTGAAGGGATGACTTGTTAGATTTGAAACTCATGTGGTTGGCAGGTGGTCATTGAATTGTGTCTTTGCTTTAGTTAAAGAGTCGTGTTACACGATTAGTCAAGTAACTAAGCTACTGAGCTTACCAGGCAGTTTGTGAAGCTATTGCTTTGGGCTTCGTATGGTTAATTTACATATAGAATTGACAATTTGAATTCAATCCACAAATTCAAGTCAATTTATCTACTTAAAATAATGTAACTAATTCAATCCATTTAAATCAATTTATTTAATTCAAATTCAAAAAAATTGGTGGATATCCATGGATATATGAAAAATTACAATTTAGTACCTTAGTGTTTATATTTTACAATATGATGCATAAAATGTATTTTTAATGAAAAAGCATTCATAAATTATATTTTGGTATCTTATAACCACATTTTAGTATCTTAACTTTTCAAAATTTACATAATGGTCCAATTTTTTATACCACTTGAACCCATAAACCACTAATCTAATCTATTTACCACCTCTATTCACTGATCTATCATTGGGGTAAACAAGAGTAAGAATGGACTACTGATCCGCAGTCAATATGCTTGCTTTCTCTAGCTAGTAGATACAGAAGAATTATGGGTTTACAATTCGGAAGCTAAAAGGAGCAAAAGAAGGAACACTTATGATAAATAAAAAAGCAAATAAGATGAAACAATCATGAATAGCCATGTCCAAGAAGAAGACGAAGGAATGGGAGTAGAAGAGCTCCCGGTGACGAAATTTGGCAACCATGATGTGTCGATTCCCAGAGGCCCATCGCCTGATTCCGGCGGGCCGTTATCGGAGCCTGTCGTCGCCGATATCGACAGTGGCCCAACATTTGCAGACTTTTGACTGTATAAATCAAGAAATAAAACAAAACAAAAACTATAAATATTTAACCCACAAGCTAATAAAGGGATGAGAAAATGTTCTTTCTACTTGTACACGCTTTATATTTGGCTTTAGCAACGCAAAAAGTAGGCCTTGCCAACGAAGCAAGATAAAAAAGGAGAAAGAATATTCACCCTTCCAAATCAGAATCTGATTATCATTCACCTTTTCTTACCTGAATTGCTATTCGTCGCCCTAAATTTCAAATTTTATCGCCCTAAAATGCATAAAATTGACACTCTTGCCCCTCTGACCCCATTCCTTTTGGTGCAGCCGCCGCCGCATCTTCTCGGCAGACTTCCTCTTCATTAACAAGCTTGGCTCCGGTGGTGGTTTTCGCTCTGCCTTCTCTGTTTTCTTCTTTACCTGTTATGCATGCGGGCTTTTAGCCTTCTCTCTTTTGTATCCCTTTTGTTCCCTTTCTCCATGTACACTTCTGGTGTATTAGAAAGGCAATAAAATTCACTTTCATCTATAAAAAAAAAAAAAAGCTTGGCTCCATTTGTGGCAGAGACCAGAACTGCCGCCGTCGATTGCACCATCGCCACCACCTAGGCCAAAAACCACCGCGGCCCCTGCAACAATACGACAACCGTCGTTCTAGTGCCGGTACGACACTCGGCCGGACCCTACTCAACGGCGACGAGGAGTACTTCCAGTTATGCACCTTCTCCTCCCGATTTCAAAACCCCAACGTAGTTGGAAAGAATTTGTTAAGGGTATTAAAGTAAAATTAATTAATTTAGGGCGACGAATAAAGAATTTTAGGGCGACGAATAGCAATGCCCCTTCTTACTTACTACAGGAAATTGTTGGTGAAGAATGTTATTGGACGTTGAGGTGGCCTAATTTCCATTTAATACCTTGAGTTTCGACAATATTTGATTCATCTCCTCTCTCATAAGTTGAATTTGCACAGTTCATAAAATTCCTCAAGTCCTTCCTATGATCTCTTCGTCTCATTTACTTGAATCAAAATTGAAGCATAACCTAGTTTTTTAGTTATAAATCACGTAACAACGAACAAACGTCTAATCTTTTTGTTCTCCTAATTTAGATGGTCGAATTACTACGTTGTTTTTTTATGATTCATATAACATTGACTACACCCGCTACTCTACAACTCACACGTGTTATTTACAGCAAACAAGGACTAGATTTTATGATACAAAACATACGATGATCTGTATCGTAAAATTTGTTGAAACTTAGGGACCGATTTCGTCTCGCAGAAAATAGCTAAGCAATTCTTTAGTTACCTCGTGGAAGAAGGGCAGAATGTGATCACATAATCGGCTCCACCACAAGTGAAAGTGCTTGATGCGTCATCATAAGCGTAGCTATACGCCCGCGGGCAAGCCGACTTGAACATCTCCGAATAAACCGACGACTTACACGTGTCAGGCGACCCGAACTCCCCGCTGCAACAATACTCGGGTGTCCCAAACGCCTCGCAGGCGCTCTTGCAGGCCGCGCCGGACCCGTCCCGGAGCTCCGACGGGCACCGCCGGTTCAAGTCGGTTATGCACCCGGTGGACGAACAAGATCCGCCCGACCCGCCCGTGGGCTCGACCATCACGGGCAAGTTGAACCCATCGACGAGGCTGACGTCGTAGTAGTCCTGGCCCCCGGGGACCACCGTGAACTCCGCCAGCGTGGCAGGTGGCTTGGCGTTCTGGCCATTGCATTCGATCTGGTTTGATCCGCAGTCTCCGGTGGTACAGGCGCCTTGGTTCGTGGACGTGTCGAATTGGCAGCCGGTCCTGCCCCAGAACCGGCCCGACCAGCTGGGTGGGGCCTGGAAGGTTCGGGTCCCGCCGGAGGGGAGCTCGAAACCGGTGCTGTCTAGTGGCTGGCTGCCCGCATTGGCCAGAATGCCTGGCCATATTGTGGATTGGCATTTGTTCACCACTGTGAATGTAGCTCCTTGAATTCCTGCATTTACGAAATCCACGGTAAGATGAAATAGTGATTGAATTTTGAAGAATCCATGGTTTCAATTATTGGATTTGTATAGTAGAAATGAAAAGCAGGAATCACTAGAAGTAACAACTGTAGTTTGGAAATTTTATATTCGAGCTACACGATAAAAATAAAATGCTGAAAATTAAATCATCGTTATTGCAAGAAAATAGTGCAGAACAAAGGGAAGAGTGGAAGAAGACTGATGTTACCTTTGACCAAGGAAAGCAGAGTGAGGGAGAGGAATATAGAAAAGAATGATAATGGTGAAACCATTTAATTTGTTGGGAGGTTCAGAATGTATGAGTGAAAGTGTTTTTTCTGTCAAGAATGACACGTATAAATCGAAAGAACGATATAGATCATGTGCTAAGAAATCTTGAGCAATTTGGGTTGTAGAGTAAAAGAAGCTAGTGTTGTGAGGAGAGATGATGCAGCGAATGAGCAAGGTGATGAATAGGAGAAAGAAAGACAATGGTGGAAAGGAGGCTTCTTTGGTTGATAAATAGAGGCAAGGAAAGATAGGAGATGAGAATGGAATTTCCTGCTCATACAATATTGGGAGAATCCAAGGAGGGACCAAGAGAATGGTGGATGGAAGTTGGAGAGAGGGCAGAGGAAATGGGAGAAGAATATGTTTGTGGGAAGGAAAGTTTAGGTGAAGGAGCTTGGAGGGTGTATTTATATATAGTTGTAGTGGAGGTTGGAGATTTTTTTTTTTCAATAAGTAGTTGGAGATCCTTGTTTTCATTTGTCTAGTAATGTGAACCTAAATGGGATGAAAATACCCAAGTAAGAGTAATTTTGCCCCTTCTTTTAAATAAGGAATGCATATACATTTTAGTGATAGTATTTATTAAACAATACCCAGTGTTTATTAAACAATACCCATCGATTTGACAAAAAATATTGATTAACGTAATTAAAATCAATATAGAATTTTAGCGGTATCAAATGTATCCCTACTTTTAACATATCCGGTATAACACTCAGTACGATTTTCCTCGATACACATAAGAATTACTAGCTCAATTATCAATTCAAATGATTTGGAATTGTTTCTTCATCACAACTTGAAGAAATGTGATTAAAGTAAAGAGAGAAGAAAGGTACGATGGGAAATTTGAACAGCATATGTGTAATTGTGTATACAAATACAGTGAAAGAAAAATAAGAAACGGGCTTTCTTTTTCTTGTTTTCATTCTTTCTTTTTGGCATGCAGTCATGTTGGTGTATAGTATAATTATCTTCTTCCTCGTTCGCCCATCCTTCAATCGTCCTGATCTGCTACTGCTGGCAAGATAAGAAAAGCGCAATTCATCATCGTCACCTTTGAAATATTATTTCTGTTACTTTGCTTTATATCAATAGCTATCGTCGATGGTCTTCCTTTCTTTCTTTCTTTATTTCTTCTTCGCCACCTTTTATCTTTTGCCTTGTCCATTAATTAAAATAAGGATAGGTAAAAGGAGTTAGGTTGAAGTCAGGAGAGGCTATATATAGTCCATCTTAAATTTGAAATAATATGGTCAAATTACATGTAAAATTCGTAAAAAAAAAAAAATTAAACAGAGGATAGTCGATATGGCTTTAAAATGTCTCTCACCCAATTATGATAGATTCAAGACAATCCCCGTCTTCGATTCTCTCGCGCTCATTCAAATTTCTGACTCTACGAATGATGAAAATAATGATTGAGTACTAGTCTCGCCCACTATTGAATATATTGATCCATCCCTTCATATAACGTTTTTTTCTTGTTTGACGACCTCATCGGTGGCCTTTAATTGGAGGGAGGCCATGCATTTGTTTGTATTTTCTCCAAAAAGATCTCTCTTTGGCCTTTACTTGCTTGCATGAGTGGCCTTTGGAGTCAACCAGTCGTCGAATTTTGCCTTTACTCGGCTCAAATTGTTGTAGTGGAGGACCCAAGGATCGATCTGTAAGGCCATTTACAAGAATATTTGTTTTGTTGTTGTTTGTTAATCTGAAGCGTCTTTAAATTAATATTGAGATATTTCTAATAACCAAAACAAAACAAAAAATCAAGATATCTTCTTGGCCTTGCTTGTTGAAGAGAGGGAGTCTAGAATATAATTGTACCACATATATAGTTGGATTAATTTCGTGAGATATTTAAAATATAAAAACCGCACTACATATAGTACTACTTACCTTTCCTTGTCACGAACTAGAAAAAAATTCACCCAAAAATTATATAAGTTGGATTTTCTACAAATAAAATGATTCGAGATCGGTTATTTCACCATTCCAAACATGCATCCATCTGTCTGAGAAAATGGAACCAAAGCAACTAGTTGTGCATTGAATTGACCAAAAAGACATGGCGAGAAAGTGAAGGATGAACACGGGGACCAAATTCATCGAAAGAGATATTTAGTGTTATATAAGAAACCTAACCAAGTTAATTTTCCTGTGCTAGCTATATTCAAGACCGAGATAAGCTAATTAAGTTATTAATCATCTAGGATTAGCCAAGTTCGAAGTTTGGCTTTTCTTGGAGAAGTATAATTAGTTAGTAAAACCTCAGTTCCGTGAGGACAATAATTAGGTTCAGTTCAAGGTAGAATCTTGAATTACTAGGAGATAAGCAGTATGATCATTATTAACAAGATAAGTGCTGATATATGTTTTTGGCTGCTTGCGCGCACAAGATTATCATTAAAAATGAAGCTCGTCGTTGGTTTGAATTTTGAAAGGACTAGGAATGTATGATTAAATGCAAGAATGTGAAGTCTTCGTATATATTTGTGGATTTGATTCACACAATCCATATATCAATTGACCAAAACTCCTTATCACTGACAAAGTTGTTGACAAGGTTGTCAACCCGCGGGTCGACCCAGTTTAATCCTAACCCGGTGAAAAAAACGGGCCGCACGCACCCGCCGGGTCGACGGCTACAAGGTACCGGGTTGGAGGTCAAATTGTGTCATTTTTTTCTTTGTTTTGCGAAATGCGCCTATTTTCCGATTTTTCTTTTCGCCTAACTCAATCTTTGGAATCCTAAGTTGAACATTTGAATATTAATGTTATATAAGTGTGTGTGAATTTTTACTATATGTTGAATCTAAGTACGAAATGTTATTTTGGTATAATATTATATGTTATAACTCATATGTTAGATGAGATTTGATATAATTTATCAGGATAAGTACAATATAATGACGCTTTCCATATTCCGGTCTAAACCGGGCTAAAACGGGTGACCCATTAACCCTTGACCCACTAGCTCAACCGGGTTCGGGTCAACCCACGGGTTGACAACCTTGGTTGTTGGCCTGCTTCGCTTGCTTTCATGAGCGTGTCGAGTATCAAATTTTTCATAATTTTTCAGGAAAACAAATTTGTAAGTATTTATGAGAATTGGTAGTCGCAAATATATGTGCGAATTAAGAATTATTCAATATTGGAACCCACATTTGTAGATGCATCTTTAACAATATACATCACCAACTTTAAATCTAGCCAGCCTGCTCGAAGCTTAAGAAAGAATCCACGCATAAAAAATCTCGCGATCTGAGACCCTTTGTTTCGGTACTTTTAATAGGGATTTGATTATAGTATTATATTAACATAATTTTATGATTTTCAAGTAAATACAACCACTTGGAATTAATTAATTAGATTCCTAACGACGTATTATAAACGGTCGCATTTACACTTTATTCCAGTTTGATGCCTATCTAATTAAAAGGCAATTTATGAAAGACTTTTTTTTTCTGAATCGACAAAATATACGAGAAAATATCAAAATATATATGAAGGAAAGCTGCTTTAATTCCTTTTCCCCTTTTCTTTGTCTAAACAAAGTTCAACAGCTCGCTAGCTGACTGTGCTAATACGCACGTAGGTACTGATCTTCATCTTCCTTTCTTGTGAGTGAGACACAGACAAGAGTACTGCCCTTTTGAGATGGATCTCACACGCTAAACAGGATATACCAAATTTCCAAGTACATCAAACCCCCAATTACTTTCCACAAATTATATAAACGCGACAGATTTTCAAGATGATGAAGATTGATATTCATCAGTCAGTCAATGTACGTATACTTGTATTTGCATGGTTAATTAGCTTAATCTCAAGGTTGTCAACCCGCGGGTCGACCCACTTTGACTCTGGCCCGGTGAGAAAAACGGTTCACACGCACCTGTCGGGTCGACCGCTACAAGGTACCGGGTTGGAGGTCAAATTGTGTCATTTTTTACTTTGGTTTGCGAAATGCCTCTATTTTCCGATTTTTCTTTTCGCCTAACTCAATCTTTGGAATCCTAAGTTGAACATTTGAATATTGATGTTATATAAGTGTGTGTGAATTTTCACTATATGTTGGATCTAAGTACGACATATTATTTTGATGTAATATTATATGTTATAACTCATATGTTAGATGAAATTTGATACAATTTATCAGGATAAGTACACTCTTTCCTTATTTCCGAGCTAAAACGGGTGACCCATTAACCCTTGACCCACTAGCTCGACCGGGTCCGAGTCAACCCGCGGGTTAACAGCCTTACTTAATCCACTAATAAGCCATTATTTTAAATGGAGATGCCAATTTGAATTATAATCTAATCTATCTCCTGAAAAAAATCTAAATAGTCAAATCCATTTATTCCAACTTCAATAAATTGAGTTGTCCGTGTAGTGTCAAGAAAAGTACCTATATATATGTTTTAGATTTTCAATTTGATACCTAAAGTTTTATTTTAAATTAAAAAAACTCATTTAAAAATGCTAATTTGGTACGTAAAATTAATTTTATAATGACGATAGAGCACATAAACTTTTTAATATTGTTCGTGTTGCTCCAAATGTCAGATGATATTTGGATCCATGAATCCATTTAATCTAAATTATGAATTCACCAATCTATAAATCCAATCCATTTGTGTCACAACTAATTTTAAGCACCACTATAATCATGTTTAGATTTATAAAGGAAAAATACAAGTACTTAGTGTTTCCTCCTACTTAGGGATGGCAACAAAACCCGAACCCATGGGTACTCTACCCGACCCAATCCGGTCAACGCGGGTAAAACTTGCGTTGACGGGTTTCGGGTCGGGTTTGGGTTTAAACTCGTACACTGTTCACCGGGTTGCGTTGGGTTTGGTTTTAGGGATACCCGACCCATGGATATCCCCTCACACTTATTTCGTCGCCCTACTCTTCCCAAACTCTACCATAATTCTAATTTCCCTCAATCTAATTCTCACTACACTTATTCCGTGTGCTTTTATTTAGTGTAATTGTTGTTTGAATTTTCTAGACTGGTATTTTATGTACGGATAGTTTGTATGAAAAATTGATGTTTGAATTTTATTTTGATAGGAACTCGTTATTGTAAATTTTTTACCACAAAACCCATGGGTACCCATGAACCCGCGGATACCCAGCGGGTTGGGTTGGGTTTGAGTTTTACAAACCCAACTGATTTTACCTCGGGTTTTTTTTCTTTTTTACGGATAAACCCATGGATTTTAATTTAGATTTAACAAAACCCAACCTGAACCGACCCATTGCCTCTCCTACTCCTACTTCTAACTTAGAGTTTGCAAGAAAACTGACTAGGTAAGTCTAAGGTTACTTGTGATAAACACCAAACAACCTTACTTGAAGTCTAGTCGAGTTTTGTGGTTCACCACACATAATCAATTAAGTCGACAACAACCAACCTGCTTACGAGGCCAAGCAGATTCACGGCTTTAACCATGACGGGGTCAAAATCTTCTTCTTCCGCCACCAAAGGTTCGTCATCAACAAGATTTATGTTTTGTACCTTCATGTCAACCCCTTTAGGAAGTAAAGGAATAACCTATTTAGGAGTATCTTTTGGATCTCTTTCTTCCTTCGGCAGTTCGAGAGTAACACCCGTTGATGACTCCTTTTGATTCGCCTCTGATCCCATCTTTGCGTACTCACTTATGAATTTATTTTCTTGTACTAATATACTTTGAAGTATACCTATACAGAAGTTGAAAAATGAGAAACAAGCTACTCCGGGTTGTCAAACTAAAAGAGAAATCACACCCTTACCCTAATCGCAAAAGGCAGATTAGGGTCTCTCAGATATAAAAAAAAAAAAAAAAAAGACGAGAGTACTCCAAATTTCGGTTAAAAACCTAAACCTAAAAATTCTCACTCGGTGAATATCAGCAAGCTCCGAATCACAGAAAACTTTTAGTTGCAGAAGGAAGATTAAGAGCACTAACACCCTGATGTAATCATTATCACCGTGCTAGAGGTTTCCAACTCATAATCGAAAATCACAAGTTCACGAATCCTACTTCGAAGCAAAAAACACTAGGTGTCGCCTCCTCTCTGAAAATCTCTCTAAACGAGAGAAATGTTTATCGGCTGAAGCTATTTCAACTAGCTTATAACCCGGCCCATTGGCCGGAATGTTCATATTTGATTATTTATATTTTTATGTTACATTTAAGCCAATCAACCGGTTTAATTTTATTGACAATCCTTCGATCGAGATGATACATAAAGAAAGAATATATAGGTCTAACATTCAGAGAAATACTATCATAATTTAAGAATATAAAATATAAAATGTATCATTAATTTCATTTTCATAATGTTAATTAAGCCCTCGTTAAAATGTTATTGGTTAGTTGGTTTTCAAGAAAGAGGGTATAAAAGATCAGTGAAATTCCACATGACCCATAAATAGTTTGAAACTAAATCTTAAATCTCACAATCCTACATAAGGGTTTAATGCGCTCCTTTTATGAACAACATGCCACTAATAAAAAAGAAATAGAGAGTTGTTGATTTAAGTCAACTATATACTAACATCTAAGCTAAGAGGGGGCCATCAAAACTTGAGAGCAAACGACAAAATTAGTGTTATCTCCAACACACTAATAGACTCAATCAAAGTAATAAGGCACAAAATTAGACACTCCTTGTCTAGCAGTTCTAGTAGGTTGAATAAAGAATCGACCTACTTCAATAAATCAATCAATGATTCCTCGTTTAAGATAAAAATAGGTTGTGATAGATGTAAAAACCATAAACATGAGATCCAATAGCCACCACTCTTCCTTGTACAACCAATTTTTTTTATCTCAAGAGACATATTTTCAACCAAAAATTCAATTTATAATCCTGCTTCTGCAACTCCATTATTTATTAAACTCTTTTACTTTTCCAACTTAAATCCGCAACAATAAAACTGATGTGCCAAGAGATATCGGATGATTGATTTTCAAAGGCGGCCTTGTATTGGGAAGTGAGAGGGGCGCAAACTATTGTACGTTGGAGAGAATTTCAGAGGAAGTTAGAAAGAGATAAGAACAAAGATAAAACCAGAAATTTAAATTGAAAAATGCAAGGACGCAACACGTAGTGACAAAATTAGTTTTTTTCCATGTTAGCCAATTGCCCATTTACCTTTAGCAAAAATTAAGGAGAGAGAAAGAATTTTAAAATTGAGAAAATTACATGAAACTCTACTATGAAAATTGAAGTATCAAACACCATAAAAATACATACGGTATACTTAGTGGGCTTGCTAATCATGATGGAAAGTCCTGTGATTTTCAGAGAGTTGAACTTCGTGTATATTTTGTATTAAAAAAGGCACAACAAATTTGTTCAGCATAAATGGTTGTGATTGTTGTCTTTGTTTGAAGAGACCCGGGTTCAAATCTTGATGTTGATATTTTTTATGTGAGATAAATAATTAATTGTAAAGACAAAAATGTCATTCCTACTTTCACTCTCGTTGCAGGAAATTTGAAATGAAAACAGTACACAAAAGTGTACTATATATTATTGGGGGATTGTCTTATTTTGCATCAATTGAAAATTTACAGGGAGTGACAAATACTTTTAAAAAATAACATCAATTATAAAATAAAATAATTTCAAGATAATTGAATCAAATGACCTCATTTGACAAATCCATCCTCCAAACTACCCTAAACTTGAGTTGACTTAGTAGGATCTAAGATCTACCCCTAGATCCTCCTAAATAACATTGTTGTCTATAACTCTATATACTATATAATTTAAACTAATATGATGACAAACCCACTCGCAGTCTTTCAAAAACTCATATTATCCACTTTTCTATTAGCTTACTCATGTACTTGGTTGCCTTAGATTTTCCTCTCCTCAGAAACTGCTATTCATTCACAAAATAAACAAATATACGCCGACGATTAATAATAATAATAATAATAATAATAATAATAATAATAATGATAATGATAATAATAAATAAGAAAATCTATTGGGCCGAGCCCTATTAGGCAAAGATGGGGCCTGATTTATATGGAAACTATAAAAGCTGAAAAAGGAGGGGGACAACAGCGGCAAGATAAGGAACACCAACTTTATTTTTGGAGTTTTGGCAAAAGCGATGCCACTGGGCCGGATTCATGCAACCCTTGTTTGCTGATCCACGTCAAATTTTCCTTGTTGTCGCGGAAGTAGGAATGTGCACAAGTTCCGTTGGGCCAAATTCACAAGAACCGCGATGCAAGAGTGGAGCTACATATGGTCTCACTACAATAAAAAACGGTTTTTGCAACCAAATATACTGGTTACTAAAAAGTTAAAAATTGGTTATTAATACTTTTTTGTAACGAAAAATATTTGGTAGCAGAGTTGGTCGCTATAGTCGCGTTACTAAATCCTACCGCGACCATAATAATGATTGGTAGCGAATAGGACAGCTATCGCAACCAATTTTTGCCAAAGTAAAAACCCGGATTTTTTGTGACGATTTTAAATTGGTTGTTATAGTTAACTTTATTGGTTGATAAATGTAGATGATTGGTCGCCATAAATATAAATGACAACCAATTTATGTGATTATTATCAACCAATAATATCATAATGACTACCAATTTTTTTGGTCATGAAAGTTTATCACAACCATGAAATTTGGTTGTGAAAATACATACGTCGACCTATTATATCATTTTAGACAACTAATTCTTTTGGTTATAAAAGTTTATCACAACCATGAATTTTGGTTGCGGAAAACACTTAAGCCAACCAAATAAATAATTTAATATGGCCAAATTTATTGTTGAGATTTTGGTCACTAAAACGGAAATTGAAAAATTAAATTAAATAAAATAAAATTTTGCTTCATATCATATCTCATATATAAAAAAATATTTAGTAACAAAAATCACAATTAAACAATTTTATCCCTAAAAATAAACCCAGTATTTCAAAAATCACAATTACAGAGATAAAGCTTTCAAGCCCCTCCAATCCGACCACCATGCTCGCTGTCAGGTGCTCAAGAGCAGGATGGATCACTGTACTGCCTTCCTACCAAATATGAATGTTAAAGAGCATTCGTTATTCTTTAAATTCTGCAAATACGATTAGGCAATCCAAATTGCTTTCTCATATAAAATCTATTATGGGTCACTCTCCTGCCTTCCAACCAAATATGAACGCCTACCTAACAAATGATATGAAATATGAAAAGAGTGCAAAAGAAAATGGAAAGAAAAACTAACTTCAACATTGAGCTTCTACTTACCTGAACACCATTCATGAACACCATTCTTTCAGTCAAACATAAACCAAATATAGGAGGTGAATTAGGTAGCTTGCAAGACTAAAGATATAATCGGCTCATAGATGAAATGCAGAAAAACAGAGCCTAAACCTGGTAATTGGAGGCGAAAGACAGAAGCTTAAGCTGGCTCTCTTGCTGTCTGTGAGAATTCCTTCTAAAGCTTAAACTGTCCCCTAAATGTTCAATTTGCCAATCTAGTTGCAGTTGTTCAGCAATTTGGAAAAGAAAAGGAAGGATTGAATTTAAGCATATGCCTAACCTATCCTTAGAAAAACTTGTCCTGTAGCAAAGACGGGTCAGCCAAAAGAGTCAGAGGTTTCGAAGTAATCCCGAAAGAGCTCAGGTACTGAATTTATACCTAATTTCAGAGGTACAAGAATCAACAATTCAAGAATATAGAACCACAGGTAAGCCTGAACTTGACCAAGTCCTCAATTCCATGTTCTGGAGAACAAAATTCAAAGCAATCAGCTAAGAATAAAAGAGAGAAGCAAACTTAAAGAACAACAATTCTATATAAAAATAATTATATAGAATAGAGGCAAACCTGGTAACTGGTGCTGAGAGGCAGAAACACAGAGTTGCTCATTCTGCCAATAAACAACATGTTGATTGCCTAGGAAATTGTGATTAAGCCAACATAGAAGCCAGAAGAAGAGTAGCTCCTGGAAGCATGTTTACCAGCCGTAAGATAGAAAACACATATTTCATATGCACAGCGTAAGAAACCAGCTAGAAGAAGAATAATAACGACCGCCCCTATTGAAGAAGAAACGATTAAATTTGAGAGGTGAAGCCAAAAAAGATACAAATGAAGCTAAGAGAAACAAAATGAATTACAAATACAATGATGGCTAGGTGATCGCATCAATAGAGTACATTAAGTTCTCTAGAACTACAACCAAAAGATAAATGCTACAGATATAGGAAACAGTCAGTTCTCAGTATATGAACAGAGAAATTAATTGCATGAAAATAGTCTAGTATATGGAGCAATCATAACTAGTCAACAATTTACAAGTTAACTGATGATTCTTTGCTCTGATATAATGGCCACGCTAGAATAGAGAAATCAAGAAAGAAAAGGTTAATTTGTTGAGAGTGGCAGGTGGAAGAAAGGACACCAAATTCTTAAGCACTTTAGGTACAGGGTACTTATAAAGAAACATGCAAAGTGATAAATTTTCAATATTATTAATGAAGATGTACCACAATTACTGTCTACTGTTTGCATTTACAAATTCATTCCAACGGATGAATAACCAGAGAAAGTAAACACCAACGCAGAATTATACAATCACAAGAATAAAACTCAAAGATGGTTGATATCTGAGAGCTCAGCAAGGTAAACTGAAACTTGAACATGTTATGTAGTTCTTCATGGAGCTTAGAAAGAGATGATTCTTGAATCATCTCAGCCTAAAAACATAATAGACACATTCAACGCTCCAGAAAAGAGGGGGGTATTAAGTTGCATGCCAATTCAACCAATAAAAATTGGAGTAATAACTCGCAGCTTGTGGACAATCATCAGAACTTAAAGAGAAGGGAAAGGTTTACCTAGCCATGATATTTGGTGAACTGGTATGCTAAATCAACAACAAACCTTTGCTTCAGCCTTCAAACTCTGATAATCGAAACAATAAATACCAAATAGAAGCAATTTCAAAATAGATAGCTGCCATTATTAATGCATCAGAAGTCAGCAATTGCAGTCAAAGACTACCGATTCTAGACTCAACAACAATCAAAGCTTGAAGTATGAGTGTCAAACCAGATACAAACCTTATGTTCCCCTCTGGCCGTCTACACCTTGCAGCTAAACCAACTAACGCAAAGTGTGAAAAGTAGCAGAGAAGGGATAGAATGCCGCAAAACCACTTATACGATGAATCATCGGGATAAAGAAGCTTTTGAAGCTCTCCCATTCATATCATCCAGCAAATGACCAATATTGTTCCTAACACCCGGTGGTTGATTTTGAGGCTCTCCCAATCATATCATCAAGCAAATGATTAGCTTCTGTATCTTTTCCTTCATGTCCAATCACAACTCGTCTTGTGCCTGAGAATCAATAGTATCCTTCTCACTAACTGAGCTACCAGGGGCAGTGACTTCCGGGAGAGTTTGAGGATGATCGATAGCTAGGGGAACAAAAGCGAGCATAACTGGGTTTCCATTTGGAGCAATCGTCCCCGCGTTAGACCGATTCTCATGGGAATCCTAGGAGAATCGTGCGGTGGTTCTGGAGGAGCTGCTGAGCTCGATGAGCAGCCGCAACGGGAGGGGAGGAGAAGCAATCGCAGCTCGCGGCCGTCTCGCTTCGATGGAATCTCCAAAGTTCTGTCCTAGTTCTTGAAATCGACCGGCAACGGAATCGCTGCTAAGAAGAACTCGCTCATCGCTCAAGGAATTGCTCGTTGCATCTCAAAACGAGACCGAAACGTCGAATCGATGCTGAAAATCGAGGATTAACAAAAAAAATCCTCGTTGGATTCCTAAGATCCCCAATCTCCCCCGCCATAACTAGTCTCTCCTGGATCGCGATTTGGTGGCTGATTGAGGGAATCAAATGCAAATGGACAGCGATTTGATTGCTAAACGAAAGAAATAGAGAATGGTTCACGATTTGGTAGTCGGATCTCAAAGAGTTCTAAGTAGCAAAGAGGGAAATGAGAAGAAGAAGAAAAAAAGAGGAGGGTTGGAGACGGAATAGGTTAGCAGGAAAATGGAAAAGTAAACGTGGAGTTGTTATTTGTTTACATAAAAATAAGGGTTAATATCCTAGTTTGGCCTCAAGTTTAGCGTAAGTGTCAGTTTTGGCCCCATTTTTCAAATAAGACATTTGTGGCCTACTTTTGAAATTATTGGACAAATTTGGCCCGCATTTTGAATTGAGCGTCAAAATTGACGGTCAACCATTTTCTCCGTAAGTGACTCAACATCCACTAATGACTAGGACGTCCACATCATTTAAAACTTAAAAAAAAAAAAAAGATGGTCAAACGAAACCCTTTCCTCTATCTTCTTCCTCTTCTAACTTTCACCTCCACCCATTGCGAAATCATTCCCCCAATTTCCTTCCCCAAATTTCCTTCCCCATCCTACAATCTCTAGCTGCCTCTTATTGTCGCCATCCCTGGCTGACTTCCTTGTATCAATGGCAACCCTCATCGTCAGAGTCAAGCCACCACATCTTTTCCCTCTTTCACTCTACTCCAGATCTGGGTCGGGGATCTGAATTAGTTTTGAAAACCGAAGAACCCAAACCCAAAATTTCAGTTCTGGGAAATCGTTTGGAGAGACGACCATTGACAGCTGCTTCTTCCAATGAGAGACGACCATTGGCATACTCTCTCTCGCCGGACGCACGCGCGTCGCACTACCGCAGCGCCAACGCCACCAACGCTCCCCGTCGCCTTCGCTTCTGCAGAAGAGGCACCATCACGAGTTCGACGAGGAGAGGGATAGGGGCAATCAAAGAGCATCAACTTCTGATCTTGTGGACGGGATCTCGATGGAGCAACAGCAAAATCGGACGGACAAGAAAAATGGTAGGGGAGATGGAGCGGAGGTAGCCGAAAATGGGAATGGTGGCGAGGATGGGGTTGCGATGATAGATGTTAGGGATTCCATATTACTATTCGGTGGGGATGGGAGTGAGTTGGGTGGGAGGGACTTTTTTTATTTTATTTTACGGCAATGAGGGAAGGGACTTTAGGGTATTGGAAAGTGTATTTTGGTTTTTTGTTTTTTTATTTTAAGTTTTTTGTTTTAAATTTTTTAATCTAAATAAATGGTGTGGCAGCCACCTCGGATCCACCTCAGTATTTTGATGCTGAGTCATCGACGAAAAAATAGTTGATCGTCTATTTTGACGGTCAATTCAAATCGTAGGCCAAATTTGTCCAATAATTTCAAAAGTGGGCCATAAATGTCTTATTTGAAAAATGGGGCCATAACTGTCACTAACGCTAAAGTTCGGGCCAAACTAGGGTATTAACCCTAAAAATAATTAACACTATCGCTGCCAAATTTTGAAGGTAGCCATATGTCATGCCCAAACTTTATTTATCATCAACTTAATACAACCAAACAACTTAGTTTATTTAGCTATCAATGATTTAAAAAATAAATTGATACCAATAATATTTGGTTGGAAAAGGTAAAATTCAATATGTTACCAAATTATTTGGTTGAATAAACTAAAAATTATTTGGCTACCAAAATTATTTGGTTGGAGAAAGTATAGATCATTTTGCTACCAAAATTATTTGGTTGAGAAAATTATAAATCATTTTGCTACCAAATTATTTGGTCTTCTCAAGGTTTATTTGGTTATCGATACTTTGATTTCAATAGGCAACCAATTTGTTAATTTTTTTGCTACCAAAATGTAATTGGTTGTCAATATTAGCCCTTTGCGCAACCAATTTTACATTGGTTGTAAAGATTTTGGTTTCAAAAACCACTTTTTCTTGTAGTGTCTCTTCTCTTCCCCCTCCCCCCATTCTCCCAGAATTCGGTAGTTATGTATAAAGTATATCGTTAATACGAAACTTCGTATAAATTGATGAGTTTGTATGCAGTTATTTAGTGTGCAAACATAGAACAAGAAAGTAAATCTAGCCCAGTGGATGAAAACATTACATTTTTTGCAACTAGGTGAAGGATTCGAAACTCTGCATATGCATGTTTCATCTTATGGTTTTTAATTCCGTTAATTTCAATGTGGTTTCTTAAGTCTTTTAGTTTCAAAAATAAGTTTTATATGGTTGAATAATAGTTCCCTCAAACAGTGGCAGAGCCACGTTGTTGGCAGGAGGGGCTAGCCCCCTCAACTCTCAAAATTGTGTAAATTTACATGTAAATTTCACAACAAATTTGGATAATAGAGTAGGTGGTAAGGCTTTAGCCCTCCCTCACCGGTTCAGACCTTTGAACGTAAATTTTTTTAGCCCCCCTCATTCAGATTCTTGGTTCCGCCACTGTCCTCAAATCATCTAAAAATTGTGATTATAATAATATTAAATATAGTTTTTATAAATTTTTATCGCCTTTTGGAAGTAACACAAATATAAAATCGCCCACCCCCAACGTCGAATCCTAGCTCCGTCCCTACCTCAATGTGATAGCGAAGACATTCTAGAATTAAAAATTAAATTGTCATTGTATTTTTTTTTATTTGATTTAAATGTAAAATCGAATCATTTATTCAGTATTTATAAAAATTCATGACACCAAGGTCTGAACACAATTATTTGGTTGGATATGTTCAGATAAAAATATCGGTTTGGTTCGGATGGCCTGAGTGTCCTTCCTACACTTTAGTAAACTATTAAGAAACTATGAGAAAGTTGAACATATAAGTCAGGATGGCCGAGTGGTCTAAGGCGCCAGACTCAAGTTCTGGTCTTCGAAAGAGGGCGTGGGTTCAAATCCCACTTCTGACATTCTATTTTTTTTTTTTTTTCCTTTACTTATTTTCTCCTTTACGTACTTGGGTATGTGTTGGAACCAAGGCCCAAGAGAAGAGGATGAAATTCTCTGCGAAGCTCGGCCCAAACATTATTGCTGTCCTTTTACTATCTTATATTTTATCCACTCTTGAGATACAATTAAAAAATATATTTTAACCACTCTTAAGATACAATTAAAAAAGTGAGATTATTATGTTCGATAAAGAAAAGAGCTTAACAAGCTAGCTAGAGATCCATATGCTCACTTGATTTGGCATCTGTGCAAAGATGACGCAGAAGGCCCTTGCGTTGTTGTGGGTTTAACCTTTCCATATCATTTTTGGACGACATTTCGTCTCTTCTTCCTCTTTGTAGTAGACGATATTATCCATAACCGAATAGTTAATCAACTAACTCACGTACGCAATATGGTCGTCCAATTGAAACTTCGTTTGTACCCATTAAGGGGCAGAAGGTCTCTTTAATCCCTACCCATATGTTTTATTATTATTATTATTATGCTACCAAGTCGACTGTGATGAAAAGTTGACGCACTAGCAGTACTCATATGCATAAAGTTCCGTCGGATAAGATGCCGCCAAAGAATATATATATTAATAGAGAAACCAGACATATATACATACAACTTGTTTGTACAGGACGAAGTAATTAAGTGGAATGTCTATGATGGTCTCTCGTGGCCGGGTTTAGTTTGCCCCTATCCATTTATGGTTTTGTTTGCCTAGCTTTAATTTGTTCGTAATCGTCTTTGCATGGCCGCGCGCCCTATCTGTGTTTGACGAAATACAACAACAACAACATGGCCCATTTTGCTTTCCAAGCAGTGGCGGACCCAGAATTGTCGGAGAAGTGTGTCGTCGATAAAATCCAATAATAATTAAATTAATTAATTAAGTAGAAATTAATTTATAAAGTTCACAATGTCATATTTAAAACGAACCACGACGACTTTTCATCTATTGAAATGTCTCTAAAATACATTCATCACTTATGTTGCAAAGCAAATCTTTTCCAATATACACACCTAAACAATCATTCATAAATTGGTCACTCAACCGATTTCGAAGATCGTTCTTGATTATCTTCATAGCTGAAAATGCTCTTTCGCAGCTTGCAGTTGCAACAGGTAAAGTCAACATCAACTTCAACAACAAGTAAACTAAACGATAAAGAGTGTCCGCCTGGGCTATTGGCCATTTGGCCTGTGATTTTTTTTCTCTTTTAATTATAGGTCCAGACCCAACACACATCAACATATATATTATATGGGCTGAGAGTCTTTTTTTTTAATATGAAGTGATAGGATTATGATTTATGAGTTATTTTAAACAAAATTAAAATGGATTATAATTAAGATTGATTCGTTTGAATAATAAATTCTTCGACTATAATGAAGGTGTGTCGGCTATAATTATTAAAGGTGTGTCGGCTATTCCGAAGTAAAAAAATTTATACCAAAAATATATAGGTTCTTCACAAAATTCTCGAGCGAGGGTGTGTCGGACGACACACCCTTACTAGCCTTAGGTCCGCCACTGTTTCCAAGTCACGCGAACAGAAACATAACCATCAGCCCCCGACTTTTTTCCTTCTCTTATTTGGTCAAGGAAAGCTCTTGCAGTATCACACAAAGCTATAGTTGAACGTCCAGTCACTGCAACATGGATATATATGTCGACTACTATCTAGCTAGGTTGTCGTCGGTTGGGTATAATATGAAAATCCAAAATACATTTATAGTTTTCGACTAAAACTGGAAAAATCTTTTTCAATAACTGTAGTTGCAATCGGGCAAATCAATTTCAGAAATAAGTAGAATGATGAACATGATAAATTCACTTTCGTCTTCGCGCTCATATGACTAATCATCGATTTTCATTAATCCAAGTAAATATCTCATCATGCTCGATACAAAGTTAATAATTTTCAAAAGTTTCGCAGAAGAAATGAGTCATAAAAGAAACTAAACTCATTATGATCAAACCAAGCAAAACTTACCAACTTCTCCTCGTCAATAGTAACAAATCGTTCAATGTACCAAACATAACAAAAGATACTTGTAATGGATAACATGTTTTCTAACAACTATAATGTTATGAGTTCAAAACGCATAAACTATCATCCATTTTTTTTCTATCTCGAAACTAGTATCATGAATCAGTAAATTCTCTCGAAGTTTTAGGGAGTGTCTCTGTAAAACTCCTAATAACACCCGGGTTCGTCCCACCAATACCGATCACATATCATCATCAGGAATATATATAAATATCGATTTCTTTACATTTTTCTAAAATCAGTTTCAATATATTTTTTCAGCAAAGAGTGACACATGCTCTTAATACTCTTGAAAAACACATGTAGTGGTGTTAATGTGAATGTAAGCAAAGGGAAATCAGTTTTGAGCGGCAAAATCATGGCTTGGTCATGCCTGATAAGTTTGAATTGTAGGCGCATGAAACTCTTTTATCTTTGGCTTCCATATTATCTGCCGTGTAAAGTTGGATAAATTTATGTTAAGAATTAATATGACCCATGCATCTGACTACCTGTTTATTTCTAATTTCTAGTTAATTCCCTACCTCCTTCCTTTTCTTTCTTGATCGCAGCATATTCCCCATTTCTACCAAGTACTAACACAACATTATAGCTTATCTAATCCCATTTCCACCTTTTTTCCTTTGTTAAAGCTTTTCTTCGTCATACTAACACAACAAGAATGTAGCTGATGATCTATCCTATCCATTGTATATACCTTTCCAAATACACTCCACGCGGCCACATTCACCTCAAACTCTAGTGGGCGAGAATTAAAAAATAAAAATTAGCAAAATACGCTTTTATAGTCACAACTTTTAGGTTTGTGACAAATATAGCCACAACTATCGAAATACACAAAATAGTCATTTGCGTCCATCAATTTAATGGTGTCAATTAACAATGTGACTAGGCACTGCTGAAAATTGGCCCGACCCGCCCCTGACCCGTCCCTGAAGGGTCAAGATGTATAACTGACCCGTCTCATCCCTGTCTCCTTCTTGACCATGTCTGACCCTCAAGGGTTGGGACGGGTCGGGTCAGTAGGTTGACCATAATCAACACACTACTTTTTTTACAAGTTACGTTTCATTTTTCTTACAAATTAGTACCTAAAATTTATTTTTTACAAATAAGTTCATAAAATTAGTACCTAAACTTTTAAAAATTTACAAAGAGGTCCAATGTAGTATGAGATATTTGTTGTTGCTAAGGGTCACATGGTCAAAAAGTGACCCGTCCCTAATCATCCTAATTTTAACCTAACTCACGAAGTCGCTAACATTGTTACAGTTTGTAACCGAAATTGTTAGATTTGTCATAAAACTTTCAAAATTCTGATTTTTTTATGTATTTCGATAGTTGTGGTTATATTTGTTACAAATGTGAAAGTTGTGGCTATGAAAGTGTATTTTGCCTTAGAAATTTCATACTCGGTCTTATAACATTGATTTCTAAGCATATGTTGGAGTATGAATTGGTTGTTTATATTTGATGTAATGTTAGAATATAGGAACATAATGCAATTGATGAATTTTGGAACTTGGTCCAAATACTAACAATATGATTAATCGAGTTATGGTGTATAAAACGAGTTTGTGAAAACTTTACTTACTTATCATTGTAGAATCCATCAATTGAGTAAATGATAGAAGTGTCAGCGAACAAGGGTTTGGCCTATGGTAATAATGCTAGTTTTGAATTTGAAAGTCTTAAATTCGAATTCATTCAGTAGCACCTATCTATACAAATCAACCTATATCACTCTTATAACAAAAATGGTAGAAGTGTCAAGAATGATCTCAACATTATAATCCAAGTTGTTAATGATAAGAACACAAACACAAGTACGAGAGAACGCGAGACACCGGATTTACGTGGTTTCCTTGACAGGTATTGTCAAGACTAGTCCACGGCACAAGGCAGAGTTCAATCTTATTTACGTTCGCGTTACCTAGGTCGGCCATCAACATGAACTATATATACTTGGCCGACCCGCAACCCTAACTCCTTGCACGACAATGTTATGTACATTTACAAAATAGTACCTACACTTCTAACACCCTCCCTCAAATTGATGATGCTGTCGCAACATTAATTTGTGTGCTAGAAACCAATGTCGTGTAGTAGATACTGCTTTTGTCAAGAGATCAGCTGTCTGGTCTTCAGAAGTAATATAGTTGAGCTCCACAGACCCTTCGGCTACAAGCTGACGAACATAATGTATGTGTACCTCAATGTGCTTCGTCCTGTCGTGTAACACGGGATTGGTTGCAATCCGAATTGCACTCGTATTATCAACATATAGTCGCGTAGGGACCTGACAAGGGAATCCAAGTTCTGCTAACAGCCGCCTCAACCACACATTCTCTGACGTAACTTCACTCATGGACCGATACTCAGCTTCTGTTGAGGACTTAGAGACTCTATCCTGCTTCTTGCACCGCCAAGATATAAATGAGTTACCAACCTTGATGCACCAACTGGAGGTAGATCGACGTGTATCCTGGCAGCCAGCATAGTCTGCGTCAGAATATGCTTCAAGTACCGCGTCTCCTTCTGCCGGGAACAGAAGACCAACCTCCTGTGTTCCACGCAAGTATCGTAATATACGCTGTACTGCAAGCCAATGAGGTTTGCGTGGAGCTGACATAAACTAACTTACAATCTACACTGCATAGGAGATATCTGGACGAGTGTGTGTAAGGTAAATTAGACTTCCCACGATGCTTCGATATAAAGAACCATCGGGTAGTAACTCCCCCGCTAGTTGTCGTAGCTTAAGGTTCTGTTCCATGGGTGTATTGCATGCAGTGCAATCATCCATCTGCGCTTCCTCTAGTAAGTCAACTATGTACTTTCGTTGGCCAACATGAATACCTGCAGAAGAGCGATGGATTTCCAAACCAAGAAAATAAGAAAGATCCCCAAGTTCTTTCAGGTTGAAAGCCGAGCGTAGAATCTCGAGCAAGTCATCAATACCACCACTATCACTTCCGGTGACCACCATGTCATCCACGTAGATCAAGAGAACAATAAGACCACCACTGGTTGATCGGAGAAAGAGTGACGGGTCATTCTCACTCTGCACCAGACCCGCCTGCAGAATAGTGTCCTGAAATTTCTCGAACCAAGCCCGGGGAGCTTGCTTCAGACCATATAGAGAGCGGCGTAAACGACCTACCATGGAATCATCACCTCGTGTATAGCCAGGTGGTCGTTCCATGTATATAGTCTCCTTTAGATCTCCGTGCAGGAATGCATTCTTCACATCTAACTGCAGTAAAGGCCATTTCTTTATAGCAGCAACCGCCAATAAACTCCGCAAAGTCTGCATCTTAGCCACAGGCGCAAAAGTTTCCTCATAATCAACGCCATACTGTTGACGGAAGCCCTGTGCTACTAGACGAGCCTTCTCTCTTTCCACTATGCCCTCCGGCAGCATCTTGAGGGAGTAAACCCACTTACTTCCGATAACAGACATACCAGGTTCTCGTGCAACTAAATCCCAAGTATGTGCTGCCTCCAAGGCGTCTTTTTCGACATTCATTGCCTTCTCCCAACATGCAATACCACGCGCCTGCTTATATGATGCAGGAACATAAAAAGTTTGTGTAGAGAAGGCAAGGAAGTCGGAATGACTGGCTGGGGGTTTTCCCCGAGTAACTCGCGTTGACCGTCGAAGCACCGGCTCCTCATTATTATCACCCAGCTCAAAGGAAGTGGTGTCCACGGACGAAGGTGACGTAGAGGATCCTGTCGCTGAGTTTGAGGACGTGGGTGACATACTTGGTGAGATGTCATGCATGGAATGCATGGAGGAGCTCGACGTTGGTGAGGATGAGTTACCTAATGATAATGATAAAGAGCTAGGAGAATTAGTGCCACTATCATCGCCAAAATCATCATCATCTCCTGGACCAGTATCGTGCGCAGGTGCAAGGGGCGGAGTCTCCATCAAAAAATCAAGATCCAACTCAGCGGCAGGAGTCTCGGCACCATAATATGATAAGTGTTCAAGAAACTTCACATGGCACGATATCCGAATCCGTCGTTTGGCTACATCATAGCAAACATAGCCTTTGTGCTTATCACTATAGCCGAGAAACAAACACTTGACTGCTTTCGGAGTGAGTTTAGTTCTCTCCCGTCGAGATACGAGAACATAGCATACACAGCCAAACACACGCAACCATCCATAATCCGGGATACGAGAATACAACGCTTGATATGGACTCCGTTGCTGCAAGATTGGAGTAATCTGTCTGTTGATCAAATAGACTACCGTATGTACAGCTTCCACCCAGAACCCGGACGGAACCTGCGAGTGAATTAACAGTGCTCTGGTAAGCTCCAGAACGTGACGATGCTTCCGTTCAACTAGTCCGTTTTGTTGAGACACTCCTGGGCAGGATTGTTGAGGAAGGATGCCACATTCCTTAAACAGTTCCAGAAGCAGGTTCGAAGAAAATTCGCCACCCGGATCAGATCGCAGGATCTTTATTACCCTTCCAAATTGAGTAGACACCATCTGCACAAATTCTCGAGCCACTGTTAACAGTTCCGATTTTTGTCGAAGGAAGTAAACCCAGGTAAAACGTGTAGCGTGATCAATGAATAACGCAAAATAACGGAAGCCCAATCGAGATGTCACCGGCGAGGGACCCCACAAATCAGTATGTACCAACTCAAATGGTTCTGTATAAACAGTATCACTGGCAGTAAACGACTTCTGTGAAAACTTAGCTTGCAAACAATGAACACATTCATGCGAATTATTGCCAGTCAAAGATCCAGATAACCAATGATTCTGAAACATAGTACGAAGTCTCACAGAATTGGGATGTCCCAATCGAAAATGCCACAAATCCCAGTTTGATAATTGAGCCGAATAACCCGAACAAGAAATAACACGTCTACTACTGGAATCATCTACTAAATGCTTTGCAGAAAAAACTGGAGAAGCCGATCCTGCATCACCAAAGTCCACCTCTCCCAACTTTGAGATATGATCCAGCAAATAGACTCGTCCCTTCTTACTCCCTCGCCCTATCTCCTCCCCCGATGTCTTGTCCTGCACGACACATCCAGCTTCATCAAACAAAACCCGACAACCAGCTTCTGCTAATTGACCCACAGAGACCATATTAGGAACTAGTTTAGGAACGTATAATGTATTCTCAAGGGAGATACAGGGCTGCTCAACACTACCAATTCCATTAACACTCATTCGGGAACCATCTGCAGCTTGAAGATCAAGAGGGAAATTAGGTTGTCTAAGCCGGGAGAACAACTGACGATCACTAGTCATGTGATTATATGCTGCCGAGTCTAAATGCCAAGTACGAGGAAGAGAAGAAGTCATACCAGTGGCGAAGGCCTCCTTCAGGGCCTCCTGAACAAGCCAGCGCACATCCTCGGGAGTCATACCAGCCGACGTGGAAGTGCCCACCGTAGTCGCATATGCACTGGCAGGAGGAGATGGTCGAGAGTTCCCTCGAGGACGAGAGTTCCCATTCCGAGTACGACCACGTTTTGCCAGGGTCGGACACTCGGCAATGAGATGACCCTCAAGCTTGCAATAGTTACAAGTGTTACGTTTCTTGCAATGATATTGGATGTGACCGGGCTCTTTGAAAAAGTGACAAATGATCTTGCCGGAGGAAGTGCGAGTGAACTGCAGACGTCCAGACTGAACAGCGAAGGCTACACAAGAGTCCGACGCATGAATGTCTAGTTTAGCCTGACTCTTCAACCTAGTTTCCTCACGCAGAAGCTCCGGCAAGACAGCTTCAATGGTGGAGACACCGCGATGGAGAAGAGAAGCCCGAATCCCCTCAAATTCACCACGGAGATTCATAAGAAAATGCATAACTCGTGAGCTAGCACGATCCTAAAGCACTTCAGTAGACGCGGCTGCCGAAATCAAAGAACTGGTGATAAGATCATGTTCAGTCCAAAGAGTCACGACCTCCTGATAATACGAACTAATATCCATATCTCCTTGCTTCAGAGCTGCGAGATCGAACTCAATATCATACTTCCGTGACGCACTGGCCTTGGAATACAAGTCTGCCACGTGCTTCCAAATTGCAGCAGCAGTCGGCAGCCCACGCAAGCTAAGGGCAATGCCGGGCTCCATAGAGCCAAGTAATAATGACATCACGGCTGCGTTGTTAGCCGCCCAATCCTCCCTTGTCTTCGGAGCAGCATCATCCGCCGGTGGAGGAGCAGAACCATCCAAGAATGAAAACAAACGACGACCTTGCACGTGAAGACGGAATTGAAGTTCCCAAAGTGCGTAATTCTTACCGGTGAAACGGACGGCCACCGCATCAGATTTGGATCCCTCCATCGTTGCTGGTCACAACAACAAGAATATGCCACAACCAAAAAAAAACCCAAACAGCTCACAGAAGCACACGAACAGAAGAGCTCAACACACACACAATAAGACCTTCCCACAATTCACACGAACAAAATACCCAAACAGCTCAAAGATGCCCACGAACAGAAGAGCTCAACTCACACATACAAGAAGCCCTTCCCACGATCACACGAAGGCCGGCAGGCACGATCACGAATCTTGAGGCTCTGATACCATGATAAGAACACAAACACAAGTACGAGAGAACGCGAGACACCGGATTTACGTGGTTTCCTTGACAGGTATTGTCAAGACTAGTCCACGGCACAAGGCAGAGTTCAATCTTATTTACGTTCGCGTTACCTAGGTCGGCCATCAACATGAACTATATATACTTGGCCGACCCGCAACCCTAACTCCTTACACGACAATGTTATGTACATTTACAAAATAGTACCTACACTTCTAACAGTTAAGAAATCTCAACTACAAATTTTATATCGTTCATTCACATATTCCTCTTGGACGAAACCCGCCATGCATACATGGTAATACCTGAATATCAATGATCCAATACACATATGATAACATGTTAGAAACTAATTTATCCCCATTAATTAATCTGATAAAACACTTACCACTCAAGTAGTTATCAATCTCCATTTGAATTCTTCAAATAAAGTGGTTGTTGACATCTTACTAAATACTAGTTAGCTAGCTAGTCATCAAAGCACATTAGTGTTAAGAACTGAAATAAAAACAATGACACAACGATTTTACGTGGTTTTCCTGAGAATCAGGACTAGTCCACGGGAGAGCTTGTACTCTCCGGAGTCAATTTTATTCAACTTACTTCTACTGTATACTCATGGGATCTATATATATATATATATAAACCCTAATCTACTTAGCTTAGGACTTAAGGACAATTACCAAAAGCCACCTAAAATAAGTACATAAGGTATTTCAACAATTAGAAGAAGGCAATGGAAAAGCTTCCTCGCATTGAATCATAAGATTTTGAATCAAGCTATATCAACCCTATCTCATTACTTATCAAAGACACGAATAAACAGAGAAACTTTCAATTTTTACCTCCCTAATCCTGTCATAACAAAATTGGTGTATACAACCAGACACTCTCCCTTTTGCAGAATATGAGCAAACACTATCACTTAATCCCGAAACAACAAAACACCATCAACTTTGATTAAAGCCGATTTGGTGCGACAATGACTGGATCATATATGTTTATTTATGTACGTTATGTGTCATTTGTAATCTAATCCGATAGTCAATTAATTACAACTAACAATCCCTCGTGTCGGCACATCAGCACATGCATGCATGTTGCCCCTAGGGTTTTGCATGGATAAGGTACTGTCGGAACTGATGTGATGTAAATGGACTTGTAACCAAGCAGGCCCACTTGGAAAATGGACCTCGAAAGCTTTCTTCCAGTACTGATCATCAAATTGCCCTAAAGGCTAAAAGCCCAAAAAGTAGGGTGAGACCGGTGACGACTAAAGCGAGGAAAGGGCTTGAAAAGGGAGATTTCCCTCCCTCTGGTTTTATTTATGACGTACCCAAAAGTATGGTCTGTTCACAGAATAGTGTGCTAGGAAATCTAGATCTATGTATCTTCTAGGCTAAGCTTCTTTCTGGATATACTATAGTTGCTAGTTGCTGCTTTGGGATTAGGGATTGCAACAAAACCCGAACTCACGGGTACCCACCCGACCCAATTCGGTCAACGCAGATAAAATTCGTGTTGACGGGTTTTGGGCAGGGTTTGGGTTTCAACCCGTTCACTATTCACCGGGTTAGGTTGGGTTTAGGTTTAGGTAAACCAGCCCTATGGGTACCCGCCTACACTCACATAATTAATTTTTTCGGTATATTTAATATTCTAAACAACTAATCTTATTTATGTTTGTAGAGACATGTGTAATTTTTTCTTTCTAATTGTGTAGAATGAAGTTGATGTTATCGAGTGGAGAGTAAAGAAACTTAATTGAAATGAATAAGCTTTGAATTAATCATGTTATTTATGGATAATTTGTGATTTGCTTCAATTTTCTTTAGTTTTCTAGATTGGTGTTGAATGTATAGTTAATTTGTGATTTTGTTGAACTTTCTAGAATGGTGTTTTATATATGGATAATTTGTGTTGGGAGATTGATATTTGATTTTGATAGGAACTTGTTATTGTAATTTTTTACGACAAAAACCCGCGGATACCCATCGGACTGGGTTGGGTTTGAGTTTTTCAAACTCAGTGTGTTTTACCCCGGATTTTTTTCACGGATAAACCCATGGGTTTGAGTTTGAGTTTGGGTTTGGCAAAAGCAGACCCATTGTCATCCCTATTTGGGATACCTTGCCAACCGACACGGTATCGATTGGCGCTGAATTGTAGTATTTTGGTCAAATTTATTTCAATTAAGGAGATTTCAAGTACAACATCTTGGTCTGGTATATCTATGTAATCCATTATGCAATTATAATTGATGTAAACATCTTGGTCTGGTATATCTATGTAATCCATTATGCAATTATAATTGATGTAAACGACAATTGCATTTTTTAAAGCTATATTAATTCGTAGCTTTTTTATTTTTTATTATTTTCACATTTACATTTTTTATAATTGTATTTAAAAGTTACGTGATATACCCCAATTGTAGTTCCAAGTAAATTGGATTAATGTATGTGAAATGAATGGGATCACTAAAATTGTTGAGTTGAGATTAGAGACATAATGAATTTGTATCGCGTATTGACAATATTTGGCAGAGTGCCAAACCATTGACCGACTAAGCCTCGTATAAACCCATGGCCCTGGTAAATATAGGTCCCAAAGGTGCACAAAAGCCCGGCTCTGATCTTATGGGTCTACTATGAGTCCCAACAAAGGCCCAAGCCTCGCTGTTCAGATTTCATGGACCAGCCCTCTGCGCATAGAGCTCGTGATCATTCTTCATTCTTCCCCTTATGTACAAGGAACGGATCAGGTGAGTAATCTTATAGTCAATAATTATGCTTAATTCGTTCAAATTAACATGACTTCAGTATCTCTCTTCTGGAAAGTCTTTTATCTTTTCCCCTTTAATCTTTAACGGATGATTTCTCTCTCGTTTTAAATCTAAATTTAATTTTTTTTTGCACAGATAAATTAGATTAAATGTACTCTTTAAAATTATATCCACTTTGATATATTTTTAGTACAAAAAAATGAATGATTTTTTTTACCAATCATTACCATATGGTATGCTCCTATTTAATACCATATGGTAAGAAAGCGTATCATGATGGTATGAACATACCAATATGGTAAAAAGATTGAATACATGACAGTAGGAGTATACTAACTGTCATTTACGGCTTTCATCATTGTTTACTACAAGTTACCATAAGTTACCACCCAAATATAATAGTGGTAAAGTATAGTAATTTTTTGTCCAGTATTTTTTTCACCCAGAAATTTATAGATCCAATAGATAATGATGAACTCGTTCCTTCTGAGCAAACGTTTTCAAAAGCGACTTAAATACGAAGAAGTTACCATATGATATGTAGTTGGTAAAAAAAAGTTTCTCTCGAAATATATTGAAAATTGATCTCATTTTGTAGAGCACAACAAACTCGTTCCATCTGTGCAAAAAAAAATTGAAATCTGAGTTAGAACGAAGAAGATAAGAGCCGATTAAGAAAATTAGGAAAAATAAAATGTCTTTAATTGATAACTCTTATATCTTAATTTTCTGGACACGCATCATTGATTTAAAATATTGATAAGGTAAATAAATACCCAATCTATTCAATGCTAGGCCTAATGAGTTTACGAACCTAAAAAAAAACTTGGAGAACAAGATTTAGGCTGTGGATTCACTGAATCCATAGATTTTGTAGAATGTTATGTTTTTTTGTTTCTTTTTGTATGATGGATTTTAGCGTTAGAGATTTCAAATCTCTAAAATCCGTGGATATGATATCTCTCATAATCATAGAGATTCTATATCTTGATTCGTGAGATTTTATTTCTCCTACTTTAACTCTTCCTTTTATTTATTTATCACATTAAATATATTTATCAACAATGTTTTCAATATTTCTCGAATCACTCTAATTTTTTATTATGGATAAATATGATATTTAATATAAAGTTATAATTTTTTATTTTTATTGAACGTTAACAATCAAAGTTATCAAACAATAAAAATTTTAAAATCTATTTTCAATAATTCGAAGAGTTGGAATTTTTATATTGTTGACAATCTATAGATTTATACTCATATCTTCCAAACGAGCCCGATCTGAAGGTCCATATTTAGTTACTCATAGGTCAGTAACCAATGATTACTGACCCTATCCTAAGCCTGTAAAAAGTCAGTTTGATTTTACATTTACCCTCCGACTATCCATTTAATTAACCTTTGATCTGTAATTTTTGTCAATAATCTTCTCTTATAAGCACGATTATTATCTATTTATTCTTTACTCGCGAATATAAATTATAGTAAAAGCTCATGATTTTGAGAATAAAGATAATGATTTTTCATATACAAAATTCAGAATTGACTTGAAAATAATATAGATTATTATCTGCTGCAAGTCTGCAATGCTGTAAAGTACCATTCTTCCGTTCCCTTTTGGACTAGAAGGATGCTAATTCAATGTACTAGAGTAAGTATTATCATATATGGCAGCGGTACCTACCTTTTTTCCTAATCTGATCTGATAATGGATTGGTTTTATCTTCCTGTAGTCACATTTGATTAGCTACCACCAAAGCTAATGTAAAGCCTTCAAGTCGCCATTGCAGTTACAGATAATGCATGCAAACGTTGACAGGATCATGTTCAATTGTTTAAGAAATACAGCACTTGATCAATTTGCAAATTTAAAAGGTGAATAGATAATGTTGGAGAAATTTAATCAACTAGAATCGTATAGAAGAGCGTAGTGCACCATATTTTTCTATTTAACTTTGTATAGATGAACTTCTAAAACGCTATGAAGTCGGATATAAAGAGGTGAAGATGAAATCCCTCACCATCTCTTAGGCAAGTTAAGAGTTCAATGACAAGTATTTAAAATATATATTTTCTATCAAACTCAAGAATATAATCAAGAAGCCACAATTTGGTTGCTCTATACACTCTCAATATTTAATCCGGTAATCCATTCGAAACTAAGCTCATTAGTTTCTGCTTGTGCCTGGTTCGTCCCAGGCGGTTTGTGAGGCTTCACTGGCTTCGTGCGGTCCGGACGGGTGAGCGGCGGTCCTCGAAACCCTGCAAGAAAGGTCCACAGGGGGTGTCCTGGGACATCCTCCGATGCCTAAGTTAGAGAGAGAAGTGATATAAAGTGAATAAGAGAGAGAATCTAGTTGATAGGAGTTACCATAAATGCTGCCCTCATGGGGCTATTTATACCAACTTGGAATAGGGATCAGAGCATTTAATGCGGTGTCAGGCGGTCTGGGACGCCGCAGGGCTCATTAAATGCTTTGTCAGTACGAATGTCTGACTTCCTCAGTTCATCAGAGCTTTGGTTCTTCTGTCGGGCGGCTCACTGACGTGTGCGCACGTCAGTGTCGGGCGGTCTCCGAGGATAAGATCGTGACAGACCGCCCTGGCCTAGTCTGACTTTCTACGGGCTTTGTAACCATGGGCCTCAGGCCCACATATGTTAATACTTGGCCCAACATTTGCCCCTTAGTCGGGAGAAGCATTAGGTTGTCGCGGCTATTTTCTTCTACCATCGTGGAGCGGTTAGGTGGTATGCGGTCCATGGTTACCTACTTGCCCCTTGTCGCGTTCAGCTAACGCGGGGAACGACTATGGGGCGGTCGGGACGCACTGCGCCCTGCCCCTTGCGCTAGTGTCACCACGTGGCTTGCCTCGATCGTGTTGCATTTTCAGAGGCAATCCAATCGTCACCCCTGGCACCTTGGGTTTCGTGTTTTACTATAAGTGGGGTTGAGAACCCTTTTGTCTGTCCCCGTCGTTTCGATTTGCAAGAAACTCTTGTCTTCTTCCTCCTTCCTCGTGGTGACGCGATTGCTGAGCTCTGGTTTCCCGGCGAGCTGTGCTATAAAACCGAGCTTTTTCTCCGGTAAGTATTATGTTTGCATGTTTGGTGGGGTGCTGCTTCTTCTGTTTCCTTCTTTCTTTTTGCTCTGTGTGGGCTGTCGAGACGTCGCCCTTTTGTTGTGCGCCGGACCTCGTCTTTTTTCTTCTATCACTGCAGACTACGAATGGATCAAAATTCGCCAGTCGACGAGCTGAGTCGGGAGACTATCGCCGCCGACGCTCTTGGAGGTGGCGCCTCCGCGGCGGTTGAACTTCCTTTCGCCGGCGCCTCGGAAGTTGTGCCGCCATCGAATCCCGAGGAGAGGTCCATGAGGCCTACTGCGCCCTCCTCTTCTGCTGCGCTTGGGAAGCAACCGGCCGCGTCTACTGGGGGTGCGACCCTTGCTACTCAAGGTATGATTCGCTCCCCTCCCGCTCGAAGCGTTTCCGAGTGTGTGTTTGACCTATCCGGTCTGGACTTGTACTTCGGGAGCGGTTCGGAATTAGACGATTGTATTTTTGGGGGATCTTTGGGGTTGGATGATTTTTTTGCTAACATGCGCCCTGTACCAGTTGGGGTTGTGGCAACTTCTTCTGCGGTTGGGGATAATTTGGGTGAGTTTGGGGCGATAGATTTAGATAGCGGGTCGTCGGGTGACGTGGAGGTGGTTAGTAGTGACGGAGTACGATCTGAGGCGGTTCCTAGTACCTCGTCGTCGATTGAGGTATCGGACTCTAAGGGAGGGAGTGCGTCGCGGTTGGCGATTGCAGACGCGACATATACAGTCTTACGGCATGAGTGTATGTGGGACGATGAACGAGTACCACCGGAGGTCCTGAAGTATGGGCCAAAGTATGAGGCGGCCTTGAGACCCGCACAAGTTCTTCACCGATTGACCGCCTTAGAACTTCCTCCCGAGTGGGATTATGCGGCCCCTTCTGAGAAGTGTAGGTCAGGATCGTGTCCTGAGGGTTGGATTCCCATTTTCGTGGAGCACGTGAAGTTGGGTTTGCGGTTGGATCCAAAGATTCTTGGTGCTCGTCGACCCAGTTTCCTTCGTCTGTGAGGGATCATGTGAACCGCCTCACTGATGGCTTTCATTTGCGCGTGTTTTCCAGCGGTTCAGGGAGCGCGTATGAGCATGTTCGCAGTTTTTACGATTAGTAGCGTATGTCCTTTGTTATTGCTCTCGTTTTCTCATACTTCTTTACTTATGCTTTTCCCTTGCAGGGTTGAGGGCTTTGGCGGATGCGGTCAGGCCGAAGAAGAAGAAGGTGGTGGTGAAAGTAAGTGACTCACGGACCGCGGGTCCTTCGGTGACGGCGGCGATTGCAGCCAAGCCTGTCTCTCCCGGTACGGTCACTCGAGGTGCGGGTAAGAGACCAGTGGAGTCCTCCAATCCGGTCAATGTTGCCAAGCGGTCCAGGACAGGGTCCCCTCGGTCGAAGACAGTCGAGAACCGTGGTAAGGGTGTGTCCCCCTCTATGAAGCTGAGTCAAGTTGATCTACCTCCTCTGGCGGCTACTGATGGCGAGGCGCCTGAGCTCGCCTTTCATACCATCTGTGATCAGCTTGTCATGCCTCCGGAATACACGGCTTCCTCGAGTGGCACTACCCGGCGCCTTGCCGGAGCTGCTACTCAGTTCTTCTTCGCAGTACGTTCGTTTTGACCAGATCCTGTGTTTTAGTGAAAAGCGTGCGCTCACCTATTTGTTTCAACGGTTTCAGGCGCAGGTTGGGTTCTCCCATATTCTAATGAATAACGACCGCCTTTTGAAAACCGTCGATGACCAGGCCGTGGAGATTGCCAAGCTGAAGAAAAGCTCGAGTGAGGGTAGAGAAGCGCTGATGGCAAAAGTCCGCCCGTTGTTGGAGCGGGAGTTTGAGGAGCGGTTGGCTGCGAAGGACCAGGAACTAAGTGTCGAGAAGGAAGCGGTTAGGAAGGCTTGCGAGGAGCAGGACCGACTTCAGGAGCGGGTGAGGAAGTCCGGCGAGATGGAGAAGTTGCTGCTGGAAGAACAAGAGTCTCTGCGCAAGGAGATAGAGTCGTTGAAGTTGGAGAATGCGGCCGCTCTGAAGACTCACCAGGCGGAGCTGGAGACCGTACGTGCGGAAGCCGGGCCAGCATACTTGGAGTCAAATGAGTTTCAGGTGATTGATAACGAGAAGTATAAAACTATCGTTGGTAATGCGGTTGCTGCCATTCGACACTGGTTTCGTATGGATCAGCCTGAAGCGGTCTGGAATACTGATGAGATTTGGGATGCTATTGGTGCATGGTCGGAGACGGATGTGAACTCCGAGAATGAGGAAGAGGAGGGAGAAGGGACTTCTCCCGGTGATAATGCCGGGGGTGATGGTGGTTCCCGCAAGTTGTGAGCGGTTGCTCATGTTTTTATGTTCCCTGTTTGAACAATGGATGATCGTTATTTTGGTTTGGATGCTCTTCGGACGGATGTTAAGCTATTTATGGGGGTCGGTTCTGTTGACCGTCTCTCTTAGTATTTGAATTTTTCTTATGAACTTCGATGTTAAGTTATGTATGGAGGTTGGTTCTGTTGACCGCCACTCATGGTATTTGAGTTTTGCTTATGTATTTCCCTATTGCGGTTTTTGCTCTTGTTTTGAGATTGTGAGCATCGTTTTGTTACGAACTACTCGCCGTGTTTTGAGGGGTGCCCCTTGTGTATGTTTGATTTTATTGTTGTGCCCGGAGGCGATCTTTATGCATTCGGGGATGCCCCTTGTCTGCGTTTGTGTGTGCCTTTTCAGAAATTATGGCCGAAACTAATCAGTGTACTACTTAGAGCAAAAGGGGTTGCGTTGGACAACCGATACACTGTTACAAGTGGAAGGAGGGTCCCTTAACCACCAAGACAATCTGCAAGCAAAAGTGGTAGCGTGGTACCACACAATTACAAGTGGTGGGAGATTTCCCAGACCACCAAAACATCTCGGTCTTAGCCCAACGTGCTCTAGACCGCATCAGAGTAGTACTTCTTGAGATGCATCCCGTTCCAAGTCTTGGAGACTGGGTCTCCTTCCATATTCGCAAGTCTGAAGGTGCTGGGACCTGTCTTTTCTCAAATGAGGAAAGGGCCCTCCCATGTGGCGGCCAGCTTTCCATGCTCGTCTTTCTTCTGGAAGTCTCGCTTGAGAACCATGTCTCCTTCTTCGAGGGGTCGCGCCCTCACCTTCTTGTTGTAGGAAGCGGCCACCTTTGCTTTTTCACTCAGAAGGCGTTCGAGGGCCGCATCCCTTCTGGATTCTATCATATCCAGTTGTTCCAGCAGCTTCTTGTGATTTGTTTCTGGATCATATGCTTGGACGCGGAGGGATGGGAGGTTTAGCTCCTCGGGTGCGACCGCCTCGGAACCGTATGTCAGAGCAAATGGGGTTTCCCCTGTGGCAGTCTTATAGGTTGTGCGATGCGCCCACAGGACGTGCAGGAGTTCGCTTGTCCATCCCCCTTTAGCATCTTTCAGACGCTTCTTCAGCCCTCAAAGGATCAGCTTGTTAGTGGCCTCGGCTTGACCGTTCGTCTGTGGGTATGCCACAGAGGCCATTGTGCAGGTGATGTGGTTTCTGGCACAGAAATTCTCGAACAGTCGGCAGTCAAACTACGTGCCATGATCGGTGATGATCGACTGCAGGATGGCAAAGCGGATCATAATGTTGTTGAACACAAACTTCTGCACCCGGGCGCTCGTGATCGTCTCTAGTGGTTCTGCCTCGATCCACTTAGTGAAATAATCCACCGCCACTACCAAGTATTTCTTGCCTAATGGAGCCGTGGGAAAGGGTCCCAGCTGGTCAAGGCCCCATCTGGAGAACGGCCACGGTCCCACCATGCTTTGCAGTTCAGAACTTGGAAGGTGGTGTTTGGTGGCATGAACTTGGCATGCGTGACACTTCTGGACGATGTCTGAAGCGTCTTTCTTGATCGTGGGCCAGTAGTACCCTTGTAAGAGGACTGTCCTCTCCAGCGACCTGGGTCCCGCGTGTGTTGCACATGTTCCTTCATGTATCGCCTTGAGCGTCCATTTTGCCTCTTCTGGTCCTAGGCACTTCAGATATGTTCCCGAGAACGATCTTCGGCACAGCTGTCCATCCACAACGGCGTACCGTGCCGCCTTTCGCTGGAGCGCTTTTCGCTCACTTGGGTGCTGCGGGGCGAGGTCATGTTCCAAATAATGGAACAGGGGCGTCCTCCAGTCGGAGGCGTCCCCAATGACCAGGACTTCTTCGGGGAGGTCAGCTTCTTTGGTGACGGTGACGTGACGATCCCCTTCGAAATCCATGGCGGTCGCCAGTTTGGACAGTGCATCGGCGTGCTGATTATCATCCCGTCTCACATGCTCGAGTTTCCATGAACTCAACTGTGCTAGGGAGCTTCTGACTCTGTTAGCCAGAACGGTCAACGTTTCATCCTTGACTTCAAATGCCTCGTGCACTTGCCGAACTACCAGAAGGGAGTCAGAGAAGATATGGACGTCGGACGCGCCCAGGTAGGTGAGTATCCTGAGTTCGTTGATGAGAGCCTCGTACTCGACGCCATTGTTAGTCTTGATTTATTTGAACCGCAGAGATATTTCATGGACCACCCCTTCTGGCTACTCTATGACGATTCCTGCCCATGAGGCGGTTTTTCCGGCCGCTCCATCAACTTGTAAGCGCCAGATCTGACTTCACTCCGCGGAGGGAGCCGCAGTGATTGAGAAGCCTTCGGCGATGAAGTCCGCCAACACTTGCCCCTTGATGGCTGGTCGCGGGGAATACTCAATGTCATACTCGCTGAGCTCAACTGCCTATTTGGTTAACCTGCCTGATGCGTCCATTCCTCGCATGACACTTTTTAGGGATAGATTCGTTAGCACCATGACGGGGTGTCCTTGGAAGTACGGTCGTAGCTTTCGAGTCGCGGAGGCGACAGCGAGGACCGCCTTCTCAACGGGCATGTATCTCGTTTCTGCGGGTAGAAGTGCTTTTCTCACGTAGTAAACCGGCTGGTCGGTGCCCTCCGGCGTCCTTCGTACTAGAGCCGAGCTGACCGCTTGTTCTGACACTGCCAGATAGAGGTACAGTCTTTCTCCTTCGACAGGGGCGCTCAAGATTGGAGGGGAACTGAGTTGATTTCTCAACAAAGTAAATGCCTTGTCGCACTCGGTGCCCCATTGGAGTCTTGAGGCCGACTTTATCAGCATCTGGAAAAAGGGGAGCACTTGTCCGCTGACCGTGGGATAAATCTTCCCAAGGCGGCCATCTTGCCATTGAACGCCTGAATTTCCTTGATTGTCTTTGGTGGCTTTAAGTTTCGGATGGCCTCTATTTGCTTTGGATTGGCTTCTATCCCACGCTTCGTGATCATGAAGCCAAGGAACATTCCTGCTTCAGCTCCGAAGACGCACTTCAATGGATTGAGCCTCAGGTTCTTCCGCCTTAGAGTTTCAAAGGTTTCTTGTAGGTCGGAGAGGTGGTCACCGGCCTTTTTGCTCTTGACTAAGACGTCGTCGACGTAAGCTTCAACATTCCTTCCCATTTGGTCTTTGAAGACCGCATCGACCATGCGCTGATAGGTCGCCCCCGCATTTTTTAGTCCGAAAGGCATGACTGCATAGCAAAAGTTGCCCATTGGTGTCATGAAAGCGGTTGACTCTTGGTCGCTTTCCGCCATTTTGATTTGATGGTATCCCGAGAACATGTCTAAGAAGCTGAGCGATTCCTGATTGGCGGTCCCATCAATCAACTGGTCGATGCGAGGGAGGGGGTATGCATCCTTGGGGCACGCGGCGTTAAGGCTGGTGAAGTCGATGCACATTCACCAAGTGCCCCCTGCTTTGCGCACAAAGATCGGATTTGAGAGCCAAGTGGGATATTTTACCTCTCGGATGAATCCCGCGCTGAGCAACTTCCGCACTTCCTCCTCGAGGGCTAATTTTTTTTCCACTGACAGGTGTCTTCGTCGTTGCTGTATTGGTCGCGCTTTGGGTTTGATCGAGAGGTGGTGTTCGGAGACCTTGCGGGGGACGCCTGACATGTCTTCCGGTCCCCATGCGAAGAGATCTTGGTACTCTCTGAGGAGCGTGAAGAGCTTCTGGGCCTCTTCTTCATTCAGGTGAGCTGAAATGCGAACCGTTTTGTTCGGTTTCTCTTCATTCAAGGGGACTGCCACATCTCCTTCCTCGGCTTCCGGTCGCGGGACCTCGTCTTTTGCGTCAACAAGGTCGACTTCAAGACGCTCGATGGTTGCTTGGTAGCATTCCTTTGCTTCCTTCACGTTTCCTCGAACGCGTCCTGTCTGTCCCCCGCTGGGGAATTTCAACATCTGGTTGCACGTAGACGCGACCGCTTCCAATGAAGCTAGAAAACCACGTCCGAGGATGGCGTTATATGCCGAAGGGCAATCCGCCACATGGAATTCCACCAGCTTGGTCTTCGTGATCCCGCCTTCGCCTATGGTGACTTTGAGGGTGATTGACCCGAGGACGCGGACCTTTGTTCCCGAGAACCCCACCAAGCTGGTGTTAGAGAGGTTGAGGTCTTGTACGCTTTTCTTCATGCCTCTGAGTGCCGAGTAGAAGAGGATATCGGCGGAGCTCCCATTGTCGACGAGAGCACGCGTGACCTTAAACTTGTCGGTTCTTAACGAAATGACCAGGGGGTCTTCAGAGTTTTCCTCTTTGGCCAATTCCGAGGGCTGGAAAGTGACTTCTGTGGGTATTCTTCGTTGGACGCTGAGGCATTGGCTTAGGCGGTCTGCTTCTGATCTTGGACGCTTCCTGCCCCCTGCGATTGTGATGATCTTCATTCCGTTATCATCTCCTCGTTGGGGCCGGTAGGCAGGAGACTGTCTCTGGGGAGAGATGGCCTTGTTCCTCGTGGGCGATCTTGATCTTTCTTTACGGGTTCTCCGAGCTTTGTCTGCTTCGGGGCTATGAGAAGCGGCCTGTATCTCTTGGGAGCGGTCACGATGAGTACGTCGTGTTTCAAGGCGGCTGCGCAGGTCGCCGGGAACCAAGTACTTCAGGCTGGCTTTGAACTCCCTACACTCGGTGGTGTCGTGGGTAGTTATCTGGTGCCAGTCGCACCACTTCTTCCCCTCAGGCGGTTCTTGGCCGGCGGGTGCTTCCGACTTCCTTCCACCTCTTCGTCTATCTCTTCCCCTTTCGCGATCTGTTGAATACACCTCCCTTTTGCCATCGCGATCGGAGTACCGGTTGCGGTATGACTTCCATTCCGGAGAACGCCTTTCACGCCGAGCGTCTGCACGACCTGAAGGGTCGTTTCGAGAATGACCTTGATGGTTCTGATCGTCTGTGGCTAATGCTTCCTCGAGCAAGATGGCTCGTCGCACCAGTTGGTCTAGGTCCGACCAGGATGTGAGCTGGGCTTCCTTCTTTATCAGGGTTCTCTTGAGTTTGATGCTGGTAGTGGATATTCTTAGGTTGCCGGCGGCTACGACCGAGGAGATACCGTCTATTTCGCAAGCGATCGAGTTCCACCGATCGTAGAAGTCCGCCAGTGACTCTTCTTTCTTCTGCCTGCAATTGATGAGCGCCGAAACGGTGAGTTTGCGACGCCTTTGAGACGCGAACTTCGTGGAGAAGAGCATCGCGAATTGCTCGAAATTCTCTATCACCCCCTCCGGGAGTGAGGTGTACCACGCACGACACTGGCTGCCAAAGGTCACGGGGAACGCTCTACACAGATCAGAGTCTGAGGCGTTTATGAGTTGCATCTTTAGCATAAAGGCACAAAGGTGGTCTGCGGGATCTGAAGTCCCACTATACGTTGGTAGTCCGAGGGAGGAGAAGTACGGGGGTCTTGAATAGCTCTTTTGATAGAGGATTTTGAAGCACGTTCGGGCTTTTATGCTTCCCGTAGGTCGACCGCAGATGCTCTTCGAGATATCCAAGGTTCGCTTCTTCCACCTCTGGTCCCCCGCCTTCTGTCCGAGCAGGGCTGTCGGGGATCAGGACGGCCTTCTGCTTCTCCTCCCGCGTTCTTCCCTTGGAACCCTCAGCGGGGTCTTCTTTCGTCCTCAAGAGTTGGAGGATTTGTGACAGACTATCATGCATGCTTGCGATTTGCAAGCCTTGACTTTTGACTACTTCCTCGAGCTCAGATTCATCTTCCACTCTCGGCGATAGACCTCGGAGGGTGTTGTTCTCGGTCATTCCCTTGAGGGGAGTTTCGGAATCGCCGCCCATCCTTTTTCCTTGACGAAGTCGTGAGGCCCCACGGTGGGCGCCAAAATGTTTGTGCCTGGTTCGTCCCAGGCGGTTTGTGAGGCTTCACTGGCTTCGTGCGGTCCGGACGGGTGAGCGGCGGTCCTCGAAACCCTGCAAGAAAGGTCCACAAGGGGTGTCCTGGGACCTCCTCCGATGCCTAAGTTAGAGAGAGAAGTGATATGAAGTGAATAAGAGAGAGAATCTAGTTGATAGGAGTTACCATAAATGCTGCCCTCATGGGGCTATTTATACCAACTTGGAATAGGGGTCGGAGCATTTAATGCGGTGTCAGGCGGTCTGGGACGCCGCAGGGCTCATTAAATGCTTTGTCAATACGAATGTCTGACTTCCTCAGTTCATCAGTGCTTTGGTTCTTCTGTCGGGCGGCTCACTGACGTGTGCTTACGTCAGTGTCGGGCGGTCTCCGAGGATAAGATGGTGACAGACCGCCCTGGCCTAGTCTGACTTTCTACCGGCTTTGTAACCATGGGCCTCAGGCCCACGTATGTTAATACTTGGCCCAACAGTTTCCTTCATAAAGTTTCTATAGCTTCGCAATACTATCTATGCGTTGATTGATCATTGTTGGTTTGTGACGAGAGGTTGTCCAAACCCTATACTAAAAGCTACAAGTTGAATTTTCGATTTTTTTCTTTTTTCTTCAACTAGCGAATTTACTCTGCTTCATTATAAAATAAAAAATTCAAAAGAAAGAAGACACAACATAAAATACTAATCCCCTTCCCTTCTTGTACGAATGCTGATGTCTCCTTCACTCTCTCACCGCATACTTCAATTATCCCCTAACTCCATATGATTTATTAATTAATCCAACCCCATAGTCTTCTGATTAATCAAACGAAAAGTCTACATCAGCAAAATAATAAGAGCCACTGAAAAAGAATAGTAGCATCATAATAGGTCAATTCCTTTATTTTTATTAATAACATTCTTCTTTTTCTTTAATTCTGGTGGTTACATTTTGTAGAATAACAATTCCTCCGTAACCAACAAATGAATTTCCATCCTCTAGAATTGTTCACCACCGCAAGAGGTAAAAAGAATTGTATAATTTAAACCTATAGCCTAGAAAGAATTACACTCATTTCCTAACTAATTTCGTCTCTAATCACTACTAAATAGATAATATATAATTAATAACCACGGGAGCGCCTGCCTATCAGTTTTGACGGGCCAACTTATGAAACAACAACGTTTGCTTTCTTTCTTCATTAGCGAGTCACTTCCTCGTCAGCCCACGGCCCAAAGTGGTGCTTGTCCTACGTGGCCCCCGCACCAGGAAACCCCGACGAAGCGAAGACGATGCTGTAGGCCCCACACCCAGTTGTCGGTTCTTCATTTCGGGCCGAGGCGGCGGCATGGGGCACGGCCCACGGGCCTCTCCCTACCACGATGATTCAACCGGACCACGAAACCCACCGGCCCGCCCGGCCAACCCATGCGAACCAGTATAAAAAATAAAGGTTAAAATTTTCAGCGGAACTGCATCAACCGCCATACGGCCAATGTGATGCTGACGGCAGCACCCACGTGGGTACACGTCCTCCCCATCCCGCCGTTCGTGCCCAACTCCCCACTTCCGTACACCATCGAGCCGTCAACAAACGGGGAACTACTCTTCCCGTCGTTTCCGCCTTCACTCGTAGCACCAAGCGGCGGCGTTGTCGTCGGTCCCTGGTTCTGCCCCTGCGACGCCTTTTGACTGTCACAATAAAAAGAAACAACTCCGTCAGTGGCCGTTATGTATAGCATTTAATTAAGCATTCCGTGGTACTATTTCCCTTTCAGCTACGCATCTGTATTTTAATATTTAATTTAATGCGCTAATTAAAATTTTGTCGCCTTCACTTTCCCTAATCTCTTAGCTGGGCCTGTCCAGGACCGCATTACTATGCCGGGCCGAAACCGACCCGAACCTCTATGTCGGCGTACGCGTCACTTCATTTTCACGCTTTTCTATGTAAACAACGGTTAAAATTTTGGCGGTAACAAAAACAAATAACCCGGCGCTAGAGTCCATTCCCCCAGGCTTTTTCAACGGGTGAAAAATGGACGGGAAGAACAATGGCGGTAAATTTTTTTATTACCTGGTGCTGGGAGTGGGACAGAATGTGATGGCGTAATCGGCGGAGGAGCAGGTAAATGTGCTGGTCTTGTCATCGTACGCGTAGCTGTAAGCGCGTGGGCAGGCGTTCTTGAACGCGAGCGAATACGACGACGGCTGACAGGTGTCGGGGGTCGCGTACGCTCCATCACAGCAGTACTGCGGCTGGCCGAAGGCCTCACACGCGCTCTTGCACGCTACGCCCTCGCCAGCATCGGAAACAACCTTGAGGTCGGAAGGACACGCGCCGTTCAGATCGACCACGCACCCGGTGCTGGAGCAGTTCTGACCCGACCCGCCCTGCGGCGAGACGAGGACGGGGAGGTTGTAGCCATCGACGAGGCTGACGTCGAAGAAGTCCTGGCCGTCGTAGCCGTCGAGCTTGAATTCGGCGAGGGTGGCGGGGGGAGCGGCGCCAGAGCCGGAGCATTCGACCTTTCCGGAGCCGCAATCGCCGGTGAGGCAGGAGAATTTGCCGGCGGAATCCTCGGAGCAGTGCGTCCGGCCCCACATGCGGCCGCCCCAGGAAGCCGGCGGGGAGATGGTTCGGGTCTCGCCTTTCTGGAGCGCGAATCCGGTGGTGGGCAGCGGCGCCACGTCGGCGTTGGAGAGGATGCCCGGCCAGACCGTGTATTCGCACTGGTTGGTGATTGTGAAGGTCGTGGAAACGACGCTGATTGGGAAGAGATAGGCGGCAGTCAAAATGAACAGAATTAGAAATTGGGGAATTAGAGAAGCCGCCATTGAAGCGATGGGACGAATAATAAGTGTGGAAATTGGGTTTTCTGAGTTTGGATTGGCAGAGAAGGGGGCAAAAATTGATGGCGGCTAAATCTTCTTCCTCTGTTGTAAGACTAAGAAATAAGGGAGCTGAAGAATGGGGAAAGAAGATGGAGGTTTCAGGAAAGAGAGGACCGAGTGGCGTATTTATAGAAGGAATTTCGATGACGTTGGGTCGTGGGGCCCAATAGTTGCCGAGTGTGGCAACTTGATTTTCTGACCAAGAGAGGACGGAGTGAAGTTACTTGCTGTATTATTTACCGTTGAGTCTCTGAAAAAGCAAAGCTGACAATCTCACTCCATGATCAAACTAAACTCGCTCTATGTTAAGAAAGTCATGTTTCCGGTAATAAACACTAATCCTTCATATCGCTACTTCAACAAACTGTATTGGATCTTACTCTATTGTGCTGGAAGATGTAGGATAACAGTAAGTGAAAAGGAAAGGGTTTTATTGATAGGTGTCTCGCGTTGTTAGATTGGGAATGGCTAAAATATAAGAGATACTTTTTTTTTCCATTTTTCCAAAAATTTCCAATCATCAAATTCTAAAGTGATAATCGACAAACATGTATGTAAAGTTCCCGATATCACATCTAAACACGTATCAAATATTCACGAACAAATTAGACAAAATTCAATTAACCCAACCTCCCACCAGTTTAGTTAGTTAAAACAATCACGCATTCTAACAATAGTGCAAAATTGAAGAGATTAACCCAACATCCCACCAATGACATGAAGAGATTAAAATGTCAATTAATCAATTGATGATGATAATTTGATCAAAAGAGTAATGATTATATTAATTTTTCACGAGGGTACTTGATCTCTTCATATCATTTCTTGCTATGAAGTGTCCAATAGGGTTCAACCATTTCTTGCTAAGAAGCACAAAATGATTATTCTGAGCAGCAATTGAAGTTCATTGCTCCCCAGCACTACCAAATACCAATATTCTTGGTATTCTATCACGTACGTACCTTTTCTGCTAGGATAGTTCAATTTCAATATTATCATCGAAGAATAGAATATACACAAAACCAAGTCGTGGGGGCTAGCTACTCGAGGGATAATGGATAAGTCATATTTGGTTAGCTTTACACTCACAAAACCAAATCCCACCCGCGTTTTCCCTTCCAAAACGTCAAACCTTTGGAGTTTGGATTGCCAGTTCTCCAAGTCAGTTGACCTGTCAGTCCTTCTAATTAACAAGGAAGGAGTTTTCATATCATCAACCTTATTGGACAAACCCAGCTAATTAAGCACCTTCTTAAAAGGTCAAATACTCGCAATACTGCACCTCCCATTAATTGCGTCATGGTTGCTTATATAATGGCATCTCCTCCCTTTAGGACACGATCAATTGTACGCACACTAAATTCTAAATCACTAAACTTGAGCATCAAGAGATGAAATATAATAGAGATCTTGATTTACAAGCTAGAGACGATTTGCTAAGCAAAATAAAAAAAAAAAAAAATCAAAAATTTGAAATAGAACTAGTTGATGCTAAATCAAACAGGCATCGAAACGGACGTGAAATTACTAATATTATTTTGATTTTGGCCCCCTCTCTCGAACAATCTAGCTTGCTACTTATAAAAAGCTCAACGAACGAAATTCGTTATGTAATGAGGTAACCACCTCGTAAATGTAGGCATGATGTTACAGAAATCCAAGTAATAAATTATGGATGTGATTAGTTTATTGACAAGTTTCCCTCGAATTCAAAGCTTATTGGATCTGTATCAATCACTGAACTGTTTCATGTCATTAAGGTTTTCTGGACAGGTTAATTAACTTCACTGCTGCTGCCTGTCTTTGAAAGAGGATGATCAACTGCCTGCCTGTTATCTTGGGCTTTAGACTAATATTATCGTTGATTTTTTTTCACAAACAAAAGGGGCAATCAGTTAGCTGGCCGTGAAATTAGTCTCAACCTGAAAGCAACATTCGCCAGGCCTCCTTTCTTGCGATTGTCAAACAAGCAAAATCCCCTTTTCATGCAAAATATCTATGCATGCATAGACACTATAATATCACATTTCACATTCGGACCAACAAAATATCTCTGGGATTGATTCCCCCAACTTATTACCATCCTTATACCTGCAAATGTCTTTTTCTTTTTTATTTAGTTTGATCTGCAATAGTCGAGTATATTGTTATACTATGTATCTGCTCTTCGTCTTTTTAAAGACATGTATGACAAAAAAAAAAAACTAATTACCCTCGAGAGAGATGGTAGCTACCTTTTAATTACTTCACATTGAAATGTGAACATGAAATTTTTCTAACCCTTAAACAAATTAAATAAAGCGGTTGATTGCATGTGATGATATTTTGCAATGAATTGCATGGATTAGTAAGAAAGACAATGGTGTGTGGATTTGAAAGAAATGGGTCAAAAACATGTGCTCTAATGATGGCAATGAAGTGTAAAAGGAAGAAATTGTTCTTGGGCTGGTCTGTTAAACAGTTATTCCATCGGCGGCTAGTGGTTAAATCGGTTATATAGTCCAATTGGCAAGCAATATATGTGCTCCACCTGGGAATGCCAGCAGTTGGATATCGGCTCAGTCAAAAAAGCACAGAAGATTAGGAAACCATTTATGTTTTTTGAGATTATTTAATTACTTGTAATTGTAATTTTGTGTACGAATAGTCAAACGAGATTAAGAATTATTATGTTCCTCATGTGATCTGTATCAATAAGGAATTTAGACATACTTTTCCATAGTTCAAATATGACTCCAAGTTATCTCTAAAATCTGAGACCATACGTGGAGGCACTTTATATATGATGATTTCTTTGGTAAGAATCTATATGAGCTATATCGAGATATTCATTCAATCTATAAATATAGGATGCACCCATATATATTTATTTAATTACAATATATTAGTATATATGGACTATGGTGACATGTTGTATTTATGTAGTAATTGGTTCCAAATAGCAAGTTTGACAAATACCAAATTCACACGATTCATAATATTTCTGTTAAACCTTATTAACTAGGCTTCTATTTGTGTTCACCGTGACCAATGAGCTCCTTTGCATAATGTTTTGTGATCCAAGTTCTCAATTTCATGGTATCATTTTCTCACCTGGCCTGTGATTCTGAATTGTGACAAGTTGCTGATGAGTTGAGAAAAAAAATATTAATGTGATCAAGTGTGAATTCTGTGGTGATGGAGAGTAATCGATGGATAATCTGTTTTATTGTTTTATTATAATACCATTAGTCTTGAAATTAGATGTATATTAAATTAATTTATATTTTAAAAAAGAACACACTGAACTTATGTTTTCACAGATTAGATTGTAGCTGTAGAACGCAATAGTTACCTTCGTAATACTAGTTAAGGCTAACCACCGACTTGAACGGCGTTATAGGCGAGGGAAAAGAATCTGGTCTTTTTAGTTTTTACCCATGGAGGGTCGAAAAACTTTGTGGTAGAAGTACTACTATTTCCTTTGCTGATTCGTGACACGTAATGATTGGATCCTTCACTAAGCAGCACAGTAATAATAATATAAGTGGTGGTCTAGCATATTCCACACGCAATCCCCACTACTTCACACCAACGTTTTGCTTCACTTCAACGAGTGAAAAAAACAAACAAACAAACAGAGAGAGAATTTAGGGATGACTATATGGTTCGGTCCGGTTAAATTGGACCAAATTGATCCGGTCCCAGTCCGGTTTTTTCGGGAATATAAGGATCAAAGATTGGATTGGATACATTCCGGTCTTGATCCAGTTCCAATTTTATCTTGATTTTAGGTGTTGGGGGTCTCTTATCCGGTTTTTTACCTCAAATCTAAACCCTAATATGAGATTGCATTGTTTGCTATCCAGTCCCAGTCCGGTCCCGGTCCGGATTATACGGTCCGATTTTGGGTAAAACCAAACAGTCCGGGACCAAATAGCCAGTCCTAAGAGAGATGGTGACCAAGGAACCGACTCCCATCTGCCACAATCTATCTCTACAGCGACGACAAGAAATAATAAATATCTCCAACGCCACACAGTGACGGCCGGATGCAAAATATCTATCTGGTGACTGGTGAGTTTCACTGTTTGTTTCCTCTGATATTTTTTTAGGGGGTGCCTTTTGCCTTTTGGAGTCTCCAAATTCTACTCGTCTTGCCGTTTTTTGGTCTGTTGGGGGAAACAAAAATATGGGGGGTTGGGGACAGTAACAAGAATCTGTCCCAACTCCAAAGTGTTGTGCACCATCGGGAATTAGCGATCCAAATCTTTGGCCTCTTCTCAGGATACGTGGCTACCCGGCTTACGTCGACGAATTCTGGGAAACATCGATGTAAAAAATGTTGGCTTGTTTTCCACAACATAGTTACCCTGCCTGTGCTGTCAGAAGCATGTAATTACGATGTTGGGTTGAATCGTCTCTTAATTTATGATTGTTGGATGTATGTAATGATGTTTATCTTTAAAATTATTAGCACTTAGATCTACGGTGATCGTTGGACGGCAAACACCGAATTCAATGGTGTACGCAGCCTAATTAGATGGGGTCTTTTAAATAGACTTGTATGTCATGAGTCACGGATTTTGCGGTTCGTTTGCTTCATAGATTTGAAAAATGAGGGTTTTGGTAAAACCTGGGTTTCGGAAAACCATGGATATATGATGGATTTGGTGGCATTATGGATTTGAACAAGTCTATTGTTTGCTTGATGGATTTGATTATGGACTTTGTTTGATTAGATTTGTGGATATTAAATACAAATTACCTAGTTACCCTTATTTAGTTATATTTTTATATTATAATCCAAATCTTTCATTTAAAACTAATCCAAAACATAGAAAGAAATTTTAAACTCTTTACCACTTTGTGGATTAATAATTCAACTACAAATATAGAAATGTATTACAATTTGGCACTAATTAACAAGTCATCTAATAATGTACGCAATATTATGTATCAATTGCAGCCAATTGCTCGCTTTATTGCTACAACTCATCATCTTCTTGCTAAGTCACCGATGTGGAATCCGACAGGCGACAATTAATCAAATAATAATGTACAAGATGAGCATAAAGTGTTTCTAGGTGAATCTAACAAATCACATATACATTCATATTTAAATAAATACGATATTACAAAATGAAATGATAAATTCTCATATTTATAAAATACGAAATTATAAAAGTTTACAGTTGCATGACCATTGAATTAAAGTAGGACAAATTTGTAATTAAAGAAATAATTAAGGGTAAAAAGGTAATTTACCATCATGGATTTTAATCCATCACCCAAATCCCACCTCAAGAGGTGGAACTTCCAAGTCCGTGGGGTCCACGGATTTGGAACCCCAAAAGAGTTGGGCCCCACAAATTCCATATCCCTAATTCCCTAAGGCAAACGATGGATTTTGGTTCAAGTCCATGATGAATATATTTTCATGACCAAATCCATCACCAAAACCCTCAAGCAAACGACCCCCTGGTGTTTTAACGATAATGGCCGATCTTTAAAACTTATGAATGTTAAAAGAAGCTATAGTTCCTCATGGTCTACATCCAGCTAATAATTGGTGTTAATTAGTTGCAGTAATTGAACAATACCACTCTTTAAAAAAAAACTTAAACAATACCATTGGCGGAGCCGGGCTTCTTGGACTCTGTCACTAGTCGCAGACCCAAAAATTTTATCAAGGGTATTCAACAATATAAATATTTGATAAAACTTAAATCAATTCAAAAATTATGGAAAAAATTTAATCTATAAAGTACATCGGTTCATCATTTTTCACAAAGAACCACTACATATTTTTCATATTTTAATTTTTTTCTAAAATACACTTGTCACTTATGTTGCGACTCGTACATTTTTCAATAAAAGAAACTAGGTAATCATGAATAAACTGGTCCCCCATCTGATTTTGAAGATTGCTCTTGACGTATTCCAGCATACCAGGATGGATTATATCCACTCATCTGAGTAATGAGAGAAGTAGGATGAGTTGATTGATAATGACCCTTTTGAAGATATAGTCTCGAATTCATCTTGCTTATTAGTAGGATTCAGTAGAAAATAACCACGAATCATCTTTCAAAAATGTTCACATTATCTATCTCATTCTCCTGGTTTAGAGGGGGACTTGCAAGCGCAACAATTGATTGAACGAAAGTAAAGAAGATTGAGTTTCAATACGTTGGCTTTTGCTCGATTCTCCATTATCCTTTTTCATATTTAGAGTAATCATCGATCTTTTATCAAATATATTCGTCAATATATGATTTTACAAGGTCATATAACTATGTAAGTTGATTAGTTAACAATAATATCATAAAAGACTTGGAATCGGAAGATTAATGTGTTTAGGAATTAATTTGGGTGTTTAGATAAGTTTGTTTTTTATTCTAACAATAACCATTCGATTATAGTGCAATGGGAGGTCTAATATGCAGTTTCAAGGTTTGTCAAATTGAGCAGGGTTCAAATACGACCAATAATTATACATATTTTATTGCATTGATAAGGTCCAACTTTATAACCAAGGTTTGTCAATTGACAACCCTCAAGAAGAAGTATGTATGCCCTTGTATGTCACGGAACACACCCAAATTTTAGCACGTTCTTTAAATTCTTACATAGGTGTATATATAGTATTCAAATACTAAACGTTTATGTGGGAGTGGATAGGGTGCTAACATTCTTAGTGTTAGCACCATACTAACACTTACTACAAAACCAACTTTAATGGTGGGTTGAAATTCTAAAAAATTGGACCAACACCACTTTAGTAAGGTTCCAAAATTGTAAAAGTTATTGGCCCAGAAACTGACAAAAAGTTCCAAAGAAGAGTGTGGTCACATGGGGGAAATGACAGAGGAGTCCATCTATCAAAAAGAGCTTTAATAATAATAAAAAATAATTTTACCTTTTAGCACCCACAATCTCCTCCAACGACTATTTCGGTCCAAACAAGAGATCGTCATTGATTACGTCATATTTACAAAAAAAAAAAAAATTTGTCGGAATTAAAAAAATTATCGAAATGTTTAACTTAATTAATTATTAGTACCTATATAAAAATAATGAACACATTTTGTAATTAGAATGATGAAATATACACGAAACTGAATTATGTAGTTAAAGCACAAATATGAACATTTGGACTTTTGTAACACACTACTAATCACTAAGATGGTCTAAGGGTATTATAGTACCTAAAAAATTGATGAAAAATTACATCTTAGTACTTGAAATTTTTATTTGTTACGTTTTAGTATATAAAGTTTTTAAAAATTACAAACAGGCTCACTGCAAAGAAACTTTTGGCCTACAACCTAGTTTGAGGTTTTGACCTATTATGAGGAGGTTCTGGCCTACTATGAGGAGGTTTTGGCCTATTTTGAGGTTCTGACCTACTTTGTGGATACTTTGAGGTTCTGACCTATTTTAAGGAGGTTCTGAATTACTTTGTGGAGGTTCTGACCTACTTTGATGAGGTTTTGGTCTGCTTTGACCTTTGAGTTTCTGGCCTACTTTGTGAAGTTTCTGGCCTACTTCTGTGGTCTACCTCCCTTCATCACATTTAATGCAAAAAGGACGGTTGCCCCCTCCCCCCTCCTCCAATTTTTATTAATGACCAGCATGCTCCTCCTTCCTTTTTCCCTTCATTAATTGTGGTCAACTAATTTAAATGGAAAAGTCATCCAAACGAAATGTTTCTATTGGCTGGAGGTAGTGTTAGCACCATGCTAATAAAAAATGTGTTAGCATGCTAGCTTTTCATAAGGACAGTTTTATATACGTAAAAAAAAAACTTAGTTGGATACACTCCTTAAGAATATAGGTGATCGATTTTCTTAACAATTCTTTCCGGATATGAAAACACGTCACGGATGTTTAAAAAAAATGTAATAATAGATTCATTTTCTTTTTTGAATGAATTTTTTAGTATTACTTTTTTAAAAATATTGATCATATAGTTACATCATATAGGGTCTCTTTCTTGGGCGGGGCATCAAGTACATGTATCTTTACCAATTAACCAATTTCTAAATGCTGGAGTAGATCCTAAAGGACACCTATTTTGAACTTATGGCTCCACCAGTAAACAATACTCAACCGGAAATGTTGAATATAAGGTGAGACGTATAAAATTGAGAGGTACAATGAAGAAAGGAAATAAAACTTAGATACGTGTGATTAGCTGGACTGATGGGCTTTCGCATAAGCTCCAATGGAAGAGCGATGATGATGATTGATGAATGCAACAACGGTCATGTAAATGAAATTATTTCAGCCGACCCTGTGAATCGTCCCCAACACAATTATTATGACTCCACCCTCCCTATCCTTAAGATTTGATTTCACACAAGAAAAAAAAAACAGTTGATTAGAGGAAAGCTAAAGATGCACAGGTATAATAGTGGATCGACTTACTATCACATATTTTGTTATTTGATTGAGTATAAGATTGTATTGTCATATTCTAAACAACTATTATACGTATGAAACATTTGACGGTTTCAGATGTTCTACAAGAAAAGTCGGTGGTACCCATAATAGGGTGTGTTTTATACTAAAATCGTGGTGTAACCTTGATACAATTGTTTCATACAGCTCCTAAAACCGCTAACGTTTGAGATTCGGTACACGAAACAGACATGTATAATACGGTTTGAAAACATTGCATCAGATTGCCTGAAAATACACCTCACCACAGCAACATTTCATGATGAGTTGACTGGTGTAGCCTAAACGAAAGAAATGGATGGGCCAAATAATAATGTGATTTGCACTCGATGATAGAGCTACTCCCGTGGAAGAATAATGACCCGATCACATCAGCTGATGCCCAAATAAAATATCAAGAAAAAGCATTATTATTGATCAAGACTTAACAAGAGAGGTCAGGGCAATACGCGAAACAACGAGGGATCATTTGCTCCACATAATATATAATTCAACCGCCCTCTTTGAATTAATGTAGGTTTCTGTCTCGACAAAACAACAAACTTGTTACTATCTTCTGCATCAGCAGTTTTGCCTCCTCGTCCGTCTCTTCTCAACCTACTAAACCTTGTCTATGTCCGGAAATCGGGTCTGGCAATGGCTGTCCCTGCAACTTACGTCACCGCCTATAATATTTACACTATGGAATGGCAAACATCATCCAATCTCAATCGAGTACATAACAGAACAGAACACATATTATATTTTATGAACCGCCTCTAGATTCACATATCCACGCCCAAATGCTTCACATCCACAAAATATTTGTTCAAGAAATAAATTCAGGTTAAACTAAGATTTAAAAGAGTCCAGGAAAGATACAAAAAATAATTTAGGAGAAATGAGTAATAAAGGGAAGAACGGATCTGGTAGAAGTTAACGTCCCCCATCAAAGTGGGAATCTTCGGGCCTGGATTCAACCTTCTGGCTTTGCGTAAGCAGAAAAACCTTGAATCAATGGACTTCCACGCCCATTTCCAAGCACAGGCCTATTGGGCCTGACGTCTGGTATGTCCATCGATTCGTGCCCAATAATGAAAATATATATACCTTTCTCTTGTTAAAACTCAACAATGGGGTTGGTTGGATTCATTAGGCATCTGCTTGGCAAGGATACGAAGGAACCTGTTGAGGGACTTCTTGGCACTGGCCATGGCAGCGGCAGCCACCTTCTTCTCACTCTCCTCGTCTCCATCAGAGACTCGTTCTTGAACTGCATGCACTTTTCGTACCAGTTTCCGCAACTCCTGTAACAGACGAAGAACCAAATTCAGCACGACAATCATTGGCGTAGCCAGAGAAATATTTCAGTGGGGTCCAAGAATTACATGAAAATTAAAACCACAGAACTCATTAAACAAAACTCAAGATATATTGTAATGGTGCAGCTGGTGTCTCGTATTTATGGGTCTAAGGTTCAATTCCTGCATGCCTCATTTGTATTTTCATTCATTTTTAACGGGCACCCATTTTCAAGTGGGGTCCATTGACCCCACACCACATAACGTGGCTCCGCCACTGACGACAATAAAATACACCAATGATAATTTCATAATAACAAGTCTTAAATGATATGGTCAAGATGGTAAGTAAAGGATTAGCAGAACTCAGATTAAGACTTGCCTGGCGATCAAAATCAACCACGCGAAGTGCATAAACTTCTTTTGTAATGTCAACGTCATTCGTGATTAAACCATCAAACCATCTGGTTGCCATCTCAATGTGCTCCTCAGAAACCTGGCAAATTTATCAAATGATGATTCAGCCAATGTCGTTTCTGGTCTAAGACAGAGCTAGTTAACTAGGACGAGGCTGAAACTACAATGGACACCCTTCAAATGGATGCAGCTGAAAAAAAGACTAGAACCAAATTGTTTGAAACCTAAACTATCATTCTGAACTCAAGAAGCAAGCTTCACTAACCAAAACGTACATTGTATACTATCTCTTCATACCTCCTCTTACCTCTTCGAATTCCTCTTCGATTTCTTTGTCATCAGCTTCATCGGCTTTGAAACCAGGAATTCCCTGCAGCCTACTCCAGTCCCCATCTTTGCTTGCGTGTATCAAGTCGTCCATTAGCTCAGGTTCTACCTCACGAAGTAGCTTCCCTGTGCGAACCAGTTTTTCTTTTTAAGGACAATTTCACTTAGAGCATTTGATGGATTTGATCGGGAAATGGAGAGAATTTCGGCGCTAATTCAAGAACAAAGAGGGAATCATTTACCGATATAGTTGTATTGCCTTCGTTTTCCTTCTCGGACGTCTGGTCCTAGTCTCTGGGTCAATTAAACAAACACCTTAGCTACAATAGTACCCCTTGCCCAAAGATAATCAGCTGAAGAATTGTATACCTTAACTAGCGTCAATGCTTCAAACACCTCCCGTTCAAGCTTAGCCATCCTGTAGGTTCCCCCCGAATTCAAACAATCAAATTAAACACAAGCGTACACCGCGGGGAAAATAACTTCTAAATCCTAATCAAGAGAATCCGGAATTTCGATTCACTAAGAGTACCTTAGAACTCGTTTGATTTGCAGGGGAGATAAGGCAGCGAGCTCCATCGCCCACAGGACGGCGCGACGAGCCTCGCGCTTCCTCTCGTTGCGGCCTTTCTTTCCATCGGAGTCGGAATCGCTGCTTCCGGCCTCGCCTTCCTTCTCGTCGACTTCGGCCGACCGCGGTGCGTTAGCGAATCTGGGACCGCGAGCACGAGTGCGAGTGTGGACGCTGCGGGAAGAGGAGAAGGGCGCAATAGTGAAAGAGACAAATTGCGGAGCGGCTTTGCAGCAGTTTATTATTGAAGTTGACAAGGTTAGGAGATGGTGGAGCGAAGGACGTGAGCGGCAACAATGGTGGTTGTTGAGCTGCGGCCACTGTTGCAGGCGCAAGGGTCGTATCAGTCTAGCCATTTGTCCGTTGCCCGAGCCTTGCCAACGGCGGCTAGTTTCAACAGAAGTATGTAGCTGAGTTTGCTGGGCTTCTGGCCCGAAACTATAGAGTTTTCCCTCGGGCCGCCCATCTGAATAACTTGCTAGCCCGCAAGTAAGAAGCCCATTTCAAAGCTTTTGCGTGATGAGAGTTTGTTTTCAGACCTCCCCGACAAGCCCATACGTAACATGAACAATACGCCAGCCCTTGCTTCGCTAGACGGGAGCGGATCAGGTCAGTAACTCTATGGTTAGTAACCATAAATAACCTATCCACATCAGTATGACATCAGTAGTCTCTCTCTTCCGGAAAGTCTTTTATATTTTCCTCTTTAATCTTTAACGGACGATTTCTCTCTCGTTTTAAGTCGAAATTTAATTTTTTTGCACAGATAAATCAGATTAATATGCTCTTCAAAATGATATCCATTTTGATATATTTTTAGTACAAAAAAATTAAATAATTTTTTACCAGTCATTACCATACGGTATGCTCCAATTTAATACCATATGGTAAGAAAGCGTACCATGATGGTATGAACATACCAATATGGTAAGAAGGTTGAATACATAGTAGGAGTATATAAACTGTCATTTACGACTTTCATCATCGTTTACTACAAATTACCTCAAGTTACCAATCACATACTATAGTGGTAAAGTATGGTAACTTTTTATCCAGTATTTTTTTCACCCAGAAATTTATAGATCCAATAGATCATGATGAACTCGTTCCTTCTGAGCAAACGTTTTCAAAAACGATTTAAAAACGAAGAAGTTACCATATGGTATGTAGTTGGTAAAAAAAAGTTTCTCGAAATATATTGAAAATTGATCTCATTTTGTAGAGCACAACGAACTCGTTCCATCTGTGCAAAAAAAAATTGAAATCCGAGTTAGAACGAAGAAGATAATAGTCAATTAAAAAAACTAGTAAAAATAAAATGCCTTTAATTGACAACCCTTAGATCTGAATTTTCTGGACCCACTTAAATCTAAAGGTCCAAATTTAGTTACTTATAAGTTAGTAACCATTGGTTACTGTCCCTATCCTAAGCATCGCTAGAGGAGTCATTAGACAAAGATAAATCTCTAAAAGACTAACCCCTAAAATCCCCTTTGTCCCAAAGCTTAGCGACAACAGTAATAGATAATTTTGAATTTTTGATCCGATTTATATTGTCAACTAGTAAAAGAACAGGATGACTGAACAGTTTTTAACCGAATTCGTACTAGAAGTGAGAAACTAGAGGTGGCAAGTATATTGGATTCATATATTAGTTTAAATAAATTTGTGAATTTTATGGCATTTAAATCTTGGACCAATATAAAAATTCTACAAAAAATTATGTGCTAAAATGTTGTTATAAAAAATTGACGTACCAAAATGTACTTGTTAATAAATTTTTCATTCAAAAGTTCAAATTTAGGTACCAAATTGTGAAATATCAATATATACAGGTACTATGGATTATGTTAGTTAGATTTTTTAGTTGATAGATTGGGTTCCAATTCCCACATCTACCTGAAACTCAATTGATTGTCCACCTGAATTTAGCCAAGACCGGAAGAAACCCGATCAAATTCTTAACAATCAACCGATTTGATCCTCGAGTCGAGCACCATGCCAAGTTAGTGTCAGTAAATTTTATATGATCTATAATTGAATCTCTCTCAACAACACAAGTTATTGGGATTAATTGGTTCTTGACATGGTATCAGAGTCTTCTATGACTGAGAGGTCTTCTTTTCGAACCCCGATGACTCATATGTTATGATAAGCACATGCTATCCGAACATGTGCAAATTCCAAGCTGACATGAGTCACCTTTAGTTTGAGGAGGTGTGTTGGTAAATGCTATATGATTTATAACTGAACCTCTCCCAACAAGTCGAGCTATTGGGATCGACTGTTCTTGATAATGAGAACAAAACATTTTCTATTTGTCAAGACCAAAGAGAGAAAAGATGGTATTCTAGCCTACCAATTTGCCTCCCACATACCGTAGTTGCGACTTGCGACTACCAACAACTCTTTGTGCAAAATATCTACATCCATCACCAACTCATTCATTTCCCGACATATGAGTAGCACATACTAGATGAGAGGAAAGTGAGAGAAGTAAATCATAGGGAGTAAAGGGAGAAAGAAGCAAAAACATATGAGGACCTAAAGGGAGAAGTAGGTCAAAGGAAGGGAAAGATTGAAGTGAGAAAGTAGCATATAAGCTTTGGCTGAAAGGGGAAGAGAATATAGAATTTTTTTAGAAGAGAGGTGCTTTAGAGAAGGGGGAGAGACCGAGAAGTGTATAGAAGGATAAGAAGACGAGGGGCGTAGAGAGAGAAAGATAAATAACATATGACGGGGAGGAATCCTTTGGGGGATTGTGGTGTTCACACATTATCCTCCCCTCAAACCTTCCCCATCCTATCGACACAAAAAGTTTTTCCTCCTCTATGGTCAGTGACTACCTATCCACTCACAGGCGGTTGTTGCTCTCCAAGCTTCTATTTCATCATTTTCCCACTGCCCAACGTTACTTCGAGTGCATGACATCGAGCAAGGAACAGAGATGTTGATTCTTATTCTCCAACTGGGCAAAATCCCCCTAAACCCATTGAGAGGGCACTCCTCGTGTTCGTTCTCGTCGATGAGTAGAGGGTTGGTGGGTTTTGGGTTTCGCAATATTTGGTGGGTTCTGGGTTCTGCAACCGATGAAGGTTGGCGGCTTTTGATTAGGTGGGAACTTAATTCCCGTTTCATCCATTTGCAAATGTGTCGAGTTGCCCAAGGTCACCGGCCTTCAGTTAGTGGGGTCGTCGGCTTTTAGCGAGTTTACCGGTAGCGAGGACAGATCTGGTTGGTGGGGTTTTCATATTCATCTTTGGTCTGTTCATATGGAGAAAAAAGGAGATTAGAGAAGGAGGAAGAAGATGATGATAAATGAGTTTTTACACAATTGGCATCCAAATCCATGATGTTTGACCAAACAGTTAATGACCCTAAATACCTTATTTAAATTTTTTATATTTTAAATGAGCTTTTTGGTTCAAAATTCTCATATTAAAATTCATTATCCAAATGACCTCTTTAAATTCATTAAAATTCATTACTTTCGTTAAATTTAATAACTAGATGAAATCCAAGTTGACCAACGATCACAAGCACACACCTAGAACCTAGTTGCTTGACTAGGCCGATAAGCACATTCATGTTGACAACCTTCAGTGTGACTCATTTTCATTGGATTCGTTTGGATATCTTATTCTCCATTTTGTAAAACAAGCGAAGTATCTTTATTTTTCAATGAAAATTTTAATTTTTTGAACTTTTTTACACTTTAGAAAAAGCTTGTCTTCTCACCTTAGCCTACCAATTTGCCACCCACATGATGCAGTTGCAACGACCGCCCGCACTTTGCGCAAAATATTTCCATCCAGCACCAACTCTCTCCTTTCTCGATAGATGAGTAACACAGATCAGACGAGAGGAAAGAGAGAGAAGTAAATCATAGGAGGTAATGAGAGAAAGAAGCAACATATGAGTATGAAGAGGTAGAAGTAGATCAAAGGAAGGGAAAGATTGAAGATAGAAAGTAGCATATCAGCTATGGATGAAAGGGGAAGAGAGGTACTTTACAGGAGGGAAAAAGAGAAGTGCATAGAAGGATAAGAAGAAGAAGAGGAGCGTAGGTAATTGTGATGCACGATTTTGCCACATCACACATTCTCGATTTTGTCACAATCCTGTTTTGTGAAGATATAAAAAATAAGCATAAATGATTTCGGAAACTCTAAGTGGGATTTTGAAATAGCTTATCCCCAACAGCTATTTCGAAATTCCTCACTTTTTTTTTGTTTTCTTCCCACACTATCCTCCCTCAAAATTTACCCATCTTTTCCACACAACAAGTTTTTTCCTCCTTTGTGGTCGGCGGCTACCTATCCACTCACAGGCCGATGTTGCTCTCCAAACTTCTATTTCATCCTTTACCAATTCATTCCCACATGCCGACGTTACTTCTCAGTGGTCGGCGTCGAGCTAGGAACATCGAACTCGATTCTTCTTCTCCAATTGAGAAAAAGCCCCTGCACCCATCTGGAGAGCACTCCTCATGTTTGTTCCCGTCGATGAGTAAAGGGTTGGTGGGTTTTGGGTTTTGAAATCAATGGTGGGTTTTGGGTTCTGCAATCGATGAGGGTTGGTGGCTTGTGATTTGATGGGAACTTAATTCTCGTTTCCTCCATTTGCGAAGGGGCCAAATTGGCCGAAGTCACCGACCGCAATCAGTGGGGTCCCCGGCTTGTAGCGAGGTTGCCGGTAAGGAGGGAAGATCTGGTCGCTGGGGCTTCTATACTCATTTTTGGTTTGTTAGTCTTGAGAAAGAAAGAGATTGGAGAAGGAGGACCAAGATGGGGATAAATGAGTTTTTACACAATTGGGCTCCAAATCTACGATGTCTAATCAAGCAAGTTAATTTTCCCAAATACCTTAATTAAATTTTTTAAGATTCTAAATGTGATTTTTGGGTCAAAATTTCTCATATTAAATTCTTGATCCAAAAGACCTCTTAGAGATTTCTTACCTGAAGACAACTCAATACTTTCGTTAAAAGTTAATAACTAGATCAAATCAAGGTTGACCCGCGATCCAAGCACTTACCTAGAACTTAGTTGCTTGACTAGGCTGCTAGGCACATTCACGTTGACAACCTTGAGCGTGGCTCATTTTCATTTGATTCGTTTATACATCTTATTCCTTTGTAAAACAAACTATGTTTCTTACTTTGTAATGGAAAAAAAATATTGAACTTTTTCCCCTTTTAGATACACCTCAAGGCAAAATACTATATATAGACCCGACTTACAATATAATGGGGTGGTATTGTAGTATCCACTCTAACTTGACTCTGCTGACAAGTGGCGAAGTCATTACTTCAGACGAGGATTGATTGAAAATAACAAACTTAAAAGCGTCGCGTGATTTTTTATTTTGGTGAATTAGATTAAAAAAAGCAGAGATAAAAACCAAAGTCAAAGTACAGATGGGTGAGATCACAAAGATTGATCTAAAAAAAGAATGGATAGAAAAACGAAGAAAGGGTACTTAGCGGACCAGACTGCTTTTGTACCAAACAGAAAAAGGGGCAGGCAGGGGGCATGACAAAACAGACATTTCTAGCTCACCCATCAAAAGCAACGAAAAAAAGAAGGAGAGAGAGTTTTGCATCAGCTCAAGCAACAAGACTTGTTAGATGTTGTACAAAGGAAGCAGGCTGAGAATCAACAATTCATCATGAGTAATAAGCAGTGGCGGATCCGACATAGTATAGCACTGGGCCGCATTTCATTAGAAAATTAGATACCGTAAAAAAATCACAGTTTTTTACAATATCAATTGTACACGTCGATCTTTTAAATTTTAATATAGCGAATTCATCAATAATAGAGTTTACATCCACATCAATAGCATACTATCTTTAAGATAAAATAGTTAACCAATTGGCGAGAAATTTATCGCTCATTTTGTTGCGCAAATGTCAACACAATCGACTAATCTACACAATAAATAAAAGCCAAATGAGAAAACTTGAAGCCCCATTTCAAATTTTCTGCATCCAGAGTGAAAGTAGGAAGGACATTTTGGTCTTCACAATTACTTTTTTTTATTCATTAAAAAGACACTAACTAGGATTCAAACCATGACCACTTTAACGAAAAGCAAAGATCATAACCAATCACACTAAAAACATTTGTTGTATCTTTTTAAATTAAAAATAAATAATCGCAGAGAGGAAAAACCAATGTTGTCAAAACCGAACCGGAGTATGAACCGATATATTGAGCGGCTCGCACTTTATTGGTTCGGCCGGTGTTAGACCGCTAAAAACCGTTAGCGAACCGATATCTTATAAACAATAATATGATAAATACTATACATATTAGACCATAAATTCACAATAGAATTCATCACTAATAAACAAATTTAAAATATGAGTATTAAAGTTCAAAAGTTCAAACATCACATGAACCACACTATTTTCAAATAAAAACAATGAATAAATAGTCAAATTTATATAATTATTAATTTTTCATTTTAGATTTCTAGTCATGACCATCTAGCATTATGATTACGAAAATGTTAAAATTATGCGGAAAAAATGTAATTTGTCCATATAATTAACCAAAATAAAAACTAAAAAATAAAAAATCCAAACGAGACATGCAGATGGCATTGGGAAGGAAAAGTTCAACGCATGCAGCATTCCACCCTATCATTTGAGAGAATGAATGTGTTTTTTAATAATAAAAAAAAAGAAATTAATGCTAGCTAAAAGGATTATTGGCGCACCAAAACAGAGGTGAAAAGCCCCTTGTCAAAAAAAACAGAGGTGAAAAGCCCATTTTCCGGGGGGAAGCGGGGAGACAGCCCAGCTTCTCAACTCCTGTGCACTTCTCGGATACCGTACTAATTCATTCAATATGGGATTTGATAGCTTAGAGCCGGCTGACCGGGTTGAATGGTTTTGGCGGTTAATTGTTCAAACCGTTAACTAGCCGCTCAATTCAACCGTAGCGTTTTTTTAACTATTCCGAGCCGGGCTGGTGGTCGGGTCCCGGTTTTACCGGTCCGACTGACCGGCTCAGTTCGGTTTTGATAGCACTGAGAAAAACCCTTCCCCCATTTCAAATTCCCTGCTCCATGGGCGTTTGTAGGAAGGGTAGAATAGGGAGTCAATATTTTTTCTTTTTCCTTTGTGGAACGGGCCAACTTACCGTACACATGCAGATTTAAACGGGTCTAGGAGTGTCAATTTTTTTCTTTAAGTCCTTTTATTTCTCCGTGGTGGTAAAATATATATGAAAAGGCAAAAACAATACTCTTTTTTTATTGCTAAAAAGAAAACAAATTAACAATAAACTAATGCATGAATTCTAATGGGCTAACCGCTAATCATAAAATAAAAGAGTTGAATGAGTCTGACCTACACGGGATTTGCCCATCAAGTAAAATAAATGAACATCATGGGTTTGTCATTCTAAAACAAGCTATTTTCTCTAGCATAATATATATTATGCTATTATTTTATATCTTAGTGGCTAAAATTAATGTATTTTAAAGTTATTCAATGGTGCAACCTTGACCAACCCAATTAGTCCAATTTTTATCATTTCAAATATATATTATGTAATTATTTGATATCATAATGATTAAATTATAGTGTATATTATAGAGAATCGTTTGGTATTTGTTAGTAAAAAACTAAACAAAAAGATCTATTTGGTTTTTTTTAACATGAATTTTATCCTAAACATTTCCAATTTCCTTTCAAAATTCTATAGTTTTATTCCCGAATCAGTGATGTGCAAATGGCGAATTGTAGTAATCTCTTTTCTTTCATTATTTTTTATTTTCAAATAGAAAGTTTAAAAGTAAAGAATAATTAGAGTTTGGCATGGGTCGGTCAAACAGGCTGAATTTCAAGTTCTGACCCGTTTTGATCAAGTCTAATTTATAATCACATGGTTCCCTAATAACCGATAAAAATCTCAATCCAAACCAGTTTGGCAGGTGAGTCCGTGTTTACCAACATTTTGTAGGGATACAAGAACGGTGGTTCCTATCCCAAATCGTGTTGTTCATTCTTGATTTCTTTAGATTTTATCATGACTTGGCAAAAAACCAGAAAGCACAATGATGACAAGATGAAAGTTTTATAAAGCAAATTAATCGGCCAATGGGCCGAGTAAAAGCTAGCAACGATTGTGAGATGCTCATTTCCCGAAAACTGGCGGTATTGGCGATTTTTTATTCGATTTTCTGGAATTCGGTTTCTATAAAACTTACTCCACCACATCATATTACCAAAAACAATATTGTTTCACAAGGTAACAGGTACTTGATTTTGGTTCATAAGGCTGATTTTTGATTCGTTGCATCATTCATGTCTCTTTCCTACTAAAATTCACGATTTTTATCACGTGTTTCCCAAAAAAAAACTATACAACAATAAGCTAGCTATACACCCCATTACATTATCAAATTTCATACCTCACCTTCCTCCGGCCAAATGACCGGGGCCCATGCTAGTCAATATATATTGTGTATCAGTTCCTATTTTCAACAGCTGCTCTAGTAACTTCTTAAGGGAATAAACCTCATATTTCTTTTAGTCTTTTACGTTTTAGAATTTTAGGTTTCATTGTTTGCTTTTCTTTATATGAGAATCATTGGAGCTAGAATTTTCAGGATAAATTTAGAGTTGTGATTTGAATATGTTCATCTTACCCATTTTCCTAATTACACACAATTTTATTATAAAATAACACTGAGCCAAATGGCTAAAATCGATAAACTCATAAGGGCTATATTAGTTCCGGATCAAGGGGAGGGCTGGACCGTGGCCCGGGGTGGCCGCCCCCTGGTTCCGCCACTGGTAATAAGCAGGGAAACAACTCACGACCTGCGTAAATTGTCATTAAGCCATTGCAGACCTTGATTTTCATAAACTTTTCCATGAGCAACAGGCCAATCCACCATTGTCCTGGTTACTTTGTTAGCGACAACAACAAGCTCACACCTAACATTGCGGAAAATCTGGTGATTTCTCGCAAAGTGTCTCGTGATTGAACCTAATGCATTAGTCTCATGACTTAGACTATACGTAGCTTCACCACTGTCATTGACATTCCCACAATGAAGCCAATCTATAATTCCCATGGATCAACTTAGATCATTCCAAATTGTCATTTAATGCAATGGTGACAATTCTTATAGCAACGATTCATTAGGTCCTTACGAACGTGAGTCCTACTAAACCGAATTATGTAGAGTTACCGATTTCTGATGAGGGTATTTTCCGTGTTTTGGGTAGTTTCGGTTTGGGCTAGGGTGTTTTCCTTTTGAGTTTTGGGTTCGGGTAGTCGAGTAGGAGAAGGATTTCGGTTAGGATTAGGTTAATATTAGGCTTTTCTAAGCCTATAAATATGTACCTTTGGCATTAGTTCCGTATCAATCAAATAAATCAAAGATTTATAGACACCAACGTCTTTCTCTCGCTTGTGAGTTGAAAGAAAACCCCTTGAATCTTGGGTTACGGTTCATCAATTGATATCAGAGTCTGGTTCCGAATCCGTTCGGGATCAGTTCGCAATGGGTACCGGCACAGCAGCTGACGATGCTCGGCGTTGGAGGCGGCATTCAAGGAGATGCAGATGGGGATGGCGACCAATACGGAGAATATCATGAATCTGATGGTGGAGGCCACCACCCAAGGGGCGCGCATGGCTAAGCTCAAGGCCATGATGGAGACGGTGTTGGCTAAGCTAGGCGCGTGCATTCCGTAGAGGGAGGGAAAAGGACTGATGGGTTCGGTCACCGGAGAGGAGAGTTCGGAGGAGAAGGAGGGAGAGAAAAGTGGTTCGGAGGAGAAGGAAGGGCAGAAGAGTACGACTGGAATGAAGATAGGGGGAGAAGCTGGACTCGCCCAAGGAACGATGGCTGCAGAGGCGCGCGTCGCGGGGAGTCGGCGATAAAGAGAAGCTTCGGTGGCAAGCCAGTCGGGGATGGTAGCAGGCGCAGCAGCGGCGGGGGAGGATTCCTGGCGAAGCTTGCAAGGCTTGAATTCCCGAAGTTCGCGGGGGATGATCCTGGATCGTGGTTTCCTCGTGTCGAGCAATTCTTCGAGTACCAGGAGGTTCCGGATGATCAAAAGGTGCCCTTAGCTGCGTTTCATCTAGAGGGAGAGGCGAACCAGTGTTTACAATGGCTGAAGCACACCTACAAAGACGTAGAGAGCCAATTTTGTGGGGGATGTTCTCGCAGGAACCGTGGGCGAGGTTCGGTCCGACTGAAGGAGAGAGCTGAGACGAACCCCTGTCGCGGATTCGTCAGACTGGCACCCTGCGTGATTAGCAGAATGAATTCGAGAAATTGGCTAATCGCTGCATCGGCTGGACGCAACAGGCACTGGTGGGCACGTGCTTGGGAGGTATAAAATCCGAGATCACCGACGAGATTAGGATGTTTCGTCCACAATCTGCGCGACGCCATTAGTCTGACAAGGATGAAAAATGACCAAATCCAGCGCCATAAACTAGCTGGTCGATCGGCACCGTCTACTGGAGGTGGAGGGGCGACAAGTATCGGTGGTGAAGGCTACGTCCGAGAACTGCAAGCTCGGGAGGAGGAGGGCCGGCGCGTGGACCGCCAGGAGGAAAGAGGTTGAGCTGGGAGGAGCAGCAGTTGCGACGAGCTCAAGGCCTCTGTTTCAACTACGATGAGCGATTCACCATCGGGCACAAATGTAGTAATGCTAGGGTGATGTGCTTGTTCGAGGAAGAAGATGGCGAGGGGCAACCTTTCGGACAAGGTTGATTTCAAGGGGGGAGGATTGATGAGGGTATTTTCCGTGTTTTGGGCTTTGGGTAGTTTCAGTTTGGGCTAGGGTGTTTTCCTTTTGGGTCAAGTTTTCCTTTTGAGTTTGGGGTTGGGGTAGCTGAGTATGAGAAGGATTTCGGTTAGGATTAGGTTAAGTATTAGGCTTTTCTAATCCTATAAATATGTACCTTTGGCATTAGTTCCGGATCAATTAAATAAATCAAAGGTTTATAGACACCAACGTCTTTCTCTCGCTTGTGAATTACAAGCAAAACCCTTAAATTGTGGGTTACAGTTTATCAATTTCAATAGTTCAAATGCACTTCAACATTACAATTTATGAAGTTTATAAAAAAAATTATCTCCTTAATTGAAATATATTACTTTGAAAGTCGCGTTACCAAATATGATTTCGCTTTGTGTTGCAACTCCCACAGTCACAACTCACAAGTGATTACAAGTCATAATGACTCATTATTCATTAGTGAAGTCACGTAGGATTCTCAGTTTGCACTCCACTTTGTCCTCGGATATTTCTATGGGCTTGTTTTTCCCATAGAAAGTTCCGTCAGCTCATTGTAAAAGCCCATCCAAACTTATGAAAACTATGGTCTAATAATAAACCCACAAAAGGCCGAACCATGTGAACTGTGAAATATTGCAGCTGCGCTACGTTGCGCCCATTGGTTGTTCTCAGTTTTGTTCGTCTATTTTCAATTCCGTGGTCCCGACGAGGATCCAACTTCAGCTTCCAGACAGACAGCGGTTAGTTTTTTACTAATTTCGGGTCACCGCCCCTTGTTCTCTTCTCCCATTGATTGAGGTTGACAGCTAATTGATTATTCACTAACCCCTTTTTTACGTCCGTTAATGACAAAGACGGGAACATTAATTAAAACCGCTATTATGAAAATGGTGCATTATTTTGTTTCGCTTTCTGGAGTCCCCATCAATCAAGAGGCAACCATTGGGCATTAAGCTACAAACAAAACTAGTAATCAATATCATTAATAACATTGTTTACCTTCAAACATTAGATCCCCTTACTCATCCTAAAAGTCCATTTTAGTTAATTGGCCCTTTGAATTGCCTTCCCTATTGGGATTTCGACAGATGTTGAATGAGTAGGCATCAATACGACGTGATGTTATGAGATTGTAATTTCATTGGATCATAAGTATCATTGATCTATATCTTTGAATTACTTCTAGGTCGTTTACAAGAGTGTCTAAAAGTGAGATCTGTGCTATTCAAAACTATGAACCATGAGCGTCTAAAATTGAGATTCGTGCAATATGACACAACTATCAACCATGAGTGACTAAAATATTGAAGCATCTGCAATTCGATAGTATCAGGCTATCAGCTGCAATCGAAACTATAAACCATGGCGTCTAATATTGAGATTCGTGCAATATGACACTACTATCAACCATGAGTGACTACAATAGATTGGAGCATATGCAATTCGATAGTATCACATTGAGATTATAGCATATCAATACAAATACCCAAATTACCCTTTTGGATTCCATTTTATTAGTTGTCCTCCTACCTTGTCAAAAGGGGAAGTGAACAAGCAATAGAATTTTGTTATGGATACCCAATGCCTCTGTTTCCAAACTTTGAGATTTGCTTCTAGAAGCTCATGACAGAAAGCTTGGGGTGTAGATAAGAACTGCCCTACTTTTCCAACCACTAAATTCCTATTTTGGTCCTCATACTTTACAACAAACAACATCCAATCAAATCCAAGGAGATTCCATTGAACTCTGGCTGAGAAAAATGTCGCCGGTTAATTGATAGATCATCAGAAGATCCGAACTCAAGAGAAAGTTACTACATACATGTCGAATTTCAGAATAGAGCTCTAATTTTCTGAATCGAACTAGTTAGTCTAATACTACTAGCTGTACAAAGATCTAAATTGCCCAAAAACAACTCTGCTTCTTTCCCCCCTTTGCAAATCAGTCCCCAGATTTTCACCAGCACTGATCAGTCTCCCACCTCCGGCTTGTGTACCCGGGAGAACCCCCCGACGGGGAACCCGAACCCGACGCGGCGGACATCACAAAGGCGTAGCTCATCGACCGCCCGAGCCGGAACAGGGACCGGTCGTAATCGGCCCGCTTGGCCGGATCCGAAAGCGTCTCGTACGCCTTGTGCAATTCGATGAACTCGCTCGCCGCGCTCTCCTCGCCGGCGACGTCCGGGTGCAGGACTCTGGCCAGCTTTCGATACGCCGACTTGATCTCCTGACACGATGCGCCCATCTGGATCCCGAGCACCTCGTAGAACGACGAGGGAGCTGCGGTGCTGGCGCCTCTCCGGCGAGTTCCCGCCGTCGACGTGCTGGACCCCCTCTCGGCGGTGGAGGCGCAGGAGGCAGAGACTCGGAGCGGCTTGAACCCAACTCGAGACGGCTGCGACGAGTGAAATCTCCTGGTTTCGAGAGTTGGAGCGATTAGAGAAGAAGAAGAAGAGGGCGCGCTGAGAAAAGCTGAGGCGGATGCCATTTTCGCTGTGATTGATCGGTGTTTGAAGTTTCTTCCGATTGCTTGGATTGATGGTTCAGAGGATTCCGTTGTGAATTTTTAGGTTATGGGGAGAGGGAAGACTTTGGAGGTATTTATATAGGAAATATCGATGCCGGTGCGGTGAGGGGAGATACCGAGAGAGGGATGTGTGGATTAGATTTAACCATGGTTGAGTTTCCCTTTGCTTGTTTCGCCGGAAACCATGGTTAAGTTTGGGGAGGGACGTTCTATTTTCCCGTTAGTACTCGTCCATGGGGGTTAATTGTGTTATAGTCATTCAAGTTTGTCATAGCTTACCAATGCTGGGATACATTTTGGAGTTTTCACAAATGCCCTATTAAAAAAATACCATTCTATCCTATAGTACATTTTCTTACTTGTGATGGAATAAAAAATGGCGATTCCCTAAAACGCTAAATTCTTTGGTTTATTTAAACTAAAAAAAATAGTAAGAAGAAAGCAATAAGCGAATCAGTGGACATTATCACCATTGGACTAATCAGCTTAATCTTATTATACATTGTATAATTCCTCAAGTCTTTCTTATCAATATTATTATTATATTACATAAAAGTGGAAACAAAAAAAGTTACAAAAAATTAGTGGGTAACCGAGATACAACCGTGATTATTATATTGTTTTAATTATTAAGGTATTAGAGTCCAAGCAAGGTCTTTGCTAACAGGTGCTCTTACTTGTTGATCCCAAATTTGTGGATGTAAAAAATCACATGATGAAAGATAGAAATCACTATTCACTACTGTCAGTTCAAACTTTAGTGGAGATTTGTTGAAACTTTTATATTTGAAGATCCATTTGTCAGTTGCTCCAAAACTTGCTGGTCGTTATGTAATTAACCCTTCTAAGCACCGATATTTTCTGTTTGGGCCGAGGGAGTGGGGCCGGGGCGGGCCTTATCCACGAAACACGGAGCGGCTCGGCTGGCACTCGTCCTGGACTCGGCTGAGTTGCGGTGCCTCGATGCTGAGTCAGCGGAGCGGTGTACTGAAATCGGCTGGCGACGAGTCAGTGACCGGTCGGTATCTAACTGGAGAGATAGAGAAGAAAAAAGGAGAGAGTTATAAATTATAATAATTGCAAAGGGTTTCTAGAAGCTTTTTCCCATTGCCGCATAAAATTAGTAATAAACAAAAATGGGGTCCATCGACCATAATGCATAAACGTATCTTTACGGTTCAGTAAAAATGGAAAGGTACGTTTTATGGGGAGTACAATGACGAATCAGGCAGGTCTAGCTGTTACATGTTCTAGATGATCGGTAGTTAACTTAATAGTTAATACCATGATGATTTGGAAATTGAAATTCAATCCTAAGTGAGACTCCAATATTTGAAGTTTTAAGGGTGAAATTATAAAATATCGTATTATAATCGTAATAAATTATGTTGTTTTTGTTATGTGGGGGCTTAGGCGGTTAGGAAAAAAAAAAGGGCAACTCACAATGAGCTAATCACCCTATAAAGATAGTTGAACAAAGAAATATCCAAAATAGAGAACGAAACTAGAGAGGATTTGGAGCAGACCCTCTGGCAAGGAGCGATGCTCTGGATTCAGAAGTCCACATCAAATTGGGTGGTGTTTGGAGACTTGAACACCTGCTACTTTCATACAAGTACTCTTAGCAGGAGAAAGAGGAACAAGATAATCTGCATTCGTGATGACCAGTGGCAATGAATCCATGATCCTGACACCCTCCTCTTCATGGCCAGGGAGTATTTCCTTCATCTCTTTACTAGAAATGCCTTGATCACCATAAGTGTTATTCATGCTGATTTTCCTATTCTTGATAGTTCTGTTCTAGCTAGAATGGCTTCTCTACCTAATTATGAGGACATTAGAAAGGTCATTATGGACATGAATGGTCTTAAAGCTCTAGGAAAGGATGGCTTTCAAGCCATCTTCTACCAGAAATGTTGATGTTGTTGGAAGAGACTTTTGTGCTTTTATTTCTGCTTGTATTAGGAACCCTAGTAGAATCCAATGCATGAATGAGACTATGATTACTCTAATCCCCAAAGTGAAAAATCCCTCCTCAATGAGTCAATTTAGACCCATCAACCTCTGCAATGTTGGTTATAAAGTGGTGACTAAGCTTGTTGCCAACAAGCTTAAACCCCTGATGCCTCTGTTGGTTAAGAAGAACCAATCTAATTTGATCCCAAAAAAAAAAAAAATTCCCTTATCCCTAATCTCCTCGAATCCTCTTCTTTCTCCTCCAACACCCCCCTCCCTCCCTCCCATCGTAAATCAGACAATCACCATTAATCTGCTTCCAAGACCCCTGTTCTTCTCCCATCTGCTATTCTCCTCATCCTTCGATTTCTTCTTTCTCCTGTAACTAAGAAAACAAAAAACTATAAAAACCAAAGATTTGAAATCATTCTTTTCCAGGCATCAGACCTCCAGCAAACAACGCCATCCTCTAGCATCTTTGGTGCCCTCGTCAACATTGGCATCCTTGCATTTCAGATTATCGCATCTCCTCTGTCCTCACTAAATTTTTTTTTTTTGCATCCTTACCTCTCTAGTGTCCTCGCAAATCTAGGGTTTCGGATGGGATTGGAAGGGCAAGGGGGCAACGACTGATGGTTTCGATTATGGTGGGATTGGTGAGGAAGAAGCTCATGATTGGTCAAGAAAGGGAGAAGCTATTGTTGTGGGTGAAATTTGTGCAGCTTGGAGGGAATGATATGGGGGAACAATTAAAGGTTTTGGCATGATGGTGTGTGGCGGAGTCTTTGGAGATGGAGGCGGAAGGATTGCTGCAGGGGGAGAGATGATCAGGAGAGGAGAGGGAAAGGAAGGGACTAAAAAATCCATTAATTAATTTATTTATTTTTTCATTCGTCCATGTGGCAATGTAACTGACGAAATGTATCCATGTCATACTTTCCGTTAGTCCAGTCACCCTATTAGTTGACACTATCAAACAAATGGACGGAAGTGGCTATTTTTGGTATTTCGCCAAACGTGACTATATTTGGCCAAACCGTCAAAATTTTGACTACACAAACGAATTTCGCCTTTATTTTTTAATAAATTATTTGATCTCATTATCACAACTTGTTGGAAGAAAGTTAATTATAAATCTTATAGTACGTAATCCATGACAAAGCCAACCCACGTGATTGAATTTATACACATATGAATATTCAATATCACATACTTAAAACTGAGAATCTTCAAAATTAGAAAACAAAAACAAAAAACAAAATGCCTTAGTAATTAAAAGCTCTAATGCCACGTCAATAACTTTCTCATATGTACAATACTACAATTAACCTTTTGTGATTAACGGTACTCATAGTCGCATACCACATCTCCTCGTTCTCTGATCACATTGCTTAATTATCGCACTGACTTAGCCACGACATCAAGTTACATCACACTAGCTGAATCGGGTTCGTTACCTTATATTAAAACGATTTACTAACTAATGTTATCTTTCCTTTTTTAACAAAAACCCTATCACTTAAACTGGATTCTAGAACCCGAACTCCTGAAGTCGGCCAAAAATTCCAAACACAAGAAATTAAGTGCTTAGTCAGGAAATTGTCAGATTTTGAATGTGTGGGCCGGGTAGTGGTAGAGTATTCTTTTCGTCAAATAATTTACAATGCTTTAAAAGGACCGAAGGAGTAGTTCGTTGAAAATTTGAGCTATTTAGTAATTAAATAAATGCTTTGGAGTTATTTTGTAGACTATTCTTAATTTCAACAACGAACTTTATAATTTGATGCTGAACTTGGTACACAAGTTGCGGTGAAATGCTTGCGGAGTACTAATTGAGTTTTTATTCGATTATGAATAGAAGTAATGATTGATTCTTGCTTTTTGGTGTTTAATGATTGATTCTTTGGTTATTATGCTAAAAATGTTTTGATCGACTAAAATATCTCTAAATTACGTTAAGCTTAGGCATGTCTCGCGTTATCCTGTCTCATAAATGAATTTGATATTAATTTATGATATTGATATTGCTTTGATTTTAGGGTACAATCATTCAAGCTAACATTGAAGAAATTAAATTTACTAGTTAATTAAACCTATATAACGCGAGGTCAAACCAAAGATTAAAAACCCGTATCGAAAATTGTAAACCGTCAAATTGATCCATCAACAACTATCAAAGGCTTCTCCATAGCGTCGGAGGCTAAATTGGTAACATGCCGTTCTCCCATTTCATGATCCAACTCTCTATGTCCATAATATCTCTAGTCTCTACTTCAATGCTAGTTACTTAAAGCTAGATATTAAAGTGTGGATCATCCATCCTTCGGCCTGCCTATGGTGACCTCTGGGATGACGTTAATAATATCATATGTTGATGGTTTGGGGGTATAATTAAAGGAACATATGGTTTCTGAAAAAAAAAAGTAAAAAAAAAAATGCCGTGAATGTTTGTTGAAATATGGTTTTGAGTCTTGATTAGTTATTTATGTTATTTATTATATGAACTAGTTTCATAGTGAGGGTCATTAATTAAGCTGGAACATTAATATAATTAGATCAATAGGTGATTCCTTAAAATAATAAAGTAAATATTGCGAATTCTTCTACGATCGAGGAGGGCTTGCGGGGTGGTGGAGTTGGGACAAGCCGTCTAGTCTGGGTTTGTGTGTGCAGATGGGTGGGGCAATATAGGTTTATTGGTCGTTCTTGTAATAAGGTGATCCATTTGGTGTCCAAATTCCAATAGAACCTTTTCTTTGGACCCTAATTGTGTCTGGTTTGATTTTCTTTCGTGGCTAGTATCAGTCACTTAATTATGGTTTACTAACATATAAAAGGTTGGGGGTGCTCTTTAAGTGCTTCATTTTCGACAAATGAAAAAATTTAGAAAGAAAGTATCAAAATTCGTCTTATTTTTATTCACGATTTTGATAATTTTTATAATAAATCTAAACGAAACATTGTTTTTTAAACACATCATGGATATATACAAGTAATAAATAAAATTTATTTATAAACACATAAAATCAAACATCCGACTAGATTGATTAAAGACAATCTCTCAAAAATACACATGATTTCGATAAGTGAACACAAACACACCCTATAGCTTTCATTCATAACCAAAATCGGATGCAAAAAAGCCACTGAGAATCACAGAATGTGCCAGATTTTGATTGATTAGTTTCTCATTTAATTATATCGGGTTGGTTAATAAGATTCCTTGAGCCTAATAATGGGATTATAGTATAATTTCCATCTGTGGAAAGAAACCATATATATTTGCTGTCCGTCCTTCTAGAAGAAGGGAACCGTCGACTTATTTGCTGGCCTTCTAGAAGAAAGCGCACAAAGATATTCATGAAAAAATGAATTATAAGTGGGGAGCTCAGTCGGACAGATCATTGCATGGGCCATAGGCTTGATTGATTGCCAACCGCAATATTATTCCAACTTCAACGGCCTGGCCTGGCCTTGCTGGCCAATTAATTAAAATCCCGGCCGTCGTCTCTTTACGGCTACTAATCGCTAAGGGTTCGTTTGGATGGAGTATTTGTATGAATTATATGAGTTATTTGGACGCAAATAACTTGTTTGACAGCATTTTACTTTACTAAAATGAGTTATTTGGACAGTGAGATATTTACAAATAACTCAAAACGAGTTATTTGAAATAACCTATACCCATGTGTTATTTCGAAATAACTCGTTTTATCACCCTGCTTTTATCAAATACCACATGTCAAATACTACATTTGCATGGTTCAACCAAACGAGATACTTTATTTCAATTACCACTGAAACAACACTGAAATATCACATGAACAATTAATGAGTTATTTGACTCTACAAATACCACATTGACAATTAACTCATCCAAACGATCCCTAATAATATTATGGTCCGGCAAGCAAAAATTCTCACTCATTCCCATAAAACAATTTGAGCACCGTTTGTCGTATACGTCTATGGTTGGGCACGTCGGGGAGGAATGGGTTCACAATTCTTAATCCAAACTCTCACAACCGTTCTCCGTTATGAACAACCAGAAACCAACAACAAACTCCATCCCATTGGAAAACGAATAATGTCCTGCTGCTTGCTTGTTTGGACATAGCGTGGGTGGGTCTCCTTTTCCAGTGCGGGGTCCAAGTTTTATAATCCAAATTGGGTTAGTAGCGTAGGTCTGAAATTGTACCGTTAGTGGGGTGACGGTAAGATAGTTTGTGATTAAATAATAATTTAACGGTTTCATACGAATAAAAATTTATATTAGTTTTGATCTTAGCAGTCGGTTTTTTTTATCCGACCGGACCGTTGGTATAATATCGTTTAACAAACACGGAAAGATCCTTACAAGAAGAGGGGTTTCTTTTTCTATTCAATATTCATATCATACTCCAGCAGTTAGAGGTGGCAATTGGACTGGATCAATGGATTGGTGTATCCATGAATTAATTGGATTGGATCAAATGGATTGGTGGATAGGTGGATTGATCCATGAATCCAAATGACATCCAAGTCTTGGATCAATATGTAAATTTTGAAAAGTTTGGGTAGTAAAATGTCATGATAAAAAAGTTCAGGCACCAAAACATAATTTTCAATGATATTTTTTGTATAAAAAGTTAAATTTTGGGTACCAAAATGTACAATATAAAAAGTATAGGTACCAAATCATAATTTTCTATTTGGATCCATGGATCAATCCATGAATCCACCAATCCAATTGGATTTGGATCAATCCATGAATCCACCAATCCAATTGGATTTGGATCAAATGGATTGAATTAGTTGGATATTTTAGTGGATGGATTGGTGGATTATTGGATTGAAAATTGTCATCTCTACCAGCAGTTAAAATAAAATAGAAGAGGAAATGACCCGTTCGAAGTTCACATAGGTAAAATTGAGCCGAATCATCTTGAGAGTGTTATGGGTGAATTCAAATGGACTGGGCGGATCCAGAAATTTTACATATGGGGGTCTCCTCTCTAAAAAATTTAATTTAATTGAATAAAATAATTATTAAATACGAAAATATCTGCTAATAAAAGTTACATTCAAAATTTCAGATGTGTTTCATAAAATGGTAAAATACATTCGGTGTCTATACTGTTCAACAAATATCTCTCCACATATTCTACTAGACAAGGGTATCTTGTAATTGGGTTTAATCGTTAGGTTTTGAAAATAATTTGGGATAAGAATAACATTTTACTATTATATTTGGATTTAAACACAATAACAAATGAGTATTGAAAATATGTTTACTAGTGGCACTGTCCCAAGTTTAAATCACATAGACTACTACTTAAACATTATTTGTACCCATACGCAAACCACTAAGGAAGGTTGGATAATCCTTTTACCAAATTTTAAGGGTGTCCAACTCTCGCTTAAACATTTTTTTCCCCATACGCAAACTACTATCGGATGTTGAATAATCGTGTTTCCAAATTTTAGAGGTGTCCCGGGACACCCCTAAATATGCATGTATGCGCCACTGAACTATGCCAGTAGCAAGAGACAAGAGTGTACTTACCAACATAGTTGGGTTAGTAAAAATATGCTTAGCAACATATTGAACTTGGCCTTAATAAGTTTCCTAACCTTAAGTTTAACGAAATCTTCTTTCAGGTGGCGTCTCTCTTGCAATAATGATAAAACGTTGCTCTCTTACCATCCTTGATGTTGTAAGAAGTTGCAACAAGGGGTACGACATCCGAATCCGTTGAAGAGGTTATGGGAAGACAGTGTTGTGTATAAATTCCCTCAAATATGGGGACATCAGTTAAATGACTTCTATTTCTTGGATACGGAAAATAAAAATAAAAATTAAGATAAACAGAAAAATAAAAATTAAGTTAAACTGGATATCTTCTAATAATAATAATAATAATAATAAGTGAGAAGGATTCAAAGAGTGTTCATCATCAAAAGTAGAGCAACAATGTTGTTTTAGACTTCTTTAAGCAACCCACCCAAACAATAAAGAGGTCCACATATATATGGAGCCTCAAAAGTTGATTCTCCCAATATTATCGCAATCCTAACTTTGGTAATTAACTCGAAGAAAAGCTTTTTGGCACTGAGAGAGCGGGTTAATAATTTTCAGTAACCAACATGAAGTATTGAATCATATATAACGAGTCACGAGTCACGAGTCACTTCATCAAACCATATCCACATATATTATGTACGTTGAGCTAGGTTGAAAGTTGGATATGTAATAAATTATAGGATAGGGATGAACATTTACCAGGCAGATGCCACCTTGGATAGAAACCGTGGATAAGATTAAGGTGAGAGAGGGAATCTGGAATTGGCCATCAAACTCTAAGTGCCGTCTTATCCATCCAGTTGGCCCATCGATCTAACAATAAATAAATACACGATTGGGGGACCATAGACAACGCACGCAGTTGTCTATCATGTTGATGTGTTGTGTGTGTGGTGTCCCCATGATTCAGATCCATTTACAATGTCGTTTCTGTGCTGTTTTTTCCACAAAATTAACGTATTGGAGTTGCAATCAAGTAGATAGATATTCATATTTTTGAAGACTAATTAGTTGATGTAGGATACAGAAGCAACACACAATTGGCCACTGATCATCATGACTCATTCGACATTCAAGTTGATGCTCAAGTTGCTTGACACAGATATCGTGTTCAGCAGGGTTACTAGATTTTGCGTCACCGCCAATAAACCGATCATTGATTTGATAAATTTGTTATTGAAATTTTAAAATAATCAACCACATAGTAATTATTTACATGCTCTCTGTTAGAAAACCTAGAAGCTGAGAATCAACACGAACAGATTTACGTGGTTTCCGGTACTGCAGTGTGCAATACCGACTAGTCCACGGGGAAGATGGGTCTCTTATTCAGCTTAACCTTCACATTCGATTACATATGAGTATATATACTACTCTAGCCCTAGCAAACCCTAGCTTCTATAGAATACGCTAGATTGCATAGGCATGGGCTCATTATAGCAACATATGATACACAAGTGGGCCAACCAGGCCAAACCAAGACCCCTAAACCCAACTGGTCTAACATCCTCTCCCAAATTGATGCCGCTCACGAAGCATCAATTAGCCACCCAGATACCAGTGACGACTAATGGGAAGAGCCTTGGTGAGAATATCATCAATTTGATCGTCGGAGGTGATGTAGTGTAACCGAAGAGCGCCATCACGGACCTGATCACGAACATAGTGAATATGAAGCTCAATGTGCTTAGTTCGGTCATGTAACACAGGATTAACGACAATCTCGATGGCACTGGTGTTGTCAACATACAAATCAACAGCAGGCGGACACCGAACACCCAACTCAGTAAGGATCCGAGCCAGCCAGACAATCTCAGAAGCAACTTCAGACATAGACCGGTACTCAGCCTCAGTTGATGACTTCGCCACACGATCTTGTTTCTTGCACCGCCAAGAAATAAACGACCGCCCAAAACGAACACACCGCCCCGAAGTAGATCGTTGAGTATCAATACACCTAGCAAAATCAGAGTCAGAGAACGCCTCAAGAGATAAGGACCCCTGGGAGGAGAGGAATAATCCAACTTCTTTGGTGCCCTGAAGATACCGAAGAATCCGATGAACAGCGGAGAGGTGATGGGAACGAGGTTGCGACATAAATTGGCTCACCACCTGTACAGCATAAGATATATCCGGTCTGGTGGCAGCTAAATAGATCAAGGTGACGACGATACTCCTATACTGCGAACTGTCAACCAATGGGTCACCCAAGTCACGGCCAAGCTTCAAATTAAGTTCCATCGGGGAGCGTACAGGGGTGCAGTCAGCAAACTGATGATCCTCTATAAGATCCGTGATATATTTCGTCTGGGTCAAAAGAATGCCCTGGGAACTGCGCGAGACTTCAAGACCAAGGAAATAATGAAGAGTCCCCAAGTCTTTCATCTCGAACGCGACCTGCAAGCCATCCTTGACCAAAAGTATGCCTGCAACGTCATCACCCGTGATCACCATATCATCAACGTAGAGGAGAAGAGCAGTAATACCAAGGGTGGTCACGCGGGTGAAGAGAGACGGATCATTAAGACTTTGGCAGAACCCCAGGTGAAGAATCGTGGTCTGGAACTTGTCAACCCAGGCACGGGGAGCCTGCTTTAATCCATGAAGCGACCGATGCAGTAAACAGACTTGGCCAGGAGCTCCGAGAGTGTAGCCGGGAGGAGGTTCCATGTAGACAACTTCTTTGAGGTCACCATGTAAAAACGCATTCTTCACGTCGAATTGATACAAGGGCCAATCTCGAACTGCAGCTACGGCAAGAAGGGTACGCACCATAGTCATTTTCGCCACCGGGGCGAAAGTTTCATCATAATCAACTCCCTGCGCCTGAGTGTAGCCCTGAGCCACCACACGTGCCCGATACCTCTCAATGGTACCATCCGGATGAACCTTGATGGTATACACCCACCGACTACCAACAACAGGAACAGGTGGCGGAGGATGATCAACCATGGTCCACGTACCACGAGCATGAAGAGCATCCATCTCCACCTTCATTGCGTTGTCCCAATTCGGGTCACCATGTGCCTGTTTAAAACGAGTAGGCACCACAACAGCAGTTACACCGTAAGCATGATAATCATTAAAGCGAAGCGGCGGGTGACCCAAATTGGCGCGCAATGAACGACACAAAATAGGAGGAGGAGTGGAGACTGCAGCTGAGGAGCTAGAGGAGCTCGTGGTGGTCGTGGACGATGGCGAGCTGGTGGGCGTGAGAGTGGAGCTGGACGCGCGGGACTCGCTGGAAGAGGATGGCGCGGGGGAGTCAAGAAGATCGGAGTCATCGAGGGGAGGGAGTTCATCACCTGCATCATTATCATCTTCATCAAAGGAGGGTAAGGTGGACAGCGGAGACAGGAAACTAAGAGAGGACTCGGAAGACGCGGAGTAAAACGGGAGAGACTCGAAGAAGACAATATTACAAGTGATAAGGATACGAGACAGAGCTGGATCGAAGCAAAGGTACCCTTTATGAACATCACTGTACCCTAAAAACATACACCGAGTTGCCTTGGAAGACAACTTGTTTCGTTCTTTCTTAGAGGTGAGAACAAAACAAGTGCAACCAAAAACGTGAAGGCGATCGTAAGCAAGATGTTTCGAAAACAAGGAGAAGTAAGGGCTACGATCATCGAGTATAGGAGTGATTTGGAAATTGATAAGGCGAACCGCCGTGGCCACAGCCTCAGGCCAAAACATAGGCGGATCGTGGGAGTCAAGAAGTAAAGCTCGGGTAAGCTCAACCACGTGCCTGTTTTTACGTTCAACCATCCCATTTTGTTGAGACACACCAGGGCATGATTTTTGACATAACGTACCAAGGGAGCTGTAGAGATCACGTAAGGGATGAGAACTAAACTCGCCACCAGGATCAGACCTTACAATTTTAACAGGACGACCAAATTGGGTACGGATCATGTTTAAGAATTCCGATGCAACAGAGAGTAGGTCAGATTTAAGGCGAAGAAAGTAGACCCAGGTAAAACGAGTTGCATGATCTACGAATAAGGCAAAGTAACGAAAACCATGACGGGAAACACTAGGGGAAGACCCCCAAAGATCGGTATGGACAATGTGAAAAGGTTCGGAAATCACAGTTTTACTAGGAGGAAAAGAAATGCTCTTAAGTTTAGCATCAATACAACTTATGCACATATGAGTAGAAGAAATGCCACCTTTATTAGGACCGAGAAGTTGTTGTTTAAACATGGACATAAGACGATTGGAATTCGGATAACCTAAGCGTGCATGCCACAGTTCCCATGAAGTTTTAGATCGACTCACTGAATTAGAAACACTAGACACCAACGACGTAGGACTATTGACAATCCTAAGAGACGGACTACTGACGCGGGGGACACTATCTGGTGGCGTGACTCCCGATCGACTCGAGAGCTCTTCTAGGTGAAAACCCGGCCCTGTTTACTCCCTCGTCTGATCTGCCTCCCCGTCTTCAGGTCCTGTATAACACAACCAGAGGGTCCAAACAAAATGGAGCAACTTTGCTCGGTAAGTTGCCCAACAGAAACTAAATTTGGAACAAGATTAGGTACATGGAGCGTGTTGGGCAAATTAATTTTGGGCGTGTGAACCTGACCAATGGCACGTACATGTAAAGGTTGGCCATTAGCTACACGTAACATCATATTAGGAACAGGAGTCGGGGCACTTAATTGACATGAATCCTTTGTCATATGGTTAAAGCAAACAGAGTCCAAAAGCCAAAGTCGAGTGTTACCTGAAGGTTGAAGCGCGGCAAAGGCACTGTTGATCGCCCCAGGCAGGGACCTTTGAAAGGCTGCATTCACGACTTGCTCGACAGCAGCGACATCGACAGTGGGTTCAAGTGCGGGTCCAGGGACAGCCAAGGTAGTAGGCACAGCAAACACCGGGCGATCGGCAGAGGTGCCGGCAGCAGCAGCTCGAGCAGCGGATCGTTGGGCCGACCTGCAATCAAGAACAATGTGACCGGTGCGTTTACAATAAACACAAAAGTTCTTGCGGCGACAATGTTTTTGAAGGTGGCCCTTCTCGCGGCATTGATGACACTCGACGTTGGAGTTGGTCTCAGCGGTGGAGACGCGACGCTGAAATTGAGGCCTCCGCATCGCGGCCACAATGGACTGGGAGGAATCAGTAGCGGCAAAAATTGTTTCGCCCTCGCCAGGACGAATATCGAGCTGGGCCTGGGTACGCAAGCGCGTCTCCTCGCGAACCAGGAGGCCGAGGACACCATCAAATTTCAAGTCCTCGCGATTGAGCAGTGTTGAGCGAATCGTTTCAAATTCGGGCCGTAATTTCATGAGAAATTGACATAGGCGGGAGCGTTGACGATCCTCAAGGACTTCAGTCGATGCTTCTTTGGATCGGAGGGATGCCGTGAGGAGATCTTGCTCGATCCAGAGTTCTTGAGCTTCACTCGGTTACATATGAGTATATATACTACTCTAGCCCTAGCAAACCCTAGCTTCTTTAGAATACGCTAGATTGCATGGGCATGGGCTCATTATAGCATATGATACACAAGTGGGCCAACCAGGCCAAACCGAGACCCCTAAACCCAACTGGTCTAACACTCTTATCAATCGACAATCCCCCCACTACAACAAAGAGCTTTATTAGACGGAAATTCACAAAACTAGAATTCGGTGTCAAGTCTGTATAAAATCAGTACGATATTTTGGGCCAAGTCCGCACGGATTTTACTCTTGGGTGTCCTCCCCAAAAGGTTTCGTACTAAAGAGCTTGGTGGACACTAATATACAAGGGTCTCTTCCCGCCCCGAACCGAACCAGGCTCTGTTACCACTTGTCGAAATTGGGCCGCTCAATTAGTACAATATTGCCCGCTTTGGGTCAAACCCGCACGGTTTTACTCTTAGGTTTCCTCCCCAAAAGATCCCGTACTAATTGGGAAAGATGGACACTTATATACAAGGGTTCCTTCCCTTGTAGTACCAATGTGGTACTTGGATTGTCCTCATAATATCAGTGAGTACCATAAAGTCAAAGAATTATCTATCTATTTAGTCGTTATTATTTGGCAAAATACACTTGTATAGCCATAACTTTCACGTTTGTGACAAATATAACCATAACTATCGGAAAACACAAAATAGCCAACAAATCGGATGGTCATGTGACAAATTTAGCCATTTCCGTTAGAAACTTTAACGGTGTTAAAAGCTCCGTTAGTTAGGTTAACGTTAGGCTGATTAGGATGCCAAATCATCACCCACATCAGCGACCAGTCATCATATTATTGCCACGTCATTTTGAGTTATAAAAATAATTAATTTTGAAATTAAAAAAATATTTTTTCTAACTTTCCCCCTTCCCTCTGCTGTGCATTATCTCTCAACCATCTTAAAAAAAAAAAAACTCAATCCTAAAAACCCAGATCAAGAACCCTTCGTTGATTTCCCAAATCTGCCTTTTCCGATCTTCCCAATTTGTCTCGCTTGAATACTCCCCCAACCATAACCAAAAACCCCAAATCCAAACCCAGCCTTCCGTTCCCCAAAATCCCTTCATCCTTCCGACGCAATCTTCAATTCGTGTCCCCAAATCAGATCCCGGCGACGTTTAGTCGCAACAGAAGTGGCCGTCGACGCGAGCGCCGGTAGATCCAGTCGCGGTCCAGCTCCTTGTCGCGTCCGCATCATCACCGTCGAGGATCGGTATATCCAGTCGTGCTCAGCCCAGTCAAACCTTAACTCCGGCGATCACGAAAGCTCAGCCATAATCGACCTCCAAGTCGTCGCGTCGACACAAACTCGACCTCTAGTTTCGAGAAGAACAGGAGCTCCAGCCGACGGATCTGAATCGTCCCCGCCGTACGTGCTCAGCATGCTCGATCCAGATCAGGCGTCGCTCTGATTCGAGATTCAAACTCCCTCAACATTTATTGTAGTCGATGCTTTTGGTGGGCGGGGGTTTCTTGCAACGACGCTGACGCTTCTATAACGGCGGAGGGCAGAGGGCGGGGGAGGCGCGGTTTTGGGTTTGCCGGCGGACTTGGACTCCTTATCGGATGGGACGAGGAAGTGGGGAAGGGCGAGTGGGTCTTCGTCTGGAACTGGATTTGAAAGCAGAGACCGCCATTGCTGGGTGTAGACGGAGGAGCTGAGCTCACTCGATTTGGGAATTCCGCTAGAACACCTTGTTGGATGCTGCAGAGACGGGGCGGAAATCAGGAAAGAGTCTGGGTTTGGGTACAAGGAACTTTGGATCTTTCCTCTGTGGCCGGAAAAGGAATTAGCGGAAGAGGATGTTTATGGTGGGCGGATAAGGAATTAGTGGAAGAGGAAGAAAATGGTTTATGGTTTTATGTGTTAATTTGTTCTTTTTTTATTAAATTTGTTTTCATTTATTTTATTTTATTTCCACGTCTGATTTCCACGTCAGAAGGTGGGGTAACTCAGTGGCCAACTCAGCGCAAGCCGTTAATACAGTCATAACGTCTACTAACACCGTTACCAAAATGGACGGAATTGGCTATTTGTGGTTTTCGAATAGAAATGGCTATATTTGTCAAAAGTGTGAAAGTTATGGCTATACAGATGTATTTTGCCTTATTATTTTGATATGCAAGAAAACTCAGTAATCCATCAATACCCTTTAAATCTATGTGAATGCAGATATAATATTAGTTTAGATCGACATCTCATGAAATGCTTCAAAAGGGGCTTGCTATTTGCCGCCAACCAAATTGCTATTTGCCGCCAACAAAAAAAAAAAAAAGTATATATATACATATTAGGGTAAGGAGTTTCACAATCTACAACATATCCAACTTTCAGAGAACATATTGAATCAGAAAAATTCAACGCTCGCCGGAAAAGTCGCCGGAAAATCATCGGGAAAGCCTATCCTCGACATATACTACGTACACGCATCAATGAATCATCACTAAGCAGGTGCGTAATTTTTTTGTAGTTTCGAACAATTTTTCCGACGATTTGAAACGAACAGACGGTGGGCCGAAAATTTCCGGCGGCCGGAACCTGGCCTGGCCGAAAATTTCCGGTGGCCGGAACCTAGGCGGGCCGAAAAATTCCGGCGGCCGGAACCAGACTGAGCCGCAAGATATTTTCGGCCCGGCCAGGTTCCAGCCACGGAAATTTTTGGCCGGCCAAGTTCCGGCCGCCGGAAATTTTCGGCCCGGCCAGGTTCCGGCCACCGGAAATTTTTGGCCCACAGTCTGTTTTTGCAATTTTTAGGAAAAATTCGATTTTAGGAGTTGAATTTAGAGTTTAGGAGTTGAATTTAGAGTTTAGGAGTTGAATTTAGCGTGTAAGAATTGAATTTAGAGTTTAGGAGTTGAATTTAGCGGTTAAGAATTGAAATTAGCGTTTAGGTTCACAGGAATATTGATATATTATATTGTAATTGTAGGAAAAATGTCAGAGTTGTTACCGGCCGATCATAATTACACACAGGAATTTGAGAATGGGATCCATTATGCAAGTGTGGAGTTAGCTGAGTTAGCTGCAAGAACAATCGCTCAGCAGTGTGGGTTCTTTATTGTTAGAGGAGCATGGAAACCGAATACTGCTGGACAGAATCCTGTTACTGCCCTCTGTATGTATTGCGACAGAAGTAGTAGGATCGTTAAGTCTTATAAACCAGACCCTACGAAGGAGACGCGTGGGAATATTAGTTCGAAGGGTACTGGTTGCCAGTTTCAGATATGTATAAAGGAAGTATGGCAAAAGGATGGTCCAAACACATGGGTCATGGTGGTAGTGACAAGTCGTGAAACCGGAGCTAATAGAGGGTTTCACAACCATGAAAAGGTGTTGTATCCAGAACATCACCGACACAACAAACAGTTTAGTGAGGCTGAAAAAGAGAGGTTAAGATTAATGAGGAAGGCGGGGGTGAGACCAAATCAGCAGAAGACGACACTCAATACTGAAGGGGGTGTGCATCATGATATCAAACAGATGTACAACATAAATTCCAAGACAAGATTGGATGAGATGGGTGAAATGGATGCGATACAGTTTGCGCTTCACGGAGCTGAACATCGTGGGTACCATATCTGTTTTCAAAAGGACTCTAATAATGTGCTCACTAATCTGTTTTTTGCGCACCCGACGTCCATTCAGATGTTGCATGCATGGCCGTACGTCATCCTCATTGACTCGACCTACAAGACCAACAGGTACGGCTGGCCATGGGTTGAGATTATTGGGGTTACTCCAGTGAAGAAGAATTTCAACATTGCATGTGCAATTATTAAGCAGGAAACAAAGGAAACATATGAGTGGCTGCTGCGATGTATTAAAGGGTTGCTCGGTGATACGGTTCCGAATGTCATTGTGACAGACAAAGAAGGTGGTTTGCTTGCTTCTATTCCTGTGGTCTTCCCTCTCCCACATACTGTCCACCTACTATGTTTATGGCACGTCAACAACTGTGTGAAGCAAAAGTTTGAAGTGTTACTTGGTGGAATTGCAAAAAGAGAGGTAGCACATGCGGTATGGAAGAAATATTTCGACAAAGCTGCATGGAGTTGGACTCAGGAGGGTTTTCTTCAAAAGATTAATGAGTTTGAGAGGGTATGGACAGCGAAGAACAAAAAAATGGTCGACTACGTGCGAGGTGAGTGGTTGCCTCATCAGACAATGTGGGCAATGTGCTACACGAACCATGTGTTTCATCTTGGTAACACGAGCTCGAATAGAGTTGAGTCATCTCACTCTTCATTCAAGACTTTCCTTGTGTCTGGTAGAGGAGCGATCGACACTTGTTTTACGAAGAACCACAACTACATGGAACATCAGTTTCTGGAAGTGGTGAATGAACTGCACAAGTCACTGAACCGCAATCTGAGTAGGGCAATTGAGGCTCCGTGCACGTTTTTGAGGAGGGTCGTTAGTTCTGAGGCAATCAAACTGATGTTAGATGGGGCGGCGGAGTTGAAGGACAGTTGTGCGTGTCATTTTCAAATGACACATGGGCTCAAGTGTGCTTGCCAGATTGTTCAAGCTAAGGAAGAAGGACGTCAATTCTATGCTCAAGAGTTGCATGTATTTTGGCGGACTTTGGATTATAAAAACCCCCCACATCAACAACAAGTCAGTGATGAAATTGAGATTCAACGAGAACACTTTAGGCGTCTTACTGTTGAGGTGGAAGAAAGAGGTCCTGAAGCAGTGAGACAAGCAAGAGATGCCCTATTCTATGGGCTTCATCCAGCAGAGGACAATGTGAGGGAACCGGAAGTGAATGAGAATCCGAGAGGACGGCCTCGAAGTGAGATGGCCTGAAACCCGGAAAGTACTCGTAGATCCAACACTGCAGAAGTGTGAGACAACCAGCCATCCCCCTGGCACCAGCACGAGACGCCTGACCAAGGTATCTGTACAACCAAGCAAGTGTACCTGACGCCCAACTATACTGATCTAACTCCTCCAACTCGTCCAAAAATAGGTTCACCACCGACCGAACCCTGTCTCTAGTCTTGTCCACAAACAAAGTGGACCCCAACAACAACAACAACAAGTACGACTGCGCCTCTATCACATGTGTCCCGTGGCTCTGCAAGTATCTGGACGCCATCTCTGCAAGAAAACCACCCTTCTCGTACCACTTACCCCTATTACTATATCCAGGGACCTCCGAACGACCACTCAACTGCTCCGAGTTCATCCCAAGAAGCGCACTCAAACCCGCCTCCGGATGGTCAAGCTGCGCAGAACTCCTACTCATCAGTCGTCCCTCAACAGGAATCTGCACTAAGTACTGAACATCGTGGAGGAGGATCGTCATCTCTCCAAAAGGCAAGTGGAAGGTGTTCGTGTCTGGCTGCCACCTCTCCACAAAAGCTGAGATCAAAGCATCGTCAATCGCTATCTTGCGGAACATAGAGTACATCAGGTGCTGGAGACCTGACTGCTGAACCAGATTCTCCGCCTCAACATGACTAAACACGTAGCTACTCAAATAAGCAACCGCCGATGTACGGCTGTGGCAACTGATGACCCCTCGATCTCCAGCCCCCGTCCAAAGCGCATAGGCAACGTGGCCACGAAAGCTCCTAATGAGGCTAGGATCCGTAGGTCCACCAGGACACTCACCAACAAGCTCCCACGGTGGAGGACCACTCGAACGTCCTCCCCTACTCCGTCCAGTCCCCGAGCTCTCTGTCTCCTGACGAGCAGGTGGTACGAATCGCCCAGCTCGGTCCCTATACATAGCAGGACGTGATGTTGCCGTACGAGACAGCACTCGTCCATGTCCACGCGTAGGTGGAGGGACCTCGATATCCTCATCACTATCATCCTCATCAAACTCAGCCGAGACCACTCTGGATGCAGCACCCTGGTTCCTCCCATGGGAACCAGACGCCCGTGATGCCGAACGAGCAACTACAGTAGGAGCCTCTAACTCATCCTCCCCTAAATTTGCCTGTGACTGATGTCCAATATCTCGAGAGCGCTTATTCTCCTTATTCTTCCTTCGTGCTGATGCATCAACAATCCTACCATTGAATCTATACAACTCATCCCCACCCGCATCACCCGCATCATCCATATCTAATTATCTACAAATTTACAAAATATCATACTTAGATGCGCACTAATTAATTAATTTTCTATTAACTAATGTAATATTAACATCAATTGTTAATTAATCACAAATTAATTAAATTTCTATTAACTAATGTAATATTAACATTAATTGTTAATTAATCACAAATTAATTAAATTTCTATTAACTAATGACTATTAAAATTAATTGTTAATTAATCACAAATTAATTAATTTTCTATTAACTAATGTACTGAATATTAACATTAATTGTTAAATCAATTCTTAATTAATTAAAATTACATTAACTAATCTAAGTAATTAAACATTCAAACGCCTATTACAAAAAAAACATTTATACACCAACTTAAATAAATATTAACACTAATTGCTAATTTCTACTAACTAATTAAGTATTTATTTATTTATTAATTAATTATCGTATTAAATTAAATACAAAAACTGGCCGGGCCGAAAACAGTTTGCGGCCGGTGCGTCGACAGGCCGAAAAAAATTTGCGGCCGGTGCGTCGTCGGGCCGAAAAACTTTTTCGGCCGGTGCGACGGCCGGCCGAAAATTTCTTTCGGCCCGGCAACGCCACGGCCGCAAATTTTTTTCGGCCGGCCGACGAACACGCCGCCGGAAATTTTTTGGGCGGCGAGATCGGCGACCGGCCGAAAAAAATTTGCGGCCGCGGCGTCGCCGGGCCGAAAGAATTTTTCGGCCGGCCGTCGCACCGGCCGAAATTTTTTTTCGGCTCGGCGGCGTTTAGGCCGCAGTTTTTTTTCGGCCCGCCCTGTTTTTCGCCGGAAAACTGGAAAACTTGCCGGGAAACTGGAAAACTTGCTGGAAAACTGGCCGGATAAAATAAACTTACTTGTTTTCCGACGATTGAGGGCGACGGGAGGTTAGCCGACGACGGAAGAACGGTGCCGGCGACGGAGGCACTAGGCTCGTCAACAGAAGTTTTTGTTGGAATGAGTCAAATGTTCATGGGTATCCGAATTTATAGAATGAAAGGAAGGGAAGGGAGGGAAAATTCGAAATTTGAATTCAAATTTTTATTTTTTTTATTTTTTGGTTGGCGGCAAATAGCAATTTGGTTGGCGTCAAATAGCCGTTCACCTTCAAAAATAGTATCATGGATCAAGCTTATGAATATATATATACTGGTAAACATAATGGACCTAGAACAGTTATGGCTAGTTCATTCATACCCGGAAGGAAGAAAGTGTCCCAATATGACCAAATACACCATCTGCCAAATAAGCAAAATTTCATTCATTTATGGTGTCAAGTTTTGGCTCAAACATGGCCCTGCATATTTTTCTGTGCACGATGGTTTGGCTGTGACGGTGAAGGGGGGAACAAGGCCACATGGAGCGGCAGGAGGACACTTAAAAAACTAGCTACCAATAGTTATCGTAATATAATCCGATCAAATAATTAATTAGGATAATGGTACTTATAATCTTACTACTTCAAGAACAACAGAGACCACCTCACATGTGTACTGTGGATCAACCAACAAATAAGGTACTTCAAATGTTCAATTTAATTCTTGGATCGATAGCATAAAAAGTTAATAAGTAGAATTCCGTATGAAATACCAACTGATAGACTTTATATCTATTGTTTACCTGTGTTTTTTTTGGAGTTGTTAAGTGACACTTCGTAATTCAATGCATTGATGCGAAAACTTTGATTTATAGCGAAGTTGTTATCAACAGCAATACACGAGTGAGCAACATTTGGAAGTTGATATTTGTTGTTTTTGTTAGCATGATAAGCTACACAGGTTTTGTTGATATCTTGGTGATTAAAAGATTGTTTCTCCTCCATCTGTTAAATTGTCAAATTCAATTCAAAATATAGTAAAAGTGCTCAAAGTGAATAGGGTCACTGAAAAACGTTAGTGACAAAACATCTATAAGCTTGTGGGATCGAATTGTTTCCCACCATATTTGTACTTTTTTTTTTATAGTAACACGCCATATTTGTAAGTGGCCAACTTTTGCTAACTTTAAACCAACTAATGAACATGTGTTGGTTAGCGGAACGGCTACGGTGCTAATTGTATAATAGTTAGCACCGTCCTAACCAAGGGAAAAACTACTAATTTTAATTAGTAGTGATTTAGTTTAGATGTTGTATTGATTTTATAATAATTCGTAGTGATTTTTGCTAGTTATCACGGATAAGGGTTAGCACCTAATCCCACCCCGTTGGTTAGAGGCCAACCTAAGTAAAGGTAATCGCTAATCTCTATCAATCAGTTGAAAAACGGGACGGATTACGAAGGTTCTGACATGTTTTATTATCAGATTTTAACGGCAAGTGTTGCTGACATATGACACGTGTCGCGCTGCCGTTAACTGGACGGCTGGGCCGGAGTTCTAGGCGCAGGATTCTCCGAGCGGCTGTTTGTTTGTGAGATAAATGTAAGTCAGCCGAAGGAGTAAAGTAGAGGCAGCTTGCAGGTTATGGACGTGTCGGTGGCTCAGACAAATCAAGGAAAATGAACCGAACGGGTTAAAGCCCATTCAAGCTTTATTTCCATTAAAGTGACCACGAGACGAATGGAGTAGGCAGGCCAACATAAATTGGCCCATTAAACAGGTTCTTCGTTTAATGGATTTTACTGAGCTATAGGCCCACGATGAGATTGATCCATAGCTGCTAAAAGCCCACAAGATTTTATGAAAAATAATGTGACGAATGAAGCTCCTCCACTAGGAATCTAATGGCCAAAAAACAAAAACAAAAAAAATTTGAAGCTCCTCCACTAACAAAACAAACTATCACTAAAGCTAGTTTGGGCACTCGCAGATGCAGTGAATTGAAATTCAGAATTTGTATGCACTCCCTCACAATCACAATACCTTTTTTGTTCAAATAATTTGAGTGACGGAAAAATGATTAGTAAATCAAAGTGCGACTAGATAAAGGTTTTCTAGAAGTCAAGGATTTTGTCTTGAAGTTAGAGTATATATTATTGTGACTTCTCATAAGTTCACTCGTCCTTACAAGTGTTACACAGTGAATACGTTCAATTTCAGAATTCTCAGAAGAATTACTTCATTTTCCAAAAAAAAAAAAAAAACGTGTCTTGTCAATTAAAATCAATTTCTTACTTATTAACCATGGATCTATCCCAAAATTTCTCGATGTGAGATTCGCCTAAAGTGTTACATTCAGTAAGAACTTTTGTCAATGAATCGATTTAGGTGTCTAAATTTTTTAATGATATATTGTTTTTCTTCTACAATTAGTGAAAAGTTCATATTCTTTTTTGGTACCAAATGAAACAGAGGACGGGTCTGCACTTGCAGCAGAGGCAAACATAACTCATTCAAAAACTCCTAACTATAGTAGCTTTTGAAACAGAGGAAAATTGGATCACCAAGTTAGTTCTATTTCCCATTTCGGTTAAACTGTAAAATTTAACCAGGCAACACTCTTGTGAACAACCGGATTTCCTCCCCAACTCCATTCCAACAGTTACCAAATTCCTAACCTTCACCAAGAAACCAGTGACAACCCCATTATAATTACCGGTTTAAAATTCAAACCCACACTACTAACCTTCTTCTCTCTACTTCCTCCAATAAGCAAACCGAGCAGTTTCCCTTTCAGTACCCAAACAATTATTATAAACTCTGTTCTGCTGCTGCAGTTCCCACCCTCACCCCAAAAAAAAGTAACACAACAGTTACTTTTGATCAAACCAACAATGGAGTCGCTCTTCCTGCTGTTGTCCTACATCCTAATTTCTTCCTGCCTTCTTCTTACCACGGTCCACGCCGGTTCAGGCTACGTTTACTACGACTGGACCGTGTCGCTCTCGATTCGCTCCCCACTCGGAGTTCCCAAGCAAGTGATAGTGATCAACGACATGTTCCCCGGACCGCTGCTCAACGCCACCACCAACGATGTGGTCAGTGTCAATGTCCGCAACCACTTGCCCGAACCATTGCTGATAACATGGTACTTATGTTACGTAACCTGAAATCACACCATTTTACACTCTTTACTTTGGGAAAAATTAAGTTAATCTAGCACAAACAACCAACGTTCGATCCCTAGTCTATAGCGACGAAATTCTCTTTGTTCTGTTCAGGAATGGGGTGCAAATGCGAAGGAACTCGTGGCAGGACGGGGTGCGAGGAACAAACTGCCCGATCCAGCCTGGTCAGAATTGGACCTACAGTTTCCAACTCAAGGATCAAATCGGGAGCTTTTTCTACTTCCCGTCGCTTCTTCTTCAGAAAGCTGGTGGTGGATACGGCGCCATTCATGTCAACAATCGGAAGGGGATTCCGATTCCGTTCCCCCAGCCGGCTGAAGACATCGACCTGCTGGTCGGAGATTGGTACAATGTGCATCACAGGGTACGGAACCCTAATCCTGATTGGGTCAGGATTCGACTCTGTTTCGAGTAGAACGAATCGCAGATTCATGTTGTTGGGTGTCTTTTTGTTTTAGCAGGATTTGAGACAGATGCTGGATCAAGGGAGGCATTTGCCTCGTCCTGATGGGATTCTCATCAACGGACATGGCCGATATAATTTACACTTTCAACCGGGTAACTGAGTTGATTCTTGTTCGTTTTTTCGTCTTCTCCTCCTTCAACTCAATGGTAATTTTGGTCCAACTGTTTTTTTTTTTTTTTTTGGCGCGATCAGGACTTACCTACAGGCTGAGGATCTCCAATGTGGGAATCAGAACATCGTTAAACTTCAGAATCCAAGACCATGCCTTGCTTCTGGTGGAGACGGAAGGTTCTTACACGGTGAAGAAGTACTACAGCAGTTTGGACATTCACGTTGGCCAATCTTACTCTGTTCTAGTCAGGGCAAAGAACCTGACGCATGGTCATTCCTTCTACATCTTCGTCAGCTCTCGATTTACGAAGTACGAGCTCTTGGGGCTCGGCGTGGTGCACTATCCCGACTCGAGAATGCCTCCCTCTGGTCCAATCCCAACTCGGCCTGCACCGTTCGACTTTGGTTTCTCCATCAATCAAGCTCGCTCCATCAAGTGAGTACAGAAAGAGATTGTTTTTATCCCACATCGACCGATAAAAGAAAACTGTGTTGTTTTGCTTGTGAATTATTTTAGGTGGGATTTGGATGTGGGAGCTGCGAGGATGAACCCACAAGGCTCGTACCACTACGGCGCCATAAACGTCTCGAGGACGCTCATCCTCGAGAACGGTCTCGTCGTGGGGAGCAACAACAGGATCCGCTACACTGTCAACGGCGTGTCCTTCTTGCACCCGGACACGCCGCTGAAGCTAGCCGATCGATTCGAAATGTTCGACGAGCTCAAGATCGTGGTCCCTTCTTTCCCCGACGCTCCACAGACTGCAGAGACGATGAAGCTGCAGCGAATGGGAGCGTCGGTTGTGGATGTGAAGTGGCGCGACTTCTACCACTTGGTTTTCCAGAACCCTCTCCCTAACGTCCAGACCTGGCACCTCGACGGATACAACTTTTTCGTTGTTGGGTAAAAGCTATGAAACGTTTTGTACATCAAATTTTGAGCTCCTTTTTGCTAGAAGTTAAAGTGTTTCCGAGTAACGAAAAAACCATTTTTGTTGCGGTGGTGGTGAATTTGCAGAATGGGGGAAGGGCAGTGGAACGAGAAGGCGAAATCGACATACAACATGATCGACGCAGTATCGAGGTCGACGGTTCAGGTGTATCCTCAGGCATGGACAGCAGTACTGGTGATGCTGGACAACAGAGGGATGTGGAACTTGAGGTCGCAGAACGGAGAGAAATGGTATCTGGGGCAGGAGCTGTACCTGAGAGTGAAGGGCGTTGGAGCTGAAGATCCATTGACGATTCCAGCAAGAGATGAAGCTCCGATCCCTGGGAATGCCATCTTGTGCGGGCGAGTCATGAATCACACCAACGTTTGGGTTCCAAACTAGAGAAAACAAAAACGAACCGTCTCTCTGTACTGTTTTAATCATAAATTCCAAAGATGTCACTATAGGGTTAGACTCCATTCTAATAGCAATCTCATATGAAAGCTAATCAAAATATTGGATTAGTATATTTTGAAAAATCCAATTTGCACCCACATGAAACAAGACAACTGGGTTGAGTAAATGAACCCAATTGGGGGTTCGACCAGTGGTTTTTGGACCCTTTGGTTTTTCAAGCTTTTTGTAAGACATTGGGGATCAGATTAGGTACAAATTGGGGTGCCCAAATTGTCGTAACCAGGCTTTGGACTGGACACCCATCCCGCATAATTATGCGAGAGTGACCCACTCATCATGCCCCGCTTACTGCCTGAAGGATCATGGTTTGGTTGGCAGGCTCGATTCCCATTTTATAGCCTTGTTGTCGACTCCGTTTCCCATCACACTGTCGATGTGGTATTTGTTTCCTCCGTCGGGGTTCTCACAAGCACAAAGCATATTCCTGATTGGTTAACGATGATATCACTTGGCAAATTGGCATTCACTTGCAGCTCAAGTGCCTTTATGAATCTTATGGGATTGGATATTATGTGGGATATTAATTGTGATTTGTAATCAATCGCGCTGGAGTTGTACAACTGGATAAAAAAAAAAAATCAATAGTGACTATAATTACGATTGGATAATTTATCACAAGGCGCGAGTAAAAACAATGACTACATTTATGTCTGAATACAACTATGATCCAGGTTCGGTAATTTATCACAGGATGTGGGTTGGGGGCAGGTTGGCCCATATGAATGCAATTTAAAAGAAAAATATTAGAAATATTAATTTTCTTTCATTAAAAATCCAAGAAATAAACTATAATATGATAAATATAGTTAAATTATTCAAGAAATTGAGATTCTCACGTATTGAAAATTTCATTATAGTTAGGATATGAGGTAGTAAAAGTAAAAGAATAAGTAATTTGAATAAAATTACACGTGATCTAGGTAAAAATGAGTCGAGAATGGACGGTCAGAGCATGTCAGCATGCCAATTCGAGAAGAGTACCCAAGCTCACTCCACCTACGAGACAGGTATTACCCGTCCATAAACAGCAAAATCAAATCGGGTGAAACATGTTAGATCGAAATTATCATCTAACTACACCTACAATTATGTCGAAATTGTAGTCCTACTACTGCAAGAGCAATGACTAAAACTATTGTTGTACTGCTTCAAGTTATAGTTAGCAAACTAGCTCATATTCTTCCCAATACTAATCCAATCGATAAACAGAAAGATAATACTTCACCCGAAATCTCATTCTTGTAGTAGGTGATCCAAAATTTTGCTCAACATAGGACTATATCAAATTTATCATCACCAAACTATACTACTGCACATCATATATGATATACTTCCCCGCCAACCATTATATTTACACAGAAAAATAGAATCGCAACCCAATCACGTAACGCTAGATTGTCTCCCCAACCCTATAGAACCCATCTTTGTTGTTGTCTACATGGAATCCAACCCATCCAAAATATCCAGCAAATTCCCTCTTTGATGATGGACCAGCTTCCTCCTCCTCCCCATTTCCCTTACTGGTGAGTTCCCGGTGCTCTTCGTCCTGCTCAGCGCCGCCCAAACCCTCCCGCTCTTCTTCGAAAGCTCCTGGCTCTTACTTATCCCGGGGATCAGCCTCCTCCGGCGGCTTACCTTGTCCAGCAAGTCTCTGTCCTCCTGAGAGATTCTTGGGATGTGGCTGCTGTGATTTCGAGCTTCGTTCAACGATACGATTCGCTGCATCTTCGAGTGGAGATCCTGTCCTCGGAAAGTCGCAGACTTTGGAGCCAGGCCGGCTTGGCCACCGGATGATCGGAGACCATTGTCGCGTTGTCGGACTAGGGTGATCAGGTGGTGGAGCCATGCTACGGTCTCGAGGATGTGTTGGTCGGTTTGCTCCTTGTCTGCATGGTAGAGCGTCTGGAGGCGGATCAGGTTGCCTTGGGTGGCTTCACTGGCTCTGCCGTAGTCGCTTCTGTTAAGGAGCACAAGTTAGAGTCCTTTCACCATTGCATAAACTAGCATTAATAATAGGCGTTTTGAAGCGAAGAGTTGTTAACTGACCCAGTATTTGCCCATTCTCCAACCCAGCCGAAACCTTGGTGAGCTCTGTTGTCAAATCATAAGGGAAGAACACCATAAACTTAAAGTCAAAATCGGATTATACGAGACTTAAGAAAACTTGGGTAGGATTTCCAAGAGCAAAGGCATACTTGGTTGTGTTGGCGGCAACAGGTACAAGCCATTGGAGGGTCTTTTCCATTTCAGCCTTCACTTGAGCTATTGTTAGCTGTAGGTGAATATTGATGAAAACGCAGTGATGAGATTGATTGAACTGGTAAGCATTAGGGAGAGAGAGAGATGGAGAGAGCTAGAGGTAGAATGGAGTGTACGGTGTACCTCTTCCTTCTCGTCGAACATCTGTAATCGAGACCTTAGAGATATTTTTACGGTGGGTGGCAATCCTTGGTACAAAGAATCCCTTGTGTTTGGAGGAAGACTAGTGGGACGAGATGCCTAACAACAAACCGAATTTCAGTTGAAAGAATCTCAAAGGACAAGTCTTTTCTCTTTTATCATACATAGCCACAAAGAAAGAGAACTGTTGCACTTACAATGTTGTCTATCTGAGTGATCATGTTGGCATAATGCAATGCTAAACCAGCTTTTCCAAGCGTTGGAAGCTTGTCGACCTTATCAACCACTGTGACACCTGTCGACCCATAAAAGAGACTGTTTAGCAGTTTGTAATCAGTGAGTTCTTCATAAATCAGAACTCTACATCATTTTCAGGCATTCCAATCTAGAATCTGAGAAGATTTGTTGATAGCAAGATTTCTGAAGTAGCTACAAACATTACTTTATGCTAATATATAAGGAACTTGCTATCAAATGTAGAACATCCACACTGAATTGCCCTCATACCAGTATTTCCAAATGCTTCCAGAATAGCCTGGTGCAAATAGGTTACAATGTCTACAAGCTTCTCCATGATCTGCCAAGAGCATAAAACAAATTATTATTCGACTGGTTCATAGTAAACCAACCGCATGAAATTGCAACTGCAAGGTGCAGATATAACTAGCCAAAAAGTTCACTCATAAGATAGTGTCATAGTAATACTTGTAGAGGAAATAAACTATTTAGAAGATACAAGTACCTCCTCCAAACTTTTAGACCACAGAGATCTCTTTTTCAAGCTGCGGACAAGTTTCCGTTGCTCTTTCAACTCGCTATGTAAAATTGAGAGGCTCTCTCCTACAATTCATCAAAAAAATGAACAGCAGGCTCATTAGGTATATTCACTCTATCAAAGCTGGTAGGCATATGTATCTATTGGTCGACATGCAAAACAAGAACAAACCTTTCTGAGGGAGGTGCAAGGACTGTAACTCCTCAACCTTTCTTTGATAATCTTGCTCAAATCTGTCCAATGAATGCAATTCATGATACAGTTCCTGCACAACATACAAATAAGTAAGAAATCTTTCAGAACCCAATGAAGATTAGAATCATTGGCTAGAGATGTTCAAGACAAAGGTTTGGACTTTGAAAGACTAGACAGGCAGAGCTGACATTTATCTCTTAAAGAATATCACTAAAGTTCAGACTACCTAATTTCTTTATGGTTAAAAAGTAACACACCCGAAAGGGGAAAATTAGCTTTATTTTCTCGTTTACTGAGTTATGGTAAGCAGGCTATTTCCATCATATGACCAAGTACTAGAATTCTAATCAAAGGAAGTGATTTCAAGATTAGAGGGTAAGCACAACGGCTGATAAAGGAACCCCAATATAGCTTTCATGAGGATCTTACAGAAGTATGTTGCACCAGATTAGTCAACTCTTGCACAGTTCTCTCAGCTTCTTGTCTTGATTGTTTATCAATCGAAGCCTCTGGATCTAATCTGCCATGTTTCATCCATTTCAAGACATTAATAACATGTGGCCAGCATAAATCCAATGAGAAACTTGCATCTCTGTATAAATACCGTACTTTGAAAAATATCGGCCAAGGTTGTGCCATTGGGGATCCTTACAGAGGTCTCCAAACCGAATTACTTCGCGCGAGAAGACATCAAATTCTTCCCTGCAAGTGGAAACACTGATATCAGTGAGATCACTATTCTCCAGCACGATGGAATAGGAAAGAGTTTCTTAAAGCAAATAGCAATGACCTTTTGTCAGCTGCAGCAATGACTAGCAACTCTTTCATATCCGTAGAAATCAACCGCTTAACACCTTCTGAATGCAGAATCTCCTTTTTCAGGAATTCGACATTCTCCTCTGAGAGAGACTGAAACAAGTTCCCCCCTTTAGATATCGTATTAGCTACTTCAAATGCCAGTATCGATATTTTGTTCCCTCTGGATGCTATACCAGTGACAAACCCACTCCGGCCATTCAAATTCGACATACTACTTCCTAGAGTGTCGAGAACTTCTAACGTTTTCTCCAGCCCCATTGTGCCTGCTTTCCCCAGGAAGGACGTCTTGTGAGTAACCTACATGAATTGAAATCAAGCTGAAACCAGTAAAGAACAGTATATACAAGGAAACCATCTGATTAGGCAAAGAAAACAACAGGTCCCCAAGCATCAATTAACAGAGTTAACAATTAACAGAGTTAACATCCAGCCAAAAGAAGAGAACATCCTGCATTGGGTTTGAAGCAAGCATGAACACTGGCTTAAACATTGCACATTCAGCTACAAACAACTCCAGCTTGGCCATGGCTTCTGCTCGAGTCTTTAAGCCAAAAGAAGAAAACATTCTCCATTGGGTTTGAAGCAAGCAAGAATACTGGCTTAAACAAGAAACATTCTGCTATACACAACTCCAGCTTTGCCATGGCTTCTTCTTGAATCTTTAAGAGCCATACATACAAGGCGATTGCTGTTAAGTTCCATTTGGTGTTCCGAGAATGAACATCCCATTCCACCATTGTCAAACATCTGATTCTGATTGTTCAAAATGATAACCCTCAATCCCTGTTTCGTTTCCACAATCTCTCTTAGAATTTGACTTCATCTCTTTATCACAGCTCCAGCTAAAGGTCAAAGATAACAGAAGGCTATTCATTGCCACATTCTTCCAGAAACCAATAACAATCCTTAGGCAGCAACAATCTATGGAGTAAGTCGTAGCTGAAGCATGATGCATCGCAGTTATCTCCACACCTAACGACTACATCCAGCGTTGACGATTTATGCTCGCTACCAGTTCAACGATCTGTAAATTCCTCGAATGAAAAGAAGAAAATTAAGACCAACACGGAAGACTAATTCATACCTTGACCGGCGTGTCTCCTCCAGCTGGCGGCTTTGACGGCTTCAACTCTCTCGAAACGGACAGCAAGAACTCGCCGGAATAGTGCCTCTCCGGCTGCTGCGTCTTCTTCTTACCTCCGTTCACAATCGCGCGGGAATCCTCCACCTCCTTCCCGCCGCTGCTCTTCTGCGACTTCACCAGCTTCCCGGAGAACCCCGACTTCTTCTTCACCTCCGCCTTGGCATTTCCCTCTTTCTTCACCCCGCCGGCGCACACCCCGCCCATTTTCCACTCGAATCCGAAATCCGCCGGCGGATGGGAGTCGAAACTGTAACCGAGAGCGATATCGGATTTCGAATTTCGCTTGAACTACCTTACGGAAGAGAAGTAGAAGTAGAAGTAGAAGGGGAGGATAAATAATTTGACGGGAAGAAGACTTTGATTGGGGATTAAAGAATTCTGAGGTGCAATGAATCATGAACCATAATTGTGAGAAAATTCCAACTTTCTAAGCGTGAAAAACCAAACGCGGCTGCTTCCTTAACCAAAACGGAAATCTCGTGGAGGAATTTTGGTCGAAAGCTGCCAATGGAGAATGGGAATGGAACTGGTAATTCTTTTGACCGAATTGAAATTGAGAAGAGAATAAATTATAATTTATATTTCCCTCCCTTCCTAGCAACGCCAAATGCCCAAATGGACAGAGATGTTTGACTATTATTTTCTTGTTCTCTTCTAGTTCTGTAAACTTGGCTTGATGTTGGTTGATACGGCTCAACCCAGTAATATTGATGAGAATTAGTGTTGTTAACCTCGGTATTTACAAAGCATACCGGATTGATAGTCATAAGAAAAAAAACTTGTCTATCAAAATTAAATAGCGGAAATTTTCTGGATATAAAATGATTGATTCATGATTAAATTATGGTTAACAAACAAATATCATATTATTAATTTTTTCGGTACAAACTCCCAATAGAATTTTATGATCCTTGGTTGAGCGACCCATTAACATATGGTGATTGTATAATTGTTTGATAGTAGAACATAGGAGATGCGAGGTGGATCCAAACACCTAACTCAATGGTCAGATTAGAATGATGAAGTTATGTGAAATATTTAATTGAATACGAGGATTTTATCGGTAAATTACTAATTTTACTCTTTGACTTGTATGATAGATTATTCGAGGGTAGAAATCTTTTTTTTTTTGGCAAAAGGTATTCATATATTGAATCAAACAGAGATAATTACATCCTGGTAAAAAGCCAGGCCCGAAAATCAAACACACAGCTCATAGCCGGAGACAAAGAAAGGGCCTTTCTAGCCACCCTATGGGCTACCCTATTGTTCTTCCGACCTATAAACCGCACACCTAACCCTGGATGAGACCGAAAATAGTCTATAACTTCTTCGAGAATAGCGCCCACCCGGTTATCACTAGCTTGCCGCGAAGTAATCTTGTCAATAATCACCTTGGCATCTCCTTCAAACCTCACCTCCGCGAATCCGAGCCCCAAACACCACCCAATCGCCTCTCGAAGGGTTAACAATTCAATGACCATAGGATAATCAAGGCCAGGAAACTGAATTCCTCTGGCTAGAATTATATCCTGAGTTGAAGTCATTAGAACCATACCCCCAGCCGAGGGAGCTCCCTGTCTGGTAGCCCCATCCCAACGGCAGACGACACTGGCCTCACTAGATGGGGCCTCAGGGAGAGCCGACGGGGTACGCGAAGGAAGAACACGATCACTGGGGATGCTCAACCATTCCTCACATTGTTGGTGAAATTGCCGCATTAACGTCGGGATCCCAAACTGCTTGCCCTCAAAGACAACCCAATTCTGGGACCGCCAGATCCGCCAGAGGACCGCCACCAACGCCATAAACAACTCCGGCTGATGAATGAGATTCATAACCTTTTTAAGGAACAGAGGAAAAGTATGGCAAGGTAATCCCTGTCCTAAAAACTCCAACCCCGAGAGATCCCAGAGTGCCCGAGCCACCGGGCAAAAGAGAAAAAGGTGCTCTAACGTCTCAGTTTCCGCCCAACAAACCGGGCATCTGGGGTGAACTGTACCTCTCTCTCAATCAGGGCCTCCGTAGTTGGGAGGAGACGGTTTAAGAGCTGCCACAGGAACACCTTCAGCTTTGGCGGGATAGGAGCCTCCCAAACACGGATCCAACTAGCCTTATCCATCCAACTCACCAACGATCGCCATCCACCTCTCTGTTTATCCACTAGGACCGCTAGATGGTAAGCTGATTTAACAGAAAATTGACCATCAGCCGTGTCATGCCAGATCAGTCGGTCAGGCCTGGGCTGCCTAGGAAGAGGGATTGCCTTAATAACCTGACAGGTAGGGGGGTCAAACCATTGCTCCAGCTTGGCATCACACCACCGGCCCTCACCTGGGCACAACACCTCAGCAACATTCAAGTCCCTGTCTTCAGGAATAATCCGAGGATTACTAACCGGGGCAGAGGGATGCAGGCGAGGAATCCAGCTGGAATGCAGCAATGAAGCGTTCTGACCATCACCAATCTGCCAACGGAGACCCCTCTCCAACAAATCCCTTCCAAACAGAATACTTTGCCAGCCCCAAGAAGGACGTGACCGGGCCGTGGCCATAAGGAACGTACCCTGAGGAAAATACTTACCCCTATACACTTGGGCTAAGAGGGACTCAGGTTCATTCAGGATACGCCAGCCAATCTTAGCCAGGAGTGCCTGATTAAAATGTTCGAAGCGACGGAAGCCCATACCACCATCATGTTTACTGCGGCATATATTACGCCAGGACATCCAACGAATTTTGGAACGGTCACCCTCAACGCCCCACCAGAACCTAGCTAAATGCTTATCCAGAAGGCGACAGAGGGCCAAGGGGAGCTTAAAACATGACATGACATGCAGTTCTTCATACTCATTTAACACTGCAAGCAGGTTTTCACACTCCTCGAGAGAGCCACGAAGGAACAGATAGGAATCATCAGCGAAGAAAAGGTGAGAAATTCTCGGAGCACGAGGAGCAACCTTCACTCCCTCCAATTTGCGTTCCGCAATAGCCTTCCGCAGGAGAGCGGCAAACCCCTCAGTGCAGAGTACGAAAAGTAAGGGTGAAAGGGGATCCCCTTGTCGAAGCCCCCTGGTCGGCGAGAAATATCCCGAAGGCGTGCCATTCATTAGAACCGAAAAAGAAGTGGATGTCAGGCATTCTTTGATCCATCCCCTCCATGTAGAATTAAAGCCCATTTTCTCAAGAACCGCAAGAAGAAAGGGTCATTCGACTCTATCATAGGCCTTTTCCATATCAACCTTTAGAGCCATGTAACCTTTCTTGCCTTGATTCTTGATCTTGAGGTAATGCATTAACTCATGCCCAAGGAGAACGTTATCCACTATCTGGCGCTCTTTAATGAACGCATTTTGCCCCTCCGAAACAATATTCGGTAAGAGTTCAGCCAGGCGCTCCGCCATGATTTTAGTAATGACTTTATAAATGAATTGGCAAAGACTGATAGGACGAAGTTGGCGCATGTTTTCCACCGCATCCACCTTAGGGATCAAAGTTAGCCACGTGTGATTGAAGCTCCGCAGTATTTTGCTCGTCGAAAAGAAAGAGCAGACCGCGTTAATCACTGACTCGCCAACAATGTCCCAGAAGGCCTTAAAGAATTTGCCAGTGAAACCATCAGATCCAGGTGCTTTTATCGAACCCATAGCAAACACAGTTCTTCGAACATCACAAGGCTGGACTGTAGCTGTGAGAGCAGCATTCATCTCAGGAGAGACACTGCGAGCTATCGGGAGGTTAGCCACCCTGTCATTCATATTCCCTACACGATTCTCTGAAGTGAACAGGTGCTGGTAAAAAGAATTGGCCAAGCTAGCCTTCCCAGCCTCATCGGTGATCCAATCCCCAGAGTCATTAAGCAGCCCAGCAACAAAATTCTTCTTTCTTCTGGTCCTTGTGACCGTATGGAAGTAAGAAGTATTTTGGTCCCCTTTTTTCAGCCAATTGACCCGAGATTTCTGTTGCCAGTAGATTTCTTCCGCCTCCCATTGCCTATTTAACTCCGTTTCCAGAGGTCGGACCGCCTCCCAATCGACCGGATGGATAAGTTTGATTTGATCAATTTCCGCCTGGAGGGTTCTAATATTGCGCAGGGAATTGGTGGTACCCGCCCTACTCCAGTCATAGAGCAAGTGGCGAAGTTTCTTCAGCCGCTCCCATAATTGGAACATAGGCGTGCCCTGAATCTCCTCCTTCCAAACATAGTCCACCATAGCCCGTACCTCAGGATTATCAGCCCATCGGGCATCAAATCTAAAAAGCGGGCGACAATGGCGACGATACGGTTGGTCAGAGAGGAGAATGGCACGGTGGTCCAATCCCTGGTCAGTGAAGTGTTTCACCAAAGTTTCCGGAAACTGAGTGATCCATATTTGGGAACAAAGTGCCCGGTCCAACCTCTCACGAATACATGCATCTCCCATACGTCTGTTCGTCCAGGTGAATTGGTCCCCTTGGAAACCAGGATCGTGAAGGCCCAAGTCCAGGATAAAATCGCGCAAACTAAAGGACTGAACAGCATTCCAAGCATTCCCACCATCTTTCTCACTTTCGTGGAGAGTAGTATTAAAATCACCAATGACAACATAGGCGAGCTGGATAGAGTTACAGAGATCTCGTAATTGGGATAATTGCTCATCGCGAGTGGCGATATTACAACTTATGTAGACAGAGACCACAACATAAGAAAGACCATTTTCATTAATCTTCGTGCAAATACAAAAATTTGAATGAAAGAACACCGAGGCATCAACCCCAGGGGACCAAGCTACTACTAATCCTCCAGATGCATCAACAGCATCAACAAAGAAACAATGAGACTGATGGAAACCTAATCCCCGCATACGCCGGGTAACTACTCGCCGGTTCGATCGTGTCTCCGCGAAAAACACAAGATCTGGTTTATTAGAATGCACTAACCCTACAGCAGTTTGGAATGTGAGGGATGGTCCAATTCCTCTCACATTCCAGGCGAGTATCCTCATTTATCCGATTGGGGCCATTTGAGGCTGGCTTCCTCCACCTTTTCCATATCATCTCTATCCTCCACGAATTGTTTTTTGGGGGTTGGATTTTCCACAAACACCCCATCAATCTCGTCAAAATGCCGTTTTTTCATCCCAGTTCCCAGTTCAGGGAGATTGGTTCCATATTCGTCCAGTGGGGTCTCATCAGTCGCAGTAATGATCTCCGCATTTGGCCGGGCTTGGGGCTGAACCAAATCAGCAACCTCCTCCTTATCCTCCATAGCCAATCCACGTTCAAAAGCCCGGACCACTTTACTGACCCTAGACGATTTCACCAGCCTTTTTAGAACCCCGGATCCCGAAGGAACTCGGCGCCTAAGCTCAAAATTCTGGGCTTCATCCTCCGAGAAGGTAGCCTCCGAATCCAGAGGGTCTGTATTGGGCTCAGGCAAAATTGGGCCGGCCTTTGGAGATGGCGGTAGGCCCCCTTTTTTACCCCTGGACTCCCAATTTGCAGGCTCCGGCTGTACATCCTGGGCTTCCACAATGGACCCGGCTTTGGGCTTAAGCGAACAGGCCCGAGCAGCTTTCTTCTCCTCTTTGTTATTCCTCCTGGCCGCAGGCTTAGAAGCCATGGGCGGATGGGTCAGCCCAAACTTTCCTTTAGGGGACGGACAATCAGACCCCCTAGATTCCTTGCCTTTTCGTCTGGTCAAGGGTTGCATTTTGTGACCTCCCTGAGAATTATAAGGATCAGCCGGAATCAGCGGCGGCCGAGGACCCTCCTGCCCAATAGAAGGGATGGGCTGGACAGCAAAATCGTCTTCCGACTCTTCTTCTAGGATGAGGCGCCGGCGGCGAGTCTCCTCCAGAGCTCCTGCCCGCGATGAATTGCCCGCCGGAGGAATCGGTCCGTGTGCTGCGGGTTGTCTCCCCTGCTGCCTCCTAGTAACCGCAGGACCCACCTGTTTTTCAGCCCGCAAGGATTTCACATTTCTGCCACGGCGACGCGGGAGCGAGGCAGAATCCTGGCGCTCCTTAGTGCACTCATCAATCTCCATTGGACTGCCCCCTTGCGCAACCTGACCCCTACCCCGCCGATTTGGTCTCCCAAAGGGGACTTTGGCAGCTTTCGGGGTCGGGAATTGGCGAGGGCTTCTCCCCTGCTTGGCTCGCATCGCAGCAGGCTCTGTCTTGGCGAATGGGTTCTCCGAAGACCCCATCCACAATGGACTCTTGTCCACAACCAGCTTCTTGGCAGTGGGAGGAGCTCGCCGCACCAATGTTCCTGTGCGAGGCTCCGGGCGTGCTTCCCTTTCCGGCATTTGTCTGGCATTCGAATTGATCCATACCGAGTTAGGGTGACCAGAAAAGCCTTGGTTGTGGTCATCCTCATCAAAAATATTTCTCCCCATTTTTTTGGTAGTCATGTGGGGACCAAACCTCTCCTTCCTTGATGGCGAGTCGAACACACAACTCTGGCGAAAGTGGCCGACACGACCGCAATTGTAGCAGAAACTGGGGAGGTGTTCATACTTGAACCCGATCGAGAAAGAGCCTGTCTCCTCATTAGACGCCCAGATTTGGGATCGTAGTGGCTTAGAGAAATCAATGAGGGTTTTAACCTTGATGAACGTACTAGCAGTGTCCGTGCAAGAGAAGATGCCAGATTCGAGAACTCTGCCAAGAGTGGAAGTCGCCACTTTTCGTCCAAACAGTTGGGTGCAGCACTCTTCTTGCACATCCCACATCTGGACACGAAATGGGGCAGTAGCCATCTCCTCAAAGGTTCGAGCCGTAATGTTCGGTGTCCAGGAACGCAAGTGAAGGATTTTATCCATAATCACCCAAGGAGTGCGTTGGAGAACCCAGTTCTTGGCAGCTTCGGTTGGGAGAACAAACTCGATCAGTCCATGTGCCACCTCCCTGACCTTGATTCGCCCTTGGCTTTGCCATGGATTGTTTATTGCCGCACGAAGTTCATTGATCGCCAGCGGATCCACAGAGAAAACTCGGCCGAGCAGCATTCTCGATTTGCGCACCCTGTCGGACTATATCTCTGTTAGCGAAAACTCCACCACCTGATCGCTGGTAACGTGAGCCATGTTGGCCGACTGCAGCATAGAGGAGAAGTTCACATTATATATATTAAACATGGCCGAAGCTTCGCCAACAGGATTCCAGGGGAAGCTCGAGAAATTGAAAAGAAAATTATTGGTAGGAAAAGCATCTACCCAAACACTGAGCAATATATCCGTAACCAAAAACGTCCACGTACCAGAAAAGGGCTCCTTCGTGGGTTTGGAAACGTATTTGCCAGGCACCCGTTTCACCTTTCGTAATTGAAGCGGGATAGAACTTGCTGGCCGCGTTAAATAGGCAGGCCATTTTTGAGAGCCCCACTGGGGTGGGAACTCTATCTGGAGAGGGAGACAATTTTGTTTCAAAATAGAATAACAGCTAGTGGATTTCCCTAACCGTATAGAGATCCGGCAGATCCCAAAATCCCCTCGACCGTTAGATATCCCCGAGGAAAGCGCGAACCCCCTGTAATTACGCTTGCTGGGCAATTTTCCTAGCAGGGATCTAAGCTCGCAGCTATGGGCTTCCAATCTTATTGCCAGACTCCTTGTATGCTCTTTTTGCTCTGTGAGCTCTTTCGAAATACTTTGATCATCCTGTGATTCTTTGGTAGTCTCCTCCGGCGACGGTAGATAGAACCGCCACAGCACCAGTTGTGAACGCCGTGCTCGCTTGGGTTGAGGGGATTCGTGGCTATGGGAAATCGAGAGGGTTTGTCTTTTCTTCCTCTTCCCAGGCCCGACCCGGTTGGCCTCTCCCCCAGAGAAGTGCTGATCGGAGTCAACTCGTGGTCGTCGTCCTCCAAGTAGCGTCCCCGGAATATTCGTCTGCGCTCCCACCGGTTTCCTGTGTGAAAACGCCCACCAAAATCCCTGCTGCTCATGATTTGCGAGGGCCGATTTGAAGATCGCCACCACAAGAAAGAGAAAGAGGTCGCCGGCCGTTCGGCTAAGCTGAAGCAGAGCCCGCAGCCAGAGACCGAGGAGAGAGGCGAGAGCGCCTATCATCTTTTTTTCATTTAACCTAGGGTAGAAATCGACATCTAACCACCAGATAACTCAAAATTTCCAAGGGAGGTATGAAAAGGGGTGGTGGTGACTGGTGAGGTCGTCGCCCACCACCGCTGGACTCTGACTAAAGTAGTAACAATAATTATACTAAATGGTCTTTGTATTTTAGTTTATTTTGCCGGTTGAAATTATCTTATGACCCTCCATCCAATCCAGCGCCTGCCGCCGGCGGATTAACTCTGGCACTGCAATCTGAAGAAGCCGTCGGTGAATGAATACGACTGGATAATGTCATGATATCCTTCATAAATCATAATCCTTGTATTGCATCGGTGGTGAATTGTCAACGCTGGAGATGGGAAAGCTTTCAAGAATTTGGTTTTGATGTGACATGTCATTAATGTACGGTTGTTCCCGAAATCGAACAAAGATTGCTCATTCTTCACTATTGTCACATAATGCAATATTTTTCATAATCGGTCAATAAGGATGGGAATGGGTCGGGTCGGTGATGAATAGTGCATATCTATTACCCTACTCAAAGTAGTTCGGGTTTTACCTGTATGTGAAACGGGTAGAAAATCAAAGGGTTAATACCTTATTTTGGCCTGAACTACGATCATATAATCAACTTTGGCCCGTGGTTTCATAAATTAACATCATGACCTGAATTATGCAACATATAGACTCAATTGGCCGGAAACGTGGTTTAACCGTCTATTTGGACGGTCAATGGTGTTGACCGTTAGTCAACTATCCAACTCACTGCCATGTCAGCACCAAACCAGAAAAAAATTCAAAATTCAAAATATTTATCATTTTCTTTAGGGCTAATACCACTAGGAAACCCCAACTATCAAGAATGTGTCATTTGTAGGGCTGGAAGTTTGAACCGGTATTTGGGATATACCGAATACCGTACCGAATTCGTCTATATTTGGTATTACCGAATACATGTATTATTTCTTGGGATTGGGATTGGGATTCAATTTCAATTGTTATTTGGTATTAGGGATTACGGGATTGAGATCGGTATATACCGAAATACCGAACAATACCAAAATATAAGCTAGTGTGCACTTTATCCTCTCAACTAGACTCTCTCATTCACTACTACACAACCGTCAACCACCAATCTATTGTTATTTTCATAAAACCAAAAAGCAAACACTGGTATTAGTCTTCTCTCAACCTCCAATTTGTCAAATTAAAGATTACCAATGACAAAAATTTGAGATGTCACCTCTCCATTCTCCTTATCCATATCCATATCCTAGCTCTAGCCAAACTCAAGACTCTTTGCTTAGTCTATTTGTCCTATATTAAACAATCAAATCTAATTTATATATTTAATTATTAATTGTAAAGGTAATTAATTTCGTATTCGATAATACTGATTGGGATACCGAAATATTTAGGGATTGTGATTGGGATTGTGATTGACTTTAGGGTGTAATTCGGTATTCGGGATTTCAGTATTTGGTATTGGGATATCGATACCGTACCGATTTCCACCCCTAGTCATTTGTATCCTAAACTATCCAATATGACATTTGTGTCCCAACGTATGATAGTTGTGTGTCATTTATGTCCCGACGATTTCGTTGACCGTTATAGATAACGGTTGACCAGACGGTGGTCAACATGATTTTGACTTTTTCTGACGTGGCAAAAATGTGGCAACCACATAAATGCCACGTCAGTGACACCTCATAATTTTTAATTAAAAATTAAATAAAAAAATAATATAATGTTATAAAAAAATCAACATCTCAGCCATCTCCTATCCCTACTGCCGCCTGCATCTCCTCCGTCCTTAATCCACCGTCACCGCCGGCCATTTATATCATCCATAGCTCGTCAACAACACCCCGACAGACCCGCCACAAACAGACCCATCCCCTCGTCCTCCCATCATCAGATCTATCATTACAAAACGGGTAAAATACCTCGGGTACCACTTAAGTTAGAGAATTGGGGCAGACATACCACTTAACTTTGAATAGGGCGTCAGGTACCATTAAAGTCACCAAAATGTGCATCCGTCTAATCCAACCCAAAATTTTAATTACTTTTTGGTACCCAAAACTTTTAAAAAACATCCAAAACTATATTTCAACAAGTTTTTATCTAATATAGAAATTAAAAAACCTTCTAAACATAATATTACTAAAATACTAATCAAAATTTTCAATAAAATAGACGAGTTAGTAAAAATAATAAACAAATATCAAGAAGAAGAATAAATATATAGAATATAATAATAAATATTTAAAATCAATATTAGAAGATCTATTTAAATCACTAATCCGATAAGAAGTACCATTAAAAATAGTTAAAATAGAATCTAATCGATCATCAATACATCAAGACCAAAGAAGGATAAATGGAACATAGTTAGAAAAAATTAAACATATTACAGTAATTGAAGAAAATTTAGAACGAAAATAGAACGAAAGTAACCAAGAAAATTATACAACATCTAGATGATGTACGAGAATTAAATATAACATCCTCATATTATTTATATCGATATAGAATTCATAGGATATATTTGCTTAAGCAAATTATTCGATTATTATAACACATAATGGTAATTTAAAGTACTTGTAATGATAATTGATTCTACATTTCCTATTCAAAAATTGGTTTGTTATCAAAATCTTAAAAAAATAGAATAATTCAATTATTTGAAAACATAATGATAATTGAAAATAATTATAATAATAATTAATTTTAAATTTTCTATTCAAAAATTAATTTGGTATCAAGTTTTCAAAAGAGGATACCAATTAAATAATAAAAATTGATGTTTTTCATAAGTCAAAATGATTTTTTATAATAAGAAAAGTAGAAGGACCAATTAAGAAATTTAGAAAACAAAATATTCCAAAAATATTCTGTTAACTTTAACGTAATTCACTTAACATTAAACTTAAATGGTACCGGATGCACGAATAATAGAGTTCAGTGGTCTCGACGCCCTATTCAAACTTAAGTGACATATCTGCCCCAATTCTGAAATTAAGTGGTATACGAGGTATTTTATCCTTACAAAACCCACAATCCTTTTCCTGGGAATCAACAACAACAACCCACAATCTGCTATGCTATTACAAGAACCCATCCCCTGAATCACGAACCCAATCGCCAGAATACATACAATGAATACCAATCTCAAACCCCCAATTGTAGAATCTAACTCTTCACCTCCCAAAACGCGAAGAAGAAACCTAGAACTCCAAATTGACTGGCGGATGCTCTTGCCTGCTCGTTCGGCCTCTGTCTCAACCTAGACAATAAGCTCGCTCTAACCATTTCCATACAGATTCGCCGCAGATTCAGCTTTGACGGCTGGCGTTGGTGGCGAGAGAATGATGGAGAGTCGCTCTGAGACGATGTCACTGTCGGCTTTTGCCGGCCTTGAGGAGGAAGAAGAAGGATTTTTCCTCTATAGCCGACTTCCGCTGCCCAGTCCCACCACTGCTGGCAAACGTTTCGCCGGAAGGATCTTACCAGCGGCCACCCAACCACTTGAGCAGGGGGAGCAGACTGGTCCTGGTCGGTCTCCTGACCTGTAGGCGAAGCAAGGGAGATCTGGGAATTGGTTTACGAAGAGAGGAGAAAAGGGTTTGGGAATTTGGGAAAAGGGTAAGAAGAAGGGATTAGTGGGTTGGGGGTGAAAATGTGATGAGTTTTTTTATTTATTATTTTTTTACTCCTTTTCGAATCTATTTTTGTTTTTGTTTTATTTTTTTTCTATTCATTTATATAAAAAATAATTATAAATTCCACTTCAGATGCCACATCAGCGCTGACTAGACTTTCTGTTAAAAAAGTAACGATCAACGCCGGTCAACTATAAATCTATAATGGAAAAATAATTTAGGACACAAATGTCATATTGGATACTTTAGGACACAAATGACACATTCTTAATAGTTCGGGTTTCCTAGTGGTATTTGCCCTTAAATTCCGGCCACCTATTGGAAATTGGAATCCTAACCATCCTTCTTCCCCATCGCCAGCTTATCCCTCATAAGCTCTATTCTCTTTTCTTCTGAAACCATTGGAACCAAATGCATAAGCGGAAAACATTAAAACCCCAAGCTTGAACATCCAAATTTCGATTGAAGTACCCAACCGTTCATTCGTTCGAGGAATTTCATCGAGATCTCATGGTTGGGCAAAAATTAATGGTACCCTAAAAAATGGAATTTGAGAGAGACGTGGCAAGCCACCTGAAAATGGTTGCTTCATTGAACTCATATCCATATCTCTCCTCACTTCCTCCACCGTATTGCATCTCCCCCAATCCCCTGCCAATCAATTCAATTCCATATCTTCAAGCTTCGGTTCGAGGAGGCAGAGTAAATCATGTCGCTAATGCGATGTCGAGAGCAGCGACGATTTCAGTGTGTTGGATCTGAGAATCTTCTTGTGGCGGTGGACAGTGATGAAGATGCTCGAGAAAGTGAAGCGTCGAAGCTTGTCGATGACATTCGGGAGCACAACGAGAAATTTTTGTCGGCGTTCCGATGAAGATGGTTTCCCGGCACAGATCTTGTCGCCTTGATGGGCGGGGAAAGCTTTATCGTCTCGAAACGTCGTGGCCTTAATGGACGAAGAGTATTGGAGCAGAGGAAGGCGGCAACACAGCGGGTAAGGCGGAGGAAGGGGATTGGTTGCAGTTTTGAAATTGGGATTTTTTCTGGTCTGGGAGAGATTTGTTTGAACCGAATACGATACAGAGGAAGGAGGGTTAAATTCATTTATATTGATTTATTTATTGAATAACTGGATTTTTAATTAGTTTATATTGCTTACATGACATCCACGTCAGCACTACATGTTGATTCACTAACGGTCAACAGTGTTGACAGTCTAAATTGACGAAAATTCACTAGTCAAGCCAAACTAGTCTATATGTTGCATAGTCGAAGCCAGCATGTTAATTTATGAAACCACGGACCAAAGTTGATTATATAGTCATAGTTCGGACCAGAATAAGTTATTAACCCAAAATCAAAATCATGTCCATACCCGTTCAGGTTTTGGATATCCAAAATTATTCATGGGTAATAAAATTCATTCATAACTCCAGCCAATATGTTAACATTCACATGTATTCTCACATGTATCTCACAATTTCATGAAAATATTATATTTATATGCTAAATATAAAATATGTTAGAGAAAAATAATGATTGTTTCTAGATAAACTACATCTGCATGTGTATAATCGGGCGGGTTCGAGTTGGATAGTGAGAAACCCATGCCCACCCATTACCGCAATACTCGGGTTCGAATTTTACCCATAGCCACTAAATGTCTTTCGGGTTCAAATTATACCCTACCCAATTAGGCCGGATTCGGATGGATATCCGTAGTTATTTTTGCCATCCATATCGGTCAGGAGTGAATAGATTATTTGTGTTTTCACGATGAATTAGAAGACGTTTATTGGACTTTCATAAATAAAAAAATACACAATTTATATATGTCGAGTTGAAAAATATCTGTGTGTACTTAATCATATTTGTAGTATTGTGATTTTGAGCGGATGTATATCAATTATGATTATGAAATGTCAACAGTTTATTACTAAAGAAGAGCCTATAGATGAAAGGAAAATCCAATTTAGAATTCAAACTTATAATCTAAAAGTATACACTAAACCTGATCCTTATTCTCAATATCATAGTGTATTATGTTTTACAAATTACAAACATAAACATTTTATTTCTTTCACATAAAAAGGAGCCGTTATATTTTTCTCTACAAAAGCTACTCTTTTTCACAATAGGATTTAGAAGAGAAAAACAGATCAAAGCAAACCAAGTGAATATAGCCATTGCCCCTTTCAAGGAAAGTCCGCGGGCTTTTAACTTGTCCTGAGTCTTGGCGTCGGGGTTAATAGTTGTTACGGGCCAAGTTTGTTTCAATGATGATTGGATTCCTGATTACAAGCCCACTTTTAATTTATGGACAGGCAACAGTAGTATTCTCATCGACCAAAGTTGGAGGAATTTTAGGAGTGCTATAGGTTTTTGTTTTTATGGTACAACTTGAAATTGTACTTTTAATATTATGGTATAATTTCAGATTGTACCTATACTTTTTGTACAAATTCTTTTATAGTAGAACTTGAACTTGTACTCTTATGTGATGGTACAACTTCAAGTTGTAAAATTGTACCATAACATAATGGTACAAATTCCTTTATGGTACAAACTGAACTTATACATTTAATTTTATGGTACAACTTCAAGTTGTACATTAAAGCACCAATGCTATATAGGATAGGTGTCAAAACAGAGTCCGACCCGACTAACCCGCACGATTAACCCGACCCGCAACCCGAATTGACTAAAAGTCAACAACCCGCAACCCGCCCGACTCACAACCCGATTGACCCGCAACCCGATTAACCCGCAACCCGACTAACCCGCAACCCGATTAACCCAAACCCGATTGACCTGCAACCCGATTAAACCCGCAACCCGATTAACCCTAACCCAATTGACCCAAACCCGATTAACCCGCAACCCGACCGACTCAACCCGAACCCTACATTATTCACCTTAATAATTATTATATTATATAATACATAGTCTTAGAAAATGAAGTTTTTCATTCTAAACCGAGATAAAATAATTTTTCATTTTCTATAGGGAATCGAAAAATATGAAACTCACTTGAAATTATGTATTTTAATAAAATTACAAAAATTGAAACATGAATGTCACATAAACATTAAGTTCTTTAAAAAAAATTAATACAAAACTCAACTCAATTCGAGAAAAAACTCGTTCGAAATTTGGCTCCATTCTTTGTGAATTGGCTCGTGAGCTGGCTCATTTGTTAATGAGCAGAGCACGAGCCAAAGTTTTTTCAACTCGAAGAGGCTCTCGATCTGGCTCGACTCATTGAGCTAACTCATTTGAGTTAGCTCGATCAAAACTCTCGAGATAGCTTGATAGTATGGGACAAAACTTAAGTCAAATCAAGCTCAAGGTCAACTTGATGATGTGGCTAGCAAGCTAACAACATTATATATATGCTCATAAGTCATAACGTAACTCATAAACTAGCCTTTTTGCTAGTCATATAAACTGTACATTAGTTATACTATATATTCAACTCAGTGAGATAACTTAATGTGGTCTGAGACCTTGTGTACGTGGCTAATATTCTTTACATGTATGATTTGTTGTCATATCTTAATCTTTGTATGCTAAACACACATATCACATATATCGCTAATCAAATAGGAATAACTTACTAAAGTATGATGGGCTAGTATTCATTTGAATTAATATTTAACTCGTAATAATATCAATGTTTGATTAAAATCTTGTAGTGTCAAATACTTATACTACCGTTGATGATAACTCGGATGGTGTAGAAACAATATTGAGAGTTTAGAATTTCTGTGTTGGAGTTAGAGCACAAGATTGTGATGCCCGTTGCTTAGGTATGACATGGACTATATATGGTGGAAGATGGTAAAGAGACAGAAGGAATCTTCCATTCTTCATTAGCTAGCCAACTCATGTGCATAATTGACAATTAACCACTTAATTAGCTAATCTACCCCCACGATTATAGGGAGGAAGCCACATGACATGAATGGCAGAGGTCATGTATATATATGGTTATATAATTGGATAGATAACCAAGCAACTAACTCAAATCAAATAGCTAACCCACCTCGTGTGATATAGGAAATATAGGATCTGCAAGCCATAATCATCATTAATTGACAATAACGACCTCCTCCTTCCGACGAGGTTCCTTTGTCTTCCTCACATCTCATCCACAGTAAAGCATCCAAGAATGGCTTGTCCCAGATGAAAGAGTCTGTTGCCGAGCTTCAATCTGCAATTAGCAGAAGGCAAGGAGGATTGGAAGGTGAAACCAGAAGTTACCTCAAGTCTATGAGCATTGCGAGGAAAGAAATCCAAAAGGTCTTGATGGGTATGAACAACAAGAAGTCCACACCATCAGAAAACAATGAGACAATTTCCAGGTTGAAGGAAGCTCAATCTGTTGCTGTTGAGGTTCTAGAGTGTTTGTTCTAGAGTTAATAAACAGTTGTATGTTTGCTGCAGAAAGTATCATGTTTTCTGCTTGGCGTTGGCTACTACAGGGTTTAGTGATTTTTATACCACATCGGTTGTAAACCAAAAATCCCTTCCCAAGATAGCTATAAATTGAGTGAACTTCTTCAGGCTAAGATTGAGGAGTCCATTAAGAAGCTCATTTTGATTTGGGCCTCTACTTATGGAATTCTGCCCAAGTGTAGCTTAGGTTGCATGCCTTTTGGGTTGCTGCCATAGCTATTGATTTTAGTTTGGGTTGGTAAAACTCTACTTGAAGTTGTTTTTCAGTTTAGTTGGGCTCGATGAATGTGGCTTGTTGAGCTTGCTCAAGAGCTCTTACTGAGCCGAGATTTGAAGCTTGCAGTGAGCTCGAGCTGAATTCTAGCTAAGTAATTTTTGTCGAGCCTTAATTGTATAGTATATAGTAGAGCTCGAGCCTTGAGCCTTTATCAATTATGATTAATTACATGACAAGTTTGCAAGTCATACAAATTAATTCAACATTTTGACTATTTTTTTAATTAAATATATAAACGAGGTAGAAAGAAATTGGTTAAAAATGGTGAAAAACACTTTAAATTAGTGTAATAAAATGTGTAAGTTGGTAACGAATAAGTAACTCGATGCGCTGCCCGAACAACCTGCAACCCGATCCGCCCACAACTCGCCCAGCTCGAAACCCGATGAACCCATAACCCGATTTGCCCGCAACCCTATTTATCCGTCACCCGATTGAACCCGAACCCGATCAACCCGGAACCCGACTAACCCGAACCCGATTGAACCCGACCCGATGAACCCGAAACCCGACTAACCCGCAACCCGATTGAACCCAGACCGAACACGCCCGATTGACACCTATATATATAGCATAGTAGAAGGGCTCCCAAAGCTGTCAAATCCATTTAAATCGACACTTCAAAATGAGTGATTTAAAGATCAATGTCCGTTCTCAGTCCAACTAATATGGTTAAAAGATATTATAATTTGGCCCCTACATAATTATTCTCCTACTAAGATGCAACAGGATTTTAACTCACATTTTTATTTAAAAAAAAATTATATACATTTTTTAACAAAATTACATAATTTGATCTATTTTAGAACAAAAATAAACCTTTAAATGAATATTTGTATTATAGTGTTTATAGTAGTAGAAAATATTTTATCATTAGTTTTTTCGTTCTATCTCTCATAATACCCATTTGTTCGAAATTGATCTGCTCCATTTCCACTTTTCGTAAGCAGACTCAGATTTTTTCAGTTGATCGATTGCCCATTGTGATTGTGATTATTTCGAATTACGAATGGTATTCAAAATACCTTGTTTTCAATTATAAAACAAGTCACTCAATGAAAGTAGATCATATTTCCATTCATCATAAGATTATAGGAATATACCGTAGATTCTGATAGTGGTATATGATGATAGAGATATACCATAATGAAAGGATGGTGGTAGACGATGTTAGATAGCGATCGTATGGTAGATGACATAAATGATCTGGAAAAAAATTCTCGAAATATATGTTAAATAAATATCATTTTCTAGACTAAAATCAAACTGTTTCCTTTATGCAATTTATTTTTAAACCCAAATGAAAATTAGGAGGTAGAATGTGATACAAGTTGTCCAAAAATTTCATGAAAAATATATAAAAAATGAATATTAATATTTTTAAGCAAACTAACTACTTTCCATCTTGGTGAAAATCAATTGAGTGGAAATTGCAAAGTATGTTAACATATCACGGTACACATCAGATTCCATCAACATTGTTCTTACTTTCTTATATCCTTTTCGTTTTGGTAGACACTAGAGCCACTAAGGTCTAAGGGCAAGCACGGTCATTAGTGATTACTAGCATAGATTACCATCATTCACTAATTATTTCCATAATAAATTTTTATTATAGAAAACCTTGTATTATTTCATCATGTAGCAGAAATATTACAGGAATCTGTTAAAAGCTGAGCCATCAGAAAAGATGGTGGGCTTGTAGCCCACACTTCTGCTTCTCTCCCATTCACAAGTGCTATGGGCCATTAGGTGAGCTGATTTGTTACTGTTTCGGCCCGAGAAGTCCACTTTGATAGAACCCAGGTCTCTCAGATGGTCATGAAGCTCTTCACAGAGCACTCCTTCCTCGGTCATCACCTTCCCCTCGCTTCTCAATTTATGGACGACACCCAGACAATCCGTCTCAATTTCGCACTGTCCAAAACCATGCTCCACTGCTAGATCAATCCCCCACCTGATTGCCAAACATTCCTCCATTTCCGGGGTCCATTGAACTCGACTTCTCTTCACAGACGCCAAACAAAACTTTCCTTCTCGATCCCTTATCACCATCCGGAACCCAGAACCCTCCCCATCAAAGCATGCAGCATCGACATTGACCTTGAAATCCGTCGAGACAGGGGGGCGCCAAAGGTAATTCTTCTTCTCCTGATCTCCTTCTATCCGCTTCTGATACTCTTGGTATTCCTCCAGCCATCTTTCCGCTTTTGTCATGATTTCACATTCTTCAAGTTTTTTCTTGTTACATAACTGATTGTTTCTTTCTTCCCAGATAAACCAAAGCGCCACGATGAATTTGCTAAGAAGCTCTTCTGAAATCGTAGCCTGCAATTCCGCCATCCATTCCTCACTGGTAAGGTTTTCTCCCTTCTTGAACAAAGAACATAGAGAACTAGGTCGCCAAACTCGACGGACCCACCCACATTCTTGGAAGATATGCTTCTGGGTTTCTCTTAATCCACAGAAAGAACATTCATCACACCCTTTATTAATTCGATCCACTATTTTGGCTCCCGTTGGAATAATATAGTTGATCCATTTCCAGGCAAAAACCTTAACATTTGGTGGGATGTTTAGTTTCCAGATCCGTGCCCAATTGATAGGAGTATAAATCTCCCCCAGAACTTCCTCCTCTCTAGTGGTCTAGAGCTTGTAAGCTGATTTTACAGTATATAGTCCTGACTTCTCTGCTCCCCAAATCCTTCGATCGTCTACCGGTTGTCTAGGTATAGGGATTCGTAGAATCCTTTGTCTATCCTCTGAACTGAAATGTTCTTGAAGTAGAGGAAAATTCCATGCTTGTAAGCTGATTTTACAGTATATAGTCCTGACTTCTCTGCTCCCTAAATCCTTCGATCCTCTGCCGGTTGTCTAGGTATAGGGATTCGTAGAATCCTTTGTCTATCCTCTGAACTGAAATGTTCTTGAAGTAGAGGAAAATTCCATGATGTACTTTCCAAGTCCATCAATTCTCCAACCGAAGTGGTAGGGGCAAATTGAATCATAGGGGATTCCACTTTGTAGTTTGGAGCCGAAGGAACCCATTTATCATGCCTAGGGATGGCAATCAAACCTATGGCCGCGGGTATCCGACCGCCCCCGACCCAGTCAACGCGGGGAATTCCCGCATTGACCGGGTATGTGGCTGGTATGGGTAAAACCCGCAAACAGTTTGATGGGTATGGGGCAGGTATGGTTTTAGCCTCCCCCACCCCATACCCATACCCATACCCGCCCCACCAAGAACATTTCTTCACATATAAAAAGTATATTGATTAAATTGTAATCTATCATTAATACCGAGGGTAACTCATGAAAATAAGTAGTAGAAATACAATTGAGTGACCACCCAAATCAAAACATAATTCATTTCCTCCAAATCTTCCTTCATTCTTTGACTTTTTCCCATGTCAACAACTGTATATTGGTAAGTTATTACTTAATAGATGTACAAAGTCAGAGAATAATGATTTGTCTTATATTGTTACTCTATCTTATGGATTATTGGATGTTTTAGAATAAGATGCTTAGAATCGTATTAAGAATGATTGTCTCTTTGTCGACTTTATGAAATAGTAGGTGCAGTAAGTATTAGAATTGAAATTTTTGTATGTAAAATTTTAGCTATTATAATGTTGATGTACGGGGTGGGTATTACTCATGGGTACCCGAAACTCACGGGTATGGGGATGGGTTTGCAAATCCTCCCCCGCATGGGTATGGGGTGGGTATGGGTTTGGATATTTGAAAGCGGGGATGGGGATGGTTTACGCAAACCCGCCCCATTGCCATCCCTAATCATGCCATATATCGATTTTGTGGCCATTTCCAAGTCTCCATCTCAACCCATGTTTGACCATTTCTTTAGCCTCTAGAATGCTCCTCCAGATGTAGCTGGGATTGTATCCTACTTCCGCTTCCATAATATCTCTGTTTGGGTGGTACTTAGCTTTTAAAATCCTTGCCACAAATGAAGAGGGGTTTTGAATGATATTCCAGAGCTGTTTACCTAAGAGTGCAAGGTTGAAATCATGTAGATTTTTGAAACCTAGGCCTCCTTTGGACTTTGGCAGACATAGATTCTTCCAGCTTATCCAATGCGTTCTGCCCTCCTCTCCCTGTTGTCCCCACCAAAAATTAGAGATCAGACTCTGAATTTCCTTTGTAACTACCACTGGAACCAAGAAAACTTGCATTACATAATTCATTTGTGCTTGAGCCACCGCCTTAATCAACACTTCTTTACCTCCATAAGATAACAACTTGCTTTTCCACAACTTAACCTTCCTTCGAACTCTATCCACTAAGTAGCTAAAAATTGATTTCTTTTGTCTTCCAATCACAGTGGGAAGTCCTAAATATTTAGGATGAAAGTCGACCACCCTCATACCCATTATATCCCCCAGCTTCTGTCTCTTATCGGCCTTAACATTAGGAGAGAAAGAAATCTCAGATTTCTCCAAGTTTATCTTCTGTCCACTTTCTGTTTCATATAGGTTCAGGATCATCCTTAAATTTCCACATTCCTCTTCAGTGGCATTTGAGAAAAGAACACTATCATCTGCAAAAAGCAGATGACTGATAGAGGGAGCCCCTCTTTTCACTCGAATTCCTTCTATCTTCTTTTCCCTTTCTGCTTGAGTCAAGAGTGCAGAAAGACCTTCTGCAATGAACAAGAACAAATATGTCGAAATAGGATCTCCTTGCCTTAATCCACGAGTAGGAAAGAAAGTTGTGGTCTGGTGTCCATTTACTAGGATCGAATATGAGACTGTAGAGACACAATGCATAATCATCGCAACCCATTTTTCATGAAAACCTATTCTCTTCATCACTGCTTCTAAAAAACTCCACTCAACTCTGTCATAAGTTTTGGAAATATCCAGTTTTGCAGACATAAAACCCTTATTTCCTTGTGTTCTACCCTTCATTGAATGAAAACATTCAAAAGCCACCATAACATTGTTTGTGATTTGACGATCAGGCACAAAAGCACTCTGAAACTCTGTTATTACTTCAATTAGGATGCCCTTCAGTCTAATTGCCAAAACTTTAGAAAGAATCTTGTATAGTACCTTACAAAGACTGATGGGACGAAAATCTGCTGGTGACTCCACTACTTTCTTCTTAGGAATAAGTGCAATTAATGTGTGGTTGAGAGTTTCTGGGAATACACCCTCAGTCAGGTACTGTTGGAGTTCCCTAGTCACATATGCTCCCACTATATCCCAGTTCTTCTGAAAAAACAAAGTTGTCATACCATCAGTTCCTGGGGCTTTGTTTGGTCCCATTTTCTTTAAAGCTGTCCAGATCTCCTCTTGTGTAAATGGTTTCAGAAGATCATCATTCATTTCCTGAGTCACTTTCCTTGGTATTGCTCTCAAAATGGCTTCTGAAGGCACCATATTCCCTGCACAAAAGAGCAAACTAAAATAGTTAGTTAGACATCCCTCTACCTCCTCCTGTCCTTCCTTCACCTCTCCACCCTCCTCAACTAGTTTTCGTATAGTATTTCTATTCCTTATGTCAGAGGCCTTTCTATAGAAATAATTCGTGTTCTTATCGCCTCCTTTCAACCTATCCACCCTCGACCTCTGTCGCCACATAAGTTCCTCCTGGATCAAGATTTCACTCAACTCTTTCTCCAAAGCTTTCCTTTGAATCACTACCGAAGCTGTGGATAGACTTTTCCATAATACTTGCACGGTAAATATCGCGAATTAACCACACAGTAATTAACACAAGAACCCAGGGGAGGTAAAATGAGGAGATAACCGAAACGACAGACCACATACAGCCAACGACAAAAGCGTTGACTTGGTTAGCAAATGAACACGTTTATTTTTCTTTACTGCGCATGTCTGTCAATCGTTAATTATTTTTATCAAGAGAGCTGACCACAGTCAGCGATCACAACGGGCTTAGTGGTGTGGTCCGGCCCGACTACGACCCGACCTGCTCGATCGCCTTGACGGCTTGACCACATCCATCACTTCAACCACGTGCTTCCCGTCCAGCCACTCCGTCCTGTCCGTACATATGAAGAACTGCGGCCCGTTCGTCCACGGCCCCGCGTTCTCCATCGACAGGATCCCCGGCCCCGTGTGCTTCTTGATAAAGTTCTCGTCGGCGAACTTCGCCCCGTAGATCGACTCCCCCCGGCGGTGAAATCGCCGCCCTGGCACATGAACCCCAGGATCACCCGGTGGAATTTCGACCCCTTGAAGTGGAGCGGCTTACCGCACGACCTTCTTACCCCCTTCTCGCCCGTGCACAGCGTCTGGAAGTTCTCCGCCGTCCGCGGCGTCGTGTCCGCGAAGAGCTCCATCACGATCCAGCGCGCCGAGGCGTTGCCGACGGTCATGTCGAAGTAGACCTTGGGGTTGTTAGCCATCGTTGGATTGTGAAAGAGAAGGATTCGAAAATGGGAATTTAGGGGGTTTTTCTTCTGAGTTGGATTGATTGATCTTCTGCGCTCGCATATACATAGTTGCGTGAGAATAATCTTTCGGTGAGTGGATTGTGGGACTAAGATCAGGTGACTGATGCTAAGGGTGAGTCCCTTAGTCACATGGCTAAGTGAATCTCAGCCCTTCAACATCATTGAAATTCAAGGGCTCCGATTATTTTTTTAATTTTCAATTATAAAATGAATTATAAAAATTTGCCAGCGTCTCGTCTCCTTCCCATACGCCGGCCACAGTGCGATCAGTCCCACGCAAGTTTTTTCGGCCGTTTGCCTTTTCTGGGAACTTTTGCAGTGGCCATTCCCATTTTCCTTTTCATGGAGAGAGAGGGAGAGAGGGAGAGAGAGTCGACTTCCGACGGTGAGAATTTTTTGGTGCCGGCGGTGAAGTTTTTTCAACAATGGGGATTTTCCGACGACAATGACAGTTTTCTGATGTTTGTCCGACTATTTTATAATGTTTGTATCGATTTTGTTTGTATATTTTATCATTCTAGTTTGTAATGTTTATGACTAATTTGTATATTATTGAAATTTGTAATGTTTGTTTGTTTAGTTTGTATACTTTGTGTTCATTGATTTGTAATAAAAGTTTATTGATTACTAAATTGTGTCATTGTTAGTCCTAGAAAAAGTTAATATCAAATTTGGTTATTCTAATTACTAAAATAGGTCATATTTAGTCACTCTCCGTTAGTCTCCGTCCAACTCCGTTATATGCTGACGTGGATAACGTGAGCGCCCAATCAACGTCATTTTAACCAAAAAATGGTCAACTCGACCCGCCACGTCATTAAACTCGCTATGTAACCCAAATCAGAGACGAAAATCCCTAACATAAAGAAGAAAATCCGGTCGCCGCTACTATTCAATCCCCTCCGTCTGCGATTCCAATCTCCTCAATTCTTCCTCCACAAAATCTTCAGGCGGAGATATTCAAGCCCCACCGCCGCTACTCCTCCAACGCATCCGGGTCCCACAAATCCAATAATAAAACCCCCATATGGTCCTCAAACCCTGCCCAATTCTTACTCCCGAAATTCACAGATCAGTGGTAAACCCTAGATCGGTCCACGAAATCAAGCGCATTTCCAGCCTCAAGGTTATGTGGCGGAAGGACCCGAAGCTCGATGAAGCCATAGAGAGAGACAAGAGATACAAACTATACGCGCGTGTCGTCAGAGATGTGTTGAACGAACCCGGCTAAGCTATCCCGCTATCCTACCTGGAGAGAAGTCGCGAGAGGTTGCACCACCTTATGGACAAGATGGAAACTTGATAGAAACCCAATTCTTGGGATTTATCATAATAATTATTATTACTATAACTAGGATATTATTAGATATGGTAAAAGTCATTGAGTCACATTAGGATAGTCTATTAGGTTTTTCTAGTCTTTCGCTATAAATATGTAATTGGTCCTTCATTCATGGGAAGTCAAGAAAAGAATAACAGAAATCCCTAATTCTCTCTTTCTCTGGTTCTTCCCCAATCTTCTCAAACCCCTAATCTTCTTCTCTTCAATCCCTAATTCCCTTCTAAATTCCCTTTCTACTCAACAAGCATCTATCATTTGGTATCAGAGCCTTCATGAGTCCTTCGAAACACACTGATCCAGCATGGGCTCGTACCAAGCAGCTGATAGAGTTCACGTTATCTGAACTCAAGCGTGAGGCCCAGGAACGCGGGTGGACAGCAGCAACAGCGGAATAGGCGGTCGATCCGTCCGCGGTGGTCCCTGTACCGTCGGGCCAGACGCGGCGCGCGAGAGGGACGGCGCCCGCGCTGGCGGCAGGAGCGGGCGATGGGCCCGCGGGGGAGGAGGCTGGCGCTAGCGGCCGCGCCGGGGTGGCTGCGGGGTCGACGGAGATCGGTGCTGGCGGCGGGGCCGCGGAAGGCGAGGCGCAGCGGCCAACGACGGCGGGCGACCGCGGGGTCGTGGCTGCAGTGATGGCACGACAAGAGAAGGCGCAACAGCTCGTGGCGGCGGACCGGCTGCGTGAGGCACAGAGCGCGGCGGTGAAGGGCGCCGTGGTCGCGGGCTCGGCGAAGGAAGGGGGGTGCGACGGGTTGTCCGGGTCTGCGCTGATCGATGAGGAGAAGGCGGCCGCGGGCGCCGACGCGGGGGAGCTTTCGGCGACGGAGGCGGCAGACGTGGTGGCAGCGACGCGGGCGCGTCGCACGGAGCAGGCGGCCAAGGCTGACAAGACGGCGCGGTACGCAGGTGGCGGGGAGCTTTGTGCGTCGCCAAAGATGGAGGCGTCACGGGAGGAGGGAGCAAGGAGGGTCGAGGCAGCGAAGGGCTTCCGAGTTGCATCGCCGGAGAAGAGGGTGGGCGTGACGAAGCTGGGATCGTCACCGATCCGCCGGCAGGGTCGTCCGCGACAGGAGGAAGGGGCGAAGGAGATGGGGGAGGGCGGCTGGTCTTCTCTGGGCAAACCCTCGCAGCGGCCAAAGCAGCATGGATGGGCCGGGTTGGGCCAGCTGAACCAACCGATTTGGGCTGGAAGTTTAGGGAATTGGGCTCCGTTTGGGCCACGTTTCGGGCCGCAGCTGAGAGAGAAGAAGATCGAGCAGAAGCTGGAGACTGGGCCGCCTCTGCAAGTCTCAAGTGGGCTTCAACATGGTTATTTATTGGAATCTCTTTATTATGATATGAGCTTGAAAGAAAAAGAAAAAGAATTGGTGGGCTTAGATGATGGGCTCAAGGGAGAACAACTCTCACATTCTTACTTTGTAGAGTTTGAAAAGGAGGGTGGAGGGTCATTTGCTCGTGGTTGCGTCATGAGCCACGTGGTTAGAGAAGAAGTAACGAGAGTCGTAGTTGCTGGAGTGGGATTCGTTCGAGTAATGAAGCATGATTGGAAGAAAAGAAAGCGCAAGGAGTGGAGGATACAAAGCGCGGGATGCACGGGTGATGTGAAGAAATGGGTCGAGTCGGTCAACCATGAGGACAAGGTTGGTCTGAAGGGGGAGGGGATGATAGAAACCCAATTCTTGGGATTTATCATAATAATTATTATTACTATAATTAGGATATTGTTAGATATGATAAAAGTCATTGAGTCACATTAGGATAGTCTATTAGGTTTTTCTAGTCTTTCGCTATAAATATGTAATTGGTCCTTCATTCATGGGAAGTCAAGAAAAGAATAACAGAAATCCCTAATTCTCTCTTTCTCTGGTTCTTCCCCAATCTTCTCAAATCCCTAATCTTCTTCTCTTCAATCCCTAATTCCCTTCTAAATTCCCTTTCTACTCAACAAGCATCTATCAAAACTTTTCTCCGCCGGAACCCACTGTTGTTTGATTCTTACTACAATTAAATCAAAGCCAAATCTGAGCCGGTTCAGTTCACTCGCCCTAGCCATCGGTCGAGGATTTTTATGGAAGAGGATACAGATTGACAACAAGGAGTTGCTCGTAGCCAACCTGTGCAAGTTGTTTTTGATGGCCAAGGACAAGGTAATTAACGCAGATAAATTGGTTCATGTGAAGAGGGAATTCGGTTTTCCTAATTAATGATTTCATGGTTAGTTTGGTGCACAAGTATCCTAACTATTTTCGGTTGGTTGGGTATCCCGGGGAAGGGCAATCGTTTCTAGAATTAGTGGATTGGAACCCGGATGCGGCAGAGGGGTTTCAGTAGCAGCGGCGGCCGGATTGTCGTCTCTGGTTGGGATTTTCGTCTGTCTCTGAGTTGGGTTTTGTATGAGAAATGGGTTAGGTTATGGTTTTAATGATGTGGTGGGTTCAGTGAGGTGGCAGATTGGGTTTGGTGATGTGGCGGGTTAAAATTGAGTGAGTCAACACTAATGTTAGTCACATCAGCAATTGACTGACGGTGTTAACAGAGAGTGACTAAACGTGAACCATTTTACTAATTTGAGTGACCAAAATTGATATTAATTTTTTTCAATGATCAAACATGCATGACACATTTTAATAAACCCAGTGACCAATCTTGGCATTTACCCTATTGATTTGTATTGTAAGTAGTGACATTTTGTACTGTTAGTATGTTTTGTAATGTTTATCGATTTGTTTTGTAATGTTTGTAAGTTTTTGTTGGTCTACTTTGTATTGTTTGTATTTCGTACGTTTTGCATTGTTTGTAAATCTGTTTGTATGTTTTGTCGTTCTAGTTTGTACTGTTTGTAAGTCCGGTTTGTACACTTCGTAATTTTTCTTAATACTCAGACTACTCCTGTCATTAATTAAAAAGCCCTTCCCATTTTTTAACCGTCAGATTGGTGTGTCCAGATCTAAGGGACTAAGCACCCCCTTAGTCATGAGATCCGACCCGTGAATTGTGGCCCCGATTGTGGACACGTCACACGTGTACGGGTAGTGAGGGGGACATTTAATTGGGAGCAAGTAGAGGTGGAAATCGGTACGATATTGGGAACCAAATACCAAAATCCCGAATACCGAATTATACCTGAAAGTCAATCCCAATCCCAATCCCTAAATAATTTCGATATCCCAATCCCTAAATATTCTGGTATCCCAATCGGTACTTCGGTATCCCAATCGATATTATCGAATATGAAATAAATTACATTTGAAATAAATAATTAAATTAGATTTGATTGTTTAATTTAGGGCAGATGACTAAGCAAAGAGTCTTGAGTTTGCCTAGAGCTAGGATACGGATAAGGAGAATGAATGAGAGGTGACATCTCAAGTTCTTGTCATTGGTAATCTTTAATTTGACGAATTGAAGGCTGAGAAACGACTAATACTAGTGTTTGCTTTTTGGTGTATGAAAATAACAAGTTATTAGGTGGGAGATGAGAGTGACTTAAATTGGAAAGTCAAAATTGGGTTGGATGAGAACTTTTGAATCGTGAAACAAAGGTGAAATGATCTATGTATAGTTAAATGACACTATTGGTGGTTGAGGGTCATATAGTAGTGAATGAGAGAGTCTAGTGGAGAGGATAGAATACATACTAGCTTATATTTTGGTATATACCGATCCCAATTTCGTAATCCCTAATACCGAATTACAATTAAAATTCAATCCCAATCCCAAAAAATAATACGTGTATTCGGTAATACAAAAAAAAGAAAAATTCGATACGATATTCGGTATATCCCAAATACTAGTACCAAACTTCCAGCCCTAGGAGCAAACGTCCACTTGACGCCATCCGATGGATAGACAACGGAACGGGGTCGGAAAGCAGGGTTCGCGCGAAAAGATATTGGGCCAAAGCCCAATGGAAAACTGGATGGACGTCGCTTAGACATTGGGCCGACACCCGTTTAAAATCGTACCAAAAAGGCCTTTAAAAGAAATCCTATCTGGTTCGTAACTTTGGTACGGTAGATACCAAAGAAGAGAGTCTTTCTGAATGGCTGGTTTGATAGTTTGACTACAAAGAAAGGAGTTGCTTCCTGCTTCCTCCTGTCACCACGTGGCGACAAATGATCAAGTCTCTGGTTTTTTGTGCTTAGATTACAGTTAATCGCATTTACAATACAAACTAGAGCCAAAGCCGGCAACTGGCAGCAAATGATGGCCGGCTATTGCCTTGTTCTTCTCTTTAACTTTTATTTTCCCTATCATCATCATCAACTTATCGACAAATTTGTACGCGCTGTGGATGCTTGTTGGATTCGTTGGAATTCTTATTCACACCTCCTTCGTGGATCTTTTATCGTTTTCTATAGTTCATTGTGCACGGCAAGATGCCCCCTTCAAGGTCACTCAAATTAGGACTGTCACTAACCGGCCGGTCTAGCCATTAACCGTCGGTTAGCGACTAACCGGAAACCAAAAAAATAGAGGGGTGGTCGGTTGGCGGAAGGGGTCAGTGGGCAAGCGGTTAGCCGATAAACCGAAACCGGTCAACCGACTAACCGACACTAACCGACCAATATGAAACGACGCCGTTTTGCCTATTCTTAAACACACCCATTCGCCCCCCAACCCTAGCTGGCTTTCGTTCTCCCTCAACCCTCCCTCAGCCCAATTCTCCCACGGCGACAACGAATTCGGCGACTACGTCGTCGAGTACGACGCCAACTACCACGTCCTCCCCATCGCCCGAGCCCCATTCCAGCTCTGCTTCTACAACACCACTCCAGGGCAGTACACCCTGGCCCTGCGCATAGGCACCGTGAGGTCGGAATCCCTGATGCGATGGGTGTGGGAAGCCAATCGCGGCAGCCCAGTGGGCGAAAACGCCACCTTCTCCCTGGGTGCGAACCGGAACCTGGTCCTGGCACATCCCAACGGCCGAATCGCCTGGCAATCCAACACTGCCAACAAGGGCGTGGTCGGGTTCGAGCTCCTCAACAATGGCAACATCGTGCTCAAAGACTCAAAGGAACCTAAAACCAGCAGCAGTTACCGTGAGTTCGCCGGAGGCGTCGCGATTGAGGGATTGGAGTCCTGAGTAGTTCTGACGAGCGGCGACCGGCGGGAGGGTTTGGAAGAGAGCGGCGCCGGCGAGGGTTAGAAGCAGGGGGAGGGGGAAATGGGTCATGGTTTGTTTGATGGGGTTTTCTCTGGGAATTGGGAACAGAACATAGCTCTGGAAAGTGGAATTGAGACGGTTGGTTAGCAGCTCCAACCGAACCGGCCTTCACATTTCGGTTGCCCCGGTTAAACCGCACCTAAATCAAAAACCGACCGGTTTGCGGCTAACCGGGGTTGATGGGACGGTCGGTCGACGGTAGCGGTTGGCCATGTCTTGATTTAACCGAAAACTGAGATTTTATTTTTTGGTTAAACCGAAACCGACCGGCTGCCACTCCTAACTCAAATAGTTTGACCGTTAGAACAATAAAAGGTTTGATCGAATGATAATATTTGACGCAAATATTTACCACACATTGGACTCACACTCACAATTTGATGCAAATGTCTGAAAATGTATTATAGATTGGGATTTTTTTTTTACCAAATTTATAATTAACTGTAACAACATTTGGATCAAGCGAGTAAAAAGAAAATTCTTCAGAAGAGATCATTCTTTCACCGTTTTACGCACTATTAATAGAACCTACACTTCAAATAAAAATAGGCAAAATTATCTAAATTTGGAATCTCATAGTGTTTATCTAATTTTTCCCAACAACATTACTTTGGTGATATCCATTGTCATGTGGTCGACTTTCCCATTTTCGTGGTAATTATTGTCACGACATTCTCTCTTAACAACTACTTCAAATTTCGATGAAATTCATTCAAACATTCAATTGTTAATTTTATAATTTGAATTATGAACCTTAATCATTTGAAAAAAAAAAAGAAATTCGAGCTCCTTTATCCAAATAATAATTTTTAATTAATTAGCATAATTATATAAAACTCATTGGTTCATTAGTCGTGTCACCGGTTAAAACAACATCTGCATAGAAAAATTAAAAGAAAGAAAGGGCAACAACTTCAAACTGCTTGGTTGGCTCTTGCCTCTTAGCAGCACAGAAAATTGATGTTAAAGAGTTTTCTATCTCCTTGTCACCTCTCTAACACAAGGGGGAAAAAAGAAATCACTTCTTTCCCAACCCCAAACGATGGGTTGTTGCTGTTCTTCTTCTTCTTCTTGTTCTCGTTGATTCTCCATTTCCTGAGCCGTCTCAACAAAAAAAACCCATTTCAGGAAACTAGTTTTCCTCTTCTGGGTTTTTTTCAGCAATGGACCAGAAGACCATTTCCAAGCAGTTAATCTCATCCGTCGCAACCTTCATCACCACCCAACTAACCAACAAGGAGAAGCGACTCCAGCACAAAGACCACTGCGCCGAGCGCTTGTCCGCCAAAGATGGCGCCTCCACCAACGCCGACGACCAAGCCGAGGTCCGATACTCCGATCAGGCCGTGCTGGCCAACTTGGATTGGGGGATGGAAGCCCTCGAAGAAGCCATCGGAACCTCCAACAGGGAAACCAAACTTGCCCGATTGGAATACGCCGAGAAGCTCCTACAGGTCTGCGCCATGCTGGATTGCAGCCAGACCACCGCCGGCGTCCCCAACTTCTACCTCTCCGCCTGGGCCCACCTCAACCTCGCTTACCTCTGGAAGCTGCGCGGCAGCTCTCAGAAGGCGTTACACCATGTGATGGACATGTTCGTGATCGACCCTTTCTTCTCCAGGGTCGATTTCGCTCCGGAGCTCTGGCAGGAGCTGTTTCTCCCCCACATGGGACCCGTCGCGGCGTGGTACTCCCAGGGGAGAAACAAGATAGTGATGGAGGTGGTCCCCGATTCCGCGGATCTGTCGTTCACGGCGGATTTGGATCAGTTTTTGAACGAGGAGTTTCTGTACTCCATGACGCCAGAGCAGATCGAGGTGGTGCAGAGGTTGGAGCAGGTTTATGGGGAGTCGTTGGATGAGAACACTAGGGTGTTTGCCAGGTACTTTATGGAATGTGTCAATTTCGAGTCTTCCTCGCCGCCGGGGAGCAGGAGGATGGTGGCGCCGCCGGTGATGCCGGTTGCTGAGCCTCCGGTGATGAGTCATGTTATGAGGACCAAAAATGGTGGCCAGCAATCCACCAGGTTAGTCACATAAGTGCGTAATTTTGTTTTCATCGATGTTCCTTACGAGGACAAATCTTGGGATTCTTGAAGGTGTGATAGTAAACTTCCACTTTGACAGCTAATCGTAATTTATCCCTGCCTTTGTTCTTTCAGCCGGCCAGGGTTTTCTACATTTTTAAGAACAGAGTCGAACTTGTTGGGTGTTCGGGTAAGTATGAAAGAGATCTGCCATTATGAACTTGGAAATTCTGCAATTTGTCTCGTCCTGGAGTTCAATTCTGAAATGGAATTGTGATTAATATTTTTTTTCCCAGGAGCCAATTCTTGAAGAGGACGAAGAAGAAGATCTGGAGCCCGAAACGAACCAGAAACAACCGGGTCCCGGGCGCAGGGAAGTTGGGCAGAGCGCTGTCCGATCATCAAGGCCATCTCCTGGAGCTTCTCCTCGGACTCTGTCTTGTTCTTCATCTTCATCATCTTATTCTTCTTCTCCTTCTTCAAACCCGGCATTGCGGCTTCTTCGTACTCAAACCAGAGGTTCCTCTGTTTCCAACTCCTCCCCTGGCTCGCCAACCATCCACAGCGACACCAGCTTCAGCTCGCCAAGATCGGACGTCGATGGATCGGTAGGTTGCATTCGATGAATCGTTCAATAAGCTTGCGATTTTTGAATCGGTATGTGACAAGGTTATGAACCAATTGTCAGTCTCAGGACTTGAGGAGAAGTGGTAATGAAAGGAATGGTCGTATGAGGAACATGAGTTATGAAACTCTCAATAATCCCTGCTTCGAAAACAGGTAAAAAAAAGTCCCCTGTTTTCTCCTCTGTTTCATTTCCATTTTCAACTAACTCTGTTTCTTTCCCCCCACTTTATATCCTTCATTTTCCAGCTCAGCCAACGACTTGGACGATGGAAACCAGAGCTGCATCTCGATACCGATCTCCGACAAGTTGAGTTCATTACGGACGCGGCCACCGAAGGATTTCGTCTGCCCGATCACCGGAATGTTGTTCAACGATCCGGTGACACTAGAGACAGGGCAGACCTACGAGAGGAAAGCGATTCAGGAGTGGCTGCAGACGGGGAACGCCACGTGTCCTATCACACGGCAGCCACTCTCCGCGAACTCCTTGCCCAAAACAAACTACGTCCTGAAAAGGCTCATCACTTCATGGAAAGAGCAGCACCCTGATCTTGCCCACGAGTTCTCTTACTCCGAGACCCCTAAAGCCAGCCCTGCTCCGCAAGCGAAAGAAAACCCACAAGGCTCTAATCCTAATTCTGCAAGGACGACCAAGAGTAGCGAAAATCGACAGAGGGCGACAAGATTCGGAGCGACAGCAACAGTGTCCGATTCCCCAACCAGCGTGCTCTCCCAAGCTGCGATCGATACGATCCTCAACGGTTTGAAGCCTTACATTTCTTGTTTGTGCACGTCAGATAATCTTCAGGATTGCGAGTCGGCTGTGGTGGCGATAGCCAGGCTTTGGAAAGACGCCAGAGGAGATCCAACAATCCAGATCTACTTGTCGAAGCCCACAGTGGTGAATGGATTTGTGGAAGTCCTCTCAGCTTCTCTAGACCGAGAAGTTCTGAAGCTATCAATCTTTCTCCTCTCGGAGTTGATGTTCGTGGACGAGAGCGTGGCGAGGACTCTGACCAATGTGGACTCCGATTTTGACTGCCTAGCGGCCTTGTTGAAAAATGGGTTGTCAGAAGCTGCGGTTCTCGTATACCAGCTCAGGCCGAGCTATGCTCAGCTCTCGTCACACGACTTCATACCATCAATCGTGCAGTTGATCATGCGGAAGAAGAGTAAAGAATCCGATGATGTTGAGCTAGTGTTGGATCCAGTAGATGCATCCATTGCGATGTTGGAGGTTTTGTTGACGGAAGGGGATGAAAGTGCTAGGGTGGCTAATGCTATGAGTGTGATTAGCTCCCATGGGATTCCTGCGCTGGTCAAGTGTCTGGAGAGGGCAGAGAGCAGGAACTCTGTGGTATCCATACTTTTCTGTTGCATGAATGCAGATAAAAGCTGCCGGAATTTGATCGCTAAGAGGATAGAACTCTCTCCTGTCCTCGAACTGTTCCATTCTGGTGCGGATAGCGTGAAAGCCAAGTGCATAGATTTCCTAGCTGAACTCGTGAGGCTAAACAGGTATTTTTCGTGCAACTCATTCTCCTTCTATTTTAAACAGGTATATATTGTCGGGAAATGTGTACATAAGATAGTTCAATATTAATGCGGTTCAAGTTCACTCAAATAAATATTATCATGCTTATTCCTCTCCTCAGTTTACGGATAAGAAAAGCTCATTGTGATTAGTTTACACATAAGAAAGTTTGAATTTATGACTTGTACATGTTTTAGTTTTTCTTAGTTGAATTTTTTCTGGCAAACATTTAAACCATAAATTATTGATACAATAAGCGAATTATTAGAATGCACCGATTGTAATTTCTATGATGGATTTTGTTGTGAAAACTTAATTTGATGAAGGCACAATCTCTCGTCACAATCCTCCATGCAAACTACTCCTTTTTAAGAATGATATTCATAAGTTATATCAAATTCCTTTCCTTCATTCATTATCCAGGAGGAACTCTTGCAATCAGATTTTGAAGATAATCAGGGACGAGGGAGCATTCAGCACGATGCACACATTTCTGGTGTACCTTCAAATGGCCCCAATGGAACAACAACCTGCAATTGCAACTCTTTTGCTTCAGCTCGATCTACTAGTATGAACTAAAGTTGTTACTGTTCATGTTCGATAAGCTTAAATCAACAATGGAGACTCCAATCTAATTTCCAATATTTCCCAGGTTGAGCCTCGTAAGATGAGCATATATAGAGAGGAAGCTGTGGAGGCACTAATTGAAGCACTTCAAAGAAAGGACTTCGCCAGCTCCCAAATGATGGCTTTGGATGCTATAGTATCTCTCTCTGGTCGCCTGACATCCACGGGGAGGTCTTACATGGAGTCGTGGTTGCTGAAGATGGCAGGCTTTGATAAGCCTTATAACAACCTAATGAAGGCTGAGAGGTCAATGAAGTTTGACAATGACTATGCGGAAACAATGGTTAGTTAGTTTGCACACTCCACTGGTGAAAAATGGAAGTATTTCATCCTAAGAAGTAATTTTGTTCATGGATTTTTTGGCTTCATTGATAGGAGGAGGAAGAGAAAGCGACGAGTTCTTGGGAGAGACGCGTGGCATTTGTGTTGTGCAACCATGAGAATGGTGCAATCTTCAAGGCCTTGGCGGAATGCTTCAAAAGCAACTCAATTGAAATGTCGAAATCCTGCCTCGTGGCGGCTTCTTGGCTTACTCACATGCTCTCGGTCCTCCCTGATACTGGGGTGAGGGATGCAGCTTCCAAGGCCTTGCTTGATGAGTTTGTCAACACTCTCCAATCAGGAAGTGTGGAGGAGAAGATTATGGCAACCCTCTCTTTGAAGAGCTTCGTTACCGATCCAGGTAATTGATAGAACTTAAATGCAACCACAATCTCACTATAGGAAGAAGAATGTCTTAAGCACATTTGCATTGTTTCCATTCTTGAAGCTGCACTTCAAGAGCTGGGGAAATATGCTAGATGCATATACAAGACATTAAGGAAGCTGAAGAAATACTCACCCATTATCTCGGATGTTCTGAAATCTTTGATCAACTCTTCCTTTGTTGATGCTGTAAGTTTGATCAATTTTTTTAGTATCCTCTTTCCTTTCCTCCTTTTTTCTAAGCTTATGAATATTTTTCCTTTGTTAACAGTCAGAGTTATGGAATTGGAGTGAAGTGGTTGAGTTGGAATCATGTCAGAATGGTGAAGTGCTGTCTTTGGTTCATCTGAAAGGCAGACTGCTAAGCAGCCATTCCGATGGTACAATTAAGGTGCACAAATGGTTCTAAACGAAACAGCTTGTCAGGCAATATCTACTTGCACTGCATAAATGTTTATATACACGGTGAATTACATTACTTTGTTTGTATGTTATAGCTATGGGATGCAGGAAAGAGGGTTCCGAGAGTGATCCAAGAAGTTCGAGAGCATTCCAGAGCTGTCACTTGCCTTTACCTTTCCCCTGGCGACAACAAGCTATACAGTGGTTCTTTAGACAAGACAATTCGAGTGAGCTTACCAAGAACAAGATACTTTTTGTATCATTTCAAAAGGATTAAGGTATGATGCTAATTAGTGTGTTATTTTTGTTTGTGGTGCAGGTTTGGGCGATCAAACCAGAAGAGATTCATTGTGTCCAAGTTCATGATGTGAAAGAGGGTGTCTATGACTTGACGGCCAGCTCCAAAGTGGCTTGCTTCGTCACTCAATCAACTGGTGTCAAGGCAAGTTACCATTTCCTTGAACACAAAGCATAAAACCCAGAAAAAATAAAATGCTAATAAAGGTTTACTGAAATTACTGGATTATTTTGGGAACAGGTTTACAATTGGAGTGGAGGTCCAAGGCATGTGAATTTCAACAAGAATGTGAGGTCTCTGGCCATGTCAGGGGACAGGTTGTATTGTGCATGCTCTTGTTATAGTATCCAGGTATATATACATTAATTCTGTACTAGCTACTTCATATAAATTTGCTAAATTCCAAAAACTCATGCTTGTAAAATTTATTTTACCAGGAAGTGGACCTCTCAAAGCTCACATCAACGCCTTTCTACTGCGGCACGCGAAAGCTGCTAGGAAAACAATCCCTCAATTCAGTGAAAATACAAGACGGGTTGCTCTTTGCCGCTGGTTCCGCGCTCGACGGAACGGCGGGGAAACTGTTTGCGCTCTCTAATAGTAGGGGTCCCGCTTCTGTGGCCGGTTCGCTTTCCACGAGCTTTGACGTTAAGCACATCACCGTTAACAATGACTTCATAATCACCGCCTCAAAGTGGGGGGTTATCGAAGTGTGGCTTAAAGAAAGAGTCACCAAAATTGCTAGCATGAGAACCAACGGCGGTGGGAATGCCAAGGTGTCTTGTCTGACCACAGATTCCGACGGCGGGATGTTGTACGCTGGCTCTTCCGACGGAAAGATTCAAGTAAGTAGATTGCACTGCCCACTTCTCCTGTTGAACAATAAACCACTTAGTCCCAATAACTCGAGTTCTTGAAAAATGATTGTCATTTCTTTTTCTCTTACATCGACCAAAGTGTACATAGAATAATTCGTGTGGGGTTCGGATTTGCAGGTTTGGGCGCTAGACTAAAGGAGAAGGATGCTGTTTTGGTTTATAAATTTTAGCTGTTTTTTTGGGCCATAGATTTGCTTGTGTAAAAAGATTGTGAACCATGGGCGACCCATGTACGTACTTTGTCCAATTAGTTGATTGTGTCGCCAAGTTGATGTTTAGTGTTAATTGTCCCTTAACCCTAATTACCAAGACTGTACAGATTTCCTAAGCATTTGTGTTGTATGTTGTCCGTCCATACTATAAATAGTTGATCAGTTCTACAATTATACTCTTGAATTACATCATTCAGTTCCTTCATCAACTCGTAATTCTCAGTTCATGACTCAATATGCATAGTTAGGGGAAATGAAAAATTCTTAAATTTGTTGTCGCGATCGTAGATTTTTCAGCTAATGTGCTCACATAACATCTATTACATCGGCGACCGCCTGCAACAAATAAATGAGATAAAATAACTAAGATACAAAGGAAGGAAATCGTCATATACTTCAATTCACTACATTAGTGGCAATCACTTGACGCACCGCCATCGAACGATCGTGGTGAGATATTTGTATCCAAACTCATCATTCGATTTTCATGCTCGTCAATGAAGAAACAAAAAATGGATAAATAAACAAAAAGAGTGCATATTTGGGAGTGGATGGTGAGATAAGCTATATATTATACACAATTGAGCTCAAGGATATATCCATGGACATAAGATAAGATGCACAACTCCAACTATATACAAGCCCACTAAAAACTAAGGGATTAATGTTCCGCTCTGATTTCTATCTAATTACAATTTTGTCTTTTAGTCATCCAATCGACGACAACAACTGGGCTAGATCAACTAATTTAGTACAAGCCCAAAGTCCATTAGTTGTATGGTTACTTAATCCCTAATAATCCTGTAGATATTTCCCCCTTATCAGTCACACACAGCCAATGCAGTGGAAATCATGATTTTATGTAAAATAAAAAACTGAGGCAAAATCGGAATTATAGACAACACTTAAACTAGTTCATGGGCAAAACCTGTCCTGACCGGCCTAATTTTGCTCCAATGGAACTAAACCTTGAAATCATACAAAATCGTATAAATTATAGATTTTAAAGATTTTACCGTTTTAAATCGGGATATTATAGGATTTTAAGGTTCAAAGATTGACTCGCTCGAATCTACACTACAATTAAATCTCAATTAGAGCCCAATTTTTTAAACTCTAATCGGGTGTAGTATAGGGCAAGTATTTATATATCGACCCGGGGTGGTCCGTCTACCCATACTTCGGTTGTTGAAATCATTATCTAGCGATAAAACTTTGGTTTAAAAGTTTGCCAATTGAAATGAAAGAAAGCAAAAGTAATTTGGTTTGAAAACTCTTTTGTGGGAAAGTCACTTGGGTTTCGCTTCCCCCTAAACTGCTACCATGCTATGTGGGTTGGAACGATTGCCTTAGGCACGCTAATCGTGAACCGCAGAGAAAAGCATATGTGGTCGGGGACCATAGTCTCGATTGCTAAACCGAGGTGAGGATGAAAGGTCGTGTCACTCGACCCTCTCGACAATCGGTAATCGGCTTACTTCCTCACTCAACTCCAGGGTCGGACGGTTTAACCACGATTAATCGGCTTGTTCAATTTAATATTGAGGATTGCCATAACTCAACCTAGTTTAGGTGGCTTGGAAAGCGGAAGGAAAACTAACTCGATTGAGTCTCCCTTAAAAAGGGGGATTTTCCTCTCTAAACTAGGCTAAGTTGGCAAATTAGATTACTAGCACCTAAATGCACAAACTTAGGGGGTGCTAAGCACAATTATGCACAACCCTAGGGTGCTAAGCACAAGATATGCACAACCCCTAAGTTGCTAAGCACAAGAATGCAAAATCATGGTGAAAAATACCTCAAACATTAAATTGAACAATGCCCAATATCAATCATTCAAACCACATACAAGAAAACTACATAGTAGGGTTTAGGGTTTCACTACAACCAAGTGGGAGGAGGACTACTTCATGGAAGAAAAGGGAAGAACAAAGGAGAAAAAGGTGGGAACCATCTTTTGAGGACTATTAGCATCGGCCAAAACCCTTATCTCTCCCTTCCAACTATCATGAACTACCTTGAAGCACTCTTCCTCGGTCAACTCTTGCTAGTTCTTTAAGTTTTGGTAGTAAAGGAGTTTTAAACAATGTGGGGGTTTAGTTGGCTTGGGTGCCAAGAAACCCCTCCTAGAGAATGTACTTTGGTTTTTCGTGGCACTCTCTACTTTATTTACCCCATTTTATTACCCCTTTTTCGTTTCTCTTTTCTTTTTCTTTTTGAGGGGGGTATTAGAGAGTAAAACACTTGACACCTAAACATTTATCGACCAATGCTCTCTTTTTGAGGAACTACTCCAACACTACACTCCATTTTGGACTCCTAGCAAGAACCACACATGAACCTTCTATGTAGAACCTCTATGGAAACTCAACGATTAGAGTTCCGGGACACACGGGCGACTCATGTTTGGACACAAAGAAAGGATTTGGGGGTCGTTCTTATAGGTGTCAATCGGGTGGGTTCGGGTTGGGTTCAATCGGGTTACGGGTTAGTCGGTTTTTGGGTTTATCGGGTTATGGGTCAGTCGGGTTCAGGTTAATCGGGTTGCAGGTCCATCGGGTTGCGATCCATCCGGTTGAGGGTTCATCGGGTTGCGGGCCAATAGGGTTTCGGGTCATCGGGTTACTGGTCGGGCGGGTTGCAAACGAATCGGGTTGCGTGTTGTTCGGGTTGGCGCACCGTGTTACTTACTCGTTACAGTTTACACATTATTTTTGCACTAATTTCAAACAGTTTTTGACAAATTTTAGAGAACAACTTTCTACCTTGTATAATTACTTATACAAGTTAAAGAAACTTGTCAGTGTGTTGAATTAATTTTGTATTTTTTAATGATTGAGTTATTGCAATAGTATGATTTAAAAACTTGTCATGTGAATAATCATAATTGGTAAAGTACATTAGTTACTAGTTATGGTAACATCTCCATCCAATAGTCCTATTATAACCACAAATTAAAAGGTGTACCATATAAATATCATATTTGGTTTAGAACAAAAAACATAGAAGAACTAACTCCACAAACATTAAAGTGACGTAATGAAGTGGTGTTTACGGTTTAGCATGCATAAATTGAAGATATGACACACAACTCATATATACAATGAATATTTGAAAAGTACTTAGTAAGTGATTCATATTTGATTAGTGATATCTATTTTATATGTGTATTTGGCATGCATAAATTTAAGAGATGACACACTCACTGTCTCACACACAATTCATATATGCAATGAATATTTAGTCACGAGATCTTATTCACAGGAAGTTTCTCTATACTAAAAAGTATACTAATAATTATGAAACAAATTATTGTAATTGATTGTATAGTTCTAATTATGGAAATTAATTTAACAACCTTTTAGTCTTTATTTCTCGTAACTAATTGTTACACATGATTAACTACAGTGAACGATGTGACAATTTGTCTTTCTAAATTTGAGATAAAAATAAAGATGAATTAAAAAAAGATTGGACCATAAAACAATTAACGGTTCCATTATGTTCTAAAAAGAAAATTTGAATAGAAGAAAATATGTATCCCTAATAAATCATAGATACAGATTTGCGATGACCCAAAAAATGAAAGAACACCTTTAAATGTATTATTATTAAATTGGGTCTCCTTAAAATTGCTTTCCCATAAATTCTCACAAGAAATCTCCCACACCACAATTATAAATTTCCACTACTGAAAATTTTGGCTCCAAAATCTAAAATTTTACCTCCAACAAATCCTAAAATTTTGGCTCCCTGGCTCCCGCTATTTCTTCTCCCGCTCTCTTCGTTCCCATTTCCCCATGAAAAAGCTCTCATCGTTTCCATATGTTCGTTCTTTAATCTTTATCATAACCATCCCAATCTCTTCTCATATTGTCACAATTAATCCATGCCCTGCAATTTTAATATATTTGTAAATAATTTGAGACAATAATCATTTAATCAACTAGAACACAATAATCATTTAACCAATTAGAATTCTAAGTTTTTAATATGAGAAAAATTCATGTGAATAAGTATATGATCTATAATATAAAATAGCTTGTATTTGAGATAGTTGAGTCATAAGATCACTCATAATAATGTTTACTATAGATAATATCTTAGTCACATTGTGATAATCTAATTGATAAGTAAATGTTAGAATCAAATAGATAATTACATGTTCTCAAATCTACTATATCAAATTTGTCATGCTTTATAAGACCATAGTAGGGTTTGCTACAGAGTATAGAAAGTATTTTAGTCACTAAATGTTTGACTCCTAAATCATCATATGTAAACATTGTGATAATCAAACTAATAATTAATTAAACTACTAACATCATTTGTAAACATTGAGATAAGCTTTCCCTCTTCTTTCTCTTCAAAGAAAATTGAAAACACAAAATTTTTACTTTATTTTTGTTTCCATAAATCAAAAACACCAAACTTCTCACCTCTTTCTCCTCTTGATAGATCAAACTCAAAAGCACCAAAACTCCCCCTTATTTCTTTTCCCAAAAGATGAAGCACCAAATTACCTCTTCTTTTCTTAAAAGTTGAAAACACCAAAATTTTCAATTTATTTCTCTTCCTATAAACCAAAGCACCAAAACTTCATCTTGTTTATTTCCCCAAAAATTTAAGCACCAAATTTCCCTCTTCTTTTTATTTACAAAAAGTTGAAACACAAAAATTTCTCACTTCTTTATCTTTTTTCAAATCAAAAGCACCAAAATCCTCCTTCTTTATTTTATTAAAATACATAATTTCAACCGAATTTCATTTTTCGAATTTTATTGACAAAATGAAAAAATAGTTTTACTTAGACTTACAACATATTTTTTTTTTATTTTGAAAGGCTATATATTATATATATATATATATAATATAGTAATTATTTGGGTCAGTCGGGCGGGTTCGGGTTCAATCGGGTTGCGGGTCGGGTGGGTTACGGGTCATTGACTTTTAGTCAGTTCGGATTGCGGGTAGAGTTGAACGGGCGAGTTACTCGGGTCGGGTTCTATTTTGACACCTATTCGTTATAATAACACCTTTAAGTTCACACGAATAAAGCTCCTAAACTGAGAACGACCCACAGAATCACACGGCTCAAAGGGGTTGACTAAGGGATGATGCATCTCGGGACAATCAACTTTTGGGGCGTGGACTAATCCTATGCCTCCATCATACTTGCTAGTGATAACTTGTGATGCTACACACCGTGGTAAGAGGGAACTATCACCCTGAAAGAAACGAACGACTCAAAGCTCACAGGCTACCTAGTTACCCAACCATCTATTCCCATTCACAAACACCATGCATGGCAATTGTAAACAACAAGTGACCAAGTCAAGACTTTCATTCATTTATGCACACTTTGAGAACTAAACTCTTGCATACTCAATCACATGCACAGTTCAAGATTAATGCCACAAACACGAGAATTTCCCACCATCCGGGCACTTTGAACATGCAAACGTTGCTTGGAGCCCTCAAATTTTTAAAATTTAGACATACAAAAGGCTCCAAGCAACATCTCACTCACACAAGCACACTAGTAGACTACCCCCCCCCCCCCCCCCACACACACACTTAAACTCGGCATTGGCCTCAATGGCGTAAGAAAGGGGGTAGAGGGATGTTACCGCTTGGGCTTGGTGAGTGAATGTAGGAATCGAACCGGGGTAGGATAATTGAAGCTTCAAGGAGAGACAACAAAAAACACAAAAAAAACACAAAACGAATCGCTCGAGGCGAGGTTATTACAAGCACAATACATAGTAGTAGTAGTTCATGTCACACACACACAAATAACAAAAAAATAAAATAAAACAAGTTTAGGGTTACAAGTAGAGAAGTGGGGCGAATGGACTCCGCTCTGCCACATGTCTCTCTCGTCGGCTACCTCTTTCTGGTGGATGGACCCTCTCCCTTATCGGGTAGGATACCCTGATGTCGAGCCATGCGCTCGAGGATGTTGGACTGTCGCTCGAGGCGGGATGAGAATGCCAAGAAGCCCGTCTCAAGGCGATCCAACCTCTCAACGAGGGGATCGCCTGCTCCTGGTGGTGGTGGCTGTTGTGCAGGGCGCGGGAGCGCTGGACGCCGACGGCGGACGGATGCACGAGTAGGCGGCTACTCTGATGCTGGTGGGACCTCGGGGTCTAGCTCCACTAGAGCTGGTGCTACTACAACTTGGATGACTCCGGAGGGTCGGAGTCCATCGAGGTACTCCACTCCTCTCTCGCCCTGGAGTACCAACTTCTGATTGTACAATGTCTCCACTGGGAAGGGCTCCATCCTTCCTATGCTGGTGTTGCAGGCCAGATCCACCTGGAAGTGCCGGGCTATCCTCGTGATGATGCCCCCCATATGCATCATGTCCACTCTGTTCCGCCCCAGACATCGAGTGAAAGAAGTGGCAATCAACGATCCCAGATGGATCGACTCAGCTATACTCCTCATCGAGTGGAGGGCAATGAGCCCTCTGTTCGTCATCAGGTGGCCTGACTGGAGGCTGGGGACGACAGATCTGGTGAGCAGAGTATGAAGAATCCTCCACAGGGTCTTCAGCTTGATGGCCTTGGTCTTGATCCCCTCGAACTTGCTCTGCTCGTGCTCTGGGCGGCAGAGGGCTCTAAATGCGCCCTGATAGTCGAAGTCGACCGTATACTGCCGCTCCATCATCGTCATGTGAGCGGTGTCGAGCCTTATGGCCTGAGCAAAGCCATCATAGGTCAGCACCCGCGGCTGACCGCCCAACATAAACTCCACCCGGGTTCAGCTCTTCTTGCTGGCCCGGACGAAGTGGGAGAAGGTGGAGTAGAACTCCACACACAGCTCATGAAAGATCTCCTCGTCCATGGTCAGGAGCTGGGGCCACTGTGGGTGGGAGAGTACCTCAGTCATGGCGGCTCGGCAACTGAACAAGTTAAACATGTCCAGGTCCAGCAGCCAGTGAGGCGCGATCGGGCTGTCACTCTGGAAGGCGAACTTGTCGCCAAACTCCGGGTGGTTCACCAGGTAACCGATGAACTCATGCTCCAAGTTAAGCATCCTCCACATAGAACAAACACACACCATACGTGTAAACATCCGTCATATACCGCTCATTGGGAGGAAAAGAAATTCCCCCCACACTTTTTTTTCCACCATGGCTAAAACATTTAAGCTCAAACCACCGTGGCATTGTTGTGGGTATTTCACGGTTCAAGCACACAAAAATTGGAACCTCAACCCTACCATCCACCAATCAAAAACAAACTTCACTTGCATTCATAACATAGCACTTGGTGGGCAAATTCTAAAAATAATCACAATTCGGTTCAAACATGCCCACCAAGGCTCACTAAGCTCATGCAATAATCAATCCATCAATCACACGACCTAATTCACCTAAATCCGTGCCCTAACTAGATTCAATCATGCCAAGCACAAAAATTCAACCTGACTTCACTACCTAATCCGATTCTCCACAATTCACAAAGGTAAAGGTGAAAAACCTGGAAACTCAAGTAGGACGAGGGATGAAGTGAGGTGCGGGCGAGGACGGTGAAAAGTTGGTCTAAAACTGACCGGAGACGGATCACCGGAGCTTTGTCGGAAGCTCGCCGGAGACTCGCCGCCGGTGACTTGGCCTTAAAAAATGTGGTTCAAATCTCCCCAAATTCACAACACAGGCCGGTTTTGAGGTGAGGGGACTGGGTATGATGTTGGGTTTTGGTTTTGCTCGCCGGATTTGGGGGAAAATCGGAAAAGTGACAGAATTTCGCGTTTTCCGGTGAAGATTCAAAATTTTTCGGCGAGTTTTTGGTCGTGAAGTGAAGGGTCGTCGTTCACGCCCCTTTTATAGGTAGAGCTCTGAGTTCACGGACGCGTTGCCCAATTCACGGTCTTAGCGAACGTGAACTCATGAATGCGTCCGTGAACATGGAGTGGTTGTGACTCACTTCTACTATCACTCCAAGAATTGGCCAAGTGAAACCACTTCCTAAAGCGTAGTATAGCGGGTTTGGGTTTAAATGTCAACCCGGGTCCTAGATTTGATGACTACTCAGTGAATTCTTGTTATCTAGCATTGAAACTTTAATGCAAGTCTAAACTAACAAACTAACAAAGCAAGTAAACTGTTGTATTCAGGTTAAGAGAGGTCACCCGGATATGGTTCCCCCTAGACTGCAGTTAAGCCGGATTGTAATTACCAAGTTCAGTTTCTATGATAGTTATACTGCGGAAGGTTCTTAAACAGCCTGAAGTCTCGACTAAAGGTCTTCAGACCCTCTCAATCTGAGTCTTCGGCGGGCGACTAACCTCCACCGGAGTAAACAGATTGAGGCCCTATGAACAAAACCTCCACTACCGAAGTAAATCCGGTACAGAATAGTGAGTTGGCTCCTCGACTAAGGTCACCAACTCCCTACCTTCAATCAAGGATGCTCTATCAACCTAGGCAGATATTCTCATTATAGGTTAAAGCAGAAACAACGGGAATTTGATCAGGATTCAAGTCATTCAAACCTCAATCGAATATAATCAAATCATAGAATCAGTACTTGGGTTCATACAATCAAAGCCTAACATACAAATCTAGGGTTCTCCATACCCAGATGAATGGGAGAACTACTCCATGGAGAAAGAAGCAAAAGCAGAATCAGACGCGGAATTCATACTGTGAAGGATGGATTCCTGCTCCTGGACGTTGATCGGCACTTCTCCAAGCTCAAACTGGCCTCCAATGGTGTTGAAGATCGAGCTAGGGCACTTGGAGACTCTTGTTCGTCGCTTTCTCTCTCTAGGAATCGCTCTATCTCTCTAAAACTCGAATCCCCTTCTGTTTTGGCTGAAATCTGCTTAAAAGGGCATTAGTGGCCAAAGCACGGTCGAGGGCACGGTCGTGCTTTGCCTCAGCCCGCCCGTGCTTTGGCTAGGGTTGATTACACGGCCACCTGTTGGTGCAAACACGGCCGTGCTTTTGAGAGGACACGACCGTGCTTTGGTTGACACGGCCGTGCTTTCAGCCCGTGTTTGCAGCTTGAATTTGCCAAACTCAATTAGCTCTCGGCAGTAAAAGCACGGCCACAGAACACGACCGTGTTCTGTTTTAGGTGTGCCCGTGTTTTGGCTCCAGCTCGACGAAATGACTTCTGAATGCCCCGAAACTCGTGCTTAGCCTTTCCTTTGACGCCTGGGACCTGAAATATGACAAAATAGCACAACCCGGCGTAAAATAGGCCAAAAATACACGACTATGCCCCTCAAACGGATAAGAACTAGGGGCGCAAATATGTGCAATTACATCGTTATCAAATTCCCCCACACTTAACCGTTTGCTTGTCCCCAAGCAAACCTAACTCAAACCAATGCAACTTTCCAGACCTCTATAGCAACCAACAACCCAGATCGTAGGTAGAGGACTTCCTAGATCATTTAGCAACTTACGAGGTCAACCGACGCACAAGTCATCTCATAGCTCCTTCAGTGAGAGCACAACCCGACGTAAAATAGGCCAAAAATACACGACTATGCCCCTCAAACGGATAAGAACTAGGGGCGCAAATATGTGCAATTACATCGTTATCAAATTCCCCCACACTTAACCGTTTGCTTGTCCCCAAGCAAACCTAACTCAAACCAATGCAACTCTCCAGACCTCTATAGCAACCAACAACCCAGATCGTAGGTAGAGGACTTCTTAGATCATTTAGCAACTTACGAGGTCAACCGACACACAAGTCATCTCATAGCTCCTTCGGCGAGAGCTCTAGTATCGAGTCGGCATCATGGCGAATAGTGAACAGAGGAAAGATGAATTGTGGATGAAGAGATTCCCAAAAACAAAGGATCATGGACTCACATTTTTCAAGGTGCTCTATTTTCTTCTTGAAGATGGTTGGAACCCCTTTTCTTTCTGTTTTGCTTGTTTTCTGTTATTTTTTTTTTCTTTTTTTTTTCTTTCAAGCGTCCCAACCTGCTCTTACCAGCCATGCCAGGAGCGGATGTCTCGAGCCTCGTGCGGGGGAAAGACATGTAAGGGGGCTAGAGGTAGTAGGTGGAAATTGGGAACGAATTCCCGTCTCCCCTTACACACTTTCGCCCTATTCGCACGGGAGACGTTATTTTGAAGCACATTTTCGAGCACCTGTTATTTTCAAGACATGATACAAGAGTCCATGACAGGTAGAGAGTCCACAACACCACACAATTCAAGGGTCCTAAGATCACTAATTCACTCAATCAACCAACACAATATGAAGAAGAAATGAGACTTCTTAAATGCATCAACATCCTCCATAGTACTACACTACCTCCCTAGGTTGCATATTACTATAAAGACTGTCAATTCAAAGCATACTGAGCAGGCAATTGCACGGAACACGTACTTGGAGCCCTCAAATTAAAAAATTTGGACAGTGGACTAGGCTCCAAGCACACAAACAGATCTAATGCAGTCAAAAGATAAACACCCCCCCCCCCCCCACACTTAAGATCGACATTGCCCTCAATGGAGAAGAGGGAAGGGAAAGGGGAACTATGTAACCGGTATGCACGGACTGTAAGAGGCTGGAAGCGGACCAGTCGAGTGACGCGGACTGGATAGAGGACCAGTCAAGACGAGCACAGCTAAAGGAGAACAGAAGAGCTCAAACACAATATGTTAGGTCCAATGTCATCCCAATAAGACATCATCCAAAACAAAAGAAAACAAACCAAAACCAAACTGGTTTACAATCCGACTCAAAACACAAGAAAGAAAATCAAACCGTGGTGGGGTTGCCTCCCCACAAGCGCTTCTTTACCGTCTTTTAGCTGGACGCCCATGGTGGATACTCAGGGAGGTGCAGGAACAGGCGCTTCCAAGAGCGGATCCACGTCGCTCTTGAGGTACAGCTTCAGGTTGTGGCCATGCACCCGACGGGTGCGACCACCATCATCGGTCAGCTCGACCTGGCCATCGGGCAAGATGCAGGCGAGTGAGTACCCAGACGGCCAGGGTGGTCGTGGTGCAGGAGGTGGGACCAGCTCATAGTGGTCTCCACCCTTCTTCCGTGCAGGTTTAGCAACCTGCTGCTTCGGCCGCCACTCCTCCTTGATCTTTTTGTTTTGAAGCGAGACTGGATGGAGTGGCGGCGAAGGAATGATAGGAGGGTCCTGCAAAATAAGAGGTGCAGAAGGATACACGACATGCTCGTGTACCTGATCAGAAATGGCATGCACAGGTGTGACAACAATCATAGCACAGTGATCGAATTCAGTCACAGAAAAAGTAGCCTGTTCATTCCCAGCACGCAGGATCAATTTACCATCATGCACATCAATAAGTGCCTTGGCGGTGGCAAGAAATGGTCTACCCAGAATCAAAGGCACATCCACATCCTCATGTATATCAAGAATAACAAAATCAACAGGATATGTGAATGCACCGACCTTGACAAGCAGATCCTCTATGATTCCCCTAGGATGCACAATGGAACGATCAGCTAGCTGAATGCTCATCCTAGTAGGGCTAAGTTCACCTAGGTCTAGCTTTTTATACAACTTATATGGCATGACATTTATGCTAGCGCCTAGGTCCGCCAAGGACTTGCCTACATGCATGCTGCCAATAGTAAAAGGGATAGTAAAACTCCCTGGATCCTTGCGCTTTTTGGGCAGCTTGTTCTGCAGGATAGCAGAACACTCCTCGCTCAGCAACACTGTCGAGAGATCCCCAAGTTTCTTCTTGTTGGTGAGGAGATCTTTCATGAACTTGGCATACTTGGGCATCTTCGACAGTGCCTCCACGAACGGTATGCTGATGTTGAGCTGCTTCAACATTGCCATAAACTTGGCAAACACAGTCTCCAACTTGTCTTTGTGTAGGCGAGTGGGGAAGGGAAGCTGGGGTACATGCTCCTTAACCACTGGTTGTGGCTTGGGAGTAGGGGCTTCCTTCTCCACCCGCACTTCTGCATCGTCGGCTAGAAGGGCTGAAGCAGGTAGTGGGTCCTCCTGCCTAGCCGGGACAGGATTAGCAGATATGGCCTTACCGCTCCTGGTAAAAATGGCATCCAACTGCTGGAGCTGGCGAGGATCCCGAGGATTCGGGATAGTGGTGGCAGGCAGAGTCCTCGGTGCCCTGATAGTGTTTTGGCGGGCCAAGATGCCCACCTGGGTCTGCAGATCTTGCAAAATGGCACCCTGGTTCCGCTGACCTGCCTCCAGTGACGTGATAGCAGCCCGAGTGCTAGTCATGAATGAAGCTAGAATATTTTCCAGCTTTGTCATTCGGTCATCTGGAGCCGGAGCTGCTGCTGGCTCAGCGAACTGGCACTGGGGCTGCTGGAATGGTTGCCCCTGTCTAGGCTGGTAGGGCTGCTGCTGTGGGGCTGGCCCCTGTCGAGCCTGGAAGGGCTGCCTCTGCTGAAAACCACCTGCTGGTGCTGGGAAACCAGGTGGTTTAGTGGTGTTGCTGCTCCAGGCGAAGTTGGGATGCTGGCGCCACCCCTCATTATATGTGTTGCTGTACGGGTCGAGGCGCCGAGCATTGGCGATGAAGTCCAACTGCTCTTGGGGAGTGGTAGACTCCCTCATAGCCTGGCAGTCCTCCACTAGGTGATTGGAGCTCTCGCACCACTGACATTGAGCTACTGGAGGTGTAGCCGAACCTCTGCCCGGAATCAGACTGTTGGGCTGCTTCAGTGTCTGCACTAACTCAGCTACCTGCTGCTCAAGCCCGGATCTGGTCTCCATGGCGTGCACACCACGGTCCCGGGAATGTCTGCCTCGGCTGCTCTGCCCCCAGGAATGATCTCTGACAGCCAAAGTATTGATCATCTAGTTCAGCTCGGGTGGAGTCTTAGTGAGAACATCCCCTCCTGGGCATAGAGACTCAATCACCCTCTGGCTGTCTGGAGAGAGAGCACTGTAGAAGTTCCCCACTGTGAATGCATCACTAAAGCCATGATGGGGACACTGCCAGAAATAACCCATGTACCGCTCCCATACATCACGAAGTGACTCATCTGGCTCTTGGCGGAAGTGAGTGATCTCCCGCTGGATCTCTGTAGTCTTCGATGCCGGATAGTACCTGTGCACGAATTTGTCAGCCAGATCGTCCCAAGAGGTGATGGACAATGGGGGCTGGGTCTCCAACCACCTCTTAGCATTCCCCGCCAGAGAATGGGGGAAGAGATGAAGGCGGATTGCATCATCCGGGACACCATTCAGCTTGAACCGTTCGTCAGCTGCAAAAAACGGGAAAGATGCACCCTGGCCTCCTCATCCTTCAAGCCATGGAACTGGATAGAGGATGTAATGAGCTGAATCCAGCATGGCTTGATCTCGAAGTTGTTTGCTGGAATAGGCGGGTAGAGGATGACCGGGCGGATGTCAGCAATCCGTGGAGTGTAGTAGTACTCCAAGGTGGGACCCGGCTGCGGTGGATGATGAACCCCATGATCCTGGGGTATGGGGTTGTTCCCCAGGACCTGATTCACCGGGGGAACCTGCTGCGGATTCCCCTGGTGTTGATTGTAGTCTCCGTCCATCCCGTGATCTTCTTCAGAATCGCTACTCAGGTGGCCGTCTATGCGCTCTTCCGTAGCCAGTCTAGCTCGCTGTTGTCTCCTGAGCTGGCGATAGGTGCGGTCAATCTCTGGATTCAACGGCAGTAAACCTCCTGACTGGCTACGGGTCATGCACTACCTGCACACACTCAAGCAAGCAAACCCGTGAAGGCACAAGTAGGACAAAGCAAACAAAGCAAAAAGAAAAATTAAATTAACAGAAATCACTTTTCTTCAACAACCTAGCCGTCCCTGGCAACGGCGCCAAAAACTTGACTCACTTCTACTGTCACTCCAGGAATTGGCCAAGTGAAACCACTTCCTAAAGCGTAGTATAGTGGGTTTGGGTTTAAATGTCAACCCGGGTCCTAGATTTGATGACTACTCAGTGAATTCTTGTTATCTAGCAATGAAACTTTAATGCAAGTCTAAACTAACAAACTAACAAAGCAAGTAAACTGTTGTATTCAGGTTAAGAGAGGTCACCCGGATATGGTTCCCCCTAGACTGCAGTTAAGCCGGATTGTAATTACCAAGTTCAGTTTCTATGATAGTTATACTGCGGAAGGTTCTTAAACAGCCTGAAGTCTCGACTAAAGGTCTTCAGACCCTCTCAATCTGAGTCTCTGGCGGGCGGCTAACCTCCACCGGAGTAAACAGATTGAGGCCCTATGAACAAAACCTCCACTACCGAAGTAAATCCGGTACATAATAGTGAGTTGGCTCCTCGACTAAAGTCACCAACTCCCTACCTTCAATCAAGGATGCTCTATCAACCTAGGCAGATATTCTCATTCTAGGTTAAAGCAGAAACAACAGGAATTTGATCAGGATTCAAGTCATTCAATCATTCAAACCTCAATCGAATATAATCAAATCATAGAATCAGTACTTGGGTTCATACAATCAAAGCCTAACATACAAATCTAGGGTTCTCCATACCCAAATGAATAGGAGAACTACTCCATGGAGAAAGAAGCAAAAGCAGAATCAGACGCGGAATTCATACTGTGAAGGATGGATTCCTGCTCCTGGACGTTGATCGGCACTTCTCCAAGCTCAAACTGGCCTCCAATGGTGTTGAAGATCGAGCTAGGGAACTTGGAGACTCTTGTTCGTCGCTTTCTCTCTCTAGGAATCGCTCTATCTCTCTAAAACTCGAATCCCCTTCTGTTTTGGCTGAAATCTGCTTAAAAGGGCATCAGTGGCCAAAGCACGGTCGAGGGCACGGCCGTGCTTTGCCTCAGCCCGCCCGTGCTTTGGCTAGGGTTAATTACACGGCCACCTGTTGGTGCAAACACGGCCGTGCTTTTGAGAGGACACGGCCGTGCTTTGGTTGACACGGCTGTTCTTTCAGCCCGTGTTTGCAACTTGAATTTGTCAAACTCAATTAGCTCTCGGCAGTAAAAGCACGGCCACAGAACACGGCCGTGTTCTGTTTTAGGTGTGCCCGTGTTTTGGCTCCAGCTCGACGAAATGACTTCCGAATGCCCCGAAACTCGTGCTTAGCCTTTCCTTTGACGCCTGGGACCTGAAATATGACAAAATAGCACAACCCGGCGTAAAATAGGCCAAAAATACACGACTATGCCCCTCAAACGGATAAGAACTAGGGGCGCAAATATGTGCAATTACATCGTTATCAGGTTGACAAGTGGTGAACATGCATCGGCGCCCAGTTCACGGACGTGTTTGCCTGTTCATGGTCTTAGAGACCGTGAACTTAGCAATTCGTCCGTGAACTGAAGTGAAATCAGGGCACTTTGCAAAAATTTTGCCTCAACCTATTCCTCTATGCCTCCTAATAAACCACATCACAACCATAAACCGCAAAAACACAACACTCAGCATGGAGACACCACTTCACCACTCAAACCCTTCAGAAGACACTAAAACGAAAACTAAGGAAAAGAAAACAAACCTTTGTTGGGTTGCCTCCCAACAAGCGCTTGTGTATCGTCATTAGGTTGACGCTTGGGGATCAATCACGATTTCAAACGTGATGCCACCGAGAGCGGATCCATCACACTCTCGGGGCGAGGCTTGTAGCCTCTTATCTTAGTGTCATTGAGTTGGCCCTCTTGGTTGGCAAACCTTGCTCCGGGCTCCCCCGTCTTTCGAGTTAAAGCTCCTTTCATCTTTCTTCTCCAAGCATTCAATCTTGGACCTTTTGGCTTAGGACCCTTCTTAACTTCCTTCTCAACATCATCAAAGACAAGTCAAGTAATGGTGGGGTTTGCCTTAGGAGGCTCTCCTCCACTCTCATTCACATCATTTGAGACTACCCCCTTCACTTCATCACTCCTCACCCTAGGATCAATTTCAAGCTTGATTCTCTCCTTACCATCCCTCAAAATTAGGGTTCCCTCATTAACATCTATCGATGCCTTGGCGGTTGCAAGAAAGGGACGAATGAGGATGAGGGGCATATCAGAGTCCTCACTTATGCCGAAAATCACGAAATCGGTCGGATAGCAAAACTTGCCCACTCTCACCATCATGTCCTCCACTATATCTCTCGAGCTAATGACCGAACGGTTGGCTAAGGTGATGCTAAGCTTAGAGGTCTTAAGGTCACCTACTTCTAAATTTTTGAAAAGCTTGTAGGACATCACATTCACACTAGCTCCTAGGTCAGCCAAGGCATTGTCTATATGGTGATCACCAATATCAAGAGGGATAGTAAAGCTACCTGGGTCAGAATGCTTTTTGGGCAAGCGGTCGAGGAGGAAAGACGAGCACTCCTCGCCAAGAGTCGCATTTGCGAGGCCTTCAAGCCTTGGCTTATTGATGAGGAATCCTTTGAGGTACTTGGCATATCTTGGCATTTGTGCCATGGCTTCGAGGAATGGGACATTGAGGTGGAGGTTGTGTAGCATTTCCATGAATCCTCCACACTCATTGTCCAACCTCTCCTTGTACATCCTTGTGGGATAAGGAAGAGGTGGCAAATATCCATCCTTTGGCAATGCCTTGCTTGCCGCCTTCCTCTCATTCATCGAGGGCTTCTTCTCTCTTCTTATTGGGGTGGTCTCTTCCTTCTCCATTTCTTCTCCCGTAGAGACCTCCGGAACCACCTTCACACTCCTCACTTGCAGTGCATTTACCCCGACTTGATCCTTGGGGTTCACCATGGTTTGGGAAGGTAAAGCTCCCTTGGGTCTCTTAGTGAGGACACCGGCAAGGTTGCCTATTTGCACCTCCAAACTTTGAAGGCTCGCTTGATGGCTCCGGAGACCCGCCTCAACCGACGTAAACTTGGTAGTCGCCACATCCATAAATTGCTCAATCTTCTCGAATTTTTGGCTAATCGTACTCACAAAGGTGTTCATTAGCTCCTCAAGTTTGGATAACTTGTCAGGTTGATGTTGCTGTTGAAACCCTAGTGCACCTTGTGGTTGGTACGGTTGTTGAAAGTTTGAGCCTTGGAGTTGTGGCCTTTGTTGGATGAAGGTTGGCCGAGGTTGGAAGTTCCCCGTGGGGCCTTGGAAACTCGAGGGCCTTGGATTAACCGGTGATGCCCAATCAAAGTTGGGGTGGTTCCTCCATCCGCGGTAATAAGTATTGCTATACGGGTTGTTGACCCTAGCATTTGCCACATAGTTGATTTGCTCCTCCGGAGTGGTTGCCTCCTTCATTGCTTGGCACTCCGCTATCTCGTGGCTAGTACTCGAGCACCAGTCGCACGACATTACCGCCCTTTTTCCTTGCCTTTTATCTTCAAGCATAACCTTGAGCAACTTATCCAACTTTGCCTCAAGCGGAGCACTCGCTCCCACGCTTCTCACTCCCCTTTCATTACTTCTTCTTCCACTTCGAGTCAACCCCCAATCATAACCCCTAAGTTCCATGTCTTCTAGGATCTCGGTAATTTGGGGAGGAGCCATATTCATCAACTTCCCCTGACATAAGGAGTCAATGATGAATTTATCTTCTTGCATTAGGCCTCCGTAGAAGGTTTTAATCCGAAACTGTTCCTCAAACCCGTGGCGGGGGCACTGAAGAAAGTACTCGGAGTACCTCTCCCGAGCATCCCTTAAGGTTTCGTCCTCTTCTTGCTCGAAATGTGTAATCTTCTTTCTCCACTCCGCCGTCTTCGAAGGCGGGCAATAACGAGCCATAAACTTGTTAAAGAGGTCGTCCCATGAGGTGATAGCCCGAGGTGGGCGGTTGTTTAGCCACCTAAGTGCCTTCCCCGAGAGTGAGTATGGGAAAAACCTTAGTTGCAAAGCCTCGGCCGTCACACCATTAATCTTCAAGCTCTTCGCGAGCTCCAAGAATCTATGCACGTGCTCTCTTGGTGACTCGCTCTCATGGCCGTTGAAGAGAGCATTGCTTTGTATCATAGTCACTAGAGCCGGCTTGATCTCGAAATTTTTTGCCGCCACCGGAGGATGTAGGATCGGTGATTGAATGTCAGCTGGCCTTGGGGTCATATAGTACTGATAGACCGTTAATTGCACACGTTTTTACCCCTATTCTTGAGCCGTTTGAGATGTTGATTCTCGTGTTTTAACCCAATTTCACGCTAGGTTGTGTGTTTATGTCATATTTCAGGGCTTGGCGTTAGCATCGAGGCGAAGAAACGAGTTTCGGGTCGAAAGGAGGACGTTTGAGTTGAAGTGTGCTGGAGGAGCAAAATACCCGGCCATGGGAAAAAAATACCCGACCGGGTATTAATCTGAGCAGATCGGGGAAAACCTCTTTTGGTCGTTAGAAAAGCAAAAGGGGGCCCGGGCATTAAGGAAAAATCCCCGGTCGGGTATTCTTGACCTTGACCGGGGATTAATCCCCTGTCCGCGACGGTGAGTTTCAAGAATCCCCGGTCTCCCCCTAAAATACCCGACCGGGTATTCTGATCGGGGATCGCGATTTACAGCTTCTTAAGGGAAAAGAAGGGAAAAGTTGAAGGGTTCCGAGTTTTAGAGAGAGAAAGCGTCTACCTAGAGAGAGAAAGTGACGAACCTGATTCTTCAAGTGCCTTAGATCGATCAACGTCACCATTGGAGCCCGGATTGAGCTTGGAGAAGAGCTGATTGAGTGCCAGAAGCGGAATCTCATCCTTCACAGAATGGTTTCCGCATCTGACCTAGATTTCCCGTCTCTCTCTATGGAGTAACTTTCTCTTTCACCTGGGTATGAAGAACCCTAGATTTGTATGTTAGGTTTGATTGTATGAACCGAAGTACAGATTCAGTGATATGATTATATTCAATTGAGGTCTGATATGTTGAATGGCATGAATCCTGATCAAATTCCTGTTGTTTCTACTTTAACCTAGAAAGAGAATATATGCCTAGGTTGATATAGCACCCTTGATTGAAGGTAGTGAATTGACGACTTTAGTGGAGGATTCAATTCACTATTCTGTATCGGATTTACTTCGGTAGCGGAGGTTTGGTTCGTTAGGGCCTCAATCTGTTTACTCCGGTGGAGGTTAGTTGCCCGTTGGGGACTCAGATTGAGAGGGTCTAGAGACCTTTAGTCGAGACTGCAGACTGTTTAAGAACCTTCCGCAGTATAACTATCATTGAAATTGAACTTGGTAAATTACAATCCGGCTTAACTGTAGTCTAGGGGGAACCATATTCGGGTGACCTCTCTCAACTTGAAAACAACCTTTAACTGCTTTGCTTGTTTGGACCTTCACTACACTTTCACTGCTAAATAATAAGAACTCACGGAATAGTCATCACACTTAGGACCTGGGTTGACATTAAAATGCAAACCCGCTATACTACGCTTTAGGAGGTGGTTACACTTGGCCATTTTCTAGAGTGACAGTAGGAGCGAGTCAAGTTTTTTGCGCCGTTGCCATTGCCGGGGACGGCTAGGTTGTTGAAGAAACGTGGTTTCTGTTAATTTAGCTTTTCTTTTTAGCATTATTTGTTTGCTTTGTCACACTTGTGCCTTCACGCGTTTGCTGCTTGACTGTGTGCAGGTAGTGAATGACCCGTAGCCAATCAGGAGGTTTACTGCTGTTGGATCCGTAGCTTGAACGCACCTTTCGCCAACTTAGGAGACAACAGCGAGCTAGACTAGCTACGTAGGAGCGCATAGACGGCCACTTGAGCAGCGATTCCAAGGACGAGGACGAGATGAAAGGTGAACATAACCCGCCCCAGGGGATACCTCTCCAGGTTCCCCAGGTAAACCAGATCCTGGGGAACAACCCAATACCCCAGGCAGATGGGGTTCATCATCAACCACCGCCGCCGGGTCCCACCTTGCAGTACTACTACACTCCACGGGTCGCTGATATCCGCCCTGTCATCCTCTATCCGCCCATCCCAGCGAACAACTTGAGATCAAGCCATGCTGGATTCAACTCATTACATCCTCTATCTAGTTTCATGGCTTGAAGGATGAGGAGGCAAGGGTGCATCTTTCCCGTTTCCTGCAGCTGACGAACGGGTTCAAGATGAACGGTGTACCCGATGATGCGATCCGCCTTCACCTCTTCCCCCATTCTCTGGCGGGGCATGCAAAGAGGTGGCTAGAGACCCCACCCCCATTGTCCATCACTTCTTGGGACGATCTGGCCAACAAGTTCGTGCATAGGTACTATCCGGCATCGAAGACTACAGAGATCCAGCGAGAGATCACTCACTTCCGCCAAGAGCCAGATGAGTCACTTCGTGATGCATGGGAGCGGTACTCGGGGTTTTTCTGGTAGTGCCCCCATCATGGGTTCAATGATGCATTCACTGTGGGGAACTTCTACAGTGCTCTCTCTCCGGAAAGCCTGAGGGTGATTGAGTCTCTATGCCCAGGAGGGGATATTCTCACTAAGACTCCACCCGAACTGAACCAGATGATCAGTACCTTGGCTGCCAAAGATCATTCCTGGGGGTAGGCACTAGAGGCAGGAATTCCCGGGATCGTGGTGTGCACGCTATGGAGGCCAGGTCAGGGCTAGAGCGGGAGGTGGCTGAGTTAGTGCAGACATTGAAGCAGCCCAACAGTCTTATTCCGGGCAGAGGTCTGGTCGGACCTCCAATAGCTCAATGTCAGTGGTGTGAGAGCTCGAACCATCTGGTGGAAGACTGCCAGGCTATGCGGGATTCATCTACACCTCATGAGCAGTTGGTCTTCATCGCCAATGCTCGATGCCTTGATCCATACAGTAATACATACAATGAGGGGTGGCGCTAGCATCCCAACTTCTCTTGGAATGGAAACATCACCAAACCACCTGGTTTCCCAGCACCAGCTGGTGGTTTTCAGCAGAGGAAGCCTTTCCAGGCCAGACAAAGGCCAGTTCCATAGCAGCAGCCCCTGTGTCAGTATGCCGAGCCAGCAACAGCTCCAGCTCTAGATAATCAGATAACTAAGCTGAAAAATATTTTAGCGGCATTCATGACTACTAGCCAGGTCAACTTTGCCAGGATCGACCAGAACATCGCCTCGTTGGAGGCAGGGTAGCCGAACCAAGGTGCCATATTGCAGGACCTCCAACATCAGATTGGAGGAATAGCCCGCCAGAATAATACCAGGGCACCAGGGACTCTGGCTGCCGCCACCATCCCTAATCCTCGCGAGCCTCACCAGCAGCTGGATGCCATCTTTACTAGGAGTGGCAAGCCAACATCGGCTGTACCTACCCCGGCCAGGCAGGAGGAACCACTACCTGCTTCCGCACTTCCAGCCGATGATGCAGAAGTGAGGGGAGAGAAGGAAGCCCCTGCTCCCAAGCCACAACCAGTGGTTAAGGAGCATGTACCCAGCTTCCCTTCCCCACTCGACTACACAAAGACAAGCTGGAGACTGAGTTTGCCAAATTCATGGCAATGTTGAAGCAGGTCAACATCAGCATGCCGTTCGTGGAGGCACTGTCGAAGATTCCCAAGTACGCCAAGTTCATGAAGGATATCCTCACCAATAAGAAGAAAATTGGGGATCTCTCGACAGTGATGCTAAGCGAGGAGTGTTCTGCCATCCTGCAGAACAAGCTGCCCGAAAAGCGCAAAGACCCAGGGAGTTTTACTATCCCTCTTGTTATTGCAGCATGCATGTAGGAAAATCCTTTGCAGACCTAGACGCTAGCATTAATGTCATGCAAGGTTGTTAACCCGCGGGTCGACCCGGATTAACCCGGACCCGGCCAAAAAAGGGCCATAGCAACCCTTTTTGCTATCAGCCTGGAAATGGTCAAACCCGGATAAACCCGATCAAACCCGGGTTGGCCTGGCCGGTTAGCCCGTTGGAACGGGTCAGCGGGTTGCTCCTCCTGAGCCCCGTTTTGGCCGCTGCGGCGCCGTTTTGGCGGGGTTAAACGCGACATGAAGTGGCGCCGTTCTGCTGGGACAAGACGCGAACCTTCCTTCTTCTTCCTGCACCTGCAGCGAAACCCTAGGTCGACCATTTTCTATTTCCCTTTCCCACAAGCCGCAGCGCAGCCGTGCCGCTCTCACAACCGATCGCCATCGCCGGTTCTTTGGCGGCGCGCTCGGGGTCGCCGGCAGAATAGCAGGTCGGGCTTCACCGGAGCTCTCCTCCCTTTAGCACCGCTCCGTCTCTGCTCCCTTCAGCTCCGTCGCCTCTGCCCGGCCGCCTCTGCTCGCCTTCACAAACTCTTTTCTTTTGGTAAGGGTTTGAGACTTGTCTGATGTCTCCAATAAATGGAAATGAAGATAAATGTGATTTTTGTTTTAGATGTTTTAGATTAGTTTGATTCCAATTGTTTGATGTTTAAGATGTTAGGAAGAAGTTGAATTGTTTGTTAGTAATTTAGAATTTTGGATTGTTTATGTGGAAGAAGAATTTTAGATTGGTTTTTTTTTCTTTCGTATAGCTAAGGGTTCTTGAATTTTTAACTATGATGGATTTAAGTTGATGTTATGTGAATGATTTAAGTGTTGTTGAATTTTTACTATGTTGAATTTAAGTTGATGTTATTTAAGTGTGTTGTAGTTGAAGTAGTGTTGCATTTTTTTTTATGTTGGATTCAGGATAAATAGAATATATTGGCTCTTTTCATATTTCCGGGCTAAACCGGGCTAAAACGGGTGACCCATTGACCCATGACCCACTAGCTCGTCCGGGTCCGGGTCGACCCGCGGTTTGACAACCTTGATGTCATGCCATACAATCTGTTTAAAAAGCTAGACCTAGGTGAACCTAGCGCGACTAGGATGAGCATTCTGTTAACTGATCGCTCTATTGTGCATCATAGGGGTATCATAGAGGATCTGCTTGTTAAAGTAGGCGCATTCACATATCTTGTTGATTTTGTTATTCTGGATATAAATGAGGATGTGGATGTGCCTTTGATTTTGGGTAGACCATTTCTTGCCACCGCTAAGGCACTTATTGATGTGCATAGTGGTAAACTGATCTTGCGTGCTGGGAATGAACAAACTACTTTTTCTGTGTCTGAGGATGGGGAGCACTCCCATTTGCTTGATGAATTGGATCACTGTGTTATGCCTGCGGTCACACCTATGCATGATATTTCTCACCAGGTGCACGAGCCTGTCGTGTATCCTTCTCGTTTTGCAGGATTCCTCTCTCACTCCTTCGCCGCCACTTCCTCCAACCTCACCGCCAAACAACAAGATCAAGGAGGAGTGGCGGCCAAAGCCGCAGGTGGCTAAGCCTGCTAGGAAGAAAGGTGGCGACCACTATGAGCTGGTCCCACCTCCTGCACCACGACCACCCTGGCCATCCGAGTACTCACTCGCTTGCATCCTGCCGGATGACCAGGTCAAGCTAACAAATGCTGGTGGTTGCACCCGTCGGGTGCATGGCCACCATCTGAAGCTGTACCTCAAGAGCGATGTGGATCCGCTCTTGGAGGCACCTGTTCCTGCACCCCTCTGGTATCCACCATGGGCGTCCAGCTAAAAGACGGTAAAGAAGCGCTTGTGGGGAGGCAACCCCACCACGGTTTGCATTTCTTTTCCCTTTTTTCTGTGTTTTTGTGTCGTGATTGAGTCAGTTGCATGTCTGTGTTGAATTTCAATCGTCTGTTTTGCCTCGATTTGGTGTTTTTGTGCAGGGGAGGTCGAAAAATTGGGAGAATGAGTTTTGTGGCCGAAAAAGGGGAAAAAACCCGGACGTGGCACGAAATACCCGACCGGGTATTTTTGTGCAATGGCCGGGCCCCCTTCTGTGTTCCGGGGGGCCAAAAGGGCAAATTCCTGACCTTGGCCCAAAAATACCCGACTGGGGATTTCCCAGCCTTGGAACGCTGCATTTCCAACCCCCCCGACCTTGACCCAAAAATACCTGACCGGGTATTTTTGGTTCAAGGCCTGGGATTTCCCAACCATAGAACGCGGCGTTTTCCAAATCCCCGACCGTAAAAATACCCGGACTGGTATTTTTGCTATTTAAGCAAACCCCTGGTCGCCTCTCTCTCTCCTCACATTTTTTTCAAAACTTCCCCTCTCTTCCTCTCAAATCCTCTGCCCTCTCTCCTCTTTGGCGACCGTCGGCCGTTCCTCCTCCACCGCCGGCCGCCGCCGCCACCTCCGTCGCCGGCCTATTTTCCGGCGAACTTCCGGAGGCTTTCCAGCGACTTTCCGGCCGATTTTCCGGCGAGCTTCCCGTGTCATTTTTGGCTCAATTTCGCGTCCCTCACCCATCTCTTCGCGTCTCGTCTACATTTCTACTTGAGTTTCCAGGTGTGTTTCTTGTTAGCTGTTCTTTTTCTGGAAAATCGAACTGTAGATTGAAGGACCGAGAACTGTGTTTGCTTGGCATGCTTGAATTAGAATAGGGTGAGGGATGCCTTGAGTATGAATGGCTATGGCTAATGTGTGTGTGCTGCTCGTGTGATTGAATTGGTCGGTTATGTTTGATTCTTGCCTTGATTGTGGTTGAGTTGCTTGCGATTTAACCTTTTATGCTTAAACTATTAGCTTAGGTGGTCCTTAAGTGTGGGGGAAGTGATGAACCCATACTGTGGTCCTGACGAGTATTTTCTTGGTACCACCTTTGGTTTGTTGATTTTGCAGGATCATGTCACTCGACCATCCGTTCGTGCAGGACCTGCACCCGGATTACGCCGACCAGTTCCGCAAGGTCACTTGCGGAGTACTCCAGCGCCACCACCATCTGGAGTGGGGAGTCTTCGAGCAGCTCCACTGCTTGAACGAGATCTCCACCGCCATCAGCGACCGGGATTGGCGGACACTGCTGACCATCGAGGAGCCCACTTACACAGAGCTGGTGTGGGAGTTCTACACCACCTACCATTTCCGCTCCAAGGCAGCCCGGGACTCCCTCGCAGTCACCTTCAGGCTGGGTGGCCGGTCACGACAACTGACCATTGACGGGCTGGCCTACGCCATGGGATCCAATACCACCCTTTCTCGCGCCACGAGGTAGAGATCCCGAAGCTGACGGACTGGAACCAGGATGAGTTCTACTGCCGAATAGCTCGACGCGCCTATGGGATGGACTACTTCGATGCCGGCCAGACATCCGTCAGCACTCTCAAGCCGCAGTGGCACATTCTCAATCTGATGATCACCCACTCCATCTTCCCCAATGCCCCCGGTTCGCACAAGATCCCGAAGCGAGTGCTCTACGCCATGTATTCGATGGGGTACCCGGAGCATAGGTTGCACTTGGGTTCTTTCGTAGCAACCACCTTCTCTCGGTGCCACGGGAAACCCAATCATCTCTTCTGTGGTCTCCTGATCACCCGCCTGGCGCGCCACTTCGATATTGACTTCGAGGGACTCACGGATTCCTCAGCTCGGGGGGGGGGGGGGGGCTCCACCCCCCTCAGCCGGGACGTGCTCCACAATGCACTCCTCCTAGCCACTGATGGCACCCGCTCCTGGGTGGATGGGTTGTCATTGCCCCCTGAGGAGGATGCATATCTTGATGAGGATGAGGAGGACGACGACTACTCCGGCGAGGAAGAGGCCGATGATGATGATGATGGCAGGGCCATGGATGTTGATGAGCTGGAGCCCCTGCTCTCTCCATTAGGGGACCTTGAGCCACGACGGAGATCCGAGAGAGGCAAGTCCTCCTCCGATTCTTCTGGTCTGTCGATGGCTTCTAGCCCGTCGATGGACTTCTTCAAGGAGCAGTTCCAGCAGATGGGGCTCCAGTTCCAGTAGCTCAGACTTCAGAACCAGCAGCTCCTGGACCATCAGGTCCAGTTCTACCAGCAGTATTCGGCCCACCAGGCCGAGTACCAGTCCAAGATGACGGTTGTGGACGAGCGCCTCGACCGGATGGAGGCTCAGATGGGAGTCACCCATGCTCACATCCAGCGAGAGCGGGATCGCAGCCGCCAGATGATGGAGTACCAGGAGAACCTGCTCCAGTCCTGTCACCCGCCTCAGGATCACCACTAGACCACCCGGTGGGACCACCCACCGCCCCCGCCACCACCGCCAAATGGGGACGCCGAACTCATGGATCAGATCGACTTCACCGGGCTCTAGTAGGCTGTACTCTTGGCTCGTCTTGGTGTTGTTTTTCTTTCAGAGTGCAAACTGTCTCGTGTGTTGGTTTATTTTCCTTATTTTTCCTTTGGATGATGTACTATTGGGCTGACCATTGGACCTAACGTATTGTGGCTGAGCTTTTGTTTTCCCTTTAGCTGTGCCTTTGTCCTGACTGGTCCCCTCTCCAGTCCTCTTCACTCCGATTGGTCCCCTTCCAGTCTCATGCAGTCCGTGCACACCGGTAACATCGTTCCCCTTATCCTTCCCTCTTCTCCATTGAGGGCAATGTCGAACTTAAGTGTGGGGGGGATGTTTCTCTTTTGACTGCATTAGATCTGTTTGTGTGCTTGGAGCCTAGTCCACTGTCCAAATTTCGATTTGTGGGCTCCAAGTACATGTTTCCTTGCAAATTGCCTGCTCAGTATGCTTTGAATTGACAGTCTCTATTTTAATGTGCAACCTATGGAGGTAGTGTAGCACTATGGTTGATGTTGAAGTATAAGATTTTTCCTATATAGCTCTCTGCTGTGCCAGTTGATTTTGTGAATTAGTGGAGCTAAGACCGTTGAATTCATGTGGTAATGGTGACTCTGATTGGATTGTGTTATGGACCCGTGTATCGAACATGATGCTCATGTGGAAAATGGAAAGCAGTTGGTCCTCCATGTCGAAATCATTGAAATCTTAAACATGGGGTAAGCCCAACGTGTGTGGCACCGTTCATTGCACAAATCGGGATTTGGAAGAGATTTTAGTGATCCTTAATGGGGTACTCCTAAAGGTGAAGCTAAGTTGTCTCTAGTACAAGTAAAATTTTCACCCGTTGAACGGTTTGCCTACTTGAGGATGTGTTTTTAAGGGCACGGATAGAGCTTCCGACCTTCCTTAATTTCACTGACCCTCCACACGAGTTTAGGAAAAGGAGTTAAAAGAAGTACTCTGGCGAGCGCCAGATGTACAGAAATTGCTCTTGCTCGACTAATAAGGGTCGGCCGTGCAAAAGACTTCAGTTGGAACCCCCACTAAGTGAATGAAGAAAAAAAAAGAAGTGTAAATGAAAGTGCAAAAAAGGGGTTCCAACGGTGAAATGAAGTGAAAGAGCACCCCGATACAATGAGTCCTTGGTCGTGAATGGTGTGAGTTCCTTTATCCATGAACTGGTTGTCTTACTTCTACTTCTTCTCATGATCCTGGCTTGAGTCTAGTACTCGCATTGAGAGAGATAGGGGACATCTTAGAAGACCAGTTGACCTCTTAAGCTGCTATATGATCTAGGAAATCCTCTACCGACGATCGGGGTTGTTTGTTGCTATAGAGGTCTGGAGAGTTGCAGTGGTTTGAGTTAGGTTTGCTTGGGGACAAGCAAACGGTTAAGTTTGGGGAATTTGATAGACCATTAATTGCACATGTTTTTACCCCTATTCTTGAGTCGTTTGAGATGTTGATTCTCGTGTTTTAAGCCGATTTCACACTAGGTTGTGTGTTTATGTCATATTTCAAGGCTTGGTGTTGGCATCGAGGCAAAGAAACGAGTTTCGGGTCGAAAGGAGGACGTTTGAGTTGAAGTGTGCTGGAGGAGCAAAATACCCGGCCATGGGCAAAAATACCCGCCGGGAATTAATCTGAGAAGACCGAGGAAAACCTCTTTTGGTCCTTTGAGAAGCAGAATGGGGCCGGGACATTGAGGAAAAATCCCCGGTCGGGTATTATTGACCTTGACTGGGGATTAATCCCCTGTCCACGACGGTGCGTTTCAAGAATCCCCGGTATCCCCCTAAAATACCCGACCGGGTATTCTGACCGGGGATCGCGATTTACAGCTTTTTAAGGGAAAAGAAGGCAAAGTTGAAGGTTCCGAGTTTTAGAGAGAAAAAGCGTATACCTAGAGAGAGAAAGTGACGAACCTGATTCTTCAAGTGCCTTAGATCGATCTCCATCACCATTGGAGCCCGACTTGAGCTTTGAGTAGAGCTGATTGAGTGCCAGAAGCGGAATTTCATCCTTCATAGTATGGTTTCCGCATGTGAGCTAGATTTCCCGTCTCTCTCTATGGAGTAACTTTCTCTTTCACCTGGGTATGAAGAACCCTAGATTTGTATGTTAGGTCTGATTGTATGAACCCAAGTACAGATTCAGTGACTTGATTATATTCAATTGAGGTCTGATTTGTTGAATGACATGAATCCTGATCAAATTCCTGTTGTTTCTACTTTAACATAGAAAGAGAATATCTGCCTAGGTTGATAGAGCACCCTTGATTGAAGGTAGTGAATTGACGACTTTAGTTGAGGAGTCATTTCACTATTTTGTACCGGATTTACTTCGGTAGTGGAGGTTTGGTTCATTAGGGCCTCAATTTGTTTACTCCGATGGAGGTTAGTCACCCGCTGGGGACTCAGATTGAGAGGGTCTGGAGACCTTTAGTCGAGACTGCAGACTGTTTAAGAACCTCCCGCAGTATAACTATCATTGAAAATGAACTTGGTAAATTACAATCCGGCTTAACTGCAGTCTAGGGGGAACCATGTCCGGGTGACCTCTCTCAACTTGAAAACAACCTTTAATTGCTTTGCTTGTTTGGACCTTCACGATACTTTCACTGCTAAATAATAAGAACTCACGTAGTAGTCATCACACTTAGGACTCGGGTTGACATTAAAACCCAAACCCGCTATACTACGCTTTAGGAGGTGGTTACACTTGGCCATATTCTAGAGTGACGGTAGGAGCGAGTCAAGTACCCCATCGTCCTCGAGGCTCCTTCTTCTCCCGACTCCTCATTAAAATGGAGGGCTTGAGCGACACCATCTTGCCTTTGGTTCCCCGCCATTTCCTCTTCAATGACGGCCTCAACTTTGACTTCTTTAACTACTTGTCCACCAACACCGCGACCCAATTGTTGTCCCCCTCTTTCACTCCTTCTCCTTGCCTCAGCTAGCTCTCTCTCCCTTGCTAGGAGTCGAAGATTCTAGTTTATGTCATCGTCAAATGGTAGCAAGGGCGCCAGGTTGCTCCGGGTCATGCACCTCCTACACATAATCGGAAAACACCAAGTCTAGCACAAGCAAGGAACACACACACACACTTGTAAAACTCGAAATTAAAAGCTAGATTAACAACCAACAACTTTATCAGAATAACAGATCGTTGTCCACGACAACGGCGCCAAAAACTTGACTCGCTCGAATCTACACTACAGTTAAAACTCAATTAGAGCCCAAGCTTTTAAACTCTAATCGGGTGTAGTATAGGGCAAGTATCTATATATTGACCCGGGCCGTCTACTCCTACTTCGGTTGTTGAAATCATTATCTAGTGATAAAACTTTGGTTTAAAGGTTTGCCAATTGAAATGAAATAAAGCAAAGTAATTTGGTTTGAAAACTCTTTTGTGGGAAAGTCACTTGGGTTTCGCTTCCCCCTAAACCGCTACCATGCTACGTGGGTTCGAACGATTGCCTTGGGCACGCTAATCGTGAATCGCAGAGAAAGTGTATGTGGTCGGGGACCACAGTCTTGATTGCTAAACCGAGGTGAGGATGAAAGGTCGTGTCACTCGACCCTCTCGGTTTAGACAATCGGTAATCGGCTTACTGCCTCACGCAACTCTAGGGTCGGACGATTTAACCACGATTAATCGACTTGTTCAATTCAATATTGAGGATTGCCCTAACTCAACCTAGTTGAGGTGGCTTGGAAAGCGAAAGGAAAACCAACTCGATTGAGTTTCCCTTAAAAAGGGGGATTTTCCTCTCTAAACTAGGCTAAGTTGGCAAATTAGATTACTAGCAGCTAAATGCACAAACTTAGGGGTGCTAAGCACAATTATGTCAACCTTAGGGTGCTAAGCACAAAATATGCACAACCCTAGGATGCTAAGCACAAGATATGCACAACCCCTAAGTTGCTAAGCACAAGAATGCAAAATCATGGTGAAAAATATCTCAAACATTAACAATGCCCAATATCAATCTCTCTTGGTTCTGTTTCTCTCACTAAAATGCAGAAGAAGTGTTTCTCTCACAAAAAGTGGCTCTCCTTCTCTTTCCTTGCAGCTCAGTTTTTAAACACGAGAGGAGCTGAGTTCACAGCCGTGAACTCTCAAACGCGTCCGTAAACTCCCGTCTTGCGCCAAAACGCTCTGCATCGATCACGACAGTTCACGAGCAACTGCTTGTGTTCACGGTCTTAGTGATCGTGAACTTGCCTTGCGTCAGTAACCTTCAACTTGGCTCTGGACGCCTTGCGCTTCACGGTCAACTCCACTTCTTCATGGTGTTGCACGACCGTGAACTCCTGCCTTTAGTCGTGAACTTGCATTTTTTTCACCTCTTCTACCGGTTTTCGATCATTTTTGCCAATCCTTCGACTCCGAGGCTGGTTCCACCTGTTAAATCCTGAAAAGCACTAAAAAACGCAGAATCTCACGTAACACCAACCTCTAATGAGCGAATTTGCCACAAACATCTAAGCAAACCGGGGGCAAAATATGTGCAATTAGGCCCGAATCAAAGATTTTATAGTAAAATCAGGATCAGAACATATAAGTAAGATCGTAAAATCGTAAGATTTAAAATAAAAATCGAGAACATTGGTCACAACAATGTCATAAAGGGGTCGTTTAATTTTTGTAATATTTAACTTAATGCATACCATACATGTAATTAAATAAATTGGTTGATTGTGACCTCCATCATTTTGTTTTTGTGGTTTTTTTAATATTTAAATACATTCGTGTATTTTAAAAAAAATTATCAAATATTTCCTTTTGTTAAAAATATTTATACATATTAATTTTAGTAGCGTTTACTTCCTAAAAAAATCCTAATCCTCTCTTTTCTCTCTTGCGTTCTGGTGGCTCCTCGCTGCTATGGCGACTCCTCCCATTGTTAAAGAGCTTCGTCCACATCACTGGCTTCTCTCATTGGTCAGTTTATAGGTCTGATTCCTAGGGTTTCTCTTCTGTAGCAATGGGAGACGTCTCTTTGGGGTCATGCTGGTGTGTTAAGATTGTCTAAATTTGGTCCGAGACTTCTCATTTTTCAGTTTCCGTCTGCTTCTACACGCAAGTGGATCTTCTAATATGGCCATGGCACTATCAGGGGAATTAGGTTTTCTTCTAGAAGTGAGCACCGGGGATTCAACCAGTTGTTCCTGCGGTTGAAACTCTTCCGATCTGGGTGCAAATCTGGGGTATTCCTCTGGAATATCACTCGTTTGAGGGTTTGGAGTGGGTTGCAAGTATCGTTGGTCCTCTGTTGTGGTGTATAATTCGACGAAAGTGGGTGATCAGCTGGGCTATGCAAAAGTATGTGTAGATTTGGCGGTGGATTGTGGATTTCGTACCTAGGTTAGGCTATATCATGATGATGATCCCAGTTTTGTGGTTGATATTGAATACCTAAATAAACCAATTACTTGTCCTATCTATGAGGTTTATGGTCATGATTGTGAGAAATTGGCTAAGAATGGAACGAAATGGCAGACCAAACCAATTTCTCCTCTGGTTGTTCAGAGCTCTAAAGTTGTGGTTCCTGTCTTACAAGAGCTTGTGCAAGTTGGAAATGATAACGGAAAGTCTATTGTTGTTGAGAGGGAGAGTCTGGAAGAGGTGGTTCTGGTTAATGATGACATTAGTGGAGAAAAAGTTAGATTGGATCCTCCTATATCAATTGGGGGGCTACTGCTAGCTTTGGTAAGGTGGTTAAGGGGTCACCAGCTGCTGGAAGCCCTTTGGTAACTGAGCAATTGAGTTTTGTAGGAAGTTCATCAGTTCTGACAAGGAGACTTTCTGATCACTCAGCTGTAGTAGATGATCCAGTTGACAAATCTCAGGGGAGAGGTAATTGGGTGCAGGAGAAACCCCATTTCCTTGCTCTAAAGATTAAGAAAGGGGGTAAGGGAGGGAAAAGGATATGAAGGTACTTACATGGAATTACCAAAGACTTTCAAGTTTTTTAAGTTTTTGATGGCTCACCCACATTTTATGGATCTAGTTGGGATAGTGAAGTTGTGGGTTCCTCTTTGGTTAGAGTATGTTAGAAGCTAAAAGTTCTAAAAGGGCTTCTTAGGAAGCTAAATCGAGAAGAATACTCTGGTATTAGGGGAAGAGTACGGGCTAAGGAGGATGATTTGTCAATTTCAATTGAGCTTAATGAGTTACGGGAGGTAGAGGAATCATTCCTGAGGCAGAGGTCTAAGGAGATTAGGTTGAAGGAAGGTGATTCTAATTCTACTTATTTTCACAGATCTTTGAAAGTTAGGTAGAAAAGGAATATGATTCAGTCTCTACTGGATGATCAGGGGAAAAGATTTACGGATACTGAGTCAATGAGTAGCATCGCAGTAAGGTTCTATGAAGGTTTATTGGGGAAGGCTGACCATGAAATTATTCATCAATCTATGGAGTACTTCAGTATTATTCTTATGAAGAAATTGGATGTTGATCGAGCCTAGCTTTGTCATCCTGTTTCTGCGGAAGAGGTTAAGGAAGTCATTTTTGGCTTTAAAGGGGATAAGAGTCCGGGTCCAGATGGATATACAACTAAGTTTTTCCAAGCTAAACTCACCTCTGCTATCCAATTCAATTTCATCCCCTCTTTTATTGCTTCAAAGATAAACTCTACTCTAATTATTTTAGTTCCTAAGACCCAGAACCCAAAGGAGATGAATTTTTTTAGGCCAATTTCATGCTACAATATCATCTATAAGTGCAAAGCTGAAATTCTTGCTAAGAGACTGAGCTCAGTTCTTCCTTCTCTCATTAGTGAAAATCAGTATGATTTTGTTAAAGGTAGATTGATTGGGGAATCCTCGTTGCCCATGAATTGGTTCAGAAATATAACCAGAAGAATGTTTCTCCTAGAAGTATTGTCAAAGTGGACTTAATGAAAACTTTTGATTCAGTGGATTGGGGGTATTTTTTATCTGTAATGGCAGCTACAGGGTTTCCTTCTCAATTTCCTAAGTGGATCAAAATGTGTGTCACTAACCCTAGATTTAGTGTCAACTTTAATGGGGTATGTCAGACTACTTCTTTGCTAGGAAAGGGTTCAGACAGGGTGACCCTCTGTCCCCCCATATCTATTTGCTATTGCAATGGAGATTTTCTCATGTCTTATGCATAGGGAGGATTCTAGAGGGTTGCTTCCTTTCCACCCTACGTGTAAGAGGCTTAATCTCACCCATTTGATATTTGTTGATGATCTGCTTCTATTCTTTGATGGCTCAGACTCTGGTCTTCATGCAATTCAATTGGTTTTGGCTAAGTTTAGTTCTCTTTCTAGTTTGGTGTCAAATCCATCTAAGTATGAATTATACTGCGGGGGATTACCGTTGCACTGGCAGAAGCAAATGGCTGAGAGGGTTGGTTATAAGTTGGATTATCTTCCTGTTCGATATTTAGGACTACCCCTTATTCCTGGAAAATTGACAATTAAGGCTTGTAAGTCTTTTATTGATAAATTGACAGCTAAGATCAATGGTTGGAGATCGAAGTTTCTTAGTTATGCAGGGAGGTTTCGGTTAATTATAGTTGTCCTTTACTGTTTAACAAAGTTTTGGATGGCTACCTTCATTCCTCCTAAAGTTGTAATCAAAGAGATAGAAAGAATTTGTAGTGATTTCTATGGGGGTAAGGGGGAGGGGGTAGGAAGACAGCGGTTGTTGCTTGGAAGCATATTACTTTCCCAAAGATTGATGGTGGCCTAGGGCTGAGGGAATTATCAATTTGAAATCTAGACTCTGTCATTCGTCATATTTGGGATATTTTGGCTCAACAAGGATCTCTTTGGGTTGCTTGGTTGAAGGAGTAGAGACTAAAGAGGGAGGATTTTTAGTTGGTGGCAAGGAAAGCTGGTTCGTGGATCTGGAATAAACTGCTGAAGTGTAGAACCACAGTTGGATCTATGTTTCAGGTTTAGGGGTCTGAGGTCCTCTGGAATGGAGCGTTCATGGGCAAGTTAGTATCAAACTGGTTTGGGAGTTCTTGAGGCTATTGTCCCCTGGAAGTCTCTTATCTGGACCCTTCTAGCTATACCAAAGGACCAGTTTTTGGCATGGCTGGTTGTGAATGATTATATTTATACTTGTGATAAGATGATCAGTTGGGGGTACTCAGGTTCCTTAGCTTGTGTGCTATGTGAAAGTGGCATTGAGACTAGAGACCATATGTTTGCCTTGTGTCTTGTTTATCGCTTTTGTTTGCAGGATTGTTCTCTAAGATATCTGCCAGCCACCAAGCAAGTCTCGGATAAGTGGGAGTTGGAGCTGCCTTGGGCTATGTCATAAACACGCTGCTACGGATCGGGAAATCGCCGGAATTGAGAAAGCAAGAATACGAAAGCGAGAATCGAAAACACGACACACGATTTACGTGGTTCACTAACACGATGTGTGTTAGCTAGTCCACGGTTAGAGAGAGCCAGTTTCACTATATCGAGGAGATTACAGAGTACAGAGGAGATGAGAAGTATTTATACTTCTCCATGTGGGTCTAAACCTAATCCAATATGGCAAAGAAAACGGTTACAGACCAGGCCCAAAACCCGAACCCAAATAACAGCGAAACCCCTAACTATTCCAGTCGTAGCAACTGATAGTCCGATTCAAGTCACATCAACAGGCTATGAACCGATTCAAGGGTAAAGCTACTGATGCTTGTGTAGGAAGAGTGGCTTGGAGGGCAATGGTGGGATTAAATTGGAGGGAATGATGTTGCCTGAGGTATGGGAGTAACGTGATGAGGAGAAGCCCTGAAGTGCTGCTAAAGGTAATCAAAGAAGATGTGGATATTGTTGTTGGTTGAGAAAACGTGTCCTAGTTGTGGTATGTTTGATGTCTCTTTCAAACCTTTGATTCTGTTGAGCTTGTATTTGAGGTTATAGTAGTTCTAGTTTAATATTCCACAGATTTAGATGAACAGATAATATACCAAAGTCTTGATGTTTACTTTACTCAGTTGGCAGGGTGTGTTGCTAATAAGTACTTGTTTTTTTTATTAAATATATAATACAGTTCATAAAAAATATTTATACATATTCATAAAAAAAGGATTTATACAAAAATTGTCAACCATGATTGAATCAGGATTTCGTTGACCTGGCCATACAAAGGAAACCAAACAATATTTGTGTCGCCCAAATCACGACTCAACGGTGGTATGATTTCTGGATGCAAATTTTAACACATGGGCATGGTTGATAATATCTCTAAGCGTAGGGATATGTTGAATAATAATAGTATTAGGACACAAGGGTGGATTCATAAGCTCAGGAGGTTACAATATATTTCTCGTACTTAGGCGTGTGAAAAAATAACAAATAAACAATAAATATAGAAGTATGACGTTCAAAATATAATCAAGAAATCAAAGTGGTCTACATGATTAGTATGTGGTTTAATAAACAAGATGTCTCAAATTCAAATTTTATTTTTTATAGTCAAATTGAACTTCATTTTCCTTCTTACTTAAACTTTTCTCATTTAATAACTAGTTTTTATTGATCTATTTTATTCAATTTTATTTCCTTTTTATATTAATTTATCTATTTTATATTTTATTTCACGCTTTCAATTTAAAGATTCAATTAAATTTTAAATTTATACTCATGTTTTATATTAAAAAATTGATTTTAATATATTTATATTTAATAAATGGACCCATCTTAATTGATTTTCGGGCTACCCTGTGTAGAGGCATGTTTGATAAAAATTCATAGTAGAGGGCCATATTATACATACAACCCTAATATATATATATAAAAAAATTTAATTTTAAGTGATATCATTAGTCTAATATGATTAGATGACATGGAATCACAACTAATCAATCCATTATCCTGACCCTTAACCTTCAACTTTGAATCACCCCCCCCCCCCCCCAACCCAATTGGAAATCTAAACGCTAACCCTAAATTTATAAACCCTAAATCGTTCAAATTAAAGGAAAGCATGAATGATTTTTGTACAAATTCATGTGTTTTCTTGTCCATCATATAAAAAGTGAAACGATTGACATCGTTTCCACATGAATCGCCTTCTCACAATGCCAATTATGAGGCGAGTGCATTGAATGCACCCAAAAAAGAGAGTAAACAATAGATAACTAATTTCGTTAGCACCACATGTATCATGCCTATATTGCCACATTATTGCTAATCAACTTATATCTCCTTAAAAATGTTGATGTCAACTTACAAGGCGACACGATAATAAGGAGTGGTTTGATGTGATGCTTGAAGAAATGAGACATTTGAGCCAAATATCTCATTTCATAAAACCATACATTTGGCAAGATACATTTGGCCCAAATGTCTTGTTTTGATGAAAATTGAGACGAGAATTTATCCAGATTTTTGTGTGCTAGGACATAATACAAATATATCCTTATGAGACTGTCTTTCTATCACTTTCTCTTGTATTCCTTTGTCTTTTTCTCTTCCCCGCCTTGATCTCATTGCTTACTGATTGATAGTAGATATTTCCTATAAAAAACAATCGAAGTAAATCAAAATACAGATCAATTGGATAAAATATCTAATATTCATTCAATAATGTAACCATGACCTAAGATCATCAACCATATTAAAAATGATATTTCTGAATAATAAACCTTGATTGAAGCTCAATTGTCTAAATCATTCAATAGTCTGAAAGATAGAATAAAGGAAAACAAAGCTAATAGTGATAAATTTAGTTGGCCCCACCACCGAATGAGCGAGGGAGGGGCAACGAAGATGAGGTCAAAACATTTTAAAGACCAAGAGAGAGTAAATGCGAGAGATAGAAAAAAAGAAGTTAGATCAATGATATAGAGGGGAGATTAGAGGAAGACTAATGTGAGATAGAAAAGTGACTAGCGGGTGACCTGACTTCTTCTTTGCGCAAGGGGAGCAGGTAGAATAGTAGAAGGAGGAGATAAAGGTTTACAAGGGAAAATGAGTTTAGACATTTAGGAGGGTGATTTTGGTTTCAACAAGATAATGTGATATTTTGAAATGTCAAAGTTGAGATATTTTCAATTTTTTTAAGGTAAAAATATTTTCTTGTAATTTCATTTATCAAACGTTATATTTAAATATCATATTAATATATTACATTAGAGAATTCTAAAAATCCGAATCCAAAGGAACCCTAAAGATATGTGTTTAAACTGAAGAAAATTCCTCAAACAAGGTCATTATCCTAACCATCTACTATTACTCCAATTAAATCAATAGAAAATTGAAACATTTCAAGTAGTAAGGAAGCCAAAAGTGGTTCTCTCTCAAACTAATAAACTCCCTAAACTCAACAAGCTTCTCCTTGTGTTGCCTAGTATTGGAACTTCTTTGGATTCTTCCCCGGAGATGAATTATGACTCTCTTTTGTTGGGTATTCTTGAACAAACTTTTTTGAATACTGATATGGATTTGATTGAAGGACGAAAATCCATAAATACTCCAAATCTTATGTTGTTTGCCTCGAGCCCTCCATCATTATATAGGGGGAAGTAGGAGAATGTGTGATGTGGAAGTCACCTGTCGAGGAGTTAGTAAAGCTTTCATAGGATTTCCTCGTCAATTTAGTTTTTCTTCATGGTTCATAAAATAGCCCAATTAGTGTATTTACCAATAAATCTAAAGTGGAGAGTAAAGGGAAGGGACTTGCTTGTTGAATGGATGAGTCTTTTTATTGAAGAAATAGGCATGCGAATAAGGAATGCATGGGATATCTCCTTGAACATTTAATGGTTGGTAAAATACTAACGTTCTTTTTAGTGAATACTAACTTTCTTTCATCCTTTGAGGGTTGTTTGGAAGATGAAAGGAGAACAACCTTACCACTTTGTGTTTTTGTGTCTTTAAAAAGTTCTCCTCTACCTTTACTCTATTTCAAGAATAGGGGAATCTCCCTCTATTTTTGATTTGGTCAATAGAACAATTCTATCTGTTAGGTCTTCCTTCATTTCCATGGATATCAACACTCTGGTTCTTACACACTAAGAAGATGAATAGTGGCCGCCCATCTCTCATACGATAATATGAAGGGGGTATCACTATTATGTTAGAAAATATGTTAAAGAAAAATAGAGTTGCATATGAAAAGGTAAGTGATGGGACTCAATATGACTAAAAAGATATAATAAGGGGTGTTCAAATTCTAAAAAATGCCTTATATCTTTGTTTTCACTTTCCCTAATACCGAAGCAGAAGAAATAAGTCTGGTTGAACTGCACATGGGCTTTTTTTCAAACCCAATGACAACTCTTATGAAGTGGAGCAAGAGAATGAACCGAAGGGGATCATATGTAATAGGGTGTCTATTTTTATTCCAAGTGCACAGGCTTCCTCATTACAGGAAAATATAGAAAAACATTAAAGAGGTTGGAACATACTACTTCCCAAAGTTCCTAGATATGAATCCCTATAGGTTGGATTTTAATGGGTATATATTATACTATCGAATGCATGGACAAGGAAACCGGATCGTACCAGTCGGTTTAATCGAAAACCGGACCATAAACGAAACGGTATAGGGTTGTGCCAAAAATACCATATCGGTTTTGGCAGTTCAACTGGCACGAAGCGAAATTTCGTCCGGTTTTGTTCCAACTGGCGGTAGCCTATTTTCAAAGAAAACGTTGTCGTTTATTAAATGAAAATTAAAAAAGTAAAAAACCAAAATCTCATCCAAAATCAGTAGCCAACCCTAATCCCTAATCACGATTCACGGATCGAAAGAATCTCTCTTCTCCTCTCCAGTTTCTCACCCCGATAATGCTACTCTTCTCTAGCTCACCCCTACATCTAGACTCTGGCGACCGGTGATAGAGCCGAGACGACGAGCTTGGCTTCTCAAGAACGCTGCCCACTCTCCCTCCCCTGGCTCGGCCGTCGTTCATCTACTCCAGCTCAGCCCGGCCTCCGACGACTGGCGAGAAGGACGAGAACGAGAAAATCAGTGGAGTCCCCCTCCGCTTGCCAAACCGCCCTTTGTCGTCTGTGTTCGCCGGAGCCACCGAGTCTCCATCCCCTTTCTCGAGTCTTGGTGGCTCTCTGAGATCTTTGGGACAAAAAAATATTGTTTCGGTGGTTGTATGGGGAATTTTACTGCCAGAACTATAAGGAGAGGAACAAAGCTTCAGTTTGCTCTCTAGATCTGCATCAGAGGAGGTGGGAGAAGGAGAAAGTGTAGGAAGAGATAGGGAAGTCTGTAGTGATGACGGTGGGTGAGTGACAGAGATAAGTTAGAGTGAAAAGGTAAATAAACAATAGAAAAATGGGCTAATACCACTACAACACCCGAACTATGACAAAAATGCCACTTGTGTCCTATTTTTTCAAATATTCCATTTATGTCCTGAAATATTTTTTCCGTTAAAGTTGACCGGCGTTGACCGTTAATTTTAACAGAATTATAGTTAGCGTTGATGTGGCAGATGACAGGAATTTTAAATTAATAACATTTTAAAATAAAAAAAGAAGCAAAATTATGGGCCACTTCCGACCTCACCCTCCTCCCACATTCTCTCTCCCTCCCTGCTCACCTCCGCCTCTCCGCGACTCCACCTCCCAACTCACCGACTCCGCGAAGTCGCCACCATCTTCCAATACTCCGCTCTCCTCGCAACCAATTGCTCCAATCACCCCTCTCATTCTACAAAAAACCCATGCCTCCACCACTGCTTTGAATCGAAACTTCCATGGTCAATTTCAGAGGAGCCCTAAATCGACCAGCCATGGCCCTATCTTCCCCCATCCAAATTCGTCTCTCTTCCGCCCTTCACCCATCGATTGCTAACTTGAGCTTGCCCCGATGTTGGGTCGGCGGGATAGGGCAATTTGGAGGGTCGGGTCGGCAGGATCGAGCAATTTGGAGGGGAATCAAATCTAGCAGGGGAAGAAGGTTGCATCGTCGGTGTTTGGAATGGACTGGAGGCAGAGGAGAGTCTCATAGCATTGCCGACCGTTGTTTGCGATCCCTAGTCGTCATTTGCATCCCTATCCATCATTGTACCTCTCTCCTCTCCCATCTTTCGGCCGCCGTAGTTGTTCCACTGGTTGTATGAGAATCGGAGCTTCGTCGTCTTCAAGATGGAGAGGGTTGAGGAAGCGAGGTCGCTGGAAGAGCAGCTTGTCGTGGGGGAAGGCGGCGGCAAGATATCGTTGCCACAGATGCTGATTTGCGGAAGGGATTTGAAGGCGGTGACAACGATGGTTAGAATTGAGGGCGGGGTAGGGTGGAGAGCGGGTTGAAGGCGACGGTGGGTAGAAATTTTTTTTATTTTTAATTATTTGCGTTTTAATTTGATTTTGAATTAAAAAATATATGTTGTATGATGTGGCATCTACGTGGATGCCACGTTTCCTTCCTTGTCAGCAAAAGTCAACATCTCTTTGACCGTCGTCAGGTCAACCGTTAGAGATAACGGTCAACGAAATTGCCAGGATACAAATGGCACAAAGTATCATAGTTCATGATAGAAATGGAATATTGAAAAGAATAGGACACAAGTAGATTTCTTCGATAGTTCGGGTGTTGTAGTGGTATTAGCCCTAGAATAATAGAATAGTTTTCACCAAAAGAAAACAATATAATAATTAATTCCTCTAAAATAAAAAGAAATTAAATATTAATTAGAAGTATCAGAGTTATATAATTAGAGAAATTAAAACTTAAAAAATTGAGCTTATTTGTATGGTGTTTGTTATCCGTTATATTCAAGTATTACTCCGAAATGGTATCCTGAAACTGCCGGTAAGGATTTTAACAAAATTTTTTTATTATAAATGGTATTTTACCGGTACACAACGATTGAATCACGGTCGTACCACAAACGAGTTCGGTATGACTTCCGGTACGGTTTCCTGAACCATGGTCGAATATTGATAAAGATATTTCATTTTTTTCCTCTCTAGTCCTATATGTAGGTAACACAAAAACCAAGTTCTTCTTTAGGAAATTAAGTGGTGGATGAGATCAGATTAAGAGGACAAGCTGTAAACTTCCTTGATGAGTTGTTCAAGACAAGATACCCTACACCTTATCTAATTTGCTTGGGAGATTTCTAAGGAAGGTGATTAGATATATCAATAAGGATCATTGTACCATGGGAAATAAATCAAATAATGATTAGATAAGGAAAACAATCTTTAGTCTTGGGACAAGGAAATCTCTAGGATCGGATGGACTATTAGGTCGTTTATATAGGAAAAACACTAGGAGATTGTTGGTGTCACCGTCTGTAGGGAGATTAAGTGATTATTTGAGATGGAAACTATGTCGAAAGGGTGGAATGATACTCATATTTTCATGGTTCCAAAAATTGACCACACATAAATAATTAGCCAACTATGGACAATGAGATGTTGCAACTTAAGATATTAAGTCATCTCCAAACTTATGGATACTTGTTTGAAGAAGTGAACCTCTTCTATAATACTTAGACCTAATGGCAACGTTCATAGGGGTTGACTCATTCATGACAACATTGTTATCATCCATGAAGCTCTCCGTCGTTTAACAAAAATAAGAAGGATATTCGTTAGGACATGATGACCAAACTGGATATGCGTAAGGCTTATGATATGATGGATTGGAATGTTAGAAATTTCTTTTAAAGAATTATGAATTCAGTAGATTGGTGTAAATGGGTAACAACTTATATCCGCATAGTGAAATTCTCCATTATTTTCAATGGATAAGCAACAGGGTCGCTCTCCCTATCATGAGGTATCCTCCAAGGGGCTCCAGAAGGATACATTTGTGAAGGATAATTGTAGTTTAGTGCGTTATTCATTAATTAATGATTATGGTTCAACCTATATCCTATCAAATTAATTTTTTATTTAGTTATAAATTATTTAATAACAAGAGTATTTCGGCCTATGTCCTCTAGTGCTTCTTCTTACTTGTCTTATAGATTCTTCTTCTTCTTTTCTTCTTCTCATCCTTAGCTCTACTCTCTCTTTTTCAATCCTCCTAAATTCCTTCTCACCCCCAATTTCCACTATTTCTTCTTTAAATTACCCTTGAGCTCATATCAATCTTGGTGTGTCGAGATTAATACATCCATCAAATTGGTATCAAAGTCTTGTTATAAAAACCCACCCATATTAGAGCCATGGCCAATTTGAAGCGTCCAATCTCATTTTTTGGTCGCTTTAATAAAAGCTTGACTAAATTTTTTTAAGGAGACCCATGAAAGATAAAATAGGTTGGAAGGAAAAGCCGATGCTAGGGACAAGGAATTCCATGAGGCTCGTGCTGGTTTCTTGGGCATACTTAAACAAAATCAAGGGTGGCCAATGATGACACTAACAACCTGTGAGGGATCACTGAATGGCATAAGCATCACAAGGTAGTTTGAGTATTGGAGATCCTATATGGAGTTTTCATGATAAAATTTAAGAAGCCGACAATACTGAACTCTTGCTATATCGCCACTTATGGACCGAAAATGCGTCTTGACAAGTGGCTTGCATGAGGTTTCCATGAACTTGCTTGTGAGAAATTGAGAATGACTAAAATTACTTTATAAATACAATTAGAGGAACTTGTGATGAACATATTGTGGTGCTTCAGAGAACTCTACTATTTTTTGGTGCACGAATTCCAAGGGGAGATTCATGCCGCCAGATCAAAGATAGTGGCAAGTATGAAGCTGGGTCAAATAATTGTATTTTTTTGATAAAGTTTTCAAGGTAATGGGTCCAAAATACCCGTTTTGTTCGGGCATTGATGATACATGTCTTTTGATTGGGGAATTCAAAATCAATAAAGCCAGGTGGTTGTTCAACATAAACATCTTCTTGTATTTCACCATTCAGAAATGCACTCTTAACATCCATTTGGAAGAGTTTAATATTCATATAGCTAGCATATGCACACAAGAGGCGAATAGATTCAAGACAAGCAACTGGTGCAAATGTTTCATCGTAATCTATGCCCTCCTCTTGATTGTATCCTTGGGCAACTAATCGAGCCTTATTTTTAATGATGAATCCAAGTTCATCAGACTTATTTCTGAATACCCACTTAGTTCCAATAACAGTAGTGTTTAAAGAACGTGGGACTAATTCCCAAACTTTTAATCTAATGAAGTGAGACAGTTCCTCTTGCATAGCAATTAGCCATTCCTCATCAAGTATAGCTTCTTTATAATTTTTAGGTTCAAGTAAGGAGACAAAGGCATACTGACCTGGGATGTGCTTACCTCTGGTGTGGATGGGATTTGATAAATTACCTATGATTAGTGACGGGGGATGTTTTTTCCTGATATGAGCAGGAGCTTCACGGTCTTCAGGCAGACAGTCATCTTGAGAAGTTGAGTTGGTGACAGGAGAAGATGCTGAAGAGGCAGCATTTTCTTCTTGTGAATGTTCATCACTAGTACCTGTCTCAGAAGAAGAGCTAAGGGGCAAAAAGTCATAGTCATTGATGTTAGAGTGTAAGTGCAGAGAGGGGTGGGACTCATCAAATCGGACATGCACTGACTCTTCCACTTTTCTGGATTTCTTATTGAAGACCCTGTAGGCTTGTCCTTTGGTTGAGTAACCAAGAAAGATTCCTATATCTGATTTGGCGTCAAACTTTCCAATTGAATCTTTGGTGTTCAAAATATAGCACTTAGTTCCAAAGGGGTGAAAGTAAGAGATTTTTGGGGTTTTTCTTTTCAGAATTTCATAGGGAGTTTTGTTAACTGTCTTACGAATGGAGGATCGATTTATTAAGTAACAGGCTGTGTTGACAGCTTCTCCCAAGAGGAATTTTGGACAGTTGAATTCCAAAAGCATGGTTCTTGCTGTTTCTATGAGTGTTCTATTCTTTCTTTCCACAACACCGTTTTGTTGTGGAGTCCTAGGTGCAGATAGGGTGTGGAGAATGCCTAGCTTGTCACAGAAGGAACCGAATTCATCATTGATGAATTGACCCCCATTATCACTTCTGATAGATTTCAAGGAGCAGTCAAATTGTTTTTGCATCAGAACAATAGATGATTTGAATTTAGAAAATGCTTCATCTTTAGAGGCGAGGAAATACACCCAGGTATACCTAGAAAAGTCATCAACCAAGACTAACACATAGGATTTCCCACCTGAACATTGGTAGGACCAAGAGATCCATGTAAATTAACTCGAAGACTGATGATGTAGTGATATCTGGTTTACTTTTAAATGATTTTTTGCAATGTTTATCAAGAATACAGGCTTCACAAGTAAATTTATCTGAAGCTTTAATGATAGGCAGTCCTCTAACTAGATTGAGTTTAGATAATTTAGCTAGTCTAGACATGCTCATGTGCCCTAGTTTTCTATGCCAGGAGATTGCTCTATCAGATACAGAGCTAAGACAAATATCCTCAGAAAGATCTAGGGTTGACAGATCAATTGTATAGACATTATTGATCTTCTCTCCCTTGAAAATCATGGTATTATCAGAGATACGTTCAATGATGCAGCATGAGGGATCAAATATGACTCTATAGGTTGAACCACAAATCCGAATAATGGATAAAAGATTGTGCTTTAAACCATCAACATATAAAACATCTTCAATAATGAGAGAGGAATTACTACTAATTGTTCCTTTCCTACCACAGACGCACAGTTATTATTTCCATAAAATACTTTACCTCCTCTTTTTGAATTAAGGTGAGAAAACAAATCTTTGTTACCTGTCATATGGTGGGAGCATCCAGAATCTAAATACCAGATGTTAGCACCATTTTTACTATGAAAAGAGAAAGAAGCTTAATTAGAAGATTTAACCACCCAAACAAGTTTGGGTTTTGGTTTCCTTGAGTAGCAATGAACATTATTATGACCAGATTTGCTACATAATGAGCAAAAAAGAGGATATTTCCGAATGCCATAATGATGTTTAGGTAAGAACTCATATTGGTATTTAGATTTAGGTATTCTAACAGAGTGATGCTGTATTGGGATATTCCAGTTGATAATTTTGTGGCAGTAGTCTAGTTTTTTTCTCATATCAACATTTTCAAAGTTGAGTTTAGCAACTTGAGAATCTTCCGTAATTTGAGCTTTATGTTGAATGTCAATAAGCTCTTTAAGTTTCTTGATTTCAGTTTCTTTTTCATTCAGTTGAGTAACAGTGAGACAGTACTTACTTTTTAGCAAATTGCATTCATTTTGCAGATTAGTCAAAGCATGAAGAAAGAAATCTTCATTAGGGGATTAAGACATTTCATCTAAAGAGGAGTCAGACCATACCTTTTCATCTTTGTGATACTCTTCTGGATTGGAATTTAGCCCCATATATGCCACAATCTCAGATTCATCTTCAGAGCTGTACTCACTCCAGGAGGCAGTCATGGCCTTTTCTTTCTTTTTGTTCAGAGGACAGTTTGCTCTCACATGACCTGTTTTTCCACATTTGAAACAGATAGTAGAATCAGATTTTTCATTAGAGTTCTTGCTATCTTTAGGACTTGAGTCAGGTCTGTTAGATCCAAATGAGTTTTTGTCATTTGATCCACAAGAATTGAGTCCAGATGACCTAGAGTAACTGTTGGACATGTTTCCAAATGATCTTGGTGAATAATTATTGCCTTAACTTCTTCTTTTTGTATTTTGATCATTCTTAAACTTCATCATTCTTTGGAGTTTTTTGCTGGTTAGAGCGAGTTCATTCTCAAACTCCTCATCCAGTTTTTCAGCTTCATCAAGAATTGAGGTTTTAAAAGCAATAGATTTATTCTTTTTGTCTTGGAGGGAGTTCATTTGTTTGAGAACTTCCTCATGACTGAGAAGGGATCCAATTAAGTTTTCAAGAGATAAAATATTTAGATCCTTAGCTTCCTCAATGGCACTTCTTTTAGCCATCCATTCAAGTGGAAGAGATCTAAGCACTTTTCTCACAAGTTCTTTACTGGTGAATGACTTTCCTAATCCCTTGAGACGATTTACAAGGGTTGAAAATCTCTTATCCATTTCAGAAATGGATTCACCAGATAGCATATCAAATGTTTCATATTCTTTTAACAGTAAGTCTATTCTAGTTTCCTTGACTTCTGAAGTCCCTTCATAAGTAGTTTCAAGTATAGACCAAATTTCTTTTGCAAATTCACATTTATTAACTCTTTCTCCTTCATCTTTAGATATGGCAGAAAGTAGAATATGCATAGCCCTAGAGTCTAGTTGAGCATTTTTCTTTTGTTCATCAGACCAATCCTCCTCATCATCTTCTTTCATGTCAATTGGTCCATTTCGGACAATTGCCCATAATTCACAATCGATTCCTCGGAGGTAGAGTCTCATTCTTTTCTTCCATACTGAATAATTAGACCCAGAAAACCATGGAGGATTTGAGCTCGTGGGAAACTAATTAGATGACATAGCAGAGTAAAAGAGCTCAATCTCGGCAACTATTAAGTCCAACAAGAAGGGGGCTCTGATACCAATTGTGGTTTCACTATGTATCTAATATCATTCCCTTGATTGAATGCATAAAGAATTAACGCAACAATTTAGTTAAATCAAAGTCGCTTTCGATTGGATTAAAAGATATAATAGAATGACCTAGACAGAATCCAATCGAAGAGGAAGAACACAGAATTGAATCAATTCAATTACGAAAGGGAGAAACAGAACAGACAGGCAAGACTAAACGTTATGCCCAGATAAGCTTGAGTCCCTGGCACTAGGCCCCAACTCAAGCTTTCCAGACACTTTCACCGACCCAGACCTAGAACCCCCAAAGAGCAAACTCGCTCTTACTGAGAACAGGAAACCGTCACCTTTCTTCTTCCTGGAGGGGTCTTTAAATAGATCAGCATCCTTCATTGATCGTCTCTTCCTTCTTCAATGAAGTTACCGTTTGAGTCGAGAATTGGGGAGGAGACCGAATCATGGAAGAACGAGAGAGAGAGAGAGAGCCTTTTCTGTGTTGTATCGATGATGAAGAAGGGATGAAGGTGAAGACGCCATCAGTTGTCTTTGACGACTTCGTTTGGGCCTTGTGGTTGAGTGGGCTCAAATGGGCTAGCGGTGGAGACTCAGGCCAGGCCCAACAGATTCAGCATTGAATTCAAGGTTGATTTTGAGGGGGTGAACTAATGGATACATATGTATTGGATAAGGGTAGTTTAGGGAATTATTCGTTAGTTAGCGAGTAGGGATTAGCCTATAGCCTATATAATATAGTTTCATATTCCGTTATTCATTATCAAATACCAAGAACATTTTAACTTATCTCATCTATCCCATTCATCTTATTTCCAATGCTCTGACCTCCTTTTTGAGAGGATAGTGACGAAGTTCATATAAAGGTACCAAACTCGGGTCCTATTCTTAGTCACTTCTTTTGTATGCGTGATACAATTATTTTTGGGAAGACATAGCCAACAAGAAGGATAGAGAATTCCGGAAATTATTAATGAATATTTAGCTATTATTGGATAAGACGTCAACTTAAATAAATTATATATCTTCTTTAGTGTTATGTCCCCCAAGATGATAATGATGTGATTATTTTGCGTGTTGGATTTGCAAGTTCTATGCTACTCCAATTATCTGGAATTTCTAGTGGAATGGAAAATTCAAAGAAGCAGTCTTTCTATTTTTCTCATTTGAAAAATGGAAAATATGGGGGTAATCATGGAAAAGCTTTCTCCTATCACATGGGGAGAAAGGGAATTATTCTCAAAACTATTACCTAGGTTATCCCTTTCTTTATCATGTGGTTTTTCCTTATTCCAATTGGCGTCACTAACAAAATGTACTCCTTTATTAGGAACTTCTTGAGGTCAATTTTGATGCAATAAAGTCATTTGCATTGGTTCAAATGTGAAGTATTATGCTCTCCAAAGATGTAAAGGAGCTTGAAAATTTGAAGTTCAATAGATTTCAATATGGCTCTTTTATCCAAACAAACGTGAAAAATACTAAATGCACCCGATGCACTATGGAGAGACTTCTAAAGGGTCTCTACCTCTATAGAGGAAACTTTATGACGATAAAGAATGAAGCACGCCTTTTTGGATTTGGGCTAGTGTGTGTGAATTGTGATTCTAAGTAAGGTCTTAAATTGGGGACGATAAAAGTGGTGGGTTCATGCAATTGATACATGGATTGACCAGGAATTGGGAGTGGGCCTCAGGTTCATAGAAACTTGGGATATTGATCATGTCAAGGGTTGTGTTTCTCAACATGAATTGGAATCCATTCATAGGATTCCTTTTTAAGTTGAGGGTTCAAAAGTTTTTTGGGCTTGGAGATTTACCAATGAAGGGGAATTCTCGATTTAGATAGCTTTCAAGAGATATCCATAAGGCTAATTGATGACTCGATATTTGCACATGTTTTCCCCTTTGTTTCTTAATCGTTTGAGCTTTAATTATCGCGTCTTTGGCCTATTTTACGCTAGGTTGTGTTCCTTTGTCACATTTCAGGTCCTAGCACATAAAGTGAAGCATAGGCGCAAGTTTCAAGTCAATCAGAGATCAATTGGCGATTAAGGAGAAGAAACTCGGGCATGACCTGAAGAAGAATGGATTTATACCTCACTTTATGGACAAATAATCATGCAAGCTTTTCATGAAAATAAAGAGGACAAGACTACGAGCGTCTGGGATCAAACGGCGACTGATTCGGAGTCCGGACGAGGGAGAAACGAAGCATTGAATATAGGGGAACAGGTTCGGCAGTAAAAACACGGGCGCGCCGAAATCAAAACACGGCCGTGTCCATATTTAGGCACGACCGTGTTTTGGCCGACGCGCGCGGGCGTGTTTTTAACACGGGGCAAAACACAGGCGGGCAAAACCAAAGCACGGACGTGTCCTCGACCGTGTTTTGCCCAGAATCGGGTTTTTTAGGCAGATTGAAGCCAAAGGAAAGGGAGAGCTGGGTTTTGGATCCAAAACACCCAAGGGACGAACCCTAGAGAGAGAGAGCGACTTGGGAATATTCTTGGAGATATTTTGGAGGATTTCTTCGCCATTGGAGCTCGGGAATCAAGCTTGGAGATGGAGATTGAAGATCTAGATCAGATTTCTGCAGTCTCTCTCTTCTCTATGGAGTAACTTCCCTTCACTTAGGTTTTGAGGAACCCTAGCTATGTTTGTTTGATTGGATGATTGTATGAGTACTCTGACTTGATAATCTTGAGTTCATATTCAATCTATGCATGTTTTCATGATTCAATTCTGCTTTAGTCGAGATTATTGATTCTGCTTTGATCCTATGAGAGTGAATACCTGATTAGGTCAATAGAGCACCATAGATTGATGGTAGTGGATCAATTGCTTTAGTCGAGGGTTGATTCACTGCTTTGTATCGATTGAGAACCTCTTTCGATAGAGGGAATCTAGTTCAGAACGCCTTGATCGGTTGTTCTAGAGAAGGATACGTCCCTCTAGGCAATTGACTCAAGAGGGCCTTGTTCCTTTAGTCGAGACTCAAGGTCTAGTCAAGGATTCTCCGCATTGTGAATGAAAGTGAAACAAGTTAGAAATCATCAATCGTTAGTCTGGCTAGTGGCTAGGGGGAATCATACCTAAGTGAGTTCCCAACCTGTAATTAGATTAACTTTAACTGTAGGTTGCTAGAGTAGTTTTAGTTGTTCTATCTTAATCTGGTTTGCTAGAGAATGAACTGAAGCTGAGTAATAGTAACTCTAGAGACCCGTGGATTCGATATTTATTACTTGAGCCACTATATTGCAGTCCCTTCCATTGGTTACACTTGGCCATTGTTAGGTGTTGTGTCGTAGCGAGTCAAGTTTTTTGGCGCCGTTGCCGGGGACTTTCTAGATTATTAGGAAATGCAAAAGTTTGTTACTTTAGCGTTTTTCTTTTCTTTTCTTTTCCACCCTTGCTTTTCACTTGGGTGTTTTTGTTTTTGTTGGTGCAGATATGAATCATGGATCCTTATGGCTTCTCCAACAATTGGGGGTATCCACCACCACCCGAGTGGTATTACCCCGAGACTCCCTAGAGCAATCAAGGAGGAGAAGACTATGGATTCGGGTTCCAGTACCAACCCCCTTACTAAGGAGAACAACCGGACCCCTGGGCATATCAAGAACAACCTCATTACCAAGATGAATTTATCCCACAACCAGAAGGGCCATCGGCGCTGGAGTTACCCATGGCGGCCTTCACGGGTCATTCTGCAGAGCCATGCTACACTCCACAGCCAGATCCAAACTATGAATTGAGGCTTCTCGTGGAGCAGTATGCTTGCAAGATGGACCTCCTTTTCTCATCTGTTGCTCCTCCTAACTCTTCATCCCTCCGTGAATCGGAGGAGACTGTTTCTCACTCATCAAAGCAACCAGAGCGGGTTGAGCAAGTTTGTGCACAACTTGCTCAAGATCACCCGTCTGCTACCATAATAGAAGAGGAGGAGGAAGAACAAGGCTACAAGGACATTGTGGAGCAAACAGAGATTATCACGGAGAGCTCCCGTGAAGATCATGATCAAGAATGTCCTGTCGTAGCCGACCACCCCTTCTCACATCCCACACCGAGCTTTGAAGTGGCGGGCATGAGTGAGGAGATGCAAGAAGATATCATGAAAGAAATTGCTTGGCAACTTGCTCTCCAATTCGTGCTAGAAGAAGAAGAGCAAGAAAGGGTGCAGAATGAAGTTGTGGAGGATGACGAAAGTGAAGCAGGAGGAGTTCTTGATCATTTCCCAGGGGTGATACCACATGAAGAAGAAAGGGAGGTTGAGGAAGCAATTGGCGTCCAGCCTGAGGACGGAGTTAAGTGTGGAAGAGGCCTGCACCGGCCATGAGTTACATGTAATATCCCCACCCAACTTCGAGGAACTGCTTAGCAAGGACCCATTTGCAGTGTCTCTTTGCCAGACCAAGGCCACATCGACATCGGTTCCTCTTTGTGGAAGCGATGGTGGCCAATCGATGCTGTCATATCTGGTTTGGGGCAATGGGACGAGAGAAGAGAAGAAGAGATCTCGAGGGTGGAGACTTCATCTGCATCAAGTGCATGAGCCTTCATCACCTGCCACACCACATGCTCGTGACTTGAGAGTCCACCTCATTGACGAGAATCTCAACTTCAAGGAGTTTTTGGGGTGGACCGAAACTTAGGAACTATCGTCCGGCTCATGACGTGAAAGAAGCGCTTGTTGGGAGGCAACCCAACCAGTCGGTTTGCATTTCTTTCTCTTTTTCTCCTCGGTTGAGTCAGTTTTGTTATTTGATTTTAGAGTCAATAACTCAACCTTTGTGAGATTCTGTGTGGTGTTTGTGTTCTGACCACTCTCTCCTTCGGAAATACACCGCCTGCCCCGTCCACCATCATTCACCCTGGATCTGGTAACTTCGTTCTACCCTCCTTATCTTTCCTCCATTGAGGACAATGTCGTGCTTAAGTGTGGGGGTGTTCGATTATGTATGCGGGTGAATGTTTGGCTGTTTGTGTGCTTGGAGCCTAGTCCACTGTCCAAAATTTTAAATTTGAGGGCTCCAAGTACGTGTTTCCTTGCAAATTACCTGCTCAGTATGCTTTGAATTGACAGTCTCTATAGTAATGTGCAACCTAGGGAGGTAGTGTAGCACTATGGAGGATGTTGAAGTATAAAATTTTTCCTATCTAGCTCTCTGCTGTGCCAGTTGATTTTGTGAATTAGTGGAGCTAAGACCGTTGAATTCATGTGGTAATGGTGACTCTGTTTGGATTGTGTTATGGACTCGTGTATCGAACAAGGTGCTCGTGTGAAAAATGAAATGCAGTTGGTCCTCCATGTCAAAATCATTAAATATTAAACATGGGGTAAGCCCAACGTGTGCGGCACCGTTCATTGCACACAATCGGGTTTTGGAAGATATTTTAGTGATCCTTAGTGGGGTACTCCTACAAGGTGAAGCTAAGCTGTGTCTAGTACAAGTAAAACTTCCACCCGTTGAACGGTTTGCCTACTTGAGGATGTGTTTTTAAGGGCACGGATAGAGCTTCCGACCCCCCTTAATTTCATTGACCCTCCACACAAGTTGAGGAAAAGGAGTTAAAAGAAGTACTCTGGCGAGCGCCAGATGTACAGAAATTGCTCTTGCTCGACTAATAAGGGTCGACCGTGCAAAAGACTGCAGTTGGAACCCCCGCCAAGTGAATGAAAAAGGAAAAAAAAAGTAAAATGAAAGTGAAAAAGGGGTTCCAACGGTGAAATGAAGTGAAAGAGCACCCCAGTACAACGAGTCCTTGGTTGTGAATGGTGTGAGTCCCTTTTATCCATGAACTGACTGTCTTACTTCTACCTCTTCTCATGATCCTTGCTTGAGTCTAGTACTCGCATTGAGAGAGATAGAGAACGTCTTAGAAGACTAGTTGACCTCGTAAGCTGCTATATTATCTAGGAAATCCTCTACCAACGATCGGGGTTGTATGTTGCTATAGAGGTCTGGAGAGCTGCATTGGTTTGAGGTAGGTTTTCTTGGGGACAAGCAAACGGTTAAGTGTGGGGGGATTTGATGACTCGATATTTGCACATGTTTTCCCCTTTGTTTCTTGATCGTTTGAGCTTTAATTATCGCGTCTTTGGCCTATTTTACACTAGGTTGTGTTCCTTTGTCACATTTCAGATCCTAGCACATAAAGTGAAGCATAGGCGCAAGTTTCAAGTCAATCAGAGATCAATTGGCGATTAGGGAGAAGAAACTCGAGCATTACCTTAAGAAGAATGGACTTCTACCTCACTTGATGGACAAATAATCATGCAATCTTGTCATGAAAATAAATAAGACGAGACTACGAGCGTCTGGGATCAAACGGCGACTGATTCGGAGTCCGGACGAGGGAGAAACAAAGCATTGAATATAGGGGAACAGGTTCGGCAGTAAAAACACGGGCGCGCCAAAATCAAAACACGGTCGTGTCCATATTTAGGCACGACCATGTTTTGGCCGACGCGCGCGGGCGTGTTTTTAACACGGGTCAAAACACGGGCGAGCAAAACCAAAGCACGGCCATGTCCTCGACCGTGTTTTGCCCAGAATCGGGTTTTTTAGGTAGATTGAAGCCAAAGGAAAGGGAGAGATGGGTTTTGGATCCAAAACACCCAAGGGACGAGCCATAGAGAGAGAGAGAGAGCGACTTGGGAACATTCTTGAAGCTATTTTGGAGGATTTCTTCGCCATTGGAGCTCGTGAATCAAACTTGGAGATGGAGATTGAAGATCTAGATCATTTCTGCAGTCTCTCTCTTCTCTATGGAGTAACTTCCCTTCACTTAGGTTTTGAGGAACCCTAACTATGTTTGTTTGATTGGATGATTGTATGAGTATTCTGACTTGATAATCTTGAGTTCATATTCAATCTATGCATGTTTTCATGATTCAATTCTGCTTTAGTTGAGATTATTGATTCTGCTTTGATCCTATGAGAGCGAATACCTGATTAGGTCAATAGAGCATCATAGATTGATAGTAGTGGATCGATTTCTTTAGTCGAGGGTTGATTCACTGCTTTGTATCGATTGAGAACCTCTTTCGATAGAGGAAATCTAGTTCAGAATGCCTTGATCGGTTGTTCTAGAGAAGGATACGTCCCTCTAGGCAATTGACTCAAGAGGGCCTTGTTCCTTTAGTCGAGACTCAAGGTCTAGTCAAGGATTCTCCGCATTGTGAATGAAAGTGAAACAAGTTAGAAATCATTAATCGTTAGTCTGGCTAGTGGCTAGGGGGAATCATACCTAAGTGAGTTTCCAACCTGTAATTAGATTAACTTTAACTGTAGGTTGCTAGAGTAGTTTTAGTTGTTCTATCTTAATCTAGTTTGCTAGATAATGAACTGAAGCTGAGTAATAGTAACTCTAGAGACCCGTGGATTCGATATTTATTACTTGAGCCACTATACTGCAGCCCCTTCCATTGGTTACACTTGGCCATTGTTAGGTGTTGTATCGTAGCGAGTCACTAATTCGAACATCACAACTTAAGTTGGAGTGAATAAAAGGAAGTCAATTTTGAGTATGCACGTATTACCAGAGTCAAGTTCTTCATTTGGAGGTGCTTGAAGAATGGTTTATCCACAAAGTCTAGACTCCAATTGTCGTAAATGATTGACTTACTCTCTATGCCAACACCCATACGAGTACCTTATCCATTGCCTCTCTAGTTGCCTCATGCTATGAGCAAGTGGATGTTATATTCTCATCTCCTCCCAATCTGCCTCTTTATCTGATTGGTTCTGCTCAATAAAGGATTATCTCCAACCCCAAAGCATCCTTCAAGTTGTTTTACTGTGTTGGAATCCTAGAAGGCTAGGAATGAATGTGTATTCATGAACCATCTATCGTGGCCTCCTCATACAACCTGTGTAACTCCTCCTGGGAATTTCTTGAGTGGCATGCATGAATTACATGTCTCTGCCTTAAATCCCTATTTCTCAGCCTAGGGAGCTCGTACTCATACTTTTCCATTATCGAGTAATCACTTGATGGTACTTCACTTGTGTTTGGGTCATTTATAAGTGACTACCAGATGACAACATATGGTGTTGTGAGTTTTGACCATAAACAATCATGGACAAGTTTGTGATGGACGGACAAACAATTCTTTGTTCTACTCTATTTGCGGTTGGAGCAAATGCCCTTTCGAAAGGAATCAAGTTGGCTTAAGAATATGAATTTGAGTGTGTGATCAAGTTTAATTGTTAGGTCCTTGTTGATCGATCAAGGATATCCCAACTAGGTGACCTTGGCGATGTGCAACAAGGGTCAATATGATGATATTTATTATGAGATTGAGCCCTCAAGTCAAGACTGAAGAAATTTGCATATGCTATTGCATATTAGATGGCTCGTTCTTTAACTAGATTGTCTCGTATGACTGGATCAAACCCTTGCATACCACTAAATACCCTAATGGGAGGGCAATGGCCACGTGAGGGGTAATCGAATATGTGTGTACTGGTGTCCAAACGCCATCTGTAGGGGTGAGCACGTGGGTGGTTAATCCGCAGATTGATATCGATCCACCCGCAAATAACCCGACCCGCACGTAGTGGGTGATTGATGTTGGTGGATTGCGAATTGATAAAATTTCCACTCGCACTTATGTGGGTGGGTGGTGTGTGGATTGCGAGTCACCCGTATGACCCGCATCCTATTTTTATATGAAAAATGTTGTTTTCTATAGTATAGAATATTCATCATATTTTTGAACTGTACTACAGTCTAATCATATACTTCAAAAGGTGGAGTACAAAAAATAGTTTTGACTACTATTATTGGGTATTGTGTTGTGCAATAACCAATAGATATTGAATATTGGTATGCAAATTATTGTCAATATCCATTAAATATTGGGATGCAAAGTATAAATTATTAATTGTATAAAAATCATAAATTATTGATACAATCTTACTAATTTGTTATGAACTTATTATAAATGTTAATCAACTTTCTTAATGGCTAGCTGGAGAATTGATATTGCGGATTGACCCGCGATCCAACTGAAGCCATCCGCCACCCACCGAATCCAACCCACATAAGTATATGAGTAGATTGCGAATCAGAATAATTTCAATTCGCTAATAAGCGGGTGGGTCAATTTGATATCAAAACCCACTCAACCCGCTCATGCCCACCCCTAGCCGCCTGGGAAATCTCATAACCAAATGCTTTCAAACGACACCGTAGCTTTCTAAACACTAAAAACATTCTCAACGCGTCAACGACTTCTCTCGCCTCTAAATATTCTCGTCCTGCTTTAGCTATCTAGTGCTTCAAATCGCCGGCGACTAGTATCGACCATCACCCGTCGATCGGACAATCAGTTCGCCACTCTTCGACGACGATGCCGTATGACGGTTTCCCGCCTTTAATTTCCTCTCAGCTTCAGTATCTCCTCAATCACTCGTCTCACCTGATCAAGGTAATCGTCGTTCTCTCGAATCCCTTACCACGCAATCTGTTTGGTTCGCGAGAAAACTTACTCCGAAACGTCCCTATTCGAGGATTTCACGATTTTCATTTCAGCTCTTGAACTTTGTCCTTTCAATTTAGCTCTATACTGCCCGGTTCATTGCATTGGATGTAAGAGAATTTCTCAAAGTCGCAATAGATTTGAATTTCGATCATGTAATTCACAATTTACATTGGCTGTGTGTTGTTCAAACCTTAGCTAGGGTTATTTGCTCTGTTCTAATTCAGCTGCTGAGATTGCGCATTGGCAGCTCACCTTCGCTTTTGTTTGTAGGTCGAGCAAGTTTGGTCTGGGACTAAGTATTTCCCAGGAGCTTTTGATCGGTTCACATTGGTGATTCCGTACTGCCTAGACTTCATCAGATGTTAGTGTCGCTATAAACTTCAACGGCTTGTTTCACTGTGGTCCTTGATTGTTCTTTGTGGGTTCACTTGTGTATAGCTGGTTTGGTGTAGGGGACGTGGTGTACAATGCAGAATTACCCATGGCACCACCAGACGTTATATTTGCAGCTGAAGACGAGGATTTCCACCCCTTACATGCAGACACGAAGCTTCTCCAGGGTATTTTGTGTAACTGGAACTTCAAAGACCCAACATGCTTGTTCAATTTGATCGAGGAACTGAGGTTGTTATTTTACTTGGTGATATTCTTCATCTGGGTGCCCAGTTTTTTTTTTTTTTTGGCTAAGCATCAGTTGATTGTGGCGATTCTTATTCATTTACAGAAGGAAATACGTCAAGTACCAGACCAATCTTGTTGAAAGAGTGGATGATGATCGATTGAAGTTTGAGATTAGCACCATCATATCTAGGGAGGTAAGGCTAAAATATCTCTTTCTGTATGCCTTTCAAGTTTCAACTACGCACAGCCTTATATCTATTCGTCATCTTACTGATCCTTCATCTTTGTACTTCAGGGAATTGAAATGCACATGAGTTCTGGAACTGATAAGGTACTCTGAACACAAATCCTTTTAGTTTACTACGTCTTCGTTTTAGCATTGACCACAATTTAGTGCATATTGTTGGTTCTTATCCTTTGAATTTTGGTGTAGCCAGAAGAGGTCAAATTTGCAGTGCCTTTAATGGACATGAACATAAACAAGATGGTGCTTGCCTGTCCTTGGAGACACCAACAAAAGATATACTTGCAGGTTCTTGTAATTCCATTGTATCTGTGAAGTTTCCATTTATTTCCTAGTTAACTATGCTATCAGTTCACTGTAGTTAAATTGATATTTTTGTTCCTTTCAGGTTGTATATCCAGTTGGGAGAAAGTATCTTTCTGCACCTTCAGCACCTCGCCTAAAATTAATGAGCTCCGCAGAACTTAAAGCTCTATTTCCTGTCGATGAGATTAAGCTCCCTTCTTGGGTGGATGGGATGTAAGTAAAGATGTTTCTTGCTTTTCTATTAAGTGTCTGATGTTGTAGTTTCTATCTGGTTTTCTTCCTGTGGTTGGAATAAATATTTTTGCTGATAAAATCACCTCTCTGTCTATTTCTCAAGGTGTTTGGCTGAATATCTGCCCCATCTAGAGGAACTTCTTCAGAAACAGGTTGGCTGATCCCCTTCGTCTAGATAATAATTTTGCATGCCCCCTGTTTTCACTCTAATGCTTCTGTTGGGTTGTCCAGGTCTTGGAGGCAGTTTCTCTAATTGATGTTAGGAGGCATTTTATTGAGGCTTTGGCGCCCTTGTTTGGCAGGCCACTAGAGGCTGACCCGGTAAGGTTTTTATTTTTATTTTGAACATTCCCTTAACTAGTTGAGCATGATGGTGATATACCGCTACTTTTTCTCTTGCTTGCCAGGTTTTCTGCAGAAAGGCTACTTTTCTTGCCAACTCTGGACCATTTACATTCCTGGTACCCTATGGTTTCGGTTTTATTTCTCCCTTCTTTCTCTCCCTTTGGCGTCACTTAAAAATCTGAACATGGTTTGAACTTACACACTGTCATGGCATTGGTGCAACATTACCATAGTTACTGTTTCATATGCTACAACGAGCTTGTGGCTCAAGTGTACTAAAATCTTGAATATTGCTATTACAGGTGCATGTTTCCATTTCAACTCAGTTTCCAAAACAGCCTCCATCTCTGATGCTTCAAAGTACTCAGGTAATATTGTTGCTGAGTTACGTAACAATGATAGCTAGTTGTCTCTTACCCATCCTTATTCTTTCCATCTTTATTCACATGCAATCCATATTGGTGGAAAGTATCACTTGTAACTCCTGGATACTAATTAAAGATCTACTGCTGTCAATAGCATGTTAATCCAAGAGACATGCCAGTCAAGTCAGCTATTATGAATGAATATCCATGGAGCCCAAGATGGGAAGTAATGCTGATGGCAGAGAAGATCCAGTGAGTCTTACCTTTATCCTTCCCCAATCTTTGTTTCTTTTTTTTTTTTCCATTCTTCTCTTTGCAAACCCAATTTAGCCATTAGTCAGTTTGTTCACTCATGCCCTTCTGCTAATAAAAAATACCCTTCTTTTCAGCGAGTTTTTGTTCGACGAGTGCCTAAATTTCAAGAGATATTGCAATGAATCACAGCAGCAGTAGAATGATTCAAGTTCTGCTCCGATAGTTTGTATTTGTTGGCCAGTCACTGCCAATGAATCCAAGTAGCTTGATTGTAGTACCCTGGATTACACTGTTGTCAAATCCTTGTACCTTGTTATTTTGTTGTAATTAGTGGATGCAGGAAGTAATGGAAAGCGGTTTTGTAACTGTCTTTTGTGGTTGGGTTATATTTGCCTGCCTGCCTGCAAAGATGCTATCAAAATGCTTGAATACTCTCAACTTTTGGCTGATCTCCACTTGGCTCAACTGAGAAATATAAGCTTCGGAGTTCCGACTGTGAATGTGGTTGCCCGATGTACTCTTGTTTATGCCCTCTCATTATCAGTAGAAAGGAAGTTGAGCAATTGGCCACTTGTTTTCTAGCATTGGCCTGTTGAACGAATCTTAGCTTAACACTGTTATTGTAAGTAGGAAGAAGTTGAGCAATTGATTCAATCCATGCCGAGTAACTCCTAAAGGGCGATCTCCTAAAATGAGAGGGGAAAGATAACCATTCACCATTGCGACGAGTGTCACACAATCTGACCAAACTATAGTGGAGCATTTGCCAACAAGAAGAACTTTCACTTTGGGCACAATGCCTTAAGAATGGTTAGATGATCAGCCAACCCATTGCCAAATTTGACTTGTGGAAGTTAGAATTGACAGACTCCTAGCTTGTCCACTAAGAACCAACGAAAGGTACCTGTTTAGGCCTGGTTCGTACCAGGCGGTTTTTGTGAGGCTTCGCTGACTTCGTGCGGTCCTTCGTAGGTGAGAGGCGGTCCTCGAAGTCCTGCAAGAAAGGTCCACAGGGGGTGTCCTGGGACCTCATCCGATGCTAAAATTAGAGAGAGAAGTTGATGTGGAGTAAATAAGAGAGAGAATGTAGTCGATAGGAGTTACCATAAATGTGATCCGAGATGGGTATTTATATCAGCGAAAGCTGGGGTGAATGCATTTAATTCTGTGTCGGGCGGTCTTGGACGCCTGAGCTCTGACCCTCTGAAACTGTCAGTTCGTACTTCCGCCAGTCTCCGTACCAAGTGTTCAGAGTGTCTTTTGTCTCACTTGTCGGGCGGTTTCCTGAAGTTCCGTTGAGGAGATGTCGGGCGGCCTTCTGGCTTAGGCGCCTCAAAGAAGACCACCTTCCGTGCCCCTTTGGGCCGGACCCAGTTGCTTAGTGGGCTTTTTAGCAAGTCATGGGCTTGGGGCTCGTAAATCCTGATTATTGGCCCAACAGTACCCATCACAGTGATTGTCTAGCATGTTTTACAACTTATGGCGTTGCCAGCTTGTGATTCTTGTTGTTATTTATGTAGTAATTGTGTTAATGCGATTTAAATAGAAAAGCCCGTCTAGCTCAGTTGGTAGAGCGCAAGGCTCTTAACCTTGTGGTCGTGGGTTCGAGCCCCACGGTGGGCGTATTTTTCCAACACCTTCTCCCTGCATTTTTTAGATCCTAAAGCCCAACTATTACAGAAACAAGTTCCCGTCCAAATCGGAAGCCCACGTTCATTAACCGCACCCTCCCTTCAACTTCCTTTCCCCTAACGCCGTTCACTTAACGATCCGCCCAAAAACTCCCCCGCTCGGCGCTCGCCCTCTCTTAACTTCCTTCTACCGCCGTTACCTTAACGTCTCAAAAATATCGACACCATACCTTCCAAAAAAACCATCCGTCTCCCCCCAAAAAAGCCTTCTTACTATATATTCACACTTTGGTTCCCTCTCTCACCCCCGCTCCCTCCCTTTCTCGACTTTAATACAAACAACCTCCTTATCCTCCGGCCACCGTCTTCGGCCCAGCCATTTGTTCCGTCCGTAGGCCTCCTGTGTTCTCCTACAAACCCTAAGATCCGACAATGAGAGAAATCCTGCACATCCAGGGCGGCCAGTGCGGCAACCAAATCGGTTCCAAGTTCTGGGAGGTCATATGCGACGAGCACGGCGTCGACCCGACCGGGAGGTACAACGGCGACGAGGCCTCGGATCTCCAGCTCGAGAGGATCAATGTATACTACAATGAGGCGTCCGGCGGCCGCTACGTCCCTCGCGCCGTGCTCATGGATCTGGAGCCTGGAACCATGGACAGCATCAGATCTGGTCCTTACGGCCAGATCTTCCGCCCCGATAACTTCGTCTTCGGGCAGTCCGGCGCCGGGAACAACTGGGCCAAAGGTCATTACACGGAGGGGGCCGAGCTCATCGATTCCGTCCTCGATGTCGTTCGCAAGGAGGCTGAGAACTGTGATTGCTTGCAAGGTATATGACAAAATGACCTCTGATTTTTGCCCTCATTTCTCAGATCTGTTCTGGCGTTTGAGTTTCTTTTCTGGATGAATGACTGAATGCGAATTTCATTAACTTGGATTGATTTGTTTGAGGTCTGCGAACTGTAGAGCGGAGATTCGCCACCGTTACTGAATTTTAATTCTTGGATAACTATGAATGGTGTTGATTGGATGAAGTTCATTGTGCTTGGATGGATGGATTAACGCGAATTTCATTCCTAGTTCTTGATTCTATCTTAATGGCTTGCTAGTATAGGGTCTCGTTAGACAATTTTTGTTTTCGTTTGAACTGCTTAGCGAAATTGAGAGCACCAACCTTGTTGAATCTTTCATGCTGTGAATCATGAGCTTGCGAGTAAGGAAGCTGCAGCAATCGAACAAGCATACATGGCATTCATATCTCCTTTTTTTCTCGTGAATCTGTCATTTTGCTCTTTTTGAATGATTAAGTTAATTGCTGGTTGCCCTGCTCCATGTTATTCCTTTTCTTGATTGTTTGTTCTTTAGCCATAACTTTTCTTCATAGAGGACGTGAGCTATATGAGCATGGCCCCCACCATTGATGTTTTGTCTGGCGTGGAGATTCTTTTTTGTGGTCTCTCTCCAAACTACATAACTAGAGTTGCTTTGAACAGATCTAGAGATGAAATTTATGATAATGTCTAAGTTTCACCGCTGCATGATTGCGGGGGATTGCCCAATTCCAACAACACCACCCACTCGCATCTATTACCTCTTTTCACCTTTTAGCATCCTGTTACAGGAGAAAAGTAGGAATGGATCATCATAGGATAGATCTGGGTTCTCATTATTCTGTAGAAGTAAAGTAACATCTGTCATTGTCCCTGGTTTGTTGATTATGACTTTAGTACATTGCTTTTATCTTGGTGGTCCATTGCTTTTGGATCTAAGATTCTGATGCTTATGTTTCGATGTTAATGGCTGATTTGGCATTCCATTCACTTGTCCAATCCTAACTACTGGACTTTAGGCTTAGATGCTGTCTATGGTAATAAATAGACTAACTTATTTTCTTTACCAGGCTTTCAGGTATGCCATTCACTTGGAGGAGGCACAGGCTCTGGCATGGGAACCCTTCTGATCTCTAAGATCAGAGAGGAGTATCCTGACAGGATGATGCTCACATTCTCGGTCTTCCCGTCACCTAAGGTCTCAGATACCGTCGTGGAGCCCTACAATGCAACCCTCTCTGTCCATCAGTTGGTTGAAAATGCTGACGAATGCATGGTCCTTGACAATGAAGCACTTTACGACATATGCTTCCGTACTCTCAAGCTCAGCACTCCAAGCTGTAAGTTTTAGTATCGTCACTCATCAGTGCTGTATGTTCTAAACTAAACTAACACTGACTTTTGATATTGCAGTTGGAGACTTGAACCACTTGATCTCAGCAACCATGAGCGGAGTAACATGCTGCCTCCGTTTCCCCGGTCAGCTCAACTCCGACCTCAGGAAACTTGCGGTGAACCTCATCCCATTCCCCCGCCTCCACTTCTTCATGGTCGGATTTGCCCCTCTCACCTCCCGTGGATCCCAGCAGTACATCTCCCTCACCGTCCCTGAGCTGACTCAGCAAATGTGGGACGCCAAGAACATGATGTGCGCTGCTGACCCCCGCCACGGCCGATACCTGACTGCTTCAGCCATGTTCCGTGGCAAGATGAGCACGAAGGAAGTTGATGAGCAGATGATCAACGTCCAGAACAAGAACTCGTCCTACTTTGTTGAGTGGATCCCCAACAACGTGAAGTCATCTGTGTGTGACATCCCACCAAGGGGGCTGAAGATGGCCTCCACTTTCGTCGGGAACTCGACTTCCATCCAGGAGATGTTCAGGAGGGTGAGCGAGCAGTTCACAGCTATGTTTAGGAGGAAGGCCTTCTTGCATTGGTACACTGGGGAAGGGATGGACGAGATGGAGTTCACCGAGGCAGAGAGCAACATGAATGATCTGGTGGCTGAGTACCAGCAGTACCAGGATGCGACTGCGGATGATGAAGGGGAGTACGAGGAGGAGCCCGAAGAGTACGAGGGATAAGGGAGGAGAGAAAAGGTGGCGGCGAATTTCTCTGATGATCTCCGAAGGTTTCATATGTAATGCGTAATCGTTAGTTTGGTGTTATTTTGTTGTTTCGAGTTCCTCGGAGGTTTATGGATGGAGTTTTGATGTTGGGAACAATATTTGATCAGGAGTATCAGAGAGGGGAGCGGTCTGTTTCTTTACTTGCATTTTCTATTATCCATTCGATGGCGGAATTCTTGGTATATGTTTGTTTCTTTGGCTGTGGGAGGAAATTTTCATGAGCTAGCAACTAGGGGATGTGTTTTTTGGTACGATTGTTTAAAGTGCACAAGAATTTCTTCCTTGCAGCATTCCAAAATGGATGTCATTGCAAAATTGGCTACCGTTACTGAGTGTTATAGGGTTCCTAGTTGTTACTGAGTGTCAAATTCACAATCCATCATAATTTTACTCATTTAATTATACTAGTATCTTTGTCTGAAGTTTCCACAAATAAATTTTATTCTATTGTTATTCTCACTCGCTCCTTCACATCCAAAATTAAGGCTACCAATCTCCCGCCTCTTCCCCTATGTGGCTCACTCTATCAAAGTCAACGAGCACCACTACAACTCCGGAATTGGTGGATTCGAATCTAGCAACGATGAAGAAGTAGGAAATCTTGGTCCATTACGTGGCGCCCATCGTCCGATACTATGGACCTAGGATATTAACGGTTAAATTATAAAATTGATGATCACATTCAATGGATTTTACGGAATTGGAAGGCCAATGCTCAATGATAAATTGAGGTTTATAGTCAATGACTAGTAAGAAATGTGAAATAAATAAATAACGACCAAACATATAACTCACATACTACTGTAGGTCTTTCCAATTTCCATAACTCAAGCTAATACTCTTCAAGGCCTGTGGGTTTGTTTTGGGTTTAAGCCCATCTCATCCAGGCCCATTAGGTCAATACCATCTTCTTCTTTGCTTGCAGAGCTTAAATTCCCCTCTCATGTGCCTTCGTCTTCTTCACTTCTCTTCCCCTATGAATCCGATTTCCTTCCCCCACTATCAGTACAGTATCAGAGCCCCCTTCTCCACGTGGGTAACAAATTGTTTGGGAGAGGATATGATTTCAGCTCTTCTCTTCTCTTCTCTTCTCTTCTTCTTTCTGCTACACCAATTCCCCCCAAACAGAGTGTTGTTTTTGCAATTGGCAGATGAATCAAACCATGTGGGGGCTAGGAGAATTTCGAGACCCCTGTAACCGTAAACCTGCGCCCATTCACCCAAAAACAAATTCCCTCCTTCATCCAACCGTTATCTTACAGCTGTAGCTGTGCAATGATTATTGGATTGCTCTCCAAGTTTTCACTCTCTGCTTCATTCACTCACTCTATAAAACAGACAGAGGCCAAGCTGCGAGCCCTCCACTCCACTCCACACTACTCTGCTACGCATTACCCTCTTCAATTTCCAATTTCGAAACCATGAGCAGCCGAGGTTCCCCAATGCGTTCCCTGGATGCCAATCCTGCTCCTCGCATAGTCATTCATCCGAATCGTCCCGCTGTCCCATTTTGGAGGAGAATTTTGACGACAATCTTCACCAATCGTCCTCTTGTTCCGGTTTGGAGGAAATTTCTGGGCATACTCAAAAGATGGGCAACTTTCCAGCCAACGTTTCAGATTCCTAATGCTGATCCCGTTGATCCTCCTGCCCGTCCTCCGCTTCACCGCAGGCTCAACCGGCTCGGAGGCGTCCCGTTCCGATTCGTGTTTCTCAAGGTGTCGGACTCGGCATTCTGGTTCCTGGTATGCATCCTAAAGTTCATCCTCCACATCTTAGCCTTCAACGGCACCAACTTCTATCAGAAGAAATTTAAGGGGGGAAAGTCGCTTTGGGGATGGGCTGTTCTTGCATGTGTGTTCTTCATCTGGTTGGTTATTTACTTCAAGAAGATCCACCGCTGGAGGCTGAAAGCCACCTGGCTCCAGCTTGATTTCCCATGGCCAGTGAAGATGTTAGGTTTACCTTTGCTGATTTTGTGCAATGGTTGGTATAATGTTCTTCCTGAGGCTGAGTTTGCTTTTCCAATGATGTTGCTTCTCCTCATCTTTCTGGCGACGGCGCACATCCTTGTATTGAGGCCTTCCTCTGATTTGAACGTCATAAACGGCCTCCTTACGGCCCTGGTGGTATATGGCATCAAGATAAGGAAGAATCTGCCTCCCTATGGCCTATTCGCTATTGTCGCATCCTGCCTTTTCCTTGGTGCGTTCAAGTTCTATTTTGAGGCAATGGTGAAGGAGTTCTCTGTTCCACCGGCGGCGCTCGGAGACGGCAATGACAACGATGCTGATAATGGGCCGAGGCCTGCAAATGAAGGGGATGCTGGAGCCCGAGAGAGGTAGAGAGGTTCATCACGTTTGAGAAATTGAAAGAGAGGTTGTTCAGTTGACTAGAATAATGTTTTGTTTGTTGTTCGTATTCCGTTGACTAGGTGATATGAGTGGGCTTTTCTTACTGGGCCATCACAACCCATATTAATAATATAATATAAATAAAATGCAGTTTCATTTCAGTTCACCAATTTCATTTCAGTCAACAATTTATTCGACCACAACAAATGTTTCACGAGAAGCAACTCATTCTAGTTTTTGGTAGAATCATACAATCCTTGTTTCTTGGGCTAAGTCATTTTCCAGCCCATTCCTTGAGTTAACTTAAGAACGTAGATATCGCTGCAAGAGGATCGATGGCCTACTGCAATTAGTAGGGGTGGCCGTTCGGTTACCGGTTACCGGTTAACCGGTCGGTTAAATCGATAACCGGCCGGTTAAATCGATAACCGGCCGGTTAAATCGATAACCGGCCGGTTATCCAATAACCGGTAATCGAAATAACCGAACTTCGGTCGGTTATTGGAGGCTGGACAAAATGGGTTTTGGTCTTAAAAGTGGTTCGGTTAACCCATAACCAAGATAACCGAGAAACCGAAGCCTATTTCGGTCGGTTTTCGATAGAGAAGGTGGTTATTTTGGTTAACCGATAACCGGCAGATCGGTTACTGGTTACAACCGAAATAACCAAACTGCCACCCCTAGCAATTAGGGCTGGAGGTTCGGTTATCGGTTGTCGGTTAACCGGCCGGTTAAACCGATAACCGGTGGTTACCGGTTATCCGACTAACAGAAAATTATGTTCTCGGGCGGTGTTCGGTAGGCGAGTTAGGCGTTGCGGTTAACCGGCTAACCGAGGGCGATAACCGCCGGTTAACCGACTAACCGGCCCACCCTTAAATCCCTAATCGAAGCCACCCGCCCACCCCTTCCCTTCTCTTCTCTGCATCGCGACGGGAAGAGCACTCTGTGCCGCCGCCCGCCTGCACCTGAGTCCCTTCTCCCCTGCTTGAACTGTTCAGGCTGAACGGCGACGCCAACGACGAATCTCCCCGACCCGTGCCCGGCGCCTGCTGCTCCGCCATCTCCCTCCACGACCTGCGGCCGGCGCCCCTGCTGCTCCGCCATCTCCTCCCCGAGATCCCGACCAGTCCACGAGCAGCCAACACCCGCCGTTCCTCCGCCACGGTTCCAGCGCCGAGCCAACTACGTAACTAAATGGGATGAAAGACTATCTAGTTTGAAAATGTAGGCGAGCGAGAGAGAACAAAGAAAGGGACTGACGAGAGAGAGGGAAGTAGGGCATGGGAACAAACAAAGCAGATCAGATCAAATCAATCTTTGACTACTCCAATACCCACCAAAACCCAGCGACTGTTCCCCTCTTTGAGTTTCGATTTTGTTGGGAAGAGGAGGTGGCGGAGAGGCGACCGTTGGATGGGAAGGGGGGAGATCCAACGGCGGCGATGCGGCGGGGGGGAATAAGGGAAACAGTCGGTGTCGGGTAGTGGGAACAGATTAGCGCGAAATCCGGAAAAAAGGGAACCGCACGGCGGCAGAGCCGAGGGAGAGAGAGATGGGGAGTACGGACGGCGGGAGAGAATCTGAAGCGGATGCGGGACACGACGGCTTGCGGTTAACTCGGTTAACCGAGCAACTAACCGGTAACCGACCGGTCGGTTGTCGAATAACCGATGGGCTCCGTCGGGCGGTTGGCGGTAGGCGTGTTGGGCGTCGCAGTTAACCGGTAACCGACATTTCGGTTATCGGTTATAACCGAGATAACCGAAAATCCACCCCTAACTGCAATGCAGAGGAAGCAGGAGTATATTGAAGGAAATGGAATCCCAGTTGTTAGAAATCAAGTAGCAAACGTACGTTGACATTATGGGGTGGTTTGGAAGTTGTGATTTCAAATGGTGTATTGACCTAATTCATGTATTTGTGAGAATAAATTATTTTTTTGGATGATATTGAACTTTAATACATGCATTAACGTTTTGGAGGTCCTACCACAATCACTAAAAAATGAGGGATTATTAATCACTCCTTTTTTGTTGAGATTCTTCACAATCACTCAAAATTAACTTTTCTTGTTTAACAACAAATATACAATCTAAACCTCCAAACAAATTATTTGTCTAATACATCAATTGATTCAATTCATTAAATGATAATACACTAATTGAGTCAATACATCAATTTGAAGCGGAGAGGAAACCCCATAAGATAAGAAAGATACTGGTTGATCCTACTGAAATGCCATGGCTACTGAATTTCCAGCCATGCCTACTGAAGTGCATGATACAAATCCTTTAATTAGAAAGCTAAAACATAATTATAGGAAGCATCTAGTTCCAGCAACCTCATCACCTCATCGCACCTGATAGAAACCAACTTCGTTAGGGTTTTTATATTTATTATTATAATTACTAAGACTAACTCCAACCCAAAAAGCTATATTTAGCCTCCCAAGCTCTCAAATGTGCATATTTGCCTCCCAAAACACTTTTTTCTCCAACCCTATAGGCTTCCAAATTTAGCTTCCCACATCTTTTTTTGATTTAATTTCCATAATCTATACTTATTTACAATATCATTCTTGTAATTCACTTTAATATTTTTATAGTTTGTTATTACTTGTGAAAACAAAATTTTCGATGTAATTTTTTTTAATTCCGAGATAAATTTTTTTTTGCAAAATTATTCATTTTTTGTAGCCGTTACTTTATGACCGTTTTTTTGGACCAATCCAAATATGACCGTTTTTTTTAGCCGTTACTTTATGACCGTTTTTTTGTCGTTTTGTGCATCATATGTGTTTATAAATTACAATTCTTCATTTTTCATCAACTCACTGAAACTTCTTCCCATTTCTAAAACAAACACATTCATCATGAGTATGTCAGATAGCTCATCGTCGGGAGGAGAAGAAGAAATCGAAGAGTACGAGAGGTTTCACCACCTACGGTTGAGTTTAATCGGCCGGAGGCTGGCTGAAGGTTCATCAAGTCGACGTCAAACTACAAGTCGACGTCACATTGATCGTGAAAGGGTCGAATGTAATCGCCGTCTTATGAGGGATTACTTCGATCCAAATCCAGTATACAATGCTCGCATATTTAGAAGGCGCTATCGGATGCAACCAAGATTATTCCATCGCATTATGGGCGACATTGTGAGGTCCCCTCATTTGCTCTACGGCGTGATAGCTTGGGTCAATTATCATTATCTCCAGAGCAGAAGCTTACTGGTGCGATGCGCATGCTAGCATATGGTTCTCCAGCTGATCAACTTGACGAGTATGTTCGTATGGGTGAGAGCACTTTGATGGAGGTCTTCAGAAAGTTCTGCAACAACATTATCAACATGTATGGGGCCACATATCTTCGCGCACCTACTCCTGCCAATTTAAGGATCTTACTCAGTAAAGCCTCAAGACGTGGCTTTCCTGGAATGATTGGATCAATTGACTGTATGCATTGGGAATGGAGGAATTGTCCAAGTGGCTGGGCAGGACAATACAGCGGCCACATGCATAGGCCAACAATCATTCTAGAGGCGGTGGCCTCCTACAACACATGGATATGGCATGCTTTCTTTGGGTCTCCTGGATCGAACAACGATATAAATGTTCTGGGGATGTCGCCAGTGTTTGATTGTATTGTCAATGGAAGCGCTCCACATGTACGATTTGAGGTAAATGGCCATGCTTATGATCAATGCTATTATTTGGCCGACAGTATTTATCCCTCATGGTCCACTTTAGTGAAGACCTTCAGCAATCCAAGGTCAAAGACTTTAGTGTCGACTTTAGTGGAATTGGACCGACAACCAATTGAGGGTCACAATACCACTTTGGGCAATTTCGAAGGATGACCCAACAATGCTCATGTTCAAAGGCTTTGTCCCCATTCTCTTCCTTATATATCTGTCTTGCTACAAATTCCTATCAAAATTATTAAAACACAAGTTAGATAAGTAAATATACATAAAAATAAGAAATACAAAAGTTAAAGTTTCCAAAACAATACCACATCAACTTGGTTGGTACCGCTCGTTTGACTCCTCTCCGCCCTCTGCAAAGCTCCCTTCCAAACTTTACACTTGTTACTGATAAGTCTCAGTCGGGATTCCATTGAATCCGTAGTACGAATTATTGTAGGATCGCTTCTTCGAAATTCCCTCTCCACCCTTTCCCATAATCTCGTGCTCTTTTGATTGATGCCAACCGCTCCATCTTCAGATATTGATATCCAAGATTTGCACAAGTTTACATCTTCATGAGCTTTCCAATTGGGTCCTCTCTTACTTGACATGTTTTTGTTTTGAGAGATGATAAATAGATGAGAATGAGAGAGATTGATTTGAGAATAAGTGCAGAAAAACCATGAGAAGTTACTCATTATATAGAAAAAAAATATGACCGTTTTATGGCCGTTAAAATGTGCCCGTTGCAATGTGACCGTTTTATTGTCACTATATTACTTCTTTCAAACTAAAACGCAAACACACCCACACAAATAACCACTCAAACAAATTGAAAAAAAAAGGCAGCCTGCACGAGGGGTCCCCCTTCCAGTTGCTATTTTTGCCACTTTTCTCCATCTGAGCTGCTACCTATCCACCTCAACACTCCCTTCTCCAAATTTGGAAGCTAAATTATTGATGGGCTGGAGATGAAAAAAGGCAAAAAGTTCACTTTCTCCAAATTTGCAAGCAAGGGTTGGAGTTAGTCTAATAGGGTAATTCTTATTATGGTTAGTAGTATTCTAGTAGAATTAAGATTATTAGTAGGGTTTTCCTATATTCGCTATAAATATGTACTAGGCCTATTCATTCGGAATGAATAAGAAGAATATTAAGAAACAATCTCCTAAACCCTATTCTCCCAATCCTCTCAATTCTCGTTCCCAATCCCTCTAAAAGTCTAGGCCGATTCTCTATCTTTCTCTTCTCAAATCCCTAATTCTGTTCTTGAATCTGTAATTTCCTATCTCACGACCAGACCCGATAGAACCCTAATCTCAGGTTCTATCAGCACCTTACATGGTTATTAGTTAAATGATCATCTTAAACCAAAATAAAACTTGAGTGATGAGAGCTGGTGCTCATCCCTCGGCCCCCTCTTTGACTGAAACAATCGAGCATGCAACAGGAGTTAAAGCTGCCACATATGTGAGAGGTAATTTAGAATGCATAAGCATTATAGAGAGAAAGAAGTACCATCGAAACGAATGACAATGGACATGTTCAAGTGGCAGCAATAAGCAATTGGTAATGAATGCAAACATACTTGATAGCAGATAAGAAGTAACTAATTCAATTTCTAGGTCGAGAAGACACAAATGACCTTGAAGGTTCCAAGTGAATTACCATGGTGTAATTCACAAATCAGCAAGCGCCACCACATTGGATGAACCCAAAAACTGCAAATGATGGTTCCTATAATGGTCTTTACGGCAGTTGACTTCCTTGTGTAGTGAATCAGGAGGGTAATTCTCATGTCAAAATTCCACCAGCCATTCCAAGCACACACAGTCGACAACAAAATGGCAGTGACAATCATGGGTGCAGTATGTCCTGATCCAATAGAATAACATCAACGCAACCCACACCCCAGTGAAATTTCATCAAATCTCATTAGTTTCATCATATCTGGAATGATAACTTTAACTGATATGAGTAGAATCATTACACCAGATGCTGACTGGCTAATAACCATGCAACACAACAAACAGAAGCTTTGACTAATAGAAGGGTTCTTCGTGGATCATGAGAGAAATGGAAAATGGCAAGAATTGGAAATGGCAACCATATTGACATTGGAAAAGTTAAACGGAAGGCAATATGAGAGAGGGTTGAGGAGAGTAACAGAATTCATGAATTTGAAATATAGAGAACCTTTTCTTTTCGGTATAATCTGACTGGGAAACCTTCACCACATCTTCCTTAAAAAGAGATCAAATGAAACCTTCTAATTCGAGAGGGAGGGAATGAACCCATGTAGAATAATCAGAAAATAAACTCACCGTCGAGAGAGAACAATCACGTCAAGGAAAAAATGAAACTCTGGGAATCCAGCTCTTTTTCGAGCAATGTCTATACATCTAGGTGTTGACGAATGTCAGCCTCCTCAGGGTTTTGAAAGGAAAACCTGCAGCGAAAGCCCAAGAACCCAAGTAAGCAAGGATTTGAAAGCTGTGAACTTCAGTGTGAAGTCAGCTTATGTTTTCAGCTGATTAGTAAGTTGAAATTCAGTGTGAAGTCAGCTTAAGTTTTCAAATACAGTGCAGGGAAGAACGTTCACCAGTAGCAAATCAAGAAATCCCTTTGTTCTTAAGAAGACTTTATGAGAATATTAACAGGGTGATTAGAGCAAAAAGGTATGTAAAGAAGCATGCAACAATAAAAAAACTGTGTGAAAATAATTTGTTTTACCCGGATTAGTACCGGGGGATTAGTGTGGAACCTTGATCCGGACTCCCTCGTCTGATCTCCTCGGGAGTGGAAGAATCCTGTGGAGAGTCAGGGGCGGCCCCCGTGATCTACACTCCGACGGTCAAGTTAGAATATGATATATGATAGAGTGTAGAGAATGTAGAGAGAGATAAGGTTTAGAGAGAGATAAGTGGTAAAGTGAGCGAAGGGAGAGAAGAAGCCCTTTTGCTTGGAGGGTCTGGCCTCCTTATATAGGAGTCGGAGGCATCCGGTGGACGCCTCCCGGTGATGGGCACCTCCCGTTGTCATGGACGCCCCCGGTAGACTGGACGCCTCCCGTCGATGGACGCCTTCCAGTGAGTGGACGCCTTCCGGTGGTGGACGCCCCCGGGTAGGCTGGATGCCTCCCGGTGAGGGACGCCTTCGGGTAAAGGACACATCCCGGTGTACTAGACCCTAGAATGGGCTTGGGCCCAAGGTGAGACGCTTTGTGGTGGGCTTGGGCCCTTATTAGACGGTTAATACTAGACCCAACATTTGCCCCTTTGCTTCTTGTATTCTGTAAGAATGGAAGGAGTAAAATAAAGCGTTAAGGTGTATTAACTTGCCTTACTTGCCAGTCCGCACGATGCGGTTTAGCCCCTTGTGCGACTATTGCTCAGTGATGGATGCCCCTGGTGATGAACACCTCCCGGTGGATGAGACGCCTCCGGGTGACAGGATGCCTCCCGGTGATGGACGCCCCCGAATGACAGGATGCCTCCCGGTGATGGGTGCCCCCGAGTGAATTGGACCCTCGCGAGTCCGAACGATGCGGTTTGCCCCTTGTGCGGCCACCATCTTTGCTTCTTTGTTTAGTATTCGATGTCTTGAGTTAGAGCTCTCAAGTCGTTTGAGATTTCCCCACTAGTCCATTGCCGAGTGTGCTAATATGTAGGCCGTAACTGTGAGCTGTATGCGTTAAGCTATTGGACCGCGAGATGGGCATGAGCTTGTGTGCATGTTAAGCGTGAGTTGTTGGCTGAATATTAGGCGTTGGCTATGTGCTAGGGAGGGCGGCCCCCACTACTTGAGAGTTTTAACTCAAGGCGACGTTTGTGTTTTGAAGATGCTACACCTGATGGGAGCCATCGTTTGGATATAAGAGGCGCAAGTCATTCTACAGGTGCAGAGCCATCGTTTTGACCCTTTGTTCTGGTGACGAACATGCTCTTGACTGCATACATAGATGGTCCACCCTTTTAAACTTGGTATAGGATTGGTCCTATGGAATCATTGTTGAATCTTGTATATCTAGTCCTGATAGTTTTCCCACTGCAATGCAAAGACACCCTTGATAAAACTGTGATGTAAGTTCCATGCTTCAGTTTAGATGAGACTATAAGGAAATGTAATTGTACAGGAAGTAGTTCATGTAACTTGCACACAACCTTCAAGATTAGCAGAGACAATCGATAGACACTCAGGTCCCCTCTTGCTCCCCTGAAATGATCTTCATAGGGGGAAACAATGTCTGCGAGGAACAATGAAAGTATTACTCAATCTGTCGCAGGTCTCACCATTAAAGTGAAAAATCCTTACCCTTAAAGCTTTACTCTGAATAAAAATCTTGTATTGGATTCTCTGATCAATTACATAAACCTGCCACAGGAAAAGTTACAGCCAAACACGACAGATAATCAGTCAGAAAGTACCAACAATCATGAAAGAAACGCTTATAAAATTGTTTCACCCTTAGCCTTGAACTCTTAGGGAGATTTTTCTGCAATGAAAGGGAAGAGAACATGTCAGAGGGATATGGAGGACATTGAAGCATGCTTACCTCTTTGATTCTATCCCTGAGAGCCCTGAAAGTTTCCCTGCCAAAAGGCCTATTATGACAAAACAAATTTGTCATATTAGATACTCATTTTGTCATATTAACTATAATATGACAAAAAGTGTTGTCACAAAGGTTTGTCATTTTATCGCCGTCAAGATAGGTCAAATGTGACAAAAATTTAGAACAAGGTTGTCACATTTGCTTTTAGTATAAGTGAGGTTCTGGGTAGTCTATTGTGACAAACAGAGATGTTATGACGACATATTTTGTCATTACAGTTGTCATGGTGATTTTGAGAGAATTGTTTGTCATATTACACGATTATATTTTGTCATAATTGTATATTGTGACGACTGCATTTTGTCATAAGTGTAGACAATGATATTTAATTTCCATCGATTGTGTCCAACTCGCAAATCCAAATTCATAAAAAGGAACTCACAAATCTAGCAAAGCTTCGTTATCACAATTTGTTCTTTATTCACAAACCCAGAAAATCATTCACAATCCTATAAAATTTTCACAAACCTAGAAAAGTTTCGCAAACCCAGAAAAGCTTTGCTAACCCAGCAATTGAAACCCTTCCAAACTAACCAAATCCAGAATTGCTCCTTCTCCTCCTCAAACCCAGAATTGGAACCCCCAGAAAGTAACAAACACAAGAAAAAAAAAACGCATGCATCCGAATCCTTCTCCCACCGTGGCCGCTAGTCTCGCACCGAACCTTTTACTCGTTGATCTCCAACCGGCCTTAGACTCGTCATTCTCGGCCTTAGACTCGTGAGTCTTTGTCTCGGGCACCTTCTCCTCCTACATCCACAGCCTCACCCTCAGCCCCCACCTCGCGGAAACCCCTTCCTCTGCCGAAGCAAAACCTACAAAAAAAAATATATATATATTAAACAAGACTGGTCCAATCAATGCTCTCACCGGAACTCTCCTCCATCGCGGGCTCTCGATCCGCCCATCACCTCTTGAGCTCGGCGCCATCGTCGCATGTCAATCTCTCTGTCGGTCGCCTCTCGATCTATCCACCCCTTACCTCTTGATCTCTCTGCCATCTTCGTCGGATATCGGCAATCATTGCCCTCTCAATCTATCTGCCAGCATCGCTGGTTATCGCAAGAGGAGGCAGCTAGCGGCGACCTTTTTGAGATAGGAAGGAAGAGATGAAAGCTTCGTCTTCTTTGAGTGTAAGGAGTAGGTGAAGGGTCGTTTTTTGGAGAGAACAAAGAAGGGGAGAAAAGAAGGGAAGTTTAAAAGGGGAAGAAAGAGTAAATGGGGTGAGATAAAAGAGGGATGAGGGGCGGACGTTTCAGTTAGAATTTAGGGTTAGGGGATTTTTTTAATGGTGAGAAGGGAGAATTTTCAAATTTTTATGGGGAAAGTTTTGGCGGAAAAGGAAATTTTTGGAGCCATAAATTTTTTTAAAAATGGCCGATTAAATATTGGAGCCATAAATTTTTAGGGGACAGTTAAAATTGGGCGGGACTGAAATTTTTATTGTGTGGTGATGTTTTTTTTTAATGCTGAACACAAGCAAATATGACGAAAATGCCTTTTGTCAAAAACGAAACCACTATATTATGACGAACATGTTTTTTGTCAAAACCGAAACCACTATATTATGACGAACACGTCCTTTTGACAGCTCCTCGTGGGATTATTTCTATCTATTGTGACAAAATACTTTTTCATTTAAACAATTTAGGAAGACATAATATGACAAAAGCTACTCTCACGATATAATTTGTCACTTTTCTGTATCTTACATCCGATATGGGATGCCTATTGTGACAAATTTAATTATGACATAAAATATTTGTCACATCACTCACTTTAAATGACGAATTATTCTGACAACAATTTTTTTTTGTCACATTAGACATATCAAATAGGACTACCTATTGTGACAAATAAAAAATGACAAAATAATTTTTTTTTCCTAATAGGCCAAATCTGTTGTAGTGTTCCCTGCCAAAAGGGCTGAAGGTTCCGGCTATCGCTGGCGGATATGGAGTCGCATTGAATGCGTCTCATCATTTGATCATTGGCACAGAAACGATCTGCAAATGTCCCATTCCATAGCTAAAATTTAGGTACAAGGAAAGTAACCCCTTATTGTTGATCACAAATAAGCAAATGAAAAGGATCAATTCCAGCAAATGAAACCCAAAACCCCCACCATAGACAACCAATAAACACATAAAAACCAGGGTTCCTATTCCTATCTATTTTGTTCCAGAGCATTGAAGTCGCAATAAAACTGGAGGGAGAGGACAGATCAGTTAATATTGTCAAAAAATGGGTCTACTATTCTGGATATAATGCTATAGACTGCAGATTCACTACCTCCCGTTGATTCCATCATTCCATTTTTGCATTTCACTTGAAATGCAGAGCTTCTTAGGCTTTCTCAAGAGCGACAGCACCGTCGCAGTAATTTGCTTTGACAAAAGCCCCGCTTCTTGAATCTGATTTTGAGGTGATCCATGTTGGAAGCACCATTGCTCTCAACAGCATTCATACAAAACCACAGTAAAAGACCAGAAGACAAAGAAAACCAAAGAATGAAGCAGTATCGTGAAAATGTTAGCTAATCACCTTAAGGGTCCATCTAGAATCTCACTCAAATTCAGGAAATGAGTCACATACGACCCAAACCCACCAATCGAACCTTCTTCCATAGTAATTAGAATCTCATGCTCTCGCGCCAAGTCCCCCGATAAGCTGTCTCCAAAGGCTTGCAGAATCTCGTTGAACATGAGAGATTGGAGTGATCTCGGTGAATATAAGATTAAGCCTCTACATCAACTCCTTAGACCAGCTTTAGTGATGGGCCAAAATTCCATAATTTTGGACCCAAGGCACTTTAGTAAGCTTCCAGAATTCCATTTGGTCCAATTTATCCAAAAATTGGGGTCAAATTTGGTCTAGAAACGGACAAAAAGTCCAAACTTGCACGGGCCCACAGAGGGAGGAGTGGTAGACGCGCCCCATGTGTTGCACCCCTGCTTTTTGCGTTTTGCCCGTTGGAAATACAAAAAAAAAAAAAACTTTTCAGCACCTACACTCTCTCCCAACGGCTCTTTCAGCCCTAACAGCTAGTTTTTGCCAAATTTCTCTATAAATACTACCAATTCATTCACTTCTACTTCATCACATCCATTTTTTCTCTCCCAATTCTCTCCAATTGTGATACTCATCTTCTTCTCATAGAAAAAATATCTTCCTCCCAAACGCCTGGTTATGTCTCAAAGCAATCGCCCACCAAATTGGAAGGAGGACGAAGATAGAGTTTTGTGCAAAGGGTGGATTGAAATTTCGAAGGATGGTTCTGTCGGAAATTATCAACCTGGGCCTGAGTTGTGGAGGCGAATTGGGGTAGTATTTGCCGAGAAGATCACGGGAATTTCACGTCCTGACGGGGGCCTTGGGAACCAATCCGCCTCCACAACTCAGGAACCAATACGCCAGGTAATAACATTGATCATACATTTTACAATTTACCTCATAACTGACCTTGGGAACCAATCCTTGAACTGCATGATCGAATAATGGGGACACTCCCAGAGTGTTGATGTCGTTGTTCGATCCGGGTGTTCCAAAGAAGGCAAGCCAAATCCATGTGTCGTATGATGCCACAGCTTCGAGGACAATGGTTGGTTTCTTCTTGTGCCCAGTGAATTGGCCTGGCCACCCAGTTGGACAGTTCTTCCACTCCTAGTGCATGCAGTCGATAGAACCAATAATGCCCGGAAATCCACGTTGTGCAGCATGATGAAGGAGGCGGCGAGTACCATCTACAGTTGGTGCACGCAAGTATTGAGCACCATAAATGTTTGTGATAGCCGAGCAGAATTTCCTCAGACACAACAATACGATGCTCTCAGCCATTCGACATGACTCATCCAAAGAGTCTGCTGAACATCCATAGACAAGCATGTGGCACGCAGCACTAAGCTTCTGATGTGGGGAGAATGAGTTATGACCTGCAACATCTGTCCCTTGCTTGAAGTAGTCATCATATTGAACAACATCGTTCATGACTCGGTTGAATAAGGCAGGGGCATCCGATATCGCCTTGTGAGGCCTTAGCATCATAGGTTGGATTTGGGGTGAAGTAGTATTGCATCAAGCGCCTCTGACCGTCTTCCTTGTTACGTCTCATTGTTTTTCGTGTTGATGAACTGCCACGAGATCCACTTGCTTGATGTTGGTGAGGATGGTTTGCATACATCATGAACATCTCCATGCGATCGCGCTCAATTTGACACTCATACTCCCATTGCCTATTATAAGCTTCTCTTTGCCTCTCATCAGCTTCTATTTCCATCTCATAAGCTTCTCTATCAGGAAAATCCATTAAGTCGAAATAGTTTTCGGTGGCTAGAGAAGAATGGAGAATCAAGGGTTTTTTTCCAGGAAAGAAGGTTGAATTGTGAATGAGTTCCAAGACTAAGTTTGTTGATTCATTTATAGAAATCCGAAATGATTCCATCTGCACCAATGTTTAAAGTTGAATGAACAGTTGATGACACAATTCATTATAATTAAAGCTGTATAAACAGTTGATGTCACAATTCAGTATGATTAAAGCTGAATGCACAGTTGATTGCACCATTCATTATGATTAAAGTTGAATGAATAGTTGATAGCACAACTCATTATGACAAGCATGTGATGAATCCATGACTATCTGAACCAATAATGTTGTTTTCGTCATTGATTACGTCATATATACCAAATTCTTTTTTGTCAGAATTCAAAAAATATTTATCGGAATGTTCGTCTTAATTAATTATTAGTACCTATATAAAATAAATGACATTTGTTGTAATTAGAATGATAAAATGTACACAAAACTGGATTATGAGTTAAAGCGCAAATCTGAAAATTTGAACTTTTGGAACTCACTACTAATGTCAAAACACCTTTTGAGGGGCTAGAATTTGAATTATAGCCCTAAAATTTGGACTTTTGGAATTTGCCACTAAAGATGGTCTTAGTCATGTTCCTATCCTCCCCATTCAAAGTGAGTAAAGCATTCCACCATTCAAAATCATAGCAAGAGATGAGGATAAAGAAAGAATAAATTCCACAAATATTGTCTTTCTTAAAAATTTTACCACCAATATGGCAGTTTAAAAACTATTGACACGAAACTGATCGAGGTTTTTTCTCTCTACCCGTGGAGAGCTCTCTGTTTCCTTTCACTTTCTTTTGAAAAGTGACGACGGTTCATCTTCCCGCCCAGAAAGCTTCAAGCTCTTTCAGCTTGAATCTTGCTATCGTCCTTCTTTCTCTGTTCTTGTTCTATTGTTTCCTTCTCTTCTTCTTTCTCTAGTCTCTGGTTTCGCTGTCGTCTTGCTCTCTCTTTTGGGTTCTGATGGCGGAAGACATAGTGGTGCAGCTATCTGAAATAAACCTGACAGAAGATGAAGAATCAGCCATAAGCATTGATGAATCTGTAACAAATGAAGGTGTGGAAGAAGCAATAAAGGAGCTTGGTGTCGCGGGAAGGGTGATTGCAGGAAAGTTCTCTTCTGAGAAAATCCTGTTAAGGATTCTAAAACATGCATGGAAGCTTAGGAAAGATTTTGATATCCAGGTTATGAGAAGCAACATTCTCTGACTTCAACTCTACTGCTTCGAGGACAAGAATAAGGTTCTCTATGGAGGACCCTGGCATCTGGAACGACAACTATTGGTCTTCAAGGAAATCCCACCCGATTTAGATCTCGAGAAGATTGATTTTTCTTATGCTGAGTTTTGGGTCCGAATCAGGAAACTCCCAGTCAAACTAAGAACAGTACATATAGCTGAAAAGATTGGTGAGATGTTTGGCAGATTCATCCGCTGGGATGAACTACACTCAGGGGTTAGTAGTGAATATCTAAGGGTCCGAGTTGCCTTTCCAACAACAAAACCTCTGAGAAGGGTTATCAAACTACAGGGGCTGGAGGGTCCTGTTTCATACAGAGTAGGGTATGAACGTCTTCCTATCTATTGTTTCAATTGTGGTTTGTTTGGACACCTGAAGAAGGCGTGCCCTAAGGGAGCTGAGACCGAAGTTGAAAAGGACGACCCTTACGGGTCTTGGTTGCATGCTGAGTCACCCTTAAGAAAAATACCGCTTAGAGAGAAAGGAAAGACCAAGCTGTTGGCTAGTTTGTGGGCAGAAGTAAAGGATGAAAAAGAAGCAAAAGCATCAGAAGGAAAACAGGATAATGAAGCTTACAGAACTGGAGGTACTATCAGTATCTATGATGAATTATCAAGAGGATTATTAGCTACCCATGTTCAAGACGAAGCAAGAAAAGAGTTACAACAGATATCAATTGGGGAGGAAAAGGAATCAAGCCAGGAGTTCACTACAGATTCCACAAGTTCTGATGGGAACATTGAAGCTAAGGGGGGAATGGAAAGACAGAGCAACTAAAGAATGAGGATCCCAAGGCTTAGGAAGTGGCCAATGAAGCTAGGAAGGTGGAAAGGAGAAAGTGGACAAGAATTATTAAAGACAAAACTGCAAGCTCTGAGCAACCTTAGAGTCAGGGATACTTGGTGACTGGGAAGCGTGGGGTTCCAGATGAAATGGACGTTGATGTGGAACCCTCTTTTGAAAAACGTCCTAAAGGAAACTACTCTCTCGATTCGGATGGCGGTGTGGCGGTCCTTGCCTTGAGCAAGGCCGCCGAGCCCAATGAAGATTATAAGTTACAACTGTCGTGGGTTGGGAAACCCCATGGCAGTTGCTAAAATAAAGAATCTTGTCCGAATTCAAAAGCCTCAAGTTTTATTTCTTATGGAAACTAAGAAAGATGAAAGTGGATGGAAAGATATTCAGAGGGAACTTGGCTTTCATGGTGGGTATGGAGTTGCTGCAAGTAATGAAAGGGGTTGAAAGCAAGGGGATTGTGTCTGCTGTGGGATGAAGAGTTTCTGGTCACAAAAATTGATTCGTCTCTCCACCATATTGACGTAATTATTTCCTCAAATGATGAAAATGAGAGGTGGAGGTTTACTGGCTTTTACGGTTGGGCTAACAGTGGGGAGAGATTCTATTCTTGAGACCTTCTTAGGAGATTGAGGAATGGTTGTAACCTTCCTTGGTTGTGTATGGGAGATTTCAACCAGGTGCTATCTGGTGAAGAGAAAAGGGGAGGGAGACCTATTGATGAAGCTAATGCTATGAGCTTTAAGGAGGCTTTGGAGTTTTGTGGTCTTCTGGATTGTGGATTTGAGGGTTATCCCTACATGTGGGAAAACAACAGAGACAATGAAAAATTCATTGAAGAGAGGTTGAATTGCTCTGTTGCTAATTGGGAATGGAAACTTTTATTTCCAAATTATCAGGTCTTTCATTTGGAGAAGTGTGGCTCGGACCATTGCCCTGTCTTGATTTATACGGCTGGTAAAGAGGACGAAGATATCAAATGGGGGTGGTATTTTAGAGTTGAACCCCTTTTGCTCAAAGATCCTGAGTGTAGTGCTATTATTAGCAGAGCTTGTGAGGCTAACTCTCATGAAGACCTTATGAGTATTATCAAAAGCTGTAGATCTGAACTTCTAAGCTGGAGCAAAAATAAATATGGAAATATTAGGAAGAAAATTGACAGAATCGAGGAGCTGCTCAAGAATTTCAAGTACAAACCTAAGTCCAGGATTGTTCTTGATCAGAAAAGGGCTTTGGAAGCGGAAAGAGCTAAACTTATTTATCAGGAAGAACTGATTTGGAAGCAGAGATCGAGGGCAGACTGGATGAAAGGGGGAGATAAAAACACTAACTTTTTTCATACTAAAGCTACTGCCAGGCGCAGAAGAAACACTATTAAAATGCTTCAGGATGAGGAAGGGAGGCGTTTCAAAGGACAAAAGGAAGTTATGGGATGTCTTACAGATTTCTATAAGACTCTGTTCAAGAAAGGTTCTATTCCAGACTCTGACCATGTTATCCAGGCTTTGGGGAGAAGGATTAGCCCCTCAATGAATGAGAGACTGATGAGACAATTTAAAGCTGATGAAGTCAAAACAGCCCGTGATCAAATGAGCCCAAATAAGGCCCCTGGATCTGATGGCTACTCGGCAGGTTTCTTTCAAAAAAACTGGGATGCTATTGGACCCAAGGTAACTGACACTGTCCTCAATTTTCTTAATAATGGGGTGCTACCATCTGAATTAAACCATACTCTGATTGCCTTAATTCCTAAGGTGAAGACACCTACTATGGCTAAAGATTTTAGACCTATAAGTCTATGTCGAGTGGTTTACAAAGTCATTTCTAAGATTCTTGCAAATAGACTGAAAATGATCCTAGATGAAATTATTTCGGAAGAGCAGTGTGCTTTTGTGCCTGGAAGGTTTATTACTGATAATGTTGTTATTGCATTCGAGTGTTTTCAGTTTATGAAGAACAAGAAACAGGCAAAAGATGGTTTTTTTGCTGCTAAACTCGATATGGCCAAGGCCTATGACCGAGTGGAATGGTTCTTTTTGGAAAAAGTGATGCAAAAAATGGGGTTTGAAGAGAAATGGATCAACCTGGTTATGAGCTGTGTTTCCACAGTTTCCTATTCGGTTTTGGTGAATGGACATAAGTCAGAATGCTTCTATCCAACCAGAGGGCTTCGCCAAGGTGACCCATTATCACCATACCTATTTTTACTATGTGCTGAAGGTCTCACAACTCTAATAAAAAAAGCTGAGAAGGAAGGTAAATTACATGGTACTCAACTAAGAAAGTGAGCCCCTAATATTTCCCACCTCCTATTCGCAGATGACAGTGTGGTTCTTGGGAAGGCAACTACAAAGGAATGTGATGAGCTCAAGAGGATTCTAAAATGCTATGAAAAAGAATCTGGCCAACTGATCAATTTTAACAAGTCAGACATCTCTTTTAGTAACAATGTTAGGGCTAGTCGAAGACTGGAAGTCTGTGGGACGTTGGGGATTAAGGAAGTTGCCAAACACCCCAAGTATTTGGGCCTTCCCACCATTGTGGGAAGATCGAAGAAGCTTATGTTTGGAGAAATCAAGGAAAGGGCCAGAAAGAAATTGAAAGACTGGAAAAGTAGAACTTTGTCTCAGGCTGGGAAGGAAATAATGATCGAAGCTGTGGCTCAAGCTCAGGTTCTTTATCCTATGATGGTTTTCTTGATTCCTGAAGGGACTCTAATGGAAATTCAGAAGATGATCTCTAATTTCTGGTGGGGGCGGAAAGGGAAAGAACCAAAACATCATTGGCTGAAGTGGGAAACTCTTTGTGAAGAGAAGTAAGTTGGTGGTATGGGATTAAAAAACCACCAAGTTTTTAATCAGGCTATGCTGGGTAAGCAAGTTTGGAATGTGATTTCTAGACCAAACTCCCTAATGGCCAGAACTCTTAAAGCCAGGTACTTCCCTAGAACTGACATTCTTAATACTAAAATGGGCTATAACCCCAGTTTCATCTGGAGAAGCATCATGACTGCTAAGGAGAAGATCAAGGAGGGTTTTAGGTGGCATCTAGGAGATGGGGAATCTATTCGGATCTGGGAGGATCCTTGGATACCAGGAAAGAGCTATTTTTTTTGCGGATCCTCAGCCTAATGCTGTGAATCCAAATGAGTTGGTTTCTGAACTCATTGACAAGGAGAGAGGCATTTGGGATCATAATAGGTTGGCAGGGAAGTTCTCGAGGTTGGATTGCGGCCTTATTTCTAAAATCCCTCTTAGAAGGCCCCTGAGGAGCGATTCTAGGGTTTGGATTGACTCAGATGATGGGAAGTACTCGGTGAGATCAGCTTACAACAGAATCCTAGAGAGTCGTATCCACAACACGACTTCTCGCAATCTTATCACAGACGAGGAAACAAAGTTTTGGAATAGTCTATGGAAAACCTCTATCCCTCCTAAGGTTCGAATGTTCATCTGGAGGATGGGAAGGAACATCTTACCAGTGGGTTGCAACATCGAAAAGTGGAATAAGGATGCTGGCTTGGATGGCCCTTCTGTGGAATGCCTGAAGATCAATTGCATGCTCTGAGGGAGTGTAGCTGGGTTCACCGCCAATGGAGTACCTGGGAAGGAAAAGGGTTATTCGAACTGGGAGAAGGAAGAACTTGCATGGAATGGTTAAGAGAAATCTGGAGCAGCTCAAGTTCGGATCAGATACAACAATTTAGCATGATTCTTTGGTATCTCTGGAAGGAAAGGTGTAATCACCTCTTTAACAATCGCAAGATCGACGAGGACCAGATTATTCCGAAGGATCTTGGCTGGTTGGAAGCGTTCTTGGAAGCTTAGGACCCACCCACCTCCAGCTCTATGGCCCAGAATCAGCAAAGCAGTTCCAGTGCTTCTTCTGGCTTGATCCCACCTCCAGAGGGGGTCTTTATGCTTAATTCCGATTCGGGTGTTCTGAATCAGACGTGTGTTGGCTTTGGTTGTATCATTAGAGACTGGGAAGGGAAGTTTTGTGGCGCGATGGCGAAGAAAGAAAGAGGATCGTGCAGACCCATTGAAGCTGAAGCAAAAGCGATTGTGATGGGGCTTTGTGAAGCGAATAGAAGGGGTCTCAGCCCTTTGATGGTGGAATCGGATTGCCAATTGTTGATCGGGAAGCTGGAGAAGGGGGAAACTGATTTTTCGGAACTCGGTGTCTAGTGCGAAGAAATCAAGAAGCTGGCAAGATGCAACGAAGGATTCTCTGGTGTTGCTGTGAAAGGGTATTTTACACCAAGGAAAAATAAAGCAACGGCCCATAGGTTGGCCCATTCTATTTCGGGTTGGGACAGACAAGTTGTTTGGGTTGATAATCCCCCTTTGAACCTCTTATGTTTGTTGGAGGCTGATTTGGGTGGGCTTGATTGTAACATACCTTAATCTCGTTGGAATATAAAGCCCACAGATTCCCATAAAAAAATATTGACACATAAATCCCAGCGAGTCCGCCTGAGACTCAGGTGCGGCCTCTAGTTTTTGATTTTTCAATAAATCCCAGTGGCGGCGCCCGAGACTGGGGCGTTGGGCCTTTTATAAAGCTTCAGCGTTGACCCACGAGACTGAGGCGGGTTCGCTGCCTCCCTCATCCACTCCAGCACCATATATACTCTCACATTTCCTTCAGTTCTTCACCACCCAAAAAATCAACAAAGTTTTAGACGACAGAAGCTCTGGTTGCTGTCTGGTTGCTGGGAAGATGGCTAATAATAGGTAAGAGACGTATTTATTTTTTTAATTATATATTCTTCAAATGCTATAATGATTTTGTTTAGTTAGTAATTAGTGATTTTGTTTTTTATGTAGTGATTTTAGAAGATTTGAATTAGCTGTTCGGTGGAAATCAGAGAAAGTAGAGGACAATTTGGGCGTCCATTCCGTTGGTAGTAGAAGTTTTCAGTTGACTGTTCCATACAGGGTGAACTATCAGAAACTTTGTGATAATCTAATTCAGAGAATACGGCGTAAAAACGAAGCAGTACAAGATAGTAATGTGATTACAAGTTTCACTTACTGTCTTCCAGAATGGCAGAATGGTGTTTTATTTCATTATGCGATGCCTATTATGGATGATGATAGCTTGAATGTGCTGTGGAATTTTATGGCACAAAACCCTTATTGTTTGGGTGTTGAGATACATGTTGAGCTCAGTGAGGATCAGGGTGGAGAGGAAGAAGATGACACATGGAGCGTGCCATCCGAGCATGACTATGATGACAGTGATGACGGAGAGGAGGAGGAAGAAGAAGAAGAAGAAGAAGAAGAAGAAGATGATGATGATGATGATGATGAGGAGGAGGAGGAGGAGGAAGGAGAACAACCTAATTATCCTCCATATTTTTACTTGCAGGGTAATGAAGAGGACAACAAATTATTATATGTTGATTCATATGGCGTAATTCCAATTCCTATTGTTGCTGGTTTTGATGGAGAATTCTACAAGGGGCAGATATTTCACTCAAAACAAGTTGCATAGGTGGAGATTAAACACTACGCACTACAACGCAACTGACACGCCAAAACACAACACCAAACTGCGACCAAGTGTAATCGCAGTCCGGGAATGCAGTAAAGTGGCAAGTTCTATTATCAACCCGGGGTCTAGATCTACTGCTTACTCCGTGATTATCTATTATCTAGCCAACTAAGTTAAGTGATTGGTTGTTTTAAAGAAAAAGCAGTAAGAAAGCATGAATTGGTACGTTTTCTCAAGCAAAGAAGAGTCACTCAGGAATGAGTCCTCCTATCTCATTAGTTAGGTCTCAATTGTAATACCCTGGGTTGATTTACTGTTGATTAGACTGCGGAAGATCCGACAGTAGCTTGGAATCTCTTAAGCTGACCAAGCCCTCTCAGTCTAACTACCCGGCAGACGACTAGTCTTCACCGGGATAGAAAGCCGAAGCAATAAGCATAGAACTCCACTACTGGAATTGGATTCCAGTACAAAGCAGTAAACTGGCTAACTCTCGTATAGCCAATCTCCTACTACCAAATGATGAGGCTCTAACAACCTAATCAGATTCTATCTATCTTAGGTTGCAGCAGAAATCAAGAAAAGCTGATCAGACTTCAATCAATTCAATAAACATGCATCATTCGATTAAAACCAAGTAGTAATATCATCCCAAGTCATTACAATCAAATCCCTAACACATGGAACTAGGGTTCTTCATACCCAAGTAGAAGGGTTCTACTCCATAGAGAGAGAGAGAGAGAGAGAGAGAGGGAAACAGAATACAGAGTAGTCATACTCATAAAGATGAGGAAAATCTACTCTGGGATGATGATTTCCACTCCTATGATGATCTCCAAGCTCGATTTGATGAAACCCAGCTCCAAGATAGCTTCTAGGATGTGTTCTTCGTGCTTTCTCTCTCTAGGGCTATGTTTTTGCTCTGAAAATCCCATTCTCTCACTTGCAGCCCGAAATTGGGTAAAAACCAGAAATTTCCGACTCACACGGGCAGGCCACACAGCCGTGTGGCATACCCAGTTGCCCGTGTGAGGTCAAAACGCCGTGTTCCGATTATTTGGGTTTCAGGCTTCCTACACGGCCAGGGTCACACGGCCGTGTAGCTCACCCAGCCTGGCCGTGTGAAGCCTCGCAGAATTCCACACGGCCAAATTGCAACTTCACACGGCCCTGTGGAATTTATTTGTGCCCGTGTGAAGCCTCGCACAATCCCACACGGCCTCCTTGGTCACTTGCACGGCCGTGTGGGTTTTGTGTGTGCCCGTGTGGCTTCCTCAGCGACTCGCTGCGCGTCCGATCTTCGTCCAATCGACCCCGAACTTGCTCCCAAGCCTTCATTCACTTACTAGGACCTGAAATATCACAAACAAGCACAACCTAGCGTGAAATCGGCCTAAAACACGAGAATCAACACCTCAAACGGCTCCAGAATAGGGGTAAAAACATGTGCAATTAACAGCTTATCAAACTCCCCCACACTTAACCGTTTGCTTGTCCCCAAGCAAACCAAGTCAGACACAAGGTAAGCTCACATAATTCAATCATACCAACATTAGGGACAAATCATATAGGCACAGAAACACGTGAATCATACTGGCTTTCAAAAATCAACACATGAACAACCTCAATAGCACCCTGGACAACCACTACAGAAGACATTCGAGTGCAGCAAAATCGAGTAAAGGAGGAGTCTCCCTTCTGTTCATCAACCAACCTAGACTTGACTCAACCACTTACTCAAGACAGTCAACTCATGCATAAAACTCAAGATATCAGAATAGAGACCGAGCAATCTAGGTCCTCACCGGGTAAAGAGTGTAAAGAACAAGGAAATGAATCGCTCACTCTCGACCAGTGGGGTCAGGACAATTTGATGCGAAAAATGTGCATACATGTTCTCTCAATTCCTAACATCTCTTCACCATGACGGCAGCCTCTAAATGTTAGAGTTCACATAAATGGTTGTCATCACTAACTAATCAGGAGGTCTTAGACACAGGTTCAAGTGACTGACTAGGGTCTTGGACATGGGGAAAAGGCCTTTTAGGTGGTGGAAGTATTCGTAGCACAAGGTTCCACAATTCCAAACCCAACACAATCACAGTCAATCAAACCACTTGCTTTCTTTCTGCCATTCTGCATTACTCAAATTCTTACGAGCACACGAGCAAAGGAGGTTATATAAATGTCAGCACTTCCAAGCCAGACTGCTAAGAAACACTACTTAATGGGAACTATTTAGATTTTTGGTGGTGGCTCTCTTTTGCTTTCATTTTTTCTTTCATTTTTTTCATTTCTTAAGAGAACCACCACCTCTGCACATTTTTCAAATACCTGCCCAACTTTTTAAGCACTACCTCCAACCCTCACATTATATTTAGCAGAAACAGCAGAGAACATGTAAAAATCACTCTGTGGAACCTTCTAAAAGATGAAAAAGGGTGACTTTTCATTGAAGACCGAAAGAAAGGATAACACACGGCTCAAAGGGGCTGACTAGGGGGTATGACACACCAGGACAGTCAATTTGGTCGTGGGCTAATCCTATGCCTCCATCATCTTAGCTAATGACAACGTGAATGCTACACATCATGGAAGAGGGAACTATCGCACAAGAAAGAAACGAGCAGGCTCAAATCTCACATGGCTACCTATATGCCCTATCTCTCATTCTGATTCCCTGAACTAGATGCATAAGAGACTGTAAAAAACAAGTAATCAATCCAAGTCACAGTTGGTAAGCAAACAGTTGAAAAACTGAACCCTACACAATTCTACTGCACGTCTCAGTCATCATTATAGGTTTTCCTAGTCACCATCCAGTTGTCATGCATTAATCCGAAAACCATTCAATTCACCAATCAAAACACAGTGCCAATATGATCAAACAGCCGTACTTGGAGCCCTCAAATCTCGAGATTTGGACAGTGGACTAGGCTCCAAGCACACGTATATAAATTCCAACCGATACAAAGCACCCCCCCACACTTAAGAACGACATTGCCCTCAATGGAGCAGAGGGATAGAGAAGGGGAACGACGTTACCAGATTGAAATGCTGTGGGAGACTGGAAGTGGACCAGTCAGCGGGGGACAAATGGAACGAACGGGCATTTCTGCACTTAAAGGAACATCAAGAACACACTAGCACATGTTCGTTAGGGATCAGAGTTGGCCCAGATGGCCACAAAAAAAAACAATCCACAAAAAAGAAAAGAAACAAAACACACGACAAACTCAGTTCAAGCTTCGCAAACACATGGAGCAAACAAAAAAAGTCTAAAACAAAAACACACACTGAGGGGCGACAAGTACAGCCTACTCGTCGCCAAGGTTGTCCAGATCGATGTCATTCATGAATGCATCATCATCATCAGCTGGTGGAGGTGGAAGTGGAGAGTCCTCCCAGGGAGTCATCCAGACTGGCTGCTCGCCCGGTAGTAGCTGGAGCAGATGCCCCTGGACCTCCTGCATGCGCCTAGCTCGGGCCTGCTCCCTCTTAATGCGCGCCAAGGTCACCCCCTGCTGGGTCTCCATCCTATTAAGGCGTTCATCATACGCAGCCATCCGGGTCTGGTACTCGGCATGGTGAGCCGAATACTGCTGCTGAAACTGGAGCTGATAGTCGTAGAGCTGCTGATTCTGGAGACGCAGCTGCTCGAACTGCTGAGTGAAGTAGTCCTGGCCGGGGAAGGTGGAACTGCCACCCCCGTACTCGAAGGTGGTGGGGCGGGCGGCAGCAGTATCATCCACATCCTCGGGATGGACCTCCTCATCAGCCGCACCCTCGAGAACCTCCGGCTGGACCTCCTCTGGGATCTGAGGTTGAGGAAACCCCTCGATCCACATAACAACACGCTCTTCTTGAAGTAGGTGCATTTTACTGATCGTAAAACGGCCAAAGGCACTGGTGTCTCCCTGCTCTGTGCACCCCTGCAGTGATATCTGGAAGTAAGTGGCCAGGCGGGTGATGAGGGGAGTGCAGTGGAGTTTCTTCAGCTCGGAAGCACTCTTGTCGAAGGTCCTTGCCACCACCAAGCCCAAGTGGAGGGGATGATCCCTCTGGCGCATAGACTGGATGAAGTACATGGCTCTTTTGGTGATGGCGGTGGCACTGTCCGAGGCTGGGGTGTAAGACTTGGCCAGCATGTGATGGAGGATACGGTTGTCGAGCTGGAATGTGCTGGCCTTCGTCTTCCCCGCCCTGAAGGGAAGCTGACCTGGTCGAGCGAGGCGGGTGTACAGTGTCCCGAAGTCCACCCCCGCTGGCTCGGTGCTCTCGGTGATGTAGTCCCTGTCATCGACCAGGTTGAGGCCGAGGGCGGTCGCCAGCTCGTTGTAGCTCATGGATCGTGGTTCACCGTCGAGCCTGAATTTGACGGCTTCACCGTCCTTTTAATCCTCCGTGTCTGCGTGCTTGAAGGTAGTATAGAACTCAAGCACGAGCTCGTGGTAAACCTTCTCGCGAATGCTGAGTAGGCAGCGCCAGTAGCGGTTGGTGACAATGGAGGAGAAGTGCTCGTAGCAGTTTAGCTTCTCCAACTCTCGCTTGGACCAGCAATGATGCTGCCCAAACTTACTGGCCAGGACGTTCTTAAAACGATCCTGGTGGGGCCCCCTTCTCAAATCTTGAACAAACTGGTGCCGGAGGTTGGGATTCGTCATGGTCCTGCAAAAGAACAACCCAAACACTTAAGAACAGAAAACAGCCTAACCATGGTTGCATCCATAGTTCGGGGGTCAAAAACTCGATAAATCAAGCATAATCTGAGTGGGGGTGCACATCCATGAAAAAGTAGGCAACTCAAGGTTCACATCCATAGCAAACACACCCTCAAAGCACATCATTAAGGGCTCCAACCGACTCCCACAAAATGGTACGAAAACAGGCATTTTATCGAACACCTTGTGTGCACTATTAAGGTAAATATGGAATTGACAAAATTCTTGCTCACAAGGGCTCAAACAAGCAAGGGGGACATTGCCCAACACAATTCATACATAATCCAAGCATTCCCCTCAATCAATTGCACACAATTCACATGATTCAAAGAGGTTCTCTAAACATGCACCCTAACACCCAATTCTCCATAAAAAACATAGTTAAGGTCAAAATCAAACCTGGAGACTCAAGTAGAGGTGTAGGGGATGATGAGGGGAAGGCAATGGAAGCGACGAAAGGCCGAAAAACTGCCCGGAAGTGTTCGTCGGAGCCTCGCCGGAGTCTCGCTGGAAATCGCCTTCGGCGACTCAAAATCAAGCCAAATCACCTCAAAATCGAGGGATAGGCCGATAATGGGGAGGAAAGGGTGGATGTGGTGTTGGATTTGTGAAAAACCGACCAAAAATGGCCGACAATCGACAAGGAGGGCGAAAAGTCGCGGTTTTCCAGCGAGGGGGAGAGGATTCCGGCGAGAGAAAATTGGTTTTCTGACCACTCGGCCGTGTCGGCCGAATTTATAGCTCGTGGCTCGGCCACACGGGCAGGCTCACATGGCCGTGTGAGGTGCGCATGTGCCCGTGTCGGCCGACACGGGCTGGCCGAGGATTTTTCACTCGGCCGTGCGAAAAGCACATTTGGCCGTGTGACTTTTGACAAGAGCTCACACGGCCAGGGGGGATTTATACACGGCCGTGTCACAATCACAACTGGCCGTATGGAAATTCACGAGAGCTCACACGACCAAAACTCAATTCCACACGGCCGTGTTGCTTTCAGGGCTGGCCGTGTGGGCTGCCAGAACTCCAAAATTGACCTGTTTTCACTCCAGAACAACATACAACTCGTGAACAACCCCTTAAGACTCAAAAAACACGATAAATCAAGAGGAAAAAGGTAAGAAAATGCAAACCTAGGTGGGGTTGCCTCCCCACAAGCGCTTCTTTACCGTCTTTTAGCTGGACGCCAGTAGAGGAACTAAGGGTCCTCGAGCTTGATCAGCAGCTCTGCGCGCTCGACAGCACCTCCCAAGTATAACTTTAGGAGGTGGTCATTCACCTTGAATGGCTCAGTTTGAGCATTGCTGATCTCCACCTCACCGTGCGGGAAAACTTGGTTGACCGTGAAGGGTCCCGACCACCTCGAACGGAGCTTACCCGGGAAGAGTTTCAGGCGTGCATTGAAGAGCAGAACATGATCACCTACCTGAAACTCTTTTGGGCCCCTCAATCGAGCGTCGTGGAGACGCTTGGTGCACTCCTTGTAGAGCAGGGTGTTCTCGTAGGCGTGGTAACGCCACTCCTCCAACTCCAGCAGCTGCAACTTACGGTCTGTACCTGCAACACTCAAATCCAGGTTTAGCAGCTTAATGGCCTAGAAGGCCTTGTGCTCTAGCTCTACCGGCAAATGGCACGCCTTCCCATAGACAAGCCTATAGGGAGAAGTGCCAATCGGATTTTTATAGGCAGTCCTATACGCCCAAAGAGCATCATCGAGCTTGGTGGACCAATCCTTGCGGGACTGATCCACCGTCTTTTCAATTATTCTTTTTAGCTCCCGGTTCGTCAGCTCGGCCTGCCCATTTGACTAAGGATGGTAGGCCACCGACACCTGATGCTTAACGCCATAAAAAGAGAGGAGTTTAGTGAATTGCCCCTGAAAATGGGTTCCTCTATCACTAATAATGGCGCGAGGTGTCCCGAACCGGGAGAACAGCTGCTTCAGAAATGAGCAGACCCGTCTTGCATCATTGGTGGGCATGGCTTGAGCTTCTGCCCACCTCGAGACGTAGTCCACTGCAACCAATATGTACAGATTGCCAAAAGATAGAGGGAATGGGCCCATGAAATCGATACCCCAAACATCAAAAATTTCACAAATAACAGAGATATATTGGGGCATCTCATCCCGGGAAGAAATGTTACCTGACCTTTGGCAGCGGTCGCACTGGCGTGCGAAGGAGTCTGCATCCTTGAAGAGCGAGGGCCAATAGAAGCCCGACTGTAGCACCTTCCGCGCCGTGCGGTTTCCTCCATGGTGACCTCCAGTAGGTCCCTCCTGGCATTGAGACAGGATGTCTCCCATCTCGTGCTCCATGACACAGCGCCGGATCACGCCGTCTGCTCCGATTCTGAAGAGGTAAGGATCCTCCCAGAAGTAATGCTTCAGATCGGAGAAGAACTTGCGCTTTGCATGAGTAGCCATCCCCTTGGGTAACTGCTTGCCCACCAGATAATTGGCAAAGTCAGAATACCAAGGGGCCACGCAGTCCACCAGTGTCATCGCCAGCAATCGCTCACCCGGGAAGGAGTCATCGATCTCTTCCACGAAGTTGTCCACCGGAGGGGCTTCCAACCGTGAAAGATGATCTGCAACAACATTCTCGGCTCCTTTCTTGTCCCGGATTTCTATGTCGAATTCCTACAGAAGCAGGATCCAGCGGATGAGCCGAGGCTTTGCATCAGCCTTACTCATCAAGTAGCGGATCGCCGAGTGATCTGTGTAGACCACCACATGGGAGAGCACCAGATATGGCCGGAACTTGTCAAATGCATACACCACAGCGAGGAGCTCCTTCTCAGTGGTGGTGTAGTTCTCCCGTGCATCGTTCAAGGTCTTGGACGCGTAGTAGATGGGCTGGAAGTGCTTCTCGCGTCTCTGACCCAGAACTGCTCCGACTGCATAGTCACTCGCATCGCACATCAGCTCAAAAGGGAGAGACCAGTCAGGAGTTACCATGATAGGTGCATGGGTAAGCTTCTCCTTCAGAGTCTCAAATGTAGCTGTTCACTCGGGAGTGAACTGGAATGGTGCATCCTTCTCCAGCAGCTTGGTCAAAGGCAGGGCAATCTTCGAGAAATCTTTAATGAAGCGCCGGTAGAAGCCTGCATGACCCAGAAAGCAGCGAATCCCCTTCACAGAAACGGGAGGAGGTAGCTTACTGATCGTCTCAATCTTCGCGCGATCCACCTCAATCCCCTGCTTGGAGATCTTGTGCCCGAGCACAATCCCCTCACGGACCATAAAATGGCACTTCTCCCAGCTGAGTGCCAGATTAGTCTCTTCACACCTCTTCAGAACGAGTTCCAGGTTATGGAGACAATGAGTGAAGGAGTCTCCATAAACCGAGAAGTCATCCATGAAGACTTCCATGATCTTTCCGGCCAGTCGGTCGAAGATCGCCATCATGCATCTCTGGAAGGTCGCCGGTGCATTACACAGCCCGAATGGAATCCTCCGGTAAGCAAAAGTGCCGAAGGGGCAAGTGAATGTGGTCTTCGCCTGATCCTCTAGTGCAATAGGAATCTGGAAATAGCCAGACATGCCATCCAGGAAGCAATAAAACTCATGACCAGCCAACCTCTCCAGCATCTGATCAATGAAAGGCAGGGGAAAATGATCTTTCCTGGTGGCGTCGTTCAGGCGCCGGTAATCGATGCATACTCTCCAGCCGGTCACGGTCCGCATCGGGATCAACTCTTTCTTCTCATTCGGGACCACAGTCATCCCGCCTTTCTTCGGGACCACCTGAGTGGGGCTGACCCACTTGCTATCAGATATAGCAAAGATGATCCCTGCATCCATGAGCTTCACAATCTCTGCCAGGACCACTGCCTCTAAGTTAGGAGACAATCTCCTCTGCGGCTGCCTGACTGGCTTAACCTCATCCTCCATCAGAATTCTGTGGGAGCAGAAGGATGGGCTAATGCCTCTGATATCTGTGATCTTCCATGCCATGGCCCGGGCATACTTCTGCAGCAGAGCCACCAGCCTGCTCTTCTGCTCGGGTGTCAGATCCAAGCTAATAATGACCGGGAGCTTATTCCCCTCCCGGAGAAATGCATACTTCAGGTGAGAGTGGAGGGGCTTAAGCTCCAGCTCTGGTGGCTCCTCCAATGATGTAGCGATCCGGGGCAAGATAGGTATCAGCTTGAATGGTATCTCTCGCCCCTCGATCATGGCCTCGTCTAGCTCCGCGAGCTGCTCCTCCAGCTGCATGTCCTGTGATGCCTGTTCCCCTAGCAAAAGACAATGCTCAAGGAAATCATCAGTACCCGCACTCGTGATGGCGAGTGCGGTCTCAAAATCAGCAACAACATCACAGTAATCTAGATCATCATGGAGCTGGAGGTGTTTCATATTATAAGAAACAGAGAAGGTGATTTGTTCACCCCCAGCTCGCAAAATCAGTTTTCCATCATTCACATCAATGAGCGCATTGGCGGTGGCAAGAAAAGGTCTACCCAATATCAATGGCACATCCACATCCACATTTATGTCCAAAATCACAAAATCAACAGGATAAGAGAATGGCCCTACTGCGACTATCAAGTCCTCTGCAGTGCCCCTAGGATGCACAATGGATCTATCAGCAAGTTGAATGCTCATCCTAGTATCACTGGGTTCACCTAGGCCTAGCTTTTTAAACAGTTTATATGGCATGGCATTAATGCTAGCGCCTAAATCCGCCAAGGACTTCCCTATATGCAAACTACCAATCATGCAAGGGATAGTGAAACTCCCTGGGTCTTTTCGCTTCTCTGGTAGTTTGTTCTGCAGGATGGCAGAACACTCCTCGTTGAGCATCACCGTTGACAGCTCCCCAAGCTTCCTCTTGTTGGTGAGGAGATCTTTCATGAACTTGGCATACTTGGGCATCTTCGATAATGCCTCCACGAAGGGCATGCTTATATTCACCTGCTTCAGCATTGCCATGAACTTGGCAAACTCAGTCTCCAGTAGGTCCTTGTGCAACCGAGTAGGAAAGGAAAGCTGGGGTACATACTCCTTCACCACTGGTTGCGGTTTAGGAGCAGGCACCTCAACCTCCTTCTCCATTTCCTCTTCATTAGCTGGAAGTGCTGAAGTAGGGGTCTCTCTCTCTTCTGCCCGAACAGGTGGATCGGCAGTCACCTTGCCACTCCTGGTGGTAATGGCCCCGCAGTGCTCATTCGGGTTCTGCGGATGAGGGGTGGTCTGATCGGGTAGAGTACCAGGAGGCCTCTTAGCTACAGCCTGGGCAACACTCCCAAGCTGGGTCTGGATATTCCGAAGAACAGCCTGCGTGTTTCTTTGACCAGCTTCTAGCTCCATGAATTTCCCTGAATCTTTCTCCATGAACTGCTCGATGTTTTGAACTTGGTTGCACTGGAGGTGGCCAGAGAACCCACCAGATCTCGCAGTTCCGCCATCAGGTCACTCTGCGCTGGGGCTGCAGGTGCTGCCCCTGTCTGCTGAAATGGCCGCACCTGTGACTGAGGTGGAAGTGACTCCTGCCTGGGCGGGTAGAGTGGCCGCTGTGGCTGCTGAAATTGCCCTTGTCTGGGCTGGTAAGGAGGCCTCTGGAAGCCAGGTGGTCCCTGAGGGACTGGTGGTCTGGAATTTGCCCCACCCCAAGAGAAGTTGGGATGCTAGCGCCACCCCTCGTTGTAAGTGTTGCTATAGGGGTCGAAGCGCCTGGCATTGCCGATGAAGTCCAGCTGCTCCTAGGGAGCAGAAGACTCCCTCATCGCCTGGCAATCCTTCACGGTGTGATGGGAGCTCTCACACCACTGGCAGTGCATCACCTGCGGCTGTCCTGTACCTGTAATCAATCCAGAGCGATCTATGGCTGAAACCAGCTTCGATACCACCTGCACCAAATCAGATGACTGGGTGGCGACAGCATGCACACCCCGCCCTGGTGCTCTTCTCGATCTCCTGGAAGTGCCCCAATCATATCCTTGCTCTGCCATCTCCTCAAAGAGTTGATTCAGCTGAGGCGGTGTTTTGGTGAGCATATTCCCGCCACATATCGAATCAATCAGCTGCTTGTCCTCCGGGAAGAGGGCATGGTAGAAGGTTCCCACCTTGAAGGCATCAGTAAAACCATGGTTAGGACACTTGAGGAAGAGACTAGTGTATCTCTCCCAAGCATCCCTGATGGTCTCATCCTCATCCTGAGCAAAATGGGTAATTTGCTTCTGCAGGTCCGCCGTCTTGGATGGAGGATGGTAGCGGGTGAGGAACTTGTCCGCCAGGTTGGCGAACGTGGTGATGGAGCCCGGAGGTCGAGTGTCTAGCCACTCCTTGGCCTGCCCCTCCAGGGTGAATGGGAAGTACCTCAACTGGATGGCATCTGCTGGGACTCCATTAATCTTGATTCCATCGATGAGCTCATGGAATCGCCTGAGATGTGATCGGGGGCACTCCCCCTCTTTGCCACGGAACACCACTGAACCGCGCAGCATGGTGATTACTGAGGTGCTCGCGTCAAAATTGTTGGCTGGGACATGAGGGTGTTGAATGGGTGACCTCATGTCCGCGGCCCTTGCGGTCCAGTAGGATCCCATGGTCTGCTCCGCAGGATTGACCACATCATGGTCCTGTGGGTCAGCCATCTCCTCTTCGTCAGTGATTTGTAGCTGTGCTAGCGCCTCCTCCGCAGCCAGTCGCGCCTTTAGAGCCCGCTTGAAGTTTCTGCAGGTTCGTTCAAGCTCCTGGTCTAATGGTAGTAGATCTCCCGACTGGCTACGGGTCATGCACTACCTACACACAATCAGCAGAAGCAACCCGTGAAGGCACACAGGTGGAAGAGATAAAATGCAGTAAAGAAAAAGCTAGAGTAACAGATTTGCATGTTTCCCCAATCACCTAGAAGTTTCCCTGGCAACGGCGCCAAAAACTTGACACGCCAAAACACAACACCAAACTGCGACCAAGTGTAATCGCAGTCCGGGAATGCAGTAAAGTGGCAAGTTCTATTATCAACCCGGGGTCTAGATCTACTGCTTACTCCGTGATTATCTATTATCTAGCCAACTAAGTTAAGTGATTGTTGTTTTAAAGCAAAAGCAGTAAGAAAGCAGGAATTGGTACGGTTTTCTCAAGCAAAGAAGAGTTACTCAGGAATGAGTCCCCCTAGCTGCTTAGTTAGGTCTAAATTTTAATTACCCTGGGTTGATTTACTGTTGATTAGACTGCGGAAGATCCGACAGTAGCTTGGAATCTCTTAAGCTGACCAAGCCCTCTCAGTCTAACTACCCGGCAGACGACTAGTCTTCACCGGGATAGAAAGCTGAAGCAATAAGCACAGAACTCCACTACTGGAATTGGATTCCAGTACAAAGCAGTAAACTGGCTAACTCTCGTATAGCCAATCTCCTACTACCGAATGATGAGGCTCTAATAACCTAATCAGATTCTATCTATCTCAGGTTGCAGCAGAAATCAAGAAAAGCTGATCAGACTTCAATCAATTCAATAAACATGCATCATTCGATTAAAACCAAGCAGTAATATCATCCCAAGTCATTACAATCAAATCCCTAACACATGGAACTAGGGTTCTTCATACCCAAGTGAGAGAAGGGTTCTACTCCATAGAGAGAGAGAGGGAAACAGAATGCAGAGTAGTCATACTCATAAAGATGAGGAAAATCTGCTCTGGGATGATGATTTCCACTCCTATGACAATCTCCAAGCTCGATTTGATGAAACCCAGCTCCAAGATAGCTTCTAGGATGTGTTCTTCGTACTTTCTCTCTCTAGGGCTCTATTTTTGCTCTGAAAATCCCATTCTCTCACTTGCAGCCCAAAATTGGGTAAAAACCAGAAATTCCCGACTCACACGGGCAGACCACACGGCCGTGTGGCATACCCAGTTGCCCGTGTGAGGTCAAAACGCCGCGTTCCGATTATTTTGGTTTCAGGCTTCCTACACGGCTAGGGTCACACGACCGTGTAGCTCACCCAGCCTGGCCGTGTGAAGCCTCGCAGAATTCCACACGGCCAAATTGCAACTTCACACGGCCGTGTGGAATTTATTTGTGCCCGTGTGAAGCCTCGCACAATCCCACACGGCCTCCTTGGTCACTTGCACGGCCGTGTGGGTTTTGTGTGTGCCCGTGTGGCTTCCTCAGCGACTCGCTGTGCGTCCGATCTTCGTCCAATCGACCCCGAACTCGCTCCCAAGCCTTCATTCACATACTAGGACCAGAAATATCACAAACAAGCACAACCTAGAAATCGGTCTAAAACATGAGAATCAACACCTCAAACGGCTCCAGAATAGGGGTAAAAACATGTGCAATTAACGGCTTATCAGCAACTTTCAGTATAACGTGGTGGAGTCGTCACCTTCAATCTGGAAGATCAGATATTTGAAGCACAAGGATGACAATTGTCCTTGGATGGCACGGTTTGGATGTCGAGATGTGGGAAGTGAATGGACTGTGAGAAAGGCTGAGTTGGTGCATTCTTGTAGTAGTACGACTCAACCGATGGATCATCGCCATCTTGATGTCGATGTTATTCTGAGTCTGTGAAACATTTGGTACGTGCCCAACCAAATCTGAGTGTTCTAACTGTGCAGGCCGAGTTGAAAGATAAGTTTAATACGCAAGTTACTTACAAAAAGGCTTGGTATGAGAAACAAAGATCATTGGAGAAGTTGCATGGGAATTGGGAAGGATCCTACGATTATTTGCAAACATTCTTGCGGGTGGTAAAGAGAAAAATGCCAACATCGGTGATTGATTGGGTAAGAGTTCCTTAAGCTCAACCAGGTCATTCGATATTTCAGCGAGTATTCTAGGATTATGGAGCTTGTGTAGATGGATTCAAGAATTGTCCAGGAGTCACGGTTGTTGATGAAACATTTCTTACTGGAAAGTATAAAGGAGTGTTACTCATGGCGAGTTCATTTGATGGTCGGAAGAAGATTTTTCCAATTGCATTTGCCATAGTGGAGAACGAGAATACTGATAGTTGGCCATAGTTCATAAGTCACGTTCAAGGTTTGACAGATCGAAATGATGTCTGTATCATCTCAGATAGACATGCGAGACTCTATGAAGCCATGAATAACATCGGAAGAGGTTGGGAGTGGAGGTGGTGCATGCGACACTATGCAAGCAATTTGCAAAGGAAGACTAAAAGTAGGATTATGTATAAGCAACTATTTCGAGTCGAGTCGGTAAGCCTTCTTCGTTAAATTTTGTTATTTATTTTAATGTATTATTTATTTTAATGTAATTTTGTCATGAATTTATCTAACTCGTTGATAGAACAATAATTACACATGTTTTACCCCTATTCTTGAGCCGTTTGAGAGGTTGACTCTCGTGTTTTAAGCCGATTTCACGCGAGGTTGTGTGTTTATGTCATATTTCAGGGCCCGGCGTAAGGCGAAGGAACGAGTTTCGGGTCGAAAGGAGCGAAGTTGGGTTGAAGTGTGCTGGAGAGCAAAAATACCCGGCCATGAGCAGAAATACCCAACCGGGTATTATCTGGCCATGACCGGGGATTTTCGGTTTTGGGCGTCCGTGAGAAACAGAAGGGGTCCCGGGCTGGAGGCAAAAATCCCCGACCAGGGATTATTGGCCTAGACCGGGTATTTTTCCCTGAGGCAAAACGCACGTTTCAATTATACCCGGTCGAGACCTAAAATACCCGACCGGGTATTTCGACCAGGTATCGCGACAGGCAGCAGTTTTAAAGGAAAAGAAGGCCAAAAATCAAGAGAGTCGAGTTTTAGAGAGACAGAGCGATTCCTAGAGAGAGAAAGCGACGAACAAGAGTTCCCAAGTGCCATTGCTTGATCTTCATCACCATTGGAGCCCGGCTTGAGCTTGGAGAAGTGCCGATTGACAACCAGGAGCTGAAACTCATCCATCACAGTATGATTTCCGCATCTGAATCTGTTTTTGCTTCTTTCTCCATGGAGTAGTTCTCCCATTCATCTGGGTATGGAGAACCCTAGATTTGTATGTTAGGTCTGATTGTATGAACCCAAGTACAGATTTCATGAGTTGATTATATTCGGTTGAGGCTTGAATGATTGAATGACTTGAATCCTGATCAAATTCCTGTTGTTTCTGCTTTAACCTAGAATGAGAATATCTGCCTAGGTTGATAGAGCACCCTTAATAGAAGGTAGGGAGTTGGTGACTTTAGTCGAGGAGCCAACTCACTATTCTGTACCGAATTCACTTCAGTAGTGGAGGTTTTGTTCGTTAGGGCCTCAATCTGTTTACTCCGGTGGAGGTTAGTCGCCCGCTAGAGACTCAGATTGAGAGGGTCTGGAGTCCTTTAGTCGAGACTTCAGACTGTCTAAGAACCTTCCGCAGTATAACTATGATAGAAATTGAACTTGGTGAATTGCAATCCGGCTTAACTGCAGTCTAGGGGGAACCATATCCGGGTGACCTCTCTCGACTTGAAAACAACCATTTACTTGCTTTGTTTGTTTGTTTGTTAATTTGGACCTGCACTAAAGTTTCATTGCTAGATAACAAGAATTCACCGAGTAGTCATCAAATCTAGGACCCGGGTTGACATTAAAACCCAAACCCGCTATACTACGCCTTAGGAGGTGGTTTCACTTGGCCATTTTCTAGGGTGACAGTAGGAGTGAGTCACTCGTGTGGTTGTTTATTTTGTTAGCCGGACAAAAACGCTTGGAGAAGTTCGATCGTCAAGTTGGGAAATCTAAGAAGGTGGCCGCTGATAGAAATATTTCTTGTGATAACTGGGTGGACCAACATCAGATTCGTTGGAGCTTAGCACATGATAACTACAATGGTGGGCGTCGTTGGTCTGTCATGACATCCAACATGGCAGAGAGCATCAATGGTATTTTCAAAGGTATTCGTTCACTTCCTATAGCTTCTCTTGTGCAACATACCTATTGGAGATTGTTGGAGAAATTCGATAAGATGAGGTTGGAGACAGAAGCACAAGTTAAAAGTGGTCGTTCACGGTACACCATCAAGTGCGAAGAGAAGATGAAGCCATGGTCACAAAAGGCAGTTGGACATTCCGTGACGGGGGTTGATCAACGTCAAGGCATCTATGTAGTTCAGACTCCTCCCAACAATTTCAACATGAAGGGTTCAAACACACTCACAGTGTACTTTGACGAAAATAACCGACCAATCTTGGTCTTGTATGTCTACTATGACGGCATCACCGTCGATTGCTAAACTGGTAAGTGTCACAACGTCCTCTAAAGTGATCGTCACCTCACCGAACGACATGTGGAAGGTCGATGTATCGGGTCGCCAACGCTCTACGAGCGCAGTAATCAAACCCGAATCACCGGTAAGAGGGGCCAATGGCAGAACCGTAAAGAAGCCCACATCGACGAGATACGGCTGATAAAGTGGATTGTATCTGACTAAATTTCTCGCACCTCGAATATGGTAAGGTCGATCACCAGCCTATAGTGCACAAAACTTATATTCAATCAGTTTCATGCGTATTTCTAAATTCAGTTCACCTAATATTTATATATCTAATTGAAACTTATTCTAATTTTAACATATATTTCATTCGTAATTCTATTCTATTCTAATTTTAGTTCAGTTCAGCTAATAAAAAAACTATAGAAATAGTTTGAAAACTTACCTCTGTTTGCCTAAACTGAGTCAATACAATGGTGACCATGCCCTCAAAGAAGTACCGGATCCACCAGAGATGTATCAATTGTTGCAGGTGGTGGTCTCATGGAATAACTGTCCATAAGCCTAGGAACTGAAAAAAAAAACAATTAATCAGAACATAAAAAAAACTCAAATTAAAAAAATCACCGTCGGCGAGAATCCGGCCACCGTCGACGGAATACTCACCTCGGTAGCGGTCGCCGCCGCAACGACCTCGACTTCGCCACCCTCTGTCCCTTCCTCTGCCGACGCCGACAATTTGCTCCTCGTCGTCAGGCATGTACTCCAAAAACCATATCTGCTTTGAGGGAAAAAGAAAAGAGATGGAGGGCTCGTTCAGGACAAGGCGCCTTCGTCGGGAAGCTGCCGTGGCCGCCTCAGTTTCAGGCGAGGCTGTCGTTTGCTTTGGCGCGACCGTCTCGGACTGGGCGTGGGGTTGGGGAAGACGGGCTCGGTTGTTGCTGCTATGGTGTGTTTGAGTGGTGGAGAAGAAGATAATAAAAGAGGGATGGGAGGCCGCCTGAGTATCAGGCGCTAGCGCCTTGGACTCGTTGAAAAAAATTCAAAATGCACCAGCGCCTGAGTCTCGGGCGAGCCCGCTATTAACCTACAAAAAAACACAATATACATGTCAATAGTTTTTAAACCGCCATATTGGTGTAGTTTTTTTAAAAAAAGACAATATTTATGTCATTAACCCGATAAAGAACTCGAACATAACAGTAGAGGGCAAAGAACTAAAATGAGCAAATGTGAAATAAGCAATGGGTGATGCAATTTCTACTTAACCTGCTCTAACCAACCTATTTTGGATAGATAATACGGGTCTGGGAGGGTATGAGTATTGTTTTCGATGGGATCTGTCCTGACTTATCTTGTTCTTGACCTCTAATTGTGTAAATTTTATGTAAAGAAATATTTTAGATATAATGATTTAACTACAATTCTCATGGATAGTTTATTTTTCAAATTTGTATTGAAAAAAATCAATATATCAAGTGTTTTTTCGTTACAAAGTTTCACAAACACTGTTTGTAGAAGGGGAAACGAGAGCTAATCATCTACGAACTTTGCCACCTAAGAACCACTCGCTGACCCACAACTGACCGCGAAGAGGCAAATAAAACGTTATTCATTTGGAAAATAATTTCATAACAGAGGCAAGAGGTGTAACGAGTGGGATATAAGTGTAAACAAAGATCAACCTGTAATTACGTATCTCCTATAAATTGAGTTGGGTATATTGAGCATACTAATGAATTACCAAATCATTCCAATCTCTTCTCTTATTCCTATGTTCCTATCTCCGTGCTTCTTCTTTTTTGTCCTCTATTATACTTCCTTCCTTTTAGGGGTCGTTTGTAGGGCTGGAAGTTTGGTACCAGTATATGATATATACCGAATACCATACCGAATTTGTCTATATTTGGTATTACCGAATACACGTATTATTTCGTGGGATTGGAATTGGGATTGAATTTCAATTGTTATTTGGTATTAGGGATTACGGGATTGGGATCGGTATATACCGAAATACCGATCAATACCGAAATATGAACTAGTGTGTATTTTATCCTCTCAACTAGACTCTCTCATTCACTACTACGCGACCCTCAACCATCAAAAGCGTCATTTAATTATACATAGATCATTACATCACTATTTCACACTAGTATTAGTCGTCTCTCAACCTCAAATTTGTCAAAATATTGAAGATTACCAATTACAAGAACTTGAGATGTTAGCTCTAAGCAACTCAAGACTATTTGCTTAGTCTCTTTGCCCTAAATTAAAAATAAAATCTAATTTATATATTTAATTATTAATTGGAAAGGTAATTAATTATGTATTCGATAATACCAATTGGGATACCGAGGTACCGATTGGGATACCGAGGTACCGATTGGGATACCGAAATTATTTAGGGATTGAGATTGGGAAACCGAATTATTTAGCGATTGGGATTGAGATTGGGATTGATTTTAGGGTGTAATTCGGGATTTTGGTATTTGGTATTGGGATACCGATACCGTACCGATTTCCACCCCTAGTCGTTTGCATCGTGGATTTGAAAAATGAAGTTTTGGTATAACTTGAGTTTTGATAAACCATGGATATATGAGGGTTTTGGGTTCATTACGGATTTGAAAAAGTCCATTGTTTGTTTCATGGATTTCATTATGAATTTTGTTAATTAAATTTGTATGTGTGAAGAGAACTTTACCTTTATTGCCCTCAATGATATAAGAAGAGAAAGAAAATATGAGGGGTAGGTTGGTAAAAAATGATGGACTTCAAAATCCATGACCAATTCCCACCTAAAGAGTTGGGATTTTCAAATCCGTGGGGCCCACGGATATGGACCCTCAAATTCCATGGGTCCCACGGATTTGTTACCTCTAAATACTTGAAGCAAACAATAGATTTTGGACAAAATCCATCATGAACCCAAATCCATCACCAAATCCTTCACCAAATTCATCAAGCATTCAAGCCCTAATTCTTCTCCTCAGTTTCACCTTTTTCCTTATAAATCCCCTCTTGGATACATGAATTTGTCCGAGATATATTAAGACAAACGTTATTGTTACAAGTGTTGAGTCAACAAGCTTGACTTAGCAATTTTAATATCGTAGGATATTTCGCTTTGAATATATGCTATTATGTTGAACTAACAATCCATGCAGAAATATCAAAATCAATGCTAAGGTAAAAAGAAAGAATTCAAAGTGATTGTTTGCCCTCAAAGGAGTTACCATATCAAGCGAAGAGTGTATCAAATTAAGGAGATACTTGCCACGTAAAGGAATACAAATGAAAGGAAATGAAGTCTCACATCCACTATAAATAGGAGAGTCATTTGTATGCCAGAGTACCTTTTTCAAAGTTCTCTTCTCCCTTGTACTAGCGAAATAGTGTGATCATATTTCAGGGTGTGAATAGCTTGATATCTCGGAGGTAAAGATAGTAAAGCTAGGTCGGGTAGAAAGGGTATTTGTAATTGGGGCTAGTGCAAGAGCAAGAGGGGATTCTTGGTTGGAAGTTGCACTAGGTGGACTACTCTTGGGTTTCGGGCACCCATGGGTAATATCCGTACCCGTACATCCAACATTATTATCCTAAAATTTACAAAAAAAGTTTTAACTACAAATCTAAACGTACCTATTATATCACGAATTCAACAAAACACGATCATTTTCTTAATACGGTTCAAAGAATATGATTCTAAAACATTCGTTAATACATAATATAGAGTATAATATTTTTCAAATTATTATGTTCTAACACTGATACATCTACTAAGAAATAATTAACTAACATAATCACGTAAATGAATACAAATGAAAGAAAATGAAGTCTCACATCCACTATAAATAGGAGAGTCATTTGTATGTCAGAGTACCTTTTGCAAAGTTCTCTTCTCCCTTGTAATAGCGAAATAGTGTGATCATATTTCAAGGTGTGAATAGCTTGATATCTCGCAGGTTAAGATAGTAAAGCTAGGTCGGGTAGAAAGGGTAGAAAGGGTATTTGGAATTGGGGCTAGTGCAAGAGCAAGAAGGGATTCTTGCTTGGAAGTTGCACTAGGTGGACTACTCTTCAATCAAGTCAAACTAAGAGTGTTGGCTTGATTGATTGAGTGGGTAGCTTAGCTTGGATTTAGTTAAGGGTTGAATAGGTGTGGAGTTGCACGTATTTGGTTCTTGACACTTTGTGTCAAGGTTGTTCTTATTTCATAGGTTAGAGAGTATTTTATTTTAATAAAAGTTAGAGTCTCTCGTGAGATAGCGGTGACTATCTCCGAGATGTGGATGTAAAGCCATATTGGGCGAACCACGTTAAATTCGTGTGTCCTAACTCATCTCTCTCTCTATCTCTATGCTTCATCTAACATTGTTCTTATCATTGTTACAAAAAAGTGAAAACTTCTATCACAATTGGAACAAGTGTGTCGTAACAAATTAATCATTTCAAGAGAGATTCTTGGCAAGCAATTTTGGATTGCTCAATCAAGCTAGTGCTAATCTTTGACTATTGAAATCTGAATTAATTTGTGAATTGATCACGTCAAAAGAGCTCTTTACTGACCCCACTTGGTCTAACAAGTGGCATCAAAGCCCGGTTTCGTCAAAAAGATCGAAAGATCCGCGAGGAAACTGAGATCTGATATACCAAGCATGGCTAGTGGGTCATCTTTCAATCATGGTTACAACTCCACTCATATGGAGGGTCTTTCAAATAATAGACCACCATGGTTTGATGGGCACAACTATTCCTTTTGGAAAGCACGAATGATTGTTTTCTTCAAGGGAATGGGTTTTCACGTTTGGAATGTGGTGGAGAAAGATGTGGGTGATATTAAAGATGATCCCAACACATGGTCTAACGATGATCTAAAGAAGATGGAATTAAATGCTAAAGCAACAAATGTTTTATATTGTGTGATATGTCCAGATGAATTCAATAAGGTGAATCATTGTAGGACGGCACATCAGATCTAGAAAACTTTGGAAGTATCACATGAAGGGACAACCGAGGTAAAGGAATCCAGGATATATCAATTGGTGCATGAATATCAAATGTTCAAAATGCACCCAGGTGAGTCTCTTTCTGATATGTATGTTTGGTTTAACTTAATAGTAAGTAGACTCAGTGCTTTAGGAAAAACTTATGATAATGCTGAGTTGGTCAGGGAAATTCTTTGGTGTTTATCCAAAGAATGGATGCCTAAGAAAACTGCTATAGAAGAGGCTAAAATTTTATCTACTCTTAGTATAGGAAATTTGATAGGATCCCTAATTAGTCATGAAATTGCCTTAAAAGCTCAAGGTGACGAGGATAATAACAAGAAAAATAAAAGTTTAGTATTTAAGGCTTCCGAGATAAGAGTCACAAATGATGAAGGATCATTAGATGATTTCGATCAAGGATTTTCTCTCATTTCAAAAAAAATTCAAAAAGTTTTTAAAATTAGAAAGAAAACAAGGAAGGGGTAGCTCCTTCTGTTTTCGTGAGAATAATAGAAATGGAAAGGTAAAATCTTCTGATAGTCAAAAGAAGAAAAATAAAATGGAAAGTGAGTGTGAAGATCAAGGGTTACCAAAATGTTACAAGTGTGGAAAGAGTGGCCATGTAAGGGCTGAATGTCCTAACAAAGGACGGAGTAGAGAAAAAGCCAGTGGTTTGGAGTGGATCATAAGATGAAAGTGAAGATGACGAAAGTGAAATACAAGGCTATATGACATTTGTCAACCGTGATGATGGATCCTCTTCGTCAAGATCACACGGAGATGAGGTATGTTCATTCTTTCCAACTTATGATAGTGATTGTGGCTCAAATCTTCGTAGTAGTATAGTTGAAGCTTATTGATATTCGGCTTTAATATATCGGATTCTTGGACTTTATGTGATTATCTCATGGTATGTTTTAGCCAATTGGTGCTATTTTAGGGCTCGCTAACCCGAGAATGGTTGAAAAACCATTACTACCTAGTGCCATGAGTTTGATATGATACAGGTGGAGAAAGCACGAAAAAGGAGTGAGTGCACAAGCAATAAATCGGGCTCGAATTACTGGTGGACTACTCACTTGGGCTCAAGGCCCAGAGGAATGGGCTAGGGGAATCAATTGGCGAGAGGAAGCTTTGGACTTGGAAGTGGGCCAGAGCCCACTCGACTCTTCTCAATTCTTGGGGCGGCAGAGACTTGATTTGGAGATTGGGCCAGGAATTTTATGAGGCCCAAGAGGACACGGACAGAGGGACTTTGGTTGGAGGGCGGTGATTTATTCTTTGGGGGCAACTTTATTCTGGGGTGGGCTTCTTGGAGAATTGGACAAGGGGGAGAGCTTTTGGGCCGGAGAATGGGAATTGGCGGAACAGAAGAGGAAGGTAGCGCAGGCAACTTGGGGAATTAAATTCTGGAGTGCGGCAATTATTTTTGGGGGGACACAGACAATTTAATTTGGACGAATTCCTTTGGGCGAAAAAACTCTTTGGCGAAAAAGCGAAGGAAGAAAAGCAGCAGCGAGCAGCAGCAGTGCGATTGAGAATTTGACGATCGACTTCTCCCAAGCGACTTGAGCTGAATTCAACGAGAGTGATTATTTTGGTTGGATTTTCTGAACCAAATTAGTTGTTTATTGTTGATTTAGAACATGATGAACAAAACCATATTGTCTTATCTCAATTTCATCATGAACTAAACCCCAATTTCTGGGGGAAACACCATAGGATGTAGATATTTCTTGATTTGATGGATTGATTCATGATTCTTTTCTTCCAATCTCTATTGCATGAAATTACTTAATGCTTTGTGTTGACTGGCCACCAATACAATGATTTGTAGTTAATTAGGTTATTAGCGACAGTGAAACCCTAATAACCGAGCCTATTTCATGTGACATAGTAACTTATCGAAGCGACAGTGGATTAAATAAGGTGCTATGCGGTCTTAAATAGGATATCGATCTTCAAACTATATAGTTAATTCATTGAGCTACGACAGTAGGATTTGAATTGATTATTTAGTACGTAGTAATTCCCGAAAGGGATAACTAGCACAGTAGTGATATCCTGGCTGTAGAGATATGGATTAAATTGATTGGAATATGTGAATTAATCTGGATAGGATAGGTAGAGAATTTCGGTGTTTCTCCCAGAGCTTTCTCCCATTGATTTAAACTTGACACTTTGATTTGCTTGTTTTGTTTCATTACTTTGCTATTAGATCATAGTTTCATCTCATTAAACATTTTCACATATAGTTTGCTCAATAAAATTGATAGAACTTAAGGTTGTACCAATCTCTGAGAGACGATACCCGGACTTTCCGATTTTACTACAAGATAGGATTAAGGCATATACGCTTTTGCCCTATCACTTATGAAGAAATGCAAAATCATTTTGAAAAACTAAAATATAGGTACTACAAAGTTAAAGAGGATTTGAAACTAAGTAAAAATGAAATCAAGGAATTAAAAGAGAATATTGCAACACTAAGTGATGAAAATCAAGTTCGGAAGAAATTAAAGGGTAAATCCAAGAATAATAAAACTCTTGAAGAGCTAGAAGAATTAAGAGTTAGAAATAATGAACTTGAAAGAAATGTAATAGACTCTAGAACTAAACTTCTTGAAGCAAATACTAAGATAGAGCGATTAGAAGGAAAACACATGGAAAGAAGTCTAAAGAAAAGGCGCAAAAGCCTCACAATAAATCAACCATGTGGGTTGAATGCGATGCTCATAGTGAAGATAATGACAAAATTAGATGCATGAATTGTGGAAAGAGTCACCATAGTAAAGAATGCAAGAAAAACGTGAGGTGTAGTAAATGTACTAGAAGGGGATATACTAAACAATAATGCTATTCAAGAATTGTATGTTATTTGTTGCCATAAACAATGACACATTAGGAGGAATCGCTACTACAATAACTATTATGACTCATATCAATCGTATCCCAAGAAAAAGGTACTCAAGCAAGTCTGGGTACCAAAATCAACACTCTCAATATTTTTCAGGTCATTAAGAGAGCAGGAGTAAATGAATGGTATCTAGATAGTGGATGCTCTCATCATATGACGGGAAACAATAGTTTTTTTTCTAGAGTTGACTCTTAAAAAGGGAGTTAAAGTAACCTTTGGTGATAATGGTAAAGGTAGAATACTTGGGGTTGGGATGATTGGAGAGCCTCCAAATCCTACCTTCACTCAAGTGTTATTTGTTGATAATCTTAAGCACAACTTGCTATCTATCAGTTAATTATGTGGTACAACTAATAGAGTTGTGTTTCAACCGGAGGCATGTCTTATTGAGAGGATCAAAGACAATAAACTATTATTCCTAGGGGTTATGAAAAACAATGTCTATGTCGTTGATCTTGGCAAAAAGGCTTCATTCAATGAAACCTGCTTTCTTTCTTTAGGTAAGAACAAGCAATTTCAATGGCATCGAAGACTAGGACATGTTAGCATAAAGAGATTAGCTAAATTGGGTTTAGTAGATGGACTTCCTCAACTAAAAGAATAAAAGGATTCCTTTTGTGATGCATGTATTCTAGGAAAACAAACTCGAGCATCCTTCAAGAGTATATCTCACTTCATTTCATCTAGACTTTTAGAGGTTCTACATCTAGATCTTTTTGGGCCTACGAATGTGATGAGATTTGGTGGAAAGTATTATGCCTTTGTCGTAGTAGATGATTTTTCTAGGTATACATGTGTAATCTTTTTGACTCAAAAAGACGATGCTCTTGAGAATTTCAAGACCCTTGTCAAAAATATTCAGAATGATAAATCCCTCAATGTTAAAAGCATAAGAAGTGATCATGGAGGAGAGTTTGATTCAGAAAGTTTTGGAAACTTCTCTGATCAACTAGGAATCTCCCATGAATTTTCAGCTCCTAGGATTCCTCAACAAAATGGTGTAGTTGAGAGAAAAAATAGAGCCCTTATAGAACTAGCTAAAACAATGCTCAATGACTACAAGCTTCCAAAATATTTTTGGGCAGAAGCAGTAGCTACCGCATGCTACGTGCTCAATAGAACATTGATTAGGCCTATCATAGTAAAAACACCTTATGAAATCTGGAAGGATCGAAGACCAAATATTAGTTACCTTAGACCATTTGGGTGTAGATGTTTTATTCTCAATACTAAGGATACTTTAGGAAAATTTGATCCAAAGTCAGATGAAGGAGTACTCTTAGGATATTCTACTCGTAGTAAAGCCTATAGAGTCTTCAATAAGAGATCCTTGAAGGTCGAGGAATCCATACATGTTGTTTTTGATGAAACTGACTATATTTCTGAGCATGGAAAAGAGCAGAAAGATGATGAGGATGATTTGGGACTAGTCCGAAAGAAGACAACTTCAGTCACTCAAGAAGAGGAGCCTGCAAAGGATGAGCTACACAAATCCCACGAGCCTAGTGCACCACCTAATATTGCCAAGGCACATCCTCCAGATCAAGTCATTGGTGACATCAATGATGGGTTCAAGACAAGGTCAAGTAAGGACTTGCATCAAGGTCGGACTTCCTACTTTTCATTACTTGCTACGGTCTACTTATCCTTAATTGAGCCTAAAAATGTTAAAGAAGCCTTGCTAGATGAAAGTTGGCTTTTTGCTATGCAAGAAGAAATGCTTCAATTTGCTAGAGCTCAAGTATGGGACTTGGTTCCTAGACCAATAGGTAAAGCTATTCTAGGACTTAAATGGGTCTACCGCAACAAAACGATGATCAAGGGATAATTACTAGAAATAAGGCAATATTGGTGGCTAAAGGTTATAATCAAGAAGAAGGAATAGACGTTGATGAAACATTTGCTCATGTGGCCCATATTGAGGTAATTAGATTATTGTGTGCCTTTGCTTCCTCCATGAATTTCAAATTATATCAAATGGATGTTAAAAGTGCATTTTATGGAGTCTTACATGAAGATGTGTATGTAGAACAACCCCCTCGTTTTGAAGATCATAGGTTTCCTAACCATGTTTTCAAACTTAAAATGGCTCTTTATGGCTTAAAACAAGCTCCTAGAGCTTGGTATGAACGATTAACTCAATTTCTAGAAAGTGAAGGGTTTGTCAGGGGATCCATTAATACAACGCTTTTTCTCAAAAGGCATACGATGATCTTATGGTTGTTCAAATTTATTTTGATGACATATTTTTTGGTGCCACTAATGAAGCTATGTGTGCCGCGTTGGCAACCCCTATGCAACAAAACTTTGAGATGAGTATGATGGATGAGCTTACCTACTTCCTAGGACTTTATATCCAACAAACCTCAAAAGGGATTTTCATTAGTAAGTCAAACTATACTCAGTCAATGTTGACCAAGTTTGATCTTAGTAACCTTAACCCTAGTATGGCCCCAATGGCTACCAATATCCAATTAGATAGAGATGAAGGTGGTATAGATGTCGATGAGCATAAATATCATGGAATGATAGGCTCACTTCTCTATCTCACGGCAAGTAGGCCCGACATTATGTTTAGTGTCTGTATGTGTGCCCGTTTTCAATCCAAACCTAAAGAAAGTCATCTTAGTGCAGTTAAGGGCATCTTTCGCTACTTGAAAGGTACATCCACCCTCGGACTATGGTACCCTAGAGAAACAAATCCTAAGCTTATGAGGTTTAGTGATTCGGATTTTTCCGGTAGTAGAATGGATAAGAAAAGTACATCTGGGACTTGCCAATTTTATGGTCGCTCCTTAATCTCTTGGTTCAGTAAGAAACAAAACTACGTAGCACACTCCACAGTCGAGGCTGAGTATATTTCCGCATGGAGTTGCTGTCAACAACTTCTATGGTTAAAGACTCAACTAGCGGACTATGGGATCCCCATGCCTAGTGTTCCTATTCTGTGTGACAATACAAATGCTATAAATATGTCCAAGAATCCGGTCCAACACTCTCGAACGAAGCATATTGAGATTACGTATCATTTCCTTCGAGATCTAGTTCAGCGTCAACTTGTATCTATTTCTTTCATTCCCACAAGTGATCAACTAGCGGATATTTTTTCTAAACCACTTCATATAGATCCATTTTTATTCATTCAAAGTGAGTTAGGAATGGGTGTTCAATCCGATCTTGCTAGTCGTGGATCCTAAACTTCCTTGTTTGAGTATTTGATATTTAATTTTCCTCTTTCTGTATTATTTACTTTCCTTGTTTGTTTTTAGAACGTAATGTGTTATTTTCAAATAAAAAAAATCAATAAAAATAATATTATTAATAAAAAATAACAAAAACAAAGAAAAGACTCTAAACATTTTCTCCTCTCGCGAGACCTTTGTCTTGCCTTGTCTGCTCTTCTCGAACCCTCCACCACTCTCACTTTCCCTTTCCTCTTCATCCTTGATTATTCGATCGGATCATCCTTGCCGATCCTCTATCTTTCCTTTCTCAAATTTCTCCGCAATCCTCCTCAGTACTTTCCTTTTCCCATCATCGATCATGGGCTTCACTCTCTGTCTCGGCGAATTCGCCTCTGTCTCACTTCTATTTATTCAGCCCCTTCCTCCACAATTGCCTTCATTGGCAATCTTCCAACACTTCCACCAATCGTCTCTCTTCTGGGTGCCCACCACACTTAAATCATGTGTTTTGCCTCGAACGATTCGTTTGTGATGTCTCCAGCACTCTTTCGCCGCCTGTAGAAGATTGTTTCTTTTACCAGCGCGCTCTATCCCCATCCTGTTGGTGAGAATCGTCATCGCCATTTCCATATTTTTGCCGAGAAGCCCATTCTGCCGATTTGCACTCTTGATCCCTATGCTTTCGCCTTCGTCGACTCTGTGGATCCCATATCGCTCATCGACAACCTGGGCTGGCTCCCAATGGGTGACTCCCCTCCTCGCAGCTACTGCCCAGTTGCCGTTCGCGCCTTCTACTCCAATCTCTGGTATATGGTCATCTGCTTACTCTTTCTGTTGATGATATTACAGCGTTCCTTATTCTGCCTACTCTAGGCAAGAAGCTCATCAGCCCTCTGGAGTTCAGGTCCTACAAATTTGACTTGCGCCAGGAAGCCACAAATCGCTCCTTTTGATTCGCTGGATGACTCACTCAAGCTTCTTCACTACTACATCACATGAGTGTACTTCCCTCGCATTGACAGCTTGGATGTAGTTCTGCCTCATGACTGCCGGATTATGTCCCACGCAATCTCTGATATGTCGTTGAGCTATCTCACCTGCTGTTTGGTGCCATCGTGGATGCTGCTGCCAACGAATCTCCCGCGGTGGGTCTTCCTTTTGCTGGGATGATTACGTTGCTGCTTCAACGTGTAGGTGTTCCTTTGGCTGACTTTGTCACAGTCTCTAACAATTGCGTCCATCCCACCATCGACGATGTGCTTGTTGAGGTGGGAATACCCCCCATCATTGATTTATCATAAGGGGGAGATGAACATGTGGACACAGACGTAGCTATTGGAGAAAGAGGTGTTGAATTTGCCAAAGATGAGGCATCCGCGGATGGCAACGCATCTGCTTCGGCCTCTGTCCGCCCCTTCAAGCTCAAGCAACAGGCCAAATGACCTCGTCCCTCTACCAAAGTTCTCAAGCGTCTCAAGAATAAAAAAAACATCTCAAGGAGTGGTTCTTTATGAGAATCATGATCTTGAGCAAAACAATTAAAAGCCTTAACTTAGGGGGAGCTTGAGTTTAGGGGGAGCAAAGTATCAAGTTGTTGCGTTGTTACTGTTTTAAAAGGTTTATTTGAACTTCTGCTTTTAAGGTCTTGTTTGGGTGAGGGGGAGTATCGAGTTATGCCTCTTATTTGCATTGTTGTTGAGTGTTTTGAATGAATAATGCCCTGAGATATACTCACGATGAATGAAGTAATTTGTCTTTTTAATAATCTGTGGCGTAGGATGAATGAGTGACGTAATAGCTTTCGTCTTTTAATCTTGAGCTTTATGGTGAATGAAGCATATGCAGTAACAGGATGCTAAATCAAGCTTAGGGGGAGAATGTTGAGTCAACAAGCTTGACTTAGCAATTTGAATATCGTAGGATATTTCGCTTTGAACTAACAATCCATGCAGAAATATCACAATCAATGCTAAGGTAAAAGGATAGAATTCAAAGTGATTGCTTGCCCGCAAAGGAGTGACCATATCAAGCGAAGAGTGTATCAAATCAAGGAGATACTTGCCACGTAAAGGACTACATATGAAAGGAAATGAAGTCTCACATCCACTATAAATAGGAGAGTCATTTGTATGTCAGAGTACCTTTTGTAAAGTTCTCTTCTCCCTTGTAATAGCGAAATAGTGTGATCATATTTCGTGGTATGAATAGCTTGATATCTCGGAGGTTGAGATAGTCAAGCTAGGTCGGGTTTTAAGGTAGAAATGGTATTTCTAATTGGGCTAGTGCAAGAGCAAGTGGGGATTCTTGCTTGGAAGTTGCACTAGGTAGATTACTCTTCAATCAAGTCAAACTAAGAGTGTTGGCTTGATTGATTGAGTGGGTAGCTTAGCTTGGATTTAGCTAAGGGTTGAATAGGTGTGGAGTTGCACCTATTTGGTTCTTGACACGTAGTGTCAAGGTTGTTCTTATTTCATAGGTTAGAGATTATTTTATTTTAATAAAAGTTAGAGTCTTTTGTGCGATAGTGGTGACTATCTCCGAGACGTGGATGTAAAGCCATATTGGCCGAACCACGTTAAAATCGTGTGTCCCGACTTATCTCTCTTTCTCTCTCTCTCTCTATGCTTCCTCTAACCTTGTTCCTATCATTATTACAAGGAAGTGAAAACTTCTATCACAATTGGAACAAGTGCGTCATAACAAATTAATCATTTCAAAAGAGATTCTTGGCAAACCATTTTGGATTGTTCAATCAAGCTAGTGCTAATCTCTCACTATTGAAATATGAATTAATTTGTGAATTGATCACGTCAAAAGAGCTCATTACTAACCCCGCTTGTTCTAACAACAAGGTGGTATCAGAGTTTATTCTGAACAAAACGACAAGTACTAGCATGAAGAAATAGCTGGATTTTGTCAAAATAAGGTACTTGGAGAAATTAAGCAACCATAACGAGCTGTTCAAGCAAGAGATACTCAATAGCCGAATTCTAGGTAATACTTCCAATTCCCTACTTCATCAGAGATTTCCTGTCTTCTCAGATGAGGACCCTAGGGTCTGAGTTAGAAAGTGCGAGGATTGGTTTGGCGTGAATGATATTCCTCATTACGAGAAGGTTGCAACAACATTAATTAGCTAATTCCAGTCTTCGACACGATTTTTGGTTTGGGAATTGGTCGTTTCGTAGATAAGTTGTGGGCTGGAGTGAGCTTGTTGAGGCTATGTCACGTGTGCAAACTTTATGTGTGGTTCAATTCTGGTGGTGTAATCGGCGAAGCCCCACAACCTTTTATTACTCCTATTCTTTTCCATAATATTAATAATCATTCAGTGAGTATGATGCATTATGCCATTATGCATTGTGGGTTTATGGGCTGGGTTAGGGTGGTTAGTTCAGTCTTACGTAGTATCCATGGGGCAGTGGGGTTTTCTATTGTTATTATGGGTCGTAGTCGAGTCCTAGTAGCTGGTCGACGGCCAAGGGGATAGGGTTATGGTTTGATTTTGTTATAAATATGAACATTGTCTTTAAGCTAATCAAGGAATGAAGAAAAAAAACTCTAATTTAGTTGTCTTTAGTTTTTAGTAAGTTCGATTACGCGATGCGTGAAACCTTAGGTAAGAGTGGATGGCAATGATTTTGTCATTTGGAACACCAGTTCCCACCAACCCTAACTTTCTTCTGATGAATTATGGTAAAGGTTTGTTTTCGGGTGCATGCGATTGTGTTTTTCAGAAAGTGCATGGGTATTGTAACCCTAGGGTGAAGTTTCAAAGAAGGGTGTTCTATGGAGGAGAACAAGGATACTAATAAAGGGTTGAATGGCAACAATAGGAACATTGACAAGGATGCATATGATATGAAGCTTTTGGGTTGTTGTGGTAACCAATGAAAGCAGAATATGCAGAATATGTCAAGTGGTGGAGTTATTTCCAAATCTGTCTCCATAGATAGTGGTGAGGGAGGCATGAGACAAGGTCAATTTCCTATTTGTTCATAAGAAACTTGGGTTACAGAGGCTTTCCCTTGTCATAGTCTAAAATGTTACTAGGAGGATTCATTTGGAGAACATATGGCAAGCAGCTTATACAGCTGGAAAACATATGCCACTCTCGCCCTCACTCTCCCTTACATTTATAATCAATGAGTAGGTAATCTATAGTAATCCAGCCAACAAGTTGGATCAAAACTAGTATGAAATTATGTATTGATTTAAGGCTAATATTATGGTGCCGTTGTAAAAATTGCAGCACCAGTGGTGCAATTTTTGATTGGATCACGTAAGCAATGATGTGACACTAAGTAAGTGTATTAACCTTAGGTCATCTCGATGACCATGAACCAGCGCAAACTGTTATTGCCTAAAGAGACGGAGAATTCATTGTCTCCGCCATCCATCTCTCCGCTTCTTGATATAGTTTTTATTTTCCCATTAATTTATTTAGAATTTATGTGACTTACATTTTCCTCCAAGGAAAGGGAAAAAAAAACGAAACTCAGATCTCAACATCGTCTTCTTCAGTTTTCCTTTCTCGCTCCGTCGAACTGCTCTGCTGCCATCGTATCAGACGATCCGAAGGCAATCACCCTTGCTATGTTCTGTCCCCTTTGGTCTGCGCCTTTCATGTTGGTCTGCGCCCTTCATGTTGGAGGTGTCGGCGGAGCACTTTGATGGATACAGAGGGCCTCCCGTCATCTCCATTTCCGATCGGAGTCGGTAGAGTTCGCCAGAGTTGTTTGCTATTCTCACAGTCAAATCATAGATGGAACTAGAGCTCGACGAAGACGTCCCTCAGATTTTCCCTTTTGTTCATTTTTTTGTTTCAGGATAAAACTAAAAATGCAGATAAAACTTAAAAGTTAAATCAATTTTAAAATTTATTACTGAAAAAAGAAAACAAATAGAAACGACAGTGGGAAAATTTTGTTTGTTGGGTAGCTTCGGTTTGGAATAATTAAAACTAATTCATTCCACATGAGAATTCACGTAGCCCAATCAGATGTAGCGACACCGGTGCAACGATGTTACGGTTTTTATAGCGGTGCCGTAGTATTGACCTTGATTTAACTAAATTTGTAAACATGCTTGATGCATTTCATAAATGGTATAAACAATAATAGCAATTTGTTCGAAGCAATGTGGACCTGGCCAGTTGGTCGGATTCATTTTACATATCACAAAATAATGAGTAGTAAAAGTCAAACAAAATACATTTTTATTTGGTAGCATAAGAGAATCCAAATTATTTAGTAATTTGTAACATTCAAAAGGATTAACATCATAGTATTTTCTAGCATTCTAACCAGTTCATCAGGTAAAATCCTTAACATAAAAGGCAGACTTCGAACCAAGGAGCCAACTCCTAAAAACTTATTAAAATGACACTTCTATTTACTCCACTTTGATAGAAATTACTGCATATTTTCTTGGCTTTGTTTGGTTTCCTCTGTCATGAGCATATCATAATCTCCATCAATAACAACGCATTCATTTCCTTTAGTGACACTGACACCTCTATATCAATTATCAATTGTCTCTTCCTTATTTTATTGTATTCCAATGATCTCTTCTTTCTTCTCGTGCATTTGATTGAATTTAAAAAATTAATCGTAGAATATTATCAAATATATATCACCATTTTTTCTAAGTAGAATTTACCTCGTAAAATTTATGAATATTTTCCGCAATTTTCTTTATTTCGCTAATTATAGGTACATGTTATAAGGAACAATGAGCCAGTTATCAAGTGAGACTATACTCATGATGATTCATTGATTGTTTTCTTGACGCTGATACCTTGAAAAATCATTATCATAAGTAGTTGTTTGCTCGCGGTTCTTCCTAGGAAAACATTTGGAACATACACTATTAGATGCACATGGAGCTTTATGTCGTTGAATGCCATATAGACCATGAAGCATAAAATTAGTAATGGCTTCATAAAATTCAATATCTACTTAGATATGAAATTTCATCAAATATAATTGAATCCATTTTCAAAGGACTATAGAATTTATCTTCCATATATAGAAATACTAATAAATGAGTATGAGGTAGATAACTTTTTTTAAAATTCATTTGCCTACACTTTTAAAGTGAAAGAAATTATCAATAGCCATCTGAACTGAAAAATAATTATCAAACAACTCTTGAATAAAGAATGATTAAAGTAAACCTATAGAATATAACGTACACGGGACATGTCTGCTCAAAACAATTCTCATTCAACAATTTATTTAGCTCCAGTTTTTTTTTGGTAATGATGTAATTCATTTATTAATTAAAGTGAGAATTACAAAAAGAAAGAAAGACCAAAAGGAAGACCAAAAAAGGGACAAGGCCAGACAGGCGGCCAACATTAGAAAAGCTCCAACCAAACCAGAGTAAATATATACGGACAAATAGACAAACAAGTCTCCAAGGATCAAACATGGCAATCACATACGCGAGACAAACAGGGACAGGACACCAACTAACAGCATCTGCAACTGAAAGAAAGAAAGGGAAGAAAGATCCAAGCTTGATCCAAGTCCCGCTGCAAGGAGCACATGATCAAGCAGTGAACAGGACTGGGCACTTGTGCAGCGCCGATTACGGCCTGGGAAGACCAGTCAAAGTGAGGGCCAACCTGAGATTCTCAAGCCAAGCCTCAACTATCTGCTTGTCGATTTTACCAGCCACCATGAGGCACTCTGCAATAAGCCTTCCAGTCGAGAGAGGAACGATGTGTGGTGTGGTCCGCCTGTCCTCGAAAATCCTATAATTCCTTTCTCTCCACACACACACACACACACCAAAACAGCGCATGAATCAAGGACATAGTACACCACTCTCTCGGTTCCTGCGGCTTCTGGCAAGGCCAACCTCTAATAACTTGTGCAAGGTCTCACTGAAGGTGACTCCCTCAAACTGGGACGAACCTTTTGATGACTTCCCACACGGGAGAAGTGAAGCTGCAGTATAAGAACAAGTGATCTGCGTCTTCTTCCTTCAGCAAGCAAAGAGGACATCTTCTAGGGAGGTTCCAACCTCTGCGTTTGAGTGCATCTTGAGTGAGGATTATCCGTTGATAAGCCAACCACACGAACAAGCAGATTTTTGACGGTATAGGTGGCTGCCAAATGATCTTGTAGGGAAAATCAACGACATCCAAACCTGTTGAAACATCTGAATGAGCCTCTTTGGTGAGTTGCCGATACATACTGTGCACATAGAAATGCTGCTCAGAGTTTAGCAACCATGAAATCCTATCATCCCTTGCAGAGAAAACATAACTTTGACCTGCAATTAGATTAAACAAGCTCTCTCTTTCTCTCTCTGCCCCGCCTCTCAAATGAAATATAAGTGGAATATCAAAGGACAAACTATCATTAACTCAAAAGGATATCAGGAAGTCTTGCGCGGGGGTTCTCAGTAGCAGCCACAACTCGAGGAAAGCAGTCAGCAAGGGTGATCTCTCTTATCCATCGGTCCTTCCAAAAGGAAATTCCTTCTCATGTGCTTCCGGGGCTAATGACAGCGTACTTCCAGAACTCGCCTTTCAGTTTGTATATCTGACTCCAAGGGCTGCAAACTCTTGCGATGACATCAACTCTATTAGGATCTTTCTTAAAAGTAGTTTTCATCCAATCAACCATGTATTGAATATCGGGCCTCGAGTTTACATGAAAATGTAACAGAAAGACCAAGATATATTCCCATACATAAATGATCATAACATGCTCGAAGCTTTCATACTTGCTTTGAGAACTACACTGTACGTGATGATGTCAAAATGACATGTTTTCTATCCAACCTGGTTCGATTCATCTCTGATGTAAGAATTCAAAAGACCTTTGTAGTAATGTTGTTGTTGCTTTGTTTGATTTCTTTTAATCCAATCTTAATGCTCAACCACAACCAAAGGGTACACAGTCACAATCATGGTGTCATTCAATTTATCCATTGCATGTCAAAATATTTGTACTAATAGTAATATACCCTCAAGTCTAACATATCTTACAATTGCTAAATAATCGTAAAGGATTCCAAACTGGATCTCTAGAGAAAGAACTTATAGTTTTTAGACTTTATTGTCTATGTCATGGATGTAGACTTGAAATATTTTTGGTAATGTTCCTTTCAGTAGGTACCAGTGTATGAACTTATTTTATACTTGACCTTCAATAGGAAAAACATATACTCCACGTACATCATTTATAAATAGGTCAAGTTTGCCTCCAATAGAAGTTAATGAGAATACTCCATTATAGTCACGTATGTGTTCTATTATGATATTTTAACCCTCTGATGATTCTTTAGAGGAGGGAGATTCACTTTTGCTTGCTCTGCAACATAATGAAAACTTAGTGTAATTGGAATTTCTTGTGGGTTTCCTACTTTTGTCCTTCCACATCAGTACTACACAATATTCAAATTTATATGATGAATGTCGAATATCAAACACTTTAACAACTACAATAAAATAAATTCATAACTAAGAGAAATAATTTGATAAAGAAATTTAAAATTAATTAAAGAAGAAAACTCAAATATTGTAAAATCTAGAAACATGTAAAATCTCTAGAAAGCATGACCTGAATATGATTATTACAATTTTTGCCAAATTTGATGGATCTTAACAATCCATCTCCCTTAATATGCTAGTTATGCATCTCATGTTGAAGCCTTATATAGAAATTCACAAACTAAATTTTTTTGCAACCAACATAGGATAATATATAAATTGAAAACAAACATGAAATCAATTGATTGTCATTAGGAATATTGATAATTCCCATTTTTTTTCTTATGTAAAGAGCATATTTCTTTCTTGGTGATCTTATCAAGGGTCGATCAATTCTCTTCAACTCTTATTTGTGTTGTTTAATTTATGAAAATGTAAGAGAATGGAGTGGGTCTTAACCTCCATATATTGATTGGAGGAATAGTTTTACTCTCTGTTTTTATAACCGGATCGAAAGCTGAACCGGAAAAGTTAGTGGTTTAGAGTTTAGTGGTTAAACGTATAAGACTTGTATAGAATAGTTTATGATATATAACATATAAGACTTGTATGGAACAGTTCATGATATATAACATATAAGACTTGTATATTACACTAATTTAAAAATGATGTTATCATTGACCATAAACAATTTCAAATTCATATCATTACCAAAATATCTAATAAATCATTCAAACCGTCTCACAAAATAAATCATAATTTTTTAACTCAAGTTAAAAATTATGGTGCCAGTCGGTTGTAAACTACATAAAAACGGCAATAAGGTTGGAAGAAGAAGCATATATAAAATTAATAATCATGGCTGGAAGATCTTAGTTTACTTTAAAATATTTTCTTAAAAATATTTGTGGTTAAAATAGTGAACCAGTGGACCAGTTAAATCGTGGTGGTTCTTCTGATTTTATGTTGAACCGTGAAAAATCTTTTGATCCATCAATAACCGTCCAAACACTAAACCGGACAGCTATCGTAACTAGTTTGACGGTTCTACTAGCCCAGCCGTTAATCCGGTTCGGTTCTTACTACTTCTTATCCTAAAAGATGTATATCTTTTGTTTATTCTCCGGAAGCAAACCGCTTCATACATACATATATATATAAGATATATACATATTCTTCAAAATCGGCGTCTCGTCCTTTTAGGGTTTTGGTTACCTGCGCTGCGGCCTCGGAAGTTTGGCATGGCAAACATGTCTTCTCGTCTTCCTCCTCCTCTGCCAGTTGATCGATCAGGAGAAGATGGAGACCTAGACCTCCCGACGGTATATTGGGGTCTTTTGGGGGCAGTCTCCGCTATGTGGATCGGAATGGCAATCATGTTTTTGAACGATCCCGACTCCAGGTTTGGGCCGCCGCTCTCTTTATGGATCCCCTTCTTGCTCGCGATACTCCGTTTCCTCTCCATCCTCTGCTTGTTCCAGCTGCACCACGACGATGACTCAGCAGCAGCAGCGGCCGTGGGACCCGCCGGGAAATTCGCGCTGGAGATTGCTGCCCTGCTGGCGGCGCTGCTGGCAAAGTATCTATCCCCTAGTAGTGCTGGCGGCGGCGACGACCACACCTACGACGTGTTTTTTTGCTTGATATCTGTAACGACGCAGTTCTACGTTCACATCAAGTCCTGGTATGCTCTCTCTGACATCGGCTTGCGAGATGTCTTGTTGGCCGCCTTGATGCAAAGTTCCATTTTCTGGATCCCGCGTGACATCGAGTGGGTCGTTGAGGTCGTGTGCGTCGTCCTCGTTGCCCACCGCCGCTGCTGTGATAATAACCCGAACCAACATCGGAAATATACTGCTGTTGCTCCGGCGGATGACTTAGTAGTTTGATACTACATCTCTTTTTTTCCCCTTCTTTTCGTTGAACCATTATTAGAATTTCATAGGGGACTTCGTTTCTTTCCAATCAGAAGAACTGATGTGACCGCAATTTTGTTGGTCGCACGACCCCAATTGTTTAATTTGTACGGTGAGAGAAAAGTAAGAGATCAAAGAAGCCATTCTTTTAGATTGTATCGCGACATAACTAAGTACTACACACAGATTAATTACTACGTAATCTTTACTTATGGAAGCAAAGCAAAGCAAAGCAGCATATTAGGTCTACAAGTGTACTCGGTAGGTACTGTGTAAGCTAAACTTCACTAGAGAAGTAGTAGAGATCTCTTGGGCCTTGGCCCATACAATCTTATGTCTGTAAAAGACATCACGAATGTCCAACCAAATCCCAATTCCCGATCTGTTTTTTGGGCTTGGCCCATTATATCAGCTCACGACGGTGAAACTGCAAATTTCTTCTATATAAGCGCTCTGATTACTGAATAGGATTTCGCGAATAGGATACAAATATATTTTCTTTCCTTCTTCAGAAACTGCCTCATTTTTCATGTAGATCAGCTCTTGGCTTATAACGTTGCCGCAAGCTCTGCATAATAATAGTTAAGCATATTTTGATAAATAAATAAAAAGAAACTGGCTCATAGAGTCATAGTTAATGGTTTAACTCCCATAATTTATTTTATATGGGAAATTCTAATACACAGTGCATTATAGTAAATTTTTTCTATTGTTTGAAAAGAAAATTGGATAATATAGAGGAAAGTGGGATAAATTGCAAGTTTGGTCACTAGAATTGCTTAAAAAGTTCATGTTTGCCACTAAAATTAAATTATTCCATCCGTAGTCACTTAAATTAGTTACACAGTCCAAGTTTGGTCACTCTCTGTTATCTTCCGTTAGACTCCGTTAGTGCTATCAGTCAACTGTTACCGTGGCTAACAGAGATGCTTAGTCACCCAATTTAAACAATTTTTTTTTTTTGAAAAAATCCATATGCCACGTCATTATAACCCAATCGCATAAGACCATGGTAAAGGAAACCGTACCGGAAGTCATACCGGCTCCGCCAGTGGTAGGGTATTTTGTGGTACTACCGTGGTTCAATCGTTGTGTACCGGCAAAATACCGTTTTTGTAAATAAATAATATTTTTTTGTGAAAAAACCGTACCGGCAGATTTCTGATACCGTCTCGGAATAATACCGGAATAAAACCGGAATATACCGGATAACAAACCTGAATAAACTAAATAAGCATATGTAATATAAAATTCAACAAACTGCAACATTACTGAATTAACTACATAATCGTTCAAATGCATGTTTACGATCGAGTACAAACAACATTCTTAAACCACAAGTTCAAACAACATTCTCAAACCACAAGTTCACAACTACCACAAACACAAACTAGCAAACACTACAATGTTCACAAACAACGTTTCATATTGTCAAACAACACCAAATGTAGATAAGTCAACATTCTCCAAGTCGTCCCCTTCATCTTCTTCATCACCAACTACAATACAAGAGAAAACAAGTAAGAATTATTATCAATTATTATTAGTAGAATTCATATCATACATAATAGATTTACAAACAAACCTTCCTCTTCTAATGCTCGATCCAGCTCATCAATATCCAATTCATTTTCCCTAGAAGATGAACCTTCTTCCCCTTCTGACAACCAGTGACTAGTAACAGTAGAATCAATGCTTTCAAGGCTTATGGGATCATATGATTCTTTTTTGTTCTTGGTATAATACTCCCTAATCAAAGTAGAAAACATAAAATAATTCAATTCAATAGTAAGCATAGAAAGTATGAATTGAACACACAAGTTATATAATTCAAATCCTTACCTATTCTGCAATCGCAAGTTGTAATTCACAAACACCAAGTTACTAAGCACTTTATGCTGCAATCTGTTTCTTCTTTTGGTATGCACACGTTCAAAGACACTTCAATTACGTTCACAACCAGAAGAAGCAGCAGTTGGGCTAAGAATTCGAATAGCCAACTTCTGAATATTTGGAGCATCAATGCCAAACCATTTCCACCACTTATCTACATATAAAACATAGATGTTTTTTCATTCTAGTGATTCCTCCACCTCTAAATTCTTTTTGACAATAGAGACAAGTGAGTACCTCCACTTTTCCATCCTGATGCAAGGAACAATGAGCCCAAGTTGGATCACTTTTGCTTCGTACACCCTTTGCGGTAACCTTCGGATTACTAGCAGTTGCTCCTTTATCAACCGATCCGGCTTCTTTTCCACTAGCCATTGCTGTCAAAACAGTCAAAATTCTCATTAGAATAAAGGGTTAGAAGAACCAATATTAGTTAGAGAACCAATAAATGAAGCAGATCATGGAAGTGGACGTGATTATTGGACATCATTAACACTCTAAGTAGGCAAGTCCAAGCTGTGACACAAAACAACAAGATGGATTTATCTAGAATTACTCGAAACAGAAAGATCATCTAGATTTATCTAGAATTACACAAAACAACAAGCTGTAACACTATGATGATAATAGTGTTATGAACATTATGTCGATTTGAACCATTATGATCTGAAAATTTTTAGGTTCTCTGACCTCCTTAGAATTACTTCCCACAGCCCGTCTGTCGTACCGGTCAGGCACCGAAATCCGGTTTTACCGGTTCGACCGGCCGGTCCGATCCGGTTTAATTTACTATGCATAAGACACCCAAACCGAACCGTGACCCACCCACCCTTCTTCCTCTATTCGTTCCGTCTCTTCCTCATCTTTCACCGGCGGCCACCACCGCAATTCTCAATCTCCTACAGAATACCCGCCACCCTCATTCATCTTCCCCATAGCTCTTTTTTCTCTTTCTTTCTCCCAAACAAATCGACATTGAAAGTCTCAGCTACAACCAAAGCAAGCAAAGTTTCTTCCTCCTTCCAACCTCAGCTCCACCAACGACACTAGGTCGAACCTCCTTCTTATTCCGGAAAGACAAGGAATCAATTTCTTCCGGCGTCGTCGTCGCCAGTTGCCATCTACACCAAATCGACCCATCGGAGGTAGCAGAGAAGTAGGCTGGGGTCGTTTCTAGCTTGGGGATCTTGCCCAACCACAATTTCAATCCGTAGATCTGGACACGAAATCGAAACTTCTCGACAATCTGTTGATACGTCGGCGGAAAGAGGCGGGTGCGTCTGCCCTTAATGCGAGGCCAGAGAAAGGGAACACCCTTGCTCAATAACTCCCTCATCGATGGCCGATTCTCGAGATGGATATGAAATCAGGCTGAGCGTCGATTGATTTTAGGGATTAAGAAAGGAAGAAAAGGGAAAGAGAAGATACCAGAGACGAAGAATATGACAGACGAAATGAAAGAGCAAGATTGTACAACCACAATAGGACCCATTATACATTTATACTCATTCAATAGTTGAGTCCTTCTTCTTCCTTTCACAAGCTTAAGGCTATACGACCAGAACCGAGGGATTGAAAACCTAAGAATAGATGGGGTAAATACAGGGCGAAAAACAAACTAAAAGAAAAGAAACACCCAAATTGACATCTCTAATCAGCATCCTTGAATGGCTCGCGTACACTGATTTGCGGAGAGTTGCATGCCATGGAAACCCCGAAATCCGTCCCTTCCTCTCGAATCGAGCGGAGCCGCCTGGGGAATTTTAGAGTCGTGTTGCTTATCATGACATGGAAGGGGGTTTTACCCGTCAAGAGCTCCAGCAGCTGGACACCACACACAAATCCATCGATTTTTCCCCAAACCATAGATCGAGCTCTGCTGCCGCCCAGACCCTCGAGCTACTCCGCCAACAAGGCCTGCCTGCTCCTCTTCTCAAGCTCCGCTGCCATCGAAGAAGAAGAAGAAGAAGAAGAAGAAGAAAGCAGAGGGCTTCTTTGACGAGATTCAGAGAAGAAGAAGGGAGACAGTGGTCGGTTCATAGATTTGGAGAGGCCGGGTCAAATAGTTGAAGAAGATGAAGGGTTGGGGTGGGTTTGGTTTGGTTTGGGTATCTTATGTGGCGGGTTTAATGACGTGGCGGGTCGGTTTTTAATTTTTTCCAGTTTAAATTGGGTGATTGGATACTTCTGTTAGCCACGTCAGCAAAAAACTAACGGTGTTAACGAAGACTAACGGAAGGTAACGGAGAGTGACCAAACTTGAACTGGGTAACTAATTTAAGTGACTGTGAATGGAATAAATTAATTTCAGTGGCAAACGTGAAATTTTTTAGTAATTCTAGTGACCAAACTTGCAATTTAGCCAGGAAAGTGAGTTGGAAAGCCGAGAAGCAAAGTGAGGCGGGAGCCGGAAAACCCTAATCGGCAAATGAGGCCCCTCCATTGAACGACATGTGTCACCAGCTCCAAGGTCCCACGACACTCGATTTTCCCCTTCTGTTGTGTGTTCCTTGTCTCTCAATCATAATAAAACCAAAGAAACAGAGTCTCCCCTACAACCAAATTCCTTTTCCCCCGTTACCTCACCGTCGGAATTTCCACCCTAATTCCTTCTTCCCCTGAGCTCTATCTCATCTCTTCTAGTCTCGTCTCGTCTCTCGCCAATAGCGGATTGACTGACCGGATTTGGTCTTTGCCTTTTCTCTTGTTTCTTCTGCGTGACGAAGATGAAACAGGAGAACAACTGCTCTCTACCCGCTTACTTCGAAGAACACAAGTACGAAGTCGCCTTAATTCTGCTTGACCTTCCTCTTCTAATCGCCCAGTCCAAATTCGTCGTTGATTCGTCGAATCATTCCATCCCGTTGTTCTGGTCCGGCAAGAGGAAGAGATCTTCTCTCTCTCGCGGAGGCCGAATCGATTCCTCGCTCTTATCTCCGAGCCCGTCCCTTCAGCAGCCGATGGCAGCGGAGGTGAAAATCTCGGCGGTGAGAGGAGAACCTAAACCAAAGGAGAAAAAGGTGGGCAGCCCTACCACGCCGCTTTCCATGTCGGTGAGCGAGGCGGAAGAATCCTGCGAGAAGCCTGCCCGCTGTAAACGGAGAGGCTCCCTCGCCGTCAGCAAAAAGGTCAACGCTTCGTTTTTCCCGATTCTTTTCTTGCTGGGTAGATTTGACCTTTTTATCCTTCCTTTTATCCTTATCTCATTCTGAATTTCAGCAGTGGAGAAAGGATTTGATGGAGAGAGTAGCGGAGAGCGAGGAACAGGGGAAAGTTTTACAGAAGGTAAGTTGGAAGTTTTCCCTCTTCTCTCTTTACTCTGTTCCCACATCCCATCTGTCGAATATTCTGTATCAAGCTGAAAATTTACTTTGGGATTTTGGATTGAACACATGAGATTGAGAATGTAACGCGTTATAACAAAATTTTTGAAGAGGAGAACTCAAAATTGAAAGTCATTGAACGATAGGTAATTCTTCTTCTTCTTCTCCCACTTCCTTAAGAAAACCCTGTTCATAGAAAGCTAAGCAATTCCTCCCCTGATTTCTTCCTATTGGAATTTGCAGTTGAGGCTTGGAAAGGAAGAGGGAAGGCCTGGTTTAATCGAAGCCCAATACGCCCAATCGAGAGCCGGTTAATTTGATGTGAGTGAAAATGAAGGGGGTGAATTGCAGAGTCGAAAGGTTTGGTTTGTGGCGCCGTGTTCGTCGAGCTGCAGCAGTAGTGGTAATAATAATAATTATTATGGTAGCGGGATAGGGATTGATCTGAACAGTGAGAGTGGGAATGTAGGTGTGTGTTTTCCGGTGGAGGAAGGGAGGTGGGATCCGATTTTGGGGGATTCTTGGCGGCGGCCGTTTGATGATTTGGTGTTGAGGGCGGCGACGGCGGCGCAGGCGAGGAAGAGAAGGGTTGATAAGATGAAGGAGAAAGAGCGGCACCGGGGGTTAAATTTCCGGGCCAGTAGTGGTGGTAGACTGATACTAGCAGTAGAAGGGTTAAACTAAAAGAAACCAATCTATCGGTCCAGGATATTTGGGCTGAAAATTTGTATTTCTTATAGTTATGGCCTGCTTTGTTGCAGTCTAATCGAGTTTGGGCTGATAAGCTCTACAAAATCTACTTTTTCTGCCGAGGTTGGCTGGTGAGCTTATAATCAAGCTCTTTCCGAGCTTAGTGTGAGTTGAGATCGAGTTGAGAATTTGTGTGACGAGTTGAGATCAAACTTGATAAGTCAAAATTTGTGACAAATTCGAGCCGAGTTCGAGTTGAGAATTTTAGCTTCAAGCTCTAGCTGAGCTGTCACAAAAATCGGTTCAGCTCGGCTTATTTGCACCTAAATTTGTTGACTTTTGTTTCTACATCCCAATTAGATTAATCAACTAGATTATGAGTTTCTAAACTGTTGTCAGACTGTGGTATAAAGTATGTTTACACTTTACACCATTGTTTATGTATTATTAGAAGGGTTATAGGTATAATATGCCCCTCTACTATGACGTTTTATCAAACATGCCTTTCTACTATTTTTTACATCAAACATGCCCCTATACTTTGTAAAAATGATCAAACATGCACTTTTGTTTAAATTTTCATCCAAAAACCGTTAGCCAAGGTTGAACTTTGTTTTGGGCGGCACAAATGTCTAAAACATCCCTAATAATTTCACTTTTAATTTTTTTTTGTCTTTTTTATAGCCAAATAATTCAAATAATTTCACTTTGAAGACACCCAGAGAAATACAACGGGAGATAAAACTGACATTTTCTCTCCCATTTGCCGATGTCGGGTCGTCTGAATCTCGGTTCAACCATGATTGACGATTTTTTCAATGAAAATTTTAACATAAGGGCATGTTTGATCATTTTTTCATAGTACAAGGACATCTTTTATGTAAAATATAGTAGAGGGGCATGTTTGATAAAACGTTATAGTAGAGGGACATATTATACCTATAACCCTTATTAGAATTATTAAGCCGTGAGTTCTTACAAAAAGAAAGGGTTAAACTAATATGATAATGTTGTGTGGTTTTTACCTAACTAATTGTATTATTATGATAATCGGCTAATCGGCTAATCGATTATTAATGGGTTAATAGCATTTTATACCCCTCCATTATTGTAAATTAACAAACGTACCCCTCTACTAAATTTTTGCACAAACATACCCTCACAATATTAAAACATAACGAGTATACCCTTCCGTTAACTTATCTGTTAATCGGCTGTTAAATGGGTTGGCAAATGACCCAAATGCCCCTAACTTAATCTTAATTCATTATATAATTTTTGTTTATCACAACCCAATTTAACATTAAAACACACTGTACTGGTCTCCTCCACTCCCCCGATAGACTCCAATAGACCTCTGCGGCGGCTGTCACCCGGCTCTTCCTCACCACCGGCTGGAATGAGAAAGCAGCGATTAAGACGGCGAGAGAGGCGGATGGTGCAGGAAGACAGCTACCAGCTTTCTCCCGGCGAAGAGCGATGCCTACAGCTTCTTCTCCTTCCTTGAAGAAAGAATTGTCCCCACCCAACCACAAAACCCCTTGCTCCCTCCCCCCGATTCCTGCCCCTCTTTCGTTTTGTCAGAAACTAATTCTCTTTATCCTCATTGATTGTGTTTTCCATGAATCTTTGATGGTGAAAAATGCCTTAACTCAATTTGACAATTCCAATTCACAAGGATTAGGTTTAAAAGTGGAAGTTGGATGCAACAGCCGAGAGGAGATTGGTAATTTGGGGGGTGGGGGATTCTTTGTCGACGGAGAGGGAGGGAGCTACGAACGTCGCCCTCTGCTCCAGTTGTTGATGCGGTAATCGTCGCCGGCGAGGAAGAGTTGTGTGCAGCCGCCGCTTAGGGTGCGCCGATGGGGGGAGTTTCAACGGAGTTGGGGAATGAGGCAGACGAAAGGATGGAGAGTCGGCTTGGAGGCGACTGTTTAGGGCGTGTTTTAATTTTTTTCCAGGAATTTGTGTTTTAATTTTAAATTGGGTTGTCATAAAAAAATTATAATGAATTAAGATTAAGTTAGGGACATTTGGGTAATTTGCCAACCCATTTAACAGCCGATTAACAGATAAGTTAACGGAAGGGTATACTCGTTAGGTTTTAATATTAGGAGGGTATGTTTCTGCAAAAATTTAGTAGAGGAATACGTTTGTTAATCTATAATAGTAGAGGGGTATAAAATGCTATTAACCCATTATTAATCTACATTTTGATTAAGTTGCGTATCAGTTACTTTTTTCTTAAGAAAAACAGCTCTAATGAGTTGAAGTTTTCACAGTGCGAGTTGTTAATTTTGTTTTATTAGTAGATTACTTCCGAGTTGTTAACTTCCGTGTAAAGTATGGGCTCATGTTGGGCCGGGAAAAGTACGGCTCAAGGCTGAGGTACAGCCCAATGTATCAGATTGATACTAGTCACGTGCCCTGCCGGTTGGCCGGATTCGTTTATAAATCATACCAGGCTGTGGTCGAATGAATTTTTTAAACTCTGAACTTTCCCGTGGATTTGTCCCAATCGTAAAATTGGAGGCTTTCGGACAATGAGAGACGAATTTATCCTTATTGTAAGGAATCACACATTCATAGTCCATATGGATTTTACTTCTTCCTCGACCAAGTGGGGAAGTAACGAAACATTCTTGTCTCCTAACCCAAAATTTTAACAAAAAAATGAAGAATTAAATTCGAAAAAGGTAAAAGAGAACACAACTTCAAGAGGCTTCTCCACCACACAGTTTACCCAGTTCAAGAACTTTGAGCTGAAACTCCATTGTGTTGTGCAGACTGCAGAGGGAGTTGACGACTATGCAGTCCAAAAAAAGCAATGTTTGAAGCCCCTGCTTCAACCAATCATTTCATCGAAAAAGACTTTTACCTTAGTCAATTTACATAGTATTTTGGAGAGCGTTCATGTGTGGATGATGAAGGAGTACGGTGTGGAGAGTACGTCGGATGCCTCATCATCAGATACCATCATCAGCCAATAGTGGCTTATATTAATGGTTTCCGCTGTTGCCTCTTGAGAAACCTTAGAGGAAGAACAAACATAGCCTTTCATTCAAGAAAAACAACAACATAGTACCAAAATCATTACGAAATGAAGAGAGAAGAAAATTGTTTAATCGACATCCTTTTTAACCATAAATATAAAAAGAGAATAAAATAGTTCAAAGGTTTGTTTGGGAGAGATGGCAAGAGGGAAGAGTCTCGGTCCGTCCGGCAGCCCAATCCGACCCGATGACAAAGTCAGCAGCGACGTTAAGAACTGCTAGCAGTGAAGCTCTGTATATATGGCTTCTTAAGTAAAATACTCGACTCAAAAGCCAATGCAAGCAAGTATATGTGTAATTTGAGTTATAGGAGTTCATAACTCACCAAAGAAAAAGGATTACAGTTGTGTACCTTACTGTCAATCACTTAATTGTATTTGAGTGGTGGAAGAAAGACTGGTGGAGCAGTTGCGCTCGAGTGTTGGTATTGTTGTTTTCAAGTGGTGAACTGGTGGTGTCTGTGATTAATCAGATTACAATTGATTACAATTTGAAGCTAAAAAAACACAGTGCATATATGACATACAATCCGACGAAAACATGAAAATGAGAACAAAATGAGTATCCATTCGTCCAGAAGCATCCAAAGATAGTCCATTCAGCAGCTGTTTGAATGCAGAAAGAGGCACAAATAGATCCTTACAAATATCATAACTGATGAGTATTTCAGCAAACGGCCATATATTTGGCAAAATAATTGAACTCTTCCCACCAAGCTCGATAGATACAGGCTGTTCTATAGAGTTAATCGCTTTCTTTAATTTTCAAAACCTATACTTGCAAATAACATTATTACAACACCATCAGCTAGATAAACTAAGAAGATGTCACTGGTCATCAAGAAAAGTAACATACATGCACCTTCCTATAAATAACAAATAACATCAAGCAATGGCGTCTAGAACAAACAGAGACTGCTTACACTTCATGAATTCGCCCTTTAGGAAGACGTTTAATTATTATAGGAAAGAACTCTTGTGCATTTCTTTGAAGATTATAGCTGTACCACCTCTCAGGGGAAGTCGCCTTTAGCATGATTTAGCATTTTTTCCCTCTTATTGTAAATGATGTTACCTGCTCCCCCTAGCAGACCATCAGAATCACTCCTTGGGATCCCAGCCATTTGTTGTTATCTATTTGAGCCCATTCCCATTTTTGTTTTCACCTCATTGCTATATCGCTAACTTAACTGCAACGAAAACTAAACCCGCATGATGTCCCTCTCTCATCAAAAGAGTAATAATTCAGCATCGACGATGGAAAAAATCACATCTGGCAGAATAACTCATTGGGATCCCAGCCATTTGTTGTTATCTATTTGCGCCCATTCCCATTTTTGTTTTCACCTCATTGCTATATCGCTAACTTAACTGCAACGAAAACTAAACCCGCATGAGGTCCCTCTCTCATCAAAAGAGTAATAATTTAGCATCGACGATGGACAAAATCACATCTGGCGAAACCATTATCTATTCAGACTTCATAGAATTCAGGCAAACCCATGGTACCAAATGAACACAATTGCATTTCCACAATGTTAATACCATTGGATCATGGAAACAACTCACCGACGGAGAAAGACGGTTAACGATTGTGGTTTCTTCAATCCTAGGGTGCCCTTTTCTTATCCTGTCCAGAACCTGTTCGACGATTTGCCCAGCTGAAAATGGTCCCCTTCATCTTCTGAAAAATGACAACTAAGCTCCGCTCCAGCGGGCTAATGTAACCTGTAATACAGATAACCCATGAGATCGAGTGTATATGCTTTGCTCTGCTAACTAATTGGCTACAAACCCAAACTCTAGACCAGGAAACTTGAGAGCCAATGCCATAATTCTAGCAGAAGGTTTTACTTTTTACCAAGAAAACCCGGGTGCTCCTGGTTCTTTTGGTACGGTGATCGAAAACAGCAAAGGCAGTCAGAGAAAACAGCAGGGCGGCGTGGAGACGGCGGCCAGCAGAATTGACGATCGAGCAAGCTAGCGGGTGGTTTCAATTTTCAATTGCATAAATTAATAACTCACCAATTGAAATGATGACTCCGAGTGACTCTGATTAATAGAATTATCTCAAGGGAGTGTGCTGCTGCTGTTATCTTTGAGTGGTGTGATACGATCCTGGAATCGATCAAATTTCATCCAGGATTAATCGTTAAAGAGGCCAAGTCGAATTGCAAAGAAGAAGCTGAAAATTGTCCAAGTCACTTTCCGTGTTCAAGCAGCCGACTTTGGAGGCATGTTTCTCTTAATTGGCTCAATGTAAATTCAAGTTTAATGGCTTTTGTTGAACATGGAATGATTATCTACACATTGGTATGCTTGGTTGCTCAAGAAAAAGTAATTAAGGTTGTTTTCCAAAGTCTCAAAGTTGCTACCTCAAAACTGGAAAACTGCCAGAAAATGGCTAAGGCAGAAAACTGTGTTGAGATACCAACTTTGAAGGCCTATATCTGGAGATTGGAGAATGATCTTGGGCTGATTCAAGTTGGAGGTGAAATAGGAAGTTTTCTTATACAAAGGAAAGGGATTGGTTGAGTTTGAATCAACCTACAAAACCATTTTCGAAGGGCTCAAAGATGCTATGAAGCCTGTTTTCCTAGGCAGACTTGCTTGTGTTTTAAGTCAGTTTCTTGGCTTGCAAGTTACCTTGTTTTACACGAATTCTTTAGCCTTTTCCTGTTCTAATTAGTTTCCTTGTTAGTTTACAATTGTATTAGGTTTTCTTTGGCTATAAAAGCCCTCTAGTTTTCGTTGTAATAGTTAGAGAATTGTTCAATAAAAATTACTCCGAGGAGTTTATCCCATTGAGCTTGCGAGCTTGATTTTTGGTCTTGGATTCGTCCTAGGCTTGCAGACTTCTCTTTCAAGTCATTCATACTTGTTTGAGTAGTGATTCTACCTTTCGAAATCGATTGAGCTTGTCCCCAAGTGAGGATTTGTCCTTTCGTTTCAAACTCATCCCAAATCGTACTAAGCACGTCATGTTCTTATGGTTATCAATTCAATTCAATCCTTTGAGTTGAATTAGCTGCGTTACTTTGATAAAAATACACCCCAGGGTCGTATTAAGTGGTATCAGAGCCCCGTTCTACACAAGGGCGAAGAAGAAGAAGCAATCGACTGTTTTGGTACAAGCAAATTCGAGTTCAAACAGGGCAGCCCCTGTTTCATAAGTTCCAGGTGCTATTTCGTGTAAAATCGTGATGGAAAACTCCCTTCGAGCAAAGGAGTTGATAGAGGGCAGTACCATGGAGCAAGAGGCACGAGTTCAAGGCCAAAAGAAGCAACCAGCGGTCGTCATTAAACATCGTGAATCTGACGAGCAAAGAGACAATCTGTTCCATAGTCGCTGTTTGATCAATGGAAAAGTGGTTTCGATGGTTATTGATGGTGGAAGCTGTGCCAATCTCATCAGTATGGAGGCCGTACAGAAGCTTGGACTGAATACGCAGAAGCATCCCCTACCTTACAGTCTCAGCTGGATCAACGAACATGGAACCATAAAAGTTACGAAACAGGTTCAGGTTAGTTTCGAAATCGGCAAATATAAAGATGAGGTTTGCTGTGATGTTGTGCCAATGCAAACCGCATACATCTTGCTTGGTCGACCTTGGCAATTCGACCGTAAGGTCACACACGAGGGCTGGACCAATCGCTACAAGCTTCCGTATCAAGGTAAGACGATTGTGCTGAAGCCCCTTTCTCCGGACGAGGTATATCAGGATCAAAAGCAAATGGAGGACAATCGAGCAATGGGCAAGGAGTCCAAGGCTCAATTATGGGTTCAGAGACGCATTGGGTTCAATTTTATGAGCTATCGAAAGCTTCAGAAGGCTGTTCCAGAGCTGGAACCAGCGACTTGCAACGACCCCTGTTTTGCTCCGACCAAGCAGAGTACTGATTTTGGCAGCTCTGTCGACGACGACGAAGGGGAATCCAAGCATAAAGAGGCACCAGACGCGTCCATAGGGTCTGAAAGAATGTCCACGATTCAACAGGAAGTGCGCGAACAGAATGCAGGTGATCGAATACCTCCATTGACAAGAACTCAGAAGTTCTCCCACTTTTTGGCGGAACAGAGTTGTGAAATTGATGATTTGGTCGTGGCGTATGGAGGTGATTCGAAGCAGGAGGCCTTCATCAACACGTTCAAAGAAGACCCAGGGACGTGTAAGGTTGTTGAAATCCAACCAAAAAGAGCCCGAATGGAGAATCACCAGGTCGAGTTTTTATCTCTGAAACTGCCGGAGTTTGACGCAAAAGCTGTGTATCTCGTCGTCGAGTTGGGGAGTTATTCGAGCAAAACCAATGATTGGGGGCAGTTCCTAGATGATCATGGAATGTGTACGACTTCTCAATTCATCCCAAAGATTCCCGATTCAAAAACGCCCAATTTGGAATTGGATGAACTGTGTACGTCAAAATTTGAAGGTGGCAACGGCGGCAAACATAAAATCATCGGGTCGATGATTATGGAGGTGATTCGAGGCCTGGGAATGTTTGGAAGCTTCATATGGAAGCTGGGTGAACGAGATTCGAGTGGAAAATTGGAGTGGGGAGGTCTGAATCAACAAATCCCAAGTTTGCAGCAACCGTCCGAGTCCGTCATTGCGGCAGGAAGTTCTGGGCAACTCCTTTGTTGTATTCCGGCACAATTGGGCGACCATTTTGGTATATTTCAATCCCAGAAAACGTTTCCAACAACACTGCAAGCTTCAAAGTTCCTAGAACAGATTGATGATGAAGTTGAAGCTGTCAAAATTCTGCAGAAGAACAGGTTTGAGCAGGCTACTTTCGATCCAGTTTGGAATAAATTCTGCAAGGATTATGACAAAAGGAAGCTTCAAGCTTTGAGGTCAAAGCTTTTTGAAGAGGGGGAGCCTGATACGATTCTGGAATCGATCAAATTTCATCCAGGATTAATCGTTAAAGAGGCCAAGTCGAATTGCAAAGAAGAAGCTGAAAATTGTCCAAGTCACTTTCCGTGTTCAAGCAGCCGACTTTGGAGGCATGTTTCTCTTAATTGGCTCAATGTAAATTCAAGTTTAATGGCTTTTGTTGAACATGGAATTATTATCTACACATTGGTATGCTTGGTTGCTCAATAAAAAGTAATTAAGGTTGTTTTCCAAAGCCTCAAAGTTGCTACCTCAAAACTGGAAAACTGCCAGAAAATGGCTAAGGCAGAAAACTGTGTTGAGATACCAACTTTGAAGGCCTATATCTGGAGATTGGAGAATGATCTTGGGCTGATTCAAGTTGGAGGTGAAATAGGAAGTTTTCTTCTACAAAGGAAAGGGATTGGTTGAGTTTGAATCAACCTACAAGACCATTTTCGAAGGGCTCAAAGATGCTATGAAGCCTGTTTTCCTAGGCAGACTTGCTTGTGTTTTAAGTCAGTTTCTTGGCTTGCAAGTTACCTTATTTTACACGAATTCTTTAGCCTTTTCCTGTTCTAATTAGTTTCCTTGTTAGTTTACAATTGTATTAGGTTTTCTTTGGCTATAAAAGCCCTCTAGTTTTCGTTGTAATAGTTAGAGAATTGTTGAATAAAAATTACTCCGAGGAGTTTATCCCATTGAGCTTGCGAGCTTGATTTTTGGTCTTGGATTCGTCCTAGGCTTGCAGACTTCTCTTTCAAGTCATTCATACTTGTTTGATTAGTGATTCTACCTTTCGAAATCGATTGAGCTTGTCCCCAAGTGAGGATTTGTCCTTTCGTTTCAAACTCATCCCAAATCGTACTAAGCACGTCCTATTCTTTTGGTTATCAATTCAATTCAATCCTTTGAGTTGAATTAGCTGCGTTACTTTGATAAAAATACACCCCAGGATCGTATTATGGTGTCTACAAAATCACCGACATTCAGGGCAACCATCGCTAAATTAGAAAGACCGACAGAGGGTAACCTAATGAAGAGAACTTACAGAGGCAGGGCGATTGATTAATCTCGAACTGGGATGTGGAAAATTCGGCAAGCAGGGTGAGAGGCAGCAGACGCGAAAGACAGGAACAGAGAGACAGTCAAGAGAGGCAGTGGCGAGAAAGACAGAGAGGTCGACGTTAGGAGCTGTAATGAACTTCGAGGGAGGGGGGAAATTGACCGGCGAGGCGGTGGCGTCGCAGCTAGCAGCAGACGCGAAAGAGAGGAACAGAGAGACAGTCAAGAAAGGCAGTGGCGAGAAAGACAGAGAGGTCGACGTTAGGAGCTGTAATGGACTTCGAGGGAGGGGGAAATTGATCGGTGAGGCGGTGACGTCGCGGTGAGGTTTTTTGGGCAGGCGACGATAACGGATTTCACGGCGAGGTCAGGGAATTTCAGGAGCAGATCGAGTTCGGCGGCTGGAAGTTGTGGTTCGTTTGGGAGAGATGGCAAGAGGGAAGATTCTCGGTCCGTCCGGCATCCCAATCCGACCCGATGACGGAGCCAGCAACGACATTCAAGTTTGCATTGGGCTTTGAGGGAGGGCCCAGACATTTTCTACGCGGCCCATCTCAATGTAACGGAGCAAACAGAGCCATTTTTTCTACGCGGCCCATCTCAATGGAACGAAGCCAACGGAGCCATTTTACCAATTTGGCCTCCCGTGAACTGCGCAGGAAAACAAAAATTAAAAATGCTGCGGGCTGGAATCTCTATATTGTTTTGTTAGGATTCGTTGTGGACTGTGCAATACAAAAATTACAATCCTAGCCCAACTGTAGAGATGAAGTTCAGTAGCAACGCTATGCCAAATTTTGTACAAAATTAATGCTAGCATATACATGTGTTACACAAAATATTTACTAACTACGATCTAGCTTCAAATTATTGAAAGGATGAACATATACCACTATATTCATCACTGGGACACGTGTCACTCTGCCTAACGTATTAGTGGGCAAAGAAACATCGAGAACATAACATTCGCAGGCAAAAAAAGCATCAGACTCAATCCAACTCAACTCAGTGGTTTGTCTGTATACATAAATATGCTCACTGGTCCAGAAAAGCTGAGTCGGTTTGAAGATAGAAATCTACTTCTCAACCCACCCACCCACCGTCACCGGCATATTACTTTCTTTCTCCACCAAAAATTCATCAAAACCAAGAATTTAGTTTCTCCTCTTCGAATCATGAATTGGGTAGCGGAGAGAAAAGGAGCTTCCAAACAAGGGTGGACGAACCGAACCCTGGCTTCCATATCACCGCCGCCGTTCCCTTTACTGACCCTTCTCCTCATAATCTTCTTCCTCCTCTACCTCTCCTCTTACTCCAACTACAGGCACCAAATGAACGAGACTTTCGTCAGCTTCAAGCTCTTCCTTCTCTTCGTTCCCGTGATCATGATCTTCTCCGCTCAGCTTCTGTCCAAGTTCGAGATTTTCGCTTTCCCACGGACCAAGGCGGAGTACTATGGCAACTCGCCGGTGGTGAAGAGGCGGCAGCTGGACTTGCCGTGGGGGATGGTGGCGGCGGTGGTGTTTCTTTTGTTTATGGTGTCGTTCCAGTCGTCTCTTCAGTCCATGTGGTCGCCGGTTGTGCGACGGTCCGGTTGAGTAGAGAGGTTGGGAGGAAGTGGGTTTTGGGTTTCTTTTCTGGTTGGCGGAAGGTTTTAGCTGCAGTAAGATTTTGTGACTGTTTCCTGTCTTGTCCACGTGTTTGTTTTGTTTTCGGTGAATAAAACTTGATCATCGTTTTTGGTTACAATCATTTTCTCCATATCATCCAACAACGAGCCATCCTAGTTTGATATTTCATATTTGTCTATAGTTTAGTGCAAATAAATATGAACTTTATATTTTCAGGCTAACCAATCCCTTTCGTTGTTCTCATTAGTGAAAGGTTCTCATTAGTGAGAAATTTTACAATGCTATATAGTATTGATGCTATAGGTTTTTTCTTTTATGGTACAACTTAAAATTGTACATTTACGTTATCGTACAACTTTAGATTGTACCTATACTTTTTGTACAAATTCATTTATGGCACAACGTGAACTTGTACCTTTATGTGATGGTACAACTTCAAGTTGTAAAGTTGTACCATAACATAATGGTACAAATTGCCTTATGGTATAACTTAAACTTATACATTTAATGTTATGGTACAACTTTGAGTTGTACATTAAAGCACCAATACTATATAGCATAGTAGAAGTGCTCCTCATTGGTTGGTTAGTGATATTGGGCTCGGCCCAATTAGTGTAATTGCATGTACAGATTATGGGGATGGTTGTTAGTGATATTGGGCTCGGCCCAATTAGTGTAATTGCATGTACAGATTATGGGGACGTAATTAACCCTAGTCGAAGCTTGAGATGAGCTGGCTGTATATATGTAACACGAGTCATGTAAGCAAGAGACAAGAAAAACCTAATAATATGATCAGCTCAGAGAGTTCTACCTCTCCCGTGGACTAGTCCCGATCTCGGGAAAACCACGTAAATCGCGTGTCTCGTTTCCTTCTTTGTTTTCGTATACGTAATTGAGAGCGTTTCGACTAGGGTTAATTACGTCCCCATAATCTGTATATGCAATTACACTAATTGGGCCGAGCCCAATATCACTAACATTGGTGGGCTAATTAAAGGCTAGAACTAGAAAATGTGAATGTGAAGGTGGTCAAAACGATTTATATCGTTGTTCTGATTTAGAAAGTGGTATGATTCGGTACATCACTTTGTTGATTTAGAAAGGGTATGGTTCATTAATATCGCTTAAAAAATATGTAAAAATGTGAGAAAATTATTAACATAAAAAGATTTAATACATATAAAAAAATTAAACATATATAACAGGTTATGGTGGATACTTAGTGTTAGTAACCACTGTAATTACTAGGAATAAAAAGGGTATTTTACTTCCATCCTAATTCAAACTATCATTTTAATTATGCAGTTAAATAAGGAGAGAATTATATAAACTAATTATAAGGAGATTTAATTATCGTAGGGCTTTTTTAGTCCAAGATTTCCTACTGGAAAAGAATTCCCCGTTGTGAACATTATCAGAGGGGAGAAATAGCGATCGTCGATGTTGCACCGTCGCCGGATGTGGTAGAGGGAAGAAGGCTAGCAATGGAGGTATTGTTCAGAGAAATTCCTGTGTCTGGTGGCGAGGAGGAGGAAACGGCAACGCAAAGCGACGGTGGTAAGAATCTATGATTGTATGCTTTCGCTTGAACGGCTAAATATTAACACCGCTTTTTGCTGGCAACCCCTTGCAAATGGTCTGATATCTTCGGAGATCCGACCGTGGATGAAGGCGACGCAGGTGACAATTTTGACGAAGGTTGGGGTTTCTATGTTGATGGTGTTGATTGGGTTCATATTGTTACGTACTTGTTTGGGCGAAATGGTAGTCACTATATTGGTAATTGTTGGATTGTTATTGATAGTTCGTTCCACATTGGTATTCCTTTGATTGGATTGGTATTGTTACTGACTTTGTCACTCCACATTGGTAGTATTGGTTTTCGTCACTCCACATTGGTAATATTGGCTGCATCTTGTCATATTTGCATCAAATGGTAGTGATTTGTTAGTGGTAGTATGAGCTACTGCAATGGTAGTGATTCGTTGTTATTTTACAATTTGCAGATCAGGTGTGTAAAGTTGTACCAGATGACAAATCGTCATGGCAGCATTTGAGATTTGACAATAGGGAAGCATTTGTCAAGTTCTACGAGGACTTCACAAACTCGAGGGGGTTTGGAGTAAGACGTATTGGACAACAGATTCGAAAGCCCAAATACCTTAAAGAACGGAAGGTGTTATACTTTGGAATCAGTAAGTATGTCAATGCAATTTGTATCATGATTCTCATTCCTGATTGTAGGTATGCCACCTTCTAGCTCAACAGACGATGATACGATGCAATCCACCCCACCTACTAATCAACCAACACTGAAGGGGAAGACGTTGAAGCAAAGGAAGGAGTCATCTAGGATAAGGAAAAGAAGGAAGGGGTTTGCCGACAGGCTCAGAGAGAATTTGAGGAAACATCTAATCAATGAGATGAATAAGGTTGGATAACAACAATTTTTTGTAGTATGATTGAGTCATGATTTATCTTTATCAGTTTAGTTGCAAATATTGAACACATTTATTTGGGATTCTTATGTTTTCGGTTGCATTGGATTGGTATTGGTTTTAATTATGTTTTAGTAGAATGGTCCTGGACGAACTGGTTTTGCAATTGTGTTTTGTTTATTGGATTGTAATGTATTGATTGGTATTGGTATTTAGACTGAATGTCATCTGAAATGGTATTGGTACTCGCTTATTTGATAGTGTAGTGTGTTTGATACAAAAGTCTATTACGTTGGGAAATGATATCTTTTATATTGGCAAAATCTGCTTTAGTGGTGTGGAAACATTGGTATACATGAGTTTGCAGGGCACTAAATTGCATTGGTATACATGTGTTATCAATGTTTATTACTGAATTGGTATACATGTAGCTAGTGATGATGTACATGTGGAAAAGAACCCGAGATTTTGGAAGAAAAACTGAGATAGTAATGAAGTTATGAACAAGAGAAATGCATTTAGAACTGAATTAATGATGAGCTTTGTAGTGGCGAAGTATGTTTTGAAAATATGTTGCTGTCATCCTCGATAATGTTTTTCACCAACTGTGCAATCCTAGAACTGAAGTAGGAAGACCCCTGCTATTCAATCTTTCATTCGGATAGCAATCTCCCATTCCATAGTTCACACACATTTAGGGAGACAAGTCCACCTTTTTTTATTTGGGATTCTTTCATTGCGCCATGGAAAAGTGTCGAAGGAGTAATTCAACTTCAACTTTACATTAATATATAATGTGGCATACTACACGATCATCCTACCAATGCGCTTGTAGTGCTCCGTAAATTTCCCGCCAAGTGGGTTGAAGAACTCAAACTTCGCACTACGTAAAATAACGCACAGTATAGAACATAATTTGAGTCGTAGTTGTAGGGGGGAAAACCACTACAAATATTGAGAGTTTATTAGAATTGGAAACGATAGATGACTAATGTAATGTAATTGCATGCATGCGTAAAGTGGGTTGGGGGGGGGGGGGGGATCGCAGTCGCTTACAAACTTGCAGTCAGTGAATGACAGATCCTCAACAAATGTGCCCTCCTCAAGGAGATGATATGTCTCGCCTAAATAATCGCTTTGGGTGTTTCCCGTTGTCCAATCCTCACTGCGAGATTTTGCTGAAGCTTTGAACTCAAGTAGTCTGCCTTCCAGATACTGAAACAATGGCAGAAAGGGTCGGAGGTCGGAGGTATACCATTAGAATGAAATAACTAGTACCGAAAAGAAACAGTGAGCTAGAACACTTACGGCAAACCGTATCAGGAAGATCCAACGAGTCAATTTTCTAGACTTACAAATCTTACGATTCAAGAAATGGACATAGCAATCAACAAAAAGAGAAGTAATGACACACATGCATGCTGACTAAAGCATCGTTCAGCTGTAAAATCACGAGTTTTCCTTCGTCTGCCCGCAAAACCTCATATGACACGCATGGTAGCAACATTAACAAATACCAGTGCATAAAAATAACCACTACCATTGCATATAACACAACACTACCACTACACAAAACGGCTACTGTTGCATAAAACTAAACACTACCATTGCATAATATATATACTAATGCATTGAACTAACCACTACAATTGCATAATACATATACAAATGCATAAAACTAACCACTACCATTGCATAATACATATACCAATGCATAAAAATAACCACTATCATTGCATTAAACAAATACCAATGCATAAAACTAATCACTACCATTTCACACAAACAGCTCAGGGAGGCAGACAACAACCTAAAAGGTATATCACTACCAATTTGACCACTACCATTCCATACCAAATGGCCAATGATATACCAATCCACGGCAAAGTAACGAGCACGATCACAAAGAATCAAATAACAAACAGAATACCATTCCACACACTAAACCACATCCCATATATCTACTATTGAAAAAACATGCAATGCCTATACGCTAAAGCGTGCTATTATAACTTGTTTGAAATTGACGATTAGGATTCTGGCGGGGACATCCTTTGACCAATTGCTTGCCGCCGAGATGCGTTGAGGAAGGAACTTGATGCACTGACAAGTTCCTCAACGCCAAGAGCCGGTTGAAGGTTCTGTCTCTTGCTTTGGGAAACCAAACAGGGACGCCAGAGGAGCTAAAACGAATGCCTCTGGTGTGCCATCGGAGTTGGAGGAACTGGAAACAAAACTGAGCCGATGAAAACCCTCGTCGATCCACCAACAGAGAAACAAAAGGGAGTCGCCGATAACCCTCGTCGGCCCAACTAAAATGATTGCGACGACTGGACAGAAAGACTATGGTGCCAGAGAGAGACATAGAACGACGAAAGAAAGACTGCGACGACGGAGAGAGACGACGGCAGCGGGAATAGCAAAGGTATCCCGTTGAAGAAGCTTCTGCAGAACCGTAAAAGGTTTTTGGGAAAGGCGCTGATAAGGAAAAAAGAAGAATTAAGTGGAAGCGTGACAAAGGGGAATCCCACTGATTTCGGGCCCCAATAATGACGTCAAATAATCGTGTGGGTCCCTTCCAAAAACACCCTTCAGCAAGCTAGGCCCTCAGATTGGATTCACATAATATGTATGGGCTATGGCAAAAAAAGAGGTAGCCACGCTGGTTACTTAAAAAAGTGTAACGAGGGTAACACATTCCCATATTTAAAGATAATTTATTACCATCTGCATTCATATTTAAAGAGAATACACAAATAATCATAATTAAATTACTATTTATCAACAACACCTAAATGTTTATATTTGGTCCCAGTAAATAACATCAACATTTAACTTATATATTCATAAAATAAATCATAAATGATTTTTTTTTGTTAACCATATTCGCTAAAATGTTGTCATTTTGTCTGAGAACGGAAATCAATCAATATCAATCATATAAGTCGTGCTCTAATCGATTTAAGAATTAACATCAATTATCTTATATCAAGTTCCACCTACTAATATTCTACTAGCATGACAATGTTGAGATGAAAGATATTTTCATTTTTACATTGAAAGAAGAAAGCCCACCACATGCCCAATCACTGCACACATAGACTGCTTTTACTGGTCACCCTGACCGAAATGTACTGTTCTAACTTGGAAATTGTCTGTGTGGGCTGGAGTTTGGTGAGGGCTCATTGGAATCGGACAGGTGTTTGGCGGTTGGTTGAGATGGAACTGGTCGTTGGCTGTGTTTGTCTGTTGGATCAGTTGGGGGTTCTCGACTGTGTTGGCCACTAGAGCCCTCTCTGTGACTGGAGCCTGCATAGTTGCGTGATTGGATGGATTTCAGGCGGCCGGTATATTTTCCTTGGCAGCTGTGTCAGGATATTTGCAACCGATCAACGGTTTTGTGGGTGGGGATATGTAGGATGGGTTCAGTTTGGTCATGGGGTGTTGTGCCTCCAGAGAGCTGACCTCTTTAGTCATGAGAGTCTTGAGAGGCCCTGCTCGGTTGATTGATCGAGGTCAGGTCTCTGCAGGGACTAACTTTTATTTAGTTTTTCCTTTCGAATTAGGGGGTGGGGGCTTTGTGACCTCAAAAATGCTGAGCTGGGCGTGTTATCGATTGTGTTTCAAATCAATTGCAGGGATAGGCTGCGTTTGGTGGGTGGTTACTGTTTGCTTTACTCTTTACTTGAGAAGCTCTCTCTATTCTGTTTTCCCAGCTTGGTACTTAAACGGTTTTCTCTCACCTCTTGGGTTTTTTTCTCTCACTTTTCTGCTCTAATTGTCTCTCTTCTTCTCCGCCTACTGTTTGAGGGTTTCTTTTGCTTTGCATTGGTGGTTAGTCGGGTTTTTGCTCTATAGCTGGAACTATGGATGCGGTTTTGCTATGCAATCTCAAGGGTCCCAGCAGAGATGTCGTGCTCCGTCTGCGTCTGCTTCATATGTGGTTTGCGAAGAATCCTGATAGATCCAGAGTGTTCAAACGGTATTATAGCCTTGCCCCCTTTGTCTTTTTTTTTTTTACCTTTTTTTTTCTCGTGCTAACTCATTATGCTTTTACTCTGTTGGTTCCATGCAGGGCATGCTCATTCAGAGCCTTGCAAATGTTTCTCTTGGAGATGCTTTTGAAGGTGTTCTGCGTGTTGGAACTATCTACATAATCAGGGCTTTTGGTCTTGGTGTAGCAAGGAATCTTACTGTGCATGATCCTTGGATCTTATAATGGAATTGTTGAGGACCACCAGTTTCAGGCGTGTGTTCTAGCTGCTGCTGATTTTCCCGTTGAATCCTTTGAGGTTGTGCCATACAGTGCACTGCTAAAGCATGCTGGTGATAATCGCATCCTCTCAAGTGTTGTGCCCGTTTTCTTTTACTTCTTTCAATTTGTTGTGCTTGTCTGTTCTGTTTTGCTCTTAATGTTCGTTTCCTTTTGAAACTTTGCATTAGATGTCATTTGGCGCTTCCATTCTATCAGTGGGGTACATCATCAGCTTACCAGTCATGGATCCTGGATAGTGTTGCTTTGATTCAGGAAGATTCCATCGAGCCAGTCATTATCGCAGTTGGGAGCCTCATGGTTGGCTGTTTGATTGGTATGTTTGTGCTTTTTGGCCCTTTGATTATTCAGCCTATGGGAGAGATTTTGATGTTTCCTTGATTTTGTTATGGTTTTCAGAAGGTGAATACACATGTTCAAGCTCTTCTGCCACCCGCATAGTTGTTAGCCCTTGCATTCCTGAGGCCTATAGCCTGACTGCTTTGTGAGTTGTTGATTACTCCTTTGTGGTTTTGTAAAGCTTTGTTCTGTTTCTAATTTAGATTATGTTTAATGTTACAGCTTTGTTGGGGCAAGGCATCCTGTGGCAGGTCTGGCCATTCAGTTTGCTACGCTTGAGGCTGCTCTTGCGGATGCAGAGTGTCGTACGAGGACCATACTTGAGCTCCATGATTTGTACCGTGCTAGTGCTTCAGTGGTATGCATGTTCCCTCTGTGCCCATCTTTGTTTCCTCAAACTATTTGTAGATTTCTCTGGCCTTGGTTATAACCAATGTGTGTTCTTTTCAATAAGATGAGAAGCACTGTTGTGGTGGAATTATCCAATCTGTTGAGTCTCGGAGTCCATGGTACTATACTTCATGTAACATGTGTAGGAAGAAGTGTTATACATGGAGGAATGGAAACTATTGGTGTCCAGATCATTGGGAAATCTCCGACCAGCATGTTACTATTGGGTATACACTATGTTGCCTTATTTAGTTGTTTGACTGCCTGCTTTGCTTTGAAAGAAAAGTGTCTGAGTGTGTTCCCTGTATTCTGTAGGTACAAGATTCAGTTGGCCTTGCGAGACTCAACGGGGGAGGCACCTTTTATAATTTTTGGGCCGACTGGTAATAATTTGGTGTTCACATCTGCCCACCTGCTTGCTCAGAGATATCCTCATAGAACTGGCCAGCTACCACTTGAGCTTAGGAATTTGATAGGCCAGTTTGTGATGTCTGAAGTCAAGCTTCCTATGATGAGTTCTAATGGAGTGTCCACTAGAGAGTTCAGGGTATTCCGAGTGCTTCCTCGGGATAATCAGGGTTTACTGCTCGCTTTTGTTGCTCCAGTACAAACAATTGCTGGTGGAACCCAGGGTCAGCTTGCTTTGCAGGGTACGCGTGAACAATGTGGAGTGCTTATGTTGACTGGACCAACTGAGTCATTTCCTGTGAGCAGTTCTATATCTACTCCAGCCAGGTTTGAACTTTTCTTATATGATTTTGTGGTCTCCTTACGATTGCCTCTTGTGGATGTATGAGTTAAGAATTCATAACTTATTGTTTTCTTGCCCTTTTCAGTTTGTCCAAGGGAAAAACAAAGGTTTCTGGACCACTGTTATTTGAGAACTGCAATCCAACTTTTCAGATTGGCCAGGCAGCAAGGCAGCCTCTCGGGTGATTTCTGGATTTTTTTCCTGTTTGTTTTCATTTTCTGAGAAGCTGCTGACAGATTTTGTGCCATTTTCCAGTCAGTATCAGAGTCTGTTGGTCATTAGAGAAGGTGCTGGTGTTGTGCCATTGGGACCTCAGTCTTTGCAACAGGCCCTTTCCAGCAGAACTTCTTCTGTTCCTGACAATGTTTGGGAGGTACCCAAACAGCCTACTGGATCTGCTGTTTCAGAAGCTCAAGGTAGTGTGAGGGTTTTTGGTGATCTGAAGATTCCTGAGATTAAACCATCTTTGCCACAAGGCAGCGTTGCTGATTTCATGGGTTTGTGTGAGCAACCGTCCTTGCCTTCATCAGGTGAAGCTGGGTAGGAGTTTGGAACTCCTCGGAGTAAGGTTAGTAAGAGATCATCTTCATCAAGTGCAATCAGGGAATAGTTTGGAACTCCTCAGAGTAAGATTAGCAAGACATCATCTACATCGACACCCTCTAAGGAGCCTGAAAGTGGAGGCTCTGATGGAGCAACTGAGAGTCTGATAACGATGTAATTGCACATATTTGCGCCCCTAGTTCTTATCCGTTTGAGGGGCATAGTCGTGTGTTTTGGCCTATTTTACGCCGGGTTGTGCTATTTTTTCATGTTTCAGGTCCCAGGCGTTAAAGGGAAGGCTAACCGCGAGTTTCGGGGCATTTGGAAGTCATTTCGGTGAGCTGGAGCCAAAACACGGGCAGCCCAAGGAATTACACGGGCGTGTACTGCTGGCCGTGCTTTTTATGCCGAGAGCAAATTCAGTTTGGCCAATTCAGCTGCAAACACGGGCACCGAAGCACGGCCGTGTTCAGTCAAAGCACGGCCGTGTACATTGCGAAGCACGGCCGTGTTTAACCCACTTGCTGGCCGTGTAATTAAGCCCTGGCCGAGGCACGGGCGGAGTCAGGCAAAGCACGGCCGTGCCCTCGACCGTGCTTTGGCCACTGATGCTTTTAAGCAGATTTTCAGCCACAATTCAAGGGGATTCGAGTTTTTGAGAGAGAGATCAGTTCCTAGAGAGAGAAAGTGACGAGCAAGAGTTCCCAAGTGCCCTAGATTGATCTTCAACACCATTGGAGGCCAGCTTGAGCTTGGAGAAGTGCCAATCAACGTCCAGAAGCAGGAATCCATCCTTCGCAGTATGAATTCCGTGTCTGATTCTGCTTTTGCTTTCTTCTCTATGGAGTAATTCTTCCATTCATCTGGGTATGGAGAACCCTAGATTTGTATGTTAGGCTTTGATTGTATGAACCCAAGTACTGATTCTGTGATTGATTATGTTCGATTGAGGTTTTAATGATTGAATGACTTGAATCCTGATCAAATTCCTGTTGTTTCTGCTTTAACCTAGAATGAGAATATCTGCCTAGGTTAATAGAGTATCCTTGATTGAAGGTAGGGAGTTGGTGACTTTAGTCGAGGAGCCAACTCACTATTCTGTACCGGATTTACTCCGGTAGTGGAGGTTTTGTTCTTAGGGCCTCAATCTGTCGACTCCGGTGGAGGTTAGTCGCCCGCTAGATAGTCAGATTGAGAGGGTCTGAAGACCTTTAGTCGAGACTTCAGGCTGTTTAAGAACCTTCCGCAGTATAACTGTCATAGAAACTGAATTTGGTAATTACAATCCGGCTTAACTGCAGTCTAGGGGGAACCATATCCGGGTGACCTCTTTAACCTGAATACAACCAGTTTACTTGCTTTGTTTGTTTGGTAGTTTAGACTTGCACTCCAGTTTTATTGCTAGATAACAAGAACTCACTGAGTAGTCATCACATCTAGGACCCGGGTTGATAATTAAACCTAAACCCGCTATACTACGCTTTAGGAAGTGGTTACACTTGGCCAATTCCTGGAGTGACAGTAGAGTCGAGTCAAGTTTTTGGCGCCGTTGCCGGCGACGGCTAGGTTGTTGAAGAAAAGTGATTTCTGTTAATTTAGCTTTTCTTTTTGCTTTGTTTGCTTTGTCCCACTTGTGCCTTCACGGGTGTGCTTGCTTGAGTGTGTGCAGGTAGTGCATGACCCGTAGCCAGTCGGGAGGTTTACTGCCGTTGAATCCAGAGATTGACCGCACCTGTCGCCAGCTCAGGAGACAACAACGAGCTAGACTGGCTACGGAAGAGCGCATAGATGGCCACCTGAGCAGCGATTCTGAAGAAGAGCACGGGATGGACGGAGACTACAACCAACACCAGGGGAATCCACAGCAGGTTCCCCCGGTGAATCAGGTCCTGGGGAACAACCCCATACCCCAGGACCATGGAGTTCATCATCCACCGCAGCCGGGTCCCACCTTGGAGTACTACTACACTCCTCGGATTGCTGACATCCGCCCGGTCATCCTCTACCCGCCGATCCCAGCAAACAACTTCGAGATCAAGCCATGCTGGATTCAGCTCATCACATCCTCGATCCAGTTTCATGGCTTGAAGAATGAGGAGGCCAGGGTACATCTGTCCCGTTTTCTGCAGCTGACAAACGGGTTCAAGCTGAACGGTGTTCCCGATGATGCGATCCGCCTTCATCTCTTCCCCCATTCTCTGGCGGGGAATGCTAAGAGGTGGTTGGAGACCCAGCCCCCATTGTCCATCACCTCTTGGGACGATCTGGCGGACAAGTTCGTGCACAGGTATTATCCGGCATCGAAGACTACAGAGATTCAGCGGGAGATCACTCACTTCCGCCAGGAGCCAGATGAGTCACTTCGTGATGCATGGGAGCGGTACATGGGATATTTCTGGCAGTGTCCCCATCATGGCTTCAGTGATGCATTCACAGTGGGGAACTTCTACAGTGCCCTCTCTCCAGATAGCCAGAGGGTGATTGAGTCTCTATGCCCAGGAGGGGATATCCTCACTAAGACTCCACCCGAGCTGAACCAGATGATTAATACATTGGCTGCCAGAGATCATTCCTGGGGGCAGAGCAGCAGAAGCAGACAGTCCCGGGATCGTGGTGTGCACGCCATGGAGACCAGATCCGGGCTCGAGCAGCAGGTAGCTGAGCTAGTGCAGACATTGAAGCAGCCCAACAGTCTTATTCCGGGCAGAGGTTTGGCTACACCTCCAGTTGCTCAGTGTCAGTGGTGTGAGAGCTCCAATCACCTAGTGGAGGACTGCCAGGCTATGAGGGAGTCTACCACACCCCAGGAGCAGTTGGCCTTCATCGCCAATGCGAGGCGCCTCGATCCATACAGCAGCACATATAATGAGGGGTGGCGCCATCATCCCAACTTCGCTTGGAGCAGCAACACCACTAAACCACCTGGTTTCCCAGCACCAGCAGGTGGTTTTCAGCAGAGGCAGCCCTTCCAGGCTCGCCAGGGGCCAGACCCACAGCAGCCCTACCAGTCTAGGCAGGGGCAGCCATTCCAGCAGCCCCAGCGCCAGTTTGCCGAGCCAGCAGCAGCTCCAGCCCCAGATGACAGGATGACGAAGCTGGAAAACATTCTAGCTTCATTCATGACGAGCACTCAGGCGACTATCACGAGGTTGGACCAGAGTGTAGCCTCACTGGAGGCAGGTCAGAGGAACCAGGGTGCCATTTTGCAGGATTTGCAGACCCAGGTGGGCATCTTGGCCCGCCAGAACACCACCAGGGCACCGGGGACTTTGCCTGCCACCACTGTCCCGAATCCTCGAGATCCTCATCAGCAGCTGGATGCCATTTTTACCAGGAGCGGTAAGACCATATCTGCTGATCCTGTCCCGGCCAGACAGGAGGAACCACTGACTGCTTCAGCACTTCCAGCCGACGATGCAGAAGTGCGGGTGGAGAAGGAAGCCCCTGCTCCCAAGCCACAACCAGTGGTTAAGGAGCATGTACCCCAGCTTCCCTTCCCCACTCGCCTACACAAAGACAAGCTGGAGACTGAGTTTGCCAAGTTCATGGCAATGTTGAAGCAGCTCAACATCGGCATACCGTTCATGGAGGCACTGTCAAAGATGCCCAAGTATGCCAAGTTCATGAAAGATATCTGCACCAACAAGAAGAAACTTCGGGATCTCTCGACAGTGATGCTGAGCGAGGAGTGTTCTGCTATCCTGCAGAACAAGCTGCCCGAGAAGCGCAAGGATCCAGGGAGTTTTACTATCCCTCTTACTATTGGCAGCATGCATGTAGGCAAATCCTTGGCGGACCTAGGCGCTAGCATTAACGTCATGCCATATAAGTTGTATAAAATGCTAGACCTAGGTGAACTTAGCCCTACTAGGATGAGCATTCAATTAGCTGATCGTTCTATTGTGCATCCTAAGGGTATCATTGAGGATCTGCTTGTTAAAGTAGGTACATTCACATATCCTGTTGATTTTGTTATTCTTGATGTGCATGAGGATGTGGATGTACCTTTGATTCTAGGTAGGCCATTTCTTGCCACCGCCAAGGCACTAATTGATGTGCATGATGGTAAGTTGATCTTGCGTGCTGGGGATGAACAGGCTACTTTTTCTGTGACTGAGTTTGATCACTGTGCTATGATTGCTGTCACGCCTGTGCATGCTATGTCTGATCAGGTACACGAGTCTGTCGTGTACCCTTCTGCACCTCCTATTTTACAGGACCCTCCTATCATTCCTTCGCCGCCACTCCATCCAGCCACGCCTCCGAACAAAAAGCTCAAGGAGGAGTGGCGGCCGAAGCAGCAGGTTGCTAAGCCTGCACGCAAGAAGAGTGGAGACCACTATGAGCTGGTCCCACCTCCTGCACCACGACCACCCTGGCCATCCGGGTACTCACTCGCCTGCATCTTGCCAGATGGACAGGTCGAGCTGACTGATGATAGTGGTCGCATCCGTCGGGTGCATGGTCACAACCTGAAGCTGTACCTCAAGAGCGAAGTGGATTCGCTCTTGGAGGCACCTGTTCCTGCACCGCCCTGAGTATCCACCATGGGCGTCCAGCTAAAAGACGGTAAAGAAGCGCTTGTGGGGAGGCAACCCCACCATGGTTTGATTTTCTTTCTTGTGTTTTGAGTCGGATTGTAACCCGGTTTGGGTTTGGTTTGTTTTCTTTTGGTTTGGATGATATTTTATTGGGCTGACCATTGAACCTAACATATTGTGTCTGAGCTCTTCTGTTTCCCTTCGGCTGTGCTTGCCCCGACTGGCCCGTTTCCAGTCCCCTGCAGTCCGTGCATACCGGTAACATCGTTCCCCTTTTCCTTCCCTCTTCTCCATTGAGGGCAATGTCGATCTTAAGTGTGGGGGGGGGGGTGTTTATCTTTTGACTGCATTAGATCTGTTTATGTGCTTGGAGGTGTTTATCTTTTGACTGCATTAGATCTGTTTGTGTGCTTGGAGCCTAGTCCAGTCCACTGTCCAAATTTTTAAATTTGAGGGCTCCAAGTACGTGTTTCCTTGCAATTGCCTGCTCAGTATGCTTTGAATTGACAGTCTTTATAGTAATATGCAACCTAGGGAGGTAGTGTAGCACTATGGAGGATGTTGATGCATTTAAGGAGTCTCATTTCTTCTTCATATTGAGTTGGTTGATTGAGTGAATTAGTGATCTTAGGACCCTTGAATTGTGTGGTGTTTTGGATTCTCTGCCTGTCATGGACTCTTGTATCATGTTTTGAAAATAACAGGTGCTCGAAAATGTGCTTCAAAATAACGTCTCCCGTGCGAATAGGGCGAAAGTGTGTAAGGGGAGACGGGAATCCGTTCCCAATTTTCACCTACTACCTCCAACCCCCTTACATGTCTTTCCCCCGCACGAGGCTCGAGACATCCGCTCCTGGCATGGCCGGTAAGAGCAGGTTGGGACCCTTGGAAAAAAAAGAAAAGAAAAATAACAGAAAACAAGCAAAACAGAAAAAAAGGGGTTCCAACCATCTTCAAAGAAAATCGAGCACCTTGAAAAATGTGAGTCCATGATCCTTTGTTTTTGAGAATCTCTCCATCCACGATTCATTTGTCCTCTGTTCACTTTCTGCCATGATGCCGACTCGATAAGAAGCTTTGAGATGACTTGTGCGTCGGTTGACCTCGTAAGCTGCTAAATGACCTAGGAAGTCCTCTACTCACGATCTGGGTTGTTTGTTGCGATGAAGGTCTGGAGAGTTGCATTGGTTTGAGTTAGTTTTGCTTGAGGACAAGCAAACGGTTAAGTGTGGGGAAATTTGATAACGATGTAATTGCACATATTTGCGCCCTTAGTTCTTATCCGTTTGAGGGGCATAGTCGTGTGTTTTGGCCTATTTTACGCCGGGTTGTGCTATTTTGTCATGTTTCAGGTCCCAGGCGTTAAAGGGAAGGCTAACCGCGAGTTTCGGGGCATTTGGAAGTCATTTCGGTGAGCTGGAGCCAAAACACGGGCAGCCCAAGGAATTACACGGCCGTGTACTGCTGGCCGTGCTTTTTATGCCAAGAGCAAATTCAGTTTGGCCAATTCAGCTGCAAACACGGGCACCGAAGCACGGCCGTGTTCAGTCAAAGCACGGCCGTGTACATTGCGAAGCACGGCCGTGTTTAACCCACTTGCTGGCCGTGTAATTAAGCCCTGGCCGAGGCACGGGCGGAGTCAGGCAAAGCACGGCCGTGCCCTCGACCGTGCTTTGGCCACTGATGCTTTTAAGCAGATTTTCAGCCACAATTCAAGGGGATTCAAGTTTTTGAGAGAGAGATCAGTTCCTAGAGAGAGAAAGTGACGAGCAAGAGTTCCCAAGTGCCCTAGATTGATCTTCAACACCATTGGAGGCCAGCTTGAGCTTGGAGAAGTGCCAATCAACGTCCAGAAGCAGGAATCCATCCTTCGCAGTATGAATTCCGTGTCTGATTCTGCTTTTGCTTTCTTCTCTATGGAGTAGTTCTTCCATTCATCTGGGTATGGAGAACCCTAGATTTTTATGTTAGGCTTTGATTGTATGAACCCAAGTACTGATTCTGTGATTGATTATGTTCGATTGAGGTTTTAATGATTGAATGACTTGAATCCTGATCAAATTCCTGTTGTTTCTACTTTAACCTAGAATGAGAATATCTGCCTAGGTTAATAGAGTATCCTTGATTGAAGGTAGGGAGTTGGTGACTTTAGTCGAGGAGCCAACTCACTATTCTGTACCGGATTTACTCCGGTAGTGGAGGTTTTGTTCTTAGGGCCTCAATCTGTCGACTCCGGTGGAGGTTAGTCGCCCGCTAGAGAGTCAGATTGAGAGGGTCTGAAGACCTTTAGTCGAGACTTCAGGCTGTTTAAGAACCTTCCGCAGTATAACTATCATAGAAACTGAACTTGGTAATTACAATCCGGCTTAACTGCAGTCTAGGGGGAACCATATCCGGGTGACCTCTTTAACCTGAATACAACCAGTTTACTTGCTTTGTTTGTTTGGTAGTTTAGACTTGCACTCCAGTTTTATTGCTAGATAACAAGAACTCACTGAGTAGTCATCACATCTAGGACCCGGGTTGATAATTAAACCTAAACCCGCTATACTACGCTTTAGGAAGTGGTTACACTTGGCCAATTCCTGGAGTGACAGTAGAGTCGAGTCAGAGTCATATTCCATTTTCACTTGCAAACATTGCTTCACCACAAGCATCTGTCAAGAAATCCTCAGCTAAGCGTCTCCTGTACGACAAATAAGGTATTGGGTGTGCTTATGTCATTGCAAGGGGGAAAACATTGTTCTATCATGGAATCCCATCTCAGGTTTCAGGTTTTGGTTTCTGATGATCCAAGTTTATATGCCTTTATTACTTTGGAGGATGACGTTTGGAGCTCAGGGGAGTTGTTTCCTGGTACTTGAAAGTTGGTTTTTGAAGATATCGCAGGCTCTTTGGGGGACACTTGGGATATTGGAAGTTCTCAGGGTGTTGTATTTGGATGGCTTCTGCATGGAACTTTGGGGAACTTCTTTAATGGACATTTGTCTTCCCAATCCTTTTGGTATATTTGATGTATCAGTTAACTGAAATAGACTGTTGTTTTGTGAATATTCTGTGCAGCTCCCTTGCAGCTTATTAGTGTGTAGGTTGTAACTATTTGGCTTCTGGTTTGGGAAATCTGTTTATGTAAGACATCTGTTAGTCTCTTCTGGTAATACTTACAAGTAGTACCAGAGTGTAATGATGTATGAATCTGGATATCAGTTAAGTATCGGTTAAGCTATCTCTGTTGTGTTATGTTCTTTGTCCTTCAGTTTTAAATATCAGTTTTAGATTAGATGTGTGCAATGCTTAGGTTCATCAACAGATGATCCACAATGGAATTTGTTTGTGCAGTATATGAGTCTAATATTCTTACCATATGTTCCATTATAAAAGTATTTTGTGCTTGTATCTTTTTATCAAATGCACCACCTGATAAATCGAGTACAAACAATGAAAATGACCAATTAATCCTTTTTTAATCACTAATCATAGATACAAATATATCTCTATCAGACTAACAAGCCATCATTACTTTCATAAGCATGTGTTTATGCCGCCAATTGAGTATAACTGACACCCATCAAATTTCAATTAATGTTGTGTACCAAACAAATTTATAATGATGACATAGGGACAAAAAAAAGAGTTTAATAAGACCAAAAGTTTAGAGCAACCATTAATTCTGAAACAGCGCTTCTCCTGCTCAAATCTTTGTTGTTTACAGTTTTCTCTCCTCACTGCCATCAGTACAACAGAGCTTCTACAGAGAACCAATTAAGCTTGGCATATTCGTATGTCATGTTGCAAAACTCAGAGGCTCACCAATCATGTGAGTTATTTTGGGGTTCATTCTTTCATTCTTAAATTCGTCTATATGTCATTCATTAGTATGTCAACCTTTTATTCATTGTGCAGCCTTGCAGAACATTCATTCTCCACCATTATTTTGCATTTAAGTTTCCATGCAATGAAAACTTCAATGATGTTTTGTCTTCTGCTCCATTAATGCAGCATGATCCCAAGAAAGAAGCAAACAACTAACAAGGTGTTGAAACGAAAGTGGAATGATGATTCTCTAAGTTCTGGACTCGCTGATGATACACCATCTGCTTTTACACCAGTTTTCATAGACAACACAAGAATTAATAAGAAATCACGCCAACTTCCTTTTATACTCTCAGCTGAAGATACAGACCTCTCATGAAATAATGGCAGGACTGCAGCTCCTTGGGACCCTTACGCAACGCACATGGAAGGTCAAACTTCAAGACAATTCTTCAGAGAGACAATCTGGCCTTGCCAACAAAAAGGTTAGTACTGCAAGAAGGCCATTGCATAATGATATACTTGATGTGGGAAAACCAGAATGTGTTTGTCGGTTCTGTGGGGCATTTTTCTGGTATTATGAGCGATTAGATCGTCACATAATGACAATTACTCCAGTGTATATATCTTTGAACCAGATAGTGAGATCGACAATAGATTGGCAAACTTTGCAACTCGAGAAGAAGTGTTGTTGCCTGAGTTGCTGACATCTTTACTCAGGATGCTTGATGAAACTAATGAATTGGTGAAGACATTGAGGAGCATCCGACAGAATCTACAGTTGTCTTTAACACCAAATCTACGCCTTTGAATATTTGGAAGAAAAGATAGAAATCAATAGTATGACCTTCCAACAAGCAGTGTTGTTGCAGCCTTGATACCAGGAGATTTTGTTCCCGATAGGGAGGACAGAGATATCATTTTAGATTATCAAAATGGAGGACTGAAGCGTATAACGAGTTTGAATCCAAAATTTGAGGTGCTGCACTTTCCATTATTATTTCCTTATGGAGAGGATGGTTTTCACCCCCAAATTTCATATAACAATTCCTTTTGTCCTCCATCAATGCGTAGGAAGTTTGTTACGCAAAGGGAATACTATGCTTTTAGGCTTCAGTATCGTTCGGATGAGGGACATACATTGGTCAAAAGTGGTAAAGGGCTGCAGCACTACTATGTTGATGCATTTTCAACAATTGAACTCAATCGATTGGCATTCCTCAGAACCCATCAAAAGGACCTAAGGTCTGAAGTGTATCAAGGTTTGGAAGATGCATTTGCTAGAGGAGACATGGACGTTGAAAAACTTGGTTGTATCATTATACCTTCTTCATACACCGGAGGACCTAGATATATGCAGCAACTTTATCATGATGCCATGGCAACCTGTCAGCACTATGGAAATCCTGATTTGTTCATTACATTCACGTGTAATGCACTTTAGGGAGAAATCGTTGATGCTTTTGCAGCTATGGAGGGTTTGAACAGCGAGTTGAAGCCAATGGTCGTTTGTCGGGTCTTTCATATAAAACTCAGCATGCTCATTGATGAATTCAAACGAGAATCGTACTTCGACAAGACAATAGCAAGTAAGTCCCTCTTATACCCATAAATTTCACAACTAAGATTCAAGTGTTTTTTTTACTTGCTTTTATGTTATACATATTATGCTGATAAGCACCATATTTCTTTCCAACAGTCATTTATATAAGAAGTGTGTTGGTATGTGCTGATAGAACCATATTAGTTCAACCGTTACTTTATAGTGAGTGGCTGCTACTTAGACCATAGAATGCACAAATGGCCATGATAGTTCTTTGTAAGCTTGCATTTAGTGATACAAAGTACTAATGGATAACCGAATTCTTCTCCTCCAGTTATTTACACTGTCGAATTTCAAAAAAGAGGGCTCCCGCATGTACACATGCTGATATGGTTGGAAAAAGAGGATAAATTCAAAACAACATGTGACATTGATGAGATTATTTAAGCAGAGATTCCAGATCCTCATATAGATCCAGAAGGACATGCAGCTTTGATAAAGTTCATGCTTCATGGACCATGTGGGATTGACAACCCTAAATCTCCTTGCATGAAAAATGGGAAGTGTTCAAAGTTCTTCCCAAAAGCATTCATCTCTGAAACTTCTTTTGATAAGTTTGGAAATGTAGTGTATCGACGTAGAGATTCTGGAGTTCAAGTGAAAAAGGAAAAACTATGTTGGATAATAGATACGTCGTTCCATACAACAGGAACTTGCTGGTTAGAGCTCAAGCTCACATTAATGTCGAGATATGTCATAAAGGAGGATTGGTGAAATTCTTATTTAAGTATATCACTAAAGGACCAGATAGATCCCTCATAATTGCTGAAGATTCAGCAACTTCAAAAAAAGTTCCCTCCACAAATTCAAAGAAATCAAAAGATGAGATACAAGAATTCATTGATTGTCAATCCTTATCCTCTTATGAAGCAGTGCGGAGAATCAATGAATATCCTATTCATCATAGAGAACCAAACGTTGTCCGCCTTGCTGTACACTTGCAAGGACAGCAGAATGTTCCTTACAGGAGGCAGTCAAATGTCAAGAACATTCTAAAAAATCCCTGATGCTAGAAAGTTAACATATGCTCATATATCAGGTTCATACATGTGGAATGAAGAATACAATGAGTGGACCTTGAGGAAAAGAGGATTTGCCATTGGAAGAATTGCTTATGTTCCTCCAGGAAGTAGTGATGTCTTTTTCCTAAGACTATTATTGACAAAGGTGCAAGGAGCAACAAGCTTTAGCGACTTACGGACTGTTCGAGGAGAAATCTGCAGTACTTATGAAAAAGTATGTGAAAAATTAGGTCTCTTATATGATTCTTCAGAATGGATAAAGGTTTTCCAGGAAATACCGACTTCAAGCATGCCAAATCTGATAAGGAGCACCTTCATTTCAATGCCCATGTTTTGTGAGATACCTAATCCAAGTGCTTTATTTGAGTCATCTTGGAAACTGATGGGTGAAGATCATGTGTATTATCTTCGATAGCAGCTTCATTCAACCACATATCAGCCCACAGAGGAGAGACTGCGAAATTGGGTGCTTCATCAACTAGAAACCTAATTGGAATTTTATGGTTCCTCCCTAGAAAAATTCCACCTCCCTAAACCAACAGATTCTGAACCTAATGGTGGATCGAATCCCCTGATAAACCAACATTTAAACTTCGACATTGGTCAGGAACAACAGGCTGCCGAAGAAATGCTTTGCTCTCTCAATGCAAATCAATTTGAAGCTTTCTCAGCTGTAATGCCTCATTCAAAAACAATCTTGGGAGGTCATTTTTCTTATATGGCCACGAAGGAACATGCAAGACATTCCTGTACAATGCCATAATCACAAAGCTCAAAAGTTTGTCCAAAATAGTGATTGTTGTTGCTTCCTCTAGAATTGCACCAACACTACTTCCAAATGGTAAAACTGCTCATTCCATATTCAAGATCCCACTTCACTTTGACAACACATCCACGTGTTCTATAAAAAAGGAAACACATTTGGCTGAACTAATATGCGAGGCTTCATTAATTGTTTGGGATGAAGCGCCAATGACACATCGACATGCATTAAAGGCAATTAGCAGAACATTATGTAATTTGATTAACGTTCCTCTATCAGGAATAGGACATAAGCTATTTGTAACGACCCGATCCTTTTTGAAAATCAAACCATAACTCAACCACAAACCGGTTACTCCGGAGCAACCCAAAACAAGTTTACAAGTCAAAACCAAAAATCAACAACAACAATGTTTAAGAATCTCAAGTAAAATGCCCTAAACACTTGGGCGACCTCAATCCAGATCAACAAAACATAAATACAATCCTTGAGTTTCCGGGTATACTCATTAAGACACGAAATTAAAGACAAATATAATGGGAGGTCCCATCTTGTTACCCATATCCAGTTGACATCTTCAGGTTTGTCGCGGCTGCTCTCCTCAGGTAACCTCCTCTTGATGGATGCGTCCTCTTCCCCTCTCTGCACCTGGTGAGTGAGAAGGGGTCATCTCGTTACCCAGATCAAGTTGACATCTTCAGGTTTGCCGCGGATACTCTCTTCGGTTAACCTCCTCTTGATGGATGCGTCCTCTTTCCCTCTATGCACATGGTGAGTGAGAAGGGGTCAGTCTCGTCGTTACTTCGTAAGGTCTTCGCCCTAAGAAACTCCCTACTAAACACATTATTCAGGTTCTTGACTTAGACAAAAGTGTTCTCACTTTCATCCTTTATACTTTGTTATCAAACAGTCTATAAGAGATCTCTACTCCTATCTTATCTTTAGAATGTCCTTACTTATATTCTTAATCCATAGACACCAACACTAGGGACCACCGCGTTACGTCTCGCCGTCCGGTGTCCATACCCTAGTATGCCAATCGCATTACATCTCACCGTCCGGTTGCATACCCAAGCTCGGCAATGGCACTGCATTACGTCTCGCCGTCCAGTCCATGCCCGATCAACTACTGCGTTATGTCTCGCCGTTCAGTAGTGACCCCAACGTACTCGATCAACTGTTGCATTACATCTCGCCGTCCAGTAGTGACCCGACCATCTACCACGTCCAGTAGTGGCCCAACCACCCGGGGGTTCATCTTGCTAATAATCAACTATTACAATCATACATTCATACATAGCACAACGCGTGCCTACATCCTTACCGGCGGTGAGATGCCTCACACATATATCGCGCATTACTCAAAAATTAACTAATTAATAACTTGAACAAAAAATATAAACTAAAATACTTGCGAAAGAGATTTTACCCCCTTTACACTCATCTCGAAAAGATGACTCCCCGATTCCTTCCTTGAAGAAATCCCTCCTTAGCCGGATTACCTTGGGGAAACCTATTAATAAGAATCCATTTTCTTATACAACCTTTCTCGATTTAAAAGCCCTTTTGAATAACTAGAACATCCTCTCCTCAAAATCCAGCCCTCGAGCCTCGCTCCAAAGGTTCCTTAATCCTCTTTAAAAAATTTCTAGAAATAATCTTTTAAGAATCGACCATTTTTCCTAATTATTTTTGTCTAGGACGAATTTTTCACCTAACTTGAACCTTCTTAAAAATTAGGATAATCATTTTCCCATGTCAATCATGAGAAAAAATACCATGAAAAGTATCAAACCTCTGAAAATCCTCGGCAAGATTTTTATTTAATTAAAATCAACATTAACACATTCTCAAAATATAGTAATACATCCTAAAAATCCCCAAATTAAATTAAATCTATCTCCTAGACGTCCCTCAATTTATAAAATGGCTAAACCCAGAAACCAGCACTGACAGAGGCTCGAAAAAATTAAAAACATTTAAAATACGTTTCTCAAGATTCCTAGCAGCTTTAGTGACCACCAAGAATTGGTCACTAAAAGCCTGTAAAGTTTGTTGCTAAAAACCCAGAATTGCACCCTCACGAAAAATCACTCGATCGATCGATCTAACTCAAATGGATCGAGTTCCCTTACCTTTAGAACGTGCCTAGGACTAGATTGGATGACCCGGGATGTTGATCTATAATCAAACCCTCAAACCTCGCCACAATTGCTATAGAACAAAAACAAATACGAGTTTCGGATTAGATTATTGATAATTAAGTTTGGAATCGCGAAAGAATTCGTGATCCTTACCTAGAACACGAAAGGGATGAGATCGGGTTCGGGAACAGGGAGTGGCTGTAGCGAACTTCTTCTTCTCGCCTCGTGATGTGGACAAGGCAAAGGCGGCGACTGGGGAAAGAAATCAAAGGAGGGGGTTTGCTGGGGAGTCTTCTGGATGGGGTGGGGACAAATAAAATGGATGTGAGGTTTTGGGTGGATGCAGGCCGCTTGGCCCTCTTGGCCGAGTAGGTTTAGTTGATTTCTTATTTTATTTGATAACTATAATATAATAATAATAATTATTATTATTATTCCTAATTTGCGATAGAAAATCTTAGTACGTATTTGTTAATCCAACCGTTAACATATTAAGGTCGAATTTAAACTCAGAGGTCGGAGTGTTACATTTCTTCCACCCTTACAAAAATTTTGTCCCCGAAATTTGGAACTGGAAAGATAATTACTTGGTCTTAAACTTTTAGTGTGCGACTAAAACTTCTGAAGGTGGGATATAACATTTCCCTCCCCCTTAATAAAATTTTGACCTCAAAATTTTGGTTCGAACTAATTTAATAGGTTTGGTACCGAGTACTAAAACTGAAAGATCGTCTTTCGAAGAAAAAAAACAACTAACGGTCTATACTTAAAACAAATACTTCCTCCCCCCGTCTCCCCATTTGCTCCACATCACTATGTTTGATCGTCCCCTCCATCGACATCACGGTCACCCTCTATCCTCGCATGGCAAATACCCTCGGTTGTCCCCCTGCTAGAGGCCCCTGGTCTCTATCCCGATCAGTGTGGTCGAATCGCCCGGTGCGTCCTCCCAGGCTCTGGAAGGAGCGGTTTGGCTGGCCACCAAACCGTGGTCCTGCGTGAGTCCTTGCTACACCACCCCGGATAGACTGCTCGGACTGAGCCATCCCTTGCACGCCTCTCCAGGGGCATTCTTTGGCGAAATGCACAGGCTCCTTACAGTTATAGTAGACCTTGGGGGCTTCCTACACTCCTTTGAGTGATCCCGCCCACACTGGTTGCAAAGACCTCTGTTGTTGAAAGTTTGACCAGGCCGGACCGAGCCGGTCTGACTCCGAGTACCCCCAAAGCTACTGGTATCGCTCGGCCTCCTTCTGTACTGACTGGGCTGGCCGGACCACTCTAGCATGCTACTTGCATTTCTCAGGCTTCCCTCTCGTAGTATCCCTTCTTCATGCACGGCTGTGTCAACCCTCTCTATCCGAAGAGCCGCCTGATAAATATCATCCCGACTGTTCCACACTAGCATGCTCAACTGAGGGCAGGCTTCAGGCTCTCCAAATAGTGGGCATGTTGAGATGCCGCATCCTGGAACTGGGGTCCCCCGTAGGGCAGCAGCTTCTCGAATATAGAGGTGTACTCTGCAGCACCCTCCTCTCCTTCATTGCCCCATCCCTGCTTGATCAACAAAAATTCCCTCTTTTGCTCAGTCGGTAAGCCTCTGGTACATAGTGGTCACGAAACACCAGCACCAGCTCTGGCCAAGTGATAGTTGGTGGACCCTCCTGACTGGCTAGCTGGGTGCACCACCAATTGTATGTTGTATCCTTGAGCAGGGATACTGTCAGTAGCACCCTGTCCTCATCATCTGCCCTCATTCCATTCAATGTGCGCGAGACCTTCGCCAACCATTTCCCTACTTCACTAGCATCCTTCGAGCGGTCCCCATCAAAATCAACAACTCCTCACCTCCGGAAAGCCTCATAATTCGGGGGTTGCCTAGCTACCGCGTAGTTAACATCGATGTTACTTGCTCTGTAAGTAAGTAGTACCCTTATTAGAACCACATTTATTTTTCTTATCATGCTTTAGTATACTGGGGACTCTATACACCCTTTCTAATCGGTTGGCCAACCATTTTTCTTGAAATTTCCTTTTTCCTTTAAAACTAAACCTTTGAAAACCCAGATCGTCACTCCAGTATTCCTTTGAAATCCCACATCGACAAAGCACGGGAGAGATCCATGGTTCATAAGTAGGAAACCGGCCTTAACTGACAAGACGCGTTTTGGGGTGTAATAGAGGAATTTTTGTGAGAACTCCGAAGTTAAACGTGCTCAGTGTGGTGTACAACAAGGATGGGTGACCTTATGGGAAGTCACCTTGAATTGCACCTCAAGTTGAAAACCGTGAGGGTTGAGGCCCAAAGCAGACAATATCTTCGTCGGGAAAAGGTTCAAGATGTTATAATATTTGGGGGCAAAACAATTATTTTAGGTTGAGATTCCAGACAAACTTTACCAGTCATTACAGATTCAGGAAGAGAACAGACATTTGATGAATCAATCACAAGATCTCCATTGTGGAATTCTTTTCAGATGCTAACACTTTCGAAGAATATGATACTCAATGATTCACAAGAAAACAATGTGATAGTAGGTTGTGGCCTTAAATTTGGAGAATGGGTTCTCGCTCTTGGAGATGAAAAGTTCCCTACAAAGTCTCTTAATTCGAACACTCCTTCAGACTGGATTGAAATACCAGAAATGTTTCTGGTGATTCCTAGAACAAATCCACTTCAATCAATAACAGAAGAAATATACGACTCATTTGCAGAATGCTATAAAGACACGAGGAACCTCGGAGGTAGAGCGATTGTGACTCCAACAAATGCCATTGTCACTGAAATCAACGATTACATGCTGCACCAGTTGCCAGGACCAAGCCATTGCTACTACAGTTCAGATTCCATGCACCTGGATACAGAGGTTCCTGAATCATTTAATGAAACTTATCCCACTGAGTTTCTAAATACTTTATCACTCAATGGTGTGCCAGATCACGAGATAAGACTGAAAGTTAACACTCCAATAATGTTGCTCAAAAATCTAAGCCCCCCAAGTGGATTATGCAATGGAACAAGATTGATGATAACATCATTAGGTGAGAATACCATCATAGGAAATATCATGGGAGGATCCTTTGATGGAAAACCTGTGGCAATATCACGAATTGTGCTCAATATTGAGGAAAGAAAATGGACATTCATCTCAAGAGACCTCAATTTCCAGTACGATTATGTTATGGAATGAACATAAACAAAAGCCAGGGCCAAACCCTGGACAAAGTTGGAATTTATCTGCCAAATCCAGTATTCAGTCATGGCCAACTGTATGTGGCCGTATCCAGAGTCAGATCTGCAGCTGGGCTGAGGTTTCTGATAACAAATGAGGAGGATGTTCCAGGAAATCACACAAGAAACATTGTGTTCTCCGAAGCATTCACGGATATCACAACAAACTAAGTTCCCCGTCCAAGATTATGAAGGTACGCATTAGAATTTGTTCAGATACATTTCATGTTATACACAGAAATAAGTTATGAATTTGCCCTTCGAGATACAACTATGCATACTTATAAGTCACATTTCACAACAATGCAGGAGTCATGTGGAACACAAACGCTCTTTTTTGAAACATGAAGAAGCCACCTTTCTCCCTATGAATTTGATAACCTAAAAATGCAAGCTAGAGGTACTGTTAGCGTTTTGAAATCTTGGAAAGTACTTCGTGTTCTTCAAGTTCTTCCAAAGTTAGACAATATAATTTTTTATAAGGCTTCTTTTATCGAAGCTGTGAAAACAACAAACAGTTAAGTTGTTGGTGACCAAACGACGACAAACTTATGGATGTTTTGCTTACCAACAATTTTTGTTATTAAAAGCTCAAAGCCCAGAAATCATTGGGCCACAAATGGGAATAGCCCTCCCCTGCCAAATAAAAATGCCGGTCCACATAAAAGATTTGGCCCAATTTCAGAACATCCACCGACCATCTTAAACCCTACGCTGCCCTACAATGGGAGATTCTATTTCCAAAAGTAGATCAGATACACCTCTGGAGATCATTCCGCGAACCAACAGACAAACAATAAACGAGGGTAAATCGTCTTCTCCTTCTACCTCCACTCCACAGAATTTACAGTCGAAAAAGACTGCTCATAAATTAGATTCTACAACACACAGGGACCCTACCACCATGGATGTTTTGCACCAAACACAAAAGACCACACGAGACGATTGCATGGTCCCCACCAACACCCAAGGTAAACACATTCCATTTCAATTGGTGTTCCTTTCACACTTCTGGAAAAGTCTACAAAATCTGCAATTTATGTTTGTATGTTTCTTTTGGTCTTTATCGTAATTTCAGAAATCCTCGAATCGTTAGTTACTTTTCGAGGGATACATTTGGGAGTCAACCACCGCAGTGTCGTCGCTCACCTCATAAACACATGGTTTGAGTTTCGAGAGGCATACTTCTGGAAAAAAAAGGACACTGCACATGCTTTGGCTGGATAAAAAAGTCAGTACAACTTTTTTACCTTCTGAATAGATGAGAGATAACAAGGACCTTTAATAAATTATACATATTTACATTATTAAACAATAACACCCTATGCGTTGTGTTTCGCTTGAGATCCATGTAATTGTTTTAAATAGTTAGCTACCATGACACAAGTTTTGACACTATGCCAGAAATGAATGTTTAATCTTGCAGAAACAAATAATAGAGTGCTATGTGGAAGAGGAGGATATCGAAGCAGTTTATGGCAAAATTCTATTAGGCAACCTGTATCGACTTGATAACATTGTAGCTGTCCCAGCAAAAAGAAAGGGCAGAGTAGTTCCAAGAGAGTTACAACTGATCATGAAGGGTAATCAGCTCATCTCCCACATTGAGGAAGACGAGGACAATCCAGAAGATCCAATAGACTTATTTCCTGGAGCCTTCTTTTCAATGGTGCCAATGCAAAAAGATACCTCTGACTGCCATGGAGGTAACATTTCATGATTTGGTTTTACAAAAGCATATCGATGATGTGAATGCATTAACAAATGCCATTATCACAGACATTACAGGTTGTGTCCGACGAGTCATAGTTCCATAAACTATTAGAGCACCCTTAAGGAATTCATCATGATCATACAAGATGTGAGGTATGTTGAGCAAGTTTATTGCAGTTAAGACCTATCTAATCATATGCAAGTGAATTTATATATCCCTGAAATCAGTGGTGCAAAGGCTATTGTTCATTACCGGGGTTGGGACATCATCGACTACCTAAAGAAAGCACCAACAGCTGAGTCACCCCTTCCTCTAATCACAACAATTACCAATGTCATGAGATTACCTCCTGCAGCAGGCCAAAAGTGTCAATATCAATTTGTATCAACAGCAGCCAGTCACCTGATCATAAAATCATACAAAGATGCCTCCAAGAAAATCATGAACATGTACATATATTTGTTTGATATTTTAAATGTCATCTTTCAAAAATGCAAAAAAAAAACATTGCTAACAAATTTCTTTCTGTCCAAATGCAGATTCCTTGCAAGCCACAAACAAGTGACTCACTTCAATGCTACCACCAAGGAAAAGATCGGCTACCTGCGTTCTGAATGACCTCCAAAGAAAACTTTGGGTGAGATCAGAGCAAAACTTGGTTCTCACCCAAGTTCCCAAAAGGTACGTTCATAACTTAAGGCCCTCCATAGATCAAATAAAACAAAATCTAGGTCTATTACCCATTCATACTTGACAAACACAATTTTTTTACAGATCCTTTATCGTTGCAAGTTTACTATCCCACAAGTCGTGTACCGAATGAGCATCTGCAGGTCCACCCAGGAAAAGCCAGAGTGAGTTCCAGCAACACTTGTACATACCTTTACTTTCCCTCACGATACTTTTTCAACATGACTAACACCCTTTTTTTTCTAATCGCAAGACTCCGTTATGAAATTCAAGCAAAGTTCTGTGATGGTACAGGCGAAGTAGATGTCATACTTGATCATGAGGAGGCTCTATGTATAAGCTGCTATGCTTCTCCACCAAGTTATTTAATGATCCCCTAGGATATTTTGCAGCTTGAGGAAGGCAAGCACTGTGTAATCCATTGGTGGATGATATATGACAATTTTTGAAATTTTTGTGGGATGAGTATGAACTCCTGATGTACATACTATGTCAACATGAACGACTATCAAACATCGTATCGTAGAACCTCAATAGAATCGACCATGGAAGATCAAAATACAATAACTTAATTGTTCCACCCATCAGAACTGGCAAAAAAAAAAGTTATCATTATAACGTTTCATTTATATATCTTTTTGCTTATCCTTCCCACTTCTCCACTTTTAATACCTCTTAATATTCATGATGGAAGAGCAAGTCAGTATTAAAAATGGGATTTCCAATATGGTCGGGTAAAACATCCTATAGCATTAGAATTTTGTCAGTTGGTCTCTTGAAATTTTCAACTCCAAACTATATCAGCTAAGTTCTCACGACTTATAAATATGTTTAGTGTGGTTAATTTTATTTTTATATGTATAAATTGATTTTTCCAGAATTATAGTTGAGACACGAGGCAAGTCGCCATAGGTGATTACCGTTTGACAGTATCCTATTGAAGTTATGGAAAAACTCGAGATTTCTAGAGGCTTATTCGTGGTTTTGGAGAACCCAACTGAAGCCAAGCTAGTTTGCTGCATTCAGTAACAGGCTTTGGAAAAAGCTGTGCCAATTTGGACAATAACAAGAGCATGTCTCATTTCCACAAAATATTGATGTCACACGCAGTAACAGAATCACTACACTTGGTTAGGAATTTCACTACTTGGTACAAGCTAAAGCCTAGGTAGTTGGAAAAGGAATTCTCAGACTTCACTAAATTATCTACACATATATTAACAGGTTACACAGCTGCAATTCAAAGAGGTTTAAGCCGACTCTCATAAAAGCCATTGGAAAGACTTCTCTTCAAGGACATTAAACAGGAGCCGAGGAGTTCTTCAGCTTAGGGACTCTGAAGGAAGAAGTGAACAGTTTCGGTGGCGATTCCATGATGATAACAGCATCATCACCATTTCCCTTTCTCTTTGACCTTCTACTACCCTGATCAAAAGCAAAAGAGAAAGGATTTAGCCAAGTTTATTTATACCAAGTTCATGAAGCACAAAATGATTGGTTCTTTAGCATGCATATACCTTCCCATTCGGTCTCACATTCTCAGCAGTTGACTCTTTCTTTACAGTTTTAACAGCCATCCCCTTGCAGCTTCTCAAAACAGGAGTAACAACAGCTTGAGACTTCTTCTTCAAATCTTCTAACTCTTGGGATAACTGGGATGCTCGAGCTTCCAGCTTCCCGATGACCTCATCCTTCTCAGTGTTTGAAGATTGGAGCTTTGCAATGGTCACATCCTTCTCAATGTTGGAAGATCGGAGCTGCTCAACCGTGGTGTGAACTTGAGCAAACTTATCGTTAGCTTGATCAACTTCTGCTTGCTTCTTCTTCAGCTTTTTGGTCAGCTTGCTTTCCAACATGTTGAATTGGTTCCATATGAAGGTTTTCTCCTTCAAGAGCATGGCGATCTCGGCATTCTTCTCAGAAATAAGATTCTCATACTTGAGCTTGAGCCTATTAGATTCAGTGTCTGGTGCTGCTATCTTAGAGGTGGAAGACCTCGTTCGCCTCCTTGATCCAGTGCCTTGATCTGGTTCCTCGGTCTTCTGCGAGAAACATCATCCATTCGTAAGAGATCAAACAACGAAATATGCTGAAGAATGTAAGGCAATAGACAACACCTACTGCTCACTTTCACAGAGATCAAACAACATCCATTTGGAAGAGATAAAATAACGGGAAAATGCTGAAGAATGTGAGGCAATAGACGACAACTACTCACTTTCGGGCTAGCAGTGAGGAGGTCAAACAAGGCCCTGAAATCTGCCAATTCATCTTCTGTTTCCTCTGCAACAACCACATGAAATGGAGTTAAAGTTGTTAAGATTATGCCAAAACTCGACCACAATCTTCCAGAAAGTTCAAACCATGCCAGTTTCATTAGCTAAGAAATCACATACTCTAGTGCTTTAATTAAGGGGAAAACCGTACCTTTTCCTATCTACACGAATACACCCTAACTTGATTTACTCTAACCATTAACCAACTGTACAGTTCACAAGCATCAATCTAGCAAGGAAAGTAAGCGTAAAAATTTGAACTTTTTTATATCCATACAAAAATCCCCCACAAGAACCTTGAAAAGAAAACAAGAGGGGCCAAAGACGGATCTACTTTTCATTTAGTCCGCAAAACCCTAATTTAAAAAATTAGAATTCAATCTCCCGAAACATTATCAAGTTCCAATCTTGCAAACAAAGAATGAAATTTCCTGCTTTCCAAGCACTAAGCCATATAACCATCTACCAATAGCAAGCAAAAGAAGGCAGCGGTAACTGACCTAACTTCAGTTTACGAACCATGCTTTCTCTGTGCTTCAATCCCACCATCAACTCAGATTTGGCAGCCACCATCAACAACTCCATCTCTTTCTCTTCCAGGCATGACTTCAGCTACTCCGACATAATAGAAAAAGAAAAACACGCCCCGATTAGTAATCAAATCGGATAAGCGGAAACCCTCAAAGTTCGAATCAAATTGGGGGTTAGAAACAGATGAAAGAAACTTATAGAACAAACCTCGGAGATATGAGTTTCGTAGGCTCGCTGATTGGCAGTCCATGATTCGTGCTGCTTCTTTATCCATTCTTGGAGGAATTTCCTCTCGCTGAGCAGAGTTTCGAGCTGGCCCTTTTGATTCTTTAGCAATTTCACCAGCGGCGCATAAAACGCCTCCCATTTCGCTGGATCAGAACTGGGCTTGGGACGTTTGGCGCCACCCATTTAAGAGCTCTGACGATCAGCGTTGAAGACAATTAGAAGAAAGATTGGAACTTTTTCCAGTGTACACTGATAAATCTTTGCTGTACTATTTGCAAGAGCTTTGCAACTTTGAGCGGGGGGACGAAAGAGGGATCTCAAGTCTCAACAGACAACGGTCGGAAGTTGGATAGCTTTTTGCCTTTATGATAAGAAGAGCGGGGTTACCTTTATTTTCTAGATTCGAAAACGCTTCTTTTGGGCTGGGCTTTATGTTGATAGAAGTTTGGCCCAAGTCGTATATGCAGATTTTTTTAAAACCCAAAGTCCAGTAGCTGATTCGTTACTGACGGCAAAGTTCAGTGATCATTTTGAATAATTGACAGACCTATGTCCCCCCCGAGGCCCTCGAACGTTGAAAACTGGAAAATCATATGTTAAATTGTTAATCCGACGGAGGCTCTTTTTGGTTCTTTTAAGTTTTAGCCCTTCTTCTATGGACACAGTGATAAGCCGACTGCCTTTTCTCCATTCACTTCTCATTTTCTCATTCAAAAAGACCTTGTATTATCATCACACCAATAAAACGACAACGCAATTGGCGGACCTTGCCAAGTTCCCATGCTGAAATCCAGTTCCATTGCTACTTTGGTACTTTGTCCCTCCTGTTCTTGTTTCCAAAATTTCGCCGCTAAAGTTAAATACACATCGACATCCCAATATATATAAAAAAGGAATGCCTCTCACCAGCCAGGCATGAATCTCAATTCTCAACTCTCCAAGTCAAAAGCTTTCAAACTTTCTTCATCACGGGTTAGCCTTTCGTTTTTTATCCCACCCCAAGGCCCCAACATTTCATCTTTGATTTCTCTCCATACCCAACTTCTCTTCTACGCTAATCTCTAATGGGTTCTTGTCAACAGGTGAAGAAGACGACTACTTTGTTTAGATGTCTCCGGTGGCCGATCCGTCCTGCACCCAGAACGGAAGCTACTCCTCAGCCGCCGTCAGCGTGATCAAATGCGTGGAGGCCGTGACCGCGACGAAGATGGAATCCAACGCCGATGACGCCGACGACATCCTGAAGCTGCTGGACACCACGAGGCCGATCAAGGTCGATAGGCCGAGGTCAATCGGTGAGAGGTCGTTTAATGAGCTGTCGGCAGCTCTTTCGCCTCGGCACTACAGAAATTACGAGAATTCTTCCCGGGTTGACCACCTCGACTATGTCTATTCTCCCGGGAGATGGTCCGGTTTTAACTCACCAAGGTCGATGTCGATTCACTTCGAATCGAATCCGATCGTGGCCGAGGCCTGGGAGTCGCTTCGGCGATCTCTGGTTTACTACCGTGGCGAGCCCGTTGGGACCATCGCTGCTCTGGACCACTCCGGCGAGCAGGTCAATTATGATCAGGTGGGTCACAAATCAGTTTGTCACCATAACTCGAGTTGTTGTAAACTCGTGTTCATTCCGTACCACGATTAAATCAATCTTGACTCTGTTATGATTATCACTGTTGGATACTACCTCAGGTGTTTGTGAGGGACTTTGTGCCGAGTGGGTTGGCGTTTCTAATGAACGGAGAGTACGAGATAGTGAAGAACTTTCTACTGAAGACGCTACATTTTCAATCGTGGGAGAAGACGGTGGATCATTTCAAGCTGGGAGAAGGGGTGATGCCGGCGAGCTTCAAGGTGATACACAAGCCGGAGAAGAACATAGAGACGCTGATCGCCGACTTCGGCGAGACGGCGATAGGTAGAGTGGCGCCTGTGGATTCCGGGTTCTGGTGGATCATTCTGCTTCGTGCATACACCAAATCTACAGGGGATTCGTCGTTGGCCGAGATGCCCGCTTGCCAGAGAGGAATAAGGCTCATCCTTAGCCTCTGTCTGTCCGAAGGATTCGATACTTTCCCAACTCTTCTCTGCGCCGACGGTTGCTCCATGATCGATCGTAGAATGGTGAGGCTTTGCTCATTTGCATTCTCTTTTTCCCCTTCTCTCTTAGGCATTTCGTCGAACAGCTGGGCTACAACTGAGCTCGACTCTTGTTGTGTCCTCCACAGGGCGTCTATGGATACCCGATTGAGATACAAGCGCTGTTCTTCATGGCCCTCCGATGCGCGCTGACTCTGCTGAAGCAAGATTCAGAAGGGAAGGAGTTCGTGGACCGGATCGTGAAGCGGCTCCACGCTTTGAGCTACCACATGCGGAGCTATTTCTGGCTGGATTTGAAACAGCTGAACGACATCTACCGTTTCAAAACAGAGGAATACTCGCACACGGCGGTGAACAAGTTCAACGTGATGCCGGACTCTCTCCCCGACTGGGTTTTCGACTTCATGCCGTGCCGCGGCGGGTACTTCGTCGGGAACGTGAGCCCGGCGAAAATGGACTTCCGGTGGTTCTGCCTGGGTAACTGCATAGCGATCCTGTCGTCGCTGGCCACGCCGGAGCAGGCGGCGGCGATCATGGACTTGATCGAGGCGCGGTGGGACGAGTTGGTCGGGGAGATGCCGTTGAAGATCTGTTACCCCGCGATGGAAGGGATCGAGTGGCGGATTGTGACCGGGTGTGACCCGAAGAATACCCGGTGGAGCTATCACAATGGCGGGTCCTGGCCAGGTCAGCTTTCTTTCTTGGTTTGACTGACGCTTTGACTCTCTCAGAGTCAGTAGCCCTCGCACGGGCTTATATTTATTAATTATTTTGGGTCCAAGTATGCAAGCCATCAAAATTAGCACCAAATTATTATTTTTTTCTTATTAGAAAATTAACACCAAATTGGATGTGTTTTGTTTGTTTTTCTTTTAAATGATCACTATAATTATGATATTTATAAGAAATATAATTTTAATTTAACGTAATGTATAGTTTAATTCATAGGATTTTATGGTATTGTGTTTAGGGGTGGCCAACGGGTTGGTCTGTATAGTATAGAACCACACCGGACCAAATCGATGCTTGAATTGGATTATCACGACCCGAATATAATATGGTCGGCCCTATTAGTCCCGTGAATTTTTTGAATACTGAAAAAGTTGACCAAATTAATATTGGGACCAGACCAAAATGAACAAAAGCAGACTGAATGTAGTGTTGGTCCGGTCCTTGGTCCTAACATATCTTTCACTACTGAATCGTGGTTCTCCTAAATTTGGTACGATGCGTTCCGAACCGGACCGTTGCTAATTGTGTTCTAAATCTAAGAGTGGATTATATTGGAAATCAATTAGGAAAACATTTTACTGTCATAACTAAGATAAATGTTAGGTTATACAAGCATACCTCTATTACAAAACGTATTTGGGCACTCAATTCTATATGTATTGATGTCGTTGGATCGTCCTAATAGGCCTTTTTAGTAATTTCATGTTATTTGACGTTCCTTCCTACAGTGCTTTTGTGGATGCTGACGGCGGCTTGCATCAAGAGCGGGCGTCCACAGATAGCTAGGAGGGCGCTGGAGCTGGCGGAGAGCAGGTTGGGGAAGGACCATTGGCCGGAATACTACGACGGCCGACAGGGACGGTACGTAGGGAAGCAAGCGAGGAAGTACCAGACGTGGTCGATTGCGGGCTACTTGGTGGCCAAAATGATGTTGGAGGACCCTTCACATCTGGGGATGGTGTCCTTGGAGGAGGACAAGTTAATGAAGCCACTAATGAAGAGATCAACCTCCTGGACTTGTTGAACCACGCCGTTCAAACAGCTCAACCCACACCATACAAAATTACTGTCGAGATTTTGGCTCTACTATCTATATCTATATCTATATCTATATCTATATATCTATATATTATGACAATTCAAAAGTAATCTCTTATCACATAAGCACTTGGAGGATCCACAATTTACCAAGTTGGACAAGTTTTTTACAAACAATAAATTAGTTATTAATGTATTTATGGAGCTATCTCTCTCTTCTTTAATATTTCTATTTTTTTAATCCAATTATTCTTTTTTGTTTATCCTTTTTTTTCCTTTGATAATAAGTTACATGTTGATAAACTTAACCAAACACACTAATAATTTTTTGTCAAGTAACAAAATATAAATAAGAAAACAGAGAGTGACATATATCACTTTTTTAAATAAAAAATATCTAATTAAACCTTACAAAGTAAAATTTCTACTCATTTTTACTAAAATTGAATGATAAGTTACATTTTGATGAAAATTAAACAATCATATGCATAAACAATAATATTTTTATCGATTAAATAAAATATATATGAAAAGAGAGAAAATAAACATTTGACATTCAATTACCTTGAAAAATAAATTATATTAATTTATATTTTGTTGCAATGAAACACTCTCTTATTCATAAAGTATATGTCTATAAAATAAGTATTGTTTAGCAAAATGTCAGAGTATAATTTTGATCGAGTAGTTACAATTATTTATTTAAAAAAGACTTCATATTCATTAACATCATGTTCTACCTTAAACTCCTCAAATGAAGAGGGATCACATTTGCAATAATTTTATAATGTGTCATAAGTTCATATTAACAATAGTTTCTCTATATCATGTTGATTGATCAAAGCTCTATTGAGATCCTAAGTCGTATGCTAAGAAATTTTCTTTCAGACTTGGATTTATCGTACACGATTATAAATCAAAATTTTCAAAATGACTTAGGTATGATTGTTGACGAATTTTGACTTCATACCCTAGGATGAGACACAAGATTCCTTGAAAAATACATATGTGAATGTTAGAGAAATCTTTCATGAGAATATACGATAAACATTACGTTTAACCTAGGCATTTACCAAATAAAGGTTGACAATTTTTAGTAAGATAGTTAATTGGGATAAACATATTTATCTAGTAATCAGGGGGTCGTTTGGATGGTATAATCTAGTGGGTCAATTGGGCTCAATTGGCTCAAAATGAAGCATTTGGGTCACATTAGCTCATTTGGCAGCACAAAAATGGAATGGTGTAATTGGGCCCGGGTCACTTCAAGATTGGCTCATTTTGGAGCAATTAGTAATACTTGGTGGGAGGGAAGGCAATTGAGATTGCCCCGTTTTCTGTCTATTTGTTCCAATTTTGTCCCTTATTTTAACTATAAACCCACATACGCCCTTGGTTGTCCATACACCTTTTCCACTCTCCTTCTTTATTGTCTTCTCTGCTGTCGAAGGAAGAAGGAGCCAGTGGCGATCTTCTCGCGGCTTCAAGATCATTTCCGAGGTGTGTGATTCTTGTCGTCTAAGAATCTGCCAGATAGCAAATCTCTTTGATTCTTCTCCAATCTATCCTTGTAACTAATCCAAAAAACCCCAGTCCTAACCCTATTGAAGAATCGAGCAAAAGCTCTTTTTCCTTCCGTTGCGGCCAAAGTCCAACCCTCATTGGGTTCTTCTAATGAATCGAGCAAAATTTTTTGTTTGTTTTCTGCCGATTGGACACTTTTCCATTGAAAAATTGTTGATCCTTCCCTGTTAGCTTGTTGATCCTTCTTGGTATTCTGCTAATGCAGGAACCGCCTATGGAGACCGACGCTTGGAGATGGTTGTTGCATGCTTTCTTCTTTCTTCCAAATTAGGGACCTCGATGGGAATGGAGGGATAGAGAGACGAATTGGGGATGAGAATCGTTGAGTGGATTTTGGTGGAGGAAGGTGGGGGTATCTGATGGAGAAGAAGTGCAATAAAATATTAAATAATAAAGGGCAATTACTTATTTCAGCTTCATCTCCACAACAAGACAAAAATTAATTTATTTCCTACAAATGTCGAACCAAACGAGGTAATGTGCTCAAAATGTCTCAGACAAATATGGAACAATTCTAAAACAAGTCAATTTGTATAATTGCCTCATTTTACAATTGGCCCATCCAAACGACCCCAAGTATCTTTATCCAATAATTTTAACTATCAAAATTGGTTGCCAGTTCGTCCAAACTTGAAAATCACGAATTGATATATGTTGTATAAGATAATAAGTTAATGCAAATAATCAAATGAAATCCAACGATATTGTTCAAATGATAAGACATTTTAAAAGCACTTGAAATATGTGTGTATTGTACACACTTTTTATCAATTATTAATATATAAGTGATAAAATCTTTGAAAATTACACATTCAACGACCATATTAACACCAAAATCCTCGATAGTGTGTGTGAGTGTCTTAGATTGATATTCTAAGCCAACATATAAACAATGACCACGGGTTAAGGTTCAGTCTAAACTTCAAGAATTAACAACTGATACATATTGTATAATATACTAAATTTAAGTGTCTTGATAAAAAAACTAGCATCCAAAATGGAAATGAGTCGAGATTATAAAATTTAATCATCATGAGGGCTACAGTGTGTGTCAAGTTTCAATATGGATGAATAAATTGATCCAATAATGAAGTATCTTTACTAAGAATTTCTCACTAGAAAGTCCTAATCTTTACATTGGTCGAGATTTCTTCCAAACTCGCGAATCGTGAATGTGTATTGGAGTTCCAAAGGACCTAAAATCCCAATTCCTTTTGGGGGCTAAATACTTCTGATCACAACCATAGGTTCCAAAGAAGAATGAAAAGAAGCCCAAAAAACCAAAAAAGAACATAACCTCTTATAAGATGAACAAAATAAAACCATATCGAGTTATGGTCCTATCATCCCTACCCTTTTATTCTCCATAAAAGGAGCGGCGGGAGGATATGAAGTAAATAGCAGGATCTTAGGATTTACCTCTTTATATATTACATATTGAACGATAGACAACCCCAATGGTTGTTTAACGTTATGGGGGTAAAAGCAGGATCTCTATCCCGGGGGTGGGGGACAGGCAAGTAGCACTTTTAATATGAGTATTAGGCGATATTAGATAGGTCTGGCAAAGTATCTGGATAATTTTGAGCCTACTATATATATACACACATATATAATATCAAGGTATACTATACTTTTGATTTTAGTCAAAATACGATAGAAGATAGGTATGCTGAAGTATGTGCATAAATTAGAGGTTAGAGAATTACGGAACGGATTTCACCTATTAGAGGTTAGGGTATAATATCATGCCCCAAAAAACTCCGGTTAATCCGGGGTCTAAATAGTAAAAGTCAATGGTCGTATGGTAGTGTGAATGAAAAAGTATAGTGCACACTAGCTTGAATATATATATACATACGACTGTACATATATATACATACGAATGTATATATATATATATGTATGTACATATATATGTATGTATGTATGTATATATATGTATGTATGTATGTATGTATGTATGTATGTATGTATGTATGGTGACTTCTACGGTGCCCAAGGCAAAATCCGGGTACGGGTACCTTGGCCGATCTTAACCATTCGTTTTCAATCTCCACGGCTCACGTTTGTTAAACCTTCCTGCGCCACTAAATAACTAAACTAATTACAAAAAGGCTCCTGCCGCGTTAAGTTTGTTTTCATCCTAGTCCAACTAACTGCCCTGATTAAATTACATGGATTAAGACTGCAAACCCAATTGGGTAGACCCACTGCTGCCCTAACCAATTTCCAGTCTCCCTAACCAAATACACGATCCCTTTCTCGTCTTGGAGGGACGACCCTTCACAGTTCCAAGAGAAGCTCCCCATCCAATTTGAACTCCCCAACTTAATCATCTTTTTGAATCCCAATTACTTGCATCCACATTCGACGTAGATTGAATTTACCAATTTCTTTTGTCTTGTTTCTTCTTCTCCATTTTATTTCCCCTCGCCTATCTCTTTCTAACACGATTACGGCGACCATGTCTATTATTGTGTTCATCAAACTTTTCATTTGCAAAAGAACCCTTGAAAGAGGTTTGCTAACCCTAGGGTTCATGTCGCTAGTGGTTTGTCATCTTGTCTTAGCGTTATTGTGATTTTCTCGAACCTTATATCTCTCGGTGAAATTTAGGTTTCCTGATATGTAGTGTTCGTCTCGCCCAGAGGATTGAGGAAGAAGATGAAGAACACATAATTTGATTCGAATCGGATGGAGAGGTCTCCTTAATTTGTGTTTATGTATTAACGGTGCGTTTAGGAGTAATTCTAGTTGGATTAGGTCTGATCATTGATTTTTGCAGGCCTTTAAATAACATTCAAACGTGGGCTTGTACATGACCCATGCAATATTCAAAAGTGGGCCTGGAACGTGCGAGCCCATTTGTTTACTCCTGCCGTATCAATTCGTGCGCCAACCCTAGTTTAACTAGCTTTACTTACCCTAGTTTAACCTACACGAGTTACCATCATCATTACTACATATCTTCCGAAATCTTCTAACTCTTGACATTCTAGACTCAACTGTCTCCACACTCAACCCCCACGATCACTTTTTCTACACCTACATTCTCTCTTTCCTCCATCTTCACCTTCCCTTGTTCCTTCTTCCTCCAGACTCCATGGCAAACAAAGGTAAATCGTTTGAGGAAATGGCGATACTATCTCTATCAAATGAAGACTGTCGATCCACCGCAAGTCTCGGTGACTATCTTTCATTTACAAGCAAAATAGCAATTGTGGCCGAGTATGAGTTCATCCAACTAAGTCCTTTCCCTCAAGAAGTGAAGAAGTTAATAAAAAATCTTGGCTGGGAAAAGTTCTTTGATCTTCGGAGTCGAGGAAGCACCAGTTACTGCCCGCATGTGGTGAGGAAGTTCTACCACAATTTAGAGCTTTCTGGTCCCTGTGATTCTCATCTCGTGTCGATCTTCATGGGACATAGACTCTACTTCTAGCCTCATCAGTTTGCTGAGATCCTCGATCTCCCCTCTTTAGGACACCCCATTGAGAGCAGAAGCAATCTTGGGCGGCTGTACGATTTTGAGTTTGAAGTTGAACTGGCGAAACTCACGAAGGGGCGCATCCAGGCTTCTTTCCTCCCAGATCCTCTTCGATTCCTCCACTGGATGATCGTCAACTGCTTCATGCCAAGGTACCGTGGTCATTCGATTATTTGTAAACTTGACCTGTTTATCCTTGTGCAAGCTCAGAGAGGTGTTCCTGTTAACCTCGCATCTCTCATGTGCCTGAACATGGTTGAGGCCGCTCCTAGAGGGGGAAACTGGTACACTGCCTTTCCATATGCCACCTTCGTGACCACCTTTCTTGAAAGGGTTGGGATGGATATGGGGGTTTATTTTAAGGAGGACCAGTGCGCTTATTTGCCAGTGTACCGTATAGCCGAATTGACCAATACTTTTATTGACCTTCGGCATACGGAGCATGAAGAGACCCCTGAGGCCTCCTCAAGCAAACGTCCTCGGCTTACATGAGAGTCGATTGATGCAGGGTGGGGTGGAGCGTTGGAGCAGCAAAGGGGCCAACAATGGATGTCTTCTGTTAACAAGTTTCCTAAGGCTTTGTTGGTTTTTTTTTCCAGTCTTTTGTCTTTTCCTTAATTCTCCAGCACTCAAAACTGTCAGGTACTGAGGAGAGCCAGTACATCATCTGACTAGGAAAGTCTCCCATTTTTTGAATTGTCCAGACCAATATTTTTCTATGCATGCAGTATTTTGTGAATTTGCCATGGCTAAGTTCCCTAAGACAAGTGACGAGATGCAGTAATGGTCATCTCCACTGGTGCAATTTTTGTGACTTGCAAGATGATGTGGCAAGGAGGTGCAATTGCATCTCTAAATTGCTATGATGTGAGAAGCTATTGCAAGGGTGCAAATTTGCTTGCAATTGAAATTGGCCCACGAGTGGGGACTATTGATGAAATTGCAATGTTTTCTCAAAATTATAGAAGTGGAAGTAGGGACTACCTATGAAATTGCAAATGAATTTCATTGGGGGAGATTGTAATCCGCTTTTGTTCTAAGCAGTTCCAATTAGGTCGAAGAATGTTTTACTTATTTCATCTTCATTTTTTAATGGTTTTCGAAAATTATGGTTTTATTTATATTTGGTCACAAGTATAGTGACGATGATAGGCGTGAATAGTATGAATATGGCTTGATTATAATGATTTTTTATCTATGGTGATTTTTTTCCCTTTTTCATCAAGACTCGTGCTTCTTTTATTCCCCCGGTGAATCTATCATGCTTTGTTTATAGTAAAATACCCTTTTAATTATACACAATAAGAATCCATTAATTATGTATGCCTTTTTATTGTATTTATTACTACAATGAATTCTCTCACTAAAAGGGAAGTGAAAACATCGTTGGTGGAAATTCAAGGAATGAAAGCCTTTCCATATCCTAGGAACATCAAATTAATTGCATAAGAATTTTCTATCTGCCTTGTACGGGGTTTGGTCATTAATTATACTGATTGGGAGCCAATCAGTTTTACCTTTTGGGTTAACTATACATGAATGCAAATTTAATTAGACGAGGGTAATTGGGAACGAAGTGGAATGATATGATCCCAATTAAACCTCTCTACAAGATACAATGGCTTGAACAGAAGCAACCTCATTCACAAGTTGGAAGCTGGTATTTTGGTGAAGTCCCTTTGCCATTTCCACGAAAAAACAAACCAAACCAAACCAATTAACCAAACCAAATATAGAAAGCATTCACAATACAAAAAACCAAATATAGAAAGCATTTCCCAAACCAAAAACCAAATATAGAAAGCATTCACCAAACCAAACCAAAAACGGTTGTCCATCATCTTGAGAAAAAAAAAACATAACAGTTGTCCATCATCTTGAAAACAAAAACGAAAAATCAGGTTGTCCTTGGGCTCTTTGACTGGGTTTCCTTGTGCTCTTCTCTTTACTTTTTCCTCCTTTCATGGGCTTTCTTGTACTCTTCCACTACAGCTTCAACTTGAGGTGCAACTGTTCTTGCTTCCGTGAGCACCATATGCCTTATGTAGTTCATGGGCTCTCGAACAAGGTACAAAGCGATCTGCATCCTACTCACTTGAGTGCATGGCTATCAACATCAACAAACATGGTGCTTAACGCATGATTCAAAAATAACAATCAAGTGTCGTTTTCTAATATGCGAACTAGAATTGTCTTTACCCAAATATAAGAGGAGTCCCAGGCTCCCAGCTTGCGCCATACATCCACATGCAGACCCAGACTCCACTGTCAGACCTACATAAAATAAAAGCATTGTGTGATAAGAACCAAGTTGATAAGTCGTCGTTTAATATCACACAAAAATGGGCATACTTACCGATGAAGTTGTTCTTGATCCTTTGAAGGATTTGTGTACGAAAACTCCGCAATCCATGGTGGCGACAATCCCGGACCTTGTTCACGATAGAGAATCTTCCACAAGGCTTGCATAAATCTCATCTGTACAAATTAAGAAACGTTTGTACTTAGAAAGAGGTATTTACATTTTTTGCGTTATAACGACACAATGTCACAAATTACCATTTTTTGAACAGATTGTAGTTGAAAGGAATTGCGGTCTTCATTTGGTTGTGGATCCAAGATATGAACTTCTTCCTTGTCCAACTAAATGACAACCAAGTACCAACGGGCATTATCTCTCATCGGAACACACACTTACATATGCGAAAATTGTCAACACGTATTAAAAAAATAAACTGCAAACCATGTAATACTTATTAAGACGAACAGTTTACCTTGTTCACCATATTGGTTCGACTAAGGAATTTTGATTCGTATAAGTCTAATGCCCTCTTGGGTGTTATTCCACATGAAATCACTAGTTCCTACCCATGTGGTAGGTGCACAATTGAAATTTTGTGAACACAATATCATTCACGTTAAAAAAACATGTGTTGTATTTTTTTTGGCGAGAGGAAATTAATCTTAAGCATAATCGAACCACAACCTGTAGTTCAGCAGGCAGATAGCACACTCCTTTTACGTCCTTAGAATTTGTCCACAACTCTTCTAGAGTCAAGTGGCAGGCCATCGCTGTTATAACCTAATATAACATGGACAAAAAACACTTCATGATACTATCGAGTTGTTATAAAATAATTCTATGTAGAAAGCATTGATAGTGGACAAACAAAACAAAATTTTGGAGTTCCGTTGATTACTTCAGCATCTACGAATGAGCGAGGGCTTAAGGACAACAATGAATTCCTGGTACAAGAGTTGTTTGAGGTTTTGACCAATACTTCGTCAGGTGGCAGATTGGCAAAAAATATATAGTGAGCAAGCTGGATTATCTCATCATCGTATTCCATAGCGGTAGGTAGCTTAAACTTCAAAACAACCTGGAATAGGGGCCACAAATAAACACGAGTCAAAATGCATTCGTTATGTCTGACGGAATAACGGCAAATAACACTTCAATGGCAAACATGACACCTTTATTACCTTGTCAACAGAACTTAGACAAATACTTTTTCCATTTGGCTTCTTTGGTGTTACCTCAGAGTCAGATTCATCGTCCGAAATAAAAACGATGACTGAAGCAGGAGTGGGTGGAGTGCTTACACCTTTGGGTATCCTTGGTTTCTTTGTTGGAGTCACAAATTCGGCGGTCTCCTTCAATGACAGTGAACCTACGATTAATAAATTAACTAGAATGAATTTCAATGGTTAAAGAGCTATTATACATACCACAAGCTTGGACGAAGAGCGAGTAATCCTCCTATTTTCCATGTTGTGCCTCTAATCTAAGCTTTAGTCTGTACTCAAAATTGCGGCAAAGAAGGATATGGAACCACTGCTCTACCGGTGAAGATTAATTATATATACAAGGTTAGGATAAATTGTGGCGCCATATTTTTCCCGCGGAAAAATAGTTAGGGTTTAGTCTAAGGTACATGAACTTGGGATAAACATAGGTAGTTATTAAACCTAAACTTAAAAATATAATTTTTCGATTGAATAAAGAATTGAGTGTTATTAGTAAATATTCGCTCATATTAATATTTGATCATTCCCCATACACGTAGTACACAGCTAGAGTCAGCTGGCGTTTGGCTTTACTAAGCAAGGTTTTTCATTTTAAATATTTTTGTTATTTCTGAAAATGGTAAAGAAATCACTAAGATAAAGAATAGAAAGTTCAACTCGTTCCTACCAAAAATATAAGATATCACAAATCGTGTTATTAATGGGGATAATTATGAAGTGGCCCATTGAAGCATTAATTCGGCCATCATTCCCAGTAGGGTTTTGTAATCTACGTCCTTGGTTCCCCAAAATTTCCAGCAGTGACAATGACGTTGGAGGCAGACCCACCATTGACGTCGGAGGAAGTCCTAGTATTGACGTTGGAGTCAGTCCAAGAAAACGCTGGTGCCGGAGCCAGTCACACCACCCATGAAGATAATGTCGCCGATCTCATATTTCTACAGCCTGAAGATATTAAAAAAATGAAGTTCGATGATACAGAAGAAGCCTATGATTTCTACATGGACTACGGGTTAGTCAAAGGCTTCGACATCAGAAAATCAGACATTGGTCGTGATAAGAACAAAGTTATGATATGGCATGACTATGTATGCTCTGCGAGGGAAAGAGGCGCATGAAGAGCACAGAACGAAAGAGAGAAGTAAGAGGGAGACCAGATTTAACTGCAGAACCAAGATGCGTGTTAAACAAGACAATGCCGATGGGAAGTGGTATGTGCACCAGTTTGATGATGTACACACACATGAAACGATCCCCAGAGAATATAGACACTACATGAAAGGGAAACATCGTATGAGTGATGCAGTCAAAGCACGATAAATTTTAGAAGAGCTGCAGGTATGAAAACTTCTCAAATTGTGAATCTGGCCGTATCACAAGCAGGAGGCTACGACAATTTGGGGTACACGAGGAAGGATGTATATAATTATGTGGACAAAGAGAGGAAAGAACAAATCAGTGAAGGTGATGCCGCAACAGCCCTAGCCTACCTGCAAGCTAAATGCAGCGCAGACGATCATTTCGTTATTGAACTAAAGAAGGATGACGACGGCCAGCTTATTAACATCTTATGGGCCGATAGTATTTCTGTTGCTGATTATGCATGCTTTGGAGAATTACTGTCATTCGATGCTACTTACAAAAGGAACATTTACCAGATGCCTCTCGTGATTTTTTCAGGTACTTTTCCTTCACACATAGAATTATTCCGAGCATGCTAAAATAACCCTAGCCGTTTGCATAATCTAACTTTTTTGAACTTTTTTAGGTGTCAACCACCATTCGAAAACTTGCGTATTTGCATGTGCTTTCTTGGCTAACGAGAGAGAGGAAAATTATATTTGGATGTTGGGAGCTTTGAAGAGAAGGCTAGGCGGTGTAGATCCCAAGACTGTTATTACAGATGGGGATAGGCAATGCGTACTGCTATTTAGAAAGTATTTCCCGATGCAACACATCGTCTATGTTCCTGGCATATAGACAAGACTATAACCAGAAATGTGAAGAATCATCATACTTTTTTGCTCCGATGGAAGCATTTTGTGTCAGCTGACTGGGAACCTTCAGAATTCGAAGAAAAGTGGAAATCAGTGGTTGAGGAATGCTCCCTTCAGCACAACAATTGGGTCTCCAATTTATTTGAGCATAGACATGAATGGGGGTATGCATATTTGCGTTCGAAGTTCTTCGCAGACTTGAGTACAACATCAAGATGTGAAGGACTGAACTCTCAACTTGCCAATTATATCGAGAAGGATAAAAATCTCCTTGACTTCTTTATTCACTTTGATCGTTGGACTAGGGTTATGAGGGAGAATGAGTGTCATGCTGATTTTGAATCCATTCATTGAGAACGAACCATCACCAGCAATGTCTTAGTCTCACTTCAGAAGAGTGGAGCGGCGGTTTTCACAAAGAACGCATTCTTCTTATTCAAAGACGAGGTTGAAAAGTCGGCATGTTGTATAAGGGTGGAGACAGAGCGATCGGATTTTGAGCGTGTGTACAAGGTCAAGGTGTCTGGCATGGATAAGGTTCTTCAAGTCACGTACACAGTTGAACCCTTTGCAATGGAGTGTAGTTGTAATCACTACGATTATACGGGAATACCATGCCGTCATATGATTTTTGTACTGAAAGAAGAGAGCATACTGGAATTTCCTGAAGGCCTAGTACGTCGAAGATGGTCAAAGAAGCCGAAGACACTAGAGAGCTTGGAGGAACCGGACATAATAGATGAATCACAACTTTTCGCATTGAGGTTTGCCATGACTATCACTTTTAATTTTTTTATATTGGTTCGAAGCTAGGTGAACGTTAATTTTACTCACTTTTTATAAAATATTGTGTCAATCAGGTATGGTACTATTCAACAAAACAGCTTACAACTAATGTTAAAAGGGGCAAATCTAGTGAGTGCTTCAAGATTGCTCATGAGGGAATTCAATCATTATGTGAAAAGCTGGACATGGTGGACACTGGCAACGTGGACATACCCGGCATTAATAGACCGAAGGCGAATGAAATTTTGTTGGATCCATTACAGGTCAAAGCTAAAGGTTCGGGGGCTAAAAAATCTAAAAGGAAGAAAGGAGAACCACGACAGTGTAGCAATTGCGGTGAATGGCGCCACTATAGGACCCGATGCCCACATCCTGTTGGCTATGTGAAGCCAACCTCAAACGGTGATGCCCCGAATGCTGGTGTTTCGGAAGAATGTGACGGTGGCGATGTCACCGATGTTGATCCTCCCACCACTCAAGATCAGTCGGAAACAGTACCGAAGAGAAGGCAAAAGCATTGCAGTAAGTGCGGTTCTACCAATCATAATGCAAGAACGTGTATTGGGTCTGGGCCATCCGATGATGAAAATGACGATGATGAAAATGACGATGACGACGATTACGAGCAACCTAGGGTAAGAATAAAATATAATTGTTCGTGTCTACACAATGCAGTTGCATCCAATATTTTTGTACGACTAAAATCGCCGTTATCGATCTTGAAGAAGAGGCTTGTTACAAGAAGTAGCAACCTAAGAAGTGTTGAAAACTTGAAGTGAAGATGGAAGTCCTTATCCTATTCGGATTAGGACAATGTGAAGACTTCCAGTATCAGCTTGAAGCGGCGTCGTTTGATTTATAAGAAGACTGTTGCCTTCTGCGGTGTCGTTTTACTTATATGTCGTTTTATTTATGTGTCTCTTTGGTTTATAAGAAGACTACTATCTTCTACGGTGTCGTTTTATTTAGTTCGGATGGATTTGATTTAATTTGATATGGAGGTTGCTCCCTAAATAAATCATGTGCAACATTTCAGTTGAATAATTTTTCTCACTCGTTTTTTTATTGAATTATTAAATCAGATTTTTTACTTGTTTAAAAATTTACTTAATTTTGGCTACTAAAATTATGAAATGTAAATTGTCCTTTTTCCATTTCACTTTATTATTTTAGGCGTGAAATGACAAGAGCATACGCCGACAGATGACCAGAGTTCAAAATCCGGAAAAAAATAATGTTGGCCCAACAGTAAAAGACTTCTGAAAATGGAGGCAGTAATCAAGAAATAAACTACAGTATTTTTATTGATTGAAAAATCCCTCGCCGATCTAATAAGATCTCAAACACTAAAAGTACAAATCTTGAAAAACAAAACAATGTACTTTCCCTCCTCCCACTTTTATACTATACATATGGCAACTTTCCCCTCTTGTATACATTTTGGGAGCATGATCAACATGTACGCGTCAATATAGCACAAAAGAATCACCATATGACGTAGGGTTCCACAACACCTATTATGGAATCGTAACAACATATGATGATTCGTTCGGCAATATTCAGACGGCGACTTATTGTCATTGCTCCCCTCCCTGACTCTAACAAAGACCCTGCATGGAGAGAAAAGAAGAAACAATAAAACGAAGGATTTAGTTTAACAGTCATGATCTAACAATGACATAATGAAAGGAACTGAGATCTAAAATAATACGCGGTCTCATCATTACCACTGCACCCGAAAATAAAGCATGGGACAGGAGGACGAAGAGGCGGATGGGGTTGATTTTCAGAGTTTCATATTGAGAAGATGGGAGAAAGGGGTCTTTTCAGGGATTGAGAGGAGGAACGAACAACAACACGAGATGAGTGCCTCTCGGGTTTCGGAGCATGGTCTCTCCTTCTCTGATTAAATAATTTATAAATGGACTCATAAAATTACTTTGCCTTTCCAGCCCTTCCCATTTTCTGAAAATCACACTCCCTACCGCTGCCTCGGCCTTGGTAACGTCAGCACTGGTTAGGGGCAAATGCGACTTTCCGAAAACGGCGATATCTGATTGGGTGACATGCCGCGGCAAGGATTGAAGCTCTTTCACCATCGGATTAAAGGAAAAGTTTAGGAATTGACGGCGGGAGATGGGGATGTGCTTTTAGACTGGCTTTGTAGATTAACTAACTTTTTCGTTTACCAAAATTAATCTACTGATTTGGTATATGTTATTGTAACCCTAAAACCTGAACCCTAAACCCTAATACCCGAACCAATCAATACCATATACTGTACAACAATAACACCTTATACCCTAACCAATCAATACCATATATAATCTAAACCATCAACACCTTGCTACCTACCTTATACCCTAAACCTTCAATACCTTATAGGCTTGTGCTATAAACCATAAACACCTTACCATCTCCATCCCATTGCTTATTTAGTGGAATCCTAGGTGGCACCATTATTTAGCAAGATTGCAATGCCACCTAGGATATTTTTTATTTTTCAATTACTTTTTTATTTTTTTGTATGGGCCAACTATTGGCAATTCTTATTGGTTTTAGGGATGTAGGGGTTTGGAAATTATTGAATGGGTTTTTTGCTTGATTGGTGATGTGGCGATAAGGGCCCACTTTAGAAATTGCTTATTGATTGTCTAAGACCATCTCCATCCCCAACTTTTAGCAATTGCTAAAGATGAGGTGGATCTTGGATGGCAAAAACTTAGCAATGGTTTAGGGATGGAGGAGTTCTTTCTAAACTAGCAAGATTGCTAAATTAGGAATTCTTCTTGCAATGCCAAACCCTAATACACGAACCAATCAATACCATATACTCTACAACAATAACACCTTATAGGCTTATACCCTAACCAATCAATACCATATATACTCTAAACCATCAACAGCTTGCTACCTACCTTATACCCTAACCTTCAATCTCTTAAACATTTATGCTCTAAACCATAAACACCTTATTAGACCATCTCCATCCCATTGCTTATTTAGACCATCTCCAATGGTGCAATTCTTGAGAATTGCAAGCTGATGTGGCAAGGGAGTGAAAGTGGGATGGTGAGTTGCATTGATGTGGGATCAATTACAAAAGTTGCAAATTTGCATCTGATGAAAGTTTTCATGCAATTGCATACTGGCCAACCTTTTGTACTTTTGGTTTCTTTTTCTTTCTTTCTTTTTCATTTGTGTTTATTTTTTCATTCTCAACATACATGCAACACACACATGTATACAATTCCAATCATAATACTTTATATATTGAATTTCTAGTTTACATAATACTTTATATATTGTATGTAATTAAATAATCATTAAATAAAATTCCTATCATGGTTGATATATAATTCAAATATCAAGGTTCATATAGAATTCGAATAACACAACGACAAAAAACAACTTGAGAGAAAAACACACTAAACGCGTTAAGATGACAAGACTCAAATTAATATAACACACTCACAAATTAATATAGAATTGCATTGAAAATTAAGTAGGACCCACGGTCACAATTGCATCTTGATGGCATTGATGTAGATGGTATGAAAATGAGGAGTGAGTTATAGTTAAAGTTGCTGAAGTGGCAATTGGGACCACCTATTTGATAGGTGTTGGAAACTTGAACTGAAGCTGGAAGTCCTCCTATGCCGCGTCGTTTGGTATATAAGAAGACTGTTGCCTCTTGCGGTGTCGTTTAATTTATGCACTCATTAATTGTCAGTTGAAGACAAATTTCAAGCACTCTAAATAAATCATGTGCAACATTTCAGTTGAATAATTTTGAGAACTAGTTTTTTTATTCAATTATTATATCGTATTTTTTGCACTAATTTTGAGCACTCATTAAATGGCTAGAGCATGTGGCGACAGAGAAGCAGAGTTCGAAATCCGGCAAAAAATCCGGTTGGCCCAATCGTAAAAACTTCTAAAAATGGAGTCAGTAATCAACAAATAAAGTACAGTATTTTTATTGGGAGTGGAGGATCCCTCGCCGATTTAGAAGATCTCAAACACTAAAAGTACAATTTTTGAAAAAAACAAAACGCTGTACATTCCCTCCCTATTTTATCCTATTATACATATGGCAACTTTCCCCTCTTGTATATAATTTCGGAGCACGATCAACATGTACGCGTCAATGTTGCCCAAAAGAACCACCACATGACGTAGGGTTCCACAATACCTATTATGGAATCGTAACAACATGTGATGATTCTTTCGGCAATATTCAGACGGCGACTTGTTGTCATTACTCCCCTCGTTGCCTCTCCAACAGCCCCTGTATGGAGAGAAAAGAAGAAACAATAAAATGAAGGAGTTAGTTTAACAGTCATGATCTAAGACAGACATAATAAAGGGAACTGAGATCTAAAATAATATGCAGTATCATCATTATCACTGAAACCGAAAATAAAGCATGGGACAGGATGAAGAGGCGGCTGGTGTTCATTTTCATAGTTTCATATCGAGAAAATGGGAGAAAGGGTTCTTTTCAGGGATTGAGAGGAGGAGGAACGAACAGCACTCGGGTTTCGGAGCACGGTCTCTCCTTCACTGATTAACGAATTTATAGATTGACTCGTAATTACTTTTACTTTCCCTCCCTTCACATTTACTGAAAATTACACTTTGTACCACTGCCTCGGCCTTGGTAACGCCAGCATTGGTTATGGGCAAAAGCGACTTTCCGAATTTGGCGATATCTGATTGGGTGACACGCACGCGACAAGGATCGAAGGTATTTCACCATCGGATTAAGGGAAAAGTTTAGGAATTGACGGTGGGAAATGGGGATGTGCTTTTATAAATAGTCTGACTTTGTAGATTAACTAACTTTTTCGTTTACCAACATTACTCTATTGATCTGGTTTATGTTATTCTAACTTGAATCATAACCCTAAACCCCATAACCTAAACCCTAAACCCTAAACCATAAACCAAACCCTAATACACGAACCAATCAATACCATATACTCTACAACAATAACAACACCTTATAGGCTTATACCGTAACCGATCAATAACATATATACTTTAAACCATCAACACCTTGCTACCTCCCTTATACCATAACCTTCAAGACTTTATACTGTATACCATAAACACCTTCTATCTCCATCCCCAACTTTTAGCAATTGCTAAAGATGAGTGGACCTTAGGTGGAAAAAACTTAGCAATGCCACATAGATAACTTTCTTTTTCCTTTTTCCTTGTTTATTAACTTTTCAATTTATAATAAGTGTTTCCTTTGAAATATTAAATTGAACCCACATTGGCAATTGCTAGCATAATTTAGGGATGTAGATGAGTAGAAATTGATAAGTGATTAATTGCTAAAATTGATGATGTGGCGGTAGGGACCTCCTTTAGAAATTGTTGTTCAATTTTAGGGACGAAGATGATCAATACACTAACCCAATACCATATACTCTAAACCATCAACACCTTATACAATATCGTATTTTAGGGATGGAGATGATCAATACACTAACCCAATACCATATACTCTAACATATCGTATTTTAGGGATGGAGATGATCAATACACTAACCCAATACCATATACTCTAAACCATCAACACCTTATACAATATCGTATACCTATACGCTGATAAAATTTTTGCTCAACTAGATTACATAGGTACTTCAAAATTGAAATTATAACGTGCTTTTCAAAACATTAATTAAAAATTGATACTCGCTAAGTATCAAACCAAAAATCTCTACTTTATTGACTAAGCAAATAATGGACAATTAACCAATTAAGCTACATCACATTGATGACCATCTTGCATAATATCGCTTTCTTATTAAGTGAAGGGTTAAAATGAACGATAAATATATCACAAGGGATTGTTTCAACTTCGTCGGGGAGTGAGAGAGTGGAAAAGGGGTAATTATTCTACCAAAAAAGAAAAGAAAAGAGGGAATTAACGAAGAGTTAAATTGGACGGATTGTCTTTAGCACGCCACTACCACCCAAAATCCTTCAGAGCAAAGACATGTTGGTTCAAGTCAAAGAATAAATGAAGAAAGATAAAGTTAAGAACTCTAACTAATTTTGATTCCATATGTGGCGAATCGCTAATGGCCGGGATAACCAACATGGCAAAATCGTTAATGAGAACCTACTTTGCACACACCAAATCATTTTATCTCGTACCGATAAATGTGTAAAGAGACACGCTATAATAATTATGTCTAAATTTCCTGATAATAAGGCATGATCAGCATTTATAAGCAGATGTTAAGAAGATATAAAATCGAGAAAAATAAAACAACACCTACCCTCAGCCGAACCAATCAATACAATATGCTCTAGACCATCAACAATTCAACACCTTATAACCTACCCATATACCATATACTCTAAACCATCAACAACCTAATACCCTAACCAGTCAGTAATCATTACCTTAACCATAAACACCTTATACAATAATACCTATACGCTGATAAAATTTTATATTTTGAAAATACTTGCCCAAGTAAAGTACACGGGTACTTCAAAAGTGAAATTCTAACTTTCGTTTCAAAACATAAATTTAAAAAATGTCCTCACTAAGTATCCAACCACAAACCTCTAATTAGTCTACAAGAGGTTTGTTATGTCAAGAGGGGCAAATAGTGAGAGAGTTGAATAGGGGCAATTAATAAAGAGTTAAATTGGGCGGATTGTTTTTTACCTCGTACCGATAAATGTGTAAAGAGACACGCTACCATTTACCGAATCCCAAAAAAAAAGATTGAACACATAATTATGTTTAAATTGCGTGAACGCAAGAGATGATCAGGATTTAGAAGCAGAAGCAGATGTAAATAAAAGCCCAACCTCTTCACAATCCGGATCATGTACACAAGCCCACTTTTGAAGGGAATTTAAAAGCCTGCAAAAAATGAATGATTAAACCCAGAAATAATACGGATCCCAGTCCAACTAGATTTTGTCCTAAACGCACCGTTAATACATAAACACAAGTTAAGGCGACCTCTCCATCCGATTCGAATCAAATTCTGTCTTCTTCATCTTCTTCCTCAATTAGGTCGAAGACTGTGTTGCTTATTTCATCTTCAATTTGTTGTAAGGAGTTCCAATAACGCTAACACATGATGACAAAGCACTGGCGACATGAACCCTAGGGTTAGCAAAATGAAAAGTTCGATGAACACAATAATAGACATGGTCGCCGTAATCGTGTTAAGAAGAGATAGGTGTGTAAATTCAGGTTGGAAATAAAATGGCGAAGAACAAAACGTCGATTGTGGATACAAGGATTTGTGGTTCAAAACGATGATTATGTGGGGATTTTAGATTGAAAAGGGATCTTCTCTTCGAACATGGATACATAGATTTGGGGTTCAAAATATGATGATTTTGGGGATTTGATATTGGATAGGGAGCTAAATCGAATGTGGATCAAATGATAAAAGGATTTCAGATTTCAGAAACGATGATAAAAGGATTATGTTCGAACTTCGAACTAAGAGGGGACGTCCCCTCCAAGACGAATGAGGGACTGGAAATTGGTTAGAGCGGCGGGTCGTATCCATAGGGTTTAACCTCTTAATCGATATAATTAAACCGCGTACAGTTAGGTTGAAGTCCAATGAAAAAAGCTTAAACGCTTCGTGATGCTTTTGGTAATTTTCCTTGCCCCCGGTTACCCGTACCCCGGATTTTGCCCCGGGCACCCTAGAACTGCCCATATATATGTGTGTGTGTGTGTGTGTGTGTGTGTGAATGGTTCTATCGTACCTTGACTAAAATCAAGGTATAACATACCTTGAGTAAAAAAAACACTATCTAGACCTCGAATTAACCAAAGTTTGCAATGTGGTAGTATACCCTAATCCTTATAGATTAAAAGCTAGGTCTTAATTATAAAAAAATTATACACTAAGACCAATTTAACTAGAAACAAAAATCGATGGTCATGATTCGTCGAAACATATGCAAAAAATTACATGCACAATCCTAGGGTTTAGGGTCTATGATTTAGATAACTAAGACCTAGGGTTCACTCATCTAGATAGCATTTTCTTACTAAGGGTATGGCATACCCTAGATTTTACCCACGGTACGATAGAAGGCACCATATATGTGTGTTTGTGTGTGTGTGTGTGATAAGTACAATATAATGACTCATATGTTAGATGAGATTTGATATAATTTATCAGGATAAGTACAATATAATGACGCTTTCCATATTTCCGGGCTAAAACGGGTGGCCCATTAACCCTTGACCCACTAGTTCAACCGGGTCCGGGTCAACCTGCGGGTTGACAACCTTGAGTAAATCCAAAATACCAAACATGGTCTAAATTCACTGGGGATGTAAGAACTTATCACCGTTCTATGCATATCCATATGGATACATATTGTGGTGTAGTAAGATGAGACATTCGACTTAAGTTCAACAAAAATAAATAACGATGCAAACTGCTTGTATAAGGTATATAATTTATTATTGGACATCTTCCAACTACTCAAATTATTGGGATCAACTAGTTGTTGACATGATATCAGAGTCTTCTATTACTGACATGTCTTTTGTTGGAATCCCGATGACCCCCATTTGGTCTGTTAAGCACATGGTATTCAACACATGTGGATAGGGGTGTTCAAATGGTTATCGTGGTAATAACCAAACCAATTAAGCCTAAATTTCATTAACCATGGAATAAAATGTCTTAACCAAACCATCCAAATTATCACGAAAACCAAATTAACCAAACCAAAGTTTAATTGGTTTGGTTAATTGGATAATCGGATTAACCAAATAACATAACATTACATGAAAACAGTTATCCTGTTAATGAATACAACATAACCATATGTTATTACTATCATAAACTATCATTATATACTAGCAATAATAATAAGACTAATCATCCATGATTATCATCATCATTCGAGTTAATACATCATTCATCATCTCTGCACCTAATATAGTTAGCTTACAATAAACCCTTAACATAAATATTAAATACATACCAATACCATTCATTAGGAAGTTAAAGCTGTCCTACAAAACACTTAAACTATACATAGTTTGTGGTGGTTGTCATGATACTGTACGTAATCCTAAAGTCTAATAGCTGTCCAAAATGTTTTGGTTTAATAAATAGGCATGCCCATTTAATTTTTGACCCTTAATGCTTTGTTTGTTGTGAACATGGAAATAAAATAGCGAATCACGAAAGTTTGGTTTGGTTGGTTGCATGAAAGTATAAATAATTTTATATATTACGTGTATCATTAATTGGTTAATTGGTTTCATTGGTTAGCAGTGTTGAAACCAAACCAAACCACCTAAACCGAATAAGCTAAATTGTTTAACCAAACCAAACCAAACCAATTATCCAAATTAACCGAATTCTACCAGTTAATATGGTTACCACAGTAACCAATCCGTTTGAACACCCCTACCTGTGGAAACTTGAAACTTCAAACCTATATGGGTGACTTTTGAAGGTGCGTGACTAAATTGTATATTATCTATTATTATTATACTAGTGGGAGGCATAGCAAACAAAGGTCTACAAAAAAATTTTGGGCAGCCGAAATACAATCTGGGGCTCTACTCCTTCAGCTATATCAAAGCTAAGTCAAGTAAAAATGTGCGCAGCTTCCTGAGCCCCCACATCCCGAGACACAGAGGATTTCTGGATCCGCTTGAGCAAAGCCACTACATCCGTATTCCAACTCTCTCAGCGAAGAAAAATAAAAGGGCAGAAAACCATAACTAGCTGCCATGCACAAGTCCCGATACTTGGCACACTTTCGCTGACTAGCATTAACAACAACTCGGCCAGGCACAAAACCAATCATCCCAGTCTGAGTCAAAGGATAAGATCCAGTCAGACCGACATACACAACTCGCCCATGTCCCATGAATAAAGCAGCAAATTCGCAGGATGAAGGGGTCCACCATGCTCATCAACCAAACCGATATAACCTTTCGACTGGTAGAAATCTCATACCTGTAACAGATGTCTAGTAAGGTGTCACGAACGAGGTTATGTCGACGCTTAATCCCACAGTACCAATACAAGACACAACATGATCTCCAAAGACATCACCGTAAAAGACACGAGAACAAACAGGAAAGGGCTTAGATACCGAAAACAACGGGACGCTCAGTCGATAACTGAGCACACTACGATATGTCCTCACATTCATAGTCTACCCCAACCCAGAAATAGGAACAACGCGCAACCAATCAGAAGAGTGTGCACTCTGCTGATACTTCCACAAAGTCACCAGACGCGTAGTCAACAAGAAAACAGAATTTGAACTAGCAGCAACCTTCGTGAAATATGTCTACCAATTTCTTCATAAATATTTGGGCAACAACTCTACTAGGGTCACGTAAAATATCAGAATCTATAAACTCATTAAAGGTGCGTAGGGCATCATCAAAAGCAGGACTAGGAAACAGGATACCAAAATGGATTAAGAGTTTAGCTTGCAACTCCGCATACTGCAAATGGGACATCAAAAAGCATAATGCAAGACATATCCAGCAACATAAAACCCAAACCCGCTTAACTGAAAAGAGAAGGGTGGCAAGCCTGATTGGAATTGATTCATGACACAAACATATTTTATACCACGATGTGATAGCATATATGAACAACCATTAGTATGACTCATGCGTGGAATAATTACAGTTCAGAAACTCGTAATCGCTTTCTGTAGTTGATTAATCTAATTGGGGTGTGGAAACAAAAGTCTGACACCATGATGACCCACCCAAAACGTTGGGTTGTGGACTTGTGGGTGGGAGTGAGATGAGCACTTCTACTATACTATATAGTATTGGTGCTTTAATGTACAACTTGAAGTTGTACCATAACATTAAATGTACAAGTTTAGGTTGTACCATAAAGGAATTTGTATCATTATGTTATGGTACAAGTTTACAACTTGAAGTTGTACCATCACATAAGGTACAAGTTTAAGTTGTACCATAAAAGAATTTGTACAAAAAGTATAGGTACAATCTGAAATTGTACCATAACATTAAAGGTACAATTTCAAGTTGTACCATAAAAGTAAAAACTTATAGCACCAATGCTATATAGCATTGTAAAATTTTTCGGAGTGAGATTGCATAGATTGAACAAACAAACAACGGAACAAATGGATTATTAGTCAATTACAAATCCAAAGGTAGATGAACAAATGTTAGTTCCCGGCCCATTCATTATCTCCCTTTTTTTCCTTCCATTCACCAAACTCACTCCACCTCCACCCTCTCCCCACTTCTCATCAACACGTGTTCATCCATCCATTCCATTTCACTGCCTTCCCTAAAACCCATTCACGCTTCCTTTGCTTTCCTTCATTCCACAGTCGGACTCGATCCAATCCGCTTCTGATCCCTCCGCCCCATCTCACACCCCACATTTCTCCATTTCCCTCTACCCTGATCTCCACGACAATTTATCAACAACGCCGTCAGTCATTCGAAATGTTTGTTTGTTGCTTTGCTATGTTTTGTTATCCTTTTCCTCGTCAGCTTCGCCCTCAGCTCTGCAATTTGGTTTCCCATAATTGAGAGAGAGGGTCGGTGTGTAGAAATTGAGAGGATGCAGAATTTAACAAGCACAGAACACGAGAGTTTTACGTTGCATCCCTGTTCGATGTGAACAGGACTAATCCACGGTGAGCTCGAAGGAGCTCACGACTACTGAGTTATTGATGACTGATGCTATATGTTTGCCTTGACATGGGACTCGGCTAAGCTTTTTATATAGAGAGACTTGGACGAACAAGACTAGGTAAACAAGGACAAGTAAACCTAGTACAAAACTAACACGGTTACTTGGACTCCAAGAAACATAAGTAACCGTAATACTCCCCCTCAAGCGGGAGCATGGATATCAAGCATGCCAAGCTTGAAGAGAAGATGCTGAAACAGGTCGACACTCAAGCCTTTGGTGAGCAAATCCGCGGGTTGATCAGACGTGGAGATCTTGCGAGGCACAATATCGGATGAAAGGACACGCTCGCGAACAAAGTAGCAATCCATTTCCACGTGCGTGGTCCGCTCATGAAAAAAAGGATTAGCCGAAATGTGTAACGCGGCCTGATTATCACAATAGAGAGGAGTGGCCTCAGACATGGGAACGCCAAGCTCGAACAAGAGCCACCGCAACCAAACTACCTCGCTGACAGTGGTAGCCATAGCACGATATTCAGACTCGGCAGAAGATCGAGCAACAACGGACTGTTTCTTGGTGCGCCAAGAGACTGGGGTGCCGCCAAGACGAATGAAATAACCGGTAGTAGAACGCCGAGAACTTGGGCAGCCAGCCCAATCAGCATTGCAATAAGCGATTAGATGTAACGGGGTGGCGGCCGAGAAGAAAAGACCTCGGCCAGGAGACTATTTGAGATAACGGAGAACTCGAACAGAGGCAGCAACATGAGCCTGGGTGGGAGCATGAACCGCCTGCCTTAAGATGTTAACAGCGTATTGTATGTCATGATGGGTGACAGTGAGGTAGAGAAGCCGACCCACGAGATGCCGATAACTGGAAGGATCAGGTGCAAGAGGAGAAGACAGACGACCCAGTTGGTGACCCTGTTCAATAGGAGTAGCGCACGGCCGAGTACCTTCCATGCCGCAATCGGCAAGTATATCAAGAACATACTTACGTTGATTTAAGATAAGCCCCTTTTGTGAACGAGCAACTTCAATGCCCAAGAAGTACTTCAGTGACCCAAGATCTTTGATTGTAAAACGAGCATGAAGAAAGTCCTTGACTTTCTGAATGAACTCGGCATCATTACCCGCAAGGATGACATCATCAACATAGATGAGCGCAACAACAAAACTTGAGCCAGAATGATGAATAAACAAGGAATGATCATCTCGACTCTGAACAAACTGGAAACTGAGTAGAGCTTGAGAGAACTTCTGGTACCAATTGCGAGATGCCTAGTGAAGACCGTAGATAGATTTTTGAAGTCGCCAAACACGGTTATCGCCTCGACAAGAGAAACCTTGAGGGATCTTCATATAGACCTCCTCATGCAAGTCGCCATGCAAAAAGGCGTTATTGACATCAAGTTGATGGAGATGCCAATTTGGACTGGCGGCAACAGCGATAAGACAGCGAACAGTGACAAGTTTGGCGACGGGAGCAAACGTATCGTGTAAATCAATACCTTCTATCTGAGTGAAACCTTTGGCCACCAAACGAGCCTTATAACGATCGATGGAACCATCCGGCTTAAACTTGATCTTATAGACCCACTTGCAATCAACTAGCCGCTTACCCGGAGGAGCATGAGCAAGAACCCACGTACCATTGGCTTCGAGTGCATCAATCTCGGCTTGCATGGCCTTGCGCCAATGCTCAAAACGAGCGGCCTGCCAAAAGTAGGTGGGTTCATAAGTGGTAGAGGCAGTAGAGACGAAGGCCCGATGTTCTGGAGACAAACGTTGGTAGGTGACATAGTTGCTCATGGGATAAACGGAGGCATGATGTGCCTGAGAGGACTGTCCAGGGAGCTCAACGTCGTAGTCTTGGGGCCGGACAGGCCATCGAACCTCACGCGTGCTATGGCGTGGAACGGGAGGCGGCGGTGAGGATGCTGGCGACGAAGACGACGATGGACGCTCGTGGTACCAGGAGTGGACTGAGCAGTCTTCGGCGGGGAGGCAGGCGAAGTGACAGGAGAACCAGCCGTGCCTCCAGACCCATCTCCAGTAAAGCCAGCCTCAGCTGAGCGAGGAGTGGAGGGATGTGGAACGTCCGGACCAAGGGTGTGTATCCTTAGCATAAACAAGGCCACCAAAGACACGAAGATGATCATAAGATGGTGACTGGCCAAGAAGAACTTCATAGGGTGTCCGGTTCTGGATGGAGGTGAGAGGCGTGCGATTGATGAGATAGGCTGCGGTGAGCACACACTCCCCCCAAAACTGGATGGGTAAGCCAGCATGAAATCGAAGAGCACGAGCAGTATCGAGAAGATGGCGATGTTTTCTTTCGACAACCCCATTTTGTTGAGGGGTATTAACACAAGACGTTTGAAGAATAATGCCCTCCTTTTCATAATAGTCACGCAACTCAGGAGTGGTAAATTCTCTACCATTGTCACTTTGAATACCCTTGATACATCCCTCATATTGTGTGCGGACTTGGTTGAAGAAAAGGAGCAGATACCGAGAAACTGCAGATTAATGCTTCAACAAAAACACCCAGACGGTTCGACTAAAATCATCTACAACGGTAAGGAAAAAATGTGCACCAGAAAAGGAGGCTTGAGGATAACTCCCCCAAATATCGATGTGAACAAGCTCAAAACACGACATAGTCTTGATAGAACTAGAAACAAAAGGTAACCGAGTTTGTTTAGCCCGTAAACAAGACAGACACGGGTCCTTACTATTCACCAACATACTGGAAATAGAAGACTGCAAAATGGAAAACTTGTCTGCCCACGGATGACCGAGCCGAGAGTGCCATAACCGAGAGTCCCGAAGTGCCTGCTGAGCTCAATGCAACTGGATGTCGACCATCGAACACTTGCAGATAATAGAGACCATCCACGTTCTTACCCATCCCAATCATCTTTCTTGAGTTTAAGTCCTGTAGTATGCAGAAATTACTGAGAAAGATAACAGCAACTAGGTGATCTGCGGTGAGGCGACTAACCGACAAGAGGTTGCACTGAAATGCAGGCACATGTAAGACACGTTGAAGAACAAGACCATTACTAAGCACATAATTTCCTATGCCGTGGACAGGAATACCCGTCCCATTGGGGATTCGAACCTGCAGACCCGAGTTGGTATCCAACTCATCATGAAACAACGATTTATCTTTAGCAATGTGTTCATTGCATCCTGAATCAATAACCCATGCATTAGATAAATCGGACGAGAGTATACCTGACATGTTGGCCTTGGGCTGGGACGTGGACGAGGTAGCCGGTGAAACCTGGTCCAAATATAAGAAAGCCATGAGTTGGGCAACCTGTTCGGCAGTAAAACCAGAGACATTGAGGTCAGTGCTCTCAACGGCGGCTTCTTGGGGATCAGCACGTGAATGATCAGCCCGTGAAGAACGATTATTGCGACGACGGGGGCGATCTTGCTTCTTTCCCGATTTCTGCGGCCAGCCAATGATGTCGTAACAGGTAGCCTTGAAGTGCCCAACTTTGCCGCAATGACTGCACTTGGGATGGCCTTCCGTGTTGCACTCGTTCGAAGTAATATGCTCCCCCTGACCTTGAAAAGCGGCTGCCTCCACGCGCGGCCTTTGCTCATGAGTGAGATTACGCTGCTGCTCATCGTTGGCCACAACAAGGTAAGCTTTGCTGAGACTGGGAGCGGGCTTCAAGGTTAACAGGTGAGTTCGGACATCGTTGGCCACAACATGGCGACGAATCTTGTATCTTCGCGGTAGATTACCGGTGCTGAAGCGCTCTTGTAATTCGTCCCAAATCTGTTTAGTCGTGAAACCAGTGCTTAGACTAGAGCGGATCTCACGGGACATGGACTGACGGAGCCAGCCAACCACCATGGCGTTGCAGCGGACCCACGCATTCAGCTGCTCGCCTGGAGTTGTGGGTTTTGCGATGGTGCCCAGCACAAAACCGATTTTGTTTTTAGCGAGCAGAGCTTTCGAGAGCTCAGCAGCCCACTCTCCGTAGTTAGCGTCTGTGAGGAGATCAGCGACGAAGACCGGGCTCGGAGTTTCAGACGGATGGAGGAACAAAGGAGAGCTGGGACGGATGACGTCGACTGTGGGTAGAGCAGCGCGGGCAGAAGACATCGAGGATTCGTCTCCTTCACTCATGACTGCGCGATGAGCGGCAGGAGGCGCTGGACGCAAAACAGAAGCTGATTCAAAACCCTAGCACGAATCGAAGTTGCGCTCTGATACCATGTAGAAATTGAGAGGATGCGGAATTTAACAAGCACAGAACACGAGAGTTTTACGTGGTATCCCTGTTTGATGTGAACACGAATAATCCACGGTGAGCTCGAAGGAGCTCACGACTACTGATTTATTGATGACTGATGTTATATGCTTGCCTTGACATGAGACTCGGCTAAGCTTTTTATATAGAGAGACTTGGACGAACAAGACTAGGTAAACAAGGACAAGTAAACCTAGTACAAAACTAACACGGTTACTTGGTCTCCAAGAAACATAAGTAATCGTAATACAGTGAGAAAGTTAATTATAGCTTGTTTGGAAGAGAGATGAAGGCGACGAATAGAGATGGCAATGGGGCGGGTTGGGGCGGGTTTTGTGATAACGATGTAATTGAACATATTTGCGCCCCTAGTTCTTATCCGTTTGAGTGGCATAGTCGTGTATTTTTGGCCTATTTTACGCCGGGTTGTGCTACTTTGTCATATTTCAGGTCCCAGGCGTCAAAGGAAAGGCTAAGCATGAGTTTCGGGGCATTCGGAAGTCATTCGGTGGAGCTGGGGCCAAAACACGGGCACACCTAAATCAGAACACGGCCGTGTTCCTAGGCCGTGCTTTTACTGTCGAGAGCTGATTTGAGTTTGGCAAACACGAGCCAAAACACGGCCAGGGCTGAGAAATTACACGGCCGTGTCCAACAAAGCACGGCCGTGTCCATCCAAAAGCACGGCCGTGTTTCTCCCAACAGACTGGCCGTGTAATTAACCATAGCCAAAGCACGGGCGGGCTGAAGCAAAGCACGGCCGTGCCCTCGACCATGCTTTGCCCAGTGATGCCCTTTTAAGCAGATTTCAGCCAAAAGAGAAGGGGATTCGAGTTTTGAGAGAGATAGAGCGATTCCTAGAGAGAGAAAGCGACGAACAAGAGTCTCCAAGTGCCCTAGCTTGATCTTCATCACCATTGGAGGCCCGTTTGAGCTTGGAGAAGTGCCGATCAACGTCCAGGAGCAGGAATCCATCCTTCATAGTATGAATTCCGCGTCTGATTCTGCTTTTGCTTCTTTCTCCATGGAGTAGTTCTCCCATTCATCTGGGTATGGAGAACCCTAGATTTGTATGTTAGGCTTGATTGTATGAACCCAAGTACTGATTCTATGATTTGATTATATTCAATTGAGGTTTGAATGATTGAATGGCAAGAATCCTGATCAAATTCCTGTTGTTTCTGCTTTAACCAAGAATGAGAATATCTGCCTAGGTTGATAGAGCATCCTTGATTGAAGGTAGGGAGTTGGTGACTTTAGTCGAGGAGCCAACTCACTATTCTGTACCGAATTCACTTCGGTAGTGGAGGTTTTGTTCGTTAGGGCCTCAATCTGTTTACTCCGGTGGAGGTTAGCCGCCCGCTAGAGACTCAGATTGAGAGGGTCTGAAGACCTTTAGTCGAGACTTCAGGTTGTTTAAGAACCTTCCGCAGTATAACTATCATAGAAACTGAACTTGGTAATTGCAATCCGGCTTAACTGCAGTCTAGGGGAAACCATATCCGGGTGACCTCTCTTAACCTGAATACAACTGTTTACTTGCTTTGTTAGTTTGTTAGTTTAGACTTGCATTAAAGTTTCATTGCTAGATAACAAGAATTCACTGAGTAGTCATCAAATCTAGGACCCGGGTTGATATTTAAACCCAAACCCGCTATACTACGCTTTAGGAAGTGGTTTCACTTGGCCAATTCCTGGAGTGACAGTAGAAGTGAGTCAAGTTTTTGGCGCCGTTGCCGGGGACGGCTAGGTTGTTGAAGAAAAGTGATTTCTGTTAATTTAGCTTTTCTTTTCGCATTGTTTGCTTTGTCCCACTTGTGCCTTCACGGGTTTGCTTGCTTGAGTGTGTGCAGGTAGTGCATGACCCGTAGCCAGTCGGGAGGTTTACTGCCGTTGAGTCCAGAGATTGACCGCACCTGTCCCCAACTCAGGAGACAACAGCGAGCTACGTCACCTGAGTAGAGATTCTGAGAAAGAGTACGGGATGGACGGAGAATACAATCCACACCAGGGGAATCCTCAGCAGGCTCCCCCGGTGAATCATGTCCTGGGGAACAACCCCATACCCCAGGATCATGGGGTTCATCATCCACCGCCGCCGGGTCCCACCTTGGAGTACTACTACACTCCTCGGATTGCTGACATCCGCCCGGTCATCCTCTACCCGCCTATTCCAGCAAACAACTTTGAGATCAAGCCATGATGGATTCAGCTCATTACATCCTCTATCCAGTTCCATGGCTTGAAGGATGAGGAGGCCAGGGTGCATCTTTCCCGTTTTCTGCAGCTGACGAATGGGTTCAAGCTGAATGGTGTCCCTGATGATGCAATCCGCCTTCACCTTTTCCCCCATTCTCTGGCGGGGAATGCTAAGAGGTGGTTGGAGACCCAGCCCCCATTGTCCATCACCTCTTGGGACGATCTGGCTGACAAATTCGTGCACAGGTACTATCCGGCATCGAAGACTACAGAGATCCAGCGGGAGATCACTCACTTCCGCCAAGAGCCAGATGAGTCACTTCGTGATGCTTGGGAGCGGTACATGGGCTATTTCTGGCAGTTTCCCCATCATGGCTTCAGTGATGCATTCACAGTGGGGAACTTCTACAGTGCCCTCTCTCCAGATAGCCAGAGGGTGATTGAGTCTCTATGCCCAGGAGGGGATATTCTTACTAAGACTCCACCCGAGCTGAACCAGATGATTAATACCTTGGCTGCCAGAGATCATTCTTGGGGACAGAGCAGCAGAGGCAGACATTCCCGGGACCGTGGTGTGCACGCCATGGAGACCAGATCCGGGCTCGAGCAACAGGTAGCTGAGTTGGTGCAGACATTGAAGCAGCCCAACAGTCTTATTCTGGGCAGAGGTTTGACTACACCTCCAGTAGCTCAGTGTTAGTGGTGTGAGAGCTCAAATCACCTAGTGGAGGACTGCCAGGCTATGAGGGAGTCTACTACTCCCCAAGAGTAGTTGGACTTCATCGCCAATGCTCGGCGCCTCGACCCGTACAGCAACACATATAATGAGGGGTGGCGCCAGCATCCCAATTTCGCCTGGAGCGGCAACACCACTAAACCACCTGGTTTCCCAGCACCAGCCGGTGGTTTTCAGTAGAGGCAGCCCTTCTAGGCTCGACAGGGGCTAGCCCCACAGCAGCAGCCCTACCAGCCTAGGCAGGGGCAACCATTCCAGTAGCCCCAGCGCCAGTTTGCCGAGCCAGCAGCAGCTCCAACCGCAGATGACCGGATGACAAAGCTGGAAAATAATCTAGCTTCATTCATGACTAGCACTCAGGCAACTATCACGAGGTTGGACCAGAGCGTAGCCTCACTGGAGGCAGGTCAGAGGAACCAAGGTGCCATTTTGCAAGATCTGCAGCACTAGGTGGGTATCTTGGCCCGCCAAAACACTACCAGGGCACCGGGGACTCTGCCTGCCACCACTATTCCGAATCCTCGTGATCCTCACCAGCATCAGCAGCTGGATGCTATTTTCACCATGAACGGTAAGACCATATTTGCTGATCCTGTCCCAGCCAGGCAGTAGGAACCACTACCAGCTTCAGCACTTCCAGCCGACGATGCAGCAGTGGGGGTAGAGAAGGAAGCCCCTGCCCCCAAGCCACAACCAGTGGTTAAGGAGCATGTACCCCAGCTTCCCTTCCCTACTCGTCTACACAAAGACAAGTTGGAGACTGAGTTTGCCAATTTTATGGCAATGTTGAAGCAGCTCAACATCAACATACCGTTTGTGGAGGCACTGTCGAAGATGCCCAAGTACGCGAAGTTCATGAAAGATCTCCTCACCAACAAGAAGAAACTTGGGGATCTCTCGACAGTGTTGCTGAGCGAGGAGTGTTCTGCTATCCTGCAGAACAAGCTGCCCGAAAAGCGCAAGGATCCAGGGAGTTTTACTATCCCTCTTACTATTGGCAGCATGCATGTAGGCAAGTCCTTGGCGGACCTAGGCGCTAGCATAAACGTCATGCCATATAAGTTGTATAAAAAGCTAGACCTAGGTGAACTTAGTCCGACTAGGATGAGCATTCAGCTAGCTGATCGTTCCATTGTGCATCCTAGGGGGATCATAGAGGATCTGCTAGTTAATGTAGGTGCATTCACATATCCTGTTGATTTTGTTATTCTTGATATACATGAGGACGTGGATGTGCCTTTGATTCTGGGTAGACCATTTCTTGCCACCGCCAAGGCACTTATCGATGTGCATGATGGTAAACTGATCCTGCGTGCTGGGAATGAACAGACTACTTTCTCTGTGACTGAATTCGATCACTGTGCTATGCTTGCTGTCACACCTGTACATGCCATTTCTGATCAGGTACACGAGCCTGTCGTGTATCCTTCTGCACCTCTTATTTTGCAGGACCCTCCTATCATTCCTTCGCCGCCACTCCATCCAGCCTCGCCTCCGAACAAAAAGATCAAGGAGGAGTGGCGGCCGAAGCAGCAGGTTACTAAGGCTGCACGGAAGAAAGGTGGAGACCACTATGAGCTGGTCCCACCTCCTGCACCACGACCACCCTGGCCGTAAGGGTACTGACTCGCCTGCATCTTGCCAGATGGCCAGGTCGAGCTGACCGATGATGGTGGTCGCATCCGTCGGGTGCATGGCCACACCCTGAAGCTGTACCTCAAGAGCGACGTGGATCTGCTCTTGGAGGCACCTGTTCCTGCACCTCCCTGGGTATCCACCATGGGCGTCCAGCTAAAAGACGGTAAAGAAGCGCTTGTGGGGAGGCAACCCCACCACGGTTTGACTTTCTTTCTTGTGTTTTGAGTCGGATTGTATACCGGTTTGGCTTTGGTTTGTTTTCTTTTATTTTGGATGATGTATTATTGGGCTGACCATTGGACCTAACATATTGTGTTTGAGCTCTTCTGTTCCCCTTTAGCTGTGCTTTGTTCCAGACTGGTCCCTCTCCAGTCCGCTTCACTCGACTGGTCCGCTTCCAGTCTCCTGCAGTCCGTGCATACCGGTAACATCGTTCCCCTTTCCCTTCCCTCTTATCCATTAAGGGCAATGTCGATCTTAAGTGGGGGGATGTTTATCTTTTGACTGCATTAGATCTGTTGTGTGCTTGGAGCCTAGTCCACTGTCCAAATTTTTAAATTTGAGGGCTCCAAGTACGTGTTTCCGTGCATTTGCCTGCTCAGTATGCTTTGAATTAACAGTCTTTATAGTAATATGCAACCTAGGGAGATAGTGTAGCACTATGGAGGATGTTGATGCATTTAAGAAGTCTCATTGCTTCTTCATATTGTGTTGGTTGATTGAGTAAATTAGTGATCTTAGGACCCTTGAATTGTGTGGGGTTGTGGATTCTCTACCTGTCATGGACTCTTGTTTCATGTTTTGAGTTTAACATGTGCTCGAAAATGTGCTTCAAAATAACGTCTCCCGTGCGAATAGGGCGAAAGTGTGTAAGGGTAGACGGAAATCCGTTCCCAATTTCCACCTACTATCTCCAGCCCCCTTACATGTCTTTCCCCCGCACGAGGCTTGAGACATCCGCTCCTGGCATGGCCGGTAAGAGCCGGGCTCCCGCAAAACCTTTGCTAGGTGGGAGCCCCATTTTCTGAAAAGCAGGTTGGGACCCTTGAAAAAAAAAAAACAGAAAACAAGCAAAACAGAAAGAAAAGGGGTTCCAACCATCTTCAAAAAGAAAATAGAGCACCTTGAAAAATGTGAGTCCATGATCCTTTGTTTTTGAGAATCTCTTCATCCACAATTCATTTGTCCTCTGTTCACTATTTGCCATGATGCCGACTCGATACTAGTGCTCTCGCCGAAGAAGCTATGAGATGACTTGTGCGTCGGTTGACCTCGTAAGTTGCTAAATGATCTAGGAAGTCCTCTACCTACGATCTGGGTTGTTTGTTGCTATAGAGGTCTGGAGAGTTGCATTGGTTTGAGTTAGGTTTGCTTGGGGACAAGCAAACGGTTAAGTGTGGGGGAACATGATAACGATGTAATTGCACATATTTGCGCCCCTAGTTCTTATCCGTTTGAGTGGCATAGTCGTGTATTATTGGCCTATTTTACGCCGGGTTGTGCTACTTTGTCATATTTCAGGTCCCAGGCGTCAAAGGAAAGGCTAAACACGAGGTTCGGGGCATTCAGAAGTCATTCGGTGGAGCTGGGGCCAAAACACGGGCACACCTAAATCAGAACACGACCGTGTTCCTAGGCCGTGCTTTTACTACCGAGAGCTTATTTGAGTTTGGCAAACACGAGCCAAAACACGGGCAGGGCTGAGAAATTACACGGCCGTGTCTCCCAACAGGCTGGCCGTGTAATTAACCCTAGCCAAAGCACGGGCGGGCTGAAGCAAAGCACGGCCGTGCCCTCGACCGTGCTTTGCCCAGTGATGCCTTTTTAAGTAGATTTCAGCCGAAAGAGAAGGGGATTCGAGTTTTGAGAGAGATAGAGCGATTCCTAGAGAGAGAAAGCAACTAACAAGAGTCTCCAAGTGCCCAAGCTTGATCTTCATCACCATTGGAGGCCAGTTTGAGCTTAGAGAAGTGCCGATCAACGTCCAGGAGCAGGAATCCATCCTTCACAGTATGAATTCCGCGTCTGATTCTGCTTTTGCTTCTTTCTCCATGGAGTAGTTCTCCCATTCATCTGGGTATGGAGAACCCTAGATTTGTATGTTAGGTTTGATTGTATGAACCCAAGTACTGATTCTATGATTTGATTATATTCAATTGAGGTTTGAATGATTGAATGGCATGAATCCTGATCAAATTTCTGTTGTTTCTGCTTTAACCTAGAATGAGAATATCTGCCTAGGTTGATAGAGCATCCTTGATTGAAGGTAGGGAGTTGGTGACTTTAGTCGAGGAGCCAACTCACTATTCTGTACCGAATTCACTTCGGTAGTGGAGGTTTTGTTCGTTAGGGCCTCAATCTGTTTACTCCGGTGGAGGTTAGTCGCCCGCTTGAGACTCAGATTGAGAGGGTCTGAAGACCTTTAGTCGAGACTTCAGGCTGTTTAAGAACCTTCCGCAGTATCACTATCATAGAAACTGAACTTGGTAATTGCAATCCAGCTTTACTGCAGTCTAGGGGGAACCATATCCGGGTGACCTCTCTTAACCTGAATACAACTGTTTACTTGCTTTGTTAGTTTGTTAGTTTAGACTTGCATTAAAGTTTCATTGCTAGATAACAAGAATTCACTGAGTAGTCATCAAATCTAGGACCTGGGTTGACATTTAAACCCAAACCCGCTATACTACGCTTTAGGAAGTGGTTTCACTTGGCCAATTCCTGGAGTGACAGTAGAAGTGAGTCATTTTGTCAAAACCAAACCCAGGGGTTTATCCGCCAAAAAAACCGGGGTAAAACCTGCTGGGTTTGATAAACTCAAACCCAACAAGCTGGGTATCCGCGGGTTCATAGGTACTCGTGGGTTTTTGTGGTAAAAAAATTACAATAACAAGTTTCTTTCAAAATAAAAGTTTAACATCAATTTTATTTTTATTTTTTGATGAATCAATGGGTTTCATTCATCGAAAAAGTGGGGCTAGCAACAAACCTTGCTAGCAAGGTATATTACTGACATAAAAAAAGCAGTGGAAAACCTATAATACTCCAGAGCAACAGACACAGATGACAACAGCTAGCTATCCCAGAACAGTTGAACTCTATTACTACCAAGAAGACATTCAATTTCATATTAAATCACCCTCAATAATACAGTAGAATCCTTCGACTTAGCTGAATACAAACGACAACATCGTTCTCTCCATAAGTGACTCACCCAAGATTGCCAGATCAACCTCCCAGTTTCTGCAGCTGCAGAAGGGCCTCCAAAGTTGGATACAATCAGGTCCTGCACATCTTCCCACCTTTGCAACGAGGGGATCTGCATATACCTAGAAAATAGAGCATCAAAGATCTTCATTGCAACGGGCAGAGTGCATAAAGATGATCTCTGTCCTCCATCCCAACTCTACATAAATCACTAGCAAGGCTACCACTATACCCCCACCTCTGCATCTTCATTTTAGTGTTAATTCTCCCTCTAACAACAAGCCAAGTGATAATTCTGTTCCTAAGAATAGCCTTCCCCTTCCAAACTAGCTTCCACCAGGCTACAGGCTGCTGCACAGGGCGCAGACTGCCAGATACGCTTGATAGAGAAAACAGGCATAGGAGAATTGTTGAGTAGAAGCTGACTCCCCCTAGTTGAGATAAATGGAGCAATCTTTCCTCGCAGCTTTAGCATCTTTTGCCAATTCCAGGATCCTGAGGAGCAAGAATAGTTTTAAAGATCCCTACCCTTCAACTTGTACTTATTGATCCAAGAAACCCATAGAGAACCCTCCTGCATAAGTATCGGCCATAGATGCCTTGTCATGCAGGCCTGATTCCAACTCCCTAAGTCCCTAAAACCCAGACCCCCTTCCTTTTTAGGATAAGTGGCCTTCTGTCAGACCACATTTGCTCTGAGTTTTACACCTACTCCAACCCCTCATATGAAATTGCTGCAAATCTTCTCTACTTCCTTGATGACAGACTTGGGTAATAGGAAAACTGACATCCATAACTGGGTGATATCGTATAAAAATGTACCAACAAGTTCAATTCTCCCCGCATAAGAAAGTGCCTTCACTATCCAACTTCTTATCCTCTTAACCATTTTATCAATGAGAGATTGACAGGCAGTCATACTAAGCTTCCCTGATATCAGGGGAACCCCCTGATAACGAACAGGAAACTCACCAAGTTTATAGCCAAATCTATCAGCCCTGAGTTGCCTTTTTACCCTTTCAATACCCCCAAAGAAAAACTCACATTTACTAGGATTAGATTTTAACCCAGAAACCATCTTAAAATGATCCAGAACTCGCTGCAATTCCTGAATACCATAGTTTGACCCATCCGAGAAGACCAACAGGTCATCCTCAAAGCATAGATGCGTAAGTTGGATACCTTTACACATAGGATGATAAGGAAACAGACCACTAACTGTTGAATAATCAATGAGGCAAGTAAAAACCTCCATTGCAATAGAGAAAAGGTAAGGAGACAGAGGGTCTCCTTGTCGAAACCCTTTTCTAGCTGGGAAGTAGCCAACAAGCCCCCCATCGAAACAAACACTTAACATGGGAGTACCAACACACACACTGATCCACTTCAAAAATCTTTCAGGAAATTTCATACATCTTAGCACTTGCAAAATGAATTCCCAGTCCACAGAGTCAAATGCTTTCATAAGGTCAATTTTAATAGCACACCTCGAAGAAATATTTTGATGAGAGCATTTATGAACCAGCCCATGAGCCAACATGATATTTTCACCAATTAATATTCATTTGACAAAAGCAGTTTGGTTTAACATCAATTTTCTCATACAAATTATTCATACAAAAAACATCAATCTAGAGCATACAAGCAAACCACAAATGATCAATACAAATTTTTCAAAATTAAAGATAAACATCTATAAACAATAAGATTAATTGAAAGCTTCTTCCTCGTCAACTAAGTTTCTTCACTCTCCACTTCATAATATCAACTTCATTCTAAACAATTAGAAAGAACAAATTATACATGTCTCCACAAACATAAAGAATATTACTTGTTTAAGGAAGATATATTATTTAGAATATTAAATATACCGGGAAAGTATCTATATGTGTGTGGGCCCATGGGGTGAGTTTACCTAAACCCAAACTCAACCCGACCCAATGAATAGTGTAGCGGGTTTAAACCCGAACCCAACCCAAAACCTGTCAGCACGGGTTTTACCCGCGTTGACCAGGTTGGGTCGGGTGGGTACCCGTGGGTTCGGGTTTTGTTGCCATCCCTAGCGACGAAACGGCTGATCCACGCCGTGTCGACATGGGTTCGGAGGCAACCGCCAAAGATCAAGGCTTTCCTGGCTGTAATCTCTGCCATGGCCGCGCTCGTCTTCCTCCGGATGATAGTGAACGATCACGACAATCTCTTCGTTGCTTCCGAGGTCGTTCACGCCATTGTAATCTCCGTACTCATCTATAAGCTCACCAAAGAGAAGACTTGTGCTGGTAACTAGACAATGCCTGCCCTTTAGTCTCATCTGTGGATTTATCGCAGATTCTGATCGATGGGTTCCTTCTAATTTGGTTGGTGTTTACTGGTCTTGTTGTGGGGTTTTGACTTTTGAGGGTTTTGAACATTTCACATTGGTTGAAGATTGAAAATGGATTGCTGCCTATTTGATTATGTTCACTTTATTTGCATTACAAGCTATTTGGAAGTGTCTTAATTGGTGGTTGCTTGTTGTAATTGGAATGTGAATGAAGAAATGCTCTAATGGACATTGTGGTTTCCATTTCTGTTGAAGAGTTTTGAGTTAGTTTGCAATTTCAGGGCTATCATTGAAGTCTCAGGAGTTGACGGCTCTGTTTTTAGCTCTTAGACTCTACTGCAGCTTTGTTGTGGAGTATGATATACACACATTGCTAGATTCAGATAAACTGCTGACTAATCTTTGGGTAATTTACATGATCCGCTTCAGCTTGAAGTCCAGTTACATGGAGGACAAGGACAACTTCGCTATTTACTTTGTGGTGAGTCCTTAGCTTTTCTTGTTGTTCCTTTCATGGTTCTGGTTTTGGATTCTTTCTAGGGAGACTTCATTTATCTGCACTTTCCTTTCTGATCTTCGTTCAAATTGTAGGACCGTAAATGCTAGATGAAGCAAAAGCAATATGCTCATTACCAGCGGTGGAGTTTTAGAGGAGAACTTGTGTGCTTCATACTTAGACTTCACTCGTGTTTATTTCATTAATAAGGTTCTTCTTGACATTTCGTGGTAATGCTTGCAGGTAATTCCATGCGCTGTGCTGTCTTTGGTCATTCATCCAACCACACAACACCTTCTTTTCAACAGGATTTGCTGGGGTTTCTGTGTGTACCTTGAAGCTAATTCTGTGTTGCCTCAACTCAGGGCGATGCAGAACACCAAGGTATTGGTTCAAAGTTGCATCATACCCTTAATGGATGACTAAGAATGAGTGGCCATAGACAATCAAACTGTCTCACCATGTCTTCGGGTTGAATTTTTTTTTTATAATGATGATGAACTAAAATTAAAAAGGAAAGAGGTCATGGACAGACTCCCACCAGGGGTGGAAAAACAGAAGAGAGCAACAAGAAGAACCTGAACAGGAAAAGGAAAACAAAGACCCCAAACAGGGCAGGGTCGGGAGAGGGAGGCAGAACAACTTAGAGCCAGAAAGAAAAGCTTAACACAGGGGAGAAACAAACATATGCAGCAGGAAAGCCAAATCAGCCATTCAAAAACTGTTGAATAAGCATATTCCCCTGCCCTTTGGTGATTCTCCCATGGGTCGTTGTCCATTCAATGATTGCATTGACAATCTTCTTAGAGACCACCTTATGCAGGCAATAATCTTGTTGAAATATTCTCTGGTTTCTTTCTTTCCAAATGAACCAGCAGTAGGCGTGAAGGAGATTGTGTCTGAACCAGCCTTCAACATCATCCGGATCGCGAGTCTCATTGGAGTTGATGACGACCGAGATATCTTCAGAATCGAACCCCGTTCTCGGAGACATACACAGCAACTCTCTCTGAACATTCTTGGCAAATGAGCAGCTGATGAAGATATGGTTGATAGATTCCTCCTCACGGAAACACAATTCGCATCGGTTTGCTAAGTTGAATCCTCTTTTCTTCAAGTTGTCTATTGTCAAAATCCTCTTGTGCCACACGAGCCAAAGGAAGGCACAAATATTTGTGGGAATAATCTTCCTCCACACGGACTGAGCAGGAAAATCTTCAACACCATTGAACATATTGTCAACCTGCATTTTATACATGGAACTAATGGAGAAGGACTTATTAGAACTATGGTTCCAAACCATATGGCAGGGACCTATCGATATCCGATGAGAGTTAGAAATAACCTTTTCCACACATCTCACCCTTACAATCTCTGCCCCACCCCTAAGATTAATTGAAAAAGGAATATCACACACAATACTCTCACCTGACCTGTGAACAGAATCTGCGAGACTGGCGTTTGGAGTGGAAGGTCAACAGCACCCAAACCACCTTTCTTTTTTGGAGCTTTACAAACATCCCATCGAACCAAGTGCATCTTGTCGTTGCTACTAGTTCCACTCCACAAAAATCTTCTTTGAATTCTTTCAAGTTGATTGACTGTCTTCTAAGGGGCCTTAAGGAGTGAGAAATGGTAGAAAGGCAGGCTGTTCAAAGTAGAACAGTCCAGAGTCAGCCTAGCTCCAAGAGATAGGTGTCTATTCATCCAGCCTTGTAGTCTTCTTTGGTATTTATCCACAGCAGGATTCCAAATTGCAGCTGCATTTGGGCGATCTCCTAATGGCAATCCAAGGTATTTCGATGGATCATTACTCCATTTGCACCCAAGGATCGTTGCAAAGTAATCAGGTTCCGGAATGTCGCCCACAGTGAACATAGTTGATTTGTCCAAATTAATCTTAAGTCCTGTGATAGATTGGAAACACACCAGCACAACAAGAATATTAACCACCTGATCTGCTGAGGCATCACAAAAAGTGAGAGTGTCATCCGCAAATAGGAGATGGGTGACTTCACCAACTCCCCTGTGTTCATCCATAAAGAATCCCGATATCCCACCAACCTCCCGAAGTTTAGAAATTAGGAAAGACAACATGTCCATGACAAGTACGAAAAGACCAGGGGATAAAGGGTCTCCTTGCCTGACCCCCTTTGCCGATCTAAAGTAACCATGGGGTTCTACGTTAACTAATATTGAAGTCACCGGAGAACATATGACGCTCTTGATTCATTGCTGCCATTTCTCCGAGAACCCAACACTTCTTATAATTTTGAACAGACAATCCCAGCTAACATTATCGAAGGCCTTTTCAATATCAAGCTTAAAGATGAGCCCCGATTTTTTGGATTTCCTCCTGCTGTCAATAGCTTCATTAGCAATTAAGGCAGCCTCCGAAATGTGTCTACCAATGACAGAAGCATGCTGGTTATGAGAGATCAGCTTGGGTAGAACAATGCTCATCCTTTTCATGAGTACTTTACTCAGTATTTTATGAAAACGGTTCATAAGACAAATCGGGCGAAGATCCTTAACGCTTTCCACCACATCCACCTTAGGCGTAAGACAAATGAAAGCATGAGTGACGCTGTCCGGCAGATACCCATTGTCGTGGAACTCTTCAAAAGCCAGCATAATATCTTTTTTGCAAAGAGGCCAACATTTCTTGTAAAATTCAAACGTGAAACCATCTGGCCCCGGAGCTTTGAACCCATCACAATCCCTGATTGCGCTCCATATTTCCTTTTCTGTGAACTGGAGAGTCAAAAGTCTGCAGTCATCTTCATCTAGGGATCTTTCCAGATAGTCATTGGGAAAAGGCCTTTCAAAGGTAGTTTCTTGAAATAAGAGTTTATACTCATTAGCAATTGCTTCACCAAGGGCCTGTTTCCCTTCAAAATACCTGCCATCAATCTGGATGCGACTAATGAAGTTCACTTTCCTTCTATAATTTGCCATCCTGTGGAAGTACCTGGTATTCCTTTCTCCTTTTTGATGCCATGACTCCCTGGATTTTTGTCTCCAAGACAGCTCCTGCATATTGAGGGTGTTTTGCAGCTCAGCTTTCAACTCCTCTCTCTCGGCTCTTTCAACTTCCTGGAGGTTCGAACAATCTTCCTTATCATCCAACTGCTTTATACCACTAAGAAGGTTATCGATTCTGACTTTTACATTGCCAAAGGTTTCCTTATTCCATATTTTTATGTTGCGCTTCAGAAAGATTAGTCTTCTACTCCACAAGAAAACAGCACCTTTGCCAAAAACAGGGGCTTTAAACCATACTTCAGCACTTTTGAATAATCTTTCATCTTCCAACCACATGTTTTCGAATTTCCATGGCCTTTTGATCTCTGCAAAATCACCCCATGAGATGTAGAGAGGATTATGATCTGACTCAACTCTCTCCAAAGCAGCCAGATTACAATCCGGGAACATACTGTCGAATCACTTGAGACGAAAACCCTGTCAATACGCGAGAGAGAAGCATTATTCCAACCATTGCTCCGAGTGAAGCGGCTCCCATTTAAAGGGAGTTCGAGAACAGTGACTCACTTCTACTGTCACCCTAGGAATTGGCCAAGTGAAACCATTTCCTAAAGCGTAGTATAGCGGGTTTGGGTTTAAATGTCAACCCGGGTCCTAGATTTGATGACTACTCGGTGAATTCTTGTTATCTAGCAATAAAACTTTAATGCAAGTCTAAACTAACAAACTAACAAAGCAAGTAAACGGTTGTATTCAGGTTAAGAGAGGTCACCCGGATATGGTTCCCCCTAGACTGCAGTTAAGCCGGATTGTAATTACCAAGTTTAGTTTCTATGATAGTTATACTGCGGAAGGTTCTCAAACAGCCTGAAGTCTCGACTAAAGGTCTTCAGACCCTCTCAATCTGAGTCTCTAGCGGGCGACTAACCTCCACCGGAGTAAACAGATTGAGGCCTTAACAAACAAAACCTCCACTACCGAAGTAAATCCGGTACAGAATAGTGAGTTAGCGTCTCGACTAAAGTCACCAACTCCCTACCTTCAATTAAGGATGCTCTATCAACCTAGGCAGATATTCTCATTCTAGGTCAAAGCAGAAACAACAGGAATTTGATCAGGATTCAAGTCATTCAATCATTCAAACCTCAATCGAATATAATCAAATCATAGAGTCAGTACTTGGGTTCATACAATCAAACCTAACATACAAATCTAGGGTTCTCCATACCCAGATGAATGGGAGAACTACTCCATGGAGAAAGAGGCAAAAGCAGAATCAAACGCGGAATTCATACTATGAAGGATGGATTCCTGCTCCTGGACGTTGATCGACACTTCTCCAAGCTCAAACTGGCCTCCAATGGTGATGAAGATCAAGCTAGGGCACTTGGAGACTCTTGTTCGTCACTTTCTCACTCTAGGAATCGATCTCTCTCTCTAAAACTCGAATCCCCTGATCTTTGGCCTTCTTTTCCTTTAAAACAGCTGCCTGTCGCGATACCCGGTCGAAATACCCGGTCGGGTATTTTGGGTCACGACCGGGTATAGTTAAAACGCACGTTTTGGCCAGGGGAAAATACCCGGTCTCATCCAATAATCTCCGGTCGGGGATTTCTGCCTTCCAGACCGGGACCCCCCCTGTTTCTCAGACGCCAAAAGGGAAAATCCCCGGTCTCCTCAGAATAATACCCGGCCGGGTATTTGTGGTCATGGCCGGGTATTTTCTTCCTCCAGCCCACTTCAATCCTCACTTGCTCCTTCCGACCCGAATCTCGTTCCTTCGCCTCGATTCCAACGCCGGGTCCTGAAATATGACATAAACACACAACCTCGCGTGAAATCGGCTTAAAACCCGAGAGTCAACCCCTCAAATGGCTCAAGAATAGGGGTGAAAATATGTGTAATTATCGGTCTATCAAACAGCCAGATTGTCTATAGTTTCGTTGAATTTATTCATCAAATCTGAATTCCTATCCGCCCCAATATAATCTTCATGGCTTCTGATCAAATTGAAATCACCAGCCAAACAAAACGGGTTCTGGAGTTGTCTATAAAAAGCCTCAATCTCAGACATAAACCTCAATTTCTCAGTTCTATTCTGGGGACCATAAACAACCACAAGAGTCCAGTACTTAGATCCAGGAATATCTTCGAACTCAATGGCGATAAAGTGAGACCCAATAAAATTTGTGACTTCCCTGTATAGATTCTTGTCCCGGTAAATGGCGATACCACCCGAACTTCCGCTAGCATCTTTTGCCTTCCAACCCACATCACGTGAGCCACTAATGCTGGAAATCTGCTCAATGCTACAGGTACTCCATTTTGTTTCGATGAGAGCAACAATTTTCGGGTTTTTTCTTCCCACAATATATTTGATTCTATCTCGCTTTTCCTCAGTACCCAAACCTCTAACATTCCAGATGAAGATGGATGAAACCATTAAATAGCTTTAGAGATGTCGTCCCAACCTTTGGATTTGCTTCTGTTACGCCTCGGTTCTGATGGAGGAGGTGCCTGGGGCCCAAGTCTGAATTTCTCCATCTCCAGTTTAGATCGGGAGGAACAAATCTTTCTTCCGTGCGTGGTTCTTGATGCCTCGGAAATGATGTTCTCGTCCTGCTCTGGGTTTTCCTTTGAAATCAAATTGAATCTACAAGCAAGGTCGAGGCTTCTAGATTTGAGGGTGAATTCATCAAAGGGGTAAGAGTTAAAATCCCAATTCCTGGTAGGGCTCATTTGGGTACAGGAGGGTGAAGGTAAGGCATTTAAATGGGATTCGATATTCAAGTGAGTACCAATAGGGGAAGAGGTGGAAAGAGGCGAAAGGTCAGTGGTTGAGCGAAGGCTACTTTCCAAGGGTGTGCACGGTACCAATTCCAGGCTAAGGTTGATCGATTTAAGTGGGGTGGAAAGTTCTGGTGATGATGGGGGGGGGGGGAGAAAGGTTCTAGAGTTTGGGTCAGGGGACTGCACAGAGAGGTTCTGCAGTCCAGGGGAGGGTTGAATAAATGTTTGAGGAGTGAGGTTAAATGTGGAGAGAGAGTGTAGTGAGGAAGGTTAATGGAGGTTAAGTGTAGTGAGGAAGGTCAGTGGAAAGGGATGGAATAACAGCGGGGATTATCTTCGGGTTGAGTATTGCGTATGATTTCTAACCACACATTATTCCTGATATCAGATTGTTGAACCTTTCACGACACATTATGTATTTGCACTTGGAGTTGCACGTTTCTTGAGCTACGCACATTGGGTCCTCCAGGTTAGATGACTATCTACTATAACTCCTCTTCCTATTTTGTGTGGAGTTGATGCTGAAGCTCACTGTACTTTGTATCCATGAAAATTTTGCTGGATCTTGAACCATTACACGTTGAACCCTTGATTCAATAAACTAATTCATGTTCTGCTTTGCCACGAAAAAAGGTACTTGATACTCGAAGCCACCTGCTGACAGCACTGGGCTATGGGTTGTGGCCTTCTATGGTCCTACTTTCTCAGATAGTGCAAACCTTCATCCTATCAAATTTCAGCTACTACTACGTCAAGAGGTATCAAATACGCATAATTCTTCGACTTCTTACTCTTTTCATTCTGCGATGTCCGCTCTTTAAGTTGTGTTTGCTGTTCATGTCTTTGTTTTGCAGTGTGTTGGGCGGGCAACTAGTTCTCCGTCTCCCATCAGGAGTGGTGTAAAAGGGCTTCCAGTTACGAACATCGTCAGTTGCATCGGGGCATGCGGTGGATACCTGCTTGGTTTAGCTTTTTTCTAAAAGCTGCTTCCATGGCGGGTTTGGTTAGATCCGTTGGTGCTTTGTTGACATCCACATCATCAGTTGTAGGGTTTGGTGTTGTGAGGAAGACTGTAAAGTTTGGGTAGTAGCCTTTTTGCTCTTTGGTTAGGCACATTACCTTCCACACTATAAAGTTTCAGGCTTTGTGTGGTAGATTCGTAGTCGTTGATGGTTTTGGCATTCTTGATGGTTTGACGCGAGTGAGACATAGGAATAGCAATAAAATACGAACCCACGGGTATCCTACCCGACCCATCCAGTCCTGTACGCGTGGGGGTATACTTGAACTGACTTGCGCTTAGTGCAGAGCATATATGGGTATTGAGGCACCCTTTCCTCCCCTCCCCATTGCCATCAGTAACGACACGAGTATAGGTAGATACAAAATTATTCAAATCGTGCCCGACCCGAACCCGACCTAGCAAGTTTTAAAAATGCACTGACACAATACGAAAGTTGATGGGTCATACCAAGAAAGACATGAGATAAATGAGCCCAAAATGTATCTGTGTCATGCCGACCCAAACACGACTCATTCCAGAGTTACACTCACCCCTGCTTGTCAAGGTTGTCAAACCGGATTAAGTCATCAAATCAATTTGACAAATGGTTTGAGGTTAATGGTCGGACTAGATTCAACCAATTGAAATTCGGTTTTAACATAATATGTGAGAAAACCTCTAATACCAAATATATTTGACATATCTTAAAACAATCTCATTAATCTATATTCATATATTGCTAAAAATTATTTCTTCGAAAGAAATATATATTACAAAATTATCGATTGTAATCTTCAAACCCGATTTGGATGGTTAGACCATCTGGTTATCAACGAATTAACCCGATTCTAACTTTTCCAGAATCGTCCAACCGTAATGTATTTCAACCATTTCAATAGGCGATTTTGGTTGGACCCTATTAAACCGGCAGGCCGGTTACAGGTTTGACAACCTTGCTGCTTGCCCAATGCCCACTGCCATTCTTGGTTTGAACTTTTAACCTGTTTAATAGTTCACCGGAAACCAAAACCGAGTTTGGGGTGGAAAAAAGGGAAACCAAAACCGAGTAAGCCAAGTAGCCAACCCTTGCTCACATTCGCATCATCGCATGATCCCATCTCTGTTAACTGTTAAGGGTTCAATTTCCTTCTAGGGTTTAAGAAAACTCGCTGTGCCGCCCCTTAAACCCTTGCCCCTGAAATTCTTTCTCTTGCTCCGGATATTTACAGCTTTTCCATTTTCAAGCGAGGCCAACACTTAAACCCTTGACAGAGATTACTTCGAATTCCGTCAATAGAAATGAATCGAGCGAGGCTAATTCTTTCGGCCGTCAAGTTCTCCAGGATTGCCTTTTCTACTAGACTCCCTCCTGCTCCGCCGGTGCCCCTGCTATCTCAGGTAACCAGTTTCTCTCATATTTCTCAGTCCAAGTCTCACTCTTTCAACGCCAATCAAAGGTGCTGCTTCTCCTCCTCGCCGAACTCTGTGGTAGAGCTACTGTTAGGAAATGATTGGTCGACGGAGCTGTCGAACCAGTTGGAGAATACCCCTTTCCTGATTACCCATGAGACGGTTGTTTATATCTTGAGGAAACTGGACCACGCGCCAGACAAGGCATGGGGTTTTTACAATTGGGTCACAACGAGAGATGGGTTTGTACCAAGCTCCTCGCTTTATAGCTTGCTGCTCAGAATATTTGCTGATAAGGATTCCATGAAGAAGTTTTGGATCACTCTAAGGAAAATGAAGGAGCAAGGATTTTGTTTGGATGAGGAGACTTACACTACGCTTTGGAGGCTGTTTAAGAAGGATCAAATGCAGAGTGATGCTGTGGCGTTGAAACAATTTTATGACAGGATGATTCAAGAAAATGCTATGGATGGTGTGGTGAAGAAGGTGGCTGGCGTTATTCTGGAAGCAGAGTGGGGTGATGAGGTTATGAAAAGGTTGGAGGATATGAAGATTGTGTTGTCCGATAATTTCGTGATAAGAGTGTTGAGGGAGCTTAAGAACCGTCCCTTCAAAGCTCTGAGCTTTTTCCACTGGGTTGCTACGTGTGAGGGTTATAAGCACAGCACTGTCACTTACAATGCAATGGCAAGGGTTCTTGGCAAGGAAGATACAATGGGGGAATTCTGGATCATTGTTGAGGAGATGAAGAGTGCTGGTTATTATATTGACATTGATAGTTATATAAAGATCTCAAGGCATTTCCATAAGTATAAAATGAATGAGGAGTCAGTAAAGTTTTATGAGTTCATGATGGATAGTCCGTTTAAACCCTCTACTCAAGACTGTAGTTTACTGCTTAGAAACATGTCTGCAAGTCATAAGCTGGATCTGAGCTTAGTTTTCAGGGTTGTGAAGAAGTATGAGGCAACTGGGAATGTTCTCTCGAAAGCTATATATGATGGGCTGCATAGGTCACTTGTGAATGCAGGAAGCTTTGCTGAAGCAGACAAGATTTTGAATGCTATGAGGGATGCAGGATGTGAGCCAGATAATATCACCTACAGCCAGTTGGTTTTTGGTCTTTGCAAAGCAGGACGATTTGAAGAAGCTTCTAAAGTCTTGGATGATATGGAAGCAAATGGATGTCCACCGGATATCAAGACCTGGACTATTTTAATTCAGGGCCACTGTAATGCTGGGCAACTTGAAAAGGCACTAATGTGCTTTGGTACAATGATGAGAAAAGATGGTAATGCTGATGCTGATTTGGTGGATGTTTTGGTGAAGGGCTTTGTTGATCAAAAGAAGATCGATGGTGGATACACATTCCTTGTTGAGATGATCAATAATACTCATGTGAGACCTTGGCAAGCTACCTATAAACATATTATAGAAAGCCTCTTAGGAGCAAGCAAACTTGAAGAGTCCATGAATGTCCTTCGTTTGATGAGACAGCACAACTACCCTCCGTATCCCGAGCCTATCGTTCAATACATATCCAAGTATGGGACAGTGCTAGATGCTGCAGATCTCCTTCAGGCATTGAGTAGTAAACAGTATCCATCACTGGCAGCTTATAAAAATGTTTTTGAAGCTTTCTTCAAGGAGGGAAGACATTCTGAGGCACAGGATCTGCTTTACAAATGTCCTTATCATGTCCGCGAGCATTATCAAATTGGTAAGCTGTTTGGCTCAGCAAAGAATGGCGAAGCTGCAACCTTAGCCAATAAAACTGTCACGTAATTGGGTTTTCTTGTCCAAGTTGTCGAGTCTTGTTGAAACACAGTAGTGGGTGGTTGTTTCATATAGGTGAAGAATTTCAATATATGATTGCCTATCCATTTTCTCGCTTGAGAAATGGGAATTTAGCCTTGAGAACTTGTTATTACAGTGCTTTGGAATTCATCAACCAATTATTTACTTGGTGCATTCCAGTTTTGATTTAGCAATATTACTAGGTTGCTTTGTAGATTCTGGTCTTGTGTCGTCTCTTTGTTGCTGTCCATGTTCCCTCAGGTTAGTTACTTCTAGCAGCCGCCCATCTAGGTAGGATTTGGTTGCCATGAAAAAGCTTCCTTTCAAGTTCAAAGGAAATCTCTACCCCAAGATTGCTTGAGCAAGTGTTCCAAACTTGTTTTGGGACTAGTGTCTACCTGCTTGGAGGAAGGTGTCCTGAGGAAAGTTCCATCCTAGATCGATATACCAATCCTGCAGAATGGACGCCTATATACAGGACCGATATACCTTACAGCTAGCTAACTATCTACGCCAGTACATTATCACTCCCAGTGATTCTTGGCTACTCCTGACGTCGATTCTCTGAAAGATCCCTTACTCCCGCCATGTCTGTGCACTGTCATGTCTGCAAGTTCCACGGGCCATAAGGTTGTCTATGCTATAACGAACTCCCTTTATTCAAGTTGAGTTGTACAACATGACTATAATTGGTTTATGTTCAGTCTTCCGTATCCACTAGCTCTTAGATGCATTAGAAGCAGATCTCTTTCTGGTTGTCGTAGGTTGGTATACAGATCAAGGGACAGATACTAGAGCTAAAGAAAATGCAGCACCCTGCAGATCTCTTTCTGGTTTGTTTGATATCCATTTCATGTTGTAATGACTATCATTGCCAGTTACATGAGCATCTTGTCTCATACATGTGCAGACTTCTTGTATCATATACATGCAAGATTAAAGTCCGGTCCGTTGACCGGAGGAACATAATTTGATAAGTGAAATGTCTGCAATTTGTCTCCTGTGATTACTCATAGTGAAAGAATTGGATACTATAATCACCTAGATAATATATCAAAAAATTAATTGACGTTTATCGGTTTATGTTATTAGTACTATTAGCTTCATTTTCAAGGGGTCTATTATTCATGATGGAAGTGCCTGTCCTGCCCTAGAATCCGTCCTAATTCTTCTCAGAGGGCTGATTGATATGAACTCTTCATAAAGGGCAAAGAATAAAGCAGTGGCCGGTGGGGGTGTCTCTATCTAAAGTGGCTCTATCAACTAAGCTGGCACTTGTTGGAAATCCTTACCAGGCAGGAAGGGTCTCCTTTTCGTTTTTGTAGGGCTAATTCCCAAACAAAGCTTTCATTTCAAACATATTTCCAAAATGAGTTAAAAAGGCTTCTAAACAGACAACCCTAACTATCCGCCAAGAAGACTCCCCCATAAAAGAGCCCACACTCGTCAATCATACATCATGTAACTCAGGCAATGATAGTCATTACTCCTAAGGTGTTCACAGCTAATTGTGTAGTAATTACACTTTCAACTACAATTGAATATGGGCTTATCATATGATTAACCAATGGAAATATGAGTTCATTTCATTGCCTGCTGTATGATTATAATCTATCTATAATTCATTGAAAAGTGTAAGCGTTAGTAAGCGGTTAAGATTAATACATGAACCTCTGCCAACAATTGGGTTATGACATGCTATTAGAGTTGGTTTATCGTTGAATCGTGTGTTCAAATTCTCACGACTCCAATATTAACCATTGCCTTAAGCAAATGGTATGGTGGTCCTTAATAATTATAAGTAAATAAGTAATAACATACAATACAAAATCTATCGTGAATTCATAATCCAAATTTCAACTCACAGAATTACAAATAATTAAACGTCTTCACCAATTAGCAAGTACCAACTAACAAGACATCAAACACAAGCACCACAAGATTATCATGATTTACAAAGGTCAAAGAGAGTCATAGAGGGACGACTTTCGGGTTCTAACTCTTAAACATATTTGAGACTTCGGGTGGAGGGTTATTTTGCAATATGTGTGAATAATGGGTGTTTGGAATTGCGACCTTGGTTGGTTTTGCATATTGAGACTTTTTCCCTTAGCCAAAGCCCAAAACTTTGTAGTTATACTAGTTGGCAGTTATTGGTCGGTTAGCGGTCAACTACTACGCAAAATACAACTAACCAAAATCGAACCAGTAAAAAAGTTCGGGTATCGATTAATCTCCAACCATCATTATTGATCGGTTAGCGGTCAGCTACTACGCAAAATACAACTAATCACAACCAAACCACTAAAAAGTTCGATTATCGATTAATCTCCAATCATCATTATCGATTCGGTTATCGCTTAAAATCGATAACTGATTAACCGTTTACCGTCTCTACTTGGTTGCACTTCTTTGTCCAACTCTATTACTTTTTGTTTTTGATTCAGATATTTGTATGTGTGTAACAGACTTTTACCTTCAATTAATAGAATCACTCCCTTAATCCGAGAAAAAAAATGATGTCCATTTAAAAATGTACTTTAATGCCCTAGTGTTCGCAAATTGTGTCATTTTTACAGAAAAGGAAATGCAACTTACTTGGGTTAGTGTTTTCAAATTGTGTCCGTCTATCCATAAAACAAAAATTGCAATTTCAAGAACAAACGAAAATTGTTGTTCAATGTTAATTAACCTAATCGGCATGGACATCTGAACAAACTCAACCAATTATATCGCCTATAATCTTATTTTTTTCATATATTTTTCCTTACGGAAAAGTGAAAAATGAAAACCCATGATATTAATATTCATCTGATGTGTAAACATGCCATTTCAAAGCCATAAGTCACACGGCCTAAAAATTCCCATACGCCTCCCAAAAATACACATATAAATACACCCACTTCCTGTAAACTCATACACTAAATAGCTTTTACATATAAAGTTCTCTGTTTCCCCTGACCTCCCATGGCTTTCCCTAAGCCTGCCATTGCTACTCCTCTTCTCATCATCATCATCATACTCATCATCTCACTTCCTGCCCTTCATCTCTGCCAAGCCGATGAACAAATCCCTATAGGCGGCGGCTCCGACGACGACGGACCAGCCACTTACGGTGACGTCCAATACGCCAAAATGGGTAAAATTTTCAAACATTTAAATCGTACGATATCTCGCGATTCGCTTAGTTATAGTGTGTGTTATTTGCGAGCGTGACTATTACAATGTAACGCCGACACGTAAAAATGTGACAGATTGTGGAAGGGCGTGCAAGGCGAGGTGCCGGCTGGCGTCGAGGCACAAGATGTGCATTAGGGCTTGTGGGACTTGCTGCTCGAGGTGCAACTGCGTGCCGCCGGGCACCTCTGGGAACAGGGACGTCTGCCCTTGTTACGCCCGTATGACTACCCACGGCGGAAGGCTCAAGTGCCCTTAAAACGAAGGGCAACTCTGGAGATGATCACTAGCTATATATATTGTGTGTTTGTGGGGTGTGATGATAAGTATAAGATTACGGGATGTGATGATATGATGTGTTGGTACTATTGCTCTGTGTCTGGCTGACTCATCATCGATTTGTAATTGAAATAAGGGAGACGAGGGTTCATCGTGATGAACAATATAATTATATCTCGTGGTGTTATGGTTTTTTTTTTTTTATATTTGAGAAGATATAGGAAATTTATTATGTGTGGAATAATATATTATAAATTAATGGTGTTTGGGGCGTTCTTTTAAATGGTTTTTATTATTATTTAAAAGGGTCGTGAAAAGAAGTCGTTCTCTTTAACGCTTTTTTCAGGGCAGGATTTTGGAATTTGGAGTGTGTATGTACTCTTTAAAGAGTTAAGTCTACAAATTTTGGAAAGTGTACATCAGTATATGACTTTCAAAATTTTCGGGAAACAAACCTTTTCGAGACATAGTGCAGATTTGTCCTTGTCAATTCATATGCGCAAAAAAAAACATTCATGATTCGACAATTCGAGTTGAAACTTTTTGGGTGTATTGTTTTAAAGAAAGGAAGAGAGAATTGAAAGAAAACATGAACGGATGAAATTTAAAGAAAATCAACTACATGTTAGTTAATTAGGGGCGAACAAAACCAATATTAGGAGGTAAAAAAAAATTAAAAAATTCTGCTTATAATTTGGGTATAATTTTTTTTTGTTGTTGATAATTCGGGTAGGAAATAATTACTGTGTTTTCATCATTTATGATGTCATGTTTAATGAATTTTATTTTGTTCAAATGAAAAAATTGCATAAAAATGTTAGTCATAATTATTTATTACTGGCTATATAAAATAATGAAATCTACCCTAAACATGAAAATTTTGGCACATTGACCTTCCCAATGAAGCAAATCTACTTCAAGTGGACCAATAATATATAAAATATATACGTATAAAATTTGACACTTTTAAACTTGTACATTGGGAATGGTCTTGGAGTGGGTCAGATATTAATGTTGTTTTCTCCCTTTCGTTCTTTTTCTTCTGTCTTCTCTCTTTGAACAATTTTATATTACTGCCGTTTCCTCACATCCCATTATATTCTAAGATTAAACAAACATCACAATTGTGAACTATATAATTCATTCATTTTCTATATACCTTCATACATTTAACTTAATATATCTATCTAGCTTCAAACTTGTCACTACAAATACCCGGTCACTTCTCCATCTCATCTTCTCACCACTCATCAACCTTTTTCTCCAAGTACAAACCATCTAGCTCCAAAGAAACTATACCCTTAAAAACCTATGGCAATCTCAAGGCTTCTCGTTGCTACCGCCGTCCTCTCATTTCTCATGCTCCAGCTCACTCATGCTCATGATCATCACCAATCCAATGTGGTCTCCGAATTAGCCCGTTCCTCCGACGGTGGCTCTACTAAACTAGGTTAGTCATTCGACTAATACTAAATTACTCGCGCACATAACAATCACCCTAACAACATTTCCTTACTTATGTATGAACACTGTTTTTTTTTTCTGACACGAAATGTTGTTTTTCTTATAGTGAATTTTGTATTTTTGGCAAACTATTACTCTGAATCAATGTTGTGGGTTGTTTTTTTTTTTTTTTTACGTGCACAGATCGTGATAAAGTTTGCATTGCTAGGTGCCAACTATCAAGGGCGCCATTCCATTGCAAGCCGGCTTGTAAGACTTGGTGTATACTGTGCAGCTGTGTCCCTTCCGGAACTGAGGATAACTAACTACAAGGAGTGCCCTTGAATTATTAGAATAGAGCCAAGTTGTGGCCACTTTCCTCTCGAGAGGGGTAAATAAGAAGAAGAAAAAAGAATTGACTTTAAATTGTTGTGGAGGTCTGACATTTGTCAAGTTTTCATATTTATGGACGATTTTTTGAAATGGTTTTCAATTTATTTTCTGAGTTTATTTTGGATGGCTCATCATCATAATGCCCATACTCCTAATTAATTTTACCCAGAAATTTATTGAACTTTCAGTATTTTTGGATAATTAATAATCATTCAACTTGCTATGTTCCAGTAATATTTAATGGCCTGATCCTAAAAAATGAATCAATCAATCTCAATTCATTTGTCTAATTGCTACAAGTTAAAAAAGAGAGGTATGGCCTAATCCTAAAATATGAATCAATCTGTCTCGACTCATTTGTCTAATTACTACAAGGTGGAAAGGGAAGGTAGCTAATGATGAACTATGAAGAGAGTGATCTACAAGTCTTCTGCGAGTTTTTCTTTTTCTTCTTGACTTCTTATTGATGTACAGTTTTTTAATTATGTATAATATATCCGCCATTATAAAAGAAACATTATAAAGGGGGACATACATTCCTTCAAATCCCATCAAACTATACTAGTTTGTCGTATATTTAGATTGCATATCCAAGTCAATCAAATTTGATAAGTAAATATTCATAAATTTGAGCAAAAGTGTCACCTCTAATTCCCCAACTATAAAATCAATAATAATCGAGACTAATACATAAACACCAACTGTAGAGCTAGATACGTGAACTAATTGGTTGGGCTATAGTGAGAGTTGCATTGTTTTCCAAATTGAAACGGACTTTAATTAGAGTTCGATAGGCTAGCTATAGCGACAAAATTGTCCCCTCTAATTAAAGAAGTTAATCACACTAATCTGCGATCCCTGTACACCAAGATACATTGGACTGTTCATTTAGACACATTAGACTATTCATTGGTCTCTGAATGGACGGCTCTCTGATTTGGGCCCACTCTGCATCTTCCCTGGTGTTTGCTTATGCGCTGCCGTTTTGTGTGGTTTTGCGACGAGTTTGTTTTCTTCCTCCCATTTGTTGTGGTGGGCCGTGCCGACCTCAAGCCGATTTTCCCTTCTTACTCCTCCATCTTCTTTTTGTATGACCGATGGTTGATTAGATGTTGGGTGATTAGTTGCACTGTGGTGGCCCTGGCTTGCCGCCGTCTCACAACTACTTAGGGCTCTCTCTCTTGATCCTTTACTCTGCCACGGAAGTCGCGCAGGCTTAAGTGGACGATATATTTCCTCTCATCTCCCTTTCCTTTCGCTTGACAGAGTGGGGTACGAAATCTGCTTCAGGTCTCTCTCTCTCTCTCTCTCTCTCTCTCTCTCTCTCTCTCTCTCTCCTTCCCTATGCCACAGAATTCGCGTCGGGCTCAAGTGGGCGACTCTTCCTAGAGAGAGACTGAGTATTTTTGCGTTTGAGAGGGGATTCGCTGGTTCTTTATTAGAGGGTACAAAGAGAGAGGGAGGGAACTTTTATGGTTTGCTTGGAGGGCTAGGAGCCATGTCTCCTTTTTATTTTGGCCACACAAACCTACTCAAAGCATGCTATCTCACACCGATCCTTCCTCTCTACTTTTAACACCCTCTCTTTCTCTTTGCTCTTTCTCTCACTTCTCTCTACACCAATGTCTCTCATCTCTCTTCCCCCAACCTGTTCTTGCTCCCATCATTTGTTGGATTTCTCTGCAAAATCTCTGATCAATTTGTTTCTTTCTCCCCTTCTCACCTTCAAATCCGTCCTGAGAATACAGGGATCAGAGAGAAAACAAAATAAAAAGTCGACCGAACCTGTGCAGGAGACAACGATAAGGGTGATCAAGAGGGAATTTGAGGGGCCTAGAGTGGATCAGGAGCTATCTAGTGTTGTTTGGAATGTATTTTCCGAGGTGGATGCAGGTACGAAGATTGGTCCTCCCATATGTTTTTGTTTCCCTTGTCTTTTCCGATTTCCACTCTCTGCCTAGAGCGAATTGTCCATTTTTTGAGAGGTCGGGAAACGATTCGGAGGAGATCCTAACCTTCATGTTTCTATTTTCTTTGTCATTGATGAGTTTTCTGAGATGAGTTCATTCTCTCTATCTTCTTATAAAGCTTTTTTGATCTTTTTGTAGATGAGATGCCAACAAAGATTTCACTATCATAGGCGAACATCGAATTCCAGCGAAAAGCTAGTTACTGATGGCAATTTGAACCCGACCCGCGGGTATTACCCGATCTGACCCGCGATGAGGTGGGTATTACCCGACCCGCAGTAGCGTGGGACGGGACATGGGTATCTACTTCTGATCCTCCCTGTCCCGCCTCGCCCTGTTCTATACCCATTTTATCTCAATTTCTTACGGTATCTGTACATATTTCTCCTATTTTGATTTTTCTTCACCCAGTTAGAGTCGATATTTCAATTTGTTAGCCTAAATTATCCATTCTATAATTACTATTTTTCTTTCATAAAGTGTTTTCCCCTTTGTTTTATCGTAAAAAGTAAAATTTGTGTGTATTTTTTTCAAGTACCATGTAAGAGTGGATCGACCCGCCCCGCCCTGTACCCGCGGGGGTTTTACCTGCCCCGACCCGTAGTAGCGTGGGGCAGGACATGGGAATTGAGGTACCCGCCCCTCCCCGCCCCATTGCCATCACTAAAGCCTATGAGTCCAACCGATTGCCTTGACGGGAACGCAGGGTCTGTTGTGAGTCATTTCCACAGTGGTTGCTGTAGCGCAAGGTTCTCGAGAAGATTCAAAATTTTAATGGGATTTGAGCATCCGCATGCAAATCAATAAAACATTTAGCTTAGCCGAGGAGAGGAGAGGAGAGAAAGTAGAGAATATGAGTTTGTCAGTTTATTCCTCTTTACTTCCATACTCTGTTCTTTAATCTTTCATTATTTGATAGCGTTTTGCAAATTTGAAGGATGTTTTGCAACCTCAACGGGGACAAAGGAGTTGTGGTACACAGAGGATTTGCGAGTTCCCATTGTTATGGAGGGCTCGAAGGAAATTCGCTTTCGTAAATGGATCTGGCGAGGAGAAGGTGGGTGTCATAGGTTTTTTTACTTCCATTCGATTCTGCTGTCCTTTTCTTTCTCACCTCTTTTGTCTCGGTTGATTTGTACTTCCTCTGCACTACTGTAGCTGGCCGTAGTTAATCAGTCTTTTTGTTCTCTTGATGGTGGAACTATATATGGGTCTCGAAGTTTTGTCGTCTACAAGAATTAACTGGAGCGCACGATCTGGTTGCTTTCACTTATTCACGACGACCAATGTATGAAGGGTGTTGCTCCAGCTTACGATAAACACACTTGGTGTGATTTCTCCACAAAGCAATTAGTTTACAAATATGAAATCTGGTTTTGCGTTTGATTCCAGGTGATTGAGTAGATTATTTGAAAAGCTCTAGTAACTACCGTTGTCTAGACGGTCCTTCACCGCGGTGAGCTGCATTTCCTATTTTCGTTCTATAATTCCTTTCTTCACTCAATTGTGCAATGCACCTATGATTCAAGGTAATGGTGTTTGTATTGGCAAAAACATAACTGGCTCAAGGAATGAAGATGCATTTGAATGTGTGACTCGCTCCTACCGTCACTCTAGAAAATGACCAAGTGTAACCACCTCCTAAAGCGTAGTATAGCGGGTTTGGGTTTTAATGTCAACTCGGGTCCTAAGTGTGATGACTGCTCCGTGAGTTCTTATTATTTAGAAGTGAAAGTGTAGTGAAGATCCAAACAAGCAAACAAGCAAAGCAGTTAAAGGTTGTTTTCAAGTTGAGAGAGGTCACCCGGATGTGGTTCCCCCTAGACTGCAGTTAAGCCGAATTGTAATTTACCAAGTTCAATTTCAATGATAGTTATACTGCGGGAGGTTCTTAAACAGTTTGCAGTCTCGACTAAAGGTCTCCAGACCCTCTTAATCTGAGTCCCCAGCGGGCGACTAACCTCCACCGGAGTAAACAGATTGAGGCCCTAACGAACCAAACCTCCACTACCGAAGTAAATCCGGTACAAGAGAGTGAATTGACTCCTCGACTAAAGTCTTCAATTCACTACCTTCAATCAAGGGAGCTCTATCAACCTAGGCATATATTCTTTTTCTAGGTTAAAGCAGAAACAATAGGAATTTGATTAGGATTCATGCCATTCAACAAATCAGACCTCAATTGAATATATTCATATCACTAAATTCGTACTTGGGTTCATACAATCAAACCTAACATACAAATCTAGGGTTCTTCATACCCAGGTGAATAAGAAAGTTACTCCATAAAGAGAGATGGGAAATCTAGCTCAGATGCAGAAACCATACCGTGAAGGATGAGATTTTGCTTCTAGCACTCAATCAACTCTTCTCCAAGCTCAAGCTGGGCTCCAATGGTGATGGAGATCGATCTAAGGCACTTGAAGAATCAGGTTCGTCACTTTCTCTCTCTAGGTATACGCTTTGTCTCTCTAAAACTCGGAACCCTCTCGTTTGGCACGAAATTGGGTTAAAACCCAGAATTTCCCGACCACACGGCCAAGCCACACGACCGTGTGGCTTTCCAGTCTGCCCGTGTGGATGTTAAAACGCGGCATTTCGATTAGTGGGCTTTCAGGCATGCTGCACAGCCAGGGACACACGACCGTATGGATTTCCAGGCTGGCCGTGTGAGCTCCATGGACTTTCCACACGGCCACAAGGGGTCCCCTACACGGCCAGTGTGGCTTGCCCGTGCAAAGTGGTGCCACACGGTCAAGTCATACGGCCGTGTGGCATTTTAGGCGTGCCCGTGTGAGTTCCTCAGCTTCTCGCCAAACGTCCAATCGACCCTGAACTCGTTCCCAAGCTTTCATTCACGTACTAGGACCTGAAATATCACAAACATGAACAACCTAGCGTGAAATCGGCCTAAAACTTGAGAAATAAGACTCAAACGGTATTAGAATGGTGGACAAAAACATGTGTATATATCAAGTCATCAAATTCCCCCACACTTAACCGTTTGCTTGTCCCCAAGCAAACCAAGTCAGATTACAAGGTAAGCTCAACCTATTTCAACCATACCAACATTGGGGACAAATCATATAGGCAAAGAACACGTGAATCGTACTGGCTTTTGATCATTGCGAAATGGACAACTCAACAACAACCTAGACAACCACCACAGAGGACATTCGAGTGCAGAAAAATCGGGTAAAGGAAAAGGAATCCTTTCTGTTCACCAACCAATAGACTTGAATCAACCACTTGACCAAGACAGTCATCGCATGCACCAAACCAAGACATCAGAATCAAGACCGAGCCATCTAGGTCCTCACCGGAGTAAAGAGCATAAAGAATAAGGAAATGAATCGCTCACTCTCGACCAGTGGGGTCAGGAACTTTGATGCGAAAAATGCGCATGCTTATTCTCTAAAATCCTAACATCTCTTCACCATGATGGCAGCCTCTAAATGTTAAAGCTCACACAAGGGATGTCACCACTAACTAATCCGGAGGTCTTAGACAAAGGTTCAAGTGACTGGATAGGGTCTTAGACATGGGGAAAAGGCCTTTTAGGTGGTGGAAGTATTCATATCACAAGGTTCCACAGTTCCAAACCCAACACAATCACAGTCAATCAAACCACTTACTTTCTTTCTGCCATTCTGCATTACTCAAATTCTCTAGAGCACAAGAGCCAAGGAGGTCACATAATTGTTAGTATTTCCAAGCCAGACTGCTAAGAAACACTACTTAATGAGCATGATTCAGAATTTTTGGGTAATGGCTCTCTTTTTCTTTCATTAATTTTTTTTTCTTTTTTTCTTCTTTTTTCTTCTTGAGAGAACCACCACCTCTGCACATTTTTCAAACACATGCCCAATTTTTAAGCACTACCTCCAACTCTCACATTAATTTAGCAGAAACAGCGGAAAACATGCAAAAACCACTCTGTGGAACCTTCTAAGAGATGCAAAAGGGTGATTTTCCATTACAAACCGAAAGAAAGAAAAGTACACGGCTTAGGGGGTATGACACACCAGGACAGTCAATTTGGTCGTGGGCTAATCCTATGCCTCCATCATCTTAGCTAGTGACAACGTGAATGGTACACATCATGGAAGAGGGAACTATCGCACAAGAAAGAAACGAGCAGGCTCAAATCTCACATGGCTACCTATATGCTCTATCTCTCATTCTGATTCCCTGAACTAGATGCATAAACGACTGTCAAGAGCAATTGATCAATCCAAGTCACAGTTGGTAAGCAAACAGTAGAAAAACTGAACCCCTACCCAATTCTACTGCACATCTCAGTCATCATCATAGATTGTCCTAGTTACAATCAAACTGTTATGCAATAATTCGAAAGCCATTCGATTCACCAATCAAATCACAGTGCCAATATGATCATGCAAACAGCGATACTTGGAGCCCTCAAATCTCAAGATTTGGACAGCGGACTAGGCTCCAAGCACACATGTATAGATTCCAACCTATACAAAGCACCCCCCCCCCCCCCCCCACACACACACTTAAGCACGACATTGCCCTCAATGGAGCAGAGGCAAAGATAAAGGGGAACGATGTTACCAGATGGGAATACTGCCGGGAGACTGGAAGTGGACCAGTCAGTGGGAAACATATGGAACGACGGAACAGTTCTGCACGAAGGGAACATAAAGAACACACCAGCACACTGTGCGTTAGGGATCAGAGTTAGCCCAGATGGCCACAAAATAGACAATCCACAAAAGAAATAAAAAGAACAAAAACAAACGATGGAATCAGTTCAAGCTCCGCACACACATGGAGCAAACACGAAAAGTCTTCAACAAAAACACACTCGGAGGGGCGACGAGTACATACTACTCGTCGCCAAGGTTGTCAAAGCCGATGTCGTCCATGAAGGCATCATCACCGGCGGGCGGTGGTGGAAGTGGAGAGTCCTCCCAGGGAGTCCTCCAAACTGGCTGCTCGCCCGGTATCAGCTGGAGCAGGTGATGCTGGACCTCCTGCATAGGCCGAGACCGGGCATGCTCCCTCTCGATGTGAGCAAGGGTCACCCCCTGCTGGGCCTCCATACGGTCGAGGAGCTCAGTATATGCAGCCATCCGGGTATTATACTCGGCCTGGTGAGTCGAGTACTGCTGCTGGATCTGGAGATGATGGTCGCGGAGTTGCTGATTCTGGAGACTCAACTGCTGGAACTGGTGAGTGAAGTAGTCCTGGGATGGAAAAGTGGAACTGCTACCCCCGTACTCGAAGGTGGTCGGGCGGGGGGCATCAGCATCATCCACATCCTCGGGGTGGACATCCTTAGTGGCCTCATCCTCAGGAACATCGGGCTGGTCCTCCACCGGGAGTGGTGGAGCAGGAAACCCCTCGATCCACTTGACACCGCGCTCGACTCTCAAAAGGTGCATCTTCGAGATCGTTTCTTCGCCGAAGACACTAGTGTCCCCCTTTTCTATGAAAGCCTGTAGTGGGATCTGGAAGTAGGTGGCCAGGCAGGTGATGAGGGGGGTGCAGTAGAGGGTCCCCAGTTGTAAAGCACTCTTGTCCAGAGTCCGGGCCACCACAGAACCCAGGTGGTGAGGATGGTCCGCCGTGCGTATGGTCTGGATGAAGTACATGGACCTCCTGGTGAGGGTGCTGGCACTGTCCCCAGCTGAAGTGTAGGCCTTCGCCAGCATGTGGTGGAGAATGCGGTTATCGAGCTGCATGGTGCTAGCCTTCGTCCGCCCTGCATGGAAGGGACGCTGACCAGGCTGAGCTAGGCGGATGTACAACACCTTGAAATTAACACCCTCCTAATTGCTGACCTCGGTGATGTAGTCCTCGTCATCGTCTAGGCCGAGGTGAGAGCGACCGCCAAATCGTGGTAGCTCATGGAGCGAGGCTCCCCGCCGAGCCTGAACTTGACGGCTTCGCTGTCTGCCCAGTCGGTTGTATCTTCGTGCCGGAAGGTTGTAAAGAACTCGAGCACCGGCTCGTCGTAGACCTCCGCTCGAATGGAAAACACACGGCGCCATGGGCGGTTAGTGGCAATGGCGAGGAAGTGGTTGTAGCAATGCAACTTCTCAAACTACGTCCTGGACCAGTAGTGATGCTTCCAAACAAGGAGGCCAGAACGCGCTTGAAGCGATCCTTGTGGGGGCCTCTCTTCAAATCCCGGATGAACGGGTGCTTGAGGTCGGGTTTCGACATGGTCTTGCAAGAGAACAAGCCAAAGTGGAGCCAAAAGAGCCATAGAAAAGGTTAATCACACCCCCACACTGGAGAACAGAAAATAGCCGAACCATAGTTTCATCCATAGTTCGGGGGTTAATAACTCGAGCAAACAAGCACAATCTTGGTAGGGGTGCACATCCACAATGAAGTAGGCAACTTAAGGTTCACATCCATAGCAAATACACCATCAAAGCACATCATTAAGGGCCCCAACCGGCTCCCAAAAAATGGTATGAAAAACTGGCATTTCATCGAACACCTTGTGTGCACTTTTAAGTTAAGCATACAATGGGCAAATTCATAGCATACAAGGGATCAATCAAGCATAAGCAACATTGCCCAACCTAATCCACACATAAACCAAGCCTTCCTCTCCATCAATTGCACACAATTCACACATTTCAAAGTGATTCTCTAAACATACACCCTAGCACCCAATTCTCCACAATTCACAAGGTAAAGAGCAAAATCAAACCTGGAGACACAAGTAGAGGTGTAGGGGATGATGAGCGGAAGGCAGTGGAAGCGACGGAAACCCAAAATTCGACCCGAAAATGCTCATCAGAGCCTCGCCAGAAATCGCCTCCGACGACTCAAAAACGGTGCAAGTAGAGGTGTAGGGGATGATGAGGGGAAGGCAGTGGAAGCGACGGAAACCCAAAATTCGACCCGAAAATGCTCATCGGAGCCTCGCCGAAAATCGCCTCCGGCGACTCAAAAACGGTGCAAATCTCCTGAAAATAGAGGGATATGCCGAAAAATGGAGAGGGAAGGGTGGGTGTGGTGTTGGTTTGGTGAAAAATCGACCAAAAATGGCCGGAAAATCTCCATAGAGGTGAATGGGCGCGATTTTCCGGTGAGGGGGAGAGGATTCCGGCGAGATGTGACTGATTTTCTGGCCGACGCGGCCATGTGGGCAAATTTATAGGCGCCCGGGTCGGCCACACGACCGTGTCAACTGGGTTTTTGACCGTGTGGCGCCGAGAAATCCACACGGGCTAGCCGAGCTTCTCACACGACCGTGTGGAGGCCCCCTGCTGCCCGTGTGGAAATCCCAGGGACTTCACACGGCCAAAGGCCAATTCCACACGGTCTTGTGGAATTTAGGCCTGGCCGTGTGGAATTCCAGTGCCCCGATTTTGACCTGTTTTCGTGCAAAATCGACATTCGAACCTTGGACAACACCTCACGACTCAACAACACAAAAAAATCAAAAAGAAAAAGGAAAGGAAATGCAAACCTAGGTGGGGTTGCCTCCCCACAAGCGCTTCTTTACCGTCTTTTAGCTCGACGCCCATAGCGGAACTAAGGGTCCGCGAGTTCCACTACCAACTCCGCACGTTCGACCTCGTCTCCCAAGTAGAGCTTGAGACGATGACCATTTACTTTAGAAGGTTCAGTTTGCGGGTTGGCAATTTCAATCGTGCCATACGGGAACACCTGTGTGACCGTGAATGGTCCAGACCGCTGGGAACGCAGCTTTCCGGGAAAGAGCTTCAGGCGAGAGTTATAAAGGAGAACTCGGTCACCAACCTGAAACTCGTTTGAACCCCGCAACCGTGCATCGTGCAGGCGCTTAGTGCGCTCCTTGTACAGCTTGGTGTTCTCATAGGCGTGATAACGCCATTCCTCCAGCTCCAGCCTCTGCATTTTGCGCTCAACACCTGCAACACTAACATCCAAGTTTAGCAGCTTAAGGGCCCAAAAGTCATTGTGCTCTAGCTTCACGGGCAAATGACATGCCTTTCCATACACAAGCCGGTACAGTGAAGTACCAATTGGTGTCTTGTAGGCAGTGCGGTATGCCCAGAGAGCATCATCGAGCTTGGTGGACTAGACCTGGCAAATTACAACCCACCCGTTGAGAGAACCCGAATCCGCCCGAAAAGTAGAAGTTTTAATAACCCGAAACCCGAATGACCCGAACCCGATAACCCGTGATTTTTTGGGTCGGGTTGGGTGGGTTAGCTGGTTGACCCGTTAGACCCGCTCCATTTTACATATCACTCTCAAAATGATAAAATCACTCATAAATTGGTGAGATGTTCAAAGAAATTCACATGATTTTGAATGACGTGTTTGGAGTTTAAGGATAATCAAATATCATGTGTTTCTTATAGTAACATTACTCTTGTTATTGTTTTTTGACGATTTGTGTAATTTGTATTTAATTTCATTAGCTTGGGAGGATTTGAGAATATTTTAATTGACATGTGTTAGGTAAACAATTGTCATGCGCATGTGAAAATTTGTGTTCTTTAAGAAAATATGAAGCATGTTTGATATTATTTCTGAGAGCGCTCATAACCCGAAATGACCCTTAACCCGACCCGAAACCGAATGGTTTGAGTCAATATTTGACCTGAAATTAGCCTAGCAAACATGACCCGACCCATAACCGAAAGCCCCGACCCGAAATTACCCAACCCGACCTGATTGCCAGGTCTATGGTGGACCAATCCTTGCGGGACTGATCCACCGTCTTCTCTAGGATACGCTTGAGCTCCCGGTTCGTCAGCTCGACATGGCCACTTGTTTGAGGGTGAGAGGCCACAGACACCTTATGAGTCACACCATAGCAAGACAGTAACTTATCAAACTGGTCCTGAAAATGGGTGCCTCGATTGCTTATGATGGCTTTAGGTGTCCCGAACCGGGAGTATAGCTGCTTCAAAAAACCACAAACACGTCTAGCATCATTAGTGGGAAAAGCTTGCGCCTCAGCCCACCTAGAGACGTAGTCAACAGCAACCAAGATATAAGTATTGCCAAAGGATGGAGGGAAGGGGCCCATGAAGTCGGTACCCCATACATTAAAAATTCACAGGTTATAAACACATTCTGGGGCATCTCATCACGGGCAGAGATGTTACCTGACCTCTGGCATCGGTCGCACATGCGTGCGAAGGCGTCTGCGTCCTTGAAGAGCGTGGGCCAGTAAAAGCCCGATTGTAGCACCTTCCTCGCCGTGCGGTTTCCTCCGTGGTGACCGCCAGTAGGTCCTTCATGACAGTGAGATAGAATGCCCTCCATCTCACTCTTCATAACACAGCGACAGATGATCCCGTCAGCTCCGATCCTGAAGAGATGAGGGTCATCCCCAGAAGTAATGCTTCAGGTCGGAGAAGAATTTCCTCTTGGTGTGAGTTCTGATCCCCTTAGGCAACTGCTGGCCCACTAGATAGTTCACAAAATCAGAGTACCAAGGGGCGACACTCTCCACCAGGCACATCATCATCAGTCTCTCATCTGGGAAGGAGTCGTTGATCTCCTCCTCGAGGTTGTCCGCAGGAGGTGCGTCCAACTGGGAGAGGTGATCGACTGCAACATTTTCAGCTCCCTTCTTGTCTCGAATCTCGATGTCGAACTCCTGCAATAGTAAGATCCATCGTATGAGCCTAGGCTTGGCATCGACCTTGCTCATCAGGAATCGAATCGCGGAGTGATCTATGTACACGGTCACATGAGACAAGACTAGATAAGGACGAAACTTGTCGAAGGCAAACACCACTACGAGCAACTCCTTCTCCGTGATGGTGTAGTTCTCCTGGGCATTATTTAGGGTCTTTGAGGCATAGTAGATAGCCCGGAAGTATTGATCTCGCCTCTGCCCCAAGACAGCTCCAACAACAAAGTCACTGGCATCGCACATCAGCTCAAATGGTAGGGACCAGTCAGGAACAACTATGATAGGAGCTTGGGTGAGCTTCTCCTTCAGGGTCGTGAATGTCGTTGTGCATGCAGCAGTGAACTTGAAGGGGGCATCCTTCTCAAGGAGCTTAGTCAAGGGCAGGGCGATCTTCGAAAAATCCTTGATGAACCGCCTGTAGAACGCTGCATGGCCTAAAAAACTCCAGATCCCCTTAACAGATGTAGGAGGAGGCAGCTTGTTGATAGTCTCAATCTTTGCTCTATCCACCTCAATCCCCATCTTGGAGATCTTATGCCCCCAGAACTATGCCTTCGCGAACCATGAAGTGGCACTTCTCCCAACTCAGTGCCAGGTTCTTTTCTTCACACTGTTGAAGGACGAGTTCCAGGTTATGGAGGCAGTGAGAGAATGAGTGTCCATAAACCAAGAAATCATCCATAAACACCTCTATAATCTCGGCGACCAGGCGGTCAACGATGGCGAGCATCAGCATTGGGGAACACAACCAAGTCGTCGCTTTCATCTACATATAGATAGTGCAATCGAGCAAGCAGTCTTTTATTTTGTTTAGGCAAACCCGTCATGAGCAAACTAAACATATAGAGATCCATTGCCGCATCGCTGAAAAGTGGCAGGGGCATTGCATAGTCCGAAGTGGATCCTCGGATAGGCAAATGTGCCGAAGGGGCAGGTGAAAGTGGTCTTCGCCTGGTCCTCCGGTGCAATGGGGATCTGGAAATACCCGGACATCCCATCCAGGAAACTATAGAACTCGTGCCTCGCCAGTCTCTCCAGCATCTGATCAATGAATGGCAGCGGGAAGTGGTCCTTCCGAGTGGCGTCGTTGAGACACCGATAATCAATGAAGACACCGATAATCAATGCAGACACGGTACCCAGTCATCGTGCGCATTAGGATGAGCTCATTCTTCTCGTTAGGCACCACGGTCATCCCACCCTTTTTGCGTACCACCTGGGTGGGACTGACCCACTCACTGTCTGAAATGGCGAAGATGATCCCCGCGTCCATCAGCTTCACTATCTCTGCCCGAACCACGACCTCCAGGTTCAACGTCAGTCTCCGCTGGGGCTGTCTCACTGGCCGTATCTCATCCTCGAGCAATATTCGGTGGGAGCAGAAAGAGGGGCTGATCCCCCGGATATCAGTGATCTTCCACGCTAAATCTCGCTCGTACTGCTTCAGCAAGGCCACCAGTCTGACCTTTTGCTCGGGTGTGAGGGTCGAGCTAATAATGACTGAAAGCTTATTCCCCTCCCGGAGAAATGCATACTCCAAGTAAGGAGGGAGGGGCTTTAGCTCCAGCTCTTGTGGCTCCTCTAAGGAGGTGGTGATGCGAGGTGAGGATGAGATCAGTTTGAATAGCCTGTCGCCCTTCAGAAATGCGCCACTCTCTAGCGCGGCCAACTGCTCCTCCAGCTGCGGCTCCTGTTGACACGCCAAAATACAACACCAATCTACGACCAAGTGTAATCGCAGACCGGGAATGCAGTAACAGGCAAGTTATATTATCAACCCGGGCTCTAGATCTACTGCTTACTCAGTGATTCTCTGTTATCTAGCCAACTAGAGTAAGTGATTGTTGTTTAAACTAAAAGCAGAAATAAAGCAGGAAATTATTCGGTTTTCTTAAGCAGGAAAGAGTCACTCGGGAATGAATCCCCCTAGCTCTTTAGTTAGGTTTCAATTGCAATTTACCCTGGGTTGATTTACTGTTGATTAGACTGCGGAAGATCCGGCAGTAGCTTGGAATCTCTTAAGCTGACCAAGCCCTCTCAGTCTAACTACCCGGCAGACGATTAGCCTTCACCGGGATAGAAAGCTGAAGCAGTAAGAACAGAAATTCACTACTGGAATTAGATTCCAGTACAAAGCAGTAAATTGATTGACTCTCGCACAACCAATTCACCACTATCAATCAAGGAAGCTCTCTTAACCTAATCAGATTCTATCTATCATAGGTTAAAGCAGAAATCAAGAGAATTTGATCAAGATTCAATTGACTCAATAAAGCATGTCTCAATCGATTAAAACCAAACAGTAATATCATCCCAAGTCATTACAATCAATCCCTAACACATAGAACTAGGGTTCTTCATCCCCAAGTGAGAGAAGGGTTCTACTCCATAGAGAGAGAAGAGAAAACAAGAATCGGATTAGTCATACTCATAACGATGAGGATAATCTGCTCCGGGACGATGATTTTCACTCCTATGACGATCTCCAGGCTCGATTCGATGAAATCCAGCTCTAAGACAACTTCTAGGATGTGTTCTTCGTACTTTCTCTCTCTAGGGCTCTGTTTTTGCTCAAAAGGTCCGATTCCCTCACTTCTGGCTCGGATTAGGCTTTAAAACCGGGTTTTCCCGAGTTGCACGGCCGTGCACCTCACCATTCTGGCCGTGCACTCTGAAACGCAGCGTATCCCTTAATTGAACTCAGGCTTCTTGCACGGCCAGGTGCACGGCCGTGCAATCTTCAGGGCCTGCCCGTGCATCTCCTCGGCATGAGGCGCACGGCCAGCTTGCAACCGCGCACGGCCGTGCAGCCTCCCTGGTATGCCCGTGCAGCTCCCAAAAACCTCGCCACTCGTCCGTTCTTCGTCCAATCGACCCCAGACTCGCTCCTAAGCCTTCATTCACGTACTAGGACCTGAAATATCACAAACAAGCACAACCTAGCGTGAAATCGGCCTAAAACACGAGAATCAACACCTCAAACGGTGTAAGAACGGGGGTAAAAACATGTGTAAATGACGGTCTATCAAACTCCCCCACACTTAACCGTTTGTTTGTCCCCAAGCAAACCAAGTCAGACACTAGGTAAGCTTACATATTTCAATCAACCAACATTGGGGACAAGTCATAAAGGCACAGAACACGTGAATCGCACTGGTTTTCAAACATCAATACATGCACAACCTCAATAACAACCTGGACAACCACCACAAAGGACATTCGAGTGCAGCAAATCGAGTAAAGGAAGAGTCTCCCTTCTGTTCACTGGCCAACCTAGACTTGATTCAACCACTTACTCAAAACAGTCAACTCATGCATTCAACTCAAGACATCAGAATAGAGACCGAGCAATCTAGGTCCTCACCGGGGTACAAGAGCATATAGAAAATGAAAATGAATCACTCACTCTCGACCAGTGGGGTCAGGACAATTTGATGCGAAAGATGCGCATGCTATTTCTCTCAATCCCTATCATCTCTTCACCATGATGGCAGCCTCTAAATGCTAGAGTTCACATATGGGGTGTCATCACTAACTAATCAGGAGGTCTTAGACACAGGTTCAAATGACTGGCTAGGGTCTTGGACATGGGGAAAATGCCTTTTAGGTGGTGGAAGTATTCATAGCAAAAGGTTCCACATTTTCCAAACACACAATCACAGTCAAACAAACCGGTATTTTCTTTCTGCTATTCTGCATTACTCAATATCTCAATAGCACAAGAGCGAAGGAGGTATAAATGTCAGTATTTCCAAGCCAGACTGCTAAGAAACACTACTTACTGGGCATTATTCAGATTTTTGGTAGTGGCTCTCTTTTACTTTCAATTTTTTTTTCTTTGTTTCACTTTCATTTTCTTTTCATTTCTTAAGAGAGCCACCACTTCTGCATAAACTTCAAACATCCGCCCAACTTTTAAGCACTACCTCCAACACTCACATAGACTTTAGCAGAAACAGCAGAGAATATATAAAAACCACTCTGTGGAACCCTCTAAAAGATGCAACAAGGGTGATTTCTTTTCATTATAGACCAAAAGAAAGGATAACACACGGCTCAAAGGGGCTGACTAGGGGATATGACACATCAGGACAGTCAGTTTTGGGCGTGGGCTAATCCTATGCCCCCATCATCTCAGCTAGTGACAACGTGAATGCTACACATCATGGAAGAGGGATCTATCGCACAAGAAAGAAACGAGCAGGCTCAAATCTCACATGGCTACCTATATGCTCTATCTCATATTCTGCTACCCTGAACTAGATGCATAAGAGACTGTCAAGAACAAGTAATCAATTCAAGTCACAGTTGGTAAGCAAACAGTTGGAAAACTGAACCTCTACACAACTCTACTGCACATCTCAGTCCTCATCATAGGTTGTCCTAGTCGCAAACAAGTTGTCATGCATTAATCCGAAAACCAATCAATTCATCCATCAAAACACAGTGCCAATATGATCAAACAGCAGTACTTGGAGCCCTCAAATCGTAAGATTCGGACAGCGGACTAGGCTCCAAGCACCATCATAAATATTCCAACCGATACAAAGCATCCCCCCACACTTAAGAACGACATTGCCCTCAATGGAGCAGAGGGAAAGATAAGGGGAACGATGTTACCGGGTAAGAACACGGCTGGGGGACTGGAAGTGGACCAGTCAGCGAGAAACGAACGGGAGAGTGGACAATGCTGCACAAATCGAACATCAGAAACACACTAGCACACTGTGCGTTAGGGATAAGTGTTAGCCCAGACGGCTACATCAAACCACAAAGGAAAAACCAAAAACAAAAACAAACGACACTAAGTTCAAGCTCCGCACACCTGGAGCAAACACACAAAAGTCTAAAATGAAAAAGAAAACACACTGAGACGGGCAACGAGTACAGCCTACTCGTCGCCAAGATCGTCGAGGTCGATGTCGTTCATGAACGCATCATCAGCAGCAGCGCCAGCAGTTCCGTCATGTGGAGGGGAGTCATCCCAGGGAGTCCTCCAGACAGGTGGCTCGCCCGGGAGCAGCTGGAGCAGGTGCTGCTGGACCTCCTGCATGCGCCGGGAACGGCGCTTCTCCCGCTCGATGTGGGCAAGAGTCACACCCTGCTGGGTCTGGAGCTGGTCCAATCTCTCGTCGTAACTCGCCATCCTCTGGTGGTACTCGGCCTGGTGAGCCGCGTACTGCTGCTGGAACTGCAGCTGATGGTCGATGATCTGCTGGTTCTGGAGACGCAGCTGCTCGAACTGGGAAGTGAAGTAATCCTGCCCCGGGAAACTGGAGCTGCTACCCCCGAAATGGAAGTCAGTCTGTGGGGGATTATCAGCAGCATCAGCAGCAGCATCCACCTCCTCGGGATCCACCTCATCGGCAGCCCCCTCCTCCTCTGGTACGGGCTCCGCGGGGATCGGAGGCTCCGGAAACCCATCGACCCATTGAACACCGTTCCTCTCCCGCAACATCAGCATCTTCCTGATCGTCGTGCGGCCAAAGATGAGGGTGTCCCCCTCCTCGGTGCACCCCTGCAGTGAAAGGCCAAAGAAGGTGGCCAGGCGGGTGATGAGGGGGGCGCAGTGGAGGCTCTTCAGCTCTGTGGCCGTCTTCTCGAAGGTCTTGGCCACCACTGAACCCAAGTGGAGAGGATGGCGGTGCTGGCGGATCGAATGGAGGAAGTACAGGGACCTCTTCGTGATGGCGCCGACGCTGTCAGCTGCAGGAGTGTAAGACTTCGCCAGCAGGTGGTGGAGAAGTCGGTTGTCGATCTGCAGGGTAGAGGCCTTCGTTCTCCCGGACCGGAAGGGACGCGTCTGGCCTGGCCGAGCCAGGCTGGTGTACAGCCTCCCGAAGTCCACCTCCGGTGGCTCATTCACCTCGGTGACGTAGTCCTCACGGTCGTCGAGGTCGAGGTCGAGAGCCTCGGCCAGCTCGTGGTAGCTCAAGGACCGGGGGACCCCGCCCAGCCTGAATTGGACGGCCGTACCGTCCTGCCAGTTGTCCGTGGTATTGTGCTTGAAGGTCGTGTAGAACTCCCACACCGGCTCGTAGTAGACCTTCTCGCAGAGCTGGAGCAGACGGCGCCAGGCGGTGTTGGCGACCGCGGCGGAGAGCTGCTCGTAGCAGTGCAATCGGCGAAACTCCCGTTTGGACCAGCAATGGTGTGACCCAAACGGGGTTTCCGCGACCTCCTTGAAGCGCTCTGCGGTGGGTCCCCTCCTCAGATCCCGGATGAACGGGTGCTGGAAATTAGGTTTCGCCATTCCCCTACAAAACAACAACCCAAAGTGGAACCCAAAAGAGCCAAAGAAAAAGGTCAAGCGCACCCCCACACTTAAGAACAGAAAACAGCCTAACCATGGTTTCATCCATAGTTCGGGGGTCAAAATCTCGATAAATCAAGCAGAATCAGGGTGGGGGTGCACATTCACAAGAAAATAGGCAACTCAAGGATCACATCCATAGCAAATACACCCTCAAACTACATCATTAAGGACCCCAACCGGTGGCCACAACAGGGCATGGAAAACAGGCATTTCAGCGAACACCTTGAGTGCACTACTAAGTTAAACATGAAATTGGCCAAATTCTTGCACACAAGGGCTTAAACAATCAAAGGGGACTTTGCCCAACATAATTCAATCACATCCCATGCATTCCCCTCAATCAATTTCATAAGATTCACATGATTCAATAAGGTTCTCTAACATACACCCTACACACTCAATTCTCCACAATTAACATAGTTAGGGGCAAAATCAAACCTGGAGACTCAAGTAGAGGTGTAGGGAATGATGAGGGGAAGACAATGGAAGTGACGAAACGCCGAAAAACTGGCCGGAAATGCTCGTCGGAGTCTCGCCGGAGTCTCGCCGGAAATCGCCTCCGGCGACGAAAACGTCGCCCAAACTCGCTCAAAATCGAGGGATAGGCCGCTTTGGGTGTAGAAAGAGTGGGTTTGTAGTTGGTTTGGTGAAAAAATTACCCAAAGTGGCCGAAAAAATCGAAAAAAGGTGGGTTTTGCGCGGTTTTCTGGCGAGGGCAGAGGATTCCGGCGAGTGGTTTTGGTTTTCTGACCACAATGACCGTGCAGGCCATATAAATAGGCCGTGCCTCGGCTGCACGGGCAGGGGCGCACGGCCGTGCAAGGCCGGTTTTTGCCCGTGCATCCGACACGGCCTGGCCGAGGAGGAGCGCACGACCGTGCACCTGGCACATATGGCCGTGCCATCCTTACCGAGAGCTCGCACGGACAAGGGGGGATACCCGCACGGCCATGCGAGGCATCATGGTGCCCGTGCAAGACGCACGGGCAGGGCAGGACGAGCGCACGGCCGTGCAGTAAGAGCTTTTGGCCGTGCGCTTTTGGCCGAGAGCTCGCACGGCCAAGGGGGGTTCCCGCACGGCCGTGCAAGTTGTGGTCCTGGCCGTGCGACTTGTTGGAGTCCCGAAATCAACCTGTTTTCACTCAAAAACGACACGTAACTCTGGATCAACGTCTCAAGACTCAAAAACACACAAAATCAAAGGAAAAAGAGTAAGAAAATGCAAACCTCGGTGGGGTTGCCTCCCCACAAGCGCTTCTTTACCGTCTTTTAGCTGGACGCCAGTATGGATGCTCAGGGAAGTGTAGGATCAGGTGCCTTCAAGAGCGGATCCACATCGCTCTTGAGGTACAGCTTCAAATGGTGGCCATGCACGCGACGAATGTGGCCACCTGCATTCGCCAGCTCAACTTGGCCATCCGGTAGGATGCAAGCGAGTGAATACTCGGATGGCCAAGGAGGGGGCGGGACCAGCTCATAGTGGTCTCCGGCTTCCTTTCGAGCAGGCTTAGCTGCCGGCAGTTTCGGCCGCCACTCCTCCTTGATCTGTTCTTTGGGTGACGGAGTGGTCCGGAGTGGCGGCGAAGGTGTGGGAGGCGGTTCCTGCAAAATAGGCAGCACAGAAGGATACACGACAGACTCGTGCTCCTGGTGAGATACAGCATGCAGAGGTGACGAAGCAGGTATATTATCAGCAACAGAAAACGTTATTCGCTCCTCGCCATCCCTCAAAACTAAGGTCCCATCATGCACATCTATGAGAGCCTTGGCGGTGGCCAGGAAAGGCCTTCCCAGTATAAGAGGCACTTCTGTGTCCTCACTGATGTCCAAGATAACAAAATCCACGGGATATGTGAATTTGCCAACCTTAACCAGAAGGTCTTCCACTATACCCCTAGGATGCACTACAGATCTGTCAGCTAATTGAAGGGTCATCCTAGTAGCACGGGGTTCACCTAGGCCTAGTTTCATGAACAATTTATATGGAATAACATTGATACTAGCACCTAAATCCGCCAAGGACTTCTCTACATGCAATTTATCAATAGAGCACGGGATAGTAAAACTACCTGGGTCCTTCTTCTTCTGCGGAAGCTTGTTTTGCAGAATAGCCGAGCATTCCTCGCTGAGCTCTACCGTGGCCAGCTCACTCAGCTTCTGCTTCTTTGAGAGAAGCTCTTTCAGAAACTTCGCATACTTTGGCATTTGCGATAGTGCCTCCAGGAAGGGCACTTGGACATTCAGCTTCTTAAGCATGGCCATGAAGTTCTCGAACTCTGCCTCCAGCCTGTCTTTGTGCAACCGAGTAGGGAAAGGGAGTTTAGGGACATACTCCTTCACTACTGGTTGCGGTTTAGGTGCAGCCACCTCAACTTCCTTCTCTACTTCCTGTTCAACCGCTGGAGCCGCTAAGATATGGCTTTCTTTCTCCGGTTCCCGAGCAGGGGGATCAACAGTCATCTTGCCACTCCTGGTCATGATGGCATTGCAGCGCTCATTCGGGGTCGGCGGGTGAGGGATGGTCTGCCCTGGTAGAGTACCAGGAGCCCTTTGGGCCACTGCCTGGGCCACGCTCCCCAGCTGGGTCTGGATATCCTGCAAAACAGCCCGTGTATTCCTCTGACCAGCTTCCAGAGCCAGGAGTTGACCCGAGGCCTTCTCCATGAATTGCTCAAAGGTGTTGAATTTCTGAGCACTAACACTGGCAAGAGAACCCACCAAGTCCCGCAGTTCAGCCATCTGATCATTCTGCACTGGGGCAGCAGGGGCTGCACCTGGCTGCTGGAATTGCCCCTGTCTGGGCTGATATGGTGGCCTCTGGAAGCCCGGTGGTCCCTGTGGAGCTGGTGGTCTGGGATTTGGCCCAGTCCAGGAGAAGTTAGGATGCTGGCGCCACCCCTCATTGTACGTGTTGCTGTAGGGGTCATTGCGCCTGACATTGTTGATGAAGTTCACCTGCTCCTGGGGCGTGGTCGATTCCTTCATCGCCTGGCAGTCTTCCACCATATGATGGGTGCTCTCGCACCACTGGCAGAGCATCGCCTGCTGCTGTCCGGTCCCTGGAATCATCCCGGAACGATCGATAGCTGAGACCAGCTTCGATACTACCTGCACCAAATCAGATGACTGGGTGCCCACAGCATGCACACCCCGGCCTGGTGCTCTCCTCGATCTCCTGGCAGTGCCCCAATCATAACCATTCTCCGCCATCTCTTCAAAGAGTTGATTCAGCTGTGGCGGGGTTTTGGTCAGCATGTTCCCGCCACAAACCGAATCGATCAGCTGCTTGTCCTCCGGGAAGAGGGCGTGATAGAAGGTGCCCACCTTGAACGCATCGTTGAAACCATGATTGGGACACCTGAGGAAAAGACTGTTGTACCTCTCCCATGCATCCCTGATGGTCTCATCCTCATCCTGAGCAAAATGTGTAATTTGCTTCTGCAGGTCAGCTGTCTTGGATGGAGGATGGTAGCGGGTGAGGAACTTTTCCGCCAGGTTGGCGAACGTGGTGATGGAGCCCGGAGATCGAGTGTCTAGCCACTCCTTGGCCTGCCCCTCCAGAGTGAATGGGAAGTACCTCAGCTGGATGGCATCTGCTGGTACCCCATTGATCTTGATTCCATCGATGAGCTCGTGGAATCGCCTGAGATGTGATCGAGGGCACTCTCCCTCCTTACCACGGAACACTACTGAACCGCGCAGCATGGTGATCACGGAGGTGCTCACCTCAAAGTTGTTGGCTGGGACCTGAGGGTGCTGAATGGGTGACCTCATGTCCGCAGCCCTAGCGGTCCAGTAGGATCCCATGGTTTGCTCCTCAGGGATCATATCATGGTTCCCTGGTTCAGCCATCTCTTCTTCTTCCTCCTCTAACTGCAGCTGTGATAGCGCCTCCTCCGCAGCCAGTCGCGCCTTTAGAGCCCGCTTGAAGTTTCTGCAGGTTCGTTCAAGCTCCTGGTCTAGTGGTAGTAGATCTCCCGACTGGCTACGGGTCATGCACTACCTGCACACAATCAGCAGAAACAACCCGTGAAGGCACACAGGTGGAAGAGATAGAATGCAGTAAATAAAAAGCTAGAGTAACAAATTCTCACGTTTCCCCAATAACCTAGAGGGCTCCCCGGCAACGGCGCCAAAAACTTGACACGCCAAAACACAACACCAATCTACGACCAAGTGTAATCGCAGACCGGGAATGCAGTAACAGGCAAGTTATATTATCAACCCGGGCTCTAGATCTACTGCTTACTCAGTGATTCTCTGTTATCTAGCCAACTAGAGTAAGTGATTGTTGTTTAAACTAAAAGCAGAAATAAAGCAGGAAATTATTCGGTTTTCTTAAGCAGGAAAGAGTCACTCGGGAATGAATCCCCCTAGCTCTTTAGTTAGGTTTCAATTGCAATTTACCCTGGGTTGATTTACTGTTGATTAGACTGCGGAAGATCCGGCAGTAGCTTGGAATCTCTTAAGCTGACCAAGCCCTCTCAGTCTAACTACCCGGCAGACGATTAGCCTTCACCGGGATAGAAAGCTGAAGCAGTAAGAACAGAAATTCACTACTGGAATTAGATTCCAGTACAAAGCAGTAAATTGATTGACTCTCGCACAACCAATTCACCACTATCAATCAAGGAAGCTCTCTTAACCTAATCAGATTCTATCTATCATAGGTTAAAGCAGAAATCAAGAGAATTTGATCAAGATTCAATTGACTCAATAAAGCATGTCTCAATCGATTAAAACCAAACAGTAATATCATCCCAAGTCATTACAATCAATCCCTAACACATAGAACTAGGGTTCTTCATCCCCAAGTGAGAGAAGGGTTCTACTCCATAGAGAGAGAAGAGAAAACAAGAATCGGATTAGTCATACTCATAACGATGAGGATAATCTGCTCCGGGACGATGATTTTCACTCCTATGACGATCTCCAGGCTCGATTCGATGAAATCCAGCTCTAAGACAACTTCTAGGATGTGTTCTTCGTACTTTCTCTCTCTAGGGCTCTGTTTTTGCTCAAAAGGTCCGATTCCCTCACTTCTGGCTCGGATTAGGCTTTAAAACCGGGTTTTCCCGAGTTGCACGGCCAGGGTGCACGGCCGTGCACCTCACCATTCTGGCCGTGCACTCTGAAACGCAGCGCATCCCTTAATTGAACTCAGGCTTCTTGCACGGCCAGGTGCACGGCCGTGCAATCTTCAGGGCCTGCCCGTGCATCTCCTCGGCATGAGGCGCACGGCCAGCTTGCAACCGCGCACGGCCGTGCAGCCTCCCTGGTATGCCCGTGCAGCTCCCAAAAACCTCGCCACTCGTCCGTTCTTCGTCCAATCGACCCCAGACTCGCTCCTAAGCCTTCATTCACGTACTAGGACCTGAAATATCACAAACAAGCACAACCTAGCGTGAAATCGGCCTAAAACACGAGAATCAACACCTCAAACGGTGTAAGAACGGGGGTAAAAACATGTGTAAATGACGGTCTATCACCTGTGATGCCTGCTCACCTAGAAAAAATACAACACTCAAGGGCACCGTCAGTACCCGTACTCGTTATAGCGAGTGCGGTCTCAAAATCAGCAAGCACATCATAGTAATCTAAGTCATCATGCAAATGGGAGTGTTTTCCATTCTCAGACACAGAAAAAGTAGTTTGTTCATCACCAGCACGCAGGATCAATTTACCACTATGCACATCAATAAGCGCCTTGGCGGTGGCGAGAAACGGTCAACCCAAAATTAAAGGTACATCCACATCCTCATTTATATCCAGAATAACAAAGTCAACAGGATATGTGAATGCACCTACATTAACAAGCAGATCCTCTATGATACCCCTAGGATGCACAATGGAATGATCAGCTAATTGAATGCTCATCCTAGTAGCTCTAGGTTCACCTAGATCTAGCTTTTTAAACAATTTGTAGGGCGTGACATTTATGCTAACGCCTAGGTCCGCCAAGGACTTTCCTACATGCATGCTGCCAATAACAAGAGGGATAGTAAAACTCCCTGGGTCGTTACACTTCTCGGGTAGCTTGTTCTGCATGATAACAGAACACTCCTCTCTCAGCATCACTGTCGAAAGATCCCCAAGTTTCTTCTTGTTGGTGAGGAGATCTTTCATGAACTTGGCGTACTTGGGCATCTTCGACAGTGCCTCCACGAACGACATGCTGATGTTGACTTGCTTCAACATTGCCATGAACTTGGCAAACTCAGTCTCCAGCTTGTCTTTCTGTAGGCGAATGGGGAAGGGAAGCTGGGGTACATGCTCCTTAACCACTGGCTGTGGCTTGGGAGCAGGTGCTTCTTTGTCCATCCCCACTTCTGCATTGTCGGCTGGAAGTGTTGAAGCAGGTAGTGGCTCGTCCTGCATTGTCTGGTTTGGAGCAGCAGATGTGGTCTTACCACTCCTAGTAGTGATGGCATCCAGCTGCTGGTACTGGTGAGGCTCACGAGGGTTCGGAATGGTGGTGGCATGCCGAGTCCCCGGTGTTCTGGTAGTATTTTGGCGAGCTATGCCACCAATCTGATTTTGTAGATCTTGCAAGATGGCACCTTGGTTCCTCTGGCCTGCCTCCAGTGAGGCTATGTTCTAGTCCATCCTCGTGAAATTCTCCTGGCTGGTGGTCATGAATGCCTGCAAATTATTTTTCATCTTCTTCATCTGATTATCTGGAGCTGCAGCTGCTGGTGGCTGGGTATACTGACGCTGAGGCTGCTGAAATGGTTGCCCCTGCCTAGGCTGGTAAGGCTGCTGCTGTGGAACTGGCCGCTGTCTAGCCTGGAAAGGCTGCTTATGCTGAAAACCACCAGCTGGTGCTGGGAAACCAGGTGGTTTAGTGGTGTTGCTGGTATTCCAGAAGAAGTTGGGATGATGGCGCCAACCTTCATTATAGGTGCCACTGTAAGGATCAAGGCGCCGAGCATTGGCGATGAAGTCCAACTTCTCCTTGGGTGTAGAGGACTCCCGCATAGCCTGGAAGTCTTCCACCAGATGGTTCGAGCTTTCACACCACTGACATTGAGCTACTGGAGGTCCGCCCAGACCTCTGCCCGGAATAAGAATGTTGTGCTGCTTCAATGTCTGCACTAGCTCAGCCACCTCCCGCTCTAGCCCGGACCTGGCCTCCATGGCATGTACACCACGATCCCGGGAATTCCTGCCTCTAGTGCTCTGCCCCCAGGAATGATCTCTGGCAGCCAAGGTACTAATCATCTGGTTCAGTTCGGGTGGACTCTTAGTGAGAATATCCCCTCCTAGGCATAGAGACTCAATCACCCTCTGGCTTTCCGGAGAGAGAGAGCATTGTAGAAGTTCCCCATGGTGAATGCATCACTGAAGCCATTATGGAGACACTGCCACAAAAATCCCGAGTACCACTCCCATGCATCACGAAGTGACTCATCTGACTCTTGGCGGAAGTGAGTGATCTCCCGCTGGATCTCTGTGGTCTTCGATGCCGGATAGTACCTGTGCACGAACTTGTTGACCAGATCGTCCCAAGAAGTGATGGACAATGGGGGTTGGGTCTCTAACCACCTCTTAGCATGCCCCGCCAAAGAATGGGGTAAGAGGTGATGGCAGATCGCATCATCGGGTGCACCATTCATCTTGAACCCGTTCGTCAGCTGCAGGAACTAGGAAAGATGCACCCTTGCCTCCTCATCCTTCAAGCCATGAAACTGGATAGAGGATGTAATGAGTTGAATCCAGCACGGCTTGATCTCTAAGTTGTTCGTTGGGATGGGCGGATAGAGTAGTACTCCAACGTGGGACCCGGCGGCGGTGGTTTATGATGAACCCCATCTGCCTGGGGTATTGGGTTGTTCCCCAAGATATGATTCACCGGGGGAACCTGGAGAGGTATCCCCTGGGGCGGGTTATGTTCACCTTCCATCTCGTACTCGTCCTCAGAATCGTTGCTCAAGTGGCCGTCTATGCGCTCCTCCGTAGCCAGTCTAGCTCGCTGTTGTCTCCTAAGTTGGCGACAGGTGCGTTCAAACTCCGGATCCAATGGCAGTAAACCTCCTGACTGGCTACAGGTCATGCACTACCTGCACACAGTCAAGCAACAAAACCGTGAAGGCACAAGTGTGACAAAGCAAACAAACAATGCTACAAAGAAAAGCTAAATTAATAGAAACCACGTTTCTTCAACAACCTAGTCATCCCCAGCGACGGCGCCAAAAACTTGACTCGCTCGTACCGTCACTCTAGAAAATGGCCAAGTGTAACCACCTCCTAAAGCATAGTATAGCGGGTTTGGGTTTTAATGTCAACCCGGGTCCTAAGTGTGATGACTACTCCGTGAGTTCTTATTATTTAGCAGTGAAAGTGTAGTGAAGATCCAAACAAGCAAACAAGCAAAGCAGTTAAAGGTTATTTTCAAGTTGAGAGAGGTCACCCGGATATGGTTCCCCCTAGACTGCAGTTAAGCCGGATTGCAATTTACCAAGTTCAATTTCAATGATAGTTATACTGCGGGAGGTTCTTAAACAGTCTGCAGTCTCGACTAAAGGTCTCCAGACCCTCTCAATCTGAGTCCCCAGCGGGCGACTAACCTCCACCGGAGTAAACAGATTGAGGCCCTAATGAACCAAACCTCCACTACCGAAGTAAATCCGGTACAGAATAGTGAATATATTCATATCACTGAATTCGTACTTGGGTTCATACAATCAAACCTAACATACAAATCTAGGGTTCTTCATACCCAGGTGAATAAGAAAGTTACTCCATAAAGAGAGATGGGAAATCTAGCTCAGACGCGGAAACCATACCGTGAATGATGAGATTTTGCTTCTAGCACTCAATCAGCTCTTCTCCAAGCTCAAGCCGGGCTCCAATGGTGATGGAGATCGATCTAAGGCACTTGAAGAATCAGGTTCGTCACTTTCTCTCTCTAGGTATACGCTTTGTCTCTCTAAAACTCGGAACCCTCTCCTTTGGCTCGAAATTGGGTTAAAACCCAGAATTTCCCCACCACACGGCCGTGTGGCTTTCCAGTCTGCCCGTGTGGATGTTAAAATGCGGCATTTCGATTAGTGGGCTTTCAGGCATGCTGCACGGCTAGGGACACACGGCCGTGTGGATTTACAGGCTGGCCGTGTGAGCTCCATGGACTTTCCACATGGCCACAAGGGGTCCCCTACACGACCAGTGTGGCTTGCCCGTGCAAAGTGGTGCCACACGGCCAAGTCACACGGCCGTGTGGGATTTTAGGCGTGCCCGTGTGAGTTCCTCAGCTTCTCACCAAACGTCCAATCTTCGTCCAATCGACCCCGAACTCGTTCCCAAGCCTTCATTCACGTACTAGGACCTGAAATATCACAAAGAAGAACAATCTAGCGTGAAATCGGCCTAAAACACGAGAAATAAGACTCAAACGGTATAAGAATGGTGGACAAAAACTTGTGTATATATCAAGTCATCAATGTGATAAATGCTGCTATCAAGCACTGGATACTTAACTAGCTTAACGACCCACTGGTTTCCCCTCTCCTTCTCGTTCTTCGTTATTTTTTGTTTGTTTTGTTTTAAACATTTGCAGTGATTTGATGATTTTTATTGGGTTTCCCCTATTGTCAGTTTAGAAACTGTTGTCTTGACCTCACGTGGAGGAATTGCCCGCTGCTGTTAAACATTGTATTTGTTTCTTTTACTGTTTGATAGGGTATTACTTGACTCTTCATCAAACTGGGGATGATCGTAAAGAGTTGTATATGCTTCTTTCTTTGAAAAGGGGACTAAGATTGGTAGTGACGGAACAATTGTGAGGTTCTATTGTATCATGAATTAGTGAAGAACTTCTACTAAATTTGTTGTGTGTGTGAGATGTGGTTGTGGATTTGAGGCAACTAGATGATTGTTAGAAACATAGTTTCTAACGGTCTTGAATTTGGGAAATTAGCTAGATCAATTAGGGATTGATCTAACTAGAGATTATAGATGGGAGAGAATTTTAGAACAAGAAGGGAAGGGGAAGAAGATGTTGTTGCCGTAGCTTTAGAGGGAGGAAGGGAGATGCAGAGAGGAAGGTGGGAGAGAGGAAGATTAGGGTTGGGAATTATGTTTTTGTAATTTCTTGATTTAAAAAATTCTCACCAATTACAGAATATATATTTCCCTACTAATTTCCTTTTTCTACCCTACTAATTCGACTTAACAAAATACGGCTACTTATTCCCAAATCCCCCAAATGACACCAATTCTTAACAATGATAAATAATCCCAAAGCAATGAAATGACAAATAATTATGTTTCTAACATCCCCACCCCTTTGAGAACAACCTTGTCCTCAAGGTTGAAGCTACTACTCCTGATCTAGCTTTTGGTCCTCTACGACCTCCTCTTCCACCTCATCCTCCCAACGCCCCACTAGAAACATCAAGTCAAGTTTACCGCATTTGTGTCTGACAGTGAAACTCTCATCACAGTTAAAGCACCTTCCTCCCTGTCTCTTCTGCTCGATCTCTACCGGAGACAACCTGGTAAACCCCTTAGGTGGGGCTCTCGGCCCGGCTCGCGCCCGTTGGTGCCACTCCTCCTGTGCTGCTTGGCCCACCGCTAACGCCTCCTCCACTCAGCCTCTGGTAACAGCCTATAGCACCTCTCCTGCTCGCCAACTCCTCCTCCTTACTACATGAAAGTCTAAAAGCAGTTCACAAGGAATTAGGTTCAAATACCCGGACCGCCGCAGCTTTCTCCGAACAGAGTCCCGCCATGCATAATCCCACCAACGTCTCTTCTGTCACTCCTTTGCACTGGTTTCCCAATTTGAAGAACTCAACCCTGTATTCAGTCACCGTTCCAGTCTGGCGCAGCTTCGCCAACTACTCCGAAGCCCACCTATAAGATTTCACAAACTGGTACCGCAGCTTCTCCTTAAAGATGGACCAAGTGATCAATGTGTGTGCCTCCGCATACGACCGCTCCATCCATTCCCACCACTGCAGGGCATCACCCTCTAGATAAAAGGATGCTGATTGCGCCTTTCGTTCTTCCCTTGTGGGGTGGTTCTTAAACCACCGGTCAACTGCATACAACCAGAGGCCAACATACTCTTGTCCATTGAATTTGGGAAACTCAATGGTTGGAGGTTTGGCTCTAAACACAAGATCATCATCAGTATCATAACCACGGGGATATCCTGCATACCTGCCGTACCCTGGTGCTCCTCCATGGTAGTCTCGCGGAAATCGCATCTCACTCGTCCAGATACCCCACTTGCGGCCTAGTCCATCCCTCGGCCTCTGCCCGCCATTCCAAGTTTCGCCCGTTGGTCTCCCCGTAGCTCAAGGAGTTTTGAAGGAAGGATATGGAGCACCCGACTCCCCATATAGGCCTTGAAATGATGTGGATTCCCTGTTGCCCATGTAGGTCGGGTTCCAATTTGGGTGACCAGGTTCGACCGGGTCCGATTTGACCACTGTGGGTCTGATCCATTCTGGGTCGATCTGTATCGGTCCGACTGGTCTGGTGTTGCCCGATCGCAGCAGCCTGCCCTGCCTCACTCGTGTGGCCCAGCTCGCTCCGGTTCCCTCCTGGTCCGACTCCCATCTTGGACTGGCCCATCAAACTTAATTCATCCCCCTTTGGATCGGTCCCAAGCCAACCTAGCCCGTTGTGCCACCGTCTGTGCCCATACTCCTCCTCTTGGTCCACGAACTCATCAAAGTCCAAGTCCGCTTGAAGGTCCATGTCGACATACTCGGTCATCTTGGCCTTAACCCGTAGAGCCTCCAGCTCTTGGGCCGTCGGGGTTGGTAGCAGGCCGTCTTTGTCGGGCAGCCCAAAGGAGACATGGCCCGCACGAGTAATGGGATGCCGGCTAGGGTACCCGCTGCCGCCTCCTCCTTCTCCACTATCCCATCCGTCGGGCCCCTAGCAGGAGTCAAATCGCCACCCTTACCGCTGTGCGCTATCTCCGAGGCGGAGGCCTCCCCCTGGTTTTGTGCCTTCTTCTGACGACTTCCCGCTGCCTCCAGCCGGCCTTGAGTTTCCCGTCAAGTTTTCCAACGCCCCCTGGGTCGCCTCTGTCGTGGGCTTGTGGCGGTCAGGTTGCTCATCTGCCTCTGCAACGACTCCACCGCCTCCAACCACGCATCGAGGGTTCGGGCATGGTCGTTTGATTTCACCTGCAACCCCTTCAAACTCTCCTCGAAACGCATCTGTCACCCCTCTGCTTCTCCATCCTCTTCATTAGCTCTTCCTCGTCGGTCTCGTCTTCCAAAGCTCTGTCAATCTGCGATCCCGCACTCTTTTCCTGTACCGCCTTTTCATGAGCAGCTTTCACGGCGACCTTCTCTGCAGTAGTCATTGATTTGATCAACACCGTCGTTCTCGCACTCGCCCATCAGTTTAGAGTCGTGACAGACTCTCGATCGAACGAGACTCTGATACCAAATATTAGTGATTCTAAGACGAGGACTGACCGGTAGTTTGGGAACCTTGTTAAAATTGAATGTGTCCATTTAATCTTCTGTTGTGCTCTTCACTTCCATATTTTCGCCTTACTCTGATTTTTTATTTGAAATACATAGAGAAACCATAAGTTCCAACGTCTATCATTGACACTATCCGATTCCCCACGTCGCACTGCTAATGAAACCAATCGTGTATTAGGTGATGAATCATGGAAAGAGAGCTAATTAACAATGCAGAGTCAAACCGCAAACTGCAGAGTCAAAATTGCCTCTTGCTAAACATAAGGAAAAGCTATCAAAAGGGCCAACGTGGACATCAACATGGCCATGTTCACATACCACGTTCAAGGCAACACACTTTGGAATCTAACCACGTTGAAGACCAAGTACACATGTTTTCACCAAATCACTTGTGAGATCGCTAGATACAAACACAATCAAAGGTAAATCGCTCTAAAGCGAAGCGATGATAGGTAAATTTATTCTGAGTAAAGCAATCAAAATGTTAGTTGCTTGCAGAGACATCGATTATACACATAATCGTGTGTGAGAAAGAGATAATACAAATCTCTTCAGAGGCAAGCGAACAATAGTAAATCACTCTTGTAAAACTATTTTATTTCACCACGCGGTTAGGGATTGATCAATTAGGGATTGATCTAACTATGGATTAGAGATTGATGACTCGATATTTGCACATGTTTTCCCCTTTGTTTCTTGATCGTTTAAGCTTGCATTATCGCTTCTTTGGCCTATTTTACGCTAGGTTGTGTTCCTTTGTCACATTTCAGGCCCTAGCAAATAAAGTGAAGCATAGGCGCAAGTTTCAAGTCAATTAGAGATCAATTGGCGATTAGGGAGAAGAAACACGAGCATGACCTGAAGAAGAATGGATTTCTACCTCACTTTATGGACAATAATCATGGAAGTTTGTTATGAAAAGAAAGAAGACGAGACTACGAGCGTCTGGGTTCAAACGGCGACTGATTCGGAGTCCGGACGAGGGAGAAACGAAGCTTTGAACAGGGGTGGAGGAAGAATTACGGGCAGGAGAATTACGACCGTAATTTACCCTCCCATGCCCGTAATTTCACTGCCGAGAGGAGCTTTGGGTGCGCTGAAACTTAACCAAAACGCGTGTTTTGGGCAAAATACGGGCATGGAAGAATTACGACCGTAATTCGCCCAGAATCGGGTTTTTGAGGCAGATTAGAGCCAAAGGAAAGGGAGAGCTGGGTTTTTGGTTCCCAAACACCCAAGGGACGAACCCTAGAGAGAGACAGCGACTTGGGAACATTCTTGGAGCTATTTTGGGGGATTTCTTCGCCATTGGAGCTCGGGAATCAAGCTTGGAGATGGAGATTGAAGATCTAGATCAGATTTCTGCAGTCTCTCTCTTCTCTATGGAGTAACTTCCCTTCACTTAGGTTTTGAGGAATCCTAGTTCCATGAGTTAGGATCTTTCTTGTATGAAGTTTTGGATGCTATATTGTTTGATTATAATCAAATGATGCATGTTTATTGAGTCAATTGAAGTCTGATCAACTTTTCCTGATTTCTGTTGCAACCTGAGATAGATAGAATCTGATTAGGTTGTTAGAGCCTCATCATTTGGTAGTAGGAGATTGGCTATACGAGAGTTAGCCAGTTTACTGCTTTGTACTGGAATCCAATTCCAGTAGTGGAGTTCTGTGCTTATTGCTTCAGCTTTCTATCCCGGTGAAGACTAGTCGTCTGCCGGATAGTTAGACTGAGAGGGCTTGGTCAGCTTAAGAGATTCCAAGCTACTGTCGGATCTTCCGCAGTTTAATCAACAGTAAAACAACCAAAAGGAATTACAACTTGGACCTAATTGAGGAGCTAGGGGGAATCATACCTAAGTGAGTTCCCAAACTGTAATTAGTAGTTTTACTTAGTTTAGTTAGTAGAGTAGTTTAGTTATTCAATCCTTAATCTAGTTTGCTAGATAATGAACTGAAGCTGAGTAATAGTAACTCTAGAGACCCGTGGATTCGATATTTATTACTTGTGCCATTATACTGCAGTCCCTTTCATTGGTTACACTTGGCCATTGTTAGGTGTTGTGTTTTAGAGCACCAGAGATGGTAGAGAATTTTAGAACAAGAAGGGAAGGGAAAGAAGATGTTGTTGCCTCAGCTTTAGAGGGAGGAGGGTAGATGCGGAGAGGAAGGAGAGGAGAGGAGAAGATTAGGGTTGGGAATTATGTTTCTGTAATTGCTTGATTTCTAAAATCCTCACTAATTACCGAATATATATTTCCCTACTAATTGCCGTTTTCTATCCAACTAATTCGACTTAACAAAATACCCCTACTTATTCCCAAGTCTTCCAAATAACACCAATTCTTAACAATGATAAATAATCCCAAAGAAGTTAGTAACGATGTTAAAAAGAAGTTAACACTACTTTCTTTCTGTCTGATTGTTTGAAACGCAAATCTCAAAGGATTTAAAAATTATGATTTTTCCAGTTTTCAGCTTTAATAGTAGGCAAATGCACCGTCTAATTCTCCCCCATTTTTTCAGTTATCTACAAAGAGAAAGGATGGCTACTTAATGGATGGCAACTTAATTTTGGGAAAGAGACGGTTCAGTTGAAGTTTGGAACTTCTTAATTGGGGATTGAGTTGTGTTGATATCAGCATGTTAATTATTAAGCAAACTGAAGACATGTACTTTTTGAAGTTTCATGCTTATGTTATTACTTGGTAAAACTCAACTGTCAAAACTATAATGTTTAATGCAACTTTTGCTGGGAAAATGAGTTGAAAAGAAGTCAAGAGTTTGTTTTGTAGGCTCAATGTTGTGCTTTTTTCATATCAATTATGGGTAGATGATACCGTATCATCTTAGACTCATTTCTTTTGTTTGTGGGTGTGATTGCCCAGTGGATTATCTAATAAGATGGGTTTCCGTAAAATAATATTGTTAGTCTTTGATTTTCTTACTGGAAAATCCAATATCAAGTTTTTTAGGAAGTTTCAATGATAAAATTACCACTCAGTTTCATTAGATATATGCTTGTTGCTTGAAAATGGATAATCCATTTTCATATTTGGAAGACATTCACATGAGGTTCATGAAGAACCATGGCAGAGTAGCTCTGTACGCACCTGCTTATGCAATGAATGATGAGTTCTCAAGGTGTGCTTAGGGATAGTTAACTTCCAGCATTTGAATTGTGGATGCGGAGGCATTGAGAAAGAAACCGGTTGAATGTAACGAGATTTTGCTTCAACCATTTTCAGTTCTAATAATACTCTTTTGTCATGGGGTTTTTTGACAACTTTCCTCGAGCTACACCATCCGGATCACGATAGTATATATGAGTGGTGGTATTAGCCGGAATGAGTGGTGCAAAGTTTTCTCCCGACCACCAAGCATGGTTATTTAGTTGGATTAGTTCATAAAGTTGCGATTATGTTCGCTTACTTTGTTGTAGTTACCTAGCAATATCTAATGGTCCATCCAAACTCAAATTTACTCCTATGGTCTGTATTTTTATTATCTACATTATTAAACTTTAGGCTTTTCCATCTGAACTAAAAGATGGAACATAATCCGCGGCAAAGCCCGGGCTAATTACTAGTTGTTAATTTGTTTCCGTAATATCTCTCAAGCAAAATGCAAATGATATTTCCCCACTATACGTAGGGCTGAAAATTGGCTTGATCCGAAACAAACCTGTCCCTAGAGATGGCAATTTCAACCTGACACATTTTACCCTACTTGTTTGACCTGTTTTGGGGCGGGGCGGGAACGAGTACCTCTCATCAACGAGACTTGCCCTGACCTGCCCCATTCTCAACTCGTTCTTACCTAAATTACATGTATTCTTAGTCGAATTACTCAGGATTTTCCTCTTATTACCACATATTTTAGCTATAATAAAGTTGTAAATAAGTGAAAACCTCAATTTCACCAATAATTTAACTACATTTTATTATATTATGATTTCTTTTTTGGTCTTTTAATGAAAATAACGAATGTTTCTAATGTTTTCCATAAATTACATACACATTGGGTCGACATGCCCGACCCGCGCCCCATGATAAATTACTCGTCCTGGACCCGACCTACCACGGGGCGGGTATGGGTATCGAGATACTCGTCCCGGACCTGTACCATTGCAATTCCTACCTGTCCCTGACCCTTTCTAATCCCCCTAAAGGGTCAAGATGTATAATTGATCCGTCTCGTCCCTGTCTCCTTCTTGACCCTGCCTGACCCTCGAGGGTTGGGACGGGTCGAGACCGGTCAGGTCAGTGAGTCGACCCTAATCAACACACTACTTTTTTATAAATTACTTTTTGGTACCCAAAATTATTTTCCTTGCAATTTAGTACCTAAAATTTATTTTTTTTACAAATAAGTTCATAAATTTTGTTGGTACCCAATTTAGTTCCTTGCAATTTACTTTTTTGTACCCAAATTTTTTTACAATTTAGTACCTAAACTTTAAAACTTTACAAAGAGATCCAATGTGGTATGAGATATTTGTTGTTGCTAAGGGCCATAGGGTCAAAAAGTGACTCGTCCCTAAGTTGTTCCTACTCATCCCGACCCTTACACGGTCAACAAATGACTCGTCCCTAATATGACCCTTTAGACAAACTGACCCGTCTCGACCCTTAGGGACGAGACGAGTCAGTGGGTATTCCGGGTCAAGCTTACACCCCTAACTATACACACGATCCATATTGGTCACTATAAATACGCGAGCCTCACAAGTGTCCACCCATTACTTGTAATTAGGGGTGTGCAACGGTTCTGTTCGCATAGAACCGCACTGGATCAAATCGACGGTTGGACTGGACCGCATCGAACCGAGTATAATATGGTCCCATTTTTTGGTCTCACAAATATTATAAATACTGAAGAAAAATGGACTAAGTGACATTTGAACCAGACCAAACCGGACCAAATGCACAGTTGGTCCAATCCTTGGTCCATAGAAGTCTTTTACAATTGGACAGCAGTTCTCCTAAGTTTTGTCTGGTCTAGTACGGACCGTTGCATATTCGAGTTTTACCCTATTCAATTAGGTCAGATTCTGGCGAGTATCAATGAGTGTGAGAGGTGGTATAAGATCCATAATTAACCTTCTCTCCATAACACAAGTTATTGGGACGAGTTGGTTTATTTATGGTATCAGAGTTGTGTTGTCATGAACGTCATGTGTTCAAGTTCTCACGAGCTCCAATATTAACTATGTTTTTGTAAAGCCTATGGTATGATGGTTATAAGAGGTGGAATAGAATAACTCGATTGAAGCGTAATGATCATACGTGAGCAATGCATTGTATGAACTATAATATAGGTCTCATTATTCTACCCTTTACCGAGAGTCGATGACCATTCATAGCTATTACCTTGATACCAAAGAAAGGTTCGACCCAATACTTTATTTCTGTCCTAGTCATGTGCAAACTTCAAGCCCATGAGTTGGTTTTGTTTGACAGGGTGTAAGTGGTTATGGTCCATACATGGACATTTCCCAACAACTCGAGTATTAAAACCAAATAGTATATGGTATCACAGCTGGTTTGACCAAGTGATAGTGTTTGTGTATTCAAATCTTCACGACCCCAATATTAACAGTTGTCAGTTGATTTAGGCACATAGTATGGTTGAGTCTGTTCAAATTTCAAGCCCATTAGTTGGTTTTCGCTTGAGGGGGCGTGTAAGAGAGTAGTATAAGATCCATAATTAACCTTCTCCCAAAAACTCAAGTTTTTGGAACTGGTTGGTTTATCACATGGTATCGGAGCTAGTTTGTCCTTGATTAGTACCCTTCTCAACTCTAGCGATTTCAAGCATGGACCTTTCTCAACAACTCGAGTTATTGTGATCAACTGGTTTATGACATGGTATCAGAGCTAGTTTGGTCAAGTGGTCATGTGTTCGAATCTTCACGATCCCCAATATTAACAGTTGAATTAAGCACAAGGTATGACGGGTCTGTGCAAACATCGAGCATGTGAGTTGGCTTTCGTTTAGGGGCATGTGAAAGAGTCTCAAACCAAATCGCTTTCTTTAAGACGTTCAGACACTGTATGATGATCTTGCACAACAAACTATGAATCGGCCATCTCAAAGATAAAACGCACACTCTTCATTCTCTTGGTTACTGCAAAAACCACGAGATCAATGAAAAATTTTTTTTATTTATTTTTGCTCTCTCTCTCTCTCGTATGTATTTTAGGATTAGAAATATATGCCTCGTTGCTGCTTCCTCACCACATGTCACGGCTCTTCCGTAATTTATTATCAAGACGAGACATTTTTCTTCTGTTTAGCGTCTAGACGAGTTTTTTTTATAACCTTGCTAATTATACAGTGGGCTAGGTTGGTTTTGATGTAGTTTGTGCAAAAGCAGCTTTTGGCTTCAGTTGAGTGTTTGTTGAAAAATTATTAGAAGTCCTTTTTATATGAGAGATTATTTAAAATGACTATAAAAATTTTATAATATAAAATACGAATAAAAATGCTAAACAATAAAAAGTAGTCAAAATGAATCTTGTTAGATTTCTTTTAAATTTTATAATATGACTTTATAATTTATTTTATTTTTTAAAATAATAGGAACGAAATAAAATGATATTTTATGAAATAAAATTAAATATGGTAAGAAAATCTTATATTTTCAATACAATTTTTTGCAGAAGTTCCAAATCGAAACTTATGCTTTTATATTATACAAAAAACACTTTTTCAGCTTTTCAAAAGTCGAGCTTTTACAGGTATTTGATCATGCTTCATATTTTAAATTCGAAAAATACTTCTAAAAATCGGGCTAAACATATGCCCTAACAGTTTTGGTGTTTTTCTCCCGATGAAGAGGCCAGAGGGTGGCATGGAACCCCTGCTCAAGCCTCTAGCTCTGGCATGTTCCTTCCACAATCATGCATTAACTCAAAAACAAACTCATTTACAAAATATTCGGACAAATAGATTACTCTGTAGCATAAAGTAAAGCAGTACCATATACGAGTTAGTTTCCCTAACATAATCAAAGCAAAAGGCATCGTATGAATTCATCAAATACACCCTCCCGGGCCCCGGCGGCCCTTTTGCATTTTGTTTTGTTTAATTGAGGTGCCACATCACGAGCTTAATTTGGGCAGCTGTACATGTAGCCAGCTAGCAACATCTTATTCTCCCCTAGGCCCTAGCTGGCGAAAGTCGTCATCACTCATCACCCTACAGATACAATTCCATTCAACAACTTATAAAAACCGATCCCTGAGTTCCTTTAAAAAACCATTGCTTTCTCAACTTGAGCCATGCCTCTTCAATAACAATGAGGCATTTTATAAAGAAGAGTTTAAAATCTATACAAAGATTTTTCTCAACAATTGGGGTTGTTATGGGTAGGGCTGGCTATTTGCTCCGGTTTTTTTGGATTTATCTGAAACCGGACTGTATAATCCGCACCGGGACTGGATAGCAAACAATCCAATCCAATCCAATTTTCAGGCCTAGATTGGAGGTAAAAAACCGTTTGAGACCGGACCGAAAATCGAATAAAGACAGGATAAGAGAGGCCAACAACCAAAATTTAACCTCCTCACCCTTTCAGGCATTAAGCCACGCAAATCCCCCTCGGGAAACTCAAATCCGCACAAGCTCAATCTAAAATCAAGACCGAATTGGGACCGAACCGGTTCAAGTGAGAAATTTTTCGGTTAATAATGCTTCAATTCACAATTTATATGATGAATAAAATATTACAATGAACACATAATAATAATTAACCCTTACAGAAATACAAGCAACTAATACAATTATCTTACCGTCAATAGACATATTCACCTAACATAAATATATGTCAATAGTATGGAGGTAATTAATTGTTGTGATTGTGTGAATAGATATAGTCTCTTAGCAATTATCATAGGTTGAAAAAGACTTTCCTTTCAAGTTTTCATCTAATATATTGTATGAGTATTATCTAAATTGAGAATTCATATATCATGGTCTACATTCTACAAATACAAATGTACGGTATAGGAATAATATTGAGCTTTATTGTTTATGAGCCTAAAAGGAAAGAATGTTCAGCTCTTGAGTGGTTATGCCAAGTATTAAGTATGTCTATATAATATGTATTAGATATATGGATAATTACTTAATTGGTTAATTTGGTTTGATTGGTTAGGAGTGTCTGAAACCAAACCAAACAAGCTAATTTTTTAACCAAACCAAACCAACTATCCAAATTAACCAAACCAAATACTACGGTTAAAACGGTTACCACTGTTGATAAGCCCCAAACCACGAGGCTGAATTATCCATTCTCGTCAAGAGCTTGTACACGCAAGCTTGCTTTTTATTTGCTGTGGAGAAACCCAATTCTCAAAGAAGAACAGGGAAACAGGGGATTGGATGGTTGGATTGTGCAACTTCAACACCAATTGGGGAAGAGGCTCACTCCAAGTTCAAGGTAGCAACCCGACCACGATTGAGGTGATGACTCAAACGATACAAGGCTCGCTCGTCGTGGGGAAACAATCCACACAACAAGGACAACTTCTTTGAGCAAAACACTCAATGAACTAAGTTCTCGATTATTGACGTCCCACTATTACAATGGAGTTCTAGGCCTTTAAATGGACAAACTTAAACCTAAATCAACTACAAAATGAACAAGGAAAGAAAATTAAACTATACTACAACTAAGGTAACAATTCCCAAACTGAAAAGGACTTCCAACTCGTCTATAATCCTCTTTCTTCTAGCTTAAGTAAACTGCCTCCAAAACAGGGTCCATAGCATCTTTAAGCCCCTCGTTCACATCCCTCCAGGCCTCCATCTTCTTATCCAATTCCTTTCCTGTGTAGACAAAAATACTTAGTTTCATGTAGTGCAAAGAACTTCCCTTGAATCGACTCCATCTGCTCGGAATAGAGCTCCAAAGTTATCTTCCTGAAACTGCCTCCAGACTTGGCCAAATTATGGCAGTTCGCCAATTTTGAGATAGCTACTTTGACGCCTAGAAACACAACTTTAATGGCTTTGTATAAGCCCGAATCCCATGCCATATTAAAGAGGGAGTTCTTATATTCAAACCAACACCTTAACCTCTCATTTATTCCAACCCAATCGGAAGATTTGAGCTCGCAAAATAGGCTACCCGAACTCGTCATAACACTTAGCCAAAAACTCAGGTTTTTCAAATGAGTTGGCTTAACTTCTTGAACAAACAAATCGAGCTTGGAATGGAAGCAATTCAAGCTCATATCAACTGTAACAACCACAGTTTGAACACCCCTAATTGTTGGAATCAATTTGTTTATGCTTTGTATAAGAGCTGATTTATTTTAAATGTAACATGTTCAAATTCTTACGACCTTCAATATTAATCTTTATCTCGATTGTTTTGACTTTTGAATAAGATATTAATATAGATCTTTTGACTACTCCCTAATGTATACTCTTCCCAAATTAGTGAAGTTTGTCCTCGTAGAAAAGTTGTAGCATACGATTTTATCTTAATTATATTCACGCCCATTAAAAAGGTGTATCACAATTGCCTGAATTATTGGACTTGTGTGAATATGGGTTTGGTGGAGGATTAGATGGTTCCTCGGAGTTTAATATAGCACCTGTCGGGTATTGGTTGGGATTTATAAGACTGTGTTTGGCCATTACGTTTTGGAGGAAAAAGAAGGACAAAAGAAGTTCAATCATCCATATTTGACCATTGAGTCAGCATTCGGGTAGACATGTTCCAGCACTAACGAAGAATCGAAGATACAAGGACGGTCACAATAAGGTGAAAGTGGTCACTAAAAATAAAACACAGACTAATAATTATTATAATAATAAAATATGCCATGCATGCAGCCAAACTATGTGCTGGCAAATAATATCACTGCAGCTTAATAATGCATGGGGTTGACTGATCAGTGCAAGCTTCGACGCGTCCAAGTTGGTCTCGTATTGTCTCTAAAGCAATGCCTAATTCCTCTTTTTCTCACTGGAAAGCAACGCCGCCTAATTAGTGGCTGACCGAGGAATTTTGAGTAGGGGTGTCCACTTTCAAAATAAAATTAAAAATAAAATAAAATAATTCTTAAATAAGAAAAGCATCCGAATAATATTCAACAACACAAATATTTGATTGATACAAGTTACAACAAATTTCCACGTCGTGTTTTCATATTCTGATAATATTCTAAAATACACTCCGTGACTACAGTATTCAGCAAATCTCATCCTACGAGACAATCATTCACAAACTGATCGCCTAGTCGATTCCGAAACTTGTTCTTGATGTAACTCAAAGCTGAAAAGGCTCTTTCAACACTTGCAATTGCAACCGGTAAAGTCAATACAACTTTGAGAAGCAAATATACCCATGGATATGATAGATTCACTTTTGTCTTCACCATCAGCTGACACAATTCATCAATTCCTTTTAATCCATGGAATAACTCATCATTCTTCACAGAATGATAGTAATTCTCAAAGTCCCTTAGAAGAAAAGAATCAGAAAGATGACCAAACTCTTGTAGGATAAAATCGAGTAAGACTAACCATCTTCTCCCTGTCAAAAGCAGCAAACTCATTCTCCGGGCTAAGAGAAGCCATATAAGTCAACAACCTAGTATTCACCTCATCAAAACGGTTGTTCAACTCTTGCAGCTGCATATCAAGAACAGAGTAATACAATTCAACCTGATAGTGATGCAAGTTTGTGATCTGTGGAGCCTGGCGCCTTGACCGTCCTGGAAGAACATACTCATCATCCATGCCAAGAACGTGACAGATTCCTTAGTGCAAAACAAGATAACATCCTCAAGTAGAGACTCCCATCCTCGATCTCTCATCTCTTGTAATCTAGTTTTTCCCACACGAACAAGTTTCATAGCATTTACAATGTCTTGATCTCGCCTTTGCAATGCTAGTGCCAACTCATTCGTAATTGCTAACACTTCAATCATCAACTTCAAAATGAAGAAAAACCTAAAATCTTGAATTGTAATCAACATCCGCCATGCATGACTCGCTGTTTTTGGTTCCGTAGTGGAATCATCCTCGATTCTCTCCAACACATTAATAATAGTAGAGAACAAGTGCTCAAAATTGAGAAGTGCACCAGAACCCCAACGAGTATCACCTGGCCTTTTGAGACTCATTTCTTGATTCAGTCCTTGTCCAGTTTCTTGTTCATTAGCAGCTATAGCCTCCGCAAGCTTCCTAGTTTGGCTATCTCGAACCATGTTAGCTCGTTTGCAAGATCCTGCAACCAAACTAGTCACACTATTGACTGTTGTGAAAAAGTCACCAACTTCTTTGTGATTTTCTGCTACCGCAACAAGTGCTAATAGAAGTTGATGAGTAAAGCAGTGAATGTAGTAATATGCCGAAGAATTTTCAGCCAAGATTAAGGTCTTAAAACCATTTATTTCCCCTTTCATGTTGCTAGCTCCATCATAGCCTTGTCCCCTTATCATTGACATGCTCAATCCATGTTTCAAAGGCATTGCTTAGATTTCCTTCTTCAATGTCAAAGCTTTAGTATTTCGCACATGAGAAGTACAAAGAAATCTTTCCATAACACAACCATCAGAATTCGCATAACGCAAAACAATAGCCATCTGCTCTTTCATTGATATATCACGAGTCTCATCAACCAATATGCAGAAAAAATTATTCCCAATCTCTGCAATGATTTTCTTAGTCGTTTCACAAGCCATGGCATGAATAAGATCTCTTTGAATCTTTGGAGAGGTGAATTGGAGATTCTTTGGAGCATTCCTCCCAACCACTCTTTGCACATCTTCTCTACCAAGAGCATGGAAATCTAATAGTTGAAGAAAGTTACCTCTGTTACTTGAAGTTGCAGATTCATCATGCCCTCGAAATGATAATCCATTCACTACTAGCCACCTTATGCAATCAAGTGAAGCAACCAAACGAATTCGATAATCTCTTTTGGCTTGATCTGATTGTCTAAATAATGCAGCTTCAATTCCTCTTGCTTGCTTCAATAAAAGGTCTGAACTGTTTTTAGCTCTATTGTGGTAGCTGTTATGCTCCCCAACATGATCATCAAAAGCTTTCAATTTATTCCATGTTCTAAATCCTTCACCAATAAAGCCATCATTACTCCCACCTCGCTTACTGAACACATAGCAATATAGACAATAAGCAGCATCTTTTGAGACACTATATTCAAGCCAATTATACTTCTTAAACCAAGAAGCATGGATTCTACGCTGCCTTCCACTAAAGTTTCTGGCGGGAAAAGCATGACTCTTTGGTTGAATAGGACCTTTTTGAAGATAAAATCTTCTAACCTGGTCACGGACATCGGGCTGAAAGCTAGATATCTTAGTTCTTAATGCCGGATCTAGCACCATAGATTTTTCATCAAACTCTCTATCTGACTCTGCTGAGAAAGACTCACTTTCTTCTGGAGTTTGATTGACTGGACATGAAATATTTGGTTCTTGTATTTGAGGAACTCCCATTGTCGACGACGGAGGAAAGGTTTGAGCTTGTCTACTCCCACTAGCTTCAACACCTTCAGTTTGAACATTAGGAGTAGATTGGACCTGTCTTGAGTAGTATCTTTCCAATGGTACCTGATCTAGCATAGAATGTACATAAAATTAGAATTGAATTTCCACTGTAAAACTACCGCTACTTTCCCCACCCAAAAGTTATGCTTCCCCAAATTAGATTGGAATTCACACAAACTAGTGTCGTTTCACCCCACAATCTCAACTACCCCAATTAACAAATGGAATTCACACAACTTACTGGCTACTGGTGCATACCAATTGGAATTAACAATTGAAAAGTTCAAATGTTGTATATGGCAGCAAGTTCAAGCTTACCGTCACGGGAAGTTGCAGTGGTCAGCAGCTGAAATCCCGGAGGATGAGACGAGGACCAGACAGAGGAGGGCGAGTGCGGTCGTGGCCGACGAACAAGGACGAGGTCGGCGGAGGAGGGCGAGGCCGGTGGATCGTGCTCAGCGTCGCCAGATCGTGCTCAGCGTCGCCGGATTGAAGGAGCTCGCCGGATTGAAGGAGCTTGATGGAAGCAGCCAGCAGCCCAGCACGCAGGGACTATTTTTTGCAAACTTGAATCTGAGTCGTGTTTAGTTTTAGGGTTTTGTTGTCAAATTGTGGATAAAATTAATATGTTTATAAGTATCAGTATGTTAATATTATAGTAAGATATGAGTTGTAGTGTGATGGAAAACATGTTAGCTAATAGTTAGGGTGTCCTAGGTTCAAATCTCATAAGCCACTATTTTTTTTCCTGTTTTTTCCTAGGCTCAAACTACTACCGGGGGTTCGATAAATTTTCTCCCAGATTTTAGGGGTGTCCGGGGACACCCCCATTCCTCCCTGGGTCTGCCACTGCGCCTAATACATTTTACCAATGTTGTCAGTACCGAACCGGAGCATGACCGGATAATGCGAACGACTCGCATTTTAGTGGTCCAACTGGCATTAGACCGTTTAAAAACCGTTAGAGAACCAGGACCTAATAAACGTTATCAGTATAAATAGTGGACATTTCTTAATCAGAGCTCGTCTCTTTCCTTTGAAATTGTGAAATGGAAATAAGGATTCAGTTTCAGAGCCCGACGTTTTTGGTTTATTTAAATTTTCAATTATCTGCAATTATTTTAATTAATTTTAACGGCATAATGACAAAAACCGGACGAGCTGCTCGAGCGGTTAACCGCCTCAGCCGCTCGTCAACCGCTACATAAAATCGAAGAGTCTTTTAGACTGTTTCGAGCCAGTTTTGTGATCGGGTGGCGGTTTTACCGGTCGGGCCGAGCGGCTCGGCTCAGCTTTAATAACACTGCATTTTACAAATTTCAGTACTGTTCATTGTAGGGTTGGCAATGGTTTCGGGGTGAGGCTGGTTTTTCTATATATCATTGCTAGGGTTGGACAATGGTTTGATCTATATTGGATCACATCGGACCAAATTGACGTCTCGACCAGACCACACTGATTCAAATATATAATGGTACGATTCTATAATTATGCAGGGATGTAATGACTTATCGAAACCAACCAATATGCGGTTGAGGGAAAAATCACATGCACCATCTTCAACGAATCATCATATATGAAGTTCTAGATATAATCTAAAACAATTTCTTAGAATATCAATGTTAATTGAAGTTTCTTTATCGCTTTCTTTGTAAAATTGCTAGAAAAGGAGCAAGATTTGAGGACTAAGAGATAATTAAAATATTTTAGAAATATGAATGATCGAAGTGTCAAAGTGAATGCGTATGAACATATATACAACACATATTCGGGTAAGTTCGATACAGATACTTAGGGGTCTTTTGGTTGAGATAGTTACAATACATGCATTTTCACAATACATCTTTTTTTGATTTTTTTGCACAAACAGTACATGCATTTTTTGTTTGATTTGACACAAACTATCACTCAAAATGAGTGATAGTTAAATTTCAAGTTTTAGTTGAGATTGTTTGGTAGAGATTGTTGTTCTTTTGTTCCTACTTTTTTATATGTGTTACTTTTATAATATTAAAAACTAAGGGCTAAAGTGATATAACTTATTTAAATATTTCAACATCTATCACAGAAACCAAACGTTGTAAACTACAATATACCAATTGTCTTATATACATGTATATTATTATGCATGCATTGATAACAATGTATCAAGTTAAGTATTTAACTATCACCAAACCAAACGACCTAAACACCAAAATCACACAAAACACATTAACATCCTTGTCGAGTTTGAAAAAATTCACCAAAAAATAATATCATTTGGATTTTCTCCCATAAATCAATTTTGGATTCAGTTGGATACCCACGATAGTGGGTTACTTTATCATCCTTAATTGTCTGAGACTCCCTTATTTATTAGCCGTCTCTTTCTATATTATTTCCAAAGTAACATCAACTCAATTCAAATAATGGGGTTGTTTTTATTGTTTGATAAAGAATTTCAATTTTGGAACTTTTTTCCAATCTTTTTCTTTCTTTTTCATTTCCCCACTTTATGCACCCCATCTGCATAGTCGATTTCTCATCTCTTCTTCCTCCAATCCAGTGGAACCTAAGGTCTACATGAGAGCTTCACTTTCAAACTAGTGTATGGTATTTCCACCATACACGTTTCCTTTGGTTTCTACAAATATATGTGAATAATTCAATTGAGAGAAAGAAAGAGGGGAAGGGGAGGAATAAAAAGGTCAACAGAATCTTAAAAATGGCAAACCCTTGGGCAAACAAGTGACTATTCACGTACCAGACTGGAGACTGGCTTGAAAAAAGTAATCGTTCTGGTTTAATACCAAGGAATGATATCTATCAAAGCTTCAGTTCCAATGCCTAACTTCTAGTTATGCAGTACTTTGATAATCTCTTCTATTACGATGGTCAGATATGATATTATAATTGTACGATGTACAAATGTTGTACAATTGTAATTCAATATTGATATGATGTGTTATCATGATGATACAATATGATAGGATAACACGATTTTGTAAGATTATGAGTATCATGATTTTGTGTGAAAAGTGGGAGAGCTTCTTTTCGAAGAGATAACTGGAGAAGATCAGAGGAGGAGGAAATCGATTTAGGGATTTTGACTGAATCAGTCAATTGAGACAAGGTACTTGATACAGAGCGAAACGTTTCACGTTCGTCTGACTTGGGCTGGACTTAAATGGGCCGACGGGCCGACAGAGAAAGAATCCCACTGAACTGATTAATCAAGTACCAGACTTGATTTAACCAGAGCCCAACTTTAAGTACAGAGAAGACCGAAGAAGTTCTTCTTCTTCCTCACTGAACCTGAGAATCCAGAAAAACAGAGGAAAGAAGAACAGGGGACGCAGAAGGAAGAAAAACGAGAGAAGAGCAGAAAGTAAATGGCACAGCGGATTTTTAACGAGGTTCGCCACAGGGCTACTCCTCGTCCCGGAATAGTAGACACTATCCCGAGAGACACTTTTGATTTTCTTGATTTTAAAGCAAAAAAGAAAGACTCAAAATACAGACTCGAATGTGAAAATCAAAAGCCAAAGAGAACAACAGAATTCACGCAGGAATTCACCACAACCCTTGATCGTCTGAACCTATACCTCAGAACTGATCAAGGCCACTGATAATCCCCAACCCTTTACCCTATTCCACAAAGGATCCCAGAACAGTAAAGAAAGAAGACTCTGAATTTTCTTTATATAAGTTCCAGAGAGGTAGCCGTTGTCATTTGCGCGGTTTCAGCAAAGGAAGGTTTGAGGATTTGCACAGCTGCTCCCCCTTGATTGCGGCTCCAATCTTCTTTGATTTTTCTAATTCGAATCGAGCAATCTCGTGACTTGATTTGATTGAGAGCTTTTTAATCCAACAATCTCCCCCTAAGTTAGAGATTGCTGATTTGCCGATTGAAACCTGCAAAAAAAACAACAATACCCTTTCCCGGAGCAGCAAAAACAATTACGAGCAAAAAGTCCGAGAAGCATATCCAATATCCAGCTGGTAAAACATATCCAGCAAACTATTCAAGCACAAGCAAAACATTCCAGCTGGTAAAAAACACGTCCAGCAAACCAATCTAGCAATTTGAAACAGAACATACCAGAACAACCAACTTCAGACAATGATTCTAAACAGTTTGGACCAAAACCCCTAAGGTTACTCAGATTGATATGCGTCCCTGAGATCAGCCAAGACATCTGCTAAGGATGGAGTACCAGAGGTACTTGAGGATGAGTCATCGCTGTCTGATGATGAGTCACTACTGACCCAGTTGACTTCAATTTCAGGGACAGCCTCTCCTGCGGGCTCAGCTGCTACATCTTCTTCTTCTACCGGTCCATCATCATCATCAGAGTTGTGAGCATCATCTTCACTATCACTAACACTATCGTCATCCTCCCCCTCAACGGCAAGCGCAATCTCGGCGAGGATATCCTCAGCGGTGAGATAGACATTTGGGGTAATGACACGAAAGGGATCCAAGGATATATGAAGGCGGATGATAAGACGAGTGATCAGTGGACCAAAAGGCAGGTGACCAAGGTATTCGAACTGTTGAAAGGGATATATGTGACCAAAGAAAAGATGACAATAATCCAGAGGAACACGGTGAACCGCATGTTGAAGGATCCAAAGATCGAGAGGGGTGACCCGATCAAGGAGAACAGTTCGAGGGAGAAACCTTCGAGTCAGCAGGTAGTGGAACGTGCGAAGGGAGGGAAGAAGAAAAGCAGCAGGCAACGTGAGATATGCATCAGGCTCATGTCCAGGGAGGAGTACGAACTCATGGACTATGTCAAAGTTGAATAATGGGAATTCAGAGTCATTAGCCAGAATCTCCCCAAACCTGGGAATATTGAGAAGACGCCTAAGGTCCTCAAGAGGGATAGTGACAAGATTTCCATAGATAAGAGTAGTGAAGGTGCGGGTGTGAAGCCCAAAAGACCTAAAGTTTGAGAAAAATAAGCGCACACCTTCAGAACAGATATGTTCAGGAGTGTCATTAATCAGGAAATCCCATCCCAAATTATGGACAAATCCAGTAACATCTAGACCATATTCTATGAGATCAGCAAAAGGAATATGGTGAGTTGGAACGAAAGGACGATGAGCAAAGGATATTGAGTGGCGATGAGCATTGGCAGGGATAGGATCGTGGAAGAGAGTACCTGTGAAGGTCTTGGAGAAACCTAGCACCATATCTACGAGAGAGGGAATACTGACTACTGACGAAAGATACCTAAGCCTAGAGACCAAAACAAGCTTAAATAGAGGACTGCAGACTACATAACAGGCAGAATTAAAAGAAGTAAGACAAGCAAAGAAGGAAAGAAAAATAAGCACACCAGTACAGAAAAGGAAAAATACAACAGTAGAGTAATAAGCATTGAAGCAATCAAGTAAGATCTTCCAGATTTTCTGGAGATCGCAGCCCTATCTCATAGCAGAGGAAGGTAAATCTGTCAGCATTCAAAGCTTTTGTAAAGAGATCTATCAGTTGGTACTCAGTAGAAATATGACTGATTTTTATGGTATTTTGCTGAACTAGATTCCTTATAAAGTGATACTTTACTTCTATGTGTTTTGTTCTTGAATGCTGAACCGGATTTTTTGACATACAAATTGCACTTGTGTTATCACATAAAAGGGGAATTGAATTTATTTCTATATTATAATCCCTAAGCTGATTTCTAAGCCATATGAGCTGAGTGCAGCAACTGCCTGCAGCAATGTATTCTGCCTCTGCAATTGAAAGGGCAACAACACCCTGTTTTTTGCATGACCAAGATACTAGAGAGGTTCCTACAAACTGACATGTACCAGTTGTGCTTTTCCTATCTGTTAGGCTACCAGCAAAGTCTGAGTCACTGTAGCCTATTAAAGAGAAGTTGTTATGCTTAGGATACCACAGGCCTAATTCAGGAGTTCCTTTTAAATACCTAAAAATCCTTTTTACTGCTGAAAGATGACTTTCTTTAGGAGCTGACTGAAATCGAGCACAAATGCACACACTATAGTGTATATCAGGTCTGCTGGCAGTGAGAAAGAGCAATGATCCAATCATGCCTCTATACTTCTTTTCATCAATCAAAACACCTGATTCATCTCGATCTAGTTTGAGGTTGACTGCCATGGGAGTGGGACTGGGTTTAACATTATTGAGATCAAATTTACTTAGCATATTCTGAAGATATTTTGACTGATTAATGAATATTCCAGAAGAAGTTTGTTTGACTTGGAGACCAAGAAAAAATTTAAGTTCCCCCATCATGCTCATTTCAAAAACAGATTGCATAGTTTTACAGAAGTCAGTGCAAAGAGAGGGATCAGTAGATCCAAAGACTATATCGTCCACATAAACTTGCACTAGAAGGATTTTACCATTTTCATGCTTTATGAAAAGAGTTTTGTCTGTTCCTCCTTGAGTAAATGAATTTTCCAGTAAGAAAGTTGTAAGGCGTTCAAACCAAGCCCTAGGTGCTTGCTTGAGTCCATACACAGCTTTGTTTAGTTTGTAAACATGATCAGGATGTTCAAAATCCACAAAGCCTGGAGGTTGAGAAACATACACTTCTTCTTGAATGATTCCATTCAAGAATGCACTCTTCACATCCATTTGATACAATGGAAACCCCATGTGACTAGCAAAAGCACATAATAGCCTTATAGACTCTATTCTGGCAACAGGAGCGAAAGATTCATCAAAATCGATACCTTCTTCTTGAAGATACCCCTGTGCTACTAACCTAGCTTTGTTTCTTATGATGAACCCTAATTCATCAGACTTGTTTCTAAAAACCCACTTAGTTCCTATGACAATCACATTAGGTGGACGAGGAACAAGATCCCAGACATGCAGGTATTCAAATTGAGTGAGTTCCTCTATCATAGCCATACTCCATTCTTCATCATTTAAGGCTTCCTTAACATTCTTAGGTTCTAGTTGAGAAACAAAAGCATACTGTCCAGGAGTGTACTTACCTCGAGTTTGCAGTCCATCACTCAATTTTCCAATGACTTGACTTTCTGGATGTCTTTTCTGGATGTGTGGTGGGGCCTTTGGTTCTTCAGTAGACTTATCCAGTGCTTCTTTTTCTTGATTTATGGATTCTTGAGTGGATGATTTCTGCATAGCTATGACCTGTTCACAGGAAGAATCTTGGCTAGAAGTTAGTTCACTTAAGTCAACTAGCATAGTAGGATCTGGAATAACCAGATCAGTTTCATTGAACACAACATGAACCGATTCTTCTACCTTCCTAGTTCTCTTGTTAAAAACCCTATAGGCTTGACCTTTAGTTGAATATCCAAGAAATGTAGCTGGATCAGATTTAGCATCGAATTTTCCTAGTGAATCTCGAGTGTTTAGAGTGTAGCAAGGACATCCAAAAGGATGAAAATAAGAGATTTTGGGAGTTTTTCCTTTTAGAATTTCATAAGGAGTTTTATTTAGTTGCTTTCGAACTAAGACTCGATTGATTGTGTAGCAAGCAGTGTTGACTGACTCGGCCCAGAAGGACTTAGGTAGGTTGTAATCTAATAGCATTGTCCTAGCACACTCAATGAGAGTTCTGTTCTTACGTTCTACAACTCCATTTTGTTGAGGAGTTCTGGGAGCAGAAAACGTGTGTTTAATTCCTGCTTTATCACACAGCTCAGCAAATTCATCAGAGATGAATTCTCCCCCATTGTCACTACGAATTGCCTCTATAGACTGGTGATGCATTATAACAAAGGACTGAAATTTTTCAAAAGTTTCATCTTTAGTAGCTAGAAAATATACCCAGGTAAACCTAGAATAGTCATCTACCAGGACAAAAACATAGTTCTTACCACCTAGACTAGTCACATTACAGGGTCCAAACAAATCCATATGAATTAACTCAAAAGTTCTGGTAGAGGTAATGTTTGGTTTAGACTTAAAACTTTTTTTCTTATGTTTACCTGCAGCACAGGCATTACAGAAGAATTCAGCCTTTTCCTTAAGTTTGGGAATACCTCTAGCTAGACTTAACTTAGACAGAATAGCTAACTTAGGCATACTGACATGTCCCAGACGTTTGTGCCAGAGAATTTCAGGTGAAACAGATGTGACCTGGAGACATTTACCATTTAACATGTTTAGGTCAGAGACATCAACTAGATACATATTGTTTACTCTTTTTCCAACAAATAAAGTTTTGTTTTCATTGACCTGCTCCACTGAGCACTTATTATTCTCAAAAGTTACTCTATTCCCATTACTGCATAACTGACTTATGGAAAGTAAGTTATGTTTTAACCCTTCTACAAGTAAAACATTTTTTATGACAGGTCCAGGTGTTTTACCTATGTTACCAGAGCCTATGATAGTCCCTTGACTATCATCTCCAAAAGTGACCTTACCTCCACGTTTCATAACTAGAGAGTTGAACAGATAGTTCTTACCAGACATATGATGGGAACACCCACTGTCAAGATACCATTGTGAGTCTTCAGGATTGTGACAGGTTTCTTGGCTTCTCAGTGACTGTTTTGTGAAGGCCATGAGTGCTTTTTCTTCTTCTTCTTCCTCTTCTTCATTTTCAGATTCAAAGTCACTCCAAGTGGCTTTCATGGCTCTCTCTTTAGCCTTTCGAGTCATTGGACAATTGGCACGAATGTGCCCTGGTTTTCCACATTTGTAACAGTCCTGTGCTTCAAAGTTTCCTATTTCAACATGTTTGGTCTGCGGAGTGCCCAGCCTATCTTGAAAAGAGCTTTTGACCTTGTCAAAAGGGTTAGCTCGAAAAGAGGTGTTTCGATCAAAAGATTTCTGTTTCTGTTCTTGTTTATATTTAAGCATTCTGTGAAATTTACTGCTTATCAGAGCAAATTCTCTGTTAAACTCATCACTTAACTCATTATCAGACTCATACTCGTCGACTTGTGATCTAAAAGCTAGATTTTTCTTACGTTTCTCCTCATCTTTGTTGACTTGCTTCAAGACATGTTCGTGACTAAGAAGTGACCCAATTAATTCATCTATAGGCAAAGTATTTAGGTTTCTAGCTTCTTCTATTGCCGTTCTCTTCGGCAGCCATTGCTTAGGGAGGGACCTTAGTAATTTTCTATTTAGGTCTTTAAGAAGGTAAGTGTTCCCTAATCCTTTCAATTTGTTTATAAGAACAGTAAAACGAGAATACATTTCATGAATTCCCTCACCTGGAGCCATTTCGAAGCACTCGTACTCGTGAACCAGAAGATCAATTCTGGTTTCCCTGATGTTTGATGTCCCCTCGTACGTGCTTTCGAGCGAAACCCAGATTTCTCGAGCGGATTCGCAGTGCTCCACCTTGTCGGCTTTGTCTGGTGCCATTGCTGATTGCAGGATGTGCATGGCTCGCTGGTTTAGCTGAGCGCTCTTTTTTTTGTGCGGCTGACCAAGTATTCTGCTCAGCGTCCTCCATGGCGACCGTTCCATCTCTTACGACGGTCCAGAGATCCTCGTCTACTCCCCACAGGAAGGTTTTCATTCTTTTCTTCCATGCTGTGTAGTTTGACCCCGTGAACACAGGAGGATGGTTATAAGAAGCTTGCCCGAAGCTAGTGGAACCCATGGATTTTGGATTTTTCTTGGCAGTAGCTAACTCTTTCAAGAACCAGGCTCTGATACCACTTGTGATAAGTGGGAGAGCTTCTTTTCGAAGAGATAACTGGAGAAGATCAGAGGAGGAGGAAATCGATTTAGGGATTTTGACTGAATCAGTCAATTGAGACAAGGTACTTGATACAGAGCGAAACGTTTCACGTTCGTCTGACTTGGGCTAGACTTAAATGGGCCGACGGGCCGACAGAGAAAGAAGCCCACTTAACTGATTAATCAAGTACCAGACTTGATTTAACCAGAGCCCAACTTTAAGTACAGAGAAGACCGAATAAGTTCTTCTTCTTCCTCACTGAACCTGAGAATCCAGAAAAATAGAGGAAAGAAGAACAGGGGACGCAGAAGGAAGAAAAACGAGAGAGAGCAGAAAGTAAATGGCACAGCGGATTTTTAACGAGGTTCGCCACAGGGATACTCCTCGTCCCGGAATAGTAGACACTATCCCGAGAGACACTTTTGATTTTCTTGATTTTAAAGCAAAAAAGAAAGACTCAAAATACAGACTCGAATGTGATATTCAAAAGCCAAAGAGAACAACAGAATTCATGCAGGAATTCACCACAACCCTTAATCGTCTGAACCTATACCTCAGAACTGATCAAGGCCACTGATAATCCCCAACCCTTTGCCCTATTCCACAAAGGATCCCAGAACAGTAAAGAAAGAAGACTCTAAATTTTCTTTATATAAGTTCCAGAGAGGTAGCCGTTGTCATTTGCGCGGTTTCAGCAAAGGAAGGTTTGAGGATTTGCACAGCTGCTCCCCCTTTATTGCGGCTTCAATCTTCTTTGATTTTTCTAATTCGAATCGAGCAATCTCGTGACTTGATTTGATTGAGAGCTTTTTATTAAGTATGATTAATTTTTAGAGTTTGTTTTTTCCAATGGCTTTTAGTTATAAGATTATGTGATTTTTTGTTATATAATACTGTGAAAATTGTATATTTAAATTGAAGAATCTTTGATTTTAATACATGATGGTTTAGTTTACAATGTGACAAATCTATATCAACTTGAAGCTCATATAAACTATCTTACGCGGCATAAAATATAGGGATGTAAAAGAAGACCCAATATTTGAGGATTGCCATGAAATTTTTTGTTATGTGTCCAATCAAATTTAAGTAATTTTACTTTAATTTTGAGGCAAACTCATACACAACCTTTTAGTTTGGATCTAAATTAAACTTGTAGTATTGGGTATCCTAAAAAAATAGATACCCAATTCTAATAAAGTTTTCGCTTCTCTTTTTATTTTTTATTTTGTTATCAAACAAACATATGTAGAGTAGTTTTTGAGATCGATTTGGGAATTAGGGTTCAGGATGAACACCCAATTTCAGAGCACTGTCGAGAATCAAAGGAAGAGAGAATGATTCTCGATTTTGTTCTCTGAGGAAGTGGGCCGATAACTGAAACGGGCCTGAGTAAAAACTGCTTTAATAAAACGATAAAACGCAGTGACTAATAGATAGAGAATGGGCTTCAAGCCCAATCTCCTTTCTGTAGAGCACGAATCACCAAACCCTGCTGTCCTTCAGCAGAACCAGAACAAGGAACAGAGTCCTTGACCAAAACAGAGTGCTCGAATTGCAGAAGGTAAAGTGCAGAGAAAAATTAAAGAACACCGGACATTTTTAACGTGGTTCGCCCAAGTGCAATGGTCTACTTCCACGTCCCAGAATATGGTCTGGGAAACCTTTTATTACTGAGATTATTCAGAAATCAAAAAGACAAAATAAGAGCAAAAGAACCAATCTAAATGGAGAAGAAAGAAAACCCAGATCAAGCTCTGATCTGTACCAGCCTTGACGAAAGGTGAACCTTTTCCTCAACCTTTCGTCAATTCCTTTTGTAATCCAGTGCTATGCCCTTTACCACAATAGCTCCCACAAAAGTGAGCTTCAAGATCGAACCTTGGCAATATATAGACGAAGACTCCTAGTCGTTGCAATCAAATAAGGAAACCTTGATGGACAAGATATACTTTCCTTTTGGAGCTGCTGTGATTGAGCAACGATCATCTCTGACTTGCTTGAATTACTATTCAACAACATACAGGTGGAAACACTTACATCAATGGTATGACTAGGTTGAATGCAGTTAATACTTAATGATATGATTGATATTTTTATTTTTATGTACAATCATCTCGACTCAAATAAATTCATTTGAGTCTACCCTAAATAATTTAACTCAAATTGAACTCAACCAGAACCCAAAACCATTATAAGTACGAACAAGTGCGCATTTGAGTCCAATGCATTAGAACGGGTACTCATATTGATCATGATAATCGAGTCAATTAAAACAAATCGAATTATTGTAATCTCTAATAAAATATTTTCACGAGAGATAATAAAGGAAATTCTTAGGGTGGGTACCCAAAACCTACTCAGAAGGGCCAGTTCACCATCCTCCACCAGATATTCCCTGCCACACTCTCCTCATCATATCCTCTTTTTCCCACCTTTAATTATACGCGTAACAATATACAATTCCCTCTCAATACACAAATAATATACGTTCGCCCAATATTCGTCACTATAAATAGTTAAATACCCCGCTCTCCAACTTTGGCCACCACTCACACCAATTTCCCGTTTCCTCTCAAAACTACAATAGAACAATAAGCTCCCTCAAAGACCCTCCAACACAATGGCTCTCTCCAAGCTTGTGATGGCTTCCCTCCTCTTCTCACTACTCGTCCTTCAGCTCGCCCATGCTGATTACTCCCCTCCATCAATTGGTAATACGCAAACTGATCCTCAACATTCTCTGAATCATCTTTTGTAACCAACAAAATGGTTCGTAAAAAGCAACGACTGGTTGTCTTAAGCTATGATCGATATATTGGGAGCTTTTCGCTATACCAGTGGTTCCGGAAAACTCTTTTTCTACTATCTCAAATGTTAGCGTATAAAATTCATGTCGAAATTCGAAACTCATTAACTACAACGTGGTGTTTGTATCGAGGATTGTGAAATCATATACGAGCTTATATCTGATAAAGTACTTTCTACAAAAATCATTATTCAAATGCTTCATACCGCTAAAATCGTCTACTATTTGTGGTTCGGAATATCGGTCCAACCAGACGGTAGAGAGTATGGTTTCTATTAACATTTGTTTGTACGATGGATTTCAGATTGTGGAGGCGCTTGTAAAGCTAGGTGCCAGTTATCCAGCAGGCCGAACCTGTGCCACAGGGCTTGTGGGACTTGTTGCCGCCGATGCAGCTGCGTCCCTCCGGGAACCGCCGGCAACTACGACAAGTGCCCTTGTTATGCAACCTTGACCACCCACGGCGGCCGCCGCAAGTGCCCTTAATTGTGTTTAATTAATTCTCAATTGAGTTCAAACCCATAATTAATTAAGTCGATATCATTACTTGTAAGTTTGCGTCGTCCTTGACTCTCATGAGTTAAATCGAAAGTAGTACGATGATGATGTGTGGTTGTTTTCCCTTTGGCAAATAATAAAACAGATGTGGTCAAATAAATAAGAAAGCTTTGTAATAGTTGCTGATATATGTCTATGTCAGCGGGGGGTTTTTTTTTTTTGTAGTGAATATATGTCACTCTATCAGGTTTCAATGGATGTTGAGAGGATTGATGATGTATCATGTTTACTACTACTCAGTCTACTCTGTCAAGAAATATCCAGAGTTTATTTTTAATTTTATCTTAGCGCTGGAGTTCGTCAGTTCATCCAATTATTAACCTTTTTGGTTATGGAAATTAGATGTAGAGAACAGATCGATCTTTACAAATTTTTGGTGAATTTATGGAAGTTGATTATTCATGTTTACTACTACGTACTCTGTCAAGAGTGTTGTGCTAATGTTAATAACATGAAAGTCAGGTTCGAGACCTATATAAGAGCCAAATTATTATTTTTAACTTCTGAGTTCATTAGCAATCATATATTTTCTCCTAGACAATGCAAAGTCATAAACCCAACTCATATTGTTTGATTCCGTGTTCACATAACTCTCTTTCAAGTATTTATAATTGAAATGGATTAATTATGAGTTACCTTAATTTTCTATTGATTGGCCTATTAGCTCAGTTGGTTAGAGCGTCGTGCTAATAACGCGGACCTGTATGGGCCACATTAATTTTTTACCAAGTTCAATGAGGTTTTAAATGTTTTATTCTAGACAATACAAATTTCGCAGATGAAAGACGTCCATGCACCACATTAACTTATCACCTAGTGGTCTTTACAGACATGAACCAAACTTAGTTTTGTTATTTTCGTGCTAAACTAACTCCATATCAAGTATTTAGTGAAATAGTTCAATGAGGTATTAAATGTTTTATTCTAGAATACAAATTTTGCAGATGAGAGACATCCATGCACCATATTAACTTATCACCTAGTGGTCTTTACATACATGAACCAAACTCAATTTTGTTATTTTCGTGCTAAACTACTCCATATCAAGTATTTAGTGAAATGGAGGTCACAGGTACGAGACTTGTAAGGGCCATATTATTTTATTTTTTTTCAAGTTCAATGAGTTATTAAATGTTTTCTTGTAGACAATGTGACTTTGGCAGATTGGATATATACATCCATGCACCACATTAATGTTTTCTTGTAGAAATAAACCAAACTAGTTTGTTATTTTCGTGTTAAACTAAGTTCCCTATCAAGTATTTACTATTTAGAGAAATGGAGGCCACATGGTCGGCCAAATAATTATGTTTTCAAGTTCAATGAGATATTAAATGTCTTTTTGTAGACAGTGTGAATTCCATATATCAGAGACATCCATGCACCACATTAATTTTTTTACCTAGTGGTCTTGATAGACATGAACCAAACTCATTTTTACTATTTTCGTTTTAAACTAACTCCCTATCCAGTATTTAGTGAAACATATTGATTCTGGGTTCACAATAACCTCTATCATGGTTAGATAATCACGCTAATAATGCCAAAGTCACATATTCAAGACCAGCATGAGCCAAATTAGCTATTGTTTTCAACTTCATCTAGGTATTAAATTTGTCACATAGACATCACTCAAATCACAAATTAGAGACCTCATGGACATAGAAACTCCAAGAAAAAAGTAGGTTTCACTACCAAATATTTCGAGTCTTGAAATATGGTCAGCCATAAGGTTTGCATTTCCCTTTTCCTATCTTGAATCTCTATATCAAATTTATGAAAAAGAAGAACTCAACTAAGTATCCTAGGTTTTTCCTCCTTCCTAGAAAGAAGGTGCTGAAGGGTTGAATGGTCAGTGTGTATAAACAATAGTTTTTGAACATCAAATAGTACCGAAACTTGTCAAATGTAAAAACTGCCGCAAGCAATTCTCTTTTAGTGGTAAAATAGTTAAATTGTGCATAATATGAATAATCGTTGGCTCAAAACAACCTCAATGCATAATCGTTGGCATCATATTGACATAAGCTCATATGCCAAAGTTCAATCTGGTGCAATGATGATGGGTAAGAAGGTTAGCTCTCTTTATAGCCTGTTGAAAGCCTATAAAGACTCATCAGAAAAGTTAAAAATCAGTGTCTTTAGCTAGCAAATCATATAAAGGTTTAGTAATGACTCGTGGAGAAATCTATTATGAACCTATGGTAAAAATCAGCATGACATAAGAAACTTGTAATGCCTTTTACGCTGCACTAATGTGGATGCCCTTCAATTACAATAGATTTTGGTTTTATCAACCTCGTCTCCGGGTGATCAAATTAGACTCTTCTTTGTATCCATCTAGTTTCTGGGATGAAAGAAATAACCACCTCTGAAATAAGCGAATGATTGAAGAAGATCAGATTATGGTAAAATCATCACGGTGGCTTGACGTGGAAACCGGATATGGCTGTACTTTTTGACATTCATTTCGGGAAACTCAGACTAATGGCTGACCTCTTGTCAGCTCTCTTCTAGTTCTAGACAATGGGGCTGAATGTAGGGGTGGGCGTTCGGTCAGTTCGGTTTGAACCGAATCGAACTGGTACATGCCGAATTTCAGAAATTACATACATCCCAACCGAATTATAGATCGGTTCGGTTCGGTTTCAAGGGCCAAACCCGAAATTCTAAAACCAACCAACCTTATCTCCCCAAAGAAAATCTCTGCAACACATTATCCTTCCCCTCCTTTCACAACCTTATCTCCGCTCTCTTCCTCAAACCCTCGATCTCCGACTTCCATCTCCAGTCTCTCCCTCGATCTCCGACTCCCCCCAACTCTTACTCTACAAGCGTCACATCTCCCTCTCCTCTCCCTCAATCTCCGACTCCCCCCAACTCTCAACTCGATCATCCTCTCCTCTCCCTCTCTCCCAGAATCCCCCAACTCGACCGACGACCATCGTCTCTTCTCCCCGACTCCGCTATTCCCCAACTCGACCGATGACCATAGTCTCTTCTCCCCGACTCCCCGATTCCCCCAATCTCGACCATCATCCTCTACCTATCAGACCCAGAACACTCCAGGCCTGCACAAGTCCTGCCGCATGCAAAACCAAGACTCAGAGTGTCTTCTTCACTTGTTGTTGGCAAAGCGATTGAAGGGAGGCAGGTCGGAGATGGCCGCCCAGGCCGCCACTGGTCACTGGATTTGATGAAGCGAAGTTTTGTGGTGGTTGGAGAAGGTTGGCTGGCGGACGGCAGTTGCTGAGAAGGTGAGAGTCGAGGGTTGAGTCAGAGGCTAGAGGGGAGAGGGGAGAGGGTTGTGGGCTGTAGGAGTTAGGGTTTTGGTTGGGCTTAGTGGGTTAGGTTTCTTTTGGGCTCAGTTGGTTTCATTTTTAGAGACTATTAGAATAAATTTATTCCTAACATAAAAAAGAGATGTGTTCACCTATAAAATCTTCTCTCGCAGATTGTTACCATCTACATAACCAATTTCGCGTTCATTCATGTCCCTATAAGGTGATCTCTTGCAAATATAGACCAAATTAATTTTGCCAAATTCACTCTTAATTTTTTTTTTTTTTTTTTTTTTTTTTGCCAAATTCGCGTTCATCTAACATCTATGTAGTGTTCTTCAAATGGACCAATTTTATGTTCACCTTAATCAGCGCTCTATTGTTTCTTACATCAACAATTGATCTAATAATAATGTGAGAGAAATAATATTCACGAGGCCATATTGATATTCTACACTATCCGTATTAACTAGGATTAGGGATGGCAATCAAACCCATGGCCGCGGGTACCCGACCGCCCCCGACCCAGTCAACGCGGGGAATCCCCGCTTTGACCGGGTATGGGGCGGGTATGGGTAAAACCCGCAAAAAGTTTGATGGGTATGGGGCGGGTATGGTTTTAGTCTCCCCCGCCCCATACCCATACACATACCCGCCCCACCAAGAGAATTTCTTCACATATAAAAAAATATGTGGATTAAATTGTAATCTATCAATGATGATGATGATAACTTGAGAAAATAAATAGTAGAAATACAATTGAGTAACCACCTTAAACAAAACCTAATTCATTTTCCTCAATTATCCTTCCACTCTTTCACTTTCCCCCTTGTCAACAAGATTATGTTAGTTAATTATTACTTAGTAAATGTATCAAGAGTTAGAGCATAATAATTTAAAAAATATTGTAGTCTATATTATGTATTAATGGATGTTTTAGGATCATATTCTTTGAATCGTATTTAGAAAATGACCGTGTTTTGTTGACTTCATGATATAATAGGTTTGTTTATGGTTATAATTAAAACTTTTCTTGCAAGTTTTAGGTATAATAATGTTGGATGTACGGGGATGGGTATTACCCATGGGTACCCGAAACCCACGGGTATGGGGATGGGTTTGCAAAACATTCCCCCGCATGGGTATGGGGCGGGTATGGGACGGGTATTTGAAGATGGGGATGGGGATGGTTTAGGCAAACCCGCCCCAAACCCGCCCCATTGCCATCCCTAACTAGGATAGCCCATTGCCCATTTACAATTGTCATATTCCCTTAATTGGACCACTTTATTTCAAGTAGACTAGTTGGAAATTGGGTCAAATTAAGGTTGTTCTCTTTTTTGGTCTGTCTTCTCTTTTTACAAAAAAAAATTTCTTACAATTTTTTTCCTCTCTCATCCTAAAATTATTTCAAATTAATCAAGCATCATAATTTTGAATTTTTTTTTATTTATAGACCAATAGACCATAAACTTGCAACTTGATCCAATGCTGCAAGCTGGAAGGGGGTCGGTTAGCATGCTAACCCCCTTAGGGGTTGGAAAAATGACACCCCCTAGTATATTAAATACAACTATAGAATTTAATACACACATTAAATACACATTAGGAATTAAATGTACCATATTAATTAGGAATTCTCTCACTATTAAATACACATTAGGAATTAAATACACATTAGGAATTCTCTCACTATATTTGATTTTTCCTTTTTCAGCAGTCTCCGACCACCAGACTTCCTCCGACCGCCACACTTCTCCAGTGAAAATCCCATCGGCAGACTCCCTCCGACCACCTCCAAAAAATATACCACTGCACTGATACGGTGTACCACTGTACTGGTAGATATACCACTGCACTGATACGTTGTACCACTGTACTGGTAGATATACCACTGCACTGGTAGCGATATCAGTGCACTGGTAGCAATGTCATATCTGAGTATCAGTGCAGTGGTACAAATACCAGTAAAGTGGTAATTAATGTGGTGTATTTAATAACATAACATTTATTATGTTTACCTTCATTAATATTTGTCAATAATTAATGAAAAATTGACCAATTAAAAGGGGTGTCAAAAAACCAACCCCTTAAGGGTTAGCATGCTAACCCGTCCCAGCTGGAAGGGGGAGGTAGCTACTCATAATGAATTATGAAGTGAGGGACCCGTCTACAACATAATTAGCAACTCCAAAGTCCAAACGAATAATTAATATTTTAGATTCGTACTTCTATACAGTCCAGCTGTAGAGCTAGCTACTTCATCTCCAGCTGGATATAGTCACCACTTACAAGTCATACTGATGGCTTGCTTTTCAGAAGAAGCCAAGTGAGAGTTTGCTTTGTTCCCCCAAATTGAAATTTTCACTTAAATTAGTCATATAGGACAGCTATAGCGACCAACATGTTCCCGTTGTTAATTTGTTTACGTGTACCTCGACCACTTACCAACCTCTCTAGCTTCCTTCCAACAGCATCCATTATGCTGCATATATTTAACTATTAATTTGTTTCCATAACCAGTCAACTAATGATGGACTCAGTTACCTAACTCGCAGTTCACCTTAATCCACTCCAAAATTGATTGCTTGATTATTAAATGACAGCTTACATGCACCATGTAAGTATGTAACCTTATTGATTAAGTTTTGCATGCTAAAAAAAACTTACAATGTTGGATTAGGAACGAGAATGGGTCGTTTTGGTCGGGTTCTTCAAATTTCAAAACAATTAAATGGGTGCATTTTTAAATAAAATTCGGTAAGATATTTATTGGATGTTAGAATGGACAAATCCAACTTGGCAAGTATCCATGAATTCACATACATAACCGTGAATTATTCCTTCAAACACACTCATGCATCCTTATATCATCTAAAAATTTCCTACAACTATATTATCATAAATAAAGACTAATAAGGTCTATAAATTATCCATATTCTTAAAACTATAGGACCGTAAAATACCAATAGCATTCATAAATTATTCATATTACTAATTGACATCGTATTGCTTTCTATGGGGAACAAGGTAGGAATCGGGCTGGATTTTTGTAAGTCTAGTATTGACCAGACCTATCAATTTCAAAATGTATGGGTTTATCCGCACCCAATCCAAAATTCATCAACTTAAATCCAACTTACCACATAACAAGTATGGATATTGAGAATTTGAGATACCCGTCTCAATTTGATATGCTCTCATTTCCAAGTAATCCCCATTCTTGAGTTCTATGGTAAGTAGGGGTGGCTATTGGTCTGGTCTTTTTGATTTTATCTAAAATCGGACCGTATGAGCGACATCGGATCGGGACCAGATATCAAACAATCCAATCTTATCTTCGAACTAAAATTTGAGGTTAAAAAATCGTTTGTGACCGAACCGAAAATCGGATAAAGACCGGATAAGAGAGCCCAATATCCAAAACTTAACCAACTCCTCACCTTTTGATGCCTCAAGCCACTCAAATCCTCACAAGTTCAATCTAAAATCAAGATCGAATTGAGATCGGACCGGATCAAGACCGGACTGTACCCAATCCAATTTTTTATCCTTATATTCCCGAAACACCGGACCGAGACTGAATCAATTTTGGCCAATTCAACCGGACCGTACCGTATAGCGGGGTTAATGTACTTATTTCCCAGATGAAATGAAGACCATATAAATCTCTGTAATAGTGTCATCCCTCAAGTAGGTGACGAAGACCCAAATACAATGGTCTCTATCTTCATTTACGAAAAATTAATAATTAAGCGCAGAGTTCTACTACTGGTTAATTCCCAAAATAATGTTTTTTCTAATTTAACATTAATATGGTGGTTTTAAAAGTATTTATACAAATATTGTGTTTTGTAAAGAAAACATAGCGAGCCCGCCTGAGACTCAGGCGAAGGCGCTTTATAAATTTTTTAGTTCAAGGTGCCCGAGATTGCGGCGTCTGCGTTGTTTTTTTGGTTTTCGTCAGTGGGAAATTTTCCAAAATCGTTGACCAGCGGGAGCGCCAGAGACTGAGGCGATGACTCCACCAGCGGGGGCGCCCGAGACTGAGGCGGGTTCGCTGCCTACCCACAGCCACTCCGGCATTATAAACAAGTGATTTCCTTTCAGTTGCTCACCACAAAAAATCTATGTTACGAAGTTAGACGAGAGAAGCTCTGTTAGTTACTGCAAAGATGGCTAATAGGTAAGACTTAAGAGACACATCTATTTTTTAATTATATTCTTCAAATGCTATTATAATTTTATTTAGTTAGTAATTAGTGAGTTTGTTTTTTTTATGTAGTGATTTTAAAAGATTTGAACTAGTCGTTCGGTGGAAATCAGAGAAAGTAGAGTACAATTTGAGCGTCCATTTCGTTGGTGATAGAAGTTTTTAGTTGACGGTTACATTCAGGGTGACATATCACAAACTTTGTGAGAATCTAATTCCGAGAATACGACATAAAGACGAAGTAGTACAAGATAGTGATGTAATCACAGGTTTCAGTTACTATCTTCCAGAATGACACAATGGTGTTTTATTTCATTATGCGATGCTTATTGTGGATGATGATAGATTGAATGTGCTTTTCGATTTTATGGCACAAAATCTTTATTGTTTGGGTGTTGAGATACATGCTGAGCTCAGTGAGGATCGGGATGGAGAGGAAGAAGATGAGACAATATGGAGCGTGTCATCCGATCATGATGACAGAGAGGAGGAGGAAGATGGGGAAGGAGAGCAACCTAATTATCCTCCATATTATTACTTGGACGGTAATGAAGAGGACGGCGAATTATCATATGCCGGCTCATATGGCGTAATTCCAATGCCTATTGTTGTTGGTTTTGAAGGAGAGTTCTACAAGGGGCTGATATTTCACTCGAAACAAGCTGCACAGGTGGCGATTAAATACCGCGCACTACAACGCAACTTTCAATATGGCGTGGTGAAGTCGTCACCTTCAATCTGGAAGGTCAGATGCTTGAAGCACGGATGACAATTGTCCTTGGATGGTGCGGTTTGATGTCGAGATGTTGGAAGTGAATGTACTGTGAGAAAGGCCGAGTATGTGCATTCTTGTAGCAGTACGACCTCGTTTTCCCAAACTAAGTCGACACGATGTTGACCATGTCCCCAAAGAAGTACCGAATCGACCGGAGCTAGATCAATTATCGCAGGTGGTGGTTTCATGGAATAACTGTCCATAAACCTAGGAACTGAGAAAAAAAATAATCAACCCATATAAACTCAATAAAAAAAATCAGTCGCCGGCGAGATCCTCATCACGATATCGCTCGCCGCCGCTACAACCTCGCCGTCCTCTCCCCCTTCCTCTAGTGGCTTCCTTGTCATCGAACATCTCCTCCCCTTTTCCCACAAATAAAAAAAAAAAAACAAGTGCGAGCGTGAGGAAGAAGATGATCCGGTGGGCTCACTTGAGACTCAGGCGTGGTCACCTCTGTCTCCGGCGTGTCTGCTTAAGGCGGTGGTGAGACCGCCTTTGTGTTAGGCGTGGGCGCTTGGGATCAGATCAGGTGAGAAGAGGAAGGCAGTGTGGTTGTGGTTTGCTGAAGAAGAGGAGGAAGAAGAAGATAAGAGATGTGTGAATGGGCGCGGACGAAGTAAAAAAAGCGGGAAGGCGGGGCCGCTTGAGTCTCGGGCGCCAACGCCTTTGATTTGGGTGGTTCCGCTCTATTTAGACTAAGAATTTCAAAAAGTGGCCCCGCCTAAGTCTCGAGTGGATGCGCTTTTTCACCTACACATATACACAATATTCGTGTAAATCAAGGTTGTAATACCGGTTTATGCCAGTGTGCCGGTTTAGCAAGTGAAGTGGTTCGATCGGTGGTACATACCTGTTTGTGTCGGTTCATGCCGGTCAATATTACAAATAATTTACAAATACTCATATTTAAACACGACATTTAACGTCAATACCTAAACATTTGTACTTGAATCCAACAAATAACATCAAAATTTAACTTTTAAACTCATAAAATAAATTTTATCAATTAAATTCACTATGATAAAATCATTTTACTTAGAAATTTGTATATCGATCATGCCAGTCATACCGGTGGTATCATGCGGGTTTTATGATCGGTACCGGTTGGACCAGGTTCAACCAGAGGTTCAACCAGTGGCACACCATATTGTAAATACTTTTAAAACCACCCTGGTGTAAATACTTTTAAAATCACTATATTGACCGGTCAATTATCCTCTACTGCTCGTGTATCCGAGAAAGAAATATAAATAAGAAAAGGGAGATGGGATTGATCCCCAAATGGCTGGGAAGCACTCCGGAAAATTGGAGTTAGGAACAGTTCCATTTCCTTCCTTCATTTTACACCTTTCTTTCACGATTCCTCAGCGAGTTCCAGCTAATGCCATAATGTCATCCATCGCTGTATTGGTTCCCCTTCACATACTTCTTTTTCCTTGCCTCACCTGTCCTTTCCTTTTAATACACATACATATGACATATATAATTTGTAAGAAGATATGTACCCTTTTTCTTGATGGTATATTCAGAAACAAATTAATTTTATGAATAAAACAAATTAGTTCAAATATTGTCTGAATGTACCTAGAAATTAGAATAGTAGCAAATTGATATAAATAAAGAAAAACAGGTAAGATGAACCGATTATTGACCGCCAGGATAAAGAACTACGACGGAAGAAGGTTCCAATGTTAAAAGTGGTGTGGAGAAATCAAGGCACAGAAGCAGCTACCTGGGAGATCGAGGAGGATATGAGGAAGAATTACCCAGAGTTGTTTCTTGATATACCCTTGTAATTGGTAGATTTCATTAGCGTGTTATCTTTCGGCGGTAATAAGAGCGGACACTCAGATATCCTTATATTCGATATTATAACCTCAATTTCGAGAACGGAATTTTTTTTAAGGGGAGGGAAATGTCCCACCCGATACCCTAATAACCTTGCAATTCCCAAAGTACCCCTTGAAATAAACTAAACCTAGGCTAACCCTACACCTGCTCGGCCGCTCTATCCTTCGGCATATATATATATATCGTCAACTAAAACTAAAGGGAGAACACAACCGCAACAACCTTCTTCCCCCTTGCACGATCGAACCCCAACGTCACCCCCGAGTCCCCATCTTCGACCTCACCTCCCTCTGTACCACTCCTCCCTCCGACCAGTAGAAAGCAAGCTCCCAAACGGAACGTCGACCGGCAAAGACGCAAGCCGGGAGCGACGCCAACGCTGAACGCACACCGTTCCGCGTACGTCGTTGCCTCTGTTCGCGGGAAACGGTAGCCGAGGATCTTCCCCTCTCGTCCATATGTAAGGATCCCAGAACCCTTCCAATCCCGAGTTCAATGCATTGCTAAACTAACACAACCCGTATACGTTCATGAACTCAAGTGTCGGCGGCGGGATTGCGGGAGCTCAAGGACGAACGACGACGGGGAATTGACGTAAGGGAATCCTCAAATAGTACACTAAGCTCGTGATTTAGTTAAGATAACGCGAACCTTGCGTTAAAATTCGACTTTAACATAGATATATGTGCATATGCAGGGTCTTTAGCGACGGTTTACATCCCTGTAGCGTCGGAACATATGTCGTCGCTAAAGTGTGCTGGAAATTTTCAGTTTGGTACTCACAGATTCAAATGGTTTTGGCTCAGCCCTAAACTTTAGGGTCTGGCAGTAAGAGTTCAAAAGTTTTATAAACGTTGAGGATGAGCTTCTTTCAATTTAGATTATGTGAATAAATTGCTTATAATTAAGGAGAATTATTTATCTAGATCTTGGAAGGTAAAATAATGAATTTCATTTATAAGTTGAGATTATGATTAATTGATTCATTTTATATCTTATTTAGTCCTTGATTTAAGATAGGTAAATTAACCAATGAGTTGTTAGTTTGTTTTCCATAATAAACATCTTAATATACGTAAGTTTCTTAAATTGGTTTGAATTAAGAGGTTTAGTGGATTGATAAAGGTGGAGAGAATTATTGTATGCTCCGTAACCTACTCTAAACCTTTAGTTAGCAAATTCCTTAAAATAAATAATTGGTAAATTGCTCTTAGAGATGGAGACAACTTATTCTAATAATACATTGAAAGATTTTGGGAATTAGAAACCCAAGTTAATAATAAAACAGCAAAGTCTTACTTTGCAAATGTTGTAAAGTAATCGCAAGCAAGAAACCGTCGCTAGGACCCGAGAATCCAACCGATCTAACATCGGATTCCGCCATAGGTTCACAAAGGCGGATTGCCCATTTGGAGCACCTACCTGGGGGTTGTTTCCGAGTTCCGACTTAAGTAATTAAGGTGCGTGGTTAAAGGGGGCTAGACTTAATGTTCAAGTTATGTCATGTTACTTTATGCATTCGATTATGTATGTCTTGTTTGATTTTCTACGTTTAAGTTTACAAGTTATAATTTCAAATAGACAAGTTCATGTATCACTTTAAGTAACACAAAAAAAGTTTTAGAAACTCGCCTAACTAGCTATGCACGCCGCCACCTCACTTCCCAGGGTGAGGAAGTCCATGTATGTACCCACTCCTTTTGAAAAGGAGTCCATGTTCATGTTTAGGTACTGGTCGGTCGCCCAGCTAGCGCGCGGTTACCTCACCTCCTATAGTGAAGGAGGTCCATGTTTACCACGTACCTCACCTCCCACCGTGATGGAGGTCCATGTCATGTCGCGTTCAGGTGGCCGGTCAGTTGCGCTGGTTAGGCTGAGCACGGGGCCCCCCTCTAAGCAAGTTAATGAAAATTACTTAATCATGCATGTCCACGTATTTATTTCTTTTTAAGTTGTTGAGTAGCTATTATTGTTAAGATAAGTTGCTCCTAGGACTGACCCCACACTCGCACTCAGGAGTTACTAGGGAGCAGGAATGCACAGACCAACCTTTGGGACACCATTGCTGCTCAAGATGTCATCGGAAGGGTTAGTGGCTGAAAAAGCTTCACCAAGGGCACCTTTTACTTAATGAGCTTCCTTTTAGTAGACTTGAGACATATGCTCGTTTGTGTTGAATTTAGAAGGATTATTTGTGTTTGAGATTCGGATTTTGGTTATGGATGATTTTTCGTTGTTTATCATTTTTTTTCAAGACAAATTATTTATTTTGATTCTCAATGACATTTTGGTAAAAATTTAATGACCGGCCGGTCTAGGGTGTTACAAAAATCATAATCAAATAAATAATACACAGTCTAATTTAATCACCATTAATATTCTTAATTGATTGAAGTCATCAAATAAATTCGAAACCAAAATAAGTTAGAACTATCATATGAAAAAACTAATCAAATTATACACATCCCTTTTTTTTCCTGGTGAATTGATACTGAAATTTTATTCATCTTAAATGTGGAGGGTCCATAAGAAATGGACTAGCTCCTGTAATGATGATTACACATCCCTATTTTGTGGTGCTTCTTGAGCCACAGATTAGCGGGGATACGGCTAATGGGGTCTGTGATAAAATCGGGTTTCTGAACTCGATTCGCGTGGAAGCCAAGGGGCGGTCAGGCGATATCTGGGTTTTCTGGGACGCTGGGGTTTTCTCGGTCCAACTCTACTAAGCCTGTTCACAGCATCTTTCGCTTCAAGTTAGTAGAGGTAGCGACCCGAGTTGGCTTTTAACAGCGGTGTATGCTTCCCCAAGGCAGGGAGAGCAATGACAACTTTGGGAAAGGCTAGTATCTCACAGTAAGAATATCGAAATGCAGTGACTGCTAACGGGGGATTTCAACGCAATTTCTAAACCGGATGAAAAGTCGGGGATTCCAGCTAGCAACACTTTGAGGAGGTGTCAGTTGTTCACAGAAAGGATGAATCTGGCAGAGCTTGTTGATCTTGGGTTTTCGGGCGCCAGGTTCACCTGGTTCAGAGGAGAGAACAGGCAGTCGTACAAAGCCAGTCAGCTTGATAGGAGCCTCTGCAACATCCGATGGAATTCAGTGTTTCCTTACTCCTCGGTCCTGCACCTCCCTCGATACCATTCGGACCATTGTCCCATTTTGACCAGTGTAGCAGCGCAACCGAGCGGACAGCAGCCCATGAAGGCGTTCAAGTTCGAGGCAGCCTGGTTGATGGATGAGAGGCTTCGGTCGGTCGTGGCAGAGTCTTGGAGCTCGTCGGCTCCTCTTGAGAATGCTCTCCAAGTTCTTGCTGCTAAACTCGTAGATTGGAACGATACTATTTTTGGGAACATTAAACATAAAAAGAGGAGGTTGTTGGCAAGACTGAAGGGTGTGGGGAAACATGTTTGGCCAATAATTTTTCACAAGGATTGACTAAACTGCATACAAAGCCAGCGGCAGAATTGGATAAAGTTTTGGAACAGGAGGAGATCATCTGGTACCAAAGGTCAAGGGATCAATGGGTTAAGTTTGGAGAAAAGAACACCGGTTATTTTCACCAGCAAGTTAACATCAGGAGACGCTTCAACAAGATTGAGGCTCTGATGGATGACCAGGATGCATGGGTAACCGAGCCACATTCCCTTGCTATGCTTGTGTTCACTTATTTCACTAACATTTATTTGCAGGATGACTCCCAGTACGAAGACAGGATGCCGAAAGAGTCATTTCCTCGTCTCAACCAATCTGAGACGGCGGCTTTGTTCCGACCCTTTAGTATTCTCGACTTCCACAAGGCGATTTTTTATATGAAGCCATTCCAGGCTCCCGGCCCAGATGTCTTTCATGCGGGTTTCTATCAGCAGTTCTGGCAGGTAGTGGGGAAGTCTCTTACAGATATGGCAATGTCGTTTTTTGAGACAGGTACCCTACCTGAGGCTGTGACGGAGTCCATCCTGGTGCTCATTCCGAAAGTGGACTCACCCGAGAGAGTGGCTCAGCTTCGGCCTATTTCCCTGAATAACGTCTGCCTCAAGAGTATCACCAAGGCCATGTCAGCCAGGCTAAAACCGCTCATGAGGAATTTGGTCTCGCTCAGGCAGAGCAGCTTTATTCCAGGAAGGCAAACAACGGATAATATCATAGTGGTCCAGGAGATCCTTCATTCCTTCAGGAAGAAAAGAAGTAAGAAAGGGGGCATGATCTTCAAGATTGATCTCGAGAAGGCCTATGATATGCTTAGGTGGGATTTTCTGCGAGATACTTTGAAGGAAGTGGGACTTTCGAGCAGCTGGATCAGCTGCATCGTGTATTGTGTGGAACATAATACGATGAGGATTAGGTGGAATGGAGACCTCTCTCAACCGATCACTCCTTCCCGCGGCATCAGACAGGGAGACCCACTCTCTCCCTACCTTTTTGTTTTATGTATGGAGCGTCTTTCTCATAAAATTGATGAGGCGGTTAGGGAAGGGAAGTGGAAAGCTGTGCGGCTTACCAGTTTCGGTCCAACTCTTACCCATCTCTTTTTTGCAGATGATCTCCTCCTTTTTGCAGAAGCTGAGCGTAGACAAATCCGGGTAATCAAGAAATGCCTGGCGGACTTCTGCTTTAGTTCCGGGCAACGGGTCAACTATAATAAGTCCATTTTGTACGTCTCCCCGAATGTCGCCCGGCACAAAGCAGAGTACCTGAGCCAATGTGCGGGAATTCCTCTGAAAGCAGCGCTGGGGAGATATCTCGGGATCCAGGCAATCCAGGAGAGGATCACTAAAGGAAGATATCAGTCTCTCCTTCTCCGTATTCAGAAGAAGATGGCTCCCTGGAAGGCGAAATGCCTCACCTTTGCGGCTAGGCTAACAGTGGCGAAATCAGTAATTGCCTCTCTCCCAGTCTATACTATGCATACTGAATTGATCCCAAGCGGTGTGTGCAGGAACATTGATAAAATCAGTAGGGATTTCATCTGGGGAGAGGAGGAGAATCGCCCGAAATTTCACCTGGTGGCCTGGGAGAACATGACGAGACCTAGGGCTAAAGGAGGTGTGGGCCTTCGACCTACTCGTCAGGCAAATCTGGCCATGCTGGCAAAATCAGGATGGAGCTTGATGCGAAATGAAGAGAGTCTGTGGCAACAATTGCTTCGCTCCATATATGGGGGAAATAGAGGGGGCCTCGACATTTTGCGGAAAGTTCAGGGAAGTTCCTTCACCTGGAGCAGTTTTTCCAAAACTGCCGAGCTCCTTAAGAAAGGATGCGCGTGGAATATTAAAAATGGAAAAAGGCTAAATTTTGGCTTGATCCGTGGATTTTGCAGGTCCCCCTGAAAGAGGTAGTGACCGGTGAGATTCCGGAAGCTTGGGAGCAAGCTACAGTTGCGGAGCTAGTTCGCGAGGATGGGAGCTAGCGCACAGATCTTTTCAGCGGGCGACTCCCTCGGGATATCTGCAACAAGATCACCAGTACAACGGTCGACACTCTCACCCAAGAGGCGGATACTTTATTCTGGTCGGCGACAGCAGATGGGAAGTTCTCTACCAAGTCATCCTATGAGTTACTGTCGGCTCCTGACATGCAGCCGAGGGATGAGATTTGGAAGGTGATCTGGAGTTTGCCAGTGCCGGAGAGGATTAGGTGCTTTATCTGGCTGGCCATTCAGGGCAAGATAGCAACAAATGTTCTCCGTGCTCAGAGGAAATCAGCAGATTCACCTATGTGTATGTGATGCACAGGGCAGCCTGAGACGGTGATTCATATTCTGAGGGATTGCACCCCAGCGCTTTTTTTCTGGTCCAGAGCTGTGTCGCAGCAGAAGCAGCATGAGTTTTTCAGTGCCACTCACGTGGCCTGGTTCCGAGTAATCTCTCGAGCAAGGAGTCAGCGAGCTCAGGTATTAGTTGGCCTGGGTTTTTCAGTATGGCATGCTGGTTATTATGGAAAAATTGCACCACTATGGCGTTCAAGGGAGCTAGTGCAGCAATGACAGCACCCTCACTCTGGCACTCCATTATGGTTAAGAGTAAGCTATGGAATGATTCCTGGCATGCCCCAGACCCATTCTCCAATCCCAAGAAACAGGTGACGGAGCGGTTTATGGCGGACATCGGTTGGGCGCCTCCTGCGGAAGGTTGGGTTATGGTGAACACGGATGGGGCTTCTAATGGAAACCCGGGGCCAACCGGTGCCGGTGGGGTGGTGTGAGGCCCACTGGGAAACTGGTTGGGAGGTTTTGTGGCAGGAATTGGCACGGCAACTGCCGTTCTGGCGGAACTATGGGCCATTTACTATGGTTTAGAGCTCACTTGGAATCTCGGTCACCGGGTGGTGAAGTTAGCTTAGGATTCTCAGCTTGCGATTCAGCTGATTCAGGAACGTCATGATCCCATTCATCCTTATGCGACCCTTTTGAACCTTATTCGCAGGAAAATCGGGCAAGATTGGTTGGTTAGCTTGACTCATACTTATCGCGAAGGGAATAGAGTCGCGGACTGGCTCTCGAAGCACAGTCTCGTCTATCCCTACGGTATGCATGAGTTAGCTGACCCACCTATAGGGGTTATCCCGCTGCTGCAAGATGATGTGATGGGTGTTACCTTTGAGCGCCGGGTTGTGGCGACCTCCTCCTCTACTATCTAGTCATCCTCTGTAACCCCTCTTTTTCTTGGCTTCGGCCTCCCTTGTCATAAAAAAAAATCTTTAGAATTAGTATTAACTATTATCATGACTACTTTTATTACACATAAATGCTTTAATTAATGTTCATAGAGACTTCACACTTACTTGATTCCCCTACCATCCATAACTCTCCTGTCTGCCTTAATCATTAATTAGACGCGTCTGATCATCCTCCCCCTTATAAAAAGTAAATACCCATCCTTCCATTCCTCCACCTATCTCCTCCTTCGCACTTCCAGCTACATATATTCGATCGAAACTATTTTTTCAGACTAAAACTTCAAGTTGTTCTACAATGGCCGCCGCCGCCGCCGCCTCCACAAAGTCTCTAATAATTGGCTCCCTTCTCATCTCGTTTCTCGCCATCCAGCTAGCTCATGCTGATCATCCGCCGGCACCGGCGCCCTATGCTCCCAAATTCGGTGAGTTTTACCATTAGGCCGATACTAGTAGTAAATAATTGTTAATCACAATCTATTGGCGACGGATTCATCATCACTCGTGGCTAAAGTATTGCTAATAATTTGTGCATTTTTTCCAGATTGTGGGGGTGCTTGCGACGCCAGGTGTCAGTTATCCAGCAGGCCCAACCTATGCAAGAGAGCTTGTGGGACTTGCTGCGTCCGGTGCAGCTGTGTTCCTCCCGGCACAGCCGGTAACTACGACAAGTGCCCTTGCTACGCCGGTTTGACCACCCACGGCGGTGTCCGCAAGTGCCCTTGATGATAAGTGTTTTGTTCCGGTCGCCGGAGAGAGAGGAAGGAGAAAGAGGGTTAGATGTACTGCTTCTTGTAATTTGTGTGTATGTTTCCGTTTTTTTTTTTTTTCTTCTTCTTCTTCTTCTTGTTACAGGGTACTGTTAAAGTGTCATTAGAGGTAAAATCACGAGTGCGAGGAAATCCGGTGATAAAAGGCAATAAAAGCTAAATGGATGTTATTTGTCACGTAAATGTCAAGGTCTGAATGTGACTTTGGACTTTGTTCAAGCATTAATTATTATTTTTATCGTTACAATGTCGATTACTTTCTTGGGGCTTGGAGTTATTTTATTGGGTAATAAAATTATATGTAGGGATGGCAACGGGGCGGATCGGGGGCGGGTACCTACCTCCCGATCCCCGCCCGTCAAGACTGACGGATTTCCCCGTCCCCGTTCGTGTAGTTTAATCGGGGGGATTTTGTCTACCGTCCCCGTGAGCAGACGGATCCGGATAACCCACGGATCACGAACCAAGGATTTGAGATGCAGGTGCGATTGGAGATGCAGGCCCGATTTTGGGGAAGAAGAGGAAGAGAGAAGATCAGAGTGATTGGAACAGGCGTGATAGGAGATACGGGCGCGATTTTGGCGTTGCAGGATTTTGGTGATGGTGGCGTAGAGTTGCAGTAGCGTAGGGAGGCGGGGAAGAAGAGGAAGAGAAAAGAAGGGAGGAGTGACTGGAGGAAGAAGAGGAAGAGTGGAGAGGGAAGGGGTGACTGGAGCCGATTAGAAGAGGGAGGAAGGATAGGAAGAAGAGGAAGAGTGAAGAGGTAAGGTTAACAGTTGGTTGCAATGAAGATTAGGGTTTTTTAACCCTCATTTAGTTTATATATTAGTGTCCAAAACGAGGTCGTTTTGGAGGATCGGGCGGGGACGGGGCGGATACCACGAGATCCATCACCACCCGTTGCCCGTTACTCACGGATTTCGGGTATGCCCGAATCCGCCCTTTACCCACGATGGACGGGTAAAATGCTAACCAGATGGGTGGGTTTCGGGTGGGTATCCGGCGGGTCGGCCAATGTTGCCATCCCTAATTATATGGTAATTAAAGGATTTAATTCTCCATTTTAGTTTAAAGGGTTAATACCTTAGTTTGGTCTGAACTATACACATACATTCTACTTTGGCCCGTGGTATTGAAAATTGCTATTCTGGCCTGAACTATGTAACAAGTTTCCTCATTTGGCCTGGAGGTGGATTTGACCGTCAAATTAGACGGTCAAACCTGTTGACCGTTAGTCAATGTCCACCTCACCTGCCACGTCAGCTTTGAGGACATAAAAAATAAAATTTTTTATTTCTGAATTTTGTTTTCTTTCGATTAATAAAAATAATAAATCAAAAAAATTAATTAAAAGAACAAAAAAGGCCCATTATTAGCAAATTACAAGAAAACAAAATATATATATATATATATATTTTTTTATGTCCTCAAAGCTGACGTGGCAGGTGAGGTGGGCATTGACTAACGGTCAACAAGTTTGACCGTTTGATTAACGGTCAAACCCGCCTCCAGGCCAATTGAGGAAGTTTGCTACATAGTTCAGGCCAGAATAGCAATTTCCAATACCACGGGCCAAAGTAGAAAATATGTGTATAGTTCGGGCCAAACTAAGGTATTAACCCTAGTTTAAAGAGAGTCGTTCTAGATTCTACTGTACTTTAAAATATTGGTGCTTCATAAAACAAATTAAAATTGTATCACAACGTTTAATTTTTATTATAAAGAATTTTATACATTTATGTTTGGCTAAAAGTTTAGTTTGTACTATAACGTAAAAATACAAATGCAGTTTGTACCATTAATAAATTTGTACAAAATGATTATGTATAAACCTATTTATTTGGTCAATCAAATATGGAAAGAAAGGATTCAAAAGTTGTTAGGGTTTAATTGCACTGGGTACCATTTAAGTATCGGTTTCGTTGCATGCTTATCAGTTGAGTTTTTTAAGTTCCAACTAAGCAGCATAAGTCGACTTTTGGTTGCATCGTTATATTTTCCGTCCTTAAACTTAATGGTGGGTATCAAATTGAAGCTTTCCACCTTAATTTACATCATACCATTTTTCTTTCACTGTCTTCATCTCCACAAAATAAATATTGTTTTATATAAAAATGAGGATTGAATAAACCCGATCACAATAGCCCTTTGAAATTCTTCTATTGCTTCGTAGTTGCCGATCCTCTTGTAAAATTATTTATAGAGTTGGAGATGGGGGACTTCGGCTCCGAATTTCGGTCGAAAAACTGCGTTTCGCTCTGGAAGTCTTTCTTTAGTAGAACACTAGCAACAAAACTATGACAAAACTTCACCTGGAATTACTTCATTACTATACTCTTTTTGTGGCTCGATTTTACTTCTTAGGACCCATTTCTTAATTCTTCTTCACTCATTCCGTTTAAAGCATCTCCTTGTATTTAATCTCAATATGCTTCTTTAGTTTTAATCTGATCGTCACGTCACCTGAAGTTCAAATATGGAGAACTCAACAAAAGAAATACTCTTTATGCTGGAACTTCTTTCAGTTCAAATATTCTTTACAACACTTATACAACACTAACTTTTACAATTCATTTATAATAGATGGATTTAAACAATCTATAAGAGAGACACCCAAAAAACTTTCTTCCGAAAGAAAGTCTATACCGAGGTGCCAATTATGCAAAACATATTATAAACGAAAAAATATGATAAGAATTGCACTTCACATTCCACATAAATTAAAAATAAACAATTGTAAATTTTGGCAAAAATAATAAAGGAGGGATAAGACAATTAAAGAGAGTGCTAGTAATAAAAAAATTAAGATGGAAGAATGTGAGGGAAAATAAAATTTTGTAATTGATTGAAAAATTATAATTTGATACAAACCGTTAAGTTCACAAATGGAAAATATAACGGTGCAACCGGAAGGCGACTTATGTGGTTTAGTTGCAACTAAAAAAACCTGAAGTGCTTAGTATGCAACGAAATTAATATTTGTGTGGCATCCGTTGCAATTAACCCTAAATTTTTATTTGTAACATAAATACAATTAATTGATCATCAGGATCAGAATCACATAATGCATATTAACGACAACTTGGGTGCAATGCAGAAAATTCTACACTACTGTGTGTTCATCACATCAGCTCTAATAATTAGGGTGCGCCTATGGTGACATACATGTCACCGTAACTTGCACTTTTCAGTCGATCTCAATTATGATTAGGTAGACCTAATATGTTGTTTCAGTGTAAAAACAGTTTCATGGTGCCTACTTTGAAGATGCATATCTTACAATTAGCTCTATGGAAATTGCAGATTAATGGTTTGTTTTGAAGCAGGAGTGTCCCTCTACACATTGAAGTGCTTGGGAGCTCAATAGGAAGTCTAAAAGACCATTTTTGAACCTAATCAAAAGGCTATGCCAAAACTGAGAAACTGCCTGAAAATGGCTCTAGTCTGGGAAAGTGTTTGTGAAGCCTAATTTGGAGCTTAATTCGAGAAGCATGGATGAGATTTGAGTCCAGGGGCCTCTACCACATGAAAGTAGGTATGTTTGTCTACAAAGTCAAGGCATTGGATGAAATATTGGATATCTGGAAGGCTTCAAACAAAAGGGCCGAAATTGCTAAGAATTAGCTGCCTTCTAGCACAAGACTGAAAAGGCAGATTAGGTCGACCTAATCCTATATGAGGTCGAACTAAAAGTGCAAGTTACGGTGACACGCATATCACCGTAGCAAAGTCTAATAATTACCATGTATCATGTCTATGAAAAAGATTTATTATATTTAATCAAACAGATTTATTATTTAGTAGATTTTTATCCATACGCATGTTCAAACTTCAAACAAGATTCGAATGGTAAATTAAAATCATTACCAAACTCAAGCGGGTTCCAAGTTACTTGTAATATTCGATTTTGATTTTACCATGAATCATCCGTTTAGTTCAAAATGTACCTGTTTAAGCCTGGAATGTTCCGAGGCGTGATTGAGGCTGCTCTGTAGGGACCTTCGCCTTTCTTCTGACGCAAGCGTGCTCCTTATCTGCAAAAAAGGGATCCGGAGGCAGGGGCCTCGGATACTCTCCGATGCTTAAGTCAGTGTTTGGGTAGAGAGAGAAAGTAGATAGAGAAAGGGGTAGTTCAGTTTCCATTAAATGATGTGGTTGGACCTCTATTTATAGTCTGTGAGGGTTGGTATGGGAAATTAATGCTCTGTTGGACGTGTACCTGACGTGCTCTTTTCGTACTTACGCCCACGGCTGCATTTAATGTTGTCAGAGTAGCCATGATTAATGCTACCGCTGTCTTGTCGAGTTTACCTTTCCTATGCACGCTCGCGGGTTTGTTCCCGCCCTCCGTGGTGTTTCCCGTTCACTTTCTCGGGCTCCTCTTTTGGGCCTTTCCCCTACCCATTGGGCTAGTCCTGAGTTATTGGGCTTTCGCTAAGTGGCCAACTGGGCCTGGACGCGCTTAGTCATCCCGGCTGGCCCAACAATTGTCCTGCAGGCGGGGAAATCCTCCGAATTTCGGCGGCTGGTACCTAGGCCTGGGGCAGGGATGACAAAGCGCTCCCAAGTCCCAGCGTACCATACTCTCCCTCCAGCCGTCAAATCTGGTGACGCAAGCCTCGGGTTGTGCTACCTATATAGCCTTTTAGGGTTCGTTCCCCGAAGAGTCACTCTTGCAACTGCGTTGTCCTTTATAAGACCTTCGACAGCGAACCTTTGGTAAATTTTTTCCACTCTTCTGCTCGTCTTCATTCTCTCTAAATTTCGTCGACGCTGTGTAATTATCATTTTCATCATAGCACGTTATGGATGCTACGAACTCCGGCGCTATCTCACGATGCCTGGTGGTAACTCCGATGCGAATTTGTCGGCGTCGACTAGCTCTGGCTCTTCCCCTGCCCGGAGGAAATCCCTCGCCGGCCATGCAACCGTCGCGACCCCTCTTGGCGGGGCCGCCGCCACCGCTACTGCTGCTGCTACTACTACTACCGCCGCCCTTGTCGTTCCCTCTACCGCCTCTCTGATAAACCTCGAGTCCTCCGAGACAATTTCGGATCCCATCACTGCGGCCGCCCAAGGTATGCTCAATCTAAACGCTTTATCACCCTTTAGTATGTCTGACTGATAGACCGTTAATTGCACATGTTTTTACCCCTATTCTTGAGCCGTTTGAGATGTCGATTCTCGTGTTTTAGGCTGATTTCATGCTAGGTTGTGATTGTTTGTGATATTTTAGGTCCTAGTACGTGAATGAAGGTTTGGGAACGAGTTCGGGGTCGATTGGACGAAGTTTGGACGTTTGGCGAGAAGCTGAGAAGCCACACGGGCATGCTTAAAAGCCACACGGCCGTGTAAGGGAACCCACGTGGCCGTGTGGAAATTCCAGGGAACTCACATGGGCAGCCTGGAAATCCACACGGCCGTGTGGTTGTGGCCGTGTAGGATGGCTGGAAATCACTTAATCGAAACTCGGCGTTTTGACACTCACACGGGCAGCAGGGAAAGCCACACGGCCGTGTGGCCTGCCCGTGTGGTCGGGAATTTCTGGGTTTTAACCCAAATTCGAGCCAAAGGAGAGGGGATCGACTTTTCAGAGCAAAAAACAGAGCCCTAAAGAGAGAAAGTGCGAAGAACACCTCCTAAGAGTGGTTTTGGAGTTGGGTTTCATCAATCAAGCTTGGAAATCATCCCTGGAGTGAAGATTGACATCCCAGAGCAGATTCTTCCCATCTTGATGAGTGTGAATGCTTTGTTTGCTATTTTCCTCTCTCTCTCTATGGAGTAGAACCCTCTTTCACTTGGGTATGAAGAACCCTAGTTCAATGTGTTAGGGATCTGGATTGTAATGACTTGGGATTGTTATACTGTTTGGTTTTAATCGAATGATGTATGATTCATTGAATCAATTGAAGTCTAATCATCTTTTCTTGATTTCTGCTACATCCTGAGATAGATAGAATCTGATTAGGTTGTTAGAGCTTCATCATTCGGTAGTGGTAGATTGGTTATACGAGAGTTAATCAATCTACTGCTTTGTACTGGAATCCAATTCCAGTAGTGGAGTTCTGTGTTCTTAGCCTCAGTTTTCTATACCGGTGAAGACTAGTCGTCTATCGGGTAGTTGGACTGAGAGGGCTTGGTCAGCTTAAGAGATTCCAAGCTACTGTCTGATCTTTCGCAGTTTAATCAACAGTAAATCAACCCAGGAAAATTACAACTGAGACCTAACTAAGGAGCTAGAGGGACTCATTCCCGAGTGACTCTTCCTTTGCTTCAGAAAACCGAACCATTTCCTGCTTTCTTACTGCTTTTAGTTAAAACCACAATTAATCGACTTAGTTGGCTAGATAATAGATATTCACGGAGTAGGCAGTAGATCTAGACCCCGGGTTGATAATTAGAACTTGCCACTTTACTGCATTTCCGGACTGCGATTACACTTGGTCGTAGTTTGGTGTTGTGTCGTAGCGTGTCAAGTTTTTGGCGCCGTTGCCGGGGATCCTCTAGGTTATTGGAGAAACGTGAAAGTTTGTTACTCTACCTTTTCTTTACTGCATTTTCTCTCTTCCACCTGTGTGCCTTCACAGGTTGCATTTGCTGATTGTGTGCAGGTAGTGCATGACCCGTAGCCAGTCGGGAGATTTACTACCATTAGACCAGGAGCTTGAACAGACCTGCAGGAACTTCAAGCGGGCTCTAAGGGCGCGACTAGCGAAGGAGGAGGCGCTAGAACAGTTGCAAATCGCCGACGAAGAAGAGATGGGTGATCCACAGAACCATGATGTGGTCCTTCCGGAGGAGCAGACCATGGGATACTACTGGACCGTCAGGGCCGCGGACATGAGGTCGCCCATTCAGCACCCTCATTTGCCAGCGAATAACTTTGAGGTGAGCATCTCTGTCATCACCATGTTGCGCGGTTCGGTGGTGTTCCGTGGCAAAGAGGGGGAGTGCCCCCGATCACATCTGAGGAGATTCCACGAGCTCATCGTGGAATCAAGATAAATGGGGTCCCAGCCGATGCCATCCAGGCGGACAAGGAGTGGCTAGACACTCGACCTCCAGGATCGATCACCACGTTCGCCAATCTGGCGGACAAGTTCCTCACTCGCTACCATCCCCCGTCCAAGACGGCGGACCTGCAGAAGCAAATTACCCACTTTGCTCAGGATGAAGATGAGACCATCTGGGATGCTTGGGAGAGATACACCAATCTCTTCCTCAAGTGTCCCAACCATGGTTTTACCGACGCCTTCAAGGTGGGCACCTTCTACCATGCCCTCTTCCCGGAAGACAAGCAGCTGATTGACTCGGTCTGTGGCGGGAATATGCTCACCAAAACACCGCCACAGCTGAATAAACTTTTTGAAGAGATAGCAGAGCAGGGCTATGACTGGGGAACTATGAGGAGATCGAGACGAGCACCAGGGCGGGGTGTGCATGCTGTAGCCACCCAGTCTTCTGATTTGGTGCAGGTGGTATCGAAGCTGGTTTCAGCCATCGACCGTTCTGGGATGATTGCAGGTACAGGACAGCAGCAGGCGATGCTCTGCCAGTGGTGTGAGAGTTCCCATCACACCGTGGAGGAATGTTAGGCGATGAGGGAGTCGTCTACTCCCCAGGAGCAGGTGGACTTCATCGGCAATGCCAGGCGCTTCGACCCCTACAACAACACTTACAACGAGGGGTGGCGCCAGCATCCCAACTTCTCCTGGGGTGGGGCAAATTCTAGACCCCAGTCCCCCAGGGACCACCTGGCTTCCAGAGGCCTCCTTCCCGGGTGAGCAATTGTTGGCAATGACACTGGTGGACAGCGTGGTCCCTTGGTATTCTGACTTTGCCAATTATCTGGTGGGCAAGAAGCTACCAAAGGGGATGGCCACTCATGCAAAGCGCAAGTTCTTCTCCGACCTGAAGCATTACATCTGGGAGGATCCTTACCTCTTCAGGATCGGAGTAGATGGCGTGATCTGGCGCTGTGCCATGGAGCACGAGATGGGAGACATCCTGTCTCAATGACATGAGGGACCTACTGGAGGTCACCATGGAGGAAACCGCACGGCGCGGAAGGTGCTATAGTCGAGCTTCTATTGCCCCTCGCTCTTCAAGGATGCGGACACCTTCGCACGACAGTGCGACCGCTGCCAAAGGTCAGGTAACATTTCTGCCCGGGATGAGATGCACCAACATATTTCTGTCTTTTGTGAAATTTTTTATGTTTGGGTATCAATTTCATGGGTCCATTCCCTCCATCTTTTGGCAATCTGTACATTTTGGTTGCAGTGGACTACGTCTCGAGGTGGGCAGAAGCTCAAGCCATGCCCACCAATGATGCAAGACGGGCCTGCTCATTTCTGAAGTAGTTGTTCTCCCGGTTCGGGACACCTCGCGCCATCATTAGTGACAGAGGAACCCATTTTCAAGGGCAATTCACTAAACTCCTCTCTCGCTATGGTGTTAAGCATCAGGTGTCGGTGGCTTATCATCCCTAGTCAAATGGGCAAGCCGAGCTGATGAAGCGAGAGCTTAAATGAATAATTGAAAAGACGGTGGATTAGTCCCGCAAGGATTAGTCCACCAAGCTCGATGATGCTCTTTGGGAATATAGGACGGCCTATAAAAACCCGATTGGCACTTCTCCCTATAGGCTTGTCTATGGGAAGGCGTGTCATTTGCCAGTAGAGCTAGAGCACAAGCCCTTCTGGGCCATTAAGTTGCTAAACTTGGATTTGAGTGTTGCAGGTACTAAACGTAAATTGCAGCTGCTGGAGTTGGATGATTGGCGTTACCACGCCTACGAAAACACCCTGCTTTAGAAAGAGCGAACCAAGCGTCTCCACGACGCTCGGTTGAGGGGCCCGAAGGAGTTTCAGGCAGGTGATCGTGTTCTGCTTTTCAATGCACGCCTGAAACTCTTCCCGGGCAAGCTACGTTCGAGATGGTCGGGACCCTTCACGGTCACCCAAGTTTTCCCGCACGGTGCGGTGAAGATCAGCAATGCTCAAACTGAGCCATTCAAGGTGAATGGCCACCTCCTAAAGTTGTACGTGGGAGGTGCTGTCGAGCGCGCAGAGCAGCTGATCAAGCTCGAGGACCCTTAGTTCCTCTGCTGGGTTTTGGCCGTGTGGAAGCCCTGGACTTTTCACACGGGCAGGAGGGGTCCCTCACACAACCGTGTGGTTTTGGCCTGTGGCCGTGTGAAGGCTCGGCAATTTCCACACGACCAGAAGTGCTCCCTCACGCGGCCGTGTGGAATTCCTCGGCCAGGCCGTGTCGCCCACACGGGCGCTATTGCACCTCACACGGCCGTGTGAGCGTGCTCGTGTAGCCGACTCGATGCCTTTAAATTCGGCCGACAAGGCCGCGTTGCCAGAAACCCCATCAGCACTCACCGGAATCCTCTCCCCCTCGCAGGAAAACCGCGATTTTGAAAAATTTTAGGCAATTTTCGGCCATTTTTGGTCGGTTTTTCACCAAACCACCACCCAACCCAACTTCCCTCATTCTTTTTGGCATTTCCCTTGAGTTTGGGGCGATTTGGGCCGAATTTGGGTCACCGGAGGCAATTTCCAGCTAGACTCCGGCGAGGCTCCGACGAGCATTTCCGGGCAGTTTTTGGGTTTTGCGTTGCTTCCATTATCTTCCCCTCATCATCCCCTACACCTCTACTTGTGTCTCCAGGTTTGATTTTGCCCTTTACTTTGTGAATTGTGGAGAATTGGGTGTTAGAGTGTAGGTTTAGAGAATAACTTTGCCATGTGTGAATTTTGTGCAATTGAATGAGGGGAAGGCTTGGTTTATGTTTGAATTGTGTTGGGCAATGTAACCCATGCTTGTTTGAGCCCTTGTGTGCAAGAAATTTGCCAATTCCATGCTTGACTTAATAGTGCACACAAGGTGTTCGATGAAATGCCAGTTTTTCATACCATTTTGTGGGAGCCGGTTGGGGCCCTTAATGATGTGCTTTGATGGTGAACCTTAAGTTGCCTACTACATTGTGAATGTGCACCCCCACCCAGATTATGCTTGTTTGATCGAGTTATTGACCCCCGAACTATAGATGAAACCATGGTTCGGTTGTTTTCTGTTCTCAAATGTGGGGGTGTGATTAACCCTTTCTATGGTTCTTTTGGCTCCACTTTGGGTTGTTCTTTTGCAGGACCATGACGAAACCCGACCTCAAGCACCCGTTTATCAGGGATTTGAAGAGGGCCCCCCCACCAGGATCGCTTTAAGCGCGTCCTGACCTGCTCGTTTGGGCAGCATCATTACTGGTCAAGGAGGGAGTTCGAGAAGCTGCACTGCTACGACCACTTCTCCGCCATTGCCACCAACCGCCCTTGGCGCCGTCTACTGTCCATTCGAGAGAAGGTTTACCATGAGCTTGTGCTTGAGTTCTATACGACCTTCAAGCACAAAGAGACAGAGGATTGGACAGACGGTGAAGCCGTCAAGTTCAGGCTCGGCGGTGCGCCCCGCTCCATGAGCTACCACGACTTGGCGACCGCTCTCGACCTTGGCCTGGACGATGACAAGGACTACGTCACCGAGCTCAACGATCCGGTGGGAGTGAACTTCAAGACGCTGTATACCCACCTAGCTCAGTCCGGCTTGCGTCCCTTCGTTGCAGGGCGAACGAAGGCCAGCACCCTGCAGCTCGATAACCGCATTCTCCACCACCTGCTGACGAAGTCGTACACTCCAGCTACGGAAACCGCATTCTCCACCATCACTAGGAGATCCATGTATTTCATCCAGTCCATCCGCCAGGCGGACCATCTTCTCCACCTGGGTTCTGTGGTGGCCAGAACCTTTGACAAGAGTGCTTTAGAACTGAAGAGCCTACACTGCACTCCCCTCAACACCCGCATGGCCACCTACTTCCAGATATCACTACAGGGGTGCACAAAGAAGGGGGCACTAGTGCTTTCGGCGAGGACACGATCAAGAGTATGCACCTGCTGCGAGTCGATCGAGGCATCAAGTGGATCGCGGGGTTTCCTGAACCTCAGATTCCCGCGGAGGACCAGCCCGATGCTCCTGAGGATGAGGCTGCTGAGGATGTCCATCCCGAGGATGTGGATGAAGCTGATGCCCCCCGCCCGACCACCTTCGAGTATGGGGGTAGCAGTTCCTCCTTCCCATCCCAGGACTACTTCACTCACCAGTTCCAGCAGCTGAGCATCCAAAATCAACGACTCCTCGACCATCAGCTCCAGTTCTAGCAGCAGTACTCGGCTCACCAGGTCGAGTATCATACCCGGATGGCTGCCTATAACGAGCGCCTGGACCGCATGGAGACCCAGCAGGGGGTGACTCTGGCTCGCATCAAGCGGGAGAAGGCTCGATCTCGGAGTATGCAGGAGGTCCAGCAGCACCTGCTCCAGCTGATACCGGGCGAGCAGCAAGTCTGGAGGACTCCTTGGGAGGACTCTCCCCTACCACCCCCGGCCGTCGGAGATGACGCCTTCATGGACGACATCGACTTCGACAACCTTGGCGATGAGTAGTCTGTACTCGTCGCCCCTCAGTGTGTGTTTTTGTTTTAGACTTTTCGTGTTTGCTCCATGTGTTTGAGGAGCTTGAACTGAGTCTGTCGTTTGTTTTTGTACTTTTTTTCTTTTGTGGATTGTCTATTGTGTGGCCATCTGGGCTAACTCTGATCCCTAACGCACAGTGTGCTAGTGTGTTCTTGATGTTCCCTTCGTGCAGAACTATCCGTTCGTTCCATATGTTCCCCGCTGACTGGTCCACTTCCAGTCTCCCGGCAGTATTTCAATCCGGTAACATCGTTCCCCTTATCTTTCCCTCTGCTCCATTGAGGGTAATGTCGTGCTTAAGTGTGGGGGGTGTTTATCTATTGTTCACTGCTAGATGAGTTTGTGTGCTTGGAGCCTAGTCCAATTTGATGAATTGAGGGCTCCAAGTACTGTTCCCTGCAAAATCCTACTCAGTATGCTTTGAATTGACAGTCTTTATGGTGATATGCAACCTAGGGAGGTAGTTGTAGCACTATGGAGGATGTTGAAGTATAAGATTTTTCCTATCTATCTCTCTGTTGTGCCGGTTGATTTTGTGAACTAGTGAATTTAGGACCGTTGATTCATGTGGTATTGATGACTCCTCTTATGTTGTGTTGTGGACTCGTGTATCGAAAAAGGGTGCTCATGTGAAAAATGAAAAGCAGTTGGTCCCCCATGTCAAAAATTTGAAATTCTTAGACATGGGGTAAGCCCAACGTGTGTGGCGTCGTTCATTGCATAAAAATCGGGTTTTGGAAGTGATTTTAGTGATCCTTGGTGGGGTAGGCCTACAAGGTGAAGCTAAGTTGTCTCTAGTACAAGTAAAATTTCCACCCGTTGAACGGTTTGCCTACTTGAGGATGTATTTTTAAGGGTACGGATAGAGCTTCCGACCCCCCTTAATTTCATTGACCCTTCACACGAGTTGAGGAAAAGGAGTTAAAAGAAGTACTCTGGCGAGCGCCAGATGTACAGAAATTGCTCTTGCTTGACTAATAAGGGTCGATCGTGCAAAAGACTGCACTTGGAACCCCCGCCAAGTGAATAAAAAGAAAAAAGTGAAAAAGGGGTTCCAACGGTGAAATGAAGTGAAAGAGCACCCCGGTACAATGAGTCCTTGGTTGTGAATGGTGTGAGTCTCCTTATCCATGAATTGAATGTCTTAGTTTCACTGCTTCTCATGATCCTGGCTTGAGTCTAGTACTCGCATTGAGAGAGATAGGAGGCGTCTTAGAAGACTAGTGGACCACGTAAGTTGCTAAATGATCTAGAAAATCCTCTGCCGACAATCGGGGTTGCATGTTGCTATAGAGGTCTGGAGAGTTGTATTGGTTTGAGTCAGGTTTGCTTGGCGACAAGAAAACGGTTAAGTGTGGGGGAGTTTGGATAGACCGTTAATTGCACATGTTTTACCCCTATTCTTGAGCCGTTTGAGATGTCGACTCTCGTGTTTTAGGCCAATTTCACGCTAGGTTGTGCTTGTTTGTGATATTTCAGGTCCTAGTACGTGAATGAAGGTTTGGGAACGAGTTCGGGGTTGATTGGACGAAGTTTGGACGTTTGGCGAGAAGCTGAGAAGCCACACGGGCATGCCTAAAAGCCACACGGTCGTGTAAGGGAACCCACGTGGCCGTGTGGAAATTCCAGGGAACTCACACGGGCAGCCTGAAAATCCACACGGTCGTGTGGTTGTGGGCGTGTAGGATGGCTGGAAATCACTTAATCGAAACTAGGCGTTTTGACACTCACGACCGTGTGGCCTGCCCGTGTGGTCGGGAATTTCTGGGTTTTAACCCAAATTCGAGCCAAAGGAGAGGGGATCGACTTTTCAGAGCAAAAACATAGCCCTAGTGAGAGAAAGTGCGAAGAACACCTCCTAAGAGTGGTTTTGGAGCTGGGTTTCATCAATCAAGCTTGGAAATCATCCTTGGAGTGAAGATTGACATCCCAGAGCAGATTCTTCCCATATTGATGAGTATGACTGCTTTGTTTGTTGTTTTCCTCTCTCTCTCTCTCTCTCTCTCTATATATATATATATATGGAGTAGAACCCTCTTTCACTTGGGTATGAAGAACCCTAGTTCCATGTGTTCGGGATCTTGATTGTAATGACTTGGGATTGTTATACTGTTTGGTTTTAATCGAATGATGCATGATTCATTGAATCAATTGAAGTCTGATCATCTTTTCTTGATTTCTACTGCATCCTGAGATAGATAGAATCTGATTAGGTTGTTAGAGCTTCATCATTCGGTAGTGGTAGATTGGTTATACGAGAGTTAATCAATCTACTTCTTTGTACTGGAATCCAATTTTAGTAGTGGAGTTCTGTGTTCTTATCCTCAGTTTTCTATCCCGGTGAAGACTAGTTGTTTGCCGGGTATTTGGACTGAGAGGGCTTGGTCAGCTTAAGAGATTCCAAGCTACTGTCGGATCTTCCGCAGTTTAATCAACAGTAAATCAACCCAGGAAAATTACAACTGAGACCTAACTAAGGAGCTAGGGGGCTCATTACCAAGTGACTCTTCCTTTACTTCAGAAAACCGAACCATTTCCGGCTTTCTTACTGCTTTTAGTTGAAACCACAATTAATCGACTTAGTTGGCTAGATAATAGATATTCATGGAGTAGGCAGTAGATCTAGACCCCGGGTTGATAATTATAACTTGCCACTTTACTGCATTTCCGGACTGTGATTACACTTGTTTGCAGTTTGGTGTTGTGTCATAGCTTGTCACTGACATTGACTGGGACCTGAGTGGGGTAGACGTGGACTTCGGGGGGTCCTGGTCGGATGATGGTCGCTTTTTACTAGGTAGGGCTGGGGATGGTTTGTTTGAATTGACGGATGTTACTTTGGGTCTAGGCGTAGAATCTACAGCTGCTAGGGGCGATGCGTCCGCCGTTGGGGATAATCTTGCAAATTTTGAAGTTTCGGCGGCAAGCGTGAGGACCAAGGAGGGTTTGAGTATCGATGATCCAATATCTGCCGAGCATCCTGAGGCGCCTGACTCTCTGTCCCTTGAGCTTTCCGAAGATAGTTCGGAGACGGATTACCACGCGGTGGAGGACACCGAGTATTCAGTGCGGTTTCATGAGAACATGTGGGGGAGAGGCGAGGTTCCTGCTTGCGCCTTCGACCGGGGGCCTGATAGATACAGTAAATTGAAACCACCCACTGTGCTTACGCGTCTTCGAACGTATCGGCTTCCCACCGAGTGGAAGTATGCCTCTCCATCTCCGACCTCGAGAGCGGGTACGTGTCCGAAAGCCTGGGTGACAATATACACTGAACAGCTAAAGCTGGGTCTACGCTTCCCTCTTGACCCCATAATCACCCAGACCCCTCTTGTGCCTAAAATGCACCATAGGGCGTTTATCGCCAATGATTATTTTCCACGCGTGTGCCTATCGACTCGAGTGACAACGTAGTGGGGAGGAGCCCACGTTCTCCGGCTTTAGATTCTTGTACGGGCTGCGACGGGTGTCCAATGTATGGTCTTTTGGGAAGCGTGACAAGGCGTTTAGGTTCGTAACCGCTCCCCCAAGTTGGATTCGCCGTGGTTCAAGGATTTCTTTTACGCGAAACCGACGACAAAGTGGTATTCGGGTGACAAGCAACCGAGAACGGGATTTGCGTACGGGAGGAAGGAGAATTGGGATGCAAGGCTTTGGACACTGGACTCCCAGAAGGATCACGCCTTGAAACTGGCTAGGCTGTCTCCGTTTAATGTGAGGCCTGGGGGACCTGACTCCGTGGGAGCCATTCTGACTGGGCTCTACGGATATGGTCAGTAGTGTACTTATTTCGATTCTTGAAAACGCTTTCCTCTTTTGTTTGTGACGCTAAATTTCCGTTTTGTATGCAGCCATGAACTTCGGGAGCGTAGCATGTATGGCGCGACCTCTGAGGCGTAACAAGAATCATCCGAAGACCGGTAATGCTCCCATCTCTGCATTGAGGCCCAGCTCGTCCACCGTCCCTCCGGTGGCGACAAGGGCGCTCGGTCCTTTGATTAAAGCTCCCGTGCCCGCCGTCCAAGCTACGCTTGCAAGCGGGGCCGATGGGGTCATGACGGTGAACACAGGCGGTGATGCCAGCCGTCTACGCGGGATAGTGGGAAGCGTGTTGCTGAAACCCCGGCCAAGGATGTCGATCCGGTTCGTAAGAAGGTGAAGGCTACCACCATGACTGAGACTGTTGCCTTCTCCCCGCATTCCTCGCTTCACGAAGACTGCGCTCGCCGCATGCTACATGAACTGTCTAGGAAACTCCTTGTGCCTTCGGAGTATACTGATCTCGACGATCCATCGTCAAGGCATTGGGTCGGCACTGCTGCCCGTTTCTTGCTAGCTGTAAGTTCGACGAACTCTGACGGTATATTTATTGCATGGATCATCGCTTACGGTTACGTTATTTGTTTTGCAGGCGGGTGTTGGTCTTTCCCAGATTGGGATGACCAACGAGAAACTCCACATGGCGAACCTGCGGAGCGGCGTCGAGGCGGAAAAGTCGTGCAAGAGGATCGGGGAGCTGGAAGCTGAGAGTCTTAAGGGTCGGCTGACCGCCCGGGCTGAGGCGAAGGCAGAGCTGGAGAAAGAGCATGCGGAGGCGCTTAAAGAGCTGCGCGCGGAATTGTCACGCGGTGTCCAGAAGGTTAACAGTTTGATGGCGGACAAGGAAATCTTGGAGGCAGACGTCGATCGTTACAGCAAGCGTGTTGAAGAGTTGGAGACGGAGAAGAATGAGACTTCTTTGAGGCACAAGATGGAGGTTGATGCTGTAACCAAGTCTGCGGTTGCTTCTTACTTGTTGTCTCTCGCCTTCCGCCAGATTGACGACGCGAAACGCTCCAAGGTTATGGGAGACACTGTTGCTTCCATTCGCCACCTGTTCCGCAGCAACCATCCGGAGCTTGAGTGGGACACGGACGCGGTGTGGGATGCCGTTGTTGCGTGGGGCACTTCTGAGAGCGATGTGAATTCCGAGCAAGCTCTCGTGGACGCTTCGGGGGGCGAGGAGGCTACGTCTCAGGGTGGTGCTTAGATCAATTCATGTTATTCCTTTCATTTGTAACTTTCTTCTCTTTCCGCACTATGAACAATTTCCGCTCTCGGGTGGAGCCTTAACTTTTCCTTTTTTCCGCGCACCTGTAATATTATTATTCTCTTTCTTATTATGTACGGTGTAGAGTCTTTAGACATTGGCAATGTTTTTCGCGGGTGGGGTATTCGACTCTGGGATGCGTTAGAAATCGGCCTCGCTCTGCCTCTGGGTGGCGTGTTATGGGCGAGTTCCTGCCCCTTAGGGCGTTCCGCGGACGGTTTATTCTGCTTCAGGGTAGCGTGTTATGAATAACCCATGTCCCGGGACGCATTTGAATTTGGACTCGCTCTGCCTCTGGGTGGCGTGTTATGAAGGAGTTCCTGCCCCTTAGGGGGTTCCGCGGGCGGGTTATTCTGCTTCGGGGTAGCGCGTTATGAATAACCCATGTCCCAGGACGCGTTTGAATTTGGACGCGCTCTGCCTCTGGGTGGCGTGTTATGAGTGAGTTCCTGCCCCTTAGGGCGTTCCGCGGGCGGGTTATTCTGCTTCGGGGTAGCGTGTTATGAATAACCCATGTCCCGGGACGCATATGAATTTGGACTCGCTCTGCCTCTGGGTGGCGTGTTATGGGCGAGTTCCTGCCCCTTAGGGCGTTCCGCGGGCGGGATATTCTACTTCGCGGTAGCGTGTTATGAATAACCCATGTCCCGGGACGCATTTGAATTTGGACTCGCTCTGCCTCTGGGTGGCGTGTTATGGCCGAGTTCCTGCCCCTTAGGGCGTTCCGCAGGCGGGTTATTCTGCTTTGGGGTAGCGTGTTATGAATAAACCATGTCCCGGGATGCGTTTGAATTTGGACTCGCTCTGCCTATGGGTGGCGTGTTATGGGCGAGTTCCTGCCCCTTAGGGCGTTCCGCGTGCGGGTTATTTTGCTTCGGGGTAGCGTGTTATGAATAACCCATATCCCGGGACGCGTTTGAATTTGGACTCGCTCTGCCTCTGGGTGGCGTGTTATGAGCGAGTTCCTACCCCTTAGGATGTTCCATGGACGGGTATTCTGCTTCGGGGTAGCGTTTTATGAATAACCCATGTCCCAAGACGCGTTTGAATTTGGACTCGCTCTGCCTCTGGGTGGCGTGTTATGAGCGAGTTCCTGCCCCTTAGGGCATTCCGCGGGCGGGATATTCTGCTTCGGGATAGCGTGTTATGAATAACCCATGTCCCGGGACACGTTTGAATTTGGACTCGCTCTGCCTCTAGGTGGCGTGTTATGAGCGAGTTCCTGCCCATTAGGGCATTCCGCTGGCGGGTTATTCTGCTTCGGGGTAGCGTGTTATGAATAACCCATGTCCCGGGACGCGTAACAAAAGCTGTTTTGAAATGCCTAACCAAACACCTTCACTTCATTAACTTCCAAAATACTATTACATGCTTAGCTCGCCATATAGTACTTGCGCAGGTGCATAGAATTCCAAGTTTTTCTCAATGGTTCCCCGCCCATCGTGGCAAGCTTGAAAGTGCTAGGGACGAGTTTGTCGCTAACTATGTAGGGTCCTTCCCAGGTGGCTGCTAGCTTCCCGTGTCTCTCCTTCTCCTTTTTGTCGAACATTCTTCTGAGAACTAAGTCGCCTTCCTTCATCGGGCGTGGTTTAATCTTATGGTTATATGCTTTGGCGACCTTCCCCTTCTCGGCCATGGTTCTTGTGAGCGCGGCCTCCCTGCGCTCTTCTATTAGGTCAAGGTGGAGCAATAGATTAATGTGGTTGTCTTCCGGTTCATAAGCTCGCACCCGGAGGGTGCGTAGTTCCAGCTCCGTGGGGACCATCGCCTCACATCTGTAGGTGGGAGCGAAAGGCGTTTCTCCTGTCGCCATTTTGTATGTGGTGCGATGAGCCCAGAGGATGCGCGGAAGCTCTGTGGTCCACGATCCTTTTGCTTCTCCTAGCCTCCGCTTCAGACCCCTTAGTATGAGCTTGTTGGAGGACTCAACATGCCCATTGGCTTGGGGGAAAGCGACCGATGTCAGGCTACACTTTATGTCGTACTCCGCACAAAACTTCTCGGAAGGTCGACAGTTAAACTGGGTCCCATGATCGGTAATGATTGCCTCCAGTATTCCAAAGCGTATGATAACGTTGTTGAAGAGAAATTTCTGCACGAGGGCTGTTGTAAAATAATCGACGGCGACCACGAAGTACTTCTTTCCAAGCGGGGCGTTGGGGAACGGTTTTAGTAGGTCCAATCCCCACCTTGCGAACGGCCACGGGCTGACGATTCCCTTCATTTCGGAGGCGGGCTGATGGTGCTTGTCGGCGTGAACCTGGCAAGCATGATACTCTTGGACAACCATGAGCGCATCCTTCTTTATGGTAGGCCAGTAGTAGCCTTGTAGGAGGATGGTCCGCTCGAGGGTTCTTGGTCCCATGTGCGTGGCGCAAGAGCCCTGGTGTATCATCTGGAGCGCTTGACCTGCCTCTTCCCATCCCAAACATTTCAGGTAGACTCCCAAAAAAGATCTCTTGTACAACTCCCCCCCTACGACTGAGAATCAAAGCGCCTTTCGGCGGAGCGCCTTGGCCATCGCGTGGACATTGGGGAATCGTCTTTTTCAAGGAAGTTTAGGATCCCGTGCCACCAGTCACCCTCCTCGGCGTGGAAAAGAAGAGGATGTTGGCGGAGCTCCCATTATCGATCAAGGTCTTGGTAATCTTGTACTTTCCTGTGCGGAACGAGATGACCAGAGGGTCCTCTGCCGCTTCTGGGCTTTCGCTAATTCCGAGGCGTTGAAGATTACCTCGGCGGATGTGGACGCGGCTACCGTCATGCATTGCGGGTCATCCGTAGTTCTTGGCCTCTTTTTCCTCCCCCCTGATATCGTGATTACTTCAAAATCGTCTTCGTCGAGGCGTAGTTGCCTCCTAGGAGGCGGAGCTCTTGGTGGGGAGGGCAGTCGCTCCCTCCTCCTTCCACGGGAGCGAGACCTTGACCTATTCCTCGGCGACCTGGATCGGCTTCTTCTGGGGGTCCTGGAGCGGTGTCTTTTGGGAGATCTGCTTTGTCTTCTTCGAGGCGATGGCGATCTCCCTCTTTCTTGCTTCTTAGCCTTGAGTCGGTTGGGTAAGTCTCCGGGTGCCAGATTGGCGAGGCTCATCTGAAAGTCGCGGCAGTCTGTCGTGCTGTGCGTTGCTTTTTGGTGCCAATCACACTATCTTCTGAAGACTGGGGCTTCGGGTCGCCGAGGGTCTTCTGCCCAGGCTTTGTCAGCGCGCACCTGATTGGAATTTCCCCCCTTTTCACGGTCTGCCGCGTAAATTTCCCTTTTGTTCTCTCCCCCTCTCCCCTTCGCCTTGTAGCCATACCGCTCGGGTGATCTCCATTTCCTTGGCGGGGTTTGGTTCCCTCTTTTCATCTCCTTTCCTCGGTTTCTTTCCTGGTTGCCGGTCAACGTCGCCCGCGTCGGTGGATTTAGTGCCTCTTCCATAATTATTGCGCGTCGGACTAGATTGTCCAAGTCGGGCCACGTATTCAGCTCTTATTCTCGCTTGATTAGGTCCCTTTGGAGCTCCTGGCTTTGCGTCGACATCCTTAGGTTGCCCGCAGCTACATTGGGCGTGATGCCCTGGACTTCGCATGAGATGGTGTTCCATCTGTCATAAAAGTCCACCAACGCCTCCCCTTCTCCTTGTGTGCAATTGATCAGGGCTGAGACTGTTAGCCTGCGGCGGATCTGGGATGCGAATTTAGACGAAAACAACGTGGCAAACTGTTCGAAGTTATCGATGATTCCTTCTGGCAGCGAGGTGTACCAGGAGCGGCACCTTCCTCCAAACGTTATCGGGAATGCTTTGCACATGTCCGCATCCGTGGCATTGATTAGCTGCATTTTTAGTGTGAACGCACTTAGATGGTCCCCCGGGTCTGTGCTTCCGTCGTAGGTTGAGAGGCCCAGCGACGAGAAGTTGGGGGGCATCGGGTTTTTGAACAACCTTTTGGCCAGCGCGTTGTGTAGGACACTTGGCCCCTTCCCTTTCGTGCTAGACTTCCCGAAGCTGGACTGCAGATGCTCTTCTAGGAAGCTGAGGTCAGCCTCAAGCTCCTCGTCTTCGGCCTCCTCTTCTGGCTCGTTGATTACGACTACTTTCTTTTTTCCCTTATCCCTTTGCACTCCTGACACCTCCGGAGGATTGTCTTGTTCTCTCATCCCTTCTTTAATCAAAGTAAGGATCTGGCTTATGTTGCTCTGCATCTCCGATATCTGCTTCCCGTGGTCCTTGACTTGATCCTCGAGCTCCACTGTTTCTTCAACTTCTGGGGAGAGGCCTCGAAGCGTGCGTGATTCTACGACTTCTTTCATGGGAGTGGTGGAGTTCCCTGCCATCGAGAGGAAAGTATTGTGATCCCTTCAGAAACGGCCCCACGGTGGGCGCCAAATTGTTTAAGCCTGGAATGTTCTGAGGCGTGATTGAGGCTGCTCTGTAGGGACCTTCGCCTTTCTTCTGACGCAAGCGTGCTCCTTATCTGCAAAAAAGGGATCCGGAGGCGGGGGCCTCGGATACTCTCCGATGCTTAAGTCAGTGTTTGGGTAGAGAGAGAAAGTTGATAGAGAAAGGGGTAGTTCAGTTACCATTAAATGATGTGGTTGGACCTCTATTTATAGTCTGTGAGGGTTGGTATGGGCAATTAATGCTCTGTTGGGCGTGTACCTGACGTGCTCTTTTCGTACTTACGCCCACGACTGCATTTAATGATGTCAGAGTAGCCATGATTACCGCTACTGCTGTCTTGTCGAGTTTACCTTCCCTATTCACGCTCGCGGGTTTGTTCCCGCCCTCCGCGGTGTTTCCCGTTCACTTTCTCGGGCTCCTCTTTCGGGCCTTTCCCCTACCCATTGGGCTAGTCCTGAGTTATTGGGCTTTTGGTAAGTGGCGAACTGGGCCTGGACCCGCTTAGTCATCCCGACTGGCCCAACAGTACCCTTCTCAATTTAATCAATTAGTAATGTATAATATGATTGTCTCACTTATCAATTTGAACCAATAAAGTAATTCATTTTCCAATTGTACCTTTCTCAATTGAATCATTCATTTAATTCAAATTGTACATTTCCCAATTGAATCGATTACGAACGGTGTTATACACATTTTTGCCATCCCTAATTCCATCAATTTGGTTAATACATGGGCCCTAAGGGTGGCAACATAAATGGACCATTAAGCCCATCTTATCACAACGTAACTAGGCATCCAGTTTGTATCTTAGGGAGCCTGTTTGACACTAGGGCTCAGGTGAGCACAGGCCCGTCAAACGTCAACGAGCCCATTATACCTAGTTTACGCGATCAAATGATGATGAATTGGCGAAGATATATATTTGAAGCTAAATTACGTATACCCCAATTCCTTTGGAGCTCAACAAAAGGGAAATTTGATTTTGACCTATGCTGTATTCCAAAGCAATGCCAAAAGTAAACCCACCAAACATGTGGACAGTTATTTCCTCCCCCTATGAGTTACGATTCTGCCCAAATTTCCTTCCACGTTCAAAACACCCCCCATCTTCCTTTCTACATGTACATCCGATCTGTGAGAGAGAGAGAGAGAGAGAGAGAGAGAGAGAGAGAGAGAGATATCTTTGCTATTGCTATAAATACAGCACTGATACATCTCATGCTTTCACCATTTACCAACATAAAAGAGCTCTCTTCTTGCTTTGATTGCTAGCCATGGTGACTGCTCTCGTCAACATACTACTCCTTCTTCTTCCGGTCTGCCTCATCGCTCTTCAACTAGCCCAGTGCCATAATGATATCTTGGTACGCTCTTTAAATAATACGTAAAGTTCAATCATATCCTTTCAATTACTAGTAACGTATTTTATATTATCTATACACCAAACCATGAAGTATAACGTATTTTATTGTTTCTACTTGAAGCTAATCCAGGACGTGGCCGACGTTCCCCTCTCCGACGACCCTTCTCCTCAATCAATTGGTACTTTGTACAGTTAATTAATCAGTCAACTCGATAAATTCTATTTAGAATACGGTTATACATTGATGAATTTTCGTCAAGCTGACTCAAATTTGACGTATGAATTAAACCAGATTGTGGAGAAGCATGCAAGGGGAGATGCCGGCTGTCGTCGAGGCCCAACCTGTGCAAGAGAGCGTGCGGGACTTGCTGCGAGCGCTGCCACTGCGTCCCGCCGGGAACCTCCGGCAACTACGACACTTGTCCCTGCTACGCTAACATGACCACTCGTGGCGGAAAACACAAGTGCCCTTAATTAAGAGATCGTCGTCGGGAAAAAGAAGAATCAAGTACGGCGTCGTCAAGTCCTCCTTCTAATTATGATTAGCGATGCAAATTATTAGTGAAGAAATAATTGTAGCCCGGATTGCAAAGTGAAGAAATTATTCGTTAGCTTTGGTCTATGCATGCCGTGTAATATGTGAATGCTCTTATTTATTTGTGTTGCGAGCTATGCCATGCAGCTTTACTCCATCCATTGGCGAGGCAGAGCCGCAGAGTTATAAGAATTGGGTTCCCATTACGACAGACAGGCTACAGGCCCATAGGTTCCCGACCACTGAACCAATTTGTAGCTGCAGTCCTCGTGCACCAATCCAGACATACCACAACATAGAGGGTAATTTACGGCTATTTGGTTCAGACTGTTTGGGGTTACTTGAAATCGGATCATATAACTGGGACCGGACCGGATCGAAATCGAATGGCAACGGTTACCTTTGTATTTTCATCCACCGGTGAAGGTGATTTTTGCTTGGTGCTCAGGTTATGGAAGCTTTCTTCATCGTCTACTGCTTCTAATATATCGTCTACAGAAACCTGAACTGCATTTGACTCCCTACAGGCATCCAACGACCATTTTGAGCTGGTCGTGAAGTTTTCGCCGGCACGGAGTTTGGCGTTTGCGCCGGTAACGATGGGTGAGGAGGAAGAGCGGCGGTGGCGAGGAGTGTGGGAGTGCGTGGGGATATTACTACTAGGTTCAGCTGACAACTTTGGGGATTTCTATCTGATGCGAAGGGACGAACGGTTCATCGGGCTGGAGATTTTAGGAGAGTAAAGAGATGTTTTTGGCAAAGGTAGGGTACACGGTAGGGTAGACGAAGGCAATGAGGAGGTTTGAGTCGGCAACCGATTAGATTGATTAGGTTTGGTTATTAATTTTTTATTAATATTTTAAGTGACGTGGCAGGCTGATTGGACAAAAGTAACAATTTTTTGGATGGAGATGGACGAAATGACATTTTCGTTATTCGTCCAAACATTTATTATTGAAACGTGCAAAATTAAAGGTTTGTAATAATTTTGTACTAAGTGCATAGTTTTGTGACCTTACGGCTAATTACCCCAACATAGATTCCTGGTTCTGTCACTTTTTTTTGTGCCATTAAGTCACTCAATTTAGAGGAACAACATGTACATAGTTATCGAGAGCACAACCAACGAGTAAAGTCGAACACGTGAGGCAACACTAATAGGACATGACGAGCTACCAAGTGAGCCGCCCTATTTTGAACACTACCAACAAATCGAATATGAAAATCAACTTGAGAATGCAACAAATGTCCAATCTCGATCAAAATGGCACCCATCCTTGCATCTTGGAGAACCCCATTATTGCAATGATCAATAAGGATCTTCGCCATCTACAAGGAACAAACCCATACTCCATTGCTGCTGACAACAAAACTCTTCAACAGCCAATTGGGCCCGCCTATTCAGCTCTTAGGTAAGGCCCTGCAAGATGATAGAATAGTAGGCCCACTCATGGATTGCTGCGTGGCCCAATTCCAGTTCTACACGTAACCTACAGCCCCCTTCCCCTACTACTAACAAATCAAATCAGCCCTTGCAGCAGCAAATGTTCTTCTACTGCGGCGGGCCCTGCTTGTCTGCCTTCCTTTCATTTCAAGACTGTAGCAATGCAAAGCCCAGAATGAATGACTGAATCTTCTCATTCGTCACAGGCCCCACCACCTACACGGCTACACCACATAGCTCAGTGAATCGTCGTCGTTTCGCTTCAGTTGGGTTTTGCGCCCCAAGTCCCAAGACGACGCAGCTTTAACTGTAGTAAGGTATGGAATTGGATGGGCTTTGGGATCGCAATGAGCAGTAATTTTTGGTGCTACGCAAAAAAATTGTCATTATTGCAGTTTTACAAATTCAATCTAACTCTTCACTAGGGATGAGAGAGAAAGTGACAAATCCACGCAATCCACATGATGAGAGGCCGGCCCAAGAGCGAGCGAGCGAGCCCACACCGTGCTTTTTGCATATTGGAACCGAATCATCAGCCCGCCTTAGATGAGCACGAATCCGACGGCTGGAGGCAGTCCGGGTTGTTGATGCGGAAAGAATCGAAGCCGTCGATTCCCAAAAGCTCAGTACAGTTTGCACAATGTCCACGCTGGCAAAGGCAAAAGGACAAATCACAAAACTGAAAAAAAGAGGTCTGCTGGTGGTGCTGGTGCTGGGTGGGGACAAGCGTCCGACGTGGCGGATACGTGGCAAGTCAGATCCAACGGCTGAGGAATGGCAGCGACCAGACACCGTCGATTGTGGTCTTGCAGGGGTCGTCCCTGGATGACGTGAGAATAGAAACTGCCGTATGAATGTGGAGGAAAGAGAGAGAGTTAATTCTGCAGAGCAAAAGGTTCGGATTTTCAGTCCTGTTTGAGAGCGACTCCATTGCTGTCAGAGTCAGAGCAACAGTTGAAATTTGAGAACTACACAGATAGAGGGAGGGAGTGGGAGAGAGAGAGAGAGAGCTCAGCTTTAGCTTACCTCCATGGCGGAAAAGTCAGTCCTCGCTCTGCTTCTTCTTCTTCTTCTTCGACTTCTTCCCATTTCCTCTCGTCTGAATTTTCTTCTGTGTTGTTTGGCAATGGCGGAATAGGAGGAGGAGGGGCATTGATTAGGGTTGATAATGAAGTTGATTTGGAAACTGAATTGAAATTAGTTGCGGTGATTTCAATGGGAGAGAGGAAGGGGGCGAGCGCCATTGATGAGCTGAATGAGATCTGTGCTTGAAGCAGCTCTTTCCTTTTTATCCTCACCAGTCACCACCACAAGGTGTTTCACAAGCGTGACCCTGAAACTGATAGACCGAGAAAGTAAGAGAGAGAGAGAGAGAGAGAGAGAGAGAGAGAGAGAAAGGCGCGCTCTTTTCACTTTTCTTTCTTCCTCTCTTCCTTCCTTTTCTTTTTCGTGTGAGAAGAGAAGAGAAGAGAAGAGACGAGAGACTGATTGTCTTTCTGCCTTCAGCGAGGCCATTTTTCCTTTTGTCCTCTCTCTCTCTCTCTCTCTCTTTCGCTTTCTCTTTTCTTTTTTCACGATGAGAACCTGATTCTCCTCCTTAGCCACGAGTAAGCGCCATCACACTTTTCCTTCTTCTTCTCTTCATCTTCTGCTTCCTCCTCTGCCTTTTGATTTCCGTCGTTTTGTTCACTCTCCAGTACTGTAGATCGGACACTGAGCTCGGATTTTTCTTTCTCTTAGACACCACACACTTTATTTTCCCCTCACGAAACTCATTCGCCTCTCCCTTGTGGAGTCATAATTACTACCACCATTAAACCATCTCCCTCTTTTAAACCTCTCCTTTCTCTGAACCGACGCTCTGGTTTCCTTCATCCCTTGATTCCTGCCGCATTCTGCTGCTAAATCCACTTCATTTAACTTGTTTCATTTATTTAAACTCTCCGGGTGGTTCCATTTCATTTCATTTCATTTCATCGGTCCCTGAGAAGAAAGGAGTAAAGGGTGAGAGAAGGAAAGATCTGTGGGTTTGCTGGGTAACATTTTTCAGCCATGGAAGCCGTTTAGAGGAAGGAGAAGAAGATGGCTTCTGGTTTTGGTTTACTATGAGAAATGAAGATTAAACGGGGAGCAAGTCGGTTCGCGCGCCAGATGAAGCCGCAGCAATCTGGTGAGTGAATAATATTCCCTCTTTCTGGTCCTGAAAATTTTGGAAAAAGAAAAAAAATTTGTACTAGAAAACAAGATAGAGGAAGCCCAGAAGAATTTATTCGAATTTGTCGTTTATGCTCTGTTTTTTTAAAACTTTTGTTCGTTGCTAGTCAGGCTTTGAATTAAAATATCCATCTGGTAGCTAATTATCTATCTACCTTTTGATTTTGTTCATTTGGAATGCAGCATCTGGGGGAGATTCAGTGGCGCCGGAGAAATCGAAGAAAGGGAGAATTCGGAGGCTGAGCGCCGTTAACAGAGCCAGCAGCTCGAGTTTCGAGGATTCCCCACCATCTTCGTTGATTATGGGGAAGAGAAATAATAATGGTGACGTGTGTGATAGAGATGAGCAGCAGCAACAGTTACCTTCTTCTTCATCTTCCCCTGTCAGTGGCAATTATGTCCATAGCAAGAGATTCAAGATCCCCAGAAAGGTAAAATTTTCTTGATTTGTTTGGTAAGTTTGGATGTTTATATAATTGGGAAATTGCTGTCCTCAGTGGGTTTTGCTTAGTAGTTAGTAACTCTTAAGCTTTTGATTTTTTCTGAGCAGTTGCTTGATGGCTGCAATGGCGTCGTCCATGCCACTGTTCCAAGGAAGTTACGTTCAGGTGAGAGTTGTTTTTTCTCGTTTGATTATGGATTAGAGCTTAAGCAAAACTGATGAAGGCTTTTCGACACTTTTTCTTCCTTTTCATGGAAGCAAAGATTCTCTGTCCTTTATCTTTTTCTGAGTATATAGATAGTTGGAATGTGAATGCTGCAGGACTCAGACTTTTTTACCCTTTTTGCAATGGGCTGATGATAACCTTTCGAATTTACCTGTTTGTAATTTTGATCTTACCTTTTTACCAGTTACTGGATCGTACGTAGCTTTTAACTTTTAAGCAGTCGGAAATGTCAAAGTTTTCTTCTTTTTCATCTTCTTCTTTGATGTTCACAGCAATGAAGAAAAGGAGTAGAGAGTCTATGTCTCCACCTCTCCCTGGTTCACAGAAGCTGAACCTTGGAACTGCTGGTGTTGAAGAAGCACGAAGAAGCAACGGCTTCAAAAGATCGAGACTTGGCTTGGTGAGTCACTGATATCTCGATCTACTCATTTGCGGAGTACTATTATATTTGCCTTCTGGATCAAGGTTCAGTTTACAGGATCTTGCTTGGTTCTTCAGGAGAAGCAACAGACTGGGCCAATTACTAAAGATGAGGAGGAAGTTGCTGAGGCTCTTTATGCTCTGGCTGGAATATTTCCAGACAATACCCTTACTGGTAACGAAGCTAAATTAGAAAACAATCCTCCAGATGAAAATGCTGCAGCTTTGAAGGATGGTAGAGAGGTTCCAGGCTCTTCAATTAAAGGTAGCAGTCTGTAGCTATTTGCCGATTAGTAGAAATATGCTGTGATATTCAAGTTGCTTGCCTGACGTGCTTTCTACTTCGCTGATTCGTTGACTGGTTGGAAAAAAAAAAAAAGAGGATTCGAACTCAATCCTCAGCTTGAGGGGCAAAATTCAGGAGGAAACCGCTGACATTAGCTCTTGGAAGATACCTCGAGTCCAGGAGCCTCCTGAAATCTACAATGGTAGAACTCTGGCTGAGAAAATTGTGAATCTTGTCGGTCAAGTAAACATGGACACTCATTCTCTGGTGGATAAACTTGAGAAGGAAAAGAAGCTTGTCTGCAATTTGACTAATGCTCTCGTTCCACTTGAGCCAGTTCTTGATAAAGAGTATGCTGATAATAGACTTCATTGTTCTGGGGCTCTTCTTGGTTACCCCCTTCTGTTCTCCGTGATTGGTGTGCATAATATGATGTTGTTCAACTTGCAGAAAGAAAAAGGTGCCAACCAAGCCAGAACATTGGTTACTTGGCAGAATGACAGAGGTTTCCATGGAGCTGGTGAGCTCAGTCATTGTTTGGTTTTCTTTTGTTTAACGACTAGGTTCAATTCTCCTCATCTAAATTTTTTGTTTTAGACCACTGCACGGGGGCTGCAACTGGATAAGCAGCTTCCAGTCAATGAACCAAATAAAAATGGTACAATTCACTTGCTTTGAAGCTCTAATTTCTGCACTTGCTCAAATGTTACTACTATTCAATACATACATCGATATATATTATATACTGATTTTGGCAACTATCTCTTTGGAAAGGTTTAGCTCTGTGGCCGGGATTGTCTTCAGCAGCATCAAGTGGTGCATCTTCTAGTCAGAACCCTTCTCTGCAGTAAGCTCGATCTTTATCCACCCTACTGCTTACAATATTTACAGTCCTCGTCATAACGATTCTTATGCACTTTGCTTTTTTGGCTGCCTCAGATGCTCTCCTGCTAAACTTCCTGCTTGGCTGGATGCTGCAGTATCAACTTCTAGGCTAGCAGCTTCACCTTCGAAGGTAGGTGCTTTGTTTTCTGTTCTTACTTTGCTATCTCCGTTGTTATCTGCTGTTATTTCTAAATCTCATCTCATTGATCAATAGGTCAGTGACAGAAGACCATGGAGGAGAAGCATGTCTCACGTTTGCATAAGCCATCTCATACAGACTTTACAAACCTCGGAAAGCAAAGACAAGCATCCACCAGCTAGAGTCGAATCCACTGAGACGTTGAAGCCAGGATTATCTATGACGCTGAATGACTTCCATGACATAAGAAAGGGTTTCACTGAAGTTGCCGCAACAAGTACAAACGAATCAGCCAGAGAAGGTATTGTTCTGCATCAGAGGAGGATGGGCTACAGTCAGTCACAACCCACTCTCCTTCCTCTTGGCACATACAGTTCTCAGAAGCAGCAGGTGATAATCTTATTATAGCCTTTCTGGTTCCTAGCTTTTGAAAAAGCATGCTCTATCCTGACTATCCTCAAATGGGATTATGTTTTCCCCCCCTCTCCAGAGCTTCAATTTCATGTCCTTTCTGCAAGCCAATACAAGTTTCAATGGAGCAACAGCACATCAGGTTTTTGTTCGTTCCTTAGAACACAACTTTTTCTTGAGCTTTCAGTTGCTCCATTCGTTACTTATGTTGTCTTTCAATGTGTGAACTATAGACACCACTTCACCCAACAACGACGTATCTCGGCAGGCCACTGTATGCTCCACCTAATCTAACAACTCAGCAACTACTACAACACCATCAGCAGCAGCAACAAGCACAAGTTCAGCAATCTCTTCTGGTGGCAGCTGCTCAGTACAGGGCAGCTAGAGCTTCACCCGGTGCAGCACCAACCATGACTCATCTTTCCACTTGGCAGAACAGGAAGCAAGACACAGCACCACCAGCAGGAGCAGCAATGGCGATGCCAGCATACGTCCGAGCCATTATAGCACCACAAGATCATCAGCTTCACGCCAGAGCGAGAAGGCAAGGCGATGCCTTTTCGTCTGGCTATGAGCAGGGTGTTGGAAGAGGCGGGTTTAGAGCGAATGGTGCAGCAGCAGCAGCAGCAACAGCGACAGCAACAGCACTTCCCCTGCAACTACTCTGCGATGAACGATTATGAGAAAAAGGATTGTTTCACCTGATCATGATTGTTTCATTCTTTGCCTGTGTGAAAGAAACGTTAGCCCCACTGGACGTGATGATTGAGAGAGCGAAATAAGAAGGGGGAGGAGGGTGAGAGATGGGATTCTGGGCTGGGGAGTATAGCACTTACCTCTTGTACAGCCGTCTTACAAGGATGGCAGCGAATTTACACAGCCAAAAGATTATATATAAAATCAAAATTTTGACTTATTTTCATTGTTCAAGGTGTTGATGTCAATGTAATGTGCACGAGGTCCTTTATAAAAAAAAAAGAAATATGCATGAGGTCCATGATGCGCAAGGTTGTCAACCTGCGGGTTGACCCGGACTCGGTTGAGCTAGTGGGTCAAGGGTCAATGGGTCACCCGTTTTAGCCCGGAAATATGGAAAGCGTCATTATATTGTATTTATCCTGATAAATTATATCAAATCTCATCTAACATATGAGTTATAACATATAATATTACACCAAAATAACATTTCGTACTTAGATTCAACATATAGTGAAAATTCACACACACTTATATAACATTAATATTCAAATGTTCAACTTAGGATTCCAAAAATTGAGTTAGGCGAAAAGAAAAATCGGAAAATAGGCGCATTTCGCAAAACAAAGAAAAAATGATACAATTTGACCTCCAACCCGGTACCTTGTGACGGTCGACCCGGCGGGTGCATGCGGCCCGTTTTTCTCACTGGGTCAGGGTCAAAGTGGGTCAACCCGCGGGTCGACCCGCGGGTTGACAACCTTGATGATGCGTAAACTAAAATTTAACATTTGTGTCATAGACTTTGATTTCTGAGCTGATAGTGTTAATACAAGCCCAAGTATGTTTAGAACTTTTTTATCCAACAATAGATTGAACTAAATATTCCAGATTTGGATAATCCTTTTTTTAGTGGAATTAATTGTGCTGCGGGATACAAATATTTTGTGCCATGAAATGGGGCTTGAAGAGGTGTAAATTCAGATGAGGATGCACAAGTCAGTAATTGATAAAGCTTGTTTTTGGTATGTGATTCTCTTGTGTTGTTTTGACAGAGATTGAGGCGAACGCGGGCAGTGACACAGGCCATGTTGCAATTTGAATAGGCCTGCTCATAGTGTATGCTTAACGTGATGTGTCGGTCTTGATTTTTATTTTTTGTTTCTATCTTTTATGACTTTTATTATTACTAGTTTTTTGGTCCGCGCTTCGCAGCGGGAGCAATAAATTATTTATATTAAAAACTTCAGCAACGCATTTAATGATTTATTTGAAATCAAATAGTCCACAAAACAATTTGGATAATATATCTTCACAATTTTTACGTAGTGTCTTAATAACAACTAAAGAATTATGTAATACATTTTGTTTAATTGGTACATAAGAATAACTATCTCTTCATGAATTTTACGTAATGTATTTGTAATTTAAATAACTGTTATAGAACAGTGTTACGTAAATCATCTGTAATGTACGGTCCAATAATAAAATCAAGGTTGGAAAGTATCATGTTGTATTAAATTATTATATAGAAGTTACGTTACCTTGCGGAAACCTTTGTGTAATGAAAATTGATGAGACTGTGACTATTGTAGTTAACAATAAAAAATCAAATATGAAAATTATCACATTTAATTAAATTATTATATAAAAAACAAATCACTTTATACAATCTTTGTGTAATGCAAATTGATGGGAAGATACCATTTAGTTGATAATAACTTTTTTTGTTCAAACTTATATAATGAAAAACATACTTTATACAATAACTATCCAGTGTTAAGTTTAACATAGTGTATTAGTCAATGCAAAATACTTATGTAATACGTTGTTTAATTGGTTTTTAAGCAATAACTATCCCTTCATAAAATTTACATAATGTATTTGTAATACGTAAATCTTTCCTAACTTGTAATAAAATTTTTAGGAAACAAAAAGGTACAATTGGCTATAGAGTAAATTACTTTACAATGAAATTGGGTGCAAGGGATGAGAAACAAAAAATTACCTAGACAGGTCGCTATAAGGGAATGACGGGGTCTTGATAAAATTGGTTAGTTTTTTCGTAATGAATAAGACACTGCGTAAAATATATGGAGAAATAGTTAGTTCTTATGTATCAATTAAATGCAATTATTATGTATGTCTTCACTTACATAATTGTCTTTAATTATGAAAGACTTATGTAATGTTTTCTTAATTGATACATCAGAAATGATTATCCTTTCATAAGTTTTACATAATGTCTTAATAATTAGAGAAGGCTTATTTAATATGTTTTTAATAGATGCGTTATGAATAACTATCTCTCCATAATTTTTACCTAATATATTTGTAATTTATATAATTAATTTGAAAAATGCACAGTCATGAAAATTAATTTATATAATTATGTAAATCTTTCATAATATGCAGTCTACTAATAAAATAAACTTATAAAAATATCATATTTTGTTAAACTATTATGTGAAAGTTAACTAACCTTATGAAACTTTTGCGCAATTCAAATTGATGTCATGTTGAATAGATAGGTTAGTAATGAAATTTTTTTGTTTAATAGTAAATGAATTGATATACATGGTGAATACAATAACGAATGAAATTTTGTTAATAAAAAATGTGTAGTCATAATAATAATAATAAATTTTTTGTAATGTGTGGTCTAATAATAAAATAAACTTATCAAAAGTATCACATTTGATTAAGTCATTATATGAAAGTTAACTAATCTTATGAAATCTTTGCCTAATTCAAATTGATCTCATGGTGAATACACAGGTTAATAATGAAGAAATTTTATTTAATAGAAAATTAATTGATATACATGGCGAATACAATAACGAATAAAATTTAGTTAGTAATAAATGAATGAATTTATGTAAAAGATATCTTATCAAATGTTATGTAAAAGATATCTTATAAAGTAAATGAATTAATATTAAAAAATATATGTGTAATAATTCTTTGTTTTCAAGATCTAATTTTTTATGTAAAGATAACTTTTGTTATGCGTAAGGTAAAAAAAAAAGGAGAAGATGAAAAGTGGAAGGGAAAAATAGGAATAGGAAGATGTTTGGTAGCAGGCTAGCAGCTACCGAAAACATGTTTAATAGGGAAGGAATAGAGTTTTACCATAGTCTTGTGCACATGATAATAAATTCTTTTATGAACAGTACTAATAGGTGAACGGAGCTATTTTTTCGTGATGAACAGTATTTTGGGTGTTTGGCTTCTTGCGGTTTTAATTAAATAATTTTTTTTGGTATTTCGTGACACACGAATGATCTATTGTTAAAAAGAAAATAATTATGTCTAATGAAAAAATTAGATAAAAATAATAAACATAAGATAATGGTGATTCAAAGATAAAATATGCAAGTTGTGAATGGTACTTTGTCTCTAATACATGAATTTAGTATGAGTTAAATTTAAATCTTTCTTCGAATAAATGTCTTATGCATGAGGTGATAATATAACAAATCACCGTTACTCCATTAGCACTTGTGAGCTCAAGGTCCTTACAGAGAAGTTTGAAACCAAGTACATTTAAAAGAAGAAGAAAAAGTTTCTATTTTTTATAAGATATTGGAGAAAACTAAAATATTATTTTAATTATTATAATATAAATAGCGCCAGTAATACAAAGGGGTCCAGTGGAATGCGCATGTCTACTATAAGTTCTATGTAGCCTAGTGGAACACCGTTCGATTGATCCTAGCTCGTGATCTCAACCATAGGTTTCTGAATTATTGGTTTTTTCCTTTCCACCTTCTCGTACTTTCCCGAATACCAATTCCTCCGATTACCCTAGGACGACCCGCCAACTCCCTACAACGATTGGATGGTGACTAGGCAAGTCGTCTCGATTCCCTACAACGTGGCACCGTCGATTTTGTTTCCCTTTGCATCGTCTTCGATTTCTTCTTGGCTATTGTGCGTCACAAAGAAGGGTGGAAGGATTACCAACATCATCGCCTCATCTCTAACCCTTCCATTGCTCCTGGGTCGCGTAGCAGAGAAGGATGACGAGGACGAAGAATCATAAAGAATAAGATCTGACGGACATGGTCACCGTTGATTTCGTTCCCCTTCAATTCCAATGGACAGGTCCATGCAACTTTTGTGCACCTATTTCTTCCCTCACCTCTGAAGATTTTCTAGAGGCTTTGCAAATTTGGAAGAGCTCCTTGCCCACTATCCAGTCTGCCCACTCGCTCCAAATCACCTCCGTTTTCTCCTTGAACATGAAAAAGTAGAGAATTCATTGGAAAAAAGTCAACCAGCCTGATTGAAGAAGCAAGCGGATTCGACAACAATGTCCATCTTGTTCTTTGCGAGAAGTGCTTCACTCATACGATCAGCAACGAAAAGCTAACCACGGTTGTTCGATGGATGTAGTCGCAGTATAGCAGCCAAACTCGAAGGGTCATCTCCGGATCCTCCACCGCCGACGTTGTTGTTGACCGTCGTACTCACCGCTCCACCGTCAATTCCGCCGCTCATCATTACCCAACAGGTTTAGAAGACCTGCTCTGATACCATGAAGAATTTGTATAACGCAAATAAGAAAATAAATTTGCTCGATTACTCCACGGAGAAGTTGCTATCTCAACTTTTCATTAGGGTTTTTCGGCAGCCATCTTACACAATACATATGCTCGACATCAACAAGAAACCCGAATTAAGGTTGGGCAAGTGAGAAGACCATAATACCCTCATATATTTGCTATAGGATCTCTCTTCCCTTCCCCACTTTCCCTCAAGGTCTCTGTCTACTCTATCTCTCTACACACCTTATACCTTCTCTATATCGTACTAACTTGGCCGTTGGAGCGTAGATCCCGGGGGTCGTCCCCCTCTTCACATATTCCTCGCCTCCCTAAAATATCGAACGAAGGAGTCCAAATCAGAGCCTCATAATTACTATGTTAGCCTTGGTGACTTTCTAGGGCCTAACAATTTGGTGCCCACTGTGGGGCAATGATCTAGGAAACCATTAATTAGATTTCTGAAGGAGGGAGGATCTCTCAATCCACAAGTCACGAAATCTTCAAAGTAAGAAAACAAAGAGAAGACAGGCGCACATGAAGTAAAAAGGAACAACAATATGGAAAAAGGATGTAAAAGCTCCACTAGAGCTTCCTCTTGGTATAGGTTCAACAACAAAAGGAGATAAAAGAAAGAGTAACAGGAGGAATGCAAGCATGGGCAACATCAACAATAATTATTGGCGACAGCTTCATCTTTTCCTTGTTACCGAAAAATAAAGGGATTCAAGCAACTACCCCTTCTCTCACGCCGGCGAGAACTCATCTTCTTCTCTGGTCAGCATCCTTGTCGGACATTACTCCAACTTCTTGACGCTTCTCTTGCGAACTCAACACTCCATCTTGGCATTTGGAACTCCTCTCATCCCTCAACACCAACTACAAGCAACAACAGTAGTTGCAAAGTACGAATATTTTTCAGTTTATATATTTTCACCATTATAAAAAAATAGCAGTTGCAAAGTTCGACCAAGTAGCAACAATTGGAAAGAAGAAATAAAAAGAAAAATGATCGCCGACGATATGTCATTGTTAGAGCCCCGATGGCGAAAAGAACGAGTGGCAGCTGCAATCACCATCACGTCACTCCAAGTCCCTTCGCCTTCTCCCACTTTCCCACCAGCTTTTATGACTTTTGGCTCTAAAAAAGCAGACTCCTTTGCTACATTGGAGTCACATCAACGTTACCTTTTGCTATTAAAAACAAAAAAGAAAGAGGTTAACAACTACTTTTCTCTTACTAGAGAAGAAGACATCAAAATTATCGAGGAGCCTATGCAAGTGGATAGCGATTGGAAAGCATGAGGTGTTCACCTTCAATACCAACTTGACTCACATTCTCACAACACCAACATAAAGGCTGTCCAACCAGCCGCCATCAATTCAGCTCGCCTGCGGCCTGCCAGCCTCCAACGGCCCACACAATCAACTTTCATCATCAAACGCCTTCAGCCCACGAAGCCCACACCGTCTTCACCCTAAGCCGCCTCTCAACGACCCACCAAGCATCGACGACCTCCAAGTTAACACCGCATCAGCCGCATTCAAAGCCAGTTTCCAACTCGTAAGGCGTCTCGCATTGGGCTCAAGCTGAGCCGCGCAGCTACATCAAGCCCGCTTTATAGTCCACAACTCAAGCCCACCTCCTACGCAGCATCAAATCAGGCCCAATAGCCTTGCATTGGGCCAGCTTCGCCGTACCTCAACCTTCAGCACGCCAAGGAACAAAAATTCCTCCCTTAGGAGTTGAATCCTGATATAGTCTCACGCATCGTCCATGACACTTGGGCTGCCTCCCATCCAAGCTCGAATGACCCACTTCACGTCCAAACGCTTCACCAAACGCTTCTCCTTCAACAAATAACTCGGCCCGCTTCCAAGATCCGCCTACAACTCGCAGCACGCACCTCATATCCCGCTTTGCATCAAGTTCACCACCATTTTCAACAAAGGCATTGGGACTCTCCTTGAATTTCACCACCTAAGAACGCCTTGCCATCAGAGCCCAAAGCCTCCTTCCCAATTGAAACAATGAGGAAAATGCAACCGCCAAGCTTCGAACCTACGACCACGACAGAACAAGGACGAGCACTCACCAGTACGACACAACCATACAATGTGAAGCAATTTGGAAAGCTTTGGATTTATCACAAACAAGCCCATCAAGCACGAACGCGTACGGAACACTTAAGCCAAGCTTCGAACCTAAGTCCATCCTCCCGATTTCAAAGGCGCTAACCTGTATGCTACAATGATGTCATGTGCTCATTCTGCAACGCTCTTTATTTCTCACTCGCCTCAAACGCCCAGGCATTGCGCGGTTCAATGCCTCGAACTGCCAGACCGTCTCTCTTACAAAGATATTCCTACCGGCCCATCAAGACGCGGGCCGTCTCCAAAGCCTAATCCGCTCCGCATCCATTAAGCTTCAGCAGCCCTTAAATTAAAGAGGCTTCTGTTGGGTTTTGAACGAGCAACCTCATTCCTACAAACATGGGAACCTACCAGTGAGCTAAATAGGTGTTTGCGCATCAATCTTGCAACACTCAAAGTTTGAGCGCTTCTTTGTTGTCGTCTACAAACAAGCTAAGTATATTCATCAACAATATATATTTCAAATACCATGTCATGACACACCATGAATAGGCTCATTACAACCATGTTAAAAGCATGTATCTCAATTCCAAGAAGAGTATCGTGCCAGGACATTATATAGAACAAGTTATGCTCATGTTATGCTCTTAAAATATTGGACACTAGTCACTCACATCTCTCAAAAATAGTGGAAGACACATGTCTTCCGCCTCCGGGCAAGACTCGAAGATCCCGGCCTAGGAATGCTTCCCGCCTCTTAGCGATGCTCCCTATGGGAAATGCTTTACGCTTCTTAGCGATGCTCCCTCTGTGGAATGAATCACGCCTTCCACCTCTGGGAAAGGCTGAAAAATTCACGCTTCTAGCCTCCGAGAGAAGCTGAAAATTAAAACACTTCCTAAGACGCCAAAAGTTTAATGCGCTTCCCAGGAAGCCGAAAGACTAATGTGTTTCCCAGGAAGCCGAAGACTAAAGCACTTCACAGGAAGCCGAAGAACTAATGCGCTTCTCAAAAGCAGAAGACTAAAGCGCTTACCAAAAAGCCAAAATACTTAAGCGCTTACTATGAAGCCAGAAGACTAAGGCGCTTCCCAGGAAGCCGAATACTAAAGCACTTCTCAAAAGCGGAAGACTAAGGCACTTCCCAAAAAGCCGAGGACTAATGCGCTTCTCAGAAGAGGAAGACTAAATCGCTTCCCAAGAAGCCAAAAGAATAATGCACTTCTTAGAAACCGAAAACTAAAGCACTTCACAGAAAGGCGAAAGACGAGAGCACTCTCAGAAAACCAAAATACTACGCGCTTCTCAAAAGCAGAAAGACTAACAACGCTCCTCTGAAAGAAAAAAGACCGAAATTCCCATGAAGCTATAAGAAAGAACCCCCCAAAAGCCGGGAAGACATAACACCTCTCAGTAGGCTAGAAGAAAAAACCAGTAGGCGGAAAGACGGAACACCCCCAGTAGGCTAGAAGAAGGAAAGCCTCCTAGTAGGGGCAACATCGACGAAAAGGGAAAACTTGATCCCACCTCACACAGGTAGGAAATTGGCAAAACACAAGAGCATCTTGCGTTAAAACTCTCAAGGACACCCTACCTAGCCTGCAGTTATGGACTACTAGCGCTAACAACAATGGACTAGCAAATGAAATATTAACAACTTGAGAGCTCTAATTCAAGCATCAAAAGATAAGCAAGAGGCAAAATGCATCATCATCCAGACTCGCAAGTAAGGCAAATTAATACACTTAACGCATTATGTTACTCCTTCATCCTTACATAATACAAGAAGCAAAGGGGAAATTGTTGGGTGTGGTATTAACCCGCCTAATATGGCAAACGACTATTAATGGGCCCTAGCCCACCAGAAGACGTCCTGATCCCAAGCCCTATATAAGGAGGCCAAAGCTTCCAGGCCAAAGGATCTCTCTTTCCTTCCCCACTTTCCCTCAAGATCTCTCTCTCTCTCTATCTCTTCTCTATCTCTCTACACATCTTATACCTTCTCTATAACGTACTAACTTGGGCATCGGAGCGTATATCCTAGGGGTTGCCCCCCTCCTCACAGATTTCTCGCCTCCCAAAGAGATCGAACGAGTGAATCCAGATCAGAACCCCATAATTATTATATTATCCTTGGAGACTTTCTAGAGCCTAACATCTTCCTATATCGAATCAGTGGGCTTAGGACAGTTATCACTAAGGATCGGAAGTAGGGGCTTCCCATGTGCAAACTGTTGGAAGAGTCGAGCGCGAGACTCAGGGATTAATTCCTTCTTTTCTTCGATCAACTGGAGTTTTGCAGAATCCTAATTTTGGTTTTGACAGGAGCAAGTGAAGAGAGTGGAATAAAGATGAAAAACTGAATCGATGGAAAGGTTAAACGTCTCTATTCGGCTGATATTCAGTTGGCCCAAGATAATTTATTTAAACGCTGTGTTTTGGAGTCTCTGTTTCCTTCTCCTTCTCTTTAGCAATCCGATCAGAGCTTGTCCTGCACAAGTCTCAGCTTTGCAATTGTAATAAGAACACAAGATCAATCTGGAAATGAAATGAAACAGAGTAAAACACAATGAAAACACAGACACGATTTTTACGTGGTATCCGGTACTGATAAATTCAGTACCGACTAATCCACGGTCAAAGGTACTCTGATTTGAGTCCTTTGACGTTCCACTATGATTGTAGAATTCAGATTACAGTTTACAATCGATCTCAAGGTGACTCCCCGTCACAAGATCAAACTTCCTGATTCAAATCTCAGCTCCCTGCCTGAATTCAAATCGCCGATCACTCAACCTGTCTCTCCGACAGTTTCCCCTCCTTTTCTCTTCAAAACACAGTCTACACTCTTGTCTCTGTTTTTGAAGGTTTGCCCGAAAAGGATTATTCTTTCTTCTGAATTTCTTCTCACTTATATTCACCCTTTTTCCCACCCGTTGCATTATGATTTGGAGAATCAGTTGTTGCCTTCTGATTTGGAGAATCAATCTCTCGTCTTGAATTCCTTCAATTACTCGATTGATTTGGCCTTTCCACTTCTTGCTCTTCGCTTGGAAATTTCTAATCTTCTTTCCTAAAATTGTAAGATGCCAGTAGACATAGCTTCACTCAACAAACTCCCCCTAAGCTTGTCACTGGCTCTTTTCCTTCCTGCACACATGTAGCAAACAATTGGTGCAGTCTTTTCCAAAAGATTATAACATAAGTAGATGATGCATTCTTTGGATATTCAAAAACCTTTATTCATAACTTCATTATTCAACTTTTGAAACAAACATCCCAAGCTCTTAATAAACATCCACTAGTATACTCATTCTATTTTGTACTAGAATGGATATTTCGGTGGGGACTCATATTCAGACACGACATCATCATCACTAGACTCACTAGATTCTGAATCAGAACTGATCGGATCATTGATAGTTCCAGATTCATACATAAACTTTGGCCACATCAGATCTTCCTTCCTAAGTTTCTTCAGTTTGGCAGACTGCTCTATTTCTGCTGATGATTCACGCTTGATAACAGTAACAGCAGCATCAACAAGTGCTCCAACTAATCTCCCTGATGCATAAGATGCAGGACCAACAATTGCTCCCCCTGAGCCAGTTAGAGGCTTACGGGGCCCTACCAATGCATCCAGCTTAGCCAGCACATGCTGGGGACGAAGATCGTCCAGAACGTTACATTGATGCAGCTTGTCATGCAAGTCAATGCGGAGGAAGGATAAAAGCCGGGTGATTTGGGGACCAAATGGCAAAGGACCGTCAAAGTATTCCATCCCAAACCGAATCATATGGTGGAACATGAGAGAGGCATAACTGATGACAGTACCAGCTTGAGCATGAGAAAGCACCCATAAGTCAGATGTGCTAAGAATATCAGTACTAGAGAGATCTCGGGGCAGAAAGCTCCTAGTAAGGAAAAAATGAAGAACCTTAAGATCATCAGGTAGTCGACCAGCAGCAAGTCGAGAGGGAAAATATTGACCTATGTCACGAGTGACCGATTGCAAGGCACCCTGAAGGTCAAACCCCAGTGCTCCAAATTCGCTGTCAGTGCCAGCATGGAGACCAGCATGAGGGAGATTAAGAGCTGTTGCCAGCAATTCCGTAGTGACTTTGACTTCAAAGTTGAAGACCATTGTGGTGAAAAAGGTCGGGACTGGCCCAGGACCTTTCTGAATGTTGACATAAAACAGACGAACAGCTTCTGGACAATAGCTGAACCTCATATTTTCCACCAAAGACTCCCATCCAAGACAATGAAGGAGAGATGGAATGTTCATGTCATACTTGGAAAAGCTAGATGGATGGATGGAAAGTGATGGATAGATGGGTCGATCACGAAATCGACGGAGATATCTAGAGTAGACAGCAGCGTTGCAGAACCCTTTGTTGTTGAAAACAGCAGAGTGTTGCAATTGAGCGTTGGTCGGAGCCATGAGGAGAAGTTGTGGATGAGGTAATTGTAGTGCTGAACTGAATGAGTTGAAGTTCACAAAGGCCTTAAGCATCTTATAGCAGAGGAAGAATTATGGACAAGGAAGGTGTATCGGTATTTGGAGGGAAGAATCCCAAGAAAAGGAAGGTGAATCATTTGATTCAGAAAATCAGAATATCAAGGGGTGGTGATTGCATCTAGGATAAATAAGCCAAGTTCATTGCGTATAGACAGAAACTTCTCCACCCCTAGAGGTTTAGTAAAGATATCCGCCCATTGCATGTCTGTGCTTACAAATTCAAGTTGAATCTTTCCATCTTGAACTAGATCGCGAATAAAATGATACCTAACCTCGATATGTTTAGTACGAGAATGTTGAATGGGATTTTTGGTCATATTTATGGCGCTTGTGTTGTCACACAGAATGGTAGGGGATCCTAATTTAAGGCCATAGTCTTGTAGTTGGTATTTCAGCCAAAGAAGTTGGGTGCAACCGAGTCCAGCTGCTATGTATTCTGCTTCAGCAGTTGACAAGGCAACTGAACTCTGCTTTTTGCTGGCCCAAGAAACTAACGAAGTTCCAAGGAAATGACATGTACCAGAGGTGCTCTTTCTATCAAGAACACATCCAGCATAGTCAGAGGCACTATAGCTGAGGAGTTCTAGGCTAGACTCTCTGGAATACCATAGACCTAGAGACTTAGAACCTGATAGATAGCGGAAGATTCTTTTTACTGCAGTCAGGTGGCTCATTTTTGGACAACTTTGAAAACGGGCACACACCCCTACACTATAGACGATGTCAGGTCGACTGGCAGTGAGATACAATAGAGAACCAATCATGCCTCGATACAATTTGACATCTACTGACACTCCACTTTCATCCTTGGTTAGTTTGGAAGTTGATCCCATTGGGGTTTGAGCTGATTTGAGGTTGGTTAATTCGAATCTGTTAAGCATATTTGAAAGATATTTTGATTGACTGATGAAAATTCCATTTTTGTTCTGCTTAACTTCTAGTCCTAGAAAATGTTTTAATTCACCCATAAGACTCATCTCAAAAGCTCCTTTCATAGTGGTTTCAAAATCCTTACATAAGGTTTTATTAGAAGACCCAAAGATAATATCATCGACATATATTTGGACCAGAATTGTATTATCTTTTTCAGATTTTATGAAGAGAGTTTTATCTACTGATCCCCTGTGAAATCCATCACTAATCAAAAAACTACTTAACTTTTCATACCAAGCTCGAGGAGCCTGCTTTAGACCATACAAAGCTTTCTTTAATCTGTACACATGGTTAGGGTATTTGTGATTTTCAAAACCAGGTGGCTGAGCCACATATACCTCTTCTTTAAGCTCACCATTTAAAAAGGCACTTTTAACATCCATTTGAAAAAGCTTAAATCCTTTAGAAGCAGCAAAAGCACACAGTAACCTAATGGCTTCTAATCTGGCTACAGGAGCAAATGACTCCTCAAAGTCTATGCCTTCTTCTTGACTATAGCCTTGAGCCACTAGCCTAGATTTGTTTTTAGCTATCTCTCCTAATTCATCAGTTTTATTTCTCCAGACCCATTTAGTTCCAATGATTGGTTTGTCTACAGGTTTTGGTACCAAATCCCACACATTTAAGCGTTCAAAATATCCTAATTCATCTTGCATTGATTCTGTCCAAAATTCATCTTCTAAGGCTTCTTGTATATTTCTAGGTTCAATTAAGGAAACAAAGGCTGTATGTACATTAGCTTTCTGAGACCTAGTGGTCATACCTTGATTCATGTTGCCTATGATGAGAGAGGGAGGATGCCTCTTCTGAATGTGTGGAGGAGCTTGCATAGTATGTTCTTCACTTTCTATTTCTTGGTTAGAGTTCTGTACTCCTTCACTAATGTTCTCTTCTTCGGTTGACTTCTGTTGAAGATTGTTAGAATGATGTCCAAGCCCTAGATCATCATCCTCGTCTATAATATCTGCACACTTACTGAAAGATTCATCAAATACCACATGTATGGACTCTTCTACCTTGAGAGTCCGTTTATTGTAAACCCTGTAGTCCCTACTGTGAGTAGAATAACCCAAGAAGATTGATTCATCCGATCTAGAATCAAACTTTCCTAGATTATCTTTTGTATTGAGCACAAAGCATTTGCATCCAAATGGATGAAAATACCCTAGATTAGGCTTTCTATCTTTCCATAACTCATAAGGTGTTTTGTTAAGTTTAGACCTAATTAGAGCACGGTTAATGATATAGCATGCTGTATTTACAGCTTCTGCCCAGAATCGTTTAGGAAGACTATACTCATTCAGCATTGTTCTAGCAATCTCTATTAAAGTTCTATTCTTTCTTTCCACCACACCGTTCTGCTGAGGTGTTCTAGGGGCAGAAAAGTTATGTGCTATACCTGCCTTCTCACAGAACTTATCGAATTTTTCTGATATGAATTCACCACCATGATCACTTCTGATGTTGATTACCTTAGCTTCCTTCTCATTTTCCAATCGTTTGACTAGATTTTTAAAGTTTTTATAGGCCTCATCTTTACTTCCTAAGAACATCACCCATGTAAATCTTAAAAAGTCATCAACTACTACAAATGCATATGATTTCCCTCCTATACTCATTACATTGCTTGGACCAAATAAGTCTAAGTGTAACAGTTCCAAACATTTTGTTGTAGAGATGATTTGTTTAGATTTAAATGAGGATTTTACTTGTTTTCCTTTAGTACAGGCATCACAGAAGAACTCTTTCTTGCAATTTACCTTAGGAATGCCAGTTACTAGGTTTAAACTTACCAGTTTGGAAAGTGTGCCTACACTAATGTGTCCAAGTCTCCTGTGCTATTCTAATTGATCGTTTTTATCAACAGTTACTAGACATAATTCATTAAAAAGATTTTTATCACTTAAGTTTATGCAAAACAATTTTCCTTTCCTTTTCCCCGAGAACAAAATTTTTCCACTTTCAATGTTTTCTACATAGCATGCAGTTGGTTCGAATATTACTCTATTTGACTCTCCACAAACTTGACTAATTGAGAACAGATTATGTTTTAATCCATCCACTAACAACACATTTCTTATTTTAGGTGTATTTCCAACTTCCCCTTTACCAAGAACGTTAGTACTATAGTTATCACCAAAATAAACTTTACCTTTCTTTTCTTTAATCAGTTTTGTGAAGAGTTTTTCATTTCCAGTCATATGATGTGAGCATCCACTATCCAGAATCCACTCACTGTCTTCCATGCTCACTTGGAAGCAGACCTAATTACACAAATGTTTTACTTTGTTTTAGGTAACCAAATCATCTTAATACTAACACCTTTTGGTTTTGGGTGTTGACACATATAGCTCATATGACCAGTTTCATGACAACTGTAACATACAGTTTTTCTCATTCTGGCTTCTTTAGCTATTCTTCTTTCACAATTAGCAATGTAATGTCCTCTTAAGTGGCAATAGAAACATTCAACATTTGCTAACCTTTGCTTATAATCTGTGTGTCGTGACTTTCCAGATTGATTTCTTTTTGTGTTTGTGACTTCATGTCCTGCTAGCTTGAATTCTAGTTCACTATTTCTTTCCAAAACTTCATTCATGTACTTATCTAGAGCAGACTTTTCTTTCTTTAGATTATCATACTTCTCATTCAATTTGTCGAATTCTAGCTTAAGTTTTGAATACTTGTTCTTAACATTTTTGACCTCTAGTTGTATATCCCTAATGGTTTCATTTATTTGATCATTTTCACTACCAGTATCAGAGTAATAGCTTAGAGTCCTTACTTGAGACGAGTGGCATTCATCGTCACTATCCCCAATAGCCATGAAGGCTTCTTGCCTTCTGCTAGATTCTCCATCTTCGTCTTCATCTTCACTGCAGCTCCAGGTGGCTGCATATGCTTTGTCCTTCTTCATCTGAGGACACTCTGCCTTGATATGTCCATTTCTTCCACATTTAAAGCACCCTGCTTGTGGAGTGCTCTTCTCAGCTACCTCTTTTCTGAATCTGGTGTTCTGTCTGGATTTCCTGAACTGATCCTTGTCTGAGTCAGCATCCTTCACTCGGCCACTGATATTTCTTCTTCTCTCCTTCCTCAACCTTAATAGCTTGGCCACATGTTTGCTTAACATGGCCGATTCATCGTCCTCCATATCATCCAGATTATCAAATTCCTCTTCCTGTTCTGAGACCTTGAAGGCTATACTCCGTTTTTCTTTCCTTGGTTCCTCGCCTTCTTCTCGTCTCAACTTGTCTTCGTGTGTAACTAGAGATCCCATCAGCTCATCTAAACTTAGCTTGGTTAAATCCTTGGATTCCTCTATTGCTGTAACTTTGGGCGTCCATTTCCTCGGCAGAGCCCAGAGTACTTTTCTGACCAGATCAGCACTGGTGTATTCGACTTCCAGGTTTCTCAGGCTGTTGACGATAGTTGTAAACCTATCATGCATCTCTTTGATCGTTTCATCCGGTTTCATCACAAATGCCTCGAATTCTTGTTTGAGAACATTTATTCTTGAGATCTTGACATGAGTAGTACCTTCGTGGGCAATCTGTAGTTTGTCCCAGATTTCCTTCGCGGTTTTGCATCCAGAAACACGATGGTACTCCTCCGGCCCTAATGCGCAGTACATCAAGTTTGTGGCCTTTGAATTCAGCTGGAAATTCTTCTTATCCTCATCGGTCCATTTCCCTCTGGCCTCCTTGACTTCGAGTGGACCATCCAACACTATGTTCCAGAGATCCGGATCAGTTGATCCGATAAACAACTCCATGCGATTCCTCCAATACCCGTAATGCACTCCTTCAAAACGTGGCGGTCTTGTCTGTGAAAATCCATCGGCCATGAATACTCCTCCCGCATTTGCACTCGAACCCATCTCTGGAGGTGATTAATCCTTCTTCGTCGGAGCCCGGGCTCTGATACCACTTGTTGGAAGAGTCGAGCGCGAGACTCAGGGATTAATTCCTTCTTTTCTTCGATCAACTGGAGTTCTGCAGAACCCTAATTTTGGTTTTGACAGGAGCAAGTGAAGAGAGTGGAATAAAGATGAAAAACTGAATCGATGGAAAGGTTAAAGCGACTTCCCTTTCTCAGTGACCAAAACGACAGCGAGTTGTGATATTGAAACCGAAGTGGGTTGGGCCGACAGTCTTTATTCGGCTAATATTCAGTTGGCCCAAGATAATTTATTTAAACGCTGTGTTTTGGAGTCTCTGTTTCCTTCTCCTTCTCTTTAGCAATCCGATCAGAGCTTGTCCTGCACAAGTCTCAGCTTTGCAATTGTAATAAGAACACAAGATCAATCTAGAAATGAAATGAAACAGAGTAAAACACAATGAAAACACAGACACGATTTTTACGTGGTATCCGGTACTGATAAATTCAGTACCGACTAATCCACGGTCAAAGGTACTCTGATTTGAGTCCTTTGACGTTCCACTATGATGGTAGAATTCAGATTACAGTTTACAATCGATCTCAAGGTGACTCCCCGTCACAAGATCAAACTTCCTGATTCAAATCTCAGCTCCCTGCCTGAATTCAAATCGCCGATCACTCAACCTGTCTCTCCGACAGTTTCCCCTCCTTTTCTCTTCAAAACACAGTCTACACTCTTGTCTCTGTTTTTGAAGGTTTGCCCGAAAAGGATTATTCTTTCTTCTGAATTTCTTCTCACTTATATTCACCCTTTTTCCCACCCGTTGCATTCTGATTTGGAGAATCAGTTGTTGCCTTCTGATTTGGAGAATCAATCTCTCGTCTTGAATTCCTTCAATTACTCGATTGATTTGGCCTTTCCACTTCTTGCTCTTCGCTTGGCAATTTCTGATCTTCTTTCCTAAAATTGTAAGATGCCAGTAGACATAGCTTCACTCAACACAAACATACTGAACTGTAATTCAAATAACAAAGTTATTGACATGGGATCGAGTACTGATGAGTTCCTTTCCACAATACATGTGAAGGCCGAAAGACAAGCTATACCAAACAAACACATCCCCTAGAGAAGCAAAAAGACTAGCAGCAGGGAAAGTAGTTTCACAATTTCAAAGCCGAAGACACGCAAAGAATAACCAAGGCTGGATCGTAGCAAGACTTAGCAACCCAAATGTTTCGATGAAAATCAGGCAATCCAAGGACTCGGATATGAGATTCTAAAGCCACAACATTAAAGCAAACAAAGAGCATAAAGACACCGAGTTTTAATGCGATTTCCTTGAAGATCAGAATTAGTTCACAAGGGAGGTATACTCTCCAAGATTTTCACTAGTTCTGGCTTGAACTACATTCATCATGCACTTTAGGCATATATAGGGTGATAATCGGAACCCTAGCTCCAAAGTTAGCACGACTAAGGTAACCCTCTTATCACCAACAATGCAAGACTGAATTTTGTACTTGTCATATTAAATGAATGAAAAATATACATAATAAATGCATGGTGCTATGGCATTGACTAGAAGTACTCCTTGTGTACCTAATAATTCCTCTGATCATAAGGTTGTACCAGTCTCTGATCACTAAAATCTTTTCACATATAGTTTGCTCTATAATATCGATAAAATATAAGGTTGTACCAGTCTCTGAGAGACAATTCTTGGACTTTCCGGTTTTAGACGAGATAGGAATTGGCATATACGCTTTTGCCCTATCAAGTTTTTGGCGCCGTTGCCGGGGACTGCCATACCTTATTTTTGTTTATTTTTGTGAGCGAAATGTTTTGATCTGGGTGTTAGTATGCATAAGAATTTTCAGGTTTATCCTCCTCGTGCATGCCTAGGAGGACGACTGACAATTTAGTGCCACAAGATCCGGAGATCGAGAAGACCTGCCGTCAGAACAAGAAGCCGGTCAAGTTCGGGAAGTAGCCAACCACAACTCCTAGGCCTTCCCTAACCCAGAGAGGGCAGGCTTCATCACTTGTCGTCCCTACTTTACCGACACCACCACCACCACCGCGCGACATCGAGCCTGTCATCATGGCAGAGGATCGTTAGATCAGGGCTCGTTTGAATTGAAGGGACTAGAGCCTGAGCTTCATGTGTTGTCATTCCGGCTGGGGATCCAACCATGGAGATTACCCCAACATTTATCAACATGATCACTAACGGGTATACTTTCTCCGGGGCTAGCACTGAGGATTCTCACGAACATCTTCGTCGGTTCGCGTGCATATGTGATACGATGAAGAGCCCAACTGTGTCTGATGATGCAATTCGTCTTCGGATGTTCTCATTCTCTCTGATAGGGAATGCATCACACTGGTTTCATAACTTAACACCACGTTCCATCACGACATGGGCTCAACTTGAGAAGGCCTTTCTGGATAAGTACTTCCCACCTGCCTTGGCAATGAAGAGGCGAGAGGAAATTGTTACTTTTAAGCAGGCTGATGATGAGAGTTTGACTGAGGCATGGGAGCGCTATAAGGGGCGATTGATGAGATGCCAAAGCCATGGTCTTGAAGATTGGAATGTGATCATTATTTTCTTCAATGAAATCAGAAGGGAGTTTCAGGATGCTATGAATAATGCTTCTCGAAATGGTTTCACAAGCATGGAGGCACCAGCAGCATATGATCTGGTAGAGAAGATCTGTTCAGAATTCACTGAATGGGGTAGTGAGACCAGTATTCGAAGAAGAGGAGGCTTTCATGAGATAGACAGAGTTGCGAGTCTAGAGGCCAAGATAGATGCCAAGCTGGATTCTAAGTTCGATGCACTCGAACGAAGGCTGGCCAAGATTGTTCTGGGTAGACAAGAGGAGGTTTCTTCATGTGAACTTTGCGAGGGTTCTCATCATAGGGATATGTGTCCACTGGGAGCTGCTCAGTTGGAAGATGTCCAATATATAAATAATCCGCGAAGTCAAGGCCAGGGTGGTATGTATTCAAATACATACAACCCTCAATGGAGGCGTCACCCCAATATGTCATGGTCAAACAATAATCCAGCTGGTGTTCGAAACATCCCACCTCTTGGTTTTCAACAGCAGCTTGAACCAGAGAAGAAGCCCCAGCTAGAGGAGTTTATTTTGGCTCATATGCAGAAAACAGACAATAATTTCAAGGGTCTTGATCAATTTTTCACTCAACAGCTAGCCATCAACAATAATATGCAATCATCTATGCTAGCTATGGTGAGGCAAATAGGACAGATGGCTCAAACTTTGGCAGATATTCAAGGTAGGATTTCTGGGACTTTACCGACAAATACTGAGAGAAATCCAAAAGATGTCATGGTTGTAGCAGTCACATTGAGGAGTGGGAAGGAGTTGGAGGATCCAAAGAGCAAGAAAAATCCGGTATAAAAGGAGGGCATAGCAGCGGCAGAGGAAGAAAGTGCAAAAGCTGAAAAATCTGACTTGCACAGGCAAACTGCATGCAATCTGCCTATGCATGAGCATTCTGCCTGTGCACCTCTAAAGGTGGAAAAATTCAAGAATGAAGAGGTAAATCCTTATGAACCTCCCACACCATTCCCTCAGAGGTTAATGAAGCTCATGGAAGACCCAAACTTCAAAAAATTTGTGAATCTCTTCAAGCAACTTCATATCAACATACCACTAGCGGAGACACTTGAACATATGCCTACATATGCTAAATTCTTAAAGGATTTGCTGACAAAGAAGCGCAAATGGGCTGGTGTAGAGAAGGTAAACCTTACTTCTGAATGTAGTGATATGATTCAAAATAAATTACCAGAAAAGAGGGATGGTCCGGACAGCTTCACCATTCCATGTGTCATTAGAGGTAGAGAGTTCGATAAATCACTTTGTGATCTTGGAGTAGGAATTAATTTAATGTCATACTCAGTCTACAAGAAATTGGGATTGGGAGATGTTCTTAAGCCTACTCGGATCACTCTCCAATTGGCTGATCGATCAGTGAAAATTTCAAAAGGAGTGGTGGAGAATGTATTGGTGAAGGTGGGAAAGTTGATTCTCCTAACATATTTTGTGATTCTGGAGATGGAAGAAGATCGGGGAGTGCCTCTCATTCTTGGTAGACCTTTTCTAGCCACTGGCGATGCACTCATCGATGTCGGGAGAGGCAAGTTAACATTCAGAGTAGGTAAGGAGGAGGAAACTTTTAATGTCTTTCAAGTTGATCATAATCACGATGCATTTGATGACTTTGAAAGTGGAGCTCGAGAAAGGAAAAAATCCTCTTCCTGTGATAGTGGACCACCCGAAGAACTATCACATATCCTATCTGCTCAGATTCTGAAATTAAATCACGGACAGAAATCCTTGCCAAGGCACCTCAAGTATAGATATTTGGGTAAGGATTTCAATCTTCCTGTTATTACTCCTTCTTCACTGACATCGAAACAGGAAGAGTACTTGCTTGAGGCGCTGTAATATCACCTACGCCTCACTAAAGGATCCAACATGCCAACTAAGAAGGTCCCACCAAATTTTCGCTCACCTGGCCCTGCAGAGGTGACTCATATGTTGGATGGAGGTTATGCGTTCTATCATTGCTCGGGAGGGTATTCTGGATATCTTTCCATACCCATTGGTTGAAAGCTCCATGAAAGTCAGGTTGAGGATGTTAAACAAGCGCTTCTTGGCAAGCAACCCAATGTAAGTTTTCTTTTCTTTATTTTTCTTTTTAGTTGTTTCAAACACGTCCATGTTTAGATTAGGCGTTGAACATTAGGGACAATGTTCCATCCTGAGTGTGGGGTGGCGAGTCTTAGGGTTTTTTTTTAAAGCACAACTCATCCTTTGAGAAAGAAATTAATGATTACCATAAGAGTAGAAGGGTAAATTTCTTGTGTTGATGTTGTGTATTGTGTGTCGTGGGTTTTGTGTCTTGAGTAAGGTTGTGTCTCTGTGGTATGTGTTGTGTTTCTTCAATTATCATTCTCTTGTCTGAGTCGTTGCTTAGGGACAAGCAAATGTTGAGTGTGGGGTTGTGATAATTGTCGAAAATATATTGATTCCATGTGCTCAATGTGATTATTTCATAATATGTTTGAGACTTATAATCTTGTTTTAAGGCCAACTTACTCTGGAATGGTTACAAGACCATTGCCGCCATGTGTTAGTATTCTGATATATTTTAGGTAGTAAAGCAAGGAAATGTGATTGCACAAGCAAATTGTTGTAGCACAGGCAAATGGGGAAAAAAAGCACAAGAAGAACTTTGGACCGGACTGAATTTATTGGATCCGAGAGGAGTCATGGGGAAGTAATTTTAACGCGACTGAAAGAATTGGGCCGGGCCCATTCTTCTCTGTCCAACAAAGTAGGGGACACAGAGTTGTAACCAAGCTAATTTTAATGGACCAACTCCGTTCTCCTTTACTAGCAAGTATTTGGACACGAAAGCTTTGAGGGGAGGAGGAATTGACAATTCTTGGAGATTAATTTGGACAGGGGACATCTTGGACAGAGAGCAACGCGAGTTGGGAAGAAAAGAATTTGGGCCGCAATTACTTGGAGGCTTGAAATTATTTGGACGCCTTTGGAGAGTCCTGGACGGAATTGGATTATTGGTGGCCGTGGCAGTGGCCGTGGCCGGTGGGAGCAATTAATTGAACCGGGAGGACTTTTTGCGGGGGATTACAGAATTCTTTGGGGGAAGCAATTCCTTGGGCGAAACGGGGGAGAACAACAGCAGCGGAACAACGAGAGCGGGCGGACTGAATAATCAGGGCACGAGAGCAACGAATCGCAAAGGAGGCGCAGTTATATTCACTATTTACCACTGTCACTAAGATAAGAGATGACACTTAATTATTCGGACGGAGATGTGAGCATAGATCCAAACATGTCGAGCATGAAAAGAATGCATGAGATATAAGAAAATCCATACCCTCTTGCTTGTTTCTTGGAGCTCCCTAAAAAGAATGAACTCATCAAGTAGCAGGTAAATCTGCAAGAGCGCAATGAAGACAACCCGAATCAGATGCGAGACTGCAGAGTGAATTCATATAAATGGACTCTGTAATTTGGATGCCCCTTGCAAACAAATGACCTTGCAATTCAAGCAAAAATTAGGGAAGCAGTAGTACCTTGGAAAGGAAGTTCCAGACCAAGTCAAGCAATTCACATTGCTGAAGAACGGATCCAATATCTGGATGAACAATTGAATGCATTCAAAATAAGCCAATTCGTCATCTGTCATGTCAACACATAGAAAGAAGAACACAGCTTACAGTCGGTAGATCACCTTTAGCATTCGGAATTGCAAGATGGTGGGGATAACCATCATTTGAGCAAGATTAACAGCTGGAGCAAGACACTAGTAATAGTTCACTGTATATCAAGACTACATGAGAAAAGATAACCACACGGATCAAAGATGAAGGGATTTCCAACTGAAATCCAGAAACCCCTCAAAAGTAACCACACAACTGAAGCGCCAAAATCTGTACTTCCTAAATTGCAGTCCAAATTTTCGCAATTTCTAGTTTCCATTGCTACGAATTGAACAGCAACCCATTAATACATTGCCCAGATCCTAAATGGGGCGAGAAGAGCAATAACCAACCTCAGATGAAATTCATGAAAAGTATACGGTAGTAATACCATGCTGCAGTATTGACTTCGAAGGTAGGTACTTGTACCTTGTTCTTACTTTGTAACCTATGTGGTTATCTGCTGTGAATTATCTCTAAATGCCATCTCGTTGATGAATAGGTCAGTGACAGAAGATCATGGAGGAGAAGCAAGACTCCCGTTTGCATAAGCTGTCTCATACAGACTTTACAAACCTTAGAGGAATGACAACCGCCCACCAGATAGAGTCGAATCCACGAGACCTTGAAGCCTGGATTATCTATGACGCTGAGTGACTTCCACGGCATGAGAAAAGGTTTGCCTGAAGTTTCCTCAACAAATACAAACGAATCAGCCAGAGATGGTATTGTTCTGCGACAGAGGAGGATTGGCTTCGATCACTCACAACCCGCTCTCTTTCCTCTTGGTACATACAGTTCTCAGAAGCAGCTAGTGATCTGCAAGCCAATACCAGTTTCCATGGAAGCACATCACAGCAGGTTTCCGTTTGGTCCTTGAGAACACAAATTTTTAGAGTTTCAGTTGTTCCACTTGTTACTTATGCCGTCTTCCAATGTGTGAACTATAGACTGAACATCATCCAACGAATGACGTATCTCAGCAGGCCACGGTATGCTCCTACTACCTAAGAACTCAGCAACTACTACAACACCATCAGCAAGAAGCATAAGTTCAGCTTTAAAATATCATATAGATGAATCAAAATTTTGCATCTTTAACATGATTTTGGGACAAATTCAACTTTCTTTGAAATGAGTTGAACCCAGGATGGCCAATAACAGGATTGAACACTTTGGTCAGAGAAAGACATACAACTGACATTTAATAAACAGAAGAATTCAATGCCTAACAAAGTAAAGCATCCGTTTTCCCTATGATTACAATGCTTGTTACGGTGAGGGGGAAACTGGATGCTCAAATTGGAGGAAGAAACTGGATATTCAAAGGAAAATAGCACAATTGGAAAAAATCACTCGGGAACACTCTACATGTATAGAATCACAATATTTACTCCAGCTTCTCCAGCTCTCCCATTCTCTCTATGATAGCCTGCAAATTTCAGTGGAAACCATCATAATGCATCCTAAGTTGACCAAGTATTCTTAATTAAATACTTGTATTTAGTATCTACCACCCTCATGAAGATAAGAGAAACATTATTCGTAGAGAGGAGTACGTATTGACTCCAACATGCCAGAGTATGTAAAGAATCGTAAGAGCATAAGAAAAATGCATACCCTCTTGCTTGTTTCTTGGAGCTCTCCAGCAAGAATGAACTCATCAAGTATCAGGTAAACCTTCAAGAGAGCAAAGAAGAAAACAAAATGGGACACGAGCGGGGCAGACTGAATGCATATAAACCGATTCTATAACTGGGACTGCTCTCACAGAGAGAAGACCTTACCAATCAAACAAAGATTAAGGGAGCAGTAGTACCTTGTGGAAGTTAAAGACCAAGTCAAGCTCACACACATTGCTGAAGAAATGATCCAATATCTCGACAAACAAATGGATGCACTCCAAATAAGCCAATTCGTTATCCGTTATATCCACACAAAGGGAGAAGAACAATCCAGCATATCGTCGGTAGATCACCTTGTGCGTTCGGAACTGCAACATGGGAGAATCACCATCATGTAAACAAGCCTTAACAGCTAGAGCAAGACAGTAGTAATAGTTCTGAATATATCAAGACTTAAGAGACAATATAACTGATACTTCGGAATGAACATAAAACACACATTCCCACAAGCTTCATCACAAAACTTGGAGAACCCCAGATTAGAGATAGAGGGTTTCCAGCAGAAATCTGATAAAATCCCTCAAAAGTAGTCACACTAATGAGAGCTCCAAGATAAGTTCTTCCCAAACAGCAGTCTAATTTCCACACTTTCTATTTTCTATTACAATGATCAAACATCAACCCATTCCATTCATTGCACAGATCCTAAATAGGGTGAGAAGAGCAATCACCAACCTCGACGAAATTCGTGAACTTGGGATCTCGATTGACCACCAGACGATGAACCTACCAGTTAAAAACAATCATACATCAGCAATCTTACCTATCAATCAAGATTTGAAGATCAGGGGGAAAACCTAGCTGAAATGGCGGTGCTTCACGAACTCACCTCGTACTCGACTTTGTGCTTCTCGGAATCCTCGAGAGGGACGTAGTACTTGGCGAGACGAGTCTTCCCCTGCCTATTCTGCAGAAGTATGAACCGGATCTGCCAACCACCATCAAAACAAAACAAACAAAGCTCAGCTTAGAAATCAATCAGAGCAAGCAGACGACGGGCAGTGTTTTACTATTGAATGAGCATCGAGCGATAGAATACGGAAAGCACCATTTTTCTAAACGAAGCTACGGATCGCCGGCGAGTTCTGCGACGGAGACCGGAGTTTCAGATAGCGGAAGAAAGGGGAAAAAACCCTTCGTCTTCTTCCTCCTTTTTTTTTTTTTTTTCCTCAGTCGTCAAATTAGCTCAGGAGCGGGTCGGGTTGAATATTCCGCGATACAGAAAGAAAGACCGATACAGACAGGTTAATTATTATACTAGCATCCCGCAAGTTGGCCGGAGGAAGGTGAGATATGAAATTTGATAGTGTAATGGGGTGTATAGCTTATTGTTGTACAGTTTTTTTTTGGACACTCGTGATAAAAATAGTGAATTTTAGTAAGAAAGAGACATGAATGATGCAATGAATCAAAAATCGGTCTTATGAACCAAAATCAAGTACATGTTACCTTGTGAAACAATATTGTTTCTGGTAATATGATGAGGTGAAGTAAGTTTTATAGAAACCGAATTCTAGAAAATCGAATAAAAAATCGCCTATCCCGTCAGTTTTCGGGAAATGAGCATCTCACAATCGTTGCTAGCTTTTACTCGGCCCGTTGGTCGATTAATTTGCTTTATAAAACTTTCATCTTGTCGTCATTGTGCTTTCTGGTTTTTGTTAGGCCATGATAAAATCGAAGGAAATCAAGAACGAACAACACGATTTGGGATAGGAACCGCGTTGTCGTATCCCTAGAACGGACTCACCTGCCAAACTGGTTTGGATTGAGATTTTTATCGGGTATCAGGGAACCATGTGTTTATAAATTAGACTTGATGAAAACGGGCCAAAACTTGAAATTCAGCATGTATGACCGACCCATGCCAAATTCTAATTATCTTTACTTTTAAACTTTATATTTGAAAATAAAAAATAGTGAAAGAAAAGAGATGACTGCAATTCGGCATTTGCACATCACTTATTCGGGAATAAAACCATAAAAATTCAAAAGGAACTAAAAATATTTAGGATAATTTTAATGTTTAAAATAACAAAATAGATCGTATTGTTTAGTTTTTTACTAACAAATACCAAACGATTCCCTATAAAATACACTATAATTTGATCATTGTGATATCAAATAATTATATAATATATATTTGAAATGATAAAAATTGGAATAATTGGGTTGGTCGAGGTTGAACCATTAAATAACTTTAAAATACATTATATTTTAGCCACTAATATATAAAATAATAGAATAATATATATTATGCCATAGAAAATAGCTTGTTTTAGAATGAAAAACCAATGATGTTCATTTGTTTTACTTGATGGCCAAATCCCGTGTAGGTCAGGGCCATTCAACTCTTTTATTTTATGGTTAGCGGTTAGCCCATTAGATACCATGCATTAGTTTATTGTTAAATTTTTAATTTTTAGCAATAAAAATGAGTATTTTTTTGCCTTTTCATATATATTTTATCACCACGGAGAATTAAAAGGGCTTAAAGAAAAAAAATTGACACTCGTGGACCCGTTTAAATCCGCATGTGTACGGTAAGTTGGCCCGTTCCACAGAGGAAAGAGAAAAAAATTGACACTCCCTATTCTACTCTTCCTACAAACGCTCCTGGAGCAGGGAATTTGAAATGGGGGAAAGATTTTTTCCTCCCTGCTATTATATGTTTTTAATTTAAAAAGATACAACAAATATACTTAGTTTGATTGGTTATGATCTTTGCTTTTCTTTAAAATGGTCATGGTTCGAATCCCAGTACGTGTCTTTTTAATGAATAAAAAAAAATAATTGTGAAGACCAAAATGTCATTCCTACTTTCACTCTCGTTGCAGGAAATTTGAAATGGGGCTCCCGTTTTTCCCTTCGGTGTATTATATTATACTAGCTTATTACCCGGCCCCTTGGCCGGAGATAGCCCAAAAGAATTGGTCGCAGAACTGTTGCGAATATCTACACATCAGCTTGCGTCTTGAATGTGTCTTTGCTCGGCCCGTTGGTCTGTTGTGAAGTAATCATTATGAATAGATTTTGGTAATAATTAAGTAATGGTCAGTCATTTTGCATTTAAAAAATATTAGTATCCATACCCACAGTTACATCACGAAAGATATAGAAGTATTTCATACATTTAAAAGCACTATAATGTTGATGAAAATACATATAAATTATATAAAGTAAGGAAGTACCATATTTTTTTTGGCAAATAATATTGACACTTTACACAACCCGGTCCATCAATTCATATTTCTTCATGAATTTACTTGCCCGACATCAACTGCAATCCTGATACTATGTGCTTCCCAAGATTAAAAAAAAAACAAATATTAATATTTAATAGGATGACAACTGACAAATGCTAGACGAATCCTTTTTCTAGAGGGGCATCTTAAATCGAGATCCAGAAGACCATTGAATCCGCACCGCAACTGTAAGTTCATAAGCTCTAACACAAAATCCAGGAGAATCAGTTAACCTCTATTAACATTTCCGAAGCTGCAGTTTGACCCTTTATAAAACAAATAATGCATCTGAAACTTAGTTGTCAACACTTCCCGGTTCTTGCTTTACAGCCTACATGTCGCAAATAGATAATTTGGACATGAACATATGGGTTGGGAAAATGGCAAGTCTGCTGGTGTATACAGAAAAGAGCACATCAATTTTTAAAACAAAGGAAGCATAATATATCCTACCAACATATATAAAACAAAAGTACTTCCACACTGCAACATACTGCATATATCCTACCAACATACTGCGGAAGACCATTGAATCCGCATCACCTGTAAGTTCATAAGCTCTAACACAAAACTCAGGAGAATCAGTTGACTATATTAACATTTCCAAAGCTGTAATCCTGATACAAAATTGTTTAATTCACGCCCAACAATTGAGCTATTGTGCAATTTTGGGTTTGGAACAGTCATTAATAAATTGGAGGGGGCTCAAACTATTTGCCACACATCCTACATATAAATTCCTAATTATCATAATCCCTCGTCCGGATGGCCCAAAAGAGTTTGCAACTCAACCATCCGAAAGTTCTAGCAATATATGGGTCATCCAACAACTACGTATAATTGCCTACTATATATGTACATTAATTAAGAAAGGAACGCATAATTGCCTACTATATATCTACATTAAGAAATGAAGGTATATTTGCCTCACAAAACCTTCAGAAACTCCATAAATAAATAAAGTCACGACCTTTGACCAACTACTTCAGTAACCCATTGGCAAGAATAACTTGAGCACAACCAAATCACAGTAACCACATCGTTCCACGGCCCGATCAAATCACAGCTGGTATTTTTTTCTCAGTTACCACTTACCATCTTGTCGTAGTTATACCACTACAATTTCTACTTCACAAAACAGTTATAAAATATTAAAGTATGATGCACCGACAAAGAAAGAAGACTCATTCACCAGTAAAGAGCATCGGTCAAGATAACGAACAATGTAGCATACATGAGTTATCTTTGGTTTCTGTAATAGGTTCGAAAAACCCCAACAAAGCTCCAATTATTTGGTAAAGCTTAAAACCAAAATGGGAATGGAAGAACGAAGTAAAAGGATAAACGTTGGTACCTAAAGCTGGGTTTGCCAGCTACAAGTCTTCCGCATGCAAGACTACTGTATGTTACCCACTTGTGGAATGGGAGAGAAAGCAAGTGAGAATGAAGGGATTGGGATTCCACTTTATTAGGACCAACCCACTAATCTGATTCTTCCCGACCCGTCCTAACCTAAAGGGTCAGAAAGATTCAATAAGAAAATACGAACGGAGAGGATTAGTCATATATCTTGACTCTTCAGAAGTGGGTCAAACAGGATCAAGGTTGGGCGAGGGAAATTTTTAGCGCTAAGCAGAGTTCTGGGTTGAATAACTTTACTTAGGCCTAGAAATTGGTGCTGATGCAGACTGCAGTTTTTATTAAACCATCATCAATCATCATTAAATTAGTCTTGGGCATTCCTCCCCGTTGTCGGTCTGAATTCTAATGATGGCTTTCGTTCCTTGCACCAGCCATATTAGCGAGTAGTCATCTCGAGCATGATTTGCCTATGTACAAATGATACAATTAGAGTATGAAACTGAATTCAAAGAAAAGGAAAAGAGATTTCTATCACATGCCAATAAATACACACATAATAGTTGAATCTAAGTGAAAGTCATTACTCGCACATCAATTCTCAAAAATTACAGACTAAACAATGGCTAGAATGGCACTGAAACTACCAAGAATCATGGACGAAACAACTTGTCAAATTAAATAATCCTTATACTGAAACTACCTTCTAACTTGAAATAAGACATGATCACAGTTCATAGCTCTCTTCTCACTATGAATTGGTTGCAGCTCGTCTTTAACACTGCCTCCCAAGCTCATTTCAAACAGAATAGAGACCGTTATGTAAGATAACCATATTCTTACTGATCATAATTCCTTTCTTCACTCCATTTTTGTCGGAGAAAAGAGTTACCCCCCTCTCCTGCATTTCCCTTTCCCCCTCTCTTCTCCCTCTTCTTCACAAACCGATCCCTAAACCAGCAACAACAACACAAAAATAGCCTTCGCCTCTGCTATCTCCATCTACTGAACGCGTTGGTGGCAAGACAGGACTGCAGAAGCAAAATTTTCTAAAATCAAACTAAAATTTTTGAAGGAGACTCAACCACGAAAAAAGAGTAAAGCAACAATGCTAATAGTTCATATGGTTGGTTTTGATGTGATAAATTGCTTTTGTTCTGGTCTCCAGTATATCAACTGCAACATAAATGTTTCCTCCAATCATCTTTAGTGCACGATTTAGAAGCAATTCCTCCTGTTTGTGTCAAACGGAAACATTCATGGGTTCTTAACTCCCCTGTTAGTATAAAAGCAGCAGCAACAGCAAAGAAGTTTGACAACACAGCAAGCACCCAGGGAAAATGATACAATGCAGTAGGTGATATGTGTCTCGAAGGTTTTGAGTTACTAAAGTTCATGTTAAAAATAAACATGAATTAAAATATATTATTCTATTAAGCAAACATCCCCTCTAATCATACAAAGATCAGATATCCAATTCACAAACAATTAAGCCATAAAAAATCATCACACATCCACCACCTTTGATTGCCTAAATTTGGTTTTTCGCAAAGTTATGGACCCTTAAGGGTAACGTTCATGGGTAGCCTGTTTCATAACTCTAGAGAGCACAGTAAGCAGCCACCAGCCAGACACAGTGCGGTAGGCGAATATGATTCTCAATTCACAATTTCTCACCACCGGAAGTAAGAACATACCATAATAAGCGTCGCGTTCATGGGTGGTCTGTTTCATAGCACTACTACACAATTTGTTAAAAAAGAAAGAAAGGTATTTAGCATCACGACTGAACAACTTTTACAGGCCAACAACGACAACATGCTGCAACCACCAGAACTGGTATCACAACTCATAGGGAAAATCAAAAGATTTACTCTCAAATTAAGCAGTTACAACATCGAGCAATCGTCAAGCACATACACCATCACAAAAGTCACGAAAACTGATTCACAATGCATTCAAACATTTGAGGACATTTCGGCAAAGGTACAACTTATATGTCTTTTTTCCAAGCCATTTCCATCAACATGCTAATAATTTTGCAATGCATAAAACAAACGGGCCAAAACTTGAAATTCAGCCTGTTTGACCGACCCATGCCAAATTCTAATTATTCTTTACTTTTAAACTTTCTATTTGAAAATAAAAAATAGTGAAAGAAAAGAGACGACTACAATTCGCCATTTGCACATCACTTATTCGGGAATAAAACCATAGAAATTCAAAAGGAACTGAAAATATTTAGGATCGTTTTAATGTTTAAAATAACTAAATAGATCTTTTATGTTTAGTTTTTTACTAACAAATACCAAACGACTCCCTATAAAATACACTATAATTTGATCATTATGATATCAAATAATTATAAAATATATATTTGAAATGATAAAAATTAGACTAATTGGGTTGGTCGAAGTTGAACCATGGAATAACTCTAAAATACATTATATTTTAGCCAATAAGATATAGAATAATAGCATAATATATATTATGCCAGAGAAAATAGCTTGTTTTAGAATGACAAACCAATGATGTTCATTTGTTTCACTTGATGGCCAAATCCCATGTAGGTCAGGCCCATTCAACTCTTTTATTTTATGGTCAGCGATTAGCTCATTAGATACCATGCATTCAACTCCTTTTCATATATATTTTATCACAACAGAGAAATAAAAGGGCTTAAAGAAAAAAATTGACACTCCTGGGCCCGTTTAAATTCGCATGTGTACTGTAAGTTGGCCCGTTCCACAGAGGAAAGAGAAAAAAATTGACACTCCCTATTCTACCTTTCCTACAAACGCTCCTCGAGCAGAGAATTTGAAATGGGGAAAGGGTTTTTTCCTCCCTGCTATTATATGTTTTTAATTTAAAAAGATACAACAAATGTACTTAGTGTGATTGGTTGTGATCTTAGCTTTTCTTTAAAATGGTCATGGTTCGAATCCCAGTACGTGTCTTTTTAATGAATAAAAAAAAGTAATTGTGAAGACTAAAATGTCCTTCCTACTTTCACTCTCGTTGCAGGAAATTTGAAATGTGGCTCCCGTTTTTACCTTCGGCGTATTATATTATGTGTAGATGTAGAAATGGCACAAATCTATGCACTTTCTACAACTCACAAGCCTTTGTTTTTCCAGTACTCATTTAAGTGTATGAGAAATTTTACAATGCTATATAGTATTGGTGCTATACGTTTTTATCTTTATGGTACAACTTAAAATTGTACATTTATGTTATGGTACAACTTCAGATTGTACCTATACTTTTTGTACAAATTCTTTTATGGTACAACTTGAACTTGTACTTTTATGTGATGATACAACTTCAAGTTGTAAAGTTGTAGCATAACATAATGATACAAATTCTTTTATGGTACAACCTAAACTGATACATTTAATGTTATGGTACAATTTTGAGTTGTACATTAAAGCACCAATGCTATATAGCATAGTAGAAGTGTTCTAAGTGTATAACAATACGATCATTTGGTCCTTTTCCATCCAAAGTAATGTTAGTTTGGTCCAGTTAGCACTCCACGTCATCAAAATTAACAATAAAATAAGTAAACTTAACCAAACTTCCCACCCCATCCAAATCCACCTACCTCTCTCAATACCCAGTCGTCTAACCTATCTTCTGTTCGAGAGAAAAATCCATAGATTGTTGGGACTTTTCTAGGGATGAGGGTAAAGAATATTTCCACCCTCAACAAGCCTAGGGTTACAGGAAATTTCTTCGTAGGATAAAACTATCACCACTTTAGGTTCCAAGCTTAAGTACCTAAAGCAAACTTAGAAGTTCAGTAGGAAGAGGAATCAATTTTTTTGGTGTGTTATCGTGTATCCTTTTCACATGCATCACCTCTTATTTATAGAGGCCGAACCAATATGTTGCTTCAATCCGAAGCAGTACATTGTTTCAAAGGAAAAGTTGCAACCGGTGGACATAACCATGGATAATGATCATTCACTTAACTGTCCTTATCCATGTCTTCCACTAGAAACCATTATTTCCAAACGTGCCAAAGCAAAGCAACCCACCATTTCATTTTAATGAAACGTTGCATGGGATAACTGCCATCCCATTTCAATTTGAATGAAACATTGCTTCTCTATAAAATGCATCCATGCATGTTTTGGCAGGAGTCACGTTGGTTCGCTTTGGTTGGTTTGGTTAGCCATTCCAAATTTCCAACAATCCTCCCCCATTTTAGTGTATTCTACGAATTCACTAAAATTACAACATTCTTCCAACAAAACTTAACCATAAATGAAAATGTCGTGACGATTGAATTTTCACCTTAGTATATTACACTTGACAAATATTTGAATACAAAGGGTGTCGGTAACGATTGAACCCATTGACTCATATGAATATTCGAAGATAATATACACTTAAGTTTTCAAAACTTCTAAGCGCCTTGACACTATTACCCGCCATGTGTCCAATCCTTCTCATAAGCGCACATGAAACCAAAGTACGGGTTTCTTGAAGCGGCTACACTTAATGCTTACGTAGGTCGAATCTTTTATTCGTGTACCCGCATAATACACTTTGTCAAAGATTCAATTAAGAAGTTTTGAACTTCATACTCTTCTCTCATGCAGGATAACAAGCACATACCTTGGGATGACAAATTGTGTGCTTCAATTTCTGAGAATGAGCTTTCCACATTGAATTCAGCCTCTAACGTTCTATTAGAGGGGAATTGGGTATCCCATGATCAGAAATTATATGGACTTTAAACCATCTCTTTCACAGACTTGATCACCAAGTCACTAGTTAACCACTTCGTCAAATGATCAACCAAATTATTTCGAGTCTGGTCATACTGTCTAGACACAACTCTATGAATGATCAGTTCATAGATTTTACCGTGCCTCACTCCCACATGACCGTACTTGTCATTTTCACTTGACTATATGCCTTAGCCAAATTAGCATTACTATCACATAAGATAGTAATAGGTGAGATTGGTTTAAGCCATAAATATATGTCATAAACCAAACCTCTCAACAATTGAGTCTCTTCTCTAAGAGAAACCAAGACCACACAATTTTGATTCCATAGTGAAACTTAGTGATGCAAGTTTGCTTTCTAGAGGCCCAAAATATGGCTACTCTCCCAAGCAAGATGATTCATCTCAATGTTGAAGTATCCCCTTTAACATGAGAAATCCAACTAACATCAACAAATCCTTCCAAAATTTATGGAACTAGAATACAAAATTTATGTTGAAGCCACTATAACTGCCATCCCATTTCAATTTGAATGAAACATTGCTTCTCTATAAAATGCATTCATGCATGTTTTGGCAGGAGTCACGTTGGTTCGCTTTGGTTGGTCTGGTTAGCCATTCCAAATTTCCAACAAAGATCTCTCTCTGATCCACTGCTCCTTCCTTTACTTCCTCTGACGATCACTCCCAACCTCGCCCACGATCACTCCTAACCTATCTTCTTTCGTTTGCCTTTTCGCTCGACAGGTTGGTGATGGATTGTGCCCCGAAGGTGGTATTTTTGTTCGACTTGTCGGATCCCTTCGACGGGGCCAGGAGGCGGGAGGCAGAATTGCATGGTGGGTTTTGGCCATCACAAACAACCTCTTTGCGTTTGTGAAGTACTAAGCATGTATGAATGATCCGTTTCTTATGGAGTTATTAGCCTACATGATGCAATGAAGTGGTGCCTAAATTATGGGTTATTTGTTGAGAAATTTTGTGCTGATTTTCAACTGCAAGTGTAATGAGTTCTGGCTAGAGATGTTGAACAAGACTTAAGAGGAGCGTTCTTAGAAGAAGTCGGGTTATTGGTTACAAATTTGTTTTTTTTTTTGGTACTTTACGCCTCAGTATTTCAGCAGGATTGTCAAACTAATGACATAAAAAAATCTTTGCATCAATAGTAATACTGTATGTCGACTAATGTGTCTGGTTAATCAGTCATATATAACTAGTTATCTTCGAAACTTTACCTTTGAGAGAAAAAACGGATCATAAGAACATATAATTTGTTTCTCTTTTACCAGTATGTCCACTCTCCCTTTGTTTAGACTTTCTCATTTTTTTTCCACAACCTATAGACTTGGCTACACATGCAAGTTTTACCACAATCGACAGGTCCAATATCATTATCAACCACAGAAGTTAATTAAGTAGAAAATCAACCACAACAACAAAACAACCCATAAGGCCTTTAGAGGTAGACTGATTTCCTCCAATACGTTTCAGCTTTGTCACCATGGTTGAGGAACCTCTGCAATCTCTTACAGTATTGGCGTCAACAAAGTTGAAAATTTAGGGATTGAAGAAAACGTTTAGAGTAGTGGCTCTATCAACTATTAAACTCAAAGGAAGATGAAACAGCAAAAAAGATTGGTCTTTACTCTCCCTTTATTCTACAAACAGATTATGATATATTTCTATGATTTAGGACAACAGAGGATCATAGACACCATTAATTCGAGGAGATGGAGGATTATCCATACACGTACACCGGTTGTGTATGCATTCACACCAATCGCAACCTGCTATTTCATCACAATCACTGCCACAATCACTCACGGTACCACATCTCAATGAGATTACGGGCCCCCTTCCTTCTACAACTCTCATCTCCCGACCTTCAATCATAACACGTCACATTGTTAATTATTAATCTATAATATCATCAATACAAAATTAAACTGATTTTTTCTAATCGAATACAAAATGTAAAAAAATATGAGTAAAATTAACGATGCATACCAGCTGTAAAAATTAAGAGAGCAATGACGAGAAAAACAAACTTCATTGCAGTCTTTTGCATGTCTTCTTCTCCGTCTCAACTCTCAAACCCTCGTGAAAGTTTTATTTCACTAACTCTTTTTTTTATATAAATAGATGAATATATTATTGATGTCGCCAGCTTTATATTGATGGACATCAATCTTAGGTAATATTTGGCAGGTGTTATTCCACATTAATGAGTATGGATTAAGTTTCCTTATCCTTATAATTTTGGGATTCTACGTCTAATATGTTTCTTCTTTATCTCTTTTCTTGCTTCCCCTCTAGAGCCAAAATCAGGCTGGCGGAAATATTGGGTGAAAAAAAGGTAGTTCCTGAAGAGGAAAGAAATAAGGAGAGAAGGGAGCAGAATAAAGTAAATCGGGAAAGTAGTGATTCGATAGTAGAGTGGAGGTATTTGTGGACTTGTAGTTGTAGTATATGGAGATAGCGCTAGACTAATGGGCTCGGTGGAAGGCTTGGGTGGTAACGAAGTGACGAGTCAAAAAGGCTGGGCCGAGCCAAATGGGGAGCGGGCTGAAAATGAAATAGGCTGAGGTGTTATGTTGGGCGAAAAATTTTACAATGCTATATAGTATTGGTGCTATAGGTTTTTGTCTTTATGGTACAACTTAAAATTGTACATTTACATTATGGTACAACTTCAGATTGTACCTTTACTTTTTGTACAAATTCTTTTATGGTACAACTTGAACTTGTACCTTTATGTGATGGTACAACTTCAAGTTGTAAAGTTGTACCATAACATAATGGTACAAATTGCTTTATGGTACAACCTAAACTTATACATTTAATGTTATGGTACAACTTTGAGTTGTACATTAAAGCACCAATACTATATAGCATAATAGAAGTGCTCATGTTAGGCTGTGGGATAAAAAAAATACATCTAAGCCGAAATAAGAGGGCAAAATCCAAAACTACTACTATCAAAAAACAAATTACAAATATAACATCTAACCCAAAAAAATTACAAAAGTACCACCATATTTTGAAAACCGCTTGGGCAAGCTGCAGTTTGGGTGAGAAACGCATGGGGAAGGCGCGGTTTGACCTAGGGCAGCCCTAAAACCGCATGGGGACGCGACGATTATGGGAATCGCAGGATCAAGCGGCGATCCGCGCCTGCTCATGAGAACCGCCCATCGGTAGCACGGTTTGTGCGTTGGGGATTCCAAACCGTGGGCTTGGGGAGCGGTTTTTGTGGGGGTAAAATTACAAAACCGCCCCCTGGCCAGGCGATTCCTGCACTATAAATACCCCCTCCTACTCACTTTTCCACACCACAACCCATTCTTCTCTCTCTATAAGTTTTTCTCTCAATTCATCCCCCTCTCCACCAAAAAAACAAGGGAATAGTGGTCTGTTGGTTGCTGTTAAGTCCGAACTGTCATCAGAAAATATTTCTTTGGTTTTTCCTTCAAAACCCGTCGAATCTCTGTCCGACTTCCCAAAAAAATGACCGATATTTTCGCTGAAGAGGGTGTTTATTATGATGACTATCAAACGTTACGTACTCATTTGACCAAAATTTTGTTGTTGTTATAATTATTTATTTTAATCTATATACTATTTTTTTGTTGTTTTTATGCTATCGTAGGTTTTGGGGGACGTGGATATCTACGATCACCGATATTATGTGGAGCAAGGACCGATTGATCCATCCGTGCTATACGACCAACCTAACCATCGTTCATGGGATGTTTGGAACGATCACGAGGTACTTATAATTAATCATAATTTTATGTTTTTATTTTGTTACCGTAAGCTAGTGATTTGTTGGATAAATTTGTTAATTGTTAATTATATTGATTATTTTCAATAATTTAAAACAATACAATGTGCCACTTACTTAGACTCTTCTTAAAAAGATGCATGGCTAAGAAAATGGAGTTTTAAGCGATCATCATGGTCCTCCCATGACCTGGTAAAATTGGGTTTTAAGAGATCCTCAGATTAGACATTTCTAAAGATATTTAGACCTCTCCTAAGAGTCTAACCAGTGTACTTGTATTGTTTAAATTATTGAAAACAATCAAGGAGAATTTAAAAATAATATAATTAGTTTATGTGTATGTGTAAAAGATTTATTTGATTAAGTATAACAAAATGCTATGTTATTTATTTTAGTTAACTTAAATATGTTCGTTTTATTTAAATTATGTATACATGACGAAAAAACCCCGATTTTCTTAATTTATATTATTTGTTAAAATAGATATATATTTATAAATCATAAATTTATGGTTAAAGTAAATTTATTCGCTAGGAAGCACGCCGTATAGTTCGCTCTAGGAGTACGAGCAATGTGCTCCCATGGAACGACGTCATCTTGCCCTATTTAAGAAAGGCAAGATTGGATTCGATTAGACATTTTGTGGGAATAAAGATCGACCGCCAGCTTATCACATCATTGGTCGAGAGATGGAGATCCGAGACACATTGCTTCAACTTCTCTGAAGGCGAGTGCACCATCACACTGAAGGACATCGCCATCCTATGCGATTTTCCCATTGATGGTGATGTTGCGTGTGTGGACGATCATCCACCATCCTCAGATCTTAATGAGATGGACGGATGACAGTATTTGATATGGACCACTTTGGATTTGGTCATTCCTGCAAAGGGACAACATGGTGATGAAGATGGTCTTCCACCAATGAGGAGTCTCCAATGTTCCATCACCTGGCAGGGAGAGGAGATCAAGAGGAAGCACGACCCTGCCCATGAGAATGACGTCCCCCTCACAGAGGAAAGTGATGAGGTGGACAAGGAAATCTATGCCCGTGTCTACCTCATCGACATAATCAAAGGAGTACTCTTCCCAAAGATATCCAACAACTTAATCAACAATGGTTGATTGAAGATCCTCCTTGGTCCCTGGGAGGATATGGGGAACCTAAGCTGGATATTCGCATGCCTAGCTCATGTCTACCGCTCCCTCTGTGATGCAACTCCGAAAGCGGTAAAGGGGATTGGTGGGGCGATGTTCATCGTGCAACTTTGGGCTTGTGAGCATTTGCCATGGATTGCGTCGGTCTCAAATGCCGACAAGGATTGGGGCGATGACCACCCATATAGACTTCAAGCTTATGGTTGTAGGTAAATTCCGATCTCAATCATTGCTCCAGTTTCTTTTGTTGTACTTAATGGTTAGTTAGTTATAAACATGGCATGTGTGTTGTGTCGAATTAATAAAGTGGTTTGGACAAACAACATGCGACAACCTGGGGGGCACAAACTAGAAGAGTATCGGAGGAGACTGGATCATCTTTGGGAAGCAGAGGTAACCATAAATAAATTCAATTCCTTTGTTATTTTATGTGGCTCATTTGTAAATTTATTGCTTTGTTTAATATAGTTCTCTTTTTGTAGCTCACATTCGATCCGTACCCTGACTGGGTCGTTCAACAACACGTCCACAAGTTCTCGGTGCACCCCAGTCAATGGTGCACGCGAGTGCCACTCATTTGTCACCATATTATGGAGTGGCACTTGTCAGATCGATGCTTACGGCAATTTGGTCGTGAGCAATGGATGCCCTTAGAAGTCCCCATGACACGCTAAAACACAACACCAAACTGTGACCAAGTGTAATCGCAGTTCGAAAATGCAGTAACAGGCAAGCTCTAATTGTCAACCAGGGGTCTAGATCTACTGCCTACTTCGTGTATATCTGTTATATAGCAAACTAAGTTGAGTGATTGTTGATTTAAGTAAAAGCAGTAAGAAAGCAGGAAATGATTCGGTTTTCTAAAGCAAGGGAAGAGTCACTCGGGAATGAGTCCCCCTAGCTCCTTAGTTAGGTCACAGTTGTAATTACTTTTGGTTAGTTTACTGCTGATTATATTGCGGAAGATCCGACAGTAGCTTGGAATCTCTTAAGCTGACCAAGCCCTCTCAGTCAAACTACCGGCAGGCAACTAGTCTTCACCAGGATAGAACGCAGAGGCAATGAACACAGAACTCCACTACTGGAATCAGATTCCAGTACAAAGCAGTGAATCGACTAACTCTCGTATAATCGATTCACTACTACCGATTGAAGAAGCTCTAACAACCTAATCAGATTATATCTATCTCAGGTTGCAGCAAAAATCAATAAAAGATGATCAGACTTCAATTGACTCAATCAAAACACTTCAATCGATTATAATCAAGCAATATCACAATCCAAACGTAATTACAATCAAAATTCCTAACACATGGAACTAGGGTTCTTCATACCCAATTGAGAGAAAGTTCTACTCCATAGAGAGAGAGAAGAAAACAGAAATCAGAGTAGTCATACTCATAAAGATGAGGATAATCTGCTCCGGGATGATGATCTTCACTCCTAGGGATGCAATCTGGGCTTCAATGGTGAGAAATCCACTCCAAATAACTCCTAGGGTTTGTTCTTCGCACTTTCTCTCTCTAAAACTCTATTTTTGCTCCAAAAAGTCGACTCTCTCTCATTTGGCTCGAATCTGCCTAAAAAACCCGATTCTGGGCAAAATACGGGCTGAATTACAGTCGTAATCATGGTCTGCCCGTAATTCACCCAAAACGCGCGTTTCACTAAACTCTGAGGAAGGTAATTACGATCGTAATTACCCAATTACTGCCAGTATTTAAGTAATTACGACTGTAAATGAGTCCACTCTTGCCCGTAATTTGCTCTGCGACAGGAATTCTCAGTGATTTAGGCTCGACATTGCATTTGCGGGCATGACAGAAGCAATTACGCCCGTAATTGGGCAGGGGCTGCCCGTAATTCTTCCTATGCTCCTGTTTAATGCTTCGTTTCTCCCTCGTCCGGACTCCGAATTAGTCGCCGTTTGAACCTAGACGCTCGTAGTATCATCCTATTTCTTTTCATAACAAACTTCCATTACTATTTTTCCATAAAATGAGGTAGAAATCCATTATTCCTCAGGCCATGCTCGTGTTTCTTCTCCCAAATTGCCAAATGAATTCCGATTGACTTGAAACTTGCGCCTTTGCTCCAATTCACATGCTAGGACCTGAAATGTGACAAAGGAACACAACCTAGCGTAAAATAGTCCAAGAAATAAAAAAACTCTAGCCAAAATGATGAAGAAACGAGGGTGCAAACATGTGCAAATACGACGTTATCAAATTCCCCCACACTTAACCGTTTGCTTGTCCCCAAGCAAACCAAGTCAGATACAAGGAAAACTCAACACATTTCAATCATGAAACCCTTGGGGACATATCATATAGGCACGAAACACGGGAATCATACTGGCTTTTAGACATCAACACATGAACAACTTCAACAGCAACCTGGACGACTACCATAGAGGACATTCGAGTGCAGCAAAATCGGGTAAATGAAGAGTCTCCCTTCTCTTCACCAACCAACCTAGACTTGACTCAACCACTTATTCAAGACAGTCAGCTCATGCATAAAACTCAAGACATCAGAATCAAGACCGAGCCATCTTGGTCCTCACTGGAGTAAAGAGTGTAAAGAACAAGGAAATGAATCGCTCACTCTCGACCAGAGGGGTCAGGAAAATTTTATGCGAAAATGCGCATACTTATTCTCTCAATCTCTAATGTCTCTTCACCATGACGACAGCCTCTAAATGTTAGAGTTCACATAAATGGGTGTCATCACTAACTAATCTGGAGGGCTTAGATACAGGTTCAAATGACTGGCTAGGGTCTTGGACATGGGGGAAAGACCTTTTAGGTGGTGGAAGTATTCATAGCACATAATTGGGCAGGGGCTGCCCGTAATTCTTCCTCCGCTCCTGTTTAATGCTTCGATTCTCCCTCATCCGGACTCCAAATATGTCGCCGTTTGAACCTAGACGCTCGTAGTCTCGTCCTCTTTGTTTTCATAACAAACTTCCATGATTAATTTTCCATAAAATTAGGTAAAAATCCATTATTCCTCAGGTCATGCTCGTGTTTCTTCTCCCGAATTGCCGAATGAATTCCGATTGACTTGAAACTTGCATCTTTGCTCCAATTTACATGCTAGGACCTGAAATGTGACAAAGGAACACAACCTAGCGTAAAATAGTCCAAGAAATCAAAAAATCTAGCCAAAATGATGAAGAACCGAGGGTGCAAGCATGTGCAAATACGGCGTTAACACCACACAAGCCAAAAGTCGTACCACTGGAAAGATGGTCGCCAAGTTCCTTCAAATTGGCCAAATAAGTTGCGGAGCATCATCGAGATCTGGAACAATAGGAGTTCTCATGAATTGTTACTCCAACATCTGTGGGGCGGATGGGGTATCATGACCTATATCTAGAAAAGTATCAACGACAATCGGTCAGATACCTGACGCCGGATGGTGCGACGGACGGTGCTTTGGTGAGAAATTTCTTGCTCGATTTTTTTATTCACTTTTAGAGACATTTATGGTTAGTTTTTTATCCAAATTAGTACAATTACTTGCCTAATTTTGTGAAATGGTGTGTTTTAGGTTGACGGACTCGAGCATATTCACTCCATATTCCGTAGTGGGGAGTCTTCGGGTCAGCGAGAACGAACAGTCTCCTTGGCTGTTTTAGATCACGTGGGCGCGATCATCGTAGATACCCTCCTTTGACTTCTATGCCCCCCCTCAAGTATCTACCGATGTACCCAACTCGCCACCACCAAGAGAAAGGAGACTAAACTAGAGCGCACGGGAACGACCATTCGTGCCCAAGATCAGGCCGTTTCCCTCGTGGCATTTGCCAGATCCTTTGGATGTTTGTCACGATGGCGGTTCAACTACTCACCACGAGCCTCCTCTGGAAACTTACCACGAGCCTCCCCAGAGTTCTTACCACGAGCCTCCCCGGAGTTCTTACCACGCGGATCCCTGGAGTCCTTACCTGGTCAAGTGGGAAACCATTTGCAAACCGAAGGAAGAATGAGGTCTCGGGCTATGATCAGCTAGAGCACTTAACCTTGCTTACCTAATCAAGCTACATTGAGCTTTCCTGAATAAGTTAGATGACTTGTGGATTCGTGTGATGCAAGGAAGATATTTCAAACTTAATGATGCTGGTCAAATGGTCATGAGAAGAGCAATTTTTCTAGACTTTGGAAAGGAATTGTGGAGACCTGACCGATTGTTAAAGAACGGATAGTGTGGGAGACCTGACATGACCTGACCCATGACTGGCTGAAGGCCTTACCCTGCGGGATCACACTACTAATGAAGGGGATGGTATCAACTGGCACGCAATAGTGGCAGACATGACCACCAATGAAGGTTAGTGGAATTGGCAGGAAATCAAACCACACCGTAACACACCTGACCCAACATTTAATGTCTTTGTTTGCGGGTACGGATCCTCCGGTCAACAACTCCGGGGAAGACATCACGACATGGGGAATGGAGCAAGAAAAAAAATTCAAGCTCTGTTCTGCATCCTCTTCCACTGTCAACTGGATTGGTGATACAGAGCTCCGGGGGGGAGGAGGAAACTTCATAATCCCACTGGAAACGACTGTGGAAATGGACGAAACCAAACTGCATTAAGCATTTCCTCTGGCTTGTTTTCCATGACAGAACCCAGAACAAAAGTGGAGGAAGCTGACAAATGACGATACCTACGCCTTGTGCAAGAGCGGGCCAAAGACAACTAAGCACATCTTGCGGCTATGCCCCAGCTCACAGCAGGTATGGCGTAGGTTGGAAATAAATGACACTTTACTAACCTACGGTCTTGATTTTACAGCCTAGCTAGAGTCACATCTTGGGAAGGAGCAGGAGGGACTCCTCTTCGGAGCGGCGGCTTGGTATCTCTGGAAACGGCATAATGAAGACCTTCCATAACCTGTCTCAAGAGGATCACGTTCTAGCGCATCGGATTGGCTGTTGGACAAACACCATACAAAATGCTCATTTGAATGACAAGGCTTCATAGGAGCAGCCCCGTACGAAGACACCCCAGCAACTTGCGTGAAACCCGCCCTCGGTGGAGTGGATGAGCATCCATACTGACAGCTCGGTCAAGCAACTAGGATCACTAGCAGTAGCGGGAGGGCTGATTCGGGACTGGAAAGGACGTTGTGTGAAAGCCTTTGTGGAGAATCTTTGCACGTGCACTATCACCAGAGTTGAGATCATGGCAGCGATATGTGGCCTGCATGTGGCGTGGAGGAAAGGATTTCTCAAGGTCAAACTCCATTTGGACTCTACCACCGCTATCAGTATCCTCACCTCATCTGATCAGATAGAGCAAAGGTACTTCAATATGGTCCAACAGTTCAAAGGACTACTTCAACAAAATTGGGAAGTTAGAAGTTCCCACATCTACAGAGAATGCAACAAGGCCGCTGACTATTTGGCCAATAGGGGCCACCTTGTAAGCATAGTTTTCCATGACTTCAGGGTCAATGATCCGGGGTTATCGTTTAGGATTTTGTACGACACCATGAGCATTGCCAAAACTCGTTTAATTTAATTAGCATGCAGGGGCGCCCTTTTAGCGTTCTATATTTTTGCCAAAAAGATAGTATTCTAATAAATTTGAATAAAATAAAAAAATCTAGAAAAGATTTTGGTAATAAATAGACATTACTCAATTATCAATTAACTACTCCAAATCAACAAAATACTTGAACACACATAAAATACTTTAGATCAACCACATAGTACATGTCGTGTTTTTGTTCTTCTTAATTCCGATAATGTATCACACAAATAATAACATCAACCAAGTACATGTGCCCAAACATATAAACCACGTTGGAAGATTGCCCTTCAAGCATACATAACCAAGAGTCTTCACAATTAAGTCGACCAACCTCCGTATTGAAATCCATTAAATCCATGTAAACGCCAAGGTGATGCTAACTTGCAGTTCCGTGTGCTTCCGGTTTGTGACCTTCACATCCTTCAATAAATGACGCCAACCCACATTGCCGAAGTAGGAGTAGGAGCAGAAGCGCCCCCTACACATAATTCTCCTGCAAATGTGATGTTTTGGTGCAAGAAGCAAATGATATATGACTTATGAGAATAACCAACTTATAGAAACGGACATACATAAATCAAATAGGGTATATTTGTTCTCGTAAATTACATACCTTAGGAAACCCAAGTCCGCCTGACTTTAGGCTACCACTTTGAGTTACGGACAAGAGATTCGGACGACACATCCAAAAACTACCATCTAGAATCTCATCACCACCACCATCCCAGAAATCACAATAGCCATCTACCTCCAGTTCCAAATGCTCGATCTCCACAGGATGGAAAGTGTATGTAGCTTGGTCGAAATAAAACTGTGCCTGTGGTACGAATACGTATTCTATGAAGTCAAGCTTCAGAACCACGTTGCGTTGGTTCAACGTTGCGAGGAACTTTCGTAACCTAACGAACCATTCGTGCTTCATTTCGAAATCTGTGTCATTAACGTAACAGTAATAGGAGTACTGCACATCAATGGATAATTGGCAATCGGAGCGCACATTGACGACATTAATGTTTCACGGAAGATCGAAGCAAGATGAAACCTGGTAGTGAAGGCTGGCCAGATTAGGAGCTTCAATCTCAAGCTCTTGGATTGGAAGACTCGGGAAATATGGACGATCAATCATCCGCAGCTCCCGAAGCTTGAAGGCCCCCGAAATCCTCACTCTCCGCGTTCTACTCCGACCTCCTGACCAATCACCTCTCGGATCACGGAGCCTAAGAGAAAGAAACTCAAGAGAGGGCAACTTGGAAACGAGCTCATCGATTTCCTCTTGCGTAAACCAATCCATTGCGAAAATTCGCAAGACGCTCAGAACTGGGAGATACCGCCTTCAGCTGGCACCAGGACTCAATGTCCAACGTCTCCAGGCGATCCGCTGCGACGAGCTCGATTTCAGCCACAAAATCTTTTCCACCGATGCAAAGGGATTAATTCCCAGAATGTAGTATTAATTAAAAATAATTCCCAGAATACATAAGATTTATAAAATTTTCCCAAACTACCAAATTTTCAAAGGTTCGAGTCCAATAAACTCGAACAACAAGCGAGATTGACGATGAAAAACTCGAACAAATACATAATCTAGTTATTAAAACTCTATCAAGGGTAGATCGAGTTCTTAAACCTCGATCAAGGGTAGAACGAGTTATTAAAACTCGATCAAGGGTAGATCGAGTCACACTGCTCACTCTTGTGCACCACGTCCACGTCCCTCTCTTCGACGTCTATTCCTTGAACGAACTCCATATCCAATTCCAGTATTTCGTGGCAGTGGAGGTGGGGTTGCAGTGGCTGGAGGACCATAATAAACATTTGCCATCGGAGGCTGGAAGCTTTGCTGCGGGGTTTGGAATTGAGGGTCGACATTGGGATACCCATAATACGAGGGGAGCATAGTTGGCTCCTCCACCCCCTCCTTGAGCAGAAGCTGATGATCCCTCTCCGAATTCCCTTCTGACGGGGGGAATCCATACTCGTATGGGTCAGGAAGTGCGACATCTTCTCGTACTTTCACAGGGACTGTAACTGGCTCTTGCCGACGTTTACTCCTCCTTGGCGGCGATGGCGGGAGGGATTCAACTTCAATGGCATGGGAGGAAGGACGTGGCGGTGCAGGTGCAGGAGGATATGCAATGACATCGCTTCGAATTTCCCGCGAACATGACAAGAGATTCTTGAAGAGCTTCTTCTAGAATGAGGTGGCACATTTTGTTCTGGTTCACTCTCCAACGTCATTGATGCAAGTTCCAACCCATCAACCTAAATAATAAACATGAAAAACACTCTTTGTGTAGCTAAAGTGATTATAGTAAATAGATATTGTGCTTACCAACGAACCGATCACGACACCACGTTTGGTTACCCATCTTTTTGTGAACTTGCGGTACCAAACCATGTATTCATCTTGGTACCCCATTGGCCTCGTCATTGGGATGCCATCAATTGCATACGTCTGACGAGACTCCCAGATATCAAACCATTTATGGTGCTTGGTTGGCCAATCACTGATTGTACCCCGCAGATCCTTGTTGTATTGTGGAGTGACTTATGTACGTCCGGTGGTGGAAAAGGAATCGGTTGCGCCCAATTATATTGTCGGGCACATCTATTCTGGAGGTGCCACTCGACAATGTTGTGGCAAATCACAAGCAACTTGCACGACCAGAGTCGATGATCCTCAGGGTATCGCAACTCGTACAAATCATTTCTCCGTTCGGATACAGATCCCACTCCACCTAAGCTTCAACACAACAAATAAATTAAAATCGGTGCAAATAATTTCAACAAATAAAATAGGATTCATAATCATGAAAATAAATCATGGGCCAAGCCAAATAATTTCAACGAATAAAATAGGATTCACAACCATAAAAATAAATCATGGGCCAAGACAAATAATTTCAACAAATAAAATAGGATTCGTAATCATAAAAATAAATCATGGGCTAAGACAAATAATTTCAACAAATAAAATAGGATTCGTAATCACAAAAATAAATCATGGGCTAAGACAAATAATTTCAACAAATAAAATAGGATTCGTAATCATAAAAATGAATCATGGGCTAAGACAAATAATTTCAACAAATAAATTAGCATTCATAATCATAAGGTAGAATGTTACCTCGTTGAATTCTATACGGTCAAGATGTTGGCGGTACCCGTCTAGAGAGGTGAGTCTCGTGATAGCTCCAATCCATCTAGCACCATAAGCCCATTGCCGTAGTTGCTCTTCGGGACCCCAACTGTTGGCAGGGCAGGTCGGAGCGAAAATAGGAAGGTGCTCCCCAAACCCATAGTTGGAGGATGAACATGGGACCACCCGCTTTTTTTTCCCGGGTCCGTACACTTGCACGACTCCTAATATATCGTCGCCAAACAAGCATATCCCCAACTTTTCTCACAATCTCGTCCCAATCTTCCAAAAGAACTTGAAGCCACATACAATGCATATTTCCACCAGACTTGTTCGGAAACAAAAATCCTCCAACCAAACAAATCAGGTAGATGCGAGCATACCTCTCTATCTGAGCATCCGTGGCATCCTCCGATAATTCTCCAACGGTCCTCACTAGCCAAGGTATCACTAGCATAGACTTGTGTAGAGGTGGTACACGATGACCTTGTGGTGCTTCCTAGGGGATGTTGTTGTCTAAACGCTCGCTTATAAATTGGACCCAACCAATGGTTTTCGTGAACTTTCTATTATTGCATCACCATCGATTAGAAGCACTATCAGCATGGCCACGTCCTTCAACGTAATCGTCATCTCTCCCTCCAGAAGGTGGAATGTGTGTGTTTCTTTTCTCTATCTTTCCACCATTGTCGTAAGAAGGTTGTTGTCCATATCCATCCCCACAAACTTTCGCACCCTCAGCAATCGCGCTCTTTCAATGTAGGGATCGATCCGATCATCCCATTTAGGCAAGCGAGATAGCGACCGATGGATGATTACGTCAAGTTATTCCTGTTAAAAAAAATTAATTATTATACAAAAAAAAATTAGAAGAATACTATCACATTTAAAAAAAGAAAAGTACATGAGGAAGTGCTTACCGGATCTGCCACCCAAACACTTTCAGACCGATGGTAAGGTTGCTCATCCAACAAATCGGTTTCTTGCGGTCTGCCTTGAATGTATAATCTAGGATTGTAAATACTCGGGTCCATCTCGGCAATTTTAAGTGATAGAAGTACCAAACTAAAGAAAAAAAAATTGATGCGAAAGATCGGGCTTAGCCGCAACTACAGAGCATATTTTTTTCTTCAAGAGTGGTGGGAGGAAGAGAGGAAGAAGAATGGAGTGGTGTGAGTTTTGATGGAATGGAAGGGGGGTATTTATAGGTTATGTAGGAGGAATTGGATCGAGTTTAGGTCACTCGAACCACTGCATCGAGTTTGGCACCGTCGATTCGCGTCAAAAGCAGCTCGAGGGATGGCAGGCCGAATGACCCATATCGAGTTTGGAGTACTCGATCAACGGTAGAGCGTGTCTGACGTCATAGATCCGCGTCTAGTAGATCGATTTCCAAAGACTCAATCGACCTTCATCGCGTTCCGCCCACTCGATCCACGTCACCACTGCTTCGCTGATATGGCCATCGAACGACCTAGATCGTTTCCTAGTAACTCGAACTAGGGTGGAGCGCTGCTTATGTCATCGATCAAGGTCTGTGAGTTCGAGTCTCTTGTCCTCGATCTACCTAAGTCGAGTTTAATAACCTCGATCTACGTCGTCATGTGCCAGCCAATCGTGGCCCTTTCGCTCGATGCACGTGGATCGATGACTTGGCAATCGATCCTGCACTAGTTCGAGTTTATTAAACCCGAACTGCGTCAAACTTTGGTAGTTTGGGAAATTTTTATAAAAGTTATGTATTATGGGAATTACTTTTATTTAGGGAATTAATTTGATGCAAAGGGTTTTCAAGTTGGGGAGACTGACCTCCAGCTTTTGGATTCCGGTGAGCAGGTTCAAACTCAATGACTCGAGACGAGTTGCATTTGCGAGCTGGGTAACGAAAACGCTCTCCTGAATGCGCACCTCCTCGAGCGAGAGCACTCGAAGGTCGTGGTGGAGTGATGACACGACAATACCTTATTAGGAATTCTCTCGAAATCGAAACCCTTGACCCGGAGAACTCGCATGCTGCGGCAGCGCTTTGAAAACATGCCTCGTGGCAAAATCAATGAACTCCCGTACGTGCCGTCCAACTAGAGAGAGATCTCGAGCTGCCATCCGAATTCGGCCCACGCGGGTGGAGGAAAGTAATGACTAATGACTGTAGCCTGAGAGCAAAATCCTGAGCGCGGCGCGTATTGGCATCCTCTTCCTGGCGACGGCGGCGAAGCGGCGGAAGTTGTGCACTCTTGCGGAATAGTCGCCGAAGTCGGATTGGCGGAACTCAATGAATGAGAAAGAGGGACAGATGTGGTTGCGCCATTTTTTGGACAGCGCGGAGGCTCTCGCCACTTCCTTTGGGGAGTCGAGGAGGTTGAGGATGGTGTGGATGATTTCGACGGGGAGTTTCGAGATCCGATCAATACCGCTGACGGCGTCGTTATAATTAGCGGCGGTTTCGTTGTCCTAGGGTTTTTCCGCTTTCCCTTCTTCTTACCCACATCGGAGACGGTGCTTGCTAGTTTGGGCCCAACAAGTCCTTAGCTAGCCTAAGTTTTCTATTCCCACTTAACTTCTACGTATGCACAAAATTAAAATAATGAACCCTAATAGTAAAATTCGCCGGATATATATAACTGAAGGCGGGCAGGCCGAATTAACAAAATAAGTCGGCGGGCTGCAAACCCTAAAACAAACTGCATATATACAATACAAGTCCGGCTTGCTCCTTCCTAATCTCTTAAACCCTAGAGAAGAGGAAACAGCTGCCGCTAGCGTACGTTTAGTTTCTCCATCAAAGGTAAGTTCCTCTCTCTCTCTATATATATACAAAGCAAAGCAGATTCCTCTGCACATAGTGCTTGTCTGTACGTATTAATCGTTACAGGTTATCGAAAATCTCTTTGCTTAATTAACTAATTTGCATGCTATCCATCTGATCTGGTTGCATTTAAGTATCTTTTGATTCTTTGTTAATATCTATCTGATTAACGCCCTAGCTAGCTAGGGCATTATTATCATTACACGTTCTATTTTAGCAATAAGAATTCAATAAATTTCTTTGTTGATGCGCTTGTTAATTCAAATACTATCTACCCATTCTACAGATGACCGGCAAAGCTCTCCCAATGGTTGTTGAACCCAACGTCTTCAAGAAGATCGCTGCCGTCCCCAATGAGAAAGACCTGCTCGACAACTTTTTCTCCGAACAACAACGCCGGAACCTACCTTCCTCCACACGGAATCGCTCCCTCCTTCCCTCCTCCTCCGCCAGTCCTACGTCCGAAAGGTGAAGCACGCACACCTATATTTCAGCAGCAAGCTCTCCAAAATCGTACACGAGTTCCCCCGCCTGGACTGCATCCACCCTCTCTACGTCGGCCTCCTCCGCGCTGAGGATCGCTACGACGTCGCCCTCGCCCAGCATAAACAACGCCAGGCTCCTCATCGCCGACATATCCGAGGAGCACCTCAAGTTCGTGACGGAGTACTGCAGAGTTGGCGCTCCCACGCCGCTTCGCACGTGCAGGTCGTTGTGCGTTTCCGCCGTGAGACGGATGTGCACCGTGGTCAGGAGGCTCGGCCCGAGCCTGGCGTATCTCGAGGAGACGAGGCGGCACATGGCGGGGCTCCCCTCGATCGACCCCGACGCCCCGACGATGGTGCTCATCGGCTCCCCCAACGACGGGAAGAGGTCGTTCATGCGGCAGATGGCCCGTAGTATGGGGGGCCGGAGTGAATGTGAATATCGCTGTGTTGATCATATCGAGTACTGGCACGCTTTCTGTGTGGCTCGCGTGGCGAGGTACTACTAGGTGATAAATACGGTGGCGTCGATCGACCTGACGACGACATCTGCCCTGGCGCGTCTCCGGTGCGCCTGTGTCCTGTTCTTTCTGGACCTGTCGGACGACGTGAGGCAGCAGGCCGCACAGTTCTGCAACGTGAAGTCCGTGTTCGCGGACAAGCCCTTCGTGGTCGGGACGGGCAACGACGGCAGGAAGATGGGTGTGCCTATGAGCAGCTGCAGCGAGTGAGGGAGATGAAGATGAAGGCAGATGGATACAGATTGAATGTTGCGATGCCGATGCCACTATGTGACTGTTAGAATATGACTTGAATTTGATTGGTTTTGTTTTGTGTTTTAGGCCTATTCTGTTTGGGTCTGTGATTGGGTTTGGGTTTGACCTTTTCCTTGTATGTTTGGGAAAAGGTATTTGGTTTTCTGTTTGGGATTATGAGAAGAGTCCTATAAATACTCTTCATCACCCTAGTCTGTAGTAAGGTCAGTCAGGTTAGTTTGTTTGGTTTGTCCGTTCGGAATTTGGTTTGTAACCTGTACTCTCCTCAAATTAGTGAAATTTGTCCCCCCTGCCCGTGGATTAGCTAGCACACATTGTGTTAGTGAACCACGTTAAATTTGTGTTCGTTCGTGTTGGTTTGGATTATTGATTGCACGCTTCTATTCTGACAAGTGGTATCAGAGCCTGGTTTGGCAGATCCGGGGCGGTGGACGTCAGCTCGGTGGACCCTCGCTCGGTGACCTCGGGGTTTGAGATCTGCATCTGGTTTGGTGGTTCCAGGAGAGATCCACGTTTGGGCTTGGCGGATCAAAGAGAGTTCCGCATTTGGGAAGCAGATCAAAGAGAGTTATGCGTCTGGTAAAGTCCTTGTATCGAGAAGCCCATCGATAGAAGGCATCTGGCGGATCAAGATAATCGCTGAGGTGAGGACACGATGTTCGTGGTCCTTGGCTTGAGGGGAGGATTGTTATGGGACAATCCAAGTACCACATCGGTTATACAAGGGAAGGAAACCTTGTATATTAGTGTCTACCAATCTCATTAGTACGAGGTCTTTTGGGGGAGGAAACCCAAGAGTAAAACCGTGCGGGCTCGGCCCAAAGCGGACAATATCGTACTAATTGAGCAAGCCCCGTTATGACAAGTGGTATCAGAGCCTTTGGTTGCGGTTTTGGGAATTTGGCGCTGGACTGAAGTTTTGCTTTGTGGAGTTTGGTTGGAGTTTTTTTTATAGTAAGAATGGCTGCTATCAGTATGAAGATTGAGAAGTTTACCGGAAGAAACAGTTTCAGTTTGTGGCAGATCAAGATGCAAGCACTGTTGAAACAACAAGGTTTGTGGGCTCCGTTGTCTGAAAAATCGAAGAAGAAAAGCATAGATGAAGAAGAGTGGATTACTTTGGAGGAGAAAGCTCACTCTACAATCTTGCTTTGTTTGGCTGATGACATCATCACTGAGGTTGATGCTGAGAATACTGCTGCGGGTTTGTGGTTGAAGCTTGAAAGTCTATACATGACAAAGTCTTTAACCAACAAGTTGCATATGAAGCAACGTTTGTTCAGTTTGCGTATGGAGGAAGGTACGTCTCTCAGGAATCATCTAGATCAACTGAATACTATCTTGCTAGATCTGCGGAATATTGATGTTAAAATAGATGATGGGGATGCTGCCTTAATTCTGTTAGTATCTTTGCCACAGTCATATGAGAATTTTGTGGATTCTTTTATTGCTGGGAAAGATAGTTTGTCTTTGGAAGATGTCAGATCTGCTCTACATACTAGAGAGGTTCGACATAAGGCATCTGGTTCAGGTTCGGAAAATCAGGCATCTGGGTTGGCTGCTACGAGTAGTAGGAGACAACAATCTGGTAATTGGAAGGCGAATACAAATTCGATTTCTGCTGGTTTGAAGGATGATATCTGTCATTACTGCAAGGAGAAAGGACATTGGAAATTTGATTGTCCTAAATTGAAGAAATATCAGGAGAAGAAGGAATCATCTGCTGCTGTGGCGGAAGAAACTAACTCTGATTCTGAAGATGGTTTAGCCTTAGCAGTGAATGAACAGATACATCACCAGGATGTGTGGTATTTAGATACAGCAGCTGATTATCATATGTGTCCAAGCAGGGAGTGTTTTTCAACTTATGAGCATATAGATGGAGGACATGTTTCTATGGCCAATGGTGCTATCTGTAAGATTGTTGGAAGAGGCTCCATCAGGATGAGGACACATGATGGTTCTGTTCGCACCTTGAACAATGTTAGGCATATTCCAGAAATGACTAAGAATCTGATATCTTTGAGTCTACTCGACAGCAAGGGTTTCAGCTTCAAAGGTGAAGGTGGAGTGTTGTCTGTCTACAAGGGTTCTAAGGTGATTTTGAAAGGTGTCAAGCGGTGTGCCTTGTATAATCTACAAGGTTCTGTTTTGACAGGTTTTGTTGGTGATAAGTGCACCAAACTGGTTTTGAATGGCAAGTCACGGCATGGGTTGGACTTGCCGAATGGTTTGAGTTGTTGACCGCCCTTAGGGGCATCTGGAGGCAGGGGAGATTCTGGTACAGCTGATTTGGAGAAGTTTGGTACGTCTTACAATTTTGATTGCATCTGAGTTTGGCGATTTGCATCGCGTTTGGTCTGGCGATATGAATCGCATTTGGATGTCTGGCAATCTTGATTGCGTTTGAGTTTGGCGGTTTCGATCGCATTTGGATACGTCTGGCGATATGTATCGCGTCTGGGTACATCTGGCAACTTTGGTTGCGTTTGGTACATCTGGCAACTTTGGTTGCGTCTGGTACATCTGGTATTTGAGAGAGAATTCAAGTCAAGGTGGAGATTGTTAGAATACGACTTGAATTTGATTGGTTTTGTTTTGTGTTTTAGGCCTATTCTGTTTGGGTCTGTGATTGGGTTTGGGTTTGACCTTTTCCTTGTATGTTTGGGAAAAGGTATTTGGTTTTCTGTTTGGGATTATGAGAAGAGTCCTATAAATACTCTTCATCACCCTAGTCTGTAGTAAGGCCAGTTAGGTTAGTTTGTTTGGTTTGTCCGTTCGGAATTTGGTTTGTAACCTGTACTCTCCTCAAATTAGTGAAATTTGTCACCTCTGCCCGTGGATTAGCTAGCACACATTGTGTTAGTGAACCACGTTAAATTTGTGTTCGTTCGTGTTGGTTTGGATTATTGATTGCACGCTTCTATTCTGACAGTGACGAACCTGCGGAGGTGACGACGGTCTGGAACATGCCGACTGGCCAGTTCCAACTCGGTGCCCGTAAAGATAATGTGCATGGCTGCCATATTGATTCCGATATCATGCTGAGGCTTCTTGAGTTGGAACGTGGCGAAGGGGAGATTATTAGGCAAGCTGAAGCAGAAGAAGAAGAAGGTGATATGAGGAGGAGCGTTGGCAGCCTGGTCCTGAGGCTATGAGGTCATTCATTTATTTTTATTTCGATTCGGTATATTTCCTCTCTTTGCGGATTAAGGATTTTTTTCCCTCGTTAATTGTTAGCTCGAACTTAGAATTTGGTGGATGCTCTCGAATATCTCCATATAGGACTACCCATCGGATTGATTCAAACTTTTTTACATTGGAGATGAACTTTGGTTAGGCAATTGCATTCGAATAGGAAGTTTTTGATAAATCGTAGTTTGGCGTAGATATGTGTAGATGCAGATTCATAGACGCGCCATAAAGCCAAAACAAACACGAGAAGGAAAAACAATCTTTGGAAAAAACAAATTTCTCAAGCCAAACAACAAAACATGATCCCAGCTGATCATTGTGACGATAATACATGGAATCAAACCCAAACATCAGGGTGCGGACCGTGTTGGATCGAACCGGCCGCCGGCCCATCGGGCGAACCAGCAGCCTTATTCAAGAACTCGATGCAGTCGGCAATGGCCTCGCTGTAATGCAGCTGGGTCGAGTAATAGGAGCTACAAGAGGTCTTGGGCGGGTCAGCCCTCTCTCCAGCCGCCGCCGCCGCCGGATAATTGTCGCCCCCTTTCTTCCCGCCGACGGAGAAGAGGAGACGGACGAGAAGTTTCCGGAACCGGTTGAATATCTTCATCGCCGATAGGTTTGAGGATGACGAAACGACGTCGTCGTCGAAACTCGGCCTGCGATGACGACGAGGAAACTTTTGCTGTTGTTGTTTGATTCTGCTGCTGCGGCCGCTCTTGTGCCGATGATCATCAACACTGCGAGTAGCTGTGGTGGTGGTGGATGTTATTTGTATAGGGAAGCTCGAGTTTCGAGGCATGATTTGGCGAGAAGATGGATTGGATTCTGTGGTTTGTTTTCTTTTGATGGTGTGATTTTTATCATGAATGGTTGGTAGGTTGGGTCTCCGGGAAGTGTAACGCTATGATATGTGCATGTCGTTTGCTTGGTTTGGTTAGGGAGGATATATATATATATAAAATCTTAGCTACCTAGCTAGCTAGTTTGAGGATTCACAAAAAGGCTAGGAAGAGAAAAGGAGCTGAGCTATGCATGTGGACAAATCATTCTACTCGCCCTTCTCTTGTATGTCTAGCAAGGTTGTCAAACCGTTATTCGGACGATGGGTCCGATCTGGTTCGTTCGAAAATGACCCTTTTAGCGTGGTTGGAATGCATCCTATTTTGATGGTTCATGAAAGAAGTCCACACTAGATTAAACCAGCCAAAATTAGCTGGTGTGATTTGGTTTGAAGAGGAAGATTGATTATCCAGTAATTTATTTTTTTAAAAGAAATAATTAGGTAATATATGCATGTATTTTAGTGAGATTGTTTATAATATGTCAAATATAAACATAATTTATTTTATATCAAAGATTTTCTCACCTATTCTGTTAAAATGGGCTTAAACTAGTTGAATATGATCATTCGACCCCTCAAACCTCAAACCATACTTGCTAAACTGGTTTAATCCGGTTTGACAAACTTGGTGTCTGACTGTTGGTTTCTTTTTATCAAGATATAATATCATTTTTACTTTTTATTTTTGTTAAACATGTTTATTTACTATTTCACATAATATATGCTTTGTTCTTAATTTAGAAAAATTATCAAATATATCCTTTTATTAAAATTTTCATCCAAAACCCGTCGACTATAATCGAAACTTGATTTGAGCGCATTCATCTCTTGCCTAGGAGCCACCAAAACTTCGGAGTTTTGGCTAGTTGTAGGAATCAAACTACAAACACTTAGCATCAATGCTTATACTAGGGGTGGCTATAAAGTCTGGTCTTGTTAAATTGGTCTGAATTGATCCGGTTCTGGTCCGGTCTTTTCACATATATAAGGATCAAAGATTGTATTGGATATAGTCCAGTCTTTCATCCGGTCCGGTCCCAATTTGGTCTTGATTTTAGATTGAGCTTATGGATATTTGAGTGGCATGAGGCCTGAAAAGGTGGGGAGTTGGTTAAATTTTGGGTGTTGAGCTCTCTTATTCAGTCTTTATTCGGTTTTCGGTCCGGTCCCGAACAATTTTTTACCTCAAATCTAAACCCAAAGATGTGATTGGATTGTTTGCTATCCGGTCCCGGTCCGGTCTCAATCCAGATTATATAATCCAGTTTCAAGTAAAACCAAAAAGTCTGGACCAAATAGCCACCCCTAACTTATACCTTACCACTTTGACTACCTCTATAGATGATTGTGCAAGATTTTGACTCTTACCTTTTTTAATTTATGTGTTTGAATTCTCTTTGGACATGCTTAAATTGAGTGCATTCATCTCTTGCCTAGGTGTTTGCTCATTTCATAATATTTGGTGCTAACCAAAAGGATGACTTTTGGATTAAGTTATGAGGTTGGAGGAGGAAACAATGATGGGTATGTATATTCTCAATGTACAGAGATATGATGGGTTCGATGCTAATTGGTGCGACTCAGATGATAAGTAGGAGGAAGTATGATTGTGTCTTGTTTGCTTGTGATTATTGGTTATTTGATTATACATAGCTAATGTCACTTTCCCTAATTGCGGATGGCATTGTAACCGAAACTTGGATTGTAAAATGTTTTCAAGTTACGAGGTTTGTCATATACAAACCAAAAGGGGAAAAAAATGGTAGTGTCTATTTATTATTATTTTTATGATGGGTGACTTACTGACCTTGATAAAAAAAAGTTACATATGATTTATCTATTGTCAAGGTCGATTTGGAAAATTAAGCATAATTAATATGAATGCTCTTTAATTTATTACGAAGATTAACTTAGTCATAATACAGAATTTAATTTACTTTCTTATATGGTTATCTTCTACAAGATACATAAAGACAAAACATGAGTTGGAATTCTAAAATTTTAAATTGCATGGCCTGAGAGTGATTCTAGGAATGTCATTTTTGTCATTGCACTTAGTTCATGTTTATATATTAAAGATGTTATCATTGGAGTTCAAACATTGGTCACTTTAATGAAGAAAGAGCATTATAACCAACTAGGCTATATTTTATTTATTGTTATTTCTTTGATTGAACTCTAGGAATATGTTTGGTGATTATGTTTCTATATTTATATTTTATCTTAAGTTATTTATATTTTATAGGAAGATATTAATTCTGAAATCGGAGCTCAAGTAGTATTGATTCAAACATTAATATTAAATTGTATGTGTTATTTAGTTTAGATAAAATACAGGTGTGTAATCAAAATATGGACCTTTGTGATGAGTATAATCATTTTTTTGTGAGTAGAAAGATATTAATTATGAAATTGAAGCTCAAGTAGTATTGATTCAAACATTAATATTAAATTGTATATTTATATTTTATCTTAAGTTATTTATATTTTATAGAAAGATATTAATTCTGAAATCGGAGCTCAAGTAGTATTATTCAAACATTAATATTAAATTGTATGTGTTATTTAGTTCAGATAAAATACAGATGTGTAATCAAAACATGGACCTTTGTGATGAGTATAATCATTTTTTGTGACAAATCTACACATAATATAATGATAAAATTGGAAAATGAGAGTCTCATTTCAAATTTCGTGGTCTGAGAGTGATTCTAGAAAACTCTTTTTCGTCATAGTGCCCAATATATCTTTATATTATGTATAGATTTGTGACAAAAAATTATTATATTTGTCACAAAGATCAATGTTTTGACTACACACATGTATTTTTTCTAAACTGAACCACACATATAATTTATTATTTAATGATTGAATCAATGTTACTTGAGTTCCGATTTCACTATTATCCCTTTCTATAAGATATAATAATTTCAGGTAAAATGCATTTCTTACTTGGTTGAAGAAGCTCTTTCTATAAGATATATTCAATGTTTTAAGATTTGCTATTTCAAATTTCGTGAAGCTAGAGTGAAAGTAGGAAGAGTATTTTTGTCATCACAATTATTATCAACTTCATATGACAAAGTATCAATATCAAGATTTGAGTCATGGTCTCTTCAAACAAAAATAATAATCACAACCAATTACACTAAACAAATTTATTTTATCTTTATAGATTGTAAACATGCAGTAAGCAAAGATTTGAAAAGCAGAGGACTTTTCACGGTTAGCTAGCCTATTAAATCTTCTGAAAATCAAAGTTTAATACGTGATTTATAATTTTTATAACCTATAAAATGACGGGTAATCTTAAAATTGCATCACAAATTTCAGTGTTTGAAATATTGCATATCAAACTACAGTATTGAATATGCAAAAGTGATGTAGAATTTTATAAATTAATATGAATTTTCAGAACTAATATGAAACAATAATATTTTGTACAAACTATAGGTGACTGGTTCTGTAATTTAGTCTGGTTAACTACTAAACGTTAATCAATTTATAGGGCATTAACATATAAATGAGTTATAATTAACCTCATTATACAATTTTAACTCTTTATAATAATTAATTTAATCTTAATATTTGTGATGTTTGAAATATTTTATGTATGATTTTGAGGTATAATTATTATTTGTGACATCCATTGTAGTTTATTCAAACGTAGTATTTCATTAGATAGTCAAAATCGAATACTGGATGCATTTATGACTGTATTTATCTTGGTGTTGTAAACAGGTAAAACTTAATTATTACAATGCATATAACTATACCTAGGCACATGGTCGATCTAACCATGAAGACAACGTATATGGATCGGCCATGTACAAGCATGAATGCTTCATAGGTCGTACCAGACTTAAACTTCAAGGACTCGCACACAAGTTCGAACACCACACAGTCTATATCGGTGAACTCATGTTTTACGGAGAAATGTGTCATTTGATAAAAATAAAACAAAATATTCTAAAAATAACATGTAAAATTTGAATTAATGAGTAGTTTCTCACATTAAGGTGTGACGGCTCATGTTCTAAAAGATTTATAAAATACATTCATTGTTTATTTTGAGACTCAAATCTTTTTCAATGTATACAACTAAATTCATTTATAAATTCATTCTTGATTAACTTAATAGCTGAATTTTTTTATAGCTTGCAGTAATAACAAACAACATAAACAATAGCTTTAGAAGCAAGTAAAGTGAAGAAGAAATTGTGATTTAGTATTTCTTTGCAAATGTGTGTGAGGGGGCGGGGTGATTTTTTTTTTGTCTAAAAAATTGAGAAAGGGTTGAAATTCATATATAATTTGTTTGAATATTGAATATTGCATATTGAATTGGAGTATTGAACATTTTGGAAACGATATATAATTCTTAAATTAGTTTAAATTTTCAGCTCGGTTGACCAATAGCTTTAGACATTTTGCTAATCTGACATGGATCCAATAATCATAAGAAGAGATTTAGTTTGATATGGCGTCGGTTCAAAACCATTTTTTATGTTTAGTGAATTTGTACGACAAATACATGTAAAGTGAAGATGAACCTGATTATGCATTTTGATTCTTTATATAAATACAATGGTTTAAGGCTTTAAGCAATAAACTAACTATACACTTACTCGATTGATTTAACGAGTTATGCTTTTTATCACTTTTAATAATTAGTTTATTCACAAGCTATCAAACTATTTTGCTCCGTCGATGAATAAGCGACCATCTATTTGCCAGGTTTCAGGTGCTCTGATTCACACTATCGATTATGAATGGTGAAGAAGCATTTCAAACGCAAAATTGGAGAAGCAATTGGGTTGTTTCTAGGTTTCTCTCGATTCCCGGCAATGAGAAAAAATATGAAGGTAAAAAGGGGGAGAGATGTGAGATACAAAGTTGAGAGAGAGAGATGGAAGAACAAATGGAAAAACAAAGAGGAAGGCAAATAAAGAGTGAGAGGGCACATTTAAAAGAGGAGGAAAATGAGGTAATGTGAAATAATTGTCCTTCTACTTTGATTAGTAGATATTCTTGGGCCTATTATGTTGAGTTTTGATTTATTTTAGGAGATGACATTATATTTGACATATTTTTTCTATTTCAATTTAAAATCCTAAATCAATAGTATCATTTGGAAGATTTTTTTCCTTAATATGATTATTGTAATTTCTAAGATTTAAGGGGTATTTAATAATGTCAATATTTTATTGATATTTAAATTTTGTATTGAAAGATCGTACGTACCGACAATTAGGCCATGAAACTTCACATCATAGGTTAAATCGATAAGTGATATTTAATAATATGACATGGTTGAACCACAATTAAATTATGACTTCAGTGTAAAATACTCTACTACCAACTTTTTCAATATGATTTTACAATCCTTTGGTTCAAAGAATTCTTTTACACTGGTGAAAACAAAAGTTTTAAGGCACATTTTGAACTATCTATTGCAAAAAAGCATAAGTTAGTTAGCGATAATGAGAATATGCGATTTCATGTAAACCAAAAGACACTTCGCAACTTCTATATTTTAAAATAAATGTATGCTACTCATACTCTCGCTCATTCATCAACTTAATGAGTAACATATATTTCATGTAATATTATTTTCATACGTTTTTATTAATTGAATTATTTCATGAAAAAAATCTTTGTTGCATGAAAATTACTACATTGTTGCTAGACATGTCTGCGATCTGAGAATAATTTGGGAAGTTCGTACACAATACATTGTCCAACTAACTATTAGCGACAACTTAGTATCATATCTTAAATATTTCAAATCAAGTAACTTCATATTCATTACCAATAGTGTGGTAAAAAAGAATGCTCTCTATTGGGGAAAACTTAGAGGACATACTAAACTCTAGGGATGGCAACAAAACCCAAACCCATGGGTACCCACCCGACCCAACCCGGTCAACGCGGGTAAAAACTCATATAGATAAACCCGACCCATGGGTACCCGCCCACACTCATATAGTTAATTTTCTCGGTATATCTAATATTCTAAACAACTAATCTTATTTATGTTTGTGGAGACATGTCTAATTTTTTCTTTCTAATTGTGTAGAATGAAGTTGATGTCATCGAGTGGAGAGTGAAGAAACTTAATTGAAAGGAAGAAGCTTTCAATTAATCATGTTATTTATGGATAATTTGTGATTTGCTTCAATTTTATTGAGTTTTCTAGATTGGTGTTGAACAATTTGTATAGTTAATTTTTTATTTGCTTGAATTTTCTAGAATGGTGTTTTATATATGGATAATTTGTATTGAGAGATTGATATTTGACTTTAATTTTGATAGAAATTTGTTATTATAAATTTTTTACGACAAAAACTCGTGGGTACCCATGAACCCACGGATACCCAGGGGGTTGGGTTGGGTTTGAGTTTTTCAAACCCAATGGGTTTTACCCCGGGTTTTTTTCACGGATAAACCCATGGGTTTGGGTTTGGGTTTGGCAAAACCCGACCCATTGCCATCCCTACTAAACTCTATGAGACATTTTCTTTCATCCTAAAGGTTGATTATGTATGTATGTATGTATGTATGAGAAGCAACTATATGGTTTAATTACATAATGAATGACAATTAGTTATATTTTTTTATCATTCAATAATTATATGTAATGCTTATATTATATTTTTTCCTCTTTTCATGGAGGTCTAAACACATTATGCATAAGTGTATCACTTTTAAAAATGTTATGTGCATAACTAAGATAGAAAATAATCATCTCATGCATTTCAAATCATCTATTATATCCATTATTATATACCATATTTCTCAACAAAATTCTTCCGGCCAACGAACCGAGGCCCTGTACTAGTGATATGTAATATGCTAACTACCACATATAGAACGAAAAATTTAACAAAACACGAGTATAGAACTAAAGAAATAAACATGAAAACATAAGCGTACCTAAATATTGGAGTTGAAGAAGGCGACGACTCCCTCAGTATTATCAGCTTTGGGTTATATATATAAGTCTATGTATTTTATTGAGAAAACATTGAAAACTAATAAAATACTAGTGTGTAATTAGCCGTAACTCTTTCAATACCCAAATTCAATTGGGTGTGCCTACGGTGACATGCATGTCACGGTGACTTGCACTTTCCGGTCGACCTCAGTTAGGATTAGGTCGACCTTATTTAGAATTCGGTCGACCTCATATAGGATCCGGTCGACCTCATTTAGGATTCGGTCGACCTCATATAGGATCAGGTCGACCTAATCTGTTGTTTCAGTGTAAAAACAGTTCATGGTGCATACTTTGGATATTCATATCATACAATTGGCTAGATGAAAATTGAAGACTAATGACTTGTTTTGAAGCTGGAGTGTCCCTCTACATATTGAAGTGATTGAGAGCTCGATAGGAAGTTCAGAAGATCATTTTTGAACCTCATCAAAAGACTATGCCAAAACTGGGAAACTGCCTGAAAATGGCCAAGTCTGGAAACGTGTTTGTGAAGCCTATTTTGGAGCTCAATTCGAGAAGCATGAATGCGAGTTGAGTCAAGGAGCCTCTACCACGTTAAATTAGGTATGTTTTTATACGAATTCAAGGCATTGGATGAAAGATTGGATATCCGTAAGGCTTCAAACAAAAGGGTTGAAGTTGCTACGAAGGCTGTTTTTCTGGTAGACTTCGAGCACAAGCAAGCTGCCAGAAAAACAACCTTCGTAGCAACTCGAGCCTTTTGTTTGAAGTCTTAAAGATATTCAATCTTTCATCCAATGCCTTGCCTTTGTATAAAAAAATACGTAATTTAACGTGGTAGAGGCCCCTGGACTTGACTTGCATCTATGCTTCTCAAATTGAGCTCCAAAGTAGGCTTGACAAACACGTTGCCAGACTTGGCCATTTTCAGGCCGTTTCCCAGTTTTGGCATAGCCTTTTGGCCAGGTTCAAAAATGGTCTTCTGGACTTTCTATTGAGCTCCCAAGTACTTTAATGTGTAGAGGGGCACTTCAGCTTCAAAACAAGCCTTTAATCTCCAATTTTTATCTAGCCAATTGTAAGATATGAATCTCCAAAGTAGACACCATGAAACTGTTTTTACACTGAAACAACAGATTAGGTCGACCTAATCCTACATGAGGTTGATCGAAAAGTGCATGTCACCATGACATGAAGTCCAATTCAATTTTGAAAAACTAGCTAGTAAAAATAATTATTTTTAAACTACACTGACCTTAAATTCTGGTTTTTCTTCGAGAGTAAAGAAGGCAATAAAATAAATAAGAAAAAAAAAACATTACGATGATAATAATATGATTTTACATGCTGATCATCATAGTATCAGGTACAATGATCGCTGATTGATTAGGTAAAAACAAGGTAGGCAGACTGCGTAAGCCAATAACAAGAACTTGATTATAGCTGGAGCCCTTCATGGCGAAATTGTTTGTGGTCCATACAGACATATTTGCAGCAAGAAATCTTGGCTTTGGCTGCTGCTTTGTCCATTGTAACAAAAGAAACCAACTAGGAAACCAAACAGTGATAATAATAACAAGATAAAGAGCCCAAGTCATTAGTGGAAGGAAAACGACGAAATGGCCATATCGAATTCTTACGATGAAAAGGCGAAAAGGAGGAAAAGAAAGGATATATAATGAATGAATACAGTTGCTAACTAAGGGCGGTTGGATATAATGATTTCTCGTAAGGCAAGTATATATGATTGTGTCTCTCTTCTGTATACTTGATTTCTTAACTTAGTTTCAAAATCAAGGACGTGGTTCAATAATTAGGTCCCCTCTGCTGCTGCTAATTGTTTAGTCCGACCTTAAGCAGCCCCTAGTTTCTTTAAGTTTGTCGTTGGTTGATGAAAGTTGAGGGCAAAGAGAAATACATTTGAGCTAAATCTAGCTCTTAGACAGGCTAGGGCACGAGTAAAGGCTGAATCTCAACAAAACTGATGAATGAGGACTATTATCTAATAGCTCGATGTCCTCGTTTGTTTTGTCGCTTGAGATCGACGAGTTCATGTCATATTCTCTAAACATGATGATGTCTAGAACGAAAGTATTCAGTAATTATACATAACTCAATCATCAGTTACCATATCAGCACACCCTCTCTCTCATGGAAAGTCTTTAATCTTTTCCATTTTCATCTTTAACGAACGATTTGTCTCATTTTAAGTTGAAATTTTAAAAAAAATTGCACAGATAAATTAGATTAATAGTGCTCTTGAAAATGATATACACTTTGATATATTTTTGGAACAAAACAAATTAAGACATATTTTACCAGTCTATACCATGGTGGTATTAATTGGTATTAAAATAAGAGCATATCATATGGTATGAACGCGTACCATGGTGGTATGAACATACAAAGACTGAGGATGGTTGAATACATGATGGTATGATGAGTATACTAACTTGCATTTATGATTTTCAACATTGTGTACCACAAGATACCACCCCCATACTAGGGTGGTATAGTATGATATTTTTTTCCTGTATCTTTATCACCCAGAAAATTTTTTAGATCCAATAGATCATGATTAACTTGTTACTTATTTGCAAAAAATTTCAAAAACGACTTAAAACGAAGGAGATATCATATGGTATGGAGTTGGTAATGAGATATATGAAATTTTTTTCTTTAAAAATATTAAAAATTGATTTCATTTTGTAAAGCACAACTAACTCATTCCATCTTTGCAAAAAAATATTGAAATCCTAGTTATAACAAAGAATACAAGAGCCGATTAAGAAAACTAGGAAAAATAAAAATCTTTTAATTCTCAACCTTTAGTTTTGCAGTCTACTTAAAAGGAATGATCTAGATTTGGTTACTCATGTTAACCATCCTAACGTTGCTCACCCTATGTTGAGCCCTTCTCAAGTTGGTTATTGATACTAGATTAGGGGCCCGTTGGACGGTTTTTTAACAATTACATAAATAACAATAGCAAATGTTCGAAGCAAATGTGTTTTTTTATTAGGCATGATAAAAGAATCTAATAAGACATTCAGTTAGTGGCAAAATTAAAAAAATGAACATACATCATGAAAATTTTCGACATCCTAGATTCATATACATAAGAATGAAATTTAAAAAAAAAACTAAATACAAAAGATGTAAAGGTTTTTTCTAGAGCTCATACCTGGATCTTGAACCTATAAAATAAAACAATTAGATTTGCTACATAATAAAAAGGGCTAATACCACTACAACACCCAAACTATCAACAAAATGCCACTTGTGTCCTATTCTTTTCAATATTCCATCTCTATCCTGAACTATTTTTTCTGTTAATATTGACCAGCGTTGACCGTTTGTTTTAACAGAAAATCTAGTCACCGCATATGTGGCATGTGACATGGAATTTTAATATTAATTTTCATTTATTTTTCCATCTGAAAATGAATAAATTCAAATAAAAAAAACAAAACAAAAACTCATATCCACTAGATCTATCTGTATCCCGACTGTCCTCTTTCTTTAATCTCCGATGAGTCCCCCCACCGGCGACCCTGCTCTCCTCCGGATCGACGATTCACCTCTCTTGGTGTTCTTCGGCTCTTCCTTTGATCCAATTCGCCTATATCATCGACTGCTTGTGCTCCGTTCTTTTTCCTTGGAATTCCCGTCGTCGCGGCCGTGGTTCTTCCTCCCTAGGTCTGGATTCGAAACAAGATCGAAGGAGCTTCTTAAATGGGGTCATTCTTCTCCGTCCACCCAATGGAAAAAGGGTTTAATCGGCGCGTAAATCTGGAGAAGTTCCTCTGGCTCGGTGCGGTGGACATGTTTCTAGAGGCGGACAGGGTCAACTAGTCTTCGTCTGGATTGGAAACCCTAGAAACATTGAAATCCACCATCCCCAGATCTAGGGCGAAGTTCTAGAACGCGTGCGCCCGCAATTGCCGGCTGCTGGTCCAGAAAACGACGCCGCGACGACAGACCACAAGCTCCGTCAACCAGGAATTGGTCGGGGAATTGAAGCTCTATCATAAGGTCACTCCCAAAGTAGTGTCGAACAGGGAAAAATTCCTATTGTCTTCTAGTACGGCGGTGGCGGGGGAAGAGGAGGGTGATTTGGGGGAGTAGAGGTCGAGGATGTCCGTGTGGCAGAGGAAGATGGTAGAGGGGAGGGTTTGGGGATTGCGTGTGCCGGAGAAAGATGATGAAAGCGAGCTTGGTGTTGATGTCCTCGATCATCATCGTCCATCTCTCCTCTCCCATCTCCGCCTACTGCTTCTTTCGGCCGCCGAAGCTGTTCCACTGGCTGCATCGGAATCGGAGCTTCGTCATCTTCCAGATGGAGAAGGTTGAGGAAGCGAGGTCGCTGGAAGAGCAGCTTGTCATGGAGGAAGGCGGCGACGAGATATCGTTGCCGTAGATGCTGATTCGCAGGAGGGATTTGAAGGCGGCGACGATGGCTGAAATTGAGGGAGGGGGTAGGGTAGGGAGCGGGTTGAAGGCGACAGTGGGTAGAAAGTTTATTTTTTATTTTTAATTATTTTGCATTTTAATTTTATTTTAAATTTAAAAATATATGTGGTATGATGTGGCATCTACGTGGATGCCACGTTTTCTTCCATGTCAGCAAAAGTCAACATCTGTTTGACCACCGTCAGGTCAACCGTTAGAGATAACAGTCAACGAAATCGCCAGGATACAAATGGCACAAAGTATCATAGTTCAGGATAGAAATGGAATATTGAAAAGAGTAGGACACAAGTGGCATTTTTTCGATAGTTCGGGTGTTGTAGTGGTATTAGCCCTAATAAAAAAATAAGCAGGTATGATGTTTTCCCCCTAATAAATGATTGAATTTGGAGTTAAGAAGAATGGAATCATAGAGTTAGATTGTTACCAAGTTGTTGTCGTTTTAGATGTTGTCGTCCAATTCCCACAAAAGTACTCATCGAAGTCTTCTTGACCTTTTCGTGAGTAGTGCTCGCATTAAGCATAACACAACTCGTTCCTCACTTTGACAACTTTGCATTGGATGAAATGTAAATTTCTCTGAATATTAGAAAGGGTTAGCATTTTATTGTAATGAGTCTTTATATTGCAACTTATATGTGCCTCCTCTTTATTCTTCGCTCTAATTCATTGAGCTCTCGCAATATTTTGGAATTGATTGGTGGTTGGCTTTCAGCTTTTACTCTCATTAGAGGATGTGGTGCATTTGCATCACTTATATTAAAAAAATTATTTTAAAACAATTTTATTTTATGAAACTCCTTATTTATAACACACAATTATATACAAAGATTAAAATTACATGAATTTCACCTTGACCCGAAGTCAATGATTCCCAAATTTGTAGATTCATCCACATCAAGTTAGCTTACAAATAAGGCCTTTCATTTATGAATTGGTTATCCATTAATTAAAAAATATTTAGCTAATAGATGCTCAAATAAAATAATCATATATTTTTTTCACCATTATGTTAAGAGATAAATATGATCACCAATATTTTTCAGAATGACATTTATTGTCCTACCTATGGAATAACCCTCACAATCAATCACGTGTACCCAAATTGTACATTATGCCCGGAATCATAGTTTAAATAATGCATGTAATTTTAAAATGCAAGTTTAATGAATTATATGCTCGAAAAGCTTTAGTTGGGTCTCTTTATGCTTTTGGCTTATATAAAAATTATTTTTTGTATCACTAATTTTGTCAAAGGTTGATTAATTCTCTTCAACTTTGACTTGTGTGAATTCATTTATGACAAAGATAGCAAACAACAATTTTGTAATTTCTAATAATCAAAATAATTATAGTGATTATAAACTGATCAGAGTTATTGTTGATGGTAGAAAGATTATTTCCCACTTTAGGTATAGATTAGTGAGAGTCAAACACAAATTCTGGTAGTACAAAAATAACTTTCCTCTTCCCTGAACCACACTGGGTATGAATGCACACTAAACTACAAAGTGTATATAATAGAGACCGATAAATATATGTATGTGTTCAAGATTTGAAGATTGAATTGAATTATTGTTTTGGTGACGAGGGGATTCTATGAAGAGAACATTTTTATCCATTGAACAATTTCAGTTTGTGTAAAATCTTATCTTTGTACCTTACTATCTTCGATTTCTTAAATGTTTTGCTTTGTCGTAACATCCTACAATTAAATATTCGTAGTCTCTTGAGTAAATTTTTCATGTAGGTTTACGAGACATATATAGACGAAATATAGACTCAGTTCTCAATCAAAATACTCAAACATCAATCACTATTTTTATTATCTTATACAATATATGTTAATTCATGATTCTCAAAACTGGGAGTAACCTATTACCAACATTTATTGATCATTGACTTAGTTTATCATAGGCTTCTTAGCGAAGATGCCTGATCTATGGATAATTTTGGTTATCTGAATTCAAGGCAATTGACACATCATATAGGGTTCTTCCCTTGACATGGAATTTCAGTTATCGATTTCGAACTTATAGCACATTCTCTAATATATATATATATATATATATATTCTTGGTAAATATTTTCTATTAGTAATTAATAGAATGTGTTTATGATATATCGCGGGCATATGAAAAGTTGTACCAGTTTAAAAGTAGATTGATTACTTTAAACCAATGTGTTATAAATCCTACTATACATGTAGGTAGGACCCAAAATACCGGACCCCAAATAGTAGCCAATTTTTGTGGCACGAAATGGTTGAACCACAGTTCAACCATGATTTTAGTACAAAATACCTTACCACTAATTTAAATTATCATTCCTACAATCACTAAGAGTTGGAAATTCTGAATGAAAGATGTTCTGATGGAGAATCTTCATATAGTATTAGTAGGACTACACTATTTTACGTGTTCAAATGGACAATTTACAATATGTCAGTGGGTTTTGACCGGTCTAATATCGATGTAATGGACAATGAGTATTTATTTTATTTTTATTTTATACAAAAATAACGACATCAATTAAATGACGATGGTTTCATTAGTAAAAACAATTTTATTATCTAAATTAGTATGACTTATAAGATAATCACGTCTCTCGCCAATAAATTTTTTGATGGAGTTTATTGTATTCCATTCTTAATGACTGGAAAGAAAATAGAAAGCTACTAATCTAATGGGGATTACTCTAGTGGCGTCCAATAAAATTGATGTATAGTTGTTATGGGCCAAGCCCACAACATGACAGCACCAAAACATATGAGATGTAGAAAGACGAAGTAATCCCTCGTATCCTAGGTATGTGGATTGCGGAGAGGGCTGGAAAATTAAAACGGGGAGGGTGTTGGCGGAGAACGTCTATAAGTTACTAGCCTTGGACCCGATCCGTTGGTCGGATTAATTTAGCTATCGATTCGTGAGGTGGAAGCATGAGCGAGAGTGGGAGAATATACATTTCTAGAGAATTGGATATTGAAATCTTTAATGGATCCTTAATTGGTCGGATTACCAACCAATTAAAAACCCTAACCAGAGTTGCTTATAAAATCGAGAATTTGAAGCAGACAACAAAAGAAAGGGAACACTGTTGCGATCAGATATGAAAAACCCTAGCAGCAATCCGGATATCCTCGAACACAGAAACGATGAAAGAGCTTGATTTCTTTGGAACTTGATTATGCAGAAACACCACATTCAGCAAGTTCCAAGTAACAATATCCTATGGTAAACTTCTATAGCTTTCTACGATTGTCGATTGGGTGCATGCAAGCTAACTTATTCTTCATCATTGTTTCCCCTCTTCTAATAGCCTATGTGGTCACATAAAACTGTAGAAAAGTAGATGATAAAAGAGAAAAGCAACAACAAACCATGAAGTTTCGAATGACATATGAACCACAATGATGCCTACCTAGATGGCTGCAACTTTTTTCGGATTGGGTATGTCCCTGGGGTCCTGTTCGTGGAAACTCTACTCAACGTACGTCTGAAGCGAAACAAAACAAAAAATGGAAGGCAGTTTTGACAACTAATTAAAGGATCAGATCTCTAAATGAAGAAGAAAATGGTGGTTTACGAATCAAAACCCACATAGGAGGACTTAAGTACGAAGAACACTAACAATTTCCAAAATATATATGATAATGAAGGGTAAAGTTTATCATGCTGAACTAATGCTTATCATGCTATCTTACGGGGCATACAAAAAGCTCTAATGTCCAATGCCAGCTCTAATTTGTCACATACAGTTGACAAATTAACAATAATTACATCGTAAAACTGAGTCGGCTTGGATTAAAACCTCCGAACAACATTTGGAATATAATTGATAGCAAAATAACACAGTTTGCAGCCGAACCCACTATTTAGTAAGGGCCTGGGATTGTAGTTCTTACACTAAATATCACCAATCATAATCACAAAAACATTGAATGGATTGGGATGCGAAGAATATATAATATCAACCAATTAGCTAAAATACAGAAATGTCATTCCAGTGCATCGTATGATTGAAGAAGACGCCAATTAAAACGTAATGAAAATCAACAACTACTATTAGCAACTTATTTAGTACAACCTTAACATCTAACCTAAACTGTAGATTATGGGTACCTTAACTCCGTTCGCAAAAGAACAGGAAGGAGAAGGACTTGTGAGAGGCACAATAAAGATAACCTGTGAGATGCAGTTATGAGCTTGATGACAAAATCAAGAAATCTAAGAAGGCGAAGGACATCAACTTCTCTACCATTGAAAGAAGCTCATCATTCACACCAACCAGCCTATGAAAGAAGCACAAAGAGCTTATATGAGCAAACCACAGAATAAATTAACTATTAGATAAAAAAATGTTTTCAGGGACAGACCATTAGATTAACCCTCAATTAGAAGATGTCAACTCCCAGCTTCTTAATGAGAGCACAACAGAACTATGCATAGTGAGGCTTGACTGATTTTAGCATGACAAATCCCAGCTTCTCAACCCCTAGCTATGTAAAAATGTAAAAGAGAAAGAACTCAAGACCACATAAAAAACGACACAATTCAATAGATTATTGAGATAACATAATAAACAGAAAATATTATAACTTGCAGCAACTACTCTTCCAGACTTCCACCCATAAGGAACTTAAAAGTACAACCATTTGACACTGGACCTCTTGAAAAATGAAGTTGATATCTTAGCATTGAGCATTAAATTCTTAAAAATAAAAAATCAACGAGAGAATGAGGACTTACACCTCGGATGAATAGTTTTCAAGTTTGTCCAACATAGACTAATTGGATTGAAAAATTGGAAACCTGTTAGGAATGGAAAAAGTCCATATATCCTCACCTTCGTCATTTAGTAAAAAAGATACCCAAACCCGTAAGATAAAAGAACTTGGAGTATCATTCTTCCTAAACATATATCTATAAAGAGAATTAGTGGGTTAGGGGGATTCATGCTAACCTCAGAGATTTCAGAACCGATGGGTCATATCACTGCTCCACAACCTAAAGTAAGAGGGTGGTCGTTCCCATCTACCCAACAAAATTGTAGACTCTAAAGAAATACTAAGAAGGAGAAAATAATTTCGAAGCTAGAAGAGAGAGAGCGCTGGAGAGAGGTACAAAGTAGGAGAGAGTCACCGTTTGAACTAAGAGACGTTTTCTACAATGTAATTAGCATAGACCAGGAAACCGGATCGTACCGGCCGGTTCAACCGAAAATTGGACCAAAAGCAGTACGGTGGGCTGATTGTGCTGATTTTACCGTGCCGGCCGGTATGATCCGGTTTCCTAGTCTATGATTCAGCTTCATTTCTCCGTATTCTCGTCCAATATGTGGAAAATAATTAAAAAGAATATTATTTTGCTATTTTTCTATGTTGAAAATGGGTCACCGTGGTTGTATAATGCTCTATTTGGTTCTTTTTTTGATGGATTATATTTTTTATACTATCGCATTTCATTTCTCTATCAATAGTGAAAAATGGTATTTACCGGTACAAAACGGTTGAACCACGGTCGTACCACAAAATACCATACCAGAAAGGAATCCGGTATGATGTCCGGTACGGTTTCCTTTACCATGGTAATTAGACACTTCGACGATTCCAAACCCCAGGCTCGTCATCAAACTTCGAAACACATGAATGACAACAAAAGCAACAAACAAAAATCACGGATCAAAAAAGAGATATTGGATGAAAAAGCAGGGGGAAAGAGAGAAACTACTGAGAGTTTTAAGATGTTGGGATTACTCTGCAACTACAGCCATTGTGGATCTTGTCGCCGTCAGCTTTGATTTTTGTCCATAGTAGATACAGACCCTGAAACGAAAGAAGCAAAAGATATGAAAGGAGAACAAATCCATGAACCAACACCAAAGAAAAAATGCTGTACATAGAAAAAGGGAAGGAGAACCACCGTTGTGTTTCAACACATTCAATTTCTTCAGGCAAGCGCGCAGTGTTTCTTTGCTAGGTTAGATCATTTAACTCCTTCCGTATGGCCTGCAGTGAACTGAAACCCGAAGCGCCCTCAACTGCTCATCCACTACAATACCTTAGCATAGAACTTGGCTTGATAAATTAGGATGCATATTAGTTAGAGATGTACCTTCTTCTGTATCTTTCTCACTTCTTCCAGTCGTGCATTCTGCCTTATTTCCATCTATGAAAGGCTTCAGCCTTTTTCCTCTACGTAATGTGCCTCTTCAGCCTGCACAACTAAGGCGTCACGTTTGGCTTATATACGTGTGTTTAATCTCTTCGTAAAGTACCAACATTGCCATTATATATGCAAATTCATCCTGCAAACAACAAAAATGACGTTAGATTGACAATCCATGAAATCTTGAAGCCAATCAGAACTACCAGCAAGTCACATACAATCAAACAAAGTAATATACACAAAGTCCATCTAAACGTTGGATTCAATATAACAGATACCCAGGAACCACCAACAACTCAGTAAAGGAGTTGGAACAGAAGAGGACCTTTTGTCCAAGGGAAGCCGAGAAGTGAAAACCGATTCGATGCTACTAGCTGGAACGTACCCCGCCGGTCAGCGGGTAAGAAGAATCGGCGATTGGTTGCATGTGATTTGAATAGGGATTTAAAGGAAAGCCGATTCGCACAGATGACAACACCAATTGAAAGAGAGTGCTGGACACAACAGAGGAATCGAACGCCTTCTCGTTCACCGGGAACCGCTATTTCGGAATATCGGAAGAGAACGTCATCTGGCTAGAGACAGCGCGCTGACTGTTTTCGGCGGTGACGACAATGAACGGAGCGAGCGCTGATCGGACTGACGGAACAAAAAAAAATCACCAGGCCCGTTCAACGTCGCAATATGATCCGATGTATTTTTCCCGTGTCCGAAAATACCCCTCTGAAAAACGCTCCGGAGGCAGCAAATTTGAAATGGGGAAGATGTTTTCCCCTTTAGCGTATTATAAGTACTAGATAACGGACCCGGCCCGTTGGCCGGATCGATTTTATCAACTGTATATTTTTTTGTATGATTTGGCTCCTTTGTATCATTGCACACTTTTAAAAGAAATTTATCAGAGTCAATCAACCCTTCTGGTGATATGGAAACAATCCTCTTTTTTCATAAATAACATGTGGCATGAACATACATTATATTGCCTGATGTATAGAATGATGCTACCACCCTACAAATAATATAAAGAGGTTATTCTTGATTTTTTAAGATCGAATTGAAACATTATTTGATTGATTGAATGATTTTCAAGGACAATATTTCTTTGCTGCCAAATACAATTACTCAAAATAATAAGAAAATTGATAGGATCATCTTAACAATAATCGAGATAAAAACTTATTTAGGGGCTAAATCATTGAGAGAGAACATCTGGTGTTGTCGTTTTTTTGGGCGTAGTAGTGTGAAACTATTTGCTGCAGAACCCACCTTGGAGAATATAAGTAAACATCACATGGCAAGGAATTCATAACAATTTAACTAACCATCCATCCATAAGTATTTGTTGTTGTTATAGAGATGGCAACTTTGACCTAACTCATTTTATCCAATCTATTTTGACATGTTTTATAGTGGATAATACATATTTTGTATGTAGGGCGGGCGAGTATGAATACTCTTCTCGACCTGACTCTTTTTGACATCCTCCATTTTCGACACGTTTTTGTCTAAATTATATATAATCTTACTTAGATTACTTGAGAAGTTATTTTACTGCCTTATAATTTGGCAACAATAAAGTTGTTAGTAAGCGAGAATATCAATTTCTTGAATAGCTTAACTATATTTTATTATGGTACATTTTGTTTTTTTTTTAATAAAAACAATTATTTTATTATTTTTAATTTAAATACATACATATATGGGTCGACTTGTCTCGATTCGTATCTTGTAATAAATTGTGCAGGGATAAGTTAGAATTGCGGCAGCTAAGTTAAGTAGTGGAGCTTGAATAAAAACAATGATTCTGCAAGAATTGGAGCTTCAGTTGTCTTTTAAGACAATCCCGGATTTAATAAGTTTTTTAGGTGTATCTCAAATTATTAATTTGTCTAATAACTCATCAAATAGTATCGAAACAATCAAATAATAAAAAGACCAAATACTCCTCCCGTATTGTACGCATAGGCCATAAAAATTGAATTGGGAGAGTTCTCACAGAGAACCTCCTTATATAATTGGTAGGATAGTAGAGTAGAGATAGATTTGGTAGGTAGATGAAAATCAGTTGGTTTCCTAAACGGGGCCTAACCTTGACTGATCTGGATGGGCCCATTTTTACACCTAGCTTTAGCCCTTTTTCTCAATAGGGCCTGTAGCCTGTTTAGATATCCAAAGCCATGCAAACGGAAGTAAGCCCATGGTTGTCCTTATCCTACCATTACCAACCGGCTCGTGACAATGGTTGTGGAATAAATAAGTTCAAATGTTGCCTTTGCAAGAAGCCAAGAATATTGTCTTATGAATCAATCTGCCAAAGGTGAAAGGGCCCTTTCGCTTTTACCCTTTCCCCTTTTACCCGACGACTTTAGTTAACCTAAACCTTGATGGTTGGCCTGTTATTATTTGGTTTGCTTCTTCAGAAACTAGGAAGTGGTTAGAAACATATTGAATTAATTAATTAATTAATTAGGGTTATAAACAGCTGAGCTGATACGGGCTTTCATAACCAAACACGAGATTCTTAAGAACAGGAAACGTCAATATCGTGCTTTGCCCAATCATTAATCAAATCGTACAAACCCTACGTATGAATGGCGGTCGTAATATAAACAATATTTGTCAATTTATATCCACTTAGGGGTCGTTTGGACGTGGAAATGCAATGCAGTAATTGGACCCAAATACCACATAACGCAGTAATTGGGTTTAAAACCCACGTTTGAGAGAGCAAAAAGGGTATGGGAATTGGACCATGGAAATTGGCTTCAATTACCACATTCATGGTAATTGAGAATACTACACCTCCCCCTAGTAATTTGACATTACCACGTGAACTAAATTCCACACCATCAAATTCCACACCATCAATTCCCACACCATCAAATTCCAAATTCCACACCATCAATTCCCACAAAACTAAACCCTATCCAAACGTGAAATTTTTTTCAATTTCCACAAGTCAATTCCTTGGTTTTGTAAAACATGGAAATTCAGACAAATTCCAACGTTTTCAAATTTCCACATCCAAACAACCCCTTAAAGTATAATGAAAATTGGACAGCCATAAAAGATTAAATAATTTTAAATGTATGTACCTCAATGAAAATACAACGAAAACATAATTAGGGATGGTTTTTGGTATCCACGATTATTATCTATGGATAATAATTTCTCTTATTCATGGATAATAATTTCTCTGTATAATTCCAACCAACATGTTAACATTCACACGTATACTTACATTACATAAAAGGAAAAGTACGACAACAAATCACTAAAATGAAAAAAAATAATTAAATATGACACAATTTTATGCAAATATTATATTTGTATGCTAAATATAAATATGTAAAGAAATATAATGATAATTTCTAGAAAAATACATATGCATGTGTCAATCGAACAGGTTCGGGTTGGATAATGAGAAAACTATGTCTACTCATTATCCCAATATTCGAATTCGAGTTTTATCCATACCCGTAAAATATCTTTATAATTCAAGTTTTATCCTACCCAATCGAATTCAAACGGAGATCTAACGGTTATATATATTTTTGTCATCCTAAACATAATGTTTAGCTATTTTACAACCAATTTTTATTTGTAGCCACAACTAACTACAAGATCTGCAACACAGGAAAATAAAATCTCTCCATCTTTTGTCGTTTTACAGGAACACAAAAATTGTTATTATAGCTGGAGTACTGTCGGAGTTGGTGTGAAACATAATTATATGATGATCCTGTCTAGTTAATATATGTTTGCAGTCATTCAAACAAGATTTAGAATATTATAATAACTTAATTTACAATAAGATATATACTAGCTTTGTAACTGGTTCGTTGGCCGGTAAATTTTGTTTGAAATATGTTTTATGAAATATTTTTTCTCCTATATTGTCTATTTTGTTCATATTATCATTGTCGTCCCTCATCCTGAATCATGTGTACCTTTGAGCTTGATCAGTTGGCCGGAAGTTATTTTTCTTTAAGGTAATTTAGTTTGTACCACACGACAATATTTTAACACCCATAAAATTGTTGTGCATTATTATTATGATAGTACAAAATTAAACATTGATATAATTTAGTAACTCATTAGAATAAGAAATTTGTTTTGTGATCTATGGTAGTATATATTTTATGACGGTAGAATCGAATGATATTGATATAGTTTAGCAACTATCGAATATGAGAGTGACTTGTGAATATATGATTGTGATAATGTTTTTGAAAGGAAAAAAATTCAACTTATATCAAAATGGGTATCATTGAGTAGATCACATAAAATCTGATTTTTTTGCGCAACAATATTTAAATTCGGAGTTGAAGCGGAAAAAATATGGATCGAATAAGAATAGTATGGTGATTGAAAAATAAGAGAGAGAGTGTGTGTTAAGTGGTACAATCTAATTAGAGTACATAATAACTACAAAGAAAAATTATAATTAAAAGAAAAAAAAAGAAGTTACAAAAACATCTTATTAGTGGAAAGAGAAGTTAAGAAAAAATCTGATTAGTGGAAAAGTGACGATGTAGATGCGTAGGAGGGTTGGATTTTTAAAACGGCGAAGGTGGTTATTGGAAAAGTCTTTATATATATATAGATATATAGATATAGATATATCTGTGTGTGTCTGTTTGGACTTTGGAGTGATGGGATTCTCTAGAATTCCTCCCATGAATTTCTGTGCTAGCTAGCTTGAAACTTGGTGAAGATGTGTCACGTATTCGCATTCCAGGAAGCATCTAATTACCTTCAAAATTGGTAATTGGGATTTTTTATCGATATTAGTCTGTGTAATTAATTAATTGCACACCCCAGTAAGTAATTAATATTTTTCACGTTACTGCGGTACAGTAGCAGTAAATCCAAATTTCTGCGAAGCCGCACCGAAGCATATTGAATGGCACGTGCAGGCACTTGTAGTTTTGTCTTCGTCTTAATTTGTTTCGTTTACTGATCCCTTGGTCTAAATCCCCAAATCAGTATTACTTTTTTTTTTTGCATTATAAGGAGGCCGAAGGCCGAGAAACAAGAGGGGAACAGGGGGGATTACCCAGAAGGGTCAAGAGAAGGGGAAGGAATAAGAACTTGTCGATCGAAAGTAACACCCATCATATCGTCTATAAGAATCTGAGCTAAGCCTGATGGTGGGTTTGCAAGCTCATATATACCGTTGGGGTAGACGAGACTGTGCTTCGAGAGCCAGTCCGCGACTCTATTCCCTTCACGATATATATGAGTAATGCTCACCAACCATCCCTGGCTCAATTTCCTACGGATTCCTGAGAGAAGCGTCGCGTGCGGGTGAATCGGGTCATATCTGGAACTAATCAGCTGAGTGACCATCATCGAATCTGTCTCCACACGAAGAGCCCGGCACCCAGCCTTCCAAGCAATATCCAAGCCATAAGCGAGAGCCCAGAGCTCAGCCAGGAGCGCGGTCGCCGAACCGATATTGGCGACAAAGCCTGCTACCCACTGACCTGTGGAGTCGCGGAGAGCACCCCCGATACCTGCCAGACCCGGGTTACCGTTCGAGGCGTCATCAATATTAAGCTTCATCCATCCTTCAGCCGGCGGTGTCCAACCGATGTTGGCCAAGACTCTTTGCGGCGCCTAGTTTCTGTTGTGGGAGAGAGGATCAGGGGCCCGCCACGCTGCATTCCACAAACTGGTACGAGCTATGATCGAGTTCTCCAGGGAGGGAGCTGACAACGCCGCGTTGATTCCCTTGAAACAGGCCGTAGAACGGTTCTTCCACAAGCACCAAGAAGACATACCGAAGAAAGCTGGCCACTCGATCCTCGTAGCCGTGGACGAGCTATTGAGAAGATTCCACCTGAACCACTGGTCGCAGCTGCTAGTGAAGAAAGCGTGCTGCTGCTGGTAAGGGACCTGACGCGCCCAGAAAAACATGGCCGGGGGGCAGTCCCGGAGCAAGTGGAGAATGGACTCCCGACGCCCATGGCACCGAAGGCAGTGGGGACTCGTCGCCAGCTTCCCTGAAAAAGCCAACCACATGAAGCTCCTTACCCTCTCTGGAACTGGAAGTCTCCAGATGGTCTTCCACACTTTCTCATTCGCATCAGGCTCCCTCTGGTTGAGCATGTTGAAGGCCGACTTGACGCTGAACCTCCCGTCCCCTGACGCAGTCCAGAACAGAGTGTCCTCTTCCTGTGATAACTTGTCGACAGCTATGCTCAAAACTTTCTGGTACAAGTCGGCTGGAAGAAGGTGCTGAAACATGTCTGTTTGCCATCTGCCGCCTTCGTCCACAAAGTGCGCCACCGAAGCTCCGTCGGAATTTCACCAATCGCCACTTCCTTGAGAGGAACCTGCAGAAGCCACAAATCATGCCAAAATTTAGTACGCCGACCATTCTTAATGTTCCACGCACAACCTTTTTTCAGAAGAGTGGCAGTTTTCGAGAAACTGCTCCAGGTGAAGGAACTTCCCTTGATGTTGCGGAGCAGATCAAGGTCATCGGCTTGGCGGCCATACTTGGAGTGCATAATTCGTGCCCACAGACTTTCCCGATCTTTCATAAGTCGCCATCCATTCTTAGCAAGCATAGCTATATTAGCTTGTCTGGTGTCTCGAAGACCCACTACACCTTGCAGCTTCGGGCGAGTCATCGTCTCCCAGGCCACCAAGTGCATCTTTTTTTTATCCTCCTCTTACCCCCACACAAAATTCCGGCTTATCCTGTCAATACTATGACAAACTCCAATAGGAACAAGCTCCGTCTGCATGGTGTAGACCGGAATCGAGGCCGCCACCGACTTGGCCACCGTCAGTCTAGCCGCGAGGGATAGACGCTTAGCCTTCCATGGCGCCATCTTCTTCTGAATCTGCAGAAGAAGAGGCTCGTATCTCCCTTTGGTCACCCCTCCTGGATGGCATGAATCCCGAGGTAGCGCCCAAGATGGGCTTTCAAAGGAATACCAGCACCCCTGCTCAGTCGCTCAACTCTCTGTCGGCTCATGTTGGGAGAGACGTAGATGATGGATTTGTTGAGATTCACCCGCTGACCCGAACTGATGCAGAAATCCTCAAGGCACCTCTTTATAACTCGGATCTGCTTCATTTCTGCTTCAGCAAAAAGCAGCAAATCATCTGCAAAAAACAAATGAGTTAAGGGAGTACCATCAGCGGTGATCTTAATAGGCTTCCATTGGCCATCATTCACCGCTTCATCGATTTTGTGAGAGAGCCTTTCCATACAAAGAACAAAAAGGTAAGGGGAAAGAGGATCTCCCTGACGAACTCCTCTGGAGGGAGAAATCGGTTGAGATAACTCTCCATTCCACAGAATTCTCATTCGATTCTGCTCCACGCAGTACATGATGTTGTTAATCCAACTGCTAGGCAACCCAACCTCTTTCAGCGTATCCCTCAGGAATTCCCACCTCAGCATGTCATAGGCCTTCTCCAAATCTATTTTGAGGATCATCCCTCCCTTTCTAGCCTTCCTTCTACGGAGAGAGTGCAGAAGCTCCTGAACAACAATAATATTATCCGCCGTCTGTCTGCCTGGTATGAAGCTACTCTGACGTGGCGATATCAGTTTCCTCATTAGCGGTTTCAGTCTGCTGGTCAGAGCCTTGGTGATTGTCTTGAGACAGACGTTATTGAGAGAGATAGGGCGTAGCTGATTAACTCTCTCTGGGCTGTCCACTTTTGGAATAAGCACCAAGTTAGACTCGCAAACTGTCCCGGGAAGGTCCCCTGAGGCGAAGAAGTTGATAGCCATCTCGCTGAGATCCTTCCCCACCACGTGCCACATTCGTTGATAGAACACTGCTTGGTACCCATCCGGACCAGGAGCTTGATACGGTTTCATCTCGAAGACGGCCTTATGAATATCCATGATGGTGAAGGGGCGAAGGAGAAGGAGGAGATCTGCCTGATCGATCCGAGGGAAACAATTCTTTGGCATCCTGTCCTCATAGACCGAGCCATCCTGTGTAAAAAGATTAGTGTAAAAATCAAACACAAGACAGGCAAGAGAAAGAGGATCGGTCACCCAATTGCCGCTCGAGTCCTGCAGTGCCTCTATCTTATTCCTCCGTCTTCTGATGTTGACTTGTTGGTGGAAGTAAGCTGTATTCCTTTCCCCAAACTTGACCCACTTCTCGCGAGAACGTTGGAACCACAGCATCTCTTCCTGTTCCAGGACATTGTCGAGATCTCGCTCGAGGCTGGCGTGAAGCTTGGCGAGGCCCGGGTTGAAACCGTTTACCCACCTCTCTTCCACCCCTCTAAGACGAGCTAAAAGTCTCTTCTTTTTCTGATGGATATTCCCAACAACATGGCGATTCCACTCCTGCAGTTTCTCAGCCAAAATTTTAAGGGCCATGTGAAGAGGAGCTTCCGAGTCCCAAGTTCCCGTCACATACTCTTCAAGGTTGGAATGGGAGAACCAAGCTGCTTCGAATTTGAAAGCACGGGCCGGGGATGGCGAGGCTCCAGCTACCATGACCGTCGTCAGAATCGGATTATGGTCTGAATGCAGTCTGGGCAGGTGGAGGACAGTCGTGTTGGGGAAGGCAGAGTTCCATCTAAGGTTGCACAGGCTTCTGTCTAGCCTGCTCGCCTTATAGGTGCTTGACTGCTCGCCTCTGCTCCAAGTATACTTCGTACCCCCAAATCGACAAGCTCCGCTTGATTGATCCTGTCATTGAAAACTCGACATCGCCGAGCAGAGTTGCTCGCAGGGGGACCGGCTTTCTCATCCAAACTGCGGATGGCGTTGAAATCGCCGGTTAGGATCCACGGGATATCAATTCGTCCGCTTAAATCAATAAGAGAGTTCCAAAGGCTGTGCTGCCGATAAGAGCGAGGAGAGGCATAAACTGCTGTTAAAATCCACGGGGTCAGATTGCTATCAGAAATACGGAGGGATAGATGTTGAGAGCAGGCTGAGATGATTTGAGTGTTGAACCGGTGCCCATCCCAGAAAATCCAAATCCCCCCTTGCCGCCCGTCGCCTCAACTCTCAGAGAATTGGGGAAGCCCATTCTATCACACAGGGAGCTAGCAGAGTCACCACTGATTTGGGGCTCCAGAAGGATAACAAAATCAGGTCGATTCTGAAGAATCGCAAGCTTGAGCGCCCGTATAAAGGCTCTGCTCCCTGCTCCACCTACATTCCAAGAAAAGATTTTGATGTTAGGTTGTGTCGACATAAGGATAAACAAGGTAAAAGAAAGAAAAAGGAAGACTGAAGAGAGATCAGTGATCATTTGGTTGGCCATGCTCCGCAGTCGTCAGAGGAAGAGCCGCTTCCTGATTAGGGATTGTTGCCGCTCTATCTTGCTCCAGAGACAAAATTGCAGCAGCTTTCCCGTTCTCAGACGTCCAGGCACTGATTTCTTGAAGGGTTAGGGAGGCAAGGCGAGCTCTAGGCTTCGCCCTTTTTTCTTTCATTGGTGACCAGCGCTGGATGGTCCGGATCGGAATCATCTTGGCCGGCGACCCTTTCCGGACCCGGTCTGAAGTTTTCTTGTTCTTCTTCAGTCTGGTGGCCGTCGATAGCTCCCCACGTTCCGTCGTTTTTCCCTCTTCTCCCTCAGACTGTTGAAATTCCACTACCTGCAAAACGGTACCGTTAGTACCAGTCGTCGAGCGTATCGCGAAGGGGAGGGTCTGGCGCCCGGAGGTGTCAATCTGGGCTGGGGATCCGGTTGTTTGGGTAGAGGGCGTTGGGCTTGGGCTTGGCACCGGGTGGTCGGTGCTTGCAGATTGCTGGCCCGAGGATGATGCTTTATCAGTCCCGTGCCCAGTCTTCGGCCCAGAAGAAAAAGCCCGCTGGCGACCCGGCCCTGGCCCCAAAACCCCTTTGGCTGCCATGGTATCCACTTTCAATTTCTCCTTTCCTTTTATCGATTCTTCATTCCCTTTCTTCACATTATTGCCTTTCTTTTCTTGTGAAGTCACCTGTTGAGAAGAGCTGCCAGTAGGTTTCATCAATTGGGGAACCAAATCTTCCCTTTCCCTGATAACCACACCCCCTTTTCCATTTTTGGCCGGATTTCCCTGGGTTGATTGCGCCACTTCGGGCCCCGAATTTCCTTTCTTCTGCACATCCCGAGATCCACACCTTGATTTTCGGCTGACCAACATCCAAGGTCCGAAGCCGGGATTTTCCTCCGACGGTATTCCCGGTGACATTTCCGACGTGGCTCCGTCGGGGCTAGAGTTGACCCGCGGCAGAAGCGTTGGTCGGAGCTGTGGGCAAGTGTCAGCGGTGTGCCCAATCTTTCCACAGTGAAAGCATACCTGAGGGAGATTTTCGTACTCCACTCTCTGCCAAGCATCATCTAACCAAATTCGAGGCACGAGATGTTTCGATAGATCTACCTCCATCGCGATGCGAGCGAATTTTGCACGTTCTTGGTTCAATGTGTGGTAGTCCAGCTTGATAGTTCTACCGATTAAGTTCCCCAATGTCGTCAGGACTTCCCTGTGATAAAAATGGATCTTAAGCACTAGGAGTTGCGCCCAAACGATCATTGTTCTCGGGAGCGGGTCAGACACCTTGAAGTTCGGTGACCATTGCTGAACCACCAAGTAGTGGTCGAAGATCATCCATGGTCCCTCTGTCAAGGCCCGGAAGTAGTCTTGTTCATTATCCAACTTAACCAAGAAGCAATCGTAATCGAGGTCCCGAATCTCCAACGTTCCCGTTGGTTTCCACAACCCACGAAGCCTGGAGCAGAGTGTCATAAATCCAATTTTGGATCCGAGTAATCGCACCACCAAGGAGCGCTGCCATGGGGCACAGATCTTGTGTTTGAATTGTGGAGAGATACTCAAGGCTGGTTCGCCGTCCTTCACCCCCCGAATCAGGTTGTGCTCGCCCACGGGGGTCCAAGTTGTTGCACACGGCGGAGTCGACTGTATATCTTGTAGGCCTATGACCGCCTTGGCATATGAAAAAGGTTGCACGACCTTGTCTGCATTTTGGTTCGACGCCAGCTGGTTTCCTTCCGAAGAGGAAGGCGATGAGTCCACGATCATGTCTGACACCGGAGGTGCCACTTCCGCAGGGGCGGTGTCCGGAGGTCTGTCCGATGGAAAGGGCGCCGGCGGTGAAGCCACGGTTTCGCCGGGAGCACTCGAGAGCATTGTGACTTAATATGAGCCAATGATATATGTATATCTGGAGCTTTGATACTTCAAATCAGTATTACTTTGTAATTAGTCAAAGTTCCTACCATTATTATGATTGTCACTGTAGTTGCAATAGTTCCACCAAATGTCCAAATTCATTCAGTTGGTCAAAAAAGCTGAGGAAAGAGCTGAAGCACACAGCCCATTTAGTCATCATCATGTCCTTTCTTACTAATTTATCTATACAAGAAGGCAATCCTCCTCCCCATCTCTTTTAGTTCCCTCAAGGACTAACAGCTAATAGTGCAAACTCTAAACTTTCTATCTATCCATCTCTACGAGAAGCTTTCATCCAATTGCGAGAAATATGATGAATCACACAAGTTGATCGCGGCCTATTCTAATCTTTGAAAACACTATAGCAAAATATGAAGAATGAACAAAGTAAAATAACTTACAGGAAGGGTGAACCGTAACTCTTTAACATATATGTCATGTATAGTATTTACTTCTTGTGTCATTCACGATGATCAATCGTAATTGTCTTAAATTGTTAATTGTCTAAACTCGTCATAAATATGATACCGGAGAAGACCATAGAGCAGAGGTCCCCATGGATCGACCCACACCGCCACCCACCATGCTTTTCATATTCATATATATGCAAACCGTGCAGCTGCCAAGAACCCATATTTATGAAGAGCTTTCTTGTTTAGGTACATTGGTGAAGGTGGCCATTGATTGAATGTATTGCATTCGCATCCTCCATTGATCCGCCCCATGCAAGCTGCAGATTAAACTCCATTCCCACTCATCAGTCAACACTCGAAACACTTCATATATATAAAGGTTTAATATAATTCTCTCTTTATAAACATTTCTCTTTGCCTTTTCTCTAATCCCTAATAATGGCGTTCCCACTTCCCATTCTTCCTCCTCCATCAGACCATCACATGTAAAGCAATCAATGATTTCATTCTTACCTCCCCCACCTCTATTGCCACCACATATAATAAAATGGCACGCTGTATAATTATAATTCTTAGTCATCCCCATTCATCGAAATGTACACAAAACAGAACTTAAAGCAGCATCCATAGGAAGTAGTGATGACATATTCATCGTATATTATTTTCCTAATTCTTGTTACTCTTTCTATGATGTGTTAGCTACTTAGTCAATCCTCATTTATTTTATTTTACTAAAGAAAGGGTTTTTTTTCAAATTTTGGACGAAGGTAAGTTCCACATTCTATTATTGAATCAAATCATTTAACTATACAAATGTATGGGCGCTTCACTAGGTGGGGAAAGGCTAAACAACAATAGTTAGACAAAATAAAATAATTTTTTTTCTTCTTATATAAAAACAACCCTTCTCGTACCTACACCCTTGACATTTTGAATAGGTAAGCAAGAGAAGCAAACCGATTTTTACGAAGTGAATTGATTGTGTTGTCATGACAGAACGACCAAGCAACAAGGTAATAACACTCTATAAATCAAATTCTTAGTACTCAAAATGTCTATCACTAAAAGTGAATGTTATTACTATTACACTGTGACTTCGGACAAGAGAGCTTGTAGTCGCTAACATTGTAACAAATTAAGAGTTAAGAATCCTGTATGTCATAAGATATCATCGTCCGTCCACGAATTGATTACCGTACCGATGTAGGAAAAAGGGATTCGTAAATGTCACATTTGTCAAGAAAATATATCAAAACTTAGTGATGAGATCTGGACATCTGGTTGATGCATATCATATGAATTATACAATTTATTAATCAAATGGGCAAAAGCGAAGAAGAACAGTTTAACAACCACGCGTGCAGTTGAGCTGTTGATTCATATTCCATTTCATTAATAATATTTACACATCTCTTCATCATTACTGGTTGCCCCGAACCCTCTCTGCAAACTCAGTACACAAAAAAACAAAACATAAAAAGCGCCTAATTTTTGTTTCCATCTTAACGGTTGCAGCAGGGTCTAATTCAATCTTAATTAACAGAGTTAATTAATTAATCACGATTCCACAGCCTTGTAAATCACAACGAAACAAGGCAGGATGGCCTTCGGATTGAACACAAACAACTCCTCCAACCCCGAGTACACACCCGCGGAACCCGCCACCGAATCGTACGCGCCGCCACCACCTCCGGCGCCATCCTCATCCTGCTGTCCCGCCGCCGCCTCATCCCCCGCCACGCGCTTCACTCTCCCGGCGATCACGCGGCAGACCAGCATGGCCCTCCGCCCGACGCTGCCGCACCCGACCAGCGAGTCGTGGGCCCTGCCGCTGCTCGCCGTTGTGCGGACCCCACGGAGCTCCTTCCCGGGGAACCCGTGGCGGACGACGGTGCAGACGCCGCAGCCGGGGATGGCGCCGCAGAGGTTGGACGCTCCACGCGCGCCCAGGGAGCACGTGAGGGTGGTGCAGTGGAAGCGGAGCAGCTCGTTCCCGTCGGCGGCGCACCTGGGGTTCTTGCGCGTGCTGGTCAGCGCCCGTGACTTGACCGCATCGCGGCAGTCCTCGAACCGTTGGATGGTGCGCTGGGTGTTGTGGACCTTGAGGATCCGCTCGATCACGCAGATTGGGCTTTCCTTCTTCATCCAGCTGGACTTGAAGATTATCTCCACGATGTTCCGGCCCGAATCCTCCGGGCCCAACTCCGATACTGTACATGTAACAACACAATTCAACCAACAAACCCGTAAATAATTTTCCCACTCCACTAATTAATTATTTGCGTGGAATAAAATCGGAAATATTCGTTTTAGCTAATTATGGAAGTAGTGGGGGGAATACTATTTACTTCTACGGGTGTCGGTGGGGTCACGTTCTTACTATCCTGAGCTAACGTTACGGGTGGGTGACTGCCTGACTGGGTGTGGTTGTTGTTTAATTATGAGGGAAAATGCCACGTCATCGAATCAATGAAGCATTTAAGTGTATGTACGTATATATTGGTCATCAGAGGGACAGCTGTGTAAGAATTAATTATCTATCTAAATTGGTCCACTAGAAGAAGAACTGTAAAACAGTAAAAAATAATAAAAAAAGGTTAATTAATTAGCGCATTTACCGGCGTGGCGAACTTTCTGATGGAGTTCCAGGCTTTCGATCTTGGGGAACACCTCACCGCACTGCGAGCAAGCGCAGATGGTGGTCCTTGGAGATGGAAACCTGAATAATATTAATAAACTAATTTAATTAAGGTAATTAAATTAATTACAAAGTCGAGAAAATGTAAAGTAATTAAATATCAACATCACAGATTAAGTACAGTAATTAATTAAAGATCAACGCCGAAAGCGATGGGGGGGGGGGGGGGGGGGATTAATTAGTTTACCGGCTGGGGTCAACGATGGTGTGACATTCGTAGCAACCGGAGAGCTTCCTGAATTGCATCCCTCTGGAAGACGCCGCCGTATTAGCATTATTACAGGACGAGCGAGTAGTAGCCGGAGCGATCAGCGACCTGGAGGAGGAGGACGGCGAAGGGCGTCCTCCTCCGGCGGCGGCGGGTTTGCGGTCGTGGTGGTGGCCGAGGGAGCTGGTGTCGGGGGAGTTGTCGGCGCGGTGGACGACGCGCGTGTTGCCGTGGACGACGTCCCGGAAGCTGCAGATGGAGCCGCAGGAGGAGCCGAGCTTATTGGAATTTGGTTTGGAAGCTGCGGGGTCGTGGACGGCGGAGGGTTCGATTTGCTTGCAGGTGAGGAGGTTCTTGAAATGATCCCACGAGGAGGAGGAGGAAGGGGGTGGTTTGGTGTTGGCGTGTTTAGTGGGTTTTGGGAGTTTTTTGTTGATTGGTTTGGTCTTGGTGGCGGTGGTGGTTTTGTTGTTGTGGTGGTGGGAACGGCGGGGAGTGGAGGATGGGGTTTTGGGTTTGTGTTTGTGTTTGGGGGTGGTAGATTCTGGGTAGAGAGTTAGAACCGCCATTTTTGGGTGGTGGGAAAGGAAGGGATTAGAGGAGGAGGAGGAGAAGAGAAAGAGGCATGCGAGAGGGAGAGAGGTAAGCTTTTGGAAGGAAGGGTGGGGAGAGGGATCCAAGACAAGGGTAAATAAGGAGGGAAAAGGGAAGGAGAGAGAGAGAGAGAGAGAGAGAGAGTGAGTGTGAGAGTGATTGTGGTGGTGGGTCAAGTACGTTTTCTGTGAGTGTATTAAAAGATGAAAACGAGATTTGTTTCCAAAGTGGTTAGTGTATGGTTATCAATTGTGGTACTATACTTTAGAGATTAGAAAGAAAATTCAATGCGTTCAGCCTTTGGTTATCCTAGTACGGAAGCTCTTTGTGAGTATGTAATTGGAGCAAGGAGGGTTCATGGAGAGCTAACTACTTACTAGTATAATGCAAGATCTTAAGTTCACCTAAAATTTTGAGATAAAAAAATTGCTCGATTATTTGCGGACAGATTTCACAATAGCCATACTCGTGATTAATATAGCTACACCTTCACATCCGCATACTCAACAGTGGCAATGATCAGACGCCTGATCACAATGCTTGCGTGACAAGTTCATTTGGATTGCACCTATATTGAGGCCAATAATGTGACCTATTAATAAGTTTCAATAGCTAATTCCTTACATCTAAGAGCTTAGAAGAACACATTTTAATTCGTCTTGCTAGATCTCTTGGTTATTGGTTGTAGTTTGATCAGATTAAGGTTGAACTCAAGAATTGTTAATGCATAACAGTTGAGAAGTCAATCTACACGTCGTATTGCCCGAAAAAAGGAAAAATAATCATAGGTATGCTTTCACTAGCTAGTTAAGTTAAGTATGTCAAGAGACATTTCTTTGAATAATTTAAGAATCTGATATATTTATGGCGAAAAATTAACTGTGCACCGTAACAAGGCATAGAAATGTTAAAAAAAAGAAGCATTCATCGATCTCTCTCTTTTCCATTATTAATAGCTCATGTATATTAGGTTTACCTGGTCCTATCCTATGAGAAGAGTTGCATGCTACTTGCTACCCATTGCATAAGAATTCATCAATCAAAATGAATGAAAAAAACAATAATTCAATCATTCCTCCTAGATTTTGGAATTTAACTAGTGGCTTTATTGTGTCACATGACTTTGTGACACTTGCCTTTGCATTTCATCGCCCCTCCTCGATCGGGAGTTGTCTGTGGAGTATAGTTGATTGGCCTGGTCTGACCGTTTGGTGAATGGGTCAATACTCCTCCACAAGTTGTACAAAATGGAAGTACACTTATCATATTGTTATTGCATCTAATAGATAATAAGACGTACACCATTATATTATAATAACTAGTTATATATCTTAGCAAGTAGCTATTCAGGGTAGCCTGCCATGTGGTAGATCGATCGTGTAAGTTCTTAGGATCAATTTTGTGCTGTAACCCACTGATGCATCAGATGGCGATAACGAAAGGGGATCTATGTATATATACACAAATGGGCAGTAGCATGTTGTTATGGTTACATATGGGAAGAGAAGGGCGCACTAGCTATACAGCTTGCTAGTTGCTAGCGACAATCGATGGACGGATGGATCATGTTATAATATCCTCGGAGCTATTCGTTTGTCTTGTTCCTTCCAAATCTTTGTTCCCCTTTTTGTACTATCCTAGCTTCTGTTTTTGTGTTAAGGTGGCCTAATGTGGTCTGAATACAAGAAAATATGTACTCCCAACCTCCACTTGTATCTATCTTATTGGTGGTAGTATTGGTTTTTTGGGTCAGAGTTGCTGAGGTCTCTAAAAGTCATCAAAAGGCTAATTAATTAGCACAAGTTTGAGGGCCAAACCTTTTGGTGTAATAGTGGTGGTGGGAACTGGGAAGGCATAATTTAGGGTGTAAGGGAGTTGGAAATTAAAATGTAGTATCTTATGAGAATTGGATGTGGATGAGAGATTTCCTAATTTATTATTTATATATTACATATGAGCACTTCTACTATGCTATATAGCATTGGTGCTTTAATGTACAACTCAAAGTTGTACCATAACATTAAATGTATAAGTTTAGGTTGTACCATAAAGCAATTTGTACCATTATGTTATGGTACAACTTTATAACTTGAAGTTGTACCATCACATAAAGGTACAAGTTCAAGTTGTACCGTAAAAGAATTTGCACAAAAAGTATAGGTACAATCTGAAGTTGTACCATAACGTAAATGTACAATTTTAAGTTGTACCATAAAGGCAAAAACCTATAGCACCAATACTATATAGCATTGTAAAATTTCTCATTAGATATATGGTGACTTGTTATAGTATATGGAGTAAAAATTGGGGTATTGGCGTATTGCATACACTTGGTAGGAAAGCGATATCTTAACCTCGAATTAACTGGATTTTAGAGCATGATACTATATCATAACCCTTGATGAGTGAACTCTATGTATTAATTATCTAAGTTCTAAATCATTGAATCTAAAGACTAAGATGGTGCATATGATTTATTGCATACGTTTTTTCTATCAAGAGTATGTGGTCCCTTTAAATTTACTCAAAGTAAGATAGAGAATACCACACAAACACATAGTGCCTTTTATCGTACCCCAAAAAAATCTAGGGTACCACATACTTTTGGTATAAAAAAATGCTATTTACACATCGATGTAACCAAATTTTGGGGAATAATACTATACTATAACCCCTTAATGAGTGATCACAAGATCTTAATTATCTAAATCAAAGGCTCTAAACACTAAGATGGTGCATATAACATTTTCGATGTATTTCGACAAATCATGACCATCGATTATTGAACTAATTAATTTGATCTTAGTTTATGAGATTTATAGAATTGATACCTAGATTTTAATCAATAAGAATTAGAGTCAGTATAGTACCATGTCCAAAACTCTGATCAATTCAAGGTCTAGATATCATTTCTTATTCAACCTATGTCATACATTTGATTTTACTCAAGATACGATAGAACCATCCATATATATAGTAAGAAATTGACATCAAAATTTTGAATTGATTGGAATTTGAGCAATGTACTATACCGTAATCCAAAAAATTAAAATATAGGTATTAACTCTACAAATCTCATACAATAAGACTCATTTAATTATAAACAATAATCGAATGTTATCATTCATCATAATATGTGCAACAAACTAAATGCACCATATTACCCTTCCTAAAAGTAATGACAAACACTACACTACACACATGTACCTGCCCTCTACTTAAATTTTAATAATAACAAGTGTGTCTCTCCGTTTATAAATATGCATTAATTGTGGTCTAACTATTTCAATTAACAAAATAATTGAAACAAAATTTTCCTATTAACTAGGAACTAGTATTAACATCATACTAAGTGTTTAGATAATTCCCAATGACATTCATGTTAGATTATTCCCATAACATGAAGATGCTAACTATTTTTTTTATTGTTCTACCCCTAAGCCTTGGAGATGCCATGAACTCCTTAACAAAGAGCTAGCTCCGGTCCCGTATATGTATGTACAAAATCGACCTTACGGCTTACTCATAATAAGCAGTTTTTTGTGGTCCAACTAATACCACAAACCATGTTCATCATATGAATGTCAGAGTGCAAATCAGAGGTCATCTTCACCTCATGTTACTCACACCTGCAACTGAAAAGACAGTAAAGAGAAAAACATGGACCATGATCCCAATTCCTTTATCGTTCATCCCAATACAACTTGACGTGGTGGTTTGGTTTCAGCTTCTTAATGGAGGACAAAGAAACCAAGGGCAAGTAATCTCGGAGACTGAGTAGGTAAAGCAGTTTAATGGTAATGATGATTAAGTGCATGGATCGATGGTGGTGGATATATATCATTGAAACTTTAGCATAATATCAGGGGTATTAGCAGCATAAAGTTGAGGCAAAACATTCCATAAAGTGTGTGGACAACTGGGTTATTAATCATTCTCTCTCTGCGTAGGGCCGAGGAAGGAAGCCAAAAAGAGGGTCTTCTCTTGGCATAAAACAAGCAGAAAAAGCAAAAGGGAATTGAGAGCAGCAGTGAGGCTGCCTGATTTCCATGGATCGTTTCCACGTCTTTCGCTATCCACTTGTTCAACGTGCCCCTGTTTTCTTCACTAGCTACTACACTATCATATCAAGTATGCATTGCACCCACCAGGCCACCACCATCAGCCTTATAACTAGCCTCCCAGCAGAGACCACCGCACTTACTCCTACGTCTACGTACGTACACTATGATCAGTTTCTTTCTTTCCTTTTTTCTTCTTCTTTCTTTTCTGTTGTTTCACGTACAGTGAGGAATGCACCATGGCCGTAATTAAGGAAATTCTTAACAACCGCAGTAAGATCGATGAGGGGTTAAAAATACACCTGGCAAATGGCAATCGGTAGGGTTGGGTGATTTCGAGTTGGGGCATACGGTTACGGGTCGGGTCATGTAGGGTTGGCTAATTTCGGGTTAAATATTGACCCAACCCATTATGTTTCGGGTCGGGTTACGGATCGTTTCTGGTTATGAGTGCTCTCGGAAACAATATAAAACATGCTTCATATATATATATATATATATATATATATATTATAAGGTTGACATCAATTTTATTAATAAGAAAGAAAAGGATTACAAAGGGGAACAAACCAGAAGAAAACAAAGAGAACCCATGAAGGAACTGAGAAGAAAGACAAAGCATCAAGGCAAACCACCCTGCCCCAAAGCAGGGAAAGAACCTCTCTAGACAAACAACCAAACGAAAAAGAACAGAAACATTCACCCAACTCGAGTATTGCTAGAGTTTCCTACCAACAATTGCTCCTTAAGAGAAGAGTACCAAGTTTCGGCAACATTCTGATCCACCTTCTTTGAACTGATCAACCATCCGGCAATACGACAACCAATTATGTAGCTCACCAACAGTGGCGTTGACAGCTTCTTTTCAAATATTCTCGCGTTCCTTTCCAACCACACGCACCAGCACAGAGCATGTAACAACACTCGGGAACACCAATCAACAGGGCTTTGAGGTTGTTGTGAATTCCATCATGCAATAACACTCACCAAGCTGCTATGGGTGATGCAATCATTTTCACGAACTTTCCAATAATCTTCCAAACATCTTTGACGAATCTACAACTGAGGAAGAGATGGTCAATGTTCTCTTCGGCACTCCTGCACAAGACGCATCTATTTGGCATCACCCACCCTTTTTTCTTTAAATTGTCTTGTGTCGGAATCCTCAAGTGGTACGCCGTCCACATGAAGAAGCATATCTTCAACGGAACCTCCTTCCGCCAGATCATTTTATGCGGAAAAGCATAGACTCCTGGATACTTCTGAGCAATGCAAGCCTCATATAAGGATTTAACTGAGAACCCCTTGGACGGGTTGTGCTTCCAAATGGAATATAAGCATAGAGTCCTGGCAGGACCTGGAAACAAAGAAGGAATAGAAATGGAATCTAGGAGATTCGTCATCATAGCCCTCTCTCTCTCTCCGCCCCACCCCTAAGAGAAAATTTTAGCTCAATAACCCATGAAACACTCTCATGCTCAACCTGCAAGTTATCTAATACGTGACAGTTGGGAGACATGGCAGCAGCAGCTGTCAAAAACCAGTTGGTCCCAATAACTCGAGTTGTTGGGAGAAGGTTATGTTGGATCTTTATACCACTCTCTAACACGCCCCCTCAAACGAAAGCCAACCCATGGGCTTGAAGTTTGCACAGGCCCACCATACCTTGTGCTTTTAATCAAAGGTTAATATTGGGGGTCGTGGAGATTCGAACACACGACTACTTGGCCAAACCAGCTCTGATACCATGTCATAAACCAGTTGGTCCCAATAACTCGAGTTGTTGGGAGAAGGTTATGCTGGATCTTTATACCACTCTTTAACATCAACAACTATCGGGAAAGCCTCTGCAAGGACAATGTCTTCGATCCACTTATCATGCCAAAAGGAGTTCCGGGCGCATCCAGCCTCAATAAAAGAGAAGTTCCAAAAAACACTTTTGAGCTTTGCAATTTCAGTCCATGGGCTCCAACCCCTGCTACCAAAGCTTGTTCCCGACATCCAACCTGACTCGACATTGGGGTACTTGAGAGCAATCAGATTCGTCCACCAAGATTCCTTGTTTATTGCAAATTTCCACCATCATTTACAAAGGAGAGCACAGTTTCTTTTCTCGAAGTCAGGGATCCCAAGTCCCCCAAGGTTTTTAGGCCTTTTACAAGTGCTCCACCCAACAAGATGCATCTTGTTATTCTCTACAATACCAGACCAGATAAAATTACTTTGGATCTTCTCAATTGCATCGATAACAACTTTAGGTGCTCTGAATAGGGAGGCTAAGTAAAGTGGTTAGCTGGCTAAACAGGCATTGCTGAGGATAATTCTACCACCTGTGGAGAGGAAGCGCCCTTTCCAGCCATCAAGCTTCCTCTGCATTCTCGATATGACCGGATCCCATATTGATTTTGTTGTCGGTGAAACCACAAGAGGCATGCCCAGGTACAGCGTTGGGAGGAAACCCCAATCGCAGCCCACAATCTCAACATATCTCTCAATATCATCAACTTCGCCAACCGGGAAAACTCTGCTTTTTTCTAAGTTGATCCTTAAACCTGTAATGCTTTGAAAGCACACAAGAGCAGCAGTCACATTAAGGATTTCCTCCTCGCTAGCATCACAGAAAATAATGGCATCATCTGCGTAAAGAAGATGCGTCATCTCGCCACTTCGACTTGACTCATCCATACAGAATCCCGATATCATTCCAGCCTCACTCATTTTGAGAAGAATGTGCGATAGGAGGTCTATGACAATATTGAACAGAAAAGGCGAGAGAGGGTCACCTTGTTTGAGGCCTCTCTCCATCCCGAAGAAGCCAACAGCCTCCCCATTAACCAAAACAGAGAGCTTTGTAGATGTAACTGTACCCATAATCCAGTTTTAAAGTCGCCTCTCTAACCCAAAAGCACCGAGCACCTTCTTGATAACCCCCAATTCACGTTGTCAAACGCATGCTCAATGTCAAGTTTCAAAACAATTCCCAGCTTCTCGCTCCTTTGCCTACTATCGAGAACTTCGTTAGCAAGAAAACAAGCTTCATGTATCTGTCTACCCTTGATCCCTACAAACTGGTTCTTAGAGACAAAACGGCTCATAAAAGGGCTAAGTCGCCGCACCAGAACTTTAGAAATAATTTTATTGAGACTTCCAACTAAGCTAATCGGTCGGAAATCTTAACTTCCTCCGCTGCATCTTTCTTCGGGAGTAGACATATAAACGAATGACCAACGGATTTTGGAAGCGAACCCAAGAAGTAAAACTCATCCAAAGCCTTCAGGAGGTCATTCTTGATCACATGCCAACCACTTTTGTAAAACGCAAGGGTGAAAGCGTCCGGGCCAGGGGCCTTATCACCATCACAGTTCTTAATAGCCTGCCAGATTTCAACTTCAGTAAAAGGCTTCGCCAAGGAATAATTTTCATCAAGGCTAAACACATCAGGCTTAAAACTCTTTGGGAAGGGGTTATTGGTGTGGTTGTCGGCGAATCTGGCAACAAAATGATCCACAAAAGCGTTCTTGATGCCATTAGGATCGGAAACTCTTTCCCCATTGATTTTGACAAAGTGAATCTTATTCTTCCTTCTGTTATTACTCGCCATTCTGTGAAAGAAGCCTGTGTTCTTGTCCCCAATAGAAAGCCAAAGTTCTCTTGACTTTTGTCTCCATGCAATTTCTTCCATTAGAAGCAATTTTTCAAGTTCACATTTCAACATATTCTTCTCCACTCTTGCATCTTCAGGAATCACACCTTGTTCCTCCATTTGATCAAAAAATTTGATCTTCCTCAGAAGATCCTTTATTCTTTGCTCAACACGACCAAAGTGATCTCTGTTCCAACATTTGATAAGTGCTTTAGCTTGTTTAAGCCTTTGGCCAAATAAGAATAACACCCCATGGCCGTTAACAGGCACATTCCACCATCCAACGAGACGAGTGGAGTAGCTTTCATCCAGGATCCACATGTTTTCAAAACGCCAGGGTCTCCGAATCCTGTCTAAAGCACCCCATTTAAGAAAGATAGCACAGTGATCAGATTCCACCCGATCTAGAGCCATGATAGAATCAGGGGAGAAACTGCTATCAAAACTAGAATTGATGATTGCCCTATCAATTTTCGAGAAAGAGCCCGACCCGTTGCTCCAAGTAAAAAGGGAACCAGACAAGGGCAAATCCAGTAGATCGCAATCACTGATAAATTCATTGAACTTCGTAATCACCTCAATATCTCTTGGTTGACCTCTATAATCATCATTACCTTGAACCAAATTGAAATAGCCAATAATGCACAGAGGATCGGAGTAATACCGACAAACCATACGAAGCTCACTAATGAATTCCAGTTTATCTTCCTTCTTTTGCGGACCGTAAACAACCAGTAAGGAAATATCTTTCCCTGTGCTGATCTCACAAAGCTTAACTTCAAGAGTAAACTTACCTTCCCACTCAATCTCTCTTTTGAAAACCCTTCGATCCCAATAAATAGCTATTCCGCCCTTAGCTTCAACAACATTCTTTGCATCCCAATCCGAGAAACGACTCCCACTAACCGAGCTAATCAACCTCTGACTGTAGCTCCTCCATTTCGTTTCTGTAAGGACAACGATATCCGGTTTCCAGCGTCTCAGAAGTCCTTTGATCTTGGCCCTATTATCACACGACCCCAAGCCTCTTACGTTCCAGATGAGAATTGACTGAGTCATGATTTAAATAGATTATTGATCGCAGAACTCTAACAACTACCTGTTTTCCTTCTTCTTTCAACTGGAGTTGGGAAATTCTCGTCAATCCCCAGTCTATGCTTTTCCATTTGTAGCTTTGACCTCGGGCCCTTCTTTCTCTTTCCTCTAAATTCCAAAACTAGTTCCTCGATCTGCCTTTCCACGTCATTACCCGGATTGTGAGTCTCCAGCTCCAAAAGATTACAAACTTGGAGGCTTCTATTGATCAGGTTCTCCAAGTCGCATTTTTTCTGCCAGTTCTTGAAATAATCCGTTCATATTTTTTTAAAGAACACAAATTTTCACATATGTATAACAATAGTTTACCTAACACATGTCAATTTACGTATTCTCAAATCCTCCCATTCTAATGAAATGAAATAGATATTGCGCTCATCGTCAAAAAACAATCACAAGAGTAATGCAATTACAAGAAACTCATGATATTTGATTATTCTTAAACTCCAAACATGTCATTCAAATCCTTGTGAATTTTTTCAAATATCTCACCAGTTTATGAGTGATGTTATCATTTTGGAAGTGATATATAAAATAAAACGGGTCTAACGGGTCGACCCGCAAACCCACCCAACCAGACCCAAAAAATTACGGGTTATTGGGTTCGGGTTTTGAGTTATAAAAACTTCTACTTTTCGGGCGGGTTCTGGTCGGCTCAATGGGTCGAGTTGTAATTTGTCAGATCTAGTTAATAGCCTACCGTATACAATTTTCTTAATGTTTCTTCGATATATGATATGAATACACAAATTATATCTTAGATAAAATATCGAAGGGAGAGAGAAGGGTGGTAGTCCTTCATGAACTAAACTTAAATCTGGCACCAATTGTTGAAATGTATTTTTATTTTACATTATAGTAACAACCATAAAATAGTGTTATGTACTAAGCAAACAATCTAAAAGCTGAAGTGGTGGGGTATTAGCCAACTCTCCTTCTTCGATACCCATAATTTTTACATCTACCCCTCATCACTCCGAGTCGTGACTTTGCCCATGTGTTCTTAGGGTGGACTTGGCGCTAATTAGAGTTTGTTGGGTTGGATTGATAACTTGATAGAATCAAACTGAGTGACAAACTTTTTCTTACTATACTGGATATATACTACTGACGCTTACTCACTTCCTTAGGTGGCCGAAAACGAGGCATAAACTCCCCCCTTGTCCTTGGTCTAGGCCACCCAATGGCACAGAATACACAAATAAAAATCATCAAGAAAATGTTTAATAATAGGCAAGGATTTCAAATCCATTCTCCAACCCAGCTCGACCGCTGAAGCAGATGGCGTGATGAAAGAAGAAGATGAAGATTCAAATTAAAACTCACCGTTTTGCTAACTTGTCCAAGTTGTGTCGTTTTTACTTCTTTTCAAGTATGTTGTTGTTTTCTTTTCAAGCAAACAAATAAGACGCTATTTGGAGGTTCTTGTCTCCTTCTGAACTGAGATTGTATAAAAGAACACAAGAGATCAATGAGAGGTTTTAAGCCTAAGGGTTTCAATTGTTGTTATGGTATCAGAGCCCTTGACCTAGCTTTGCTACCGCCGCCATGGATGGAAATGCTTAAAACGTTGAGCAGCCCCCACCACAACCTCGGAATCAGCAAAAGAATCAAGCACGGCAACATAATCAAGCACAACAAAACCTTTACCAAATGGAGGATCCATACTTCTTAAATGGATCTGAGCAGCCTGGCCTTCTCTTAGTGGGCGAGAAGCTTACAACCACCAACTACAACGATTGGAGTAGAGTCATGTATATACTGATGTACAATGCTCTTGCTGCCAAAACGGACATGGATTCATCAATGGAGTGCTTGCCGAGCCAGATGCCACAAATCCACTTCATGGAGCCTGGGTCCATAACAACATCATGATCCTCAGTTGGATCCAGCGGGCTGTTGACTCAGAGATCCGCAAAACCATCCTTTCAAGCAAGATAATTGTTGAAGCCTGGAAAAGTCTCCAATCCATGTATTGATCTAGAGATATCATTCGTGTGGCTGAGATACAAGAAGCATTATCTTCTCTCCATCAAGGTAATCAAACCATTACTAGGTATTATGGGAAAGTCATTACATTGAAAGATGAGTTAGATAATTATCAGCCACTCTTACCTTGTGAATGTACACCAACTAGTCATAGAGACTGTAGAGCTATGCAAAAGGTACTGAAGTATCATGGCACCATCTATGTTATCAATTTCTTTAGATGTTTGAATGAAAACTTTGTTGGGGTTAGAGATCAAGTCATGTTTTGTGAAGAACTGCCATTTATCAATTGTGTTTTTCAAATGCTCCTGCAACATGAGAGACAAGTCTATGGTACTTAGAAAGGCAAGATTATTGATGTTGCCAATAATGAGCCCATAGCTCTTGTTGTTCAAGGTGGAAACAAGAGGCCAAACCCACCCGAAAAGAGGCCATTTTGCACCCATTGTAAGAATGAAGGTCATACTCAAGACATCTATTACCATATTCATGGTTGGCCTCCTGGCATGTCTCAAAGACCACCTGCTTCTTAAGGAAGAGTGCTTGAATGCACAGTCTATAAGAGGACTGGCCACACTGAATACAGATGCTTCCAAAAGCATGGTTACCCTCACAGTTCTAGTGCAAGAAATGATGCAAATAGTGGACCACGTGGCAGGACTTATGCCAATCAGTTGTTGCTGATACTGGAGAGCAGGAAGTCAGGCTCATCAAGAGTGATTATGACAAACTAATGATCTTGATGCACAATCAAAAGGGTCCAGCCTTTGGCTTTATAGCTGCAACTTATGTCTCCAAGACAGGTAAATACCTATTTTTTATACCTAGTAAGGTTCACAATACTACAAGTGCTCAATCTTGGATACTTGATACTGGTGCTTCAGACCATATTACATGCTCTCTTGATTACCTTACTTATCACAAACTAGTTGAGAATATTTACATTACTTTCCCTACTGGTGAACAAATCCAAGCAACTCATGTTGGAACTGCTAAGTGCAAAACCTCTCTCACACTTGAGGAAGTCCTCTTTGTTCTCGATTTCAACTTCAACCTGGTTTCAGTGAGCAAGCTGACAACCAACCAACCACTTTTCTTAACCTTCTATTACGACTTTTGTCTCATATAGGACCTGAAGTTGAAGAGAATAACTAGTTTTACTAGAATGTTCAATGGTCTCTATCATCTAGAAGTAGATTGTCAACCTAAAATCATCATTGTTGCTAAAGCTTCTGTTTTTTTTTTCTTTGGCACTTTAGACCATGACATGTTTCCCATTATAAATTTCATTTTCTTCACCAAATTTGTACCTCCATCCCAACTTACAATGACATGTTTCCAATTAGTCAAACTGTAACTCGGAAACCTTTCCAATTGCTTCATGTTGATATAAGGGGTCCAAACCCAATTCCAACTTATGATGGTTTCAGATAATTCCTCACCATTGTTGATGATTATTCTCGTTTTACTTGGATTGTTCTTTTACAACTTAAATTCGAAGCCAGACCTAAACTTATACATTTTTTTAACCAAGTTGAAAGACAATTTCAGACTGCTATACAAAAGATCAGAAGTGATCAAGAAAATGAGTTTCAAATGGAGGATTTCTTTAACAACACATGCATCCTATGTGAATTGTCTTGTGTTGAAACACCTCAACAAAACAGTAAGGTAGAAAGGAAACACCAACACATTCTTGCTGTTGCTAGAGCCCTTATGTTCCAAGCTTACTTACCTGCTAGTTTTCGGGGAGACAGTGCCAAACATGTTGTCTTTTGATGAGTAGATTTTCGGTATTGGGATTTGGGGTATTTTTCCGTTGGGCTAGGGTGTTTTTTTTCTTTTGGGTCAAGTTTTCCTTTCGTGTTTGGGAAGGGGGTAGCCGAATAGGGGTAGGACTAGGTTAAGTATTAGGCTTTTCTAAGCCTATAAATATGTACCTTTGGCATTAGTTTCGTATCAATCAATAAAGTTAAGGTTTATCGACACCAACATCGTTCTCTCCCTCTTGAGTTTCGAGCAAAACCCTATAATAGAGGAAATCTGTTCATCAATTGGTATCAGAGCCTAATTCCAAATCCATTCGGGGCCTGATCGCAATGGGTACGAGCACAGCAGTGGAACAATGTTCAACATTGGAAGCTGCGGTGGAGGACAGGAAAGTCCTAGCGCAGAACAGTGCGCTGGGCTAGGAGGAGGTACGGGGGCAGGTAGCCGAGATCTTGGAAACGTTGAAGTCTCTGGTGACCAATGTGGAGGCGTTGACGCCACAATGGGAAGGGAAGAAGACAGTGACGGTTTCGTCCGCTAGAGAGGAGAGCTCCGAGGAAGGGGACAAGGAGAAGAGTAGCACGGAAGAGAAGGAGGGCGAGAATAGTACAACAGGGTGAAAATTGGGGAGAAGAGCTGGAACCGGCCGAGGACAGATGACGGCAGCGGCTGTCACACGGGGCGGGGAAGCTTCGGCGGCAAGCCAGTCGACGACGGGAGTGGTCGCAGCAACGGCGGGGGCGGGTTTTTGGTGAAACTCGCGCGGCTGGAGTTCCCCAAGTTTGCGGGGGAGGATCCGGGGTTGTGGTTTCCACTAGTTGAGCATTTTTTTGAGTACCAGGAGGTTCCAGAGGACCATAAGGTGCCACTAGCTGCCTTTCATCTGGAAGGGGAGGCAAATCAGTGAGGTCAATGGTTGAAACGAACCTATAAAGATACCAGGGAGCCGATTTCTTGGGAACTGTTATCGCAGGAGCTATGGGTGAGATTCGGTCCGACCGAAGGACAAAGCTGCGACAAAGCCCTATCACGGATTCGTCAAACAGGGTCCTTGCGCGATTACCAGAAGGAATTTGAGAAGCTGGCTAATCGTTGTGTCAGCTGGACACAACAGGCGTTGGTGGGTACGCATTTAGGAGGTCTGAAATAGGAGATCGCCGATGAGATCCGAATGTTTCGTTTCCAGTCTTTGCGCGACGCCATTAGCTTGGCCAGGATGAAAAACGATCAAATCCAGCGCAGTAAGCCGGTTGGCCGCCCGGCGTCGTTTGCTGGAGGAGGAGGAGGAGGGTCGACGGGTACTGGTGGCTTGGGTCCGCGAACTGCAACCGCGGGAGGAGGAGGACCGGTGCACGGGCCACCTGGAGGGAAGAGATTGGGGCAGCAACTGCGACGCGCCCAAGGTCTTTGCTTTAACTGTGATGAGCGCTTTACCATTGGGCACAAGTGCAGTAATGCTAAGGTGATCTGCTTATTCGAGGAAGATGAAGGCGAGGGTCAACCTTGGGGACAAGGTTGATTTCAAGGGGGGAGGATTGATGAGTAAATCTTCGGTATTGGGCTTTGGGGTATTTTTCGGTTGGGCTAGGGTGTTATTTCCTTTTGGGTCAAGTTTTCCTTTTGTGTTGGGAAGGGGGTAGCGGAATAGGGATATGACTATGTTAAGTATTAGGCTTTTCTAAGCCTATAAATATGTACCTTTGGCATTAGTTCCGTATCAATCAATAAATTTAAGGTTTATCGACATCAACGTCGTTCTCTCGCCCGTGAGTTTCGAGCAAAACCCTAGAACAGAGGGAATATGTTCATCATCTTTCTCATTAACAGATTCCCTACCACCATTCTAAACAATCAAGCACCACTTCAGAAACTTCACAACACTCCTCCTGACCTATCAGACCTGAAAGTCTTTGGCAGTTTATGCTTTGCCAGTACTCTTGCCAATCATAGAAAGAAATTTGATCCTAGAGCTAAAAAAGGAGTTTTCCTTGGTTTTTTCCTAAGAATTAAAGGTTACAAAATTTATGACATTGACATTCATGAGACCTTTGTCTCTAGAGATGTTCATTTTTATGAGAGTCATTTTCCCTTCAAACAACTCACCACAAGTGATTATGATTCATCCACCATGTTTCCTACCCCACCTCCTATATTTCCCCTGATGACATTCTACCTTCCATACCTTATATTTCCACTACACTACTCTCTCCACCCCACTTGGATCCCTCTTCTCCACCTATTTCTCAACCCATCTCTCCTTCTCTTCCTGTAGATTCTTTTTCTGCCAGACCTGCAGCTTCACCACCAGCAGGCAGCAGGACCTTCCTCTGCAGGACCTTCTTTGACTCGACAACCTTCTTCTTCCCCTCCACAACAAAAACTCGGACTCTCTAATGGTTCCTCAAAACCTCCTTCTAATCTCACCAAGGACTACTATTGTTACTTATATCAACAGTCTAGCAGATCAGATCAATCCTCTTCTCTTCAGGATCAAGACAAAAGGTATGCCCTTTCTTCTATTATTTCTTACCATTCTCTCAGTCCTCAATACAAACATTTTGTTCGCACATTATCTACTTATTCTTAGCCTAATACATACAAAGATGCTTCCAAGTCAGAAGAATGGAATGCAGCAATGCGCTATGAGATTGTTGCTCTCATTCAGAACAAACATGGGACATTGTGAATTTACAAGCAAGCAAGCAAAAAGACTATAGGAAACAAATGGGTTTACAAGGTTAAATTGAATCCTGATGCTACTTTAGATCGATTTAGAGCAAAGCTTGTTGCCAAAGGCAACACTCAACAAGAAGGTGTTGATTATCAAGATACATTTGCCCCAGTTGTTAAGATGACTACCATTTGAACATTTCTAGCTATTGCTGCACTAATGAACTGACATATTCACCAATTGGATGTTAATAATGCCTTCCTTCATGGAGATTTATAGGATGAGGTCTACATGACTCTTCCAAAAGGCTTCACTCCTCCACCTTGTTTTTCTAACCCTGTTTATCGTCTCAAGAAATCTCTCTAGGACTCAAACATGCTTCTCGCCAATGGTTCTCTAAGTTTACTGGAAAGCTACTTAGTTATGGCTATGTTCACAAAGCATATCATTCCTTGTTTTACACGGTGACTTCTACTGGTTACACTTGTGTTCTCATTTATGTTATGATCTAGTTGTTGGGGGAAATGATTTGAATGAGATTCCGCCTTTGAAGACAGCCATACACATGTACATGGGTGTTGGGACGTATTTGGGCCGGCACGGCACGAGCACCCTACGGGCTCATTTATTCTGTGTCGTGATTGGCAGGGTCTGTCAGTTTTCGTGTCGTGTCGTGACAGCCCATTTGTTAATTTTGCTAAGCCAGGCCCAGACACGGTTTGGATCGTGCTCATGTGGTGCTCATATTCGTGTTTAATGAAAAGGAAGAAAATAAAAGAAGGTATGAAAAAGAAGGAACAAATTGGACGGAGAATGAAAGTGTTTACCGAAAATGTTTGAGAAATATAACAAATAAAGGGGAAAAGAAAATTAGAAATATTGCGGGTGTGATTTGACTTTGTTTAATACTTCGTCCATTTTACTTATGGTAGTAATTAGGTATATATATTTATCATCACTTCTAATAATAGTAAATAATTTTTATTGTACTTTTATTTAATAATATTTGAACCTGTAATCATTTTTATATTTATTTTCTATTATATAGATATTCTTTCCGTTCCATGTTCGCTATTATACTTAAGAATGTGTCAAAAACATTAGGCCCAGCACGACCCACTAACATATCGTGTTGTGCTCGTGCCCATGAAGTTTAGACTCAGCACGCCCCATAAATTATTCGTGCTCGTGCCGGGCCGACCCACATATTTTGTACCCATGCTCGTATCGTGCTCTAACCGTGTCGTGCCGTGCTAGCCCGTGGGCGGCCTCGCCTCGTTGCCCACGTACACCTACACACAACATTCAGTATCAAGGATTTGGGAACTTTGAAGTTCTTGAAAATTTGCTCGACTGCCACCTGGTTCCTGAAATTTGCTTTCCAAAGTAGTGAGCTACTCCACGTTTCTTTTGTGCATCAACTCGCGGATCTCTTCACAAAATCGCTATCGCCTTCTCCATTTCGATTGCTTCTCTCCAAGCTCGGTGTGCGCAATATTTGCCCACCAGCTTGCCCCGGGGGAGGAGGGGTAACAGGCAAGGATTTCAAATCCATTCTACAACCCAGCTTGACCGTTGAAGCAGAGTATGTGATGGAAGAAGAAGAAGATGAAGATTCAAATTGAAACTCACTGTTTTGCCAACTTGTCCAAGTTGTGTCGTTTTTACTTCTTTCGCAGCCATCAGTTGCTTTTCTTTCAAGTATGTTGTTGTTTCCTTTTCAAGCAAACAAACAAGACACTAGCTGGAGGTTCTTGTCTCCTTCTGAACTGAGATTGTATAAAGGCAAAATACACTTGCATAGCTAAAACTTTGACGATTGTGACAATAATAGCCATTTTTGGCGAAATAGCAGATATAGCCAGAATTTTGAATGTTTGATGACAAATATAGCCATTTCCGTTACATTCTTTAACGGCGTCACTCACACCGTTAGTCAAATTAACGGAATGCTTACATGGCTGCCAACTTAACCGACACATCATCGCCAACTCAACAACACTTGCCACATGAATACCATGTCATATTTTAATTTAAAAATAAATTAAAAATCACAAATATTTCTCATTCTCTCTCCTCTCCCACAACTCATGCTGTCGATCCTCTCTCTCAAACCATCGTCGCCGTCTTCTGCAACTCGACGGAGGTGGATTCTCGCAGTTTTGCTTAAATCCCTTTTTGCACCAAACTCAACCAACCGGAGAATCACTAGAGACGGAGATGGCGAACTCGACGGCGGTGGATTCCCAAACCTAGGACCCTTTCTTCTCTCTTCCACTCGAAAAAAGAACCCCAAATCGAGTTAGTTCATCCAAAATCCCTAAACGGAATAACTCATGTTCGAACAAGAGGAGCAGCAGGGGATTGGCAGCAACAAATCGATCTCATATCTTCCTTCTTCATTGTGGGAAGAGAAGGAAGAAGGTGAAGGGACGAGGCAGTGGGTGCGGCGGAGGATTGGCAATGGCAGATCGCTCTAATTAAAATCCCATTTATCTTTCCCCTTCACCCTCAAAGCTCCATCAACTCCCTGCAAAGAGGGGAACGACCGAGAATGCTTGAGGAAGATCGGCTGCTGTGAGAAACGAGACCAAACATAAACCGGATTTCCATCACTTACCGCCGCGTTTGGATGAGGAGAAGAAGTAGATTTTATCGCTCCAACGACGTCGCCGCCGTGCTCATCGCCGCTTTCGGAGGAGGAGAAGAAGCAGCAGCTCGCGACCGCCTTACTTCGCCAGAATCGATCAAGGCTCTACTCTGGTTCTTGTAATCAGACGGAAGCAGAATCGCCGCCAATCTCCCCCTTCGTATCCAACCTCTTCCAAACCCTAATCTTCCGGCTCCTTCAGATCTCAACCTCAAAATCCGGCGACCGCTTCAGATCATCCCTAATCGAAGCCGACTGTGTCTCGTTCCACCCGGAGATGATAATTTCCTCCTAGAAAGAGCAGAGCATGAGCAAGAGGCCCGTTGGGAATTCTAGACAAGCTCTATGACGATTCGAAGGGCAGAGCCGCGTTGGGGGAGCTCTCTGACGATTCGACTGCTTGCGAAAGGGACGAGAAGGAAGAAGGTGAAGGGACGAGGCAGTGGGACGAAAATCCATTACCCAGCGAAATCCATTCCCAGCCTAGTCTGGCGACAATGCCATCGCAGGGAAGAATCGAGATGGCGATGGAGGTGGGGAGAGGGCGGAGAACAGAGGGTAGGTTGGGTGAGAGAAGTTTTTTTTTGTTTTATTTTTTATTTTTTATTTTTCATAAATCGAAAGACCCAGCCATTTAAAATATTTTAATTATTGTTATTTTTTTTTAAAATTAGTAAATCCACGTGGGAAATACGTACAGACAAAAATCGCAAGATCAGACGATCCGTTAGTCCAGTCAGCACGTTAACTCACACCGTCAAAGAATTGGACGGAAATGGCTATTTTTGGTATTTCTTCAAAAGTGACTATATTTGGCAAAACCGTCAAAGTTTTGACTACACAAGTGTATTTTGCCTTGTATAAAAGAACACAAGAAAATGAGAAACTTTAAGCTTTAGGGTTTCCATTGTTGTTATTTATTAAAAATAGAATATTAGCCAAATCATATATGTTGGTCAAGTTCAATTTCGCAACTACTCTCAACATGGTCATCAATTTGGCCCCTCCATAATTTTTTGGTTTTGTAAATTTGGTGTCTCCGTAGTTAAGTGGCCTAGCTTCCCTGACATAGACCGTCGATAAGGACTACTCTTAATAGTTAATAGACAAATAAAAACTAACTAAATTTCAGTTTGTACTCAATCTAAGTAGTCCCACTGCCAATGGGAAAGATAGCTTTCAGCTCAAACTTAATCAAGTCAACTTTGAAGTCGATATCCTTCATATCACTACTTGCTCACGTATATTCTTAACTATTCCATTGAATATTACGATCGAGTGTGGAACTTAATTAGGGGGTTTACGAGCGTGGAAAATAGAGGAGATGACAATCTTTGTTGCTGTGATGGCATAAGTAATGTGAACGGCTATTTGCCGTCAACCAAATTGCTATTTGCCGCCAATTAAAAAAAAAATGAATTCAAATTTTGAATTTTCCCTTCCTTCCCAGTGCCTCCGTCGCCGACACCGTTCTTCCGTCGTCGGCTAACCTCCCATCGCCCTCAATCGTCGGAAAACAAGTAAGTTTACTTTTTTCGTCCAGTTTTCCGGCGAAAAACACTGCGGGCCGAAAAAAAATTGCGGCCCGAACGCCGCCGAGCCGAAAAAAATTACGGCCGGCCGAAAAATTCTTTCGGCCCGGCGACGCCTCAGCCGCAAATTTTTTTCGGCCGGTCGCCGAACACGCCGGCCAAAAATTTTCCGGCGGCGTGTTCGTCGGCCGGCCGAAAAAAATTTGCGGCCGGAGCGACGTCGGGCCGAAAGAATTTTTCGGCCCGGCGGCGCACCGCCCGCAAAAGTTTTTCGGCCCGAGTAATTGGGTTTCAGGCTTCCCACACGGCCGTGTGAAGCCTCGCAGAATTCCACACGGCCAAAGTGCAACTTCACATGACCGTGTAGCTCACCCAGCCTGGCCGTGTGAAGCCTCGCAGAATTCCACACGGCCAAAGTGCAACTTCACACGGCCGTGTAGCTCACCCAGCCTGGCCGTGTGAAGCCTCGCAGAATTCCACACGGCCAAAGTGCAACTTCACACGGCCGTGTGAGTTGTGTGTGTGCCCGTGTGGATTTCTTTTTGACTTGCCTCGCGCCCGATCTTCGTCCCATCGACCCCGAACTCGCTCGAAATCCATAATGAAATCCATAAGTTCATAATGACACTAGGGTCATTAAAAATACAACTAGAAAAACAACAACATATAAATAGAGCATTGCAACACTATGCATTGCTCCTACCCCTTCCCCTAGCTCTTCGGGGGTCTCTCTGCCTGGCTCGCTGCCGACCACCAAGGGTTTAGGGTTCAGGGTTCAGGGTTTAGGGTTTAGGGTTTGAAACACATGGTTCGTGTAGCACTTTGCCCACATTGTCTAATGAGGCAACCACTCACCTCGCACGTAGGCAAGCGCCGGAATTTTTCGGCCCGACCAGGTTCCGGCCGCCGGAATTTTTCGGCCCACCGTCTGTTCGTTTCAAATCGTCGGAAAAATTGTTCTAAACTACAAAAAAAAATTACGCACCTGCTTAGTGATGATTCATGGATGCGTGTACGCAGTATATATCGAGGATAGGCTTTCCCGATGATTTTCCGGCGGCGAACGTTGAATTTTTCTGATTCAATACGTTCTCTGAAAGTTGGATATGTTGTAGATTGTGAAACTCCTTAACCAAAGATGGATATGTATATATACTTTCTCTGAAAGTTGGATATGTTGTAGATTCTGAAACTCCTTAACCAAAGTTGGATATGTATATATACTTTTTTTTTTCATCGATGATTTTCCGGCGACTTTTCCGGCTAGCGTTGAAATTTTCTGATTCAATACGTCCTCTGAAAGTTGGATATGTTGTAGATTGTGAAACTCCTTAACCAAAGATGTATATATATACTTTTTTTTTTGGTTGGCGGCAAATAGCAAGCCTCTAAGAAATAGCCATGAAGATTTCTATGAGATATTATATAATAATGAAATTAATAATCCATGCTTTCGTGCAACGGGATCTCCCTCGAAACATTGTATTGGTAGGAATTCTAATTACACATCTACAAAATTTCATATTTTATATCTATAATTTAGAGAAATTTTACAATGCTATATAGCGCTATAGGTTCTTGCCTTTATGGTACAACTTGAAATTGTACCTTTAACGTTATTATACAACTTAAGATTGTACCTATATTTTTTGTACATGTACCTTATGTGATGATACAACTTCAAGTTGTAAAATTGTACCATAACATAATGATACAAATTCCTTTATGGTACAACCTAAACTTATACATTTAATGTTATGGTACAACTTCAAACTGTACATTAAAGAACCAATGCTATATAGTATAGTAGAAGTGCTCCTATAATTTACGGGTCTAAATAAGTTTGTATCGGATTACTCTTGTTAATGTTAGCTTCTCCCATTGAGTAGGTTATAGAACGACTTGATTTTATGTCTCTCTATTCCATTTTCCACATCCTCTAGACTTTTTCTAATCCGACATAATTGTTAGATGGGGTTTTTTTTTTTTTCTTTTCTTCAAATCACTAGCATATGAGAAAACTCACTTACGAGTTTCAACTATTCTACGAAAATCAGCAGATAGAGCTGGATCACGACCCAACAATATATAGTTTCCTTCTTTGTTCTCTTGCCCCCCGCCCTATATGTTATTGACAGGTTGCAAATTATAATATGCGAAGTTGTTCATATTTCTGTGTCCACATACGTATAACGTTTGGTTTAGCGATATGTATGATCATAGACCAATTATGGACATAATTAAACAACTACATTAATAAAGAAAAGAAAAGAAAAGCTAGGTATGGCACTCAGGCAAAAGCAATACTAATTTTGAGGGGCGGGGGGCGCGGAGTTGTTGGGAGTGAGACACAGATTTGGCCAACAAATTTGTTTAAGAAATTGGGGTTTTGGGTTTCAGATCAAATGGCGGTGTCTGCTTGTCGTCTCCAACTCAAACTACCACTACCCGCTTTAAGCAACATACCCTTTCATTCATAATATTAAACCAACCTTTGATGCATTATCTGTACAGTATGACGATTAAACTATAAACCCTAGAGAGACACGAATATTTGATTCCATTTTGTAGGGGAATTTAATATAAACATTTCAACGCAATCGTACTAATAATTAAGTTATTATTCATCCAATACCTAACGAGGATGGCGCCAGTTAATTATATGTATTGAATATTTAATAACAATTTAATTATCATCAACATGGGATTAGGGCTCTGGCTGATGCAGTTGTACCATCTTTTCCAAATCCACTGTGTAGTACGTAGTGTGTTTCGTGAACCTTCCCTGGAATAAGAAAGAAAGAAAGAGAGAAACAGAAGGAATCTCCATGTGCTTCAGGATAATAAACTTTGTTTTTGGCTAACGTTAGTTGGATGAGCAACCGTCCTTTCCTTATTAGATCAAATCTTGTGAGGTGCTAAGAACCCACTCGTATGAGCAAAGGAATTGTTAAGGGAAATGAAAGTCTAGATGGAGCTTATTGTTTCACATTTCTCAAATGAACATGAGCTAATTTTTTTATAACAAAAAATAGCTTGTATTACCAAGAAAGTATAGATCAAACGTTTATAACTCTGAATGGAGTCAAACGTAAAAATCAAAACTTATACATCTCTAAACGACAAAACAAGAGCTTTTCCCCCCATCATATGGGCAACCCTATTGTTCTGTCTACTAACGAACTGTACCAAAATCCCTGGGTACTCGTGCCTTAAAGCCTGAATTTCTCGAAGAAGCGCACCCCTTTAGCTTCGGACAAAACACCTAGCGTTGACTTTGTCAATTATCACTTTGGTATCCCCTTGCAGTACCACCGAAGTTAGCTCTTATACAACACACCAATGAATGGCTTCCGAAGAGCTACTAACTCTCCATCGATGGCACAAAAAGCCCCTCGAGGCGCTCCCCTTTAGCCAAAACTACCCTACCAGAGGCATCGGGAATGATCAACCTGTAGCCACATGTGAGCCCTTGCACAAATCCCCATAAAACGAACACACCATCCCTAGGGTCGGGCCCATCTCCGGAGCACTCGCATGTCCACCCTGACCACCCAGCAGGCCCAGAAGCCGTGCTCGGCCCAACCCCAAGCTCTCATGGATCTAGATGTGAATTTTTTTTTTTTTAAAGTGGATCTAGATGTGAAGCTGTCGATGACAGACTAACCTGCTTAAAATCAAAGACTACCCAATTACTTACTTTCAGGATACGCCACAATATCGCCACAACCCACAATCCGGAATACCTCCTCCATGGAGGATACTCGCTCAAAATGAGGATCAACTAATAGATTCGATATTATTTGAAATTTGTTGTTTCCAACTATATAAAAAAAAATTCAGAGCACTGTTAATTTGTAATAAAAAAAATTCAGGTTAAAATGAATGAAACATACGTACTTATAATAAATCATCCTCAAAATCAATAAGAAGATTTTTTTATAATGGCGATAAATTTAATTATTGTAAGGACAAGTTAAAGTGAGCCACAAATACAAATTCGCAGTAGCTACAAACACCCATCACTTGCTCCCCGGAATATGCAAGGTCAGCAGGTGGGTTCTTATTTGTAAAGAACTTTGTGCTCCATCTGTTGGTCGATTGAGTTCCAGTTATTATTTATTTATCTCACTACTTAAATTATATTATCATCAACTCTTTATGTTTTCTTTATTCCCTATTTAAAAATGTTTGTGGATTTTTTTTTTTTTTGACAACAAACATCATTCATTTCATTCCAAACCCAAACAAGGGGGGGAGCACAACTATTACAATAATGGAGCGACAAGGTCGGCAATGAAAATCCATTCAGGAGGAAAGAGATCAAGACGAGAGTTCCTAGCGATACGATCAGCTAACTTATTGAATCGACAAGGAACAAAATCAACCGAGATCCAAGGAGAAACACAGAGTATGGAAACCACACGAGCAATGGATGCCCGGCATTGCTAGGGCCAAAGGCTCGGATCCTGTCTCAACGCATTCGTCAACCTCTGACAATCAGAGCGGACACACGTTGGTACAGGGTCCTGGGCCGCCCAGATAACTGCATTAAGAATCGCAAACGCTTCCGCTTGTAACGGAGAAGAACAAAAGAACCGCTTAGCCTTCCCATCGATAACCTGACCGTGGGAGTTTGCAATAGCAATCCCATAAGCCGCCACCTGTGCATCAGAAACAAAGGAACCATCACAATGCACAACCTTACTGAAAGGACCAGGCGGTGATAAGGTCGACGATCGAGAACTCCCAGGCTGAGAGGGCAATCCAGCTGGACATGAGGAGACATGAGCTGAGGATCCGATCCTAACTTCTTGGACATTCAATACATCACATTCAGCTAAAATTGCCACAGATGGCGGAGAGAACGCCCGGCACTCAAATACCCACCCATTTCGAGCAATCTAGATATTCCAAAGGGAACACACAATCGTGGTAATCTGGCCAACGGAAGCCCTGTCTTTTAGTCCAAGGAACCAATCCACAAAGCAAGAGTCAGCCACAGGTAGCACATTCAGCAGCCCAAGCTGAGACCAAGTCTCAAGCCCCTTGGGGCAGTGGAAGAAGCAATTCATAATCGTTTCCTCTTGGTCCTCACAGAGTGGGCACAACGGGTTAGCAGCACACTTGCGGTCGAACAGCCTCACTCGTGTTGCAATTGCATTTTTACCATATTTCCATATGAAAAAGCGAAGCTTGGGAGGCAGCTTGAGACCCCATAACCACTTCCAATCATCTCTGTTAGGTCGAGAAGAAGAGCTTAAGTCATTAACCAAAGTGGAATCTCGAATCTCTCGAAACATCCGATAGGCAGACTTAACACTGTAACCACCTAACTCCGTAAGACGCCAAATCCAGCTGTCCTTAGCAGTACAGGGACAGATCGGAACACGGGAAATAGCTTGAGCAATCTCATCAGGCACCAGATTACGTATGGCATCCATTTTCCATCATCGAGAATCACGGTCAATCCAATCACTAACTTTGGATGGCTCCAACCCCAAGTGAGACAGGTTGGAACATGGAATGGAAGGAAGCCAAGGGTCACAATGGAACCAAGAATCCTTCCCAGACATAATCCCTCTTAACAATCCACTATTCATCTGCTCCTTTGCCTCACACAACCCATTCCAAACCCATGAGCTCTTTCTCCCCTTCGTTGCCGAGAACAACTCATCATTTGGAAAATAAAGCCCCTTCAGGAGCTTAGCCCACAAGGCATCGGGGTTATCAAACAGTCTCCAAACCTGTTTTTCAATGAGCGCAAGGTTGAAGATATGGAAGTTCTTGAAGCCCAATCCTCCTTCTTTAGGTTTTTCCAACTCCCTCGCATTGCACCAATGGATGGCTCTTTTCCTCATTGAACCCGATCAGAAAAACCGTTTTAGGATTGAGTCCATTTTATTCGTTAGGTTTAAAGGCAGCAAGAAAACACTCATGATATAGGTTGGTAAAGCTTGAATAACTGCTTTCAACAGTACTTCTTTCCTTCCGGGAGACAATAAAAGGCTCTTCCAGGATTCACCTTCGGATAGCTTGGGGAGTATTTTTGCAAAAAAAATATTGACGACTTAGACGCATTGATTTCCTGCCCCGTAGTGTTACCATACATGTTAATGATATCCAGAATCCTATCCTCTTCCATAACACTTGCCTTACCAAAAATGACAGTGACATCCGCAAACAAACAGTGGGAAATTCTTGGGCAGTTCTGATTGAGCTTGATTCCTCGGATTTCACCTTTCTCGATACCCTTTTCAATAAGGAGAGACAAAGCATTGGACATAAGGATAAACAGGAACGGGGAAATGGGGTCACCTTGCCGGATGCCTCTGGATGGCAAGAAAGGTTCGGTAGGGCTTCCATTCAGAAGGATAGAAAACTTTATTGTCCTGATACATGCACGAATCCAACCCCTTCATTTTCCCGAAAACCCGTAAGCCAGCAGAATAGAATCAAGGCCATCCCAATCCACTAAGTTGTAAGCTTTCCTCATATCCAGCTTCACCATCATATCCCAGTCACCAGATCGACGATTTTTGAAATTATGCAACATTTCATGAACAATAATGACATTGTCCTGGATAAGCCTCCCACCTGTAAAAGCTGCCTGCATTCGACTCGCCGGGATCTTGGAAATAATCTTATATATGAAGTTACAACAACTAATAGGGCGGAATTGAGAGATCGTCTCCGGAGCAAGAACCTTGAGAATAAGGGCAATATGAGTATCATTCCATCCCTGTGGCATAATCGACGATCTGAAGAATTCAATAACTTCACTACATAAATCTTGTCCAATTTTGCTCCAGAACTTACGGTAAAACGACCCAGCAAATCCTTCAGGACCTGGTGATTTTGTAGGACCAAGGTCGAACACCGCATCTCGAATCTCCTCAACAGTCGGATCTTTATCCAGATCAAAATTCATTTCATTGGACACCAGTCTTGGGAAAACTTGAAGGGCATCATCATTAAGGCCAACTTTCTTAGTAAACAATGCTTGATAGAATCCCATAATATGATTAGATAGATCTTTCGGTTGACTAATCACGTTCCCGTAGTCATCTTTCATAGCAGCAATTTTATTCTGAAGCTTACGAAGAGAAGTGGCGGCGTGGAAGAACTTATTGTTCTGGTCTCCCACACTAAGCCAATCAACCCGAGACCGTTGGCTCCACAACAATTCATCATCCTTCCAAATTGTAGCAAGCTCAACCATGAGGTCTCTCTCTTCTTTAATGACTTCCACTGACCGATCTAGCAAGAGAATATCCCCCAACCTCGTCTGGATTTCCTCAGCCCTTTTATTCTATTCATTAAACATCTGTTTAGCCCATCTAGTCAATTCCTTCTCGCAATTCAGCAGTCTTTCCTGACAGAAGCCCCCACCATCCCAGTTACGGTTAACAATATCAGCGCATTCCTCCTTCTGGAGCCATCTAGTATCAAACTGGAATGGTACCCTAGACTTACTTCGGTTCCCTTCAAACTCCAATCTCAAAGGAAAATTGTCAGACTCAATTGGTAACTCATGAAAAATCATAGCCTTATTGAACATAGAGAACCATGAAGTGAAGCAGAGTCCTCTATCAAGCCTCTCTTCAATACGTCGCATCCCTTCTTGATTGTTTTTCCACGTAAATGGATAACCCTTAAACCCCAAATCCATTAAACCATTCTCAGCAACAAAAGATTTAAAGGGCAAGGTAGAAACATTCCTAGGCTCATTCCCACCCTTCTTCTCCTCAGCAAATAACACCGCATTCATATCCCCAATAACCACCCATTTATCATCAACATTAGTCCTAAGGTTACTAATCTGATCCCAAAAATCCCTCCGTTGAGCCGGATCAGACGGGGCATGGACAAAAGTGATAAAAAAAGCCCCCATTAACATTAACATAATCATCAATAAAAAAGCAACTACTATCTAGGATTGTGATAGGTAACCCTGACACCCACCAAAGAGCCAATCCTCCTGCAATACCGATAGGGTCGACATGGAATTCTTCAGCAAACCTCAAGCTTCTTCTCTTAGATTGCATGTAGGATTCTTCCTTCTTTGTCTCGGACAGAAATAGGAACGATGGATGGTATTTCTTGACCAACTTCCTCAAATGACGAACTGTGGGGGTCTGTCCGTATCCCCTACAGTTCCACACAATGGCATTCATGGGCCCCTGGTGGCTTGGAATCGACCACCATAACCGCAGCAAGATTGGGTTCAAATCCTGGCGGGATTGCAGGATCATCATAGTCAGCATTTTCCCCAGCATCAGCAAGAGCAACATTGGTCAGCTCAGCCCCCTGGTCACTGGATTGGAAACCAGATGTCTTCCTCTTCTTTTTCTGGATCCTTGGGTTGTTGTTAGAAGTCTGCCTTCCTTGTCTGTGTGGAAAAGTATTAGCAGCGGGTTGTGCTCTAAATGGGCTTGGGAAGTAATTGTGATTGACAGTGAACAGGTTCTGGGCTTGGGCGGGTAGTGGGCTTAGGTTAAGGACCCCAAAGCCCGGGGGAGGAAACTAGATATTTGGGTTTAGATTAAAGTTTGTGGATTCTTATGTGCGTAATTTATGCCGATTTTATGATATATTGACTTGTCATTGAATAATATTTTCAACCAAAAAAGGAGATTGGGTCAATGATTTCTATTAGTTGATGTAAGCAATACATGTTTGAGTTAAAAAAAAATCATTTAGCCAATTCATCCGCCAGCCATCCAACCCAACTAAAAGAAGTGTGTAGGTCGATTGCAGGTCACAATTGTATCAACCCGCTACTACGTCGATGAGTCTGTTTAACACCGAAACCACCCATTGTTCATCCTAATCTAAGGCATGTATTTTTTTATTAAAGGATATTTAAATACTAATTTTGGAACTACAAATTTATCTCTAACTAAAATTAAGGAGGAAATTCTCCCAAAATATTTTAGAAGAAAAAAATTTAAAATGGAAAACTAGACAAAGTGGAAGTCAGAATTTTACTGCTAATTCCAGCCCAACCCAAATCCACTGAGCGCAGTTCACAATCTCGGAGCTTTCTAACGATATTGGGCTCCGGTCCATAACTTTCAAGTTATTATTTATTTATCTCACTACTTAAATTATATTCTCATCAACTCTTTATGTTTTCTTCATTCCCTATTTGAAAATGTTTGTGGGTTCTTATGTGAGTAATTTATGCAGATTTTATAATATATTGACTTGTCATTGAATAATATTTTCAACCAAAAATGGAAATTAGGTCAATGATTTCTATTAGTTGATGTAAGCAATAAATGTTTGAGTTAAAAAAAATTCATTCAACCAATTCATCCGCCAGCCACCCAACCCAACCAAAAGAAGTGTGTAGGTCGATTACATGTCACAATTGTATCAACCCGCTAGTAAGTCGATGAGTCCGTTTAACACTGAAACCACCCATTGTTCATCCTAATCTGAGGCATGTATTTTTTTTATTAAAGGATATTTAAATACTAATTTTGGAACTACAAATTTATCTCTAACTAAAATTAAGGAGGAAATTCTCTGAATTTTTTTTGGAAGAAATAGAAAAAAAAAAGAAAAATTAGACAAAGTGGAAGTCGGAATTTTACTGCCAATTCCAGCCAAGCCCAAATTCACTGAGCGCAGTTCACAATCTCGGAGCCTTCTAACGATATTGGGCTCCGGTCCATAACTTTTCAGTTATTATTTATTTATCTCACTACTTAAATTATATTCTCATCAACTCTTTATGTTTTCTTAATTCCCTATTTGAAAATGTTTGTGGGTATCCGGAAGCTTGTTGTGCAGACCGACTCAAAGGGAGCTATTCAGCTACTTACGATGGCGGGAACTCGACATCCACACCCAAACTTGATTGTGCAAGCTCGAAGACTTCTTGGCCAGAGTTGGGAGGTGGAGCTATACCATGTTTTCAGGGAGGGTAACGTTGTTGCCGACTATTTGGCGTCTTTAGGCCATGGCTTCCCACCGGGCGATCATGACATCACTACCCCTTGCCCGACGTTATCGTATTGGTTGTATTATGATTTGGTTGGGGTTAGTCTTCCCATGTTGATTAATGTTAATGATTATTGAGGTTGGAGCGCCCCCTAGCGCTCCGTTTTCCCACAAAAAAAATGTTTGTGGGTTCTTATGTGCGAACTTAATGCAGATTTTACAATATATTGACTTGTTATTGGATATAATATTTTCAACCAAAAATGGAGATTAGGTCAATGATTTCTATTAGTTGATGTAAGCAATACATGTTTGAGTTAAAAAAAAAATTAATTCAGTCAATCCATCTGCCACCCAACCCAATAAGAAGAAGTGTGTGGGTCGATTGCAGTTCACAATTGTACCAACCCGCTAATAAGTCGATGAGTCAGTTTAACACCGAAAACCACCCATTGTTCATCCCAAGTCTCAAGCATGTATTTTTTTATTAAAGTATATTTAAATACTAATTTTGGAACTACAAATTTATCTCTAACTAAAATTAAGGATGGAAATTCTCCCAAATATTTTTTGGAGGAAATAAAAAAATTTAAAATGGAAAACTAGACGAAGTAGAAGTGGGAATTTTACTACCAAGCCCAGCCCAGTCCAGCCCAAATCCACTGAGTGCATTTCACAATCTCGGAGCCTTCTAACGATATTGGGCTCCGGTCCATAACTTTCCGGGTATACCGAAAGTTTCCTCTCCCACTCACTCCCAGAATACCACTGGCCACTCCCAGTCCCAGATCGTGTTAGGATTTTTCACCAACGGATGTCAGTTAAACCCTACTCGAAACGTTTCAGCTTCAGTTCAACCTTCCCTCTCTTCTCCTTCACTTCCTGCGCTCCAAAACCCTAGTCTCTTCCTCATTGCTTTGTATCAGCAACAATACACACGTCCTTACTCCTTCTTCTCTTCTTCCTCACTGCATTTTGAACTTCGCCCAATTCTTTAATTACCTTCTGATCACAATAAGGGCGAAAAATCAAAAGCCATGAGTGACAGCTGCGTTCCTCAGTCGGATTCAATGCAGAGCTCCAGAGTGGCGTGGGAAGGCTGCAGCGTGTTGCTCGATATCAACGATGGCGACCGGCTCGTTTTCTCTCGGCTTACTTCGGGAGCGTAAGTGTTCATATTCGTCGTTCCCGAGCTACCATTGATTCATTCTTTGTGCTCTTTAAATGGATGATGCTTAGGTAGCTTCCTCGATTGATCTTTCACAGGACATTGAAAATTGGCAATAAGAACTGCTCTTTGAAGCCGTTGATTGGCTGCCCCTACGGCTCTTTGTTTCAAATTGAGAGCGCAGGTGACCGGACGCATTTGGCTAGAGTTACTCCATCAGCCGAAGGTTAGCTTCTCTAATGTTTGTGTTCTCTGCTTAATTGCATTTTACTGTTAGATGGTCTGCGAGTCTGAGATTTGGTTTTGGCTTCCTTTGTTCTTCCTTTTGCTTGTAGAGAATAATAATGTCCAAGAGAAAGGGGAATGTGAAGTTGTGGACGAATCGCGGGACAATCGTGCTTTAGTCGATGACAACAAAGCTCAAACTCTCACAGGAGAAGACATTGATGAAATGCGCAAGTGAGAATTGCTAGTTTTTGGTCTTTTCTTTTACTGATGTGAATTTTTCGTGAGGGAAGCTTTTCGTTGTTTGGTGCAGGCAGGGTGCGAAAGGTGATGAGATTATTGAAGCTCTGATTGCTAATAGTACAACATACGGGAAGAAGACGCAGTTTTCTCAAGTATGGGAAGAAGATGCAGTTTTCTCAGAGGCAAATTCAGAGTTTTGTTAATGTGATTTTGATATCTGTTTTCTCGTCATTGCAGGAAAAATATAGGCTTAAAAAGCAGAAGAAATATGCACCTAAAGTACTTATGAGGAGACCTTTTACAAGAAGGTAGCCATCTATTTATCTGCATTCTGTTTCCCTTACCCTTTATTGTTCCATACAAATTATCCTAGTTATTGTTTAATGCAGTGTTGTTGTAAGGTGAATGCTTTCCCAGTTGGACGTTTCTGTTTAGTCTGTTGTATTAGCAGGACCAACCGATCATCACAGATATTCTCTATGCTGTTTTCCTGTGGCTTGCGTTCAGATGCTCACACTTTTTTCCTTCTCATTGTTTATTACAGCATATGTGAGGCTTACTTCAAGAAATATGCTGCCAGAATTGGGTAATCTCATATTTCTTGTAATAGTTGATTTAATATTTATAATAGTGTTTTAATTGTTATACAGCTTGGTAATAGCAAATGAATCTGCTATCTGTTAGCTGACTAATGTTACTTATTTGTATGCGGAGCAGATTTCTACGTGTTGACACGCTATCCCTGTTGCTGTCTATGGCTAATGTTGGTGCAAGCTCTGATGTCCTTGTTGTCGATATGGTTGGTGGTCTACTTACTGGTGCTGTAGCAGAACGTTTAGGAGGTTGGTGCTATTACTTTATGATAATCACTTTTGCATGCATTATCTTGATCTTGGACCTGTACTTTTTGTCTCTAAATCTAGTCAATGACTGTGGAACTCTTAACAGGTACTGGTTTTGTCTGCAATACATATATTGGAAGTGCACCATATTCCATGGAAATCGTTAGAATATTCAATTTCAATGATGAAATTTGCAAAAGGTACCTCTTGGATTTCCCTCTCTTTCGATATACTTATCCAATCATCAATTAAGGAACTGATATAGTTAGCTCTCATATGTAGAGTGTTTAGGATTTGTACAATGACAATGCTAAATGTTAAGCAAGGAAAAACCTAATATTTCCTGCTCCAGGATTGTGCGGACTCATCTGGATGACCTGTGTTCAGCTCAACCTGTAACTTCTGAGCAAATAGATAAGCATGAAAGTGAAAATCATATGGAACTACATGTAAGTATCATGCTCTCTCATTCCCCAATCGATAGTCTCATATTCTATGTTCTATCATCTCAAGTTTATTCTTTTTGGTCACTATACATGCAGGATGAGACTTCAGCCATGAATGTGGAAGAGATGTCTGTTTCAGCTGATTGCGAGGTTGCTGATGCAGATACCGAGACTGCTCCAACTATCAAAATAAACAAATCACCTAAAGCCGGTGAAAAGCCATCACCTGAGGCCTTTCAATTGTGGAAAGAGAAGGGTTTCTCTTGGTATACTCTATAAATGGGTACTTACATTAACTAATCATATGAAAACACACTTGGATAAACGCTAACTTTTGAGTGTCCCAACTATCTGCAGTCTCATAATTGCTGCACCTGATCTAGATCCGTGGAGTACAGTTAAAAGGCTGCTTCCCCTTTTGTCATATTCCGCTCCATTTGCCATCTATCACCAACATCTCCAGGTTAGCTTCTTCAAACTCACTCGAATATCTACACCAGTGTCAATTCTCCACAGATTTTAATGGTTAGTCACTATGTAATTCAACAACTTCAAATGATCCTGTTTTTCCATTTTCCCAATGCAGCCTTTGGCAACATGCATGCACAATTTACAAGTTGAGAAATTGGCTATTGGTCTGCAACTTTCTGAACCCTGGCTTCGCGAGTATCAGGTAATGCGCATTCTCCAATCTCCTGGGATTAATAACTGTCCTTTGAGTGTGTGATCTCTTCAGATCACTAGTTAGTAGTAGTGGTGGTGGTGATAGGTAGGTAAAGCTTTAGGGGGTTCAACTTTTAAATGTAGGTGAAATCACATATATAATTCGTAACAAAATTAGAAATAGAGTAGTTGGTAAGGCTTTAGCCATCCTGCCAATTATCACGCTACAAATCCCTTAGAGCTTAGATTTTTCAGTCCTCCCGGTTCAGGTTTCTGGCTCCATCTTTGCTTGCTAGTTTTCTCATCCTGGCATTTTACCAATTCAGTTCTCATCATTATGCCAAAACATTACAGGTTCTTCCATCGAGAAGTCACCCATTCATGCAAATGAATGCATTTGGTGGCTACGTCCTATGTGGCACGAGGATACATACCGCCGCAGCTAATGGAGGCACACCGAAGCATGAAAAGGGGGCGCTTTAGCGTTCAGTTGATGGCCAAATAGCACGAATACATAATCGGCAAGAGTGTATACTAGCCTTACATTTGTGTTCCTTTTTTGGACCTGTTTCTGATCCGTACTTTCCTTTTTATATAAACTTGTAGCCCTGCAGGTCCAAATCCAATGCCTGAAAATTTAGGGTTACAAAACTGCACTTTCCATCCCTCCCTGTTCATGTATTTTTACCTTTGTGTTAGTTATTTACGGTATCCTTATATAACATCTGCTCAATCAGTGAACTCCCAGGGGCGTTTGATTGTTGCCTACAGTGAACAACAGCAAAAGAGGACTCTTACCAATGACCCTGGAGGCATGGGAATGGGTCGTAGTTTCGGACTTATTCAGGTGGGCTAACCCAAAATGAGTCCGTCGTCCAATTTGGGCCTAATCAAACTTGGCGCACCTTAATACAGTAGAAGAGGGAGTTTTGGAACTCCCAATCTAGCCCATCTTCAACTCTCGCAGAAGAGGGAGTTTTTGAAGGTTCGGAGTGGTTTTGGGTGGTTGCCGGCGATTGTTTGTCGGCCATGGCGCGTTTTTCTAACGTCCCTTGATCCGGTTCCATTATCCAGATAATCTCGCGTAGTCGTGGGTATCACTAACACATGTATACATATCGGCGCATAAGTCTCGGAAACAGAGGTTACTAAGGGAAGCGGGTAGTTTTGATATGTTCTCTGTTTTCCCTTGCTCTGGTTTCTTTGTTCGTGTGCTTCAGTAGTCGTGGGCAACACCCACGCATGAGGAGCATATGAAGGTTTGTTTATTCTGCATTGCTTCGCTTTCTGGTCGCCCTCGTGTCTTCGATGCTCAAGAATTGGGGATCTCGATCGCAACCACGATTGTTGATCCTGAGGAAGTCGTGGGCGTCCGCCACACTCTTGTTGATTGGTGGTTACCCTTTTTAAGGAGTGTATTTCTTCCTTCCAAAGCCTATATGCTTTTGTTCTTTACTTGTAGGATGGAAATGTTTTTTTTCTTCTACAAGTAGTATACTTGCTGTGGCGGCTTTGGACAACGGATTATGACTTCGCTAGGTTGATCATTCGGGTTTTCATTTGGATCTTTGGAAGGCTTCTGCAACTCGAGCGGCCACGGTGGACTTTGCTCATTGCATGAGTTATGTCGTTCGGGTTGTTTTTGCGGGTGTTGTAGTTTGTACTTTTCTGGGTTCGATGATTTATGTTCCATGGTTATAGAGCGGCTCATTTGGTGGTCATTCAGGCTCTGTTCTTGTCACCTCATTTCTTTGAGGTTCGACTTTGTTTCTTTGTTTCGCAGTAGGCATGTTTCATGGTTGCATGTTTACTTACATTTCTGTTTCCTGTTTTTTAGAAAACAGATGTTGAAAACATGTGAAAACAACATTTTGTCATTTCCGAAAACATCAGCTTTCAGAGTTGGAAATGAATAGAAAACATAATGAAAAGTAACCATGTTTTCTCGTTTCGATTGCCAAATTTATTGCATGAAAACAGAAAATAGAATCTTGGTTTTGCTAGTAGGTGTATTTAAGTTACTGGGCCTGGATGTATAGTTTGTACTTTCGAACCTCCTCCGGGGGGCCAGCTCAGTCTTGGCCCAACAAAATCCCTTTATTTATTGTTTTTTTGTTTTCGTTGATTGCATTTTTCATAATTCGCTTTGGAAAATAATGTATCACACGATGAGCAGTTGAATTCATACCCACGAAAAAAAGAAAAATTATAATAATTGATGGAACAAATAAGACGGTGATAGAAACGTAATGGTTTCGATTTCTAGCTCCCGTCTTTTTTCAATAGATGGGAAATTATTTCAATTTTTCCGCTTTTGGGTCTATTTTCCGTTCCAGAAGTCCATTCCCCAAACTAATTGCCGCCTGTTTCTATACAAAAACTCCTCATTCTTCCGTTCCGCTCCCCTCGCCCTTTTCCCTCCATCTCCCAACAAAAACCCTTCTTCGCGCCTCCGTCCCTTTCTCACTCACTCAATCAATCCAATGGCCATGGCGACCAACTCCACTGAAGATCCGACGCGTTCAGCTCCTTCGCCATCTCCGTTCCACTTCCAGCTCCTTCATTCTCAGTTCCGTGCTCCGAATCCAAACATCGCCGCCTCTCCTTTCCCTCCTTCTCCCAATCGAATCTTCGCTTCCCCTCTCCTTCCTTCCGGCGAAGGCGGCGTCACTCGCAACTGCGGCAGCCTTCTCGCACCTCCCCCGACGGCGGCGACGATTCTCCAATCGCCTAATTCGCATCCTGCTCTCTCCGTGAGTTTTCTTTTCGTGTTCGTCTTTGTCTATTTTGACATTGTGTTAGGCTCATTGCTTCCTGGTCCGCTTTCTGCGTTTCCGGAATCTTTTCGGTGTTGCTTGGTTCCGGTTCCTTTGAATGAATGCTTCGGAAGGATTTTTTTTTCCTTCCGAATTGAGCTTGTTTGGTTAGGAATTCATGTAATGGCGCTCTATGCTTTTGTTCACTGCTTTGCTTGAAATTGGGAAACGGGGCGAAGAATTTTTGGAAGAAGGAACTGTGAACTGCTGGGTTCGTGTAGTTTGTATCACCGAGTGCTCTTTTACGTGTTAGTGCTTCCGGTGTGTAGAGTTCGTATCAGGTAGGAGGTTTCTGAAATGAATTTTCATGCTGATTGCTTGCAGTTTAACTATAACAACACGAGTGAGGAAGGTAATTTCAAGTTACAGAATGGAGGAGTTGTGAAAGTCCCTAATTGCTGGAATGCTGATGTTCCCATCAAGGGGAAGCAGCATAGCAAGGGGAAGGTCACAAAACAAAACAAGTCAGCGGGGAAGAAGTCTAACCCAGGTAGTTTTTCATTTTTTCCCCCCACTTTGTTCAACTTCCCACTTCAACAGCGAAGATTTTCTTGCATTTCATGATGAGCCTGTGTTCTCTTTGTATGTGCTTCACTTAGCAGAGTCTGTTGATGGTCAGAGCCCAACCAGTGGTTGTCGATATGACAGTTCTTTAGGTAAGTTGTTGACATATTTACGGCAATTTCTCATGTGGCTACTGTGATCTGAACGATGGGGTTGTTTATTCTGTTATATGACCAGGTTTGTTAACGAAGAAGTTCGTGAAATTGATCCAGGAAGCCAAGGATGGCACCCTTGATCTCAACAAGACAGCAGAAGTTCTGGAGGTATTCAATATATGTACCATAGTACAATGCTGCATGAGAATTATGGTACATTTAATGTTGTGGGATTGGGGAACTAATCGTTTCAGTCTCTTTTATGCTATTTTCCATTGTTCTTTGTTATCAGGTTCAGAAGAGAAGGATATATGATATCACAAATGTTCTGGAAGGAATAGGGTTGATAGAGAAAACTTCTAAAAACCATATACGGTGGAAGTAATACCCCCTGAACCTTCTTATCTCAACCCTCATTCTTTATCATCTCGTTTGTTCCTATTTTGTGATTTGCAAGTTCCACTGAATTGTGTATGCATCAGGGGTTTGTCTGATGGTTCTGGGACGCAGGAGTTCAATTGTGATGTCAACATATTAAAGGTACGGATCAATGAATGCTACATGAATTTCATTAATGATGCTGTTGTTTAGAGAGATATGTTAAGAATCACAACATTACTACTACTAGTTTCACAAACCCTACCCAACCTTTCTTCTGCACAGGCTGAAGTTGATAGTCTTCGTTCCGAAGAATGCAGGCTTGATGAAGCCATAAGGTCTGTTAGAGCAGAGGGGTTAAGTTCATCATGTTTATTCAGCTTTCAACTGCAGATCGATGAAGTTAATCATGTTTTCTCACTCTATAGGGAAAGGGAAGAAAGTTTAAGACGCCTACAAGCAGAGAAAAACAATCAGAAGCATCTCTTTCTGACAGAGCAAGATATTGTCAGCATTCCCCAATTCCAGGTCAATGGAATCTTAGTTAAATCTCTGTTTAACTTTGATGCAAACATATCTCTCTTTCTCCATCTAAGTAATTAACATGTTAGAAACTGTGACTGATGTTGCCACAGAATAGTACCTTGATGACAATCAAAGCCCCTACTGCTAGTAATCTCGAAGTTCCTGATCCTGACGGTGACGAAGTAGGAACTGTTTGACCTGCATAGATAGAGTTTTTTCACTTTCCGTCTCAAAGTTTAATTACCATCTGCTAATCAAATTGTTTAAAATCAAACAGGCCTTGGGTTCCCGCCAACACAGAATGATCATTAGGAGTGTCACAGGACCAATTGATTTGTATCTATTGAGGTATATGATCTACATTTCTAATTTCTGTATCTAGCTTTGCCAAAAATCTACCATTGGTCGTTAGATTCACTTCAGAAGGAACTCAATAAGTGAAACTCTCTTGTTTGAACAGCAAGTACAATCACCAAGCGAAGGATGTGGTGGAAATGGACACATGCGATGATGCTGGACATAGTTCCATCAATTCTCCAAACGACTCTACTTCTTCATCTTACACTCCTGGGATTCAGAGGATCGTACCTTCTTATGATGATGTAAGTATCAGTCACATATTTCGTCCATCCCATCATTTGATTGATAATGGACCTGCATTAATAGGTTTATTTTTTTTTCTTCTTGTTTCTACCTTATTCATCAATGACAGAATTACGATGACTACTGGCTTCGATCGAATAATGAAGCTGGTCTCTCTCAGTTATGGCGTGACTGAGTAGTCAATGTAACAGTGTTAGAGACTCATGTTGTGACTCCTATATGGTAATTTGCCATCCTGAGGAGTTTGATCTAGCTAGATATATGAATTACGAGCAATGCAACAATGTCTGAAGAGGTATTTCTTTTGTAGTTTAGGTAGCTACTTTCCGGGAAACTAAGTGTAAATAGCTAGTTCAGTTAGGGTTGACGCTGATCACAGGGCTTAAAAAATAACCGAACCCTGATTTCAACAATTAAGGGTTCATAGGAATTCGTTCAAATATTTGGCCATATAATAAATTTCTTCTATTTGTTGCATTTCCAATAATTATGTTCCTTTTATCACAGTTCAGTTCTTAATGCAAAACTTGATATTGATTAAGATCATAGTAAACTAAATATTCTTCCTTTTCCAAGTACCGGTTAATGGTTATAGGTATCTGAAGTAGTAGAGCTGGGGATGTCAACGGTTCACATGGACGGATAGTTGATATTCGCTACTTCTGATTTTATCCATACTTGTATCAATATGATATTTGGGTATAAAATTAAATTCTCATTCTTAATTTGGATATCGATGAATAACTGTGGATACTAATTTTCATTTCTCATCTCAAATAATTTCTTACCAATCATGAGCATATTAACCTTATAGAAGCGAGAAACTACAAATACCCCGTATTCCGTAATGTTGGGATATCTATGGTTATGGATGGGGTGGAAATTGGTATGGTATCGGTATCCCAATACTAAATACCAAAATCTCGAATACCGAATTACATCCTAAACTCAATCCCAATCCCAATTCCAAAATAATTTCGGTATCCCAATCCCAATTCCTAAATATTTTGGTATCCCAATCGGTACCTTGGTATCCCAATTGATATTATCGAATATTAAATTAAATAGCTTTACAATTAATAATTAAATATATAAATTAGATTTGATTGTTTAATATAGGACAAAGACACTAAGCAAAGAGTCTTGAGTTTGTGTAGAGTTAGGATATGGATAAGGAGAATGGAGTAGAGGTGAAATCTCAAGTTTTTGTCATTGGTAATCTTTAATTTGACGAATTGGGGGCTGAGAGAAGACTAATGCTAGTGTTTTCTTTTTGGTGTTGTGAAAATAACAATAGATTGGTGGTTAAGGGTCGTGTAGTAGTGAATGAGAGAGTCTAGTTGAGAGGATAAAATACACACTAGCTTATATTTCGGTATTGTTCGGTATTTCTGTATATACCGATCTCAATCCCGTAATCCCTAATACCGAATAGCAATTGAAATTGAATCTCAATCTCAATCCCAAGAAATAATACGTATATTCAGTAATACCAAATATAAATAAATTTGGTACGATATTCAGTATATCCCAAATACCGGTACTAAATTCCAGCCCTATTTATGAATATCTTTTTATATCCTTAAGTAGGGAGGTTACTTATCATCAAAGGCCGGCCCCTAAAGAAAATGGGCCATCATGATTTGCCCGATAGGCCCATGTATCTGTCTTAGTTGGGGAGGTTTGCGTGGAAGGATTAGTTAGAGGCTTAGAGCAGCTGCCGTTGACGTGGAAGAGAAGCTACGCAACGACTACTCTCTATACATTTCGTGCAGGCCAGTTTCATGAGTTTCACCTAACGTCATGAATTTGAGAATCTAAAAGTCAACATCCAAATCATTCTCGTAAGCCAAAAGTCTTGAATGTTTTGCATTGAGCCGTTGGGGCTTACTCTTTTCCAAACAAAAGATGAATAATCAAAAGATTATAGACCACCACCACCATTCACCATCAACTTTAGTCTTTAATCTTTATATAATGGCAGTTGGCAGTTCCAATAAGCTAGCTTATCTACTTAATAAAAACTCTGGCGTTTAAGCCTATCCACTCTCGATTTACGACTAATACCCTTGCGGTTGGAACCATGCTAATCTTCTCCATACCTACTCTCTTACCAAATGCTTACTATTATTATTTTTTATACACATTCTAAGTGAACAGTTCCTGACCGCATTATGAACTGCATCTTTGCACATCTTCCACTAACGGCATCTGTAGATAACAGAGTGAAATTCGCATCCTCATTATACGTTCCTTCCTCCAAAGTATTCTTCCTCCTTTTTTTTGGGGCATTTCGAAGTGTTCGATCAAATAAAGCAACAAATGGAATGAAGAAACTAAAGATAGACTTAGCAAATTTACACCTGCTGAAGAACAAACTGTTTTTTTCCCCGTCCCCTTTCTTCACCTGGTTCCTGATCTGGTTTTCCTTAACCTTCCACGAGTGACACGGAGGGCTTCTTCGATGACCGTCTCATTTGGGGCAGCAGGAGCACTCGACGAAGGTGCTGCTGCGGACTCGATCTGCATTGCTTCCGGGGCAGACGGGTTTGTCGGTGGTTCAGATGGAGCGGACAGTGATCTCGTGGGTGTGTTGGGAGCTTTCGGTGGATTTGGGGCTCTCGGTGGATTTGGTGCTCCCGATGGGGCGATGGTGGCTTGAGGGGATTTAGAACTCACCGCCTCTTCTGCTGCTGCTAGTTCAGTTTGGTGCTGACTCGATGATGTGCTGGAAGTGGGAGATGGAGGCTCCTCTGGTTCTGGTTTTGACCCTGCTGGTTGACGGCGGGTTGGTGGATTGGATGTTGATCGACCCCTGGGACCTTGCTGTTGCTGCTGCTGCTGAATAGAATTAGTAGTATTCCAAAGATTCACAGAATGCTTTGCTAGCATAACATTGTACACTTAAATAGCCTTATGGTTAAACCAAAACCAAAAACCATTCTCCCATCCCTACAAGCAACTACCATCATCTAGAGTTATAAAGGTAATCCAGCAAACAAACAATAAGGATGATGCATTATCCTACTTCAGAAAACTAACTCATATAACTACTCACAAATTGCCTGAAAAAAAAAAGAAAAAAAAAACAATGTGGTGCCCTAGTTACTTTTATGCCAACTATTTAGTCAGTCACCTACTCTATCACACAACAACCACAAGGCATTGGATTCTCAATGAAGACTCAAAACCAAAATAATTGGATTTTATCACTAAAATATAATCTCTTCCTGCAAATAGTACCTGAACAGGGCGAGGTCTTGGGGTTGATTGTGCAGCAACATACTGCAAAATGTCAAAGACTCTTGTCTGACCATAGCTCGCCGCTCTTTGCCAGTACAATATCGCCATGTCTCCAGCCCTTGTCCTCAGCTCCAGCAAGTTGCGGTCGATTTCATTCTCGTGTTTAGCAACATAAGGTCTGAAGAAAGAGTCATAGACATATGTAGTTCCCTGTAAGAGGTACACAAAGAGAAGAAATCATGATCAGCAAAGGATGAAAGTAGGAGAACTGAAAAAAAGAAAAGGTTAAGTTCTTATGATAGCTACACACCTTGGTCTTGGGGTACCACAAGTATATAAAAAATGCCAACTTAGCCTCGCTGTACATTGGAACCCTTGAAGAAAGCAATACCAGAATGTTAGGATGAACCCATGATTCGATCAGGTTGCATAAAATTTTGCATCAGCATTCAAGCTATAAGTTATTACCATGAAATAAAAGCATCTCCAATTCTCTCGCAAACAGTCAGCACAGCAACCAGAATCCTGCAGCATCAACAGAAATACAACAGACTCACCAACTGAATGCATCCTGCTAACATCAACTTAAGAAGTGATAAAAAAAGGAGTTTGTAGAAAGTGTACCAATATTGGCACCAGAAGCGAAGCTGCTCAATCTCCGGCTTATTCAATTCGACGGTTTTATAGCACTCATAAGCTGGGTAAGCGTAGCCAAAAGCCAACCTGCCAACTCATCAATGTTAGCTTACTTCTGATGATAATGCACATTATAGTGTAGTTTTGAGATAGCACTGAGTAATGGCTGATAACTTACACAAGTCCTCTAGTAAGAAATGACCCTAGCATCTTGTATACCTAGTAGCAAAGAACAAAGGAGTGAGGCATTAATAATCAAAGTGCAATGATGAGACAGCCAAATGTCATTCTAAACTGATATTGAGCTTCGTGGTCAACTCTAACAGTTAAATAAATCATCACAGAATCACATAATTAGGTTAATTATCCACAGACTTGTCAACTAAACCTGGGAAAACTGATATCCGAAACAATTACAAGCATCACAGCTGATTTGATATAACCAATTCTACTTTTTAACTCCATGTTTGCATCATCAAACAGAGCTTGGATTCATGGTAGTAAAGTTCAACAGTAAATCTCAAGCTAGGAATCCCTTTGCTCTTCAGAAAAGCAAAGGGAACAAGAAAGAAGATGACTGTGTTTTCAGCCTTGTGACTCCCGAAATGAACACCATCTCCGTTCTGTAAGAAGCTTCAATGTTCTTCACAGGTCCAAAGTTTAGGGCAACAAGTCAGCGATGTAAAATTACTAAACAAACACTGAGCAAGCAGAGAACGGAACGATCAACTTGAAAATCGAAGTTTCTCACATTACTATGAAATTTCCCCAAGGAAGAGAGCAAGTACAACACTAGAAGACCAAAACATCGCCATGAATCGTCGGTTGAAGAGGAAAATGTAACCGGATGTTGCAGCAAAATCGAAGGCTACCGTCACGAATCCGAAAGACGTAGATACGAGAGAGAGAGAGAGAGAGAGAGAGAGAGATTACCTTCCCAACGGCGTCTCGACCTCGAAGCTGCTGCCGAGTTCAAAATAGAGCGAATGAACTACACCGGAAGCAAGAAAATGGGGGGAGAAACCGCCGGATTGAAACGGCGGACGCAGATCACAGAAACTACCAAAGCAAGAGGGAAAAGGAACTCAGGCGTACGTTCTGATCGGAAGTGCTGCGAGGAAAGACGGCGGCGAACCGTTAGGAAGTCGGCGGTCGGGGAGCGAAGGAGATAGAGACGGAGCGGAGAGAGGGGGAGAGAGAGTGAGGTCAGAAGGAACCGCAAGAATCAGTAGTGTTACAATAATAATAAAAACTCCTCCATTTTCTGTGGTAAAAGGGTAGTGATTCTCTAAACACCAGCACACGGACATTTCGTGAGCCCTGGTTGAATGATCATCGATCACCCCACGCATGTCTCTCGTGATGGGCCATAGCCCATATGCTTGGGGCGACCCAATGTTTGGCACTGTTTGAAATGTGTCGTATTAACTCGTGCTTTTGATATGTTTATATTCGAGCTTTATGAAAGGATAGAAAATAAAAGTTGAAATGAAAAATAGTTAAAAAAATAATCGAGAAATAAAAGTATTAATTGAAAAGGTTTGAGACAAATAGAAAAATAAAATTGAAAGTATAACGCGGTAGTGATTTTGTCTTCGCGTGTTTTTTTATTATAAATTTATGCTATTTTTAGCTTCATACTCCAATCGAGAGACTAGCTACAATACTGAACTAAATTACTATTTATGGCAGTAGAAGATTTAATATTTCTATGATAACTTATAAAAGTCAAAATTCATTTTCTGTTGAAGTTATATTTTGTACTTTTTAAACTTCAATCCGCCCCTAGCTCTATAACCCACCCGTCTTCCCCAGTCCCGAGAAACCTTCCTCTCCTGGGCCTAGCCCTCTTTCTCAACTCGAGGCTCAAGTTCAACGGCTTTCATCGTTGACGAACACATGCGCTAATAAGACTTACCCATACTTCTATTTATATTAACTTTCTAAAAAAGAAGTATTTTTGGTGCTTCGTTGTGCAACTCAATTGGATCCCAAAAGACTTAGTCTCATACGACGCGAAGTATTTGTGCTCGTGTCGAGCCAATCCATATATTCGTGTCGTATCATGCTAGATAGCCCATGAGTAGCTCAGTACGGTGGACACATCATTAATTGTCCAGGTGGGTAGCACACCACTCTAACCGCCAAAGAAAACCAATCAATTAGTGTCTGATCAATATTTTTGAACGACAAGAATATGTATGTTTCACCGCTTAGTCGTTGTCCTTGCATAGAGAATTCACGAGTTAGTTGTCTTTGGTCTACCATGATGGAACTCCAACAGAAAGGAAACTAATTTTAGGCTTTTTAGTGAAAATGCGAAATAAATTATATCGTCAGTTGATTAGAGGTAAAATGATTGCTTAATTGTCAAAACCAAAAATGATGTGGGAGAAATGAGATGTGCAAGTGATGTGAGCGCGGATTTTGACCCAAACACAACGAATTTAAGGCTGAGATACGGGGTTGTACATAATTGCACTAATGTTTCTATATTAACGACAAAGAAGAAAGGTGCTAGCTTGTGGTCACATACTAGATCTTGGAGAATGGAGAGTGAATCTCCAATGGTGGTGAAGAAGGCTTTGGGGTGTGGAGTATCTCAATAGTATGAGGGATTTGTCCATTCCATTTTGTCATGCTTGACTATATTGTAATACTTGTACATGGAGGCACAACATCAGAAAATCATGTTGCTCCTGGCCTTTCAAATGTTTCGACTACACAGTACATACAGACCAAAGAGGTTGCAACGAGCCCTCTGTGAAGTGACCCCCCCCCCCCCCCAGAGAGGCTTATTCAAACAACCATGGCTGGTGTGTGAGAGATGCAACAATGTAATCTCAACGATAAAGGACTTATTTGAATTGTGGTAATTTGAAGAAAAATGGCTGAAGTGTTATGGGACAATCCAAGTACCACATCGGTAATACAAGGAAAAGAATACTTGTATATTAGTGTCCACCTAGCCGAATTTGTACGAGGCCTTTTGGGGAGGACACCCAATAGTAAAACAATGCAGGCTTGGCCCAAAGCAGACAATATCGTACTAATTGAGCTACCCAGTTATGACAAGTGTTATCAGAGCCTGATTATTTGGTTCGGTGCGGGGAGGTGGACGTCAGTTTGGTGGGACCCTCATTCAGTGACCTCGGAATTTGCGATTCGCGTATGTTGGCAGATCAAAGAGAGTTTTGCATCTGGGCTACATCTAGTTTGGCATATCAAAGAGAGTTCCGGGTTTTGTGGATTCAGGAGAGATTCATGTATGTTTGGCGGATCAAAGAGAGTTTCGCTTCTTGAAAAATCCTTGCATCGAGAAACCCATCGATACAAGGTGTCTTGTGGATCAAGATAATCGCTGAGGAGAGGACACGAATTTCATGGTCCTTGTCTTTAGAGGAGGATTGTTATGGGACAATCCAAGTACCATATCGGAAATACAAGGGAAGGAACCCTTGTATATTAGTGTCCACCTAGCCCAATTAGTACGAGGCATTTTGGGGAGAACACCCAAGAGTAAAATCGTGAGGCCTTGGCCCCAAACGGACAATATTGTACTAATGGAGCTACCCGATTTCAACTAGTGGTATAAGAGTCTAGTTTGGGGCGGTGGACATAAGTTTGGTGGGACCCTCATCGGTGACCTCGGGATTTGAGATTTGCGTTTGTCGTATGGATCCAGGAGAGATTCACGTTTGTTCGGCGGATCAAAGAGAGTTCTATGTCTGGGCAAAAATCTTTGTACCGAGAAGCCCATCGATACAAGGTGTCTGGCGGATCAAGATAATCGCTGACGAAGAGACACGAAGTTTGTGGTCCTTGTCTTTAGCGGAGGACTGTTATGGGACAATCCAAGTACCACATTAGTAATACAAGGGAAGGAACCCTTGTATATTAGTGTCCACCTAACCCAATTAGTACGAGACCTCTTGGGGAGGACACCCAAGAGTAAAACCGTACGGGCTTGGCCCTAAGCGGACAATGTCATATTAATTGAGCTACCCATTTACGACATTAAGCATTACCAATTATTTTAATTCCTAAATTTGTACAAAATTTAATATAATGGTACATATATTTCAAAGTTGTCAGGGGATACAATCCCTCTCAAACTAACTCCATCATTGGGAGATGTGTGGTGAACATCTTGCTTAGACATCATGAACAATCAAAGTCATGTTAAAAAAATTTGAGCAGGATTTCTAAGACTATGTGCATAAGGTATGATAATAAGACGTTTGAGAATGTACAAAGGTAGAACCACATACAATTCTAACTTCAAGATGTTAATATGCCTATGTTTGACTCGACTTTTAGAAGTGTTTTTCGATTTCAAAAGTTGAAGTAGAGTCAAACACCTCTAAAAGCTCGGTTTTTGAAAAGCTGAAAAGTGCTTTTGTATAATATAAAAACAGAAGCTCTGATTTTGAGATTATGTGAAAAGCTTTTTTGAAAATACAAGAATATCCTTACCATATTTTAATTTTATTACAAATAATATAAATTTCTTTCATTTATATCATTTTAATAATAAAATAAAGTATAAAATCATAATATTTAATATAAAAGAAACCTAGCGAGATCTATTTTGACTAATTTTTACTCATATTTTATATTATAAAATTTTTATAGTCATTTTGCATAACCTCTTATATCAAAAAACACTTTTACTAGTTTTTCATCCAAACACTCAACTAGTTATTTTGAAAAGTGTTTCTCTAAAAACTCCAACCAGAAGCTGTTCTACAAAAGCTACGGTAGGGCCAAACTAGCCCTATATAGTTTTGAAGTGTTGGTAGAGCCCTATATATATATATATATCTGCTATGAGCAGATTAGAGAACTATTGGGAGGAAGTTATGACTAGGGCCGGGCATGCGAGCGGATCACCCGCGCGTTTGGGCCGACCACCCGTATTTGATCCGAATTTCTTTATGTGGGTGGGTGACGGGTTGCACTGGAAGTCATCCTTCGGGTGGTGGGTGGGTTGCGGGCGGGTGCACGGGTGACCCGTTCAACCTAACAGCAAAAAGAACAAAGTTGTTGGTGCTGGAGAGGGGAGATTGAAAACGTTAGCCGAAAATTAAGGCTGCTCTTGGAGATTGAACCTTAAAGCCAATCTTCCAAATCGTGATCCCCTCTGATTCTTATGCCTATATCACCTTTCTTTCTTCCATTGAATTATTTTTCTTAGTTCCCTGCACTTGATAATCATCTCCATCTGTAGAACACTCCTAGATAATAGAATTTCCATCCATTTTTTTTAACATCCAATTCCAGAACTAATTCGACATTTCCCCCCTATTCACTCTTCTTGTTTCCGCGCGATAACTCTCTCCACCGATTATCATGTCAAGTTGACTACTTTATATTATGTAAATTGTAATGTGGGTAACTCGCAATTCCACCCGTATCATCCACCATCAGCCCAACCCGACACTAAATGTGGGTGGATGGTGGGTTAAAAATTATCAATCTGTTTAAGTGTGGGTAAATGCGTTTTATAGTCAATGCCCACCCCTAGATATCACCGCATCCGATATAGACGAGTATTGCTATTTCTTTATTGGATCTAAACACTCTTGTTTACCGGATAATGTTCATCCATGAATATATATTTCTTTTGGCTACATAGGGAATCATATCCATGATATCATTATCTACCTAAGAGATGATAGCGAAACTGAGAAGTGGAAAGCTTGTCTGTTACTTTCATTTCTGTTTCCTGTTTTTGAGAAAACAGATGTTGAAAACAGGTGAAAACAACATTTTTTCATTTTCGAAAACAGCAGGAAGTTGTCACTTTCTGTTTTCATTGTTGGAAACGAATAGAAAACGGAATGAAAAGTAAACAAGTTTTTGTGTTTCGGTTGCCAAATTTATGACATGAAAATAGAAAATACGAAACGAAAAATGAAAGTGAACAGGGCCGAGACTACAACATGTATATTAGTTTCCTCGTCTCTTATGACGAGATATTGTTTTTGTTACTATCACAAATATTTTATTTTATACTCAAACTATAATTGCTATTTTTATCTCCTAATTTTAGGGATGTCCTTAGACACCCCTAATTATGCTCTGTGTCCACCCCTATGCATCAAGCATCCATTGCAACGAGGCAAATCACATTGATAAGAGCTCGGAGGTGAAAATCCTCCATACCTCAAGGAAGATGCAATCATGAAGCGATTTTTTTTTTATAAGGATGATATATATTTTACTTTTTTAATAATTAATTAAGAGATTCGAACATGTGATGTTCAGATTTTGTGCTAGTGGTATCATCACCACTCCACCAGACTAAGCCCTTGTTCGTATGAAGCGAATTATCTTGTCAAATTTGGTCACTCTCAATTTAGAGGTGGTTCACTTGATCGATTGTAATGATCCAGCATTTACTGAATTATTCACGATATTATTGGAATTTCCACTCAATGTATGATTGATATTGCATGTCAAGATACAAAAGGTTTGGTCCAGGGGCGCCACAAGGCGCTACAACTTTAACGGAACTTCCCCACCGGATTCAGGAAGGCACGTGGTTGAGTTAAATGAGGTTGCAGAATTTGTTCATGACTACCTCAGCAGCTAATTAATTAATTGCTTAGCAGTAATATAGTATACTATGATTATAACCTCCTTCCTTTTGCGTCTTGGGCTCTCTTTCTCTTCACCCTAGAGAAACTGTTCCGTCGTCCCTTTACTCCCGGCCCTTTCCTGTTTAACAAATGAAAACACGGACTAAGGCTGCCTTACTTTGGTTTACAAGCTAAGTGGATAGAAGGAGAAAGTGCTTTTAGTTTAGAGGGCACGAATTTGTTACCTTGAGTCCATTGCAAGCAAAGCTATCTCGGGACAGGAAAGAACCAAAGGAAACTGAACATAAAAGGCAATTGTGTGCCCCAAAGTTGGAGAAAGAGTAATCGAGTAAAAGTACTACAGCTCCATAAAAGAGAAAGGGAGTTAGTATAGTGCGGCCGATGGACAGGGGAACAACAGAGTTACTAGTTTACTACTATAGCTATGCATAACATCAAGTTTTGCATCATATTACTCCGATACTTTTGCCTTTTTCTCAACTTACATACGTACATAATTTTTGTTTACAAGGTAAGATATCAATACCACGTTAACAACAACGAATTCAATCATGACTATACCGCATACTCCGCTTTGGATGCTTAAAAAATGTGGCCGTTCTTTGTTAATGGTTGGTCCATATGTTTACTACCCCATAGCAGCAGTGAAGTGGGGTATTTGCCAATGCATGCACAGTACCCTTTTTCCTTCTCTTCATGTGCCCTGTAATTATAATTGGTTTGGTGGTGCGTCACTATCAAGAAAACAACCCTAGCTGGCTCTGTTTTTTCCACTTCACCCTTCTCTCTCTCTCTCTCTCTCTCTCTCTCTCTCTCTCTCGTTTTGAATTTTCACCTAAGCAAGCAAAACAGTGTGCTTTGCTTCATGACTTCATCAATCGTCATCCTTGTTCTTCTTGAACTTCATTCACATTCGCCTCACATCACAACAAACCCGTCTGCAATTAATTGGAATTGGACCGTGGGAAACAGGCTGCACACTCCTATGATCACGGGCCAAGCCTTAACTTGAAAAGAAAGAAGAGGCTTATGGGCCTTTGCAGTTTATTGGACCCTCGGCCTCGTGCAAATGGAAATGCGTCCATCCGCCCGCCCGTCCACGTGGATTTTGTGGCTGGGAGGAAGGAGGAGGACAGCGTGGATGATATGCGAGCTCCAGAAACAGACAGTCCTTTCCTTCCTTCTTTTCCCCGCTCACTCTCATTACCGCCATAGCCACTTGATAAATCAGAGAGCTCCAAGACAAAATGCCCTTAGGAGCAGCACCAGCAGCAGTTTCGTTTCCACGCCTGCAATCCCCATTCCTATGCTGCCCTCTCAAATCCCCGTGTTTGTCTCCTTTCAAGTCCGCGAGAAGCTTCACCTTTCAATCCCCCCGGCGACCGTCGTCGACGCCTTATCCCCGCGTTAGAGCCGCTGATCTCGACGCCAACACGGTATCTCCCTTCCTTCCGTTGTTCCTCGTATTTGGGATCCGAATTTCTCACTCAATTGTGGTAATGGTGATGGAATTCATGAATTTCTGGGGTGTTAAATCGTTCTCCAGATTACAGCATTATCCGTTGGGCTAGTGAGCGTGGCAGTGGGAATTGGCATTCCAGTGTTCTACGAATCCCAAATTAATAATGCTGTGAGCAATTCTTAATCTCCCTTGAACTGTAACTAGACTATGTATTAGATGCATTAGTTTCTGCTTTATGGTTTGTGGGTTCGATTTGATTTTTGGGCATATTTTGGGGTAACTTGCAGTCAAAGAGGGACAACACTCAGCCTTGTTTCCCCTGTAGTGGCTCTGGTGCCCGTAAGTAAACCCTTCTCTGCAATGCCTTCTCTTCCTTAGCTAGCCTTGTTCACGTTTTGATTGATCAAACTCTGTTCAATGTTGCCATGGAGAGAACTTTCAAATATCCAACTGCATTGAGTGTTAGGCAAAATGGCTATAGCCTATAAGCAAAAACCATTGCAACTGAATGTACATTCATGTCGCCCTAGACAAACATGCCTTTCATCGTTGAATGATTGAACATGGTTCCTCTCTTACCTTACTGCTGGGAATTGGAATTGGCTTCATGGCCAGAGAGATGCAGATTTTGTGAGGGAAGTGGTTCGGTGACGGTGGACCTAGGAGGGGGTGAGAAAGAAGTGTCTCCATGCATCAACTGTGATAGTGCTGGTTCTTTGACTTGCACCACATGCCAAGGCTCCGGGATTCAGCCTCGATACCTTGATCGAAGGTACTCTCAACCTATCACGATGAATGAATGGTGAACTGTTGTTTTTTCAGGCTTTTGTGAATCTTGTGCAGCAAGCAAGTCTTAGGTTTCTTCAGTTTAGTTTCAATCACACATCATAGTGAATGAACGATGGGAAGTTTGGTCTTTTGTGTGTTTCTGACAGGGAATTCAAAGACGATGACTGATTTACTACGTTACATTTGATTCCAAGAACTCGATACGTTCTGGTCCCAACTCAGAACATATGGAAGAGAAGATCCAACAGTTCTTTTTACCAGTCTTCCTGTAACCTTGCATCAGTGTGCCTCCCGCAACAACTCTTTTTATAGAGCTTTTTTTGTATAATTCTGTACTCTTGTTACACTGTTGATACTGTACAATTTTCGTTCTTGTTGCGACCAAATTGTATAAAGTGATGTTCATGATCCGTACTATGCTTGGCTCTAAGTTAAGAACACAAGGTTTGGTGGCAATTCATATCCATACTAATCAATGCAGAAAACCAGAGGACAAAAACAAGAAAAGAGCAAGTGAAGTAGAAAAACTCAAAATCGGGGACAGATTGACAGAATGAATATGCATAAACGTTGATCTATTTCACAAGCTTGGATACTAACATCATTCATTACAATAGTTGGCCATTACCACTATCTGAAAACTCTAAAAGAAAACAACACTACAACGAGCAGGAACGAACAAGAAAAAAAGCCATAAACTGCTGTAGGGCTATCTCCAGGCTTCTTTGACAAACCATCAGCCATAGAAAAATACTCCTCTATTTGGCTACTGCCTCCGCCTCTGGGTTTTCAGCCTTGTTGGCTTTCCCTTCGAAGTAGTGACGGAATGCCACAATCAGAAAACACAAAGTACCAACGAGCCAAGGGAGGAAAACCATCGAGTCTGCATCTCCATTGACGTCCCTCTTCGCAAGTAAAACATAGAGACAAAGGCCACTCAATGAGCTATCAATAATGTAGTAGTCGAAGGCCGGCCTCAAGGACAAGTACATAGAAACCATCATCAGGATGCCAAAAAATACAGTCAGAGCAAGCGCGGAGCTGTAGACACCACCCCAGACATAGAATAAGTACAAACCCATCTTGATTGTGAACCCGACGCATTGGGATGGAATCCCAGGAGGTGAGAAGAAGACTCGCTGAGCGAACTCCGTCTTCCTCCACTGGTGAATCTTGTGGAAATAGAGGAAGATAAACGGATATGCTAAGCCGGTGAGAAACCCTAGGAAGAAGATTCTTCCATTTCGACCGAGAGAGGTCTGGGTGCCAATTGTGGCGGTGACGACGAGGCCGGAGTAGGAGAGTAGCGCGACGATCAGGAACACGAAGGTGTCGGAGAATCGAGAAAAGACGGTGTAGAAGAGGGAGATACCAGGCGGTTTTTTGAAGCAGGGAATGGTGGTGGCGGGGCGAGCGATGATGGAAGGGTAATCGAGCGGGAGTGCTTTCATGGCGTCAGAGTTCATTTTGGAGGGTTGAAGAGGGCAGGGAATGGTAACAAGAAGGAGTAAAACAGTAATGGCGGATCTGGCCGATTTGGGTTTTTTCCCCCCTTCTTCTTGGTGAAAGATTTGGGGTTTCCGTTGAAGAACATTAGAACAAGCTTGTCAACCCGCGGGTTGACCCTGACCCGATCGAGTTAGTAGGTCAAGGGTTAATGGGTCAACCGTTTTAATTCGGTTTGGTCCGGAAATATAGAAAAAGTCATTATATTGTACTTACTACTTATTCTCATAAATTATATAAAGTCTTATCTAGCATATGACTTATAATATATAATATTACACCAAAATAACATAACGTACTTAGATCCAACATATAGTGAACCGATTAGATTGTCTGCAGGAGGCCCCCCCTTATCCCACCTCTTTTTCGTAGATGATCTAGTCCTGTTTGCTGAAGCCTCTCAAGAACAAGTTGTGACTGTTTGTTGTTTGTCTATGTTCTGTGATGCCTCAGGAGAGCTCGTTAGTAAGGATAAATCTAGGGTGTTTTTTTCCAAGAATACGAGAGGTTTTGATAGACAAAATATTTGTAACTGTCTTGGAATTCAAGAAACTGCTGATCTAGGAAAGTACCTTGGTGTACCAGTTCTACATGGCAGAATTACTAAGCATACTTACAGATATATTCTTGAAAATATGGACAAGAGACTCACTACTTGGAAAGCGAATACACTATCTCTTGCAGGAAGGGTGACATTAGCTCTTTCAGTTTTGAATGCTCTGCCTAACTATGTCATGCAAGCCACCTTTCTCCCTGTTTCTGTTTGCGAAGCCATTGATAGGAAAATTCGTAGCTTTGTTTGGGGTTCTCAGGAGGGGAAAAAGAAAGTCCATCTTGTTTCCTGGGAAACCCTCTGCAAACCGAAGAGTCGGGGGGGGGGGGGGGGGGGGGGGGGGGGGGGGGGGGGGGGGGGGGCTGGGATTACGTTCTGCTAGGAATTTGAACACTGCCTACATGATTAAACTCGGCTGGCAACTGCTTAATAACGAGTCTGACCTTTGGGTACAGGTATTGCAAGGGAAGTACTTCAAATCCAAGGATGGTATGATCACATCAATGAAGACAAGCAATCCATCCAACCTATGGAGAGCAATCAGGAAAGCAATGCCTCTGATGCAAAGTGCTGCAAGCTGGAGCGTCAGAGATGGGATCACTACAAGCTTCTGGCGCCACCCGTGGATCGACCATGGAGTCATTCTTGAGGACTCCCTGCTGAAAGACATTCCTGCAACTGATAGAGCCTCTGATGTTGCAAGCTGGGTCACGGATGAAGGGGAGTGGGATTGGACGAGATTGAATGGCCTTCTTCCTCCTTGTTTGCTTGCTCTTATCGCAGGTATGGAGACCCCCAAACATGAGCTGGGAGAGGACAAGATGATTTGGGGGATCGAGCGCGATGGCAGATTCAGACTTAGCTCAGCGTACAAGCTTGCATCCGACCAACTTGACTCGGCAACGGATCCTCTTTGGGAGAAACTCTGGAAATGGAAGGGGCCTGCAAGAGCAAAACACTTTCTCTGGCTTGCTTTCCATGACTTATTTCTTACGAACAAGGAAAGGAAGAACATGAAGCTTACCGACAACGGAAACTGCAGCCACTGTCCGGATCAGGAAGAATCAGTTGAGCACATTCTTCGTGGCTGCAAGAAAGTGGAGAGAACTTTGGTCAACTTCAGAACCTATCTGACTGAAAGCAGATTCGACACTCCCTTCCATCCGTGGCTCATCAATAACCTTTGTGATGATAATAGAGGAGTGGAGTTCGGCCTGATTTGCTGGCAAATATGGAAGCAACGGAACGAAGAATGCATGGATGGAGCGAGCTTCTCTGAAGCGAAACTGGCCTGCAAAATTGAAGCCTAGTTTTTCATCTTCCATCAGGCTCAACTGAATGCTAACAAGTGTTTCAACCCACCAGAGGAACAAAGGGTGGAGATTGATTTGGCATGGAAGCCTCCCCCTGAGGGATGGGTACAGATTCAAGCTGACGGTTCTATCCTCTCGCCCTCAGGAGGAGCTGCTGCAGGAGGGCTAATCCGCGATAGCATGGGTAGATGCCGTGCAGCCTACGTGTGCAACCTTGGCCACTGTTCAATCACGGCGGCTGAACTCAAAGGAGCGGCTGAGGGCTTACGTTTGGCTTGGGACAGAGGATTTAGAAAGGTTGAGCTCAAGATTGACTCAACTACTGCGATTGCTGTGATGAAAAATTGCAAGGAAGACAGCCACAGGCATGGCCTACTTGCACAACAAGTCAGAGTTCTTTTGGATTGAAATTGGAGAGTGCGCATCTCTCATGTTTATAGAGAATGTAATTTTGCGGCCGATTACCTTGCTAGTAAGGGCCATAGTGTTGATTTTGGCACACATCTGTTCGATGTGAGCGATCCTGGTCTAACCAAATGGATCAACTATGATGTTATGGGCGTTTCCCAACCTCGCTTTATTTGCAATGATAGTTAGGACGCCTTTGCGTCCGTCTTTCTACAAAAAAAAAAAAAAAATCGGAAAATAGGCGCATTTCGCAAACCAACGAAAAAAATTACACAATTTGACCTTCAACCCGGTACCTTGTAGCGGTCGGCCCAACGGGTGCGTATGGCCCGTTTTTCTCACCGGGTCAGAGTCAAAGTGGGTCGACCCGCGGGTTGACAACCTTGTTGAAGAAACAAGAGAGGTGAGAGTAAAATATCTTTCACCTGGGCCGGACAAAACTCGGGTCGGGTCGGTAAACATGTGGCCGAAGAAAGAAACGAAATTCTTCTATTGCTTAAACCGACGTCGTATCACCAGAGTAAAAACTTCAGAGCTAAAAAACAAATAAGAAACGAAACGCCAGAGGAAAACGTTATTGTGTGAAACGTCCCCCTTTCTCCCCTGAATCCTTTTATCATCTGGATTGCAGCTTCAGCTAGCAATCTCCAGATCAATTCTTCTGATAAGGGTTAGAAGCAGTAAAATGTTGATGGAGGCTTAGACTTCTATTCCGTCCTTTTGCCTCTCCTCCGACAGAATCACCAATTCTTCTTCTTCCTAGTTCGATTCTCAGTGTTAAACCGGTTTTCTCGGGCAGCAGGAGAATCTATACAGGAATCCAGTTACAATCGACGACATGGAGAATGAACAAGCCTACAATCTGAATTCGAGATCCTGCTCTTTGCAAATTGGAGAATGAGCTGAGTTGTGAAGATTTGTGAGTTTGGTAGAGATAGTAGGGGATAGTGATTAGTGGTTCGAGCTAGGAAACTTGGTTAAGGTAGTGTACAATGCGTCTGTGTTGATTTTTGGTTTGAAGCTCTATCAAACTGTTCCCATACCGTTCGTCACTGATGTTTGGGGGACTGATAGCTTCTGTGAGAAGCTACATATGAAAAGGGAGCTTGGATTGCACAATATTTGCTTGTCAGGTGAGAATTATAGCTTTGTGGTTATTATTGATTCCTCTTCAACCATGGAAAGAAGCTTGCAGCAACTATTTTGGAGAAGTGCGAAGAGAAAATTCCTGTACTTGGGTTTGCTGCTGTAGATATTCGAGTGAAGCAACCTTTGTGGGAGTCTTTGTCGAGGTTTGGATCCGAGGAAAGCCAGCATTCTGTTTTCCATTACTTGTAGAGTACTTTTGTTGTTAGTCAATTCTCTTTGCTGCTCTCTTGTTCAGGGTGGTAAGAAGAAGCATGAACTACCTGGGCTGGGTACATGATGATAAACACTGCAATCGAGCAGCGGCTGGAAGTTGTACGATCTGGTATGTAAAGAGAAGCCATGGTTGAATGCTACTTGCTTTAGACAAGAAAGGGTTCAGTAAGAAAGCTCTGGGCAACCGACTGCTGGAAACTTCAAATTCTCTAACGCGCTACTTCCTTCCTACTCCATTGTTTATGATGAAACATTGCTGGCTTGTTGCACTAGACAGAATCATCATATTTGACAAGATACAAAAGTGGAAACCTGAAGTGTCTAATTGTTGCCCACTATCTATCTATGTCTGCTCTGGAATCGAGGGATCACATCTATTTCCAAAGTGACCATGTTCAGCAAGTTTTTTTTAGATGGTGGTGAATTTCATTACCAAAGAACAATACACCAGAGGTGTACAAATGAAAAGAAAGAGGAAGATACAAAGGAGAAACCACAAAGGTTACAGATGAGGGGACAAGGAAAGCTAACAAAAGAACAAGGGGAAGAAGACTAACGTACATGGCACTACAAGAGGCTAAACATCCAACACAGCAAGCAAAACAAAACCTCAGAAGCAGGACACCATCAAGACTCCAGAACCAAAGGAAAAACCAGCAGAGCACATCACAACATCAAAAAAACACCTCGCAGTCTGCAATCGTGGAACATCTGGTTCTGGCTTGGATGCATCTTTTTCTCACAGGATGTGGCTGCGAAAGGACTGCTTGAACAACCAAACATGCTTGGGCATCGAAAAAACACCATAGCTCGCAAAACTCTGAAGAACGGATCGAATGTTGCCCTTCATCACACAAGCTGTTTGTGCAATGAGCCAACATGACCAACTGAACAAGCTGCAGACAAATGCGTAGCCAGTTGTTCACTATTTGTTCCTGATAGAGGAGAGACAAACTCGGGAACAAACTCTCCACTTCTCCCCTCTCTTCGTTGTAAACTGTTACATTCTGTTTCTCTGTTCCTAGAGTTGTGTTAGTGTAGAAACAGCTTCCTTAGGAGTAGCTATTAGTTGCAGAACCTCTTGTATAAATTTACATCAGTAATACAAATGAAACTCAGGTCTTCTGAGACGTTTACATGGTATCAGAGCCTTCTGTGACGGAGAGGTCTTGTGTTCGATTCCCGGTGACCCCCATTTGTTAAGCACATGGTATTCTTGTCTTCAAACCTGTGCAAACTTCAAGCCCTTGTGAGTGGCTTTCGTTTGAGGGGGTGTGTTAGTGTTGTGGTATATGATCCACGATTGAACCTCTCCCAACAACTCGAGTTATTGAGATCAACTGGTTCTTGACATGGTATCAGAGCCCATTACACTCTAACGAGTCTCTTCTTTTTCCCCTTCTTTCTTCTTGGTTCTTCCTTTTTCTTCAAACCCCGCCAGTATCTTGCTGTTGCTCCATCTGGCGTGCCCTCTACTGCAGCTCAGGCCCTGAAATTACCTCGTTGGCGGGCGGCTATGGTCACTGAGTTTGACGCCCTTGTTCGCAATCATACCTGGGACTTGGTCCCTGCTCCTCCTGACTGTAATGTTCTGTCTAACAGATGGGTGTTTGCAGAGAAAACGAACCCGGATGGTTCCCTTGAACGCGAGAAAGCCCGGCTGGTCGCCCGTGGTTTTGAGCAGATTCCCGGCCATGATTTCGGCGACACCTTCAGCCCAGTTCTGAAACCGACCACTCTACGGCTCCTGCTGAGTATTGCCGTCTCTCAAGCTTGGCCATTACATCAGGTTGACATTTCCAATGCCTTCTTACACGGTACTCTTAACGAAGAAGTCTATATGCGACAGCCAGTTGGATTTATTGATCCAGGACACCCAGATTATGTCTGCCGCCTTCGGAAATCTATATATGGATTACGCCAGGCGCCTCGTGCTTGGTTCCACTGTCTCTCTCAAGCGCTTCGGGACTTCGGTTTTGTGGCTTCTAAGTCTGATCCATCGCTCTTCATATACAAGGCTAATTCTGTGATTCTCTATATGTTGGTTTATGTGGATGACCTTGTCATCACAAGCACAGATTCAAGGGTCATTCAGGAGCTGATGGTTCATTTACGTTCTCGGTTTGCTCTACGGGATCTTGGTCGATTGTCTTATTTTCTTGGCCTGGAAGTTCACTACACCCCAGCCGGCTTGATCCTCAACCAAAGGAAATACATCCTTGAGCTGCTGGAACGCTCAGGAATGGCTCACGCAAAATCGATCTCCACTCCCTGCACGTCTGATCAGCTCACACAAAGTGGATCAGATCTTTCTCCAGCATTCGAGAATCCGACCTTGTACAGAAGTATAGTTGGTGGTCTCCAATATCTAAGCTTTACTCGGCCGGACATATCCTTTGCGGTCAATCACGTATCGCAGTTTCAACAGTCTCCATCGGATGCTCATTGGGCAGCTGTGAAGCGCATTATGCGCTATCTCCAAGGCACAATTACACAGGGCCTTCTCTTCCAACGATCGGCTGATTCCCAATTGCATGGTTATTCGGATGCTTCATTTGCCTCATGCCCCAAAGACCGAAAGTCCGTTTCTGGGTTTGCTGTTTTCCATGACACGAATTTGGTATCTTGGTCTACTCGGAAACAGAATGCGGTGGCACGCTCTTCAACAGAATGCGAGTACAGGGCACTAGCCACGCTTGCCTCCGAAGTCATTTGGTTACAAGCACTCCTAGCTGAACTTGGCCAATCTCCTTCCACATCACCTGTTCTATGGTGTGATAACCTAGGCGCCACATATCTCGCTCACAATCCGGTTTTTCACACACGGTCTAAACACCTAGAAATTGAGTTCCATTTTGTTCGTGATCGGGTTAACAAGCAACAACTACATGTTCGATATCTACCGGCTACTGATCAGTTAGCAGATGTCCTAACGAAGCCTCTCACAAGACAATCCTTCCGCAACTTCTGCTCCAAGTTTCACCTCTCTGAGGTTCCACTTGCGGGGGCGTGATAGAGGACAAACTCGGGAACAAACTCTCCACTTCTCCCCTCTCTTCGTTGTAAACTGTTACATTCTGTTTCTCTGTTCCTAGAGTTGTGTTAGTGTAGAAACAGCTTCCTTAGGAGTAGCTATTAGTTGCAGAACCTCTTGTATAAATTTACATCAGTAATACAAATGAAACTCAGGTCTTCTGAGACGTTTACAGTTCCCCCATCAACCCTCAATCATTATGCACCAAAGGAAGCACTCTCAAGTATGGCCTTGCTGGCCTAAAAATCGATGGTGGAGGGGTTGCAGCTAGCAGTCCAGGTGTTTAACACTTGCAAAGCTGGGTGACTTACATGGAACCTAGTAATCAGCGAGATATGGAGGGAACAGTGTCCTCGTCTATATGGGAGGAAAACTCTGTCTATAGATGAGCTTTTTGCGAAGGATGTAAGATATTGTGGAGATGAAACAAGCAGGCTGCCCTGAATTTTCTGCTGCTCTTCTGGGAAAGTCATTGTGGTTTTTCCACTAGGATCTGTCTCATTGTAAAATAGATAGTAGAAATATATGATGCTTTGATTGTATTGATGATCTCATTCATAAAAAAGTATTGCTGGACGAGCCATTCTATATAGTTGACTTGTTTCATAATGCGACTTGTGCTGCAGCATTCGATGGCGATACTGATTGTGTTGGGTTAACTTGGGTGGGAAGCCAGGTCCAGATTATAGTTGCAGGACCTGTGAAGGAACCTCCTTCAGTCAATTTCAGGTATCCTTTGCAATGCCTTGCGATAGCAGGCAAAAGACATCCATTGGAGGAAGATATGCTGAACATCTATCGACTTAAAACAAGCTATGATTCAGAGTAGAAGATGACATTTTGTGCCTCCTCAACCCCAATTACTGTTTCAATGAGCCTTTTGTAAAATCATGTTACTCTCATTACACTGTTGATACTGCACACTTTTCTTTCTTTTGGTGGTGTTTTCCATATCCATAGTCCATACTATCAACCCAAAACACAGAGGCAACAACAAGAACAAAGTGAAGTAAAAAGACAGGAACAGAATACACATAAACGTTGATCTATTTCACAATCTTGGTTACTGACTATCATTCATTACAATAGTTGGACATGACCCATGGCTACTTACTGAAACGCCTCAAGAAAACAACGCTACAACGAGAGCAGAAACTAACAAGAAAACTCCACCAACACTGCAGTGCTATCTCCAAGACTCTTAGACAAACGAGCCATAGAGAAATCCTCCTCTACTTGGCTACTCCATTAGGGTTTTCAGCCTCCTCGGCTTTCTGTTCGAAGTAGTAGCGGAACGTCGTAATCATCGACCCAGCAAGAGCAACGAGGCAAGGCATAACCATGGATCCATCAGTGTCATCAGCATTCCTCTTCCCAAGAAACCCATAAAGAGCAACCGCAGCCAATATCCCATCAATGATACGGTAGTCATAAGTGGGTCTGAGAGGCAGGTACATAGAAACAATTACCAAGATCCCAAGCAGCGCAATCAGAGCATTTGTGGAGCTGTAGACACCAGCCCAGAGCTTGACGCAGTAGCAAGCCACCATGATATAGTCACCAAGAGTTTTGGACATGAGCCCAGGAGGGTTGAAGAAGAACCTTTTGGCGACGTCTGTCTTCCTCCACTGGTGTATGTTGTCGAAGTAGAGGAAGAGGAATGGGTATGCGACGCCAGTGAAAAAACCCATGAGGAAGATCCTCCTTATTCCACAAAGAGAGGTCCGAGTGAAAAGTATCGCTGTGACGAAACCGGTGTAGGAGAGCAGCGCGACAATGAGGAAGACGAAGGTGTCGGAGAATCGCGAAAAGAGGGTGTAGAAGAGGGAGAAACCCGGTGGTTTCTTGAAGTAGGGGATGGTGGTGGCTGGGCGAGCGATGATCGAAGGGTAATCGACGGGGAGTGCTTTCATGGCGTCAGTAGTCGGAGTCGGAGAGGCCATATTGGGCAGAACAGGGTAACAAGAGAATAGAAAATTAGATCTGGCCGAAGAGTCCGGTTTTATAGAAGAAGAAGAGAGGTGAAAGTAAAATATCTTTCATCTGGGTCGGGCGGGTCGGTATTCGGGTCGGGTGGCTGCCGCAGGGGTTTTATTAGGGCTTTGACCTTTGTTTTGACTTTATTTCAGCTCCAAAAGAAACGAAACATTCGAGTCCCCTTTCCGCCTTTCGTCTCGTGTTAGGTTTTAGCTGAGAAGCCATAGCCTGGAAACCAGTAACAAGAAGGAGGAACTGAGGAAGAAGAACAAGGATGCTGTACGTAATAGGGTTGGGATTGGGCGACGAGAAGGATATCACCCTGCGAGGGTTAGAAGCAGTGAAGAAGTGTGAGAAAGTGTTCATGGAAGCTTACACTTCTTTGCTCTCTTTCGGCCTCTCCGACGACGGAATCGCTACTCTGGTAAGTGTTCTTCTTCTTGTGTCTTCTTCCTATGTCGATTGTCAGTCTTGATCAAGTTTTATTCCATGAGAGCAGGAAAATCTGTACGGGAAGCCGATTACAATCGCCGACAGGGAGATGGTGGAGGAGAAAGCCGACGAGATTTTGTCCGCCGCTCGTGCCTCCGATGTCGCCTTCCTCGTCGTCGGGGATCCCTTCGGGTGAGATTGTAGGAAAACTTCTCATCTTATTCGAGCTAGTTCTGTTTTGAAACTGGTGAATGAGCTGATTTGTGGAAATTTGGCAGAGCTACGACGCATAGTGATCTAGTGGTTCGAGCTAGGGAATTAGGGATTGGGGTTAAGGTAGTGCACAATGCGTCTGTGATGAATGCGATTGGGATTTGTGGATTGCAGCTCTATCGTTATGGCGAGACTGTTTCGATTCCGTTCTTCACTGATGTTTGGAGGCCTGATAGCTTCTATGAGAAGATACAGAAGAATAGGGAGCTTGGATTGCATACTCTCTGCTTGCTAGGTGAGAATTAGATGTTTGTGGTTGATCCTCTTCAGCCACAGAAACTTGCTGCAAGTTTTTTTTTTGTTAATATTATGAGAAATTCTTACATTTGGGTTTGTTTCTGTAGATATTCGAGTGAAGGAGCCTTCGTGGGAGTCCTTGTCGAGGTTTGGATACGCAGAAAGCAACCATTGTGTTTCCGCCTTTCGGTTACCTGTAGATTACTTTTGTTCTTAAACCGATTCTCTCTGCTTGCTTTTCTATTCAGGGGGAAGAAGAAGTATGAACCACCAAGGTACATGACTATAAACACTGCAATCGAGCAGCTGCTGGAAGTTCTACAAAAGCGCGAAGGGTCTGGTATGTAAAGAGAAACCCTAGAAATCAAAATACATGTTTGAATGCCAATTGCTTTGTTCTAAAAGTCTTCGGTCAGAAAGCTTTAAGCAAGCTTCCATGTCAATGGGTTCCTGCATTGGACATCATTGCCTAGCAATTGATTGCCAAAAACTTAAGGTCCCCACTATGAGCTGAAAAAACTTCCTTATGCTCATTGTTCATGCTGCAAAATTACAGGATTGTTCTGATGTCATGATAAGAATATGTATGCTGGATTAATCAGTTTAGTTGACTGTTCCGAAATGTGACTTGTTCTGCAGCATATGATGAAGATACCGATTGTGTTGGGTTTGCTCGGGTGGGAAGTGAGGACCAGAAGATAGTTGTTGGGCCAATGAGGCAACTACTTTCAGTCGATTTTGGTTCACCATTGCATTGCCTTGTGATAACAGGCCAGACACATCCATTGGAGGAAGAAATGCTGAACATCTACCGGCTTAATACAAACAATGATTCAGGCCAGAAAGTTAAAAAGAGTGTATAATTTCCTTGGTTGTCGAAGCAACAATTGTAATTTGTAATTTGATGACTCGAGTTGTAACAGAAATCCCATTTATGGAACCTTGAAATCTTGTTTTGCCTATCCCTCGGAGAAATTGAGCCACACATGATTTGCTAAAATGATTTTGGCGCCATTTTGTTACTTAATGACATGACAAGCAACATTTCATTTGTCGTCAATTTATAGAACTCTTCAGATGAGCAGGTCAAGTCTCTTTTGTGGCATTGACCTCCATTTCTAAGCATATGATCCTGGTTTTGAGTTAGGTGAGAGGCATCAAAGGATGGTCAAAGGTGAAGTCTCTCTATGGTCATCTGATTAGCTATCAGGCAGTAGGGCAGTAAAGGAAACAATTACAATGGTTTTTAGCAGCAATAGCTATCTGAGCTGCTATAATCTGATCCATTAGTTTGAACTTCGTCAGTAACTCTATCAACAAGCTCTCTAGTAAAACGACTACACATCTATGGCCACATGACTCTAAAACCCGAAAAGCGTCGAAAAATTAAACCCACCACACTTACCCTGCAACCAAGCCAACCTGAACGCATCACCTTTCAACGACATAAACGTCTCCCTCAAGCTGGGATCGTCGAAGAGATCCAGTGCAGAAAAGTAGAGTCTTTGGTCGACACCCTTAATCTCATCCAAAGCTCTGATGCAACTGGTTATGCTATACCTTTCATCCCTCCTCTGAGTTTTCGCAGCCGTTTCCCTCTCTTTGAAAGCTGCGATCATTTCATGTAAAGCTGCAGCAACAGATTCACGCTGTTCATCACCACCTCCGTCCTGCTCCAATTCCAGATGTGTTTCGGATGGCTGCTTCCTTTTCCTCTCTCCTACGGACTTAACAGTTTTTTCTGAGGGTTGTAGTACTGGTATTGGAGTTGGGGGATCTTCTTCATTCTCAGGATGGGATGCTTCTGGACAAGGAACTGCATGTGTTGCACCATTATCCAGTCCTTCAAAGTGACTGGATTGAGCATATTTCCCATCTACCGATGTATCTGAAAATATCGTGCACAGTTGACCGTATATTGGGCAGTCCTTGACTTTGCCCGTCTCCTGCCTGACTGGTGTCTGGAACTCAGAAGAAGAAGCGGATGTAACAAACAGAACGCAATGAGAATTAAAATAGTCAGACTTTAGAAGCAAAAATGAACGCACCGAGCAGTCTTCCCATAGGTCAAATGCAATGCAGCAAGACTCATCAATTGCAGCAAAGTCAGTTTGAGCAGAGGAAGACGACTTTGTTAGGCTGAAGAAGCGTGTCCGGAGGACATCAAAGTGTTTTCTCAACTGGTTGTTGTTGAAATTGAGATCGGTTTGTTTGTTGAATTCGTTTCGGATGGTGTTCCAAGTCTTCTTATCAAAGACATTGTTTCTTCTGTTTCCAAGCTGAATCTGCTTCACAACCAAGTCAGCAAATACCTTATCAAGCGCCGGTGTCCACCTTGTTCTGGCTCGTTCTTGTTTCGTGTGATTAATTGGTTGCACCTCCATCTACAACAAGCAACTGTGCAGTTGAAATGATTTGATACAACAATGATAGGGTCTATAACAGCAACAGAAAGTACTACGTAATGAGCTGAAAGATTGAACATAACAACTGAATCATAACGAGTATATTAGCCAAGTAAGTTATAGGAGACAAGTTACAATTATGTTTATTTTCCTGACTTTGATAGGTAAATGCAGTGCAAGAACACCTGTATACACTACTTTGGAGCTTGAAAATTCTAACTTCAATTAATTGGATGTCCATAACATACTCTAAAGCTTCGTTTCCCAGTATCTCTTTCACCCCTGATAAAAAAAAGATTAATTTCCAATTAATTGATCGACAAAACAAACAGCGCATTTAGCTGGATAGGTAGTTTGACTGAAGGTGGTGCAACTAGCAAATCCAACCCTTCACCATTAACATTGCTGAAAAACATAGACAAAAGATTACAGGAATCCTTCTCAAAGCTCCACAAAGGGAGGAAGAACCGAATTTCATTTAACATACCAATTGACACTACTCTAGTGTTGTTGGGGAAGGTAGCAACCTATTTCTATGAAGAGGGTTCCACAAAACAAAAATAAAGCCATCTTCACCTAGTCTTTTGAAAAAGAAAAAGAAAAAAAAAAAACAACCAAATCCCAAATCATTCCTGAATCAAGTCCCACCCAATTGAAGCCATTATAGGTGGAAACAGATGGAAAACCTACGCACTTTTCACCCGATACAACCATGACCATAAAACACAGCTGGTTCCAAGTATCCAATTACCCTAATCTATCTAAATTGAAACAAAGTAGGGATTATCGAGTAACAGGGAAACCCCGGTGACTTCTTCCTAATCTCAATCGCCCGAATCGCAACCGACTGAAACAGAACCATGACGCATAGAAGCAAATCAAATACTGACAAACGCGTCCAGTGGGAAATTCGGATGTTACCTTCCCGGAGATGTCGCCGGGCAATCTGTAAGCTCACCGGAGAATGCGAAACAACATGCGGGCTGGCGAAAGCGACTGTCCTTTCACCTAATAAACGGAAGACCTCCGTTCCTTCAATTTTTCCAGTTGGCAGGATCTCTTGAAAGGCCCAACATACAGAAGTCCATCGCGCTAGAAAAGATTGGGCCTTCATAAGAAGTCCTTTCCCAATGGGACCAGGTATCAGTAAAGGCCTGGCCCAACTTCATACTAACAGCTCAACTACTCTTCTGGATCATGAGAGCATCAGTGGTCAACGACGAGTTAATCTCCATAAATATGGCATTGTATTTCAACCACAAAGAGAAGGCGGTAACTAAAACTATGTCTCAAGGAAAGTCAGGTGCTTGTCCCTTACGCGGGTCACCTATGTGTCTCGAACAACAAGGGGCAGATGGGAGCTCGTACAAAAAAAAGGCTGAACTGCTCAACACGCTAAAAGGGAACTCGTTAACCGCTAAAATTCATAAGTTTTCTCGCATAAGGGGCGATTGTTGGGCCATGTGTTGAATAATACTGGGCTTCAAGGCCCAAGAAAAGCCCAGTTAAAGTAGAGAAGGGCACTCACCGTGGGTCTGCCTATCTCCGCTTATAACAACACACATCGTGTGTCCAAATGCGATCTGTCCTTGGATGGGCCAGGAGCTAGACCGCCTGACATAAAGCACCGATGGGTGACAAGAGGTAAAGATCTGAAGAGATACTTACCTCGACGTGGATATGACTGAGCATTAATTGCCAGTCGTAGGTTGGCTCCTAGTAGATGGGGCGTGCTTACGACAACTGACATGACATTTAATGCCCTAATCTCCATCTAAATGGGTATAAATACCCTTGTGAGAGCATTGATGGTAACTCAATTACCCCCTCTCTATATACCTAACATCATTTTCTACTTCATCTCTCTAATTTAATTATCAGAGAGTGTCATGTCGCCCATGAAACTTTGCTGCAGGGTCAAGGTGTGTGCTTCCCGTCCTTCGGAACATAAGCCTTGCTCGTGTTTCGACAACCGCATATAACATTCTAGACTCAAACAAGTATCATCCGATTCGAGTAGGATTAAGCTAGCTAGTCTTTGAAACAAGGAAGGAAATATAGTAACCTATATTAGATAAAAAGAATAAGGAAGGCATAAATTGTTGGACAAAAACGTATGTTTATCGATCATGTGTTATAATCAAATACATCTAATTAATTAGACAACCTTGTTGTCCTATTGTTAGGATTAGGGGTGGCTATACAGTCCGATTAAATTGGCCAAATTGATCCGGTCTCGGTCCGATTTTTTTGGAAATATGAGGATCAAATGTTGGATTGGGTCCAGTTTGATTTTTACCCAGTTCTATCCGAACCCGATCCCAATCCGATTTTGACCCGGACCTAAGTGCCAAAAAATTCAGCATCATATTACCTTTTATTAGAAAGCAGACAACTTGTTTATATGTAGAAAAAAAGTTAAACATTGTCCAATACTAAATTACCAACAAACTGTCTATTAGTCGAGTAAAAACCCAAATGGCATACAATATTTAGACAAGTATATTGGTATACCCTGGATTATATGGGGTAGGGAGTAAGAAAGTGTTGTCGGGATCTGCTAATGCATGCCAAAGTACACGAATGTACGCTAATCAGTAATCACTAATCAGTTTATTAGATAATTAGTGAATTACTTGCACTTAAGGAGAAAATTGTAAACATTATTATTTTTACACAACAATAGCGATTACTTAAAAAATAGGCGAGGAGCAATTATGCTAGTATAGTAAAGTATACGTCTACAAATATATTATACCAGAATTAGGGACAGTTTTCAACATTTCGAATTTTCTGTAACGAGAGCGAAAGTAGAAAGGATAATTGTGTTTTCACAATCATTATTTATTTTTCATTCACAAAAAAAAAACACCAATCTCGGGTTTCAAACCATGGTCTTCCTATGATTTTTCCAAACGAAGACAACAACCATTACCAGTTACACTAAAGAAATGTTTAGTATCTTTTTAAATACAAAAAACATCAATCTCGGGATTCATAGTTACTTAGTTTAATATGAAATAACGCAATACAAGACAAATCATGAAAGTCGGGATGGAGTTTTCATGGACGCCTTTGTGGGGTCATGTGCATTAGCAAGGTAGGTACCACAAGATATGTTTAATTTTTTTTGTTGAGGGAATAAGATTGTCTTTCAACTAAATTTATAGTATCTTGGTTGATAAATAATTTTTTCATTGCATAGATGAAAATTGTTGAAAACATATTGATTTTGTGTTCTTAATGTGATTATTTCATGATACGTTTTAGACATATACTGCTCGTTTTAATGCCAACTGACTCTGAAATGGTTGTAAGACCATTACCGCTATATGTTAGTATTGTGATATATTTTAGGTGGAAAAACAAAAGAGGATGGAAGCATATGCAGATGGGAAAGAGCACAATCAAAGCGGGAGTGGACTAATTTTAAAGGTCACTATTTGATTAAACTTGGACCGGTGACAGGAGGAAGTTCTCCCTAGGCAAGTTAACCATGGGCCAAAGGCCCATTCTTTTTCTTCCCTAGCAAAGCACGAAGTGATTTGGACCAAAGGCAAAGCAGCTCGGCAGAGGGGCATTCTTTGGATTTCCTGGCCCCAGCTGCTTCTTTGTCTTTTAGTGGCTAATTTTGGGACGGAACAAAAATTCTTCTAGTGGGGGGATTAAAGAGGGAGGAGGCAGGTGGGAAGAAAACTTCTTTTGGGGGAAGAGAGACGGGTCGCGCAATGCAGTCAAAATCGCGTTTTAAAACTTAAAAACTTACGATTTTACGCTTTTAGGTCACCAAAACGCTTTCGTTTCCATATAAAAACTTAAGTGTATAAAATCAGACTAAATTGCACTTTAAAGTTTAAAAGCTAACGGTTTTACGCTTCTAGTTCACCAAAACGCTTTACGTTTTTACGCTTTTAGTTCACTAAATGAGTATTCTTTTCATGAAATTAATTATAAAAAGTATATTTTAAAAGTAAATCACTAACAATATGATACATTTGAGATTAGAAGATATTAGGTACTTGGATGCATTTTCAACTTCAATAGAGTAATATAATTCACTAGCTAGGCTTTTCCCAAATCCATTAGCATATAGGGAAAAGTGGCTTATTGTTAAAATTTATGTTTACGAACTTATTATTAAGATGCTATAAGTTGTTCTACTTTAGGCATGAATCGTATGTATTTATTAACTTATCTGTGCATTCATATTTTGCATAGCATATGTCCTACTCAATAGATTTTTAGTTATTTTTCAGTATGCGTCAAAAACTTACGCTTTTACGCTTTGATTCTACGCTTTACGATTTTATCCCTTTTCCGCTTCTAGGTAGAATCACGCTTTTGACTGCATTGGTCGCGCGGAAGAGAATTGGAACAACTGCAGCGAACGACGAGGACGAGCGCAGCGACTGGAGCATATCACTAGTACCGCGAATCGGAAGAGAGTAAGATTTTGTGCTTATATTCGTATCAGTATTTTCTCTCCTTTTCGTTACTAGCATTATGATGAACAAGAACATGATTGTGTGTTTTATTTTCGTCATGAACTAAACCCCGATTTCTGGGGGAACACCATAGGATGTAGCTATTTATAGAATTGATGGATTGATTCATATTCTTTTTACTTCCAATCTCTATTGCATGAAATTACTTAATGCTTTGTGTTGACTGGCCACCAATACATTGATTTATAGTTAATTAGGTTATTAGCAACAGTGAAACCCTAATGACTGAACATATTTCATGTGACATAGTAACTTATCAAAGCGACAGTGGATTAAATAAGGTACTGATAGACCGTTAATTACACATGTTTTCACCCCTGTTCTTACACCGTTTGAGATGTGGGTTCTCGTGTTTTAGACCGATTTCACGCTAGGTTGTGCTTGTTTGTGATATTTCAGATCCTGGCAAGTGAATGAAGGTTTAGGAGCGAGTTCGGGGTCGAGTGGGCGAATATCGGGCGCGAGGCAAGTCACAAAGGAAGTCGCACGGGCACACCCACAACCAGCACGGCCGTGCAAGTGACCAGTTTGGCCGTGTGGGATTGTGCGAGAGCAAACACGGGCAGAGCAGAAAATCCACACGGCCGTGTGAGGATGCATTTTGGCCGTGTGGAATTCTGCGAGGCTTCACACGGCCAGGCTGGGTGAGCTACACGGCCGTGTGACCCTGGCCGTGTAAGAAGCCTAGAATTCAACTAATTGATGCGCTGCGTTTTGACTCACACGGGCAAATGGGTGAGCCACACGGCCGTGCGGCCTGCCCGTGTGAGTCGGGATTTTCTGGTTTTAAGCCAATTTCCAGCCACAAGTCGAGGGGATTCGAGTTTTAGAGAGACAGAACGATTCCTAGAGAGAGAAAGCAACGAACAAGAGTCTCCAAGTGCCCTAGCTTGATCTTCATCACCATTGGAGGCCAGCTTGAGCTTGGAGTAGTGCCGATCAACGTCCAGGAGCAGGAATCCATCCTTCACAGTATGAATTCCGCGTCTGATTCTACTTTTGCTTCTTTCTCTATGGAGTAGTTCTCCCATTCATCTGGGTATGGAGAACCCTAGATTTGTATGTTAGGCTTTGATTGTATGAACCCAAGTACTGATTCTATGATTTGATTATATTCGATTGAGGTTTGAATGATTGAATGACATGAATCCTGATCAAATTCCTGTTGTTTCTGCTTTAACCTAGAATGAGAATATCTGCCTAGGTTGATAGAGCATCCTTGATTGAAGGTAGGGAGTTGGTGACTTTAGTCGAGGAGCCAACTCACTATTCTGTACCGGATTTACTCCGGTAGTGGAGGTTTTGTTTGTTAAGGCCTCAATCTGTTTACTCCGGTGGAGGTTAGTCGCCCGCCTGAGATTCAGATTGAGAGGGTCTGAAGACCTTTAGTCGAGACTTCAGGCTGTTTAAGAACCTTCCGCAGTATAACTATCATAGAAACTGAACTTGGTAATTACAATCCGGCTTAACTGCAGTCTAGGGGGAACCATATCCGGGTGACCTCTCTTAACCTGAAAACAACAGTTTACTTGCTTTGTTTGTTTGTTAGTTTAGACTTGCATTAAAGTTTCATTGCTAGATAACAAGAATTCACCGAGTAGTCATCAAATCTAGGACCCGGGTTGACATTTAAACCCAAACCCGCTATACTACGCTCTAGGAAGTGGTTTCACTTGGCCAATTCCTGGAGTGACAGTAGAAGTGAGTCAAGTTTTTGGCGCCGTTGCCGGGGACGGCTAGGTTGTTGAAGAAAAGTGATTTCTGTTAATTTAGCTTTTCTTTTCGCTTTGTTCATTTGTCCCACTTGTGCCTTCACGGGTTTGCTTGCTTGAGTGTGTGCAGGTAGTGCATGACCCGTAGCCAGTCAGGAGGTTTACTGCCGTTGAATCCAGAGATTGACCGCACCTGTCGCCAGCTCAGGAGACAACAGCGAGCTAGACTGGCTACGGAAGAGCGCATAGACGGCCACCTGAGTAGCGATTCTGAAGAAGAGTACGGGATGGACGGAGACTACAATCAGCACCAGGGGAATCCTCAGCAGGTTCCCCCGGTGAATCAGGTCATGGGGAACAACCCCATACCCCAGGATCATGGGGTTCATCAACATCCACCGCCGTCGGGTCCCACATTGGAGTACTACTACACTCCACGGATTGCTGACATCCGCCCGGTCATCCTCTACCCGCCTATTCCAGCAAATAATTTCGAGATCAAGCCATGCTGGATTCAGCTCATTACATCCTCTATCCAGTTCCATGGTTTGAAGGATGAGGAGGCCAGGGTACATCTCTCCCGTTTTCTGCAGCTGACGAACGGGTTCAAGCTGAATGGCGTCCCCGATGATGCAATCCGCCTTCACCTTTTCCCCATTCTCTGGCGGGGAATGCTAAGAGGTGGTTGGAGACCCAGCCCCCATTGTCCATCACCTCTTGCGACGATCTGGCTGACAAATTCGTGCATAGGTACTATCCGGCATCGAAGACTACAGAGATCCAGCGGGAGATCACCCACTTCCGCCAAGAGCCAGATGAGTCACTCCGTGATGCATGGGAGCGGTACATGGGATATTTCTGGCAGTGTCCCCATCATGGCTTTAGTGATGCATTCACAGTGGGGAACACCATAGGATGTAGCTATTTCTAGAATTGATGGATTGATTCATATTTTTTTCTTCCAATATCTATTGCATGAAATTACTTAATGCTTTGTGTTGAGTGGCCACCAATACATTGATTTATAGTTAATTAGGTTATTAGCAACAGTGAAACCCTAATGACTGAACATATTTCATGTGACATAGTTACTTATCAAAGCGACAGTGGATTAAATAAGGTACTATGCGGTCTTGATTGGGATATCGATCTTCAAGCTAAATAATTAAGTCATTGAGCTACGACAGTAGGATTTGATTTAATTGTTTAGTACGTAGTAATTCCCGACAGGGATAACTAGCACAATAGAGATATCCTGGCTGTAGAGAATTGGATTAAATTGATTGAAATATGTGAATTAATTTTGATATGATAGGTAGTGAGTCCCGGTGTTTCTCCTAGAGCTGTCTCCCATTGATTTTCTCCCGACAACTTTAATTTGCTTGTTTGTTTAATTATTAGCTAGTAGTTTCATCACTAAAACATTTTTTCACCTATAGTTTCCTCTATAAAATTGATAGAATATAAGGTTGTACCAGTCCCTAAAAGACGATACCCGGACTTTCCGGTTTACTACGAGATAGGATATTGGCATATACGCTTTGCCCTATCAAGTTTTTGGCGCCGTTGCCGGGGATTGCCATACCTTATTGTTGTTGATTTTTATGAGTGAACTATTTTGATCTGGGTGTTAGTGTGCAGGTGAATTTTTCAGGTGTATCCTCCTCGTGCATGTCAAGGAGGACAACTGGCAATTTACTGCCGCTAGATCCGGAGATCGAGAAGACCTGCTGACAGAACAGGAAGCAGGCCAAGTTAGGGAAGCAACCAACCACAACCACAACTCCTAGGCCTTCCCTAACCAAGAATCGTCAACAGAGAGGACATGCTTCATCATCTGTCGTCCCTACACCACCGACACCACCACCACCTCGTGACATTGAGCCTGTCATCATGGCAGACGAGGATTGTTCGATCCGGGTTCGTTTGTATCGACGGAATGGAGCCCGAGCTTCATGTGTTGTCATTCCGGCTGGGGATGCAACCATGGAAATTACCCCAGCATTTATCAACACGATCACCAATGGATATACTTTCTCCGGGGCTAGCAATGAGGATCCTCACGAGCATCTTCGCCGGTTCGCGAGCATATGTGATATGATGAAGAGCCCAACTGTGTCTGATGATGCAATTTGTCTTCGGATGTTCTCATTCTCTCTGATAGGGAATGCATCACACTGGTTTCAGAACTTAACACCACGTTCCATCACGACATGGGCTCAGCTTGAGAAGGTCTTTCTGGATAAATACTTCCCACCTGCCTTGGCAATGAAGAGGCAAGAAGAGATTGTTACTTTTAAGCAGGCTGATGATGAGAGTCTGACTGAGGCATGGGAGCGCTACAAGGGTCTTTTGATGAGATGCCCAAGCCATGGTCTTGAAGATTGGAACGTGATCATTATTTTCTTCAATGGAATCAGAAGGGAGTTTCGGGATGCCCTAAATAATGCTTCTCGAAATGGTTTCACAAGGATGGAGGCTCCAGCAACATATGAACTAGTAGAGAAGATCTGTTCAGAAGCCACTGAATGGGGTAGTGAGACCAGTATTTGAAGAATAGAGGGCTTGCATGAGATAAACAGAGTTGCGAGTCTAGAAGCCAAGATAGATGCCAAGCTGGATTCTAAGTTTGATGCACTCAAACAAAGATTGGCCAAGATTGCTCTTGGTAGACAAGAAGAGGTTGCTTTATGTGAACTTTCTGAGGGTTCTCATCATAGGGATATGTCTCCACTAGGAGCTGCTCAGTTGGAAGATGTCCAATACATCAATAATCCGCGAAGTCAAGGCCAGGGTGGTATGTATTCAAATACGTACAACCCTCAATGAAGACATCACCCCAATATGTCATGGTCAAACAATAATCCAGCTGGTGTTCGACACATCCCAACTCCTGGTTTTCTACAACAACAGCCTCAACCAGAGAAGAAGCCCCAACTGGAAGAGTTGATTTTGGCTCATATGCAGAAAACAGACAATAATTTCAAGGGTCTTGATCAATTTGTCACTCAACAGTTAGCCATCAAAAACAATATGCAATCATCTATGCTAGATATGGAGAGGCAAATAGGCCAGATGGCTCAAACTTTGGCAAATATTCAAGGTAGGATTCCGGGAACTTTACCAGCAAATACCGAGAGGAATCCGAAGGATGCCATGTTTGTAGCTGTCACATTGAGGAGTGTAAAGGCCTTGGAGGATCCAGAGAGTTCAAAGAAGTCAACAAAATCAGAAAAAGAAGGAGTTGCAGAGTTAGAGGATGAAGAAAGTGCAAAAGCTGAAAAATCTGACATGCATAGGCAAACTGCATGCAATCTGCCTATGTATGAGCATTCTGCCTGTGCACCTCCAAAGGTGAAAAAATTCATGAATGAAGAGTTAAAACCTTATGAACCTCCTGCACCATTCCCTCAGAGGTTAATGAAGCCCTTGGAAGACCCAAACTTCAAGAAATTTGTGAATCTCTTCAAGCAACTTCATATCAACATACCGTTGGCGGAGGCACTTGAACAGATGCCTACATATGCTAAATAGTAAATTCTTAAGGGATTTGCTGACAAAGAAGCGCAAATGGGTTGATCTAGAGAAGGTAACCCTTACTTCTGAATGTAGTGTTGTGATTCAGAATAAATTACCAGAAAAGAGGGATGATCCGGGCAGCTTCACCATTCCATGTGTCATTGGAGGTACAGAGTTCGATAAATCACTTTGTGATCTTGGAGCAGGAATTAATTTGATTCCATACTCAGTCTACAAGAAATTGGGATTGGGAGATGTTCTTAAGCCTACTCGGATCACTCTCCAATTGGCCGATCGATCAATGAAAATTCCAAAGGGAGTGGTGGAGAATGTATTGGTGAAGGTTGGGAAGTTTATTCTCCCTACAGATTTTGTGATTCTGGAGATGGAAGAAGATCGGAGAGTGCCTCTCATTCTTGGTAGACCTTTTCTAGCCACTGGCGATGCACTCATCGATGTTGGGAGAGGCAAGTTGACATTCCGAGTAGGTAAGGAGGAGGAAATTTTTAATGTCTTTCAAGTTGACCATTATCACGATGCATTTGATGACTTTGAAAGCGGAGTTCGAGAAAGGAAATATTGCTCTTCCTATGATAGTGGACCACCCAAAGAACTATCACATGTCCTAGCAGCTCAAAGTTTGAAATCAAAGCAAGGGCAAAAATCCTTGCCAGGTCACCTCAAATATAGATATTTGGGTAAGGATTTCAATCTTCCTGTTATTATTCCTTCTTCACTGATGATAGGGCAAAAGCGTATGCCTTAATCCTATCTTGTAGTAAAACCGGAAATCCGGGTATCGTCTCTCAGGGACTGGTACAACCTTATATTCTATTAATTCTATGGAGCAAACTATAGGTGAAAATGATTTGAGTGATGAAACTACTAGCTAATAATTAAATAAAACAAGCAAATTAAAGTTGTCGGGAGAAAATCAATGGGAGAAAGCTCTGGGAGAAACACCGGGATTCACTACCTATCCTATCCAGATTAATTCACATATTCCAATCAATTTAATCCATACCTCTACAGCCAGGATATCACGAATGTGCTAGCTGTCCCTGTCGGGAATTACTACGTACTAAATAATCAATTCAAATCCTACTGTCGTAGCTCAATGAATTAACTATATAGTCTGAAGATCGATATCCTATTTAAGACCGCATAGCACCTTATTTAATCCACTGTCGCTTCGATAAGTTACTATGTCACATGAAATAGGTTCAGTTATTAGGGTTTCACTGTCGCTAATAACCTAATCAACTACGATTCATTGTATTGGTGGCCAGTCAACACAAAGCATTAAGCAATTCCATGCAATAGAGATTGGAGGAAAAGAAATATGAATCAATCCATCAAATCAAGAAATAGCTACATCCTATGGTGTTCCTCCCAGAAATTGGGGTTTAGTTCATGACAAAATTAAGATAAACCGATAGGATTTTGTTCATCATGTTCTAAAACAACAAGAAACAACTAATTAGGTTTAGAAAATCCAACCAACTAATCGCTCTCGTTGAACTCAGCTCAGGTAGCCTTGGAAAAAAGTCGATTGTCGATTTGTAATCGCCGCTCGCGTCCCAAGCTTTCTGCGCGCCGTTCTTTTCCTTCTCGTCGCTGCGCCTCAAGCTGCCCGCTGCTCTTCCTTTAATTTTCTCTCGCCCTCCGCCTGTTTCCCAGAGATCCCTCCTTTTTGTTCGGTGCTGCCTCCCCCTTTCTATAATTGCCAGCCGCCTTTAATTCCCTCTGTCCAAGACTTCCCCCTTTTTCGGTTCCTTCTGCTTCTCTTTTATTAATTTCACCCTCTCCAATTCCTTTTGTTTTTTCCAAATCAAATTCCGGCCAGAATCCTCCCTTTGTGTCCAAAATGGCCGCCCAAAAATCAAAAGATCCCAGGCCCAAATTAATTCTTCCCAAGGTGGGGCGATTGGGCCCAATCAATTGTTCGTGCACTCGCTTCTTTTTCGTGCTTTCTCCACCTGTAACACATCAAACTCATGGCACTAGGCAGTAATGGTTTTTCAACCATTCTCGGGTTAGCGAGTCCTAAAATAGCACCAATTGGCTAAAACATACCACGGATAATCACATAAAGTCCAAGAATCCGATATATTAAAGCCGAATATCAACTGACATTGAAACATGAAGAGTATTTGCTTGAGGCGCTGCAATACCACCTACGCCTCACTAAAGGATCCAACATGCCAACTAAGAAGGTCATACCAAATTATCGCACATCTGGCCCTGTAGAGGTTACTCATATGTTGGATGGATGTTATGCGTTCTATCATTGCTCGGGAGGGTATTCTGGATACCTTTCCATACCCATTGGTTGAAGCTCCATGAACGTCAGGCTGAGGACGTTAAACAAGCGCTTCTTGGGAGGCAACCCAAGGTAAGTTTCTTTTCTTTATATTTCTTTTTAGTTGTGTCAAACCCGTGCATGTTTAGATTAGGAGTTGAACATTATGGACATTGTTCCATCCTGAGTGTGGGGTGGTGAGTCTTAGTTTTTGTTTGTTTGTCCCTATTGCATGTGGCAAAAAAAAAAAAAAATCCAAAAAGAAAAAACAAATATCATTTGGGGTGTGCACAACCAAATTGCATGCAGTCTACCTGTGCAGGTGCAGTCTGCATGTGCTAACCTAATGGCTAAAAAACACCTAAAAATCAAAAAAATTAAAAACAAAACCTTGTACTCTTGTGGTAACATGATGTAAATGACCGTGATGCGTGTGAAATGAGTTTGTGCTTTAAGGAAATCATCAAAATCACCCCACTAGCGTTGAATTGCAAAGTTCTTCACAACGAGCTTGATAGTTTGACTAACTGGATATGATTTGAATGAGCAAACTCTTTTAGCAACACTCTATATTGTGAGGATAGTGTAACGACTTTTGGTGAAGTAGTTAGGTGGGGAACATTGACCATTCGACATGTTTGGATACCGTACTTACTTGCATCAGTTGTGAGCTTTTGATTTTGCAATGAGTCTCTCTGTTTTAAAAGGTTTTATGATGGGGTGAACTATATTTTAATAAAAGAAGAAAATCCTACCTGACAAGTAAAAGATAAGAAAGTTGCCATAACAATTAAAGTGTGGGTAAAATACCAAAATCGTGTGAGGCAATCACTCATTGCACATGGGGATTAGGAAAGATTCAATTGAGAATCGGTTCGCTACCGTACGATGTTGCTTATCAAGTACGATCCCCAGTTGAGTGAAGTGCCATTTGAGGATGTGCAGTGATCCTCTACACGGACTGAGGAAAAGGAGTTAAAAGAAGCTCATATGCGAGTGCTAAGAAGCAGAAATTTCTCTTGCTCGGTCACCGGTAAAAACAAAATCCCACTTGTACTAAATACGACCACTCGGCAAGCAAAATCAGAAAGAGAGAAAGCCTCTCCTTGTCAAAAAGGTAGTGATGTGCTTAAAGTAAAAACCAAGTTTTCAAAAAGCTTCCCCCATTTGTTTTTTAGACTCTTATGCTTAATTAATTGCTTATGATTGGTGTGAGTAAGCCAGACTGTCCTCACGAGATATGCACCTCACTGATGTGGTTAGATTCTCCTAATAACTGTTGCACCATAAGTTGTTAACCACCCACTACCGACGACCTGAATTGAGTGTTTACTAATTGAGTTTTTGGTGGATTTGAGTCAGTCAATGTTAAAGGGTTGCAAGACCTTGAGTGTGGGGTGAAAGGTATGATTATTAAAGCACAACTCATCCTTTGAGAAAGAAACTACTGATTATCACAAAAGTACAAGGATAAATTTTTTATGTTAACGTTGTGTTTTGTGTGTCGTGGGTCTTGTGTTTTGAGAAAGGTTGTGTCTCCCTGGTCTGTGTTGTGTTTCCTCCAATTATCGTTCTCTTGTGTGAGTCGTTGCTTAAGGACAAGCAAATATTGAGTGTGGGGTTGTGATAATTGCTGAAAACATATTGATTTTGTGTTCTTAATGTGATTATTTCATGATACATTTGAGACATATACTGCTCGTTTTAATGCCAACTGACTCTGAAATGGTTGTAAGACCATTACCGTCATATGTTAGTATTGTGATATATTTTAGGTGGAAAAGCAAAAGAGGATGGAAGCATATGCAGATGGGAAAGAGCACAATCAAAGCGGGAGTGGACTAATTTGATTAAACTTGGACCGGTGGTAGGAGGAAGTTCTCCCTAGGCAAGTTAACCATGGGCCAAAGGCCCATTCTTTTTCTTCCCTAGCAAAGCACGAAGTGATTTGGACTAAAGGCAAAGCAGCTCGGCAGATGGGCATTCTTTGGATTTCCTGGCCCCAGCTGCTTCTTTGTCTTTTAGTGGCTAATTTTGGGACGGAACAAAAATTCTTCGGGGGGGGGGGGGGGGGGGGGGGGGGGGGGGGGGGGGGGGGGGAATTAAAGAGGGAGGAGGCAGGTGGGAACAAAACTTCTTTTGGGGAAGAGAGACGGGTCGCGCGGAAGAGAATTGGCTGCAGCGAACAACGAGGACGAGCGCAGCGACTGGAGCATATCACTAGTACCGCGAATCGAAAGAGAGAATCAGATTTTGTGCTTCTATTCGTATCAGTATTTTCTTTCGTTTTCGTTACTTGCATTATGATGAACTAGAACATGATTGTGTGTTTTATTTTCGTCATGAACTAAACCCCGATTTCTGGGGGAAACACCATAGGATGTAGCTATTTCTAGAATTGATGGATTGATTCGTATTTTTTTTCTTCCAATCTCTATTGCATGAAATTACTTAATGCTTTGTGTTGACTGGCCACCAATACATTGATTTGTAGTTAATTAGATTATTACCGACAGTGAAACCCTAATGACTGTGGATTAAATAAGATACTATGCGGTCTTGATTGGGATATCGATTTTCAGGCTAAATAATTAAGTCATTGAGCTACGACAGTAGGATTTGATTTAATTGTTTAGTACGTAGTAATTCCCGACAAGGATAGCTAGCACAATAGAGGTATCCTAGCTGTAGAGAGTCCCGGTGTTTCTCCCAGAGCTGTCTCCCATTGATTTTCTCCCGACAACTTTAATTTTCTTGTTTTGTTTAATTATTAGCTAGTAGTTTCATCACTAAAACATTTTTTCACCTATAGTTTCCTCTATAAAATTGATAGAATATAAGGTTGTACTAGTCCCTAAAAGACGATAACCGGATTTTTCGGTTTACTACGAGATAGGAAATTGCCATATACGCTTTTGCCCTATCAATAGAGTATGGATGGAAAATATTATTTTCTTACCAATTTTGTTATTGTATTGTGCATAATACTTTGGGGTGGTTTGGATGCAGGTTTTGTTTGAGGGATTTGGCCACAATCTCTCATAATGAGAATTTTTAATTAAAATCACTCGTTTTGTTAGCATTTTTACGATGAGGGATTTTAATAATTCCGAATTTTAGAAACCCACAATTATGGGATTGTGAAATAGCTGATGAGCACAAGCTATTTTGAAATCTCTCAATATTTAGCCAATTTATTCCAACTTTATCCTCTTCTATTAACCTAACTATTACGTTTAACCCATTCACTTTTCACTCCCACAATGGAGCTCGACGTAGAAGGCCAATCGACAGTGTACTGCTGACCGTTGGCGACTCCATTCCGACGCCAGAACAGGGAATCAACTTCGGAGAGTGTTCGACAGCGAGGCTCTGCAGCAAAAAACAACTTCCAGAAGGTGAGTCCGCGCTTTCCTTCTTCTCCGTTCTTCCTCCTTCGTTTGTTTCGGTGGGTTGCCGCTTCGTCTCTGTCGGATTTGTGGCTGTTGCAATTTGTTTACCGCTTCTCTTTAATTCTAGCTCTTAAGAAACGTGTGTAATGGCTCCTGCAACTTGTTTAATGCTTTTGTTTAATTATAGCTGTGTAAGGAACGTGTGTAATGGTTGTATAAGGACAGAGTCAAACACAATTACATTGCAAAGTGAACCAAGCATCCTAACTTTACATCTTGTTCAATATAAGTATACAAGCCAGCTGTAGAGGAAGAAGGCTCCAACGCGAGAGGAGGAACGGCGGAGAAGAAACGGCTCGCAGTGGAAGAAGAATCCCTCACGAGATGGGAGAAGAAGGATGAGTCATCTATTACCGGCCTCTTGTAGAGATAGGATGTATAAGGGTAAATTTGTGATTTTACATTTTCATTATAAAATTCCACATTTGTTGCCAAACGAGTGATTTGACGAAAATTCTACTCAAATCGCTCAAATTAAAAACTTGGGTTTCTAAATGAGTGATTTGGTCTTGAATCCCTCATAAATCACTCATACTATACTTCCTAATCCAAACGAGCCCTTTAAGTTTTAGATATTGGTATATATGTATTGTTTCTCAAGCAAAAGAAATTGACTAAAGGTTATCATCATTAGTTTCCTATGTATGCTATGTTTTTTCAGATAAACTCTTTTTTTGTTATGTCAATTTTCTTTTCAACTATAGGCAACTAAGTGACTACATCATTAAATAGACAAGTTATGAATGATTATTCACAAGTGTTATAACCAACGTTGTGACACCTTTACCGGGCGACTGGTTGGACTAGGTCCACCAAAGTCGTGCTCCAAAACGGGCTCTACAAAATCAAGGGTCTAATCGTTAGAGAGGGAGAAGAAGACAGAGGAAGGGGGAGGGGAGAAAGGCAAGGGGATGGTGGGTGGATCTTGAGCTAGGTATGTCTTTTTTATGGAATTTGATTGTTTGAGTTTTTAATAGATATAAGTTAGTACATTCTATTTCAGTCACTAAATTTCTATCTTATATGTAAATATATTTAGAAAATGTGTAAAACGGCTTAAACAGGTTGGACCTCAATCAAACCATTAAACTTCAAACTACTTGCTTGACCGGCTCAAGGACTTAAACCGGTTTGACAACTTTGGTTATAACAGATTACAATGTTCACCATTGATGAAAAGTTATAAGAATTTTAGGAATGGAAAAATAATTTTATGTCACCCTGATGTCATACAAAATTCAGCATTTCAATTAATTTAAAATATTTAAATACACATCATAAATACGTTGTGTTCAAATGACATTCCGACCAACATGTTGGATAAAAAGCTAGTTTTTAAAAGAAGGTAGATCATGGTAGTCTTGGTGTTTAAATTGTTATCCGGTCTTACGGTTTTTACCCGATTTTAACACGGACCGGAATGATTCGGGCTTTTAATTATTTATGGGATCAAAGATTGAATTGGATTGTTTTACATCCGGTCCTGGTCTCATACGGTTCGGGTTTGTACAACCTGGTTTTGGGTAGGGGTGTTCAAATGGTTACCATGGTAATTACCAAACCAAATAAGTCTAAATTTCATTAACCACAGAATATACTATTATAACCAAACCATCCAAACGAATACAACAACCAAATTAACCAAACTAAAGTTTAATCAGTTTGGTTAATTGGTTAACTAAAATAACCAATATAACATCACATTATCATTTAGTGGAAAAAAATTGGTTAGTGCATCAATTTACAATTTATATAATGAATAACACATAACAATCAACACACAAATATAGTTAACCATTAACATAGATACATGTAGAAATACAATTATCTTACATTTGACTCTTTAGTGGTTATGCAAAGTATTAAGTATGTGTATATAATATATATTAGATATTTAACTAATTACTTAACTGGTTGATTTGGTTTCGTTGGTTATTAGTGTCCGAAACCAAACCAAACCAAACCGCCTAAACCAAACAAGATAAAAAAATTAACTACACCAAACCAATTATCCACATTAATCAAACCAAATTATCTAAATACTACCGGTTAAAACGGTTACCATGATAACCACTCCGTTTGAACACCTCTAGTTTTGGGTTAAACTAGAAAACCCTGACCAAATAGCTAGCCCTAATTAGGATGCTATTTGGATAGTGATATATTAACCTTTTACTAGTGGTAAAGAGATGAATAAAAAATTCGTGCATCAATCTTCAATTGCTTCACACCTACCGTTCAATACTTCAATTTCAATCTCCTAGCATTTTATGGGGGGAAAAACTATGAATAATCAGACAGAATTAAAATAAATTGACAAATAATTTGCATAATAATATCACTCTGTTCCGGATTTTATATCTGATAAATATTGAAAGGATAAGGAAGGCGGTGTTCGATTTTCGAAGGCCAGACACTGTGTGAGCAACTGTAATGGGGGCTTTTCTGTTTGTGTTTCTATGTCAACTCTCCTTTGTGCAAAGCTGTGTCAGCCATGGAAGCTGAAACTGCACTCAATTTGACTTGCCTTATGCTCTCACAGTGCCAAACACTGCCCAATTATCTCACGTGTGAGCACTAACGACAGTAACGAGGTACAAAGGGAAGGCACGAAAACAAAATAGTGACTATTCCTAAGCCCTTATCCAGAACAACAACAACAACAACAACAACTGTCTACCAGTCTACCACCCACACCAAAACCCAAAATTATCGCCAAAAACATGGGCCTAATTTGTGTTGCTGAATAAACTCGTCATCATTAATTCCCCCACTAAATGCACAATTGGATCCTCACTCACAGTACACTTTGTCATCATAAGTTTATCCATTCGGGAAAATAAACTCACAACATGAGAGAACATTAGTTATTGACATCATTTCCAACAACCGATCATGTACCCACAAAACACTAATTTGGTTATGATGCCTACACAATAAGCATGCTCGATAAATCATCAATGAAAAGCTTCTGAAAGCTTGTTGCTGTCTTTTTTCTTCTTCTTTTGCCTTTCTGATTTCTGTAATGAAAAATTGTGATTCAACCCGTAAAAGTGAGAGTTGATAATTGTATCGGTTAGATCATGATAGCATGTCACTGATAGAAGCTGATATCCCCTGTAAGTAAGCAGAGCATATTCCATTCTCTTTTGTCTAGTGGCGTGTGAACCAGCATCACGTTGAATGAAACCCAAACATGTATTTGTTGTTAATGGCCAAGCCACACACCATGGAAAGAAAGACTTGTTTTTTATTTGTTTTGGGTTTTAGTACACGAGGCAGCAGCTTGTGATTGACGAGCAAGGAGGAGATGAGATGGCGTCGGGTAATTTGAGACGGCGTCTTTTAGCTAAGGGCATATGTCCTTCTCCGCCTTTGAAGTGTCCATTTGGGCCAAAAGGGAGAAAGTCAGTAGTGAGTTGAGTTGATGGGCTCTGACATGGGAGTTGAAACAGAGGTGGGTGGGGGAGAGGGGAGGCAGGGGACATATAAGTTTTGGACAAGGGGTTGATCCGAATTCGGTTGAGCTAGTGGATCAAGAGATAATGGGTCACCTATTTTAGCCCAAAAATATGGAAAGAGTCATTATATTGTACTTATCCTGATAAATTATATCACATCTCATCTAACATATGAGTAATGATATATAACATTACACCAAAGCAACATGTCGTACTTATATCCAACATATAGTGAAAAGACATACACACGTATATAACATTAATATTCAAATGTTCAACTAAGGATTCCAAAGGTTGAGTTAGGCGAAAAGAAAAATAGGAAAATAGACGCATTTCACAAACCAAAGAAAAAAATGACACAATTTGACCTCGAACCCGATACCTTGTAGCGGTTGACCAAGCAGGTGCGTGCGGCCCGTTTTTCCCACCGGATCAGGGTCAAAGTGGGTTGACTAGCGAATTGACAAGTGACAACCTTGGTTTTGGCTAATTCACTAAAAAAAAAAGAAGAGAATGAAGAGGTGGTGTAGTCTCTTTGCATTCAAGTTGGATTCTTAACCACGTCCGTACCTCGACAACTATTATTGTTGCTTTTTATTATGCGGGATTTGTCAAATGGTACATGTGTTAAGAGTCTTTTCTAGATTTGAAAAGGAAATTCCTTGCTTTATTTTGAAATTTTAAACAAAGACCAGGTGATAAAAAGACTACTAGAAATTTATTGATCTTTGGATAGATAGAATCAATTTTCTAAATCGATCTACTTGCACAATTAAATTTTAGTGTCCTTGAATTGATTTTATGGGTGGGTAACTCATCATAGTGAACATCTCAATAGAAAATTTAAACAGAACTAAAATTTTCATTTTTGACTTTTCCCCTACAAGTGAAGTTGGTCATATGATTGAAACTCAGTGTTAATAGCATCAATGGCGGAGCCAGGAATCTGAAGAGGGGGAGGGGTTTACATGTAATTTACCTGTACTTGAAAGTTGAAGCCCCCTGGTTTAAACCTAGCCCCACCACGGAATGTTTCATTGTTAACACCATGAACTAAATACAAATAAACACGAGGAAAGTTGATATATCTAATGTCACCCAATTTGAGGCATGGAAAGAATTTGGAGACTAAAGTCAGATCATTGATAACACAACTGAATCCATGCTCTATGCACCCTTAGGATTGAATTCACGCCCATGAACTCAAATCTTGTTTCTCCATCGTAAGGTTCATTTTGGATAATAATCTTCATTGCTGTGTTGATGAAGGCCCACTATTTTCTTTAAGAATCGCAAGTAAAAGAAGAAACTAGGGTGCCCACTGTCCACAATTGAACATGATAAATAGATGGATGTAGAACAAGGCAACAGTAGATCGAATTGAACAACAACTGTTTGCTCATTTTAGGCATACTCGCAAACATCCCTATCAATCCCCTTTTTCACTGAAAGCAATCTGTAACCAACCCCCAGGCCCCTCCCACCCAATAAATAAAATATATAATCTTGGTCTAATTATCTCTTTATTATTATATTCATAAGATTTACAAAGTTTGTTCAAACCCCCCAAATGGGAAATAATAATTTATATAATTTAGTAATCATCACCTACAAACAAGTGGCCAAGAGAGAAATAACTAACAAGGTAAAAAAAAAAAAAAAACCCTAGCATAAAAATTACCACGTTAAACTCACTGGTGTTTTTTTTTTTCTCCCTCTTCTTCTTATACAGTAATCTGAAAGGTACCCTAAACTATTAACAAATTACAACTAGGTACTACAGTAAAAAAACCCTCATAAACAGACAAACTACAATTTTTTAGGACAACAAATGTAAAAATATTTCGGTCAACGGGCGATGTCTGACTTGATTGTGTAACCCAATTGCTGCTCCATCTCCCAGCTCAGCTTCGATGCTACACCACAATGCTGGGGCTCATATTCCTGCACATTAAAAAAAAACAAAATTAGCTATATAAATAAATGGATGGCTGAGATCAGTTGACCACAGATCTACTAGTGCTAACCCGGTCCACTTGTACACATACCAGAAGGCTCTCAGATATTTATTTCAGACCAAAGAAAAACACAAAGTAAGTACCTCGAGCTTGACCATGAGGTCGTGGGCATTTTGGGCAGAGACGATAATGTGACGGGCAGCCGGGGCGACGAACCCTTCGTCCACAGCCTTGTCGATGAACGATAATAATGAATTGTAGTATCCGTCAACGTTCAACAAGCCCACCTAAAAGAATAAAAATGTTTTAATTTTGGAAGAGTGAAAGTTATAACAAGTAAAATTGACAAGAGGTGCTTTTTTTGGACTTGAATACACACAGGTTTGTCGTGGATCCCGAGCTGAGCCCAAGTGATGACTTCGAGGAGCTCCTCGAGAGTCCCGTATCCTCCAGGAAGGGCGATGAATGCGTCCGCCTGGCGAGCCATTTCGGCTTTCCGTTGATGCATTCCCGACACGGGTTTTACTTCGCCTACGGGTTCCCCAGTAATCTAAAGAAAAATAGGTGAGGGACAAAACTGAAATTTGTCAGGTTTCTTCTGGAGGTCAGGAAGTATATTTAAATAAAAGGGCTGATATTTACTTCTTAGAACAATAATTTAATGAATTGATTGATTACCTCTCTAGGCATAAGAGTCTTCGGAATCACCCTGGAAGAAGACAGAAGAGCAAACATAATAAAAAAAAAAGGTTATTAGCTATTCTCTAAACTTAAACTAGTAGGCTAATGGAGGGGCTCAAGAGTAGGGGTTGAGAAACTCTTGCACCAAATCGTGGATTTTGACAAATTAAAGGGACCAAAATGACAATTTTACCCTAGAGGCACAAGCGCCAGAAAGAATGTGAATGGCTCAGGTTCAACTTTACCCGAGAACGTGGCGGCCACCTTCATAGACGGCTTGAGAGACGAGTCCCATGAGCCCAATGCTTCCTCCTCCATAAACCAAGTCAATCTCCCTCTCAACCTGCAATATTTCATTTTCACCACCATACATCAGCCAAATTTGCATCTCTCGAAGCTCGATCTTGGTTGCAATTATAATCCGGGGCTAAATTTTACATTTCCATCCCCACTTCGTCATTGAATTAAAAGAATATGACAAAACCCCATCCAAATTAGCATATTTTAGCTTTAGACCAAAAAAGGAAGTTCATGTTTTCGTACCGAAAGGAAACAAAATGACATCCAAAATTGAAAATTTTGGAAAAAAAACTCAATAGAAGGGGAATCGTGATTTGAACCATGAATGGAGCGAAATACGAAGAAAACACTCTAGTCTCATGCTAAAAGAGTAGTCAAAATCGTAAGTTTACGTATGATCAGAAGCAATCAGCTTCCTATTTTCGTACCAATTCTTTGGCTAACTGGAGAGCGGCGAGCTGGTAGCTTGGATTCCTGCCAGGGCTGCTGCCACAGAACACACAGACACGCCTGAATCTTGATCTCATGGCAGGAAGCTGCTGCTGCTGCTGTTCTTGTTGATTCTCCATATAACAAATTAAGGGAGAACTGAGGTACAGCTTTGATGTTGCTCGCTTTAGTACTGGTATTTCTTAAGAAAAGGGTAGTAGTGTTGGGGAGTTGGTTTTCAGCTTGAAAGGAAAAGAAGTGAAGGAAGGAATGTGAAGAAATGGTGCCAATCTGGGCCCTTTATATATGCGAAGAATGCTTCACTGTTGGGACTTTTATTATTTTTGTTTGGGGAGGCTGCCCTATCTTTCTGATTTCTCCCATTCTCTTCCCCTATTAAGTTCCTTTTTCCAAATCCACCACCACCAATTTTATTTGTTTTTTTGTTAATAGTTCTTTTCATTTCTGTAACTAAAATTTAATACATGATGTCCACATCTAAGGGGCTATGGCCATCAATTTCACACTCAATTTTTTTATAGTGGGGTTAACCTCTCCTTAATTAGTGTATTATATTTCCTTCCCATTTCTGATCTTGGTATTCCAAACAAAACATATTCAAACCCACAAAAGGAAAACCTATATACACCTACTATAGCTAGCTAGGTAGGCATGTAACCCTCAACAAGATTATACTAATGAGGAATTGTGAGGAATTGTGTGTTTTTTTTTTGAAAGAGGCTTGTATTGTTTAGCATGCATCCTCTCCTTAAAGAGAAATTTTACAATGCGATATAATATTGGTGCTATATGTTTTTTTGCCTTTATGGTACAACTTAAAATTGTACATTTACGTTATGGTACAACTTCAGATTATACCTATACTTTTTGTAGAAATTCTTTTATGGTACAACTTGAACTTGTACCTTTATGTGATGGTACAACTTCAAGTTGTAAAGTTGTACCATAACATAATGGTACAAATTGCTTTATGGTACAACCTAAACTTATACATTTAATTATATGGTACAAGTACAACTTTGAGTTATACATTAAAGCAACAATGCTATATAGCATAGTAGAAGTGCTCCTTATTAAATTCCATAGCTTTCAAGTCCATATGTAATTAGATTTTTACTAGATCGAGCTCGATATTCGTAGGTACCTTGAGGTTATGAGCTCTGCTCTATGTGCGTGATGCCAACTGTCAAGGTTGATACTCAATACAAATGATTGAAATGAACTTGAGTTGCACGATCAAGGGTTATGAAATTAATTGTGTGTAAATTATTGAAAGAAATCCAAGAATACGTCTCATATCATTCTTCTTAGATGCTTGTTAAATAAATTCATTTTTTTTTTGTCAAGAACAAGAGAAGTAGGTGCAATGATCTTTTCTTTCATGCATACCAATTGCTAACACTCTAGTTGTGAGCGTAATGACTTAAGCCTCACTGATTGTTTCAACATCAATATAATTTTCTAAGTCAGAATGTTACTTTTACTAGTTTAAAACTTAACCGCATACATATTTTATAAAGAGGTCATTTGGATGAGGAATTATAATGGATCAATTTAACCAAATTGTCTCGTATTGAGATAATTGGACCAAATTGACCGGTTTGTTAGCAAAATATTTGGATGAATCAATTTGAACTGGAGAATTTCGAATTGACCCATTTAAAATCAATTCCAATTTTCTAAGTAGGAGACAGACAATTCGAATTGACTAATTTTATAAAATGAGACAATTGACCAAATTATCTTGTTTTAGACTTGGTTTCATCCGAATCACCTCATAATTAATTCACAACCAAGTTGACTAAAATGAAAACAATCAATATTTGATTTATCTATATTGTTGAAAACTGAAAGACAAATCCTCCGTGGATGATCTAACATGCTTAGTCTAGACGTCTAGTCACTAATAACTAATAAGGTTCAAATGCTCAAAGACCAAAAGAGAAAATAATTGATCCAACCAAGAAGGCCAGGAAATAAATTACATAAATGCATTTTCCAGAGAAGTTTTTAGAGTTGAGAAATAGTAGCCAATAATTACGGCAAATTGACAAGCAAAGAGAGACAGACAAGGTAGTTAGAGACAAGTGTACTCGTGGGATTGCACGTGAAACTTGTAAGGTACAATCTTATCTGCCCCACGCTACCCATTCCATTCTTCTTCCCCACTAAACTACACTATTCATTTCATAGAGATCCAATTTATTTATAACAAAATTTACAGGTCAATCAAATATTAGTCTGCTCTTGGAAATAGGGGGAAATTGAGCTTTTACTGCCTCACAAGTCACAAGAGAAAGGGAAACCGTATTCTTTTTACTATTTAATGAAAATGTGTGTGCTTAATCCATTGATTGATTATCTATGAGATTTTGATCTCTACTTTTCCATTATGTTTTACAGCTAATGATAAAAATAAATTCTACTATTTCAGGTATAAAAGCGTCATGTTACATGGATTACGAGAATGAAACGAGATCCAAAAGTATGTAGCATGAGCGGAGCTACCACAATGTAGTATTACTAAATCTGCTGGCGGATAAAAACATGATTTCGTATTGGTACAAATGTAAAACCTAATTAGTTTAATATTCCTCGGAATTAAGGGATTCAAAGATGTTTGATGAATAAGGTAAATCTTGCAATATGAACAAAGACTTCTGTGTAGTCTATACCATGTTGTTATGCGTATCTCTTTGCTACAAGTCTGACCTTGTACTAGTCCACTTTACTATGTTTGTTATCGTTGTTCTAAATACTCGTTTCACTCCAATTGAGACAATGCCTGGTGGTGATGTGACTAGAATCCAAGTTTCATTCTTCAAAGTAGAAAAGGGATTTAATCTCCTGCCTTGTTGCTTCCCTCCACTTAGGATCATCAGCTATAGCTACCATGTCGGCTCAATAAACTTTAAGATACCTAATTTCAAAGTCATTAAAATGTGTTGGCAGTCTTGAAACTCTGGGAGTTAATTCTCCATGAGGAAGTCCCTAAGTATCAGCTTGAGATGTTGCATCATCATTATCAGCAGCAGAGGAACCATAGTTCATTTCATTTGATGATGACGTTGTATGGATATTCTAATATCCGCCCTGAACCCACCCAGTATCCCTATACCTGGATACCCCTTGGCCAATCCACTTCTCAATTCTCGAATTTCGTTCTCACTTTCAATCTTGTCTCGTCATTCCCCAACTCCATAGTTCTGAATTCCCATTTCCAACCCTCCTCCAATCCTCTTGAATCATCGTCTTCTTAGAGTCATCAAATGAAACTCCACTAGCCATTAAATGAATTCTTCTTCTCAAAGCCAAAGCCTTCTATCGTTGATGGAAAAGTGACAAACAATCTCTCAATTTTTCATTCTGCTAGCACTGATGCTCATCTCTTTAGTCTTTATAGTAAACGCAACTACATCTCAAGAGATGTAGAGATATAAGAGAAGGCTTTCAGTCATTCAATGACATCTATAAGTTTGAATTAACGAGAACCTCAATGAAGAAGAATTGTAGCATAGTAACTTTTCTTGTCTTTTTAGTATCTTTTCAAGGTCTACTACTCTCCTTTATTAGCATGTTGTTGGAGCAACGTCAATTTTTTGGTGAGTTATGATCAAATATATTACGTATCTGTGGGTATACAGATACATGCCCGATATCCCTGGATATTCTTGGGCCAGAAGATTGCAGGAACCTTAGTATCTTCAAGCATGCACCTGACTATATTGAGAATGGATATATTCTTCGTCCCAGCTATTCCATTTTGCTGTGGGGTAAGGGGTTGTAGTGAACTGGCTTCCGGTTACCATCACAAATTGCCTTGAATTCATTTGAAATGAATTCTCCCCCTATCTATCCTAAGACACATGACTGGGGTGTTCCCTTCTTTCTTCACAAGAGCAACACTTTAAACATACTGAAATATTCGGACTTGACAGCCAAGAAGTAAACCAAAAATTGTCTACTGAAATAATATATTAAGGTAAAGATGTACCCCTTTCCTTTGCTTGAAACTAGAGTAACAGGTCCACATAGATCAACATGAGCTAACTTCAACTTCTGTGTAGCTTGACACTGGTTGTGCTTAGGAAATGATGCCTTATGTTGCTTCTCAATAAGACAAGTGGAATATACTCCGGTTGAACTTTCATCACATGTAAACCCTTCATCAGTTCACTTCTTTGTAGCCCCACCAGTCCCTGATAGTTGAGATACCCAAACCTTATATGCCATAGGGCCGCTTTCTTTGCTGAGTTGTCAGTGGCCTACATACACTTGGCTTCAATTGCTTGACTTAGAGCACAATGCTAAACAAATAGGCTATTTGTTTTCATACTTGTTTGTAAGAGGAGCTATTTTCCCTCGTGAATATCTTGCACACTCCACTTCGAAACAAGAAAGCCACCCCTTTCACCTATAGCTGTCCTATGCTAATTAGGCTCGACTTCAAACCTGGTACATAGAACACGTCCTGCATGACTAGAGATATCATATCCATATTGAACATTATAGTTCCCTTTCCTTGATAAGTCAGCCTTATATCATTCCCTAGTTTTATTGTATAAGTAAAGGAGGTATCAAGTTCAGTAAATCAACTCTTATCTCTAGTCATATGGTTGCTACAACCTGAGTCCTAGAACTACCATCATTCACCATAATCTCCAAGTGTGTCCAACAGACTCATAAGTGCTTCTGGTTTAGCCTCACTAGTTTTTCCTTTCACATTTTCTTCAGTATAAGCCATTAGAGGAACTTATTCCTTCATGTCAGGGTATTGACTCCTTTCAAACACAGTTGCATTGGTGAAATGTGACTGCTAACCATAGAGTTCAGGACACTCGTACTTGAATTGTCCAACTTATGGTAGTAGAAACACTCTATTGTATCCTTATTCAGGGTTCTGCCTCGACCTCTAACCCTTCATCGAAAATCACATCTCACTTGTCCTCTTTTACCTCGACCACCAAAATCATGACTTATCTTCAGGGCGTGATCATTAGTGTCCTCCTTTTTTTCATGAACTTTTGTTCATGAACTAGCAGGGAGCTTTGTAGTTCAGCAACTATAAGAGCATCTATATCCGTTGATTCTTTAATAGAGCAAACAATATAGTTGAATCTTTCAGTTAGTATTCGCAAGATTTTTCAACTATTTTCACATATGATACTTCCTCTCTACAGTTCCTTATGCCATTGGCTACCACCACCACTCTACCAATGTAGTCATTCACACTTTCTTTAGTCTTCATTTTCAAAACCTGAAAGCTTCTTTTTAGAGCCTGCAGCTGACCCTCTTCATCCTACCACTACCTTAGCATTTCATTTTCATGGAATCCCAAAGTTCTTTTGCAGTTTTCTTTTGAGTTATGCTCTTTATGACTGTCTTTACAATTGTCAGCTGACCCTCTTCATCCTACTCAAATATAGTTCTTTGCTTTGAGATCCTTTAGCCTTAACTCATGGAAGTCATTGCTTTGCTCCGCTGACAGCACCACACCTGCTGCATGCTCATTCACTCCTATGGAGACTACTTTCCAATACTCTTAATATCTGAGTAGATTTTCCATGACCAAGTAGCTCCAGTGGTCATAGTCACCATCAAAGCGATGAATGCAAACCTGAGCAAAAACATAATTTTCAATCGTCCTTGTTGGATTATCAATTACACAAAATTCATATCTATCACACAACAAACCTCACACCCAGAATTCGTGTTTCACTCACTCTTTGCAATTTGATTCACAACTGTTTGGTTACAGTATGCCAGAGCTTCGATACCACAATGTAAGCAAAACTTGAGGCAGACTGACGAGTTCTTTATTGAATGTAAACAAACAATCTAAACACAATGACCGTTGCCACAAAAATCGGCTAACCAGTGCCTCATTAATGACCCCATAACCCTTAAACTTAGCTAACTTTAAATCCTAGTTTTTCTATGGTTCCTCATTTTTCTTTTACTCACACATAAACTTTCTGAACCATATATGTAGTAAAGTATTAAATAATATTTAAAAACTGGGTTAATGTGGTCACAATACTTAGTGGCGGACTCAACAATTTTATCTGGAGTGTCCTCCTTCGAAACGTGTTTTTGATGTACCCTAAAGTTGAAAAATATATCTCAACACTCGAAGTTGCCATTAGTAAAATCAGTACAAGTTCGATAAGCAAATAGCGCAATGAATATGATAGACTTACTTTTTTTTTCCTCATTATGTTTGTTGGGCACTGGGTTCAGCGCTTGTGAACCAGGACCTCTCTTTGTTTCAGTTTCCCTTTTCCTTTCAATATATATTCGCCATTATAAAAAAAAATTCACCAACCCCTTTCAATCCAAGAAATAACTCATATTTTGACGCAATGATAATAATTCTCAAATTAATGGAGAAAAAATGAGTTAGAAAGGTGACTAAACTCGTTAAGATAAAATCGAATAAGAGTTATTAGCTTCTCCTTGTCAAAAACAACAAACTCATTCTTCGTATTTGGACAAGTCATACATATTGACAACCTAGTATTCATGACCTGGGTGTTTGTGGATAAACTCATTCAGTTGTTGGTTTATGCAAGTAATGTTCTTATTTGTGGCTTTGGTTTTTGGTGGGTCTTCAACCCTTAGGTGTGCTCTTGCATTGTTTTGTCTGGGTTCCATTCGTTGCCGGTTTTCTAGGCTTTGTTTCACTCCTGAGCAGTTCGGTATAGTCCTGTCCACCATCTTGTAATCCCAATTTGATTTTTCACTATGATGGGTCATTTTTTTAGCAACTCCCACGAGGTGAAATATGATGATGCTTTATTCCATTGTCATGGTCAAACCTGTATTAGACGAGTTGAAACTGTGCTTTCTGTCATCCGATGAATGAGGTTACAAAGAGTGTTTTGGCTCAAAAAAGAAAAATCCCTTGTGTGGTTCGATCCTCGTCGTCTTGGAAGAGCTTGGTGTGCTCTTCAGGATGTCGAAGTTGTATTTCTTGTTTCCATGTGTTAATTAGGCTTAGGAATAGGCACCAACTAAGGATCACACATATAGTAGAATCTTAACATATGACCGTACAACCATTATTGAGCAATTCTTCGATCCCAAGGAAAAAGGAACTCCAAGTGGTTGGATTTCTCAGACAACCAGCTGTAACCATAACTAGCTGGTAGTTACGTTGGAACTTGAGAACACCATTAAACTAACTATTGCTAGCTAGTAGTTGCATTTTCATATTATCCCTCCAACATTATTTGAGATTCTTCCACTATATGGTGTCAAGTCAGCATGGGAGATCGAGGGGAGGTAGTCCTTCAGTTTATAGAGCTATGATCTTTCTTCTATCTCATCAGCACATGTTAAGTGATTAACCACCATTAACTAGCACATCAAGCCATATGCTTAGATTTGGTTTGTACATTATTGAAATCTCAATTTGGCAATTTGACCTAGATTACTATCTACTAATAATTTCTCAAGACATTATATAAGAACCATTAAATTATGATTAGTATGTGCTTCTTTACTCTTTTCTTGTTATGTCAGTTCTAACTGTAATCTTCAAATATAACAAACTAAATAAAGAAGTGAATCACATGACCAAACTCCAATTAAGAAGGGATCTTCTTATACCTACAGCCTCACGATTCTCAATAGGTAAGTCATGATATACTTATAATCAAGTATCTCATAATACATATAAAAGAATGAATTTCCAAAAATAACTAATTGAAATTACTCCCACCTCATAAGCTTACCTAGCTGTGTGGACAGGTGCAAATTAGTTATAGAAGAAAAACCCAAGTTGGGAATCTCAATTCATGTGAATCATCATTGGTTTATTATATTGGGTTTTTTCCCTAGTAATTGTGTGTATTTAATTGATTGGTGGGTTCTAGTCCTTTTGGACTTATCAACTGCCATGGATCACACCTGTTGTTCAAAATTCTATGTGAATTTGTATCTCCCTTGGACAAAATTAACAAAGATGGAATTAGAAGAGCTATTGGCTAGTTGCTCAAGTGTATTATACATCTACACATGAAACCGGATCCATCCTAGAAGTTTCCCTTAAAGGGGGAACCAAAGTAGTTGCATAATTAACTTATGACCACGTTACATATTTTGAAAAAGCAATTTGGAAAAAGGGTTTTTTGGTGGGTGATGACTTATGATCATGAATAATGGAGAGATCATGATGATAATTAATCAACTATGCCAAAAGATAAAGTGCCTTTACGAATTAATATTATTTTGGGTCAATTTGGATTGTATGGCTTTCTTCCTAGATATGTGGAGACAGCCTCATCCACACCTATGAGAATCAAAGTGGTGATAGTGTTCCTTCTAAGGTTTCATCAATTAACATCATGGTAATTAAAGTAAACGTGGGTTGATTTGTTCTGTGAATTGGGATGCAATTTTATTAATTTACCATTTTAATTTTAATCAAGTCTCTTAGTCCCAAACAAATTATATCTAACCTCATTCAAGAAATCATATCGTAAATAAAGGTTTATGATAACTCTCTTCGATTAGTACATAGATGATCCCTAAAGACATTGTTTACGCTCTCTATGCATAGAGTTTTCACTTCTCAATATCAATTAAACAAATCACAAACTAATAATTAAACATATTGATGATACATTACATTTTGTTCATGTAAATTAGATGCTTACCCGCATTTAATTTACTTTTGACTTTTGAGGGTACTTGTATTAAGTTCTCCCTTTTGGTGAAATGAAGTTTGATCTCTTGATCCAACCTTCACACTAATTAAGCAAGCTGAAACCATAGGGATTACTCTCCCCCATGTCATTGCTTCCAGACAACTAGTTATATCTTCCAGCTTTAGTCAATCTTATCTTCTGAAATTCTTGAATGACTTTAATTTGTAGCCTTTTTGTTCCTTTCTTTCCTCTAGTCTTACCACTAAGTCCACTATGCAATTGGAACGCAATGCTATAATGATTGTCGCAAAAAAAAAAAAGGTAATAGCTTCCGTCGTGGCGGCACTAAAATGCATAACCTTTTTAATTTTATTAGCTTTGATTGTATATATATATTTTTAATCCCTTCGTGAAAGAGAGAACAAGGGCAAAAACACTCACTAACTATCAATCTAAAAACAACCCACTCTTCTACAAGCACACTTTAGCGGGCCCAGTGGATAGACAAATACTACGAATCCCTATACATAGACAACCGGCAGAGGATCGGAGGATTTGGGGAGCGGAGAAGTCAAGTCTATATACTGTAAAATCAGCCTCCAAGCTCTGGACTACTAGACAGGAGGAAGAATTGGGGGAGATTTATACTCCTATCAATTGGGAACAGATCTGGAAACTGAACAATCCTCCAAACGTTAAGGTTTTTGCTTGGAAATGGATCAAATCTATTATTCCAACAGGAGCCAAAATTGTGGATCGAATTGATAAAGGGTGTGATGAATGTTCTTTTTGAGGATTAAGAGAAACCAAGAAGCATCTTTTTCAAGAATATGGGTGAGTTCGTCGAGTTTGGCGACCTAGTTCTCTCTGTTCTTTGTTTGATAAGGGAGAAGACCTTACTAGTGAGGAATGGATGGCAAAATTGTAGGCGACGACTTCAGAGGAGCCTCCTTAGCAAATTCATTGTGGCTCTCTGGTTTATCTGGGAAGAAAGAAATGTAAGGAAGTGGTTAAGTACCATACACGGGCCTGTATAAAAATCCAATATAACCTTCTCCCAACAACTCGAGTTATTGGGACCAACTGGTTTATGACATGGTATCAGAGCTGGATTGTCTTTGAGGTCACGTGTTCAAGTCCTCACGACCCCCAATATTAACCGATGTCTTTCAAGCACATGGTATGGGGGGGCCTGTGCAAACTTCAAGCCCATGAGTCGGTTTTCGTTGGAGGGGGCGTGTAAGGAAGTGGTTAAGTACCATAAACGGGCCTGTATAAAAATCCAACATAACCTTCTCCCAACAACTCGAGTTATTGGGACCAACTGGTTTATGACAAGAAACAGTCAGTTATGGAATAAGAAAAAACTTGAAGAGTTTGAAATAATGACAAAAGCGGAGAGATGGCTGGAGGAATACCAAGAGTATCAGCAGCAGATAGAAGGGGGCCACGAGAAGAAGGAATACCGTTGGCATCTCCCTATTTCGGTGGATTTCAAGGTCAACACCGATATTGCATGCTTCAAAGGGGAGGGTTCTGGTGTTGGGATGGTGATAAGAGATCCAGAAGGAAAGTTCTGTCTGGCGGCTGTGAAGAGAAGCCGAGTCCAATGGACACCAGAAAAGGCAGAATGCTTGGCAATAAGGTGAGGAATTGATTTAGCAGTGGAGCATGGTTTTGGCCAGTGTGAAATTGAGACAGATTGCCTGAGTGTTGCCCAGAAACTGAGAAGCGAGGAGAAGGTGATGACCGAAGAAGGAGTTCTCTGCGAAGAACTTCGTGACCATCTGAGTAATTTGGGCCCGATCCAAGTGAGCTTCTCGGGTCGAAACAGTAACAAAGCTGCTCACTTAATGGCCCATACCAAATGTGGATGGGAAGAAGTAGAAGTGTGGGTTACAAGACCACCAATTTTTCTGGTTTCTAAGCTTTTAACTGATTCCTGTAATATTTCTACTACTTGATGAAATAATACAGGGCTTTCTATAAAAAAAAAACCAACCCACTCTTTAGATTGATCTTTAACACTTCAAGCTTTTTCTCTAGCATGTTTGTCATTGTTCTTTCACTTATATAACCATTTGCATCTTCTCCATCTCTTCAGATTCAAATACTTGCACCGTTTATGGTTATCACACAATGAAGAAAATGACGTGGAATAATAGAGAAGGCAACACACAGAGTTTTACGTGAAATTCTCGTTCTTGAGTGAATGAGACGAATCCATGGTGAGTTCGAAAGTGCACACGATTGTTTTATTTTTCAGTTGCATCTAAAAATCCCAGAAAAACGCAAAAAGGAAGATTGAAGTTCGACAATGCCGAGCAAGGTGCGGAGTCTCAATCACTTGTACGCCGTATTTTTGGTGGATCTCACGTCTGAGACATATTGAATCATATATGGACTAAGAAGGATATACTTCTCTTGAAATTACTATGGCTCCTGTCTTGTCGCCTCCTATTAAACCGGTGGGCCACTCCTGTTTTTCATATTTACCACGCGTTGAAGCTTGCTTCTTCTCCAGAATTTTCTTGGTTACTTGTCCTTAATAGAACCGATTTGATTCTCTGAACAATAGTGACTTTGTTCCTCTCATTTCAGTCAAGCATATTGCATAACCTCTCATTTTATTCGAGTATATTTGTTTCTCCCACTCTTTTTTTTAATATAGGAAAAACTGAAGGAGAAGACTGACCCATTTGGTGAATTTCACATTCATCCTCACTGAACCGACTTGAATCTGAACTACGATTCTACTGAATTAAGACCCTAGTCCCTGTCTTTCTCGTCTTGAAGAGAGGTAGATCAATAGAATTGACCTTATATCCTTTGTTTGATCCCTTGGGAAAAGCCAGTTACTGATTAACTAACCCAACACCGGCAACTAAAGCACTGCTTCCTTATATATGACCAGGAGAGTATTACGGCAAAATGCGGCCACCCTGCTCGAAGTGCCAAACCTCTGCTAAGGAATAAGAAAGGAAGCATTCTTAAATATTTTGTTTGCTTAATCAACAAGAGAGCTCTCGAGTCTATTTCCTCATCAAGGAATACTAAGGCTTTGGGATCGAGGTATCATTAGCCGAAGAAGACCATGGCCAATCCAAGTAGCCTGCTTGAAGAGCGTCAGCGATATGAATGAATAAATACAACCTACAATGATTAACTACCTTGTATGTGGTACTGATTCAAACCTAAAATAAACACAGGAAAGGAAATAATGACCGCATAAACGGAGGATGTCACATTTGTGAGTCGTGACACTTCCAATCGTCCTAGATGTGAGGCAAGCATAAGTTTATGTCTCTATCATCATGCCACGGTCATGGAAGGAGAGTCACGACCATGACTGTGACATGAGACTCATAACTATGAGATGTAGACAAAATTATGTTTTTGTTGTACATGTCACGATCATGGTATTGTTCGAGGTGCATGGAGGTCGAACATGCCAAGTTTGGACAACAAATGATGGTATTGTTCATCACAAGGTCTTTCGTATAGAGATTGGTTGGTTAATCCGCAATAGCGATCTTACGAGGTGCAATATCCAAAGATAGAACTTGTTCACGGACACAATGGCAGTACATTTCCATATGCTTGGTGCGTTCTTGAAACACTGGATTGACTGCAATGTGAAGGGTTGCCTGATCGTCACAAAACAGAGGAGTTGGACCACATTGAGGAACACCAAGTTCACTGTTGATCAAACTTAACCACAAAACCTCACTAACTCTGCTAGCCATGTCACGCTGTTCGACTTCAGAAGAAGAACGAGCGACCACAGACTACTTTGTATGTGTAAAGAGACGTGACCTCAGCTAAGATGAATGAAGTAACTAGTCGTGGAACGACGAGACATAAAAGGAGAGTCACGACCATGATCATTACTTGAGACTCCTGACCGTGATATTCAATACACTAGAAAAGTAATATCATACTAAGAAAGTAATATATCGATCTTCTTTCACTTTAATGGAAATTTAAAGTTTATTGTATTTACATACCGTGGTATAAATGAATTCCATAAATTTTAAGGAATTCATTTTGAAATGAAATATTTTTTTGTTTGGTATTTAAAAGAATTCATTTACAATTCTAAATTTTGAATTTTACGGAATTGGAGCTAGTTATAGCAATTCCGAGGAATTGAGATGAAATTTCCAAATGAATTCCACAAGAATTTACTAATTATAACAAAATTATATAATTATCCTCATTTATTAACTAAACTAATTCTACATGGATTATTTGACGCCAGTTCATGCAGTATGAGGAACGTCGGCAAGACTTTGATTGCAGCGCTAGTAGCATATTCTGGTTATTTCATATTTATGCTTTGAATATACCAATATGTTGAGAAGTCACAACTAGAGTGTAGGATTCATTGAAAAAATATCGAAAGAACTAATGAATAGAATAGAAACAGACAAGAACACTTTGATATTCTGCGTATGGGACCAAAAGCATTTTTTAGAAGATAGATTTTCAATGAATATTGTTTCTAGCAAAAATTAATAACGGCGTAGTTGGAAACTTTTAATTCAATTCAATTACAAACGTATGGCAAACATGGTTTGAGAATTCAATTCTTTTTATTTCTTGAATTTTAATATTACATACCAAACACAACAATTCATTTGACAATAAATTCTATACGGTAATTCATTTTAAAATGAAATGAATTCTAGATTCATTTGTTACCAAACGGTATGGTAATGAACAATATTATTTTGTCATATCAAAAAAAATTATTATTTATACATTCAGAGGTGGAGAATATTCTCTTACCAAAAATAAAAAGAGATGGAGAATATTCAACGGGTTAGACTAGAAGAGAACTTTTTTTTTATTACATATGATTATATGTTGTTAACATAATGGAAATCCAACTCATGTAATCCAATAAAAAGATTTTGCCCATAATCTATCTACAATATATAACATGTATTCGGTTGGTCGTACCCTCGTGGTTCGTTTAAATACCATATATACGTAGTAGTACTTAACTGGAATCAAATCTTAGTATTTTTGTGTATGCAATATTTCCATTGGATACGAAACTGTTTGTTTATATATGAATAAACAATCCAAATCTCCATCCCTTTTGGAACATATAACCATTAGTTTCCCTCAGTACAATCAAACCCTTAAATTGCTCCCTAAATTGAATATTACACATCCAAGATACCTCTAATAGTTTAATTACCATGTTCCTCTCGACCTGCCGACTCTCTTTTTGTTTATCTGTGAATGACCCTCTCTGCCACCTCTCAGCCTGCCGACTAATTCTAATGCCCTTAATATTTGTCTTAAGTGCTCCTTGTAGATATAATATTAATCACTCCTTCCATCGGCACGAAAAGAAGGCATGTTGTCAACCAACGAAGACTCAAATCACCGGTTTGATACGTCGACCATTTAGTTGCGAGAAATGATCCGAGCTATAAATCGACATGGCCAACCTTCACATAGATAAAGATCGATCATGAGTTTTGATTTTCTGCTTCTCCATTATCGTTATATAGAATCATAGTAATAACGATTTTTTTTGTTGAGTCGTATAAAAAATATTACAAGTTATCATTGATTCGATCGATCGAAAAGACGAAACAACAGTCAGAAATTGTCAGTCAAACTATAAGTAACACTTACTTAGACTTCAACACGAACAACCATATGAATATGTGCCTATTTTTTAAAGAGGGATCCTCCATAAAACGTTACTTCGATCGATGTGGCTCTGCCGCCAGAGGTGTGATCGCCTTTAGAAATGGATGCATGACTTGGATTTTTTTTTTGTAAGCAATTGTTTTCTGGGTATGAAACAGAAACAGGGAACCGAAAGCAGGGGGAAGGACAAGATGAGTAGTCCTTGTCCCTCAAAAAGTGGGAGCTGAATCTCTTTTCGTTCTTTCTTTTGAGCAAATTTTGACCGGCGAATATGCTATTTTTATGGCTGTGGGAAAGCAGTATGCTTGGAACATGGCTGAAAATTGTGCACCTAGCTCGTTCATTTCCCCCTCGGATGCATTATATTATATATGTCGACGAGATAAAGAGGGATAATTAAAAAAGATAGTTAATTAGACGCATGAAAGCTACTAATCAAAGACTTTAAAGGTCCATTGTAGAGATGAAACCATCTCACTATAATTTATGAATAATTTTTTTTACGACAATAAACTGATTTGAAAAGTGAGGTTCAAAAAGATGGTTCGATAGACAAACTTTACTATTATGTTCTTGCTCATTCAATAAACTGACCAACATTATGCTCGATTTTATATACGTTACTGCTATATGAACCATATCATCATACTCTTCTTTCGAGTAGAAAGTTGGCTTAAATCCTATTTATCTAGAGAAAATTAAACGCTAAAATTTGGCTCGTGTTTGTATTTGAAAGAGGTGGGAGGAGAGATCATCGTCAAACAAACCCTATCTGAATTCCATTAATCCATGAAGGGAATTAAAAAGGGTAAAAACAACTTGACGAATGTTGAGAATTGAGATAAAGCGATTCCCGCATGCATAATTGCATATTCCTCTGTGAATCATCCTTTACTCCAACCTTGTTTCTTTTATGCCTGCCCTAAATATCTGTTCAGGGCATGCATGCCACAGAAAGTCGTTACTTTCAAGTTAGGGTTTTAATATGAAAAGAAAACTACTCGTCATATACGATTCACGTTTCATGCTTCTGACTATAAGTCACTAGGCCATCATCACGCACCGAGGTACGGCCGGAGGCATGGTGGTCAAAAGTCAATCTAGAGGAATTCTCATGGCCAAAGGGCTTAATTCATGGGAATCGATGATCCATTGGTTGCTGAAGCTCTAGCTCTCTCGGGAGGCTATTTTATGGTGTCGGGATTACGGGTTTGCAGATGTGCGCTTTGAAGGGGATGCAGAGGTGCTTATTGATAAGATCAACCAGTCAGATACTAGGGATAGCCGAGTTGGGGCTCTTCTGGAGGAAATTGTAGGTGTTTTGTGGTTGCTGGGAGGTTTTTCTGTGCGGTTTGTAGGTCGGCGTAGTAATAGGGCAGCCCACTTGGTGGCTAAAAATGCCCTTCATTTGTACCCGACTGCGAGTCGTTATTTTGATTTTCTGGCCTGGTTAAATTCCAGGGTGTAACTATCTATGTTTTCTGATCAATATATTGATTATCTTTTGTAAAAAAAAAAAAATCATCACGCACCAAAAAGACAACAAGAAAAGTAGTATTCTGCATTGCTTGTGTTTAAAACCTTGCAACATCTCATAATTGGTACGACAAGTTTCAGCAAGCTTCAAACTCAATATTTAATTATATTGTAGATTAGCGATCTATGTAATGTTACATACGCTTGGTATACAATATACGCTTGTACATAGAGATGTACTTTATTAAATTTCGAAGAGTTAGAACTATAAATTATTACTTTTTTATTAAATTGATCTTATCGTTTGAGTTTAGAAAATTAGAGATTGAGATTTATCTATTAAAAGTATCATGCCCAAATTTGATTAATTCATGATTTAGATGACAAAACCCATTAAGCGTATGGTAAGATTAATATACTTTAGACAGACGTTAGCTTAAACCATACACATATATATTTTTGTTCAATTTGACATTTGTTTGAAAAAACTCTTACTTTTTTTATAGAGAAAAAACTCTACTTATCGAGACAAATTAAGGAATCGTTTGGAAGTTGCGATAGTTTTGTTGAGATTGTCATTATGCATGTATTGTTTACAATGCATCATTTTTTTTTGTTTTTTTTAGCTGAAACAATACATGGATTATTTCCTGTGATGTGACAGAAACTATCACTCATTTTGAGTGATTGTTATATCTCAACCTTTAGTTGTGATTGTTGAGATTGTTGAGTTGAGATTGTTTTGTCTCAGCTTTTAGCTGATGCGACATACACAATCACACACACCAAACGTTGTATTTTACCATGCATCAAATTCGACAATACATGTATAATACTATATATGCATTCTCAACAATACATCTATTTAACAATCGCAACTTCTAAACGACCCCTAATTACTTTTTAATCCGACTGAATGGAGGGAATTATGGATGAGGAAAATGTTACCATATATGGAAGTTTCATCAGCATATTCTACCGTTTGATATGATTTGATTTGAGTGATTGGAAACCGAAACACGTCCCATCTCAAATAAATTAAATCACCATCAAGAAACTATTGATTGAGGTTTAGTTTTCTTGTCGTCTCTTGGGATCACATGCATAGAGAAAAATTAAGCAAAGAAAAAACTCATTAGAAGACAAATTAAGTTGCATATAATTAATGAAACACCTATAACTATATTCTGTCTCGATTAATCTAGTTGTGCAAATGATGATAACTAAAGTAGTGGGAAGCGAAGGAGACAGATAGGTATACCCGCTAATTATGAGATTCGTCAGCAATGACTTCATCAACTGTCATATATAAACAATAGGTCTGGTTTCCAAAGATCCCTAATGCATCTTACGATGGTATATTCCATCTCTAGCTTATTATACACATTTATGAGTTGCTATCCATGATGTGCTAGAATAGTCATTTGGGTCTTTAGTTAGGCCCAAATGTCCTTAGGTTCCAAAGGACCTTTTGTCTTACAAACATAATAGAAACGTCGTGTTATTGTTAAATGTCACCTACAAAATGAGGTACAACATATGTGTAGAGAAAATATCGGGGTCGAAAATCTGAACGAGAAACTTAAAAAATTAAGTTTAAAGAATATGAATGGTGGTAATTGGAGAAGACTAAAATCTTACTAATTATCCTATTTCTCAAATTTATTACAAATTTTACATGTATTTTTATCAACGTTTTAAGGAGAGTTATAGCTCCTTATCTTTAACATGGCTCCGCCATGGATGAACATTTAATGTCTACAACTTCACGGCTCAAGGTGACCTAGTAAAGAAATTACAGTTGCTTTCCTTCTGTGATATTATCGTACCTCTGTAGTCTAGACTTCGATTATATTATGTGATGAGCCCTAGATGGGACTCTTGGATCAAAGATGCGCAGCCAAGAGTTGAGTTAAGGATCAACTCTTCTTCGAACAGAAAACAGGTTAACCTTGGATGGGTTTTGGATGGAACCTTTCGTGCAATCGTACACTAGGACGAAGGCTCGAAAGGTATGGGGTAGAGGCTGACCACGATCAAGGGGGGTTCATGATCGATACAAGCAAATAAGCTACCCGGAATCCACCAAGAAACTCAACAATCCACGAAGCCAAAGCTTAATGAACCAAAACTCACAATTTGCTCAACTAATCGATTCTCCCCTTACAGTGCAATTGAAAGACTTTAAATAGACCTAGGTTAACTTACACAAACTAATACGAAATCCTAAACACAATCAAACTCAGAAATCATAGTTCAAACAGAAAAGGGTAAAGAGGAATCCTAATCCGTAAAGGATTCAGATTCGCTGGTTTGCAAGGCAGCTTGGTAAGTTTTCATGCGATCTTGCATGCTTTTGTTCGAAGGCTTCAAGGCAGCGTTTTGATCAACCAATTCCACTCCTCTGTAGTAAGTAATACCTACTTTCATGTAGTGTAAACCCCAGTGCTTGAATCTCAATCACCTTCTTCGTTTTGAGCTTCAAAGTAGCCTCCTTAATCACGAGTTTACACACAGGCAAATTCTGCCATTTTTCTTGTGTCGAGGCAGCATCTTCACGAGCTTGGAAAGTGACTCTCCTGGCTTCTCCTTGAGCTCCTATGCACTCCATTGTGTAGAGGAACATTTGATCTTCGAAATAAACTCTTAACTTCCCATTTTCATCAAGCCAATTGCAACGACCATGATGGCAAAGTAGGTACCCTGAAATGGACAAAAGACTTGGCCAAAATTCAGCATTCTTTATATGGGAGATGATGGCTTGATTTGATCCATTTGAGATCATATCATTATGAATGGTTAATTCGAGCTATGTGGTTAGTTTGGTTGAAATAGTTACAAGGTAAAAAACTTCACTCAATTGTAATAGAACACTAACTCCACGTATTTAAATGAATGAGTCAAGGTTATAGACTTCACTAAGTTGAAACTGAAATGAAGATAAAATGAAACTGAAATGAAGATAAAATATAATGGATTCATAACAATGCAAGAAATTGGAATCAAATCAGTTTAGAAGTTGAGATATCAAAACTATTTAGTTCTTGGCATATATTAAACCCTATAATGATGCATAATTTTTTGCTCGAATCCCCATGATTAGTAGCAGTGTTTTAGGGGCCAATGGGATTATCGACAAATAGTAGAGTGCTCTTTCAGTACTTATGAAAGTAATGAACGAGTATAAATGTGGCTACTAACTTCTTAGACTATTATCTATCCCAATGGGTATGCCTACTATGACATGCATGTCACCGTGACATGGACTTTTCGGTCGACCTAATCTTAAAGGCGGTCGACCGAATTGTTCTTTTTTGGGCAGCACGAGAAAGCATTGCGGTCGACTTCAACGTCCACCTAGTCAACCGCACTTAGTTTAAGTTGTTATTTTTGGTCGACCAGAATAAAACCTCGGTCGGCCATTTCGTTGGCGTCAGAAACAACATGGTCGACCGAAAAGGTATATAGGTCGACCACTTGATGGCAGTCATTAACAAAATGGTCGACCAGATAAGGAAAAAGGTCGACCAGATAGAAGATAAGTGTTCTATCAATGTGTCTAATCATTTGACATAAAATGAAGATCAAGAGTTGGTTTCAAGGTCGACCTAATCCGATACGAGGTCGACCGAATACAAGAAAGTCAGCCTATGTCTCGTGTCTTTTTTGGTTATGTATGTCGATTTGTGTGGTTCTTTTGCTCGTATAAATTATGTTTCAAACCATCATAAATAGTAATAAATAATGATAACAAGGACTCATCAATTCATAACATAACAACTAAACAAACTAACAAGAAATACAATAAAACAGAAATCATAATTGTTCACACATAAAAAAAAAACTAAAACAACAAAATAACAATCAACAATCGTTTTGAAAACTTAACAATAAAAACACACAATCTAAAATCTTCGAGTTCCTACTCATGTCCCCTCTCTCCCTTATCCATATTTTCTTTATTGTTGGTGCTAGCATGATGGTGGTCAGATGTGGTGGGCTGCATGTATCTTCCCCTGAAAGATCGCCACTCATCTCGCATCTCATTCACGTTCACCTGCATTGTGCTCATCTTGGCGGTCATTTTCCCCATGTAGTCGTACATGCCAGTCATCTGGCTGGACATCTGGCCTATGTACTCTTACATGCCATCCATGCACTCCCACACACGCTCTAAGGTGATCGGTGGAGTTGAACTTTGTGCCTTCGACATTGGCTTGTCTCCGGCTCCTTCATCACCATCACCATCCTCATCATCATCATCATCATCATCATCATCACCACCATGGGCACCATGAGCATTGTTTATTCGGACATACTCACCATTACGCAGCTCAAAGCCCATCTTTTTCAGAGATGAAACTGTATAGAACTCCTGCCTTGAGATTCTTAACCCCACCTTACCACTTAAATTCACATTAAAATGCTCAAATAGCAAAGTGAGGATCATCCCATAGGGAAGATTCCCGTTTGAACTCTCTGCAGCAGTAAGCATGTGGTTAAAGATCAAGTATGGCAAGTTCACATTCTCGTCTAACAGTAGGTTGGTGAGGAGCTCCATGTCGAAGTAGGTGACTGTCTCCCGATGTCCACCCTTTTGGAGAATGTTGTAGGAAAGCATGTGGTGAAGAACTCTGGCTTGAACTGTCAGGTGGTTACTCGTTGGCCTACTGCGACCCTGAGCATCTTCCTCTTCATCAAGACCACATACCGTCTAGATTTGCTTGGCTCTCGTGAAATGAGTTTCATTCCAAGCAATGTAAGAATGGATTCTCTTCCCCTCATTTGGAGCCTCTAGTACTTGCGCCAACACATTCTTGCTGATGCGCATCACCACCCCATTCACATAGGTTTTAAATGCATGAATGGATCCATTTGCATTGCGCTCGTAAACGATGTGTTGTAGAAGTACTGTACCATTTTTGGGTAGTATGGTACATTCAGAGATATCACCTTCAGCCACTCTTGCTCGACAAAGGGTCCTAGAAACCCGTAATTCTCGAAATGAGAATACGCATCCGTCGTCAATGGCCTTCCAGGAGCCACCCTGCGGTTGTGCATTCTCTTCTCTTCATAGTTGTCACTTTGCTCCTTGGTCTGGAACAGATTGGGATTGAACTCTTCCCATTCCGAACTTGAGGCAGCATCTTTTTGTGACTTTCTTTTCTTTTTGTTGCCAAACATCCTGCGATCAAACAAGCGAGAATACACATTAGTCACATTTTTGAAATGAACAAAATGCGGTCGACCGCTCCATCAAGCGGTCGACCTAAAACTGCACGTATAGATAAAACAGAACAACATTAGGTCGACCTCTAAAACATCATAGGTCGACCTAATACACACCATTTGTCGAACACAGAAAATCAAGCACAAATATGGTTCGAAGATGGACAAAATTAGAGTGCAAAACATCATAGGTCGACCTCCCAATCAGAAACGGTCGACCTCAGTTAATTTAAAACGAGAATGGGTCGACTCAAACCCGTAACAATTAGAGTACAAAAAACATAGGTCGACATCAAATGAAGCATAGGTCGACCTCAGAAAATTTAAAATGAGTCTCTGAATGGCCCAAATGCTTTTAATGTTGAGTGCGATACAGATCTGGTCGACCTTAAAATTTCAATAGGTCGACCTCAATTAGTTTCGCACAAATAATTCGTAGGAGAATGACAAAACTAGTATTTTTGCCGTCATAGGTCGACCTCAGAAGCATCATAGGTCGACCTCAGAAAATTTAAAACGAGACTGAATGGCCTAAATGCTTAAATTGTTGAGTGCGAAACAGATGCGGTCGACCTCAACAACACAACAGGTCGACCGCAGTTAGTTTCGCACAAATAATTCGTAGGAGAATGGCAAAACTCGTACTTTTGCCTTCATAGGTCGGCGTCAGAAGCATCATAGGACGACCTTGGCAAATTTAAAATGAGTCTTAAATGATCCAAATGCTTTTAATGTTGAGTGCAAACAGATCTGGTTGACCTCAAAATTTCAACAGGTCGACCAGAATTAGTTTCGCACAAATAATTCGTATGAGAATGGCAAAACTCATATTTTTGCCTTCATAGGTCGACCTCAGAAGCATCATAGGTCGACCTCAGCAAATTTAAAAAGATTCTGAAATGGCCCAAATGCTTTTAATGTTGAGTGCAAAACAGGTCGACCAGAGTTAGTTTCGCACAAATAATTCGTAGGAAAATGGCAAAACTGGTATTTTTGCCTTCATAGGTCGACCTCAGAAGCATCATAGGTCGACCTCGGCAAATTTAAAACGAGTCTGAATGGCCCAAATCTTTAAGATTTGGAATTCAAAAGGAAATCGGTCGACCTCAGCAACATCATAGGTCGACCTCAGTCCATAAAACAGAAGAATGTATCGATTGAAAGTCAGATGCGGTCGACCACGAAGATCAACAGGTCTACCGAATCTGACGAAAAAAAGGGAAAATCCCTCTTTTCTAGCTTTAGATCTTAATAAAACCCCAAAAACAATTACAGTTTTGAGAGCAAAACGTTACTGGTCGATCTCAATAACATCACAGGTCGACCTCAGTCCATAAAACAGAAGAATGGATGAATTGAAAGACAAATGCGGTCGACCACGAAGATGAACAGGTCGACCGCATCTGACGAACAGAAGGGAAAATTCCTCTTTTCCAGCTTTAAATTTTAATAAAAACCCAAAAACAATTACAGTTTTGAGAGAAAAACTTCGCAGGTCGACCTCAATAACATCACAGGTCGACCTCAGTCCATAAAACAAAAGAATGGATCGATTGAAAGACAGATGCAGTCGACCACGAAGATGAACAGGTCGACCGCATCTGACGAACAGAAGGGAAAATCCCTATTTTCCAGCTTTAGATCTTAATAAAAACCCAAAAATAATTACAGTTTTGAGAGCAAAACTTCACAGGTCGACCTCAATAACATCACAGGTCGACCTCAGTCCATAAAACAGAAAAATGGATCGATTGAAAGACAGATGCGGTCGACCACGAAGATGAACAGGTCGACCGCATCTGACGAACAGAAGGAAAAATCCCTCTTTTCTATCTTTAAAAACAATCTAATATACCAAAGAAGAAGAGAAAAATCGAATCAAATGAAAGCAAGATTGAAATACCCACCTTGTTTTTCTTATAAGTGGATGAGGATGAAATGGAATGGAGGTTTTGGTTCTTCTCCTTTGAGATTTTGGAAATTGGAGATTTTGGAAATTGGAGAAAAAGATGAAGAAGGGAAAGGAGCGGAAGAATGAGTGGATGTGGTGGGATAGGGTTCTGATTGTGGTGTAGAATGAGTGGGGGAGGGTTTCTAAAATAGAGGATTGGGGGATAGGTTTGGGTGGATGTTGGCAAACAAACTGGTTTGGTCGGCCGAATTAAATATGCGGTCGACCGCGTTATTGGTCAGGTCGATCGTGTGTTTTATGAGGTCTAACGTTTTATTGTGTTTGTTTATTAACCAACAATCAATTAACTCATAGATTATTAAGATAATTTTAAAAAATACAATCCAATTACAGTTATAAAAAGTAAACTCCTAAAAAACAATAGAAAACATTTAATATCCTTTTTGGGACTTTTTTTCGGGCACTTAGGGCAAAAATGACCATATTTCCCACATTTCGAACACTTTATTACGCTTTGGCCCGATGCAGTTCGTGCTTACTTGAATGTTCCCTTGGTCTTCCCAATTTTTGGATCTTTCACACTTCGAAGGGGTGCTGGAGGATTTGTAGGTGTAGTGTTGTCCGTTCTCTCCCTCGCGAACTCAATTACCCATTGAGTAAGGTCATCCAACATCTTTGAGACATGATCAAAAGTAGCTTCACTACCACACGCGATGTCACACAAACGCTTACACTTTAGAGCCAATCCTCCATGTCTTATCAGTTGACCAACTTTCTCTCCCACATCACCTCCAACTCCAGGATGACGATTTAGTGTCTTCGCATTTTGGGTCCATCGAAGCTTGAACCATGAGGAGGGTAGTGCGGTGTATCCCATATTTTTTTATTACTGTAAGCATATGTCTGCATGGAAACCCTTTAGATTCAAATAATGCACACTTACATTTTAGATTTTGATTGGTCGTAGTAAATGTTAGCCTCCTTATCCGATCCGAGTTCATGCAGTTCTTCAGAATGAATGTCTCTGTCCCATCTGATTCATTTCTTCTCTCCGCTAATATATAAGAAGCTTCATTCTCTAGTTCAGACTTGAAGATAACAAATGTACGATGTGTGTAGATACTTTCAGCTTGCATTTCCCATGTGCGAAGGGCATGCTTGCAGACCAGCCTCGTGTGCCTAGAAGAATAATCATCCTCCATCTTTGTGAAACGCATCCCCTCCAGTGCTTCATCAATGCACTGAACAAAACGTTGCAAGCTGTATTGAGTTCCCACATACCCATTTATCCAATGGTTGATTTGAGTCCACCGAAATAAATATCCTTCAAGTATGCCTCTGCCTAAAGTAATTTGTCAGCGTACAAATCCTGCAACCACTTATTTGCAGACAAACCATGCTCACTAATCAAATGCTCCCAACGCCTCTCAAACTCCTCAATCGATATACGTGCTTTCACCAAGTAAGTGAATGCACTAAGGAACTCCCTATTATGAACGGCCGTTATCGCATTTGTCTCAATATGCCAAATACACAGACAATGAGGCACTCCAACAAGAACAGTAGCAATGGCACCACGCATAGACTTGCATCCATCTGTGATCACTGAAGTCAGCATCTTAGAGTTCATACACTCCAGAAAAGTATTCAACAACCTAACGTAGTTGGGGATTGTCTCGGTTATCCAACTGGGAAAAACCATATATGATGTTACGGTGGTGGTGATTTACACCAACCATCATAACAAATGGTCGATTGTACTTGTTGCGCTTGTAGCATGCATCGAGCGCCAAGACATCCCAAAAAAATGGTAATCTGCTCTAGATGTGGAGTCCGACCACAAGAGATTGCCTAATTCACCTTCATCGTTGGTTGTGTACTTGAAGAAGTTGCCCGCATCAGAGGTATGTTTACTTTGCAAGTAACCCAATGTTCGGTTAACATCTCCTATTAGATCGTCATCAACTCTTCAGGATTTCTGAACAGCCTTATCCAAATCCTTTGGAGTGTACCCCAGATTCTCATATCCTCCAACTTTATTCTTCATGAACTGAACAATGTTGCATTGTTTTATTCCTGACTGTCGCATCCCTATCGGCAGAGCCTTGTCTCCTTCACTCACATTTCGATGAGACCGAAGGAATTGAGTTTCTTCATCATTGCAGCAACGATGTGAGTGCTTCCTCTCAAACTTAGAAACAACCCACATTTTCTTATTCCGATCAAAGCGTACAGTATACGATGCCTTGCAAGAATGCTTGTCATCTTACGATGTTGTCAAGTCCGACCTTCTTTATCTATATGCATCTTCTCTCTAGTCCCCTCTCTCGAACATACCATTGTCCTCCTAATTGCTACTCCTCGATGACTCCTCCAAAGATCTCTACGTCGAACGCTAAATCCTTTCGCTTTAGCATAGGCATCGTAAAATTTCTCTGCATCTTCTAATGTTTGGAACTCCATGGAAGGAATTTGTTGTTCATATTCAGTAGCTTCTTCATCATCCATAAATTCTTCTTCAACACCCTCGGTTTCCTTATCATCCCCAACCACTTCATCATCCGTATCATCTGTATCATCTGAATTATCCATAGATCCTCCTCGAGCATCGTTAGGTTCCTCATCGAAGTTAACCTCGTCAGCATCTCTATCATCTCTATTATCCATCCTGCAACGATCGGAATACGAATTGAATGTCAAATACATACAAAATTAGCTCTCGTCAGGTCGACCTGAATGAACTGTAAGGTCGACCTTATTACTAAATAACAAAGATGAGGCTGACTAGAATTTACTGTATAGTCAACCTAATCATATAATTACATAGATACGGCCGACCTGATGGTTGAGGTGGTCGACCTAATTAGGGAAAAATTTAACCACATACAACCTTTAACCAGCACATATGACACATACCTTAGCAAACTCGGTCGACCACTTATTGTTACGGTCTACCGGAATAAGAATAAACCGCCACCAACACATGATCACAATAAGAGCGATGAGATTACAACTTCACTCCAACAAATTGCATAAATCGAAGTACGTATAAAGTCTTAAGACTTCCATCTATTTATAGAGAATGTAGACGAATTTCTTATCCAATTGGTGAAGGATATATAAAATCATAATTCGACAAGGACAAGTACACAAAATCCTAATTGGACAAGGACAAGACTCATTTTGGTCGACCGCGTTTCACGAATGGTCAACAGTGTATGATAAATGTGAAACAAGTCGACCGCTTTACACAAATGGTCGACCGTTTTTTATAAATGTGAAACAGGTCGACCTCTTTACACGAATGGTCGACCGTTTTTTATAAATGTGAAACATGTTGACCTCTTTACACGAATGGTCGGCCATTTTTTATTAAGGCTAAACATACGAGATTCCATCCTTATTCCACATGGTTTTGGACTTTGCTACGGTATCATAAGTCGACCTTAAGTGTCACGAGGTCGACCTGTGCTCTGCCTATGGGTTTGCCCGCTTTGAGTATGTGGTCGACCACTTGTTCTAGATGATTGAAATCGTAAATTCATTCACATCCATAATTGTATAACAAATCTAATAAACGATAAACATTCAAAATCCAAAATGAAACAACCTCGCAAATACAAATTCAATGTATTGTCTAAATAATGCAACATTGTAACTTAATGACTTCATTTCTTTGCTTTTTTGTTTGAACTCTATCTCTCTTTGCCTCGTTCCATGCATTCATCTACTACATACTTGAAAAGATTTTCTCGTGCAAGGTTTTCAAAATGTGTAGCCAGATACCATAGAATCTCCTTTCGAGCCGGTAATTTGTGTTCTTCTCCTATCTGCATTATGGCATGTAAGACTTCGTTACAACTAAAAAAAGTAAAAATTAAACAAGTTATTTTTTTGACGATATACTCACCACTCTATCCAGATCCTTGGATCCATAGCGCATCCACTGCATGACGTGCACACCACACTCGGTACTATTCCTTTGCCCTTGAACCCGTAGCTCTTCAAATTTGAAATCTCCAAAATTTGGTACTACTACATTGCTCATGCGCTCCGGTTTGAAAATATCATCCAAATTGGACAACTACACACAAATAACGAATATTTTATGCTTCTAGCATAATACGTGACACTTAGTAGTCAGAAAATTATAGGAACACTTACCAATTTCTTGCATAGTGCTGATTTACGCTTACGATTCGCCTCACTAGTTGAAGGTAGACTGTCAAGCAAAAATGCATTTTTTGCTGAACATTGACGAGATACAGAAACCAATGACGTGCTTCATCGTCAAGAACCGGCATAAATATCTAGCAACGAAACACTCACTATATGTTAAAAAAAGCGAATACAAACAAATGCACTTTCGAAATTTAATGAGATAGGGACATTGAATAACCTTCTGGGCTTCTGGCATGCATTGACATTCGACATATACACCACGCCATCATTCATCAACTTGTTACGAATTTGTCTGGTCATGTTAGCGCGTACCATTTTTTGCACCATGTTTTAATTGAGATAAATTGACATGGTACAATATAAATAACTAGGTTATGAAAAATAATTTAACATTACGGCTCTTACCGAAAACATATTTTGCAAATACCACACATTTGGCTCTTTCACATTATGTTTTTCAGACATTGTTAGTGCCCTTGCACACAAATCCACCACCTACCATCCAACAAATCAAACACAAAATCCTCATAAATCGTAACATTAATAGTGCACAATTCATAAGAAAGAAGTAGTAGTATAGTACTTACGGATGAGCAAACCCAACTACTCTCGCTAATGACCGAACTCAAATAATTTCGTTGCACGTTTTCAGAAAAAAAGTCAACAACGGTCAAACTGCAAAAATCAAAATAACAGAAATGTCAATTGTGATTTGCAACGTACAGGTCGACCTTATTGGATAAACGGTCGACCACATTAACTAATCGGTCGACCACACGTACTAAAAAAAATTCTTACTTGTCCCAATTCGCGTCCCCAACCTTCTCTTTAGTAACAACATAATACAAGTCTTCAACTGGATTTTGAAGATTTTTAGTGAATCCTTCTAGGCCCTCCACTTTTCGAAAGGACTCTTAGATTCATCTTCGTCGCTATCAAACACTAAATAATCCTTTTCTTACAACATGATCCTTCTGTGGAGTGGTGTAGGAGTCACTTTCATATCGAGGTCTCTTGTACTTAGGAGAGGAACCTTTGCTGCCATTCATTGTTTCACTCTGTCAAGCATATAAACAAAACAAATTAGCACTAATGATAGTAATACTAATATCTTCAATCACATATGAATATACTCGTCTACCTTTAAATTGTACTCTTTTAATAAATCGTCTATGCTCTGGTAGCAATTTGCAGAGTCATCATGGTCTTCCTCCTCTTTATCAAAGTCAAATTTCTTTCCTGTACCATCTCTTCCTCCATTTTCCATTCGTTCTCCACTTATATCTTTGATAGCACCTTCTAGCCTCTCAAACCCATCATGCATCATCCCAGTCATATATGTCAATCGAACTGACAATTGCTCCACTTTATCACGAATGGACTTCTGAAAGTAATTGACTTGTTTTTGACACACCACTAGATGCTCTTGTGTGGCTTTCAACACTTTCATGATTTCACCCAAATCTTGATGCAGTCTCTCATCATGCGTCATCGTCTAAACAATTTAAAGAAAAATTCAAATCATAATTCAACTTCAAATTTCTACAATTGACAAAAAAACAGAGATGCGGTCAACCTGACAAATTATTAGGTCGACCTGAAAGACAAATTGTGACTACCACAACCTTTAAGGTCGACCTCTGATCTTCCTAGGTCGACCTATCCAACAGGAAAAGAACAATTAACCAACAAAAGCAAGTGCAATATTAAACCGAAAAACGGATAGGTCGACCAGATAGCTTGAGCGGCCGATCTTTTGAAGCACAACATAGTCTTACAAACAAAACCAAAGTCGACATTCAGGTTGAACAACCAAAACAAATAGAAACGGTCGACCTTGAAACACATTAGGTCGACCTATTGGGTTGATCGTCGTTACCTCGCAAATACGAAAGTCCAAGTGTTGTGCCCTAAATTCAATTCCGAAGAATTGTCTCATCAGGTCGACCTGGTTGAGGTCAAGGTCGACCGAATGTTATTCTGCACGCAACAATATATCAAATTAGACAGTGGAAATCACGCATTAGAGAAGATGACGGCAAATGCTACATTAGGTCGACCTCACCTTAGACGTGGTCGACCACTTTCAACACGTATAACAGCAACCGCGAACAATCTTCTTCACAAATGCTCTAAATCGAAAAAAACCTAATTCACACTTTTGGTGGCGTTGAAGAGGATTTATATTCGTATTTATAGAGATTTAGGACGTGAATGGGTCGACCCAATTCGTTTTCTTGTCCAATTGTGGAACCTTTCTACTGTTGGAATCCTTATCCAATACGGATACGGTGTGCATGCGATCGGCCTCTTACTAATGATGTCGACCTGATAGGTGCACAAGGGTCGGCCTATGAGGTATTTGGGTCGACCTTTCATTTCGTTATACCACCAAAGAGGTCGACCATTTTATGTAGACGGTTGACCGCGTCTCTGAACCTCACATAACTGAATTTGTCAATTCGATCGACCGCCTTGTAGATTAGGTCGACCGAAAAGTCCATGTCACGGTGACATGCATGTCACCGTAGCAAAATCCAAAAGTAATATAGTGACCGATCATAATAGAGATTAGGAAACTAGTCTAGTCTTAAGAGTCCAAATCAAGGTCATAAGACGTCGATTACTTAAAGCTAATCCCTTTAGTAATACAATATTATTGGAAAACCAAACAGAAAACTTATTAATTAGTTGGTTGGATTGATTGATTAATTGAAGTAATATTTAGAGATTAAAAGCACCCTCCTACCACTTTCTTCGACGCGAAATTATAGCATTAGAGGCCAAATTCGTCATTTATTATCTCCCAAAAATTGCTTTCGACGGGTCACTTGGGAATGTCGACTGCCTAACCAACTCCTGGCTGGATGGACTCCTACCAGCAAACCACAAAATTCACCCTTCGTTTACGAGCACTTGACCTAACTAACTTGAGGCAAGTTACTCTGAATAATTGCATTGAAACCATATACAATTTGCAAGCAAGAGGAATGATGATTTTCAGTAGCGAAGCCATAAATTCGAATAGATGGCTAAAAATATGTGCACAAAGAATTTGAATTGGTGAGGGGGGCTAATGCCTTATCAACCACTATATTGTGTCAATTTATTATAAAAAAATTAAATTACATGATTTTGAGAGTAAAGGGGGCAATAGCCTCCCCTACCATTAACTTAGCTCTGCCACTAATGAATAATGATCTCTCGGCTTACATAGAACACATCGGTTTGAGATCGATGTTTTATTCGACAACCTACAGTTTGTAGTTCATAAACTGCAATTGGTTGAGAGGTTCTAAAACTCTAGTACGTTCTTCGTTCTTCTCTACTTAGTAGCACTTTTCCATTCTTTGTAAATCTCATTGATACGTTGTGTGCAATTCCCTTTAACGGTTACACTTCAATTATAAAAAAAAAATAATTTGAATCATTATCTAAGTAAAAAAAAACAATTTGTACAGATAGAAGTAAATAAATACAAATATTTTTATCAAAGGGTCCATAGCTCAGTGGTAGAGCATTTGACTGCAGATCAAGAGGTCATCGGTTCGAACCCGGTTGGGCCCTTTCTTTTTTCTATTATTAATAATAAAAAAATATCACTAGGTTTGCTATTTGTTTTATAGAAGGTAACTATAAATACTTCAAAATAGAAAAAAACCTTTTTTGGGTCAACTAACGGAGCGTTTAAAGAGAGTTCCATTACCCGTAATGAGTTCACTGAAATTGTGCATGAGTTGAAATTTGTCTGGAAATTAGGAAAGTTATTCTACCGACTGGCTCACTACGATGACTCTCATTGAGACTGCTACTCATCGCCATCCTCATCCCTTTCTTTTTTCTATTATTAATAATAAAAAAATATCACTAGGTTTGCTATTTGTTTTATAGAAGGTAACTATAAATACTTCAAAATAGAAAAAACCTTTTTTGGGTCAACTAACGGAGCGTTTAAAGAGAGTTCCATTACCCGTAATGAGTTCACTGAATTGTGCATGAGTTGAAATTTGTCTGGAAATTAGGAAAGTTATTCTACCGACTAGCTCACTGCGATGACTCTCATTGAGACTGCTACTCATCGCCACCCTCATTTTGTGTGAATTGTCGAGATTCGGAGACGAGCGGATAGACCTTGACATGTTCGGATAGAGCATGTGTATCGGGAAGGCAACAATATTGCAGACGGCCTTGGCTCCTTCGGCCATTCAGCGGCTTTTGGTGTCCATATTTTTCATGCTCCTTCTAGCATGCTGGCATATTGAAACCCCCTGCTTCGTTAAAAGAAAAAAACCCTTTAATTATAGATTTGGAAGAGAAGAAAAAGGTCACACATAACAATACCTTTATCATGAGTTTATAACAAAATACTCTAACTAAACAAAGTAATTCAAATAAAAATAGTTACTCAATTTTTTCCATATAACATTTTGTGACTTGTTAGCTAGATCATCTATAACCAAATAGTGAGTAAATAGTATAGTAAGATTCAAACCAAATTCGTAATAGTATCAAAGTCTTAAATTATCTACAATGATAATAATACATTATTCATTATTAAACATTTGTTAACAACTAAAATTCGTAATTGGTTCTTAACAAATATATCGCAACTCTATATAAATCAGACAGATTAACGGTTTTATTAAAGTTATTGTTACCAAATCTGTGATGACATTTAGCTATCTATCTGATCACATTGTCCCAGTGTGTACTCAAGTCCCACATTGTAGTGGTAGTGGATGCAATTATTTTGGAGGATGAGAGGGTCACTTGTACATTGGGTACACACGTGCCACTGAGAAAAGCTTCAAGTCGAGAATGGTACCTACCAACTACCAAGCAAAGTACCAAACCAACCGACCAATCTAAGCTGCTGCACACGTGCGGCTGACTAGGACATGCATCCAAACTGCAGCTTCCTTCTCCTTCCCCCCCCCCCCCCATCTTCTTCTTCTTCTCGAACTGAAGTGAAGTGAAGAGGTGAAGTGGTAACCGTCCTTCTCTAGGGATCGTTTGGAACCTTCTTGTTTGTGACTTTCTTCATTGTCTTTGTGCCATTTCCATCTCGATCAGTCCCACCCTCCATATGCATGTATGTAAACCTACTCTTTATCACATTATTGTAGTACTTTTCACTTGATTTTATTCTCTCGTTCATGAAACTCTCATTTTTTATATGATGATGATGCAGAAAGAAGAACTGACATAGCGAGAAGATGAAAACTAATTTTAGAGTGAACTTTTCATTGTAGAAGTGTTAATTATCAATGGGATAAACTAATTACTGTTCACAACCTTGTCTTGACATAATTGATGATTTTTCTTACTCTTTCTTGTAATGATGAGACAAATGTGTTAATCAAGGAAACAACAAGGAATAGCAACAACCTACAAACAGCAAGATTGCAGCAACTATAGAAGAAAGGATGAAGAAATATCCATGTGCACCACTCCTTCGGCCCTATAGATGTTGTTTTGGCCACGTACAATTGCACTGATATTCTGTTGTTTTGGCCATGTACAATTGCCTCCTATATAGGGAGTTTATTGTAAATATGGAACTCAAAGTTGGATCTCAATTAATTGGACATGGACCTTTGGAAAAAATGAAAAGAAATGTAGGTTTTCGAACAAATCAAAGTAATGTAATAGCTGTCAACCAGTGGCGGACCCACTCACAAACATGGGGTGCTTGCAGCCCCCTTGGGGAAGAAGAAAAAATTTCCAACAAGAGAGAGATGAGAGAGAGAGTGCTGAGAGGATCTTCGAGTGGAGAGGAGACCAAACGTTTTTTGTTTTGCAGGTCTGATGCAGCAGGAATCGGCAGCAGCAATGAATCGAAGGAAAGTTGTACACAGAAAGAGGTTTTTGGTCCGAAAGTCATCTCTGTTTCCAAGTCTAACAGGAGTATACACGAGAATTTTTATCGACTTCAGGCTCAGGACTCTCTGAAAACTTGGTTCATCTTTGTGGACGAACAACAAATTTCTTGGCTTCAAGGCCTTCTCCAATCGGCTGCTATGAGGAATTGGTATTTCCCTCGTAAGTCCCTATTGAAGAGTAGAGGCCGAATCATTCATGTCGGTATATCATCCAACCGTGGTTCTCAGTATCTTCAAATTTCAGAACAAAGAAGAAGCGGAAAAGTCTATAAAATTTTAATACCTTCTGATGGTGGATGGGCCAAACTCATTAACCTTCTTCAACGTTTTTACGCTTCCGAACTTCAGAATCGCCTCAAATCCTCTTACAATATCAGCCTACACAATCTGCCTCCACCTCCCTGTCAATCCGCTCCGTCGTTTTCGAGAAGATCTTATGCTGATGTGGTCAAAGGTTCTGGTTTCTATGCAGCAGGAAAGTGTAAAATCGTCGGACAGGGCAAAGATAAACATATTGAGGTTGATTCTGATGGAGTGCAAGAAAGGCGGGATTTATTGGGTAGAAGTCTCTTCATCAACTTCCAGAGCCTCAAAGCTTCAGAGTTTTTCACAGCTGATTATATTCATAGCTTTAGAGAATGGGCTCACAGGAGATGGTCAATTGATGATAATTACAGCATGGAAAACAGGGGGAACGGGAGCTGGATTCTCATCTGCCCAAGCATCGATCAAGCGCTTCGCATTAAGAGGTTAGGCCAACTCAAGTTCAAAGATTTCTTAGTCACTGTCTCTGAATGGAAAGATCATGAGGAGAAGTACAGCAATTCGGATAAGTGGATTCTCGTTTACGGCATTCCTTTGCATCTCAAAAGCATCAATCTCCTGAAATCTATAGGTAACTTCTGTGGGTCTTTCATCGAAATCGATTGGTCATCTTGGAGCTTGGAATTCGTTCGGATCAGGATAATGTGCAAAAGGGATATTCCTCTTTCAATTCCTGTCCGATATGCATCTGATCAATTCATGATCAACATCATACCTCCGCCGGCAACCTATGATGCTGCCGACAAAGCAAATGGTTTTTCTCAGGCGGTTCAGAAGTCGAAGAGCCGATCTCCTGTTCTGCCACATCGTTTCTCGGATAGCATTTCACGCCAATCCAATCCGGACCTTCCATTGGTCAACGCCTCCCAATCTGATTCCGAGGAAAACAAGGGTGAAGGCGTATGGTCACGCAGGTCTGTCAGAAGAGTGTGGGTCCGGAAAGAAGGCCCTATTTGGATCAAACCCTCAGCCACCTCACCCGCAAACCCTCCTGATGTCTTCTCATCCTTTGACTTAACCCCCTCATCTCAAGCCCAATCCCCCCTGACCCAAGTGCCTCAAGCCCAACTTCCTCTGACCCAATTCCACTTGACCCAATCCTCTCCCATCCAAATCCAGACCCTTCTAGACCCGGCCCAGCCTTCCGCAGCATTTCTTTTCTTCTTAGAAGCCTTGTCTTTTCCCAATCCTCTTCAATCTCTTCTCCCTTTTCCTTTTATGTTTACTGTAACCCAATCCACTTTTTCCTCATTTATTCTGATCCTCACTCTCTCCAACCAAGACCTCTTCATAAGCAACCCACGACCTCCATTAGAACTTCCCCTCCGTCTTTTCCCCCGAACCATTTCTCCTCCCCCTATTCTCCTTGATTCCCCTTCATTTCCAGCCTCCCCTGAACCTTCATCCCTGACCTCGCATACTTCCTCTGATACCGACCTCTTCCTCGCATCTCAAATCCCTGAATCGGCTGATCTCCAAGCTCCATCTATCTACACGGATTTTGAAGAGCTCCCCTCACCTTCATGCTCTCAAGCAACTGAGGATGTCAATTGGAACTTTGAAGCTTATCCTTTCGATCTCTTATCCCTGGTCGAGTCAAGTGTGAATCTGGGTCATATCTTCTCGCTGGGTCATGACGAAGGAATGGATTCTGTTGAAAAGGTGATAACGGAAAATGCTAAAGAAGTACACAGCAAGAAAGTCAGAACTCCACGGTCTAGACTTGAAATGGAAATTCACAGACTTGGACCTCAATCATCTCCTCCTAAAGGTCCAAGGAAGAGTGCTAGCAGGTTAGCTGGAGTATATCATCAGTAATGTTATGGGTTTATCAGTTTATTTTTGGAACGTTAGAGGTTTGGGTGATTACCGGAAAAGAGGCAGAATAAAACGGTTAATCTCGAAGCACAATCCTCAAATTGTCTCTCTTCTGGAAACGAAATGGGCAGATTGCAACGATTATTTGGTTACTAGTATAAGTGGAAGAAGAGATATGGGATGGATTGCTAAGAATGCCAATGGAAGTTCAGGGGGCATTATTGTTTTCTGGGATAAACAGGCTGTTCAACTACTATCATCTAGCGAAGGCAACTGGTTCATGATTCTGGAATTCTTGGACTTAGCTTCCCCTATTTCATGGCATCTTATCTCTGTCTATGGCCCGCAGGACAAAGTGGATAAAATTGCTTTTATAAACGAACTCCACCAGCTCTGCCAACGTATTAACTCCCTAATCTGTTTTGGTGGAGACTTTAATCTCGTCCGATTCCATGATGATTATATTGGGCCTAGAAGAGATTCTGATCTTATGAATGAGTTCAATAGTTTCATCGAACATAACTTTCTTCTTGAGCTTCCCCTTAGAGGAAGTCATTTTACGTGGAGCAGAGGTTCTGATACTCCTTCCTTATCTCGCATCGACAGAGTTTTTGTTTCCCCTGAGTTTGATTGCGCGTTCCCGGATTGTTCTCTCACAGCACTTGAAAGAGTCGAATCGGATCACAATCCCCTTCTTCTCAAATGGGGTGCTGACAGAAGGGTCAAAAGGCCCTGGCGCTTTGAGAGTATGTGGCTCGAAGACAAGCGTTTTTTTGATGAACTTATCAATTGTATGCTGGTTCCTATTCAAGGATAAGGAGGTTCGTTCTTGTGGTGCAAGAGACTGCAGGTCATCAAACAGAGACTCAAAATATGGAATAAAGAAGTTTTTGGTAACATTCACAAGAGAGTGGAGGACTTACTGAGCAAGATCCACGGAATCGACGAGGCTGAAGAAACTAGAACTATTGAAGCTGATAAATTCATAGAGAGAAGTGTTTTGAAAATTGAACTCTCCCATGCTCTCAATATGCAGGAGATTTGTTGGAGGCAGAAATCTAGGGAAACTTGGCTGCATAAAGGTGATAACAACACAAACTACTTTCATCGTATTGCTAATTACAGGAGGAAGCTCAACCATATTGATCGCATCAAAGTCCATGGCAACATGTTGGAAGGCTGTCAAGAAGTGGCTGTTGGAATTCTGAATTTCTATAAGGACCTATTCATAGAATACTTACCCCGTCGACCTTTCCCCATCTCGTACTTCGATCGCAAACTCAAGGATTCTGATTGCTTAAGCCTATGTCGCCCCTTTGATGAGAATGAAATCTGGGAGGCGTTGACTGATTGTGACGGTTGTAAAGCCCCAGGCCCTGATGGTTTCAACTATGACTTTTATAAGAGATGCTGGAATCAGTTAAAGGCGGACATTCTTAACGCTTTCATGGATTTCCATTCCGCGAGACGTCTCCCAAGGTCTGCCACTCATTCCTTTATTTGCCTTGTCCCGAAAAGGGATGCAGTGGAGGATGTGAGGGACCTAAGACCCATAGGCCTCTTGGGAAGCTTCAACAAGCTTATTAATAAGGTTCTCTCAAGACGACTTAGTGATCTTCTTCCTGATTTAGTATCGGTTTCTCAACAAGCTGTTGTTAAGGGGAGACAAATTGCTGAAGCAGGCCTCATTGCCAATGAATTAGTAGATAGCAGGAGAAGAAGCAGAAAACCGGGACTCATGTTCAAACTCGACATCGAGAAAGCTTATGACAATGTTAACTGGATGTGTCTGTTCCGAATTCTGAGAAGTTTTGGTTTTCCTGAAGTATGGATCTCTTGGATTCAAACGTCAGTGTGCAGCCCCTTCATTTCGGTGTTGGTTAATGGAGAAGCTCATGGTTATTTCCCTACCTCGAAGGGACTTCGTCAGGGAGACCCCATCTCCTCGGCCCTCTTCATCTTGGTCATGGACATTCTATCATTTATGATTTCTAAACTGAAAGGTGCTGGCAAGATTAATGGTTTTTTCATGAATGAGAATCAACAGCAAGGAGAAGTCACCCATCTTCTTTTCGCTGATGACACCCTCATCTTCTGTGATGTCTCCCATGAGCAGGTTATTAACATTCTGGCTACTCTGGTGTGTTTCCAAGCGGTTACAGGGCTTAAGGTCAATCTCGACAAATCCGTTATGTACACTGTGGGCGATGTTCCTGAACCGAGTTTCTATGCTGGCATTTTCGGGTGTAAATGGAGTAGCAGCCCACCCAAATACCTTGGTTATCCTCTTGGCGCAAAGCCTAATGCGGTCTCGACTTGGGATCCAATAATTGCTAATTTCAGGAAAAGATTAGACGGTTGGAAAGGCAAATACCTTTCATCTGGGGGTAGAATGGTTCTTAATAAGGCTGTCCTTACGAGCTTACCTGTCTATTACTTTTCTCTTCTTAAAGCTCCTAAGACAGTTATTGAAGACCTTGAGACTATTCAGAGAAACTTCATTTGGAACGGGGTTGGTGAATCGCGAAAACCTCATCTTATTAGCTGGAAACTTTGCAAAACCCCAAGATCTAAAGGAGGTCTTGGACTATGTGACCTCGCCTTATTTAATTCTGCTCTTCTTGTTAAATGGTTGTGGAAGTTTGCAGTTGAAATTAACAGCTGGTGGAGAACTTTGATCAACATCAAATACCATAATAACCTCTCATCGTGGCGGACATCTTATATTAATTCTGGTTTCTCAAGCTCTGTTTGGGCCAATATAGCGAAGGAATATCCTGTGTTCTGGAAATTTGCTCAAATTGATCCTGGTGGAGGAGGTCATGTGTCTTTCTGGTTTGATAAATGGACTTCAAACTCCCTTCTTGCTGTCGATTTCCCTAGAGTGGCTGCTGCTGCCTCTTTTCCTGCTGCTCGGATCGCTGATGTGGTCTCCTTCTCGAACTGTGAGGTAAATTGGAACATTGTTTTACGTTTTTCATTGAGAGGTGGAGCGGATAGAGAGCGAGAGAGCCTTTTTAATCTTTTAAACAACAGGAATTTGCATCTCTTTGCTAACAGTCCTTGCAGGATTTTTTGGTCACCTAAGCAGGATGGTTCTTTCTCAGTTAACTCTACTTACAGACAATTGATCCGTGAGAACTTCCCTGGTCTGCAGAATTTTGAAGCTTCTTCTATTTGGAAGCCGTTTATTCCGAGTAAAATCTGTTTTTTCTGTTGGACACTTTGGCACAAAAAAATCTCTACTCTGGACAGATTGAAAGGAAGAGGTGTGGCCCTTGCCAACCGCTGTTCTCTTTGCTGCAACAATGAAGAGAATGTGGAGCATCTTTTCATCAGTTGTGATTTCATCCAAGAAGTGTGGGGTCGCATCAAGAGAGCAAAAGGTTCAATTGGCACTTTGGAAGGTGATATCACTACCATGCTTAGAGATCAATCTGCTGCAGCTCCCAACAACATCGACGACTGGTTCAACCTTTGCATCCTCCATGCTATCTTTTGGCTTGTCTGGCTCCAACGTAATCAAAGGGTCTTCAAGAACTTGCAGTGTTCGCCCAAAGTGATCGCTCTGAAGGTTGTTCGAGTTGTTATTAGCTGGCTTTCGGCTCACTCCAAGATTGATAAAGACCTTGCTTCTGCTTGGTTGTCAGAGATTTTGCCTTGCATCTGATTTTTTCCTCTCCTTCTCTTTCCGCAGCGGAGAAGCTTTTAGAACGTTTACAAGGATTGAAACGAAGGACTTTGTATTGGGAAGCTAAAGAAACCCTGATTAAATCTATTGCTTTAGCTCTGCCGCTCCACGTGATGTCCTGCTTTCGCCTTCCTCAGTCTCTTTGTCGCCTCCTGGATAAGCATGTAGCTAGATTTTGGTGGGGGGGGGGGGGGGTAGAGGACGGACACTCCAGGATTCATTGGGTCTCCTGGCGAAATCTGTGGAGAAGTAAACATGAGGGGTGATGGATTTTTGTCAGTTCGAACAGTTTAATCAAGCTTTATTGCCGAAAATAGGATGGTGAATCCTGAATGAACACTAGTCCCTCCTCGCCCAAGTTTATAAAAGGAAGTACTTTCCGCAGGGATCTTTCCTCCCGGATACGGCTCAGTCCCGTCCGTCTTGGGGAAGGAAGAGCATACTTTTTGGGCGCCAGTTGTTAACTAAGGGGTTATGATGGAATATTGGTAATGGCCAGACGGCCCCTTTGCTTAATTCAAACTGGACCACGCAGCAGCATGCTTCCCCCCCCCCCCCCCCCCACCCCCCAGTGTATAACCCATGAGTCATGCCCGAGGAAGGGGATGTGACGGTCTCTGCAGTTCTCTGCCCAGGAGAAGGGTGATGGTATGAGAATAAACTTAGTTAGTGGTTTGACCCCCCAACATGCCAGGCAATTAAGGCTATGCCCCTCCCAAGGAAAAATAACGAGGATCGTCTGGTCTGGCATGCCACCGCGGATGGTATTTTTACTGTCAAGCCGGCTTACCACTTCGCGGTTTGCCTTGATCAACAGAATGGACGATGGCGGGCGTAGGCTAGCAGGATGGATAAGCCTAGTTGGATCTGGTTGTGGGAGGCTAACATTCCTCCAAAGTTGAAGGTGTTTGCCTGGAAAATCTTGAATAGAATTCTGCCGACGAATGAGGCGCTTATTGAGTGGAAAGTGGTGGTCCTACCTCGTTGTCATGTTTGCTGGGCTACATTGGAGACAATGGAACATTTGTTCCTTGACTGTCCAGTGGCCAGGGCGTTGTGGACCTAGTATGGTTTAGATTATCTTGGTGAAGGATTGCCTCGGCATACATTTCCTCCCTCTGGCTACTCATATGACTCCTATGGTGGACTTGGGTGGGTCAAGGGGGCCTGTGTGTCGGTGGGATGGGGCAGTTCGAAGGGGGTCTCACTCTGCGGGAGGGATGGTTATCCTTAATGAGGCAGGGGTGATCCTCTGGGTTGCGGGGGGTTCAGTTCCCTCTGATTGATGATCCAATGGTGGTAGAGCTACTTGCCCTTCGTGAAGTAGTCAGTTGTCGTTTGGTGCATGGATTTTTGGCAATGCGGTTTGAAGGTGACGCCAAGGTGGTCATTGATAAAATTTGTTAGGCCGATGTGCGGGATAGTCGAGTAGGGGCTATTTTGGAGGAGATTGTGCAGATCTTTGCTTTGAATCCGGGCTTCAGTGTGCGATTTGTAGGTCGGGGTGATAATAGTGTAGCTCATTTGGTGGCTAGACAGGTCCTGTCTTTGTTCCAGTTTACGTGTCATTATTTTGATTTTCAGACCTGGCTGAATTCCAGGATGTAACTATCGATTTGTTCCAATCAATATATGATTATCTTTTATAAAAAAAATAACAAATAGCTAGGCGCTCTCACAAGGGGGAGAAAATAAGCGGAAATCGATACCTTACTCTAGCCAATAAAAGTTAGAATCTTGAAGAGAAACCACAATTTAGTGAATCAAATGCTTTCTAACGTATAACTTCAAGATGAGTCCGGAATTCCAACTTTTCCTCTTGATATGTATCATCTCTTTGCAAGCAAAACTATTTCGTGGATCTACCTCCTCTCATACCACTTGTCGAAATCAGATGGTTCCTTTAGTACGATATTGTCCTCTTTGGACCAAGCCCGCACGGTTTTATGTTTGGGTGTCCTCCCCAAAAGGCCTCGTACTAATTGGGCTAGGTGGACACCAATATACAAGGGTTCATTCCCTTGTATTTCCGATGTGGTACTTGGATTGTCCCATAACAATCCTCCCCTCAAGACAAGGACCACGAACTTCGTGTCCTCACCTCAACGATTATCTTGATCCACCAGATACCTTGTATCGATGGGCTTCTCGGTACAAGGATTTTTCCAGACGCAGAACTATCTTTGATCATCTAAACAAACGCGGATCTCTCCTGATCCGCCAAACAGACGCATATCTCAAATCTCGAGGTCATCGAATGAGGGTCCCACCAACTTGACGTCCACCGTCCCGAACCGAACAGACTCTGATACCACTTGTCCAAATCGGGTCGCTCCATTAGTACGATATTGTCCGCTTTAAACCAACCGCACACGATTTTACTCTTGTCCCATAACAATAACAAATTAACAACATTCAACATTAGACAAAATTTCAATTATGAGGATTAGAACTTTTTTCTTATTGGAGAGAGTTAGAACTTTGGATTTGTTTTTTAAATGCGAGACCTGAATTTAGCCTCGTGACTTAGACCCCTTTTTAATAAGAATCAAACGACGGCTATAATCAATCACCAAACCCAGTAAATAAAAAAACAGGGCTCTTATCGGCAAGCAAAGTGATTAATTAGTGTATTATTATGTATATATGAAAAGTTTGTGTTGCATGTGATTCACGTACTACACGTCCAATCACCATATGACCATGCATGACGACTACCCCTAAACTAATCAAATTTGGCCGTGATTAATAGACAGTTTAAACAATGTTAATACTTGTATTACTAACAAAACCATAAAGGTTCTTTTATGTATATAGCTAGAGAGAGGGCAATTAAGAAGCTCACTCTAAAGTCTAAACTATAAATTTGTGAATAATCATTTTTATAAGCTAATACAAGATAACTCTAAGAAAATACCCTATCCTTGTGTCTAAATCCCCGATTGAAGGCACCTTTCTAATGCAATAATAGGATAGGAGAACGACGTGTGTGGGGATACCCTACGAACTTTTAACTTGTGACGATCACATCAGGACAGGCACATCAATATCCAATCATACATTACACATAACATGTAACCTTGCTACTTGCTAGCTTGCCCATCCACAGCTCATACATACTCACTTCTGCCGCCTGCATTTACACATCAAGAGAGCAGTACACACAGAGTGTCAATCACCAACTTTGTCCAATTGCTATTGTATCATGCAGATTCGTGTTGATGTGACTTGAATCAGACCATCTAGCGTTACGACTAGATGGCACGGGGTCCACGGTGTATGGGCGCCTCAATGTTATTTGTATTCTGGGTCTGGTTGTAACCGCTTTTCTTTTATGATATTGGATTAGGGTTAGACCATGGAGAAATACTATAAATATTTCTCATACTCTTCTAATCTGTATCTCCTAAAAAATATAGTGAAACTGGCTCTTTCCTACTGCCAATGGACTAGCTAACACACATTATATAAGTGAACTACTATCAGGTGTCGTGTGCGTTCTTGTTTTTTTTTTTTTTTGTTGTTTTGTCGAATTCTCTTATTTCTCGATCCGCAGAGAAACAGTCGTGACAATAATTCTCTCTTTCTCTTGATTGATATTGTTTTGGTCAACCACATCTATTGGTTGGGTAAAAGTTTCTCGATCAGTGAATCGGATTGTACATCAAGGTCTATATACATTCAACAACATTTGAACTTGAAGGATCGTCGTACGTACGATTGGATTTCTCGCATGGATGAGGATGAAAATTATGAAGGAGGAGAAGGGAGCAGCGCAAGAAGCTGATGATGGTGATTACTGGTGAAGTTGTTGTTGTTAATTTGGTAGGGATGACATTAACGGTTGTCATCCATTCTTTCCTTTTGGCGGTGATCATAATTATGATCGTTCGTGCGGGAGGAAGTCGACGACAAAATTGGATGGTGACTGCCCTCCAACCTTTACCTGATGGTTGTGTCATGATGATAAGATAAGATGGCTAGCTGGTTTTTATGCCTTAAAAGTCGAGGCAAAAACATATCCACCTTTGAAGATAATGCAGGCTTGACCCTAGCTAGCTAGTGCACGAACGAATTGTAGGGCACTAGTTACCTAGCTGGTTTCTTTACCATCCAATAGGAGGAAGTGATGAGATAATTATAATGGTTTGGGCTTTTGGTTAGTACGTTAATGTGTTAGAGTTAATTATGAGTCTAATTACTTAGGGTTAGTAGGTAGGTTATTAGTCTATGTTGCATGGGCCGAGTATGCATTAGAGTTGGATGCAAAGTTGGAGTCGTAAGCAGTTGAGTTGGGTAGGTTTAGGGTTAAGTATATATTAGGTTTAGTGGTCTATATCAATATGTAACTACGGCATTAGTCCGATTAATCAATCAACAATAAATAAAATAGATTTTCGACACTTACGGCGTGCTCTCGCTTGTGAGTTACAAGTAAAACCCTTGGAATGTAGGTTACGTTTCCATAAGGAAGATATAAGATATAAGGGATAATGGACAATCTCTATAGCATATGGACGGTTTGGAGTTCATGTTTCAGTATCTTGTTTGAAGAGGGTTTCATGTTTGGGGTTATATATGTTGTTATAGTTGGATTTGATTTGGAAGATCACAACTGAATTTTTGGGTTCAAGTCAGTCGAGACTTGAGACTAACCCCAAGTAGCTGACCGCAGGTGAAAGGTCAGCTACTCAACCCGATAAAAGGCGTTATTTCCTAAGTTATAGTCATAAGGACAGCTCGTGAACAAGATGTCTCTTGTCATATTACCACTTGTCATGATCCTGGAATCTCATATTCGAATTCGTTAACTAGCACCTAATTATGAAAACAAACATATATCATCCTTACAAGAAATATCGAGGACAAATCATTCACTCCACAGGGAGCTGATGTCACCTAGGAGATCAAATCAAACAAATTTGCAAAGAAGTTTGTAGAATGAGAATTTGTGCAGAAAGCTAACTTCAAAACTAAGAAACCAATGTAATAGTAACCAAAAAAAATATATCAGAGTTGCTTGGACAATATCTGTGCTTTCAAGCTTCATATCTCATTTCCATTGCATTTCAATGTCATTTCGCTCACATTACATCAAGTGAAAACATAGCAAGCCTTTTTATAGGCTGGACATCAAACCCTAGACATATTTTACTAGGAAACAACAAGCATAAACCAACAAAACAAAGACTGGAGCAAGTACAACAGTCGCTTTCCTTGTCTCCTACCAAATCCAGCAGGGGCATTGGCACTAATACCCTTTGCTGTGGTCCCAAAAGAAGTGACCTGGCCTCAATTCAGCTCCAGACCACTTGATCTTTACTTCACACATCACATATCATCACTTCCAAGTTTTCCTGCACCTCACCTCCCCTGCATTCTTCATTTCTTCAACTGCAAGCTTCATTTCTTCAGCAGCAAGACACAAATAGCTTGCATTTGTCTCAGCTGAGGTTGAACTGCAACACTCCTCCTTGCCAATGCCACTTACCATTCCATTATCTTCTTTAGTTCTTCAACTCTGGTCTTGGGCAGTGACTTGGTAAAGATGTCTGCAAACTGGACTTAAGTTGAGAAGTGAACCTGTGAAACCAAACCTTCAACTTCTGCTTCCCTTAGAACATGGTACTTGATCTTGATGTGCTTAGTTCTGCCATATAACACAGGGTTCTTGGCCATTGCAACTGCAGATTGATTGTCACAATTTATGACAGTTGGTTGCATTTGCTTGAAACTCAAATCTTCCATAATTTTTCTTAACCAAATTGGATGATTCACTGCTTCAGAACCAGCAATGTACTCAGCTTCTGCAATTGACTGAGCTACAATGCTTTGCTTCTTTGAACTCCAGCAAAAGACAGCTGATCCTAGTGTAAAAGTGAAACCAGAGGTGCTTTTCATGTCCTTAGAAGATCCAGCCCAGTCACTGTCACAGTAACCTTCCAAGCACCCTTCCTTACCACTTTTGAACATCAATCCATGATCAATGGTACCCTTGATGAACCTCAGCAATCTTTTGGCAGTCATGTAGTGAATCTGAGGTTGAGCTTGCATGAATCTGGCAGTCATGTAGTGAATCTGAGTTTGAGCTTACAGGAAAGGGTGTTGGAGCAGGCTTGGCATTCTCCATCTCAAACTTTTTCAGTATTTCTTTAACATATTTTGTTTGGTTTATAAAAGTGCCCTTCTCATTCTGAGCAACTTGGATGCCAAGGAAATAAGACATGAGTCCAAGATCTGTCATTTCAAACTCCTTAAGCATGTTGATCTTGAACTTTTTTTATCTGCTTCTCACCACTTCCTGTAACCAGCAAATCATCAACATATAAGGAAACCATTACAATTCCTTCACTATTGTTCCTCACATAAAGTGTTGGTTCACTAGGACTTTTAGCAAAGCCAAGCTGCAAGAGATGCTCATCAATTCTGGAATACCAAACTCTTGGAGCTTGCTTCAGACCATAAAGAGCCTCTTTAACATATAAAATAAGTCCTCTTCACCAGGAACTTCAAAACCTTCAGGTTGTTCAACATATATCTCATCCTGAAGATAACCATTTAGAAAGGCAGACTTGACATCTAGCTGATGCACTTTCCATTTCTTTTGAGCGTCTCTAGCCAACCGTAGTCTGATTGTGTCTAACCTTGCTACTGGAGCAAAAGTTTCTTCATAGTCAGTTACCCATTGTTGAGCATAGCCCTTCACAACTAACCTGGCTTTCAGCTTGTTAATAGAACCATCAGGGTTCAACTTCACTCTGAAACCCCATTTGGTCCCTATTGCTTTCTTTCCAACTAGTCTTTTAACCAATATCAAAGTCTCATTTTTCACAATCATTTTGATCTCCTCCTTCACAGCAGCATCCATCTATTGTGTCTTAGAGCTTCCTGTACAGTATCAGGTTCTTCAATGCTCACATTGCACCTTTCATAGATGTCTGCAAGTGGTCTCAGCCCTCTCACAAGAGGTTCTTCATCAGACTCATAGTCTTCATCATCACTTTGATCTTCATTGTCAGATTCCAGATCATCAGCTTGATCAGGGTCTTGAACTTCTGGTTCTTGATCAACCTGAGGTTCTGGTTCTTCATCAAAGTCAACCTGGCCTTGAAATTGAAAAGTGACCAGATCATAAATGTCTTCAGCTTCACTTTCATTCAAGGACTAGTTATGACTTGCATGTTCATCAAAGACAATATCCCTACTCAACTAGAACTTCTCAATAGTTGGATTGAAGATCCTGTAGGCTTTAGATTCAGTACTATATCCCACCAGGATTCCCAGTTCTGATCTATGATCCAGCTTGTCTCTTTTTGGAGCTGGAACATGTGCAAAACACATTGGGCCAAAGATCCTGGGATGGTGAAAACTAGGTTTGTAACCATGCCATGCCTCATATGGTGTTTTGTCTTTCACTGACCTGGCAGTCAGTAGATTAAGCAGGTAGACTTAGTTATTTACTGCCTCGGCCCATAACTTATTAGGCATTTTCTTCTCAAAGATAAGACACCATGTCATTTCCATAATAGTCATATTCTTCCTTTCATTTACTCCATTTTGCTGCAGAGTATATCTCACAGTAAGCTGATGAAGTACACCTTCAGAAGCTAAAAGATTTTCAAAGCTTTGAGAGGTATAGTCCTTTCCAATATCATATCTCATGGCCTTGATTTTGCAATCACTTTGCTTCTCAACAAAAGCCTTAAACCTCTGAAAATACTTGTAATGCTTCAGACTTGTTCTTCAAGAAATAAACCCAGCAGAATCTGGTTAAGTCATCAATGAAAAGTAAAAAATATTTGCTTCCTCCCCATGATTCCACCTTAAAGGGTCCACTTATGTCTGTATGAATCAGAACAAGCTTTGTAGGAGCTCTCCAAGTATGTTTCTTAGGGAATGGCAATTTGTGTTGTTTACCTAGTTGACAGACCTGGCAAACTCCTTCTCCTGGCTCCAGATGAGGTAAATCACTTACCATTTCCTTGTTAGCCATTTTGATCAAAGTTTTATGGATGAAATGACCTAGTCTACTATGCCAGAGTGTAGACTCATCATTTCTAACCACCAAAGCAGTCTTAACAGTGTTCATTTTAAAGGGAAAGCTTCTTCGAACCATTAGGATCTCAAATAATTTGTCACCATTGGGATCAAACACCACACATTTCCTGTTCTGTAACTCTACAGAATATCCCTTCTCTAACATTTGACCTACACTAAGAAAATTCTGAGCTAGTGCAGGAACATAGAGAACTTCAGAGATTACCTTTGATCCAAAGTCAGTTTGCACAGAAACTGAGCCTTTTCCTTCAACAGAAAGCATGTCTCCATTTTCAATCTTTACTCTTGACTTATAAGACTTGTAAAGACTCTGAAAATACTCCTCACTATGAGTCATATGATTTGTACATCCAGTGTCTAGAAGCCAGTCTTCACTGCTACTGTTTGCCAAGTAGCAAGTGACCATGAACATCCCTTTAGTTTTCTTGTTCTGTTCATTGGCCTCAGCAATAGCAGCTTGCTCTCTAATGCTTTTGTTCATACACACCTTCTCAACATGATCCATTCTCTTACAAGCCCTGCACTGAACATTAGGTCTATACCAGCAAAATTTCTCAGAATGAGTAGTTTTCTTACAGTGTGGACAGGGAGGAAAAACCTTCTTCTCAGTAGGCTTCTCAGTCTGCTCCTCCTTTCCCTTTTGCTTCTTAGGTATGACCTTCTTTGTTCCAGAACCTTGTCCTCTACTCTTCTGCTGTTTAGCAACTAGAGATTCCTCATATTGGTCCTCATTTCTGATAGAACTTCTCAATTCAGTAGCTTGTAGTGAGTTGATGAGTTGAGTTATGTTGATAGTGGTAAGATCTGTTGTTTCTTCCAAAGTTGAGATTTTGGCCTCAAACTTCTCTGATAGTGGTAAGAGAGTCACTAAACTCATCACCAAGCAGTCTCGTTTGATTCACATTTTTCATAATCCTGTCTTAGTACTCCTTAACAGATTCAGTTTCTTTCATCTTCAAACTTTCAAATTCTCTTCTCAAGTTAAGAACAGTCATATGCTTACCTCTGTCAGACCCTTGGTACTCCTCTTGAAGTTTGTCCCAAGCTTGCTTTGCAGTGGTGCAGGTCATAATCCTTGAGAAGTCCTTTCTGTTACAGCAACAAAGAAACATGTAAGTGCTCTGTGAGTCTTTGCAACCTCTTTAGCATGCCTTGCTTACTGATTAAGTGATGCATCTCTAGGGAGTGTATCTACTGTTTTTCCTGTAACAGGCTCCCTAATGTCACATCCCATCATAAAAGTCTTCATCTTTGCAACCCACATATGGTAGTTGTTTCCCATTAAAGACAGGGGGAGTGGTGAGAGTAAGACTAAAAGAAGCCATCTTTGTATGTGCTTCTAAACTGGCAGAGATCAAGAAGAAGAAGAGAAGAACACACAACCCTCTTAAAACCTCACAGATTCACTCCAAGAAAACCTCACAAGCCCTCAACAAAGATCAATGAGAGCTCTGATACCAAGTGTAGAATATGAATTTGTGCAGAAAGCTAACTTCAAAACTAAGAAAGCAATGTAACATTAACCAAAAAAACCAGAGCTGCTTGGACAATATCTGAGCTTTCAAGCTTCAGATCTCATTTCCATTGCATTTCAATGTCATTTCACTCACATTACATCAACTGAAAACATAACAAGCCTTTTTATAGGCTGGACATCAAACTCTAGACAGATTTTACTAGGAAAAAACAAGCATAAACAAACAAAACAAAGACTGGAGCAAGTACAATAGTCGCTTTCCTTGTCTCCTACCAATTCCAACAGGGGCATTGACACTAATACCCTCAGCTGTAGTCCCAAAAGAAGTGCCCTGGCCTCAATTAAGCTCCAGACCACTTGATCTTTACTTCACACATCACAGATCATCACTTCCAAGTTGTCCTGCACCTCACCTCCCCTACATTCTTCATTTCTTCAACTGCATACTTCATTTCTTCAACAGCAAGACACAGATAGCTTGCATTTGTCTCAGCAGAGGTTGAAAAGTTCAAAGACCTTGTCAGCTCTATCTCTTCAAGGGCTCTCACTCTTCCAAAAACCGTCACTAATATTTGTCCATTACACCAATAACTTTCCGCTATCGCTTGCAAGCCTGCCACAATTGGCATGGATCTGGAGCAAGGTTGTCAAACCGGTTTAATTCATTGAGTCGGTTAAGTAAGAGGTTTGAGGTTTAATGGTCTGATCGGGGTCTGGCCGGTTTGAGTTGTTTAAGGCGTTTTCTAAATGTATGTACAAATAAGGTAGTAATTAAAGATTTAATGATTGAAATAAAATATATCTTACATATATCTATTAAAAACTTGTTTTTCACAAAATAAATCAACATAACCTCCATGACCCACCCACCATCTCCCTTCGTTCGTTCCTCTTCCTCTCTTCCCCCTCTATTCTTCACCCTCTTTAGGGTTCAGACCGAGGGGCTTTCTAGAGGCCGTTTTGAAACTTGACTCGAGTCCAACCGGGGGTTCAATAAGGGTTAACAACCTTGATCTGGATTAACTCCCGTCGCCATCTTGAAGACTGCAGACATACAGAAGTGGTGTATAGCTGCTAAAAAATATGTACAGAAAATGACTATGTTGAGCATCGTGGCTCAATCAACAGGCAGCACAAAAGCACCGAAGTTATATATTGAAAGAGAGTCTTAACTCAGGAAAATAAAGTAGTAGCAGCAACGTTAAGCAAGTAATCATATCAATATATGATTAATGAACATTTTTGTACATCATACCATATGCAGATTAATGAAATGAATAGCTTCTCTTAATACTTATTCTCAACTCTGGGGGTACAACAACAAATGGGTATTGTTGCCTCCGAGCTAAGCTACTTCCACATGCAAGCTATTGGTGACTAGCCGATGAGATGCCTCACAGAGATGGCGGCTATCCATCTGCAAGCTTTTGTCAATTTTCTCTCCATGCCTTATGCTGCACGGCAATGCATCTGCCTCAGCAATTCTGGTTAGAATGTAGAGTGTGGAGACATCACTTCGGGATTTCTGTAATTGTTATTAACATTATAAGTGCAATAAACTCCTATTTGTAATGGGCCACCCTTGGGCTAAGAGTGCAAGGAGCAACCCGAAGAAAAGTTCCATTGGGCTTCCCGTCAGTAAGGGGCCTTCTCCATAGGAGCCATATGCGATCTCTGCTTTGTTTTTAACTCCGGACATGTTCAGGCATCCATACCAAAGCCCAACGGCTAAAATTCTGTACAATCAATCAATTTCAAAGGATGTTCAGTAAACCACCAAATAATCTAACTCGAAGTTAGATTTGCACTCCCACACTGCTTCACAAACATTACCATAAGTAATGAAATTGTTCTTAATGTTGTATGAGAGCTTTTGGTTAAAACTTGAAAGGGTTACTGTTCGAACTCTCAATGCCAACAACCGATATCAATTTCTAGCCTTTGAATTAGATTTTGTTTGAGGAGGATATAACAGTATAATATAAAATTCACCATTGAGTTTCTCTCAAAAACTCGATTTATTGGAAACAACATAACTACAGTCAGCGACAACAATGAATACTGGAAAAGACCTCCAATTCAATACCAGCAGTGGCCAAACCAAACCCAAAGATCAAAGTAGGCAAGCAAAAACGAAAGTGATCGAGTAGCATGCACTTGCAAAGAAATATTAAATCCCAATTTCTTCTTCACTTTACTTGCTTCTAAAGTTATTGTTGACGTTATTTGTTATTACTGCAAGCTGTAAAAAAGACTTTTCAACCTTGAAGTTAATCAAGAATGATTTTATAAATGAATTTTTAGTGGTATACATTGAAAAAAGGTTTGAGTCTCAAAATAAACAATGAATGTATTTTATAAACCTTTTAGAATATGAGTCGTCACACGTTGATGTGAGAAACTACTCATTGATTCAAATTTTATATGTTATTTTTAGACGGTGGGTATCGTGGACTGCCGTCGCCATCTTCACGGCCAGTCTGAGAAATCAGTGTCATTGGTTGCCTGCTTCGCTTTCCTCGGCACGGAATCATCGCCTAGAGACCGGAAACAGAGATGCCCCTCTCAATTGAAGGAAAGGGAGAAATATCCCAGAATCTGCGAACCCCTTTTCGAAGGGGGACCTGAGTGAAATTGTCAGGCGTCGAGCAAAATGGCTCTGCCTCAAGAAGGATCGCTGCATACGGCTTTTCCCGAGGTTAAATCTGCAGAAGAATGCCCAGAAAAGATATGTCGGTTCAGGCCTCTGAATCCATGGAGATTCAGCCTACCGCACTCGTTTGAACTGGGCGATGAAGAATTCGGCTTGCCCTTGTTCGCGGGGAGCAATAATCAGCCCTCTCAGGGCCCTATTATGATCCTTATGCAAAGAAACGATTTGATCAACCTTCACCCTTCGGGGTTGGGACTTTTCCCGTACCCTGTTTCTCTGTTAAATCAAACCATCCTAATAAGTTCGATAAATGTATTGATTGTGTTAATCAGAAAGATCACCTCGGGGAGGAGGATAGTGGCGAGTTGCCAGGTTGTGGTAGGGAGGAGATACAGTCTAACAAATTCAATCCCAATGTCGCCGGAGATGAGTGGAGCGTCCGGTCTGACGGGGCCGATGCTCATCGCAAGCTGGTGGGGACGCGTTTGTGCGGGGTGATTACGGATGGATTTTTTGGAGAGTTTCCAGGAGTGTTGGGCGAGATCAGCTGGAGCCTGATCCGATTCGGGGGAAGAAAATCAAAATTCCGTCGAAAGTCTCCTAATCCAAGTATTACTCTAAGAAACGGACAAAACTTATGGATTTCCCTTTTCTTGGGGAATGGGGACTCTGTCCTATATAAATCTACTACTTACTCGCTCGTAACGAAGTCCGGAGACGCTAGTAACGAAGTCGGCCCCCTGCAGCAGTCCCATCAGTCAGGTACAGGGAATTTTCCCCAACATCCTCCTTGCTCCAATTCGAGTGAGCCTATCAATTTCATCGTGGCGGAAAACCCACCCAGTCCGGGCAATTTGTTGCCATCTGTGTTGCTGGGTATTGCACCCTCTGCGACCAATCGGAGCAACAGCCCTCTGCTACTGCCGATATTACAGGCTGATCCATCATTTAACTCCGCTTTGCTGCCTCCAAAGTTACTGGCCTCTAGCGTCGATCTATTGCCGCACAAGCTACGGGCCGCCGAGCCTTTGGTGGCCATACGATTAATCCTTATGTCGCCGTTTCAATTCACTAAATTTGTTGCGGCTGAACCTATTGATTTTAAAACGTTGTATGCCCCTTTGTGTCAGGTGAATACGATGACACGTATAGCAAAGGATCAAGTGGTTGAGTTTTCTCTCGAAGAGGTCCAATCGGTGAAGTTTCAAACTTCGAGGACTCTTTTAGGAAGATTATTTTCAGAGACCAAGTTCACTACTAGTGAGTTGAGGGAGGGCTTGATTGAGGCTTGGCGGGTGCAAGGAAATCTTAGGGTTTCGGCCTCTAAATTTGGCCTATTCGAGATTGTTCTTCCAATTCATGAGACGAGGGTTTGGCTCCTAAAAAGAACTCCTTGTATTGTTAAGGACAGGATTTTCCACCTCCGATCCTAGACACCAACTATGACAAGGCTAACTTTCGATGATTTGGCCATTGCCCCCTTTCGTGTTCGATTATGGAATGTGAAAGAAGACTGTTGCACTAAACAGTTTGGCCGAAAAGTGGCAGCTGGGACAATCGGTCAAGTCTTGGAAGCTGATATCTTTGAATCCAGAGACACGGATGAGTGCTTTGTCAAAGTGCATGCTCTCATTGACTTTACCAAACCATTGCGGTCTCAATTCATGGCGGTTAGTGAAGAGCTCGGGAGTTTCTAGGTGAATCTCAAATATGAATTTTTGCCAACCTTTTGCTACAATTGTGGCCGCGTGGGCACTCAAAGCGAGAATGTGTTTTTGCTCCTCCTCCGGGTAAAGAACTCTTCGGCCCGCATATGTCTACAAGGAAACTAGGAAGGAAGATCTACATGGATGATGAGGAATACCCAATGTTTCCCAATATAAGCAAGTCAGTGTGGGTGAACAGGAATGCTCAAGTTCATAATGATGGGAATGCAAAGAAGACTAGAGTTCGTGAGAGGGAGGCACGACCAGTGCCTATTAATCGCTCATTTGATCAGGTTGCTCATCATACTCAGATAGGGGAGCCAGAGATTCATGCTAGGAAGGACACGCAACCTAGGTTGCAGGAGCTCAAGCCTAAACCGACAGGGAATCGTGCTAGCCCTAAAAGGGTTGTCTTCAAGACATCGCATCGAGTGAAGATTGGTGGTGGGATTCGGCCGCACCAAAAGAAATTGTCGCCCAGAAATGCTGCATTTCTCCCTCGACAAGGCACCAAGGGTCGCCAGCAGGAGGGAAGGCGCGCCAGAGAGGCGCCTCATCAGCAGATGGAGGACCAGGTAGAGATGGTTCTTGAACAGTCCCGACGGCGAAGACTAATTTTACAGGAGGAGTCTGAGGAGGAGACTGCAGGTGAGAAGAACCTTAAATCAAGGCAGGCTTGTGCGCCTTCTGGCCCTTCTAACAATCCCTCCCATCACCCCCTGGAGGATCCACGATTGCCATCCCAGGTCGCAACCCCTAAAGGGAGTTCGGTGCATCGGGTTTGCCCGCGCCTGAGGAAAGGAGGAGCTGACTGCCTACGGACTATATCAAATCATGATGGTGGATCTACTTCGTCTGGTGGTTCGCGGGAGTTGGAGGATAAGAAGGCGGGTGATTCTCTGGATGGTCCTATTTATGAGGATCAACAGCATATCACGGAATTGGATGGTGATCAATCGACTGAGGATCCTCTCCCGTTTGAGATTAAGCGAAGGTCACCAGGTGGTGTCTCCATGGAGACTCGACAAGTCTTGACCGAGCGAGTTCATCAAGTGGTGGAGGCTTTTGAGGCAGGTATGGTCTATGATCGGGAGGAGGGTATGTCTTGCAAGGGGCCTCGCTCGAACCTCAATGAGTATGGGGTCTAATCTGATGGACCCAACTGTGGAGACTCGGAAGCGCATGCTTGATGAGCTGGTTAGGGATGTGGGTGATCCCCCTACCCTGAAGAAGCGATTTGTGGAATCAACTGATGTTCTTGAGAAGGTGGAGGAAGCCAGCCTCGAGTGGCCCACAGCCGATAAATGAGGCTTATGGCCTGGAATGTGAGAGGAATTGGGCCATCCCTCACATTCCAAACGGTTGTAGGGCTTGTTCATTCTAATAAACCAGATCTCGTGTTTTTTTCGGAAACGCAATTGAGCCGGCGTGTAGTGTCCCGTCGCATGCGGGGTAAGGTTTTGCTATTTCTCATTGTTTCTTTGTAGATGCAGTTGATGCATCGGGTGGTTTAGTAGTTGTTTGGTCCCCCGGGGTTGACACTTCAGTGTTGTTTCATTCTAGTTTTTATATTTGTTCTCAAATTAATGAAGGAGACTTTTCGTATGTGGTGATCTTTGTCTACATTAGTTGTAATGTTGCTTTAAGAGCTACTCAACTGGCTTAGTTGCGCGAAGTTTGCGCGACTTTAAATCACCTGTATGTGATCATAGGTGATTTCAACACTACTCTCCATGAGGGTGAAAAAGATGGGGGTCGGGCGTGGAATGCTGCTCAGGCCATAAGTCTCCGGGAATTTGTTCATGATTTGGGTCTTCATGACCTTGGTTACCAAGGGGATCAATTCACTTAGACGAACAAGCGTATGGGTGCAGCGTGCATTCATGAACGTCTAGATAGGGAGCTTTGTTCCCAATCCTGGATTGATACTTATCCGGAGACTCTGGTCAAACACTTTACGGACCAGGGTTCGGATCATCGTGCCCTTCTCCTCGCTGATAAACCGTATATTCGGAGTAGCCGACCTCTGTTTCGATTTGATGCTCGCTGGGCGGATAATCCAGAGGTAAGGGCTATGGTCCACTATGTCTGGCAGGAGGAGATCCAAGGTACCCCTATGTTTCGACTTTGGGAGCGCCTTAAGAAACTTCGTCATCTGCTTTATGACTGGAGCAGAGCGGGCACTACGAATTCCCTGCGTAATATTAAGATGCTCCAGGCATAAATTGACAGGATAAAGTTGATCCATCCGGTGAACTGGGATATGATCAAGGACCTGGAAGCGGAGCTGTCCCGACAGTGGGAAGAGGAGGAGATATATTGGCAGCAGAAATCCAGGATTCGATGGTTAAAAAAAGGAGATCAAAATTTGGCCTATTTTCATACGGTCACTCTCGCTCGTCAAAAAATGAACTTTGTTTCTGGACTCCGTAATGATGAGGGTGAATGGGTCACTAAGGAAAGAGGGAAGGCTACTATTGCCACCGACTTTTAGCAGACTCTGTTCACCTCGGAGGCCCACGTTCCTAATATGGCTGATAGGGTGGCGACTCTTCCCATTGCTCGGAGTGTTACTTCGGAGATGAGCGCGCAGTTGACGACTGAGTTTTTGCCTAAGGAGTTTCGGCAAACGGTCTTTTCACAGGGAAGTTCTTCAAAGCATTCTGGGATATTGTGGGGACTTTGGTGATTGAAGCAGTTTGTTCATTCTTTGTGACCAACAGGATGGTGTAGAGCTTTAATCATACATGGTTCACATGGAAAAGGCCTATGATAGAGTCGAATGGCCCTTCCTTTTGGCGGTTTTGGATAAAATGGGTTTTAACTCTGTTTGGCAATGATTGGTTCATGAATGTCTTCGATCCTCGTCATTTTCGGTCCTAATGAATGGTACACCCTCGGGGTACTTCACTTCCTCTCGGGGGCTCCGACAAGGGGATCCACTCTCGCCTCTCTTGTTTGTGTTGTGCACGAAGGGGTTTGCGGCCCTCCTCCGGAAGGCGATCTTGGAAAAGAAGCTGAAAGGGGTGAAAGTGGCTCCACGTGCCCCCAGAATCTCTCATCTGTTCTTCGCAGATGACTCTTATTTATTCCTGCGAGGTTCTCTTCAGGAGTGCGAGAATTTAATTGAAGTTGTGAATGAATATGAGGAGCTGAGTGGCCAACGGGTTAATCTGGAGAAATCTGCGGTGTGCTTTAGCCAAAATATTTCCCTGCCAGATCAGGATTTCTTGGCCATGATCCTAGGGTTTGGTGCAGTGGGGTCCATGATAAATATCCGGGGTTACCCACGCTGGTTGCCAGGTCCAAAATGGCTACGTTCAGATATCTGGAGGAGAAACTACTAGAGTGACTTCAGGGGTGGAATCAACGGACGTTGTCCTGGGCGGCTAAGGAAACATTGATTAAATCCATAGTGTTGGCCTTACCCTTACATATTATGTCATGCTTCCGGCTTCCCCTCTCTCTTTGTCGACTTCTAGATAGACATGTGGCCCCCTTCTGGTGGGGTGCTGAAGAGGGCCATCCCAAGGTTAGATGGGTATCCTAGCGTAATATGTGCAGGAGTAAACATGAAGGGGGGATGGGATTTCTCCAGTTTGAACATTTCACCCAAGCTCTCTTAGCTAGGATTGGCTGGCATATTCTCACTGAACCTCATTCCCTCCTTGCTCAGGTATATAGAGGGAAGTACTTCCCTCGTGGGTCATTTTTGAGTGCGACGGCTAGATCTCGGCCCTCATGGGGGTGGCAGACTATCCTCCATGGGGGACAGTTGTTAGAGATGGGTTTACGATGGCAGGTTGGCAATGGCCAATCGGCCTCTGTTCTCCACTCTAACTGGATTCCTGGGTACCAGCTGGGACAGGAGGAGGGGTGGGTGGCGATCTTCGGCTAGTTGGATAAGCCAAGTTGGATCAGGGTGTGGGAAGCTAAGCTCCCTCCGAAGCTTAAGGTCTTTGTCTGGAAAATTCTTAATCGGGCTCTACCAACTACGGAGGCGCTTATTGAGAGGAAGGTTACTGTGCTGCCCCTGTGTCCAATTTGTTGGGATAGCCCAGAGACGATGGAACATCTGTTTCTTTATTGTCCGGTTGCGCGGGCTCTCTGGGACTATTCAAGGCTGGAATACTTGGGGGAGGGTTTGCCTTGGCACACCTTTCCATTGTTCCTCAAACGTCTGTTGGCGCTGATCCATCAACCGTCATTGGTTATGGCTGTTGTTGCCATCCTTTGTCGGATTTGGCGGTATCGTAATTGGGTTGTCTTTGAAGGAAAACAGTTTGGGATCCCTGCGCTCATGCGACAAATTAACCAACAGTATGAGGAATGTGTGGGCTTGCCAACAGATCGGGCGCCTGGGGTTCCATGTTCGTTGGTTCAACCAGCGCTTCAAGTGGGTGATTTGGGTGATTCGCGGTTAGTTTGCATGTGGGATGGGGCCACTAGGAGTGGGTCGCATTCGGCTGGTGGGATGGTTATTTTAGACTCGGAGCGGACGCTACTTCTGGCAAAAGGGGTTCAGTTTCCTCAAATGGATGAGCCTGCAGTGGTGGAATTGCTTGTGCTTTGGGAGGCTATTATTTGGTGTTTGGAGTGTGGCTTGTCGGAGGTCCGGTTCAAGGGGATGCGAAGGTGATTATTGATAAGATTAATCATGTTGACACAAGGGATAACCGATTGGGTGCTGTCCTGGAAGAGATAGGTCATTATTTTCGAGCCCAGCCTGGGTTTAGTGTGCGCTTTGTACGTCGGGAAAACAATAGGGTAGCTCATTCGGAGCTAGGAAAGCCCTCTCTTTGTATCCGACTATATGTCGCTTATTTTTCCGGCCTGGCTGGTTTCCATGATGTAACTATCTTTTATTTTTTTATCAATATATGATATCTTTTGACAAAAAATGGCGCATTTCTCCATAAAACATGAATTCACCAATATAGACTGTGTGGTGCTCACACTTGTGCGCGAGCCCTTGAAGTTTAAGTCTGGTACGACCCATGAAGCATTCATGCTTGTACATGGCTGATCCATATACACTTTCTTCATGGTATGCTCTAACTGTGTCGTGCTATCTCGACCATGTGCCTATGTATAGTTATATGCATTATAATAATTAAATTTCTACATATTAACAACACCAAGATAAAAAAAAATCATAAATGCACCCAGTATTCGATTTTGACTACTTGATGAAGTACTACATTTGAATAAACTACAACTGATGTCACAAATAATAATTACACTTCTAAATCATACATAAAATATTTTAAACATTACAAATATTAAGATTAAATTAAGTATTATTAAGAGTAAAAATTGTATAATGACGTTAATTATAACTCATTTATATGTTAATCTGTAAATTGATCAACACATCTGATCCAACACTGAAGAAATGAACATCACATTAAACTCTATATCGTCTCATTATTTTCGGGTCCATTCATGGCCGATTAGCAAGAGTTTAACGTTTAGCAGTTAACCAGGCTAAAATTTTAGAGAACCAGTCACCTATAGTTTGTACAAAATATTATTGTTTTGTATTAGTTCTGAAAATTCATATTGATTCAAAAAATTCTACATCGCTTTTGCATATTCAATAGTGCAGTTTGATATGCAATATTTCAAACAATGAAATTTGTATTGCAATTTTAAGATTACCCGTCATTTTATAGGTTATAAAAATTATAAATCACGTATTAAACTTTTCTTTTCATAATATTTAATAGGGTAGCTATCCGTGAAAAGTCCTCTGTTTTTCAAATCTTCGCTTAGTGTTTGTTTACAATTTAGGCAAAATACATTTGTATAGCCAAAACTTTGATGGTTTAGCCAAATATAGCCACTTTTGCCGAAATACCAAAAATGGACACTTTCGTCCAATTCTTTGACGGTGTGAGTTAATGTGCTGACTAGACTAACTGAAAAACTGACATGTCAACCTTTTAGTCAATAAAAATATGAGGTGGAATTAACTGGAAAAAAAAATTTAAAAAAATATTTCTCTCTCCTCTTGGTTCTTTCTCCTTTCGTTCCCCCAGCTGCCCCTCATCTTCATTGCGCTCTCCCTCTCTCCATCGAAAATCCCCCTCTTCGCGATTCCCCTTCCTGCCGACGCATCCCTCCTCACTAGGGTTCCACCGACGCTCTCGTCCATCACTAGCTGCTGAAGGTCCCCATGGAACCGACGTTTTGAAGGAGCTGCCAGCAAAAAATCCCTCTGCGAAAAATGTCAATTCAAAAAATCAATTCCAACCCTAGAATCCCCCCTTTTGAATCGGTAGCGGTGCTGGTCCTCTCTTGTTCTAACCATCTTTGCATCAGGGGACAATGACATCAACTTTGGTGGCGCAATGAAGTGGCGGCGGGGCAGAGTAATGGTGGAGACGCAACGGTGGCCTGGCGGTGTTGCTTTGTGAATCGATAAGTGAGGATATGCTAGAGATTGCTTCCTTCAGCTGTAAGAGGCGACGGAACCGCCGTTGTGTAGCCCTAGCTCTAAACATGTGGAGTTTAATTGGAAGAACCGCCTTCCAGAATCTCAGAGGAGAACGTAAGTGGAGAAGGAGAGAGTGGTTGGGGTGGTGTTATTGGGGAAAAGGAGAAGGTAATTGGAGAAGGAGAGTGGTTGGGGTGGTGTTATTGGGAAAAAGGAAGGAGGAAGTTTGGACGGGGAAATTAATTAGGGATTTTGATTTTTGTGGCCGGCGACAGAGGATTTGGAAGATGGGAAGTTTGGACGACGGGCAGTGGGAGGGGAGAGAGAAGAAGAGACGGAGGAAGAAGATGATATTTAATTTTTTAAAACTAAAATATTACGTGTAATCTATGTGGCAAATATTATTGAGTTGTCGATGATGTGTTCGATGAGTTGGCAGCCAGGTAAGCATTTTGTTAATTGGATTAACGGTGTTAGTAACACCGTTAAAATATGTAACGGAAATGGCTATGTATGTCATGAAACTTTTAAACTTCTGGTTATATTTGGTATTTCGCCAAAAGTGGCTATTATTGTCACATACGTGAAAATTTTGGCTACACAAATGAAGTTTGCTTACAATTTATGAAGATAAAATAAATTTGTTTATTGTAATTGGTTGTGATTATTGTTTTTTGTTTGAAGAGACCGTGGTGCAAATCTTGATATTGATACTTTTTCATATGAAGTAGATAATAATTGTGATGACAAAAATACTCTTCCTACTTTCGCTCTCGCTTCCCGAAATTTGATATAGAAAATCTTAAAACATTGAATATATCTTATAGAAAGAGCTTCTTCAACCAAGTAGGAAAGGTATTTTACCTGAAATTATTATATCTTATAGAAAGTGATTAATTGTGAAATCACAACTCAAGTAACATTGATTCAAACATTAAATACTAAATTGTATGTATGGATGGCAATAGGGCGGGTTTGGTGATATGATCCAAATCCGAAGAGAATCCTCGAACTCGGATTATATGACCAAAGTACGCAGCCTTCCTTCTTTTTAAGGATTTTCGAAGCTTTTCTCCAACTTGAAATAAAAGATAGATGCGGAATCAATCGGACAATCCCAACTCGTGACAAAGGGCAATTGGTATATTAAACCAATCAGACAGAATCAACTCGTGGAAAGGGGCAATTGATATAGGATAGATGCTCGCCACAACTAGACGCGTTCTCTAGTTGATAAGAGACACGTGAAACCTCTGGAGACTCTCGACAGAAGCTTGCACAAACGTTCACAAAGGAACACGAGTAAAAACTCTTAATTGATAACTTGAATATTGGGTACCAAATTCGTAGCTCTTACATCCTCTATTTATAGAGGTCACAAAAACATAAAACTAACCTAAAAGGAATAGGAAAACAAATCCCAAACTAACTAGGTAACTTAATACTACTTTAACAAATAAATAAACTACAAATAAACTCCAAAAATGGCCGGTGCAAGTTTCCTTCTCCGTTACGGAAATGAACTTCCGGTATCTCGTTTTATTATCAAATGCGGACCATTCCTTTCTTCCTTTTCCTTCCACAAAAAGGACAATCCATGAGAAAGCTCAGGTTTGGCATCTAGCTTGAGCTTTACATTCCTTTAATCTGCTCACCAAAATGGTAATGGAATAATGACCACCTTTATCCCATGCCACACGTCCAAATCCATTCTATGCAACGTGAAGAAGTTAACCCAACCTTGTAATTAATTCAGCCAACCATTATTCACGTACTCGAGTTGGCAGCCGCTATAGTGAATTTCGTATTGTTCATCAAGAACGCTCCCAATTGATACTTAAATCGTAGAATGTGAATCTTCATTTTTGGACCGCGGGAATTAAATATCGTGCTAGTCGATATCGCATCATTTGGGGCGGGTTTGTCTAAACCATCCCCATCCCCATCTTCAAATATCCAAACCCATACCCGCCCCATACCCATGCGGGGGGAATGTTTTGCAAACCCATCTCCATACCCGTGGGTTTCGGGTACCCATGGGTAATACCCGTACCCGTACATCCAACATTATTATATCTAAAACTTACAAGAAAAGTTTTAATTATAACTCTAAACAAACCTATAATATCCTGAAGTCAACAAAACACAATCATTTTCTTAATACGGTTCAAAGTATATGATCCTAAAACATCCATTAATACATAATATAGAGTATAATATTTTTCAAATTATTATCTTCTTATTCTGATACATCTACTAAGTAATAGTTAACTAACATAATCTTGTTGACAAGGGGGAAAGTGAAAGAGTGAAAGTAGAATTGAGGGAAATGAATTAGATTTTGATTAAAGTGGTCACTCAATTGCATTTCTACTATTTATTTCCTCGAGTTATCCTCATCACCATTGATAGATTATAATTTAATCCACATATTTTTTTATATGTGAAGAAATTCTCTTGGTGGGGTGGGTATGGGTATGGGGCGGGGGAGGCCAAAACCATACCCGCCCCATACCTATCAAACTTTTTGCGGGCTTTACCCATACCCGCCCCATATCCGGTCAAAGCGGGGATTCCCCGCGTTGACTGGGCCAGGGGCGGTCGAGTACCCGCGGCCATGGGTTTGATTGCCATCCCTAATTGTATGTGTGATTCAGTTTAAACAAAATACATATGTGTAGCCAAAACATGGATCTTTGTGACAAATATAGTAATTTTTTATCACAAATATACACATAATATAAAGATAAATTGGGCACTATGACAAAAAAGAGCTTCCTAGAATCACTCTCAGGCCACGAAATTTTAAATGAGCTCTCATTTTCCAATTTTATCATTATATTATATGTGTAGATTTATCACAAAATATTATTATACTCGTCATAAAGGTCCATGTTTTGTTTATACTTTTGTATTTTGTCTGAACTAAACAACACATACAATGTAGAGCACTTCTACTATGCTATAAAGCAAGGGTGCTTTAATGTACAACTTAAAGTTGTACCATAACGTAAAATGTATAAGTTTGGGTTGTACCATTAAGGAATTTGTACCCTTATGTTTTGGTACAACTTCACAACTTTAAGTTGTACCATCACATAAAGGTACAAGTTCAAGTTGTACCATAAAAGAATTTGTAGATTAGTATAGGTACAAGCTGAAGTTATACCATAACGTTAAAAATACAACTTGAAGTTGTACCATAAAGGCAAAAACCTATAGCACAAATGTTATATAGCATTGTAAAATTTTTCATACAATGTAATATTAATGTTTGAATCAATACTACTTGAGTTCCGATTTCAGAATTATTATCTTTCTATAAAATATAAATGACTTAAGATAAAAATATAAATATAGAAGCATCATCACCATACATATTTATAGAGTTCAATCAATGAAATAACAATAAATAAAATGCAGCCTAGTTGGTTATAATGCTCTTTATTCATTGAAGTAATTGATGTTCGAACTCCAATGATAATAATTTTAATATATAAATTATGAAATGAGTGCAATGACAAAAATAACATTTTTTTAGTATCACTTTCCGGCCACAAAATTTGAAATAAGAGAATGGTTTTCCTTAGATTTGTAGATGGGCCATCATTGGCTAAGAGCGCAAGGAGCAAGTGACGAAAAGTTCTACTGGCCTACCAATCAGTAATGGGCCTTCTCCATTCGTACCATATGTCATCGCTGCCTTGTTTTGAACTCCAGAGTCCAGACCCTTGCCTCCATACCCAAGCCCAACAGCTAAATTCTCTACAATGGATAAATTTCGAAGGATATCCAGTTTCAATACCACAACCCACCAAATAATCTAACTCGAAGTTAGATTTGTACTCCCTCACTGTCACAAACATTACAATAAGTAATGAACTTGTTCTTAATGCTGTATGAGAGCTTTTGGTTGAAAAGTTTATGTTCCAATTCTCGCCATCTTAAATGTCAACAACCGATAGTCCGATACCAATTTCTAGCTTTTGAATCAGATTTTGTTTGAGGAGGATAAAACAGTACAATATAAAATTCATTATCGAGTTTCATTCAAAAAAACTCGAGTTATTAGAATCAACGTAACTACGACCAGCGACAACAATGAATGCCGAAAACGACCTCCAATTTAATACCAGCCGCGGACAAACCAAACCCAAAGATAAAAGTAGGCAAGCGAAAACGAAAGTGATCGAGTAGCATGCACATGCAAGTGTGTGTGTTTCACATTTGCAGTCAGCCAAAACCACACCGAACCTTTATAACTTCCCACATTTATGAAGTAGCAGTAGTTGCAACTTTGGGGGAGTGGCACTGTTGTGGCAAAACGGTGGTTAGCCCTATTTATGAACGTTAGTTCCTTCCACCATTAATGTCCATACAAAGGAAGAGTTGCAGAAGCTTCGTCGACGCCACTGTCTTTGGATGGTTCTTCCGTTTCCATGGCGGAACGATGGCACACGTATACCTAACTCTAAACTCCCAAAGTTGCAGTACTAGCACTAGGGTTTAGTGGGACGTTTTGTAAAAGCGTGTTTAAGTTGTAGCTATCAAAATCAAATCCATCAAGCTAGCCTGCTAAGTGCTAACTGGTTAGTTTACAACCTGGCTTGGGCCCCTAGGGTTATCCTGAACCCTCGAGAGAAATTTCACGCCAACAAATTTTTTTTAAAGGGCTGGACCATATACTATTGGTTCAGATCCAAGCCGAATTAACCACCATATTGGACCTAGGTCGTAATCGTCATTCCCATCATTGTCACACTTTCCTATCACGGCATGAATTTTAAAATACGTAAAAAGAAGAAATTGACATGGATGTGAGATGAAATAAAGAGAGTCGACGGATTTTTTAACACGATGCAAAATACGTGACAATTACTCAATTCATTCTTCATTTATGGTCAACTTAATTTGTCCCCTTATTAGGAGATAGAAAATTAGGTATTCACTTTTTCGAACAAAATTCTACATTTCTCTTTCAGTTACATGAGAGTGAGACTTCTAAAATATTTCCTAAAATGCAAGTACTTTGTGGATTAAACTCTTATTTAAGTTATTTCAAAACTCTTTATGTTTGCTCTATACCCTTTTGACATTGTAAAATTACGTGCTTATTCAGTTTCGTGGTTAAAATGATTTGGTACATGTATTAGCGAATAAATTTGAAAGCCTAATTAGCTAGCCCTGTTTCCTTGCTTTTCATTTTGAAATAAAAATAACCTCTTTGTTTTTTTTTTTTTTTCTTTTTTTCTGTCCAAGCAAACAGAGTTGATTATCGATCGTCCTTCTTGTAGCTTCAAAGGAGAACATGGAAGTTCAATTCAACAGAAGAAAGAAGGGGGGGATTGGAAGACAGTTGTACAATAATAGTTAGGACACTCCCTCCCACCGGCCACCAGACATAAGTTTTCGGCCTTTCAGAAGGTACGAATCCGTAAGGTCCTTTTAATTGTTAGGGCTAGTATTTTTCAAAGATGCCTGCGTTTGTCACCGGCCCTCGGATCACAGTTAACCTTCTCTCTACCTCCCCATTTATTATGTTCTCATTTCTTGTCGAAAATGAGTTCTTTCCCACCACCTAATCAGTCGGAAATTTAAATGAGGGTCGTCCAAATAAATTTTTGACAGCTGTTTGGTTTTGGTGATAATTTGGTTGAGGTCGTTATAATGTTTGTATTGTTTAAAAACTAGAATTTTTTTTTAAATTTTTTGCACAAACAATAGAAGTATTGTTTGTTTGATGTGGCACAATCTATTACTCAGAAAAAAAGATAGTTAAATATCACATTTTAGATGAGATTGTTGATATAGTTTGGGTGAGATTGTTGAGTTTAATTATGTTCCAGCTATAACCATAATTTTTTGTATGCTTTACTTTTTTATACTAAAAATAATTATATTTCACTCGAAAGGTATAGACCGTTACTATATATCTCAATTTTTTCTGCTCTAAAAATATATCAAAATGGATATCATTTTGAAGAACATAATTAATCTGATTTATCTGTGAAAAAAAAAGACTTCAAACGAAAGAGATATAACTCATTCAAATTTATAAGGGAAAATGTTTGAAGTTTTCCATAAGTAGTGATGTGGTAGGTTATATATAGTTATTGACCATAAAGATATTGACCATAAATTAATTAATTTGTATAGTTTTCAAATTTGATATCAATTTACATGCATTTTAACTATAATTTGCAAGTTAAAACGAGGCATATCTGTCCAAACTGTGAGTGACTCCAACCTAGCCTCCATAATGTGTAATCTACCTTATAGAAGTTGACTTTATATCTTTGGTCACAACCAATGGTAATTCCTTGCAAGGTTAAGGAGGTGGTAGATGTAAGATGGATATTGGGGTTTGTGCTAGAATCTAGCTTGTTCAAACATTACTTAAGTATATCTAGATGTTGAAAGCAAAAATATCAGTTTGTGTAAAATAATATATAAAATAGCAGTTCGCACTCAAGTCTACAAATTTAAAAACAACTACTTCATCATGATTCACTCGCATTGGCCTTACTTTATCAACACAACACTTTCATCTATATACATCAAAATAAAGTGAAAGACATTGAAAAACTTGGAACATTGTGACAATGTGGAAAGAGTTTAAGGAGATGGTTGCCTCATTTTTGGACCTCTGGTGGCTTGTTAGGTATTACCTGATGCCTCATATTATCATCAAAACTCGACATATTCTTCAGTTCGAATGCTCTTAACAATCGGGTTGCCAATGGCCATATGGGAATCCATCTGAGTACTTTCAATGGACCGGCTATGGTTTGGTTTCGAATGGTCAATATCAAGAACACACAAAAAGGGTTTCCCATTTAGTATGCAGTTGGAGAGAATTAAGTCGGTAAGCTAAACATGTTCATTTGTCTACCTCCACAAACTATACTTTACTTTTGCTCCTGCATCGTCTCCATCGTCCAATATCCCTTTCCTTTCCAGCCCACAACATCGTGACATTTCTCCCTCCCTATCTATTGACTGTCTTAGGCCTTACCAAAAATGCATAATAATAACACCACCAAATAGCATGCAGGGTGGTCTAAGGAAAGCTACCCGCTGTTAGTTGGAATGATCAACTGTCACGCCCTGTCAACTAGGGGCAAAATTGGGTCAATCTACAAATTTGGCCCGGCTCGATCTATTTTCATTTGATTATGTCTGAACCGCTTGGATCGGGCTTAATGTGTCGGGCCGAGTCAATTGGTCAGCTCGAATCAACAAATTGATATCTCGAAATTACCTTATGGTATTCAGATTTATTTTTCTTGCAATTTAGTGTCTAAACTATACTTTCTCTTACAAATAGATTCATAATTCGTGGTAGCAAAGTCACGTTTAGTACCTTTATATTTTTTTAACTGCATTATAGTACCTGAACTCTTAGAAATTTTATAAACAGGTCTAATCTTTTGGTATGAGCAATTTCAAATCAATAGTTGTTGGTATGGATCGTAGGGCCAAAAGTAATCTAACCCTAAATTGATCAAACCCTAACCGACTCTTGTAGGGCCAAAAAACAACTAAACTCTGAGATACCCTGATGTGTGTGTGTGTGTATCTAGGACCAGGTTTACACCCCTACTGCCAGCCACCGTAAATGTGCTTAGATGATCAACCATTAATGCCAAGACTTGCAAAGTTCAAATGCAAAACTTTAACCAAATCCCGATAACTAAACTGGTTATAAAAGCAAAATGCAGTTTGTATAACTGCCTAGTATATATATGCATATATTGGCAAATAGTCCAACAACTACTAACTTGTTTTTACCGCGGCCTATGGAAAACAGTGCACAACTTGTTCACATTTCAAATGTTCACAGTCAAAAGGATTCATTTGAAAGACGATGAAAGCGATGAAATAACACATCAAACAAAGGAAATGCTGGTGAAAAAAGATGATGGCTCCCTTTCGTTTTCCTTACAATGTTGTCTTTTAGGAGGGCATGCAGTAAACACAGAGCCAGGGGGAGGGGAGGCAGAGTAACATGGGTGGGCATGTGACGATTTTAGCTTAGTGAGGAGCAAAATGTTTTTCCCCAAATGATTCTTAGCCATCAGAAAGTCGTATTTTTTCCCCTCCTTTTCGTTTGGGGCGTGTGGAGCCCTAGATATAGAGTACTGCTACTTTTCTTTTTGGCTCCTCTCTCTCTCTCTGTTACTCTGTTTTCGTTTTTGACTTGGAGGGAGGCAGGGGAGCCAATCTGGTTCACAGAACATGCATGGAGGTGGGAGTAGCTATTAACATTTACATTGGTTTAGCTTACAGCTTCGACCTCCCAACCTTTCTCTTTTCGTGCATGGCCATTGGTCCCATGATGAATATCCCTTTCCTACTCAATTACTCCGCACGAGACTTCATTTTCAATCATGGATAAGAACTCAAGCACTATTCAAAAAGAAGAGGCAACCAATTGTTTGTGTAATGCATCTGTACCTTCCCCAACAAGGGTGGAAGAGTCGATAATTACCTACCAGAATCGGACGCAGTGTAAGAAAGTGGTTAAGTACTATACATGGGATTCTCTCAACAGCTCGAGTTATTGGGACCAATTGGTTTATGACATAATAGAAGAGCTGATTTGTCCTTGATGTCATGTGTTCAAGTCCTCACGACTAATGACGGAGCCACACACAAACCTGGGGGTGAGCTGCAGGCCCCCTTGGAGGAGCAGGAAAAAAAAAATCCCAACAAGAAAAGTAGATAGGAAAATTTGAACCATTCACTTGTCAATAATGTATACAATTCCATACCATCTCCATCATACAGGTTTGATGATCAAAATATGTAGGGTGTGCCTACAGTGACATGCATGTCACGGTGACTTGCACTTTCCGGTCGACCTCAGTTAGGATTAGGTCGACCTCATTTAGAATTCGATCGACCTCAATATAGGATCTGGTCGACCTCATTTAGGATTCGGTCGACCTCATATAGGATCGGGTCGACCTAATCTGTTGTTTCAGTGTAAAAACAGTTCATGGTGCCTACTTTGGATATTCATATCATACAATTGGCTAGATGGAAATTGAAAACTAATGACTTGTTTTGAAGCTGAAGTGTCCCTCTACATATTGAAGTGGAAGAGAGCTCGATAGGAAGTCGAGAAGACCATTTTTGAACCTCATCAAAAGGCTATGCCAAAACTGGGAAACTGCCTGGAAATGGCTAAGTCTGGAAACGTGTTTGTGAAGCCTATTTTGGACCTCAATTCGAGAAGCATGAATGCGAGTCGAGTCCAGGAGCCTCTACCACATTAAATTAGGTATGTTTTTTATACAAATTCAAGGCATTGGATGAAATATTAGATATCTGTAAGGCTTCAAACAAAAGGGTCGAAGTTGCTACGAAGGCTGTTTTTCTGGCAGACTTCGAGCACAAGCAAGTTGCCAGAAAAACAGCCTTCGTAGCAACTTCAAGCCTTTTGTTTGAAGCCTTAAAGATATTCAATCTTTCATCCAATGCCTTGCCTTTGTATAATAAAATACGTAATTTAACGTGCTAGAGGCCCTGGACTTGACTCGCATCCATGCTTCTCAAATTGAGCTCCAAGGTAGGCTTGACAAACACGTTGCCAAACTTAGCCATTTTCAGGCAGTTTCCCAGTTTTGGCATAGCCTTTTGGTTAGGTTCAAAAATGGTCTTCTGGACTTTCTATTAAGCTCCCAAGTACTTTAATGTGTAAAGGAACACTTAAGCTTCAAAACAAGCATTTAATCTCCAATTTCCATCTAGCCAATTGTAAGATATGAATCTCCAAAGTAGGTACCATGAAACTGTTTTTACACTGAAACAACATATTAGGTGCAAAGTCCAAATATGTATTCTCCTGAATTTTAAACAGTGATTTGTCCTAATCTTATAACTAAAACGATTTGGTTGTTCCATAAGAATGATATTCGAAATTGATTAACGATGAGTGGTTGAACAATAAATTGATAACACATATATCGAACAAAATTTGTGTTGCTAGTTTGGACAAAGAATGTGTTCTACAATGATTGAATTTAGAATATCAAACCTCGTCGTGGTTCGTTGTAAGCGATGTGCGTCAAAATGTTATTTTGAGTATTTAGTTGTTGACTTTTATTTCATTTAGAGTTGAGTTTTTATTATGTAGTTTACGTTTTTCTTATGAAGAAAAAAAAAGACACCTCCTTGACTAATTTTCTGACTACGCCACTACTCACACGACTCTCAATATTAACCGTTATATTAAAACACTTGGTACGGTAGGTATATGCAAACTTCAAACCCATTACTCAACTTTTATTTGATAAGGCGTGTAAGTAAGTGACTAAAATATCATACATGTACTCTCCCTGAGTCTCTCTCCACTCCTCTCCTTCATTCAATAAGGGCTGAGAGGCTGAGACTGAGAGAGCTACACACAGCACAACAAAGACATCTTCCCTTTGTTTTCTGTCCACAAGAACATCCACTCCCAAACCCACCAACACGCCCTTTACTATTTGTACGTCCATCTCTCCTTATATTATTCCAAACTTACATTTTGGTTTTGACTTATTTAGATGGAGTGATTTTATTTTATAGTTTTTACATGGTATTAGGGTTTTTGAGCCAGAGACGAAAAGGTATGTGTTTGAATATTCATGACATTAAATTATATTTGCATATATAGTATATCGATCTTGCCCAATTACAAAATTGTCTCAACATTACAAGTTATCGGGACAAACTAATGATAAAAAAAAAACTAGTGTAAGTTGTTAATCAATCAGACTAATAACCACTATAACCTTTTGTTTATGCCCCGTTCACTTGCCATTTCGTTTCCTGTTTTTCGTTGGGGCAACAAAAATTAAGAAACAAATACAAAGAAACATGTTCACTTGGTGTTTTATTTTTCTTGGAGAAAACCATTTATCAATAACTGAGTACCTGTGGGGAAACAATAAATTGTTTTTTTTTTTGGAAGTTGAGGTACGGATTCTTCCCCCATTTCTAGCGGAAAAACGACACTATAGATTAATGAGGTTGTCTGTTCGAGTCACCCAGTAGTCTTTTTTTTTATAGCTTTTTCACTACTCACTGGTATTCAAAAGCACTCCCCGCCGACGCTGCGTTTGGTCTACGAGGATTGTGGGCGTCCGTCTCGCCACCGTTGTTGCTAGCTTTGGTCTTTAAGGGTTTCGAAAATCTCGGCGGAGAGGGACGTCGACGGAACAAGGGAGGGCACTGGAGCCTTGAAGTCGCCGTGATGGAGGAATAGAGGCCGGCAGCTGACTGGAAGAGCTGTAACGGCAAGCTAAAGCAGTTAAAGATGGAAAGAAATTACGGGCAGAATTGAGGAGCACCCAGAGGCGCCAAGGATTAATTAGGGAGCTTTTGATTGAAGGCGGCAGCGGACGAAGAGGATCGAGAACGGAGAGATTGAGAATGAGGACGGTGGCTGCGGCCGGTACCCAAGACAGGGGATGCGAAGAGATCCTCTTAAAAATTAACAGAGAAACGATTGCAATTTTATCATTTTTATGTAAATGGTAGCCATTATATTAATATATTAATAAGATAGCGATATAGGTTTTTCTAGGTTGAATATAATAATAGTTTATTTGAAATGGGGAATGAATAACACAATAAATTGGCCGTGGTGTGAAGAGCATATGCCTAAATTTCTACAATTTTAATTAGTTTCAGTTAATTGTGATAATATTGTTCATATTTTATTTAATATTTGAGGAAATAATAATTAAAATAATATTTTATTGACGCTCTGTTCACGCTCTTAATATTGAATGCTTGTAAAATCGACGCTCTGACGCTCTCGCTCCCGCTCCCGCTCCACGTTCTGGTTACCTAAGTAGAGGATTGGGTTAGTGATTAACATTTTTTTGCCTCCCCGCTACGTTAATTAGGCATTTTAGTGGTATTTTAATTGGCAAATGTACTAGTAAAAACTATAATCACAATTAAAGCTGTAGCCTGTATGATATTCAATGTAAAAATGAATCAAGAATCAGAAAACAGAATGAAGCAACTAAACAGGTTTTCATTTCAGAACTCAGTTTCAGAACTCACCAAAATTCTCAGCTAAACAAGGTTTTTTCAGGTTTTGTTTTCCAGGAAATGACAGCTTCGTTTTCATTTTAATTTTGTTTTCTGTTGTGGCAACTAACAGAAATGGAATGACAAGTAAACGGCACATTAATTTATCGTCCCCAGCCCAGTGACCATAACAAAACGTATGTATGTATATATATATATAGCTTTCCGTTTGGGAGTCCAACATTATCAACTGGTAATGAAGTCCTTATTACGGACGCTGTCCCTTAAGCTAAGGGTGCATCCAATCCATGTACGGATAAACGGGGGCCCAATATTTGGCCTCTCCCTTCCCTTCCCTTCCTCATGTTTTTGCTGTGGGCGGTGGCCTGGCCCGGGCTGGCTGGTACTACGGCTACGGCAAGGGCTAATGATGATAATAATAATAACAATAATAAAGCTAAAGCCCAACCGAAACAGGACCACGCCATCCCCAAACTGGCAAACCTCTGCCCCTTCTTCTCTTTTTTTTTAATGTTCGAGCCAATAATAGCAAAATAAATAAAGATAAACATAAATATAAATATTGCCGCTCCAGGGAAGAAGGAGACGATTTCCTCAATCGCTCTCACTTCCCCGCAAAAATCTTTCATCCAAGTTCTTTTTTTCCCCCATAACCTTTTAGCTTTTTGCCAAGACCTAGAACTTGGTAGGATCAAATAAACCCACTCCTACTTCAGGATAAAATAGTGCAGACAATTTACGAAAACTGTGGATGATTTTTAGTTTGAATTTTTCATGTTGGAATTCTATAAAAAATCTCCTCTTCTTCTCCCAGACCTTTTAGAATGACACATAAAAAAAATTCCAGAGAATTAAGAACGTTTGAAACAATTCTCCGACTTTAAAACTCTAACAAGAAAGTCACTACCTTTCTCATTAGAAAAAGAATCTACGACCGCCAATGTATAAAAAAATATTTGACGTCATTATATATGTGATTCACTTTTCACTATCTCCGACTTCGTCACCTTGTTTTTGATGTCACTGACACACACATTTTAAACGATACATTCATAAAATAATCATCAAACACATTGATAGAATAACAATTTTTATACATTACAAAAGCACCCAATGGCATGTCAATTTTATTCTCATCTCCCACAAGGGAAAAAAAAACATTGGTGATAATAAATATACTGTATATCCACTTGTATGGTTGTGGTAGAAACAGATATAAATGAAGAGGTGGTATAGTAGTAGTGGTGGTGGCCGTTCTTTCTTGACATAAAAGAAGACTAGACATGGAAATAGAAGTATAGAACCAACTAGTTTCTAGCTGGAAGAAGAAGAAGAAGAAGAAGAAGGTAGGAAAGGGGAAAAAAACCAAACCCCATCATTCAAACTTCCCCTGACAAGGACACACACTACTCCCTCCCTCACTACTGCCATTATTTTAAGTCTGCTGTGAGAATTGTTTGATTCAATTTGTTTCAGAGAGAGAGGGAGAGGTGGGCAGGGCAGGGCAATGAGAAAGCAAATTTCTTGAAGCAAAGGCCTGCCTAACCAAACAGAGCAATTTGGGGTTATTGCAGAAACAGGGAGGTGGCAGCAAGGTTCAAGTTCAATTAATCCCATGCACCCTCTTTTTAGTGTATTGTACATTTGTATTTTGGTATTAATGGGTGATGACTTGATCCACTGAATTTACAGGTATCGAAAATAAATAAAAAAACCCACCACCACAGCAAAAGGGCAAGTGGGAATGGTGTGGTACAAGTTCAGTACACTTATTGTTACTGATGATGACCCTCAATTTTATTTACCACATTCAAGGCAGCTGAGGTGGTACAATTGCTACCTCCCATGAATCAATTCTCATTGGGAGTAGTTTCCCTGTTCTTTTCTTTCTTTAAGGGATGATTACTTTTAACCAAGGATTGAAATACCGTATCGTAACGGCGGTTAGATCAGAAAATATCATATCGTATCGACGGTATTTAGTGGTATTAAGCAGTTGAACCATGGTTAAACCACGATTTTAACATAAAATACCATACCGTGACTTTTCCTTTACAACATCCGGTACGGTATTTCATTCTTTGCTTTTAACAGTTTATTAATCTTTAGAGCTTTTGTGGATTAGTGTTGAGTTTGTACCTTGACATCTAATTGACACTCTTACTAATTGGGTGGCATGCCAGTTTGGATGAACTCGTTCTCTGTGGGTTGATTACTTACCAGTTGATCTTATTGCTACACTGTTGTAATGAACTTGGTTATTTTCTAGTCTTCCCCTGTTTTGGGTAGAAATAGAAGGCCACTTTCTTTAGAAAAAAAGGTTAATCTTGAGAGATAAGATTTGTAAACTGGTACCAGTTACCACTTTGGTAAGCTAATTAATCCTTAATTCTTTGATGGTTGAACTCTGGAAAAATATGCATGATAATGGTCTTGCTAATGTCATCTTGTAAGTACTATAAAAAAAAATTATTCTCTGTATAAATGGATAGCAAAAAAAATTGGGGAATAAAATTAAGTTTTCTTTTAAATAATTTCGGATAAATTGCAAATTTTGGTCACTGGATTTACTAAAAAGTGTCATGTTTAGTCACTATAAATATTTTATTTCGATTATTCTAGAGAGAGAGAGAGAGAGAGAGAGAGAAAATTCTCCCAATCTTTGGCGGGGATCGTCTTCCAGCTAGGGTTCGGCCCCCGCAATGTCGGCAACTGCGCCGGCCACAATTCTTATCCATTTCTTCTTCTGATTCTTTTATGATGGCTACCTCGGATGTGTCGGCAACTGTTTCGTCTCAGGGGGTCCCTATGAAGCCCTGGGCGGACTTGTTTGGCATTTCTGAGGCCAATCGGCCACCTATATCAAGCCAGAGATTTACAAAGGAGGTCTCAAGATGCCTCAGACCGTCCGCGAGGAAGGCTCAATTCGCTGGAAGCACAGTCTAGTGGGAAATTTTTGCATCAGATGCCAGAGCTCCCGGTTCTTCGTCGGTGGGCAAACAGAATCTGGGGCCGTGATGGGCTTGTTCGTGTCTCTCTGCTGGGCGATCGTCTACTGTTAATACAGCTTCCATCGCAGGCAATGTGTGACTGGATATTGGAAAGTGGTCCGTGGTTTTATCTTGATAACCTTCTCTATCTGCGTCCTTGGGCAACAGGGATTGATGTAGAGGATATGGGACGCAGGGCTCTTCCAATTTGGGTGGTAATGGTTTGAATAAGGGCAAGGAAGTGGAATATTCTCCCCTAGCTGCTCTTGTAGTCACTCAGGGGTCGGTGGGATTCATGATTGGGACCAATATGGTGGGGTTATGTGAGAGTTCGACTGGGGCTTCATCTGAGGCTAACTCACACTTGCAGGGGATTAATCTTGAAAAAAGCTTTGTTGCGGTTGAGTGTGCTTCTCCAGTTTTACCCTCTGAGGCTGAATTTCAACTTGTGGTTAATGGAGCCAAACCACGTATTTGGTCGCCACATCCTAGTCCAAACAGTGTGCTTCATGTATCTCACTCCTATGACTTTTTAAGAACTTTGGATGAAGGTGGAGTGGTTACTTTGCAAGCAGCGCCCAGGAAAGGTGGAAAGAAGGGAGGGCCCCTGCCCTCTGCTTCCAAATGATTTTTATATTCCAGAATGTAAGAGGGTTTAATAAACCCTCTAAGCGTAGGGACTTGTATTCAGTCCTAAAGTAGATGTAGTTGTTGTATTAGAAACCAGGGTAAAGAAAAATAAAGTAGTTGAGGTATCTGAGGGATTTTGTTCTGGATGGAAGAAGCACTTGAACTATGTTGATAGTGGGTTGGGACATATTTGGTTGTTCTGGAATCCTGATAGTATAGAATTGAGTATTTTGGTTCCTAGTAAGAATTTTGTTCACTGTTTGGTGAAGTCGGTGGAGGGTGAGAGTTGTTTTCTCACTGCTATCTATGGCTCTAATGACGAAGTGGAAAGGAGAGTCACATACTCTGAGCTGGCTAAGGTCAAGGTTTGCAGTCATCCGTGGATAGTTGGGGGGGGGGGGGGGAGGATTTAATGCAGTATTAAAGCCTGAGGAAGTCTCCAAAAGATGTGATTCTACTAGTTGTATGGGAGATTTTGGAAACTGGGTAGATTCAATGGAATTGGTGGATCACAGGGTGGTTGGCCCTCAATTTACGTGGACTAACAATACAAGTTAGCAGCCCTCTTGCCAAAAAGTTGGATCGTGCACTGGTGAATGAAAAGTGGTTTGATCTATTCCCAGATTTTCGAATTGATGTTATAGCTGTACATTTTTCAGATCATTGTGGGATTTTGGTGGCATCGAAACCAACTCAGAAATCCCTTCCCAAACCTTTAAAGTATTTTGATTTTTGGGCGGATAGCTTTGAATTTCTGCCTCTTGTTAGCAAAGCTTGGGGTACAAAGATTGATGAACATCCCCTACAACGAGTTAAGATGAAACTTACTACAGTCAAGAAGGCTCTGAAGCAGCTGAATAAAAAGAAATTTGGGGACATTAGTGCAAAGGTGAAGAAGACATAAAGGGCACTAACTTGTGCAAAAGCTGTTGCTTTTGAATCTCCATCTGAGGAGTCTTTCACTCTGATATTAGAACTGCAGGTTCAGTTGGAAGAGTTCAGGAAGGTTGAGGAGTGTCTATATAAGCAGAAGTCGAGGATTAATGTGTTGGAGTTGGGGGATAAAAGCACAAGATATTTCCATCATGCAGTTAAAATACATACAGCAAAGAGGGCAATTCACAAGCTTGTCACTGCTAATGGGGATGAAATCACAGATATTGGTAAAATTGCAGAGGAGGCTGTATCTTTCTATAAGAGTCTATTTGGAGTTAGTGATCCTGGTGTTCATCCTGATCGAGGTCGACTGGAGTTGTTGGTTCACAACAGGCTAGGTGCTCAGGATGTCGCGTTTCTTACTACTCCTATCAATGAGGATGAGATTCAGGCTATTGTGCTTCACATGAACCCATACAAAGCACCTGGTCCTGATGGATTTTCAGCAGGTTTTTACAGAAAGGCTTGGCCAATCATTTGTGCTGATATCCTTGCGGGTGTGATGGATTTCTTCTCCTCTAGGCGATTACCAGGTAGTGTTAATGCCACTGCTGTTTCTCTGTTACCTAAAATACCTTCAGCATGTGCTCTCAAAGACTATAGGCCAATTTCTTGCATTAATATTCTATATAAGATTATTGCTAAGGTGTTGGCTAACCGTCTAAAGAAAGTACTACCTAGGGTAATTAGTGGTAACCAATCAACATTTATTGAAGGGAGGAGAATAGTAGATAACATTTTAATGGCACAAGAGCTTGTTAGTGGCTATCACAGAAAGCACTTATCTTCTCGTTGTGCTATCAAATTGGATCTTATGAAGGCTTTCGATTCTGTTAATTGGGCTTATTTGTTTATGATGATGGAGGTTATGGGTTTTCCAGCTTGTTTTATAAACTGGATTAAGTTGACAGTCAAAACTGCAAGGTTTAGCATTAGTATCAATGGGGGGATGTGTGGCTACTTTGGTCACAAAAGGTTGTTAGGCAGGGTGATCCACTCTCACCCTACCTTTTCACCATTTCTATGGAAGGCCTCTCGTTATTATTAAATGAGTCTGCAGCTATAGGGCGATTGCCATACCATCCACAGTGTAAAAAAGTGAAGCTAACTCATCTGAGTTTTGCTGATGATCTTTTGATTTTTACAGAGGGGTCAGGGACTGTCATATCTAAGGTGCAGGAGACGCTTTCTGAGTTCTATTCTTTGTCTGGTCTGAAATGCAATCCCACCAAATGTGAGGTTTATTTTGGGGGTATGTCAGTGATGTTTAAGAGCAGGGCACTCCAAATGACTGGTTTTCATGAGGGGGTGCTTCCAGTGAGATACTTGGGGCTCCCATTGATATCAGGTAAACTATCTGTTGTGGAATGTGAGAAGTTAGTAGCAAAAATCACTCAAAAAATAAAGTCTTGGAGGGCCAAGCGGCTTAGTTATGCTGGTCGTCTCCAATTGGTCATTTCTGTCTTAATGGGGGTCTTACAATATTGGATGCAAGTCTTTTTGCTCCTAAAGAAGGTCCTGAAGCAGGTACAAAGGATCTGCTCCAATTTATTGTGGCATGGTGATGAGGAGGGAAGAGCCAAGATTGGATGGGACAGAATGGCTAGACCCAAGAAAGAAGGAGGCTTAGGTTTAAAGGAGCTCTATTCCTGGAACCAAGCCTGCACTGCTCGTATGCTATGGCTGCTCCTAATGCAAAGTGGGACTATTTGGGTGGCTTGGATCAGGACCTACAGGGTCAAACAGGGTTGCATCTGGACAATAAGGTCTGGTTCTAGTGGCTCCTAGGCCTGGCGAAAGATTCTGAAAACTCGAAGTGTGCTACAACAACAATTCTCTGTGCAGGGGGAAACAATCCTCTGGAATCATGTCCCTATGCCCTGGTTCCGTTTAAGTATTGCTTGGGAGGTGATCAAGCCTAAATGGCCTGTTGTGGAATGGCATAAGCTTGTGTGGGGGCATGGTTTCGTTCCCAGAAACAGTTTCCTTGTATGGACGATTCTGCTGGATGGAATTGTCACCTCTGATAAACTGGTGAAATGGGGAAAGGTTGTGGATGATGTGTGTGTCTTGTGTAAGCAGGGACAGGAAACTAGAGAGCATTTGTTTTTTCTATGCTCATATGCAAGAGAGGTGATGCAGGGAGTTAGTTCTCTCAATTTCTATAGAACGTCATGGTCTGCTACTGTGGAGGCTGCTTGTGCTTTCTGCAGGCAGAAGAATGGTGTTGTTGCAGGGATGGTTTGGTGCTTCCTGGTGGCTTCCATCTGGAAGGAACGATGCAGGAAGAAACATGGCGGTCCTTCTCATTCAGTTGCTGGTTTGCAGGAGCTGATCAAGAGTGATCTATTGGTCATTGGAGCAGCTAGATGCATACTTGAAGACATGGCGTGTGTTGGCATCTCGTGATGTACTTTTCTGGTTGTATTCATTTGTTGGTGGCTTTGTTAGTAGCAGTAGTTGTTTCCAGCAGTAGTGGATAGTTGAGATTTTGAGGCTTTTGGGTATCCTTGATATACCACTTTCATTGTAATTGGTTCTCCTAGCATCTTGCTAGTTTTGATTAATAAGATGAGGGCAACTAATTCAACAAAAAAAAAAAATTAATTTCAATATTGGTCACTCGAATTAGTAAAACGGTCTACGTTTGATCATTCTCCATTTGTCTACGTTAATGGAGTGCTGACGTGGCAAACAAAATCGCCTAGTCAGCCTGGTTTAATTTGGAAATAGTGAAATCCGACCTGCCACGACATCACAAGTCAGTCTAGGGGTGTTCAAACGGTTTGGTTGTCGTGGTAACCGTTTTAACCGGTACTATTTGGATAATTTGGTTTGGTTAATTTGGATAATTGGTTTGGTTGGTTAAAGTTTTTAGGTTGTTTGGTTTAGGTGGTTTGGTTTGGTTTTAGACACTCCTAACCAGTCAAACCAAATTAACCAGTTAATTAATTAGTCATATATCTAACATATATTATATACACATACTTAATATTTTGCATAACAACTCAAGAGTTAACATTCATCCCTTTTAGACTCATATAAAATATAAAGCTCAATATTGCTCATATAGTGTATATTTGTATATATAAAGTGTAGACCACAATATATGGACGCCTAATTTAGATAAATTTCATACATTATGATGGATGAAAACTTGAAAGAAAGGTCATTTCCAGCCTATGATAATTGCTAAGAGACTAAGTCAATTTACACAAACACAACAATTCATTAACCCGTACCATTGTCATAAATTTTTGTTGGGTGAATACTTCTATACTAATCGTTAGATAATTGTCTTAGTTGCAAGTATTATTGTTAAGGGTCAACTATAACTACGTGTTGATTGTTATGTTTTATTCATTATATAAATTGCGAATTGTTGCATTAACCGGAAAATTTTCATCATCAATGATAATGTGATTTTATATTGGTTAATCTGGTTAACCAATTAACCAAACCGATTAAACTTTAGTTTGGTTAATTTGGTTGTTGTATTAGTTTGGACGGTTTGGTTATGATATTGTATTTCATGGTTAATGAAATTTAGCCTTATTTAATTTGGTTATAACCATGGTAACCATTTGAACACCCCTACTAATCACAACCCGCTATATCAGAGTAGCATATCTAATTATTTGATGGTGAAAAAGAAAACAACAAATATTAACTAATTTCTATGCCAGGGATTTGTAGCGGGATTAGTTGGGTACAGGTAAGTACAATAGTACTTGCTAGTAAGAAAGACTAATCATTTGGATTACTTTTCTAGCTACTTTGCTTTAATTTGGTTCACTGCATGAGGGTTAAGGAAAAATGACTGGAAAGCATTACTCCTTTTCATGGTGTCTTCCAATGAAGGAGTAGTCTCAAATTATTATTTTTTTTCCCTACCTAAATTTGCTCAAACAATGTCCAAAGCCGTGCTGCCGTTCAAACATGCTTGAGATTTGTTTTCCCGATCCTTTCTCTCACTTTTTCTGCTCTTCCACGGACCTTTCATCCATGAGTGGGAGCAAGTAAGAAAGTGGTGAACAAGTCAAGAGGCTGGGACAATGAGATCGAATCATGTGTCAAAAGCACCCGCGAGGAGGGACAAACGAGCATAAATCTCTGCAGTATTTTCCAAAAAGTTACGACAGTGAAAAAAATATAAAAAGAAGAAGCTAGTTATCAATTATCACGATTAGACCTCCCTTTGCCAAGATTTGCTACTGTATAACACTGCTGAACCAAATCTATCTCATCCACGAGTTTTACCTTTAACTGTTCAATCAAACAAAACAAAAGAAAAAGAACTTTTACCATGGGCAACTCGAATGCTCATTTCGTTAAAAAGACAACCCTAATGCTCATTTTAGATTGTAAAGAAATACAAACATGTAAAATGAATAACTATTAAATGGGTAAATACTACTTACCATTTGGATTTTTTTTTCCTTTTGTTGTTGAATGGAGGGATCTATATTCTAAACACTATGTGGTTTACAAGTTAAATAGTAATGCCTTTGTTGGCTAGCTACCGAGTCTACCTTGTTTTCAGAACTAATATTTTTAGAACCATATTTCATATAAAGGGGTGGATGCATCGTCCGGGTTATGGGGGAGGCCGATCACTAGGCCAGGTTTAGGAGACTTGGCCACTTAGGCCCAAAACCCAACCTAATAAGGCCTAGCTAGCTCATTTAATTACTAATGTTGAGTTGACCTTATAAATTCATTAAATCTCTCACAATTAATCAAATGTGGCACAAGCTGGGTTTTTTTATTCGTAAATAAATGCCCCCCACAAGGCCACAACTTAATGTATAAGAATTATGCACTAAGTTGTTGACACCACTAAAATTCTTTGCACGTTGGAGACGAACCTATTGGCTTCACTAGTTCGAGGCCAAATCAACAAGTTGACCCCATTGTCCTCGCTAGTGAATGATGGAGTACATGGATGGGCAATTAGCAACTCAAAACTTGAATAGATGTAGGCTTCCCTTTGCATGCCTCTATTGGCGTGGGATGCTAAGAGGGAAAGAAAAGATACTCTTTTCCATTCTTTCCTTACAACATACCCTTCGTGTCATGGCTATCTATTCAAATCATGTTCATCGAGAGGGTATAGTGACATGCCCTACGGTGAGGAATGCTTGGTATGTCGCCCATCATGGTGGCCATTTAATATTGAACTCATTGACACCCCAAATCCCAAAGGAAAAAGACATGAGGCTTGAGATACTTGTCATTGATCAATCGATCATGCAACATCTCAACCTCTTTAACAAGTAGGCCCCATTGAATTGGGTGACATGGATGGTAAACGATCCATGCCAGACACTCAGTTAGCTACTCATGCCATGAACGTTGCATAGTGTACCCACCAATCAAACGACCATAGGGGCTCCATAAACCCAGTCACATGACTTGTTGCTTACCAGTCATAGCAAGCTCCTCACATTACAAGTGTTACAACACTTCGTCATTTTGTAGCCATAATTGACCTATGAATTTTTCTTCTATTTTTTTCTACTAGTATTTTTATTTATTTAATTATTACAGTAAGGAGTGACAGAAGTCATTGATTTCCATACCCTTTGGCAAGCACTAATGTGCCAAAGGTGTACTCCCACTGCCAAGTCCATGGATTAAACCAGACCAACCATCCATACACTACATGTCTTTCCTTTTTTACAGGGAAACGACTCCTTTGGTGCTGGTTTTGAATATGTCAACTTAATAACAAATGGTAGTCGATCGACTTGTCTTGCCTAGGTGGGCTTTGCAAGGGGTTACATGCTTGTCAGCTTGAGGCACCTTGCTATACATGTTGGGTTGATGTTGAACCCGATGCGCTGGCCTCTTTCGATCTGCTGCACTAGACATTTTCAACTCCTTTGACCGATCAAAGGGGCCTAGGGTTGTCATCTGCCTCGGCTTACCCCAACTTGGCACATGCCCACTCTTCCCATATGGTTAGGTAGACGGGTGTTTGGACTTACAGAGGTGACGATCACCCTTGTGGCCAACTTGACTCTTTCCAAACCTCATGTCTTCTTGTCTTTCACACTTAACACATAACCTCCCTTGGTTCTTTGTAAGACCATGCCTAGTTGGTGTGTGTCGAGATGTCTTATTTATGTTCTCTTGTCTGTCATTCATGTTTGGCATGCCATGAGGTCATTAGGCATGGACTTGCCTCCCTGACCACTCTTTGACACACTCTCATAGTTAGAAATCTTGTGGGTGACTTGATTGTTTTCCACACCCCTAGGCTTTCCCTTCACTCCATTCTTCAGTGGATGGCATGCTCCCCTATCCACTACATGTCGCTGGAGATATGCCCCTCATACCACTTTTCATGGTTATTCACATGCCCCCTTGCCATACTTAGCTACCCTATCATGCTTACTACAAGCATGTGTTGTTTGGGTTTGTTGTGGCAACAAATATGGTGGTATGTTGGACACACCCTTTTGTTAACCTCTCTTGACATCAATTTGCCTTTGAGCCTGACATTTCACCTTCAACTTGTGAAGCGGTAGGCTTCCATACCCTCCTTGTTGCCCCCTTGATGGTTTGTATCCATCAGGCTTGCTGGGCATAGACAATACTCATATCTCTAGTAGCAATGCTTGATGGTGGATCTACACCATCTTTTGTCACAACCTTCGATCTCAACATTGGTTTTATCAAAAGTTGGCGAAACTCCTTAAAATTATTTTTATTTATCTCGCAAATCTCATCTCGTTTATTCAAATGTCGATTTAGGTGAGTATGGAAACAATAAAGTCGAGATACAATTTGTTTGGTGTATCCCACCACGGCCTCTCCATTAATTTTATTTGTACCACCAGTGATTGGTGGAGACATAGGCGGAGCCAAAAGGTCTGGGATGTGTTCCAGGACACCGATAATTTTTGGATAAAATAATACCTCATGTATATATATGTAACAATCAAGGATTGAACTTATCTCCTTTAGGCGATATAAGATGTTTTATCACTACACCTTTCAAGTTTAAAAGCTAACATAAATCAATTTATCACACTAAAAACAAAATTCACAATACCTAAAAATCAATCTCTCTTTCTTCTGAAGTTAGTCATGACTCTACATGTTCTAACTGCAAGTGTAGAAAGAGCATTTTTCAACTTTGAGCTATATTAAGAATAAGTTTCAAAGTCGAATTACGACCAATTTGCTAATGATTGTTTAGTTGGATACATTGAGAGTATGAAAACGCGTCATGACTCATGGTCGATAGTTTATGAAAACAATGATTTTGAATTATTTGAATATTATTAATTTGAATTATCTTTATTAAATAATTAAATATTTATTTATTTGTATCATGAAAAGAGGACACCGGTACTTTCAAATTCTGACTCCGCCACTGGGTGGAGAGACAAGGTGGTGGCAGTTACACCCAAACATGGCGCCGGTGATTAGGGGTGTTCAAATGATTACCATGGTAATAACCAAACCAATTAAGCTTAAATTTCATTAACCATGGAATAAAATGTCTTAACCAAACCGTCCAAATTAACACGAAAACCAAATTAACCAAACCAAAGTTTAATTGATTTGGTTAATCGGATAATTGGATTAACCAAATAACATAACATTACATGAAAACATTATATTGTACGTAATCCTAAAGTCTAGTAGTTGTCCCAAATGTTTTGGTTTAGTAAATAGGCAGGCCCATTTAATTTTTGACCCATAATGTTTTTGTTTGTTGTGCACATGGAAATAAAATAGGGAATCACGAAAGTTTAGTTTGGTTGGTTGCATGGAAGTATAAATAATTTTGTATATTAAGTGTATCATTAATTGGTTAATTGGTTTCATTTGTTAGCAGTGTTGAAACCAAACCAAACCACCTAAACCAAATAAGACAAATTGTTTAACCAAACCAATTATCCAAATTAACCAAACCAAATTAACCGAATAATACTGGTTAATATGGTTACCATGGTAACCAATCCCATCTTGTCGCCCCGCTGGCTTGGTACACGGTAGGGGTGGGAAACGGTGCGGTCTGGTCCAACCAGACCATAGATACGGTCTGTGGTCCAGACCAAGAGGTTGGAATACAGACCATGGACCAGACCATATACTATACGGTCCAGACCAGACCACACCTGTGCGGTGCGGTCCGGTATGGTCTGGACCAGACAGACCATGTTAAAAAAAGTTAACTCTTGTTTGCCTTCCAACCCTTCGTTGGTATCTATAAAAATAAAAAATTTAGTGACCAATATGCTATTGAAACAAAAAAATTGTGATCGTAATTAAATGAGAAGAAATATGAGGATATAAGTGGGTTTTTTTAATTTTCAAACTCACACACACACACACACATCAAACAGTCTTGTTTCCCTATTCCTCTTTGTGCTACCGCTTCTCTCCTCTCTCGAGTGATCCGAAGGTTCTCCCGGTTGATAACCTTTGTGATGACGTCGCGGTAATTTTGAATCACTAAGATGGTCACATATAGTGGCGGACCTAGAAATTTTCCATAGGGGTGTCATCTTTTAAACATAAATTTAATAAAAATAATTAATAAAAATAAAATCGTAAATTTGAAAATACCTTACTCGTACAAGTTAAAAAAGTCCATTATTTGTTTTCATATTCGGAAATAATTGTAGAATACACTTGGTGTCTATAGTGTTAAAGTTTTTTGTCTCTATATACACTAGACAATCATTCACGAACTTATCGCATATTCGATTTGTAAACTTGTTCTCAATGTAACCCAAAGCTGAAAGACTCTTTCAACACTTGACGTATTAAGGGTAGCTTGAAATTAGTTTAATTGTTAGGTTTTTAAAATAATTAGAGATAGGAAATGACATTTTACTATTACATTTTTCAAAATCGAACAACAAATGAGTTGTAGGTCAACGAAAATTAAGTTTATTAATAAGAATAGTGTTCTAGATTTGAATTACCCAATCTACCACTTATATTCCTATACACAAATGACAGTAGGATAATCATGTTTTCAAATTTCAGGGGTGTCCCTCACTATCAATTATATTTTTTTTTGTCCATTATATTTTTTTTGTCCATACGTAAATTAGCACTGGAGGTTGGATAATCGTATTCCCAAAATTTAGGGGTGTCCGGGGACACCCCTAAAACCTCCTGGGTCCGCCCCTGGTCACATATCTCTCAATAATTTTTCTTATCTCATCAAGGTGAACAAATTTTTTCTATCTTTTAATTTTTATCGACTCCATAGTCTAGACATTGTCTCTGAATATTATTTATGAGTCTTTCTGGTTTTTGTGTGGTTCTTTGATAAGGAGATAACACATAAGCGATCATTTGGCAATTTGTTGGCTCTCAACTAGATGAAGAATCAACTAACTTTGTTCTTGAAATACACAAATGGAAGTTCAATTTAGTGTTATTTTTATCCGAGTTAGTAGGTAATGTGTCGCGGTCTATTACGGTTTACTGCGGTAGACCGCGGTCCAGACCACGCACTAAAGGAGGAGACCGCAAACTAGACCAGACCATAGTTCTGGTCTCGCGGTCCAGACCAAACCATACGATACGGTCTAGACCGCGGTTTCCCATACGGTTTGGTCTAGATTCCCAGCCCATCTTGGGACTTATTTTCTTGTCTTGGTACCCTCATCCTACCAAGCCTCTTTCATCGGCTTGGTACCTTGTTGTTTGGCACCCTATTTTGCCGCCTTATTTTCAGACTTAGTTTTTGGGAGCTATTTTGCCCTAAGCCTACTAAGCTTGTCTTGCCTGTTTGGTACCTTCTTGTTTGGCTATCAAGCTTGCCTTGTCGGCTTGGTACACCATTGGCTCCATACTTAGCCAAATTGTATGGTTGGGTACCAGACCTACCTTGCTGGCTTGGTAGCCTCTTGGCTCCATATTTAGCCAAATTTCATGTCTTGGTACCAAACCATGCCTTGTTGGCTTGATACCCCCTTGGTGTCTTGATACCCTCTCGACTCCATAATTAGCCAAATTTCATTTATTGGTATTAGTCCTGACTTGCTGGCTTGGTACCCTATTGGCTAGCTACCAAGCCTTCCTTGTTTTCGAACTTAGTATTTTTAGAGCCATATTTCATTCAAAGGGGGTGGATGCATCGTCCGGGTTATGGAGGCGGCCGACCACTAGGCCAGGTTTAGGGGGCTTGGCCACTTAGGCCCCAAACCCAACCTAATAAGGCTCAGCTAGCTCATTTAATTACTAATATTGAGTTGGCCTTTTAAATCCATTAAATCTATCATAATTAATCAATGTGGTACAAGCTGATTTTTTTATTGTTGGTAAACAACCTCTATCAAAGAAATCCATGGTTCAATTTCTCATCCTCGTGTCTCGATTTGTTGTAGAATGCATGATCATATTGTTGATTATATAAAGTATATGTAATTTTTTTTTGTTTAATAGTACTCTTAGGGTTGTACTATATATACAATGTTGTATGTTATGTTAAAGGAAAGCAATAAAAAAACCTAAAATCTGAGAGGGAGATCATCTTCGCGAACTAGTGTCATATTGATGATAGCACGTTAAAAAACCTCATGTGCTCCTTCTCTTTCTCTTAATCTGCGACTGTGATTGTTTGACACATATATCATACTATTTGAACTCTAAATCTTATGAAAAAAATAATATGACATGAATAAGTAAATTAAGCAAGGTACGAGATTTTTATATGGCTCCGTAATAGCTACCCACACGAACTTATCATGTTTTTTTTTTGCCATTTAATATTAGCTACATATATAAATAGCCTAGGTTTGACCGTAACAAATAATACATAACTTTTGTAAATACATTATTTTTCCTATACCTACAGGTATTCCAAATATCAGCAAATGATCTAATATTAGATTATTTCTCTACTTGTGAGGCCTGAGTCAAGATGAAATAAGCAAAATGTTTCAGATCATTCCAAACAAGTTTGATCACATATCCTCATTAGCCCTATGAATGACATTGAGAAGGAAATCTCATTCAAACTTCAGAAGGTGAAACAAGGCCAACCAACAATACAACATTGAGAAAGTGAAATCTAGAGAGAGAAAGAGGGGCCAAGGTGTCCTTAGCAAGGACAACAACAAGGGCCTTAACCCCAATGGGTTTGCCCACCCCAACCCGTAGCACATATGTCCTTCCCCGTCCGCCCAATCGCCCCCACATTAGCCCTCTCTCTCTCTCTCTCTCTCTCTCCTCCCAAATTCCACAATTGTCCCCATAAATACCCCTCCCAAATCCCATTCCCTTCCTCCTCTTCCCAAAACCAAAAGTGAACAGGAAAAAAAACCCTCTCAATCCAACCCACACAAAAAGAAGAAGAAAAAAAAAACCCAACACCCCCTGAATACTCTGTTCACGAAAATGGCCAACAGGAAATCATCAAACAAGCTCCCACAGACGGCCGTAATCAAGCAAATCCTCAAGAGATGCTCCAGCCTGGGCAAGCGCAACGGCTACCACGACGGCAGCTGCGGCGGCCTCCCGCTCGACGTCCCCAAGGGCCACTTCGTCGTCTACGTCGGCGAGAACCGGAGTAGGTACATTGTCCCCATTTCCTTCCTCACCCGCCCCGAGTTCCAGACCCTGCTCCACCAGGCGGAGGAAGAGTTTGGGTTCGACCACGACATGGGTCTCACCATCCCTTGCGAAGAAGTCGTCTTCCAGTCCTTAACTTCCATGCTCTCCGCCTAGCCAATAACAAGAAGAAGAAGAAGAATACTTGTTGGGAGTGAGTGATTCGGGGCTTCTTCTTTTTTTGAGGTACTAGAAGAGTAATTTGGACGAACTTGGAGGGGAGATTGTTGATGAAGCTGCTTAACTTGCTTCTCACTTTCTTTCCGAATTCCAAACTCTCAGTCTCCTACCTCTTTTTTTTTTTTTTTTTTTTTCCTTCTCATTTGACGAATTTTATCCGACTCGAACCGGACCGGACCTGTTATTTTGGTTGGGGAGGGGTTGCTGCTGATGCCTTGTAAATCTGTGGAGGTGTGCTAGAGTTGGATTTTGGTTCGAGGAGACGGGGGTTGGACCGTAATTAAAATTGACTGCTGGGGTTTGGATGTATTGGTTACGTTCCTTGACTCTAATGATCGTGATTATAGAAAAAAAGATTGTTAGCCCCAAAGTGATGACTAATGACGATTATGGATACGAGGTGCATTGGTTCTTGGGGGACTTGGGTCCTCGTGCCTTTTGATTATGTTTGCTTGCTTGTTTCACTTGATTACGGGATCTTGTCTTTTAGCTTTAGGCGTAAGTAAGTTAAGTGCAGGGCAGAGAGCAGGGGTACAGTTTATTTCGGTTATGAAAATTGTTCTTAACCGACACCTACCCGCCGAATGTTTTTGTCAAGTGGGCAAAACTGGAGAAATTCGATTTCAATTAATGAACAAACAAAAAATAAAAAACTAAAATTATTAAAGCCTGCCTGAGAAAATTGCTGGGAAAAATTTCAACCTAGGCCAATGGAAGTTGTTTTGATTTTTTTTTACAGTGAGTTAAATAAAACTGAGTGAGGAGTTTGCTGGTTTGAAAACGAAGGGGGTTGAATATTGATCCCAAACCCAGTTACCTGCCAACTGCTTTACAGTTACTCGAGGGCTACTAGAGGCTAGGCTTCATCGAGCAGTTAAAATGATACCTTGGAGATAAAATAAAATAAAATAAAATGTTTTTGAAAAAAAAGAGGAAGGGGAAAGGGCAGTGATGGGTCGCTGTCCAGTCCGTAGCCCATGTGGGGTTGTGGGGCCCAATGGCGTAGGATTGGGGGGCGACTTGGATCGCCAGAATCAACGGGTCGACAGGAAATTGGGCCCACCTCGGAAATCGATGGCTCAGATTGGTCTCTGTGGAGTCACAGGCTACCGTGGTACTTTGACTACTCTACTATGGAGTGTGGCTGGCCGTTGGCTGAGGGTTGGGACTTTGGGGTAGACTTTGTTTTTTCTACTATGCTTTGGTCTCAAATTGGGACAACTTAAATATTAGGAGTCGTCGTTTGGACGAGGAATTTCAATGAATCAATTGTGTCAGATTGATCAGTTTGGCAGCAGAAAATATAGATGGATCAATTTGGCTGGGGAATTTTGAATTGTCTCATTTTGAGCCAATTACAATTGTCTGAGGTGGGGGCAGGTAATCTGAATTGACTCGTTCTAAATAACTCGTTTTGTAAAATGAAACATTTGGTCAAATCGTCTCGTTTTACAATTGATTAATCCAAACGGCCCCGTACTTTTTGTATCGAGATAAAATTGAGGTTTGGATCGGACAATATTGAATTTTGATTTTGTTTTTGGTTCTAAGAAATTTATAAATACTAAAAAATAAATTGATTTACCATAGCAAATATTCAAATCGGATCAAATATAATATTAGTTTAATTATTGATTCTAAATTGTTCATGAAAGCGGTGGATGTTGGGTTGGAAGTTGATTTTGGATTGTTAAAAAAAACAGTATTGATGGGGTTGATCAAACTTCTATAGGTCATATCTTTAATGTTTAATAATAATGATTATTAGTCCCAACCAGCTCATTTGCCAACGCGAATTAATGAATGTCAATTGTCAAATGCTTTCTATCTATGTGATTTAGGAGATTCGAGTAAAATGGATTGTTAATATCCATGGATGATTATGATTTGTGATTTAATACACATCAAATTATACTTATATCAAGCCACCAATTTTATATAATTTCATTTTTAGTATAGAATTTGAACTATAAATACCATAGTATCTTATTTACTAATTTCAATGCAATAGTAATTCCTTCATAATGATCGATTTTTTTTTTCTTTCTAAAAAATTCAACTTAATCGACACTTATTTGAATATATCAAATACATCTCACCAAAAAAAAAATGTATCAAATACACCAAATCAGATCGTAAAATCGACAAGAAAATGAAAGGCTTGCACCAAATGCACAACATAACTTATAGTTAAGTACTCTTTTCACCCTATGTACTCTTTATAGGTTGGACCTAAACCTGATTAGGCTAAAAGAGTGAGTGGGCAGAAAATAAAGAGAATCGGAATGGAACTATCGATCAACATTTCACTACTAAGTGGAGAACCAGTGGTTAGCATTGGAAATTAGTAACCATCATCAAGAAAGTGGATTGGATGGAAGATATTTTCGTGTCGTTTTTTGTGAAATATTTTATTCAAGAAATAATTTTAACAGGCCCTACAGCGATGTTGGTTTAGTGTTCGGATTAGTCCACTGGGTACGTAGGCCCAATTCATAGTCGTACTAACCGGACCGTTGGTTGCCCTACATGTTCAAGCCTTCAAGTTCATTGATTTCAATAAAATCCGAACCGATCTCCCACTTGACCCGACCATTGATTTAACTATTAGCCTGCAGCCGTTGTATTTGACTAATTGACTTCCCCCCATAATTAGGTTACGAAATGTTTATGTGAAGTAAACCGGTTGGTCACTGGTCAACCACTGGGAGCCTAGCTAAGCAGTTAATTAAAGGAAGATTTCATAGTAGTCGAAGGGTTTGGGTTCCAAGGTGAGTTCGTTTTATATAATAAGATTCATGTACTTAGGTCTTAGAATGCATATTTGGCTCAGTCACTACTCTAAGTCAGTCTTTTTTTTAATTCAAAGACTTGGGGCAGCAAAATCAGAAGAGAAAGGCATCAAATCCTCTTCGAAGTCTGTAAGTCACTTGTTAGAACTTAGAACATGAAGAAAAACAAAAAAAAAATAAGTTTCTTTCATTTGCTTGTTTAACTGCTAACACTCTGCTTGGTGCAAATGAAAAGGGTGTAAAAACTCAGTTTGTATTGTACCGGTTTGAATAATTTGTAACAGTAAAGGAGTACAAAGTTACTGTTTCGTCTTACCCTTCAAATTGGGGTGCAAAGGAAGAGAGGGGGTGAGGGAAAATTATGAATTATAAATTTTTAATTGTGTTATAATTATAATGACATAATAATTAATATTGTCAATTTCTTTTCCTATAGTTATTACTAATGTAGACATTGTTCGAGGTTGATCGTTTGACTCCGGAAGCAAATTTATCAATGTTCGTCTAGTCAAATAGAGATCTATTGGTTGACTCGAATTTGTATTGAAAATTAGAAATAAGAAGTGTTTGTGGAACGTGTTTGATTGAGTTTGACCATATTCAATTTAAAGTCAAATTAGACATGAGAACCTTGTAGGATGACCAGTTACGAGTTAGGCTTCGAGGTTGCTCGACCAATGATTATTACAGTTATTATAATTAATAATGATTTTTTGAGCACTATTATATAATAATTATTTTTATTAAAACATATTAATTATTCTAAAATTAATTTCTTTTGTTATTTTGTAATAATATTTTATAAATTTGATAAATCTATTTTATAATAATATAATACTTACTTTTAAATCTATTTGCATTGCACCCTCAATTTTTTTCATCCAAACAACAATTTACCCTTTCACTTACAACTCCAACCAATTTACACCATCCTACAATTTATCCCTCAACTTGCACCCCCTCGAATTTGATATGAAGAAAAGAAAAGAAAAAAAACACATCGAGGAAAGAGGAGATCTCTGAAACATCACAAATATGCTAAGTTTATAAGATTTAAGGTTACTATCATTTGAACTATATACTACCTGCCGTCTAAGTCTGCATCAATATGTTCTTGGGTACTTGTAATTGTCATCCATTTGTCAGAATCTTGTGATCTTTTTTGCCAATTTACTTCAACTTTCTCCCTCGATTACACCAAATATGTGCTCGCATTGCACCTCGTTCTCGCTTAACTGCACAACATCACATGCCAGTATGCCACCAAAACTCATCTGTATACTCTAGTAGACATGGGAAAATAAGGACTTAGAGTGAGGAGGGGTTGAAAATGACAAACTAAACCAGTTTCTCATTATGAAATCTTAATGTTGGAGGGAGTGAGACAAAAATATTGAAGGGATTAGGAAGTATGTAGTACCTTCTAGACTGCACATAGAGCACTTCTACTATGTTATAGAGTATTGGTGCTTTAATGTACAACTCAAAGTTGTACCATAACATTAAATGTATAAGTTTAGGTTGTACCATAAAACAATTTGTACCATTATGTTATGATACAACTTTACAACTTGAAGTTGTACCATTACATAAAGGTACAAGTTCAAGTTGTACAATAAAAGAATTTGTACAAAAAGTATAGGTACAATCTAAAGTTGTACCATAACGTAAATGTACAATTTTAAGTTGTACCATAAAAGCAAAAACCTATAACATCAATTCTATATAGCATTGTAAAATTTCTCCTGCACATATAGCTCTACCGTTACTTGTAAACATAATAATTAACTATCATCACGAATATCGAAATACCAAACCTTTCATACAATAAAAAAAAGGGTTAATATTTTCGTATGGCCTGAACTTTGACCAAAATAAACATCCTGGCCAATCTTTTCGATCTATAATATCCTGGCCTGACTTATACACCAAAATAAACAATTTGGCCAAACCCGATGTTTGACCGTTAACTTGGACGGTCAAACGCGTTGACTAACGGTCAACCCGCCACGTCACTGCCAAGTCAGAAGATCTGATAAATATTAATTTTTTTTTATTTTTGGTTTTAATAAGGTATTAGATGATTTTTTTAATTTATAATAATTTAAAATTGGGAAATGTGTGGAAATTGTGAATTATTTTGAATATTTTATGCTGACTTGGCAGTGACATGGCGCGTTGACTAACGGTCAACACGTTTGACCGTCCAAGTTAACGGTCAAAAGTCGGATCTGGCCAAATTGTTTATTTTGGTGTATAGTTCGGGCCAGGATGTTATAGATCGAAAAGATTGGCCAAGATGTTTATTTTGGTCAAAGTTCAGGCCATACGAAAATATTAACCCTAAAAAAAAAATCTTCAACAATAATCACGTAGCATGTCAGTTCGATATAAAGATGATTGAGCAAAGTGATAAAATGTACATTGTTATTATCATACGTCCTTTCCATGTTGGTTGGTGTTAATTAACTACAGTCTTTGTACGCTTTTCATTCCCTTCCCCCTTTCTATTCCAAAGACAAGCAACCTCCCCCTCACTTGCAGATGTCTCCTGCAATCCCCAAATCCTAATCAAGCTGGAATTAATTATTTTAGCTTAATTATTATTCTATCCAATATGGCCTTACCTTTTTTCTAAGAGCAATCCCACATTCCCTTCACATTTTCGTGTTTTTCTCTTTCGGACTTTCATGTTATCGGACAGCATATAAAAAAAGATCGTATATTGTCCTAAAGTTATCTTGTTTTTAAAAGATCATGGGATCGGGCATATGTATAATGTTATTTTGTCTTATGAATATTAAATGTAATTAATATAAATGGGTGATTGGGTTCCATAGCTCTGTTAGTGATCACGAAGAGATTCTTCTCCAAATGATAAGTTCGGATATAAAATTCGAAAGCATACAATTCAAATTTGTATGTCTCATAAGGTTGGAAGTTTGGTATCGGTATTTGGGATATACTAAATATCCTACTGAATTCGTCGATATTTGGTATTATCGAATACACGTAATATTTTATGAGATTGAGATTGGGATTAAATTTCAAATGTTATTTGGTATTAGAGATTACGGGATAATGATTGGTATTGTGCTGAAATACTGATCAATACCTAAATATAAGCTAGTGTGTACTTAATCCCTCCAAACTAGGCTCCCTCACTCACTAGTATCAAACCCTCAACCTCCAAGACAGATCACTTAATTATACATAGTTCATTTTCTCACTATTTGACAACCCATACCAAGCTCATTTTATCACTTGTAGTGTGTTTATGGGTTGTTTAATCACCCACTATTTTAGTTTGTTTCTTTAGTTTGTTGATGTGCTTCTTAAGCACCATATTTTGTAGTTTGTTGTTAATATACTTGACAGTTTTTCCCATTCGTTTTGCAAGAATGTTGGATTTATTGTTTGTTTTAGTATATTTTGAGAATGGTTTGTAGAGTTGCTTGTAGAGAAGAAGTATTGTTTATATATTTGATTTATAATTTTGAAGATAATTAATTTGGTATTTAGTATATACTGATACCAAACAAAATTTTAGGAATTGGAATAGGGATACCGAAGTTTTTTTGGATTCGGATTGAGATTGAGTTTGTGGCACTATTTGATATTCGGTGTTTCATATTGGGAAAGCGATACCGTACCGATTTCCACCTCTAACTTGAGTCATTCTTGTAAAGTTAGTAGTACGACAAAAAAAGTTATATATTTGAAGTACTTTACTAGAAAAAAATAATACATGAATCATAATAGGAAAACCTTCATAGTTTAAGGGTCAAATATACAATTAATTCTTGTTTTTAACTATAATATTGTAAATCCAGAAACAAAATTAGAAAAATCCAGGAAAAAATTCATTTGGTATGCCAAACCAGCCTGAAACAACCAAATCATCAACTAAAAAGTTGCACTAGTTCACTGTCTAACTAATCTAATGTATAAGATACAAAAACTGAGAAAAAGTGGAGATGTGTGACACTGTAACAGCAGCCTTTATATATTATTTGATTTGATCACCACCAATCCACCATGGCCATTTATGTTGGGTATTTAACTTTAAATAACACCATCATGTCTAAGATTCTACCGTTGCTGTCTTAATCATACATGCATTTCGGATGACGTACTTGCCATCATCTTTCTTCGTTTGACTACTGATTAGTAACCAGCGTGGCCCCGGCCAGTTGGCCCGAGGAAGATGAAGTATGAAATTTGATAATGTAATGGGGTGTAAAGCTTATTGTTGTATAATTTTTTTTGGGAAACACGTGATAAAAATAGTGAATTTTAGCAGGAAAAAGACATGAATGATGCAACGAATAAAAAATCGGCCTTATGAACCAAAATCAGTAGCTGTTACCTTGTGAAATAATATTGTTTCTGGTAATATGATGAGGTGGAGTAAGTTTTATAGAAACCAAATTCCAGAAAATCGAATAAATAATCGCCTATCCCGTCAGTTTTCGGGAAATGAGCATCTCACAATCGTTGCTAGCTTTTACTCGGCCCGTTGGCCGATTAATTTGCTATATAAAACATTCATCTTATCGTCATTGTGCTTTCCAATTTTTGTCAGACCATGATAAGATCTAAAAAAATCAAGAACGAACAACACGATTTGGGATAGGAACCGCAGTTGTTGTATCCCTAGAAAATGGTGGTAAACGCATACTCACCTGCCAAACTGGTTTGGATTGAGATTTTTATCGGGTATCAGGGAACCATGTGATTATAAATTAGACTTGATCAAAACAGGCCAAAACTTGAAATTCAGCCTGTTTGACCGACCCATGCCAAATTCTAATTAGTCATTACTTTTAAACTTTCTATTTGAAAATAAAAAATATTGAAAGAAAAGAGATGACTGCAATTCGCCATTTGCACATCAATTATTTGGGAATAAAACCATAGAAATTCAAAAGGAACTGAAAGTATTTGGGATTGTTTTAATGTTTAAAATAACCAAATAGATCTTTCTATTTACTTTTTTACTTACAAATACCAAACGATTCCCTAAAAAACACACTATAATTTTTTGGGAAACACGTGATAAAAATAGTGAATTTTAGCAGGAAAGAGACATGAATGATGCAACGAATAAAAAATCGGCCTTATGAACCAAAATCAAGTACCTGTTACCTTGTGAAACAATATTGTTTCTGGTAATATGATGAGGTGGAGTAAGTTTTATAGAAACCAAATTCCAGAAAATCGAATAAAAGATCGCCTATCCCGTCAGTTTTCGGGAAATGAGCATCTCACAATCGTTGCTTGCTTTTATCGGCCCGTTGGCCGATTACTCTGCTTTATAAAAATTTCATCTTGTCGTCATTGTGCTTTCCAGTTTTTGGCAGGCCATGATAAAATCTAAGAAAATCAAGAACGAACAACACGATTTGGGATAGGAACCGCAGTTGTTGTATCCCTAGAAAATTGTGGTAAACACGGACTCACCTGCCAAACTGGTTTGGATTGAGATTTTTATCGGGTATCAGGGAACCATGTGATTATAAATTAGACTTGATCAAAACGGGCCAAAACTTGAAATTCAGCCTGTTTGACCGACCCATGCCAAATTCTAATTATTCTTTACTTTTAAAATTTCTATTTGATATTAAAATTAGTGAAAGAAAAGAGATGACTGCAATTCGCCATTTGCACAACACTTATTCGAGAATAAAACCATAGAAATTCAAAAGGAACTGAAAATGTTTAGGATCGTATTAATGTTTAAAATAACCAAATAGATCTTTCTGTTTAGTTTTTTACTTACAAATACCAAACGATTCCCTATAAAATACACTTTTATTTTGTCATTATGATATCAAATAATTATATAATATATATTTGAAATGATTGGGTTGGTCGAGGTTGAACCATTGAATAACTTTAAAATATATTATATTTTAGCTACTAAGATATAAAATAATAGCATGATATATATTATACCAGAGAAAATAGATTGTTTTAGAATGACAAACCAATGATGTTCATTTGTTTTACTTGATGGCCAAATCCCGTGTAGGTCAGACCCATTTAACTCTTTTATTTTATGGTTAGCGGTTAGCCCATCAGATACCATGCATTAGTTAATTGTTAAATTTTTTTTAGCAATAAAAAGGAGTATTGTTTTTGCCTTTTCATATATACTTTATCACCACGGAGAAATAAAAGGGTTTAAAGAAAAAAATTGACACTCCAGGACCCATTTAAATGCGCATGTGTACGGTAAGTTGGCCCGTTCCACAGAGGAAAGAGAAAAAAATTGACACTCTTATTCTACCCTTCCTACAAACGCTCATGGAGCATGGAATTTGGAATGGGGGAAGAGTTTTTTCCTCCATGTTATTGTATGTTTTTAATTTAAAAAGATACAACAAATGTACTTAGTGTGATTGGTTATGATCCTTGTTTTTCTTTAAAATGGTCATGGTTCGAATCCCAGTACGTGCCTTTTTAATGAATAAAAAAAAGTCATCGTGAAGACCAAAATGTCCTTCCTACTTTCACTCGCATTGCAGGAAATTTGAAATGGGGCTCCCGTTTTTCCCTTCGGTGTATTATATTATGTGTAGATTATAATTACGCACATGCATGTGTTTTTCCTTCTCGTGATAGTAATCAAAATTGGGATGCCTAATCCCAACTCTGTCCCCGTAGTTAGCATTTATTAGTAAATGGTGTACGATTGGTTTTTAATCTCTCACGATTCGAGTTGTAAGACCGATAAGTTCTTGATATGATATCAAAATCGTGAATGATCGAGAAATTTTGTGATAAGCTACATTTGTTAAATACATATTGTATTCGAACTTGTACGAAATTCGAAACTCATATGAGTTGGTTTCGTTATTACTATAAGGCTTATAGTATAATGACTGGCTTATACTATATAGTATAACATCTCTCACAATTCAAAACTATATAGTATAAGGACTTCAATTGATGGAGTTCTCAACTACTACTCAAGTGATAAGTCAGTCCCTATATAAACTTCCATGTGATATTTGACAAGTTGTGGAAATTAATTGAAGATAATTACTTTGCAAGCTAGCACGATGCCTACAATTTTGTTTTACGTATAAAGAAAATGACAAGTTGTGGAACTACATTCACACACAAAAGCACGTTATAGACAAAAGGGAAACATTTTGGATCCAAAATCATTTTCATAGAACAACAACTTATCCCCATAAAGGAGTTCAGAAATGGGAAATATATTTCTATGATATCCTTAGAAGTTTATTATAAAGATTATGATACAAAAATTAATATTCAAGAGGAATATTTCTAAGCTCCTTTTATAATATATTATTTATGGGTTGGGATATATTTAGATCAAAGAGGATATCAGATCTAGGTTTAATTGGCTAATGAAGTGTTAATACACAAGGGTATCGGGTTAACGCTATTTTGAGAATTCTTATAGTCTGGATTGATGATTTATGTTTGGCTAGGGGAATTCGATGTCGAACAACACCTTCTCTGCTTGATTTTGCCTTAGTATTATGTGCTTAGTCATTGTTATCTTTTCTATATTATTAGTTAATTTTCTAATTTAAAATAATTTCTAAATGATTGGTTAAATAATTAAAAGCAAAGTTTAAGTCCTTGTCCGATGTTGTGGAATCCAGATACAGAAAGACGTTTTCGGTTAGTTCCTTTTACATGTGGCAGGGTGAGGAGTGGTTTCCTGGGGTGGCTAATTTTCAATATGCTCTGTCTGGAAGAGCATCATTCCTACGAAATTCTGTGGTTTCATTTGGCTGGTTTGGCATAAAAGAATCCTCACTCTCGACAATCTGAAGAGACAAAGCTTAGAGCTGGCTGAACGGGTGCGTCTTGTGCTACAAAGAAGAAGAATCTATTAATCCCCTCATGGTTGACTGCAACTATACCAGGCACGTGTGGGGTGATGTTTTTAGCAACGACATACTTCCGGATGTGTCTTCTGGCAATATCTCCATTATTATTAACTGCAATAAGCTCAACAGCTTGGATGGAGTCGAAGTGGTTCATCTATTACGTTGTTTACGCGATATGCTGGCATGTATGGAAGGAAAGAAACCAGAGGATATTTGAAGAGGCTAGTTGTACCCCCTTTGTGGTCGCTAGGAAGACTATGCGAGCAATCATTGAGTGGATCACGGCTCATAGAAAGATTGATAAAGATCAAGGGATGGCTTTTTTGCTGACTTGGCTTCGCAGATGTGTTGCCGTTCGTCGGGATTCCTCTGCTAGGGGCCATTAGTTTCGCTTTTTTTTTTTAAGTAATTCATTAATTGGGTGGAGGTCCAATAAGTATCATAATGTTTCTAATTCGTTAGAAGCCGAATACATAGCACTTGCATATACAACTCAGGAACCACAATGGATCAAAACAAACCTATATCGCTCTTATCTATAAAAAAAAACAATGGATGACCTTATTTCAGTATTTATTAGTCTAATCTAAGCCGCCCTATGTGCCGTGTGGTCTATTATGGCAGTCTCTATATAATAAAAATGTTATAATTCAGTAAATTTAAGCGCACCAAGCATATGAAAATTGATTGTTACTTCATTCTTGATCAAGTTTAGATAACAAGCTTAAAGTACAATATGTCTCCCACCACCTTAACTTGGAAATCCCTTTATGAAGGCCCTTCTCATTCACACTTTTGTAGAGTTAATCTCCAAGCTGAGTATGAAATCCATTAATGTCTGGCTTTCTAGAGAGGAGAAGGGGGTATTAGAGTAGATTAGGGTGAATTTATATGATTTTGATAGTTTAAGTAGTTCGAAGGAATATAATATATGATAATGTAGGCATGACATACTAGATTCAATCTCGTAATTGATTTGTTGTAATGCCCTCAAAAACTTCCTCCCATCTATCCATGACCAGGACTTCCGGCCAGAGCGATCTAAGTAGTTTTAATCCTTGTTCGAGACAATCCAATGAGTCATATATTATCCTTCTTTGTTTCAAGGTTGTTTGACACGCTTTCTCCTGCACTTGTTGAAGGACTTGCCAAAAACCAAGAATGTCGAACCATATATAATCGAGAGTTTCAAACTTCTTTTTTTTTATGAATGGAGTTTTCAAGCTTAATACGTAATTTTAGGCAAGAATTATATCTATAATCCACACATATATATATATCCATTTCACTTGTGTATTATTATACAACAAGTCACAACACGAAACCAGTTGTGTGTTTGGCAGTTGCATGTGACGATGTAACCCGTTTGTTTGTTAGTTTGTTTTGTTGATGAAATGTTGTCTGGCGGAAAATTTGTCAATTGGGCAATTTGGGGGTCACTATTGCTAAGGGCCAGTCATGTTAGCTAAGGGATTGTTTGGACATAAAGAGACCCTTATGTTGGGAAGGTGAGTTGTCTCGTAGGCCATCCTCTGTTGGCCGGCGAAGCAACTTCAATGGCGTTTTCCCATCAGCTACATACATATCTTCGATTCTTTCTTCTTCTCTCTTTCTCTCCCTTTCTTTTTCAGCTCGTTAAGTTGAAGAAGCCAATATATGAATCTACTTTGTGAGCCAAACATAGCCCTATCAAATTGATTGTTTGATCAGCACTTTGTACGGTGGAATGTCCAGCCACAAGAAATATATACGTACGCACTTTGGAAAGCTCCAAGTTTGAATCCTTGTGGGATATATCAGACAAATCCCAACTGTTTGCTCTTCAATGTGATCAATGAATGATCGTCCAATAGGGCACGGCTCCATTTATGCTTCAAAGGCCAAAGCTGGCTATAGTAGCTAGTGGTCCAATAGTTTGTGAACGTAGCACAAATCTAATGGATGTAGTTGTATGGGTAAAATGTATGCATATCCGTAGAAATCTGAACGAGAGGGGGTTAGTTAATAATCTACGTTCAGATAATTTGAACTGGTGGGAGGGGCTAAAGGCTCACTCATTACTAGATTTCTCAAATTTATTAGAAAATTTACATGTAAATTTACATTATTTTGAGAGTTAAAGGGGACTATAGTCTCTCCTGCCATCAATGTGGCTTCACCATTTGGCTGATAAGAAAGTATTCGGATTTTGAGTAAGGGATGAGAAATTAAACTCTTAGCCTTCTTTATGAAGGCGTGAGTGATTAATCAGTATACTTCTTTGAATTAAGTACTCAGAGTTTCAGCTAATTTTCAATTTCATATGTGATTTTTCATTAATATGATAATCGACTTCCAACTTACAAAACAAACATTTTAGTTTTAGCCTTTTTGATAGAATGAGAAGCAATCAGATCGTAAAACAATAGTCAAACATTAACTTTAAAGAATTATACACGAATGGCCATGTATTTGGGCTCCTGAAGAGTGTTTGAAACTGTGTGGATAGTGGGAGTACTTTTGAGTGGGTCTTAGAGAATAGACATGCATATGATGGATGGAGTAGAGATTAGAGAAGCGAATAGTTGAATGGATCTAGTAGAATCAAATAAACAAACATATGAGGCAAGAAGCCATGATTTCAGCCCTATGAAGGCTTAGATTGTGTGTGGCTGTTTTGTGAGAGCTAGACAGACTTTTAAGATCGCGACCAAGTTTTGTGGGGTTATGAAAACTAGGTAAAAGACTAACCAAATTGCGGCCAAGTTCCCAGTATTCTTCCTTTCCATCCTCATATATCACTCAACTCAATGGAATACCTCGCTATTAAAAAAAAAAGAGTTGCATTTTGTACATAGAATTAGGGCCGTAAATGAGCCGAGCTGAGCCGAGTTTTACCCCAGTTTGAGCTTGACTCGTTAACAAATGAGCTGAGCTCGAGCCCGAGCCATTTATTAACGAGCCGAGTCGAGTCGAGTTCGAGCTAGGCTTGTTTACTAAATTCTTAGATCGTATTTAATACATTCATTTTGTATGTCGTGTATGGTACATGTGATTGATGTAGCGATAAAAAAATAATCAAATGTTCAACATTAATTAATCTTATATTATAATTTTTAGGTGTCATATTGTTTAGTTAATAAATTTTAACTAGTTCAAATCATGTTATTTCATAGTATCGAAACAATTTTGTACATAATTTCTTTATAGAATTAAAAATAAGACATATTTTCTTACAGGTTAAACTTCACATGATGTGAGATTATAATTTAACAATCCTATGAATTATGAAAGTCCAAATTAGATCGATTAGTCCATAAGTCAGTGATAAGTTGGCCCTCAAACCACAATGTTGAGACATCTCATGAGCTTTAAATGAGCCAACTCACGAGTTGAGCTCAACAAGCCACCGAGTCTAGCTAGCTCCCGAGCTTCACGAGCTGAACATAGCTAGGCTCAAGCTTGGCTCGTCAGTAAACAAATCGAGTTTCGAACGAGTTTTTCCCGGTTCGAGCCTCGAGTTGCTCGCGAGTAGCTTGGCTCATTTGCAGCCCTACATATAACATAAAAGTTGATTTGTATTGGGCCTGGACCAGCTATGCAATCAGGAGGAGAGTAGTTCCCAGAAACGCAGGCCGATTTACCAGAGGTCCACTGGTCAGTCCACGCCAGAAAAGAACAATTATCTTGCTTGGCAGTTCAGGGCACGAATTGGTGTATTTACAAAGGCCCACTGGACTTGGATCTCTACAGCCAGGGTTGTGGTCCGCAGTGAATGAAGCAGTCGGTCACAGGCTCACAGTCCAGTTAGTAACGCGTTCATGGGCCGACGTCTGAAGAACAAAGCTCAAATTTGTGTCAGTTGGCTACAGGCTAGAGACTAATCTGTAATCTGCATTGGTGATTCATGTCTGAGTGTCTCGAAGCAAAAGAGTTATTCTGCTAACAGTATAAGTTGTTAGTATATACTAACTAATATTTAATATGTATTAACTAGTATTCAAGTCTACTGATTTTATAAAATAGTACTAAAGTATCTAGATATCACATACTAGTATTCAAACCATCACAAAACTAGTATACAACTCACATAATTAGTATTCAGCCAATCAATTACCAACTAATAGGGATGGCAATTACCCACCCATGGGTAATTATACCCAAACCCAAGTAGACCCATTGATAATGGGTTGGGTATGGGTGAAGTGCATATGGGTTTGGGGGGCTTGTAGCATAGACCAGGAAACCGGATCGTACCGGCCGGTTCAACCGGTTCAACCGGGAACCGGACTAGAAACGATACGGTAAGCTGGCTGAAGGAGTTTTATCGTGCCGGCCGGTTTGTCCGGCTTAACCGGTCCAAACCGACATACCGTCCGGTTTCATTCTAACCGGCGGTAGACTCAAATTGAGAGAAACGTCGACGTTTAATTGAGTTAAAATTAAAAAAAAATCGCCATTCATCGTGAAACCCTAATATCTAATCGAACGAAGCGAATCTGGAGGAGGGAGCCTTTCATTGTTTCTTTCTTCCCAGCCCCGCCTCGCCGCTCATCTTCTCCTCTCCTCGTCCTCTGGCGATCCGCAACCCTCGATCGGGAACCTACGCCTATTAGGTGTTTTCCGGAGATGACAAATAGTTGGAGGGGGAGACTAGTTCATTGCATGTGGGATGGGATTACAGGAGAAGGAGAAGAAACAAAAACCGCCATTGAAATTCTTTACAGAAGGCGCGCCGTACCTCGAATCCCGAAGCCTTCACCACCACTTCCGTTCAAGTCAACAGTGACGCCTTCCTCACCGTCCCAAATCGACCCCCTCCCAACTATGAAATCTCTAGTTAGATTCTTTCCCAAATTGATTCCTCTTTCCGACCTCATTCCAGATCTGTCTCTCAAATTTCCCGAGTCTGACTGAGGTACTTGCAGACGAGGGAGCTAGTGTCAGGAGTGGAGCTGAATCGAGGCGCCGAAAGATCTCGATGATGATTTTCTGGTTGATCTCAACAGTCAGAGACGACATGCACAATAGGGAAATTAGCATTTGGTTCGTCGGGGAAAAGAGTGCGAGAGTTGAGGGAGAGAAGAAGGGGAAATTGAAAATTGGTGGGCGAGCAGGGCGTGAGGAGGAAGAAGGTCGTTTGTTTGTTTGTGTCTTTGTGAGTGAGTGAGGCTACATTAGTAATTAATCAAAATGACTTACCCATAGTTACTCGTTCCGGTTTTATTCCAGTATTACTTCAAGACGATATCCTGAATCTGCCGATACGGTTTTTTTACAAAAAAATATTATTTAATTACAGAAACGGTATTTTACCGGTACATAGGGCTGTTAATGAACCAAGCCGCTCATGAACGGCTCGGTGTGCGACTCGAGAAAAACTCGTTCGACACTCGATTCGTTTTAATCGAGCCGGCTCGCGAACAAGCTCGTTATCTAAACGAACCGAACTCGAGCCATACCATGTTCAGCTCGAAAGCTCGCGAACAAGCTCATTTAATGGTTTGGCATTAAAAAAGGATTAGAATTCATGGATTTTATGTATTGAAATTGGGATAAATATTGTGTTTTACTTTGCTAGACTTTGCTACAGGTTTGAATGTAATTTTGTGCCCAGTTCTAGGTCAATCTTGAGCTATCATGAACATTTTGTGAGCTGAACTCGAATTTGGGCTCGTTAAACTTATTTGACGAGCCGAATTCGAGCCGAGCTCGAGCTTTCATTTTCATAAACAAGCCGAGCTCGAGCTTGCATATTAAAGCTCGTGACGAACGAGCCGAGCTCGAGCCTGGAAATATATTAACGAGCTGAGCCCGAACTATCGGAAAGCTCGGCTCGACTCGGCTCATTAACAGCCCTACCGATACACAACGGTTGAACCACGGTCGTACCACAAAATACCCTACCACAGACAGATCCAGTATGACTTCCGGTACGGTTTCCTTTACCATGGTTTGTAGATGGGTTTGGGTAAGGTATGAATATTGCTTCCATAATCTAAATGAGTATGAGTTGGATATGGATATCCATTTACTTTAGGGTGTTTTAACTACACATGCAAAAATTGGACCTATTTGTAAAACTTGAAAAGTTTAGGTACCAAATATACACATCTATTAAGTTTAGGTACCAAATTGTAATTTGTATTTGGGCATGGCTACAAACCCAAATCCATTTGTTATAAACCCAACCCAACCCAAAGTAAATGGGTATGGGTACAAACACATCAAACTCTACCCATATCCATCTATTTGGATTTCATACCCAACCCAATTGGGTTGGATAGTAAAAAACCCATGGGTATGGGCAATATTGCCATCCCTACCAACTAATATCCACAATCAAACCAATTAGTATTCAATATGGATACTCTTGTGTGTTATCTGAATACTAATTATGTGATGTATGGATATTATTCTGTGTTGTCTAGATATTAGTTTGTGAATTTGGGATAATAGTTGATTCATGGTGGATATCAGTTAGCAAACCTTGAATACTAGTTCATAAAAGCAACATGTTTGGATACTAATTCATGCATTTTGAATATCAATTAGTATCTACTAACGAATTTTCAAATTAGCAGATTAACTTTTTCCATCTCGAATGTATCTATATTAGTTTAACAATGGCTGACTGTACCAAGTTCTTAGCTTCTAATTACTGTTTCAACTTTCAACGGGTAAGAAACTCAATTACAAAACAATAACCAGAAGAAAGGCAATAGTGTTCTGTCAATTATATAGTTCATTGTACTTGAATGGGCGAACTCTTCTGTTTTTTTTTTTTTTTTTCCTTCTGCTCAATCTTAGGTTCGAAGTGATTAGCTCATAGGACTTGCTGCATAAGATTCGAGCTAAAAGAATTCCTTTGAAACAACGAAATCAGCGTGCGGGAATGAGACGACAAGCAAAGTATCAACCTTTCGCAATAATATATATATAACTGTCCAAAATGGTGTTGTGTTACATCATTCACCAACGTTTAAATACAAACGTAAACACCAAAAAAAGAACAGCAAAGGAAGTCACATATATGGATACCATATACATACACATACTAGACACAGACAGACAGTCATTAGTTACAAAATTACCATTCCACTCCCCTTCTCCAAACCCCGCCATTCTATAATCACCCATCATCACATTCTTCACAACAACATAGAAAAACCTAAACCAAACTCAGCAAACAAGCAGAGACAGCATCATCATCATCATCACATCATGTTCATGCAGTAGATTGCGAGCTGCAACCTATTGCAGTGTGGATTTACTTACTAATTCCCATTCTTATTCCCTTTGGACGAAAAGAACCTGCTGAACCCTCTCCCAGGCTTCTCGGGCGTTGGAGTGGATGAAGTAGACGACGAGGTTGACTTGGTTGGCCGGTGTTTAGGATGTTTTGAGCTAACCGGTGATCTCAACAAATTGGCAGCTTCCAAATCAGGGCTTTCCCTTCCCGGGTTGTTGTACGAATGCACTGGAGACTGAGGAGCAGGAGAAGTTGCAGTGTCCAGCATTTCATCTCCTCCTTGCAAGTTTGTGCCACTTGTTGTTGGTGGTTCTTCATCGGCAGAACCATCGCCTCCTCTCGGACTCCTTTCCCCAGAGTTCTCTGTCGACTGAGGGCGTAGAGAATTTAGTTGCTTGCCTAACAAGAATATCGTCTCTTGGCATTCCGCTAGCTTCTCTGCTGCAGCTAACAGGTCTTTCTCCTGTAGGAAAAAGAGAACGATTTGTTCATTCATTGAAATCTGAGTTTCAAATAGAAGGTTTTGATATTAAACAATGCATAAGACATACCTGTTTTTGCTTGTCTTCCGTCTCGGCTGCTGCTGCTGCACAAACTGGGCAATTCTCATTCCTAAATGAATTTAACATGAGTAACTTCGATCAGGTTTGTTGCGGAAAAAATGGAAAACAAGTGAATAGGTTAAAGTTCATACCTTTCGAGTTGCTCTTGAAGATCCTTGCATCTGCTCAAAGCCTCTTCGTGAGCCCTCTTCTCATTCTCAAGCTCACACTCTAACCCTTCCGTCTTGACTCTAAGGGAGGTTAGCTCAGTTTCTAGCTCTTCAGCACGTAGTTCAAGTGATCTATAGGATTCTGCCATGCACTTCAACTGAGTCTCACCCAAAGAGTTTGACTTTTGAGCATTTGTCAGCTGTGATTTGACTTCATCAAGCAGTTGCTCTGTTTCTTGCAACCGCAGCTTAGTGGTTTCGAGTTCTTCACCACATCTAGCAAGATCAAGAGCCATGTTGTCCTTCTCCGTCTTCAGTTCTTCAAACTCCTCTAATGACACTTTGCACCGGATCAAGTTCCCATCATCTGGAACCTCAGGATTTGCCTTTGGACTGCCACTTGATACATGGCCATTCATTGACGAGTATGGTTCATCATCCATTACAATCTTGTTCTCTGGCAGAGCGACTTTGTCGATACAATCCGGGCTATTGATCTGAGCTTGATTTCCTTTGTACCCCATCACACTAAACCGTAGCTCACTCGCCTTGTCCAGCACTTGGGACAGGTCGAAAATGAAGGTGTCTAAGCTTGAACCTTGGTTTAGAACTTTGTTGATGGTCAACGACAGGTCCTCAATCTTCTTAGTTAGTCCTTCCCCATCATCACCGTCAATAGTCATTGCTTCTTTCCGAAGCAATAGTACAAAATCATGTATCTGAGAGACTGCAGAGGCCAAGTCTTGGCTCATTTCGGTCTCTACAGTTTTAACATCCTCCAATATCTTTGATTGCATGTCCTCATCTCTGCCCGAGTTGACTTCTTCTGGTCGAGCTTCTCCACTAGGCATATCAGAAGTGCCATTAGCGACCTCAGGAGTCTTGTTACCAGGGTTATCCAAACAAGCCAGCTTCTCCATCTCAAGGAAGTCATCCATGAGCTCAAGGTTCTTAGCATTCTCTGCCTTGATCGATGATCTGTCTCCGTTCTTTTCAGACATCATGGATGCGGTCCAAGATTCAGCACAGCTTCGATCGTCATCGTTTCCATCCTCTGACATGGATGTGAAGCTAGGCACAGATTTCTGCTGGTTGGTCATATGAAGCTGAGCTTCTAAGCTCTGAAGCCTGCTCGATGTTTTGGCACATAGATTCCTCGAAGCCTGAAGCTCACTATTACGCTTAGCCAAAGCTTCTTTGAGCATCTTGGTCTCTTCTTCCATGCCAAACAACCGTTCTGTCAAGAACTCCGTCTCTTTTCCAAGAGAGAATTCAGTTATAGGCGACATGTGCGGGCTAGAAGGCTTGACAGGTGACCTCTTCGACCTCGAATCCCCATAATCTCGGCCCAAGCTCTCAACCTCATGCTTCATCTGTGCCAGAGCAGCAGGACCTGGGAGTTTCTTCCTCACGAGCTGACGTAGTCTCTGGCATTCGGCTTCAAGCTTGGCAATCTTCTTCACACCTTCCATGTGCTGCTTGTTCGCAACATCAGCAGACCTCATGCTCATGTTCTTCTCTTCATTCCTTATCTCAAGCTCCTTTGACACCACATGTACTTCATACTTCATCGAGTTTATCTCCCTCTCACAAGACTCTATATTCCCCTTGAGAACCTCGATCTCAGACTCCGCACGAGATTTTTCCTCGCTCATCTTCACCAACATGTTGCCACGCTCCTGTAAAGACCTAGATAATGCTGCATTATCAGCTGCTGACCTTAGCAGCTCCTGATCCAAATTAGCAATCTTTGATTCGAGATCAAGTCTAATCTTTTCACATTGCTTGTTCTTGGTGAGAACAAGTTCCTGCAATTTCTGCTCATGGTCTTCCTTCAGGTTTCGTATTTGCCTCATGCATTCTTTGAGAGCACCGTCCAGATGAGCTGCTCGATCTTCGACCGTCAGCTTGGACAGAGTCATTGCTTCTAAACTGTTTTTCAAAGCCAATGCCTCTGCTTCAGCCTTCTCCCATCCTGCATAAGAAAACAATCCATTTTCTATAAAAATGGCGGGAGATAAAAGATTGAATCACAAGCATCCATAGGGAATCGCAAGTATTATTACCACAGACAGCTTCTTCAGCAACCTTGGCATGCTGTTTGACCAAGTTTTCCTTTGTGGTCATTTCTGATTGAGCTGCAGAGAGCTGTTCATTCAAGTCTTTGATCTCGTCGTCTAGTGATTGAACTTGTTCTTCATATCCTTTCACCTGCTCCTCCAAACCATTCAAATGGGTGTACGATTCAACTGAGATTTGGACATAACTCGGTTTCTTGTAGTTATCCTGTTTCAGACATAATCCCAGGGGTCAAAACTAGCTCAACTTCTCGATAGCCAGGTTTCATCTTGGAGATTAATAAGGTGAAGTTTTTTTACCTTCTCTGTCTGCGCCAGTGGTTCAGCAGAAGCCAAAGCAGCATCCAGAGACTCGGCTGCGGCTGCCGCGGCTTTAGAGGCCTTCTCAGATGAGGACTTCTTCTTCCATGGCCAACTCCGGCGATCCATCTCTACCAATCAAAGTTCTGCAAAGAGATGAATCCAAACTACATTGTCAAGAAAGAAGCAAGCAAACCACAAATGAGTCATCATTATGACCCTTAGAAAGAGTTCAGATTAAGCAAAACCAAAAAAAAATAATCCGAATTACAAAGACCCAGAAAAAGAAATACTCTCAAAACGCAATCAAGGAATCTTTAGGAGTAGTGTCAAACAGATAGATAGTAACAGACCAACCACGTCAATTATCATTTTAATACCATAAATGCTCTATTTGATGTGCCAATTCATGGGGGGCTGAAATCTGGAACACCTCTCAATTTAGGGAAGCAGTATTAATCGGAATTGAGCATGCAAAGGAAGGTTAAAAAACTATTACAAAAGAGTAAAACCCAAGATCCAAAATCAACAGAGCTTCATAATTGCACAAACAAGATCTCCAGAAGACAAGAACTGCAAGAATTCCAAAACAGTTTCACCATAGGTAATTTAAAGTGCAGTTTGAACTCTGGGGAGCTGAAAGAACAGTAGAAATCTACAGTGAGGAAAGAAATAAAAATGTACAAACAGAAGAAGGAAGGTAGGGGGATGAGTTTGGAAAGCTAGAACTGACAGTCACAGTCTCTGAATACCTAGGAGCTCAGAGACGGTTGGGGGGAAAGGAAACAATGAACAGTGAGAAACAGAGGAAAGAAACCCATTTCAGCAGGGGGAAAACGACTAGCTCCGATTAGATACTCAATCGATAATTTTCCAATCAGAGAGCTTTCGCCGGAGTTGAAATGGAAGAAAACCCACCGACACTGAGAGGAGCAATCGACCGGGTAAATTGCAGATAGAGAAATTCTTTAACGGGGGTACGAATGGCATCGGAACAAAAAAAACTCTCCAGAAAACAAAGACATAAACAGACGAAAACAACACGCTAACATCATCATCAGCACCACCACGAGGTACTGTTTTCCCCCAACCACCAAACGGGACGGGACTCTCACCGCAGAAAATCGAACTCACTGGAGCAAAATGTAGGTTGACGGACGAGGGGGAAATCAGGCTGAAGCGTCTGGCAGCAGGGTTTATGTTGGATGGAATCAAAATTTCTGGGTTTTCAGTTTTGAGCTTATTGGTTAGGTAGTTAGTTTGGTGTCCTTGTTCGGGTTAGTTGGTCTTAAATGGAGATCTGAAATTGGGGGGGGGCGGGGGATTGATTTGAGCTGGGAGGGGAAGGTGGGAGAGTTGGAGAGGGAGGAATGCGAGACGTCGGCGGCGGCGGCGATGGCGTCGCAGGTAAGGAAGACGCGGCGTAGGAGGAGGAGGAGGAAGCAGTGGTGGAGGAGAGTGGGTGAGAGAGGAGAGAAAGGGGAAGTGGGGGAAATGAAATATTCGGTTGTATGGAGGAGAGGTGTCACTTAAAAGCCAAAGACGTAGGCAAAAAGTTCCAAAAAATTATTCACTCGCTCTCACCTTTCCCATACCCATCAGAAATAAAATAAAATAAAATAAAATAAAATAATGTGAGTGAGTGAGTGAGTTGGTGGTAACTATTTCTAGTTGGATTTTGGGGAGAGATTAGGGATGTGCAATTATAGCTAAGAAATGCTGAATTTTACAGCAAAATTTTACTCTATCAAATAAGTCTTTTGGTGAGTATCCCGGGACTTGCTATTACTATATCATTTTTAAGCCTAATGAATGAAAAGAATATGGTTTTGGTGGAGCAAGCCACATTCATGTAGGTTATATCGTTACGATTTAGCCTAACGGTAAAGATACCGTATTCAACCATACGATGGTTAATAGAGAATCATTGGTTTATGCGTTTTTTTGAGATGGAGGCCAGGCTTGACATTTGTCTTGAGTTTTGATGGATGGATGGATGGGAGGGAGCGGGGGGAAGGGGACGGCGGCGGTTTGACGGAATGGGACGGCGGTGAAATGACCCACGTCACCCGTCGGAACAAATAAAAAACAAAGAGAAGAGAAGAGCTACTGAGATGTATTGTAGTAGAAGAAGAAAGGGCTAGCTGGATCCGATTATTGCCGGAAAGTTGCTTCTTTTTTGGTTCCCTCTGTCTACGCGCTCTTATATTTCCTTTTTTCGTTTATAAAAAAAGGACCACCACCTCCAACAGCTCATCTCTTCCTTTCTCTCTCTCTCAAAATTTGCTTGCTTTCTTTCTGCCATGCCCGCTCCTCCTCTGCCTCTTTTCTCAGTTTGTGACCATGCTCCTCCCAAAACTCACTTATGTACACTACCCATTTGGTTTCTAATTATTTACAAAATTATCGGGATTTTTCTAATAATAGCACCTTTAAAAAAAATTACAAAAATAGCACCATATAAAAAAAATTACAAAACTAGCACCAATTTTTTTGGAACGCACCCCTAAGATGCGTTTTAAATGTAAAACGCACCAAACAGATGCGATCTACATGTAAAACGCATCAGAGGGGTGCAATCCATAAAATAAAACGCACCAAACAGATGCGATTTGGGGAGGACGCGGAACGATCTTCAAGATCGTCGGATTGAGGGACGATCCGACGGCTCAGCGCATGCCAGCGGAGCGATCAGCACCGAGGATCCCAGATCGTACGCCAGCGGAGCAATCCACGCCCAAGGAAGCACAAATCGCATCGGAAGGGTGCAATTCGCGCCTAGTACCAGTGAATGGTCTGTGTTGGGCATGTGACTCGGACCTAGCCGCGCCAGAGGAATGCACCGACACTACCCCAAATGCCGCCAAACCCGGCAGGACGCGACGCGACCGAAGATCTCCAGCGCGGTCCAGCGCGAAGATCCCAACGCGGTTCAGCGCGATGGCCTCGAGCGCGACACTGTGAAGGCACTGGCGCGAAGATCTCGAGCGTGACACAGGCTACGCGCACGTGGAAGGATCAAGCCTCTGACATGTCCTAGGTATAAGCATGGCCTAAATCCCTGACATGTCAGTGGTCATGTCATTGTACTCACATGTAGCTCAACCACTCACCTACCACCATGTAGCCTATAAATATGGCATTTACTCTGGTGGGTGATGGGATCAGATTTTTCTGACTCTATCTCTAAGATTATCAACTTCTCTCTCTAAGATATTTCCCTCTCAACTCTATTCGTAATTTCCTCAGTTCTTCCATCGACGGTTATTCTCTCATTGCTTACTCTCTTTGGGAGATGCATTATTATTATTATATAGAATGTCATTAATTTAATGGGGACCAAATTCTCCGAATCCGAGATGAGCTGCCTAATCCTCCTCACCCACTACCCTGGCTCTCAAGAGATCACCATAATTATCCTCTTCCTCCTCCTAGTCCTAGCTAGCAGCTCATCGCTTTGAATACTCTAGTCGATCTACTTATTTAATTCCCAACTGTGATCACACAATGTGCACACCAAAAATAACGTGTAAATGCTATATTTGGTCACTGAAATTATTAAATCGTGTCATGTTTAATCATTAGAAAAATTTAATATCAATTTTGTTCACCCGAATTACTGAAACTATATATGTAGCTAGGGAGTTAAGCATAATTAATTTGATTAGTTACACTTACCGTTAAGTTGGTTTAATTAATCTGATGCCACCACTTTTCCATATTGCACAGTGATCATAAATGCACCAAATGAAATCGACGACACGGTTGTTCTATCAAAGCACGTACATCACATTTCGACCTATTGCTCAGCTCATATTGTTGAAGACTCGAGTAAACTAGATTCGACTCCTTAATAAGTGAAATATCATATTAGCTAACGACTCGAGTAAACTAGATGAAAGACTTTGTTTAACAACTTCCCTTTCCCTTGTCCGAAAACTCAATCACAAAAATTTCAAAATAGCACGATTCAAATCTATAAATTTGAGATAAATCATATATGACAGTCATATTATTGACAAATAATATATATTTGTCGGATATATAATTTCTTTTTGGCGCTCCCCTTGTGTACGGTTGTGGTGGCAAGAAAAGGAAATGAAGTGGCCCTAAAGACCATGCGGTTTTCAATGGGTCTACAATTGTCTTTGGTTTGACAGTGACTTTGGGATTCATTGGCAAGTTTTTTCTTTGGCGCTTCCTTAGACTCCCTCTGTTGTCTTGCAGTGCTACAAAGACGAAAGAAAAGGAGGAAAGGGCCAAAGATGGTGGCAGTAATTATTGAAGGCGACGGGAATTTAGGCGACGAAAGGGAAGAGCCTGTGAGATCAGTTGTAGGGTACGTTCGTTCGTTGAAGTGGTGTGTATTTATAGATAGGTAGAATTTGACCCTAGATTTTCCAGTTGCCCTGTATTTGTCATAAACCATCATATTCCAAAAACCAACACACTGATATGTAGAAATTAGAAAGCTATAGCCTATACATGATGCATATGTGACACACACAGTAGCTAACATTTCAACCAAACGGGGAACAAAACTACATCTTTTTAAAATGTTTGGGAAAATGGCTATAGGGAGAGATAGAGTGGTGATCATTTTCCAAAAGACTATATGAATCATGTCTTGTTTAGTATAAGTGTCTCATCTGCATTTTGCAATTGAATCTAAAAGACTATAAATTTGAACCTAGAAATCTTATAGCTAAAGCCTAAAAAGTAACCAAGCAATCCTCTGATGTTTCTATACTCGTTTATCTCAATGTCAGATGGACGGTGCACCTGAAAATGTTGTCAATGCTCCTGTTCCTCCATAACCTGCACCTGTTGATCAAAACAACCAACCTGAACAAGTTGGTAATGGTAACGGTAACTTGGCTAATGAAAATGCTGAAGTGCTTGTTGAAGAATGCAAATTGACTTCTGATGTATGGCCTCATTACACTAGGGTTGGGTTATTAAAGTTAAGTGCAAGTACTGTCGAAAAAACCTTGGTGGTGATACTCGTAATGGAACCTCGCACCTTAGGAATCATGTGAAATTGCCATGTGCTGCTTGATTGCTTCTGTTCTTCAAATCTGGTTGCTGCCTTGCTGGTGCCTTTGAGAGTTTGGCTTACTGCCTTTGAGAGTTTGAGTTTGAGTTTGGCTTATCTGTTCCAAATTTGAACAATGGATTGGTGTGTGGCTTACTGCCTTTGAGAGTTTGAGTTGTTTACTTGTTTTTTCTTTGCTACTTATAACTATGAGACTGTTGATGAACAATTGAGGAACTCTTGAAAATTCAGAGTTCTGGGTGGTGGGAGGGTTGCAGCCTTATAGGCTTTATGTTAAGCTGCTTTTGACGGTGCTCAACTTTGAATTTGAACTGAATTACATGTTTTTCAGTTATTTTCTTGTTTGAATATCTTAATTATTTAGTGTTTTTACCGGGTAACGGGGACCCATGGTTTCCCCGAATCTGTTGCTTCACGGTGACGGTAGCAGTTTTGGCCCCGTTGAGTGGCCGGGGACGGGGAAACCCGACACTGCTCACGGACGGGGAACGGATGGTATGAATCCGTCCCCGATCCGCCCCGTCGCCAACCCTATTATTACCATATCATTCTTTTTCCAAAAGAAAATCGTAACTTATAAAAGAAAAACTATATTGCCTTGCTGCCCTTTTCCCTCCTCGTTTTCCCCAATTATTTGAGTTTTTGCGCATTGTTGCATCTCGTGATCAAACTGGAAAACTGCATGCTACTGTGCCCTTAGCAGCGATTTATGATAGCTAGATGATAGTCACCACACCAGTCTCACTCTGACGATCGATGCGACTAGATTTCGCAAGTTTTTTTTTTTTTTTTTACGTTCAGTAAAAACTAAAAACTAAATTCATAAAAAAATAACTAAAAACTAACTAGAAATTTCTGCAAAATATATAAAATCGACCAGCTGGGTTTCTTTTTCTATATATGAAAATAAATCAATATAAATGTCAAATTGTTGGGTTTATTCTAGGTCCTCGAAATTCTCACCTAAAAGGCTAAAACCTTGAATAAGAAGTCAAACATATGCCCTGTGCCTTTCATCCCACAGCCTGACCCCGACTCACTGTATTTTTTGCAGTCTGCAGGAACCACCTGTCATCCAGCAAAGCCACCCCTAAATCCTAATGCCTAATTTCTTCTTTTCCCACCATTTCTAGTTCTCTACTCCCTTTCATGGCTGCTATTTGGTTGTATTAATTTGTTTTCCGTACAATAGGGAAATTGATCTCATGGTCACTTGGATCTCATAAACAAAATCACTTGACAAAATTGTCACTCAACCGACTTGGCCCTAGCTATTTAAACAATCATTTTATTCATCTCCATCCATATGCATTGATGATTCGAAATGAACATATATTATCTACCATGTTATACGTCACCAGATTTGATACTATAAACAATCCTCTTGTTAATACAACAACTTAGACCACTCATATCAATCTAACCCGTACCCCAATCCAACCTATCCATTTACAAACATGAAACATACTCATCATCCAAATAGTGGGTTGAGGATTAGAATGTTAGATCGTTGTGTTGAGTTAATAATTAATGAAATTAATCGTCTATCTTAGATTATAGGTGAAACGTTGTAATAGGGGACAAATTAAAGTTTTCCCCTAAACATATTAATGGAATTGAAGTGAGCCATGTAGAGATGACCAGGGGCGGACCTAGGAAGGGACAGGGTGTGTTGTCCGACACACCCTCGCCAGAAATGTTGTGCATGATATATATATTTTTTGTACAAATTTTTTTAATTTGGGACTTCCGACACAGCTCAAATGGTTGTGAGCGACACACCTTCATAGTATGAGAATGATTTTCTTTGTTATAAATTTATTTATTTTAATTAGTAATAAATATTAATAAGTAAAATCAAATAAATGTGCTTGTTTTAAAGTAACTCACACCACAATCCAACAATGAAAAAGTATAAATAACCCCATCCTTTGAAATTCACCGTTTCCATCCCTTAACCCTTTCTTTGTTGAAATTAATAAATAAAATACTCATCCTTACCTCTTTTAGTTTTTAATTACCGAGATCCATTGCCACATCCCCTTTTCTTTTATTCTTTAATTTACTTGCTCTTGAATTTTGTGTTGACTTTAATTGTTGCAATTGCACGGTGTGAAAGAGCATTTTCAGCTATGAAGATAATCAAGAATGAACTTCGAAATCGGTTGAGTGACCAATTTATAAATAATTGTTTAGTTGTGTATATAAAAAAAGGATTTGCTTCCCAACATAAGCGTTGAATGTATTTTACAGACATTTCAAGACATGAAAAGTCGTCGTGGTTCGTTGTAAGCATGACATTATGAACTTTGTGAATTAATTTATATTTAATTTTAATTAATTATTATCTTATTTAATCGGCGACACACCTCTCCGACAATTCCGGGTCCGCCACTGAGATAACCATAGCAAGGTATTGAAATTCTCCAGTATATATATATATATATATATATATATATATATATATATGGTAATATATTATGAAAGCGTAATTATCTTAACTATAAAAGTCAAAATCGTTGGTGGAGATATAATTACCAAAAAAAAAATGACTTCCTTAATTGACGAAGCCTATTTTCGGAGTGTGACGTATTGATATTAATGAGTATATATATTTTGGTGTCTGGGGACAAATTCAAATATTGAGCTGTACAAATTTAAGCTTGGGTAGCCCAGACCAATTACCAAGCTTTGAATTCATGGAGATTAGACACCTCAACCAATCACATGATCAATTAAATGCTATACTTCTAATTACCCAAAACAATAAAAATATAAACCCATTAAAAGGATAGCAAATTACAACCAGCTGTATGTCCTATTCTCAACCTAACCTAAATGTTTACCTAAAAAAAATTAAATTAATCTCCCAACATTTGTGTCATCTCATCTAACATAGATTTTAATAAATAATAAAACTAGATCAAATAAATGATTCAATAATTGATCTAACAAATATTGTTCGATAGTTTTCTTTCTGCTATTTCCACTAGCTAGCGAGATTGAAATAATCGGTAACAAAAATCATGACGATACGAGTTAAAACGGGTGCGGATAGTATAACAACAGTCTATTTGTTGTTACTATAACAACAAGGACAATAAGGTAATTTAACAAAATGCAATAAAAATTAAATCAAAATAATAATAAAAAATTGGTTTTCTTCGTATGGGATTCCTCCTTCTCCGCCTTCCTCCTTTCAGATGAGAAGAAGAAAAGAAAGGAAGTAAAGCAGTAGCAGCGCCCATCTGGGATTCCTTCTTCTCCATGGCTTCTCTCTTGTTCTCGTTCCTCCTCTCCTCGTTTTCTATGCTGGCTTGCTTCTCCTCCGTCTCCGGCCAGGAGAATGAGGAACGTCGCCGTCACGCCCATCAATCGAGATCTTTACCACCGCTGCAGTTGGGTGCCCGGAGAACGAAATAGATGCAGCAGCTGGGCGCTAGGAGAGCATCCCCAACGGCCTATCTCCCAATCACCACCGCAGCGGCGACGTTTCTCCTCCGCCATGCTTCTTCCTCCACCGCCCTTGCTTATTCCCCGCCATTATCCAATCGACGATTAACTCTCGCCGCCTTCCCGTCCCCTAAATTTCATAACAGCGACCGCCGGCCTCCTAGTCTACCGTCGTTGGGTGTGTAATTACAACTCCACCACCTCTGTCTCATCTCCTTCCCGATGGCTTTCTTCGTTCTTTCCTTCTTTGCACTCTGCGTCAAGATCAGTGGCGAGAACTGCGGCTCCCTCTTTCATATGAAAACTAGGTAGGTGGCGTTATTTTAGTAAAGGGAGCCCTAAATTCGGATCCAAATAATCATTCTGGAGCGTTATTTTAGTGAGGGGAGCTCTATATTCGGAGTCAGAGAACACAATTAATTGGACCAAGTGCTGGCGGAATCTTTTTTGGGGAGATTTTTATTGGACCGGAGAATTCCTGGACGAAAAGCGGAGCGGAGTGCTGGGGAGCATGCTGTGGGATTGAGGCGAAGTTCTAACTTGAAAGTAAAGTGATGAACGATTTATTTGCATTGTCAAAAATCTTCTAATGCAACCACAAACACGGTAAAACAAATCATAAAAGGCACAAAAAAATCTCCTAATACATACCACAAATTCCGTAAAACAAACCAGAAACCCAACAAAGTAAACTACAAATATTTTAAAATCACACTAGAAACCTCATAATGCAAATCACAAACACGATAAAGCAAACCAGAAACGTCCTAATGCAGACCAAAAATCTATAAAAACAAACCAGAAACCTCACAAAGCAAACCACAAAATTTTCGAAAGCACACAAGAAACCTTCTAATGCAAACCACAAAAACAAACCAGAAACATCCTAATGTAGACCAAAAATCTATTAAAACAAACCAGAAACCTCACAAAACAAACCAAAGAATTTTCGAAAGCACACCAGAAACCTCATAATGCAAACCAGAAACACGATAAAACAAACCACAAAAACAAAGCAGAAACTTCCTAATGCAGACCAAAAATCTATTTAAACAAACCAGAAACCCCGCAAAACAAACCAAATTTTTTTCGAAAGCACGTCAGAAACTTCTTAATGTAAACCAGAAACACGATAAAGCAAACTACAAAATGCATAAAAAAAAATATGAGAAACCAAACCATAATCTCACAATGCACACCACAATATGCGGTGATCGTTGACCGGTCTACAAAGTTTGTTGACCAAACTCCGACGACCGTTAGTGAATAGATTCCTGCGCCGATAGGCATATTCCGGCCCCGATGACTAGATTCCGACGCCGGTAGCATATTCCGACCACCGGTAAGCATATTCCGACGCCGACAAGCATATTCTGGCAACAAAAAAACATATTCCGATGACCGACAAACGGATTTCGGAGATCGACGACCGGATTTCGGTGACCAAAATTTTGGGCAGAAAATAAAAATATTTTTAAAATTTAAAATTTTAATTTTTTAATATTATTTAACTATATTTTCATAATGACAATTATACCCATGCTTTGATTTTACACTAGGTCAACTCAACTAATAAATAATCATCACAACCCTAACTTCCTATTGATTGGAGAATAGTGTTATTACAATAATAACATAAGAAGTATTTTCACACTATATAGCTAATAAATACTATCCCTTGTCACGCAGTTTCGGGTTGGGTTGAGAAGAGGGTCAGACTCCAAGCCAAAGTTGGGAATAGAATCCAAAGGAGCAGAGCATGCAGTCTACAAAGCGGTCCCACAAAAAAAAAATGACAAGGTGACACGGTGGTCCCCCGCGCCACCTCTCCATCGCCGGCCACCTTACGCCGCCGCAGGCCGCCACCAGTGATTCCTGGTACAGGGCCCCACCGCGGGGAACGTTTTTCGTGGGGAGATAGCGACCACGTTTCGTGAAACCCGGATGATTCGCCCTTTTTTTTCCCTTACCGAAACCGACAGCGTCGGCAGGGGAAGAAAGAAATTAAGGTGAGACAGCGGGGCGATTTTTTGGCTGCCGGGGCGGGTCGGGCTACCTCCGCCGGCCACCTGTCCATGCCGGTACAAATTGTAATTAATGATCGGAGACGGAGTGCCTCGTCATTTATAGCCCCCACCACCTGACAATCCCAAATTCACGTTTTAGGGTTTGCCATGCGCACAAACAGACTGTTTGATTTTGATCGTGAACTCGTATTTGCCATTTGTTAGGTCAAGGGCAGAAGAAGTTTATCCATGCGTAGAATGATTGGGTATTTGTTCAGTGGAGAATTTTGTACTTTTCTAATCAGTTGATGATGTTATAGTGATCAGGATTCAAGAGCCAGTTATCTAGGAAAGTGTCAAATGAGGCGGTTCGTGACAGCTATCTCAATATCCATGTCCCGTCCAACGTTACTGTGGGTCGAGATGGGCAAAACCCGCGCGAGTCGGGTCGACCTACTATTACTATCTTACATGTTATTTGAAATAATATATACGCAAATTTTATATTGTACGATAGAATCAAGGGGAAAACACTTTATGAATGAAAAATAGTGATAATAGAATAGGTAATTGACCATAATAAGTTGTAACATCGACTCTAACTAGTTGAAGAAAAGTCAAAATAGGATAAATATGTATAAATATTGTAAGAAATCGAGATAGAATGGGCCAAGAACGAAACGGAGGAGAGCAGGGTAGGTCGGAAGTAGATATCGATGCCTCGACCCATGCTACTGCGTTCGGGTAATACCAGCCTTATTGCGAATTAGGTCGGGGAATACCCACGGGACGGGTTCAAATTGCCATCACCAAGTGTCAAGTCTATGTTCTAGGCGGTTCACCTTCAAGTTTTTATTTTCTACAACCGTTTTGGCATTCCAAATCTAGGATTTTCCAGGTTCAATGCTTGTCGTTTGAGTGATGTCAATCTGTGCCTTGCTTCCCGTTGTTGTATTTTCCCAGCCATGGTTTGATGTCATTCTGTGTTCCTTTGGTACCTTGATCTTGTGTTGAAGTCGGAGTTTTTATTTTTCTCTCTATAACCAATCTTGCAAAGTGCAACAAGATCCTCTTTGTCAAAAAAAAAAAAAATGTCAAACATATCTTTCAGTGGTATGTACAATCCTGATCAAACGATTCCAACGTAACCTGTGTTGCATATGAATAAAACAAAGAAGTTTATGCCTCTTAGTCGAATTGGTGATCATGTTTACCGAATTTTAGGTTCGAGGCTGATTTCTATGTACTGAATCTTTGATCTCCGAACTTTATGATATTTTGCTCGAAAATTTCGAGTGGATGATCTCCCTAATGACGAGTACAACCCCAATTCCTTATACTGCCAAATTGGCTCAATCTCATTCTCGCCAACATGAGCTTGGCATAGGATCCGATTTCCCCCTTCAATTTGAACAAAATGTTGTTATATAGATAATTATACAAGCATATATGACTTAAATTTCTAATGCTATATGCTTCATTTGAAAGAGAGCTGACCGACCCTTATTCCTCAAATACCACCATTTATTATTTTCTAAAAAGAAAAACCATGTATGTCTAGGCTACATGCATAAGATGCCTCGGAATTTACTCTATATAATCTGCATGACGAAAATTAAATTGATTGCATATATTCTTGAACTTGTGCCATAGTCAAACTCATATGAATTGACTTTCGTTTTCCGCTAATTAAACCACACTCCATTCAACTACCTACTGATCACTCCATCGTCAACTTACAAATATCCAATGTCATCCTATCTCCACAGATCCTTACCCACGCCTAAAAACATCTAACTTATCCAGGCTTTCAATTGAAACCCATGTTCACTTTATCACTCTTCTTGATCAGCAGAAGTTAAATTGATTTTGTCAGAATGGCGACTTATAGAACTCCGCGAACTTTCTAAGTCAATCTTTGCCCAATCGTGATCGACCACTACGTATAAACATTGCATAATTGACAATTACATATGTTAAATTAAAATTTAAAAGTGGTCCATGAAAAAGTAGTAGATTGATGACAGCAATAACCGTGCGTTAAACAAATTCAACTACGGCCTAATGGCAACATAATTATTATTAGTTTATTATACAATGGTATGATTAGTGTGGTCCTGGAAATGGAATCATAATAATAATCATCAATTAAATAACACAAGCAACGAATTACGACACATAACACTAACGACAAATTTGATCGGCTAATTGTATTGATACACGAACGTAAGTACGTAGATAAGATCATTCATTTACATGCCTCGTCTCATATATAAATGCTATGAAATGCAGGTTTGTCGCCGCCCAGCTGCTATCTATGGCGACGGCCATTTTTTTTTTATATTAATCAAAACTTGCTTGTGGAAAATATAACCCATTTTTTAATTTATTCTCTCTCACCGTTATGTTATTTGGCTGCATTATTCATCGATAAAAAATAAAACCTTGATCGTCATCAGTTTTTGACTCGTCTGCCGAACCAAGAACATTGAAAGTAGGCACAATTTGATGATCGATCGAGTGAGAACAAACTTAATTGACAAAAGGTATCACACCCTAATAAAAGGACACTAATCATCCTTGTTTAATCAATTGCTCCAGAATTCCGTGTCAAGAATCTCCAATCTATTTTTTTCATATTTATTATTAGTATTAAGACAAGGAACTTGATTGTTTGTGATTATTCTGATTTTATCAATAATCAATAAATCTACGAGCATAAGAGATTATGTCCTTTTGGTCACAACTAAAAAAAACCTTCAAAATGGTTAGTTTCTGAGAATCGAACTCGAGATCATGTGTCCTTCTCTTCTTCCAAAACAAACTATTTATAAAATTTTAAGTAAACATTACAAGAAAAGTACTACAATGGCTTGTGCTTTCTCTATTGGCTATTTGGCTTGTCAAATAAACCACCCCCATTAACATTTAATGGAACCATCACCCAACCAACAACCCCCCACAAACAATTTTTAATTAATTAGAAACTATAAAAATCAAGTTACAACAAAAAGAATTGTTTTGGTTTTTGGTTGGCCTTAGCACTGTTTAATTGTGATGGTAATCCTGAAGTTAACAGCTTAACAACTCACTAATCCTAAATGACCCATCTCATCATCCATCAATCAATAGCTTTTTTCCCTGCTCAGGGAGCATAAGATAGATTTTTATCTCTGTGGAATTTATGTGTGATACAGTGCATGCATACGAACAGCCTCCTATCTAATCATGTCGCTAATGTGTAGTCAAGGCACTAAGTCGTTATCTTAACAATAATAGTACATATTATCTGAAGCTAGCGATTGATCGAGCAATTACTGTAGCTAATTTGTTTTTATAATTTCCTTTCATGTCAAAGGTCATGAATCATTGATGAGCAGTACTAATCCTTTCTTTTGATTACTCGTGATTTGTCGTTTTGGATTGTCATTAAAGGCATTTTCTTAATTTCAACATATTCATCGACATCAAGATTATGATTTTTAATTATGGGTTTGAAAAGGGAAAGGACAATAAGACAGAAACTTATGTGTTGACGTGTTTTTTTGTAGATGTTTAGTAGGGTACGTGCCCTCGGGTGATTGGCCTGAGAGATAAACCCTAATTCTTCTGGAATTTCTTTTTTTAACATATATCATATCGTGTTGCTTAATGATGATGCTACATAATATGCCCTATTTAGGTTTCATAAAAAAAAGCTCATTGTAAATCCTTTATTCCTCTCTGCACCCCTTCATTTAAAAAATAAAGTATAAATGAATACAATGACATTGATGGAACGCCTCGAATGCATTTATTTGCTGCTATTATTCGTTGTTACATTGTGTTAGAAAACCAACATAAATACTATATCATTCACACTTCTTCTTATTTTTTCTTGTTTTTATGCTAGCAGGCATTTTTACCCTTCCTTCATAGTGAACCTGGGTTTATATTCCTATATGAAATCATACAAACATACCTAGTGTTCAAACATGCACATGATTAGTGGTAAATGAAGATAAAACCCAAAAAAGATTGTCCTACACCTATAAATGTCAAGTTATCTATATTGTGCATATGTGGAAGATAATGACCTATCTATATGGTAGTAGATCACAAACTGGATGGAACGCAGCTAGTATACTTCTGCATTGGAGTAATTTCGACCAATTGATTTACAAAGATTGACCACATAACTATCAAAATCTTATATTTTTCGATAGAAAATTTCCTAAACTCTTATAGTGTGGAATCCAATGTAATAGAATAGTTTGATTAATTAACTGCGGATCCTCTTCTATACACGATTGACTGTCTTTATAGGTATGACCAAACAAAACAATATTATTCAATTAACATTGAACATTTCCCACCAAACAAGAAAAATTAACACTGAGCATTGCTTGGCTGTCACTCAAAACTGTATATATTAATGAATGTGGGTAAAATAAATAACAATATAATGCTATGGATTGGTTAGCTAGTTTGCTTTATTAAGGGGAAAAAATAGGGGGAAAGACAGGAAGCAGATTCATCTGCCCGCATAAAGAGAAGGGATAGACAGAGAGATAGAAAGAACCGTCTTGATTTATTAATGTGCACTAAAATAAATGGCCGAAAAAACAATTATAAATAGTCCCCAAAATTGGCCAGCTACCTATAATGATGACAGCATCTCCTACTTATTGAACATATGGTGCAACTAGGTCGTTTGTTTCAAGGATTTGCATCATGGATTTAGAGAGTTTTTCCAATAGCATCTTTAATTTTTTTTTACAAAACTAGCACCTAGCCGAAAATATTTACAAAAATAACACATTTTAAATCAAACCGCACCTCCAAGGTGCGTTTTATAAACAAAACGCAGCAGGAAGATGCATTTTAATTATAAACCGCACCTTAGAGGTGCGGTCCAATCCCCGTCACAAAACGCACTGCATCGTCCGAATACGGTTTGTGTTTTCTGGGCAGCGGGGTTGGAGATCGTCGGATGGGGTTGCGATCCAAGGGTAGACCGCACGCCACCTCAGAAATCCGCGCAGTGGAGCCTCAAACCGCACTTGCAGGATGCGGTCACCGCCTCGGGAAAGCAGACCGACTCGTAAGGGAGCGATTTCGCTAGGGGTAAAATTACCAGACCGTCCCTGAAGGGTGCGGTCTGAGAACTATAAATACCCCCTTCCCCTCTCATTTCTTCACACCACAACTCATTCTTACTTCTCTCTCTAGAATTTATCTCTCTAAACCCTCCCCTCCCAAAAGCGTAGGAAATAATGGTTGTTGGTTGCGGCTAAGTCCGATCTACCATCAGAAAACATTTCTTTGGTTTTTTACTCAAAACCCGCCGAGCCGAGCCGAATCTCTTTCTGAATTTCCCAAAAAAATGAGCTAGTGGTGGCAAGGAGAAGGAGTTTATGTTGATGAATTTCTAGCGGTACGTACTCATTATTCTGGTTTAATTTTTGTTGTTGTTATAAGTTTTTTAATTAATCTATGTACTAACCTCGTTGTTATTTTCTCGTAGGTTGGGGACGACGTGGATATATACAACCAACGGTATTATCTCGAGCAAGGACCGTTGGATCCAACCAACTTGTACGACCAACCTAATCATTGGTCAAGGGATGTTTGGAACGATCACCCGGTACATACAATTCTTCATCATTTGTCTTTCTTTTATTTTGCTAATGTAGTTAGTGGAATATAAAATAAATTTATGTTGAATTTTTAATCGTGTTGGTTGTTTTCAATAATTTAATTGAATACATAGCGCCACTTACTTTGACTCTTTATAAAGAGATGCACGTCTAAGGAAATGAGGTTTTAAGCGATTATCATATCCTCCCATTCCCTGAGAAAATCGGGTATTAAAAGATCCTCGGGTCCCCCCTTTTCTGTCAAAAAGACTGTGTTTCTAAGAAGATGTATACCTCTTCTAAGAGTTTAACGAGTGTTGCTCTGTATCGATTAATTTAAAACAACCAATACGATTAAATTATTTACCAAACAACCAATACGATTTATTTTTATGTGTACAAAATGAATTTTATTAATTTCAAACATTTGAATATGTATGTTTCTCTTTAAATTATTATTCATTTACAATGTTATTTATGTTAATTAATTTAGTATGTTTGTTTTATGATAATATGTATGTATCTCTTTAAATTATTATTCATTTAGAATGTTATTATGTTAATTAATTTAGGATGTTTGTTTTACGATAATATGTATGTATCTCTTTAAATTATTATTGATTTAGAATGTTATTATGTTAATTATATGAAATGTATTTTTATGATAATAAAATTCTGCTTGAAGTTAAAAAATTAATTTAATTAATTTAGTTATAAGAAAAAAACCTTACTAATATATAATAATTAACGTGTAAATTTTCGCTAGGAGGCACAAACAATACTCCGCTACAGGGGTACGACCAATGTGCTCCCATTCCACCCAGTTATCTTGCCCTTTCTCCGCCCAAGATCCCCGCCCGAGTTCATCCCAAGAGCACCGCCCCTCCATCCACAACGATCCACACCCAAGCTCATACTACGATCCCCGCTCGACCTACCATAAATCCCCTCCGAGCTACCATCAATCCCCATATGATCCCAACCCGATCTCATACAACGATCCCCGCCAACCATCATATGATTCCCGACCGGTCTACCCCCCATCTCCCCGCCAACAATACTACGACTCTCGCCCGGTCTACCCCCAAGATCCCTCTACATCATCAAGTACTTGGCATGATGGTTCCTCCATGACGGCACCCCAGGAATTCACCCCATGGACTCGCCCTCATCAGCCGTGGCCTCCTACTCCTCACCGTATGAGCGCAGATGTCCCCCGCTCGACCCCGGAAGCGCGGCCTCTCCGACGACATAGCACCGACGAGCGCCACACTACCTCGGCCATTCGAAACTTGCCACCGGAACCACCTATTGTTACTCCCGTCAGCCGTCTTACAAGGAGCAAGAAAATCGTCAGTTCCTGTGAAACTCGTGGACTTCATCGAGATGTATTTTGAGTTGAATTTTAATTATATGTACTTGGAACTATTCCTCTTATCTTAGTTTATTTAATTGAGTGTTGTTTTAATTTGTTTTTATTTCTATGTAATTGGCTTTGTCCATTTTTTTCGTGTTAACTTGATATTATCCTAATTCGATCAATCAACAATTCACAATTACTTGCCAAAGACGTTATCCCAACAATTCACAATTACTTTCCAAAGAAGTCATCAATCAACAATTCGCATTAGCTGAGTCCGCCACATCAGGACCCGATGTTTGCGGACCAATCGGTCCTGGACACCTTCGTTTATCATGTCCTGGAACTTTGCATATTGAACATCGTCTTGGGCCTCGTGGTGGTCTTCCACTTTGATCCATTTTGTTATGAATTCTCTTTTTCCTCGGGCGACCCGGTTCACGCCTCTGTCCGAACGGCGGGATGATCAATTTTCCTTCATACAGCGGCCAATAAGCTTCATCAGGCAATGCACGAAAACTCCGCCCATAGGTGTTTTTGAGTGAGTCGATATTGAAGAATGGACTAACGAATTGACGGGGGTCTTTGCTTCTGTTTTTAATTAGGGCCATTGCATGAGAACAAGACCACCCTCTCCCCTGATACTTCTGGCATGAGCACTCACCAACTTTTGTCCTGAAATTGACCAAAACTTCATGGCGGTGCCCCCCCGTCTACCATCCTCCCGATGTCTGGTCGTCACACTATACTCGCCATTTGCCCGATTCATAACGGTTAACTATGTCTACTACTCTTGCGATTGTCATTCTCCATTACTTCGGTGACTTTATAGGCATGGACCTTTCCCTGTGCCTCGTTCGTCCTTGCCCAGTGGAGTCGGTTGACGAACCATGCATTCGTTTTTCAAAAAGTCATCTCCACAATGGCAGAGATTGACAGTGAACGAACGACCTTGTAGATATAGTTGATACTCTCACTTGAGTTCGTTGTGGCAATACCCCATCTTGGTAGGCAACCGCTGAGGAACACACAGAAAAGTATATCGTTAGTCAATTTTTGGCAGTTTAGTACAATTCGAACAACCGGGAGGCACTTTCGTTAGACTCTTAGGAGAGGTATACATCTCCTTAGAAACACAGCCTGTTTGACAGAAAAAGGGGGGATCCGAAAATCGCTTAAAACCCAATTTTCCCAGGAAATGGGAGGACCATGATAATCGCTTAAAACCCCATCTCCTTAGGCATGCATCTCTTTAGAAAGAGTCTAACGAGTGCACCACTCTCCTTATTACAAGATATTGTTAGCTGACAAAATTAAACGGCTAATAGAGAGCTTACCAATCCACCACAAATTATTAGCAAGCTTCTTCCGCTTGAAATGATGGTTCCAGTTGCTCTTGAAGTGTCGTATGCACCACCTTTGGGACCACTTCCAGGCTGGATCTAAACCTAAGATGGCAACTCTAATGTCGGCGTCCCGATCAGAGATTATTGTCAGGTTCGTCCTCCTAGTGACGTGGAGTTGAATTTGCCGGAAAAACCATCCATTGCTATCAGCATTCTCTCTCTCAACAATGGCGAAGGCTAAAGGAAAGACTTGTCTGTTTGCATCCGCCCCCACTGGCAATCAGGAGAGTGCCCTTGTACTTGCCGGTAAGGAATGTACCATCCACTTGGATCACAGGGACACAGAAGCCAAAACCATTAATAGATTGCTTGAATGCCCAAAAAAGTCGTCTGAAATGGTGTTTGTTACCTGGCTCTGGGGGTTGTATCTCTTCATCTTGGTATCGAGGGGAGAAAACAGTACCAAGGTTAGACGCCTCCAATGCCAAAATTAACCTGGGAAGGAATGCATATGATTCTTCCCAATCACCAAAGACGGCGGCCAGAGCTTTCTGCTTTCCATGCCACGCCTTCTTATAGTTAATCATATAACCATAACGACTTGCAATGTCAGCGATTATGACTTTCACCTTCAGGTCCGGATCTTGCTCGATTAGATGCTTGATAGCCGCAGCAACCACCCTGGATTTCAACTGTCGATGGCCTTGGGAAGTTATGGATGACACACATGTGTGTGTTCACCGCATGGGATATGACCCAGTGGTCGTGTCTCTTGCTGTTGATGGCCCGAAACCTAACATTGCACCCCTCGCGATGATTACGACATCTGACTAAGAGCCTTTTAGTGTTGGAATGAGTTGTGTGCCATTCAAAATGCCGAGTCATTCCTTCAGTCTCAATGGCGTGCCTCACCTCATTCTTCGAGCCAAATTGTTGGCCTTTCATAAACGCAGTGAGTGGACCCCATACTGGGACCTCTGGCGGCTCCATGTCACTGTCGACCATCCAATTGTCGTCTGGAATGTGATTGTAGTAGGGGACTGGTACACGGTCACGAGCCACCTCATCATCATTATCTGAGTCTGACTCTGGTCCTGAATCATCAGCACCTTCAAGAGGGTCGGAGCTGTCTGCACTTACGTTGTTCTCTCCTTCTTCATCAGAGGGGTCACTAACTGGTGCTGGCAGGGCAGCTTCCATCTGATCCAGCTCATGAAAGGCACCTTCATCAGCTCCATAATGGTAGTTGTGAAAACTACTGCTGCCTGATTGGAAGTTGTACTGAGGTTGGTTGGGGAGGTCCGGTTGAACTTCTTCTTCATATGACGGGAAAGATTGATGATGACCTTCACCTAGCTCTTGGTATTGAAAATAGGAATGAGGATCATGGTAACTTTGGTAGGGATGATCGCCATATAATTAACCTCCACCATGGATACCAGATGTTTGACCGTGTCCAGAATGACCTCCAACGCCAACGGCCGCCTCGGTGTAAACGAACATCTCGGCTTTGGAAAGATTGTTGGACCTCAAGAATTCGAGCATGGAATCTACTTCATCCTGAGTGGTTATGAGATTATCCTCATGCCACAATAACCCACTTTCTCTGTTTGGATATCGGTACACCATACGATCAACTCTTCTCGTGCCATCCATGCAAGTAACGTTAGTGCACATTTGATGGAGGTCTTCAAGCAGCGGTCTGGTAGCGACCTTTTATTTTATGAAAATTGCCACCGACGTAGGTGACCCCCTTTCCGGTCTCTTCCGTGTAACCATTCCATCGCAAGCCAAGCGTGAACTTTTGGAATGCCCTCTGCACAAAAATCATAGTTTAGTTAATATCATAAAAATCACAAATCACAAATAACAATAAAAAGTAATACAAAATAAACTTACGAGTTAACGTTAATCGCAAAAACACTAAAGAAATATAGAGCTAGAACAGAAAATTGAAAAGGGAGAAGGAGAGGTGTGAAGAAGAGGTTTTCCGTGCAGTCTTTTATAGGCAAAATCACTTATGAAAACCGCACCTTAGAGATGCGGTTTTCGTCTGCCATGCATCCCCACTTCTGTTATTCTACATGGCTATATGTCGGGTGTCGGAAAATAATCGACACACAAACCGCACGGGGGGAGGGGGGGGGGGGGTTGGGGTTTGTGTGGCAAAACCGCACCTTGGGGATGCGGTTTTGTTTTGGAGAAGCTAACCGCATTTCCAAGGTGCGGTTTTGCTAGGTCAGGCCAAAACCGCACCTCGGTCATGTTGTCTATGTAGGTCAGACCTGAAACCACATAGCCAAGATGCGGTTTTGGCCCAGGATAATAAACCACACCTCTAAGTGCGGTCCATAAAAAAGGGTGCTATTTTTGTAAATATTTTCGGGTGGGTGCTATTTTTGTAATTTTTTTTAAAGGTGCTATTTCTGGAAAAATCCCATGGATTTGGTACCAAAAAACCAACCATCATGGATTTACACACAATCCGTTGTTTGCTTTGTCAAAAAATAATTATATAAATCTGTGGGCCCCACGGATTTGGGTTTTTTTTTGCTCCAAATCTATGGCCCCACGGTTTTATAAATCCCACCTCATACCCTGTGATTTGGAGACAAGCTGAAAAACCATGCCCACCTCATCAAATCCATTATAAAAATAGCTCAACTAACAAAGGATTTCCTCAAATCCATAATGCCCAAAATCCCTAATAAATCCCAAGGTTTTTTTAATTAGCAAATCCATGACAACTCTCGTTATAAAATTCTTGAAGCAAATACTAATTTTAGCTCGGTCGTAATATTCATGCATTATTTTGTTACTTTTAGGGAGTGCCCATGTTGTTTATTTGCCTAAAGAAAAAAAAAAGCAAGCAAATAAAAAATGCAATACCAAGATACAAAATATCATGAAATTTGTAGATATCGATTTGGGAAATCTCTATACGATTGACATCTATGTGGATATTCGGCTCGCACTAGAGGCAACACTGTCACACATTAAAGAAGTGACACTTCTCATAGTGTAATGCCTGAACAATGTTATTCGAAAAAGAGGTAATTGCTAGTAAAATCGTAATCGCCACAGTATCACAAATAACCTTTTAATTAATTTAACTTATACTGTTGTCCTTACGGTAAGTGGCAGAGATTGGGAAATAATTGCTGATTTGGTTGCTAATGCAGAAGGGGTTAAGACTGAAGAGCACGCGTGTTGAGCAGATTTGTTGGGTTCTGTTCTTGCCTCTGGCTGTAGCTGGGCTGGGATTACATTACACATTTTTACATTATTACAGACATCCGATGGACAGAGACAGAGACAAGGAGAGTACATGAAAAGTCGTGTGCGCAAATTATATATTTAAGAAGGCCAATTAGCTAGCATCGTAACATGGGATATTATTGAATTTTAATCAACCAAAAGGACTTCCATTTCCATACCCATGACCCATCTATATTAATTGAACCCTTCGTGCACATGGATTCGTTGCCAAAGTTTGATGCATTTTTCTAGGTAGTCATGGCCATAGTAACATATAGAAGTAATCCCGCTTTTTCACACTTACACAAAACGGTCAAATTTCCACAAACTACGATGTATCTACACACACTTTACAATGTGATAGCTTCGGCGGCACTTACCCAACCGTAAGATTATTAAGAGAGCCCCAACAACCAATCAAGCTTTGTGAATTTTAAGATTTGTCCGACGTATAAGGGTTGAAAACTTTTGCATTGTGTAGTGTCAGCATTGGGTAATATATTTTAGTTACAATCTTCCCTTAAAAGGGTATCAAGAAAAGATGTGTCGTCCTGAATCCTGATTGAAGGGTTAACCAAAACTTCTTAGCCTTCCAATCACACATTGTGTTGGCCATCATTGTCTGCTGGCTGACTCAAATCTTTGTGGACATATCCAAACTTCAATTCATTTTTCACCCGAGCTTAAACCTTGATTTCTCTACATATCCTCCTCGATGTCAACCTAAAATGAGGCATTTTTTTTTGTATTCTTTGGATTAGGAAATGATAATCTAATTCGATGTTCTCTGGTAAGGAATGATACTTGGTCTCCACCTCCATTCTGAAATATTCCGCCTTGGCCTCTGCAAATTCCGGTAGCCACTGTCTTCCTGTTCTCCGAACAACGGCCAGGCAACATTCCCCCTTATCATAATTAATTATAATTGTATTATTGTTAATGAATGGATGAGAAAAAAATCATGGAAATGATATAATCTATGCTTGGCAGGAAATCGCACTAAGGAAGCTATAATGACAAGGTAAGAATGATGGCTCAAAATAACATGTAAGATATCCTCCCTTTACCTCATCATTCATCATCATGCCTTATACACTTATCCATAGTGATAGCCATTTTAGCACAATGTTGGATTACAGACCATACTTCCTATATTCGTACTTTTTGTATTGAAAAAAGGTTTTGAATTAAAACTTACATAATTTTCTTAAAATAGGGTCGATTGCTTGTTAGATTGAAAATGAGGGTTTTGAGTTTTAAAAACCTTTGGAATTATGATGAATTTGGAAGAGTGCATTGTTTGTTTATTTAGTTTTTATCATGAATTTATGATGGATTTGTCTCACATTTTTTGTCTGGCCTAAGTTCTGGTCCTTAAGGCCTCTTTTTTAAGGAAGAACTTAAAGCCTTGTGATTGGCTAATTCAAGATAAGGTAGTTAGTAGGAGTTATTAGTTAAAAAGTTGTTAGGGGTATTAAGGAGAATATAATTAAATTAAAACATGTCTATTATTTTAAAAAACCCTAAGAGCGGACGGTTTATTATTTTCAAAAACCCTACGCGTGTCCGTCTCTGCCAATTTTTCTCGTCGTCCCTACTTCTCCGTCAACGGCGAGTCCGTCGCCGTTGAAGCACGAGGCCGTCGAGTTCCCGAAGCCTTGACGATTTTTTACCATTTCTTAATAATAAATCACATCAGTAACATTTAACATACCATTTGTAACAATTTCTTTTTACCTTCTTGCAGTGGTTTTTTCCTGTGTGCATCGCAACACACTATGTCGTTTTCTGTGTTGACATCCAGAAGAAACAATACCAATTTATGAACGGCAAAAAATCAGATTGGGATAGCGGACCTTACAAAGATATGGGGGAGAAGCTTGTCAAGTTCGTCATTGCGTTCTGTGGCTGGACAGACAACCGTTGCATTAATTTCGATGAGTTCACATGGGAGATTGACCTTGGTTTCAAACAGTCAAATGACACTTCTTGTGGTGTTTATGCTCTCAATTTTATGGAGTTTTGGCAGGGGACTAGGGAGCGCGGTTGGAAGACCTTGTGGGATAATGATATCTACATCAACATGAGGAGAGCAGAATGTTGCAGGCGTCTGTTGTTGGACGAAGCAAACCTTAAGCTTCCATATCTGACAGAGCAGGTAGAGAGGGAGGAGTTACTACAGATTGCTTCACAATTTGGATCCCAATATGGCTAGGAGTATTTCTTCAGATTTTGCAAACAACACAATGTTCAGAATTTTTCCGTTTCTTGGCAATGTTCACAACTTTTTCGTTTCTCTATGTTTTGGATTCCGACTGGATTATTTCGACGGTTTTTTGCAAACTTGGAAATGTTCAGAAATTTTGTTGAATGTTTATTAACAGTGTATCTTATCATTAGTTATCAAGTTATTAAACCACGATTGTTAACAACCATTGATTATCAGTGTTCATTAACGATCATAGATTATCAAATTAGTATAACACAATTATTAACTTTTCCCCCCAATTTATTAATATAATTCCGATGATTTATTTGAACACGATTATAATTTTGATGCGTTAGATTATCAGAATTAGTAGAACGCAATTATTAACAATTTCTCTCAATTCATTAATATTTTTGAAACCTATTGTCAATTGTAGTAGTCATATATGTAAATAGAGTTAATAATTGTGTTAACGTACGAATGATGGTAGTGCTATACCTGTCATGGACGTTCGTGATTTTAATATTGATAACATGGGTAAGTTAATAATTGTGATTACGACAATTGACAATAGGTTTAAAAAAAATTAATGAATAGGGAGAAAAAGTTAATAATGGAGTTCTACTAATTCTGATAATCTAACGCATCAAAATTAAAATCGTTTTCAAATAAATCATCGAAATTATCTAGTCGGAACCCAAAACATAGAGAAAAGAAAAAGTTCTGAACATTGCCAAGTTTGCAAATAACCGACGAGAAACACCTCTACACTAATGTTGGTTTCCAAACACCTCATGTATGGTTAAACCTTCTGCTTCTTGGCAGCCTTCTTTTCCTTATCCTTCTTTGTCTTATTGAAATCCTTCGCCCTCTTCTCCCTGACAATTGCTTGTTTACTCTTCAACCTTTTCCTCTTCCGGGTCAGGTCAGGCCTCTCTTTGAAGACGGTAGTGGAAGGATGTTCACCCTCATCGTCCGACCCTGGATTATGCCAACAGTACAAAAACAAATGATCAAACATATGACATTGATCACACATATATATAATAATATATATGTGCAAGGGTGTCCTCGTTTTCTTTTTCTAACCTGGTCGGACAGGAGGTGCAAGGGTGTCCTTGAGCATTGCTTCTGTTTGGGATTTTATAGTGTGAAGACTTTGTAGTAGGAACTCGTATACGCTATCATGCATGCATACATTTGTTACAATAGAGTTCACCATTCCAGTTACCTCCTTCACCCTTGAGCATTGGATACCTTCAAATGTAGTCCTCGAATTCAATGTTGCAAAACCGCCTTTTGTCTTCACAGCACGTGACCATCGGTCTAATAGGTAGCTCGACGGAATTGTTGACAATTGCGGATATTCTACATAACCCTTTAGTTCCATGAACCGTAGTATGTGCCGACACAACCAACCACAGCTCTCAAATTTCATGCACGAGCATTTGAGAATGCACCGTGGTACATCAACGAATACAACCCTCTCGTCCAACTTCGATCCATCATTTTCATCGCTTTTCCAGACATCATATGCAACCATGTCATCTTGATGTCTTTCCGCATTTATACCGATGTGGAAGGCATGACTATTAGCATATTCCTCCTGGAACTCTTCAAAAACAGTTGGCGTGTAGAAGCTAGCTCCTTGTTGAAGGAAATTACTTTGATGTACCTGCCAGTTGATAATTATCAATAAAAACGAAATTATTATTAGCTTAATCATTTGGATTATTAACAAAAAATAATACCAACACGATTATTAATATTTCCCCCCTACCTTAATTTTTATAATTATTAATGTTATTGTTTACATTACCAAGATTTTTCGACCTTATTATCAACTAAAAATTCGATTGGTTATGTCTTCGACATGGAGCTTTTGTACGTAATTGCTCATAAATCAGTAATAAAAACGAAAATATTATTAGCTTAATCATTTGGATTATTATCAAACAATAATACCAACAAGATTATTAATATTTTCCCCCTACATTATTAAAATTTTTACTTACATTATTACTGATTTATGGCCAATTACGTACACACAAAAGTCATTTACTTACAGTATTAAAGCTTTTATGGGCAATTATTTACTTTGTACAATATAGCTACAAATATCAACACACAACATTAACAACAATATCATTAATCTTTTCATTCACATTATTAACATATTTACGTACATTATTACTGATTTTGTGTCCAATTATTAACACCTACAAGTCATTTACTTACAGTATTACTGATTTTTTTGGGCAATTATTAACAGATTACAATATAGCTATAAATTTAACAACGTAACACGATGTTCTGCAGCTGGTCGCGCGCATCATAATCACTGCGCACTTCTTGAGCTCTTTTTATCTCCAACATCGCGTTAAATTGTGTGAAAAACTGGTGTAGATTTTCATCGGTGGTCAAAAACTCACGGAGGACGGAGTTGCATGCCTCACTCAGCTGTGAACTCCGCATTCCAGCAGTGAATTGCTTGTTCACCCATGCGGCTGACCATTTCTCCTTCACCTTAAACATACGATTCAACCATCTAACTTGCTTCTTTGGCAATCCCACTGAGACTGTCGCCATCATTTCTTCCCAGTGGAAATCAAATTGCTCGGGTGTCTCCACATCATACATCAAGTAGCTAATACATTCAGCCACTTTACCTTTCCAAACCTTCTTGTCCTTCCCATTCTCTCTAAGATGGTATGTGCAAAGCCCATGAAAAGTCTTCTCATCCGATATATCGTTATTGATGGCACTTTTAATACCAGCAGCAATTGCAGCAGCCTGGTCCGTGAAGATCGATGTTGGTCTCTTTCCAGACATGCACTCCAGAAAAGTTCTAAACAACCACTCGAACGACTCCGTAGTCTCGTCATACAGTAGTGCAGCTCCAAACACACAGAGTTTTCTATGGTGATTGAATCCAACAAATAGAGCTGCAAAAAAATTGATAACGGGTTTAAGACCCTATTATTTATGGAACGGTATTCATAGTAAAAAATTGATAATCTGTATAGTGTAATTACTGATTTAACATCAATTCTTTCATGAGACCAACATTCACAACAAGATTATTAATCTTTTCACTTACATTATTAAGATTTTTACTTATAGTATTAACGATTTTATGGCCAATGACCAACACCCACAAGTCATTTACTTAAAGTATTAATGCTTTTATGGGTAATTATTAACAGAGTACAATATATCTAGATAATTATTATTATGGGCAATTATTAATGATTATAGTATACTTAAAAATTTACAAGTCTACATGCACGAGCTTGATAATGAGTATAATATAATTAATAATGGTACCAAACACATACCTAACGGGCGACAATTTTGATTCGTTCGATAGGTGGTGTCGAAGCTTATTGAATCCCCAAAGTGATGGTAGTCCATTCTCATTCTTCCATCAGCCCAAAATACTGCAGACATCTCCTCGTTCACGTCCACTGACACCCTATAAAAGAAGGAGGGATCACATCTCTGTTCCTCCTGAAAGTGTCGATACAGGAATGTGGCCACCCCATACTCCATTGTCTTCGCCCTCACTGTTCTAATGCAATTCTTCAAGTCCTCTGGCAGGAAACCAACATTCTCCCTACCACCAGCAGCTAAGCAGAATGTAGCATAGCTAGCCCGTGTTTTTATACCTGCAGCCTCGTTCATTTTAGCAATACAAAGTTGTGCTTCAGTGATATTCCTGTTAGAACGATGGAGATGCTTGGCCGATGGGTCGTGCATCTCATGATTGTGCTCATCTACCCAATCATCAATGTAATAGAGGTTGGTTCGTTTATCCAACTTGAAGTTCATCCTCGCTGGACACCCCCATCTATTCTCTGCCCTACTCCTTTTCCGAACAGTATTATCAATTCGTCCTCCATTCTTTGGATTCTTCGCGCTTTTTTTTCTGTAGCCTCCTTTCGTACATGCGCAATAGATGTAGTGAGCAGTCTCACAAAACTCATTCTTTGTGTTCCTTTTAGGAGCGCCTTCCTTCCTCATGCCAAAGCCTTTGTGATGTGCATATTCTTTATAGAATGACTCTGCATGATCCCTGGACACAAATCTACGCTCTATCCATGTCGATTCATTTGCAGGATCTACCAAATCAATCTCTACAGAAATTATCAAGAAATTAGTTAATAATGGTGCATTTTTTGTTTACTTGTTAATAAGATTGTTATAAATTCGACTTACCCATGTTATCAATATTAAAATCACGAATGTCCATGACAGGTATAGCACTACCATCATTCGTATGAACATCATCCACCACTCCTGCAACATTGAATACATTATGTCATTTGCACGAGTTTTAACATTCCACATATATACAAGATTACTAAGTGTGATTATTAATTAAAAAACAACATTTATTAACAGTTAAAGAAGGCATTATTATTAATCCCACACCAAGTTATTAACATAAATTGTTGACAACTCTGGTCTGTTTTATTAAACATATAGGCATCCAAAGATGCGTCTGTATTAGTAAAAACTTACCAAAAATAACGTCTTTTGGCCTTGACGATCCCATGGAAAACGAGACTAAAGGACACCCACGAACCAGACGACGCCGGAAAACGAGAATATTTTTCAGAACCCAGAAGAAAAGGAGACCCCGACCAGTCGGAATCCAGACGACGACGGCCTACTTTGAGACGACGACGACCCCGACGACGCCGGAAAGCAGAAGAGAAGGAGACGACGACGTCACTCGCCTTCTTTGCGACGAGAAGGTGACGACGACCGGCCTTCTTTGCGACGACGACAGACGCAAAACTAAATAATGGGACGACGACGCCGGAACGCAAGCGCCGCACAGCAGACGAGAAAACGAAGATGAAAGAAAGGGTTTAGGGTTGGAAGGAGTTTCTTTTTCCTCTCGTTTCTTAATTAATGATGGCATTTAATTACCTTTTAATATTCCTAACTTACCCTTTAACGTATTAGGTAGGTAGTTAACCAATCATTACTAATCACTCTCTCTCTCCTTCTCCTATTGGCTGAATGGGGTTTAAGATTTTCCTTAAAAAAATGGCCTTAAGGACCTGATCCAACCCGTTTTTGTCTTCCGTTATCAAATCCCAAATGAAACCTGGGATTTGCATATCTGCGGGGTTCACGGATTTCAATCTAAAAAAAGAGTCCAAATCCGTGGGCCCCATGGATTTGTGTCCCTTAGCAAACAATAATTTGTGTCTAAGTCCTTGATGTTTGGAATTGGAGGATCAAATCCATCACCCAAATCCCACAAACAAACCATGGCCCCGTTTGGACGAGGATTTTGTATGAGGGATTTTAACACATTTCCTCACAACGAGGGATTTTAATAAAATCACTCGTTTGGAAAAGACACAAATGATTAGAGATTTTAATCGTTAGAGATTTCGAAAACTTGCAAATGAGAGATTTCAAAATAGCTGATGGCTACCAGCTATATCAAAATCACTCATTAATTCTTTTTTTCTTCCAGCGACTGCCCTCCACACTTTCTTCTTCCCTGTTCCTCCAACATATACAATTTCAGAATCAGTTCTCTTACACACGAATCTCACCAATGACCAATCTCTCTCTCCCTTGCAAAACACCAATCTCTCATTCCCTTTCAAACCCAATGCAGAAATCGCACAAAACGTTGGATATTGTGAGGCTGTCGGAGCTTCGCAAGGCCGGATTGGCAAGGACGGGGGAGTTAGAGCCGGAGCTTCGCGATGATGTCGGAGGCTCTCGAGCACGGGCAGGTACGCTGCCGGTCGCTAACTCTGAATCGTGTGATGGAGGATCTGAATCCTCACCTCTCCAGCCACAATATCGTCGAAGATCCTTGCTAGACGAATCTAGAGATACTAATCGACAATTTTCTCTGTTTCGCGATTGGAGACGAATCATGCAATGGATTGAAGAGGCCGATGACGATTCTGAATTATGGGTTTCATGTAGATGAGTTCTGCGATGTTGCCGCAAACTGGCGAGGCAGAGGAGATTAGTGAGACCGCCTTGTGTGGGTAAGGCAGCCGCTGCTTGGCGAGAAGCCTAAACTTGGCGACGACGCTGGAGGCTCGCGTGAGTGGCGGCTGTCTTTTGTGTTTTGTTAGCATTTGTCTTTGTTGCTAGAGAAAGAACAGATCAGAGTGTTGCTGGAGAAAGAACATATCAGAGTGAGGAGGAAGAAGATGGGCAAATATGTCTATATGCGAATGAGGCTTAAATCCTACATGTTTTAACAAACAAGTTAATTTGGCTAAATAGCTCGTTTAAAATTCTTGGGTTTTTAGGTGAGGAATTTCTACCTAAATCTCTCATAAATCTCTAGTATTAAAATTCCTAATCCAAACGACCCCCATATCTAAAGTTTAGTAGACTTGAAGTTTTTTAAACACTTGAGACTACTACCAACAGGATTTGATTACTTTCAACATCAAAAGAACTTTTTTTTTACTATGTTAAAATTAGTTCATTTCATAACTCAAATTGTTGTACGATATTAAAAGATCATGTCATATACCATTTTCCAACATAAGCATATACATATGACCTCAAATCTATCATCCATCATCACTCAAACCAGCCTCCAATTTCCTGAAGCCTTTGCTTGGTTTGCACGAAAGAAAAAACGTTGAGAGTGTAGGGATGAATGGATGGTAGTAGATAGTCGGTGAGTGAGAGGTTAGGGTTTGGGCGTGGGATTGAAGGAATTAGGATGAAACCCCAAATTATACCGTTGGAGGGACCCATGAGGTCTCATTCTTTTATTAGTTTTTTTTTTTTTTTTACTTTAGCCCATCACCCACCATATATTATTCCCAGGCTGTCTCTCTTTGTCAATTGCCCAAAAGGATGCTCTTTTTCACTCACATGTTGTATATATTCATATTAATTCTAACCTTTTTATGATTAGTTCAATTTTTTTCTTCCTTGGATTCTGCCTGGCCCTTGCTATACTTGTCACTCACTCCAGAACTTTTTCTTCCCCGGCTTTTCCTCACCCCTTTTTTCTCCCCCCTCACAGCTAGCAATAGCAATGGTGATCATAATGATGAAATTCTTTCTCTGCTCACCTTGAAAGGGGCCATATGGAGATCATCATTCTTGTCACCCATATATCATGGTTGCTTTCTGGTTGTCTTATGTTGTATATCATGCATGTAAACTCTCTCTCTCTCCCTGGTTTTTGTTGATGGATCGATGGTCAATTACAGAACTAGTTAGTAGTTGACTGATTAATGTCCGATAAGTTGAAGCTTTCATTAGAATGTGTATGGCTATAGGCTATATAGATTTTGCAAAGTGGGTACGATATTTTGTGAAGAATTGTGTGCAAGCTAAGTGTTGATGTGAAAAATTTGACGAATATATTATTATCATGAAGGCTCCGATCTGCTAAAAGAAAATTAGCCAGGAGGGTCGTGAAGATAGAGTAAATTCATGTGCTGCACTGTACCCAACTTTTTCGAAAGATTGACATATGTGGCTTGATGAAGAAACAAAACCAAAGGGCCCATCCAGTTATTAGTTAGTAGATTGGGGCAGATTTGGGTTTCAATTAAGAAGGAAACTAAAAGGGCCTAAACGTTGGGGCCACTTAAGGAACAAGACTGGACGAGATAGGGTGGAAAACAAGGGGAGAAGCAAAGGAGAAAAGGCTGTCTTTTGAGAAAGTAGGGTTGAGGGATAAGAGAAGATCATATATGTCAAAGGTAATGGGGGAGTCGAGTGGGAGAAACAAATAGAGTGAAGAAGAACATGTTCTTCCCTATCACACTAAAAGGAGGAACCATGTCTTTAACCTTTTTTCTTTCACATTTTGAGTGCTCCTCAAGTGTTCCTTCCTTCATTCTTGCTACTTCCTTTTCATCCCTTTTTCCCCCCTTTCATTTTTCTCTTCTTTGCCCTCCATTGGGTTCTTCATTTTCCTTTTCACAAACCATCTAAGTGCATAAGTCAATAAATGTTACTTGATCTATGTGTAATCACGTCTTATTTTCCTGCCATCATATAAAAGTAAACTTATTTTCACCAATAGAAACTCAAACTACTGTGTATCGTCCATAATTTAGTGATAGACAAGTAAAACTAATTCAATTGGTATATTATGCTTAGCTAGGTTTGAGGTGTTGGGAGTGGGCAAAGAATTTCCAACTCAACCAACTTTAACCAAGAAAATGTACCAAACATATGTCGGCAACAATATATGATATCAGATGGAGAGGAAAGAGTAGGCCCAAAGAAGTACACTATTTTGGTTGGTTTCATTTTTATTTCCGGCCAAGCCATGCCCTTAACTTAGGCCATTGTAATGGAGACGGGAATATGTTCTGTCCTCCTCCAGCCCTAGTTTTGTAGCACTTAATTATGATTCTATTCTTTTTCTCTCTAGATAGCACTAGTCTCTCAATTGCTAACCGGCTTGGTGTTTGGGTTGTCAGAAATCGAATCGTTCAAGGTCATTACGTAAACTTTAACACTCTGTTCAGCAAAGACAGAAAGGAGGGGGAGAGAAAATAGGGGAGGAATCTAGGCACTTTCCTCCGTTTCCGAGTGTGGGAACAGTAAGGAAGCAAGGAAAATCAGGGACCCAAAACACTGTGCGGCTGATCCCTCCAAATTGGAGAGAAAAGGAAGGAAAGGTGTTTTGGTTGCTTATATTTTTTTATTTTACAATTATTTTTTGCCACCAAGTTGTTGTAGCAGTTTTTCCCTCATGTAATTAGGTTTGGCTAGAACGTATTAATGTTTACTGTTTAGGAAAGATAATTGTCCTTAATTTTAGAAGAAGATAGTTATGATTATTAAAAAATATATAGATATTTAATGTTTCTTATAAAATTACTCTACTACTATTAAATTAGTAAATTACCATTTTACGCGAAAAAATATTATCTATGGCTTATTTGGTATTAGAGATGTGTAATGGTTCGGTATTGTTCGGATTGGACGAAACTCATGAGAATTGTGGACCATTAGTGAAAGCTGTATTAGAATCAAGATCGGACCATCATTGTATTTGGTCTCATTTGGTTCGGTCTATATGCAAGTGCAAATTCAATCACAATCCATAAGTATAATATTAACATACAATTAAATTATTTTATTATTAAATAACCAATAAAACAATACATTCATCACACTTCCCTATACACACTTTCTTTCACACTTTCCTCCATAAAACAACATTTTCCTCTCAATTTCCTTCACCTCCAAATCTCCCCTCCCTTCCTAATTTTCCTTCACCTCCCCTCCTTTTCCTCCCTTCCTTCGGAAACAGAGTGTAAGTGGTAGATGGATGGTTTTTGTTTTTTCAACCGCAAAAATTGTTGGAACAAAATTTTAATTTTAGAACATTCATTGAGAAAGAACATGAAGACTGGTTCACATAAGCTCATCAATCCCAAGTTTATCTTATAATTATAGCTAGAATTATCGATTCGATCCACTAATTACCAATTTTGGTTACAATTCTGATTTACAAACTTCTCAGTTTTTTGTTCTCATTGATTCCCAATTTGTTACTAACCGGGCTGAACCAATTAGTCACCCCTACTACTCCTTTTGTGTTTGCTTTAGCTTTGTCTCATTAGCAAGCAAATTCATTAGCCGAATAACATCATAATCATTCTTTTCTAGATTATGGTTTTGCTTTTCGTGTCAAAAGCGGTGAAAAGTTAACATTTCATAATTACATTACCCCCTTGGCTCTAGCTACCGGTCTTCATTAACACAATATCCCCCACCACGGAAGAAATAATCATATGATCAATTGCGATGATCTAAAGTTACTTGATGTGTAACTATAAGTAACTATAGGGTAAACACTTCCAAGTCAATGACAATGCAAAGATTCATAACTTAATCAAGTGTGTTATTTGTCTGTCTTCTTCCTTAATTATTAAACTTATTTAACCGATATGATTTGATCGAGTGACTAAACAAGATATATGTAAGACATACATGATTACTTACAAATTATAAAATAAAAATACGGTATGTATTACGATAAGTATCATGCTAACACCTTTAAGTACTCAGATTAATGTTCAAGAGTAAAAATTTATGTCATTTTCATGACTCAAAAGTAACAACTAGACGAATATTTCATCAAATTAAATGTACTTCATGGAGTAAAAAAACCAGATCCAACAAACAAAAGACAACTAATATGTGCTATGATGAGATCATCAGCATAATCATCCAAATAATGATGACCATAAATGGGGAGGTAAAAGATAAAAAGGGCAGTTACTGTTTACGTATGCTGCTGCCATTTGGTAGTTTGATAGAGAATAAAAAAGGGTATAAGACTAAAAGAAGGTCAGTTACTATTTACGTAACCTGCTCCTCTTCACGATCCTAAAACCGTCAGCCCAACCAACCAAAGAGAAGGATACAAGACGTTTAAATAGTTTTTTTTTTTTTAAAGTTAAAACCATTTGGGTCACTGATTTTCACCTCATTCACTTTAGCTATAAAAAAAAATCACATTTACCTGCTAAAAGCCTAAACCTATTACCATCAAGAGCATCCGTTGAGAAATCAGAATGCATGTGGAAACTATTGTGTCATTACTTAAATCACACAGGGTTTATATAGATGATAGATCATTGATTGCACATGTTTTTACCCCTATTTATGAGTCGTTGGAGATGTTGATTCTCGTGCTTTAAGCCGATTTCACGCTAGGTTGTGTGTTTATGTCATATTTCAGGGCTTGGTGTTGACATTGAGGCGAAAAAACGAGTTTCGGGTCAAAAGGAGGACGTTTGAGTTGAAGGGTGCTGGAGGAGCAAAATACCCGTCCATGAGCAAAAATACCTGGCCGGGTAATATTTTGAGGAGGCCGGGGAAAAATGGGTTTGGGCGCCCAGAGTCCAGAAGGGGGCCCGGGCGTTGAGCAAAAATACCCGATTGGGTATTCTAGACCTCGATCGGGTATTAGCCCCTGTCCAAAGCGGTGCGTTTCAAAAATCCCCGGTCGGTCACCTAAAATACCCGACCGGGGATTCTGACCGGGGATCGCGAATGGCAGGTTCTTAAGTGAAAAGAAGGGCAAATTTGAAGGGTTCCGAGTTTTAGTGAAAGAAAGTAATACCTAGAGAGAGAGCGACGAACCAGAGTTCCCAAGTGCTTTAGATCGATATTCATCATTAGTGGAGCTCGGATAAAGCTTGGAGGAGTGCCGATTGCCGACCAGAAGCAGAACCCCATTCTTCACAGCATGATTTCTCCTTCTAAGCTAGAGTTTGCTTATCTCTCCATGGAGTAACTTCCACATTCATCTGGGTATGGAGAACCCTAGATTCGTATGTTAGGTCTGATTGTATGAACCTGAGTATGAATCCATTGGTTTGATTATATTCAATTGAGGTTTGATTTGTTGAATGGCATGAATCCTGATCAAATTCCTATTGTTTCTGCTTTGACCTAGAAAGAGAATATCTGCCTAGGTTGATAGAGCACCCTTGATTGAAGGTGGTGAATTGACGACTTTAGTCGAGGAGTCAATTCACTATCCTGTACCGGATTTACTTCGGTAGTAGTGGTTTGGTTTGTTAGGGACTCAATCTGTTTACTCCGGTGGAGGTTAGTCGCCCGCTAGAGACTCCGATTGAGAGGCTCTGGAGACCTTTAGTCGAGACTGCAGACTGCATAAGAAACTCCCGTAGTATAACTATCTTTGAATTCGAACTTGGTAAATTACAATCTGGCTTAACTGCAGTCTAGGGGGAACCATATCCGGGTGACCTCTTTCAACTTGAAAACAACATTTTACTGCTTTGCTTGTTTGGACCTTCACTACACTTTCACTGCTAAATAATAAGAACTCACGGAGTAGTCATCACACTTAGGACCTGGGTTGACATTAAAACTCAAGCCCGCTATACTACGCTCTAGTAGGTGGTTACACTTGACCACTTTCTAGTGTGACGGTAGAAGCGAGTCAAGTTTTTGGCGCCGTTTCCGGGGACGGCTAGGTTGTTGAAGAAACGTGGTTTCTGTTAATTTAGCTTTTCTTTTTCGTATTGTTTGTTTGCTTTGTCCCACTTGTGCCTTCACGGGTTGCTTGTTTGGGTGTGTGCAGATAGTGCATGACCCGTAGCCAGTCAGGAGGCTTACTACCGTTGGACCCAGAGCTTGAACGCACTTGTCGCCAGCGTAGGAGAGCATAGCAAGCAAGACTGGCTACAGAGGAGCGCATAGACGACCACTTGAGCAGTGATTCTGAGGACGAGTACGAGATGGACGGTGAACACAACCCGCCCCAGGGGATACCTCTCCAGGTTCCCCCGGTAAATCAAGTCCTGGCCAACAACCCAGTACCTCAGACAGATGGGGTTCAACACCAACCACCGCCGCCGGGTCCTACCATTGAGTACTACTACACTCCACGGGTCGCGGATATCCGCCCTGTCATCCTATATCCGCCCATTCCCGCGAACAATTTTGAGATCAATCCATGTGGATCCAACTGATTACATCCTCTATTAAGTTCCATGGCTTGAAGGATGAGGAGGCGAGGGTGCATCTTTCCCGGTTCCTGCAGCTGACAAATGGGTTCAAGATGAATGGTGTACCCGATGATGCGATCCGCCTGCACCTCTTCCCCCATTCTTTGGCGGGGCATGCGAAGAGGTGGCTAGAGACCCAGCCCTTATTGTCCATCACCTCATGGGACGATCTGGCCAACAAATTCGTGCACAAGTATTATCCGGCATCGAAGACTACAGAGATCCAGCAGGAGATCACTCACTTCCGCCAGGTACCAGATGAGTCACTACGTGATGCATGGGAGCGGTACTCGGGATTTTTCTGGCAGTGTCCCCATCATGGTTTCAGCGATGCATTTACAGTAGGGAATTTCTACGGCGCCCTGACCCCAGAGAGCCAGAGGGTGATCGAGTCCCTATGTCCAGGAGGGAATATTCTCACCAAGACTCCTCCTGAACGGAATCAGATGATCAGTACTATGGCTGCCAGGGATCATTCTTGGGGGCAGAGCACCAAAAGCAGGAGTTCCCAGGATCGTGGTGTGCATGCCATGGAGGCTCGGTCCGGGCTAGAGCGAGAGGTGGCCGAGTTGGTGCAGACATTGAAGCAGCCCAACACTCTTATTCCGGGCAGAGGGCTGGTTGGGCCCTCAGTTGCACAGTGCCAGTGGTGTGAGAGCTCTAATCATCTGGTGGAAGACTGCCAGGCAATGAGGGAGTCTTCTACACCCAAGGAGCAGTTGGCCTTCATCGCCAATGCTCGACGCCTTGACCCTTACAACGGAACATATAATGAAGGGTGGTGCTAGCATCCCAACTTTGCTTGGAATAATAGCAACACCACTAAACCAACAGGTTTCCCTGCACCAGGTGGTGGTTTTCAGCAGAGGCAGCCTTACCAGCCCAGACAGGGGCAACCATTTCAGCAGCCGCAGTACTAGTATGTCGAGCCACAAGCAGCTCCAGCTCCAAATAATCAAGTGAGCGAGCTGAAAAACATTCTAGCGGCATTCATGACTACCAACCAGGCAAACTTTGCCAGGATGGACCAGAGCATTGCCTCACTAGAGGCAGGCCAGAGGAACCAAGGTGCCATATTAAAGGACCTCAAAAATCAGATTGGAGGAATAGCTCGTCAGAATAATACCAGGGCACCAGGAACTCTTCCTGCCACCACCGTCCCCAATCCGCGAGAACCTCACCAGCAGCTTAATGCCATCACTACTAGGACTGGCAAGCCAACATCGGCTGTACCTACCCCGGCCAGGCAGGAGGAACCACTACCTGCTTCAGCACTTCCAGCCGACGATGCAGAAGTGAGGGTGGAGAAGGAAGCACCTGCTCCCAAGCCACAGCTAGTGGTTAAGGAGCATGTCCCCCAGCTTCCCTTCCCCACTCGACTACACAAGGACAAGCTGGAAACTGAATTTGCCAAATTCATGGCAATGCTGAAGCAGGTCAACATCAGCCTGCCATTTGTGGAGGCACTGTCGAAGATGCCCAAGTACGCAAAATTCATGAAGGATTTCCTTACCAACAAAAAGTGACTTGGGGATCTCTCGACAGTGATGCCGAGCGAGGAGTTATCTGCCATTCTGCAGAGCAAGCTTCCAGAAAAGCAAAAGGACCCAGGTAATTTCACTATCCCTTGCTCCATTGGTAAATTACATGTAGGGAGGTCCCTTGCGGATCTAGGTGCTAGTATCAATGTTATCCCGTACAAATTGTTCAAAAAGCTAGACCTAGGTGAACCTAGAGCTACTAGGATGAGCATTCAATTAGCTGATCAATCTGTGATTCATCCTAGGGGTATAGTGGAAGACCTCCTGGTTAAGGTTGGCAGGTTCTGTTATCTTGTCGATTTTGCTGTCTTAGACATTGATGAAGACACAGACGTGCCCCTTATTCTAGGAAGGCCCTTCCTGGCCACCGCCAGTGCCCTCATAGACATCCGTGATGGGACTTTGGTTTTGAGATATGGCGAGGAGCAGATAACTTTTTCTATCGATAATAATAATATGCCTGCTGCCTCACCTATGCATGTTATGTCTCACCAGATGCACGAGTCTGTCGTGTATCTGTCTGTGCCTCTAATTTTGCAGGATCCCCCTCTCAATCCTTCGCCACCACTCCCTTCGACCTCAGTACCGAACAAAACGATCAAGGAGGAGTGGCGGCCGAAGCCGCAGGCGGCTAAGACTGCTTGGAAGAAAGGTGGCGAGCACTATGAGCTGGTCCCACCTCCTGAACCACAACCACCCTGGCCATCCGAGTACTCACTCGCTTGCATCCTGCCGGATGGCCAGGTCGAGCTGACAGGTACTGGTGGTCACACCCGTCCGGTGCATGGCCACCATCTGAAGCTGTACCTAAAGAGTGATGTGGATCCGCTCTTGGAGGCGCCAGTACCTGCACCCCTCTGAGCATCCGCCATGGGCATCCAGCTAAAAGATGGTAAAGAAGCGCTTGTGGGGAGGCAACCCCACCACGGTTTGCACTTCTTTTTCTCCTTTTCTGTGTTTTTTGTGTCGTGTTTGAGTCAGTTGCCAGTCTTGTGTTGTTTTTGTTTGATTCGGAGTGCAACCTGTCTTGTGTTTTGGTTTCTTTTCTTTTCTTTTAGATGATGTACTATTGGGTTGACAACTGGACCTAACGTATTGTGGCTGAGCATTTGGTTTCCTTTAGCTGTGCCTTTGCCCCTGACTGGTCCCCTTTCCAGTCCTCTTCACTTAGACTGTTCCCCTTCCCGTCTCATGCAGTCCGTGTACACCGGTAACATCGTTCTCCTTATCCTTCCCTCTTCTCCATTGAGGGAAATGTTGAACTTAAGTGGGGGGGGGGGGGGGATGTTTCTCTTTTGACTGCATTAGATCTATTTGTGTGCTTGGAGCCTAGTCCACTATCCAAATTTCGGTTTGAGGGCTCCAAGTACGTGTTTCCTTGCAAATTGCCTGCTCAGTATGCTTTGAATTGGCAGGCTCTATAGTAATGTATAACATAGGGAGGTAGTGTAGCACTATGGAGGATGTTGAAGAATAAGATTCTTCCTATCTAGCTCTCTGTTGTTCCAGTTGATTTTGTGATTAGTGGAGCTAAGACCGTTGAATTCATGTGGTAATGGTGACTCTGATTGGATTGTGTTATGGGAAATGAAAAGCAGTTGATCCTCCATGTCGACGTTATTGAAATCTTAAACATGGGGCAAGCCCGTGTGTGGCACCGTTCATTGTACAAAATAGGGTTTAGGAATAGATTTTAGTGATCCTTAGTGGGGTACTCCTACAAGGTGAAGCTACGCTGTCTCTAGTACAAGTAAAACTTCCACCCGTTGAACGGTTTGCCTACTTGAGGATGTGTTTTTTAGGGCACGGATAGAGCTTCCGACCCCCCTTAATTTCATTGACCCTCCACATGAGTTGAGGAAAAGGAGTTAAAAGAAGTACTCTGGCGAGCGCCAGATGTACAGAAATTGCTTTTGCTCGACTAATAAGGGTCAGCCTTCTAAAAGAATGCAGTTGGAACCCACGCCAAGTGAATGAAAAAAAAAGAAATATAAAATGAAAGTGAAAAAGGGGTTCCAACGGTGAAATGAAGTGAAAGAGCACCCCGATACAATGAGTCATTTGTTGTGAATGGTGTGAGTCCCGTGATCAATGAACTGGTTGTCTTACTTCCACTTCTTCTCATGATCCTGGCTTGAGTCTAGTACTCACATTGAGAGAGATAGGGGACGTCTTAGAAGACCAGTTGACCTCGTAAGCTGCTATATGATCTAGGAAATCCTCTACCGATGATCGGGGTTGTTTGTTGCTATAGAGGTCTGGAGAGTTGCATTGGTTTGAATTAGGTTTGCTTGGGGACAAGCAAATAGTTAAGTGTGGGAGAATTTGATAGACCATTGATTGCACATGTTTTTACCCATATTCTTGAGTCGTTGGAGATGTTGATTCTCGTGCTTTAAGCCGATTTCACGCTAGGTTGTGTGTTTATGTCATATTTCAGGGCTTGGCGTTGACATTGAGGCGAAGAAACGAGTTTCGGGTCAAAAGGAGGACGTTTGAGTTGAAGGGTGCTGGAGGGGCAAAATACCGACCATGAGTAAAATTACCCGGCCGGGTAATATTATGAGGAGGCCGGGGAAAAATGGTTTTTGGGCGCCCAGAGTCCAGAAGGGGGCCCAGGCGTTGAGCAAAAATACCCGATCGGGTATTATTGACCTCGATCGGGCATTAGCCCCTGTCCAAAGCGGTGCGTTTCAAAAATCCCCGGCCGATCACCTAAATAACCCGACCGAGGATTCTGACCGGGGATCGCGAATGGCAGGTTCTTAAGGGAAAAGAAGGGCAAATTTGAAGGGTTCCGAGTTTTAGAGAAAGAAAGTGATACCTAGAGAGAGAGAGAGAGCGATGAACCAGAGTTCCCAAGTGCTTTAGATCGATCTTCATCATCAATGGAGCTCGGATAACGCTTGGAGGAGTGACGATTGCCGACCAAAAGCAGAACCCCATTCTTCACAGCATGATTTCTGCTTCTGAGCTAGAGTTTGCTTATCTCTTCATGGAGTAACTTCCACATTCATCTGGGTATGGAGAACCCTAGATTTGTATGTTAGGTCTGATTGTATGAATTCGAGTATGAATCCATTGGTTTGATTATATTCAGTTGAGGTCTGATTTGTTGAATGACATGAATCCTGATCAAATTCCTATTGTTTCTGCTTTGACCTAGAAAGAGAATATCTGCCTAGGTTGATAGAGAACCCTTGATTGAAGGTGGTGAATTGACGACTTTAGTCGAGGAGTCAATTCACTATCTTGTACCGGATTTACTTCGGTAGTTGTGGTTTGGTTCGCTAGGGCCTCAATCTGTTTACTCCGGTGGAGGTTAGTCGCCCGCTGGAGACTCAGATTGAGAGGGTCTTGAGACCTTTAGTCGAGACTGCAGACTGCATAAGAACCTCCCGCAGTATAACTATCTTTGAATTCGAACTTGGTAAATTGCAATCTGGCTTAACTGCAGTCTAGGGGGAACCATATCCGGGTGACCTCTCTCAACTTGAAAACATCCTTTTATTGCTTTGCTTGTTTGCTTGTTTGGACCTTCACTACACTTTCACTGCTAAATAATAAGAACTCACGGAGTAGTCATCACACTTAGGACCCGGGTTGACATTAAAACCCAAGCCCGCTATACTACGTTCTAGTAGGTGGTTACACTTGGCCACTTTCTAGTGTGATGGTAGAAGCGAGTCAATAGAGATAGGAGACTGACTTCTATATTAATCCTAACACTAATACGGAAATTACCTAACTTATACGAATCTGATAAGGAATATAACTTTGACCAATTACATAATAGTACTCGTAGTATGACACAATACTACTTGTACTACACATACTCTAATACACTCCCCCAAATTGATTGTAATTACTTACCAACAATTTGAAAACCAAATCAAAAGCTAACACAAAATGGGAAAACAAATCTATAACTAAGACACTAATAACTACTACTGCTCCCAAACTTCACGCCAATGTCGAAGATAACCACGCCCCGTGATAACATTGATGGTGATGAACTGGATGTAACAAGATCTCTGGTCAGAACTGCCTTCTCGTTCCAAACACTTGTCCTCCAAAGAAGCTCCAGAAACTTACTATCATGAAAATAAACCAAAGATGCTCCGAACTGTGTCATCGAACCTAGAAAGCCAAATCACATAACCATGTATACTCTAAACAGTAACATGGCTATCAAGATGCTCCGAATAGCATCATCGAAACAGAAACAGTTTCACGTGCTCCGAACAGCAACATGACGATCAAGATGCTCTGAATAACATCATCGAAACAAAAAGCAAACTATAAATGCTCCGGACAACATCGATAACCAAGGTGTTATACTACAAGTACTATTATTAATCTTAACATGGTATCAGAGCCTGGTTTGGCCAAGTGGTCGTGTGTTCGAATCTCCACGACCCCAATATTAACAGTTGATTAAAACACAATGTATGATGATCGCTTGTGCAAACTTCAAGCCCATGGGTTGACTTTCGTTTGAGGGGGCGTTTTAGAGAGTGGTATAAGATCTAGCATAACTGACTCATTCTAACTACAACATCCCAATCGATGGTCAAGTATAACCGCCGACCGGGTGTAGCATAGGGCAAGCAAGAAATAAGAATTTATCGTACCACCGGGATCTAGGCTTACCCTATTTCAGGTTTAGGGTTCGTTATCTATCCAACCCAGGATAGTGATTGATAGAATTAAATTAAGCTAGACTAACCACTAACCTAGTTATTTACAAGGTGGGAAGCTCTCTTGGATTGAATCGTCCTAGGTCCGTTCTTTGGATCGATGTTGGGTATCCTCCTAGCTCGATTGACTCAATTACACTACCGTTAGAGATGGATTCCCTCGGGAATGACCCGGAACGACGAATCGATGGATGGGTAATGCTCTATTCAACCTAGGGTTTCGTATAATGCTAGGAGACTGGTCGAATCTACTCCCTCGGGGATTACCCGAAAAATATACGATAGGAGTGACCCGAAGACGCCAAAAGGGGGGCTCTAAGGGGATTATCTCCCTCCTAGGTCAAAAGCTCAATACATGAAAATGGAAACCCAACTCATACCATTCATGAAAACATCCTTCAATTAAGTAAAATCTTCAATCAATCATGGAGTTTGTCACATACATCAACATTAAACCCAAATATAGAGTTAGGGTTCTTAAACCTAAGAGAAGAGGGTGAGTTTCTAGAGAGAGAGGAGAGTTTACAAAGAAACCTCTAGATCTTCTTCTTCTTCTTCATGGCTTGATTCCTAGCTTCCAAGCTTGATCAATGCCTTCAATTAAGCTCCAAGATCTCTCTCTCTCTCTCTCTCTCTCTCTCTCTCGATCTCTCTCTCTCTCTCTCTCTCTCTCTCTCTCACTCACTCAGCGGCGGATCCAGAACAGTTTAGAGCACTGGGCCGCATTTAAAAGGCAGTGAAAAGGGCTCGGCTGTAACCCTATAAACATTGAAATATATACCCAAAATTGAGAGTTTACAAGTGCTATACAAGTTTTGAATCCGGGGAGGGTTGGGCCGTGGCCCGGGGGCTCCCCCTAGATACGCTTTTGCTCTCACTAGAACTCCCCTTTGGTGTTTTGGCTTGAAACCGTAGAGAAAGAAAGTGTTCCTCCTCCAAAAACCAATTCCCTTTTATCTCTCCCCGTTGTTATCTTCATATTTGCCCGAAAGTGACCAGTTTCAAGGCCGCGTTGGCCAGTTCATGGCCGTGAACACCTAAACGCGTCCGTGAACTCAGTGTCGTCTCCAAAATGCACTGTTTCACTCTCATGGGTTCAATGTTTGTGCTCAAAGTTTACGGTCTTAGAGACTGTGAACTCCCTTGGCGTCAGTAACTTCTAGAACCTCGCTGGACGTCTCGATGTTCACAGTTTGTGGTTCCAGTTCACGGCCTTAGAGACCGTGAACTGCGGCTGCTTCCTGGACGCCTGCGCTTCACTGTTACGGGGCAATTGTCACGGTCTTTGGACTTTTCTTCGGTTTTTTTCACTTTTTGACCTACAATTATCCCGAAACTCGTCCTCGACCCTTCCACACGTGCTAGGACCTGACATGTATCAGAACAAGCACAACCTAGCGTGAAATATGTCGAGTAACGATGAAATGCAAAATAAACTATCAAGAATTGAGGGGCAAAATGTGTACAATTGGACCCGAATCAATAAGCTTCTCCCAACAACTCGATTTATTGGGATCAACTGGTTCTTGACAGTATCACCACAAAAGATTTGATGACTGATCATTAGCAACGAGCCTTAGTGTTGGTGGCAGAAAGTCTCTTTTTTTTTGTCGCAGTTTTGCCGTTACAACTGTAGTTAACAAAGGTTTAAACTTTAAACTTTCTTTTTGATGACTTTTATTAGCATAATATCTGTATTGTCATTTGAAAAGATAAAAACAAATTCTATCGTATTTGAGACCACACATTAATGCGAAAATTTGAACACAATTTAACAGTGACTTTGAAAGTCCATATTATCATCAAGTGATCATACAAAAGAAATCACATCATGGGGAGTGTGAATGAGCTAGTCAGAGACTGTACTTAACTTAATTACTGTCTTATATCAGAGATCTGGAAACCTAAGAAGTGGAATAAGTCCCCAAAAGAAAAAGAAAAAACCCATCGAATAATGTAGGACAACTTTGTCAGGAAATGTGACCATTATATTACGTACGTACGTGGTCCAGAGAAGAAGAACCAATTATAGAGTGTATAGACAATTTGAAGTGGCCGGAGCAGCTAAGTAATTAAACCAAAGGACGTCCTATGAAGCTACAAGATGGGCGTGGGCGATAGATATAGACATGGAGCTCAAATCCATGTTTCTTTGAGCAACAAACAGCCAAATATCCCTTATCGTGAACATTCCTGATGACTGCTCTCTTCCCATTTGCAACGATGGATCCATGTACAAATTTTGCTTATGAAACCCGACAATGGCATACGTACAACCAACAATATACAGAGACTCAGCGAGAGAGAGATACTTTTGTGAAGAGGTACGTTCGTGGGGATGGAGCTAAGGCCTGTAGCGGGGGGGCCTTGTTCACTCTAGCAGCTTTAATTCCCATTTCTTCCTGCACCACTGAAACTCTGCCTATATATATATATATATATGGTCCATGATATGGCATTATTCAAAAGCTTCACCTGCCACCATTTCTCACTATATAATGACTCCCTTTTCCATTGTAAGAGAACTAACTAGCGGCTGCTAATCTTTTGAGTTGAGTTGTTTAGGGAGAAACTTTATATGTTAGTTTGGCCTCGGCTTCAGGAAAGAATTTATCTTTAGCCGGTTCAGATTGAGAGGGAAAGAAAGACCTAGACTGCGCTTTTACTAGTCTGGATTCCTCTCATACCTTAATCGTCTTGCAGGTTCACACCACAATTGAGTATGCATGCATCGTGAGAGGTTTGCTGGTTGTCAATCCCAATAATTTGAATTATTGGAAGATGTTTTAAAAATATGTCTTATGTCATCCGTTATATTAGTTAGATATAGTAAAAATAAAACACGAGATTCATTTGAAAAGTACACATTTGTCTAAGGTGTTGTACATGCGAGGGTCGTATTAGTTAGTGGATATGACAAGTTTGATAACTTGTTAGAGATCGAGAAAGAAAAGGATTGATTGATGATTTATTACCAAGTTGAAGACTAGAACTTGGGAGGCAACCATTCTTCATGGTGAATTGACGTGGATTTCATGACATCTCAAACTAGCACAGCAAATGACGAGTCTTATATTTCGTGCTTGATTTTAGCAAACACAGAAGATGCACAATATTCTAGCTTGTCTTTCATTGGCTCGACCCTCCAATTGCACCATCACAACTCGAAAGTTTAAGTGATCATTCATCTTTACGGCGAATGTAACTTTTCGAATATCATGAGACATTAACACTTTGAAATCTGAGTTTCAAAGGGTTAAACCACTTAAACCTAATGAGTTTTGTTTTTTCCCTTGTGATTTCTTTCGGGCCCAAATTATACAGAGGGACAGACAGTGGACATAATGCTGACTCGTTTTGGTGGTGATAATGTTTGGGTGACCAACAACCGGCAATGCGATTAATTCTTTGGGTTGATTCATCTGTACGGCGATGAAGTCTGATATTTATTTATATTACACAAAGAAAATCATGACCCTTAACGCCAACTAAGCACCTATTTTTGTTGTCTTTCTTTCTTTCTAACCAACTACTACAAAAACCACAGGGTCCCCTCCCCTCTCTTGTCTCACACCGGCGCCGACACTCTTGTTGCAGAGCAATGGGAGGGGAGGGGATTTTGGGCCGTATCCTAAGGGCCCAATGTTGAAGAAGATCTTACCTGATATGCCAGTAGCGACTACTAAACTAAGGGAAAGCCCAACTGGTTGGAATAATGTACTTACATCATTGTTTGATTTTTTATTTACGCAGGTCGCAGGAGAATGAGTTGGGTTTTACTTACGTTCTAGGCCCAACTTCATGGAGACATCAAACGGAAGTTTCATGGTATAAAAACAAGCCCAAGCCATCGCTGTAGCTTGCCACCCAATGCACGTGTCGTGGGAGGGAAGGGAATAGGGAATACATGTGTTTTTGAAATGACTTTATTGGATGTTTGGAGAATATGAGTTCAAATCTATAGATTATCAATAATTTACAGTTTTTAATGTTTTGGATTTTTTAAAATATTTATTGTTTGGTAACTGTGATTGATAACATTCAATGAAAATAAAATTTTTACATTAAATAGCATGTTTATCCTTCATAAAAAATTAGAGTGGTTCGAGAAATATTAAAAACTTTGTTTATAAATATATTTAATATGATAAATAAAAGAAAGAAAGAAAAAAGGTAGGAGAAAAAAAATCTCACGAATCAATATATAAAATCGCTCTGATTACGAGAGATTTGATATCCGTAGATTTTAGAGATTTGAAATCTCTAAAACTAAAATCCAAAATACAAAAAGCAACAAAAACATAACTTTTTACAAAATCTACGAAATCAATGAATCCACGCCCTAAATCCCGTTCTCCAAACGACCCCTAAATTCTAAGTCAATGATTCACACCTGCCTTTTCGTCTAATTTTTGGTTATTTTATTTTTACCTTTTTATAGAAAAATCTGCCTTCTTTGTTTAAGAATCATACGAGATGGTAAGACGATCTCTTCCAAATATCTTTTTTAATCTCTTCCAAGTAGAGGTACAATTTATTCACCCAAACCTCTTCTTCCCCATCCATCAAATGGGTCGGTCTATTTTTTTCTCAACGCGTGTACGGGCAGATGGGCTTCTTAAAATCATGGGCTCGGGCCTGCAATTCAACACATAACAAGCCCATCTCCAAGACCGACCTTTCACTACTCATCAATTGCTCGCCCTACCCATAATCTTCCATTCCTTTAATTTCTTTTTAGTTAATTCGTGGTTGACAATTTCTCTAATCCCATATGTACCGGGGCGAGACCAAAAGACGTCCTAGCATCTCCTTCGATTCCGTTTTCTAGAGCTCACAAAACCATTCATTTGAGGTAAGATTCTCTTCCTTCTCAAAAAATGCATGCAGTAGACTAGGTCTCCAGACTCGACGCACCCACCCACACTCCCTCAGAATGTGCTATTGAGTTTCCTTTAGGTCACAAAAGGGGCAACCTTTACTGTGTCTTTGTGTTCTTTATAGGATCTTCCCTCCTGTTGGTAAGATTTTTTGAAGCCAAGCAAAAAACTTTACCTTTGTCGGTATTCTTAGTCCCCATAATCGTTTCTAATTCACCGGCCAGTATCTCCCCCTCCTCCTCCTCATTTATGATTTGCCAGAGGTTGATTATAAGCCGATTTAACACTTTATTTCAAGTCAAGGGATATTTACACCCCCTGTCAACATAATAGCAAAACACGTTATTGGGTGTACAACAAAAAATACGTCGATAAACATAACACCCTCCATTAAAACGATGAATAATATATGATTCAATGAGGACCAAATGGGAAGTACAAAAGATACTATTGTGAGCCTGGTTCAAATCAAGCTCAACCGAATGAAAATCGAACGACCATTCAATATTCTCCACATTTCAGGCTCCATTCTTCGCACTCCCAGGCTCCATAAAAAGGGTGCTGTGCTCAAAAATCAAAATAAAAGCCTGAACTGAAAAGGATAGCCACTTAGCTTATAGCTTGAATGCGGAGAGCGGAGAATTTTTTGCCATACTTACTTTTGCTCGAGTGGTCAAAATCAAGCCCATGTTCCCAAGCGTAAAAAAGGCAAGCCCGTATACATAAGTGTCGTTTTCAAACCAGAGCTAGAGATTAAGGTTGTCGTTTCAGATAGTACAATAATGTACCATGCTATCACTGTACGTTAGGGCACTTTCCTCGTAGCTTTAGGGCTTGGAGATCTGTGTGCTGTCGAAATTACGTGCGGTGGGTCAACGTCCTCCTTCCCTATGACACCGGCAAAGGCATCATATATTTGCAGGCAGTGGAATTGACTGTTTGTGACATTTCCGATCCCCTTTGCCTTTTTGACCAAATCAGCGGCTCAAAACATTTGGCACCATTGTTGCTTTTCATGGATATGTGAGGTAATAAGTTCTTGGGAAGTTGCAGTTCTTGATGAAAGACGAGAGATAGATTCTTAATTAGATCGATTTGGAAGCAAAATGATGGGTGGGTCTAATTTGAGTTTTGTGCTTATGCCCTTGGTACATTCACGCGGTTAAGTGGTTGGATCGGGGAGTGGGTTGTTTCACTTCGAGTCAGAAGAGATACTCGATCGACTTATAACTCTATCAATATCAACGATAGAGATCAATAAAATGTGTCTATTTTCTTTTTGTTTATGCTTAGCACTCATTCACAAGGGCACGCAATGACGTAATGGACATGAAGAATGGGTTCGATTATTTTGGTCACAGGTTATTTAAGAGAATTTATGTATACAGTCATCAAGGTTATGTATACATCTCATATAATGAATTAACAGTGGTCGGTATGAATCGATGTTAATGTATTTTTACATCATTTGTATTGTAATGAATTATTATATTATAAATACATAAATTAATACAATATGTACATTTTGATATTAATTTGGTTATGAAAATAGTTAATGTTAAATAGTTTGTATTGTAAGTTGTGAATGTTAAATCCTTTGAATTATAATGAATTACTATAATATAAATAGTCAAATAAATTATAAGTACAATATGTGCATTTTGATAATACTTTTGGTTGTTGAGTTTTCACTTTATGGATTAATTTACATAAAGTTAGTTCATGGGAATGCCAAATATATCCTTTACTTAATATAAAAATATAAAAGCAAAATACACTTTTATAGTTATAATAACTATTCACGTTGTGACAATAATAACCACTTTTTGAAAAATATATACACATATATAGCCACTTTTTTCAAACTTGCTTGACAACTTTAATCATTTCCGTTACAAACTTTAGCATCGTCATGAACTCCGTCAATAACCTCTATGTGTTGGTGAGATGGATGCCACCTAAACTTAACTGAAAAGACGCATTTTATCGTGAAATGAATAAGTTATGTACGAATCCCAAAATTATACTCAGTATAAAATAATACAAAAATAAATAACCTTCTAAAAAAGTCACTGTAATACTTCCAGAACAATACCATGCAAGATAAATTCACAACATACAATATCTTAATTTCAAAAGAGTTACCTTTATTTTCGTCATCCGGTAAGAAAAGAAAAATAACTTATACGGCCTTCAATCGACGGCCCATTGGAAAGAAAACCCCCCCGGTTACCCTTGAGATGATGGTCAAAGGTCAAGGATGAAGGCTGACTAACAACACAAAATTGGTATCTTGGAGCTGAGGAATCTGTGGATCTCATCTCATCATCATCATGGGCAATCAGTGATTAATTAGTTACAGATCTCATTAAACAATGAAACAAGTTGCTAATGTCTGTCAGTGATTCTCAATACCAAGTAGTCTTCTGTCGGAAACTCGGAATACTTCATCTCAGTACTCTTGTAATGTGTTAAAACAGTTTAAGCCTTTCTTATTAATTCTACATACAAATAATAATAATAATAATAATACTAATAAAACCATTACAAATCATGCCCCTCAAAGTACAGAATAATGAACATGACATAACGTATCTTAACAGGCAAAATCAAACAAATCAAATCAAAATTATCATCTTTGACTTCATAAAAATATCGACGTACATTATATGAAGTTTTACATCTAGAAACTCTACGATCTCAATGTAAATCTTACGCACCACCGTTAACTATAGTCTTCACTTAAAATCGTTCAAGTCACTTAACTTTTAAATGAATCAAATCATCTCTTGATCAATTGAACTGACTAGAGTGAGGTGACCCATCTTGACTAATTAATTTTCATCCCTCCAAAGTTCTACAATAACAAAAGTCTTCCGTTAAAATGAAACTCACAAAACTTATTCTCCTCTTTGGAAGGTTTTAATTAAACGTGGGCGAGACTTATGAATTTGAAGGACTATAAATCAATCATAATATAGATTGAATTTGTTTATGGAGGGGAAATAAAGAGCGAATAGAAAAAACAAAGAAAAAAAAACACACTAATTACCCAATAGAATAATATCGAGGGCGAACAAGTCACATTATGTTTCCATCATTGGGTTGGCCATGGTTGGCTACTCCACCCTCCCTCCATATGCCATCCATCCATTCCATGGAAAATAGAGGATATAAAACCAAGTTAAATTTAGGAAAATGATGAAAAAAATAAAAAAATAATTAGGAACCAGTTTGGGGGAGTTGTTGCTTGCAAGCTCATTGTCAATGCTAGCTAATTGCCATGCCCCTGATCATTATCATCTTTCTGTGTCAAAGAATGTTTAATAGAAAATATAGACAATACTTTCCAAGATTGGATTATTGTGATAGATTTCGAGTTAAATGTATAAATGGTGGAAATTTAGATCAATGCTTTAGAAGGTCTGATTTAAACAATTACATGATTGAAACTTATTCATATGATTAATCATTCATCGGAGAGATGGAAACTGACTGCTAATGTAGACATTTATAGGGCTGGATGGATGGGGAGTTAACACCTCTTAATGTTAGCACTCTACTAACACTAATTATAAGAGTATTATAGTAAGGGTAAATGCCACATTCGGTCACTTATATTACTAAAACGTATCATTTTTAGTTACTGAAAAAAATTAATATCAAGAATGGTCACTAAGTTTAGTAAAACATGTCATGTTTGGTCACTCTCCGTTAGTCTCCGTCCAACTCCGTTAATGAAGTCCGCTAAGTGCTAATGTGCCAAACGGAATCGCCTAATCAGCCGGTTTTAACCCAAAAAATACTAAACCCGACCCACCACATCATCACAACTCGTCACGTTATTAAAATCATAACCCAACCCATTTTTCCAACCCATGACCCATAGTAAACCCAACCCAGCCACAATCCTTTCTCCGACAAGTGCTTCGCCTGTGCCCCTTCCCCTTCTCCACCGCACCAAAGGAAACACGCCCTAATCCTTTATCCCACTCTTTGCATCAATCGGCTTGGAAGAAATCGTTTGCCACAACCTGAGGCTACCACCACGCTCCCGCTCCTCCTCCTCCTCAATCTGTTCTCCTCCACCAAAACCCAAGACCACCAAATCCGAAGTATCCAACTCTTGTTGATCATTGGCCACCTTCTTCAGTTCAACCAAACTAGTCTCCTCGATTCTATCCTCATTCATCGTCGACAAACTCCTCAAATCGCAGCTCAACATTGGGAATGGTGAATTAGGGCTAAACGAACAATAATGCCCCCGAAAGGCAGGGCCAATTTCACTATATCAACCATTTAGAATCCAAACATTCCTTGGAATCACGGAACTGGTAAGCGGGTACTCATGCGTTTGAATCAATTGCTATTGGACGGGGTAGCAAACATGCTAAATACACAGGGCGCGAGATTAGACCCTCCACATTTTTTATTGGGAGAGACAACTCGGTTTTGGAGGAGAGACAGTGGGTTTTGGCAAAGAGAGCAGATTGAGGAGGAGAAGGAAGAGGAGCAGCGATAGTGTGGTGGAGCATGGTCCCGATGGCATGGGCGAGTGTGGCGAAGCTCCCTTGTCGGAGAAAGGATTGAGGCTGGTCGCGGGTTGGGAATAAGGAGCTCATGATATGGGTTGGATTTTGTATGGGTCGTAGGTTTGGAAAATGGGTTGGGTTATGATTTTAATTACCCGACGGGTTGTGATGATGTGACAGGTAGGGTTTAGTGTTTTTCAGCTTAAATCCGGCTGATTAGGCAAATTTGTTTGCCACGTAAACACTTAACGGACTCCATTAACGAAGTTGGACGGTGAGTAATGGAGAGTGACCAACCATGACATATTAGCATGATTTTACTACACCTAATGACCATTATTGATATTAATTTTTTTAGTGACTAAACATGACACGTTTTAGTAATGCCAGTGACCAAATGTGGCATTTACCCATCATAGTAACTACCCATATGACCAATGTTGTCAAAGTCTAACTTCTAGGTAAAAGCGAAATAATGGGTGAAAGCGGAAGCGCAAAGCGAAGCGTGAAAGCGTAAACTTTTGCACATCATATAATTTTAATAAAAATATTCTAGCCATAACTTGTATTATGCAAAATATGAACAGAGAGATGAACTAGCTCATATTTAACATATTACTCTCATACACATAAACTAAATTAATAGGCATTTAAACAAGAATTCACCACCTTCCTCTTGCTTTCTAGAAAAAATATGAGAAAAGGAAACCAACAACAAACGACGAAGCTAGAAGGATTATAGACAAGCTCTACTAATAAGTGAAAGTGGCGGCAAATGTGAGGCTGAAGTAGATGAGCTTTGACGACAACATAGTCATAGAGGTGGGATAGGAGTTGTAGGGATGGGGAGGGTTGATGCACCGAGTGAAGATGTCCAAGTTATTGTAGCGGTGAGAGCCTACTAAGAGGAAGTTGGATGCACGTTGTGGGAAACTAAGGGAAAAGCGTAGGAAGCAAGACTTCGGATTTGGCATGTGGTTTTGGAGGTAGAGAAAATACGAGAATGTGGAAAAGTGGCGGTGAATTAGGGATGTTAAATTCATAAAAGCAAAGACTGAAAGGATAACCCAACTAGAAAACAAATAAGACTGCAACATTTTTCTCTTTTGTCCAAAAAATTGAACCAAACACGACCAAATATGATCCTCATACTCGGGTATCAAAAGCGTAGAGAAGCGATCAAAATCTAGCTTCTAAGGCTTTTACTACGCTTGAGGGCTTTTACTTGGACTTTTGATGCAAAAGGCTTTTTGAACAAAAGCTACAATATTTGGGTGTTCCAAAGTGTAAAAGGGTAGGCTTTTAGGCTTTAAAGCTAGCTTTTGACTACATTGCATATGACAACTTCTTTATCTTCGTCTCAACTCCCATGGATTTGGGTTTCATTTGTAAATTACATTTTGGTATGAAAACGTAATAGATTTTAAGATTTAGTACTTTTTTTTTGCATATAAGTTCTAAACATTGATGGGGAATTATATTTTACTTTAAGAAACTTGCGGCCTCTTTTATGAGGTTTCTAGTATGCTTTAACAAACTTGTGGTGTACTTTAATAAACTTGTGACATGCATTAATAAACCTGTGGTGTGATTTATGAGCTTTCTATCATGCCTTGGTGAAGTTGTAGTGTGTTTTAAGATATTTGTGGTATGCTTCAATAAACTTTATTAGGTTTCTGGTGTGCATTAGAGAGATCATAGTGTGCTTTCACAAACTTATGGTCTGCTTCAGAGAACTTGTGGTATGCTTTATAAGATTTGTGGAATGCTGTTAGAAACCTTGATCTAGGCGTGCACAATTAGGGTTCACTAATCGTTGAGTGACCAGAGAACACAATCGATACGGGAATTAGGGATTGAGAATTGTAGGAATTGGGTTTTTGGGAAGGGTTATTTGAGGGAAGGAAGAAGAGGCAGAAGTCTCCTCCAAGGTTGGAGGCCGACGGCAGCAAGGGAAGAGGGAGAAGAGAGTTGGCCGAGGGAAGGGAGAGAGAGAGGGAGGGGTAGGGTTTAGGGAATTATTGTTCTGTAATTGCTTAACCTCCTAATATAACGATTATAGAATATATATATAATCCGACAATTTCCTCTAACTACCCGATATTTCCTAAGTACCCGACAATACCCAAATAATCCGAAAATGCCCTGAATATAACATATGAGGTCCTCAAATAAATAATAAACCGACAAACAAGTTCAACTCCTAAATTATTAGAAACTGGGTTTCTAACAAATGCTTCAGAGAATTTATGGTATGCTTTGAAGTTTTTTGTAATATTTATGAATTTTGTGGTGTGGTAAAGTTATGGTCTGCTTTATAAGTTTTTTTTATATGCTTTATGGTATTTGTGGTGTGGTTTGTTGTGTTTCTGGTATGTGTTTTGTGATATACTTCATGATACTTGTGGTGATACAGAATTAATACCTAACATCACACACATGTGCCCTTTTAATTTTTAATGTCAAGCGTGCCCCTTCCTTTATAAATTCAAATTAATTGTCGTCAGTGGTGGAGCTAGAAAAGTAGCCAAGAGGGTGTTTCTTCATATCATAAAAAAATCAAATACATTATAGAAAAGTCAACTCTTAACGAAATAAGAAGTCAACAACTTAATACTCAACCTTCATACAATTACGACTTACACTGGTTATAACGAACCACCACCAGATTTCATATTCTAAAAGCATTCTAGAACACATTTTATTGTCCAAACTAGCACACAAATTGTTCAATATATGTCACTATCGCGTCGTAACCACTCATTGTTCGATTTCAAAAATCATTCTTTATATATTTCGTGGATGAAAATGATCGTTCCACACTTGTCGTTACAACCAGAAGAATGAGTGTCAACTTAAGGAGCAAATAAACATATGGATATAATTTGTGCTTCTTTGCTTCCACCATTTTTTGTTTGCGAACTCATCAATTCCTTGTAAGTTTTTGAATTTGTCATCGAATGGTAGGTCACAGAAATTCAACTGATAACCAAAATTTTTATTTTAAGGACAAATCGTTGTTATAGGTTAAGGGGTACATGTATGAGGACTAATATCGCGTATGTGTTAACCACAAAATACCGACTACCATCTTTTCTGTACATGTAGCATGGTTTTACAATGCAAGTTCTTAGTGTGATTAATGATTGCACAATGGTTTTGGGATTCGATTGACACTTATACATATTGTGCTAGCTAAGCTTCAACTTGACAATATGATGCCATTTTTCTATAATCTCAATGGACAGTTGCCTAGCTGCTGTTTATAAGTGTGTAAAGTAGCTAAGGTTCCTACTTTTTGCACCACTAATTAAGAGGACAAGGATGATGCCTGCCTCGTGAGTCGTGACCACCCTACTCGCTATTTTTTTGCCCCAGGCCAAGGGGCTGCAAGCACCCCCTCCCCTGTGAATGGCTCCGCCACTGATTGTGGTCAACCCGCTAGAATTAAAAAGTCATTGAAATGAAATATTTATATTGGATGAAATTATTATTAGCGTCATACTAACAAATTGGGTGTTAGCACCCTAACCTCTACCCCCATTTGAGTCAAAGTGTACCTCAATTTAATCATTATCAAATTAAAAAATTGATTTATATAAACCTTTCAAAATACATTTAGCTTTAATTAAAACTCTGATAGGATAAATTTGTATGCTGACGTCTCCCAAAAAAAATTATAAGGTAGTTAATCAAAATTGTATTGAAATCCGAGAGTTGCAACTCCCATCCTCCCTCTCAAAATGTCAAATGTTCTTTACAAACCGTCAACATTAATATGTAATCAAACCAACTATAAATCTAACTAATATAGACCTACACTTTAAGTACTCTCAACTGAACAGGGGTACAACTTCTAGCAAAAACAAATAGTTCATTCAAATGTTTGAGTGAGATTTGGTTGGGGGAGCAATCTTCTGATCTTCATAAAGTCTAGTATTACGATCACGAAACTGGTGCCTTCTGGGAATTGGGTCCCTTATGGCAGGGTTCTTCCATCTTCAGCCTATGTCTTCTCTCTTATTTACTTTAATGAAATCATCACATTGTGATGCCAACATGATTGCATCATCTAGCACACCTTTCATGCCAAACAAAACTGATGGTCATAAGCCACAAGAATCTTCCAATAGCAGCTTTAGCGCCCTGCTTTGCCCATTGTTGCTCAACCCAAATTAGAAGAGAGCTCTAGTCTGGGAGTTGCAGGCACACACAGATACCTTGCAATACATTTTGAAAAACTGAAATCCTAAAAGGGAAAGTACCAAATAAATGGCCTCTACTCTTCATATTACAACGACATAAAACACATCAACTATCACAAGCAATTCCCCAACAAATCAGTAAGTCTTTAGTTGAAATTCTGCCTAGTATAAACAACCACAGGAGCACACTATGCTTTATGATAAAAGATTTACCCTAAACAACATGAAACCATGAGAAGGGGGAAGAGGAGTACGTATGGAGGACCATACCAGTTTTACTGAGTATTTAGGTATGATATTACCATCACAAGCAATTGCAGCTCCTGAGCTAGTAAGATGTAGTTGGACACTCTTTGTACACTTATATATTTTCTTCTAGACCAGGAACTTGCAGGGAGCACCCAAATATTGCTCCCCTTATTCCTATATATCTTCATCCATGCCACCCATAGTGAACCTGCTTCAACTAGCAGATTCCATAGATGTCTAATAATGCAATATTTTTTCCAGGTCTTAAAGTCCTTTATCCTCAGACCCCTTCTTTCTTCAAAAGGGCCACCTCAGACCAAGAAACGAGAGCCTATTTTGAATTTTCCTTCCCTTGTCACCATCAGTCTCCCATAAAAACTTATTGCAAATATCTTCAATCATTTTGAGAACTTTCAGAGGTAATATAAACACGGACATCCAATACTGAAATGCACTTTCTATGACATAGGATATCAAATTGAGCTTCCAGCATATCTTAGTGTTCTTGCTTGCCATGTGTAGATACTTTAGCTATATTCTTAAATAGAACTTGACATTCATGAGTAGAAAGCTTGTCTGATAATAAAGGAACTCCTAGATAACCGATAGGTAATTTTCCTAATGGAAATCTTGTGAAAGCTTAAATAGACTGTTGTTCCTCCTTTGAAATGCCATCACAGAACAATTGACACGTCAACATATTGCATTTAAGACGTGAGATCACATAAAACCTATTCATCAACATTTGTATCACAGAGACATCTCTAACTGAACCATTTGAAAGGACTAGAAAATCATATGAAAAGTAGGGATGAGTGATCTCTAGTCCATTACACTTCCGATGAAAAGAGATTTGCTCATTAACTACCTCTTTAGCTAATAAACAGGAAAAACTTCCATGAAAATGACAAAGAGATTGGAGAACAATAAACCCCTTGCCTCAATCCCTTACCTTCTAGGAAGTAGCCATAGAGACCTCCACTGTAAGAAACAATCAACATGTTTGATGTAACACAAGCTTCAATCAAATGAATGAAATTCAAAAGCACTTTCATAGTTGTTATTACTCGAAACAGAAACTTCCAATCGGCAGAGTTGAATCCCTTCATCAAGTCGATCTTGAGGACACAATAAGAAGAAATACAAGCTTTATGATAGTCCTTTAACACTTCTGGTGTTATTAGAATAGTATCACTAATTAGTCTACACTTAACAAACGGCAATTGACTTTTTCCAATGATTTTACAAAACTAATGATAATCTATTAGATAGAAGTTTAGATATTCCCTTATATATCACATTGCAACACAAAATTGGTCTAAAGTTCTACATTCTATCTACCATTGGAAGTTTAGGTATAAGAGCAAGGACTTTTGAATTCACCTGCCTAGCCACAACGCCAGTTCTGAGGAGGTCCAACATTGTGTCTTTCACTTCTTTACTCACTACATCCCAGCCCAACTAGAAAAATATGATGTGTAACCATCCAACACAGTGGCCTTGTCATTACAAATGCCAAGAACACTTTTCTAATTTCCTCTTTTGTAATAGGTTCAATATGGTATTCAACATCACTATCGTCAAGTTTATGCACCAACAACTATTCAAAGAAACAAACTGAAGTGCCTTGCACAATTGAATCAGCCATACCCAACAATCCCTTATAGAAGTGAAACAACCATTTGCCCCATTTCTTTTACTTTAGTGACCACTTCTCCATAATATTTAATAAATTTTTGAATGGTTTCTAGCTTTACCATTTTGTGAAAGAAACTTGTATTAGCATCTCGCTCAGTAATCCATCTAATTCTTGACTTTTTCCTGTAAAATTCTCCTCAACACTCAACAACGTAACTCTCTACACAAAGCTTCTTGAGCCAAAACATCAAGAGAATTCTGCTATAAAGGATAAGATATAACACTCCTCTGCATCATTTCCATTTTGTCTTCGGCTTCCCTTGTTCTCAAAGATATACAAAAAATAGGTCATATTCAAACTCTTCAACTTTTCCTTAAGAACTCACAACTTACTATACAGAATGAAATAAGGCACCTCAATACACTATGCTTCCTTCAACATACTTAAGTACCGAAGGTGCAACCTCCAAAATGTGAAATTTGAATGGCTTTGGCAGTGAAGTAACTAAAGGATCAGCTTGAACAAAAAGACCATAGTGATCTGGCACACTAGTTAGGAGTCAAGGTCTGAACTACACTGTTTTTAAACTTATCCAACCAAGCTTTAGTTATCAGAGCACGATCAATACAACGAGCAATAGGATTATTAGATGATGTGTTCCACTAGATGAACCATTAGCCAACAACACTCTTATGATCCATCAATTTCATATCTACTATTCATTGTCTAAAATATGACATACTCCGACTCAACACTGGAGTATTAGAAGTTTTAGAGCTATCAACAATAGCACTAAAATCACCATGAAATCTGAGGTTTTGACTAGATATCTTCTCAACTCTACATGAATCACCCAATTTTCTCTTTCTGTATGGAATGGAATTTTTGAAGCACCACCACTACATGTGCTAGTATCTTTCATATTTTTCACCATAGAAAAGGAGAACGAAACAAAATCTACTTGAATACGTATTTTTAGTAGGACTATGAAAAGGACAAAGCAAAATGTAGAGAGATGGAAATTGTAGCATTATTACTTTGTTTTAGCTTTCACATGGGCATAGTGTTATTATACCTTCTTCCCTCCCTCCCACATAAAAACACCCACAATCATTCAAAAACAATTTCATTTATAAAATAAACTAAAAAAGAGAAGAAGAAGTGAACTTCCAAAATGCTAAGCATTGTTAATTTTTCCCCTCTCACAAAAAGTTCCTATGCAAGATACTTGAAGTTCGGTATATTTTTTTAATTGATTATTGTTCCAAAGTTTGAAGCATTCTGCAAACGTTATATAATTCTCAAATTATCATTAGGCCAATCTCATTTGGGGATTTTAGTCGGCCATATAGTAATTTTAGTAGTTGTGGTATCATATTTTGCTAAATTTACTGTTAATTGATTAGTTTCATTATTTAGTCGTTGTAATAATCAAACTCGGATAGAATAATCATTACCATTCCAATTTCCATAAATAGTCAAATAGACGACTACTTTTTGCGACTCAAACTCATATAATCTTCAAAACTTTGCATGTACCTCTTTATATGTTGTGAATTTAGAATTTGTGGGTCTAGTTTATATCTCTAGAATGACGAACTAAGTCAATTTTATACTCCTTTTAGTGCAGCGAGATTCGAGGAGATGCAAGCCGACATAAAAAATTATATAAGAGTTAAACAATCTGACACTCGGATAAAGATGAAATAGTTTGTATAAACGACAACTCGAAAACCCAAAGTATTAATAAAATTTCTCAATATGTATTTAGACATAATTAAGTAATCTCGAGATAAAATATAGTATTTCGAAGAGATTAAATTGTTGTTTTATTATTAAAGAGAAAGATAACCACTAAAATTAATGGGAGGGGTGAAACAATAATGGTATTAGGACCTTAATCACTCTCTTTCCTCTATAATGTTCCTTTTTTTCTTCTACCCCACCCATTAATCAATCGAATCAATACTAACAATAATAATGACCAGAATTGAGAATTTACAAAAAGAGTTTCGCTGGCTAGCTCACTCGACCCGACTCGAACTCGGCCGATTCCGCCTCCACTCTGATTCGAACCCGGGACGACTCAGAATGGGTCAACAACTCGGCCCGACCACTCTGTTCTTTCAGCCATCTCCATTGGTAATTCTCCTCAAAGGAGAGCATACAGTAATCATATAACTATACACTCTTTCGTCTTCTGTGTGTGTCGCGTCAACTCGCTCGGTTGACTCAGCAGCAGCAACCCCAACTCATCAACTCAGTGAAACCCGTATAGCAAACCAAAAAATTATGCTAAACTAAACCCCGAGTCGACTTCCAGGGCCAGAAACCCAGAACCGATTCCGAATTCCACCCGACCCCAATTCCCCTGAATCACCAGATTGTTGGTTTCTCAGCGAGCAGAGGCCGGGACTCGGTCCACAAATCGGACGGCTTCCGTCGAATCGGGTTGCAATTCATCGACTTGAGATCCTCCAACCGGTTGGACCCGTCGGATCGGGAGATGGACCGGATGGCTTCCTCGAAGACCGACTCGTCGCAGGGGATGGTCAGGGGACCCTGGTTGGAGAACCCGTACTCTTCCTCGGCCTGGGTCAGGAGCTTGAGGAAAACCGGGTGGTTCAGGTAAGTGGCCCGGACCACGAATCTCCGGCAGCTGGAGCCGACGCAGACGGCGATGTGGCCGGAAGGGACGTCGGAGGGGATTTGCTTGCTGCTGCTGGCAGAGGACACCCTGGCTTTGTTCCTCCACCGCCGCAGCATTTGGCGGAGCCTTACAATGTGGCGGATTTTGGCGCACTTGGAGAATCCGGCCGACATATTTTTGATGTTGGAGAGAGAGAGAGAGATTCAATTTTCCCGAGAAAGTCCGGCGAGAAAATGTTTCGCTGTTTGGTTGCAGTTGGGAGTGAGAGCGGAAGGAGGGAGGGGAATTGGGAAGGGAAGGAGGGGCGGGGGATTTATAGAAGATTGACTTACAAGATTGCCCCTACTTTTCGACATAATTACGAGTTTGCCGTTACCTTTTTTTGTGTTTTCCTTTTTTATTTTGGATTAGCGATGGGATTAAGGAATGGGCTATTGAATTAATAAATATATGAATAGTGTGTCTTAATAATTTGGAACAGAAACATAAGCATATGATGTTGGAACAAAAATTAACATGAATTTTTATTTTTATTATGTAGTGAGGGTGAGTGAGTGCATGGGGGAAATATTTGTGCAGAGATTTGATACATTGAATTTGAGACTTAATGACGAAAATTAAGGAGGAACTTAGTGGGTTTGTTGTTGTTTGTGAGATTTATGGCAGTTTGACTAGATTTTGTTTGCTTTACTCTCTAGCTAGCTGATTTGATTTGGGATATATAATTAATGGAAAACGAAACAGTTAATTTTCTGCTTGTCTGTTAATCCTGTTATGAAAGCACGAAACTTTGGTAACTTCCCCCAAAAGCTCTAGCTTTTAGTAGCTCTACCGCCCTAATTAAACTCCCTAAATGGATTTCTTATTTGTTGGTACATAGTTTAAGTGTATGGCGTTATCAATCTTCATGTTATCAGTAATTGCCTATTGAACATGCATGTTGATTAAAAATGGTTAAGGTAGACTGAAATCTCAATTCCATCTAATATGGTTTAGAGGTTATGACTTAGATATATTTTTTAGAAGTTATTTTTTTCCCGAACTGCAAGGATCCTTGTCGGGTTGGATCCATATTATAAATATGAAATACTATTTCGGTATATTTACTGTTGTGAAATTCCATCAAATTCCTAAACAGATCCCGCAAATTACTCTAATTGAAACTCCATATATCACCAACTAATTGATGTCTCTAAACAACGGACAATACAAGCTAAAGCTAGCTAGTAACATTTTTCATCTTAATAGTAACTATTAAACAGTAAGTAGAGAGGGTAGGTTAGGGGACTTAATCAATTAGCTAGCATTAATCGCCATTATGTAGCTAGTAGGCATGCATGTTAGATTGAATCTTGTATGTGAGGTTTCGATGCGGTGAAAAAAAGGTGGTGAAAAAGTCTGATTAGGCGTGCAGGGCTACAGGCTAACAAAGTCTTTTGCGGTGCATTATTCTCAACGCATAAATCAGTGCAATTAACAAACTACAAGGTTACTTTTGTACTACTTAGTCAACGTTTAATTAGTCGTTGTTGTAAATAATGGCGGTTACCGTCTTTATTTTGAGGGGAATCACTTTACTTGTCGGCGTTGTTGCCAGGCCATTCACCGTTTAACCCTAAACTTGGCCGGCCGATATGGAAAGGATTGATGGATAATCAAGAAGAGAATCGTAAAATAAATGTATTTTTGATAATTTATGTATGGGCATTGAATCATGTATGGGGAGTTTTTAACTTTTTATAATCCATCAAATGAGAAAAAAATGAAAAATTGAACTTATAAACAGTAAATAAGTGCAATCTATCCTTCAAGAGTACTCCTTGTTGATGTAAATGGTATTTATTTTGTGGGTATGTCCCTACCCATTTTAGTAAAATTTTTTGGCTTTTACCGTCTCAATAAAAAAGACCCTAAAACACTGTCCTCCTTAAAATTAGTTGTACTCAACAATCTACATAAAACATTTGCGTCCTGTGTATTTGGATTTGATTTCATGTTATCAATTACAAACTTCAACAATACACAAGTTTAGATATACATGCATATAACTTGAAATGCATAACTTTGCTATCAAAAGGGAAATGAAAATGACAAAGGGCAGTGGTGTACTTGTGTTCCCCAAATCACCTAAGAACCATCATCACTTAAAATAACAAACCACCACTAACTGTAGATAACGATGACTTTATGTCTTCATCTGGTTTTCATTTTCACTATAGTGGTTGCGAGCACAATAATCCATGTTTTTGCTTTGCTTAACTTTCATGGGATGCATCAAAATCAAGGCTAGCTAATCTGGGTTTTGTAGTTGACATTAGTGTGTGCTAATTAAACGTACGTAGATCCTTTTCTCGACAGCTCAATCATATACATATGTATCGGACAATGTAGTAGGAACAAGAACAGAAAATGACAGGAGAAAGCTGGGTAAGGATCTAGGTAGATAGCTATAAAACCAGGGGCTGGATCATCAACTTGCACAATCTTCTTGCACGCCAAGCTGCCGACGGTCTCTTCCCTTGTGTACTAATTCGAGTGAGGATATATAATGAATGGGGAAGTTATTGATATTTGTAAAATGTCCAAAAAGGTTTAAATAATCTCTATGATGTATGCATGGTGTTTTTATTGAATTTCTCGTAGCACATTCATCATGTATTTATGCCGTTCAATTTCCTAACGTAACATGTATTATTGACCAACATAATTTGTTAAGCAAGCAAGCCAGCTTGATTGATTTGTTGGATGTCTACTTGAATTCTCGATCAACTTTCCTTCTAATTAAGTACATGTTTACCTTATCTTCAGGAGAGTATATCTCCTGATTAATGAGGTTTCTCATTTCTTATTCGACAAGGATTTTTTTTTTTTTGCTCATCAGTATATTAAGTTTAACCTGCAGAACTACGAAACCAACAAGGTGAATGAGAACTCAAAAGAAACCAACAATCGATTTTCACGACGTTCTCAGCATCTATAATTATTTTATAAACCTCTCAATTTAATTTTTTCGTCACACTTTGCATTCTTTTTTTTTTCGATAAATGAGGTTTCTTATTCATCAAGAAAGGGACAAAGTCCCTAACTGGCACCAATTCACAAACCGATAGTCAATACATCCAGAGTTTTCCAATCACAAAGCTAATACAACTCAGATAACATATAACAAACTAGACAAACATGAAACCTTCTGCTAAATGTAAAGCAACAACAGCAACCCCAACCTTTGCATAGGTCATTCTGGTGAGGTGGACTGATTTCTGAAGTTTCTCACAGAGTTGATCTGTTGCGAGGGATTCCCCTGCATAAAGCCTTCGGCATCGCTCCCTCCAAAGCTCACTAACCATCGTCATCCATAACAGTTTGCCTACAACACCACATGAAGACTCCGGACTAAACTTTGCATTCTTATGGTTTGCATGAAGTGGGAAATTGGTTCATCGATTTCGGTCCTCTTTTATTCTATGTGTCAGAACAGAAGCGTGCAATCGAAAATCTAGATCAAAACGAACGAACACAAATTTAACGCGATTCACTAACATAATGTATGATAGCTAATCCACGAGTACGAGAGAACAAATTTAACTGATTTGAGGAGAGTACAGGTTACAAACCAAATTCTTGAACGGACAAACCAAACAAACTAATCCGACTGACCCTACTACAGACTAGGGTGATGAAGAGTATTTATAGAACTCTTCTCCTAATCCCAAACAGAGAAACCGAACATCTTTTCCCAAACATACAAGGAAAAGGTCAAAACAAAACCCAATCTCAAACCCAAACAGAATAAGCCTAAAACACAAAACAAACCCAAATCAAATTCAAGTCATATTCTAACACTATGTCCTTGCTTATCGTGGATTATAGGACTTCATTAGCTTAATAGCTAATTTACAAGACTCTAACCAAATTGAAGGTTACTAGGAAGATAAATGGGGTCATCCATTACCTACATCCGTGCGAGACAAGGCTTACATGTACTTCTTTGGGCGCACGAAGTAAGAACTATAAAAGACCTCTAATCTCTCTTTGTTTTCTTTGTGTGCCTCAATAGGTAGTTGGTTGATCCCTTTACAACCATTGAACTATAAGAAGGGAAACTGAAAGATGCTTTTGGCTTCAACCCTCATTTCCTTGCCCTTAAAATATACCTCACTATAAAACCATAAAATTTTATTATCTATTTTGCAATTTCTGACCACTACCCATGTGCAAGGATGCCCCATCCCCTTCAAAGTTTCTTTTATTAAAACATAACCACACACCAAAACAAAATGCTAAAAATGCCTCACCACCCTCTTCCCTTAATCACTCACTAATTAATTATGTAATCCCCTCTCCCTTTAATTCTCCCAACCCATCCTTACAAAGATTGTACCACTCATCAATTAGTTTTATTCAGGTTTTGGGTAACCATTTACTAACAAACATAAAAGTTTTAACTCTACAACTGAATAGGTTTTTGTTAGTTTCTAAAATCGATATGAAATTGATAAGACGAGTTGAAAATTCTCATACAAAATAGGCATATGATTTCATTCTATCTAGTTCATCATCGATTCTATTCGTTACATTTTTCAAGGATTCAATGAAGTAGGAACTAATTGATCATGTTTGCTCCGACCCAAAAGTTGGCTTCATTCACATCATTGGTCATCCCTGAGACTTTGTATGCAAATTTAAATGAGTAAATCCTAATTGTAAACAATAACTAAGAAGACTCTACGAACATATGCTCACTACAAACCATACATAAATATATTTTCATACATGATTTTCCTAGGTTCACAACACATTAATGATGGAGTAACACAAGGTTTGGTTCTTTCCCTTGTAGAGAGAGAACTACAAATTAGTAAGCAAACCATTGGACAATTTAAAGCTTGGAATTGACAAGTTCCATCTCCATTATGCTAACTAACTACATATCTTGAGAACTTTGGATTGGAAAAGAAAGGGGCAAGTGAGTAGGAAAGGCAGAATTAATGGTCAAAATGAGGGCAATGAAGGGGTTTATGGGGTCCTCTCTAATCTTTGCATGTTATGAGTTTGGTAGAGAAGGAAAGGGAGAGGGGGAGTGCATCTATATATCTCCCTGCCTTCTGAGACGTCACAATTATTATTAATATTATTAGCCCCAATAATAATCTTAATAATACCCCACCCATGTTGGGATTTAAGGATTACACGATTAAATATTATAATTAGGAACCACTTATAAATATAGTTCACTGCTCTTAACCTATAAATACATCACCAAAATCCTTACAAAATTGAAAAAACACACAGCACCCACAAACAAGTGTTGTTTGTATTATAAATTGCAATAACGAAATCGATCAATAAATGTTATGATGTGATTGTGATCGGATAAAAAAAAGAGGAAAAGGCCACACTTGGGAGAAGATTGTGTGTGTGGGGAGACATCAAATTTATGTTGGAAATTTGCCAATTTTGTTTTGTGGCTAGGACAAAATTTGTGGGCAGATATGGGGGAATATATGCAGGAATTAGGGAAGGTCATTTCGATTGATAAGAGACAAGGTCAATTGGATATTAATAAATTTGGGTATTTGGATTATAATTGTGAGGCACAATGTTTAGTTATAAAAATTATAAATTTGGTAAACAAACTTGTGATGATCCATTTGAGAGGAAAAAAAGGATAAATTTTGAGGCACAATGACAAAGCGCGAGAAGAATCAAGTTTTGTACAAGGCAGTATTAGGGTGAGTGGAACTGCAAATTACATAGGTTGATACGAAACAAATGTCTACAAGTCATCTCTATTACGAGTGTGCGATACTAAAGATTACAGAGTCTACGTGTCCACAATAAAAGTCACCACACTTATAATAAAACGTTTTGGAGTCCAAAACAAGCTCACACATGTCATTTACATAATTTCAATTCGTATATATAAATTGTGACAACAAGGTTTAATAAGACGCTAGGCGTAAGATGGACGTTGAGCTTGAGCCTTTGCCTAGTGCATTGGAAGCAAATAATAACAATTTGCAGTACACGATGAATGAATTAACAATTTACAACAATTCTCACATCAAATCGAATGATTAATAACTTATTTAACACTTACAACCAAAAAACATTGCCCAGAAGTTCATAGAATCAAGCTCACAAAGTTCTTGAACTATTGAAAAAATTTAGATAGAAAGATTGCATTTGTGGATTATATTATTTTTCTCTTTTGATATTGACTACTTAGATCCATATAATTATGCCTAGGCTACATCTAGTTCGTTGATGCATTCGCGGTACTTAACTCTCGATGGAATTGGAACCTTTAAGCAAGACGTTTGACGTAGCCTAGCGTATAGACATGTCTAAGTATAAGTTCAAGTGTCTTGTTTTGAATCATATGATAAATAATGCCAACATAATTTATGAAAATCTGATTCACTTGTATAAATCAATTTATCCACTATCTATCCGAAATTACTCGGATGGGCTAATCTCAGTTCACTCGCACATCAATAAAATTAATGGTGTCTCGCTTTTATATGAATGCAGTTTGAATTATTTGCTAATAAATGTAACAGGAAGTTCAAAAGACTACTCTGTTAAAACTTTGTCGAATTAAACCCAACCGGTCCGTCTACGACACACTTACCAGTAGGGTTGTTAATGAACCAAACCGCTTATGAACGGTGCGGCGTCCGACTCAATAAAAACTCGTCCGAAACTCGATTCATCTTAATCAAGTTGGCTCGCGAACAAGCTATTGTATTATGTATATATGTTGGGGGACCAATTTGTATATACATGTAAACTATGTGAACTAGTTTATGAGTGTGTACACGTCTTGTGTTAAGACGTTGTGCATGGCTATATATCCTCGTTCTAGAGTTTATAGCCGACATTGAATTAGAAACAAGAAGAACATAAGTTAACCACCGTGGAGTAAAGTCTCTCTGAGAGGATGAACCACATTAATCTCGTGTCTTAGTTAGTGTTTATGCTTCCTTTTCGTGTTGGCTTAACATGGAAGCAGAGCCTGGCGGGGTTCTTCATGTTTGATCGTGTTGGTATCTTGGCGTCGTTCTCATCACTACTCGTGCTCTTCAGGTTCGCTTTTCTTTGAAATTTCAGCTTGCTCACAAGTTGATTTTTCTCTCGGTAGCTTAGTATGGTTGGCTTCCTTGCGTTAGCCCTTATCTATTTTGGGACGTGCGTTGGTATTGTGGGTTTATTCGTGTCGCTGCTGTTGTCTTGGGGTTTCTCTGTTGGTGTGTATTTCTTGCTCTTGTTATTTCTTCTTACCATGGATCACGCCAAGGATTATGTATCAACTCATTTGAATGGCAAGAATTTCCCTCTCTGGAAATTTCAATTCGGGTGTTTATCGAGGGCAAGCGGTTGTTTTCTTTTCTTGATGGATCTGCTGCCAAATCTTCGAAATCTGCTACTGCAAATGAGCAAGCTGATTGGGCTGCTTCCAATGCGCAAGTCACGTACTGGTTACTTGCTGCGGTTGAACCAAATATTGCTCTTAGCCTCCGTTCTTACTCCACAGCTCATGAGATATGGTATTACCTTTGTTCTCTTCACTCTCAACAATGTGTCTCCCGTCAATTCGAGATCTTCCAACCTCGTGCTTTACTATGCCAATGAGATAAGGATATTCGGACCTACTATCAGGATGTGCTGCATCTATGGACCGAAGAAGATATGTTGTCTATTGATCTCAACAGAGGTGTTACGACTTCTGCTATGGTGGCTGAACGTCACCGTCTTCGTCTAATGCACTTCCTTATGAAGCTCCACTCCGATTTCGAGCCTATTCGAGCCTCTCTTCTGCATCGTAATGTTACTAGTATGGATGACGTGTTGGCTGAACTGTTACGTGAAGAAACACATCTGTGAAGTCAAGCTCGGCTTGATCGGTCTTCCTCTACTCCTAAGACTGCTTTTGCTGTCAGTCGATCTGGTAAGCCGCAGTTTCAGAAACCTGTTCCACCCATGTTGAGTGTCATTACTGCAGGGAGAAGGGTCATGTTATATTACATTGCAAGCACCGGAATTACTGCAATTATTGTAAGACTTCCGGTCATATCGTATTGGATTGTCATTCGCTAGCGAGATGGGGCAAGGTTGGTGGTATTCGTCCCTCTCCTACTGTCCCGTCTTATGGTGTCCAACCTTCTTCTAGTCCTGAAGTCCATAGTTCCTCCACAATAGCTGCGTACCATGCCTCTGCTCCACCTCTTATTGGCTCCTCAGGTCTTATTCGCTCGCCACCCTCCTCATCGACTGCTTCTTCTTTGACTCTGGATTCGTTAGAACAGCTTATTCTAGCCACACTGCAGAAGGTTCTTCCTAGTGCACTTCATTCGGGTTCTCTGTGAACAATGCCTCAGGTAATTTGGCTTCTTGGTATTTAGATTATGAAGCCTATAATCACATGTCTAATTTGCGTGATCGGTTTCTCCATCTCTGAGCACTTCCTCCAATTGACTTACAGGTGGTGAATGGAGCTCGCCTTCCTGTTAGTGCTATTGGTACCATACAACGACCAAATTTTACTTTGTAGGATATGCTCTATGTTCTGTGATTAGTTCCTAACTTTGTTTCCGTTAGTTAGCTAGGTGATCTTGATTGCCGTATTATTTTTTATGCAGGTGGCTTTCTGGTGCAGGATCGGAGCACAAGGAAGAAAATGGGTAGTGGGCGCAAGTGTGGATGGATGTTTATCCTAGATCCTTAGAGTAGCTGTGGAAGCCTGGACTGGATGGGGATCGTGGGACATCTGTTGATGTTGGACCTCTTCTGAATTCTCTTTTGAATGCACCTGGTTTGGCTTTGGATGTTTATTATGTTACCCCTTTGGATTGGCAATTGTGGCATTGCCATTTGGGTCATCCCAATACGGCTCGTTTACATACTATGTTTCAAAATAAATTGCTACATGACAGTCTTAGTAATAGTTTTGTTCCTTTTTCTCCTTGTATTAGTTTCATTGAAGCAAAGACAACTCAAATATCATTTCCTTCGACCCAGATTGTGTATTCTGAATCGTTTGAGTTGGTGCACACTAATTTGTGGGGACCATCTCCCGCGGATTCTCGTCTTGGTTTTAAATAATTCTCTCTTTTCAGTGATCAAGCAACTCGATACAGCTGGGTATTCTTTCTAAAACAGAAGTATGGACTATGTACCATTGCACTTGAATTTGTTCAGATGGTCAGAACTCAATTTGGCAAGACTATTAAGATAGTGTGTTCTGACCTAGGGGGATTTTAATTCCAACCCTCTCTTGGAGTTTTATCGGGAGAATGAGATTATATCACAATAATCATGTTTGGGCATATCACAATAGAATGGGATGATTGAGCAAAAACATAGGCATGTTCTTGATTTAACTCGTGCCCTTATTATTCACTCACAGGTTTCGCCGAGTTTCTGGGACAAGGCATACATACTGTGATTTATGTGATTAATCGACAGGGCACGTTTGTATTGGGTCAGCAATCTCCTTTCTTTAGCCTGTATGGGAAGCATCCTAACTACAGTTGGTTAAAGATTTTCGGTTGTACTTGTTATGTTCTCCTTCCAAAAAAGGAACGCCACAAAATGTAACCCAAAGTCGCGAAGTGCGTGTTTTTCGGATACAGTGAAAGGTTTAAAGGTTACCTATGTTATGATACGAAATCATGGCGAATGCGAATTTCTTGCAATGTGGTATTCCTAGAACAAGTTCTTCATTATCGGGAGTCGAATGAGACTACTACTACGGGTGCTTTTGATTTTCTAAATTCTCTTCCTCTCATAGCCCTCTTGGATATGACCACTTAGCCTTCACCCACTAGCAATCCTGGAGGCCATGGCAACGTGGCATCAGATTAATCTTCAAGTGGGTCAAGTGAGACGAGTAGTGATGGTTCTATGTCTCCTAGTGATACATCATCCTCGTCCTCACAGACATCCTCGTCAACTTCACAAGATTCAAGTTCTTCGTCTTCTGGTCCGTCTTCTTCGAGATCGTCAACGTTCGGGTCTTCAGCCGGACCAGCTGAAGAAACTATTGTAGTTGAGCGCCAACATTCCACCCGGACGAATTTCGAAAAACCCCCATCCAGGCATAATGATTTTGTTTCATTCTCGGATGATCCCTCATCCATCCCCATTCCTACGTCTTATCTCCAAGCCAGCAAAGATGAACGTCGGAATGTTGTTATGCCAGAAGAGACATTGGCTTTGGAAGCTCATAATAAATGGGACGTGGTTCCGCGACCACTTCACTAGGTTGTTGTGGGAAGTGGTTGGGTTTATACAATTAAATTGCATCCCTATGGATCTCTAGAGCAATTCAAAGCTCGCATTGTTGCACAGGGATTCCGCCAAGAGTTTGGAATCGACTATGATAAAAAAAATTCACGGGTTGCCAAAATGCAGACTATACGAACACTTCTAGCTGTGGCAGCTCTCATAAATTGGCAATTGACACAGTTAAATGTGAAGAATGCTTTTTTGCATGGGGATTTGAAAGAAAAATATATATGGAACCTCTTCCGGGTTATGGGAATGGTGATAAATCTATGGTCTGTAAGCTCAATCGTTCTCTTTATGGTTTAAAACAGGCACCAAGAGCGTGGTTTGAAAAGTTTCATCATACTATTGTTCATGCTGGTTTAATCAAAGTGACACTGATCCATCTTTGTTCCTTCGGCGTACTATCAACGAGATTGTTGTTTTCTTGATTTGCATGAATGATATGATAGTCATCGGGAGTGATCAAGATGGCATGCGAGAACTCACTCTTGTTCTGCATCGTGCGTTCAAGCTAAAGGAGTTCGGAACAAATTTGTCCTACTTCCTAGGTTTGGAAATTCAACGGTCCTCTCAAGGCTTATTTGTGTGTCAACACAAATATATATTGGATTTACTTGAGGAATCTCAATTTGCATATTGTAATCCTGCATTGACCCCCCATGGAACAACACCTTAAGCTATCAAGTTCGAGTGGAAATCTCTTATCTTCTACAGATGGTACTAGGTATAGGAGCATTGTTGGAAGTTTGATATATTTGACGTCTACTTGCCCAGACCTTTCGTAGGCAGTTCAGATAGTCAGTCAATTTATGTCATCTCCTTGGAGTCAGCATATGGATGCAGTTCATCGTATTCTCCGCTATCTGAAAGGCACATTGGAGGTTGGATTGTATTTTCCCTACTCAGGTACGACTTCTCTCACAGCTTTTGTCGATGCAGATTATGCAGAGTGTCACGATACTCGTCGATCGACATCCGGTTGGTGTGTTAAATTGGGATCTTCTGTTATCTCGTGGCGTTGTAAGAAGCAAGACCGAGTTGCTAAGTCATCTACTGAAGCCGAGTATCACTCTATGTCAGATGTTAGTCCCGAGCTAGTATGGTTACATCGACTTTTAGCTGAATTACAAGTTCAGTGTGAGCTTCTTGTTCAACTATTTGCTGACTATGTAGGCGCTATCCAGATCGCTATGAATCCTGTACTGCACGAGCGTACCAAGCACATTGAAGCACATATTCGCTACATTCGCCAGTTGGTGTCTGATGGATGGCTTTAGCTACAATATCTTACCACGGATGAGCAGCCTGCAGATCTTCTCACCAAACAGTTTCCACGAGCCGACATTGGTTTCTTTCACACAAAGTGATGTTGCGTCAAGCACCATCAGTTTAAGGGGGGTATTGAATGATGTATATATGTTGGGGAACCAATTTGTATATACATGTAAACTATGTGGACTAGTTTGTGAGTGTGTACACGTCTTGTGGTTAAGACGTTGTGCATGGCTATATATCCTCGTTCTAGGGTTTATAGTCGACATTGAATTAGAAACAAGAAGAACATAAGTTTAACACTATGGAGTAAAGTCTCTCTGAGAGTCCAAACCACGCTAAATCTCGTGCCTACAAGTTTGAATGTATTTCTGTGCTCAGTTGTAGCTCAATCTTGAGCTATAATGAACATTTTATGTGCTGAAATCGATTTTTGGGCTCGTTAAACTTATTGGAAGAGCCGAACTCGAGCCAAGCTCGAGCTTTTATTTTCATAAATGAGCCAAACTCGAGCTTGCATATTAAAACTTGTAACGAACACGAGTCGAGCTCGAGTATGGAAATATATTAACGAACCGACCCCGAATTATTGCAAAGTTTGGCTCAGCTCAGATCATCAACTGCCCTGCTTACTAGTAACCACTTAGCTAGTAGGAGAAGGAAAGGTAACCCAATAATCAAACCGAAGCGGAGGCGTATGAGCACAGAAGTTGAAGAAGATGAGGAGAATACCGTTATCACTTATCACATCTAAGTAGGTGTCGGAGTGGCAGCTGACATGGCACCTTCCTTCCTCGGGACTTGCGAAAAGAGCCCACGTGGTCCAAGGATGAGGTGAAATGAGACCCACAAAGAAAGAGCTAAAAGAGCCACACGAGCCAGCGAGCCAGCCCCAAGTGGGCAAATTGGGTCTATGAGTATACTCATTGGTTGTTGTTTTGTTTGTTTATATGGAACGAGACAATGGCTCACAATAGTGCGAAATGGCTCGCGTTCAGGTTCGGAACCCATGGCTTAGTTGTAGGGTCACGAGCCCCTATTATTTTAGTCCACGACGTTCTTGTACGGGGTTTTCCAATTGGCCAAGTTTATTGTTTGTTTATATAACACAAATGGTGAAGATGTATATGATTTGTGTTGTTGTTAGGGAGAAAAACAAAAACAAATTCAACTTGTATTGCCACTTCTTCTTCTGTCACTATTAACTTTTTTGTTTGGTTATATTTAGCGATGTATTTTCTAGAAGCCATTGATTTATTAATAGTTATCTATAAAATTCTTTTTCATAATAATTTATGATATCCGGACAATTTGAGGATAAATTTTGTATTATCTTTGTTAGTGGTATATACATGCACGAGTTTTTGGTTTCTATAGGTTTTGATGTCATGTATTTGTAGATCCTAGTCGATGGTTTATAAACCTCACAACGATATTTGCAACACCATGATCCATTTGTAACCATTACAAATCATATGTTACATTTTACACACTCAATATTAACTATTTATATGGAATGATTGTATTCTTTATAAACCCGAAATTCAGAATATATCATATATATTACAACACATATATGTAAAAGAGAATGTAGATTCCTATTATATATATTTACTTCTATCTTTTTATAACTTATTAGCTCAAATTTTGAATTTATGATTTTGGGATTAAAGTAATAATACAAGCTATACTTTTCTTATCCAAAGTAAAGGTAGTAATTTTATAATGCCGGCCGGCGAGTTGGGCTATACAGCCTATCACCGACGGCTAGCTCCTAAACACTCCAAATTCTAATTCTTGGTTTCTGTTTGTTTAATCTCCCTTTTTAGTTTTTACAATGATAAAATTACAAATGAAATTAACTAACTCATCAAACAGTTGTCACCAAGGGAAGGGGAATTTATTTATTTTTAATGAATGGGTGCAATGAACTTACTCTCACCACATTACTAATTTCACGCTTTTGTTAGTATCGTGTTGGTTTCCTTTCCTTTCCACCATGGTTCATGTTAAGTTTCCGCTGACATTATTAATTACAATGTTAGGAGTACCACTTAGCAAACAAGTCTCAAATACAGCGTATCACATCAGAACTCCGATATTAAATATGTTTGTGTGAGAATAGTACTAAGATGGGAGATCTCAAGAAAAGTTTCTCGTATTGCAGTACCCCCTTATATTTCTATTCTTCCACAATTTTTTCATAATTTTTTTTATAAATTAGAAAATAAAGGGTTCAATTCATTGTGTGGTGGAAATTGCATTCATAACCATAAAACCATTTAACTTCTATATAATCTCCTCTTTTTTTTTTATTCTTTGAAAATTGACATCGCTTTACTTGACAGTTTCAACAATGGAAAGGACAAAATGACCAAAATACTCTCATTCAGGCTCCTTGATTATGGCTAGGCCACACCGACGAGAACCAAACTATCCGATTATTTAATATTTATGAAAGTATATTATTATTGGAGGGCGTGCTATACTTTAAACTAAAGTAATTTGGCTGGCTTGTTTTCTTCTTAATTGTAGCAAAACACAAGCTATGACAGTCAGCAGATTCATCGTTGTTGTTAATTAAAGGTTGGACTACTACTCGTACTTGTTACTAGACTTGACGGGCTGTTTAGCAGCGCCAACCTTTTTGGCTCTTCGTCAAGTCATGATTGAGCAAAGTGGGAAGGGGACGTATGTATGCTACGGAATGTCGAATCTTTATTTTACCTAATCGGAAATCATAAAGAACTTTCATTGGGTGGTGTCTTTGTCGTTTGCTTTGGGAAAAGAATAATATTCACCAACGTACAATATTTTTTTAAGTAGTAGTAAGGTGGGTTCAACCAACTATAAGCTTATGTATGATATATCTATTATCTAGTAAAGTTGTAAATTTGGAGGTTGTGGGTTATGAGTTTTGGTGGGCTAGCTAGCCGGTTACTTGTTTTCCATTTCTTTTCTAGTGTAGCAATAGTAGTCGACTCTAGCTAGAGGCAGAGGCCAGAGGGAGCATTGGCCGGCGAGGAGAGCTTAAGCGACGGGCGGGGCCAGGTATCTAGCTAGATCTCGAGTCAGCCGACATATAACATTCTCCTAACTTCAACCTAACTCGCCCGTTCAATTGGTTATTTGGGGGCAATAGAACTTCATCTTAGTATCAACTACACCACTCCTCAACACTTGCCCCCAAATAACCAATTGAGCGAGCGAGTTAGGTTGAAGTTAGGAAAATGTTATATATCGACCGACTCGAGATCTTGCTAGAAATAAGACCTCGCCCGTCGCTTAAGCTCTCCTCGCCGGCCAATGCTCCCTCTGGCCTCTGCCTCTAGCTAGAGTCAACTACTATTGCCACTTAGCAGAAAAATTAAGCAAAAAATTCATTAGATATGTAGGTTTTAGTCGATCCTTCAAATTTAGGACCCATACTCTTACTAATTTTAGCTAAATTTAAGGACCCCAATCAACTCAAAATCTATTAAAGGCATTGATTTTAGCATGACTGCTTTTTTAGAACCCAATTAACTTGAAGTAGTGACTGTTTGAGACCATATTTGATTAATGAGTATTCCAATTGGTATTACAGTAAAAACGTTCAAGTTTTAGTTAGTGAACATGTTCTAGATGACTCATATTATCGTGTTGAAAAATCATTTTTTTTTTCCTTACAAATGCATTGGGCTCTTGAATCCCACATATTCTCTCAGATGGGGCTAAATATGAGTTACAAAATATATAAGGCTTGGGTAAGAAGCAAATGGTGAATTTCCTAAGATATATTTTATTCTTTTACTGAGATATCAAGAAGACGGTTAGATTTATGACCCTTCTCCGATCTCTCCACATTCAGGAGAATTTTGAACTACGTAAAAAGATAACTTTTTTCGTTACCTTTTTTTATTTTATCCATCTAATTAGCTAGCCAGCTATACTCCAAAATTCAAGCCGACCACATTATGCTCGTACGTAATTGTAAAGTATTATACAAAGCTCTTTATCCAACTGGCACATGCTAATCCTGTTCTATTTACCAACAAATTCCATGCTTCTTTATTAGTCCCCCCTTCCAATTAATTAAATATTTTTTTCAGCTTAATCATTATAATAAACTGTATGGTTTTGGATCTTTCACCAACTACCGTGTAACCTTTTAGAACATGTCCCGCAAAAGCGCTCCACGTAGCCGGCCGCCAGGAGGGTTTTGGTCGTCTATCTTGTCCTGTGGTTCCTTCAGTACACAAAACCATATTTCTTGATCAGATAACCCAAACGTGGGACTGTCTTCGAGCAACATATTGGACAAAATTTTACAGGGCGTATAATGTGACAATACTTGTTATTAAGTACGTACCACTCCAAAGAAGAATATATGTACAAGATGTGAACAGCTAGCAAGGATCGGCGGGACATTGTCTGGTTTGATTCTACGTACGAAGAACATAACAAGTGTTCGAAACCTGTCAGGGAAGAAAAGATTTTGTGGCTACCCAAATCGTGTGCATGACTCTGAACTGGATCGAATTTTCATATTGATTTTGCATGCATGGTTTGGTGGTGGTGAGTTATGTAACGACAAGTGATTACAGCTAGCGTACAGAGGTTTGGTCTGGAAATTACCTGGCCGGTGACCAGGTTATGTTAATTTGGTCGGGGAAGGGAAAGAGATGAAAACTAATTTACTATACTTTGGTTTTACTGTTTAGTGTAATGAATGATATTAGGGTTACGACAAATTAACAATTGACAGAGTGAGTGTGTTGTATATTGTCTCAAATTTACCCGACTGGGTCCTGTCGGTTTTATCTGTGGCCTGTGGTTTTGATGTTTGTCTCGTCAGCTGGCCGGCTGCAAAAGTTAATCAATAAGATATTTGTTTAGTGTCATGTTACTGTTTTATCTTAGGACGTTTTAATGTGATTTGGAATTGCTAGACCATACATTGAGCGTTTCGCTATTGTCAGATTGTTAGTTTTTCTAGAAACACTTAAGATTTCTTACATGCATGATTCAAATTGAAAAAAATAGACTAAACCAATCACCGTCCGCAAAAAACAAAGTTTTACGTGATTGGACAAGTGTGGCTAGAGAAGATTGTCACTCCCTACAATTCTTCCGGGTTTCTTCCGGGTTAATTGCAAGGTTGGTCACCGAAATTACTAAAAACGTTCATGTTTAGTCACTAAAAATATTTAATTCCATTCGTGGTCACTAACATTAGTTAAAAGTTTCAAGTTTGGTCACTCTCCATCCAACTCCGTTAACTTTGGCTGATGTGACAGTCAACTCTCAAAGTTGACCGTTAAATGCATGATGTGGCAATCAAAAAATTATATTTTATATATTCCACCTAATTATCATCGTCTGTAAAAAAAAAAAACCTAATTCTTCTACTACCTCCGTCGAACACGCTTTCCCTTCCCCCACTCCACACGCCGCCGTCGCGGCTGAAGACCCTCTCCTGCCGTGGTGGCCGCTCGCCGCTACAGAACCCGATCCGGATGTCTGCGGTAGGTAGTTATTCATCTCCGTGAAGATCAGCGTTGCGACCTCCGACTAGTGGCCGAACGCGGTGGCGAATACACTCCTCATCTCCTGCAACGACCGGTTGTTCGAGAGGAACTCGTAGCTCAGATCTCGACGACTCGCCGGCCAGAACCCTCAATCATTGAGCACTGCGAAGATTCAATGTTTAGCACGTTAGCTTCTGCTTCCAAAAATTTGGAGTTTTAGTTCAATTGGTTATATTTATGAGTTATGACGATGTCATATTTCACATAAGTAAGAAGCTATTGTGACACCTGAGGACGTTGAGATGGCTTCCAAGCTCTTACTTCATCACCACCAATAATCACCGACAACGACTACTTCCGGCCTATTGCAAACACAAGCCAAAGATAATTAACACACTCAAACAAACTAGAGACTGCCGTGAAAGTAAGCTTGGAGGCCGTCGAACTTCTCATCGACACGGCAGCCGGAGAGGTTATGAAAGGACTTCCAGTCGGTGGTGAAATTGGGTTTGAGAGGGAAATCGTGCGGGCAAGAGATTATGCTAGGGAATAATCTACTGGAAATAGGCGGCGGGAAGGTGGAGAAGAATAGTAGCAACGCTGTAGTGGCGGCAAAGACGTACGTGTTCTGAACAAGAACCGAAGTCCTCCCCACGCCGGCCTCTTACCATCATTATGCTGCCCGGCCAGGGGACGCGGCGGCGAGAACTGCAATATTTTTATATTTTAATAGTTGAAAATTAAAAAAAATATATATTTTATTTATTTTATTATTTTTTAACTGCCACGTCACACATTTAACGGTCAACTTTAAAAGTTAACTGCCACATCAGTCAAAGTTAATGGAGTTGGACGAAGAGTGATCGAACTTGAAATGTTTAACTAATGTTACAAATGAAATTAATTATTTTCAATGACTGAACATAAACGTTTTTAATAATGTCAATGACCAAACTTGCAATTAACCCCAATTCTTCCTCATTTCAACCAATGAGAATGAATAGGGTTTTATTTTTTTATGTTATCATCCGATTTAGCCCTAATTAGGATACAAAACCCTACATGAACACTGATCCACCATTTTCCCCATCATCGATCTACAGTTCATTTCCTGGAATAAAAACAAAATCAGAACTCTCTCATTTAATTGAAAAATTGTATCCTAAATCCGTGATTTAAGGACATGCACTGAACGTTTCGTTATCCAGCACTGTCTTCCCAGCTGTATATATGTTGTTTGCTGACGAATTTTTACATAAGTCAAATCTGGTATTCTATCTCTATGTACGTATTAAGTAACATATTCACGTAAACAACAGTTTCTATAAAGATTAAAAAAACATGAATATGAGTAGACTTAATAAAAAAGCATATGTACGCACCCAACAAAGGATAATATATGCATATATAAAATATAATTATTCAATTAAAATATATGTACAAACTTCGAGAGTTCCGAATCCAACTCCCTAATCATTGGGGGAATTAGGAAAATTAATGAGACTGGGTAATGCATGAGTACAGGAAGAGATCGATGTGGTTGCTAATTAATCAATCCCAGCTCATCAGATTGGTTAGTGACGACTAATTCAATTAATATGATCAATTAATTGTATTTTGTTGATAGGGATCAATTACTTGTAGTACTCGGTGCATGTTTGTTAGTCATTAAGTCAACTTAGTTATTTAACATGCAGCTAATTTTGGAGCTATCCGAAAAACAATTGTGCTTAGAGTTGAATTGATCTCATAATTTTTTTGCAATAATTTGGTTTTGGTATATCATTATATCAAATCTATAACATAAACATTTGAATCCATTTTAAATGATTTTTCTGCGTGTGGATAAAATGCTTTGTTTTAGTAAAGGATAGATAATTATATTTTGATTGGTTATGGTTGATGCAATTGCTATCAGAAAAAGAGTTCTCATACGAGTCATTTTCGATCGCATTGTCTCTATATTCAACATTGTTTGCTTCCTTGAGTTTGCTAGTGCCATGACAACAAATTAAGGGGTCGTTTGTTTCAAGGATTTGGTACATGGATTTGGTACCAAAAAACCAACTATCAAGGATTTAGGTACAATTCGTTGTTTGCTTGCATCTTTTTTGGAGACCAAATCCGTGGGGCCCACGGATTTTAAGGGTCCAAATCCGTGGACCCCACGGACTTATAAATCCCACATGTTGATGTGGGATTTGGAATATGGCATAAATCCTTGATGACATTTTACCCATATACCCTCATGCACTTTTAATATTCCAAGGTTGCCCTCAAATTTAACTATTATACATTATAATTAACAATAAATGAATAATATAAACGTTCAATTAATGTGCAAACATGAGTTAGATTTTTTATATAATTTCTTGTGTTCTAGTTTTCTTTGACCTTTTCATGGAACGTGTAATTCTTTGTTCTCCCGATTCTAATATATGTTGTTATATGTTACTTTTGAAAAGGAGGACAAAGAATTGGTAATTGATTATGTTACGTTAAAAGTTAAAACGAAATTTTCTCGTTTATTATTATTGTCCATGTGGCAACATTATGCTTATTAGTATGTATTGTCCTTGTTTTGTGTACATATCATAAACATGTCAAACATATAGAAAAGGGCAGTAATGTAATTTTTGACTTCAAGTAGTAAATCCCACACTTTTAAATCCATGATAAAAACATCCCAACAAACAAAGGATTGTTACAAATCCATGATGCCTCAAATCCTTGATAAATCCTTGGGTTTTTAAATTACAAAACCCTCGTTTATAAATCCATGAAGCAAACGACCCCTAAGACAAAGTCAATTAAAGGAGGATATGCGTCAAACAGTGTAATTGAGTGAACCCCAAGCCACATTGAGGTGTTAATCTGTCGGAATTGAGCTGAATTAAAAAGAGACTAACAACTGGATTTACGTGGTATCGCTGGAATGTACAGGACTAATACACGAGAGAGTGAAAACTCTCTCAATGACTGAACTTATTCTGAGTTTGTCAAAGGAGAAGTTACAGGTTGCTGCTCAAGCGCAGCAATATATACATCCGCACAAAGAGAGGAGACGAATCCTAGGTAACATTCAGCTTCCTTCATACATGACCTGTTCATGGGTTACATGGGCATAAAACTAATGGGCTTAAGGCTAATTATTGTGCTAAATATGTACAAGAGTGATTAATGGACCCTAAGACTGCTAACATGAGGCGCCATGGAAGATGCAAAGAAAACAATAACGAAGACAACAACGACTCTACAATAATGTAGATATATGATAAGCTTTAAATTCAGAACTCCATCTTCAACCATTCTAACTATGACAGATTAGCGGAATAGTATAGTGGCGACCAAGCTCATATTTTTCGACAATTCTAGGTCTACTACTACTTTCGGCCTTTATCTATTATCTAGCCAAACGAGATTGTCACGACTGTTTTACTGCGGATCGGGAAATTGGAGGATTCGACACTACAAGAAAACAAAAGCGCGCGCACACACACGACACACAATTTACGTGGTTCACTAACTGAGTAGATACAGATTACAAAGGAGTATGAGAAGTATTTATAGTACTTCTCATAGGTCTAACCCTAATCCAATATGGTAAAGGAAACCAGTTACAAACCAGGCCCAGAACACGAACCCAAACAACATTGAGCCCGTACACCATGGACCCCCTAAACCCCACTCGTTGACTGGGTAGCGAGACCCCCGTGACTTCCCGTTGTAGCGGCTGATAGTTCCATTCAAATCACATCAATAGAGATGGTTAGGGCTTAAGTGTGAACTAAACTAATAAAACGAAGAATGAAATAAAACTAACAATGACGAAGATCATAAGAGATATATAATTGCTTAGTTTTGAATCCCTCTAGATGTAGGTTGATGATGACTCTCTATTTATTGTGTTCAACACTTTTATATTTGATAAAATTTTCACTGCTATCAGTGCATCGTTAGTAGTTTCTCTTGTATCTCATATCTAAATCATAATTATTTGATCAACGAGCCTCTAATAGACCTAGGTTATATTTTTGTATCCTTTTATGCCCTCTTGGTATGTTTTTTCTATGGTTTTTAAGGTACAAAACCAACCCAGGATGATTTGAATCCAGCATTGGAAAACTCTAGAGGTCCAAAAAAGCTATGAAGAGAAGAATCTGGGGCCTTAATGTTAACGACAATGTCCAGTGATGGAAAAGTCTACTAGTAACCACAAGTAGAACCCAAGAAAATCCCAATGGAGGAAGACTCGACCCATGCAGAAGCAAAAATCAATGACGGCCCAACATCGGGTCTAATTGCTGCTTATAGAAACCTAGAAAAATTGTGATCAAATCTTTAGGATAGGTTGTCCATACGCCAAGGAGGTAATTCCACAAAGAAAACTAGCGGAGATCCCAACTGCTGCCTAGCCGTTGCGAGAAGGACCAACACCAAATTAAAGATCTTTAGGCCTTGCTTCACCTCAAGTCAAATAAACCTTTTCCTAGTAGGTTTAGAGGGGTTTTGACCAATTTCTGTCACTATAAATAGAGGGTTAGACCCATTAGTTCAGTAGGCTACACAAATTCACTCATAACTTTTGTAGAAACTCTACTAGAGTGAGAGCTTAGTATTCATATGAGAGGGTGCAACTAAGGAGATGCCTTCATCATTGATGGTGATACCCTCCTTCTCTTCTATGTATAGATAGTTCAAAAATGAGTGTATGAGAATGTGAACTCCTTTATGTTTGTATTGCTAGATTGTTGTTATGATTTCATATTATACTTGTGATTTTCGATACCCTATATGTATGCATGGATGCTTTATGTTTCGTTGCCTATGTATATGATATCGATGCTCATTTAGTTAAATACTTCTTATCATTCGATGCTAATGACTCTATAGGATACTACTATATGTATTGTGCTTAGTGTCATCTAGGTTATCAATAAAATACCATCTAGTGATACCCCATTAATGCTACACATCAAGTAGTATCAATGTTTGATTGTTAGATCATCGATGCTATAGACCATCGATTATGGCTCAAGAGTGCTACAATTCATCATTTGTTATCCTTTCTTGTTCTTAATTAATTAGGTGAGGACATGAAGCTAAGCGAAAGCACACATTATCTAATTAAATCCCTATCGTAAGAAGTGTATGCACGAGTAGGGAATGACCTTAGTGGAAGGGATAGAGTGATGTTATAGATAAGTCATTGACGCATGATATTATTGAGCCTTAGTATGCACAATTATACTCGAGTATAACTTCTTATACAATAATGTACCTTTACTTTTATGCATCTATAACTTGAAATGAAAAATTTACTTTTTCTTGCTTTGCTTTCCTTTGCTTGTTACTTGAATGAAAATCTCCAAAGATGCTTGTTTTTTTCGTGTGAGCATAGATGGCATGGTGTAAGTAGTTATGCATTAGAAGACCTAGTGGAATACGGCCATAGGACATCCTAGGCCTTTTATCACTTGCATGTTTACGACACATAAGTTTACATGGGTTGAATGCAACTTAACAAAGGCTTCCCTATCTTCTAAGTTGCGAGGAATCATGCAAAGCTAGCACCTAAGGCAATGCTCATGTCTCTTAGATGAGATTCTAGTAGACTTCTTGTCTTAATGGTCATGCAACCAACAATTCACTTAGAGCACTATGCCTAGACTCCTCCAATTGGGAACAAGCCCAAGGGTGGGGACTTCGACTCAATGGTCATGCAATTCAAATCACACTACTTGATGTATATTCTGATCTTTACCTAAGGGGATGGTCACTTCAACCTAGGTCAAGAACAAGGCAATAATCACTTTTACAAAAACAAGAGATTGACATGATTAAACATCAAATAGACATAGATATATAGGTTCACTATCATTCTTACAAACAAACCCATAAACAATCTACAAGTTAGGATTCATCTTCCTAAATAATAAGAGATGTTAAAACATATATATAGAGAGAGTGTACAGATTGAAACAAGAGCAACAAACCATGGCTAGATCCTTCTTCTCCTTCTTGATTTGGCCACCTAGTTTGAATCGTGCGATGTTTTGGGGTTAGAATGAGGAAGAAATCACACAAAATCTCTCCAAGATTGTCTCTCTCATTCTACATCTTCTCATAATTTGTTCCGCTCTCTAGAATGCCCACTTTGATATAAAGAATCCCTCTTCTATTTATAGACGGGGAAGGAGGAGATGACAACCTATGAATAAAAGTTCACAACCTGGATAATTTGACAGGGAAATCTGGGAATGATGAGTTCAAGGCACGTGGGAAAAAGTTCATGGCCATGAACTTTTGACAAGAGGCTGTGAACTTGAGTTCACAGCATGTGACCAAAGACGATTTGGACCTTTTTCTCGGGGCCGTGACCATGAACCTTTTATTATAGTATGGTTTGTCGTGGTCGCGAGATCTTCTATACTTGTTTTTGTTCGTCCTTTACTCCTTTTGGAGTTCTCGATCATGAAATGGAGTTCACGATTGTGAAATTTTGTTCCTGGCCGTGAACTTAACTCTGGTCTCCTTTCCACCTTCTCTTCACCCTTCAAATGACTATCGATTGGTATGAAATTTGGCACACTCATTCCTTATCATGCTAGGACCTAAGGTTAAGCAAGAATAAACCACATACCCTAGAATAGGATGAGAATGAACAAGTTTCAAACCAAATGACCAAGTGAGGATAAAAGTCATGCTAAATCTTAGAGTATGAAGATAGGAAGCAATTACAGCACACAATCAATCTCAAGTGGGCAAATAAGATTATTCTGGCGCACAAACACCTAAAAAATGAAAGGTTAGATAAAACCATTATATGTGTTATTAAGATATGATTGTATACCTTTATACTTACATAGGCCAAATAACTATGATTTCTACTCGTAAGAGAAAAACTTACAACTACCAACTATCATCATTAACATCAAAGTTTCGATTCGAGCTCAACTCTAAGATAATATATGAATTAAATGCCCTAATATTTATATGTCATATATGATACATGTGATTAACTGATCTTCATGTCATATACGAGACATATTTGCTCACATACTCAAATTATTAAACATCACATTAGGTGTGATGTACAATGTAATAAATATATGCATCATTAACAAACCAACTCATATGATATAGATCAATTTTCTTATAAGCCGCAAGCAAGTTGGCTCACAAGTTACAAAGTTGAGACATATCATGAGCTCAAAATGAGATAATTCATGAATCGAACTCAACAAGCCACCTTACCGAGCTAGTTCACGAGACTCACGAGCCGAACAAGATTGAGCTCAAGCTCGGCTCATTAATAAAAGAATCAAGCTTTTATTAAATCGAACGAGTTTTTATCGAGTTCGAGACCGAGCCGTTCGCGAACAACTTTGCTCATTAACAACCCTAGACGCCATAGAACCATGATATGGCACCATTGGTCGTTTATATTTTTCTGTAAATGAGCTAACGAACGATGAATTTGTAAAGGGAAAAGTGAAAGCGAAAGAAAGAGCAATAAACTTAGGAGTCGTTTGGAAGTTGCGAATGTTAAATTGTTGTATTGTAATGAATCGCTACAATATAAATACATGCATTGATACAATAGATGCATTTTGACACTACATTGTTTGGTTATTGAGATTCTAGTTTATGTATTGATTTGCATAAAATTACTTTATAGGTAAATGTCACATTTACCCTCATCTTTTAGTATAAAACAAAAAATATTGGGGATATAAATGGAAAGAAAGAGTGGACACAAATCTAAAAGGAACAATCATAACAATCTCAACTTTTAGTTGAGATTGTATAAGGCACCATTTTTTGTAATTGTTGGTAGGGTCTACACAAAACAATACATGCATTGTTTTACAACTTGACACTTCCAAACATTGTATTGTGCATAATACATGTATTTAACAAACACAACTTTAACAATTACAACTTCTAAACGACCTCTTAATCAATATTCTCCATAACCTTAGAAATTAACTTTTATTTCATACACACATTTATATGAATTGACTTCCTCTGTGCCAAAGGTAACACAGCCTAGCGGTGAATCCACTGGTCTGGTTGGCTCAGGAAGTGGGAAGTTCTGAGTTCGATCCCCAGTGGCGCCGCTTGTGTGTTCCCGGAGGCATCCTTGGTACCGGAGACAAAATCTCTCAATGTTGGTAGCATAACGTTGTGGTTACTATGCAGGTGCCCCCAAATTTAGTAGGTCCCGCTGTCACTAATGTGACATGTGGGGTTCAGCTTCCTAGGTTAAAAAAATTTGACTTCCTCTGTTGCTCCTAGTCGAGCAGCGCTAGTGTTGAAACCTATTCCAAGTAGAACAAAAGAACATTAGTGACTAATAATCAATGTCTTTTTTTCTTTTCTCCTATCATTTAGTCGTTTGAATATTTAATAAAAATGTTCATTTAGTAACAGAATAAGCTCTTTCATCGCTAATTTTATCCATTTATCAACTACTAAATACAGTTATTAAAAATTTATTATAGCTTACTTCTATTTACATCACCTTTCTGAGTATCTATGATGGGTGGAAAAAGAACTCCCACCATATTATAGACAACATTATACAGCTGCGGCGCCTACACTAATATAATGTGGCAGTCTCCACTGTTGTTTTTCGTTTGTTTATTTGTCATCTTATTTTACCCTTTGGAGATGCCACAAGAGAAGATGATGAGAAAAGCCGACAAGGCATGTTATGACTCAGACTCCATTCATTGTTTTAGAGTAAAGAGACACTCAACATGCTTGCACACGAGCTCCCCAACTGCATACCTACCTAGCCTTCTCTCTTCGCACAAAACCTTTTTCATTTATACTATGCTTCCTTTCGGTGCCTATGGCTAACTAATTATATCCGCTTCTGATTACTATATCTTGCGTTGCTCTCATGCATCATCTCATCTTCCATTCCCGCTAAATAGAGTACATCAACATTGTATAATACATTGTACGTGTAAATTGTAATGCTTTTTTTATGGATGCATTATACATGTAACGGTTTGAAATTTGGATAAACTCATATTTAGATTGATCAACTGTCAGTCGTCATGAGCTATGTCTCGAAACCAACCACCAATCATCTACACCGAGTACCCTATGAACCACCTCACACTTAAAAAGCGAAGAATCAAGATAATTAACAAAGTTTGGAAAGATCAATATAGAGTTAGAGTGTGTTTGTATAGAAGGATTTTCATTTGGTATTTGTGATTTGGATTTATAAATGTCAAATCATTTATTCGAATATTAATTGCATTTGTTTTCAAAAACTAGTGATTTGAAATTCCTCCTAACAAAAAATTGGACTTATTTCTAAAATTTTAGAAGTTCAGGTACTATAGTGTGAGGCAAAACATATAAAGGTATCAAAATCAAAATTTACCACCAAACTTTCTGGACCTTTTTATAATATTTTAAAAATTTAGGTACTAAATTGTTAGAAAAAATAATTTGGGTACCAAAATTTAATTTACCAAAATTTATAGTAAGTGACCATGAAATTCAAAATTAAAATAAAAATTATAAAATATGAAATACAAAAAAATTATAAATGAGTATATAAACAATGAATTTAAATTAAATGTAATTCAAATACTAGTATTTCAAATACACTACATTTGAAATACACCTATCCAAACGCAGCCGTAGAAGTTTCGTTAGCGGTAGGTGTGAGTAAGTTGCGAATCTATGCTCTGCTTGGTTAGGGTTAGGGGGGCGTCATCGTCATCATTTGAGTACAACTGGGAATGCACTAGGTAGCTAGCTAGCTAGGGTTTTAATTTAGAAAATGAAAAGGGAAAGGAAGTTGGTTGATGATGACCGTATGCAGCCATGCCGTAATTGTATGCATGCGACGTCCACCGGACAGTACAGATGGAAGTGCACTACCATCTCGTACTCTAGCTAATCATCAATGTATATATGACCCACGTACAAAAAACACCAACCCATTTTCGTACCCTTTGTTATCATATTAAATTTGCAAGAAAAATTTTATTCTTTGTAATGATTAGTGAATTTTAGTGATACATATGGAAATTTGGGTTTCATTTCTAACAGTCACATAGAGACTGAAGACTGCATGAAGACTGAAGAGAGGATAATATTGGGATATTTGAGAGTTTGTAGATTCAATGGTATTAGGGATCGAATTTGATGTTACATACTATAATATAGGGGAAAAGTTATTGGTGGTCATTGCTTTAAGAGTAGATCTAGCCAGGGAAATTCTTAAATACTGGGAATTTTTTATATATCTGCACCATATTAGACGGTGTAAGAGTTTGAACTTGAGACTCGTGTATTATCAGAGTAAGTTGTATATGTGTTAAAAATAACCTAGAGGATAAAATCCTCTGGATTCGTAATCCCTATGGCTCTTCTCTTCTAGTTTATACAAGTTCAACATGTTAAGTAAAAACACTAAGTTTGTGCTAGAAGTGGCCTTCAATTCTTGCTTCTATTATTCAGATAACAAAGGAAGCAAAGGATTGTGTTCAAGAGGACAAAATATTTTCTATGCTAAGTATTTCTCGAAGTTTACTGGCATGCCAGACTATCCATTCATACAATTGCTCGAGTTCATTCCAGTTCACTTGACTTATCTAAATTTCTATGGATTTATTAGATTTAGTTTGCTATCAATGTACTTCAACAATGAGGAACCAAATGGATTAATGATGACTTGACTAACTAATCATGATTTCTCGTCTCAACTGATTAACCGGTTCCAGTGTTTGGTGATCTAAGAAGCCAAAGAGACTATTTCTAGATGCCTCTATAATTTACGACATATTTATTTACGTACCACTGTATACCTATTTTTACCCTTATTATTGATCATTCTTGGGCATTTATCTTGAAAACACTATCTTCTTATTCTATTTAATGCTAAGTTTTGTTCTTTCGACATATTTCAGCTGCTAGCACGTGGTGAAGGCTTAGGAGCGAGTTTCTCAGTCATGTGACTGTAGGGCGGACTATGGCTCGAGAAGAAGTATTGAACTAATGAGTGAATTCAATAATTTGATCAATACTTAGGCTCTCATGGATCTGCCTCTGGGCGGAAGCAATTTCACATGGAGTAAAGGTGGTAACAGTGCGACTATGTTGCGAATTGATCGTGCTCTTATAAGCACGGAGTTTGACTCGCTTTTCCCCGATTGCACTCTCTCTGCCCTTGAGAGGGTTGATTCGGATCATAATCCGCTTTGGATTAAGTGGGGCGATGATAAGAGGATTAGGAGGCCATGGCGATTCGAGAACATGTGGTTAAAGGATGAAAGTTTCTTTGCCAGCCTGGACTCTTGGCTGTTTGATCTGGTTGCTGGGTCTGGGTGTATTTTTTTACTGTATAGGATGCTTCAGCAGATTAAAAAGAGAATTAAGGTCTGGAACAAAGAAATATTCAGGAATGTCAATGACAAGGTTGATGATCTTTTGAGGCGTATCAAGGCTGTTCATTTGATAGAAGAAATAGCCAACTTACTGATTCCGAGAGAACTTAGAGGGGAACTTCAGAATGCTCTTAATTTGCAGGAAATTAGATGGAGACAAAAATCCAATGAGTTGTGGCTGAAGGGTGGAGATCTCAACACCAAGTTTTTCCATAGAGTTGCGAACTACAGGCGCAAACTCAATCTCATTGAGTGTATTAGAGTTTATGGCAGGTTGCTGGAGGGGAGGGAGGAGCTTGCTGCTGGTGTGGTAGGTTTCTACCAGAACTTGTTCAAGGAGAGCTTAGTTTACATACCGTTCCCCAAGAATTATGGCCAACAGAAGCTATGCAACACTTTGGCGTCTGATTTGGTTAGGCCTTTTAATGAAGCAGAGGAGTGGGCCGCCCTGGAATCCTTTGATGGTGGGAAATCTCCCCGGCCTGATGGTTTCACCTATGAATTCTTCAAGAAATGCTGGTTCCAGCTGCGTTCGGAGGTGATGCAGGCTTTTGAAGAGCTTCACAGGACATGTACCCTCCCTAAAAGCGTCGCACATTCTTTCATCTGCCTGGTTCAAAAGAAGGATGCAGTTGAAGATGTAAAAGATCTGAGACCCATTAGCCTTATGAGGAGCTTTAATAAGCTCTTGAGCAAAGTGTTGATAGTGAGAATGAGCCCTTTCATTTCTTTCCTTGTTTCTGACCACCAACATGCCTCTGTCCGAGGAAGGCAAATTTCGGAGGTAGGCTTGATTGCTAATGAACTCATCGATAGCAGGCGTAAGAGCAAAAAGCCTGGTCTTATGTTCAAGTTGTATCTGGGAAAGGTCTTCGACAATGTGAGCATGGATTGCTTGTTTAAGATTCTTTCGAGCTTCGGTTTTCCTCTCAAGTAGAAGCTGTGGATTGGGGGGGTCATGTGTTCGCCAGCTATTTCCATTCTCGTCAATGGCGAGTCTCATGGCTTCTTTTCTAGTTCAAAGGGTCTTAGGCAAGGCGATCCCCTCTTCCCTGGCCTCTTTGTTATGGTTATGGATGTGGTTTCTTTTATGTTGGGAGCCCAGATGCATCTTAATACCTCGGGTTCCCGCTCGGGGTGCGACCGAACTCTGTTTCAATTTGGGACTCGATTGGGAACGACGTGCAGCATCAGCTTGAATGTTGGAAGGGCAAAATGTTTTCTTTTGGGGGACGCCTTACTCTTAACAGCAGTTGTCTTAATAGCCAGATTGTTTACTATTGTTCTCTATTCCTTGCTCCTAGGATGGTCACCAAGAGGATTGAAAGGCTGCATAAAATGTTCATCTAGAGTGGTACCAGTGAGAAGAAGAAATTTCATTTGGTTGGATGGGATTTGTGCAAAGCCTCCAAGAAGAATGGGGGTATTGGGGCACTCGACATTAAATATTTTAACCAAGCCATGTTGTGCAAGTGGATTTGGAAGTTCGCTGAAGAAAGAGGAAGATGGTGGCGTAACTTGATTGTGATTAAGTATTCTGATGGTTCATCTTTATGGCATACTGGCTGGAAAAGGGTGAGAAGAAATAGCTCGGTTTGGGTTAACATTTTGAATATGTTCGATGTTTTCTGGAATCATGTTTGTATTGATCCGGGTGGTGGTGCATGGGTTTCTTTTTGCCACGACTGTTGGATCCCGAAGACCATTCTCGCTGACTCCTTCCTGCGTATCACTACTGCCGCCCTCAGTCCTGATGCTTGGATCTCCGACATTGTCTACCGTTCAGGTGAGAGTGTTAGGTGGGAGTGCTGGTGGACTTGCTATTTGATGGGCAGCAAGAGTCTCAATCCAAATTTTGGATCGCGGACAGAATTTCATTGATGTATCTGTCAATTATGGTTGTGGACCTAGGGGTGGGATTCGGTCGGTAAACAATTTACCGTTTACCGAATTTACCGGTTTAGGTATACTCAAGTTGGCCAAACTGGTTACCGATTACCGATACCGGTTTGTAATCGGTTTACCGATTACCGAATTACCGGTAAACGAGGTTACAAACCGGTATTACCGAAATACCGTGAGAAGCGATTTCGGGCGATTTTTCGGTCGGTTTACCGAATATTTACCGAACCAAATTTCTGGAAGTGGGGTGATGTTGTAATATTTTGATTTTTTTGAGTTTTTTCATTATTTTTATAATTAATATTTTATTATTAACTCTTATTTACAATATTTTTGAGGCCTATACTTACATTCATGTATGTAATATTTTATATTTTTTTGGGGTAAAGCTACAAAACGCAGTGCAGCACTAGGGAGTAGGGAGGGGGGATTCGGTATCGGTAATACTGATTTACCGTCGGTATTTACCGATACCGTGTCCGGTAAACCGACTCCCCCAACTTACCGTTTACCGTCGGTTACCGATTTGGTAAAACGGTAAACCGTTTACCGGATTACCGTTTACCACCCCTAGGTGGGACCTAAACTTGAGGGTTTCTCTGTGTGTGTGTGTGGGGGGGGGGGGGGGGGGGGGGGAGGGGGTGGCTGAGAGGGAGAGAACTTGTTTGATTGACTTCTTAAATTCTGATGCTTCTGGTAGATTGGCCTTTGGTCCCCTAGTATTGGGTGGTCGCCAAACTCAGATTATTCTCTCTCTGATCGCTCTTTATACAGGTACTTGACGTTATCACAATTTCCGGGCGTGCCACATTTTCCGACTGGGGCAGTCTAAAAGGCGGTCGTCCCTGTGAAGATTTGTGGCTTCATATGGATCTGCTTTCATCAAAAGATCCTCACCATTGACAATCTTAAAAGCATAGGCTGGGCGCTTGCTAATAGGTGCGAGCTTTGTCGGAGGGACGAGGAATCTGTTAGCCATCTCTTTGTGGATTGCGACTTCACCAAGAAAGTCTGGAGCGGCATCAATTCTTTGTGCTTAGGTATTCAAGGTCCGGTTAATGATATCGTCTTCGCGGTTTAGGGACCTTCGCGGTTTAGGGACCTAAAAATTAAATGTGTTAGGGACCTTCTTTTTAATGCATTTCACCCTTATTAAAAAAAATCGAAAACCCTACTCTGTGGTCCTTCACGGTTTAGGGACCTAAAAATTAAATGTCACGAAACCAAGTTGTTGAATTCACTGGAAAGTGCTAATCACCACTTTAATTAACAACAAAATCGGATTAGCTTTAAATTTCATATTTAATCATTAGACTTTCGGCTACAATGTGTGGAGTCTGGACAACCCATGCATATGTCAAAAGAGCTAGTCGTCAGCTTCCCGATCATATTCCATCTGTCCTCGTATAAACTAGGCTGGATCAATTTAACAAATCAATCACTAGTAGTTGATTCCGAACAAATTTGAGACTGAAATTTTATTAAAACATTCGTTAGAAATTCAAAGTTAAGTGACGCTTTATGAAATTGACTCCAAACCTAAGGTATCAATTCATCATTTTTGTTTTCCTTTTTTAATGCTTACTAGTACTGGTTCTTTGTTGTGTTTTTAGGATTTTTAGGATGGATTCTGTGGTACAGGCACGGTACTAGTGCCGGCAGTTTTTAAGCCGTTGGATTGGATATATTTAATGGAGGTCGTTGATTAATAACCACCATTAAACAAAACCGGTTAAACCTATTATATGTAGAAACCAGCTGAATCTCGTTGCCCTCGATATCATCATCACCACGATGGCTGAGGGTGTGATGGCTGAGGCAGAGACAATGGTGATTATGGTCGAGCGGCGGCAAGAGAGCTTATGGCGAAGGTGATTCCGACTGACGGGGATATGGGATCTGTGTGTGATGGCTGTAAACGACGATGCTAGAGGTGACAAGGTAGCGACTTCAACATACGTAAGTTTTCATGCATCTCTCTGGCGGCTGGAGCACCCGTCTTCCTCACCGCGTCTCCTTTCCAATAGAATGTCTTGCACCTCGCTCTGACCTAATAAGAAGGTATTTGCAAGTGTCGAGTTCAGATCCATTTCCTGCTTCAGTTGACGGCATGGTCGCTGACATTTGTGTTGGTGCTTGCACCGATAGATCCTACTGTTTCGAAAAAATCACGGCGGCGGAGTCTTCCTTCACAGTGAAAGGAGAAAGAAACAAACAAACAAAAGAACAAATCAAAGGGTCGTTGATTTTTTTCTTCTTTTTTCTTCTTTCTTGTGAATTCTTCGATAAAACAAATTCAACCCAAATCAGCCTTGGGTAAACCGGCCAGCTAAGTTACGACATGGGTGCTGTCACGGCACCATAGACTTCCTCATTTTTTAGAGCACTTCTACTATAACCGCTGTGAAAAATCAATACGCAAAAATATCAGTTGCATGCAAGAGCTAGAACCTCTTCCTTCTCTTTCATCATCTTTTCTCTCAGTTTATTCAATATCCATATCTGGATTTCCATATGCTTTCTTCGATGAAGAAGCTTTTTCAACATCCTTAGGTCTACTAATGGAGAAAAATTCAATTAAGAGGATATCCTCTGTGAAGGATCTCATCAGGAGTAAATGTTGCAGCAACCATACAGATGGAGCTACTTCTTCTTATACTCTGCCAAGTTTTAATGCTACTGTCCTTCAAGATCTGCAGGGGAATGAGATTCAGTTCAACTACTCTGTCTCCATCTATTCAATGTAAAATACCATAATGCATCATATTCTTCTCACCATGTCAGTGACTAGAACAAGGAGAAGTAACCCAAGCCTTTTTCGACCGCCAAAAATAGAACCAAAATCTCACCCCTGTTGCAAATCCCTCGAGCCATAAAAAGAGTTAATGGCGGAAGGACATCAAATCTCACCAGTCCACTGCAAGCCTTTAATGCTTGGGTTGATGGAGAGCCTCAAATATTATTTACTTAGGTCACCCTCCCTCTCCCTCCAAACACACATCCCACCACTGAAACCAAACCAAACCCATAAACTTAGCATAGACCCACTCACTAGATCTGCTAAGATGAATAACGCAGGGATGAATCACATCGGGCATCATGATCCACAATGGGAAGAGGAAAACCACGAAGCTGTCTTCACAGACGAAATAGCCCAAGATGTCGGGTAACAAAATCTGAGATTGGTGGGCAAGCTGTTCTGTGAAAGGGAGGTCTGATGGAGAGCCTTGTTGGGGATGATCAACAGTGCTTGGTCACATTTCTGCGAGCCGGAGATCCAAGAAGTGTCTAAATCTTAGAATATTTTCATCTTCATCTTTACTACGAGGGAAGAAATGGAGCAAGCTTGGGAAGGCAGACCTTGGCAGCTTTCAGGGAACATGCTTCAGCTCAAACATTAGGACCAGAACACACGCTCCCAAAATCTTGATTTCAATTTGGTTGATTTTTGGATCCCGGTGCATGGAATTCCAGACCATAAGACGACCATTTCAAATATTGAAGCGACAGTGGCAATGTTCAAGACGTTCCACGGTGTTGATATGAGGGGGCTGAACCCGGATTGATACATGGAATTTATAAGAGTGTTAATTCAAACTGATATCACTAGGCCACTCCCACCAGGATCTTACTGCTCAACCGGCGGAGTTAGGGATTGGCTTGGGTTTATATATGAAAAATCGTACATCCTCTGCTACTATTATGGGAGGCACGACCACTGCAAACAAGAATTCCCAAGAAGGAATACAGGTTTGGAGGCACATATGGCAGGACCAGCAGAAGGCAGGTTTACTACCTGGATGAAGGCATGCACCAAATAACCGAGGATATGTTCAGTATCAGTTGTGGATCTAGCAGTGAGGCACCGGGATATGTTCAGTATCAGTTGTGGATTCCAAGATGAGGATCTCCGGCGACTGGATCCATTAATATCGGATCACCATCCACACCAACAACCGAGGACGGTTTTATGCACGGGATACGAGGTCCATCAAGGTTCACACCACACCCTTTTCCATCTGGGTACGCAAGCCCGAGGATGGTTTTGGGGCCCTCACACCAACAGCTACAATCCCCCCTCCCCCCAGTTTGTCAGAATTTTGAGATCTATGGAGCTATTCCTCCGTACTCACCAACGGGAAAAACCTAGGCTGTTGCTTCTTCGACAGTGAGGAACCTAATCGGGGAGATGGAAGCGGCATCAAATTGGGACCACTATCCAAATCAGAGGTCTCAATTAGTTGGTGACTTCACAACCCATGACATCCAGGCCCACGCCTCGGGCTATTACTCCCAATCCCATCCAAGCAACATCAATTAGAAGAATATTGGGATGCCATCTCAACATAAGGTATCACAAATGCTTAATGGATCTCAGCAAAAAGCCTGTAGAGATGGATATGATGTATTCGAGCCATAGGAATGAGGAAGGCCAAGCTGAGCACAAAAAGAGGAAACATGGGAAACCTTTAGATTTTGAAGGGCCATATTTCACTCCAGGAAAAGATTCCAATAACAACCAAAATGCTAGAATTAAAGGGAAAGGAAGGAAGCCACTGCTTCGTTCTAAAACAAGAGATAAGGAAGGAGTTGCAGAGCAGGAAGATCAAGACCAACAGCAGTATCAAGTAACTTCTGAAGTGCCAGTGGCCGACAAGAGGCGACTTGGAGCTGAATGAGTTGCCTAAGTTTAAACTGCTGGGGAATTGGGCAACCTCGGAAAGAGAACCATCTCAAAAGGATGGTGATAAATTCCGCCCATCTTTGGTGTTTCTGATGGAGACTAAGAACACCAGAGAGACTATAGAAGTTCAAAGAATCAGCAACAATTTTCTTTGGGGAGAATGTCGAACCGGAGGGGACTGCTGGTGGACTTGCTATTTGATGGGCAGCAAGAGTCTCAATCCAAATTTTGGATCGCAGACGGAATTTCATTGATGTATCTGTCAATTATGGTTGTGGTTTCTTTATTACTTTTGTTCATGCTCCTACTGTCTCTAGTGAGAGAAGGGTCTTTTGGGAGAGGGTGTAAGGTTTTAGGAGTGATCCAAATGTACCTTGGGTTGTTATTGGGGATCATAATGCCATTTTTTTCAACTATGAGAAGAGTTGAGGACACCCGCCAAGGAGGGACTCTGTGGAACCATTCAAATCCTTCATCTTCAACAATAACTTAATTGACATGGGCTATAAACGACCTCATTATACATGGTCGAATAAGAGAAGAGAGATCGGTTGATCAAAGGCAGGCTTGATCGAGCTGTTTGCTCACCCGCTTGGCAGGATTTTTTTGAAGAAGGGACAATGTTTCATGAGGGTGATGTCGGATCAGACCACATGGTGCTCCGTTTGGAATTCCATTCTCCAGCACCATGGAATCGTCCTCCTTTTGGATTTGATGAACGATGGTTGGGGAAGGACGACTGTGGCCAGGTGGTTCTCAATGCCTGGGCGGCGGAAGGAACACATTATCAACATTTCAAGAGATGTGCTGATGACTTCAAACAATGGGCGGGAAGCATGATTGAGGCCCAAAACCATCGAGAAGCAGAGATCAAACATAGTCTTGAGACACTGGCTCAAATGTCCCGGTATGAGGAGGTTTGTGATGAAGAAACTAGTCTGTTGAATGAACTGGACGCTTTATGGAATGATGAGGAAATCATGTAGTGCCGACGATCCGGAGTCTAATGGCTTGCAAAGGGAGATAGGAATACAAAGTTCTTTCATACTTCGGCGGTTTACAGGAGACACAAGAAACAGATTTTGGGTTTACGAGGAAAGGATGGGAATTGGATCAAGCAACCAGATTTGCTTTCAGCCCCTATTCAAGATTTCTATCAAAATCTCTTCAAAGCAAAGTATGTTGGTTTTGATGGCTACCTCGTGGATGATTTCCATCGGCTTGTAATGAATGAAATGAATGAATTATTGTGCAAGCAAGTGACGAGGGAAGAAAGTAAGCAAGTTGTTTTCTACTTAGGACCAAATAAGTCCCCAGGTCCTAATGGTTTCTCAGGGGCATTTTTCTGGATGTTTTGGACTATGGTTGGGGAGGACTTCTACAAGGAAGTCATCTCTTTCTTTGATATGACTTTTCTCACCCCAGGGTGGAATGATACTCATATTGCCTTGATCCCAAAGGTGCCTTCCCCAGATAGAGTGGGACAATTTCAGCCCATTAGCTGTTGTAATTTCAAGTTTAAGGTGGTTTCTAAGATTATGTCAACAAGGATCAAGTCATGCATGCCACATTTGGTGTCTGAAATGCAATCAGCATTTATTGGGGGAAGGATGATTCAGGATAACATTGTCATTGTGCATGAGATCTTACATCACTTCAGGAATCGTCGTCAGGGACAACGGTATGATATGATGATGAAGATGGATATGAGGAATGAGTATGATTTGGTCGATTGGAACTGCTTGATGAGTTGCTTAAAGCCTACGGTTTCAACCAAGCTTGGTGCGGATGGGTTAGAGAGTGTTTGCGAACTGTTCGATTTTCCATCCTTCTCAACGGCGGACCTACTGAGCTCTTCACTCCTTCCCGTGGATTTCATCAGGGATATCCTCTTTCTCCATTCTTGTTTATCCTCATGTCTAACGCTTTATCTTTCTTGATCGATAAGTCTCTCTCTCGGAATTCTATTCATGGACTTAAAATGAAGCCTAACTGTCCTCGACTCTCTCACTGTCTTTTTGCAGATGACACTGTGATATTTGGTAAAGCATCTAGAGAAGAGGCAGAGGCAATTATGAGCATTATTAATAAGTATAAGTCGTTAATAGGACAAGAAGTCAATTTGGAATAATCTTCAGTTTTCTTCAGCAAGAACACCTCGACTGATTTGAGACAAAGCATTACATCACACCTGAGTTTCCCATCATCTATCTCTCATGAAAAGTACCTTGGTGTTCTAACGGATTGGGTTCGTTTGACTTAGGAAACTTTCTCCTTTCTTATAGAGCGGATGGAGAACAAATCAAGTTCCTGGAAGAGTCTCACTCTTTCGCATTGTGGAAAGGAGATTTTACTCAAAGCTATCATTCAAGCTATTTCGACCATTCTCATGAGTGTGTTTCTTTTACCTACCTGCCTGACAAAGAAGATAGACTCCCTTCTGCATAGATATTTTTGGTCGAGATCAATGAAGAAGAAGTCCATTCCATGGAGGAAAGGGGAAGTGCTTACTTATTAAAAGGCAGAAGGTAGACTTGGTTTTCAGAACTTCCACATGTTTAATCTTGCTCTTCTTGCCAAGAAGGGATGGAGGCTTATCAATGAGCCTGATTCTTTATGGGCGAGCGTCCTAAGAGGTCTCTATTTCCCCAATGGTGATTTCTCAAGTGTGCGTAAAGGAAGTTGCCCATCATGGATTTGGCCAGTTTGTGTGATGCTAGGAAGGCGTTGGAGATTGGCACGATAAGTCATTGGTATGGAGATGATACCTGGTTTCATGGTGACCCATGGGTCCATTCCCTCAACAAACATAGGATTTCTTCTCGTTTGGATCTACCATCAAGAGTTAGAGATTGGATGAATGATGATGGGACAAGTTGGAACCTTAATCTTATTCAACGTCATTGTACAATAGAGGAGGATAATGCTATCACAAGAATCAAAATGGGTTTGGAAATTTACAAATGATGGATCTTTCTTGGTTCGTTCAGCTTACCATGGACTTCGCCTGAAAGCCAAATAATAAAGTACCGCTGATATGGCGGCTTTGGACCTCAATCTCCCAAATTTTGATGATTGATGGTAGTGGCTTTGGTCGCTCGATATCCCATCGAAGATCCATTTTTTTATGTAGAGATGTGTTAGGAATGCATTGGCCACAAAGTTGAATCTGTTCTGACGTCGGTGTTCGCCCAATTCAAAGTGCCAATTGTGTGATGCCGAGGTTGAAACTGATATCCATTGTTTGTTATTGTGTCCTCATGCAAGGGCTACTTGGGAGAAGTTGGTGCCAAGCATGCTTCTTCTGCAAAATTTGTCTCACTGGATCTTTGCATTGAAAGAAGCGGATTCCCCAGCGTCGATTCGCCAAAAGATTTTCTGCTTGTGGAACATTTGGAAGGCACGTAATGAATTGATCTTCAGAGGAGTTGTCTTGTCCCCGATGACACCTCTATCTATTCTTTTAGAGATGCGGCTGAACCACCCTTTGATGTCGGTTCATCTACCTCTTACCATTCTCGAGACATTCCGTTACAATCATGTCCACCGCCGGTTCTTTATCACAGAAGAATCTATTGTGATGGTTCGTTTGATTACGAATCCCCTGAGGCGACCATTGGAGTTGTTATTACAAACTCTAGCGGTCAGATTTGTGATGGAACAGCGAAGAGGGTTATTTGTTCTTCTCCAATCCAGGCTGAGGCATGTGCATTGCTCGAAGTGTGTCGTCTGTAAGCAAATGAGACAATTCCTTCTACAATCCTCTCCGACAACAAGATACTGGTTGATGCACTTCATGAAGATCCCTTGAAATGGTCGTGGTGTTGCTATGCATTGCTTTCTTCTATTAAAGCCATCTTATGCCAATCGAGTTGGGTTAATGTTTCTTTCACCACCCGTAGCAATAATAGGAACGCCGATTGGTTTGCCCGTAATTGTAGATAGAAAAACCTTCACCTATAATGGCTTTCTGTACTTAAAGTTTTATCTGATTGTTGCTGTAAGATCTGCCTTAAAGGCTTGGAATGAATGAATACACCACAGATTTAAAAAAAAAAAATACTATGCTATATTGCATAGGTGATTTAATGTACAACTTGAAGTGTACCATAACGTCAAATCTATAAGTTCAGAAAGTACAGTAAAAGAATTTGTAACCTTAAATTTATGGTAAAATTTTACAATTTAAAGTTGTACCGTCACTCAGAGGTACAAGTTAAAGTTGTACCATAAAAGATTTGTACAAAAGAGTATATGTACAATCTGAAGTTTTATCATAACGTTAAAAGTACAACTTTAAGTTGTACCATAAGGACAAAAACCTATATCACCAATGATATATAGCATTGTAAAGTTTATCAGTTTTGTAATGTTGGTATTGAATATTGATGTTTCTATAGTGATACTGATTTTTGTGGTACTAATTTTGTCAGGCGGTTGGAATTAAGATGAAGCAAGAAGAAGAAGGCTGGAAGACAGCAAAAAGGCAATCGGAGAAAGACATAGAGGAAGAACTAAGACAAAGATAGGGACTTGAAAGAGGGAAAGATATAATTTATCAAAAATATATTTTCCAAAAATATAATTAATATGAGTTTTTCATTTTCTAAAAATGTAATGTAATTAATATTAGTTAAAATTTTAATACCTAATATGCCTTGATTTGCATATTGCAAACCTCATATTAGGGTTGCACCGTATCTACTTCTATGATTGGGCCTTTCCAATAAAATTCAAGGGCCGAAGCTAGGGATGAAAAAACAGACACAGCCTATGGGTTCACCCCGAGCCACCCATGTTGCGATAGGTCATGTCCGGTCTGTTCCTAGACGGGACGTTTTTTGACCCACTACAGGTCAAGCCAGGTCTGGGTATGAAGCCCACCCAACGCCATATCTTTTTCAATATATATCTTGTACCAACCCCAAACACCCATAGATCTACGCGTAACCAAAAAAAATTAATTCTTTCTCCCGTGTCGCCTCATCTCCTAGACTTCACCCAGAATTCACATCCCTAAACACTAAGAGCTAGCACACCATGAGAGAGTAGGAACACATCACCAATGATACAAGCATCTATGGTGAGGCTCTCTTCGTCGAACTCCATCAGGGCTTCACATTATCTCCTATGGATCTCTATCTCGTGTCCCTAGTGAGAGTGCTGGTACAAACGTATCTCTAAAGGTTTAACATTTGCCTCTATTTATAGGACATGATAGAGTGGGAATCCTAGAGTTTTTTGTCCTAAACGTCGGTGAAATACATCCTTGTACGAGTGACACTCGGACTGCTTGACTTAGGGATGAAGCAACGACTTCTAGGAAGCTTTTTTAGGCTTGTACACAGAGAAGCGGCCCAACGGCGGTTAGAGATACTGTCAATTTTCCTCTTATACTGGATTGCTTGTGGTCCAAGCAACGTCTCCTGGTGATTTGGGCATGACTTAGGTGACTTTGGGCTTGTGGCGGAAGGACCCATCTCGAGGCCGTCGTCAGTTCATTCGCCAAGTTAGGTTGAGTTTCCTCCAATGGGCTCCTCATGGACTCCAATTAAGACTTCTAGTAGACTTCCCTTCCTGTAGGCTTTGTCTGATAGGTGAAAACCTCCTTGATCTTCTCAAATATGCTACATTGATACTCCATAATTATCCAAGGTTCGATCCAAATTATCCTAGATTGTAGTTTGCCTTGAAAAGCATAGAAAGATACCAAACAAGCATAATAAAAGATACAACAACACAATTTATGTCTAATAATAGATCATTAATCAAATAGTTATGACATTCATGTGAAGTCAAGTAAAAACTCCTAAAGATGCATTGATTGAAGGGTTAATACCTTATTTTGGTCTGAATTATGACCATATAATCAACTTTGGTCTGTGGTTTCATAAATTAACATCCTGACCTCAACTATATAACATATAGACTCAATTGGCCCGACATAGAGTTTGACCGTCAATTTGGATGGTCAACACCATTGACCGTTTCTCAACACGCCAAGTCATTGCCTCGCCAACCTAAAAATCATTAAAAATTTCAATTTATTTTTCTAATTTTTATTATTTATTATCAAATTAACCAAAAATAAATTATAAAAAACACAAATAAATTTATTATATTATTTTTTGGGTAATTTGAAATGATAAATTTTATAAATTAACCAAAAATTATCAAATTATTTTATATTTTTAAAATTATCCAAAAATAAAATATATAATTTATATCATATTTTTAAATTTTATAAAATTTAATTTGATCATTTTTGGTTAATTTACAAAATTTATCATTTTCAAATATCCCAAAAAATAAAAAATAAATTTCCTTTTGTATTTTTAAAATTTTATTTTTTGGTTAATTTGAAATTGATAAATAATAGAAATTAGGAAAATAATTTGAATTTTTTTCAATGATTTGTAGGTTGACAAGGCAATGACATGGCGTGTTGACCGTCCAAATTGACGGTAAAAACATGTGCCAATTGAGTCTATATGCTGTATAGTTGAGGCCATGATGTTAATTTCTGAAACCAAGTGCCAAAGTTAATTATATGGTCATAGTTCGGGCCAAAATAAGGTATTAACCCTTGATTGAAAAGGGAACATGTATCAAATATGAAAGTGATAAACACTATGATTAATGATTATGGTGTTATCAGTAGCTTGATATAATTACTTATTGCTTATAATGAATTATTTATTTTGTAAGTTGTGTAATAAATATTTTTTAATTAGTTAGACTAAATCCAACTCACAAAGTCAAATTTGACTCCCCACATAGCTAAATATTGCTTTTTAACTCCCCAAATCTCATTTTCACTCCAACCCTACAAAAAGCTAAATTTAGCTTCTCACCTTCATTTTTCAATTTATTTCAATAAACCATACTTATTTGACCTTTACTTTTTATATTTCAGTTTAATTTTTTAATAATTTGTTAATACTTTTGAAAAAAAAAATTTCGATGTAATTTTTTTTAATTCCGAGACAATTTTTTTTTTTGAAAACTTAGTCGCTAATTTGTTACCGTTAATTTCGGGACCACTCCAAATATGACAATTTTCTTGTAGTCGTTACTTTAAGGCCATCTTATTTGCTTGTAGATTGTATTGCATGTTTCAAAATTAATTTTACTTCATGTTGTTTGGTTGGTTGTATTTCAAGTTTCAGTGTGATTGTATTTCAAGACCCGTTTTTTATGGCTGTTAATATATGATCGTTGCAAAGTGATTGTTGTTTCCTCACTGCGTAAATTGATTCTCATTAAAATTTAAATCACACCAACAAAGCAACAACCAATCACAAATGAGGAAGGAGAAGGAGAAAAAAGAAAAAAGGGGTTTGCCTGCCACATGGGAGTGACAAACGTAGGTCTAGTACCCACTTTTGCCCAGCCATAAATGGCTTTCTTCCCAAAACGCAGCCAAATTTAGCTCCAAAACCCCAATACCCATATTTGACTCCCTCTTCTTTTGTGGTTTGGAGTAAGAAAAAGAGTTATATATGGCTCTTTGACTTTTTTGCTCCTTAGGTTGGAGCCCGCCTTACAACTAATTCTCATCTTTGCTACTGTATTTTGTTTAGTTGTTTACTTCAAATATAAGATACTATATGGTTTTAGTTCTATGTGATGATTAGAGATTGTTTCCTTTAATGTGTACTCTTTCACTTTTTGAATCCATATTGCTACTTTTGCTCATAATTCTTTTTGGGCTAATGAAACTTGCAGACTTCAACAACTTGATTAAGTGGTGGGGAGTTTGCAGTTTGTTTAAGAGGTGAATGGTCATGTAGTTTATGGACTTGTAGCTGAAGTCAGTAGCTTGCAACAATAGTGATGTAGCATTTAGAAATGAAGGCTTTAAGTAACTTGAAGTCTAATGTTTCATAAGTTGTGATGGAGTTTAAGTAGTTTTGCTGGTTTTGTTTTCCTCCGAGTGACATTTGCATATTCATTTGGATTTGAGTTGAATAATGAAGAGTGTCATTTTACTAGATACAATTGGATAATTCATTTACCTTTGTTTGTGCTTTGGACCATTGAATTTTGCATTTTGTTTGTATGTTCTTAATTTAATTTTATTTGTTCTTCAGGAAGCATGGGGCATGACAGGTTTGACCCGCTCATTACAAAGCAGGACATGGATCAGACTATCATTATTCATGAGTCATGACAGATCGTGAGGCGCGACGGGGCAAAAATCAAAAAGGCCGTATAGGTCTGGGTATTGCTCTACCTGACTAGTTATGGGAATCGGCTGTTGAGCAGCGGAGAAGCCTGATAGGCAAATTTTATTTCACGCGAGAAAAGTCACAATATCCTTATTACATTTGTGTTTATATATATATATATATATATATATATATATATATAGAAGATGATAAATTTCTATTTACTACCTGTACAACATTTAGTTACAATTTACATCATAGTACATAAAACTATTACAACTAGATCCTCTTCTTCCATCTTGGACAAGAGTTGTACAGAAACTAACAGGAGAGTGACTAAATGTGACATGTTTCAGTAATTCGAGTGACTAAATGTGACATATTTCAGTAATTCGAGTGACCAGAGTTGGACAGAGGCTAACAGGAGAGTGACTAAATGTGACGCGTTTCAGTAATTTGAGTGACCAAAACTGATATTAAATTTTTCTAGTGACTAAACATGACACGATTTAGTAATCTCAATGACCAAATGTGGCATTTACCCCTCTGGAATCTCTCGATGAATGAGTTTGGGAAATTGAAAGATGATCGTACGAAAAGAAATAAAGCGGAAGTCAAGAGACGGAAACGACGTCGTCCCACTTTGATACCATGTTGAGCAGTATAAAAGTGACTCGCTCCAACTACAACATCCCGATCAACAGCCAAGTATAACCGCCGACCGGGTGTAGCATAGTGCAAGCAAGCAATAATAATTTATCGTACCATGGGGATCATGGCTTACCCTACTTCAGGTTTAGGGTTCGTTATATATCCAACCTAGAGTAGTGATGAGGAAAGAATTAAACTAACTAACCTAGCTTCATTACCCTACTTCAGGTTTAGGGTTCGTTATTTTTATTATAAGACCAACAAAACAAACAATATTATGATAAATGTAGTAAAATTATTAGAGAAATTGAGATTTTCACTAATCTACAACTTTATTATATCGAAATTGTCATGTAATAAATGAAAAATCCTAAGTAATTTAACTAAGATTACATGTAATTTAGGCAAGAACGTGTCGAGAATGGGGCGGGCCAGGACAGGTCGGATCGATGAGAGTACCCATGCCCTCCTCCCCTACGGGGCGTGTCGGACCAGCCCCAAAATAGGCCAAACAGGTCGGGTAAAACGGGTCAGGTCAAAATTGTCATCCCTACTAACCACTAATCTAGCTATTTCAAGGTCGGGAGCTCTCTTGGGTAAAATCCTCCTAGCTCCGTCATAGGATCGATGTTGAGTACCATTCTAGCTTGAACGAATCACTACCCTACCGTTAGGAGATGAGCTCCCTTGAGACTGACCTAGAACAGTGAGGTGATGGACTGGTGGTGCTCTATTCAACCTAGGGAACCCCTATATCGTAGGAGCTCGATCCAATCGACTCCCTCGGATTACCCGGACAATATAAGGTGAGGAGTGACCCGAAGACGCCAAGAAGGGGTCTCTAAGGGGATTTTCTCCCTCCTATGTCAAAAGTTCAAAACATGAAAATGGAATCCAAACTCATGCCATTCATGAAAACCATCCATAACTTAGATAATAAACTCAATCAAACATGGATTTGTCACATACAACAACACCCAATCAAAATCTAGACCTAAGGTTCTTAAAACCAAGAGAAGAGGGTGAGTTTCTAGAGAGGGAAGATAGATATTACAAATTGGAGCCCAAGATCTTCTTCTTCTAGGTTTGATTCCTTGCTTCCAAGCTTGATCAGTGTCTTTAATTAAGCTCCAAGATCACTCTAGAACTCTCTCTCTCTCTCTCTCTCTCTCTCTCTCTCTCTAGAACTGCCCTTTAGTGTTTTGGGTCGAAACCCTAGAGAAAGAAACTAATTCCTCTCCCAAAACTAGCTCTCATTTCTCTCTCCCCGGTGATGTCTTTATATTTGCCCGACACTATCGTCTTTACGGTTTGGGGCTTGAGTTCACAGTTTTAGCAACCGTGAACTGACTGGATCCCGCGAGGTGTGCATTTGCTTCTGGAAATTGGCCACTTCACTGTCTGGGGGTGATTATCACGGTCTTGGGACCATGATAAATGAGTCATGCACTTGAAGTCTTGCTCTTCACTCCTTGGGGGTGATTTTCATGGTCTAAAGGTCTGACATTTGCCTCTTGGCTCTTTTTGACCTCCGAATGACCTGAAACTCGTCGCAGACCTTCCCACATGTACTAGGACCTGAAATGTTACAAAAGAAGAACAACCTAGCGTAAAATAGGTCGAGGGACGATGAAATACCAAGTCAAACAGACATAAATAAGGGGCAAAATGTGTACAATTGAACCGGAATCAAGAAGCCCGAAAGGCAAATTTTATTTCACGTGAGAAAAGTCACAATATCCTTATTACAATTGGGTATATATAAAAGATGATAAGGTTCTATTTACTACCTGTACAGCATTTAATTACAATTTATATCATAATATATAAAACTATTACAACTAGGTCCTCGCTTCTTCCATCTCGTACAATTCCAGCCGCCAATATTCATGTCAAGTCAAGGCCACTCCTTAACTGGCCCACTTGCCCCTTAGTTCAAGTAACTTCAGCTTCAGCACTATTACCCATAAGGATGAAGAAAAGAACACTTATTGCTTAATTAATTATGTCCTATTGATCTAGGATGAGTATTAGGAAGAAAACTAACTGGAAACTACCACGACAGCTTATTAATCAAAATTCAAATGCAAATGGTGAGTAGTTAAATGCAAATATGCAATATATTGACTTCTGGCAACGACTCCACGGTTTATGAACCTAAATTAATTAAATGACCTTTTGGTTTCGTCTTCAATTTCTTTACGGTACTATATATTGATTGTGTGGTAGTGGTGGGTAGTTGGGTCGTTGATAAAGTAATATTGTTGTTAATAGGTGCTTGACCCTAGCCTAGCTATATACCTCTAAATTAATCACGGATCTTTAGCTAATCATTAATCTTAGCTTAACTTTCTTCAATCATCTATATGATTTGAATCAAATGATTGGGGATATGCTTTCGTAATGTTGTTGTTATAGGAAATTGGAGATCTCCATTGGATGTTGATGGTTGTACTACTACTTCTACATATGTGGTCTGAACCAACAAATTAATCACATATTCTCTAGGTTTGGCCCGGCTTTTAGAAGTGCTTTTCGGGTTCAAAAGCTGAAGCAGGGCCAAACACCTGTAAGAGCTCGGCTTTTGAAAAACCGAGAAGCGCTTTTGTATAACATAAAAGCAGAAGCTCCGATTTGGAGCTACTGTTTTGAAAATACAAGATTATCCTTACCATATTTTAATTTTATTTCAGAAAATGTAATTTTCCTTTATTTATATCATTTTAAAAATAAAATAAATTATAAAATCATATTATTTAATATAAAAGAAATCTAACAAGATCCATTTTGACTACTTTTTATTGTTTAGAAATTTTATTTCATATTTTATATTATAAGTCCTTTATAGTCATTTTACACAACCTCTTATATTAAAAAGCACTTCTAATAGTTTTACAGCCAAACAATCAACTGCTTTTTTTTAAAAGTACTTATCTAAAAGCTCCAGCCAGAAGCTGTTTCTGCAAAAGCTACAGCAATGCCAAACTAAGCTATTGTGTTCCTCTACCAATAACCAACGTATTTGTAATCCAGCGGTACCATGGTTGCAGTATTGTGACACAATATCGCGTCTTTAAGGCTAGACAACTCTTTTGTGCAGTGGTAGACTCGTAACTTATGGTGATTATAATCCTCGTTAATATTTGATTTAGGTTATTAAAATGTAGATCATATGATGAGAAGGCACTCAAAAATGGCATAATGATAGACTATCATCCTCATAATCCTAGATTTGAATTCAATTCCAAGAGATTATTTTCATTTTTATTTGAGTTAATGCCACATTTAGTCATTGGGTTTTACTAAAATGTGTCAGGTTTAGTCACTAGAAAAAATTAATATCAATTTTGGTCACTCGAATTACTAAAACAGTTCACATTTATTCACTCTCCGTTAATCTTCATCCAACTCCGTTAGTGAAGTCCGTTAAGTGCTTACATGGCTAACAGGGCGCCTAATCAGCATTGTTTTGGGTCGAAAATGATGAAATCCGACTGACCACATCACTAAACCCGTCATGTCATATGTCCAACCCAACCCATGAACCAAACCCAAGCCCACTTCTCCTTCTACCATTTTCGATCGACGATTCGTCCGCAAATGAGCCGCTTCTCCTTTTCTTTCTCTCAAATGAGCGAAAGAAATACTAGTTTAGTCTCACCACTTTAATATTTTGATCTTCCATTTAACTCACATTATCTAACTTGAATGAAATATTAGTTTAGTCTCTCAACTTCAATATTTTGATCATTTTAGTTATTAAACTTCAAGTGTCTCCATTTAGCTCCCGTTACATGAAAACTTATGGGTTTTTTTTTTTGCAAAAACACTTTGAAAATTAATAATGATAATCTTAGACTACAAATATCCTATGAATCAATTTAAATCCTACAACACAAAATTTTATGTATACTCAGACAATTTCAAATTGAAAAGTTTAAAAAAATTATTAAATTTAAAAAATGGATCATCTATTATTTCTAGAACAGGGCCTCCGATGTCGATTTGACAGTCCTGACATCTTGTTACTTGTTTCCTCTTAATTCGATTTTCTCGATGGATGAGAGAAATTTGGATTGAGAAAAGCGACTATGTAATCTGAAATTGAGAGATGGATTCTCTTCCCTTTATACAAGCTATTAGTCATGATGTAGTAAGTATATGATCACTTACTTTTAGAAAGACAAACAATTCTTAATTACATTGATTGTATTCGAGTTTTCATTATTGAACAAAACTAGTTACAAATATTGTCAATTGTGGAGTTTGAATTTCGTAGCATGTGATGAATACAAGTTTGAAATTGGAAGTCAAGATTATAATAACAACCCATTGGAGCTATTTCTAATCAAATTTGAGGCAATGGATCAGTTCAGTAGAAAGAGTACAAAAGCATTTGCGGCCGCTCTCGAGATCTTGAAGAAGATGGTCAGGATCTGCTCTGGCTGCATCAACCTCGATGGATCGCCGTAATAATTGTGCCCCCAATAATCAAACCAAACCATAACTAATAATGTCCATTGATCACTTGATCAGTTCGTTGTACCTGGCTACAAAAAACGTCAGCGCCATTTACTTAATTATTTATATATTTGTTGGCAAATATAATTGTTTATTGGCCTAAAGTACCCAACTGGCCGCTACATACACAGCCCGCCGAAGGAAGAAAGTAATTATTGCGAGGAGAAGATCAAGTTGGCATCTAGAGGAAAAGATCTTCTGATCAAATTAATGCCATTTTGATCTTCAAAAACATGCTACAGATAATTTATATAAATACAACAATGAAACTATTGCTCAAGGAAGACATAGAAATAGGTTGTCAGAGAGAAGAGAATGGGTCAAACGTCCAGAAAACCAAACCAAGATTCGAAACCCTCTTTCCTCGATCATAAAAATAAATAAATAAACAACCAACGAACGCAATGTCGTTTTCCGACACATGCATGATGCCCTAGCAAGCGGTTTTACATTTAGTATTTTGAATTAATCTTCTCCTTCTAAGTATTTTGATCTTATTATATATATATATATATATATGGGGAGTTCTACGGTACCCGGGGTGAAATCCGGGGTACCGCATAACTTGAGTAAGCAAACGCTATCCAGAACTTGAATTTACTGATCTTTCGGACATGATACTATACTCTAACCCTTAAAGATCAAAATATAGGTCTTAATTCTCTAAATCTTATACCCAAAATCAATTTAATTACAAACAATAATCGACGGTTATGATTCGTCCAAATATAGGCAAAAAAATCAATGGACCATCTAAGGGTTTATAGTTTATGATTTAGATAATTAGGACCTAGGGTTCACTCATTAAGGGTTAGGGTATAGTATCATGCCCACAACTCCTGCTAATTCGAGGTCTAGATAATGTTTTCATACTTAAGGTATGCGGTACCCTGGATTTCGCCCGGGGTACCGTAGAAGGCACTATATATATATATATATATATATATGGGGAGTTCTACGGTACCCATGGTGAAATCCGGGGTACCGCATACCTTGAGTAAGAAAACGCTATCCAGAACTTGAATTGACTAATCTTTCAGACATGATACAATACTCTAACCCTTAAAGATCAACATCTAGGTCTTAATTCTCTAATCTTATACCCGAAGATCAATTTAATTAGAAACAATAATCGACGGTTATGATTCGTCCAAATACAGACAAAAAAATCAATGCACCATCTTAGTGTTTATAGTTTATGATTTAGATAATTAGGACCTAGGGTTCACTCATTAAGGGTTAGGGTTAGGGTATAGTATCATGCCCAAAAATCCTGCTAATTCGAGGTCTAGATAGCGTTTTTATACTCAAGGTATGCGGTACCCCGACTGAATATATATGCATATATGTATATGCAATGTAGTTAAAATCGCGTTTTAAAACTTAAAAACTTACGCTTTTACGTTTCTATGTCATTAAAACGCTTCTACAAAAATTCTCAATTTTTATAACTTATGTAGTTAAAAACTCCGCTTTAAAACTTAAAAACTTACGATTTTACACTTCTAGATCACCAAAACGTTTCTACGTAAAAACTCGTTTTTGACTACATTGTATATATATATATATATATATATATATGCTGACTACCTCGGTGCACTCACAAAAATAAATGTGTTCAATGCACCCAACTCAAAAACTAGTATTAAGGTGTCTGATTTTGAATTTTAATTTGTAGAATTAGTGTAATATGATAATATAACATAGGATAACAACTAATTAGCGGATTAATCTAAGCCCTAGACCTCTAATTTTGAGTTCTATCCCTAAACCCCAAATTGTAAACCCTAAATCTCTAAACTCTAAATCCTTCAAATTAAAGTAAATCTTCAATGGTTTTTGTGCAAATTCATGTGCGTTATTGTTCATCACATCATAAGTGATGATTGACATCATTTTGACATGAATTGCATGTTTAAAATGACGGTTATGAAGTGAGTACACTGAATGCACCCAAAAAAGTGGGTGCACCGAAGACACCACTATATATATATAGTGGCTTCTACGGTACCCCGGATGAAATCCTGGTTACCGCATACCTTGAGTATGAAAACGCTCTCTAGAACTCGAATTAGCAGGATTTTTGGCCTGATACTATATCCTAACCATTAATAAGTGAATCCTAGGTCCTAATTATCTAAATCTTAAACTATAAACCCTAAGATGGTGCATTCATTTTTTGCCTATATTTGGACGAATCATAATCGCCGATTATTGTTTCTAATTAAATTGATATTGGGGTATATGGTTTAGAGAATTAAGACATAGATTTTGATCTTAAGGGTTATAGTATAATATCATATCCGAAAGATCAGTCAATTCAAAGCCTGGATAGTGTTTTCATACTCAAGATATGCGATACCCCGAATTTCACTATAGGTACCATAGAAATTTTGGCAAGGTAAATTCAAATATCTCTAGAAAATGTGATAAAAAAATATTTAACGGTGTGCTAGAATCTAGAGGTAAATGAAACTTGTCCATTAAAGTACTTGAGGAAAGATTTTTCAAAATACAGGGATATATTTGATAAAAGTTACATAATAGAGGAGACAATTAAGTTCAATCCCTTTAAAATAAGGGCAAAACACCAAGCTGTTGGGGAGAAGGAAAAAGTTGAAACCAACGGTATTCCTTCTTCATGGACCATGGAGAAGAAGACGAAGAAACTGGAATTAACTATGAAACTATGGGTTTAATTAAATTAATGTAGTCCGGCTCTTCATATTTGTGGGGGTTAATTTAATTAGTAAGGGGATAAAGAGGCAAGTTAGCAATTAATTAATTAAATAGCTAGCGGAGTATAGGGGAAATTTTGTCACAATCTTTTGCCTGTTTTGTAGTGGGATTATAATATACAATTTGTCCTCCTCGCATGTTGGCAGTTGGGGATGGTTTAGCTGAAAATCATTCACCAACCTTGAATCAATTTCAAAAAGTGTATATAATATTTATTTAGGTATAGGTTACACAAAAAATTTATCTGTAGCTATACAAAATTACGTATTGATGGTTGAGATTAGGAGGTGTGATCTAATGCTCATTTTTGCACAGACCGATAAAGAGAGAAGAGAAAGTATGAGTTTGTGATACATCTGGACTATAGGAGTTTTAGGAATAGTAGTGTGTATTATTATGAAACCACAAAGGGGTTTATATAGATTACAAGACTTGGACAATAAGTAAGATAACCACAATACTAAAAGGACACGGTAATACTAAGAACTAGACTATAAGGACAAGGAAATATAAGATTATTCCTAATCTATCTCTAACACGCCCCCGCAAGATGATGGTGTGAGAACAACATCAATCTTGACCAAAATACGCCAATCTTGAAGAACACGACCCCGCAATGTGATGGTGTATAATGTGTTGCAAACTCGTCGAACTCTCGTGCTTGAAGAGCGAAGCCAATTAACCGTCGTCTTGGAGAAGAAGAAATCATCAAACTTGCAATTCATATGTTGCAACGAAACTCACTCGTTCAAAAATTGACCGGAAACGAGATGAACAATAATCAATTGGTTTAAACGATACCAATAAACGTAAACTGGTGTAGGACACGAGGCATTCATCCGAATGACCGTTGTCGGAGAAGCTTTCTTCGTTCCATACACGTGAAGAAGAGATGGCTGGAGGAGGACCGTGGCTCCGCCATATAATTCTGCAACAATCTGAAAATACGATAAGAACGATAACATCGGCTATAAAAATCGGATCTTCCTCTCCAATGACAATGCGACAGTGGTCAATCGACAGAGCACAAAACAACTATCAGAATCTGCAACGAAAAATAATGATTATGATATAGAATGAAGGAATGCTTTTGGGAGAGTGGCAATTGGAAGCTAGAATTATCACTGCTTGGGACGTGGGGCTGGGAAGCAAGCAGTTAGGGATAATGGCTAGGGGTGCGGGACAAGAAACAATTAGCATAGGGGTTTTTTATTGAGAAAGGAAAACCGAACTCATTAGGATTATAGCTACGTGAAAGAAAAAGCAAGATAAAGAACAAGACTGCGGAAGGGAGGAGGGAATTAACCGGGTGAGTGAGGACTCATCTCGGTGGTGAAGGGGAAAAAAAGATTTTAGGGTTCCTGGATCAAGGCTGTTAAGCTAGAGGCTCTGATACCATATAGGAGTTTTAGGAATAGTAGTGTGTATTATTATGAAACCACAAAGGGGTTTATATAGATTACAAGACTTGGACAATAAGTAAGAGAACTACAATACTAAAAGGACACGGTAATACTAAGAACTAGACTATAAGGACAAGGAAATATAAGATTATTCCTAATCTATCTCTAACATGGACGAATTTTTTGTGGGATGGCAAAGATATCTAGGCAAAAATTAATACATTTTTCAATGTATTTTTAATTTGCGATATTTCATTCATTTATATTGGATTTAAAAAAATTTGCTTAGAAAATAATATTTTTGTGTTCCACAAGATAAAAGATATTTTTTTGGAGCAGAACGTTTTCATGGCATCTTACTACTGCCATATCATGATAATATAATTATTGTTTATTTATATCATGATATGATAGTGGTATGATGTTGTCATCCTTCCCATATTGGTAAGATAACACTATTACAGTGATGAGTTTATATTATAAAGTCTTACCATAGTGGTATGATGTTGATATGCAGTGGTAAGATAGTATGAAATCTCATCTTTGAGCAAAAAACCGAGTCATTATATCATTGTCATCTCATGATATTATCTATAATTGTGAAATGATAGTGGTTTTCGTCTTACCGTAATGGTAAGATCACGATATAATAGCAATAAGATTATAACAAATGTGTATTTTGAATTTTTTTTTCTTGAAATACAGCAACAATGGTATCATTTTGTTAATCATAAGTAATGATTTTTATATATGCAAAAAAAATTTCAAGTTAAAACGAACTAGAGAAATCATCATACCATTGGCATATCATGATGATATGACAGTAATAAGATTTTAGCAATAATGTTTATTGAATTATCATTTTTCTTAAAATATAGAAAAACTGATATCATTATGTAGATAATAACTAATTTTTCCTTTCTATTTAACCTTTAAAATTTTGAATTAAAACAAAGTGGATATGACTCGATTAAAAAGATGAGAAATTAGAAAAAGTAGACTTTGACTAGTGAAAATCTCACCACTCATCTGAATTCTGGGTCAGACAAAGTATATAAAAAATAAAAATATTTAAAAAAATTACTAGTTCGCCCATCATTTTCCCTATATGAGTTGTGAGTCATCCATATCAAAACTAATGGATGGCTCAAGATTTGAGTTTTGTAAGATTTTGTACTCTATATGATCCCATTAATTTATCAGCCATAATGAAAGTTGGCAAACATATATGATTCTACATACTCTTAAAAGATGGTTAATATTCTTAAAAATATAAGCAATTGCAACAAATATGAATAAAGACTAAAGACAACAACCCTAGATTCATGATGCTGCTCAAAACTAATACTAATCAATAATCGTATGCGTAATTTTGACAGGATCTACACTCATGAGCACAAAGATATAGTTTGAAGCACCTATAATAGTTTAAGTCAAGTAAGTAAGTTAAGTATGTAAGTTATATTCAACGAAAAAAAAAGTTTTAAGTTATAATCCGAAATTATAGCATATGATAATATGTTATAGTCATCTTGGTATATTGTATGTGTCTGCTGAATTAGACTAATTTGTGGGATATATTGACTTCTTTTGATGTTTAGGGTCTAAGAGATGCAAGCGCAAAACTAAACATACACAACTATTATAAGTTAACAACTTCTTATCGAAATTGTTATTGAATATATTTATGATATTACGAATTTGTATCATAGTTTATCTAATGAGCCATACTATCATCTTATTTTTACACTTCTTTATCATCTACCCTCCGTAACATATCGGTTGGGACCACTTAAAATGGGAATATTGATGGGGTTAATTTGAAACTTGAAAGCAACCCCATACCTTATAATGATGCTGACAAAATGAAAATTGATCAATCAAAACTTCCATTTCCATCCGTAGGATTTTATATGTATAATATTAATACATACCTAGATATATCTATATTCTTTTCATTTATATTATTTTAATTATTTCTGTTACTCCCTATTAAGTATTATTTTATTTATTATTATTAATAGTTGTTGGAGAAATAGCCCATAATATGAGAAGGGGGCAAATCATAAGTACATGAGAGGGTGCAAAAGGAATGTACTTTCTTTATCAAACCAAAACCCCACTAACCGAATCCTTCCTACCCATTCCACAGCTTCCTGAGAAGAGAAAAACAGTCTAGCAAACCCGGTCACAACCAAGTAGTTGAAGCGCCCGCGTTCCTACTTTTAACGGTTTTGAGTTTGAGTTCAATGATTTTCTCTCGAAATTTTATAGGAAGCATCTAAATAAATTTGGGATGCTACTTGAATTAATGTTACTAATTAGACGGCCCTAAATCATCTTTTTAAGTGATCGTGATTCTTCTTTATATGATTTTTTCTTTTTGAATTGGTAAAAAAAAATTCTCTGACTATGAAGAAAACTCATTAATACTGATATATAGGTATTCATTATGGAGTCTGTGAGTCCTACCAATGTATATTATATGTATCAATTATCAGCGATGTACTTTTATACCCATTAATTAATATCTTAGCCAAGTGATTAGCTGGTGCGATTACACAACAGCAGCTAGCTATCATCCTTTCTGTTCATATGAATGCTCATCTTTAACATCTCAACCAATTAGATACAGGATATCTTATGCTCGAGAGAGGGGCACAATGGGTTATTGACATGTGTCCCTTCTCCATCACCCAATCTAGCTGTTGGAACAGACTGTCGATATCTAAATTCTGAATTGAGAATCACCAAAGCTGCTGCTGCTGCTGCAAGTCTCTATCAGTTTATCTTCTCCCCCACCGGCCAATCTTGTTCCCATTCCTTAATCATCACAAAAAAACACCATCATCTGATCATCACGCCTCTCTTCCTTGCTGGCCGTCACATTTTCCCACTACCTCACCACCTCTGAAACTTTGGTGGCTTCTCTGCATTTGTCACGATCAAGCTTTAGTTCATTAGAACTTGATTACATGTATGTTTAAGCAGATTGAATTGATGTCTAAATGGAATTATGCTTGTCTTTCGTCACATGCGCAGAACAAGCATTAGCAGTTGGGTAGGAGTCCATCACTTCCAAAGATGTCTGGATGAGGAACCGCTAACCTTCCCTTACTGTTACAAAATGTCACGCATCATCTGACAGCTGCACGAAAACACAGGTGCTCGATCGTGTAGCTGACCAGACCAGCATTCTTCAGCTACAGAGGAAAGGAGGCCTCTTCCTCTAGCCATACCCTCCGAAGAAATGTATACCAGAAGATGGTGACTAGATTTTGTGGAAGTTTTGAGCAAAGGTACCAACCAATCAACTTGCACAGGGAAGAGGGGAAGAACGCTTAGATTGATTCACTGTGGTTGCTGTTTTACAGCAAAGAATATGAGAGTAAATATTACAAATCAACATCACCTATAACAAGCTAAACTACAACATTTCATTAATCCGACCTTCGATGAGTTATCAGCTTCTTCACGACTTCTTAATTTCACGATCATAATTGTTATGTAAAGGAGCATCCTTGACAGTGCTGCCGTGCTGTGTTATCTCTGCAACTGCTTCTTGCTCTTTGATTCTCCTTTTCTTGGGAGTGCTACACATCAAATTTTAAGGAAATGAGATAGAGATACTGATTAAGTTGGTGAGGAGAAGGGTTTCTAGTGTTGGCAGCAGATTTTGGAGAGAAACCTGTTGATTGTCAGCCTTTCTGTGTTGGTGTGCTCTGAGGGTTTGTCCAATATCTTAATGCTTCCGGTGTTAGCAGGGATCAATGATCCGTAGATGTGGAGGGTCTCTTCATCCATACTGTATAAAGTAACAAACACAAATGATCTTTCATATTCATATAATTTATCTAAGCATCCTTACCTAACTTTTTTGTAAGAAGGTGAAAACAACGGAGCAACAGAGATGGCGATATTCAGGTTTGCTGAACGGATTGGAATTATATAAACTGTGCCTTTTATGCAATCTACATAAATCAACTATCAAATGTTAAATCTTCTTTGTCCGAAATTCTGCATTAATGATTATGCTTCATTCTACGGTTCCTAATCTCGGGAGGGATTGCTAGGGTACTGAGATCGCTAGAATACTTAACATCAGCAGACCTTTTAGATGGTAAAACTACTTAATCTCTACAAAAGATAATTTGCACAAGTTTAAGAGAAGAAAATGTCACCTTTTGACAAGAAAACGGATCATAGTTCCAGCCTTAATCACATGGTGTTTGTTAGATCTATTGACGTACACAAGCTCAGTAATGACAACTGGTTAACATACCGTCTTGTATTTGTACTCGTTGCGGACATCTTCATCTGTTATTACAGCCGATGAGAAACCAAGAACGATGACATGAATAAGCTCTTCAGTCACTTTCACCACCTTCCCTTCTGTAGTGTTCAGAACAACACATTTGCTCAAAATTACTTAAAACCAGTCAAAGTATGATACGGAAAGAGGAACAATGCCTATCAATACAGAAAGGGTACCTAAAAGCATGTCTTCCTTAGGCGAAAAGACAAGTAATTTAGATTCTAGTTTCACAGCAATGAACGGATGACACCGGGAAGGATTCGCCCGTTGTTCTCCGGAGCATGAACATTATAAGCTAATAAAACACCGTCGAATGCATCATCATACCTGCAATAGCCATTCCGGATTTGGGAAGCGGTCGTAGGGTTCTTCCCGACCCGTCGTGTTTTAATGCGGCCCTAAACCCCCAAAGCAGCCAGGTTTCGAGCAGAACTGCAGCCAATGCCATTGCTGAAGGAAATTCTGGTGGGAACACTTTACAGAGGTAGTAAGCTTAACAGTGCGCTCGTTGTGATGAAAGGGATACAAGTTGTGTATTAGAAAGGCCCGTTTGGATCTGGGCTACCCGTATTTATTTGTAACAACCAAAAGCCCAATTCAGAACTTATTTGTACGATCCTTTGCCATCTGGGCTTGCAACTCTTTCGGTTTGAGCAAATTGGAAGTGAGAAGGGTAATACCATAGGATAGAGTTATACTTTTAGAATAGTTATGGTGTTCGTAAGTTTTTGGGTTAATTGCATGGTTGGTCACTAAAATTATAAAAAAAAAACGATCAAGTTTGGTCACTCGAAATATTTAAATCTATTGGTGGTACTCTAGTTTACTAAAATCGTTCATGTTTGGTCACTCTTTGTCCAATTCTGTTAACTTTTGCTTACGTAGCGGTCAACACCTGTTTTGGGAGTGTCCATTCGCTGAAGCTCTCTGGGCTCATTCGGGGTTGGAGCATTTGGGCCAAGATCTTCCTCGACATACTTTCCTGATGTTCCTTAAGCTGTGTTTGCTTCGATTGACTCAGCCAGATCAAGTTATGGCCTTGGTAGCGCTCCTCTAGCGTATTTGGAAATCAAGAAATTGGGCAGCCTTTGAGGGCAAGCAATTCTTGGTTTCCAAGTTGATGCACCAATATCATCAGTAGGTACATGAATGGGTGTCGTTGCCTGAGGATCGATTGATTGTGGACCGGGTTATTTCTCAGCATCATCAGGGCGAGGAGGATAGGCCTCCTCTTGTCTGTATGTGGGATGGTGCGGTCTGTGTTGGCTCCCATTCAGCGGGAGGGTTGATTGTTAAGGATAGAGGTGGGATTGTAGTGGCAGCGGAAGGGTTGTTTTTGAGGGTGTGGTTGACCCCCTGGTGGTAGAGACTATTACCCTGCGTGAAGCTCTTAATTGGTGTTAGGGCCTTGGCGTCCCTCAAGTGAGGTTTGAAGGTGATGCAAAGGTACTCATTGACAAAATAAATGCAAAGGATGAGCGGGATAGTCGGGTAAGAGCTATAATCGCGGAGATTTTGAGCTTGCTAGGGGTGAATAGTGGTTTTTATGTTCGGTTCGTCGGTCGGAATAGCAATAGGGTAGCCCATTCAGTGGCTAGAAAGGCCCTTTCTTTGTCTCCGGCCTCGTGTCGTTTGTATGATTTTCTTGCCTGGGTTGGATCCAGGGTGTAACTTCTGAGCTTATCAATATATTTATGATTATCTTTGGTTAAAAAAATACTATAAAAGTTGACCGCTAAATGTGTGACGTGGAAATTTAAAAATAATAAAAATTTTAAAATTGAAATCTCATTATCACTTTTATTTAAAAAAAAAATAAACCCTAATTTCTTATAATCCCAATATCAATACCGGACCTCTCAGCAGGACACGCGCCACTGGGAATCACTCTTCCCCAATGACATGCGAATCCGAAATCGCAACCGCCGTCGCCCAGAACGACACCACTGAACCCTGCCAGCTCGACTTCTCCGTCCTCCGCAACCTCGTCGAGAACGCCAAAATCCCCACCGTCGACCGCACCCAGGCCTGCCAGTACCTCCGCCAGGGCCTTCGCCTCGTCCAGTCTGACTACCTCCGTCGGACCAACGATTTCCTTCTGCCGAATCCTACTGGCGCTCTTACCAGCGCCTCGTCGACGACTTCCTCCCGATCCCGAACTTTGACGCCCGCTCCTCCTGTGGTTTCCGTACCAGTTGGATCTCACAACGCTTCAAATCTTGTAACCCTCTTAACTCGAGCTCATTTATACAATCAAAAGACCCTTCCTAGCAAGAGTTGAGTTGATAGATGTGGAATGCATGTCGTAATGGTGACAAAATTGATGGTCAGTGCTCACTGTTGTTTCCAATATTACCCCATGGATTGTTTGTTACTCTGTCGATTGGATGGGAATGGAGGAATTGAGAATCAAAGGAGGAATTTCAATTGAGAATTATTGTATACCTCCCTATGCTTAGACTTGGTATGTGATATGTTTATGAAGAAAGACAGTACACAATAAATCCAGAAGATTATCTTTCTCCTTTGGCAGATCTGGAAAGCAAGGAATGAACGGGTCTTCAAGAACACCACTCCTTGGCCTCCATCTACGATCTAAAAGGCGTCCTTGGCACATCACAAATGGACCTCCTGTCCCAAGAAGCACCCCACTGCTCCTTCTTCAGCTCAGCTTAACCCACTACCGAATCATTCTTAATCACCGCCAAGTACTCATGATTTTGAGATACACTGCGATGGATCATTTTTCAGCGATTCTCAGGAGGCAGCTTATGGCGTCGTTGTTTCGAACAGCCATGGTCAAGTGTGTGATGGTAAAGCTGAGATCTTGCACTGTTTTTCCCCACTTGAAGCGGAAGTCAAGGCCCTTTTGGAAGGCTCACGTTTGGCTGCTGGTCTCCATTCTCCCTGCTTGGTCCCCTCTGACTGCCTGCCCTTTGTTCATGCAATTCATGATCATCCGAAATCGTGGCCAAGGCGAGCGGCAGCATGGATTGGCATTATCAGACAAACGATGGACTCTAACCCATTGATTAAGATCACACACATTGGTCATAAGAGCAACGCGAAAGCAAACTGGGTAGCTAGATCATGTGCCAAGAATACTCTACCCTCTGAATGGATTCAGATTCTTGACGTTGTCTTACCAATTTTGTAATACTTGACTTTCGCAGCAAGTAATGGAAATACAGTGTCCTCTTGTTAAAAAAAAGGAGGGTGGTACACGCTAATTAACCTAGTCACGAGAAATGTACAAGCTAGCTAGGAGAAAAGTAGACCTGAGTATACGAGATATGATGAGAATGAGGTAGATGCATGCAGGGACTATGTAGTTACTTTTACAGTAAATCGATTCTATGATTTCATCTGCACTTGCAAGAGAGATGACATAATGATAATATCCTTATTATCCTTTTACTTTTCTTTTACATGGATGTGTGGTATGGAGCTCGCAATTTCTTTTGGTATCTGAAGTCCTTGGCTGAATATTACAATTTCTTTTGGAACTCACTGTGGTGTGGTATGGAGAATTATACCAGAAATTCCCTAATACGTACAACAAATTGCCTGAAACAAATCAGAGATCCCACAAAGAAAACCACAGAATGTTCGAAAGCACACCAGAAACCTCATAATGCAAACCACAAACGTCGTAAAGCAAACCAAAAACCTTCTAGTGCAGACCACAAATCCATTAAAACAAACCATAAACCCCACAAATCAAACCATAAAATTTTCGAAAGCACACCATAAACTTCTTAATGCAACCCAGAAACACAATAAAGCAAACTAGAAACCTCACAAAGCGATATGGGATTAGGTGCTAACCCTTATAGGGGTTAGCACCGTGATAACTAGCAAAACACACTACTAAAAATAACGAAATCACTACGGATTATTATAAAATCAATACAACATCTAAGCTAAATCACTACTAATTCAAACTAGTAGTAGTTTTTTCCCTTGGTTAGGACGGTGCTAACTATTGTACAATTAGCACCGTAACCGCACCCTCACAAAGCATACTACAAATATTCCGAAAAGCACACCAGAAACACAATAAACCAAACCAGAATCCTCCTAATGCATACCAAAAATCTCCTAAAACAAACCACAAACATCACAAAGCAAACCACAACATGTGCGAAAGCACACCAGAAACCTCTTAATGCAAACCACAAACACAGTAAATCAAACCACAAAAAAGCAAACCAGAAACGTCATAATGCAGACCACAAATATATTAAAACAAACCAGAAACCCCTCAATGCAAACCACAAAATTTTTGAAAGCAAACTAGAAACTTCTCAATGCAAACCACAAACACGGTAAAGCAAACCAGAAACTTCTCAATGCAAACCACAAACACGATAAAGCAAACCACAAAAGGCATACAAAAATATGAGAAACCAAACCATAAATCTCACAATGCAGACCATAACATCCGGTGGTCGTTGGCCATTGACCGCTCAACGAAGACCGTTGACCAAACTCCAATGACCGTTAGTGAGTAGATTACAGCGCCGATAGGCATATTCCAGCCCCGATGACTAGATTCTGACGCCGCTAAGCATATTCCGGCGACAAAAAAAACATATTCCGGCGACCGGTGGCCGAATTCCGGCGACCAAAATTTTGGGCCGAAACTAAAAAAAATATTTTTTTTTATTTTTCATTATTATTTAAACATATTTTTCATAACGACAATTATACCCCTGCTTTGATTTTACACTAGGTCAACTCATCTAATAAAAAGTCATCACAACCCTAGCTTCCTATTGGTTGGAGACTAGTGTTGTTACAATAACAACACAAGGGGTGTTGTCATAGTAACTGGTCCCATGAAGGGCTTCACTGCGATTTCGCCTACTTGCGACGGCGGGTTATTGGTTAATATTTTAGTCCTTGAGCTTCATAGTAACTTACTATTAGTAAGTCTATTGATGTGTGTGTTTGTTAGATGTCAATTTTAAAAATTTAAATTTTATTATTTTTAAATTGCCACGTCACACATTTAACAGTCAACTTTTAGAGTTTACTGCCACGTAAGCAAAAGTTAAAGGAGTTGGACGGAGAGTGACCATACTTGAACATTTTGCAATCTTAGTGACCAACCATACAATTAACTCGTAAGTTTTTGTTGGCAGATAGTTATGGGAGATGGTAATTTCGACGTGACACAAATTTGTTTGATCTGTTTTGGGTAGATAATATATGTCTTTGGCGATATGAGATGGATATGGCTATTTTTCTTTACCTTACCCATCCTGACGCGTCTTATTCTGACTGATTTATCTTAATTATACGTTATTTTGCTCAGATTACTTGGAATGTTACTCGTATTACATCATATTTTAGCTATAATAAAGTTATAAAAAAAAGGGAGATCCTCAATGTCTCGAACAATTTAACTATATTTATCATGTCATAGATCGTTTCTCAAATTTTCAATGAAAAATCAATGTTTCAAGTGTTTTTCCTTTAAATATATACATGTATGAGTCGATCTGTCTCAATCTGTACCCGAAGACAAATGCTCCTCCTACCACATGGAGTTATGAATATCGAGATACACGCCATAACCTGCCTCATTAGTCATTATCATTCATAATTCCAATCGAGTCAAGACAAATCTAGAGGGTCAACAAAATTTCGATTAACCATAAAAAAAAACTAAATCTTACTTTGGCACACACCAATAAATTGTGTAATTATGTTCATGTCATCAACAACAGAAACTATTGGTGGAGCCATAAATCTAAACGAGTGGGGCTTATTCAACCATGGTAATTGGGGAGGAAGGCGCTAAAGCCTTCTGTTAGTATCATTTTTCGTTTCCGTTTTACATTCCTGCATATTACAATAGAGACTGAAAACATGTATAGTCATGTTTTCATCTGTTGTTGTTGTAATCGGAGTTGGCAACACAACATAAATTAGCTTCCTTACTGATTCCAAAAACAGTTTCTTGTAGAATCATATCAATTGTTGTAATAATTCCGTTCAAACGAGACTTCGACTTAATCTCACTAGACCCACATTCTACATATCTCCCTCTCTCCATTTATGCATAACTCACCAATCATTACGAAAACCTTAGAATTGTCAATACAATTTTTCATATATTTTTATTCATCAATTTTATTATAACTCATCCCTCACACTATTCCTCGCGTTATATTCCTATGTTTATCTTTCTATCAATATCGATGCTAAACATGCCTAATGAAGTAACCAAACACATCAAAATGTCAACTTCGCTAATTTTTCATAATTGTCAACTAAACATGTTTTTGTTTTTTTCATTTTAATGGTGTTGTGGTTGTACCTTTGTTGTCATAACAGTACTGCAACCACAACAGCAACAAAACTGTACTAAACGGATCCTTACTGTGTACTCTATTTTCTAAATTTATTACAAAATTTACATGCAAATTACTTATATTTCAAAATTTGAAGAGCTATAACTCCCAACTTCAAACTAACTCCGTCACCGATTAATAGGCTCTATTATATTTAAAAATGTTATTAAAAACCGCACTTAATAGCCTAATCCAATCCATAGAAATGTTTTATGTACTTAAAGTTGCACTATAGGCTGCAATTTAACTCAAGTGTTGAAATTGACGGATTTCTGTGAACTCCATTTGTTGCGGTTACTTAAACTGTGTTAGTATTGGGCCTTGTTAGGCCTCGTCCTATTCGTTGGATTAGGGTTTTAACCGTACGTCTTTCTCTATATAAGCTTAGCTACGAGATTGTCGTATGCAAGCCGTCACAATGTAGTCGTTCAATAAAACGTCAGTCGTAAGCTCTTTCGAGCTCACTGTGGATTAGTCTCGATCGATAGATTGATCGAGGATACCACGTAAAACTCGTTGTCTCGTGTTCTATTTCAATTTTGCATCATCAAATTCTTCATGGTATCAGAGGAAACCTCGATCTATAAGGGTTTTGCGTTCCATCTTCCGCAATCACATGCGTCCACCATCAATTGTCAAGGGTTTTGAGTTACAAACGTCTGGATCCATTGCCTCTCCGCGGCAGCCTCGACCGACATCTCTTCTTCCCTAGGGTTCGGAGCTTCCGCTCTTCATCAACCGTTTGTCTATGAGGTCATTGCAGCAGTGTTCCCGGAGTTACCGATGTTTAATTCTCTTCCGGCTCTCCGCTAGCATCATCGTCAATCACAACATAGCTGTTGTCGTGACCGCAGTACTGTTGTTGCCGGTTTTGATTCGCTTGTTATCACCTAGTTGCTGTTCACGGCAAATCATCAGCCGAAGCCACCGATGTCCCTGCTGCTCGGTTGTGCTTCTTCGTCAATGGCGTTTCTCGTTTTTTTTTTATGAATAAGCAAGTTTTATTCATCAAGAAGGAGGGCTTCCCCAGAGAGAAAAAACCCCCCAACTGGAACCAAAGAAACACCACTGTCTTACAACAAAAACTTTTGACTAATCCAACTAAAATAAGAAACAGAAAATTTCCTCAACCACTACTAATACTACACTACAATACTATGAACGTAGTCTTCAGAGACAGCCAGCTCCACCTGAGGGAAGCCAAGCCTGAGTAGGTGCAGCAGTCCCTGCAACTTCTTCAATAGCTGTTTTTCCACCAGAGCCTCTCCAGCCATGACTCGTCTACATCGTTCCCTCCATAGTTCAGCTACCCCCATTACCCAAAGAAGTCGACCCCTTTCAGACACAGAGTTTTCCCCCCTGAAAATTGATGTAGCATTGGCCAGAGAGCCCTCCCAAGTTACCCCCACCACATCTCCACCTGCAAACATAGCTTTCATCACACCTTTAGAATACTCACATCCAAAGAAAAGGTGATCTCTGGACTCCTCTGCAGAAGAGCAAAGTGGACACAAATTCACCACTGTTCTGTTCCATCTTTGGACTTTATCTAGTGTGGCGATTCTGTCTAGTATGATTAACCAGACTAGCAATTTGTCTCTAGGAGTACCATATGACTTCCAAAGTAGAGGGAACCACTGCACTGTCTCATGCTTATCACGCAATGTTTCCCAGACTCTTGTAACTGAAAATTTATTCATCACACAGTCTCCCCAATAAACCCCTGTAGGTCTGACTGTTAGGTACTGAGCTGCTTTGGACCTAATCTTCAAGACCTTCCTCCAGGCCCATGAGCAGGGCATAGATGTATACCTACATCTATGCCCTGCTCATGGGCCTGGAGGAAGGTCTTGAAGATTAGGTCCAAAGCAGCTAAAAGTCAAGAATCCCTGGCAGTCAATCCATCGTTGGTCGAGCATCCAATTCCGTCCCGACGTCACAAATCTACCAAGAGTCTAAGTCTCATGGAGTCCGGATAGATCTGTCATATATTTGGGACTGGGTCGATAGTCCGCTCTATGCTCCTTCCGTAGTTCGAAGGTGAAGTACTTCCCACCGTCGAAAACGAGATCTCTTGCATCCACCGTCCCGCCAGTTCACCATCGTCCACATCGAGTGAACGCCGCAGTCAGTGGATTCAAGTCACCGACGTGCCCTCTTATGGCCCTGGTCGTTCGTGTCACGGCGCTGTCGAACCGTCTTCATCGCTGCTATCTTCCAATCGCGGTCTCTCTCTAGGGGACATCATCGCGTCCCTTCAAAGTACTCGATTTCAGTTGGATCCGGGTTCTTCCAACGTCTTCTTGTCCATGTCAGCAGTTGCCGGATTAATTCTCTAAATACACATAAAACTAAAGCAAATTCATAAACTACCACACTTTTAAAAAAAATTTCCAAAATACCTAAGTTTGGAGTGGTTCGAGTTTGAGAAACTCGAACTACTAACCGGTTCGAGTGTAGGAGACTCGATCTACTCGTAGATCGATGATATAAGCCTCGAACCATGTGGGGTTGAAGTGGTTCGAGTTCAGTGAACTCGAACCACTCCTTTGAAATTTCCAACCACCTTAACTTTGTGCTCGGTTATCCGATCGTAGCAAACTTTTTTTTCATTTTGCATAACTTTTTGAGGACTACAACTTTTATAATAGAAATATTTTCAGAATATATGTGAAAATGTGAAAATTAAAGTTAAAGTTACTCCCAAAACCCCTTATATTAAAAACTATTCCTATTTTGAAAATTTATTCCTAGTAAATGTCGTAGTACTCAAAAAGTTATGCAAAATAAAAAAATACTTTGCGATGTTCGGATTGCGGAGCACAAAGTTATGATCCTCCACAGTTTGACAAAATCGAAAAATTGCTCGTTTAGGGGTTACAAATGACATTTTCTCGGAGCGAAGGCACAAGAAATTTTTTTATATATAGGAAATTTCTGCAAAAAGAGCAATAGTTTTCCAAACGAGAAATTTTTGGATGGCTATCTTCCTTGTAAACGTCATTTGCTACCCATAAACGAGCAAATTTTCGAATTTGTCAAACTTTGGAGGATCATAACTTTGTGCTCCGCAATCCGAACGTCGCAAAGTTTTTTTTTATTTTGCATAACGTTTTGAGTACTACAACATTTACTAGGAATAAATTTTCAAAATAGGAATAGTTTTTAATATAAGGGGTTTTGGGAGTAACTTTAACTTTAATTTTCACATTTTCACATATATTCTGAAAATATTTCTATTATAAAAGTTGTAGTCCTCAAAAAGTTATGCAAAATGAAAAAAAAGTTTGCTACGATCGGATAACCGAGCACAAAGTTAAGGTGGTTGGAAATTTCAAAGGAGTGGTTCGAGTTCACTGAACTCGAACCACTTCAACCCCACATGGTTCGAGGCTTATATCATCGATCTACAAGTAGATCGAGTCTCCTACACTCGAACCGGTTAGTAGTTCGAGTTTCTCAAACTCGAACCACTCCAAACTTATGTATTTTGGGAAATTTTTTTAAAAGTGTGGTAGTTTAGGAATTTGCTTTAGTTTTATGTGTATTTAGAGAATTAATCCGCAGTTGCCTCCAAAATCATTGACAGCAGCGTCAACAGGTTTTTGCAGCTTGTTGCGGTTCGTCGCCATGAGTCCTACGTCTCCTGGAGTATTCTCCAATGTCATGGTGTTCATCAAGGGTTTTATGTTTTGTGAAATATTTCATATTCAATGGCATCCCAGGATACCCTTTAAGTTTCTTTTTCTTTCACTAATGGCCCACTGTTGGATCGCGCTAGTATTCATCTTGGCATATGTGTATTTTATTCTCTACGGTAATGTGTTGCTGCTGTTTACTTGCCATGCTTACTTGACGAGAATGTGTTGTGGTTTGCTTGATAAGGTTTTGGGACAGGTTGTGGGAGTCAGTTGAGTCAACGAAATTCTGTTGTCAACAGAAGGCTTGGACTTATCCTCAAGTTTGTCAAGTTCTCGTCAGTCATGTTCTCAACCAGCTTTCATCAATTAACAACGGAGATTCAGTCTAGTCATTGGCACCAAAGGCAGCCACGACCTAAGAATTGGGATCGTCCCTTTGGCGGCCAGGGTCGAGAGGGGAAAAATTTGTGACCAACATCCCAGTCATGACGTTGAAGACAATGATGACCGACAGTGGTCATCTCTTCAAATAGCTAGTATTGGGGAGAAAGAACCAACTTCTGTCAACAAAATTTTCAAGTCATCAGGTCGAGGCATTCACGATCCATAAAATGGTCGTCCCCTGTCTTTCAAAGGTAGTACGATCAGAGACGTCGTCGTCCTTCATCGTCCAGTTGGCATTCACGATCCAAGAAATTGTCGTCCCCTCTTCCGGTTCATTATTTGGCACATATCAACCATTCACCGCTTTTCAAGCCGGGCATTCACGATGTTCATGCTCCAGGTTGAGGGGGAGAATAGGATGTCAACATACGTCGGTCGACTAGCTCAGTCATCAAGTCGACCGCGATGTACTAAGTGTGTTCAAGTTCAAGAGATGCAATCAACCGTCTCCATCATCGGGTTTCTTCAGACAAACTTCAGAGAGAGAGTCAGTCGTCTCCAATCAACCTCGTCCGAGATGTTATTCATCTCGAGTTTTGTTGTTCAAGCCATCATGCTTGTTCTTCATATTTCCTTCTTCAAGCTCGACATTCTTGTCATTCATGTCTTCGCTTGAGGGGGAGTGTTGCGGTTACTTAAACCGTGTTAGTATTGGGCCTTGTTGGGCCTCGTCCTATTCGTTGGATTAGGGTTTTAACCCTAAGTCTTTCTATATATAAGCTTAGCTACGAGATTGTCGTATTCAAGCCGTCACAATGTAATCGTTCAATAAAACGTCAATCGTGACTCGTGAACTCTTCGGAGCTCACCGTGGATTAGTCTCGATCGATAGATTAATCAAGTATACCACATAAAACTCGTTGTCTCGTGTTCTATTTCAATTCCGCATCATCAAATTCTTTCAACATTCTTCCTGAGTGGATTCACGTAAGTTGTTAAACTCAATCTCAAGAGTTTTACCTATTTCACTTTCTAACGAATTTCAACCTGTTGACCAAAGAAAAAACGTCAAAGTCGCATGACATCCTCGAGATGCATGCTCTCTGCACGTGTGACTGTACACTTCCCCAGCCCCAACGCCCAATAAGAAATGAAGAGAAAAATAACATTGTTCTTGTTTGTTTATTTGTTTGATGGGTTGATATTATTAATAAACTAATCTTGTATTATATATAAACCTAACCCTATAGTTTCCCAAGGATTTTGCACATAATTTTCCCATAAAAAAAAAAGATTTTACATAGAATTTTGGGCCTGATGATTTGGGCCTGTAGAAGAGTTTTGGACTGGGGAAGGATTGAATTACTGCCCCTAAATTGGTAGATGAACGGGGCAGGATACTATGCTAACCCCTAAAGGGGTAGTGATTTTCGACACCCTCCTTTTGATTGGTCACTTATCCATTTAATCATTTGGTAAGTTGTATTAATGAAAGTTGCTTTTTATTTTATTTATTGTAATCTTGTAAATTGGGAAAGCCTTAATTGTGATAATAATTATGAATGGGGAAGGAGAAAAACGTTGGAGGAGGAAAGTGCCTTTTCAGCTCCTATATTCCTCATATTCCCTCCCGAAAAAATAGCACCCATTTCTCTCCTCTGCAGAACTTGACGGTGGCCCTCTCCTCTGCAGAAATCGATGGCGGCCGGAAACCATCGAGTTGCTCGCCGACGGTGGGATCGCCTTCGCCGGCCGGAAACCCTCTCCCGACGTCTTCTCAGTCCAGCAAAGCCTCCCTCCGGCGGTCCACAACCTCCGTTCCGCCGACCCTCTCCCGTCCCTCTGTTCCCCTCGAGTCTCCTCCTATCTCCAGCTGCCGCCATCCTGGGATCGTCTCTGACCTACCTTGTGGATTGCTCGCACCAGTGGAGTGGTACGTGTACCAGTGGAGTGGTACGTGTACCAGTGGTGTGGTACGTGTACCAGTGGAGTGGTATTTGTATCATTGAAGTGGTACTGCATTGTTGCTCCGTTATTGTTTATCATTGTTATGAAAAATATCATTGCACTGGTATTGTTCTCACTCTAACCTACCTTGTGGATTGCTCGCACCAATGGAGTGGTACGTGTACCAGTGAAGTGGTACGTGGACCAGTGGAGTGGTACGTGCACCAGTGGAGTGGTACGTGTACCAGAGGAGTGGTACGTGTACCAGTGGAGTGGTACGTGTAATTAATGTACCAGTGAGAGAAATTAATTATGTAATTAATGGGGGTGATTTCGTATTTCCCCAGATTCTTTCTCTTTTCCAATGTGGTGAGAGACCCCAAATTACAAGATTAAAAAAAATAAAAAACCAGTTTAATTAATACTTGCCAATGATTGGAAATAAAATTGGCCAATCATAAAGGGGGTGTCAAAAATCACTACCCCTTTAGGGGTAGTCAAGCTAACCGATCCCTAGATGAACAACCATTCCGAACTGTTTACCCTTTAAAGCAAAACAATGATAAAAAAGGGTCTATCGAGTGCCTAAATAATAAATATAATAATCCTTTAGAAATGATGTTTGAGTTGTAAACCAGACAAAATTTTGGAAGCAAATGAGTTTGTTATTGAATTAGTTAGAAAGTGATTTGGGTCACGCCAGCCATAATCTCAAGTCTCAAAAGACCTACCTCTCTATCTAAGTCAATTCCTAGTTGACAATGATTACACACCGAAAAAATTTATGGTGAGATTTGAAATCTACATTCTATCCGATCCGAAACTCCCACTGTTAGTTAATTAATTGATGCAAAATTTGGCAGATTAGCTACGTAAAGATTCAAAATAAGACCTTTAACAAAATTTATCTTTTTTTGGGTAAATAATGTAATATGAGTTATATTTTTCTTTTTATAACAATATGAGTTAATTTCGATAAAAGAAGCAATGGGACGTTTATTTTTGCATTAACATGCCACTTTTGAAAAGTTAAAGATGACCACTCACTTATTCACCTTTGATTCAAATAACTCAAGTTATTAGAATAAAGTTAATTATAGATTTTAATAGGGTAAATTGCAAGGTTGGTCACTGAGATTACTAAAATCGTTCATGTTTGGTCACTAAAAATATTTAATTCCATTTGTGGTCACTATGATTAATCAAACAGTTGGAGTTTGGTCACTCTCCGTTACCTTCCGTTAGCACCGTCAGTTTTTTGCTGATGTGGCTAGCAGAAGTGCTGAGTCACCAAAATTTAATCTGAAAAGGTAAAACTCAACCTGCCATGTCACCAACCACGTCATTAAAGCCACCAAATCATAAGACCCAACCTTCTAAATCAAACCCATCAATTAAACCACCCAAATCCATTCTTGCAATTTACCCGATTTTAATACAACTTCCGTACACACTCCTCAAATGAAAGTAAATTCACGATATTAAAATTTGCATAGGTACATCATACCTTGTGTTTAAATCAGCTGTTAATATTGGATGTCGCGAAAATCATAAGCCGAGCCAAGCCAAGCCATGCCATATTCACGGTGTCACATGAAACCCTTAATATTTTGGTAAAAATTACCAACCTCTAAGTATGTATATGGTATTCATAAACAAAACCCATAAATTAATACTAGACCAGCTTACGGCTACGATACAACTTATTCCTTGTGATGCTTACACCATAAAATTATATTTGTAACTCTATGGCGATGGCAAAGATAATAGTGGATCAATCATATTTGTTAGTCTATTTATTTTGAAGGCAATTTTGATTCTATCTAGGGCAGATGCTAATGTAGAAAGAACATTTTTTTTTGTTTTGAGCTAATTAAAAACAATCTATAAAGTCGAATAGGCCACCAATTCTTGATTCGTATGCATTGAAAGACACTTAGTTAAGAGTATAAATAACGAACCTAATTTTACTATACTTTCATAATACGATAAAATACATCATAATTGTTCATAAAAAATTACTTCGTGATTGTTTATGAACATTATTCAATTATTTTTTCTTTGAATTAGTTGCTTGGATTTCTAGAAAATTTATTATGTAGTTTAAATATTTATTTATATATTTATATTTGATAAATGGACGTCTCTTGTCCAAATTTTTTTATTATGCCAATGGTCGAACGTAAGACTATTTGAACAAACCAAACCAGCTCTAATACCGTGTTATAAACGGTTTGGTTCCAACAGCTCGACTTAGTAAAATGAGTTTAATTATGGATCTTATATGTACCACTCTGTTACTCACTAACTCTTAGTAAAGATTATCATTATGTAGAATAAAAAAATAATTTGTTAAAAACAACAAAGCTTTATCCGCTTAACAAGAAAACAATTTCACATATAGTCATTAATAAGAACAAAAATTCACCTATAGAAGTTGAAATATGAAAACAACATGGCTATGTATTTTTGTTTATGGATAAAGGATGTAACTGCTTAGCTCGTGTCAAAATCAATTACGCAAGAGTCAAATCGCAGTAATCAAATTTACATATAAAAAACGACAGTTCTTGATCACACAGGAATGGCAGTGTCGTGATTAATTGTTTTTTTAATATGTTGAGGCCTTGAGGGTAATGAGGCAATTTGATCCATAATAGAGCAACATTTAATAGTATTTATTCCTTCTCTTTCATTTCAAAATGATACAAAACAAGAAAATTTAAATTGCGTCATTTCAATTGTTGCATCCTCAGTTGTGTTGCCAAACAAGATTTTTTGACTGATTGCTTTGTTTTGAAGCAATTACTTTCAATTGTCTCATTCAATTCCATCATCCAAACGATCTCTAAGTTTGTTAGGGTTTGTTATGAGTCTGGTATGTACAACTAAAATACTAAATAGGTTAGTTAGATCATTAGGACAGGTGACGTCAGTTTAATTTGTTGTATCAACCAGCTAGTATGGATTAAGTATTTATGTTCTTTGTAAATACGACAAAATTGATTATGTTTTGATATTATGTTTACTAGATTTCGATATCATGTAATAAAAATGTTGAGCATTCTAATATATCATCCTTGAAAAGCATATCATAATTTGACGTGAATACGTATCAAAACGCATTTACTCCAGTTGGCAGTTAGATTAAGATAAACCAATGGAAAATAAAGACCTTAATTATCACCTTGATCACGAAACCTCAATCTAATGAGCCCTATAAACTATCAGGGAAACTATTCAAAGTTTTCCCAAGTTTCTTAATTAGATAGCTTAATGACATATATGACCCAAAAAAGGTCATTAATCATGGTTTTCCTTTGTTGCTGGTTCATATCCTTCTCTCTAAACACTCGGCATTACTTCAAACCACAAGTTGCCGTTTTTTTTTTGTCATAACATACAAGTTGCCGTTTACGGAAAGGAGTTTGATTAACCAGATGCAAAAATCTAGTCGATCAAGGACACCATACAAAAAAATCAAAGAGTCAAAAATCGTACCGATGGTTTGACCAGAAAAACTTCTTACCAGAAGCAAAATCGGTAGGAGATATGTAGCGGTATAATACGGTTGAAACATGATTAGCTCATAGTTTTAACATAAAATATCATACTGCTGACTTTTCCGGTATCACCTCTGGTACGATATTTCAATCATTGAAAAAGAATACAAATATACTATAGGGTCGTTTGTATGGATTAATCTAGAAATGAGTCAATTTGATCAATTGTCTCGTTTTATAAACGAGGCAATTAAAACGAGTCAATTCGAATTACCTGCCCCACCCCCGGTAATTGAAATTGACTCAAAACAGATCAATTCAAAATACCTCAGGCATATTAATCCATCCAGATTTTTTGCTGGCAAACGAGGCAATTTGGTACAATTGTCTCAAAACGAGACAATTATGTCAAATTGATCCGTTACAATTCTTCATCCATTGTGTTGTACAAAATATATATATATTTTTTTTATAAAAGATAATCGTTATCAAAAAATATATCATTACCTCAGTCAGGTCATAAATCAAAAGAATGACACGTTGTCGGGTATGTTATATATAGATAGACGTACAAAATATATTTTGTACGTCTATCTATATATAACATACCCGACAAATTTTGTACGTCTATCTATATATAACATACCCGACAACGTGTCATTCTTTTGATTTATGACCTGACTGAGGTAATGATATATTTTTTGATAACGATTATATATATATATAACATACAAACAAACAAAACTAGGAGCCTCCCCCCACTAAACTCTGTCAGAAAATGGGCAATGTACAATACGATCATGCGCATGTATAAATAAAATAAAATAAGTGAGTCAAGATGGTTTTATTTTGTCCCACCAAAAAAAGAGGTTTTATTTTATGCTTTTCGGTTGCCTTTTTATTATTCACGGGGAAATAATCAAAGTGGGAGGTGAAGTAAAAGTAAAAGTGAGAGTTGTGGATATATAGTACATAATTAATAAAGCAAAAGGAAGAAGCCTTTAATAATTGTATGAATTGTCTCATCATTTTCTCGCAATCGGCCCACATCCCACCACACCTCTCCTTCTCCTCTCAAGTCTCATATATGCACTATATTATATAAGAGTGATATATGTTTAGTTTTTATCATTAGATAGGGTTAATACCTTATTTTGGCTCGAATTATAACCATATAATCAACTTTGGCCCGTGATTTCAGAAATTAACATCATGGCCTCAACTATGCAGCATATAGACTCAATTGGCCCGACACATAGTTTGATTGTCAATTTCGACGGTCAACTTCGTTGACCATTAGTCAACATGCCATGTCATTGCCTAGTCAACCTAAAAATCATTAAAAAAAATTATTTATTATCAAAATTATAAAAAAACAAAAAATAAATTTATTTTTTTTATTTTTTGAAAATTTGAAAATGATAAATTTTATAAATTAACCAAAAGTTATCAAATTATTTTTTATTTTTAAAACTTCCCAAAAAAATATAATTTATATCATAATTTTTAAATTATAAAATTTAATTTGATAATTTTGGTTAACTTATAAAATTTATCATTTTCAAATATCCAAAAAAAATATTTTTATATTTTTAGAATTTTATTTTTTTGGTTAGTTGGAAAATGATAAATAATATAAATTAGGAAAATAATTTGAATTTGAATTTTTTTAATGATTTTTATGCTGACTAAGCAATGACATGGCATGTTGACTAACGGTCAATGGAGTTGACCGTCCAAATTGACGGTCAAACTATGTGTCGGGCCAATTGAGTTTATATGTTGTATAGTTGAGGCCATGTTGTTAATTTCTGAAACCACGGGCCAAAGTTGATTATATGATTATAGTTCGGGCCAAAATAAGGTACTAACCCCATTAGATACTACTAAAGAATTCGAACATGGGACCTCTCATATATATATTTATCTATATATGTGATGAGTACATGTTTTCGTCCACCTAGGACATTAAGCTATTTTCCATTATGATTATTGTTATTGTTAATTTAGGATATTCTTTTGGTTATTTAGGATTATTATTTCTTGTTAAGGAAGTTATTATTTAGGAGTTGGTCTAGGATTAGTTTACCTAGTTTGGGAGGAAAAGAGTTTGTAGGATTATTCCTATAAATATGTACTTTGTCTCTACGTTTTATTCATCAATCAAAGAAGAATAAACCAGTATTTTCAGTTTATTCTAGTTTAGTTCGTACGATTACACGATGGACGAACCGATCGTCCATCAATTGGTATCAGAGCCTGGTTCGACGGAACCGAGCTCTAAAAAGCTCCCAGGGCAGACATCATCAACGTTTAATCACCAACGTTGGGAAGAGGTCCCGCGAGCACCCGCCGCCGCCATCACTCGCCGCCTCGACAAGGTGGAAACGCAACCACCTTCCACTAAGAACGATGTGTCGAACTCTTCAATCTACAAAGAGAGGGACGCCGACAACGCCAACAATGACACCATGAGACGTGGACGACTGTCCGACTTCGACCACGAGCAACCAGACGGAGAGGTTTCGCTCTCTGCTCTAACCGCTGTCTTGAATGGGGCGAGCGTTCGCCTCGTCACAACCATTCGGAAAGAGACGACAATGGCCCTAGTTGACATATTCTCCTCTCACAACTTTGTGAGCTACGAAGTCACCAAAAGCTTGTCGTTACAAAATACTTCTATTCGGCCGATTCGAGTCAAGGCAGCTAATGGAAAGTCTTTCACCTGTCACCGATGCTACAAGGCCGTTTCGATCGAAGCGCAGGGGGTACGACAGGAAGTCGATTTGTTGGAGCTCCCGATTCAAGGATTCGATGTGGTCCTTGGCGTTCCGTGGAATAGAAGATTGGGTCCGAGACTTGTTGATTGGAAGCTCTCGACATTGAGTTGTTGGTATGAGGATTCCCAAGTTGCGTTGCAAGTGATCATAGGGAGGATCGACTGTGATAGTCATGACGCAAAGGTTGGGTCCAAGGAGGAGGCAGCGGCCAAATCCAACGCCCCAACTCGACGTGAAAGCGACCAGCAGGAGAAGATCGAGCTCGCCGCCATTAAAAGAGAGGCCGCCCTCTCATGCCACCAGGTGGTGGGATCGCTCGCCTCACTAGTAGCATGTCCAGACTATGCTAGTGCAACCCCAAACATTGAGGATGCCGGCGCCATCCTTCGTAAAGGGGGGAGGTGCTCCTATCGTAGGAAGAGGAGGAAGAAAAGACGTAAGGCTGCTGCTCCGGATGTCATACCGACTGCGCTGCCAACGTCGGCTATAGCTTCTGTTCGGATAATGCCGACGTCGACACGACGGAAATCCTCCACTGCCGAGAAGCTTTTCGTTGCCGAGCCAACACCGCCATTGTTGAAGTCGCTAGACGCCTCGCCTGCCGATGTTGTTGATGCTGCTGCCGGCACAGATTTTCTTGGGCTACTTCAACCCAATTGGAAATCAAGGAAGAAGCACGTAAGAGTCGATAGGGGAAACCACGACAGTGGGAGAAGTCAAGATCCTGTTGTTGGTTGTATTGGGCCAAGTATGGGAGGATTAATAGGCGGTCTATTGTATGGAGTTCAGCCGGCAGGTTTGGGATCGTCGGTGGAGAGGCTGGAATCCAAGGATGAAGGTGTTCGAGGGGTTTCCAAAGTCGGTGCGATGGGATCTCTGTCTTTGGCGAGATGCAATTTAAATTCAGCCAAGTAAGGAACTGGGAAGTTGGAGCGCAACCCATCGAGTTCTGGGAGATCCCTCCGTTCATTGCGCTGGCTAAGTGATCGTGGAGGTTCTAGGTCTCATACAGAAGCCTTAGTCAACAGCTTGGGATACGTCATATGCTCGACTTGTGAGTTGCAGGGATGGAAGAAGAATGAAACTTGCATGGGAACGGTCTCCTCTCTTGCACGAGTACATAACGTGAGTTGGGGAAAGCCTTACGTATTCTTTAGAGAGTATGGCCAGCAGTGGATCTTCCATTTCTTTCATGGGAAGAATGAGGAAACTAAAGTTGGAGGAGTTAAAGGATTCGTTCACGTCCCTGAGCCCAATTGGAAACGTCGTAAACGAACAGTCACTATCTTCGTTGTCGACAACAAGTGGGAAAACTTCTTCTTCATCGATTCGGGCTGAGACGTTGCTTGAACTTCGGGGACGAAGTTCTTCAAAGGGGGGAGGTTTGATGAGTACACGTTTTCGGCCACCTAGGACATTAAGCTATTTTCCATTATTATTATTGTTATTGTTAATTTAGGATATTCTTTTGGTTATTTAGGATTATTATTTCTTGTTAAGGAAGTTATTGTTTAGGAGTTGGTCTAGGATTAGTTTACCTTGTTCGGGAGGAAAAGGGTTTGTAGGATTATTCCTATAAATATGTACTTTGTCTCTACTTTTATTCATCAATCAAAGAAGAATAAACTAGTATTTTCAGTTTCTTTTAGTTTTAGTTCGTACGATTACACGATGGACGAACCGATCATCCATCAATATGTAATATAATTACGTAATTACATAAGTACATAACATAACCACAAAACTTGTCAAGATAAAATTGTCAAAGAATCGGGATTACATGTCAAAACTTGTCAAGATAAAATTGTCTGAGAATCGGGTTTTACCGGGTAAATTTAATGATCAATAATCAAGATTACTAGGTAAATTGTTCGTACTCTTTTTGGTTTTCTATGATTATTTTGAAGAAAATAACTTTTTATAAATTTATGAGGATCAAAATGTAAATAAAATCAAGAGTCAGAAAATAATACAGGATGCACTTTTATGAAACTTTAGTGATACAAGAACAAGAGCCCAGATAGCCTATTCTAACTAAAAGTATATGACTATTCAAATTATACGCGGCATATTTTTTACCCAAAAACTATTGAACACATCAACAAACAAAATCGAACAAATAGTATATGTGAATGTGAGGAATAGAGACAAAAATGAGAATTTTTTATTTTTATTTTTTGTATGGTCTTTATCTGATTCTCCCGTTTGCTATGGTGGTTGTCATGCCGGTGGCATGCCACCGGTTGAACCTGGTTCAACCTGTGCCGGTCATGAAACCGGCTTGACACCACCGGTATGATCGACTTACGCATTCTAAGTAAAATGACATCATTTTAATGAACTTAATGAATAAAAAAATTTATTTATTATTCATTTTATGAATGTAATAGCTAAAAGTTGACGATATTTGTTGGATTGTAACTAAATTGTCCACAAATATGTTTTATATATGATTAAATACATTAGATATTAATTATTTTCACATTTTTTTAACCGGCATGAACTGGCACAAACTGGTTATACCACCGGTCGTACCATTCCACTTGCCAAACCGGCACAACGGTATAAACCGGTTTGACAATGGTTGCTCTTGTATGTTGATCAGAGAAAGAGAGAGAGGTGAAATATGTCCCCTTACATCCCTACAATATTTGTTGCTTCCTTGGCTTTTTCTTTTGTTCATGGCTGGCTAGTGTTGTCGTCTCCCCATATACTATCATTATTCCTTCATTCTCATTCCATCATTCTGTGGACCTTCCTCCTTCGATATCCTCACTCACTTCTTCCAAAATCAACACACTTATTAGCTTCTAGACCAAATTCTAACGGCTCAAAGATACATCCGTATAATAACATAAATAAATCGCGATAGTAATGTTACTTGTTTCACTTATAGGTTTAATATCTATATATTTGTTCTTACCTTGATTTATTGAAAATTACACCTCACATTGTTAAATTGGTTGGTGATCTAGCGTAAACATACATAACTCTTAAGAACATGTTAACGGTATTCTAAAGTCTCGACTTAAGCTAATTAAAGCTAAGTTTTAAACTTTGAAATCTCGAATTCTCTTACCCAAAAGTCTTAAAGAAAGCCACAATATCGATAGAGTATGTGGGTGACTTGAGTAGAGCTAGACATGTGTAATTATCCCTGAACGACTAACATTTTGCCCTAATGGATATGTAACCTATTTGGCTGCTTCAATTCCGTACTTCTTTTGGATCTTCCCTTTCTTATACCTTTCTTCGGCATTGAAAGTTTCAATCATTTGTATGTTCCTTTGTAGTCTTCCACAGTCCAAGTGATCATCAATATATATAAACAAAACGATCCTTGTCATCTAATTAATCTTCCAGTTGGCCGGCCAGCAAACATTAAGTATAATAACTAGGATCTTAACTTAGATCTCAAATGATGGTGTTTGAAGTTGTGCTATCATTTCTCTCTGTTTGTGCGCCTAATTATATATCAACCTCGATCCAGAGACATTCATGAACTTATTGTATTCATAAGTCTACTTATAATCCTTGGATAAAGGGGGAAATTGATCACTACTAATCATGGGACTTCTCCCAGGTCAAATATAGTAATGATGTCTCGAAATCTAATTAGCAAAATCTTATCCGATATTCCAATCCACTGCAATTTTGGGATGGAAAGGAATCCGCTCATTGAGAAATATAATATTGTATACAAAACATCATATGAATGTAATTTTGCTCAGATAGATAGTGGCATAACGACAACTCTCTCAATATTTCATAAAATATAGATTATATGATACATATATACTGAAAAGAGACAAAATGTTAGACTATTTCTTGAGTTCAATTACATATATAGATCATACGAATGATATATCAATCAATTAATTAAAAGCTCAAGCAACCTACACTGTTGCATACGAAAAAGTAGGGCGACAATTAATTTTTGTTCCAGAGTTACTGTTCAGCCGAGGAGCTATCCCATACATCAAATTGTATTGTAAGTTTTTTTTAACGGTAAGCTTTTTGTTATTGCTTCCTTGATTTGATTTGATTTATTTTATTATCAGATCACAAAATATAAAAAAAATAAGTAGCACTATTGTAAATTTTATAATCTCATCAATTTTTATTACACAAAGGTTCCGTATATTAGTCAAATTTACATAATAAGTAGGCCGGCAATTAATTTTTGTTCCATAGTTACTGTTCACCCGAGGAGCTATCCCATACATCAAATTGTATTGTAAGTTTTTTTTTTAATCGTAAGCTTTTTGTTATTGCTTCCTTGATTTGATTTGATTTATTTTATTATCAGATCACACAATATAAAAAATTTAAGTAGAACTATTATAAATTTTACAATCTCATCAATTTTTATTACACAAAGGTTCCGTATATTAGTCAAATTTACATAATAGTAACCAATGACGCTTTTCATAACTTGATGTTATTATTAGACCAAAATTTCAAAGGATTTATGTAACATTATTCTAGATTTTTTTTATTGCTTCCTAACTTTATTTTATTATTATTATTTTATTATTAGACCACACATTATGAAAGATTTATGAAACACTATATAAATTTCACAATCACATCAATTTTACTACACAAAGGTTCTTTATATTAGTCAACTTTACATAATAGCAACCAATGAGGCTTTTCATAACTTAATTTTATTATTATACGAAAATTGAAAAGGATTTATGTACCTTTATTCTATCTTAAGTTATCAATGCATGATGTAAAAATTAATAGAGGTATAGACTGGGGATAATTATTTATTATGTATCAATTAAAAAATAATTATACTCATCCTCCATAATATAAATGTGAAAATTTCATTTACTATCAATTAAGCGGTTGACTAACTCATAAATTTGTATTATACAAAGGTTCTCTAAGGTAAGTTATTCTTACTAACATTCGTCCTCCATAATATAAATGAAAATTTCATTTACTATCAATTAAGCGGTTGACTAACTCATAAATTTGTATTATACAAAGGTTCCCTAGGATAAGTTATTCCCTTTATCATTAACTAAAACATCCACTATGTCATCAATTTTCCTTACGTAGATATTTCGTAAGTTCAGTTAACTTTTATATAGCAATATAATCAAATGTAATACTTCTATAATTTGATTTTATTATTATACCACACATAGCGAAAGATTAACAGTTAGAAATTACAAATATATTACATGGGGATGGTTATTTCTTATGTTTTCAATTAAACAAATGAATAGCATAATTCTTCCCTAATTATTTTATCGCTACGAAGTACGAAGTGTGGGTCAAAAAACTAGTATACACTGAAAAGAGCCAAAATGATAGACGATCTCTTGAGTTCAAATTCAAAAGGCTATTATTAGTTACTATTTCTACCCTTAATTTATATTTTGTCATAAACTGATTAGTCTCAATAGCACAATTTGTTGGGAGATTTCCATATATAGATATTAATCACTTCTTTAATCATTCATTTAAATGAATACCAACTCATATGGTTTGAAGTTTGTATATATTTGACATATCATGTGCATTAACTATTAAGACAAGATCAACCTTGAGGGTCGTGAGTACCTGAACTCATGATCTCAACGACAAACCAGTTCTAATATCATATCGTAAACCAAATGAATTTTAATAACTCAAATGATTTAAGAATATCAAGTATGAATTTTGACCACGGGCTTTCATTCAGACTATGTCACGATAATTAGGTAATTAACTAAGCATGCAAGTTCTGAATTGGCTATTGGGAGATGTAAATGCGGCCGCCATGAACAGAACCAATAAGGCACGAATTAGCTTTTCCTTTTTTGACCTTTCGGTGGAGTGTTGGCTATTGACAATCATGTACAATAATTGTAAGGGGCTTTAAAATTGAGCTTTTGGCAGAAGTGTGATGTCATATTGTCATGTGTGAAGATTGCAAGGACCAGCCATATCCCCCTTCCCTTTATTGTTCCATGATGTCATGAAAGCGGGTGTGTATTATACGTGGCTACTTACTCACTTTGAATGCACTCAATTTTAAAAATGGTTATAAGTCTATAACACATCAAATTTCGAACTTGAATTGATAATATTAGCCTTATATGATTATATAATGTAGAATCATAATTAATTAATTCATTACCCTAAACCTTTAACCTTTAATTTTGACTCTCAATCCAAAACCCCAAATTGTAAAGCTAAACCCTAATCCTAAATTCCTAAGCCATAAATCATTAAAATTAAATTAAACGACTTTGCAAGTCATCGTGACATGGACAAAACGGTCGACCTCTTCACTGATTTGGTCGACCTCTTTGAACAAAATGACCGACCTGTTTACTACAATGGTCGACCAGATATACTATTTTTCATTATGCTATGTTCTACAAACGGTCGACTTCTTCTACTAAAAGTCAACCACTTTACAAGATAACGGACTACCACTTCTGCCAAGCGATCCACCTCTTTAAGCAACCGGTCAACAACCATTGTTAGTGATTTCATCATATATAATTAAAGTCCGATAATAACATATATGTTTGCTAGTAAGAGAGTTAAAATTAATACAAAGGCTAGAACATAGATGACAAGTTTCTTGAGTGATTGTTCTCCCGTAGATATGAAAAATGTTCTGCATATTTATTTCTTATATTTGACTTATTCTATAGTGACTTTCATCTTTATTTCAAATTTTAAGTTTGCTTGTTTTTATCATATAGTTGTCTTGTGATGGATCACCTTTGTTGCTATTGTTGTTATGAGATTTTTTTTACAATTATTGTTGTTATGAAGATGCTCAAAAGGTAGAGTATAATTGTTATACAATTGTGTCATCTTCAAAGTCAATAAATCTCATATCATCTTGCTCTTGTGGATTTTATTCCAAAAGTGTTAAAAGAGGGTGTTGTTTCTTTTGTCTTGGCCTATAATCTGTTTAGAAATTTGGTTGCCCACAAGTGATAGGATGTTGCATTCCTACAAAACAATTTGTATTGTAGCTCTCCTATTGTTCATTATTTTCCTAATGCAAGTATAAGATAAGTTACCTTCGCCCAAGTTTCAAGAAAATGGTCTACCTCTTCCACTAAAGAGGTCAACCATTTGAAGGTAAATGCGTCATCAAGTCGGCCACTTGGTGGAAGTGGTAGACCAATTTCTTGTAAAGTGGTCGACCACTTAACACGTCGATCGATTTCTCCAAGTTATGGTAACTTACAAGTCACCATATGTAGTGGCGGAGCCAGAAATTTAGTCAAGGGGGTGTCTTTTCATGCTATAAAAAATTATATAATAAAAAGTCAATTCTAAACTGAAAACAGTGAGCAATACTTAAAATTCGTAAAATATCATAACAAAATAATAGTTCGATGTATACCACTCATAACGACCCACAAAGATGTCATATTCAGGAAAAAAAATTAGAATACATTTCTTGTCCAAACTAGCAATACAAATTTTGCTCAATAATATGTCACCAATGCATCATTCAACCACTTATCGTTTATCCGGTTCCGAAAATCGGTCTTGTGAGATTATAAACTCATTTTATTTGTAGACTTTTACTACATATAGCTATTGTAAATAAAGGGAAATGCTTATTTTAATAACCAAACTTAAGTGGCAAGAAAGGTCGCCCGTAATCGAAAGGTAAATTATCCAAATCCTCCTAATTATCCCTCTTATTGGGAATTTTTTCTTGTTACTCAGGATTGATACTGCAATGTGGGGAGGATACCCATGCTTCTGAAAAAATCTGTCTTATGTGTGTCCTGCCTTTGTTATGACGATTATGAGGCAAGTGCATTGATGCGCAAAAAAAAGTGAGTGTGGCCCTTAGCAACCAACCTAGCTCGAAATTTGTCAGAGGTAGCATCATGATTCAATTTCACTTTGTAAACCCACTTGTTCTCAATAGTTTTCTTTCCGGGAGACAAATTAACTATATCCCAAGGTTGCTTGCGAATGAGAGCACCAATTTCATGTTGCATAACAACATTCCATTGATCAGATAGAGCTACTTCTTTATAAGTGTTTGGTTCTTTATAGTTAGAGATGGTGAGAACAAAGTGTTTGTACTGTGGGGAAAGAGAATTGTAGGAAATAGAGGAAGAAAGTGAGTACCTTTTGTCTTAAACATGTTGATGAGAAGAATGACTTGTTCTGCTAGTTTGTTGAAGAAGATAATAATGGTAGTCTTGGGTGAGATGAGTTGGGGGTTTAGATTGTCCGTCAGACCTTCTGAGGACTGACATGGGAGGAGGTGGGGTGGTGAAGGGGATAAAGGTTGATCTTCTAGGGGTTCGGGAGTAGAATCAGAAGGAAGTGAAGGAGAAATAGGTGGGGAAGGAGAAGATGGAGGAGAGTTGATGATAGGAGGAGGTGAAGTGGGTTCAGGATGTGATGAAGTGGTAGGTTGAATGTCTTATGTATGTAGGCAAGGTGAAGGAGTAGGGAACATGTTGGGGGAATCCTGTGAGCTACTGGTAAGGTGTTGAAAAGGAAAAGGACTTTCATAAAAGATGAGATCTCGAGAAATAAAGGTATAATGAGAGGGCAGATCATAAATTTTGAAACCCTACTCTGTAAAGTCGGCTTAGATTACAAGAAGGAGAAGATTCTCCTTATATACGTCCCAGATAGGGCACTCGGCCAGCCCTACTCGACAATCATCTTACACGCCCAAACACATAAACAAACGAGCCACTAACTAACCCCAAAGAAACTACACATATGTACATACGTAAACATGCAACCAGGCAGGTTACTCAACAACCTCCCCCAAATCGATGTCGGTCACGAAGCATCAAATTGCCAGAGAGATACCAATTACGACTCGTAGTAAAGGACTTGGTGAAGATATCCGCAACCTACTCTTCAAATGAAACGTACTACAACCGAATCACCCCAGCACGAACCAGATCACGTATGTAGTGAATGTGAACTTCAATGTGTTTGGTACGGTCATGAAGCACCAGATTCATGGCAATCTGAATCGCACTGGTGTTATCAACACGAAGCTCCATAGGTAAAGGACAGGAGACGCCAAGCTCGACTAAGAGACGCTGCAGCCACTCAAGCTCGGAACCTACATCGGACATAGCACGGTACTCGGCTTCGGTGGAGGACTTCGACACCTTGTCTAGTTTCTTATAACATCGGGAAATGAAAGCCCCGAAAAACTGAACACACCAACCAATAGTGGATCGTCGGGTGTCAACACAACCTGCATAATCAGACTCAGAATAAGCTCGTAAACACAAATCACTAGATGATGGTAGAAATAACCCGACGTCCCTGGTGCCTTGGAGATATCAAAGAATGCGATGAACGACAGCAAGATGATCCACACGAGGGGCAGCCATGAACTGGCTCACAATCTTGACAACATACGCGATATCGGGCCTCGTAGCTACCTAGTAGATGAGGCTGCCAACGATGCTACGGTAAGACGCAGCATCAGGAAGAGGGTCGCCGGAGTCCTTGCTGAGTTTCAGGTTGAGCTCAATAGGAGTCTTCACCGGTATGCAATTACCAAAACGATGTTCAGCAAGGAGATCACTAATGTACTTTCTTTGTCAAAGGAGAATGCCACGAGAGGAACGACAAGTCTACAAACCAAGAAAATACTTAACCGCCCCAAGTTCCTTCAAAGGAAAGTGAGACCGCAAATGATCCTTGAGTTGAGTAATGCCAGTGGCATCATCACCAGTGATGATCATATCATCAACATAAAGAAGGAGAACCACAAGACCATGAGTAGATGATCGAAGAAACATAGAAGGATCATTGAGACTCTGCTGTAGACCAAAATCAACAATTGTCTGCCGGAACTTCTCAAACCGGGCCCTCGGAGCCTGTTTGATACCATATAATGAACGATGAAGCAAGCAAACCTTGTTGGACGAGGCCTACGGATGACTCGGTGGAAGTTCCATATACACAACCTCCTTCAAGTCACTGTGAAGGAAGACATTTTTAATGTCAAGCTGAAATAGGGGCCAATCACGAACAACAGCTACTGCCAAAAATGTCCTAACAGTCTGCATTTTGGCAACAGGAGCGAAAGTCCCATCAAAATCCACACCGTACTCCTGCGAGAATCCTTGAGCCACAACTCGAGCCTTGAAGCGTTCCAAACTTCCATCAGGAAAAAACTTCAATGCATACACCCAACGGCTACCAACAACGGGAATTGGAGGAGGAGGACGGTCAACAACTGACCACGTGCCATTAGCATCAAGAGTTGTCATCTCCTCACACATAGCTCTGTCGCAATCAGCATTTCCTTTCGCCTGTGAATAACTAGTGTGAACGGGTATGGACTCCACCCCATGGGCAAAAAACTCACCAAATCGAGTGGGTGGATACCCAAATGTAGCTCGAGTGGACCGCCGTAGAACGGGAGGAGGAGTGGCAGCCGGTGAAGGAATTGGCGGTGATATATCTCCAGACGAGGAATCCAACGACGAAGATGATGAAGAGGAAGCAGGCGTGGAGACGACGGGAGAACCAGGAGGGTCGGGAGGCATCTCGGGAAGAGGGACATAATTTTCGGGCTCATCATCAAAAGAGGGCAAGTGAGTCGACGAGAACAACAGAGAAACTGACCCAGAGGTGGAGGAATACAACCTGACTTTTTCAAAGAAGACGACATGACTGGATATTCGAATTCGACTGAGATTAGGATCAAAATAGATATACCCTTTGTGAACGTCACTATATCCTAAGAGGACACAACAAGCGCTTTTAGAAGAAAGCTTATGACGTTCACGACGAGGAAGAAGAACAAAACACAGACATCCAAATACACGAAGACGAGAGTAAGGAGGGTGAGATGAATAGCGGGCATAGTAAGGATTGATATTATTGAGAACCGGTGTTGTCTGATAGTTAATCAAACGAACTGGTGTAGCAACTGCTTCAGGCCAGAATCTAGGAGGAACATGAGAGGCAAGCAGTAGGGCACGAGTAAGTTCAATAGTATGCCGGTTCTTACGCTCTACAAGGCCATTTTGTTGGGAGAGACACCAGGACATGACTTTTGAAAGAGAAATCCCTGAGATCGGTAATAAGTAAGTAAAGGGCCAGAATTAAATTCTCAGCCAGGATCAGGCTGTAGAATGCGAACTGATTTGCCGAATTGGGTACGAATCATAGTAACAAATTCAATGGCTACATCATACACCTCATATTTCAATCGCAGAAAATAAATCCAAGTGAAACGAGTTGCATGATCAATAAATAGAGCAGATATTTATATCCATTTCGAGAAATAATGGGAGAGGGTCCCCAAAGATTAGTATGAACTATGTGAAAAGGATCAGATATGATAGTGAGACTAGATGGAAAAGAAATGCTCTTGGCCTTAGCCTCGACGCGACTTGCACACTGATGAACGGGTGAGGTGGTAACTGATTTATTTCCCAACAATTTTTGTTTAAACATAGACAATAACCGGGCAGAATTAGGACCTAATCTACTATGCCAAAGGTTCCAAAGATCAGTAGATTGACTCGAGAAAGCACAAGGAGACTGGGATACCCTAGACACCTGATGAGTACGAGACAACTCGGACACAGAAAAACTCGATCGACTCGCTAGCTCCTCAAATTTAAAAGTACGCCCTTGTTTACTCCCTCTTCCGATCAGCCTCCCCGTCGTCAGATCCTGCACAAAACAACCAGTTGGTGCGAACAAGATAGAGCAATTTTCTTCAGTAAGCTGGCCAACCGAAACAAGATTCGGATGAAGACGAGGGACATAAAACACATCATTTAGCTTAAATCTAGGAATTTTAACATCCCCAACACTCGTAACGTGAAGATGCTACCCATTAGAAACCTTTAATTGCATGTTATTTACAGACACAATATGATATAAAAACAACCTTGGAATTACTAGACATATGATTGAAACAGGCCGTGTCCATTAACCAAGGCTTAGAGTTACCTGAGGCTTGAAGGGAAGCAAATGCGGAATTAATGGTTGTTGGGAGGGATTTTTGTATCGCCTACAACCAATTGCTCCACTGCCGTGGCTGTCAGCGAGCCGCCAGCGGGATCAACTGCTTGCGACGCATAAGCAGCAGGAGGTCCAGGGGGATAGTCGATGCGAGCAGGTCGATCACCACGGCCAGGAGGAGGATGATCCTTACGGGTTTGAGGTCCGGCAGCTTGATGCCGCTTAAGAGTGCGACAATCACTAATTATATACCCAGTGTGTTTGCAATAAATGCAGAAATTCCGCTTGCGACAATGCTTCTGTATGTGTCCCTTCTTGTCACAATAAAGGCACTTGAGCTCAGTGGTTGGAACCCATCGTTAAAATTGTGCCTATTTACAGCATATGTCGAGTCACCCATTTCATGTTGAACATCAACACTAAACACAACCTCCCCAGCTTCGGGACGAACATCAAGCTTCTCTTGTGTACGGAGCTGAGTTTCTTCTTGGATCAAACGGCTAAGGACACCTTCAAACTTCAGATTATCCCGGTTTAGAAGGCTAGCACGCACCGCTTTGAATTCAGGTCGCAGTTTCATAAGAAACTGCATCAGGCAGGAGTGGGCTCTTTCGGCCTTGACTTCCTCCGAGATAGTTGTTGGGCGAAGATAGGCCAAGAGAAGGTCCTGCTCCGTCCACAAGCGCACAGAAGAATTGTAATAAGTAGCGACATCAAGATCAGAATCGCTGATGCCCTGCTCTATACCATGTTAGACATTATGAGAGAAGCGTCAAAGAACGGAGACAACAGATTAATGTGGTATCCCTGATTATCTCATGACTAATCCACGGGAGAGCTGTGGAGCTCTCCAAGCTGATAATCTGATTACTCTGTAAAGTCGACTTAGATTCTAAGAAGGAGAAGATTCTCCTTATATACGTCCCAGCTAAGGCACTCGGCCAGCCCTATTCGACAATCATCTTACACGCCCAAACACATAAACAAACGGGCCACTAATGGGCCACTAACTAACCCCAAAGCAACTACGTACACATATGTACATACGGAAACATGCAACCAGGCATGTTACTCAACAGGTGCATCTTCATCGGTCACATTAAAATCAAAAGGGGATTTGAAACCCTTTGCTGTTACTAAACATTGCTGATTAAATATACAGACTAACTAGAATGATGACCTAATTCAGTTAGAGACTCAGCAGGTGAAAACCGAAAACTTGGGGACTGAGAAGGTAAAACTAGCTCCCCAAAATTAATTTTCGCAATGCATGGCTAAATGGTTCATTAATCATCATATTATTATAGTGCGAATTGTTGGTTAATTAATCAACTGACTAACGAGCTTCTTAATATGTCAAACTCCCGCCATTAATGACGTAAAGATCCCGGGACCCGTATATATAGAAGATCTAGCGGTGGCGGCAGGACCTCGATTGACACGTGGAAGAAGATCAACGGCGTGGCGTGAAGTCCCCAATTTAGCTGATGTCGGTATCGTAGGACGCAAAGTGGGTTGGGTTGCATGAATACGGCGGCTGCTTGTGCAATTTGCTGGTTTTCCGTTTTGATAAGTTCCAAAGTTCTGCATAGAACAGTGTGATGGCTAGCTATACAATATAGATAGATGGCTTCGCCGGAGAGTCTCGTTTTCCGTTCTCCATTACCATTACTACTCCGCCCGCGTGCGAGCTACTCGATCTCAACGCCGCTGCATCTGCCGTCCGATCGAATCGATTACCCACTGCATTTTCCAATCACGCGGCTGAAGGTTCCTAGGCGGGAAGTTGGCATCATCAATAACTAATCTTGTAGACATTAATTAATCTTGTTCTTTACTTAATTCCTATAGTCATTTGGTGCTACATCTTATAGTTTGTGCCTGGACTTTGGATTGTAAATTCGTAGAGCTCATCAGTAGATAAATTCAATTTGAACGAGTGAACTGAATATTTAGTCGTTATTGTGAGAGTCAAACTCGAGTGTTGCTTATTCACGCAACCAATCTTGTAAGCTCATTAAGATATATAATGGGTCGAGCTCGAGCTCGAGCCAAGCACCATCACATGGTTTAATAAAAAAAATCTAACAGAAAGGGGGTTTAACTTTTAATAAAAATTTCAAACTCGAAATCAACTCATTGATAAATGAGTTGAGTCCGAGTTAGGTAAAACTCGACTCAATTCATTTAATTTGTAGCCTTATTCGTAGTACGTATTATTTCAACTTAACTCTCGAAATTGGACTTGTTCTAACTCATTCAACATATGTTGGCTCATCAGTAGCATGTAAAGAGCATACGTGCCTCCGTAATTTCAGGACATGTCTAACTTCATATCAGAACAATTTTTTCATCACTTGAACTTATTTATTATATATAAAGTTGAAGGCAGGTTATTGTTACCTAAACTACTACATTTTCATACCCCAAAATTTAATTAAATTACAACTTAGTCACTATAATGTATATTTTATATTTTAATACCTTTAATTTAATTTTAATGTAAAATCATTGAACAATTATGTTTTGGTATCTAAATTTTATATATAAAATCATTGAACATATGACAAACTCACACCATCCATTTCAAATAGGATTTGTCCCGTGGACACACGAGCAATCCAACCCGTACGATTTCCTTTTACTCTTCTCATTCTTACTTCTGTAGGTTTCCCGGTAATAGGGAGATCCACGAGAACTCTTGCACATATCTTACCATTTCTTCTGAATTGTCCGCTGAAGGAACGAAGTCACTCGGCCAAAGGTTTATCATATGTTCAACCGAAGGGAGAAGGGAAGTTGAAGGCAAGTTACCGTTGCCTAAACTATTACATTTTGATACCCCAAAATTTATTAAATTACAACTTAGTCACTAGAATGTACATTTTACATTTTGATACCCCAAATTTAATTTTAATATAAAATTATTGAACAATTATGTTTTTTATCTAAATTTTATAAGATTTTCGTACGTACATTTTTTTACTTTTACACATATTGGTCCAATGTTTTGATTTCACTTGAATCCATGAATCCAATCGACCAATCCTTTTGAACCAATCCATGAATCCAATCCACCATAATATAAAAGTATAAATTTAGTTTGTACCATACAAGATTTTGAACCAAACTATGAATCCAATCCACCATAACATAAAAGTATAAATTTAGTTTGTACCATACAAGATGTTGTATCACTCAACTGTACGAGAAGATTCGACCATTTTATATTTGCTCATTACGCGAAACATTAAACTATAAAATAAAAGTTAGACGATTCTAAAATATTGCAAGAGCAAATTTATACATTACGGGGTACTACTTGTACTAACTACATGTGCAACTGTCAATAAATTGCTATGGTGAAAATGGTTGACTATTGCATTGGCGGCCAACTAAAAGAATTGGTCAAAACCTTTGCACATCGACTTCCCCTTCGTTTCATTTTTCACTCGCCTTCCATTTTCCTTTCTTTATTTCTTTCTTTGCCTCTTCGTCTAACCCTAATTAGTATACTATTTTTATGTATTCTAATCACAAATATGAACGGGTCCATACAGGACTGACCAACAATCTAGAGAATTAATAATTGAACCATGAACCACTTATATTTAAGCGAGTTCCAGTTTGTATTCCTTTTGTTTCTCTCTAGAATTTTTCTTTTTCACTCGAGCTAGAATTTTTAACAATTATACATGGAATACTTATCAAATATATATTTTTTCTATTTTCTATAAAAAGGTAAATAATTATCATCTTAAATACATCACCATAAAAGGAATTAAGCCTCAACTATGCAAATTGCATTTGGGTACTAAAACCAACAGATCTTTAGATTTATAACCTAAATTAATTTTTTAGCATATAAGTCCTCAAAATATTTATGAAATATTACATTTTAGTACCTAAATTTTTTGTGTTTTACATCTTATTACCAGAACTTTTGAAGTTCTATAAATAGGTATAATTTTTGTATGTGTAATTAAAACACCCTCGAATAAATGGGTATCCATACTCATCATACACATCTTTAGATTATGAAAATAAATATCCATACCCTACCCAAACCCATCTACAAACTTCTGAACTCATATATGCGTCACACATACCCTACCCATAATCAATGAGTCTACTTGGGTTTAGTTAAATATCATTTATTAGCCAAAATTTTCAAAAATTTTAAATTAGATGTTGACCGCCATTTATCTATTCTCTGTCAATTTGTCAAGTCAATATTATTACTAACAAAACTGCTAACAAAAAATTAATTTTAGGCTAATAATACTAACAAAACACCCATAACGAGACACATAATACATGCCCATAGGCAGTGGCGGACCTAGGAATTTTACATAGGGGTGTCCTCTTTCAAAAAAATAAAGTAAAAAAAAAATTATATAATTAATAAAAATTATATTATTCTTAAATAAGAATATACCCGACTCGTACAAGTTAAAAAAAGTCAATGATGTATTTTTCATATTCTAAAAAAAAGTTATACACTTGATATCTACACTGCTCAACAAATTTGTCTCGGTATATCCTACTAGACAATCATTCACAAACTGACGCATATTTGACTTATAAATGTTCATGATGTAACTCAAAGCTGAAAAAACACTTTCAACACTTGTCGTACAATCATAAAATCAATACAAGTTAAGGGTAACTTGTAATTAGCTTAATTGTTAGGTTTTGAAAATAATTAAAGATAGAGAATAGGGTTTTGCGTTTTAGAATATACCAACAAAATTGTTGTAGCCTAATTAAGGGAAATTATATTTATTAGTAATAGTAGTGTCCCGGGTTTGAATTATCCAAACTACCACTTATATTCTCATACGCAAACTACAAACGTGAGTAGTATAACCGTTCTTTCAAATTTAAAGGGTGTCGCGGACTATTAGTTATAATTTTTTTTTTCTATACGTAAATTACCATAAGAGATTGGATAATCAATTTTCCAAAATTTAGGGGATGTTCCGGTACACCCCTAAATGCCCTTAGGTATGCCCCAGCCCATAGGCCATCACTGCCCGCGACAAGTCGCGACATTACCACCTCGTTCAATTTAAATTGAATATAAATATTGAGTTGCCCATACCACCAACCATTGTCATTCGACGATCATTTAGCCAAACTTTTTTGGGGCCGTGGAGAATCGGATGTGATGTTGGGAGATGAAATTGAGAGGATATAAATGGAATGTGTTGATATACGTCGGATGAAGAATTTGTGCAATCCCATTTTGGTGCAACCTTTCCACTATGGAGAATTTCCTTTCCTTTCATCCCCCGACCAACCCTACGTAGCCAACAATATATTATGCCCATCTTTCCTTTTTGTATATTTTCAACGTACGTATAGGGACGTCCCTCCAATCTGCGCATGTAACATTTTTGTTTTAATATATTGTTATTCTAGCTAGCTAGGGTTGGAATGTTCAATATATCGTGAATATAATTCCAAAAAAGACACAAAAAGTCATTTCGCCCCCATCTTGTCAATGAAAGGTACTAATAAATTGGCTTAATCCGCCTTTAAGCCCTAATCTTATCGTGCTTATGAAATATTACTAGCCTTTATTTCAAAAGGTGGCGAAAGGCGACTAATGTAGTTTTGCTTGAACAGATAAAATTGGGCTTAAAATAACACGAGAAATAATTAGTTATTTTATTTGTACTTCTAAACGATATTATAGCCACCGCTTATCGTTGGTATAGATTCTTACGAATATATAAACAAAAATCAACGAAAGATATATAGGAGTTATACTAGATTGGTCCGCCCGTTGGCCGGATGAATTTCGTTAATAGTATAAATAATCTTAGTAATTGTTCGAAGCAAGACATGTTTTATTTCATATCATGAAATTTCAAATAATTTAGTTACTGGAAATATCATTGACTCACTTCTACTGTCACCCTAGGAATTGGCCAAGTGAAACCACTTCCTAAAGCGTAGTATAGCGGGTTAGGTTTATATGTCAACCCGGGTCCTAGATCTGATGACTACTCAGTGAATTCTTGTTATCTAGCAACGAAACTGGAATGCAAGTCTAACTAACAAACTAACAAAGCAGGTAAACGGTTGTATTCAGGTTAAAGAGGTCACTCGGATATGGTTCCCCCTAGACTGCAGTTAAGCCGGATTGTAATTACCAAGTTCAGTTTCTATGATAGTTATACTGCGGAAGGTTCTTAAACAGCCTGAAGTCTCGACTAAAGGTCTTAAGACCCTCTCAATCTGAATCTCTAGCGGGCAACTAACCTCCACCGGAGTAAACAGATTGAGGCCTTAACAAACAAAACCTCCACTACCGCAGTAAATCCGGTACAGAATAGTGAGTTGGCTCCTCGACTAAAGTCACCAACTCCCTACCTTCAATCAAGGATACTCTATTAACCTAGGCAGATATTCTCATTCTAGGTTAAAGCAGAAACAACAGGAATTTGATCAGGATTCAAGTCATTCAATCATTAAAACCTCAATCGAATATAATCAAACATAGAATCAGTACTTGGGTTCATACAATCAAAGCCTAACATACAAATCTAGGGTTCTCCATACCCAGATGAATGAGAGAACTACTCCATGGAGAAGAAAGCAAAAGCAGAATCAGACACGGAATTCATACTGCGAAGGATGGATTCCTGCTTTTGGACGTTGATTGGCACTTCTCCAAGCTCAAGCTGGCCTCCAATGGTGTTGAAGATCAATCTAGGGCACTTGGGAACTCTTGCTCGTCACTTTCTCTCTCTAGGAATCGTTCTATCTCTCAAAAACTCGAAATCCTTTGATTTTCAGCCCTCTTTTCCCTTAAAACAGCTGCCTGTCGCGATACCCGGTCGGGTATTTTGGGTCTCGACCGGGTATTATCAAAACGCGCGTTTCATGCCAGGGGAAAATCCCCGGTCTGCTCCAATAATCCCCGGTCGGGGATTTAAGCTTCACGACCGGGACCCCTTCTGTTTCTCAGACGCCAAAAAGGGAAATCCCCGGCCTCTTTAGGAAAATACCCGGCCGGGTATTTGTGGTCATGGCCGGGTATTTTCTTCCTCCAGCCCACTTCAATCCTCGTTTGCTCCTTTCGACCCGAATCTCGTTCCTTCGCCTCGATTCCAACGTCGGGTCCTGAAATATGACATAAACACACAATCTCGCGTGAAATCGGCTTAAAACCCGAGAATTAACCTTTCAAACGGCTCAAGAATAGGGGTGAAAATACGTGTAATTATCGGTCTATCAAACTCCCCCACACTTAACCGTTTGCTTGTCCCCAAGCAAACCTAACTCAAACCAATGCAACTCTCCAGACCTCTATAGCAACAAACAACCCAGATCGTAGGTAGAGGACTTCCTAGATCATTTAGCAGCTTACGAGGTCAACCGACGCACAAGTCATCTCCTAACTTCTTCGGCGAGAGCACTAATATCGAGTCGGCATCATGGCAAATAGTGAACAGAGGACAAATGAATCGTGGATGAAGAGATTCTCAAAAACAAAAGATCATGGACTCACATTTTTTCTAGGTGCTCTATTTTCTTCTTGAAGATGGTTGGAACCCCTTTTTTTCGTTTTGCTTGTTTCCTGTTATTTTTTCTTTTCTTTTCTTTTCAAGGGTCCCAACCTGCTCTTACCGGCCATGCCAGGAGCGGATGTATCGAGCCTCGTGCGGAGGAAAGCCATGCAAGGGGGCTGGATGTAGTAGGTGGAAATTGGGAACGGATTCCCGTCTCCCCTTACACATTTCCGCCCTATTCGCACGGGAGACGTTATTTTGAAGCACATTTCTGAGCACCTGTTATTTTCAAAACATGATACAAGAGTCCACGACTGGTAGAAAATCCACAACACCACACAATTCAAGGGTCCTAAGATCACTAATTCACTCAATCAACCAACTCAATATGAAGAAGAAATGAGACTTCTTAAATGCATCAACATCCTCCATAGTGCTACACTACCTCCCTAGGTTGCATATTACTATAAAGACTGTCAATTCAAAGCATACTGAGCAGGCAATTGCAAGGAAACACGTACTTGGAGCCCTCAAATTTAAAAATTTGGACAGTGGACTAGGCTCCAAGCACACAAACAGATCTAATGCAGTCAAAAGATAAACACCCCCCCACACTTAAGATCGACATTGCCCTCAATGGAGAAGAGGGAAGGATAAGGGGAACGATGTTACCGGTAGGCACGGACTGCAGGGGACTGGAAACGGACCAGTCGGAGCGAAGCGGACTAGATAGAGGACCAGTCAAGACAAGCACAGCTAAAAGGAAACCAAAGAGCTCAACACAATACGTCAGGTCTAATGGTCAGCCCAATAGTACAGAATCCAACATAAAAAGAAAGAAACCAAACCAACACAAGACAGTGTGCACACTGATAAAAACAAACACACGCAAAACATGGCACTAGGAACCGCCTCCCAGACCGGTGAAGTCGATCTGGTTCATGAGGGCGTCGTCTCCATCATCCGGCGGTGGTGGCGGTGAATGATCCCACCGGGTGGTCCAGTGGTGCTCCTCCGGTGGGTGGCAGGCCTGGAGCAGGTGCTCAGAGTACTCCATCAGTCGGCGGCCTCGATCTCTCTCCCGCTCGATGAGAGCACCCGTGACTCGCATATGGGTCTCTAAGCGGCCGAGGCGATCGTCAACAACCTGCAGCCTGGACTGGTACTCGGCCTGGTGGGCCGAATACTGCTGGTGGAACCGGACCTGATGGTCCATGAGCTGCTGGTTCTGAAGACCGAGCTGCTGGAACTGGAGCCCCATCTGCTGGAACTGCTCCGTGAAGAAATCCATCGACGGACCAGAAGGACCGGAGGAGGACTCACCTCGCTCCTGTCTCCGTCGTGGCCGAAGGTCCCCTGGCGGAGAGAGTGAGGGCTCCGGCTCATCGGCATCCATGGCCCCGCCATCATCATCATCATCATCCTCATCATCCTCCGCGCCAGAATAGTCAGCGTCCTCCTCGTCGTCATCGAGATCCTCATCCTCATCAGGCGGCATAGAAAGCCCATCCACCCAGGTGCGGGGGCCATCGCTGGTCAGGAGGAGTGCGTTATGGAGCACTTCCCGGCTGAGGGGGGTGGAGCCGCCCCGTGCAGAAGCATCATGGAGGCCCTGGAAGCTGATGTCGAAATGCTGCGCCAAACGAGTGATCAGCGGACCACAGTAGAGGTGAGTAGGTCTCCCGTGGCACCGGGAGAAGGTGGTGGCCACGAAAGAACCCAAGTGGGGCATGTGCTCCGGGTACCCCATCGAGTACATGGCATACAGCACCCGCTTCGGAATCTTATGCGAGCCGGTGACGTTGGGGACGACGGAGCGAGTGAGGAGCAGGTTCAGGATATGCCACTGCGGCTGGAGGGTGCGGACGTATGTCTGGCCAGGATCGAAGTCGTCATGCCCATATGCACGCCTGGCTATCCGGCGGTAGTATGAGTCCTGGCGCCAGTCGTCCGGGTGCGGGACCTCGACCTCGTGGCGATCGAACGGGTGGTACTCGATCCCCAAGGCATAGGCCAACTCATCGATGGTCAGCTCCCGGGCGTGGCCGCCCAGCCGGAATGTCACAGCATACGAATCCCGGGGCGCCTTGCTGTCGTACTTGAAAGTGGTGTAAAATTCTCACACCAGCTCCGTGTAGGTGGGCTCAGCGATAGTCAGCAGCGTGCGCCAATCGGGGTGGCTGATGGCGGCGCTGAGCTCCTGCATGCAGTGGAGCTGCTCGAACACTGCCCACTCCAGATGGTGGTGGCGCGCCAATTTCCCCCGAGTCACCGCGCGGAACTGGTCCGCGTACTCCGGGTGCAGGCGCAAGTCCTGCACAAATGGATGGTCGAGAGACATGTTCCTGCAAAAGCAACAAACCAAAGGTGGAGCCAAGAAAAACTCGTCAGGGCCAACAGCGTGGGTTCATAACGTCCCCCACACCTAAGGACCACCTAGGCTAACAGTTCTAAGCACAGCCGGCGGAATCGCAAACAATGCCGGAAACAAGGCAGGAAACACATAACCAACCACAATCAGTACACGGGCAGCACATACCCAGTATATAGAACCATGCATACTCCAAGCATCCCTCACCCTATTCTAAATCATGCAAGCAATTATAGTTCTCGGTCCTACAATCTACAGTTCGATTCTCCAGGGAAGAACAGTTAACAAGAAACACACCTGGAAACACAAGGAGAACTGTAGCTAAGGCACAAGGAGGGGTGAGGGACGCGACACAAAAGCCAAAAATGACCCGGGAGGCTCGCCGGAAAATGGCCGGAAAACCGCCGGAAAGTGGCTGGAAAACCGCCGGAAAGTGACCGGCGGCGGCGGCCGGCGGCGAAGGGCGGCGGCAGCCGGCGGCGGAGGGGCGGCGGCCGGCGGCGGAGGGGCGGCGGCCGGCGGCTGAGGGGCGGCGGCCGGCGGCTCGCGGAAGAGAGAGGGGAGAGGATTTGAGAGGAAGAGAGAGGGGAAAATTTGAAAATATGAGGGTAGAGAGAGAAAATGGCCGGGGGTTTGCTATATATAGCAAAAATACCCGGTCGGGTATTTTGATGACACGACCGGGTTTTTCAAAACGCAGCGTATCTAGGTGCATGGGGATCCCCGGCCTTGAGCCAAAAATACCCGGCCGGGTATTTTTGGCTCAAGGTCGGGGGTCTTAAACGCAGCGTTCTGACCTGAGGGAAATCCCCGGCCTTGAATCAAAAATACCCGGTCGGGTATTTTTGAGACCAGGTCGGGTTTTTCCCTTTTTTCACCCCGAGAAACAGAAGGGGGCCCGACCGTGAGCCAATAATACCCGACCGGGTATTTTGGCCCATGGCCGGGTATTTGCCCCCTTCCGGCAAAAAAAAAAAAACTCATTCGCCCAAATTTTCGACCTCTCTTGCACGACAGCACCAAATCGAGGCATAACAGACGACCGAACTTCACCACAGACATGCAACTGACTCAAGACGACACAAAAACTCAGAAAAAAAAAGGGAAAAAGAAATGCAAACCGTGGTGGGGTTGCCTCCCCACAAGCGCTTCTTTACCGTCTTTTAGCTGGACGTCAATTGCGGAACTAAGGGTCCGCGAGCTCCACTGCTAACTCCGCACGTTCGACCTCGCCTCCCAGGTAGAGCTTGAGACGATGGCCATTTACTTTAAACGGCTCAGTTTGCGGGTTGGCAATTTCAATCGTGCCATACGGGAACACCTGGGTGACCGTGAAAGGTCCAGACCACCGGGAACGGAGTTTTCCGGGAAAGAGCTTCAGGCGAGAGTTATAAAGGAGAACTCGATCACCAACCTGGAACTCTTTCGGACCCCGCAACCGTGCAGGCGCTTAGTGCGCTCCTTGTACAGCTTGGTGTTCTCATAGGCGTGGTAACGCCACTCTTCCAGCTCCAACATCTGCATTTTTCGCTCATCACCTGCAACACTAACATCCAAGTTTAGCAGCTTAAGGGCCCAGAAGGCCTTGTGCTCTAGCTCCACGGGCAAATGGCATGCCTTTTCATAGACAAGCCGGTACGGTGAGGTACCAATGGGCGTCTTGTAGGCAGTGCGATATGCCCACAGAGCATCATCGAGCTTGGTGGACCAATCCTTGCGGGATAGGTTCACCGTCTTCTCCAAGATCCGTTTGAGCTCCCGGTTCGTCAGCTCGGCCTGGCCACTGGTTTGAGGATGATAGGCCACGGACACCTTATGAGTGACACCATAGCGGGACAAAAATTTATCGAACTGACCCTGGAAATGGGTGCCTCGGTCGCTTATGATGGCTCTAGGTGTCCCGAACCGAGAGAATAGCTGCTTCAAAAAACCACAAATACGTCGAGCATCATTAGTGGGCAAAGCTTGCGCCTCTGCCCACCTAGAGACGTAGTCAACAGCAACAAGGATATATGTATTACCAAAGGATGGAGGGAAGGGGCCCATGAAGTCGATACCCCAGACATCAAAAATCTCACAAGTAATAAACACATTCTGGGGCATCTCATCACGGGCAGAGATGTTACCTGACCTCTGGCATCGGTCGCACCTGCGTGCGAAGGCGTCTGCGTCCTTGAAGAGCGTGGGCCAGTAGAAATCCGACTGGAGCACCTTCCTCGCCGTGCGGTTTCCTCCGTGGTGACCGCCAGCAGGTCCTCCATGACAGTGAGATAGAATGCCCTCCATCTCACTCTCCATAACACATCGACGGATGATCCCGTCGGCTCCGATCCTGAAGAGATGAGGGTCATCCCAGAAATAGTACTTCAGGTCGGAGAAAAACTTCCTCTTGGCGTGAGTTGTCATCCCCTTGGGCAGCTGCTGGCCCACAAGATAATTTGCAAAATCAGAATACCAGGGGGTGACACTCTCCACCAGGCACATCATCATCAGTCTCTCATCTGGAAAAGAGTCATTGATCTCCTCCTCGAGGTTGTCCGCAGGGGGTGCGTCCAACCGGGAGAGGTGATCGACAGCAACATTCTCTTCTCCCTTCTTGTCCCGAATCTCAATATCAAACTCCTGCAGCAGTAAGATCCATCGGGTGGTTCCTCCAAGGAAGTAGCGATGCGGATGGAGGATGAGATCGGTTTAAACAACCTGTCGCCCTCCAAGAAGGGGCCACTCTCCAACTCGGCCAACTGCTCCGCCAGCTGCGGCTCCTGCGATGCCTGCTCACCTAGCAAAATACAACGCTCAAGAACATCGTCAGTACCCGCACTCGTGATAGCGAGTGCGGTCTCATAATCAGCAAGCATATCACAGTAATCTATGTCATCATGCAAATGAGGGTGTTTCCCATTCTCAGACACAGAAAAAGTAGCATGTTCATCTCCAGCACGCAGAATCAATTTACCACTGTGCACATCAATAAGCGCCTTGGCGGTGGCGAGAAACGGTCTACCTAAAATCAAAGGTACATCCACATCCTCATTTATATCCAAAATAACAAAGTCAACAGGATATGTGAATGCACCCACATTAACAAGCAAGTCCTCAATGATACCCCTAGGATGCACGATAGAACGATCAGCTAACTGAATGCTCATCCTAGTAGTTCTAGGTTCACCTAGGCCTAGCTTCTTAAAAAATTTATAAGGCATGACATTGATGCTAGCGCCTAGATCCGCCAAGGACTTCCCTACATGCATGCTGCCAATAACAAGAGGGATAGTGAAACTCCCTGGGTCTTTTCGCTTCTCGGGAAGCTTGTTCTGTAGGATGGCAGAACACTCCTCGCTCAGCATCACTGTCGAAAGATCCCCAAATTTCTTCTTGTTGGTGAGGAGGTCCTTCATGAACTTGGCATACTTAGGCATCTTCGACATTGCCTCCACGAACGGCATGCTGATGTTGACCTGCTTCAACATTGCCATGAACTTGGCAAACTCAGTCTCCAGCCTGTCTTTATGCAGGCGAGTGGGGAAAGGAAGCTGGGGTACATGCTCCTTAACCACTAGCTGTGGCTTGGGAGCAGGCGTTGTTGTGTCTTCCCTCACGTCTGCAGTATCAGCTGGAAGTGTTGAAGCAGGTAGTGGATCATCTCGACTGGGCTGGGCAGGAGCAGCTGATGTGGTCTTGCCACTCCTGGTAGTGATGGCATCAAGCTGCTGGAGCTGGTGAGGATCCCGAGGATTCGGGACAGTGGTGGCAGGCAAAGTCCCCGGTGCCCTGGTGGTGTTCTGGCGGGCCAAGATGCCCACCTGGGTCTGCAGATCCTGCAAAATGGCACCCTGGTTCCTCTGACCTGCCTCCAGTGAGGCTACACTCTAGTCCAACCTCGTGATAGTCGCCTGAGTGCTCGTCATGAATGAAGCCAGAATATTTTCCAGCTTCGTCATCTGAGTATCTGGAGCTGGAGCTGGTGGCTCGGCAAACTGGCGCTGGGGCTGCTGGAAAGGTTGCCATTGCCTAGGCTGGTAGGGCTGCTGCTGTGGAACTGGCCCTTGTTGAGGCTGGTAGGGCTGCTGCTGCGGAACTGGCCCATGTCGAGCCTGGTAGGGCTGCCTCTGCTGAAAGCCACCAGCTGGTGCTGGGAAACCAGGTGGCTTAGTGGTGTTGCTGCCCCAAGAGAAGTTGGGATGCTGGCGCCACCCCTCGTTATAGGTGTTGCTGTACGGGTCGAGGCGCCGAGCATTGGCGATGAAGTCCAACTGCTCCTGGGGGGGTAGTAGACTCCCTCATAGCCTGGCAGTCTTCTACTAAGTGGCTCGAGCTCTCACACCACTGACACTGAGCAACTGGAGGTGTAGCCATACCTCTGCCCGGAATAAGGCTGTTGGGCTGCTTCAATGTCTGCACTAGCTCAGCTACCTGCTACTCGAGTTCGGATCTGGACTCCATGGCGTGCACACCATGGTCCCGGGAATGTCTGCCTCGGCTGCTCTGCCCCTAGGAATGATCTCTGGCAGCCAAAGTGTTAATTATCTGGTTCAGCTCGGGTGGAGTCTTAGTGAGAACGTCCCCTCCTGGGCATAAAGACTCAATCACCCTCTGGCTATTTGGGGAGAGAGCACTGTAGAAGTTCCCCACTGTGAAAGCATCACTAAAGCCATGATGGGGACACTGCCAGAAGTATCCCATGTACCGCTCCCATGCATCACGAAGTGACTCATCTGGCTCTTGGCGGAAGTGAGTGATCTCCCGCTGTATCTCTGTAGTCTTCGATGCCGGATAGTACCTGTGCACGAACTTGTCAGCCAGATCGTCCCAAGAGGTGATGGACAATGGGGGCTGGGTCTCCAACCACCTCTTAGCATTCCCCGCCAGAGAATGGTGGAAGAGGTGAAGGCGGATTGCATCATCCGAGACACCATTCAGCTTGAACTCGTTAGTCAGCTGCAGAAAACGGGAGAGATGTACCCTGGCCTCCTCATCTTTCAAGCCATGGAACTGGATGGAAGATGTGATGAGCTGAATCCAGCATAGCTTGATCTCGAAGTTGTTTGCTGGGATAGGCGGGTAGAGGATGACCGGGCGGATGTCAGCAATCCGCGGAGTGTAGTAGTACTCCAAGGTGGGACCCGGCTGCGGTGGATGATGAACTCCATGATCCTGGGGTATGGGATTGTTCCCCAGGACCTGATTCACCGGGGGAGCCTGCTGAGGATTCCCCTGGTGTTGATTGTAGTCTTCCATCTCGTACTCCTCCTCAGAATCACTGCTCACGTGGCCGTCTATGCGCTCTTCCGTAGCCAGTCTAGCTCGCTGTTGTCTCCGGAGGTGGCGACAGGTGCGTTCAATCTCTGGATTCAACGGCAGTAAACCTCCCGACTGGCTACGGGTCATGCACTACCTGCACACTCTCAAGCAAGCAAACCCATGAAGGCACAAGTGGGACAAAGCAAACAAAGCAAAAAGAAAAAAACTAAATTAACAGAAATCACTTTTCTTCAACAACCTAGCCGTCCCCGGCAACGGCGCCAAAAAACTTGACTCACTTCTACTGTAACCCTAGGAATTGGCCAAGTGAAACCACTTCCTAAAGCGTAGTATAGCGGGTTAGGTTTATATGTCAACCCGGGTCCTAGATCTGATGACTACTCAGTGAATTCTTGTTATCTAGCAACGAAACTGGAATGCAAGTCTAACTAACAAACTAACAAAGCAGGTAAACGGTTGTATTCAGGTTAAAGAGGTCACCCGGATATGGTTCCCCCTAGACTGCAGTTAAGCCGGATTGTAATTACCAAGTTCAGTTTCTATGATAGTTATACTGCGGAAGGTTCTTAAACAGCCTGAAGTCTCGACTAAAGGTCTTCAGACCCTCTCAATCTGAATCTCTAGCGGGCAACTAACCTCCACCGGAGTAAACAGATTGAGGCCTTAACAAACAAAACCTCCACTACCGGAGTAAATCCGGTACAGAATAGTGAGTTGGCTCCTCGACTAAAGTCACCAACTCCCTACCTTCAATCAAGGATACTCTATTAACCTAGGCAGATATTCTCATTCTAGGTTAAAGCAGAAACAACAGGAATTTGATCAGGATTCAAGTCATTCAATCATTAAAACCTCAATCGAATATAATCAAACATAGAATCAGTACTTGGGTTCATACAATCAAAGCCTAACATACAAATCTAGGGTTCTCCATACCCAGATGAATGAGAGAACTACTCCATGGAGAAGAAAGCAAAAGCACAATCAGACACGGAATTCATACTGCGAAGGATGGATTCCTGCTTTTGGATGTTGATTGGCACTTCTCCAAGCTCAAGCTGGCCTCCAATGGTGTTGAAGATCAATCTAGGGCACTTGGGAACTCTTGCTCGTCACTTTCTCTCTCTAGGAATCGTTCTATCTCTCAAAAACTCGAAATCCTTTGATTTTCAGCCCTCTTTTCCCTTAAAACAGCTGCCTGTCACGATACCCGGTCGGGTATTTTGGGTCTCGACCGGGTATTATCAAAACGCGCGTTTCATGCCAGGGGAAAATCCCCGGTCTGCTCCAATAATCCCCGGTCGGGGATTTAAGCTTCACGACCGGGACCCCTTCTGTTTCTCAGACGCCAAAAAGGGAAATCCCCGGCCTCTTTAGGAAAATACCCGGCCGGGTATTTGTGGTCATGGCCGGGTATTTTCTTCCTCCAGCCCACTTCAATCCTTGTTTGCTCCTTTCGACCCGAATCTCGTTCCTTCGCCTCGATTCCAACGTCGGGTCCTGAAATATGACATAAACACACAATCTCGCGTGAAATCGGCTTAAAACCCGAGAATTAACCTTTCAAACGGCTCAAGAATAGGGGTTTTTTCAACCGGCGGTGACTTTTGGAGCCCTAGTCCTTCCACGTGAGCTGAGGGAAGCTGGGGCAGTGCGATGGAGGGATTCCCTTGTGGGTCAGTTTCTATCTAATCCGCTGTCGCTCCAGACAATACATACATGGGCAAATCGGCTCTGGGGAAGGGAGGGGCCAATTCAAATCTCCAAGTTCGGTGAGTCCATGTATCTCTTTCAGTTTCCTGATCTGGCTACTAGTACCTGGGTTTTCGAAGGAGGTCCATGGCATTGTCAAAATGTTCCTCTCTTCTTGCGCCGCTAGGCACCAGGGATTCAACCTCTTGATGTTCGCCTCTCTTCGTTACCAATTTGGGTTCGAATTAGGGGGATCCCTTTGGAATACCATACAATGGAAGGTCTCAGCCGAATTGCTAGTGTCTTAGGGGTTCCTCTGTGGATGGACCAAGCTACAAAGCTAGGTACTAATATTGGGACTGCGAAGCTGTGCATCGACTTGAGGGTGATGGGGTATCTACTCTAGGGGGATTTCGCCTAGTTCCTAAAGGGCTCCAATTAGGATCTGTTGTTGCTTCTACTAGTGGTACGAAAGAGCTGGCTCCATGTGTGTGGAAGGAGGTTTTGGAGGAAGATATTGATAAACTGGTTGCTAGCATTGAAGGTTCTGGAAGTGGAAGTGCAAGAGTTGATATCACAAGTGGTAAGAAAGTGTCTGCTACTAGGGTCCCTGCACCTTCTAAGAAGGGGAGGGGACGTGGTAAGCGCAAATGATTCTCTTGTCTTGGAATATCAGGGGTTTCAACACCCCTGAGAAGCAGAGGTATGTAAATAGCAAGCTTAATAAACTTAGGGTAGACTTAGTAGCTGTGCTTGAAACTAGAGTTTCTCTTAAGAACTCTGGGGACATAATAAATGGGCAGTTTAGTAGTTGGGAGCACATGTCTGATTATAGTAAATCTATATCTGGTCGAGTTTGGTTGTTTTGGAGGAATGGTTTGAAGGTAACACTGCTGGAGTCTGGTGAGCACTTTCTCCATGTGAAGGTTGTGAGTGGTGATGAGGTAGCTATAGTAACAGCAGTATACAGTCCTAACAAAACAGTGCAAAGGCAGCAGTTATACTCTGAATTTGTTAAATGCAAGTGTGATGATTTTCCTTGGGTGGTTTTTGGGGACTTTAACGCGATTGCAGAAGTGAATGAGTAGTATAATTCTATGGCAGTTACTCAGAGCATGAGTGACTTTAGGAAGTGGATTGAAGACATGCATCTTATTGATCATAAAGTTGCAGGGTCCTTGTATACTTAGTGGAATAAACAAGAACATAATCCAATTGCCAAGCGTATAGACAGGGTGCTGGTCAATGGCCCCTGGTTAGATGTCATCAAATTCAGTTCTTCTTGTACCATCAGCCCGGGAGTGTCTGATCACTGTGGCTTGCTTGTTCACACTGCTACTCGCTTGAAGAGTCTCCCCAAACCCTTCAAATATTTTAAGTTCTGGAGGGCTCATCCTCAATATCATACTATTCTACAAGAGGCGTGGGAAGGGGACTCATCTACTCCTTTCCAAAAGGTATTGGACAAGCTGAAGAGATTGCAGAAGGGGCTTGTTACCCTGAATCGATCCCATTACTCGAACATATCATAAAGAACTCGTGAAGCTGAGGCTGTTTTGGTGGAGGCTCAAGACCAAGTTCTTTCTGATCCTAGCTCTGTCAATATTGCAAAGGAAGCGGATCTGGCTTTAAAATGCTCTGAGTTGCAGGAGGCTGAGGAATCTTTTTACAGACAGAAATCGAGGATGGGGTGGATTACTGAGGGGGATGGCAATTCAGGATTCTTTCATAACTATGTCAAGATCAGGAATAAGAAGCTTACAATTGATCATCTTATTGATGATGAGGGTCAACGTGTCTTGGATGTTAAACAGATGGGTCATTTGGCAGTACAGTTTTATAAAAAAATGCATGGGGAGTCAAACCAGGAGGTTCTTGATGTGCCAATCAGTTACTTTGAAGGTCTGCTCCTCAATAAACTCTCTCCTGAAGATGCTGCCATGCTGTCTGGCCCTGTTACAAGGGAAGAGGTGCGTGGAGTTTTCTTTTCTATGGCATCGGATAAAGCACCAGGCCCTGATGGGTTCCCTACTGACTTTTATAAGTTAGATTGGGGGATTATAGGGCAGGATGTGATTGATGCTGTCCTATCTTTCTTTGAAACTAGGCTGCCCCCCCCCCCCCCCCCCCCCCCCCCCCCCCCCCGAGGTAAATGGCACTATTCTCACCTTGATCCCTAAGTTGCAAAATGTTGAAAAATGAAAGATTTCCGGCCTATTTCCTGTTGTAATGTCTTGTATAAGACCATTTCTAAGGTACTTGCAAACAGAATGGCTTCGGGGCTCCCTAAGCTTATTAGTCCTGCACAATTTGCTTTTGTGAAGGGTAGGATCATTAATAATAATATCTTAATGGCTTCAGAGATTGTTAAGGACTATCACAAGGCTTCTATTACTTCTCGTTGTGTTGTGAAGATTGATCTTATGAAAGCCTTCGATTCTGTTAATTGGAGGTTTCTGTTTCAGGTTATGATTGCTATGGGATTCCTTTTTGCTTATACTGAGATGGTGTGTACCAGTGTGACCTCACCGAGCTTCAGGGTTTCTTTTAATGGGGGGTTATGTGAGTCTTTTAATGCAACAAAGGGATTACGCCAAGAGGATCCTTTATCCCTGTATCTATTTGCCATTTCAATGGAAGTCTTCTCGTGTTTGTTTCATAGGGCAGCCATAGATAATCAGGTGCCATATTATGCATCTGTGTTTTGCAGATGACCTGCTTGTCTTCTCGAATGGATCAGTCAGGGCTGTTGCGGGTACTCGACGTGTATTGGAGGATTTCTACTATCTATCGGGTCTTAAATGTAATCCGGAGAAGAGCCAACTCTTCTGTGCGGGTATATCTGATGAGGAGAAGACTTTTATCTCGCATTGCACAGGGTTCCTACTTGCTTGTCTCCCTGTTCGCTACTTGGGTGTTCCACTGATCTCAGGTAAGCTCAGTAAACTTGACTATCAAATTCTGATAGATAGGATTACTGCTAGGGTGAGGGGCTGGCAAGCGAAGACTCTAAGTTATGCGGGGCGAGTCCAGTTGATTTCCTCTGTTATATCCAGTGTCCTGCAATTCTGGATGAACGTGTTTATACTTCCAACTGCTATTTTGAAGGAAGTAGAGAGGATATGTAATAACTTCTTGTGGGGGGTAGGCGTGGGAAGTAGTCGTCTTAAGGCTCCATCTTCTTGGTCGTTTGCAGTATTGCTTAAGTCTGAAGGTGGCCTCGGTATGAAGGATTTTAGAGTTTGGAACAAAGCCTGCGTCATCCGCCATCTGTGGGCATTCCTAGCTTGTAGTGGTTCTATATGGGTTGTGTGGATTCGTGCCTATCGGCTCAAATCCAAAACACTATGGGAGGTCTCTGCTACCTCTGTAGGGTCTTGGGTTTGGAGAAAGATCTTGAAACTCAGGGCCTTTGCTATCTGTTTTATAACTGGTACTGCTGGCTCTCTGATGTGGGATGACGCGCCTATGCACCGTTATTCGGTCTCCCAGTTTGGCGAAGCATCAGGGGAGCTCGTCCCCGGGTTGGTTGGGCGGATTTGATTTGGGGTAAGTTTCTTATCCCAAAGTATAGTATCTTGTCGTGGATGATTGTGCAAAACAAGATAACTACTGCAGATAAACTAATCAGATGGGGGAGGTCTCTTCCTGGGTGTTGTGTGTTATGTCCAGTAGGTTTCGAAGATAGGGATCACCTGTTTGGAAGTTGCTCGTTTTTTCATTTTATACTGCAGGTTGTTTTCCCTGAAGCTCCTCCTGTTGCGCTTGCTAACTGGGATTCTACGATGAACTGGGCATCAAGGTTTTGGACTGGCAATTCTGATCGTGTTCGAGTAGGACGTTTGCTGTGGAGATTGGCACTTGGCCATGTGTGGAAGGAGCGGTGTCGCCGCTGGTGTGGAGAGGGTTTTATTTGTTCGCCTCATCAAATTCTGTCTCGTATGAAGTTTGAAATCTAGTGTATAGGTTCGGCTAATTCGCAGAGTATACCACATATAGAGAGCTTCTTTCATAGATATAGAGGTTGATAGTTGATTTGTACAGACTAGTAAATTTGAGAGGATCCCAAGCTTTTGGGAATCCTGGTGCTTAATGAGAATTTTGATTTACATAAAAAAAAATATCATACTCATATAATTTTCAGCATGCTAACCTGATTTATTGACTGAAGTTCTTACTCAAAGTAAAAAACAAAAATCATGCAAGAAAATTGACTCCTAAAATTTAATAAGATGGTCACACTATTTGCTACTCGATGTCAATAATTATTGAATATTTCAATTTGAATGTTTTCTGATCGCTCTGCCTGCCCCTTCTAAAGCACCATCATCTCCTCCAATTATCAATGCCTTTGTCTTCCTTAAAGTAACTTTTTTCTTCACAATAGGCTGTTCCTGCTTAATTTTTCATTGGAAGCCAATCTTTAATGGTAAAATGTTCGGAAACACTGGACATTCCACACATTAAAAGTTTACGCCCATTTACTCCTAAATTTAGAAGAAGAAAAATGGAATTGCTATGTTGGGATCTTGGTCGAGACATGTGATGTTGTAGTAGGTAACGCCTCATTCATGAGTTTTTTTTTCCTAACACTGATAAACAACCATGCGAACAACACAAAATTTGATAATCTGTAAATTGAAAAATTAATGAATAACCAGTAAGCGTTGCCTATTCTCCAACAGATCCTTTTTTTCCTTGTATATGTAAATATTTGGTTGCCCAATTTGTAAAAATGGCTTACGAAAGTTTAGTGATTGACAATGAGAATAATTAAACTTGCCACGAATGTCATCTTCTATCTATTGTGGTTTATTTTTAATCGGTAAATCATGAATTAAGTGAGAAGTAGCATGATCATTCTAAGTTGACCTTAAGAAGATTAAGAGATTAGTTGAAATATTGTCAGAAAGGTGAGGCACACTTTCATAAAAATCTAATGAAAAATCAATGGTGGCGATACGATAAAAAATTGTTATAGAGATCGGGTACTATTGTAGAAGAATTGATAGTTCATGAATACTATTATATATGATTAGACTAACAGGTTTCTATTCCAAAATATATCAAAATGAATATTATTTTATATAATGTATTTAATATAATTTTTATGTTAAAGTTCTGCAAATTAAAATTTAAAAAATGAAATATCATTAATTAAAAACTAATAAAGGATAAGTTATACACCTTTTGTTTTTTACAGTAAAACCTGTATAAGTTATGCATCTTGAGTTATATACCTAATCTGTTAATAAAGTAACAATAATATAAATCAACTTTTCTTACGGAAATATCATTGATTCTATTCTTACATAAATATATAATCTTAAGTGGATAATGTGAACATTGATTTTCAGATGGCGCATCCTCAATGAACCCACCTCCCTGCTGGCGCAAGTATATAAGGGTAAGTACTTTCCGACTGGGAGCTTTCTTCAAGCCACTGCACGATCTAGACCTTCATGGGGCTGGCAAAGTGTGCTGTTTGAGAGAGATTTGCTCGAGAAAGGCCTTCGATGGCAGATTAGGGAAGGGAGAAAAGCGTCACTTCTTGGGTCGAATTGGATTCCCCAACTTCACCCTGACTACCAGTGGCTAATCCACTGGTCCTTCAAGAGGGGGGGGGGTGACCCTCGAGTAGAGGAGGTTATGGAGCCGAATGGGGGTGGTTGGTCTGATGCCAAGCTGAGCCAATGGTTTGATCCCCCAACTTGCCGATGCATTAAGGTTATTCCTTTGCCAAGGCACTCTGTGGAGGACAAACTAATTTGGCATGGTACGGCGGACGGGACGTTTACTGTTAAATCCGCCTATCATCTAGCTGTTAATCTAGATAAAAGAAGTGGCATTTGGCGGTCGTCGGCCAGTTGGATGGATAGAGCTAGCTGGATTCGACTTTGGGAGGCTAACATCCCTCCAAAGTTGAAGGTGTTTGTCTGGCAGATCTTTCATCGTATCCTCCCGACCACGGAAGCCCTTATTGAAAAACTGGCCCCTATTCTCCCTCGTTGTCCGGTTTGTTGGGGGGCTATGGAAACAATGGAGCATTTGTTCTTTGACTGTCCGGTGGCCCGGGCCCTGTGGGACTACTTGGTGCTGGAGCATATGGGGCAAGGATTACCCCGCCATACTTTTCCCCTATTCCTCAGGAGACTGTTAAAAATTATTCAGCAGCCCTCGGTTTTTATGTCGGTGGTTGCCATTCTCTGGAGGATTTGGAAGTCTCGGAACTAGGTTGTCTTTGAAGGCAAGCAGTTTTGTTTCCCGGCTTTGATGCGCCAGTATCATCAGCAGTGTGAGGAATGGGAGAATGCGATGGGTACCAGGAAGCCGCAAGATAGGCCCCAAGTTGATCCCATAAAGAATCCTCCGGCGTCGAGTCCTTTGGTGGTTACTAAATGAGATAGGGTAGCCCATTCGGTGGTTAGAAAGACCCTTACTTTGTTTCCGACTACTTGTCGTTTGTTTGATTTTCAGGCCTGGCTTCGATCCAGGATGTAACTATCTTCTTTTGATTCAATATATGATTATCTTTTGTCAAAAAAAAATATAAACATTGATTTTATTACTTATCCCATGTTATGTACGAAACAAAAAAATTGAGGAACCTTTTCTTACGGAAGAATTGGAATGGTTAGAAAAATTAGGGAACTTGGGGCCTTTTAGATTCATTAAAATTCATTAACGTTAGTTAATTAGTAATAATATGCTCGGTAATTCTTTTATTAATTTAAGTGACAAAAATATCTCTCCTAAAATTACTCAGATCGCTGGAAATTTTGAATGAAGTGTGTTCTGATGGAGAACCTCCATATATAAGTGGTAGGAGGTAGGATAACATTAAGCATTCAATATGCAAATGTCTCTTACTGTAGTAAACATGAGGACATGAGTCGAATCGACTCAATAATTATCGTTGTAGCTAGTTCTTGTAGTTTTTAATTTTTATACGATTTCTTACATGTCATAACATAATAGTTTATAATAAGATTGACACTTGCAGGTGCTAAATCTTGTGTTTAATTCAGTTTTCTCCTCTAAGAATAACCAATTAGTAATAATAATTTGAGTTTCCAAGAAAAATATGTACGACATTAGTATTACGTTGATTAACTCGTTAAGGTTTATATATTTTCACAAACTTTCAAACCACCTGTTTAATTTTCAATTGAAGACAAACAATTACTACAAATGTATCTAGTCGTGCAGACGAATTACTGTGAAAAAACATATGATAGAGAAAACAAAGCATACCAAAATTTACATATCCGCCTAGGAAAATCCACAGAATTTGCCAATTTACATTAAGGAAATGAGATGATGTACACGTCTCTGTTATTTCCCTTCCTTCGTTGTCTTTCTAATTATTATTGAAATTATGAAATGCTAGCCTGAATGACATTTTGGTGTTAACTAAGTTGTGGATAATGGATAATTTGGATATATATGTATACCAGAAATAAAAGACATGTCTATTTGAAGACAATAGAAAACGAGTAAGTAACCATCAAAGTTCGGTGATTGTGTGCATTATTTTCTTAAGGCAACCCCAAGGAGTGTGGTACAAGTACAAAGATTGAATTACAAGACTTTTTATTTTCAAACACATGTGGAAGTCTGTATGTAACTAGACTATCGGTTAAAGAACATGTTTTGTTGCTATAAAGTAATTCAATAATAAATGCATTAAAGATATCATCCTACAATTTACGAGAAACGGATGAAATCAGACTATCATCTAGTTGACTTACAAAAATAGTCGCGCTAACTTAAATTACTTCATAGCACAATCGAAATTAGTTATGATTTATGTGCAAAATGAGCAATCAAAAAGCATAATTCACCCCACGAGATTAACTCCTATAATAAAGCGGAATTGTCAACAACAAAAAAATATCAATGATGTGATTCACACAAATCTCTTAGGGGTCATTTGAAAATTTTGATTCCGGAAATTGTGTATTGACAAAAGTGTATTAAGTTTATGCGTATACTAAAAATGTGTGGATTTTAAGAATACTTTGTTTAGAAAATATAAAAGAATGCATGGATTTTAAATATGAAATGAACTATGAATATTAAATCTCGTAAAAAAGTGAGATTAAGTGTACATAATTTTCTATGTATTATGAATACGTCATGCATTCTCTATACATGATTATATGATTAAAACAAGTGAACAATGTTATATTCTGCGGAATATAGTTATACTCAGCACAACATTTGGAATTGAAAGTTTCAAACAAGACCTATAGATTCTATAAACCATGGGTAGTTATCAATAAATGGTTACAAACCTATTCACTTTGTACAAAACGGTCATAATTCTTTAATTTTGCACGTTTCGGTAATAAAGGTTTGAGTGAATAACAAAATAGTAAATCCGTCCAATTCCGTTCCAAATTCCGTTCTAGATTGCCTCGTCAGCATGACACATCAGTGCAAATATTAATTAGAAAATGGTTAATCAACCCACTTAACCCGGCAATCCAACCGGTCGGAACAAATCCTTCACCCATCCGGTCCCCAATTGGACTATTACCCCCAACGGCCAGAACGAAATCGTGAGGAGAGGAGACTGGCGATTCTTCTGCCGTCGGCGACCAGACCTCCTCCAACCGATTGGTCCACCATCCTCCTCCTCGCCGACACTCCTCCAACTGATTCGTTCGCCGGCTGAACTGCGGGAGATATGGTGTTTTATGTTCAACTGCGGGACTATTCGGCGACGGAAGATGAATCGCCCCCACCTGGGACTATTCGGCCCACCTCCAATCCCTTCGCCCGATTCTGGAACCGGTACAAGCGTTCCTCGAGCTCTTCCCTCTTCCGTTCAATCTCCTTCTCTTGAACCTCGAGTTCTTTCCTCTTCCCTGCCAATTCTTCTTCAACCTTCCGAACTCCAATCGCTCTTTCCTCAATGTAACTCCCCAGCGACTCGAAGTCCTCTTCTCTTTCTCCTAGCTCCCTCAATTTCGACTCCACCGACGCCTTCTCCGACTTCACCGCGGCGTTCTCCGCTTCCACCGACTCGGCCAACTTCTCTGCGATTCTCCGCAAGTTCCTTGGTCTCCTCCGCAACCTTTTCATCCGCTAACCGCAGGGCCCAAGCGCATTCTTCTACGGCGGCGGTGGTGGAAGAAATCGAGGAAGCGCGGTAGAGGGAACCGTCTATGGTTGCGGTGTTGTCCGACAGGTGAGTCTCAGTTGCCGGAGACTTCATTCTGCCGCCATCACTTTGCGTAGCTGAGCTGAAACTCCGACTTCGACTTCTCCCATTGGAGCACGACACGCATTCTTAGGAGGAGAGAGCGGAGGGGGAGAGCTAAGAATTTCCGGTCGGCGGTGTTGCGGAGAATCGCAGAGAAGATGAATCGCGATCTTCCATGGCCGAATAGGCCCGCAGTTGAGTGGGTTGATGGGTAAAGGGTTTGTTCCGGCCGGTTGGATTGCCGGGTTAAGTGGGTTGATTAACCATTTTTTAATTAATATTTGCACTGACGTGTCATGCTGACGGGGCAATCTATAACGGAATTTGGAATGGAATTGGACGGATTTACTATTTTGTTATTCACTCAAACCTTTATTACCGAAACGTGCAAAATTAAAGGATTGTGACCGTTTTGTACAAAGTAAATAGGTTTGTGACCATTTATGATAACTACCCTATAAACCATAGAGCGTGTACATTATCTGCCAATCAACAATCGTTTGATGGGAATCAAACGGTTGTGGATTTGTTACGGTTGGGGGGCTTAAATCAAGCGTAGGGTGAGTTGGTGCGTAGCAGATTAATGTTAAGGAGGAGAAGTCGGTGAAAACTTAATTGAGTGGGAAGTCCCAAAACGGCAGCGTGGGCGGGTCCAACAGCAGAGTGGCGACCCGAGTCAGGAACCGGTGGGGCCCAACTTGTCGTGAGCCGCACGCGTGATGAATGGATGGTCAAATATTTCAGACCGCAGCCAAAAAAACAAAAGAAAGAATTGTAATAATAAGCAAAAAAAAAAAAACTAGTTTCAATTTTCAACGAGAAGAAACAAAAAGGGAAAAAGATAGAATAATGCACCGAAAGACATTTGGGAGGGTAAATAGCATTTTATGATACCTTGACTTCATGTTACTCGACAACTGGTCATCTAACTCTTATTTCCTATCATATTTATCTTTCTTTTTATCTTTTACCTTCACGTGAGTTAACCAACTTACTCTTGACATTATATCATCTGTAAAAAAAGGTATACGTTCCAATTTTGATAACTCGTATTAATTTAGTGAATGTACGAAGGTATGATAAGTCTAAGAAATCTTCAAATACGATTAGCTGTCATTTAAAAAATGTTTAGTTAATTATGATATACTATCTGTTAGGCAAAATATAATACATAATTCCTATATTTTATACTTGTAGTGGACATGTTATTATTGAGGGTATATTTCAGTATTTATAAGAGATTAAAAGGCGTAACTAACCGTTTCCCAACAACTCGAGTTATTGGTACCAAGTGGTTTGTTCGTCACATGGTATCATAGCCTAGAACCGAAAGGTCATGGTTTCGAATCCTCATGATGACCCCCAATATTTCAGCCATTTGTTTAGCACAAGGGATGGTATGTCCAACCTGTGCAAACTAAAGCCTCGTGGTTTGGCAGCACAAGGGTTCAACCTGTGCAAACCGTAAAAATCCACAATTCGGCATCAACTTTCGTTTGAGGGGGCGTGTAAGAGATTAAAAATGAATGATACGTTCAATCTGTACAAACTGAAAGCCAAATGGGTTTGTCAGCACAAGGAATCATACGTTCAACCTGTGCAAACCGTATACGAAAACCCCAAAAAAAGATATGATTTCGTTTAAGGGGGCATATAAGAGATTAAAAGGCTTAACTATCCCTTTCCCAAAAACTCGAGTTATTGTGACCAAATGGTTAGTTACTTAGTTCGCTAACAATATTTGCATTTAGAATTTCATACTTCAAATTGATGGTATTATCATAAGTTGTAGAGTGGTTAGGAGGCAGTTTTATTGTAGTTAGTGTAGTTGGGACCAATTAGCTAAGTCTGTTCAAATATCAAGGAAAACTAAACCTACATGGTTAGCTATGTGTGTAGTAGATATACTTAAAACTATAATATTGTCCTAACTGCCCTGCATGGTTGAGAGTTGATGCATTAACTATTAAGTTATTCAATTGTTTTTTTTTTATGTCGTTCATATAAATGACTTTAGAAAAATATAACAAAGTCTATTACAACAATTCACAAGACAAAGAGAGGTTTTTTCGTGCTATCAAATGAGCAAGTCAAAAGATGGCATAGGGTTGCCTCTCGAAAAAATGTTGGTATTACTTAGAATATTTTTATTTGACAAGCCACTGAAATAATAGAAAGCTTGTTCATTTACTTTATTGCTTTGTTGGATTGTTGGTTTCTTCACAATACTTGTCGGTCTCGTCACAATACCAAACCATAACATGAGTTTACAATTTGAGTTACTACATTTTGAGACATGTCGATTACGCCAAGCTTTTATCAACTTTCGAATATATCAAAGAAATTAAACCACCCTTTTACTTTTGTCCTTTGGTACGAAGAAGTAAGAGAGCCTGGGTTCGTACTATGGATTTTCCGAGGTGTTTAAAAGCAAGCCAAGGCCATCACGGGTGTAGTCAATCGAGATCTAAAGAGAGAAAGAGACAGAGTGCCATTTTGATTTCCTTTCCTCGATCTGAATTCCCGTTTATGAACAGAAATCACCGCCAAAATAACCCAAACCATGAAAGAAGACTTGCGACAGAACCAAAACAATACCAAGGCTGAGAAATTACAAACAGAAAATCCTCACAATCCAGAATATAATAAAGCAGCAGCAAAGCCACTAAAAAAAAAAAAAATGGTTACCACTTATGGTTGTAATTCCACGTAATCCACGTGCTAAAATACGCCACCTTCACATTATTCTTTCTTCTCTCGTTTCATTTCCTACGCCTCATCCAACTTTCCCCCTCCTTTTCTTTATTCGAATTTCTAAATATATTAATTTTCATTTTCATCATTTTTTTGACGAACCATCATTTTCTTACTGCTGTCTGTTTGTTCTTTTACGGTTTTACCACGACATGTTTCTTATTATTTTAACTGTGGTTCCGTGCTGCAGTAGTCTTATTTGGCAGCTGCCCTCCAAATCTCATCTCTTATTATGTTATGTTACATGCTCTCCTGTCTTCAATTTAGGGGTCATTTGCTTCAAGAATTTTATAATGAGGCTTTTGTCATGAATTTGCTAATTAAAAATTTTGGGATTTATTAGGGATTTTGGGCATTATGGATTTGAGGAAATCTTTTGTTTGTTGAGCTATTTTATCATGGATTTGATGGTTTTTCAGCTTGTCTCCAAATCTCAGGTATGAGGTGAGATTTATAAAATCGTGGGGCCCATGAATTTGGAGAAAAAAAAATCCAAATCCGTGGGGCCCACAGATTTATCTAAACATTTGTTGACAAAGCAAACAATGGATTGTGTGTAAATCCATGATGGTTGGTTTTTTGGTACCACATCCATGATGCAAATCCTTGAAGCAAGTAGTACTTCTGCTGCCACCCAGCAGCGCCGGGTCTAAATTAAATTCGAGGTTAGTCCAAATAGAATAAAGTTATTATTAAAAAAATAACAAAATTACTTCTCAATAACATGTCGCGCTTGAATTGTGATGCGAAGTGAGAACCCCTGTTAATTTGAGTTGGTTGAGGAGATCGAAAATTGGACTTCATATGGATTATAATGATAATTATGAGATCTCTTCTTCAAAATGTCTACTAGTACGACCAAATGTGGAACCACCAATTTGCTATCTTACTTGAATTATTGAGATTGTTTCTACATCAAATTTTAATAACATCACATATAAAAATAGTAATTCAACAAATAGAAGAAGACTGCAGTAACTCTCATTTTGATTTTTGACCATTCTACCATCTCTTAGTCACAGTCTTCCATTTATGCAATTATGATACAAGTGTTTAGTACTCAAGTGAAACAGACAGTTTACTATGTAGAAATCATAGGTGGCTCCAAACATCTGCACTCTCAAAACTCCAATCATTTCAAAGAGTGCTGACTGTACCTAGCTACCTAAATACATAATTAACAACCTTGGCTGATACTAGTACTAATCAACCATTAACCCAAAAGAAAGTAAGAAAAAAGCACAAACCTTTTCTTCTTTCTTTTCCTCTTTACCCCCTATTCATCAATTTTCTTTCTTTAATAAATTTTAATAATTTGTACTCGCTCTCCTTCTGCCTCTGAAAACAGTTTAAAGCTGCAACGGAATCGCCATATACAGAAAAGGTGTGTGGTTTGTGTGTAGCGCAGGATAAGAGCATGCACACTCTTTCCCACTTCCCTTCTTCCCAAGCTGAATATTATTATTATTATTGAAAAAGCAAACAGAAACATAAACAAAGAGAGGAGGAGGAGGGGTTCACCATGGTTCAGTGAAAGGTCGACCTCTTTTTGAGATAGAAAGAGAGAGAAAGGCTGGATTTTGAAAGGAGCCCGAGAGGAAGAAGGAGGGCAGGAGGAGAGGAATGAAGAAGGAAGGAAGATTCATTGCTTTGATCGGCGTGCTTGTGTAGGAACTCATGGAGGTGGTGGGTGGGTGGGTTTTCTTTGGGGACTTTTGTCGAATAGTTGGAGAGCATTAGATAGCCCCACCTTGTTGTAAAAACATAAAGGAAGCCCTTTTTTCCTCTCCTTTTGCAGGGGTTTTCCATTGATTTTTTTGTTGGTCTCTTTCGGAATTGGGGGTCTGCGAGGGGATTGAGATTGGATTGGACCCCTCTCTTTCACTTTCTCCACTTCTCTCTCTTTCTCTGTCTCTTCTATGCCTCTGGTCTAAGCAGCTGAAGAAGAAACAGAGACAGACAAGTTTCTCTTTTGTGACCACTTGGAAGCCTTCTTTTTTTGGGTGAACATGAGCTTCCCTTGTCATCCCTCGACCTCCTGCTGCTTCTGAAGCAGAGCAGTCTTTTGTTCATTTCTTTTGATTTGAAGGCTTGGACTGAGGTTCAGTCCTGTTATTTTCCCCTTCCTCCTTTGCTATTCGCGGAGAAGAGAGGAGAGGCAGAGCAATTGAAAGGCAAATGCTTTTGGTTGCTTTGAGCTGAAGAAGAAGGAGAAGAACGGGGTAATGGAGTTGGTTTCTTTTGAGTTGCTATTGCCTTTGCCGGAATCATTTTGAGTCCCAAAAGCAGAGCAAGTGTCGAAGCGGAAAACAGAGGAACTGAAGAAAACAGAGCCCACCGCAGAAATGGCGTCCGTTGAAGAAAAGGGGAAGGGCAGCGGAGGTGGCGGCGGATTGGTCGGTGCCGGAGCACAACCGCCGGCGACTCTCATTGAAGAAATGAAGCTTCTGAAAGAAATCCAGGATCATTCTGCTGGTCTGTTGTCATAAAGTTCGGATCTTTTTATCTTAAAAAAAAAAACTGTGATCTTTAACATTGCACGAGCTGGAAACATCCTTAACGCTTTCTGGGTTATGTTGCTGGTATCTTGTTGTACTGTTGGGATTTATTCTGTTTCTGTTGTTGCTCTTTTGGGTTTGGCTTCAGGGAACCGTAAGGCGATAATAAACACAGAGCTCTGGTACGCCTGTGCTGGCCCACTAGTTTCCTTGCCTCATGTTGGAAGCCTCGTCTATTACTTCCCTCAGGGCCACAGCGAACAGGTTACTTTCTCCCTCTCTCATAAATGCTTCAGTTTTCAGTTTCATACATTTTCATTGAAGGTCATTTCCTGCGGTTTTGCCGTTTATTTGGATTGGTGGAGGTGCTGGTTTTCTAGGGCAAGGTCTTTTTCATAAGGAGATGGGGAATTCTTTTTGGTTTTGGGTGAAATGGTCAAGTATCAATGTCAACCTTATTTAGCTAAGCTTCTCATATTATTACTACGAGAGCAGTTTCCTTTACATCTCTATTGGCATTTATCATCAATCTTGTTTGGACTTTTGTGTCGTTGGTAGTGCCATCTCTCTCAAATCAAAGTGTCTCTCATTTCATGCTCTTTGGTGTATGGCTCTTTCCCCGGCTAATTTTGCTCCTACCTTCTCCCATTTGCTAGTATAAAACTATAGATCTTATTTTAGCTTGTGTCTTACCGACTCAAGTGGTTGACATTAATTTTTTTTAAAAGGAAACCAATATTTTGCTTGTTTGGTACATGGAAATTCTTCTTTTAAGTTTCTGAATTTCATTAATTTTTCGATGCATGAATTCGAGGCTCAACTCGTGATTGCTTGATAAGCAAGTTATTAAGCTCTGTTGAGGTTGATTGATCTTTTTGGGGCTTCTGTGATGTAGGTTGCAGTTTCTACAAAGAGAAGTGCTACTTCTCAAATCCCCAACTATCCAAACCTTCCATCTCAGTTGCTGTGCCAAGTTCACAATGTGACCCAGCATGTATGCCATTTTTACCCCATCCATTTGGTTCTTACTTTCCCTCTGCAGTGTTCTTCTCTTTGATACTACTTATCTTTTGTGATCATTAATTAGGCAGACAAAGAAACGGATGAAATATATGCACAAATGAGCCTTCAACCGGTCAATTCAGTAAGCTCCTTTTTCATTTAACTTGAAGAAAATGCTATCTTTTGCCTATTTTTGATAGATGTGTTCATTCATCTCTTTGTAGGAGAAAGATATCTTTCCTATTCCGGACTTTGGATTGAAGGCCGGCAGACATCCCACCGAATTCTTCTGCAAAACCCTGACAGCAAGTGATACTAGCACTCATGGTGGCTTCTCAGTACCAAGGAGGGCTGCAGAGAAGCTCTTCCCTCATTTGGTCAGTTTCCAATGTCCACCACCTAAAATATCTCTTAGTTACCTTTTGAAGGAGAGAAATAAACCTAAAAAGGGTGATTCCTTTTTGGTTCAGGATTACACAATGCAACCTCCAACTCAGGAGCTTCTTGTTCGAGACTTGCATGACAATGCCTGGACTTTTCGCCACATCTACCGAGGACAGCCAAAACGACACCTCCTCACGACTGGCTGGAGCCTTTTCGTCGGATCAAAGAGGCTGAAAGCAGGAGATTCAGTCTTGTTCATCAGGTAAACTGATGCTTCATATTTCATGGTTGTTGGGTTTTCATTCATTGTTGTCTCACCTGGAAACTTAATGGCACTGGATTGAACACAATTTTCAGGGATGAGAAGTCACAGTTAATGGTGGGAGTGAGACGAGCAAATCGTCAGCAGACGACACTGCCATCATCAGTTCTCTCAGCAGATAGCATGCACATTGGTGTCCTTGCTGCTGCAGCTCATGCTGCTGCAAACAGGAGTCCGTTCACCATCTTCTACAATCCAAGGTAACTAAATTTCGAAATTTCAGTCTTTATTCATTGTTTGTCTAGTGAATGTGCCTTGCTGCTCACGTGAATGAAAGGGACTGACTTTTTGGTTGTTGGCAGGGCATGTCCTTCAGAGTTTGTCATTCCTTTGGTCAAATACAGGAAAGCTGTGTACGGAACTCAAGTCTCTGTTGGGATGAGGTTTGGGATGATGTTTGAGACGGAGGAATCGGCCAAACGAAGGTCTCGTTTGATCTTTTCCTAACCGTTCTGCTACTAACTATGATCTTGTTAGTTTGCTTGTTGAACAAGGTTTTGCTTTCTTGTTGAACAGATACATGGGGTCAATAGTGGCTGTTAGCGACTTGGATCCCTTGCGGTGGCCTGGTTCCAAATGGCGAAACCTCCAGGTGGAGTGGGATGAGCCAGGATGTTCTGACAAACCGAGTCGTGTTAGTCCATGGGAAGTAGAAACTCCCGAGAGCCTTTTCATTTTCCCTTCTTTAACCTCAGGTCTCAAGAGGTCCATCCATGGTGGTTACTTAGGTATTAGAAAGAGCTTTTATAAGAAACACCCTGGTTATCTTAATATTCTTCTTCGAATCTTGACGATATACCTTTGTGTTTATTTAGGAGGAGAAACTGAATGGGGAAATATGATTAAAAGACCCCTAATCTGGCTTCCTGATGGTGGCAATGGAAGTCTTCCTTACCCACCAACAATTCCAGATTCTGATAGACTGCTTAAGATGTTAATGAAACCACCAGCTATAAACTATCCTGGACTCTGCTCTTCTCCTGCCTTCCAAGAAGTCTGTGCTGCCAAAGGACCATCGGTGGAAGATGTTAGGATCATAAACCAACATTCAGATGTAGCAGCTATGTTCTCTGGAAACCATCCCCTTTATCAGCAGCAACAGCAACAGCCGTCGTGTCTAGAGCAACGTGAGACTGGGAATTCTTCGTCGTCATTCAAAGTCAACAATGTTCCTGGAAAGCTAAATCCTTCAACGAAACCTGAAAAAAATCAAGCACCGACCCCACCAGAGAAGATGGTGAAATCAGAAGCTGAGTTGACCCAGGTGACTACTGCTGAACATTTACCGAATGGTCACTGGTCCATTATGCAGCAGCCACTTGAAGAGCCATCATCATCAGTTGCTCAGCCTCTTCAGCAACCACATTTCCCTCAACCTGACCAAAACGTCCTTCCATTCCTGGACACAGTGGACGAATGGACATCACAGCAGTCTCCAGCAATGCCAATGCATGTCTCAGCATCAATCCAAAGACAGCCTGGAACAATGTCAATGTTCGGGATGCAAGAACCATCTCCTCCCATACTCTTTCCCGAAACAATAGTGAACCAGGATGTGTGGGATCATCACCAGCTGAACAACCTGAGGTATCTAAACCAATCGACCCAGTTCGTACCGATGTCTCAACAGGATCATTGCAGCTTCAACTCGGTTGATGAGAGCAATGGCCAAAGTGGAATCTATAGCTCTCTCAATAATGGCCATGGTGGTGGTGGTGTTATGATTGACCCTTCGAGTACTATTCTAGACGATTTCTGTTCCTTGAAGGATCAGGATTTCCACAACAACCCTTCTTCAGATTGCCTTGTGGGCAACTTCAGCTCGAGCCAGGATGTTCAGTCTCAGATCACTTCAGTAAGTTTGGCGGATTCTCAAGCTTTCTCTCAGCAGCAGGAGTTTCCTGATAGCTCTGGTGGGACTTCTTCTAGCAATGTGGAGTTTGATAAGGGCAATAGCCTCGTGCAAACTAACTCCTGGCAGCAGGTTGCTCCCCGCGTGAGGACTTATACTAAGGTATGCTACCTATGTAACATTGGAAATATTATTCTTGAACTATCGAAAATTCATGAAGATTTTTATATCATGAAGAATTGTGTCAGATACCTAGTGGTCACTAGTCACTACTCTTGGATGTTTGATAAGACCAAACACTGTTTTTGTTACAAACTTCTGTTGCGTTCATGGGCTTTCTAAGATTGGTTCCACCCAGATTGTAAGATCAAAATCGGATATCCACTATAGAGATCTGATATCTTGATTCCCTATTGAATGCTGAATTGTGCTTCTCTAATGGATTACCAAAACAGGTTCAGAAGGCAGGGTCAGTTGGTCGATCCATAGATGTTTCGAGCTTCAAGAACTACGAGGAGCTATGCTCGGCGATCGAGTGCATGTTCGGTCTTGGGGGGTTGCTGACTAATCCAAGGGAGTCGGGATGGAAGTTGGTTTACGTGGACTACGAGAATGATGTCCTGCTCATTGGCGATGATCCATGGGAGTAAGAGAAAATCTACTCTGCATATATTTTTTCCCTTCCCTTTTCTTTCTGTTGCATGAAAATTGGATTCTGAGATTTGGGTGGTTTGGTTTATTTATTTTGAAAAAGGGAATTCGTGGGATGTGTACGATGCATAAGGATTCTATCGCCTCAAGAAGTTCAGCAGATGAGCGAGGAAGGGATGAAGCTACTCAACAGCACGAATATGCAGCAGGGGATCAACATTGCTTCCTCTACCATCGCACAAGGTTAATGCTGACATCACAATGAATGAGAGAGGGATACAATGAATCAGTGCTCGACAGGAATGCAAATGGGCCGACTGATCGAACTTCATAATCTGTTAGGAAGTGGATCCAGTACACCCCATTACTCACTGTATCAGCAGCATCAGCTGCAGTAGCTATATAGCTAGCTAGGGTTTAGGAGTAGGAATTGGGGATCTTGTGATTTAGTGATTTACCATGGCCATCACCTTGGTTAAGGTGCGGCTTTCCTCGTTGTATGTTGTAACTTGTAAGCTAATTGGATGAAGTTGATGAGTATCTAGAAGATTGGCCACAAAATGAAGAAAAACTAGAGAAGATAGTTGACCCACATATGACCAAGTCTCTGGCCCTGGCATGGCGACAACCCCATATAAAGGCTACGTATTTCCAGTTATGCATAACTCATGATATGGAGGCAGGAAAGGTCAATTGCAGTTCTTTTGACTGTGATGTAATGGTTAAAATGAATATAAATAGAAATCTTTGATGAAATAGTAAAAAGGTCAATGAATTTGCAAGTATGTGTTCCAAACTCCAACAACTGTAGGCAGGTTCTATTGATAATAAGCATAATGTAATCACAGTTGGGCAAAAATTCATGAATACACTATAATTTCCCCATACTCGGTACTCCTAAAGAGTTCATACTAATCTTCCACAACTAAGAGTTCCCCCTAAAAGTTACACGGAAAAGACGGATAAATTTTACAACAGAAACATAAATATATCGCCTTCTTTTGCTCTTCATTGCTGCTTGAAAGTCAGAAACCTCTAAATGTGCAATTGGGTAAGGGGCAAAAGAATTTTGATGTGGGCATTTCAACAATGCAAGCTTTGCTTCCCTAGTTCGAACAAAGACCAAGCATGCTTACCTCTTTTCCTAGTTTCAGCCTCTTGCTGGCTTCTGAAGCACTGCAGATAAATAAACTTCAGACCTCCCACTTGCTGCATCAGCCTTCTCTCCCACAACCCATTTCAACTTCTTATACCCAAACCTCTCGATCAATCTTGTCAAAACCCCTTTCTTCTCATCATTAGCACAATAGAAGTTATCCAACCAAAACAACCCACCTGGTCTAAGCACACGATCGATGTCAAACATCAAGAACTCGAGCTTCTCCACCTTGCTACCAACATCCAATCCACTCGACGCATGTACCAGATCAAATACATTGTCGTAAAATGGAAACCTATGATCCAAACTCAAGTACAGAGGGAACAACCCTCTTGAAGAAATGAACTCGCTATATGGAGCATCGACATTCAACGTGTTTGTAATCACAGTCACATTCCTCTCAGCCATTCTAGCAGCAAAAGTTCCCGAACCACCACCGATGTCGAACCCAATCCTAATCCCACCACTGCCTAACCCTAAAACATCATCCAACAAGAAATCATTCTTCCCTTTGGACTTCACATACCTCTGATTCTCAGCCCCACCCAAGTCGAAGCAATTCACACATTCTCTACTCAACTTCTTCTTACTCAAACAATCAAACCCTTTGCAACCATAACCACTCCAGCTACCAACTACCTTATTATCAACAACAGAACTCCAAAGAGACAAAGGAAAAGGTTTCAGGAGCCCCAACTTACTCCCACCTTTAGCAAAACATCTTCTCCTCGGCAAAGGCTCACACCCACGAAGAATCAACTTCTGGGCAAGGCTCCAATCATCAGGGCAAGAACCAGAAACCTTGTAGTTCATGTACTGCGACAGCAAATCGGTCGATCTCTCGCAGGAATGGCCTACAGAAGCCACCATCTCTGTGATCCCAGTTCTTGAATCTTTCCCCAGAGGCAGTTGGTGATGCTGGAGATACAATTTGAGCTCACTAGCAATATTGGGTCTTGAGATGTCGATGGTGTCATAACCTAGAAGCTCCTTCTCCATCTTGGCGAGCTTTTTCTGGGATGAACCGATCTCTCGCAGGATTAAGGAGACATGCTCGGAGATCAAGGAGATGTTCTTGTGGGGATTGAGATTGTGGGCGTGGAGGTGGATGGGGGAGTAATTGAAGGCGTAGAGAGCGAAGAGATTTGTAGTGAGCACTGAAAGGATCATGAGAAGGTTTACCGCCGATGTGCAGAGCGTTGCCCGCTTGAATCTGGCGGTGCCGTCGCCGATTTTCAGCGACACTGATCCCATCTCTCTTTGTTGTGTCTCTCTCTCCCCTTCTTTTTTGCTGCTTGAGTGTAAAGATTGGAGCTTTGGGAGTGAGTGAGTGGAAAGAACTCAGATTTGGGGGAGTTTGGAGCAGGTGGAGCAAGTGGGATTTGTTTAACTGTGGAGGGAAAAGTAGATGTAATTAGAGTTTTGATTAGTGGGCGAGATTTAGGATTTAGGACAGTGGCGAGAGAGAAGTGTTTGTCGGTTGCGGTTTTGCAGTTGTAAATTTCTTTCCTTTTTCTTCGAGTTTGGACTTCTGATGAGCAGAGTGAAACGAAGAAGTGAGCTTGCTTTGCTCTCTCTACACGGGAATGCTGCAAGCCTGCAAGTCTGCAACTAGCCTTGAAGCTTAGCTTAGGGTCAATTTTACAAATGGTCACTGGAGTTTGAAGCCATTGACTAATAGGTCACTTCAAGTTATTTTGACTCTTAAACAATTGTATCACTAAGACTTTGGGGACAACTCAATATGTAACAATGAAATGGCCAGCATGCTGTATTTCTATGTTTAACATAATATCGTCTATTAAACTCAAACAATGTTATACTTTTTTTCGTCGAATTAGTGTTGTACTGTTGTCTATTAAACTCAAACAAAGTTTCATAGAAAACATTCCAAGGTTAGCATTGTTGTTACAAGTTTCCGTCCAAATGAAAGTTGAACAACTTTGCAATCTATTAGAGTAGTGTTAACAAGTAGATAAATATCATTAGTTAGGACAAAAGGTTACAGTGGCAAGCAAGCAATATTACAATTGTTTGATCCATTTGTCGGCGAAGCATTTTTGCACTTATTTTTTATAATTATTTACTGCTATTTATTTATGACTTATTGACTAGCTTTGGATTTGGTGGTTTAAGGGGAAAAGAAAAGAGAATATTCACCAAAGGTAAGGTAATAAATAAATAAAAAAGGAATCTTCACTCTCACGATGAGAAAAGTCAGGGGACAGGTGATTTTCTGTAACTGGACTGAGCCCAACCCTACCGACCATTTATCAAGACTCAACCGGCATTTGCCATTCGGCCCAATCCATTATGGTTGCCCCACTGATGTCGACAAACATGGGCCCATTGGGACACAGAGCAGCCACTGGCTTCAAATTCAATCAGTCCCCAACAACACACGTTGCGTTTCCGCTGCTATGAATCAATCGACAAAAAATCCAGCACCAACATTTGCAACCAAGATTAAACCAGTGGACAAAAACCACTAATCTAAGCAGATGAACTAAATTATTAAACAGAAGGGGAGGGCAACGGCTTGGTCTACACGAGACCAAACCACATCAAACCATAATTATGCTTGGAATGGGAAGAGAATCACAAAAGACAGTCGGTAAATGGATGGAATAAAAAAAAACAGAGCTTCCTTACATGCTCATCAATGGTGAGTGAAAAGATCAGAAGCATTGTCAATCTATAATTGGAGATGGTAATCAATGGGATCCTGAAAAGTTCATGAGTCTCTCATTCAAAACAAATGTCCCACAATGTGCTACCAAATATTTTTATTCAGCTAACAAAAAACAAGGATTCCTTGCAGTTCATCCCGCATCAATCATCCAACAGCAAGCACATATGATCATTTGTGTCCTCCCTTGGCTGCAACTGGGGTCTTCTTCGTCATCTGGTAAAGGATTAAGAATTGATGTTCAATCAACAGAACAAGTTTAAATATATAATAAGACAATGAATCAATGATGGTGTGTCGCGTAATCATACGTTCACCAACAAATAAAGGAAGAATTGCATAAAGCGGGTTCACAAATCGTCTGGTTTTCCCATGTCATACATTCACATCAAACTACTTAAGACCTGAATGATGCCCTTCTGAAGCTCCTGATTTATGAGGAAAGTACCATGGAACAACTAGCATTAGTTATAGCATTGCCTGTGATTTCCTCCCCCTGATGCAGGAAGAAGTGCAGAGATGGGTTCGGGTTTGCACATCTTCTGGTTCATATGACATGGATTTACATAAACCTACTTAAGGCTATGCTGACTGCATTACATGCCCTATCAAGCTCTTTATGCAAGATGCACGCCCTCACTGCACTAGAAGTCCATTACAATAAGATTTGCCTGAAACCCATTCTATAATGAAAGATGAATGCTCACTCCGTCAAGCCATAGAATATTACCCTCTGAAACTTCCCATCACCTTGTTAAAGCATTCGATCAAAGTATAAAACACTTCATGAACCCAGCTCCAAATCAAGCATAGATTCCAGGGATTTTGCTGGAATCGAAGAAATTTCCCCCAAATTCAAGGCAACAGCAACTGAGCTGGGAGTTAAGGGAAGGAACTAGCAATTACCGTAAGATATTTGAGCTTCAAACCTCCGTACACTAGTCCGAAACTGAACGCCGATGCACGAGCCACCTAAATCACCACCAATTCAATCCGCAGTCGTAAGAAATCCATCAAGAATTCGATGCAACCCTACTGTTCGGCCCTCGAGACAATCAGGCAAGCTCGGGAGAATCTACACTGATTAGGAAGGAAGGAAAAATGCACTTACCAGAGCGAGGGTGCTTCCGCCTGTGTAAGGACCTGGTACCGCCATTGCTCTCTTCTTCTGCCGCTGTCGATAGAAACCCTAGAGATCGCCGGAAGTTCTGAAAAGGGAGAAAAAGTTTAGGGCCCGATTTCTTTGATTTTCCTTTTATCTACCTTCTCGTTTACGTGGAGCGGAAACCAGGACCCGGATATAAAACCGGGCAAAGTCCACACCCGGCTCGTCAGGTATACAACGGGCTGGCCCGGTAAAAAGCGGCGGTTTATGTCGGTTAGCAAGGTTGTCAAACCGGTTTATGCCAGTGTGTCGGTTTAGCTAGTGGAATGGTTCAACCGGTGGCACATACCGGTTTGTGCCGGTTCATGCCGGTCAATATTACAAATAAAATTATAAATACTCATATTTAAACATGACATTTAACGTTAATACTTACACATTTATACCTGAATCCAACAAATAACATCAATATTTAACTTTTATACTCATAAAATAAATAATAAAATAACTTTTATCAATTAAATTCACTAAAATAAAATCATTTTACTTAGAGATTCGTATATCGATCATGCCGGTCATACCGGTGGTGTCATGCCGATTTTATGACCGGTACCGATTGAACCAGGTACAACCGGTGGTACGCGGGCCGGCGTGACAACCATGTCGGTTAGGGAATCAGGAGGAAAAAAAAATCAATATTTTTTCTCACTGGTATTTTCTGGAGAAACAAACGGGAAGCTTTACAAGGGGAGTTTTGATTTTTGATCCGATTCTGAATCCTTTCCTGCGGCTGCGGGAAGAAAATGGGATGTTCTTCGTCGACACAGCAGGCGGGTTCCAGCGAGCAGCGAGAAGCGGAAAGCCTCGCTGGCCGCAGCTTCCATTGGAGCGCTTCCAATGCTCCAGTACTCCTTCTCGAAGCTTGCCGATCCCCAAACCAGCAAAATTCCTCTTGAATCTCTCCAGGTAAAAAGTCCTAATCCAACGCTGAAGGATCGAAATTCTCCCTCGTGAATGAATTTCCCATAAGTTCACGGTCACTAGTCTAGCTGGATTATCTTACTGATTGAGCTTTTTAAGTTCAGTGTTAGTTACGAAACCCCAGTCTTCGAATCAACAAAAGAGCCCAATCCAAATTCTGTTATTGGATTTTTGAATCATCCGGGGGAGTCCTTAGTGGAAGAATTTTAGGAAGGAATAACCTGGATTGAGTTTGTGAAAGGCTACGTGAAATGCTGTGGAAGGATGATCGCTTCGATGTCACTCAACGGTCTGATGGAACTGTTTGCTGCGGCACTGGCGAAATCTGGGTCTCCTTCGAAACTGGAGTTAGAGTCGGTGGATGATGGTGGTTATAAGATAATTGGTTTATGTTGGGAATTTTTGGTGCGAGGGTATGCGTACGACAGTTTGAGATCGGGTGACTAGGATTATGATAGAGTCGTGAACTACGTTCACTTTCCGTAAAGAATAATTCCACCCTCAACAAGCCTAGGGTTATAGGAAATTTCTTCATAGGATAAAATTATCATCACTTTAGAATCTAGACTTAAGAAACTAAAGCATACTTAGAAGTTTAATAGGAAGAAGTATAGATTTTGGTGTCCTAGGCTGACAAAGCTGTGGTACTCTCGAGCGATTGAGGACTTGGCATCTGATGGATCCTCTAGTAGCAGTGCATCTGATGGATCCGGCGGCAGAGCCGTCGGCAGGGCACTCGGAGAGGGGGATCGAGCCGTGCCAGTATTGGTAGTACTTGTTCATCATAGTGGCGGCATAACTGAACCAAGAGTCGGCAGTGTCGAGCTGCAGATCATAGATCCAGTCATTGATGACAGGGGATTCAACAAGAGACGGAGTAGGAAAGTCGCTGTTGGCCAATTGATTGGCAGCATCTGTCCAGAGGCTTAGGCTGTCCGGAAGGGCGAGGTTCATGCCAGGGGAGTTGACAGCGCGTTGCTCAAAGGTCGGCCTGATTATAGCCGCGGGAGAAGAGGCGATTGATGAATCTGGACTAGAGGCTCAACTCTGTTTCGCGTCCCAACGTGGAACCAAGCTTCTGGAAACGGACAAGGGACACTGGTTACCGATGCCAATAGTGCTTCTTCCTATTAAACTTTTAAGTATGCTTTAGTTTATTAAGCCTAGATTCTAAAGTGATGATAGTTTTATCCTACGAAGAAATTTCCTGTAACCCTAGGTTTGTTGAGGGTGGAAATATTCTTTACGGAAAGTGAACGTAGTTGACGACTCTATCATAATCCTAGTCACCCAGTCTCGGGCTATCGTACGTATACCCTCGCCCCAAAAAGTCCCAACAGTTTATCTCTCACCGGCTGATTTGCTCATTCTGCTATGGATGTCCTGGACGATGCTGCTGTGGAACTCGAAAACTTCCAAAGGGGAAGAGAGAGGGACACTATTCCTTCCGGATGTCAGTCATATGGCGTTGTCTGCTGTCATTTCGTGTTGTGATGGTCTTGATGGAGTAGACTTCTGGGACTGTGATTTAGCTGGTTTAGAAGTTCAGCTTCCTGCTGGGAAGTTCCTTGCTTGGGCATTGGCGACTGCTCCAAGTATAACAGATTGCTTGACTCAGTTCATCAACTTGAGGTTGCAGAATTATTGCTCTTCAGGGGTGAGAGAGTAATGTTTTTGATGTTTTGTGTTTTCCTCTTGTAATGTTCAGGGCCCTGAATCACGATTTTCTTGATGAACTGGCAGGATGAGTCTGCACCAGATACCTCGACCTCTGGAGGGTCTGTATCATCGAGTGGGCGTGGTACTTATCTCTTGACATGTGGCCGTGCATGGGGAATTTCTCTCTCTCGCTCAAGGGTGCAATTGGTGTAGAAATTCTGAAACCATGCTTCGCTAGTGATGGTGATCAATCAGTTGAACACGTTGTCTATCGGTTTGTTTTCCTACACTTCTAGTGATAAATTTATGTACGCAGACCATTTTCAAACTGAAATTCCATTGTTAAGTTTAGAAAGGAATTCTAGATTGACCTCCATTCATTCTACCATGTAGGTCATCTGTTCATGGCAGGGGATTGAATAGATTCTGGTCTAACGTTGAAGGTTATCATGGTCCATTACTTATCGACTTATCGTGGTGTCTGCTACCTCTGGAGATACTCAAAACGATAACTCAACTGCAAAGAAGTGGACTATAGGTGCTCTTACACAGCTAGGGTTGGAGAACAACGAGAATCTTTATGGAACCTCTGCAACCTTATACGCTATGTGTCCTGTTTTCCATGTATTCCCACCTTCTGGTAATCTGAAACTTTGAACCCTTCTTCTGATTCCTTTACCATTGATCTTTCTTGGGATGAATGGTTCTGAAAGCTTTTGTGCTGGATCTGTTTGACAGGAAAGGAGAAGAACTTTGTTTACAGCCACCTGCATCCTGCTAGGGGATATGATCCACACCCGAAGCCTGTTGGAATCGGGTTTGGTGGATCGACGGGGAACGAAAGGCTATTTATCGACGAAGACTTTGCTAAGGTTACTGTTCGTCACCACGCAGTTGACAATACTTACCAACATGGTCCCTTCTTCCCCAATCAGGCAAGTACTCATGGGTGGGAAATACAGCTCTCATCGAAACCAAATGGATGTTGTCAGGGGATGATTAACTTGTGTTTTCCATGTATCAGGGTTTTCTCCCAGTTGAGGCATTGATTTCAGAAGTGGAGGTCTGGGGACTTGGTGGGGAGGCAGCAAGGTCTGTTCAAACTTCCTACAAGCAAGGAGGTGCTTTTCACCGAGCAGCGATGACAGATGCCCTATGATCAGCTTCAATTTAAGCTCATAGTTTAAAGACAACTATCTTGAACTTGCACAAACCCCATATTTCTTTACTTTTGTTTTCCAGGTCGATCTGAAGACTTTCTCAAACTGGGAAGATTCGCCGGAGAAGATGATGATGGATATGATGGGTGACCCAAACAGTGTTCGACGAGAAGACCGCTGAAAATTGTCCGTCGTTACCTTTCATGATAGATGAAGGGTTAGAGCAGCAAGTGAGGAAGATGCATCTTGTCCAGATTTTGTGTTTGTTTATACAGAATGGTGCCAAGAGATCATGTTGTTCCGCTTATGAGTTGTTTGGTTGTACATAATGGTGTGATTAGAAGTTTGTCCTCAAACTTACATAGTGTTCCCGACTTAGCCAGTTAGCCTCACTCGACTGTAATAATAAGAAATAAAGCCTCGATCTCTCATCAACAGAGCAATTCATTCTATCCATTTTTGGGACTGCAGCTTCTAAATTAAGATAGCTACTCAATGCACAAGAACAGCTTTTTATTGAAAGGACCACATAGTTTCGAGTCGGATAATGCATGAAGAACCTTGATAAACAGTAATAACAACATCAGCAACTTCCTACAGATGAGTGAACTGAAAAAAGTATGCTAATCTTTCATAGACGATCATCCAATCACAAGCATAAGCATCCACAGCAGCAAAATTTAATCCATGATCTTATCGAACCCATGGAGAGATTAGTTGACTCCTGCTGATAACTTTGATGAAAAATGCTGGCTGGAAAAGGGATGGTTTCACTTCTTGTCTTCTGCTTTCCTCGGCTGGGTGAAAAGGTGAAAGATTAGGATTAACAGATAAAAGAATTGGACCGTAACCGGGTTTTGTTGCTTGAACTGGAAACAATGCAGATGACAATAGACAGATAGAAGGGCACAGCCACTGATAAATGTATGAACATTCAAATTCAAATGGTAGCCATTACAGTTTACTTCTGGAGTCATACGAATACTCCGTTCATAGAACAATCATATACGAGTGAAGGCAAAGAACTACTTCTCAAGTCGTAAATCGAAGGATAACCAGACACGAAAGGCTTGGTTTAAGGAGCTGAATTCTAGCATTTGAGACATTCAGACACGGAAGAAAGTAGATCTGATGAGCTTAAAGACCAGCTACATTGCAGAATAAATCTCACAAGAATGTAGGTGGAGATTAGGAGAGTGACGGTCGAGGAGATATAGATTGATGTTCTACCTACATATCGCAAATGTATAAACCAGGCAGACATGATAATCATGCTAATCCAACCAGTGAGTCTACCAACACACAGTACGCTTAGCAAAAGGATGAACTTTTAAGCTCACCACCTGTTTGATGAAATGCCCCAACGAGGAAACAAAGAGGATGCCAAAATTCAGAGGAAACAAAGCAGAAATAAGCAGCCTTGAATCTAAGAGATTCCAAACCCACAATAAACACCATTCGATCAGGCATGACACGGCGCCAGAACACAAGCCAAAGGTCGGAGGCGACATTGAGATGGAAGAAGAGAAAGGGTAAACAAACCTTGGTTCCCGGAGCATGCATACTGAGCTCTTCATCAGGGATGACAACCGGCCATTTCTCCCCGGCTTCCCGAAACATTTGCTCCGTCTCGAGGTACTGGCCTTTCTCCAGAATCATGTTCCGTATCGTCTGCGCAGTAGTCTGGGTGCCGTCGAAGACCTCCTCGACGCCGTTGACGAAAGTGACGGTGATCTGCGGCGGGTGGTCGTCGGTGCGGCGCTTGACCTGGACCTGGCAGGCCGGGTTCGATTCTTTGGCCTTGCGAGCATTGCACTGCGCCAAGAACTCCATACAAGATGCCAGGCGCGGGTCCAATGCGTTGAACTCTATCCTCACCTTCGATAGAAACTTCAACATCGTTTCAGCTTAGCTTCCCTTAATTCCCCTGATTTCCCTTTCTAGCTCGCCGCCGATTTTGGCTGACACTGACGAACGCCGGAGCCGGAGAGAGAAATCCCAGCTGAACTTCTTTTGATGAGAGAGATTGACGGAGCCGTGTCTACTGTAGTTCGACCGAAAATTGTAGTAATCTCACGAGGGAAGAAGAACCCCAATGGGCTCTCGGCCCGCTGTCATTTTGGGCCCGATGATTGAAACCTATCACTTCCACAAGGTTCCTTCCAAATTACTAAATTAGTGAATTACCCTAACCAAAACTTCTACAAAATAACATAATTGATCATACCTAAAAAAAGCTTGATCTGTATTTGCTGTTGTGGGAATGTTAAGGTTGCAATTGATAAAATGGTTGGAAAGGCGGGTTTAGGATGTCGAGAGTTGGAGCTATGAGCTATCCTAAATGAAATTCGGGTTTTATTAGACATTACAAAAGTTCATGTTCACCTCGATCATCATCGTAATAGAATAGGATAGCCCACTTAGCAGCTCACTATACTCTATATTGTCGTCAAGAGATTTGACTCTGTTTCTTAGTTACGATGTACCAAATAGCTTGACCACTTACTCTCTATATGTGGATCCTAATATCCTTTTAATACGAGTGACCTATTGAAAAAGAGAACACTTTGTCCAATGGTTCTTACGAAGTAGGAATTGGGTGATGGATTTTGGATGAGAATCTCTCATATGAAGAAATGCGAGATCAATCTACAATACCTCCCTAAAGCAGGAGGTGAGAAGAAGAGTTGGCCAGAGCGGTAGAAGTTAAGAAAGTTTATTACACAGTAACAAAATCCGCTTTACAACAAGACAACGAGAAACACAATCAACTATCAAGCCCAAGGAAATTAAACCAAACACAGCCACACAGTAGTGAACATGCAATTATCACACAAAAAGAAATTCGAACAAACAACAGCAACAAAGAAACAATCAGAACACTCTGTATGAAAGTAACATTGTCGACTGTGGAATACTCCTCTGGTAAATATGTGCGTTAATAAAATTTTCCATGCCCAGCAAATATACAAACACAAACTCCATTCTTGCTTTCCCAGGTTCCCCACCTATCCATTCCTCCAAACTCTCGCGCTTCTCTCTACGCATATCACATAATCGTCTCGCCGCCATCAAGCAACCGAAAAAGGAAGAGAATTTACCTGAACAACCCTTGCCTTCATCACATTTCTTCACCTCTGCCACTTCTTCTCTGGAACATGACAAGCAATCCAAGCGTTAAGAGTTCATACCATACAGACTCACATGCTGATAGGAGCCATGAGGTTTGAAGAAGAACATACCATTCTTTGCCGCCGGTTGACTTTGAGAACTAGTCCGCTGGATGCGTGGAGAACCATGTCTCCCATTTGCTCCAGGCAAAGAATGACGCTTCTTGATGTACTCTCGGTCATTCACATCTGGGCTCGATCTTGGAGAGCTATTATTAGCCTGAAGTTTGGCTCTTGCGGACTCCGTAACCTGCATGAACCGTGGGACGGAGCTGCTGCTGCTATTACTGGGCCGTGGCTCTTGGTCGTTGGTGGTGGTAGTGTCATCTCGTCTAGGCGAGCCAAATGAGCTTCTCCGCTTCCCACTATTGGACTCACTTTGTGGGGATGGTGCAGACTTTTTGTTACCAGCAGATAATGACTTCCTTTTCTGGGTTGAAGATGCTCTTCTGTCACGTTTCTCGCTTTTAGTTACCGACACTTGACTTGCAGGCGTTCCTTGAGCCTCCCCCTGGATGGTAATTTGGCTTTTGGTGGGAGAGGCAGCTTCCGGAAGTCTCTCAGCTTCTTCTTGTTCTCGTTCGACTTCTACCTCGGGTGAGTGGACCGAGTTGATGATAGCTTCACTCTTCACACCATCTAGTTCTTCAGACTGAGTGACAACAGGATTAGAAGGACTGGGCAAGGGATCTTCCGATGCATCCTTGAATTCTTCACCTGCATTCTTAATCACACTAGAGCTGTGGGTTTCCTCCACTGAAGTTTTCCCTTCTTGCCTGTGCTCGAGTTCTGCTGCTCCAACTTCAGATATGTCAGGTGAGTCAAGAGTCGAGGTGACAGAGAGCTCGGTACCACATTCAGAATCTCCATATTGCACGGTTGACAAATGGGTGGCTGAATGTTCAGCCGTACGAGGCTCCTTAGTCACGGAAAGAATCTCTTCAGATGAAGCTTTCTCTGGTTTAAGTTCATGTCCTGCATCTTGTAGCACTCGGCTATGTCTTTTGTTTGAATCGGTAGCTGGACCCAGCCCATGCTCAAATTTTGACTGTGCAGCAACAAATGCAGGGTTGCTTACCTTCCTCGATCCATAAACAAATTTATTTCCTTCAGTCTCTAACTCATCTGAGGCAAGTCTTTTCATAGAAGATCGTTTTGGGGGTTCAGGTTGCTCAAATTCTTGAGTTGGTTGAACTTGTACATCGGACTGCAATGTTTGACTTTGACGAGAGCTCGAGTCAATTGATGCCTCCTTGACATCATCATAAGTAATATCCACGGAACCTTGAGGCTGCTCTGAGTTATCTCCTGCGGGATGGGTTGATGCTTGGCATGCCTCCAACTTGGGATCATTTGCATCATATGCAATGAGATTTTCTTCATTTTCGAACGAAGAAACAGCTTCCTCAATGTGGGATCTCGAATCTTCAACCACAAGGGAACTCTCAGATACCACAGCATGCTCCTCTTGCTTCTCTTCTTCAACCTTTTCTGGGAAGGACTTTGGTTTTGGAGTTGGCTCCGATTTTGGTGTGGGCTCAACGGATGAAGCAGACATCCATCTCTCTAACCAGACCCAAGAGGAATTAGGTCTTAGAGGATCACACTTGATGTTGATAGGCCTTGACTTTGGTGTTGAACCAATTAGCTGCAAATATATATGAAAGAAGAGGATTAGAGCATTCACAGTGAGTGTAGAGTGAGCATATCCAAAAGGCAAATAGCATCATGGAAAGCAGAAAAGATTCATCAGGATACCTGGCGAGCAAATCTGTTGCTCAGCAACTTCTCGAGTGAAGTATAAGTTATCGTTGGTTTAGATATGGAGAGTTCCTTTTTCTGAGACAAAAAGAGAACTATGGTAAGATTGTTGGAAATTGTTCAAGAACTATGCTGGCATCCCGTGCACAATAGTTTGTGATTGTGTTCTAAAACAAAAAAGATATTTTGTTCTGTACATGAAAAATTGCTCCAAATCATAAATAGAAAGATGGTAACTACAATCCAATGTTTGTCAACAGCATTCAATTCCTTCAAGGTTAGTTAACATAAACTAGGATTTTGAATATACACTACAGATTCCATAGAATGCAAACCATGTGCGACCCCTGTCCATCTTAGTTTGTGCTTCATTCGTTTGGTCAGGCTGTAGTGACTAGGATATATCACTTCAAGATAGTAAAACAATAAATAAGAGTAGATGGGTTTACCGAGGATTTTGAGGAAGCAATTTTCCCAGCTTTCCCATTGTCAATGTTCGACTCTCGATTACGAGCATGACGGGCACGCACAAGTACTTGCATTTTAGTAATGGCCTGAACACAGCGTAGGGTTCCCACAGCACGTTGTCTGACCAGGTGGCCACGCACAACAGCTTGTAACTTCACCACACTCTTAAGCCTGACAAATTCTTTTTTAGCCTGTGGCACCAATTTCAGAAAGCTTAATGATGTTAAAATAAGGTCAGCAATAAGCATCAGAGGAACATATCTTGAAAATTTTAAATGACATTTACCATAAAAGCTCTGACCGCAGACTGTAGGATAATAACAACCGAGTCTTCCACATGAGTATCAGCTTCCTTTTCATCTTGGTCGAGTGTAATGGTCTTTGATGTTTTCTCTTCCACCGGGACTGGCAATGCTGGCTTCTCATCGATGCATTCTGCAACCGAAATTTTCTCAGGAACTGAAGGAGCATCCTGTTGTCGATAGCTAAGACTGGCAGGTTCTATGCTTTCCTTGTTTGCTGTAGAGGGGGGTTCTGATGTTACATTATTGCTTAGAACTCTATGACGGTCTGATCTTTTCCGGAAACTCCACCCGCGCTTGTCACTTGAACCTTTGTTCTGTAAACGAAGTTTGAAATAGTTAAATCACTATACCTCCCTCGTCGAAAGGTCACTAATATTGGCAGCCGTGGCACTGAATGCATATAGCCAACTAATTTGTTAACATAATGGACAACCTAATTGTAAAGGAAGTACATGCTTATTATCAATCAGTTCATTCATCGCAAAGCCAAACAAAAGTTCACAGCTTTCTTTTGCCATCGCGTGATAACACGAGGGCAACTGAAAGCAAACCACCAGCAAGTCTCCAGCCCCCTTGACTAGTAGTTCAAGCACACCACACCGTTCAGTTTCTATACAGAAGGGGGGAAACACGCCCACAGTTTCCCTATTATCGAATCATGGGAGACAACAACAAATTCCCCCTAAACAACATCGATCTTCCATACATCTTGGATAGTAACAGTTGAAGCAAGATTCCCAGATATAGACACACTAGAACAACAAGCATACAACGGTACTATCTAGCATAGTGACAAATTATCTCTAATCGCCTCAGCTGCATCCAAATGGACAAAAAGGAGAAAACAACCCCTAAATCATCCTACCCAAACGAATATTTGAAAAATTGATTCGTCACAATTAAGATCCGTCCATATCAACTTTGGCAGGACAGCTTTAATCCAAAACTCGAAACCACCCGAAAGTAGAAACTATCACCAAGGCCTCAAACACTTCCCCTGATAGAATAAACCGAAGATCCTACTCCAAAATCCAGTAAACGCTGATAGAATAAACGGAAGATCCTACTCCAAAATCCAGTGAACGAAAAGATTCACCAACAGTTTATCTGCATAGGCACGTAAATCTAGCTCCACGGCCTCAGATCTCCGTTGCTAACCGGGAAATAATTTCCACCAGTTCGATTTCCACTTCCCGGATTACTCTTACTCGGAAGCTTCAAGTAAGAGCTCGAAGTCACAAAAAACTCAAAACGGATCAAACGAAGTACACCATCGATCGACAGAGAGTATCCTTTAAGAAGAGATTGCAAGCTCAATCGACGAAGAAAAAAAAAAAAGAGAAAACAATGAGGCTCGAGAAATCAGGTACCTCGGGAGCTTGGATGTCAATGTCATCCTTATCAGCTGCGGAATCGCTTCCGCATGTGATAATCTTGAAGCAGGAATTGGATCTCCCCATTGCTCCGCCACCTGCTTCTTATCCGGTGGCGATGAAGGCGGCGGCGGCTGCTCTTCTCTCCGTCTTTCTCTCTCCGCTCGAGTAAGCTAGGTAGGAAGGAGCAGTACTGTCTAACTCAGATTCTCAGACAATGCAGCCAAAGCCTATATCGGTAGTGAGTGTTGTTGGAAATTGTAGCAACAAGAGAGAGAGAGAGAGAGTTGGCCACGGACCTCACACCGCGGGTTTAAATGCGGTGAATTCCAGCGTTTGGATTCCGCCAACCCCGTTTTCACTGTCCGTTGGACGTTGGACCGTTGCCTTCTCTTTTTTTTTTTTTTTTTTATAGGAGGACCGTTGCAGCTCTTGCTTAGGCATGACAACAAAACCCGAACCCACGGGTATACACCCGACCCAATCCGGTCAGCACGGGTAAAATCTGTGTCGATGGGTTTGGGTCGGGTTGGGTTTAAACTCGTTCACTATTCACTGGGTTGGATTTAGGTAAATCCAGCCCATGGATATCCGCCCACACCCATATAATTAATTTTCTCGGCATATTTAATATTCTAAACAATTAATCTTATTTATGTTTGTGGAGACATGTCTAGTTGTGTAGAATGAAGTTGATCTTATTGAGTGGAAAGTGAAAAACTTAATTGAAAGGAAGAAGCTTTCAATTAATCATGTTATTTATGGATAATTTGTGATTTGCTTCAATTTTATTGAGTTTTCTAGATTGGTGTTGAACAATTTGTATAATTAATTTGTGATTTGCTTGAATTTTCTAGAATGGTGTTTTATATATAGATAATTTGTATTGAGATATTGATATTTGACTTTAATTTTTCAACCGACATCAAAATACGTCATTTTATCATGAATGTTTTATGGATCTCAGTAAACACGTCATTCACAATACATACATTCATATGAAAAATTCCGTTCATTTCTACATGGTAGAAGGGTATGGACATTGTTTTTACTTGTAAAAACATTTTCACTCACAAAGTAAGCACAATTGCACTCCTTCATCCATTAACCCACACTTGGAAAGGGATATTATGAGTGATGGTGAGTGTCAAATTTACTCCCTTCCAATTAAGCAAATTAACATAAGCCAACCCTTCTTTTGGCTTCATCCACGTTGCTTTTGGGGAGAAAGATAAATGATGCTCCTCTTGTCTTCTATTTTCCTAGCTCCACCAATCACCCTCTCCATTTTCATGTAGAAAATATAATTTGTTTATTTGAGAGATGATCCACCACAATTCTATCTTCACATAATCTTTCCAAGGGGCTATAATGATAGACATGGCAGTGCCACCATCTCAACTCCCTCCAACAAACAAAGCTACATGGCATGCAATATATTTACCATTTACATGAATGAGGTGTTTAAGTGGTGTGCTAGCTAATTGTTTACCTCTAGCCACTCACTACCCTTCTTTCTCATTCAATGACACATCGGAGAAGCCAAGCAAGTAAAGCTTGTCCTTTCTTCCAACATTTAACTCCAAGCAAGTAAAGCTTGTCCTTTCTTCCAACATTTAACCTCTTTTAGTGGAGGTGTCATCAATCCCACACAAGCAAACCCTTGTACCCTTCCTCTCCATTTGCACGTGGAAGATGAGTGACCATGTTGTTGTTTTTTTCCATTGCTTAAACGAACTAAGGGAATTCACTTTCTGTTTTACCACAACCAAACTCACTCCCCATCAACCTATACATGGAGAAGAAGGAGTTTCTCCATCAAGGTGAGTATTTTACTTCCTTTCTTCTATCATACTTAATTAGTTAAAGTAGCCAACCATCCATTGCACTCGGTTGGTTGGGTGTAAATGTATTATTTTTATTTTATTATTATTCACATGCCATCTACGCCAGAAGCAGGAGGCACCTATAAATAGAACGCTCATTTATGCTTTCTTGGCAGTTCATTTTGGAGTTGAACTTCTAAATCTCTCTCAAGAGTCGGCTCAATATGCCGCTCCCGGTTACTCTCCTCTCAATACAGACATTGAGCTTCAGAGAAGGTCCCCGCCGACACACCGCCGGCGGGTCCTTTTGTTTTGCAGGTGTCCATCTCGGAGGCTGGTGGCGGATGTTGGCCAGGAAGATCGGCGCTCACCGGACCTCAAACACATTGAAGCAGGCTCCTCGGAGCTTGGCATCAACAATTGGCGCCCACCGTGGGGCCCGGTGAGATTAATACCAACAACCCGTCAATCCAGCAAAACGAGGTGGACACACAACATCTGGAAGCCGAAGCCGGGATTCGTCAAGATGCAACTCTAAACATCAATCAAGTTGCTATCTCCAAGAATCGAGGATCCCAACGAGATGGATATGCAGGATATGCAAACTGAAGATGGGATTCGTCAAGATGCAACTCCAAACATCAATCAAGTTGCTATCTTCAAGAATCGAGGATCCCAATGTGATGGGCATGCAGGATATGCAACCTGAAGAAGGTATTCGTCAAGATACAACTCCAAACATCAATCAATTTGCTATCTCCAAGAATCGAGGATCTCTCGACCAAGATTGATTTGTGTCAATCTTTGGTCCGGAACTGCGGGCCCTCAACCCCACTAGTTTCTCCATCGATTTGCCGCCAAATCATAGGATCCTCGAGTCATCCCATGGAATGGCGCCCTGACATCAACAATTGGCACCTATAGCGAGGCTCGATGTAAAGTTCCATCAACAATTTGCGCTTAATGTGGGGCCCGGTGAAAAAATTACAAATTGTCAACGTCAACGTCAAACCCGCTCGGAGAGATGGTGGAGAAAACTGATGTCGTGCAATTCACAACGAGGTCGTGGGGGCACTGATTTTGGTCTGCCTCTCATAAGACCTACAATTTAGCGGAGAAGCCCAGGTAGTCCACTTTCTAAGTAGGCTCACCTCCATCAATGAGGTCAAGGGTTCAATTCCCCGCGAATTGCTATTGTGAAAAAATATCCACTTTTTCACCACACCACTCTGCCTCCCATCTCTTCCGAATCATGACGGGACAACTTTTGCATCATCATCACCAATCTGATAGGGCAACCTCTTCCCTTCTCATGCTCCCATCAAGGAAAATCCAAGTATGAGAAAGTTTTTTATTTGTTAATCCCTCCTAAATTCTCATTTATACTTGATATCAAAATTCTCCTATGATGCTGCATAACCCAAACTATTGTCCTTATCACTCATACACGGACAACACTAAATACACACAATAAGGCCGCAACGATTGGCACTGGTCGCCTGCAACAGTTGGTTTGGATCGCCTACCATTATTGGCACGATTCTCCATGGTGCCCACCACAATTGGTGCGGCCTGCCTGTCATATTTGACACGGCTTTCCATGATCGCTCGCCACGATGGTGCATCGCATCAACCATAACTGGCACGACTCTCCAATAATTGCTCGCGCTATTTGTGTCGGCTATGCATGCCATAATTTAAACCACTCACTTAGAGATGTGTTACCAATAGAAAACTTTGGTTTCAACCTTAATTTTTCTATTGATAAGGGGGCAATTGATGGACCCAGTATTCAACCGACATCAAAATACGTCATTTTACCATGAATGTTTTATGGATCTCAGTAAACACGTCATTCACAATACATACATTCATCTGAAAAATTCCGTTCATTTCTACATGGTAGAAGGGTATGGACATTGTTTTTACTTGTAAAAACATTTTCACTCACAAAGTAAGCACAATTGCACTCCTTCATCCATTAACCCACACTTGGAAAGGGATATTATGAGTGATGGTGAGTGTCAAATTTACTCCCTTCCAATTAAGCAAATTAACATAAGCCAACCCTTCTTTTGGCTTCATCCACGTTGCTTTTGGGGAGAAAGATAAATGATGCTCCTCTTGTCTTCTATTTTCCTAGCTCCACCAATCACCCTCTCCATTTTCATGTAGAAAATATAATTTGTTTATTTGAGAGATGATCCACCACAATTCTATCTTCACATAATCTTTCCAAGGGGCTATAATGATATACATGGCAGTGCCACCATCTCAACTCCCTCCAACAAACAAAGCTACATGGCATGCAATATATTTACCATTTACATGAATGAGGTGTTTAAGTGGTGTGCTAGCTAATTGTTTACCTCTAGCCACTCACTACCCTTCTTTCTCATTCAATGACACATCGGAGAAGCCAAGCAAGTAAAGCTTGTCCTTTCTTCCAACATTTAACCTCTCTTAGTGGAGGTGTCATCAATCCCACACAAGCAAACCCTTGTACCCTTCCTCTCCATTTGCACGTGGAAGATGAGTGACCATGTTGTTGTTTTTTTCCATTGCTTAAACGAACTAAGGGAATTCACTTTCTGTTTTACCACAACCAAACTCACTCCCCATCAACCTATACATGGAGAAGAAGGAGTTTCTCCATCAAGGTGAGTATTTTACTTCCTTTCTTCTATCATACTTAATTAGTTAAAGTAGCCAACCATCCATTGCACTCGGTTGGTTGGGTGTAAATGTATTATTTTTATTTTATTATTATTCACATGCCATCTACGCCAGAAGCAGGAGGCACCTATAAATAGAACGCTCATTTATGCTTTCTTGGCAGTTCATTTTGGAGTTGAACTTCTAAATCTCTCTCAAGAGTCGGCTCAATATGCCGCTCCCGGTTACTCTCCTCTCAATACAGACATTGAGCTTCGGAGAAGGTCCCCGCCGACACACCGCCGGCGGGTCCTTTTGTTTTGCAGGTGTCCATCTCGGAGGCTGGTGGCGGATGTTGGCCAGGAAGATTGGCGCTCACCGGACCTCAAACACATTGAAGCAGGCTCCTCGAAGCTTGGCATCAACAAAACCCATAAGTTTGAGTTTGGCAAAACCAATCCGACCCGACCCATTATCAAAATTACTGTCGCTTTCTCCTATTTCTTCTTCTCCCCCGTTGAATGTTAAAAGGTGAAAAGTAAAAAAAAAAATCTAGACAGTGAAAAATACATACGCCCAAAGAAAAGTAAAAACTAAAAAGAGAAAGGTCAGCATATAAAAGGCAGTCTCAGGTCGTTTTCTTTAACCTTTCTTCTCGTTTTTGTTGCTCTTTTCCCCCCCTTCTCTAGGTGGAGTAGTGCACTAGTGCTTATCCAGATAAGTAATTAAATAACGAAATAAAACATGCTTGGTAGTTGATACTTGATACCAAAATACATGTGCCTCTCCACCTCTGCCGTGGCCTAAATAATTGTATATGTATAATATGTATTATGCACAAATTGGTAATATAAAAATATATTGAAGCGTATAAACATACACATTAGCTGGATACACATGATTTTGTTGATTTCCATCAATTCAAGGTATCACCTGAACAACAAAAGTTAGTTTGTAATATTACAAGAAATAAAAAAAATATATATATATATATATATAGTAACAGATAATCTATCTTCAAATCAAGTAACAACATATGCCTAAATGGCTTCATATAATCATCAACCAACATCAAGTGCTAACAACTACCGCACAGTGCTCTTTGTGGGGTGCATGATCAATAATGCATGCCAAAAGCGTCGTCAATATTGGGCCATAAAATGTAGAGTTAACTTAAATTGGCGATCGGGAACAAACCTTCCGTTTGGTGTATGAATGCGGCCAAAGAAAAATGTGCAATCAATGAAGCATTAATGTGCCGCTCTCTACTACGTACTCACATGTTGGTTGCTCACCAACTAATAGTTTCAATAATACATGCTGCTCTGCTAGCTAGCTAGATCGAATCCGAGGAAATGATGTACAGGACAGACCGTCAATACATCTATCGATTCTCGGCCACCTCAACCGAACTCACTGCCTAGCAACGAGCTTTTTAGCCTAGCATAATGTAAGTGTGTAATCTACAAGTTTCCGGTTCAAGTCTTACAAATGATTGATTGGACTGGGATCTGTTTTTGAAGGCACCATTAGACGAGTGATGTTTTTGTTGAATTCCTCATTTGTTTGGCTTATAGAATCATATTGTTACCACGATGTAGAGGTTTGGTGTTTTACTTGTTTTTGCTCTACTTTTTAGTGTAGTTTTAGTACGAATCTTGAATGTGATCGATCGGGCTATTGATCAAGACTTGAGACTCTATTTCACCGATGAAAATCGAAACATCAAAATTTGGAATTTGAGATCTGTTAGGTCTTGCGTGTTTCATAATTTACTATCATGGGATCATACTATCACGTTGGAGGTAGTGATGGCAATGGGGCAGGGCAGGGCGGGTACCTCAATACCATGCCCCGTCCCACGCTATTACGGGTCGGGGCGGGTAATACCCATGCGGGTAAGGGACGGGCTGGGTCGACCCACCCTTATATGTTATTTGAAAAAATACAAGTAAAATTTTAATTTTTACGATAAAACGAAGAGGAAAAGACTTCATGAGTGAATAATAGTGATAATATAATGGGTAATTGAGTATATTTAGTCGAAAGATCAAGTCTAACTAGCTGACAGAATGTCAAAATAGGAGATATATGAATGGATGTCTTAAGTAATTGACCTAGAACAGGCCAAAAACAGAGCGGGGCGGGTCAGAAATTGATACTCATGTCCCGTCTCACGCTACTGCGGGTCGGATAATACTCACAACATCGCGGATCATGTCAAGTAAAACCCGACAGGGTGGTTCAAATTGCAATCGATAGTTGGAGGTTTAATCCTAAAACTAGGGGTGGAGGTTCGGTTACCGGTTACTGGTTAACTGATCGGTTAAATCGATAACCGACCGGTTATCCACTAATCGATAACAGAGATAACCAAAATTCGGTCGGTGTTCGGAGTATGGCCGATATGGTTTTGGTCTTGGAGATGGTTCGGTCAACCAAAAATCGTGACAACCGAAACGTAAATTTCTATTTCAGTCGGTTGTCAATAAGAGACGGCAATTTAGCTAACCAATAACCGACCGATTGATTACCGGTTATAACTGAACTAAACGAAATTCCACTCCATCTAAAACTGAATTAAATATTATATCTATATGTTACATGGAAAAAGATAAATAGAGAGTGACTAGTAGAGAGGCCCATTTGCCCAACAACTTCAAGCCCAATAACGTTGCAAGCGGACCCGTTGACGGCTCTTTTGTTTTCTAGCCCGCCACGTGGATGACGTGCCCTACCGACACGTATGATCACATGGTTTCTCTTCTTCATATGAGGGAACGGGAAGAAGGTAGTGGGTGGCACAATAAACGACCTTGTCAGAGCTCAGAAGTGTGTCTGGGCCCCCCCTGCCCACCTACGATGAAATTATTGAAGATGCTCTACTTACTTTTGGCCCATTTTTATTTTACTTCATTTACATTTGTTTTTTTTTTGGGGCCATTTTAACGAGCCAAAGTCTTCATTTCCATGGCGTAAGAAATTAAGATAAGACATGGAAGGAGATTACTGTTGGTGACAAACTCTTAATTTTAATTTGTAACAATATGGTCAAAATTTTATACTTAAAATAAAATGATCATAAATTAAACAGTGTGACCGTTTCATACAAGTTCAAAATTTTGATATTGTGTCGTTGTAAATTAATTAAATTTTTTGTGACCGTTTTGTACAATGTCCAAAGGTTTGAACGATCAATCACCATCACAATTCCGCTCCAATCGAAGTATGATGGCTTTGTTAGTTTATGTGAATGATATGATCGTAACAAAGGATGACAATACTCGTAGAAAAACAATTGATGTCAGAGAGGGAATTCAACGCCTTACAAACGGGTTACAAGTTGTTTTTTGGTTGAAAAAACTCGGTCTACTTTCTTACTTTCTCGGTATTAAAATGGAAAGATAAGCAAAGGGCATTCAATTCGACAAAGCAAGTATATCGATGAACACACAACCTGACATCTCATATGTCGTTCAAGTGGTTAGTGTCATATACTTGACGCTACGAATCCGACTTCAAAACGGTCACAAACCTTTAATGTATAAGGACTTGGTAACAAACCTTTGTAATTAATACAAAAACGATCTTAAATTAAACAGAAGTGACCATTTCATACAGTTTCAAACTTTACTGTATCCTTACAAATTAAAGGTTTGTGACCGTTTTATACTAAGGGCAAAGGTTTGTAGCAGTTTATACTAATTACCCGTTGGTGTCCCGTGAATGATGTCAAAATCACACCATTCCCTTCAAGAGACATTTTACAATGATATATAGTATTGGTGCTATAGGGTTTTGCCTTTATGGTACAACTTAAAATTGTACATTTACGTTATGGTACAACTTCAGATTGTACCTATACTTTTTGTACAAATTCTTTTATGGTACAACTTGAACTTGTACCTTTATGTGATGGTACAACTTCAAGTTGTAAAGTTGTACCATAACATAATGGTGCAAATTGTTTTATGGTACAACCTAAACTTATACATTTAATGTTATGGTACAACTTTAAGTTGTACATTAAAGCACCAATACTATATAGCATAGTAGAAGTGCTCTTCCCTTCAAATGTATGATATTCACACTAGTAATTACAATGTTTAAAAATTTATTAGAGAACAATTCATCATCAAGCAATCTTGTACATACATACACGAAGAATACCAATATAATAGATTAGCTTTGTTAAAACTTGATAAAGTCATTACATCTTCATTATCCAAATAGGACCTTAGCCTACATGAAACGATTATATTCGAAATGGAAAAAACGAACAACAAATTCTATTAGAGTTATAAATTTCTCACTACAAAATTGTCCTTAGCTTTCCTTAAGAAATTATGTGCAACGATAAACATATACATAGTTCGGACATGACATCTTTAATCATCACCGCTCAGCTATTATCTATATTAGAACAAGTTATTTGCAAAGACACGTTACTGTTCATCTAGACACAATTTACTGTTCATTTAGACTCAAAATTACTGTTCACCCTCTCCTGATTGGTCCACCTTTGCGGCCGCATTTTCTTATTGGCTGCTCAGCTGTGGGTGGGCCGGTTTTTTTATTTGTTTTCTATTGTTCCTTTGTGTGCCGTGTTGCCCTCAAATGGACGCTAATTTTCCCTGCGTTTTCTGCTTCTTTCTATCGTTTCCCCTGAGGCCGCCCCGTATAATTATTACACGCATTGCTTTGCTTTCTTCTCTTGCACGTGGGCTTTGTTTCTTGTCTTCCTGGATTTCGGCCAATGATGGGCGCGCCATTTTATATACGACGATTTGCATTTGGGCTTGGGGGGAGCGGTTCTCTTTGTGACCTGATATCTGACAACCGCCGCTTCGGCGCCTGGAATCCTTCGTTGTTTTTTATGGTTTCATTGGCGGTTCCTTGATTTTACGTTGTCCTTATCTTTTTGTTAATCGCAGTGTCGTTTCCCATTTTTTACGTTCTCTTCCGTCATTGGACCGGTAACTGACATGCAGTACTATCACGTCTGTTCATTCCTTCTTTCATTTTTTTTATCTTTCGTGGCGCCGGAACTTATCTTTTTGATACAAGGCGTCTCACCGACTTCGATGGCTACCGGGATTCGCCGTAATCTATCAGTTGGCAAGATATACGTCATAAAGACTTTTGCCCTGAGCAATCCGCCAAATCAGTATCGGGCCTGTTCTTTTGATTTGGCTCTGGGTCTTTCGCCTTTGGCTTCTTTTCAGCCCTGTGTTTTGCCTGCTGAAAGTTTCCCACTTGATGCTTACGAGTTTGAGGCTTTCTCTCAGTTGAATTTGCGTGCCGATAACCATCGTTATTTGACAGGTTAGTGGGTTTGTTTTTGTTGGATTTGCTTTGTTTATATATCTACTGTTTGTTTACTAAAATTTTATCTTTGTACTGTTTTTGTAGATGTCGTTGCAATGGCCTTTCCCCTTTCTCTCTCTCTCACTCACTTTTCCCCCTATCTTTCTCTCTCACTTTTCTATCGGCGATGGTTTTTCACATCCAGTTTGGGAGATGGCGATCTCAAAACGATCAGGTTGTAGATTTGAGAGAGAGAGAGAAAGGGGATTTAAAGAATGCCCCGGTGCACAGGTTATAATCTTGGTTTTGTTATCTTTCTGCCGTTCATGATTTTGTTCTGTTTTTCATGGGTTTATTGTGATATTTTTCAGATGAGATTTTGCAAGATGAAGTAAATGGTTGGGCGTTGATTGATCTGCTGTTCTTACGGATGGTGTGGGCAACACCAGGGGTTTGGAGTTCCAAAAAGAGTCGCTGGAATTTGGGCGAGGTTCGCTTCTTAATCCCCTGTTATATTCTTTGCAGTTCTGTTGTTGGCGAAGCCTTCCCTTACATGGCAGATTATGTTTTTGCCTTTTGCAGATGATCATCTGATAGATTAACTTTGTCCCTACTGGGCTGCTTTGGTCTGGTATTGTTTGGTGGGTTGCGGGATTTGACATTGGAGATTGTTTGATGGGTTTATGTAAGACACGTTACTGTTCATCTAGACACGCACAAGGTAATTGTTCTCTGTGTTGACTAGATGCGTCGCTCGCCATCTGCCTGTGCTTTCCACGCACAAGTGAGGCGTGGGAGATTCAGAAACCTCCAACAACCACCAAAAAGTATAACTTCTCAAACCACCTTCCACTGTTCATCTAGACTGCTTTGACTATTCGTTTAGACTCAATTTTACTATTCACCGGTTTGTCATTGGCTGTTGCTCTGGTTGTTCAGTGGTTTCTGACATGGAATCTCGGTTCCCTTCAAGTTATTGATGGGATATCTGGTTGGCATCTTTTAGTTTTGTTTCTTTTATTGTTTGATTTGGTGAAGGTGATCTTTGCGTTGGTCGCAGGGTATCTTTGAGTTTCTTTGTAACTGGATTTTGCCTTTTGTCTAAACTGTAGAGATCATGAGAGGAAGGGAGGTTGCTGATGGAGACAAGTCTTTGCTTTATTCCTTTCACGGTGGAGAACAGGAGAGAAGGAAGGTTTGTTGATTCAGACACGTAATTGCCTTATTCCTCACACTGTATAGGGGACTAGGGGTTGGCAGAGGAACGAAGGGTTGCTTATGGAGACTAGACACTAGATATATATATTTTTTGTTTTTCAATTTTTTGCCTTCTCGGTTTTTGAGGGGCTCTTGGGAGACTGTGCATCCTCAGTCCTCAGATATAGGCTGAAGGGAGAAAGGAATGGACGATACTGAGAAGGACAATGGTAGGTTAAAAACCAAGTAGTTCTTATATTTTCGGCCATTCATTTAACCTGCTCGCATTGCTCATGTGCTCTTTCAGTCGATTTTCTTTTTTGGGATGGATAGAGAGAGGCAGAGGAACCATCTTGCTATCCCTAGGACTTTGTCCACGAGTCACATCTGGGACTTTGTCCACGAGTCAGAGAAATGGCCAATATATGTTTTATACTGTATTTTCAACCCCAATTGTTTCGAACTTGCTCTTTTTTTTGGAATGGAATATTTATGGAATCCCCATAACTCATAAATAGGGTCAAAATCTTACAAAACTATGCCCCACATTGAATTCTGGAATTTTAATGGCAATTCTTGGCGTTCTTCCCATGTTTTTCATCGAAAATTTTACAGGTCTAATGATTGATCCACAAAAATGAAAAAGAGAATGCAAAACATGTTTGTTCGCAGAACGACGTATTGGATGTCGTTCCATTTATTTGCCAGGCCCATATAAATATTGGGCTAACGAATATAAATTTTGACAAATTTGATTTTGAAATAGAGCCGGAGACCCAAAATTACAAAATACGATTCTTCTAATATACTATTTGAACACCTAATTAGATATGATAATGCTCATCAGATGAGGATATGCAAATTGTATAATCATTTCTTCACGATATTGTTATGGAAACTGAGTCATACACTTTTTTATAACAATAAAATACAATTTATTTTATTTCCTTTAGATAAACTCAAGTATAATTCCAATCCCGACGCGAAGCGCGGGCAAGGATACCAGCGGGAAATATAACTATGCAAATTGCTTCACCTCATTCGCTCTTACTTTTTAATTACATGTGATTGATGTTTACATTGATAATTATATATAACTATGCAAATTGCTATTATCATTTGCTCACAGTTCCCGTTCTCACCTCATACGCTCTTACTTTTTGCCCTTTTTATTGTATACATTTTTTAAGTAAAGAAGGAGAAAATTGAGGAATCGGTTACCAAATTTTTTTTATGAAATGTTGTTATTTTTTTAGAGGGTTTGAATTTTAGAATAGGAAATCGGGAGTTATTCTGTTTCACAGACAGTCGCTATTGGAAAACGACAATTACTGTATTTCTAGGTGTGTTGACGTGGAAGCGTAGATTTAGTCTAAGGCTGATGTGGCCCTTTTAATAAATTTATAAATAAATAGATAGATAGATAGATAGAAGATAGATAGATAGAAGATAGATAGATAGATAGATATAAATAATGGGCCATCTTTTATGATGTAAGTAGATATATGAATTGGGCCCAGTATTCTCATATTTAGCCCGAATAAGAAATGACTTTATGCTTATATTAAATTTCTATAGTTTTTTGGAAGCCCATTTTATAATGGTTCGGTCCATTGGGGGAACAATTTATGGCCCATTGAATCTCCAATATACGATTTTATAATGGTAGTAAGAAATCGTTTAGGGGACCAACTTCCACCGCCTTTTCATTTCAGTTCTAATTCTGCCTTTTCAACTTCCCCTGTTCTCTGAACTCCTTTTCCCAAAAGCTACAGTACTTCGCAACTTCCAGATCAGAGATAGTTGTATACTCATGGGGTATGATCGCCGATAGTTTTTCCTTTTGCATTCTGTCTCTGTTTCTTTACACTTGAACCAATTTCTGATCTTCTATTGTCTTTCTATATCAGCCATCATTGTATAATGCCTCGTGATTTCAAACTTCCAACTCTTCCACGAGGTATCGACTCTGTTGCTTTCTGTTTCAAGTTTCTATTTATTGGTTTATGAATGAACACTGCCGAAGTGTTAAGTTTTGGGGTTTTTCTTTGTCTTTTGTTTATTACAGACCCAATTTCCACATGCATGGTGTTTCGTGGCCTCCGTGTTGGTGCTTATACTGATATTATGATCATCCGAGTTCTTAATGTATGTATTGAGTATAGTGATGACTCTCAAGGGCATAGAAGAACAATGCATGTGCTGTGTCTTGACAAAGAGGTCTGTCATTCGTCTGTATAATGTAATATTTATTGTTTATGTTTGATTGTGGTAATGCACTAAATCACATTTAACAGGAACATATGCTAGAGGCCTGTATTGAGGAAGATGACATTCAAGAAATGCATCATAAGTTGAAAGTAGGCGATTTACATGTCCTGGATGGCTTTCATGTTATTCCTGCGAGGGAAAGCAGGCGTGTTGTTCCCGCTGGAGTTCGCTTTGCCTTAAGGAGTGAACATATCATATTTTGCGTGCCTGACAATCCGAGTTATCCCAAGTTTCCTGTCAATACTTTTCTGAAAATTTCGTTCTCAGCTGTTCCAATAGAGGCAGAAACAGTTGTGAATTATGGAGGTATTTTCCTCAGAAGCTGTTTTCACAAAAATTGTTCATGATTATTTGCTTACTATGAATTTAATTGCAGATGTTACAGGTTGCGTTGTTCATATAACAATTCCAGAGGTTTCAAGTAATGCTGTTTTTAGGTTTGAGCTCATCATAGAAGACTGCAGGTTTCTTGCGTATTCTTGTGTTGACTTTTGTTTGTTAGACTTTTATGTGGGATTAATTGATCTTTTGTTATTTTATATAGAGGGGACAGGGCGACAGTGTACTACTCTGGATCTGAGGTTACAAAGTATTTGGAGTTTGCAGGGGAATCTGAATCTCGGCTTCCTCTCATTACCACAATTACTGCTGTTACAAGGAAGCCAGTTACAGATAGCACTGGAGATGCATATGTATTTCAATCTTCACCTGGGAGTCGTCTGATCATTGCTTCTTACAATCACCATTATGAAAAAAATAATGAATAGGTATTATTATATTTGAATTCTATGTCTATATATTGACAAACCTACTCTGTTGGATGTTAGAAAAACAAAACATACATTCTTTTTGTTGTTTAGATTCATAGGTGATCGGATGCCAATGACTTGCATCAATAGTACTTCTCGCTGCTCTATTTGTTATCTTCGTGGTCTTCTTCCTCCCAAAAGAACACTCAGGCAGCTAAGGGATGATATAATGTTTCATTCACAGGCCTACCAGGTATATGTATAATATTGTATGTTCTAATTGTGTTGGATAACACATATCCCAAATATATAGTCATATCTTTAACCTATTATAACAAAAATTCCTTCCTTTAGACTCTCTATCGTTGTATGTTGGAAATGACAAGATTTACGTACGGTCCAGAAGTCTTTAAATCAAGTTCAGGTTTTCCAAGGTATGATTCAATTTTATGTTTTGCTGACAATCTGTTGTCCATTGCATTTAAGGAAAATCAAAACGTTCCTTTCATTGTTTAATTCAGGGTACGATATGAATTACATGCAACATGTGAGTGTGAGGGCGAATATGTTGATGTTATCTTTGATCATGAAGTTGTGTTGGGCTTGGTTTGTGTTTCACCTGAGGAACTTTTCAGTTTAACCTATGAAGAAGGATATGAGTGCATTGAAGACAGGTGTTATGTGCCATTTGTGGCAGAAGCTTTTATTGCTCATGGGAGTTCAGAAAATCCTCCTACTATCCGAATTGCTTCAATCTGGAACCCAAATGCCTTCGTGTGATTAAAAACTGTTCTACTTGGAACTTAGTTTGTCAGGACGGCTTATTTATCATTATGTATGTTATCTATTTAGGACATGTTTCTCTATTTTCTGTAAAAAAATCTGTTTGTTTTTCCCTAGCTACTTTGGTATTTTGATGTTACTTATGTGTGTATATATATATAAGTGCCTATTCTGATATTTTGCTATATGTTTTTATTATTTTAGTTTGGTTTGTAGCAATAGCGTATTTCTAGCAGTTTGATATATATACATTGAATTGCCGAATCAAAAATGTCTATCATATAGCTTTAATGTGGCTAAATTCACGAGTTGTAGATATTTCTAGCACTTTGATTTATATACATTGAATTGCTATATCAAAAATGTCTATTTATAGCTTTAATCCGATTAGAATGAACAAGTGATCATCGATATCAATGACGAAAAGACTTTCTGGTGCATCCTATCCACTTCTATTTTCTTAGACTAGGTTTCTATTCTCCCGCTTTAGTAGAATGAAACTTCATTATGCACTGCCTTATGTTTTCTTGCATTGACAAAAGTTATTGAGCAGCGATGATGCTCAGAGTCATGTTTCATAATTCATAAAACTTCATAGGTCAAACTTATCCCGCCGCGGAGCGCGGGCTGATTACTAGTTCATAATTTTTCCACACAACATGTGCAAACACTCTACCTGTGAAGTTGTAGACAATACATTTCTTTTGTTGTCAACACCCACGGTCTGCTATTTCAAAGAGGACTTATCATGGTCGCTATAGTTGGCTTAAACTTTTCAGTTGAGTTGGAAGTATCAAATTAATTATACTGGCTAATCATGGGTTAATCAATAATCAATTTACAAGATCAAAGGTGGATACCCACCTCTTCCTGGGAACAATTTGAAGGTTATCCATTTCAAGCTGGCTACCCCATATGATTACTCCGAATGATGACAAACACCAGCCCAAGGCTGTAGGGTTAATTAGATCGCCTGATTATGCATGGAGATTAGTGTAATCCGTTTGTTAAGTATTTTGACCCTACATTTGGAATTTAGGATACCCATCCGTCGTTCTCGGACAAAGCAACAACATCGTCGGCACCATTGTTACCGTATGTAGTCTCATTAGAGGAGAAAAAGAGAAATCAAATCATCATTTTCACAATGAAAATCAATGGCACCTATATATATTCAATATTTTAGTAGTAAAACAACGTTGTCATTTAAAAACTCCGATAGGTGAAGTAGGGTTTTCTCGAAGAGGAATGGAATTGTAGGAGGCTTCGTCGCTTCGAATCCCCTATTTTAAGCAAAGCTTATAAAGCCAACAAACCACCTCACCCTTTCCCCCGTTGATTCATGATTGCATGGCTATTGTTTGAGCTTAAATTTCAGGTACAACGGCTGAACGGCATAATGATTACAGGCCAACATACACATTCCCCCCCTATTGTTGTTGGCGCTTGGCGCCTGGCGGTGGCCCCATGACATGGCTCGATCGATAATGAGAGTCGGCAGGGTCTTTCTTCCAAACGCACTAGGAAGGTGCGGTTTACATATTCTGCGGAACGGTCTTCAAGACCGTTGGATGGAGGAGCGATCGAAGGGCTGAACGCGCGCCAGCGGAGCGATCCGCGCCACGGATAAGGGAACGCAGCCCTGAGATGCGGTCAAACCTGGGGAAGCACAAACCGCCTCGGGAGGGTGCGGTTTCTCTTTGGGCAAAATTACCCAACCGCCCTTGGAGGGTGCGGTCTGTTGGGTATAAATACCCCCCCCCTTTCCCTCTCATTTCTTCACACCACAACCGATTCTTCCTTCTCTCTCTAGAATATATCTCTCTAAACCCTCCCCTCCCAAAAGCCTAGGAAATAGTGGTCTGTTGGTTGCGGCTAAGTCCGATCTGCCATAAGAAAACATTTCTTATGTTTTTTCCTCAAAACCCGCCGAGCCGAGCCGAATCTCTGTCCGAATTTGCCGAAAAAATGGCCGATTGGTGGCAAGGAGAGGGAGTTTATGTTGATGAATTTCAAGCGGTACGTACTCATTATTCTGGTTTAATTTTTGTTGTTGTTATAAGCTTTTTAATTAATCTAAGTACTAACCTCGTTGTTATTTTCTCGTAGGTTGGGGAGGATGTGGATATATACAACCAACGGTATTATCTCGAGCAAGGACCGTTGGATCCAACCGACTTGTACGACCAACCCAACCATCGGTCAAGGGATGTTTGGAACGCTCACCCGGTACATACAATTCTTTACCATTTGTCCTTCTTTTATTTTGTTAATGTATTTAGTGGAATATAAAATAAATTTATGTTGAATTTTTAATCGTGTTGGTGGTTTTCAATAATTTAATCGAATACATAGCGCCACTTACTTCGACTCTTTATAAAGAGATGCACGTCTAAGGAAATGGGGGTTTTAAGCGATTATCATATCCTCCCATTCCCTGGGAAAATCGGGTATTAAGAGATCCTCGGATCCCCCATTTTTTTGTCAAAAAGACTGCGTTTCTAAGAAGATGTATACCTCTTCTAAGAGTCTAACGAGTGTTGCTTTGTATTCGATTAAATTATTTAAAACAACCAATACGATTAAATTATTTACCAAACAACCAATACGATTTATTTTGATGTGTACAAAATAAATTTTATTAATTTCAAACATTTGAATATGTATGTTTCTCTTTAAATTATTATTCATTAACAATGTCATTTATTTTAGTTAATTTAGTATGTTTGTTTTACGATAATATGTATGTATCTCTTTAAATTATTATTCATTTAGAATGTTATTATGTTAATTAATTTAGGATGTTTGTTTTATGATAATATGTATCTCTTTAAATTATTATATTAATTATATGAAATGTCTTTTTATGATAATAAAATTCTGCTTGAAGTTAAATAATTTAATTAATTTAGTTATAAGGAAAAAAACCTTACTAATATATAATAATTAACGTGTAAATTTTCGCTAGGAGGCACAAACAATAATCCGCTACAAGGGTACGACCAATGTGCTCCCATTCCACCCAGCTATCTTTCCCTTTCTCAAAAGGGCACGGTTGGACCCGATTAGGCATTTTAACGGCATCAAAGTTGATCGTCAACTCATCACCGCATTAGTTGAGAGATGGAGAAAGGAGACCCATTGTTTCAACTTTAGAGAAGGAGAGGCCAACATCACGCTAAAAGATGTCGCCGTCCTAACCCATCTGCCCATCGACGGCAAACCGGTGTGCGTGAGTGATCATCCCCCCGAGGATTGTGACGGTATGCCCGGTTGGGTTCATTTCATCCATAGTGTTTTGGGAGTGAAAGTACCAGTGAAGGGGTGCGTTGATGCGACCGATCGCATGCCACCAATGAGGAAACACCAAGTTCTCAATTACTTGGCTGACGAAGTATTTTAGAGACCATTACGAGAGTCATCCCCTAACCGAGGAAAGTCCGGAGGATGAGAAGGAGAGATATGCTCGGGTCTATCTCATAGGCATGATCGGAGGAGTGTTCTTCTCCAAAAAATCAAGCGATCTCCTTAGTTGTGGATGGCTTAGGATCATCCTCGGTAGTTGGGAGGAGATGGGGGAGTATAGCTGGGCATTCGCTTGCCGAGCTAATATCTACCACAACTTGTGCAATGCGTCTCTAAAAGTTGTGAGGGAGGTCGGCGGCGCAATGTTCATCGTCCAATTTTGGGCTTGGAAGCATATGCCATGGATTGCACCGGTACAACGTCCCGACAGGGATTGGCCAATCGATCATCCCCTAAGAGGTGAAGCTAATGGTACAAGGTAAACTTCTCATACCCCATCATGTTTTTTCATAACACATTTTCCCTTGTGTTTTAGCTTATTGTAGTTTCAATATTGTCTTATTAATAAGGTGGCTCAGACACACAACATGCGACAACCTTGCCCAACACAAGTTGGGCGAGTATCGGAGGAGGTTTGAGCGACTTTGGGAAGGAGAGGTAACTTCTATACTCCGATCCATTTATATCTTTTTTCCGTGGACTACATGTATTTTTCCAATCATGACTATCTTAAGTTACGTGATTTCTTTCTTGTAGATCGTCTTCGATCCATACTCGGAGAACATCGTTCATTGGCATCTCCAGCAATTCCCCGGTCATATCGGGCAATGGTGCACGAGGGTCCCTCTAATTTGTTTTGGACCGTGGAGTGGCACTTGCCGGATCGATGCCTCCGTCAGTTTGGTCGGGAGCAGTGCATTCCGTTGGAGGTCCCCGATAGTCAAAAGGCCTTTCATGGTCGAGATGGTCGGCAAGGTACTCGAGATTGGCCCACAAAGCTGGCAAAATTCATCACCATGTGGGAGAACGACAAATGCAGGATATTGTCACTCCAGCTCAAGTGGGTCGAATGGGGTATCATGACCATACTTGGATCGATATCGGCAAACATCAGTTCGTTACATGACTCCAGAGGGTGCGGCCGATGGTGCATTAGTAAGTATATTCCGCTCTATATAATTAAATGTATTACTTGGTTCCTAAATTTTTTCTAACTTATTTTTTTTGTGATTTAGGCTGATGGGATCGAGCGGATTAAAGACATGACCACCGGGAGAATTGAGCTGGGAAATGAAGATGTGAGCTTCGTCAGGAGGATGGCAAACAGTCTTCTTGGCTGTATCAGAGCTCAGGGTCGGGATCATCGTAGATATCCGCCCATGCCCGCACCCCCGCCACCTCCGGTACAAGTTGATGTCCCCGTTCCCCCACCACCATACGAGAGCAAGAAGAGCAAGAGGGTTCGGGAAAGGCCCAACGTGCCCGACGTAACGCCATATCCCGGGTGGACACTGCCGCCCCCATTGGTTGTGACCCAAGGTGCCGGCCCGAGTTCTCCCCAAGGTGCCGGCCCGAGTTCCACCCAAACTCCCCGCCAAGGCTCATACTACGATTCCCGCTCGACCTCCATCAAACCCCTCCGATTCCCACCCCGATCTCATACAATGATCCCCGCCAAGGAGCATACTATGATTCCCGCCCGGTCTACCCCCCATCTCCCCACCAAATTTACTACGATTCCCGCCCGGTCTACCCCCCATCTCCCCGCCAAGGAGCATAATACGATTCCCGTCCGGTCTACCCTCCATCTCCCTGCCAAACATCATCGGGTACTTGGCATGATGGTTCCTCCACGACGGCGCACCACGAATTCAACCCATTGACTCGCCCTCATCAGCAGTGGCCTCCTACTCCGCACCGTATGAGCGTGGATGTCCCCCGCTCGTCTTCGGAAGTGTTGATTCCCCGCTGACACAGCACCGACGAGCACCACACTACCTCGGCCCGAGTTTGAAACTTGCCACCGCAACCACCTGTTGTTACTCCCATCGGTCGTCGTACAAGGAGCAAGAAAACCGTGGGTTCCGGTGAAGCTCGTGGACTTCCTTGAGTTATATTTTGAGTTGAATTTAATTTCTATGTACTTGGAACTATTCCTATTCTCTTAGTTTATCGAATTGAGTGTTGTTTCAATTTGGTTTTTATTTCAATGAACAAAGAACTATTCATATTATCTTAGTTTATTTAATTGAGTGTTGTTTCAATTTGGTTTTATTTCTATGCCCTTGGAACTATTCCTTTTATCTTGATATAATCCCAATTCGTTCAATCAACAATACAGTGGAGAGAAGAGATTGGATTGAAAATAGAGGAGAAAGAAAAATTATGATCTTTGCACAATCTCTCCCTTAGAGGTGTAAGTAAGCGCAATCGATTTGACCCTTCTCTCTCGGCAACCGTGTTGGATTCAGTAAAATATGTGGTTGAGAAGTAAGGATAGAGCAACCCAACGGCGGAGTTCCCAAGCTAATCCCTCGTTCCCTTCGCCAAAGAACGATAAAAGCAACAATACACAATACACATTTTGTTCAATCAACAATACACAATTACTTGCAAAGTAAGAGTCTCAACTAGCTTGAAAAAAATGATAAAAGCAAACTATGTCGCATTAGCTGAGTCCGGCACATCAACACTCGGATTTTGCGGACCAATCTGTCCTGGAATCTTCGTTTATCATGTCCTGGAACTTTTCATATTGAACATCGTCTTGGGCCTCGTGGTGGTCTTCCACTTTGATCCATTTCGTTATGAATTCTCTTTTTCCTCGGCGACCCAGTTCACGCCTCTATCCGAACGACGGGATGATCAATTTTCCTTCGTACATCGGCCAATAAGCTTCATCAGGTAATGCACGGAAACTCTGTCCATAGGTGTTTTTGAGTGATTCGATATTGAAGAATGGACTAACGAAGTGACGGGGGTCTTTGCTCCTGTTTTTAATTACGGCCATTGCATGAGAACAAGGCCACCCTCTCCCCTGATACTTCTGGCATGAGCACTCACCAAAGTTTGTCCTGAAATTGACCAAAACTTCATGGAGGTGGCCCCCCCATCTACCATCCTCCCGATGTCCGGTCGTCACGCTATACTCGCCATTTGCCCGATTCATAACGGTTACACTATGTCGACTGCTCTTGCTATTGTCATTCTCCATTACTTCCATGACTTTATAGGCATGGACCTTTCCCTGTGCCTCGTTCGTCCTTGCCCAGTGGAGTCGGTTGACGAACCATGCATTCGTTTTCCAAAAAGTCATCTCCACAATGGCAGAGATTGGCAGTGCACGAACGACCTTATAGACAGAGTTGATACTCTCACCTGAGTTCGTTGTGGCAATACCCCATCTTGTCCCTCCATCTTTATGAAATGTCCACATGGATAGGTCGTGTCCATCCAGCCACTGTGCCCCTTCAGGGCATAACTCGCGCAACTTCTGCATCTTCTCCAGAATTTTTTTCTTTTGGTAGGCAACCGCTGAGGAAGACACAGAAAAGTAGTACGTTAGTCAATTTTGGGCAGTTTAGTACAATTCGAACAACCCGGATGAAATGATGGTTCCAGTTGCTCTTGAAGTGTCGTATGCACCACCTTTGAGACCACTTCCAGGCTGGATCTAAACCTAAGATGATAGCTCTAATGCCGGCGTGCCGATCAGAGATTATTGTCAGGTTCGTCCTCCTAGTGACGTGGAGCTGAATTTGCCGGAAAAACCATCCATAGCTATCAGCATTCTCTCCCTCAACGATTGCGAAGGCTAAAGGAAAGACTTGTCTGTTTGCATCCGCCCCACTGGCAATCAGGAGAGTGCCCTTGTACTTGCCGGTAAGGAATTTACCATCCACTTGGATGACAGGGACACAGAAGCCAAAACCATCAATAGATGGCTTTAATGCCCAAAAAAGTCGTCTGAAATAGCGCTTGTTACCTGGCTCTGGGGGTTGTATCTTTTCATCTTGGTATCAAGGGGAGAAAACCGTGCCAGGGTTAGATGCCTCCAATGCCAAAATTAACTTGGGAAGGAATGCATATGATTCTTCCCAATCACCAAAGACGGCGGCCAGAGCTTTCTGCTTTCCATGCCACGCCTTCTTATAGTTAATCATATAACCATAACGACTTGAAATGTCAGCGATTATGATTTTCACCTTCAGGTCCAGATCTTGCTCAATTAGATGCTTGATAGCCGCAGCAACCACCCTGGATTTTAACTGTCGATGGCCTTGGGAAGTTATGGATGACACACATGTGTGTGTGTTCACCGCACGGGATATGACCCAGTGGCCGTGTCTCTTGCACTTGATGGCCCGAATCCTAACATTGCACCCCTCGTGATGATTACGGCATCTGACTATGAGCCTTTTAGTGTTGGAATGAGTTGTGTGTCATTCAAAATGCCGAGTCATTGCTTCTGTCTCAATGGCGTGCCGCATCTCCTTCTTCGAGCCAAATTGTTGGCCCTTCATAAACCCAGTGAGTGGACCCCATATTGGGACCTCTGGAGGCTCCATGTCGCTGTCGACCATCCAATTGTCGTATGGAATGTGATTGTAGTAGGGGACTGGTACACGATCACGAGCCACCTCATCATCATTAGCTGAGTCTGAATCTGGTCCTGAATCATCAACACCTTCAAGAGGGTCGAAGCTGTCTGCACTGACGTTGTTGTGAATCATCCATTTGATCCAGCTCATGAAAGGCACCTTCATCAGCTCCATAATGGTAGTTGTGAAAACTACCGCTGCCTGAGTGGAAGTTGTACTGAGGTTAGTTGGGGAGGTCTGGTTGAACTTCTTCATATGACGGGAAAGATTGATGATGACCTTCACCTTGCTCTAGGTACTGAAAATATGAATGAGGATCATGGTAACTTTGGTAGGGATGATCGCCATATAATTCACCTCCACCATGGATACCAGATGTTTGACCGTGTCCAGAATGACCTCCAATGCCTATGACCGGCTCGACGTAAACGAACATCTCGGCTTTGGAAAGATTGTTGGACCTCATGAATTCGAGCATGGCATCTACCTCATCACGAGTGGTTATGAGATATTCCTCATGCCACAATGACCCACTTTCTTTGTTTGGATATCGGTACACCATACGATCAACTCTTCTCGTGCCATCCATGCAAGTAACGTTGATGCACATTTGATGGAGGTCTTCAAGCAGCGGTCTGGTAGCGACCTTTATCTTCTGAAAATTGCCACCAACGTAGGTGACCCCCTTTCTGGTCTCTTCCGTGTAACCATTCCACCGTAAGCCAAGCGTGAACTTTTGGAATGCCATCTGCGATAAAACCGTAGTTCAGTTAATATCATAAAAATCAAAAATAAAAAATAACAATAAAAAGTAATACAAAATAAACTTACGAGTTAACGTTAATCGCAAAACTACTAAAAAAATATAGAGCTACAACAGAAAATTGAAAAGGGAGAAGGAGAGGTGTGAAGAGAAGTGGTTTTCGGGAGGCCTTTTATAGGCAAAATCACTGAAGAAAACCGCACCTTAGAGGTGCGGTTTTCGTCTGCCATGTAGGCCCATACAACCTCACGTCTGTTACGTCTGTTATTCTTCATGGCATGTTGGAAATTGATTGACCAAAACCGCACCTTGGAGGTGAGCTATCGATCCACTACTATCAATCTATGGTGCTCTATTGACCTAATCAGGTATTCCCTCTCATAGGATCAAAGTAGAATCAATAATCTCGACTAAAGCAGAATTGAATCATGAAAACATGCATAGATTGAATATGAACTCAAGATTATCAAGTCAGAGTACTCATACAATCATCCAATCAAACAAACATAGTAGGGTTCCTCAAAACCTAAGTGAAGGGAAGTTACTCCATAGAGAAGAGAGAGACTGCAGTAAGAATCTTCAGATGATCAGTCTTCAAGTCCGGGCTTGTTCCTCGAGCTTCCAAGGCAAAGAAATCCTCCAATTCCACTCTTAGAAAGCCCTCAAATTGCCCTCTCTCTCTTTGGTTCGTCCCTTGGGTGTTTGGGATCCAAAACCAAGCTCTCTCTCTCTCCTTTGGCTCGAATTTGGGTTAAAAAACCTGATTCTGGGCAAAACACGGTCGAGGGCACGGCCGTGCTTTGCTTTTGCCCGCCCGTGTTTTGCCCCGTGTTAAGAACACGCCCGCGCGCGTCAACCAAAACACGGTCGTGCCTAAATATGGGCACGACCGTGTTTTGATTTAGGCGCGCCCGTGTTTTTACTGCCGAACCTGTTCCCCTATATTCAATGCTTCGTTTCTCCCTCGTCCGGACTCCGAATCAGTCGCCGTTTGATCCCAGACGCTCGTAGTCTCGTCCTATTTCTTTTCATGACAAGCTTGCATGATTCTTTGTCCATAAAGTGAGGTATAATTTCATTCTTCTTCAGGTCATGCCCGAGTTTCTTCTCCCTAATCGCCAATTGATCTCTGATTAACTTGAAACTTGAGCCTATGCTTCACTTTATGTGCTAGGACCTGAAATGTGACAAAGGAACACAACCTAGCGTAAAATAGGCCAAAGACGCGATAATTAAAGCTCAAACGATCAAGAAACAAAGGGGAAAACATGTGCAAATATCGAGTCATCACCTAGATACCGTGATACCGTTTATCGTGGCGTCAGCATTGTCAAACTCGTCGTTGAACTTAACATCACTCTCCTTCGCGATGTTGTTTAGCTCGCGACATCGTTTGCCTCGCGATGCCGCTTTAATATGATTTCAAGACATAATTTATTCAGGTGTAAACACCACCAAAGTAAATGTGATAATACGAGATGATATGATCAGCATCTCTTTTCAGCACCAAGTTTCGGTTTCTCCCTCTTCGTACCCTTTAATCCCTTTCTCTTTTTCTTTCTTGGCTATGAAATCATTTGAATAAGCAAAAAAACAATTTTATAATTTTGTTCATGTAAGGATAATTGTATATCAAATTCGGATGTCTGCGTTATATGAAATATATTAGGGGTGGTTATTTAGTTCAGGTTTTTTGTTTTTACTCGAAACCGGACCGTATAATTCGGACCGAGATCAGATCAGGACTAGATAGTAAATAATCCAATCCCGTCTTTGGACTTAGATTTAAGGTAAAAAATCATTCGGATCGGAAACCGGATAAATACTGGATAAGAGATCCCAACACCCAAAACCTAACGAACTCCTCACCCTTTTGTCATAAACCAGTTGATCCCAATAACTCGAGTTGTTGAGAGAAGGTTATGCTGGATCTTATATCACTCTCTTACACGCCCCCTCAAACGAAAGCCAACTTATGAGCTTGAAGTTTGCACAGGCTCACCATACCGTGTGCTTTAATCAACTGTTAATATTGGGAGTCGTGGAGATTCGAACACACGACCACTTGGTCAAACCAGCTCTAATACCATGTCATAAACCAGTTGATCCCAATAACTCGAGTTGTTGAGAGAAGGTTATGCTGGATCTTATACCACTCTCTTACACCTTTCATGCCTCAGCCCACTCAAACTCCCACAAGCTCAATCTAAGATCAAGACCGAATTGGGACCGAATCGGGACCAGGTCAAGACCGAACCGGATCAAGACCAGACTGTATCCAATCCCGTCTTTGGTCCTCCTATTTCCGAAAAGACCGAATCAGGACTGGATAAATTCGGGCCAATTTAACCGGACCCGACCGTATAGCCACCCCTAAAATTTAGAGTAATATAGCTATGGATATGCTAACACGACAATCGTTATTTATCAGATTACCTATTTCTCTATTCAAGGCGACTTGAAGACATGTAACTTTATATTAGTAAAGGGTTATAGGTTAATATGCCCCTCTACTTGTCATTTTATCAAACATGCTCCTTTACTATTTTCTTACATCAAACACGCCTCTATACTTTGGGAAAATGATCAAACATGCCTTTTTATAAAAAATTTCATTAAAAAAATGGCCAACCATAATTGAACCGAGATTTAGACGACTCGACATTGACAAATGGGAGAGAAAATTTCTAAAGTGGATTTATTAAGGATATTTGAGACATTTGTGTTGCCCAAACCAAGGTTCGACCATGGTTGATGGTTTTTGGATAAAAATTTGAACAGAAGGGCATGTTTGATCATTTTACCGAAGTACCTGGGCATGTTTGATGTAAAAAATAATATAGGGACATGTTTGATAAAATGACATAGTAGAGGGGCATATTATACCTATAACCCTATTAGTAAATGACTAATGTCATTGAGGCGAACAGTTAGCTTTTGGAATCATCTAGTAAGTCAGACGAGAGATGATGGATGTGACCAATCTCTTTGCTTATTCAGCCGAAGAGCTAGTGGACTTGTCTTCCAATTCAAGACGGTATAATTAAGCATAAGTTTTGGGCCTAGTGGCCTTGACCTAGCTAGTACCTGATTTGTTTATGTTATGACCCACATTTTTTGAGACCAAAGATAGCTTGCATTACCAAGAACAACAAAGATACAACGTTTAAAACTCCAAACGTAGCCACGCGCAAAAATTGAAATCGCTCAAAGTACGCAGAGTCAAAGAGAGAGCTTTTCTAGCCACTAAATGAGCTGCCCTATTGTTCTATCAGCCTACAAAGTGCACTGAGAATCCCGGGTTATCTCGAAGCATCCACTTGATTTCCTTCAAAATAGCTCCGCCTAGCACATCATTTACCACTCCTGCTCTGACTTTATCAATGATCCCCTTAGCATTACCTGCCAGAAGCATTGTCGTAAATCCCGCGCCGACACACCACCGAATGGACTCTCGCAACGCTACTAATTCAACCATAGCTGGCTCCGACACACCTTGAAGCCACCCGCCTCTCGCACTTACAAACGCCCCTGTTGAGTCACAAAGTACCATTCCCATGGCTGACCGCGCACCTGCTCTAACCGCCCCATCAAAGTAGCACACGTGACCTGGTGGCAACTGCGAAATACCCTGCGTATGCTTCGACGACTCACCAACATCTCGTAAAGGGATAGGTGGCGGCCCTAGAATCGCCATCCACTCTGTAACTTGTGCATGAAATTGGGCCGTCAGCACAGAGATGAGCACTTGCTTATCCTCAAACACTACCCAGTTTCATGCCTTCCAAATCCTCCAAAGAAGAGCCACGACTCGTACTACCATATCCTGCGTCCCATTCGTGAGAATAATCGTCGAAGAAAGATGCCAATGTGAGACGTCAGATGTAAATGCAAGGACTGTCGCAAACCCGCAGCATCCCATAAGGCTACCGGTACCGGACAGAATAACAGCAAATGCTCTACAGTTTCCTTTTCCGCGCAGCAGACAGGGCATCTCAACAGGACTTGCACCTTTTTGGATATCAATATCTCGATAGTTGGCAGGATATAGCTAAAAACCTGCCAGAGGAAGAACATAAGCTTAGGTTGAATAGGGTACCCCAAAATCTCCATCCATAATTTCCGGTCCATCCAACTGACCTCTGATTTCCATCTATCTCTAGTCTGACTACACCGGATCGCCAAGTGATATCTTGACTTGACAGTATATCTACCAGAGGCATCCTCCTGCCACATTTTCACTTTTCCCAAACTTTGAATTACAATAATTTTTTCAAAGAACAAAATTAACATTACTTTAGATTCTAAACTTAAGAAAACTAAAACTAACATAAAATCAGTATTGTTTAGAAAACTCATTTTAAACAAATAAAAAGTTCAAAATTATTATTATAAAAAATCATGCATGGGCGGGGCGGTTACACACACGCGAGGAAGGGGGCCGCGCAAGGGCGGAGTTAGAGAGTTATAGGGTGGGTACCAAGACTTATCATGGATCGAGAAAAAATTGATAAATTAGGTATTATAATTATTTGAGAATAAAAATTAGGGTGCATCTAATCGAGAATGGTTGACCTTACAAATGATTGATATATAATTTACAAAAAATTTATTGATATATTCAAAATTTTATAACAAGTTATGTACAATATGCATATGAACCACCGAAAATCAAAGGTGTACTTCTCCAATATTAACAACAAAATTCCCACCAAATTTTAGCTAATTTGTAAAAACAAAATACTTTATTTCACTAGTGAGGAGGAAGAGTGTGCCATAAGATGGGTCAATAGAAGGAAAATGGGTAAATTAGATATAATAGTTAATTGATAATTGATAACGATGTAATTGCACATATTTGCGCCCCTAGTTCTTATACGTTTGAGGGGCATAGTCGTGTGTTTTGGCCTATTTTACGCCGGGTTGTGCTATTTTGTCATGTTTCAGGTCCCAGGCGTTAAAGGGAAGGCTAACCGCGAGTTTCGGGGCATTCGGAAGTCATTTCGGTGAGCTGGAGCCAAAACACGGGCAGACCCAAGACATTACACGGCCGTGTACTGCTGGCCGTGCTTTTTATGCCGAGAGCAAATTTGGTTTGGCCAATTCAGTTGCAAACACGGGCACCGAAGCACGGCCGTGTTCCACCAAAGCACGGTCGTGTCCATCGCGAAGCACGGCCGTGTTTCCACCAGCTGCTGGCCGTGTAATTAAGCCCTGGCCGAGGCACGGGCGGAGTCAGGCAAAACACGGCCGTGCCCTCGATCGTGCTTTGGCCACTGATGCTTTTAAGCAGATTTTCAGTCACAATTCAAGGGGATTCGAGTTTTTGAGAGAGAGATAAGTTCCTAGAGAGAGAAAGTGACGAACAAGAGTCTCCAAGTGCCCTAGATTGATCTTCAACACCATTGGAGGCCAGCCTGAGCTTGGAGGAGTGCCAATCAACGTCCAGAAGCAGGAATCCATCCTTCGCAGTATGAATTCCGTGTCTGATTCTGCTTTTGCTTTCTTCTCTATGGAGTAGTTCTCCCATTCATCTGGGTATGGAGAACCCTAGATTTGTATGTTAGGCTTTGATTGTATGAACCCAAGTACTGATTCTGTGATTGATTATATTCGATTGAGGTTTTAATGATTGAATGACTTGAATCCTGATCAAATTCCTGTTGTTTCTGCTTTAACCTAGAATGAGAATATCTGCCTAGGTTGATAGAGCATCCTTGATTGAAGGTAGGGAGTTGGTGACTTTAGTCGAGGAACCAACTCACTATTCTGTACCGGATTTACTCCGGTAGTGGAGGTTTTGTTCTTAGGGCCTCAATCTGTCGACTCCGGTGGAGGTTAGTCGCCCGCTAGAGAGTCAGATTGAGAGGGTCTGAAGACCTTTAGTCGAGACTTCAGGCTGTTTAAGAACCTTCCGCAGTATAACTGTCATAGAAACTGAACTTGGTAATTACAATCCGGCTTAACTGCAGTCTAGGGGGAACCATATCTGGGTGACCTCTTTAACCTGAATACAACAGTTTACTTGCTTTGTTAGTGTGATAGTTTAGACTTGCATTCCAGTTTTATTGCTAGATAACAAGAACTCACTGAGTAGTCATCAGATCTAGGACCCGGGTTGATAATTAAACCCAAACCCGCTATACTACGCTTTAGGAAGTGGTTTCACTTGGCCAATTCCTGGAGTGACAGTAGAGTCGAGTCAAGTTTTTGGCGCCGTTGCCGGGGACGGCTAGGTTGTTGAAGAAAAGTGATTTCTGTTAATTTAGCTTTTCTTTTTGTTTTGTTTGCTTTGTCCCACTTGTGCCTTCACGGGTTTGCTTGCTTGAGTGTGTGCAGGTAGTGCATGACCCGTAGCCAGTCAGGAGGTTTACTGCCGTTGAATCGAGAGATTGACCGCACCTGTCGCCAGCTCAGGAGACAACAGCGAGCTAGACTGGCTACGGAAGAGCGCATAGACGGCCACGTGAGCAGTGATTCTGAGGAGGAGTACGAGATGGCAGACTACAATCAACACCAGGGGAATCCTCAGCAGGCTCCCCCGGTGAATCAGGTCCTGGGGAACAACCCCATACCCCAGGATCATGGAGCTCATCATCCACCGCAGCCGGGTCCCACCTTGGAGTACTACTACACTCCGCGGATTGCTGACATCCGCCCGGTCATCCTCTACCCGCCGATCCCAGCAAACAACTTCGAGATCAAGCCATGCTGGATTCAGCTCATCACATCTTCTATCCAGTTCCATGGCTTGAAGAATGAGGAGGCCAGGGTGCATCTTTGCCGTTTTCTGCAGCTGACGAACGGGTTCAAGCTGAATGGTGTCCCGGATGATGCAATCCGCCTTCATCTTTTCCCCCATTCTCTGCGGGGAATGCTAAGAGGTGGTTGGAGACCCAGCCCCCATTGTCCATCACCTCTTGGGACGATCTGGCGGACAAGTTCGTGCACAGGTATTATCCGGCATCGAAGACTACAGAGATTCAGCGGGAGATCACTCACTTCCGCCAAGAGCCAGATGAGTCACTTCGTGATGCGTGGGAGCGGTACATGGGCTATTTCTAGCAATGCACCCATCATGGCTTCAGTGATGCATTCACAGTGGGGAACTTCTACAGTGCCCTCTCTCCAGATAGCCAGAGGGTGATTGAGTCTCTATGCCCAGGAGGGGATATTCTTACCAAGACTCCACCCGAGCTGAACCAGATGATCAGTACTTTGGCTGCCAGAGATCATTCTTGGGGACAGGGTAGCCAACGCAGACAGTCCCGGGACCGTGGTGTGCACGCCATGGAGACCAGATCCGGGCTCGAGCAGCAGGTAGCTGAGCTAGTGCAGACATTGAAGTAGCCCAACAGTCTGATTCCGGGCAGAGGTTTGGCTACACCTCCAGTAGCTCAATGTCAGTGGTGTGAGAGCTCCAATCACCTAGTGGAGGACTGCCAGGCTATGAGGGAGTCTACCACACCCCAGGAGCAGTTGGCCTTCATCGCCAATGCGAGGCGCCCCAATCCGTACAGTAGCACATATAATGAGGGGTGGCGCCAGCATCCCAACTTCGCCTGGAGCAGCAACACCACTAAACCACCTGGTTTCCCAGCACCAGCAGGTGGTTTTCAGCAGAGGCAGCCCTTCCAGGCTCGACAGGGGCCAGACCCACAACAGCCCTACCAGCCTAGGCAGGGGCAGCCATTCCAGCAGCCCCAGCGCCAGTTTGCCGAGCCAGCAGCAGCTCCGGCCCCAGATGACAGGATGACGAAGCTGGAAAACATTCTAGCTTCATTCATGACTAGCACCCAGGCTGCTATCACATCACTGGAGGCAGGTCAGCGGAACCAGGGTGCCATTTTGCAGGATCTGCAGACCCAGGTGGGCATCTTGGCCCGCCAGCGCACCACCAGGGCACCGGGGACTCTGCCTGCCACCATTGTTCCTAATCCTCGAGATCCTCACCAGCATCAGCAGCTGGATGCCATTTTTACCAGGAGCGGTAAGGTGATATCTGCTGATCCTGCCCCGGCCAGACAGGAGGAACCACTACCTGCTTCAGCACTTCCAGCCGACGATGCAGAAGTGCGGGTGGAGAAGGAAGCCCCTGCTCCCAAACCACAACCAGTGGTTAAGGAGCATGTACCCCAGCTTCCCTTCCCCACTCGCCTACACAAGGACAAGCTGGAGACTGAGTTTGCCAAGTTCATGGCAATGTTGAAGCAGCTCAACATCAGCATACCGTTCATGGAGGCACTGTCGAAGATGCCCAAGTATGCCAAGTTCATGAAAGATATCTGCACCAACAAGAAGAAACTTGGGGATCTCTCGACAGTGATGCTCAGTGAGGAGTGTTCTGCTATCCTGCAGAACAAGCTGCCCGAGAAGCGCAAGGATCCAGGGAGTTTTACTATCCCTCTTACTATTGGCAGCATGCATGTAGGAAAGTCCTTGGCGGACCTAGGCGCTAGCATTAACGTCATGCCATATAAGTTGTATAAAATGCTAGACCTAGGTGAACTTAGCCCTACTAGGATGAGCATTCAGTTAGCTGATCGTTCTATCGTGCATCCTAAGGGTATCATTGAGGATCTGCTTGTTAAAGTAGGTACATTCACATATCCTGTTGATTTTGTTATTCTTGCTGTGCATGAGGATGTGGATGTGCCTTTGATTCTAGGTAGGCCATTTCTTGCCACCGCCAAGGCACTTATTGATGTGCATGATGGTAAGTTGATCTTGCGTGCTGGGAATGAACAGGCTACTTTTTCTGTGACTGAGTTTGATCACTGTGCTATGATTGATGTCACGCCTGTGCATGCTATGTCTGATCAGGTACACGAGCCTGTCGTGTATCCTTCTGCACCTCCTATTTTGCAGGACCCTCCTATTATTCCTTTGCCGCCACTCCATCCAGCCTCACCTCCGAACAAAAAGCTCAAGGAGGAGTGGCGACCGAAGCCGCAGGTTGCTAAGCCTGCACGTAAGAAGAGTGGAGACCACTATGAGCTGGTCCCACCTCCTGCACCACGACCACCCTGGCCGTCTGGGTACTCGCTCTCCTGCATCTTGCCAGATGGGCAGGTCGAGCTGACTGATGAGGGTGGTCGCATCCGTCGGGTGCACGGCCACAACCTCAAGCTGTACCTCAAGAGCGACGTGGATCCGCTCTTGGAGGCACCTGTTTCTGCACCGCCCTGAGTATCCACAATGGGCGTCCAGCTAAAAGACGGTAAAGAAGCGCTTGTGGGGAGGCAACCCCACCACGGTTTGATTTTCTTTCTTGTGTTTTGAGTCGGATTGTAACCCGGTTTGGGTTTGGTTTGTTTTCTTTTGGTTTGGATGATATTTTATTGGGCTGACCATTGAACCTAACATATTGTGTTTGAGCTGTTCTGTTTTCCTTTGGCTGTGCTTGCCCCGACTGGCCCGTTTCCAGTCTCCTGCAGTCCATGCATACCGGTAACATCGTTTCCCTTATCCTTCCCTCTTCTCCATTGAGGGCAATGTCGAGCTTAAGTGTGGGGGGATGTTTATCTTTTGACTGATGTTTATCTTTTGACTGCATTAGATCTGTTTGTGTGCTTGGAGCCTAGTCCACTGCCCAAATTTTTAAATTTGAGGGCTCCAAGTACGTGTTTCCATGCAATTGTCTGCTCAGTATGCTTTGAATTGACAATCTTTATAGTAATATGCAACCTAGGGAGGTAGTGTAGCACTATGGAGGATGTTGATGCATTTAAGAAGTCTCATTTCTTCTTCATATTGAGTTGGTTGATTGAGTGAATTAGTGATCTTAGGACTCTTGAATTGTGTGGTGTTGTGGATTCTCTACCTGTCATGGACTCTTGTGTCATGTTTTGAAAATAACAGGTGCTCGAAAATGTGCTTCAAAATAAACGTCTCCCGTGCGAATAGGGCGAAAGTGTGTAAGGGGAGACGGGAATCCGTTCCCAATTTCCACCTACTACCTCCAGCCTCCTTACATGTCTTTCCCCCGCACGAGGCTCGAGACATCCGCTCCTGGCATGGCCGGTAAGAGCAGGTTGGGACCCTTGAAAAGAAAAGAAAATAAAAATAACAGAAAACAAGCAAAACAGAAAAAAAAAGGGGTTCCAACCATCTTTAAGCATAAAATAGAGCACCTTGAAAAATGTGAGTCCATGATCTTTTGTTTTTGAGAATCTCTTCATCCACGATTCATTTGTCCTCTGTTCACTGTTTGCCATGATGCCGACTCGCCGAGGAAGCTATGAGATGACTTGTGCGTCGGTTGACCTCGTAAGTTGCTAAATGATCTAGGAAGTCCTCTGCCTAAGATCTGGGTTGTTTGTTGCTATGAAGGTCTGGAGAGTTGCATTGGTTTGAGTTAGGTTTGCTTGGGGACAAGCAAACGGTTAAGTGTGGGGAATTTGATAACGATGTAATTGCACATATTTGCGCCCCTAGTTCTTATCCGTTTGAGGGGCATAGTCGTGTGTTTTGGCCTATTTTACGCCGGGTTGTGCTATTTTGTCATGTTTCAGGTCCCAGGCGTTAAAGGGAAGGCTAACCGCGAGTTTCGGGGCATTCAGAAGTCATTTCGGTGAGCTGGAGCCAAAACACGGGCAGACCCAAGGCATTACACGGCCGTGTACTGCTGGCCGTGCTTTTTATGCCGAGAGAAAATTTGGTTTGGCCAATTCAGTTGCAAACACGGGCACCGAAGCACGGCCGTGTTCCACCAAAGCACGGCCGTGTCCATCGCGAAGCACGGCCGTGTTTCCACCAGCTGCTGGCCGTGTAATTAAGCCCTGGCTGAGGCACGGGCGGAGTCAGGCAAAGCACGGCCGTGCCCTCGACCGTGCTTTGGCCACTGATGCTTTTAAGCAGATTTTCATCCACAATTCAAGGGGATTCGAGTTTTTGAGAGAGAGATCAGTTCCTAGAGAGAGAAAGTGACGAACAAGAGTCTCCAAGTGCCCTAGATTGATCTTCAACACCATTGGAGGCCAGCCTGAGCTTGGAGGAGTGCCAATCAACGTCCAGAAGCAGGAATCCATCCTTCGCAGTATGAATTCCGTGTCTGATTCTGCTTTTGCTTTCTTCTCTATGGAGTAGTTCTCCCATTCATCTGGGTATGGAGAACCCTAGATTTGTATGTTAGGCTTTGATTGTATGAACCCAAGTACTGATTCTGTGATTGATTATATTCGATTGAGGTTTTAATGATTGAATGACTTGAATCCTGATCAAATTCCTGTTGTTTCTGCTTTAACCTAGAATGAGAATATCTGCCTAGGTTGATAGAGCATCCTTGATTGAAGGTAGGGAGTTGGTGACTTTAGTCGAGGAACCAACTCACTATTCTGTACTGGATTTACTCCGGTAGTGGAGGTTTTGTTCTTAGGGCCTCAATCTGTCGACTCCGGTGGAGGTTAGTCGCCCGCTAGAGAGTCAGATCGAGAGGGTCTGAAGACCTTTAGTCGAGACTTCAGGCTGTTTAAGAACCTTCCGCAGTATAACTGTCATAGAAACTGAACTTGGTAATTACAATCCGGCTTAACTGCAGTCTAGGGGGAACCATATCCGGGTGACCTCTTTAACCTGAATACAACAGTTTACTTGCTTTGTTAGTGTGATAGTTTAGACTTGCATTCCAGTTTTATTGCTAGATAATAAGAACTCACTGAGTAGTCATCAGATCTAGGACCCGGGTTGATAATTAAACCCAAACCCGCTATACTACGCTTTAGGAAGTGGTTTCACTTGGCCAATTCCTGGAGTGACAGTAGAGTCGAGTCAATAATGAAAATTAAGACGTGTCTAGTTAAGAATGGATGACCGAGAGGTCTTGTATTTGAACTTTGACGATCTCATTTGCTAAGCATGTGATAATCGGATTTTGTGCAAACCTCTTGTTTCCTCTCCTACTCAGTTAGTGATGACAATGGTGTGGGGCGGGTACCTCAATACCCATGCCCCGTCCCATGCTACTGCGGATCGGGGCGAGTAATACTCGCGTGGGTACGGGGAGGGGCGGGTCGACCTACTCTTATATGTTATATGAAAAAAATACAAGCAAAATTTTACTTTTTATGATAAAAGGAAGGTGAAACACATTATGAATAAAAATAGTGATAATAGAATGAGTAATTGAGTCTGACTAGTTGACTGGTCAAGTCTAACTAGTTGAAGAACAATCAAGATATGAGAAATATGAATAAATATTGTAAGTATTTGAGGTAAAATGAGCTAAGAAAAGGGCAGGACAGGGTGAGGCGAAAGTAGATACCCATGCCCCGCCCCATTCTACTACGAGTCGAGTAATACCCACCCGATTGCGGGTCAGGTAATACCCGCGGAGTGGGTTCAAATTGCCATCACTATACTGTGTACTATTTACCAATTGGCAATTGCCCTAAGAAAACTAGTTAGACAAACTAAATCGCACAAACATCTTGAATCCTTTCAAACCTACATTCTTACACAATTTGTTTGTGACCTTAAAATCATGTTGTTGTATACCCTTTGACACATTATTTCCTATTCTTCTTTGACCTTCCTTTATAAGCATTATGCTCTTATTATCTCTCTCTCCGTACCCTCAAAATTACTTTCAGGCAGTTCAAAAGGAATACTGGAGACAAGCCATGATTGAGGAGCTAAATGTTATGGTGAAGAATCTATCTATCTATCTATCTATCTATCTATCTATCTATCTATCTATCTATATCTATATCTATACTATATATTATGACAATTCAAAAAAAAATTCTTGCCACATAAGCACTTGGAGGATCCACAATTTGCCAAGTTGGACAACTTTTTTACAAACAAAAATATAGTTATTAATATATTTATGGAGCTACCTCTCTCTTCTTTAATATTTCCATTTCTTTTATCCAATTATTATTTTTCATTTATCCATTAAATTTTTTTGTCTTTAATAATAAGTTACATGTTGATAAACTTAACCAAACACCCATAAATAATAATTTTTTATTAAATAAACAAAATATAAATAAGAAAATAGAGAGTGACATATATCACATTTATTTAAATAAAAAATATATGCATAAACCTTATGAAATAAATTTTCTACTCATTTTTACTAAAATTCAATGATAAGTTACATTTTGATGAAAAAATAAACAAACATACACATAAACAATTATGTTTTAATAGATTAAACCAAAATATATATGAAAAGAGAGAAAATAAACATTTGACATTCAATTACCTTTGAAAAATAAACTATACTACTTTATATTTTGTTATAATGAAACACTCACTTATTCGTACAGTATATATCTATAAAATAAAATTGTATTATTTAGCAAAATGTCAGAGTATAATCTTGATCGATTAGTTACAGTTATTTATTTTAAAAAAATTCTTATTCATTCAGATCATGTTCTACCTTAAATTCCTCAAATGAAGAGGAATCGCATATGCAATAATTTGATAATGTGACCTAAGTTCACATTAATAATATTTGCTCTATATCCTGTTGATTGAGCAAGCTCTATTGAGGTTCTAAGTCGTATGCTAAGAAATTTTCTTTCAGACTTGGAGTTATCTTCGACGATTATAAATCAAAATCTTCAAAATGACTTAAGTATGATTGTTGACGAACTTTGACTTCATACCCTAGGATGAGACACAAGATTCCTTGAAAAATAATAGATGTGAAGGTTAGAAAGATCTTTGTTCAGAATCTACGATAAACATCACGTTTCATCAACTACTAACCTCGGCATTTACCAAATAGAGGTTGACCATTTTTAGTAAGATCGTCAATTGGGATAAACATATTTATCCAGCATTCAAGTATCTTTATCCAATAATCTCAACTCTCAAAATTGGGTTTCAGTTCGTCTCGACTCGAGACACACGAATTAATATATGTTGTATAAGATAATAAGTTAATCTAAATAATCAAATGAAATACACTGATATTGTTCAAATGATAAGACATTTTAAATGCACTTAAAATATGTGTGTATTGGAGACACTCTTTATCAATTATTAATATATAAGTGATAAAATCTTTGAAATTTACACATTCAACGATCATGTTAAGACCAAAATCCTCGATAGTGTGTGTGAGTGCCTTAGATTGAGATTCTAAGCCAACATATAAACAATGACCATCGGTTGAGGTTTAGTATAAACTTCAAGAATTAACAATTGATGCATATTGTATAATATACTAAATTTAAGAGTCTGGATAAAAGAACAAACATCCAAAATAAAAATGAGTCGATATTAGATAATATAGTCATCATGAGGGCTACGGTGTGTGTCAAGTTTCAATATGGATGAATAAATCCAATAATGAAGTATCTTTACTAAGAATTTCTTACTAAAAAGTCGTAATTTTTACAACATTGGTCGAGAGTTCGTCCAAACTCGAGGATCAAGAATGTGTATTGGATTTTCAAAGGACCTAAAATCCCAATCCCTATCGGGGGCTAAATACTTCTGATCACAACCATAGGTGCTAAAGTAGAATGAAAAAGAAGCAAAAGAAAAAAGAAGCAAAAAAGAACATAACCTCCGATACGATGAACATAATAAAACCATATCGAGCTATGATCCTGTCATTCCTCCCTTTTTATTCTCCATAAAGGGGACGGCGGGAGAGGCTAAGAAATAAATAGTAAGATCTTAGTATTTGCCTCTTTATATATTACATATCGAACGAAAGACAACCCCAATGGTTGTCTGGCGTTATGGGGGTAAAAGCGAAATCTCTAGATAATTTTGAGTCTAATATACATATACACACTGATAGACCGTAAATTACACATGTTTTTACCCCTGTTCTTACACCGTTTGAGATGTGGTTTCTCGTGTTTTAGACCGATTTCACGCTAGGTTGTGCTTGTTTGTGATATTTCAGGTCCTGGCAAGTGAATGAAGGTTTAGGAGCGAGCTCGGGGTCGATTGGGCGAAGATCGGGCGCGAGGCAAGTCACAAAGGAGGCCACACGGGCACACCCACAAATCACACGGCCGTGCAACTCATATTTCTGGCCGTGTGAGATTGTGCGAGAGCAAACACGGGCTGCCCTGATGATCACACGGCCGTGTGAAGGAGTAGTCTGGCCGTGCGAGTTTCGCCGAGAGCAAACACGGGCAGAGCAGGACATCCACACGGCCGTGCAAGAGGCCAGTCTGGCCGTGTGGAATTCTGCGTGAGCAAACACGGGCAAAGAGGAAGTTCACACGGCCGTGCCACCCTGCCCGTGTGAGTCGGGATTTTCTGCTTAAAACCCGATTTTCAGCCAAAGGAGAGGAGGAGAGCTGGGTTTTTGGATCCCAAACACCCAAGGGACGAACCAAAGAGAGAGAGGGAGATTTGAGGGCATTCTTGGAGTAGAGAAGGAGGATTTCTTCGCCTTGGAAGCTTGAGGAACAAGCCCGGACTTGAAGACTGATCATCTGAAGATTCTTACTGCAGTCTCTCTCTTCTCTATGGAGTAACTTCCCTTCACTTAGGTTTTGAGGAACCCTAGCTATGTTTGTTTGATTGGATGATTGTATGAGTACTCTGACTTGATAATCTTGAGTTCATATTCAATCTATGCATGTTTTCATGATTCAATTCTGCTTTAGTCGAGATTATTGATTCTGCTTTGATCCTATGAGAGGGAATACCTGATTAGGTCAATAGAGCACCATAGATTGATAGTAGTGGATCGATTGCTTTAGTCAAGGGTTGATTCACTGCTTTGTATCGATTGAGAACCCCTTTCGATAGAGGGAGTCTAGTTCAGAACGCCTTGATCAGTTGTTCTAGAGAAGGATACGTCCCTCTAGGCAATTGACTCAAGAGGGCCTTGTTCCTTTAGTCGAGACTCAAGGTCTAGTCAAGGATTCTCCGCATTGTGAATGAAAGTGAAACAGGTTAGAGATCATCAATCATTAATCTGGCTAGTGGCTAGGGGGAATCATACCTAAGTGAGTTCCCAACCTGTAATTAGATTAACTTTAACTGTAGTTTGCTAGAGTAGTTTTAGTTCTTTCATCTTAATCTGATTTGCTAAATAATAAACTGAAGCTGAGTAATAGTAACTCTAGAGACCCGTGGATTCGATATTTATCACTTGAGCCACTATACTGCAGTCCCTTTTATTGGTTACACTTGGCCTTTGTTAGGTGTTGTGTTTTAGAGCATCACACACACATATATATACATTTATATGTGATATCAAGGTATATTATACTTTTTATTTAACTCAAGGTACGATAGAAAATAGGTATTACGAAGTATGTGTATAAATTAGAGGTTACAGAAATAGGGACTAGAGTTCACCTATTAGAGGTTAGGGTATAGTATCATGCCCCAAAAAAATCCTATTAATTCGGGTCTAAATAGTAAAACTCAATGGTTGTATGATAGTATGAACGCAAGAGTATAGCGTACTCCTGGCGCACGCTAGCTTGAACTATATATATATATATATATATGTGTGTGTGTGTGTGTGTGTGGTTGGTTCAGGTTGGCGTACGCTAAATATTAGTGTTTTGGTTGACAAATTTTAACATAAGTTCTAAATGGGACGTGACAGCGACATAATTTATGATATAAAAACTGAAGCATCACAACTGAGTGTGCTAAATATTGGAAATTTCAATATTGACATACTACAAACTCTGTTATAAAATATTTAGAAGATCCAAAATGATATAAACATATAAATTATAAAATAAATCTCTTCGGCCAACGGGCGGGTAAAAAGCTTGTGTTACTTAGGATGGCTTCCCAACCATGAGGATGTTATCCCTATTGGGTGTAAACATGTTATTTTCAAATTAATACCTCTTAGATGGTCACGTTGATCCTTTGAAAACAAGATTTGTTGCTAAGGGGCACACTCATACTTATGACATATATTATGTTGACATATTTGCTCTATTGGAGGATGAAACCAATTTCTTACCGCTATCGGCAGGGGCGGAGTCAGGATTTTTTTTTTATTAGGAAGGGGGTGGGGGTGGAGTTTTTTATTCAGTTATTTCGATAAGATGATAAAAATTAATTTTAATATTATTGTAGCCATATTATAAAAATCACCAGAGTTACTCCGAATAAGATCAAGGATACCGCTTATTTTTTGTGGACAAAAGTTATTATGTCGTATTCCTCAACTTTTTTATGAATATGTTAGTTGTTGGGCATGTGACTCGCACCTAGCCGCGCCAGATAAAGCGCACCGACGCCACCCCGGATGCCGCCAAGCCCTGCGGAACGCAACGCGACCGAAGACTTCCAGAACGGCCCAGCGCGAGGACCTTGAGCGCGGCGTTATGAAGGAAGGCGGGAGCAGAATTCTCGAGCGCGACGCAAGCTACACGCACGTGGAAAAACCAAAATGTCAACTACACCAAGGTGCAGCAGAAAGCGTCGTTTTCACTTCCCGAGGTGTAGTCACATCAGAACCCTATGTACAGTACTAAGCAGCCCCCTGACACGTCCTAGGTATAAGCATGGTCCAAATCCCTGACGTGTCAGTGTCCACGTCGCTGTCCCCCACATGTCGTGGTCCCCACAAATATCTCAACCACTCACCCACCACCATGTAGCCTATAAATATGGCATTTACTACGGTGGGTGAGGGGATGGGATTTTTCGGACTCTATCTCTAAAATCATCAACTTCTCTCTCAAGGATATTTCTCTCCCAATTCTCTTTGTAATCTCCTCAGTTCTAAACCGAAGATTATTTCCTCTTTGTTTACTCTCCTTGACCCATTTCCCCCGAGTCTCACTCCTACACCCAGTTAGGCTCAAACAATTGGCGCCCACCGTGGGGCCAAGTAGAGAAGCAAAGAAAATCCCAAAGAAAACTAACCTATGGCAGAGCGCAGCTCCAACTCACCTGACGAATCAACCCCAATCAAGGCGATGACCAACCCAAGGGAATTCGCGGAAGCCAGCAATCTCAACGCGGTGCTCTTGGAAGAGGAAGAGCCCGAGCTCATGGCCAAAGAAATGAGACAGCTGATGACGAAGCAGAACGACGTCATAGCTAACATGAAGAAACAAATGAGCCAGGTTATGGCGCTCACGATGAGCAAGGAAGCCGCGGCAACAGCGGGCGCGACTCCATCTGTGCCGGGGACTGCCCTGCCATCACACCCCGCGCACAAAGTGCAACAGGTCGAGCTCACAGTATGCGCGACACCAGTCGCGTCCCAACAAGCCCACGGAGAAACGGCGGGGACGGTCCCACCACCCCACCCCGTATATGAAACGCAGCAAACTGAACTTCCAGGAAGGGCAGATCTTAGCTTTCTAGAGCAACACCTGTCTCCGCAATACCGGCTCCACGCGCCCAAGAAGGCGCTCCACCAGCCGCTAAGCGCGGAAATCATGGCGGAACACCTGAGCGGAATGCCACACGCCCTCCCAACATACAACGGGACGACGGATCCCGAAGATCATGTGAGCACCTTCTGCCTGCGGATGCAGCTCCAGACCAACTCCAACGCGGCGCTATGCCGAACCTTCCCATCAACCTTTTCAGGGATTTGCCTGGATTGGTACAATAGGCTACCGAACGGGATCATCCGCTCGTTCGAGGAGTTTATACTCCTATTCACCACAAAGTTCGCATCCCAAAAAAGAAGGCCCCTCCACCTCAAGGCGCTGGTAGACCTTAGGCAGAAGGATGGGGAGAGCCTACGATCATTTTACGCCAGATGGTTCAGAGTGGCGATGGCAGTGCGTGACCTCACTCCCGAGACCGCCGCCCATCACCTTATGGAAGCCACAACTAACATGGAACTCAAGCGGGCAGTAGCAAAGAGGCCCGTAACTCTGTCAACAGAATTGGAGATGAAGATCGAGAAGACAATCACGCTGGAAGAAACCCTCGGAGCGGGATCGGTTAGGCGCTTCGAGCCAGCGAAATTGCCACGGGAGGAGCAGGGACGGCGGCAGCTCACACTGCCGCGAGAGCAGCTAGCGCAACTGCACAGCGGGCAAAAGCGCCATCCCCCTCCTCCACAAGAGCAAGGTCAGCGGGGAAGGTCGCCAGACAGACGCGCTCCCCATGCGTTCACGCCGCTCAACGACTCCGTGAAGAACGTGTTCCACGTTCTGCGCGAGAAGGGGTACAAGCTCAACTGGCCCGCGCCTCTGAAGTCCTTGCCCCACATGAGGGACCCAAAAAAACATTGCGACTTCCACAGAGCAACGGGGCACTGGACGGAGGATTGTCGAGAGCTGCGATACGAAATAGAGGGCCTCATACGGCGAGGATTGCTGACCGAGTTCACGCACGAGAAAGAGGAGCAAGTTCGGGGGCCCCAAAACCCGCCACCATTGCCACAATCCGACTACAACGAAACCACGGCAGAGTATGTAGTGCGAAAGGAGATAGGGGTGGTAACGGTGGAAGGAGATCGCTCGAAGAAGAAAACCAAGCGCGAACGAGCGATCGAATTTGCGGCAGCGGATGTACCGGCAGGAGGCCAACTAAGCTTCGACGACACCAAATTAACGCAAGGCATTCCGTCGGAAGACCCGCTCATTATCACTGCGCTAGTGGCCGCCTGCAAAATTCAACGTCTACTGATAGATGGAGGCGCCGCGGCAGACATCCTCTTCCAAAGCACCATCGACAAGATGGACATCGACCCGCGCTTAATCAAGCGCGCCCAAGGAAACCTGGTCGGTTTCTCTGGAGCGAGGGTGCCAGTAATTGGGGTGATCACTCTCCCTGTGGTCATCGGTGACCAAGAGCCGCGCGTCTCAAAGCAAGTCGAGTTCACAATAGTTGACTGCCAATCATCCCACAACGGCATCTTGGGCCGACCCTTCCTGGCAAAATTCATGGCCCTTCCTTCCACGTGCCACCAAAAACTCAAGTTCCCTACCAAAATGGGAACCGGAGAGGCGCGCGGGACACCATGGGGGGCCCTGAAACTAGAGGGAGAGCCCCGGCAAACAAACATCGTCGACACAAGGGCAGAGGAGCCCCGCCCGGAATCAATGGATTCCGATTTCGAGGTCGCGCTCGACCCAACCGAGCCGACCAGGAAAATACGCATCTCTACTCATGTTCGCGACGATGCGATTGCGCCACTGATAGCGCTACTAAAGGAGTACAAAGAGCTATTCGCCTGGTGCACCGAAGACATGCCAGGGGTGCCAAGGCAGGTAGCTCAACATTGCCGCGCAGTCCCGCCGAGCGCGATTCCGAGGCAACAAGCGCGACGCGGCTTTACAGGCGACAAACTGAAAGCCATCGAAGAGGAGGTGGCGCGACTCTTGGCGGCAGGGTTGATTCGCCCAGTCAAATACCCAAAGTGGTTGGCGAATGTAGTCCTGGTGAAAAAATCTTCGGGCGCTTGGCGGATGTGCGTTGACTACACGACAATCAACAAGGTATGCCCAGGTGACCCCTACCCTCCGCCGCGCATCTACCAATTGATCGACGCCACCGCCGACCACGAGACATTGTCTTTCTTGGACATGTTCTCAGGATACCATCAAATCCCAATGTCGCGCGAAGACGAAGAAAAAACGGAGTTCATGACTCCCTTCGGAAACTTCTATTTCGTGGGAATGCCGTTCGGACTGAAGAACGCGGGCGCGACATACCAAAGAATGATCGACTCGGTGTTCTCACACCAGAGGGGGCGGAACATCGAAGCGTACGTAGACGACCTCATCGTCAAAACCAAGGCTAGGAACTCGCACCTTGAGGATCTACGAGAGACATTTGAGGTGCTCCGCAAGCACAGCCTCCGCTTGAACCCACTGAAGTGCGTCTTTGGAGCGGAAGCAGGGAAGTTTTTGGGGTTTATGATAACCAAGCGCGACATCGAAGTGGACCCAAAACAAATCACGGCGGTCCAACAACTGCGGGCCCCAAGGAGCGCGCTGGAAATCCAATCCCTGAATGGGAAGATAGCAGCGCTGGGGAGATTCATCCCAAGGTCGGCCGACAAGTGCGCGCCCTTCTTCAAGACACTAAAAAACGGCACGAAATTCGCATGGACCAAGGAGTGTGAAGCAGCCTTCCAAGAGCTGAAATCATATCTTGTATCCCCCCTTGTGTTGATAGCTCCCAAGCTTAATGAGAAGTTATTCCTTTATCTTGTCGTGTCAACAAGAGCAGTGAGCGCTGTTCTGATAGCCAGAAGAATTGATAATACCGAGCAGCCCGTGTATTACACTTCACGCACGCTAGTTAGCGCAGAAACGAGATACTCCCCAATAGAGAAGGCAGCCCCGGCATTAGTAAGCGCGTCACAGAAGTTGCGCCCCTACTTCCAAGCGCACCAAATCACCGTCCTGACCAACCTCCCACTAAAGAAAATCCTGACCTCGATGGAAGTGTCAGGACGCATGGTGAAATGGGCAGTCGAACTCTCGGAGTACGACATCCAATACACGCCGAGACCAGCAATCAAGGCCCAGATCCTAGCAGACTTCATCGCTGAAGGAGTCACCCTCGAAACTACACCAGAGGGAGTATGGGAAGTTTACGTTGACGGAGCGGCAAGTAAGCACGGTGCTGGCGCGGGAGTCGTCGTGCGCACGCCAACAGGCGTCGTTCACGAGATTGCTATCAGATTCAGAGCGTTAAAAACTAATAACGTGGCTGAGTATGAGGCCATCTTGGCAGGGATGACCGCTGCCCACGATTTGGGCGCAAGAACGATAAGGGTACTTTCAGACTCCTCACTGGCGGTCAACCAACTGAACGGAGCCTTTGACGCGAAGGAAAATACTCTTGCGCATTACATAGAGCGCGTCAAGCTGCGAGCAGCCAACTTCGACACGATAACCTATGTGCAAGTACCAAGAGAGGAAAACGTGCACGCCGACGCGCTGTCCAAACTAGCAACCGCCACTGATTTTGAGGCAACGCGTCTCGTGACGGTACAGAAGGAAGAGGAGGAAACTCGCCAAGAAATGGCGATTAATATCACCCAAATCGAGAGCGATGAGGACTGGAGAGCCCCAATTGTGCGTTACCTACGAGAAGGCACGGTACCGGAGGACGCTAAAGAAGCATGGACTTTAAGACAGAAAGCGGCCCGGTGCACACTCATTGGAGGAGAGTTGTATCGCCGGTCGTTCTCGGGCGTCTACTTAAAGTGCATCGGACAAGAGGAGGCGCGCGACATGGTACGCGACATACACGAGGGGTTGTGCGCAATGCACGCCGGCCCACGCAGCATGGAGCGCACCATTTTGCTATACGGGTACTACTGGCCGCGAATAAAGAAAGACACGAAAAAATACGCGGACCAGTGCCACAAGTGCCAAGTCAATGCGCGCCAGTACCACCTCCCATCCACAGAGCTCCAAGCCAACCTGAGTTCATGGCCTTTCGCGCAATGGGGAGTGGATCTCTTGGGCCCCTTCCCAACAGCAAAGGGGAAGCGCAAATACATTATTGTGGCCGTGGACTATTTCACAAAATGGATCGAGGCCGAAGCACTGGCCTCGATAACGGCACAACAGGTGACGCGCTTCCTGAAGAACAATATTTTGTCGCGCTTCGGAGTCCCAAACGCGCTCATCTTTGATCACGAGAAGCAGTTCGACTGCGCAGAAGTGATAGACTTCTGCGACCAAGTGGGAGCCATCGCAAGGTTCGCATCCGTAGCTTATCCCCAAGCTAACAGCCAAGCAGAATCCGCCAACAAGGCAATCCTGCATGGCTTACACACCCGCCTGAACGATGCAAAGGGTAATTGGGCTGACGAACTGAACACAGTGCTATGGGCGCACCGCACCACGCACAAGGTGGCAACAGGCGAAACCCCTTTCGCCCTCACATATGGCACGGACGCGGTAATTCCAATTGAGACAACGACCCCAACCTACCGTGTCGCGCATTACAACAAGGAAACCAATGCTGAGGCGCGGTTGTTGGAGCTGGCGTTATCGCAGGAAAGGCGCGAGTTAGCAGCAATCAAGCTGGTCGCAATGAAAGAGCAGGTAGCCAAGTACCACAACGCCAAGCTGGTTCCGCACAAGCTGATCCTCGGAGACCAAGTACTGCGCCGGAATTTCCGTCCCGATCCCAAGCACGGGAAGCTGGCCACAGTATGGGAAGGCCCCTACCTAATCCGCGAAGTGGTTGGCGCCAACACCTTCAAACTCAGTGAGCTGGGGGGCAATAAGATACAAAGAACGTGGAATGCCCAAAATCTCCGGAAGTATCACCAAGCAACTTAACATGTATTTTACTCACGCCACGACGTTTTGTCTCAAAGGAATGAAAGCACGTAGTTCGCAAGAACAACAATTAGCAATAGTCCAGCACTATTCGCGCCAAACTAGTTTGCAAGAACAACAATTAGCAATAGTCTAGCACTATTCGCGCCAATCTAGTTCGCAAGAACAATAATTAGCGATAGTCCAGCACTATTTGCGCACACTCAGTTCGCAAGAACAACAATTAGCGGTAGTCCAGCACCATTCGCGCCAATCCAGTTCGCAAGAAAGCCGAATTAATGACAGTCACGCACTATTTGCGCTCACACAGTCCGACAGAAACCAAACAAGCACATTACCAAAGAAATGCCACAAACAAGAACCCTTTGGATTAAACTTAGCGGGAGCATCAACACTGATCAGAATAAAAAAAAAAAATCAACACTGATCAGAATAAGCATCAACACAATACACTTCCGGCACATCAGCGCGATTACACTTATGCCCCATCGGTGTCACGCTTCCCTCCGCTTTGTTTACGGCGCACCAAGGGCTCAGAGTCCTCCTCATCATCATCATCAGCCCTCTCCTCATCACCTCCGCTTGCTTCGCCAGCCTTCTCCCCATCATGACGCTCTTCTCCTTCCTCACCCTCACCCTCATCCTCCTCGCCCGACTCGGAGTCCGACTCTAAAGGTCGCTTTTGCCCGATCCACATCTGGACATGTTGAACCATTTTGCGAGCATCCCAGCGAAGCCCCGGGTTGTCCGGCCGCACCTTCTTTCCGACCGCGAGCACTGCCTTAGTCATGGCATCCGCCAGAATCTTCCCAAAGGAGGGAGAAGACTTAAACTGACGAACGGCCGCAACTTCGGCCGCGCGAACAGCCTCCGCCTTCGCGACATTGTGAAGGCGCACCAGGTCCTCCTTCTCCTTCTGAAACTCGTCGCGAGCTTGCTTCAGCTTCGCGTCATACGAGGACTCCAGCTGGGCGCGGATGGCGGAGCGCTCCTCATCCCGCACCTGCTTCTTCGCCGCTTCCACGTCGGCGGCCAACTTGCTCTGTAGGACGCCAAGTTCCTCCATCGCTTCATTAGCTTTGTTTGTGGCCACCTCGGCGCGATTGTTCGCCCCGACAACCTTCCCCTCCAGCTGGACGATCTTTGCCTCGTCCGCCTTCATCCTCGATTGATGAGTTGCACGCTCTTTCTGGGCTCGGAAGGTCGCCAGTAAACCCTACACATACAAGCGCGACAAGACTTAGCCAAATTCGTAAACAAAACTCACACATTGAGAACAAACAAATAGCCTTAGCGCAAAATGGATCTGAGCCAGATCTTGCAGCGGATCGGACTTCTCCATCCGCGCAGGGGTGCTCAAGTTGGGCCCCAACGCGCGAAGCGCGGTATTCGCCGATACACTGTTGCACGCAGCACCAGCGTGAATCCGCACATCGCGGAAATAGTTAATGGCGGAAGCTCCAGATGAACTCCCCCCCGCGGACCTCTCGGTGCGCGGAACCGCATCAACGCGCACACCAGAATCACTCCCATCCACAATTGTGAGCGGCAAATGATGTGTTGCTCGCTCAACAACTCGCTCGGCGCTCCGCTCAGGTCGCGCCACCTGCTCAACTACCCGTTCAGGGTGGGGCTCGACCCGAGCCTCTTTTCGGGATCTCTCTTCTGCCGGGGGCTGCTCAGCCACCTTCCTCTTCGTGCGCTCCAATGGCGCGTCCTCCTTCGATTTCTTCTTCCCACCGCGCGAGGCTCGCGGAGCTTTGACGACCACGTCGTCCACCGACATCATGCTGACTAAGTTGGAGAAGTCAACACCTGCGCTAATAAATCGTAAGAGAGCGGTTAATATGATAGAATGCATAAAGAAAGGGACGCAACTAACCATCAGCAAAGAGTTCCGCCAAGCAAGCTTTGCGGACTCCGCCTGCATATAGGTTAAACTTGTGATTCATGCACGCTTCATATTCGGCATCCAGATTATCATATTTTCCCAAGTCGCGCTCGAAGCCGTGCGTGCTGCCCTTCTTCCATTCTGTGGGCTCCTCCATATACTCGCTCGCCCATTCCCCAGGGGTCGGCTTCACGTAAAAGAAGCGCTCAAACCAAGTCTTCTTCAGCTTTCGCGACCCGTACACAAACCCGTCAGGCCTCTTATCGCGCCGCCTGATGGAGAGACAGTCGCTCCTTTTTGTAGGCTCCTTGATCTTGTACATCTTGCGGAAGAGCCCGTAAGACGGCTGAAGATTAAGTCTCTTACACGCAAGGCGGAGACAGCTGGTGTGCATTATGACCGAAGGAGATAAGCGCCCAACCGAGCATCCGAGCTGCCGGTATATCGCGCATAACAACGGGTCGATGGGAAACTTGAACCCCATCACCCAATACTCGGTATAAACACCGAACCACCCGGCGGGGCAGTGACCGACGGTACTCCGAGTAGAGGGAATCGCGTACTCCCAGTTGGGGGGCAAACCCAACCCGCGCACGATCTCCGTAACCTCCCTCCGCCCATAGATTGAAACGTGATCAGGTCCTCGGAGGAGACTGTCTCGCGGTGCTGGCTGATCGCCCTGTAGACACCACATTTTGTCCGGAGCAACTATCCTGCTCAAAATTCGGAAGAATTTTCCATTTAAAAATTAAAAAGAAAATCCAAGTGAAAGTTTGGACGAAGTTGGTTGAGATTAGCAGTGGCAAATCAACAAGTACCAATAATTTCGAAGTCCTCCTTCTGTTTAGTTCGAATATCTATACTAGGTAGGATTAGCAGTAGCTAATGACTACCAAATTCGCTTTATTTAGAATAACAATAGTACGCCGTCACGACTATACTAGTATTACGGTTAATGATTAGTGACATAGGTTTGAAATTGGTCAAATGAGATAGGAGGACCATATTAAACTTACTGATATTGGTCAATATTGGTCGAAATTCATAATCAAGAACTACTTATTTAAGAAGTTGGGATGTGGGTCACGATTAGGAAGAAGAATAAACAAGCTAGGTGGAAGCAAATCAATTGAATAGTTGGCCACACAATAATTACACGATCATTCTAATTATAAGTCGCAAAAATAATTACATGCATAATTACAAAGTACAAATGTACAACTAATAATTGTTACATTTGATAAGGAATTGAGGATGAATAAAATAGGACTTCTTTTTCTTTTGGGCACCAATCAGAATTGGGGGCTTAGCCAATTAAGGCTGTTTGGGCCCCCATTGATCATCATTTTGGGCCGGAAACGAACTAGGGACCTGCAAACAAAAAAGAAAATGTTAGAAGAGCAACCTAAAATAAAAACCCACAACCCAGGCCCAATTGACTCTGGTCAACCCTGGTCAACCTGGTCAACCCTGGTCAACCTGGTCAACCCGGGTCAACCCAATCAAGTATGGTCAGCCCGGGCCAACTCTGGTCAACCCCGTCAACCAAACCCATCATTCTTATCTAAAGGAGCAGCAGAGTAGCAGAGCAGCAGAACAGCAGAGTCTCTGCCAAATCTAAAAAAGAAGATTTCGGCCACCTCCTCCAAGAACCAATCCCAAATTGCCAACAACATAAGTGGCTAAGGCTACCACTTCAAGAGCAAAGGAGGAGCAGCCAACACACAGGTATGAACAGTAAAAGGCAGCCATATATAAGGAGCTGTTTTACCCCCAAACAGGGAGGAGACCAACAACAAAAACAGACAAAAAGGGAGACAAAGAGCATTAAAGAGCACTAAGTACCAAAAAGACAGAAGCACTAAGGATCCAAAAAGGGCAGGGAGTCAGAAACAGCAACAAGCTATCACCATCAAAACTCCACCAAATCGCAAACACAGGTCGGTTTTTTTTTCTACACCCCATCAATCATACAAGCGTGTAGTCATCCATACATCCATGTAGGGAAATTCATATAGCATGTTTGTAAATGATGATGCTTCTAAATTCATAATCCATAGTTAGGCTGCCTAAATTTGTATGCGAAGTGGATATTACAAAATTCTGATCTTCGTGACATGTATGCCTCTTTATGCCATTCATTTCTTTCGTTATATGACAATTTACTTTTTATCACCTAAATACAATGAATCAGTTTGAGTTGCTCTCAGTTTTTCTAGCAAGCATAATTATTGTTAAGCTGCTAGCTAAACCTAGCACTATTATCAGTCAGGCTAGTTCATTTACTCTTTCAACATAGCAATAATCAAGCAATCCATTCAAAACATAAAAAATTCAAATCAGACCTTTGAGAGAGTATTTTAAAATACCTCATTTGGTGGTTGTAAGGGTGCCCTTTTAACTCAATTACCAGATTTGGTAATCACGAAGTTCTCATTTGGTTATTATTTTGTATGCTAAATACAATAAAACACTCTCATTAAAAATCCCATTTGTTACTAATCAGTATTAGCCTTTTAATCAAGTTGTTTAACCAATTGATAGTCATAAGCAGTAGCTATGATGTCGTATTACTTTTAGGACCATTATAGATTGTCGAATTTTAATAAAGCAAGTTCACCACCATATCCAAAACCAAACATTAAGGCTAAACAAACCTAGGAGGTCTAACAAAATTTACTTTCACAACACCAGAAAGTTCAATAAACAATCATAACGATAATTAAACCACCCATTTTAGGTTTAGAAGAGGTATCACCTAGTTTCTTTCAAATTGAATAAGATCTGCAAAAAATTAGGAAATCGAGAGTTAGAACCCCAAAAATGATAATAGGTAAAAAACGAGAATAGAAAAATAAAACGAATAACTTACCCCCAAACAAAACCCTCGCCGTCGGCTCTGGCGCTGGCCACGCCGCCGGCGACCGCCGCCTTCCCTTCCCTTCCTTCGGCAGGGATCCGAAACAAAAAAAAATAAAACAAAGGAAAGCCAAACAAGTCAAAATCCCAATATTATTCGTTAAATCGAATAAAAATGGACATGCATTGTAAAAGGGGGCTTACCAGAGGGTAAAACCTCCTCCTCGTCACCTCTGTTCCAACTAGAAGCGATAGATCGAGATTATTAGAATGCAAATCGAGGCCCCCTCCTCGGTTTTGGATCGATCTCCGAAAGAAAAACAAGAAAAAGGTTAGAATCTCGCTCGAAAACCCAGAAATAAAAAAACAAACTTGCATGCAATGATCTTACCTAGATCGAAGGTCTCCCGCTCGATTTTTTTTAGCGACCTTCGTCATATCGAGGGACGAGAGGGGAGAGCGCCGGCGGCCGCCTTGAGCGAGGCTAGGGTTTGGTTTTCTTTTCTCTGAGCAAGAGAGAGAGAGACGAGGATTGAGGGAAGAGAGGGATGAGGGCGGCGGCTAGGGTTCTCTAGAGAAGATGAGAACGAGAGGGAGAGAGGCGAGGGTTAGAGAGGGAGGCGGCTAGGTTTTGGTCTGATTCTGGAAGAGGAAGAGAGAAGTGGAAGGATAGAGAGACGAGAGAGAGGCGGCCGATTTTGGCTAATAGGTTAGGGTTTTTTTTTTAGAGACTATATATACCCCATCGTTTAAAGTGACTAAAATGTCCCTAGGGTTTTCAGCTTATTACGCGGCCCTGCCACCGCGTTTTCGTGAAACTACGAAATTGCCCCTCCCCTTTCTCTGAAACCAAAAAGGGACGAAACAAAAATGAGGCTGGCGGACTTCGAACCCGCGTCCCCAACAACAACATCACTATGCTTGGGAGCATAACCAGTTGGGCTGCTGGCCTATCATCCGTCAATTTAACCTTTCCGCTTAATTTTATTCCTTCAAAATCCTTAATACGAAATGTAGAATTGCGGATTAAGTTTATCTCGTTTTTTTTTCAATACGTTGCAATACTTCATAATAGCTAAAATACTTGCATTTACTGTCATAACCTCGTAATAATCTAAATGAAGTTTTATTAACAAAAATTATAAAACAAAATTACGTTCAGTGGAACGTGGTAAAAGTTATTATTAAAGTTATCAAAGTCGAACGAACTACGTGGACTTTGATCCCGTCTAACGGGTACGTAGGCAACCGGTAAGGTTCGAGTCCAACTAACCAATTAATTATATCTTTTACGTCAGTGGATGTATAATTTAATTACAACTAACACGATTTAGTTTCTTTAATGGTCCAGTGGGACCCTAAAATTACAAAATTATTACTAAAATACACCCAACTCGCATAAAAACTTATCGACTTAAGTAGTACCGATTTAGGGCGTTGTGGGGGTGTTGCTTAACTTCCCCACGCGTAACCGTACTCCCGAACCCAGAACTTTATTTTCGCAGACCATGCCTCGGTTCCGACCCTAAGGTTAGAGCCGATCCTAAGAGTGTTCGATCCACTCCAACTAAGATCGATGGCGACTCCCAAAAACAGCCGACGCGACGACGTACGGATCCCCCCCCCCGGACGGGACGGTTGCGACAGTTGGCGACTCCACTGGGGAGACTCGAGAGTCGAGCTACATAATTAAGTTCGATAAGTTTTATATTTTCCTATTAAATGTTGGGTGTTTACTTGCTTATTTGCGCAATTATATTTTCGCAATTTAATTCTGCATTCATGCATAAAAGCTCTATGCCCGAGCTATCCCTTTAGAAAATTGAAAGGAGTACCGTGACCTCCACAGTAGTGGTAGTCACGCAAAACTTTCTAACCAAGTTGAACTCGGATCCGAGGATGATCTCGAGGTATCCAGTCAGTCTGAAAAGGCTACGGCAGGATACAACTTGGGAGCCAATTCCCTAGCAATCCCTCTGCCAGCATATAGCAAGCTTAGAAGCCACCTTTAACCGTCCAAAACATTTCCTAAGCCACCCTTAACCATGTCGTTACGCTGCCCAAACACACCTAGGTGATACCTAAAATAGGCAGTCATTACTTTTTGTATTTGTACATGTATATGTCGCGTATATATTTCCTACTGCTGTGATAAATGTTTCGGATATTCCGTATTTTAAATGTGTATGGCTATACTATACTTTGTGTATATTCTCACAAAAAGTAAATATTTTAGTTATTCTCTATTATTTGTCTTCATTTGCTTGCATAATAAAAAACTTATGTTTTGAAAATAATTAAAAATGATGTAATAATATTAATAATAACGATAATAAGTTAGATCGAGCATATTTTCATGCATCACTATCATATGCATTTCTATATCGCGCAAAATTAAAACTTGAGCCATTTGCATATGATGATTAGATGGAAGGCACCTTTATAGCCCAGCCAGTGGTCGCTCGTTCTGCCACCAACAAACTTGCTCCTGTCTGGATTGATCAAAATTTAGTCCGCAACCTGAGGGGTGTGCCATCTGAAATAGTTCAGGACATCGTTTCGAGGGGCCTGAGGAGAAATGATGATGTATTTATCGAAAGGGCAAGAAATCTACTACTACACAAGTATGGCAGCCACAATCTCCCCATCAAACACCTCGACTGGACACCAGATCTCATGTGCCTGAACGTATTCTATATACCTCTCGAAGAGTACCCAGACATGTCAAAAGTTGTGTACTGCCTCCTGAGACGCATGATTCGTGTATGTACTATAGGAATCATAATGCACAAACCAGTTTTGAAGAACTGTATTCACGAATGGGAAACATTCCCCGATAAAGTAACTCTCCTGGGAAAATGGCTTCGACAGTTCTTATCACTACGCCGATGGGCGATCTTCCTTGATGAAAATCATGATGACTATCTTTTCCTCACCTTTCATGTGGAAAGGGAAATAATGATCGTGGATAACGGATACGTGGTGGTGGAAAAACCGTCTGCAAAGTTCGAGCAGTGTTTTATAGAGAATCCCACTTTGGAACCAATAAAAATGGCTACAACATGGAAAAGCATGAAAGATAGACTCTGCATGCGCAACAACTTATCACCAAATGACGTGCCAGTAGCATTAAGGTCCGCCAGGAACTACCACACTGACGGAAGAATCAAAGAGGCGTGTTTCCCACCGTTCATGAAGGAGAAATATTTCTTGAAAGAAGCCAAGTACAATATGAAGCAGGCAGCAAAAGTGAGAACTTACATAGACGAATGCTCTAAAATACCAGAAGATATAGACCCCGAGGAACCAGAGTCCTCGCGTATGTTAGAGTGAAGACCGAAGGCCCTAGTAACTGTCGACCATTAGGAATAGGTCGACTATTTTGGCATATTTTGTTCAGACTCCCTATCCAAAAAAAAAAAAAAAAAAAAAAAAAAAAAAAAAACGGAAGGACAAGGAGTTGCTCAGGGTATGGCAACCAGTTGGGTAGCCGTTTTTTGCTTAGTACAACTGTAACCCTGAATGATGAAATAAAGGGCCTGGTGTTTTGCGTCTAATGTCTATGTGGATGGCTTAACTTTAACTGTGCGCGATAATCATATCATTGCACGCATGCATTCACACCTATTCTTTTATTTCGATGTTCCTAACACGTCATCTCATTGATAGGTTTTGCCACGAAATAACATCCTTGCTACAGGACTTTATATGTACAACATGGCGGGAATATCACCCATTATCGAAGAAGAAGAGATGGTAATGTTCGAGTCAATGAAGCGATATAGGGACGGAGGTGATCGTCTACCGAGGGGCACAGTGATTGATTTGCTACCCATGGGGCCAGTCAGGATTCTTGATAACAGAATCCAATCACTCAAGCAGATGTGGGGAACTTTCACAGAACATGAGCAGAAGGTGTTCACTCGCACTTATGGAAGAATACCTGATCTGTTATATGTCCCATTCCCGGCGAACATGATCCAAGAAATGCTCAACTATTGGGATCCGTTCTATCATTGCTTTTCCATAAATGACAATGATTTCTCCCCCCTTATGGAAGAGTACAAATCTATCCTCCAAATAGATCCCAAGAAGCCGTATAAGATCTACGTCCATAAGCCCTATCTCAAAGCGAAGAATGTATTATCCCAGATTCTAGATATAAAAAGTGCAAAGATAGAACATTTAATAGGATCTGATGGTGAGATCGAGTACATTCACGTCGACACACTCATATCTCAGATAAATATCGGACCGAAAAATGAGAAAGATTTGAAGATATTCGCACTGGTACTATATGGATTAATCCTATACCCTCGAATGCCAGACCACATTGACAACTCTGCCATGAAAGTGTTTGAGCAAGATACGCATGATGTCAACCCAATATTCTCTATTCTGTCTGAAACATTTGCTGCTTTGGGAAGATGTAGAGAAAATCGTGGGGGCATCCTACTTGGTTGCGCCCCATTACTAGTGGTCTGGATTTTTGGACATCTTAAACCCTCTCCGAGGAAAGGGATCCCGATAATTAGATACTCATTCGTCTTCGACGAAAGGAGATGCTCAGTTAGAGAGTTTGCCTCTGGGGACTTAATATATATGTCAGCATCTGAAGAGCATTGGAAAAATTATTTCGCCACACTCGGGAGTGAAGATATCCAATGGAAAGCCCCGTGGATGTACGAGGGAAGTGTATTGTATAGCTGCGGGTCCGACCCATGGGTACCTCTGCTAGGTCCCGAGGGATGCGTGGCATACGCACCTAATATGTTCAGAAGGCAAGTGGGTTGCATACAGTTTGTGCCGGCAACCGAAGGGATGGGTTGGTTTAGTTACCGGTATTTCAATCCCGATTCAAAGGCTAAAAGTGAGCGGGTACTACCATGTTGGAAAAATCCGAGACTAATCAATCGAAGTTTGAGCATTGCAATGATGAAAGATGATCAAGACCTCCACAATTTCCTGGCTCCTGAATACGCACCATGGTATCAGGGGCGAGGAAAAGCAGTCACTGTAGACAGGAAAGGCAAGAGGAAAATGGATTTTGAACCCAGATTGCCACCGGCGATACATCATCAAGCAGGATCTTTGGCTAAAGATATGGCTCTAAACCGACTACAACGAGAAAATGATGAGATGCGGGCATACGCAAGAGGGAATTTCACCCAGATAAAGAGACTTGAAGAAGCAAATTATATCCTGAACCAAAGGGTTATTCAGTTGGAAGGTCTTAGCCATGAGCAGAAGTCTACAATCAACGAACACCAAAGCGCAAATTGGGCAATGCAAGAAAGATTAGAGCATCTGGAAGAATGGGGACTACGAACGGAGCATCTTATCAGTAAGCAAAAGAAGGAAGCTATCAAATATCATGAAGAAATTAGCCGATTAACTACTGAAAAAGAGGCTATCGAGAAGGAAAATGCGGACTGGAAGATTACAGCACAAACACTGGAAAACAACAGGCTGAATGAAGAACAGAAAGTTAACCGCCTCATGGAAGTCGTTAGAGGAGCTACTAGAAGAGCATATGAATTGTCCAATGAAGCTGAGGCGGCTAGACTACGTCTGGTACAAATGGAGAATCCAGATCCCGACCTTCGAACCTATCTCGAAAACCTGCAACAAGAGCTGATGTATTATGGAAATTTTCACTAATCATATTATAATACTTTGTAATATGATAATGTAAGGTAGCAGGGGAATAAACAATGTACTTTGGGTTGTTTTTGTAATCATGGTCTCTTGTGAAATATGTACGAGGCCATGTAGTAAGCATATAGCGCCTTGAAGCGCACATAAATTGTAATGGTAGCCCCAGCTACTGTAAATATAAAGTTTGGAAGCAGAGGTGTTATCTCATTGGCAAATCCTAGAATTGCATTCAAGCACTAACAAAAACATCACATCATGCATTCACCTCATATAGCATAAGCATGACATCATATCACTCCGCATCGACTAATTATAAACTATTCCACGAGAACACAGGAACCAGAGCACCGGGTTTTTCTTTAAAATTGATCGTCCACCAGGGAAGAGTCAAGACTTTACATACTTAACGAGATCTAAGGCCGAGTTTGTCATGGAAGCTTTTCAAAAGAAGCTGAATGACATCGAAGGAAGGATAACTGGATTTGATGAAAAGCTGGTTGGGTTTGATGAAATGAAAGATCAGCTGAACATGATAGTAAAAATGCTGTCGGCAAAAGGAAAGGAAATAGTATCCAATGATGAAGAAGTACATTCTGAAGATGATGTTCCTCCGAAAGGGGAAGGTTCGGGCCCCAAAGTCATCATCGTGCATGACAAAAACAATACGGGATCGCCTGAACACGACCAAGAGAGAGAGAAAATAGAAGGCGTTGAAAATGACATACTATTGAAAGAAAAATGGGAATACCTGGACGAAAGAGTGAGAGCCATCGAAGGAGTAGAATCATATGGTTCTACTGATGCCACGCAATTATGCCTCGTACCAGACGTGATAATTCCCCCAAAATTCAAAATCCCAGAATTTGAAAAATATGATGGTACCACATGCCCTAGAAACCACCTAATCATGTATTGTAATAAAATGGCCAACCACGTCCGAGACGACAAGCTTATGATACATTGTTTTCAAAACAGCCTAACTGGGCCAGCCGCAAGGTGGTACATGCAGCTCGAAAGGTCAAAAGTCAAAAGATGGCAAGATCTTGCTGATGCATTCATGAAACACTATAAGCATAATCAAGATTTGGCCCCAGATAGGGAAGATCTACGCGCCATGGAAAAGAAAGAGGAGGAGTCCTTCCGAGAGTATGCCCAAAGATGGCGAGGAAGAGCTGCAGATGTTCAGCCCCCTTTATCTGAGAAAGAAATGATCTCTACTTTCTTTGAAACCCTGAAGCCTCCATATTACAATAACATGGTCGGAATCACTACAACAAATTTTGCTGATATGTTAGTAATTGGTGAACGAATTGAGAAGGGAATCAAATTAGGGAAAATGGAAAGCCCAGAAGCTTCACGGAAGGCGAGCCACATCAGAAAGAAGGAAGCGGAGGTCAATTCAGCCCAGGGAGAGTCTTCAAAAATAGGGAGATGGAACAGTCGACCTCAACACAACCAAATTCGTCCATACATAAATAATGCTACAGTTGTTACTCAACGCCCGAATTATGCTACTCAGCCACTAAACCAGAATCGACCACAAGCACCACCCCAAGCAAACAACAGAGATCAGAACGTCACTCGAATGTATGGAAAAACTTTTCAAATCGATCCTATTCCCATCACATATACTGAACTCTTTCCTCAGTTAATCCAAAGTCATCTAATTGCCCCCATACCATCTGAGCCCCTGCAACCACCTTACCCTAATTGGTATAAGCCGGATCAACATTGTGCCTACCATTCGGGGGTCCCAGGGCATTCAACTGAAGATTGCAGAATACTGAAAGTTAAGGTACAACAGTTGATAAAAGTTGGTTGGCTAAAATTCGAAGAACAGCCCAACAGACCGAATGTTAACAATAATCCATTGCCTAATCATGGGGGGCAGGGAGTAAATGGCATCGAAGAATTTGAACAATACGAAGACAGGGTAAGGGTGGCAGAAATAAAGACACCTTTGGAGTGCATCTATAAAATACTATCCCACAACAATTACCTGGAGGACCCTGATGAAGAGGTACCCGTCATAAATCTGGAAGATACATGTCTTTATCATGCAGGAGTTAAGGGGCATTCTATCCAGCATTGTGATCCATTCAAAATAAAGTTACAACAACTCATGGATGCGAAAGTGATACTAATTCGAACTAGAGGCAAAGTCATGAGGGACGTAAATATGATGTCCTCGCTAACTGACGAACCCCAAAAGCAGGAAAGGTTCATTTGCTACCAAGCACGACAGGATGAGCCTAGCCCTCCATCCTCAAAAGTGGTCCCTCTGGTCATAAAAACCCCAAAACCGTTCAAATATGAAAATTCAAAAGCAGTACCATGGATGTACAACTGTCAGGCAGATCAGAACACCTTTACTCGCCAAAGTGAAGTGACAAACATAACCGGGATAGGCGGTATGACTAGAACAGGCAGGTATTATACCCCGAATGACGTTGAAAAGCGTAGAATTGAGGAATTGGCAAAAAGGCAAGAAATAAAGCAGGGAAAGCAAAAACTCCCCGAGTTCACGAACCCACAGCTCAATGAGGAAGAGGAGAGGGCACCGAGCATGGAAGGTCCAAAAGAGTACCAAAAACAAGTTTCTGATGAGGATGCATGTGAATTCCTAAAACTGATTAAGCAAAGTGAGTTCAAGGTGGTAGAGCAGTTGAACCGCACGCCTGCACGAATTTCTCTTCTATCCCTAATCCTCACTTCTGAACCTCATCGTCAAGCTCTAATGAAAGTACTGAATCAAGCTCACGTATGCCATAATGTATCAGTAGAAAAGGTAGACAATATCGTCGGAGCTGTCCTGACTAGCGGAAAGATCTCGTTTGACGAAGATGAAATCCCCACCGAGGGAACAGGTCACACCAAAGCCCTGCACATTTCGCTAAAATGCAAAGGCCATATGATAGCTCGTGCGCTTATCGATAACGGGTCAGCTCTAAATGTAATACCCAAATCAACCCTCAATAAACTCCCGGTGGATGAATCATACATCAAGCCGAGCTTTGTAGTAGTTCGGGCATTCGATGGTACTAAACGCAAGGTAATCGGCGAAGTCGAGCTTCCAATCCAGATAGGACCAAGCATCTTCAACATCTCGTTCCAGGTGATGGACATTACTCCCACATACAGCCTCCTACTGGGTCGACCATGGATACATTCGGCAGGAGCAGTGCCATCATCGCTCCACCAGAAAGTTAAATTCATCATTGACAAGAAGTTAGTGGAGGTCTACGGGGAAGAAGATATAATGATAACGAAAGCACCAGATGCACCATATATCGAAGCTACAGAGGAAGCTCTTGAAAGTGCATTTCAGTCACTAGAAATTGAAGACGTCGCATACGTCAACAAGGAAAATAAGACACGAAACCCAAAACCATCTGTAGCCTCCATCATGGCTGCCAAACAATTGATTAAGGGAATTGACAAGTCAATGTGGAACACCCTAATCAGGCCGCCAATGAACATCAAGGAAAATAAAAATCGTTGCGGTTTGGGGTACTCGCCAAGTATGTTGGATATGAAAAGGATCCAAGAGGAGAAACGAAACAAGAGGTTGGTTCGCTTAAAAGGGGACAGTTTTAAACACGAGAAGATCAAGACACCCCACATAAGTCAAACCTTCACAAGGGGAGGAACGATCAATAGCAAGACTGTCGATGTCGTCGAGGCAAACATAGACCTAGAGGACCATATGATGTTAACTGTTTTCAGTGATTTGTCGATCAACATGGCTGGGGGGAATAACACTGAATCGTTCGAGTTTGTCCACCTGATGCGTCCAGATGAAGAGCTGTGCAATTGGAAGTTTGAAGACATGCCTATACCAGACGCAATGTAATGTCGTGGGCACGAGAAATCGAGAGTATCGTATAATAATGAATAAAATGTAGCCGAAAAGACTAGTTAAGCTTTTGTTAAGACTGTAGTGGGAAATAAAGCGCACTTATAGCACCTTCCTTTGTCTTCAAATAAACATATGCATTTGAATTCCAATCGTTCATGACATGGATTTCTATCCCTTCCTTATTCCACGTTATTTTCCTTTTCTTTTTGCCTTTATATCTTTTGCTTCAGGATATGTGAGCAATGGGAGGATACTCGAGATCTTCATGATTTGACAATCAACTTTGACTTACCTATTAATCAAATGGAGTCGGATGAGGAAGAAGAGGAATCTTCAGACTGGGATTGGGTGCTTGAGCGGGAAGAGCCAGCATTACAACCATATGGTGAAGCAATCAGAGTGGTAAACATAGGGACGGAAGAAGATCAGAAGGAAGTGAAAATTGGGGAAAGTTTAAGTGAAGACGCACAAGAAAGGCTTGTAGACCTGCTAAAGGAATATCAAGACGTGTTTGCTTGGTCTTACAAAGACATGCCCGGTTTAGACGAAAAAATAGTAATGCATCACTTGCCTTTGAAACAAGATAGCAAACCCATCAAGCAGAAATTGAGAAGAATGAAAGCAGAATGGTTGTTGAAGGTCAAGGAAGAAGTTCAAAAACAATACAATGCTGGTTTCTTACGAGTAGCCATATATCCTGAATGGGTCTCAAATATTGTCCCAGTCCCTAAAAAGAATGGAAAGATCCGAGTATGCGTAGATTATAGGGACCTAAATCGTGCGAGCCCAAAAGATGATTTCCCATTACCTCATATTGATGTTCTTATCGACAATACGGCTGGTCATCACACATTCTCCTTCATGGACGGTTTTTCAGGATATAACCAAATCAAAATGTGCCCAGAGGACATGGAAAAAACGACTTTCATCACATTATGGGGAACGTTTTGTTACATTGTAATGCCTTTCGGGCTGAAAAACGCGGGAGCTACTTACCAAAGGGCAATGGTCACGTTGTTTCATGACATGATGCATAAAGAAATAGAAGTCTATGTGGATGACATGATAGCCAAATCTAGACCAGGAGAAGATCACGTGGAAATCCTACGAAAGCTTTTCAAAAGATTGCGTAAATATCAATTACGATTGAATCCCGAGAAATGTACTTTTGGGGTCACATCGGGAAAGTTGCTAGGGTTTCTAGTAAGTCAGAAAGGGATAGAAGTCGATCCAGACAAAGTCAAAGCAATAGTTGAAATGCCGCCACCCAAGACCCAGAAAGAAGTAAGAGGATTCCTCGGACGCTTGAACTATATCAGTAGATTCATTTCACAATTGACCTCCACATGTGAACCCCTTTTCAAACTACTCAAGAAAAACCAACCATGTGAGTGGAACGAAGATTGCCAAAATGCGTTTAGCAAAATTAAAGAATACCTTCTAAATCCACCGGTCCTAGCACCCCCTACACCAAAGAAACCCCTAACACTGTACTTATCTGTATTCGAAAATTCTATGGGGGCAATGCTGGCACAACAAGAACAAGGAAAGAAAGAACATGCGATCTACTACATCAGTAAAAAGTTCAATGACTGTGAACGTAGGTATACGGCCTTAGAAAAGACGTGTGGTGCCCTAGCTTGGGCAGCAAAAAGGTTAAGGCAATATATGTTGTATCACACAACTCATTTGGTATCCCAAATGGACCCCATCAAATACATATTCGAAAAACCCGCACTGACTGGACGCCTCGCCAGATGGCAAGTCCTCTTAGCAGAATACGACATTGTTTATGTGGCAAGAAAAGCAATTAAAGGGAGCGTCGTTGCCGACCATTTGGCAGAGCATGCTATTATGGATCCCGAATCCATGATTATGGATTTCCCAGATGAAAATATAATGACAACAGAGGAGGAAAAAGAAAACCTACCACATGGAGGTTGGATCATGAAGTTTGACGGAGCTTCTAATGCTCTAGGACAAGGAGTGGGGGCCGTCTTTATGTCCCCGGAAGGTGAGGTACTACCAATTACAGCTAAACTCTGCTTTGCATGCACGAACAATGTGGCAGAATACGAAGCATGTATCTTCGGCATACGAGCAGCCCTGGGAATGGGGATAAAAAGGTTGAAGGTGTATGGGGATTCTGCACTAGTAATCTTCCAAATAAGAGGTGAATGGGAGACTCGAGACTCAAAGCTCATCCCATACCAGAAGCTCATCAAAGAAATGATATTGCAATTTGAGGAAGTAACGTTTGAACATGTATCACGGGTGGAAAACCAAGTCGCAGATGCATTAGCTACCCTCGCATCGATGTACAAAATGGAAGAAATGGGTGAAATACCATGTATTAAAATCGAGAAACGAGATGCTCCCGCATACCTTATGAATATTGAAAGGGAACTAGATGACAAACCATGGTATTATGACATCCTAATCTACATCAAAGAAAAAGAATACCCACCAGGGGCATCCGGAAACGACAAAAGGACTATTCGCAGATTGGCCTATGGGTTCTATTTAAGCGGATCGACCTTGTACAAAAGAAACCACGACTCAACGCTGTTAAGATGTGTAGATGCAAAGGAGGCCTCAAGGATAATTGAAGAAATACATGAAGGTATATGTGGTACACATGCAAGTGGTCACGTCATGGCTCGGAAAATATTAAGGATGGGGTATTACTGGACTAAAATGGAGGGAGACTGCGTCAACTACGTTCGGAAATGCCACAAGTGCCAAGTGTATGCGGATGAAATTCATACTCCCCCTGTCCCTCTCCATGTCATGTCATCGCCTTGGCCTTTTGCCGTCTGGGGAATAGACGTTATCGGATTAATCGAACCCAAAGCATCAAATGGTCATCGATTCATCTTAGTAGCAATAGATTACTTCACCAAATGGGTAGAGGCGGCCTCCTACGCGAACATAACCAGAAGTGTGGTGGTAAAATTTATTAAGAAAGAAATCATCTGTCGTTATGGATTGCCAGAGAGGTTGATCACCGACAATGCGAAAAACTTAAACAACAAAATGATGGATGAACTCTGCGAGCAGTTCAAGATCAAACACCATAATTCTGTACCATATCGTCCCAAGATGAATGGTGCTGTCGAAGCTGCAAACAAGAACATTAAGAAAATCATCCAGAAGATGGTGATCACGTATAAGGATTGGCATGAAATGCTACCATTCGCTCTGCACGGGTATAGAACAACAGTGAGGACGTCAACGGGTGCAACACCTTTCTCTCTGGTCTATGGGATGGAAGCAGTATTGCCTATTGAAGTAGAGATACCATCCTTAAGGGTATTAAAAGAAGCAGAACTCGAAGATGCCGAATGGGTCAATGCCAGGTATGACCAATTAAACCTGATTGAGGAAAAAAGGCTAGGAGCCATCCATCATGGTCATCTCTATCAAAGACGATTGATCAGAGCATTTGAGAAAAGAGTAAAGCCGAGACAATTTCGTGAAGGAGAGCTAGTCTTGAAGAAAATTATGCTCCGACAAGGGGATCCAAGAGGGAAATGGACCCCTAACTATGAAGGTCCCTATGTGGTAAAAAGAGCCTTCTCAGGCGGAGCGCTCATATTAACAAACATGGACGGAGACGAGTTACCATATCCGGTCAATACCGACTCAGTGAAGAAATACTATGCATAAGAATGAGCCAATGCTCGGTCGACTCCATGAAAATAATGGGACGAGTGCAGGGTGGACTGTCAAATCATGAATCTCTTTGATGTATCTCGTAGTTGCTATGTATCTTTCTTTTATACCCCAGAAATAAAATTCCGCTAGAATTTGCCTCAACCTTGCACGTGTTCTCCTTTACTTACCATTCCATCCTACTTGCAACTGATTGTCGCCTCTTATACCATCCAATCACAAATATGATCTTATGATAAACCCCTAGTGGCCATACAGTCGCGTAAACCAACTACAGTCTTAGCAAAAAGCAGAAGCAATTCACGACTAGCACACAATCGAAGGGAACAATAACAATTTCAAAACAATTTAACCAAAATATCCATAACTAAAGTGGATTCGTTTTGTTATTTCCACTCCTCCCTTGGCCTAACCCCGTACGCTCATAGTTCACAAATGAAGGGAAAAATCCAATAATCGTTACAGTTTTGAGAAGCCAACCCGGGATTCCCCGCCGCAGTTATGAGTGACGTGGGCATACAAAGGAAATTTATTCGGGACCACTCGAAAGAAATTGGTGGGGTCAAATATTCAGCAGACCCAATAGAAGATTGGATACGACATTTTCATGTGGAACCTGTTTCGGGACTCAAAAGGAGGTTCAGCAACTTTACAAGACGAACATCGAAATGAAGGTTGACTTGTTCACTAACAGCTGAAAATTAAAGACGGCAACACTATCAGTACACTTTCCATCCTACTTCGAACAAGGCCTAGGATCGATTAAGTTGAGAGCAATGACATATCTCTCGAAGGGCGACCAATTTGGAGGAAAATTAGAAAAATATAATAAAAGAAACTAATTCGCTTTTACGTTTGCAGCAAGCATTCATCATACAACATATTGTGTCACGTACTCATAAAGGTTGTCACAAGGTGGCACACCAGTCGAGTAAACGTCCACATAAGGGAATCCTCCCTCTCCATTTACGCATTTTCATCATGACATTACATCATGCCATATCACGCTACATTTTTCACATCTATCTAGCAATATGATACAAAAGCAATACATATCAATGTTAAGCCTATCGGATACTTACGAAGTCCTTTAGGCCGTGTGACTACTCGTTATCGATATTTGTACCAAACCAGCTAGTTGACTATCAAAGCTATTATATGTCACAATGTGAATAAACCAGCACTCTATATCGCTATACCACAAAGGGAAACCAAAATCTCAATACCTCACGGGAGCTGAGGAGCGCCCCTACCAAATCAATACCTCACGGGAGCTGAGGAGCACCCCTACCAAGTCAATACCTCACGGGAGCTGAGGAGCGCCCCTACTATTTAATACCTCACGGGAGCTGAGGAGCGCCCCTACTATTTAATACCTCACGGGAGCTGAGGAGCACCCCTACCAAATCAATACCTCACGGGAGCTGAGGAGCGCCCCTACTATTTAATACCTCACGGGAGCTGAGGAGCGCCCCTACTATTTAATACCTCACGGGAGCTGAGGAGCACCCCTACCAAATCAATACCTCACGGGAGCTGAGGAGCGCCCCTACTATTTAATACCTCACGAGAGCTGAGAAGCACCCCTACTAAATCAATACCTCACGGGAGCTGAGGAGCGCCCCAACCAATCAAAACCTCACAGGAGCTGGCGAGCCCCTCTATCATTCAATAACGCATAAGAGATAACGAGCGCCCCTACCAGTAAATATCTAACTGGAGCTGGCAAGCGTTAAATAAATGTAGCAGAAGATGATTGATAGGCATCAGAGGAAACCGTCGACGTTGTCGAGCATCAAAGAAATACAATAAAGTGAATATTAGAAAATTACTCGCGTCGGCGAACGCTATATAAAAACGTAAATTTTCCATCAGCAGCAAAGATGAACAAAGAAACAGAAGTTCTCGCTATCGGAAATCTTATACAAACGCACTAAATCATTCGCTATCCTAACATCATCCTCAAAACATATCCTATTTCAAGGACCCTAACACAACCATCATGATACTTTTAGAAAATGTGGTGTCCTCATGAGCACTTTGTATAACTCTTTATACAAAGAGATATACAAAGGGGGGCAACTGTAGACACCACATTTTGTCCGGAGCAACTATCCTGCTCAAAATTCGGAAGAATTTTCCATTTAAAAATTAAAAAGAAAACCCAAGTGAAAGTTTGGACGAAGTTGGTTGAGATTAGCAGTGGCAAATCAACAAGTACCAATAATTTCGAAGTCCTCCTTCTGTTTAGTTCGAATATCTATACTAGGTAGGATTAGCAGTAGCTAATGACTACCAAATTCGCTTTATTTAGAATAACAATAGTACGCCGTCACGACTATACTAGTATTACGGTTAATGATTAGTGACATAGGTTTGAAATTGGTCAAATGAGATAGGAGGACCATATTAAACTTACTGATATTGGTCAATATTGGTCGAAATTCATAATCAAGAACTACTTATTTAAGAAGTTGGGATGTGGGTCACGATCAGGAAGAAGAATAAACAAGCTAGGTGGAAGCAAATCAATTGAATAGTTGGCCACACAATAATTACACGATCATTCTAATTATAAGTCGCAAAAATAATTACATGCATAATTACAAAGTACAAATGTACAACTAATAATTGTTACATTTGATAAGGAATTGAGGATGAATAAAATAGGACTTCTTTTTCTTTTGGGCACCAATCAGAATTGGGGGCTTAGCCAATTAAGGCTGTTTGGGCCCCCATTGATCATCATTTTGGGCCGGAAACGAACTAGGGACCTGCAAACAAAAAAGAAAATGTTAGAAGAGCAACCTAAAATAAAAACCCACAACCCAGGCCCATATTCAGGCCCAATTGACTCTGGTCAACCCTGGTCAACCTGGTCAACCCGGGTCAACCCAATCAAGTATGGTCAGCCCGGGCCAACTCTGGTCAACCCCGTCAACCAAACCCATCATTCTTATCTAAAGGAGCAGCAGAGTAGCAGAGCAGCAGAACAGCAGAGTCTCTGCCAAATCTAAAAAAGAAGATTTCGGCCACCTCCTCCAAGAACCAATCCCAAATTGCCAACAACATAAGTGGCTAAGGCTACCACTTCAAGAGCAAAGGAGGAGCAGCCAACACACAGGTATGAACAGTAAAAGGCAGCCATATATAAGGAGCTGTTTTACCCCCAAACAGGGAGGAGACCAACAACAAAAACAGACAAAAAGGGAGACAAAGAGCATTAAAGAGCACTAAGTACCAAAAAGACAGAAGCACTAAGGATCCAAAAAGGGCAGGGAGTCAGAAACAGCAACAAGCTATCACCATCAAAACTCCACCAAATCGCAAACACAGGTCGGTTTTTTTTTCTACACCCCATCAATCATACAAGCGTGTAGTCATCCATACATCCATGTAGGGAAATTCATATAGCATGTTTGTAAATGATGATGCTTCTAAATTCATAATCCATAGTTAGGCTGCCTAAATTTGTATGCGAAGTGGATATTACAAAATTCTGATCTTCGTGACATGTATGCCTCTTTATGCCATTCATTTCTTTCGTTATATGACAATTTACTTTTTATCACCTAAATACAATGAATCAGTTTGAGTTGCTCTCAGTTTTTCTAGCAAGCATAATTATTGTTAAGCTGCTAGCTAAACCTAGCACTATTATCAGTCAGGCTAGTTCATTTACTCTTTCAACATAGCAATAATCAAGCAATCCATTCAAAACATAAAAAATTCAAATCAGACCTTTGAGAGAGTATTTTAAAATACCTCATTTGGTGGTTGTAAGGGTGCCCTTTTAACTCAATTACCAGATTTGGTAATCACGAAGTTCTCATTTGGTTATTATTTTGTATGCTAAATACAATAAAACACTCTCATTAAAAATCCCATTTGTTACTAATCAGTATTAGCCTTTTAATCAAGTTGTTTAACCAATTGATAGTCATAAGCAGTAGCTATGATGTCGTATTACTTTTAGGACCATTATAGATTGTCGAATTTTAATAAAGCAAGTTCACCACCATATCCAAAACCAAACATTAAGGCTAAACAAACCTAGGAGGTCTAACAAAATTTACTTTCACAACACCAGAAAGTTCAATAAACAATCATAACGATAATTAAACCACCCATTTTAGGTTTAGAAGAGGTATCACCTAGTTTCTTTCAAATTGAATAAGATCTGCAAAAAATTAGGAAATCGAGAGTTAGAACCCCAAAAATGATAATAGGTAAAAAACGAGAATAGAAAAATAAAACGAATAACTTACCCCCAAACAAAACCCTCGCCGTCGGCTCTGGCGCTGGCCACGCCGCCGGCGACCGCCGCCTTCCCTTCCCTTCCTTCGGCAGGGATCCGAAACAAAAAAAAATAAAACAAAGGAAAGCCAAACAAGTCAAAATCCCAATATTATTCGTTAAATCGAATAAAAATGGACATGCATTGTAAAAGGGGGCTTACCAGAGGGTAAAACCTCCTCCTCGTCACCTCTGTTCCAACTAGAAGCGATAGATCGAGATTATTAGAATGCAAATCGAGGCCCCCTCCTCGGTTTTGGATCGATCTCCGAAAGAAAAACAAGAAAAAGGTTAGAATCTCGCTCGAAAACCCAGAAATAAAAAAACAAACTTGCATGCAATGATCTTACCTAGATCGAAGGTCTCCCGCTCGATTTTTTTTAGCGACCTTCGTCATATCGAGGGACGAGAGGGGAGAGCGCCGGCGGCCGCCTTGAGCGAGGCTAGGGTTTGGTTTTCTTTTCTCTGAGCAAGAGAGAGAGAGACGAGGATTGAGGGAAGAGAGGGATGAGGGCGGCGGCTAGGGTTCTCTAGAGAAGATGAGAATGAGAGGGAGAGAGGCGAGGGTTAGAGAGGGAGGCGGCTAGGTTTTGGTCTGATTCTGGAAGAGGAAGAGAGAAGTGGAAGGATAGAGAGACGAGAGAGAGGCGGCCGATTTTGGCTAATAGGTTAGGGTTTTTTTTTTAGAGACTATATATACCCCATCGTTTAAAGTGACTAAAATGTCCCTAGGGTTTTCAGCTTATTACGCGGCCCTGCCACCGCGTTTTCGTGAAACTACGAAATTGCCCCTCCCCTTTCTCTGAAACCAAAAAGGGACGAAACAAAAATGAGGCTGGCGGACTTCGAACCCGCGTCCCCAACAACAACATCACTATGCTTGGGAGCATAACCAGTTGGGCTGCTGGCCTATCATCCGTCAATTTAACCTTTCCGCTTAATTTTATTCCTTCAAAATCCTTAATACGAAATGTAGAATTGCGGATTAAGTTTATCTCGTTTTTTTTTCAATACGTTGCAATACTTCATAATAGCTAAAATACTTGCATTTACTGTCATAACCTCGTAATAATCTAAATGAAGTTTTATTAACAAAAATTATAAAACAAAATTACGTTCAGTGGAACGTGGTAAAAGTTATTATTAAAGTTATCAAAGTCGAACGAACTACGTGGACTTTGATCCCGTCTAACGGGTACGTAGGCAACCGGTAAGGTTCGAGTCCAACTAACCAATTAATTATATCTTTTACGTCAGTGGATGTATAATTTAATTACAACTAACACGATTTAGTTTCTTTAATGGTCCAGTGGGACCCTAAAATTACAAAATTATTACTAAAATACACCCAACTCGCATAAAAACTTATCGACTTAAGTAGTACCGATTTAGGGCGTTGTGGGGGTGTTGCTTAACTTCCCCACGCGTAACCGTACTCCCGAACCCAGAACTTTATTTTCGCAGACCATGCCTCGGTTCCGACCCTAAGGTTAGAGCCGATCCTAAGAGTGTTCGATCCACTCCAACTAAGATCGATGGCGACTCCCAAAAACAGCCGACGCGACGACGTACGGATCCCCCCCCCGGACGGGACGGTTGCGACACGCCCCACATCTCCGCCCAGTCTATTATCTTATACTCCGCACCCACGCCGCGAAACCCTAGTCGACTAATCGCCTCGGAAACGCGCGCGACCATGTGTGGCTCTGATTGCGCACTGGAACTGCCACGCGCTTCAGACTGCCCACCATCACGGTCGCGCCTAATTATCAACACGCCCCGTGCTCTAGGGCCGGCCGCGCCACTCCCCGACACTGTCACATCAGCATTGGACGATTCACGATAATCTTGATCCGAATCGCCGTCGCCATCATGAGACGGCGTCGCCGGAACCTCATCACCGCCGGCGCCACCGTCACCACCGTGGCCGGCGTCATCGAGATCCAATGAAGGATCAATAGAGACACGGAAAGGAGAGGAGAGATTACCTTCTTCGCCTTGCACGACCTCGATCTCGTCTACGTTGGTGTTAGCCATAGCAAATCCTTGATTTGACAACAACGAACTGAGAATAGAGGTTGTAGAAGAAGGAGAGGAATCTCAAACAACTTGATATGCAGAGAACAGAAAACGAAGAAACAGAGAAGAATGGGTGGAATGAGCAGTGGGTTCCAAAACCCCCTCAGGGACAACTACTTATACCCGAAGGAAGGAAACCGAAAGGTTGGAGTTGCGTTGAACAACGCTACCGTCAGAGCTTCTTTTTCGAATTTCAAAATGGCTGCCAAAATGGACCAACCACTAAAAGACACGTGGACACATAGCATGGGTGTAGGTAACTAGCATAGGCGTAGGTACTAGCCGATGACGTCACAAGTGCCACACATCGCCTGGGGGGCATGCCACACCCACGGGAAAAATGCGCTCTAAGAAGCCGGGCGCAATCACTAAGAGATCTCCAGAAATCGCGCGAGAAAGAAAAATAAAAAATACGCCGAAATCACGCGGGGATAAGAGGACGTTAACCACCCGGGGGGCATCCAGGGCCAAGAAGAGAATACCGCGCGCAACCGCCAAAATCACCGAGCCATGAAATCCCAGGAAATTGCGCGAGTAAAAAGTACGCGGAGACTGCGCGGGAATAAGAAGACGCCAACCATCCGGGGGGCATAACTCACCTCAAGCCCAACTTCGATCACGCATCCCCAACTTACAAGCAGTGCGCACCAGGAGAACACCACGGAAGCGCACGTATCGCGTGTAGTATAAGGTAATGCGCACAACGAGACCAAGCAGGTCCGAGTCAATCAAGCAGAAATCCAAACAGAAGGTATTCACGGAACACCCCCTGATGGGGGGCAATTGTTGGGCATGTGACTCGGACCTAGCCGTGCCAGATAAAGCGCACCGACGCCACCCCGGATGCCGCCAAGCCCTGCGGAACGCAACGCGACCGAAGACTTCCAGAACGGCCCAGCGCGAGGACCTTGAGCGCGGCGTTATGAAGGAAGGCGGGAGCAGAATTCTCGAGCGCGACGCAAGCTACACGCACGTGGAAAAACCAAAATGTCAACTACACCAAGGTGCAGCAGAAAGCGTCGTTTTCACTTCCCGAGGTGTAGTCACATCAGAACCCTATGTACAGTCCTAAGGAGCCCCATGACACGTCCTAGGTATAAGCATGGTCCAAATCCCTGACGTGTCAGTGTCCACGTCGCTGTCCCCCACATGTCGTGGTCCCCACAAATATCTCAACCACTCACCCACCACCATGTAGCCTATAAATATGGCATTTACTACGGTGGGTGAGGGGATGGGATTTTTCGGACTCTATCTCTAAAATCATCAACTTCTCTCTCAAGGATATTTCTCTCCCAATTCTCTTTGTAATCTACTCAGTTCTAAACCGAAGATTATTTCCTCTTTGTTTACTCTCCTTGACCCATTTCCCCCGAGTCTCACTCCTACACCCAGTTAGGCTCAAACATTAGTTTATATGTTAGTAAAATTAGTATTAATTTTACCAGTTGCAATTGCAAGTATAGAAAATGCATTTTCATTTGTTAGTTTGGGACAAGAAAAGATTCGGCATTTCAAAGAGGGATTTATTTTTTCAATTCGAAAAGTTAATAAATCATCACAACATCGATTTCTTAAAATTTTCTACCAAGATAAATATTAAATTTAATAAGTAAACAAATTAATAATGTAACTCAATATTCTGTATCACACTCTATTTTTTTTTTATTTGAAAATTAATGTATAGTATTATATAAACAACTTGCTTTAATAGTTATTTATCAACATTGTTCTTTAAAATTTACAACGTGAACAATTTAATAGATCTAATTTTTTTAGTAATAGTTTTAAGAAGACAAATTACAGAAGTTGAGCAGTAACAATTAGATATTAAAACCAAAATATAATTATTCACAAATATTAAAACTGAAAAGGAAATAAAAACATAAACAACTTCTACTGGGGTTCGAACCCCAAACTTCGTTGCGTTAGCTTGCGTTTTAGTTGTATGCATGCACACTAACATTTTTTTATACATTACCCTTACTTTATACGAAAATACCAAATACCGATATTAATTACAGCGTAATTTTCAAAATTCTGGGGGATTAAAGGTTGTGCCAAGCTTTCTTTAACTCAGTTCTAGGCCAATAAGCAACTATGTCATTTCACTTATTAGTCTAAACAAGGTCTGCTACAAGAGCACTTCTACTATGCTATATAGTATTGGTGCTTTAATGTACAACTCAAAGTTGTACCATAACATTAAATGTATAAGTTTAGGTTGTACCATAAAGCAATTTGTACCATTATGTTATGGTACAACTTTACAACTTGAAGTTGTACCATCACATAAATGTACAAGTTCAAGTTGTACCATAAAAGAATGTGTGCAAAAAGTATAGGTACAATCTAAAGTTGTACCATAACGTAAATGTACAATTTTAAGTTGTACCATAAAGGCAAAAACCTATAGCACCAATACTATATAGCATTGTAAAATTTCTCCTGCTACAAAGGGTGAAACAATAATTAATTTTTTTGTAAATACGTGTCACTAGCTGATAGGTTGTTTTGATTAGTACCATTTGTGCAATAGTATTACACAAGCTGCACATTGCAAACTTCCTTAGCTTGTATATAGACATCTCTTGGTGAGATGGAAAAGGCAAGATACCAAATTACCCAAATTATTTTGTTCCTTCAAAACCCTAAGTTCAAGATAGGGTGTATAACCATGGGTTATGCATCCATCAATAACCAAATCTGGACCCTTCATTTACAAAATCCAGATCTAAGGACGGAGAATTAAAGATCATTTTTATTTTCTCTAGTTTTCTTAATCGACTCATATCTTTTTTGTTTTAACTCGGATTTTAATTTTTTTTTTGCACAGGTGGAACGAGTTCATCGTGCTCTATAAAATGAGATCAATTTTTAATATTTTATTAGAACAAAAAATTATGGCCTCTCGGTACCAAATGCATACCATATGGAATTTTCTTCATTTTTAATTCGTTATTGAAAACGTTTGCACAGAAGGGACGAGTTCATCATGATCTATTGGATCTACAAATTTCTGGGTGAACAAATTACAGGACCAAAAAATACCACACATTACCATATAATACCACCCTGGTACGGGGTGGTATCTTGTGGTATACAATGTTAAAAGTCATAAATGACAATTAATATATTTCTACTATCATGTATTCAGCCATCCTATAGTCTTGGTTTGTTCGTACCACCATGGTACTTTTTTCAAACCATAGATATGCTTTTATTTCAATACCAGTCAATACCATATGGTATAGACTGGTAAAAAATGGCTCAATTTTTTTTGTTCGAAAAATATATTAAAGTGGATATCATTTTGAAGATCACAATTAATCTGATCTAACTGTGCAAAAAAATTAAATTTCGACTTAAAATGAGCGAGAAATCATCTGTCAAAGATTAAAGAGGGGAAAATTAAAAGCTTTCCAGGAAAGAAAGGATGCTGATGTCATGCTGATGTAGACAGATTACTCATGATTACTCACCACAAAGTTACTCACCGGATCTGCTTTTATCTACAATAGATGTTAGGTTTACATCTTTCTCAATAACTTGGGGTTATCATTGCGGATTTGACGCCCACGACGCCGAGAGCAGGAATGGTACACCTTATTTGGCGGCCATACCACATACATGGGGGACAAACCATCAACATGACCGAGATTATATTGTAGTTTGGCGGGTTTTCCAGTTGTGGTTTCGAACGAATCGTTGCATGTTCAGGCGGCAATGTCTGGATGCATGCAAATTCATATTCAAACATCAATATATCAGCCAAACATTTCAATTCAAAAGAAATAAACATATTCATAACCAAAACCTAAATGAAAAGAAAAGAAGATTGTTGAGTGAAGCTTGTCAATGAAGGAAAGAGTCGGGGAAGCAATCAAGCTAGATAAGGCAACTCTTGTGGAAGGAAAGAGGAAGCAGAATTTCTGGCAATCAAATCATCAATCAGCAACGGCCAGCTCGAGAAAATAAGGTTATAAAAGATCAAACGAACGAAAGCAAGGGCACGGTTCTCGGGAGAAAAATCAAACAGTGTGCTGTGTGTATTCAGTGTGTTTGGATTGAGAGCCTTAGAAAGCTAATCAGGGAGAATAGCGAGAGTTTGAAGGTGTATGATCGGGGAGATTATTCATCTTAGATAGCTAGACTGCACAGCGGAGAGCTGATCTGTTTAGGCTTTGTCAAGATAAACAAGAACAAGGAAGTCGTTCTAGTAGTTATGTAGGGAATCTCAAGAGGAGATATCCCTACCGTGGATTAGTCGATATTGGGATACTTATTCTCCCAATATCGGATATACCACGTAAAAGTGTGAGTGTGTGCTGTTCATTTACAATTAGCCGTGATTATTGGTTACTCTGTTTTGTTCAAATCGATCAGGTACAGGGAAGCACTCGAAGCAGAGGGTTAATCTCGGCTAAAGAAGAGAAGCCATCAGCAGGCTTTGTGAAGTTATTCAGGGCCAAGTCCAGTTTACTTGGAAACAAACATTTAGGCTCCAAGCCCACTGTTATAACAGATAACTAAACTTTTATCCGTGTTATTTTTGGCTATTTCGTATTTCAGTTCTGTGCACAAAGCCGAAAATCAAACTATCAAACACTTGTCTCTTCACTTGTCTGGCAACTGTGTCGATTAGGGTTTTGTAGGATCTGAATTTTGTCAGAACCAGCAAGGAGAAGGCGGCAGGTCTCGCGCTCGACCCACCTACAAAGATATGTCTTGACTATGTTGCCAGGAACCATGGATGGTTCCCTGGAACAGAAAAATGCCATTTATGGAGCTGGCTTCTACTATCCAACTATCACATTTCCAAGAATAGTTCTTATAAGTTCCCTGAAAATCGATTAGTTTTTAGTTTCTTAATTTCTCGAGGACGACCATACTCGTTCTATTTTTAATTATATTAATTACCTCATAGCATTTAGATACATCTTCAACCTCACAACTTCTTCAGAGCTCGGGATGGTAATGGCGAAGTTGGCGTAAAAGGTAGGTACTCTACTTTGCATATCACTTACCACGATCATTCCAACGCCACCTTTAGATACTATCTCGCCTTCTTGGTCGGACTCGGACAGGTTGGTGTTCGAAGTCAATGTTTCACAAATAACTATTTTTCCTTTCACTTTGAATGTCTTCAGCGAATCCAATTGGCACCCCCTGCAGTTCAAAATAATACTTGATATATGAAATAGTTGCTAAATAGTTCCCCCCAAAGAAAATCGGGATCATCAACTACAAATGAAAAGTAAGAAACCTTCACAAATCACAACCTTTGCTTTATGGTCGAATGCGTTCTTATCCATGGTTGCCTAGTTGATATTTACAATAACATATGTTGAAATCCTATGTTGCTACCTCCTTCCAATATTAGTGTCTATTGTCTCAATCAAACCTAACAATGACGTAAGTCATAATCATATCATGAATTCACGATTACAAGTGGTAGTGAGAAGCTACGGAGGACCTACATAACAAGAAAATTAGTCTGGATGTTTTTTTTTCTAAAAATATAACCATTCATTTCATTAGTAGTAATTGTTGATATGACTTGAATCGGACTATCAGCCGCTATGACTGGTAGTCGGGGTCTCGTTGACTGGTCAACGAGTGGGGTCTAGGGGCAACGCCCCCGACCCGCGGTTTATGGGCTCAATGTTATTTGGGTTCGGGTTCTGGGCCTGGTCTGTAACCGTTTCCTTTGCCAGATTGGATTAGGTTTAGACCCACATGGAGAAGTACTATAAATACTTCTCATACTCCTCTGTAATCTGTAATCTCCTCGATATAGTGAAACTGGCTCTCTCTCGCCCGTGGACAGCAAGGGCTGTGGGGGCCGCTGTATGCGAAACAAAAGAAGGCAACGGTCTATGACGATGAGTGGAATACCCTGGAGGAGAAGGCCCACTCGACCATCATGCTATCCTTGTCTGATGACGTCATCATTGAAGTCGCTGCTGAGAAGACTGCCGCGGGCTTGTGGTTAAAGTTGGAGAGTCTGTATATGACGAAGTCCTTAACCAGCAAGCTGCATCTCAAGCAACGGTTGTTCAGCTTGAGGATGCAAGAAGGTACGCCTTTGAGGGAACATCTCGAACAACTTAACTCTATTTTGCTGGATCTGCGTAGTATAGATGTTCAAGTTGATGACGAGGATGCTGCCCTAATCTTGCTGGTTTTTTTGCCGAGTTCATATGAGAATTTCGTTGATTCTTTTATTGTCGGCAAAGAAAGCGTGTCGTTGGAAGATGTCATGTCTACTCTTCATACGAGAGAGATCAGACATAAGGCGTCCAGATCTGGTACAGGTGGTGAGGCATCGGGTTTGGCTGTTACAGGTGGAAAGGGAAAGAAGAAATCCGGTAAAGGGAATTCGAACAAGAATTCCAAGGGTCCTGGTCCACATTCAGGTGATGCTTGTCACAACTGTAAGGAAGTTGGGCATTGGAAGTACAACTTTCCCAGGAGAAGAGGGCAACAGAAGAAACAAGGTTCAGTTGCCGTGGCAGAAGTGGACAACAGTTCTGAAGACGATCTCGCCTTGGCTGTAGATGAGAAGGCACATCGTGGGGATGTGTGGTTTCTGGATATTGCAGCCTCATACCATATGTCTCCGAATAGGGATTGCTTCACAACCTAAGAGCAGATAGACGGTGGGAATGTGGTCATGGAAAATGGAGCTGTCTGCAAGGTTGTTGGAATTGGGTCCATAAAGATTTGGGCACATGATGGTTCATTCTGTACCGTGAATGATGTTAGGCATGTTCCACGAATGATAAAGAACCTGATCTCCTTGAGTCTACTCGACAGCAAGGGTTTCAGTTTCAAAGGAAAAGGTGGAGTTGTGTATGTCTGCAAGGATTCAAGGAAGGTGCTGAAGGGCGTGAAGCGTGGGACCTTGTATGCATTACAAGGGTCTGTGTTGTCTGGTTCTGCTGCAGTTGCATCGTCTCAGGTTCATCAGGAAGATATGACCACTCTCCAGCACATGAGATTGGGGCATATGAGTGAACGGGGATGCAAGGTCTGTCGAAGAGGGATCTTCTTTGTGGGCACAAGGTGCAGAATTTGGAATTCTGCGAGCATTGTGTGTTTGGGAAGCTACATCGCAGCAAGTTTCCGAAGAAGGGTATCCACCGGACGAAGGGGATAGTAGATTACCTCCACTCCGACTGTTGGGTTCCTTCACGAGTTGAATCCATTGGAGGAAGCGGGTATTTTCTGTCTATTATTGATGACTATTCGAGATTTACTTGGATTTTCATGACGAAGCAGAAAAGTGAGGCTTTCACGAAGTTCAAGCAGTGGAAGACATTGGTGGAGAATCAGACCGGGAAGAAGATCAATAAGCTTCGAACGGACAATGGTCTGAAGTTTTGTAATTCTGAGTTCAACGAATTCTACAAGGATGAAGGGATTGCCTGTTATCGGACTGTGAGAGATACACCCCAGCAGAATGGCGTTGCAGAAAGGATGAACCAGACATTGTTGGAGAGAGCACGGTGCATGCTCTCTAATGCTGGACTAGAGAAAAGATTCTGGGCAGAAGCAGTGAACATGTCGTGCTTCCTGATCAACCGTGGACCTCACACATGTATCGAGTTGAAGACTCCTTATGAGGTGTGGTATGGTAAGCCTGCTGATTACTGACTCACTTCTACTGTCACTCCAGGAATTGGCCAAGTGAAACCACTTCCTAAAGCGTAGTATAGCGGGTTTGGGTTTAATTATCAACCCGGGTCCTAGATTTGATGACTACTCGGTGAATTCTTGTTATCTAGCAATGAAACTTTAATGCAAGTCTAAACTAACAAACTAACAAAGCAAGTAAACGGTTGTATTCAGGTTAAGAGAGGTCACCCGGATATGGTTCCCCCTAGACTGCAGTTAAGCCGGATTGTAATTACCAAGTTCAGTTTCGACTAAAGGTCTTCAGACCCTCTCAATCTGAATCTCTAGCGGGCAACTAACATCCACCGGAGTAAACAGATTGAGGCCTTAACAAACAAAACCTCCACTACCGGAGTAAAACCGGTACAGAATAGTGAGTTGGCTCCTCGACTAAAGTCACCAACTCCCTACCTTCAATCAAGGATGCTCTATCAACCTAGGCAGATATTCTCATTCTAGGTCAAAGCAGAAACAACAGGAATTTGATAAGGATTCAAGTCATTCAATCATTCAAACCTCCATCGAATATAATCAAATCATAGAATCAGTACTTGGGTTCATACAATCAAAGCCTAACATACAAATCTAGGGTTCTCCATACCCAGATGAATGGGAGAACTACTCCATAGAGAAAGAAGCAAAAGCAGAATCAGACGCGGAATTCATACTGTGAAGGATGGATTCCTGCTCCTGGACGTTGATCGGCACTTCTCCAAGCTCAACCTGGCCTCCAATGGTGATGAAGAATAAGCTAGGGCACTTGGAGACTCTTGTTCGTCGCTTTCTCTCTCTAGGAATCGCTCTATCTCTCTCAAAACTCAAATTCCCTTCTGTTTGGCTGAAAATCTGCTTGAAAGGGCATCACTGGCCAAAGCACGGTCGAGGGCACGGCCGTGTAATGGCTCAGCCCTCCCGTGCTTTGGCTAGGTTTAATTACACGACCAGCTTGTTGGTGCAAACACGGCCGTGCTTTCGGGTGGACAAGGCCGTGCTTCGGTGGACACAGCCGTGCTTGTTGCCCGTGTTTGCAGCTCGAATTTGCCAAACTCAATTAGCTATTGGCAGTAAAAGCACGGCCTAGGAACACGGCCGTGTTCTGCTTGAAGTGTGCCCGTGTTTTGGCTCCATAATCCCAAACGGCCAGGCTTGTTAGTTGCACGGCTGTGATGTTTGTGTGTGCCCGTGCAGCTTCCTTGGCACCTCGCCACGCGCCCGATCTTCGCCCAATCGACCCCGAACTCGCTCTAAACCTTCATTCACTTGCCAGGACCCGAAATATCACAAACAAGCACAACCTAGCGTGAAATCGGTCTAAAACACGAGAAACCACATCTCAAACGGTGTAAGAACAGGGGTGAAAACATGTGTAATCAACGGTCTATCAAACTCCCCCACACTTAACCGTTTGCTTGTCCCCAAGCAAACCTAACTCAAACCAATGCAACTCTCTAGACCTCTATAGCAACAAACAACCCAGATCGTAGGTAGAGGACTTCCTAGATCATTTAGCAACTTACGAGGTCAACCGACGAACAAGTCATCTCATAGCTTCTTCGGCGAGAGCACTAGTATCGAGTCGGCATCATGGCAAATAGTGAACAGCGGACAAATGAATTGTGGATGAAGAGATTCTCAAAAACAAAGGATCATGGACTCACATTTTTCAAGGTGCTCTATTTTCTTCTTGAAGATGGTTGGAACCCCTTTTTCTTTCTGTTTTGCTTGTTTTCTGTTTTTTTATTTTCTTTTTTTTCTTTCAAGGGTCCCAACCTGCTCTTACCGGCCATGCCAGGAGCGGATGTCTCGAGCCTCGTGCGGGGGAAAGACATGTAAGGGGGCTGGAGGTAGTAGGTGGAAATTGGGAACGGATTCCCGTCTCCCCTTACACACTTTCGCCCTATTCGCACGGGAGACGTTATTTTGAAGCACATTTTCGAGCACCTGTTAAACTCAAAACATGATACAAGAGTCCATGACAGGTAGAGAGTCCACAACACCACACAATTCAAGGGTCCTAAGATCACTAATTCACTCAATCAACCAACACAATATGAAGAAGAAATGGGGACAGTGGACTAGGCTCCAAGCACACAAACAGATCTAATGCAGTCAAAGATAAACATCCCCCACACTTAAGATCGACATAGCCCTCAATGGAGAAGAGGGAAGGGAAAGGGGAACGATGTTACCGGTATGCACGGACTGCAGGAGACTGGAAGCGGACCAGTCGAGTGAAGCGGACTAAAGGGGAACAGAAGAACTCAAACAAAATATGTTAGGTCCAATGGTCAGCCCAATAATACATCATCCAAAACAAAAGAAACAAACCAAAACCAAACCGGTTTACAATCTGACTCAAAACACAAGAAAGAAAGTCAAACCGTGGTGGGGTTGCCTCCCCACAAGCGCTTCTTTACCGTCTTTTAGCTGGACGCCCATGGTGGATACTCAGGGAGGTGCAGGAACAGGTGCCTCCAAGAGCGGATCCACGTTGCTCTTGAGGTACAACTTCAGGTTGTGGCCTTGCACCCGACTGATGCGACCACCATCATCAGTCAGCTCGACCTGCCCATCTGGCAAGATGTAGGCGAGTGAGTACCCGGACGGCCAGGGTGGTCGTGGTGCAGGAGGTGGGACCAGCTCATAGTGGTCTCCACTCTTCTTCCGTGCAGGCTTAGCAACCTGCTGCTCGGCCGCCACTCCTCCTTGAGCTTTTTGTTCGGGGGCGAGGCCGGATGGAGTGGCGGCGAAGGAATGATAGGGGGGTCCTGCAAAATAGGAGGTGCAGAAGGATACACGACAGGCTCGTGTACCTGATCAGACATAGCATGCACAGGTGTGACAACAATCATAGCACAGTGATCAAATTCAGTCACAGAAAAAGTAGCCTGTTCATTCCCAGCACGCAAGATCAGTTTACCATCATGCACATCAATAAGTGCCTTGGCGGTGGCAAGAAATGGTCTACCCAGAATCAAAGGCACATCCACATCCTCATGTATATCAAGAATAACAAAATCAACAGGATATGTGAATGCACCAACTTTAACAAGCAGATCCTCTATGATCCCCCTAGGATGCACAATGGAACGATCAGCTAGCTGAATGCTCATCCTAGTAGGGCTAAGTTCACCTAGGTCTAGCTTTTTATACAACTTATATGGCATGACATTTATGCTAGCGCCTAGGTCCGCCAAGGACTTGCCTACATGCATGCTGCCAATAGTAAGAGGGATAGTAAAACTCCCTGGATCCTTTCGCTTCTCGGGCAGCTTGTTCTGCAGGATAGCAGAACACTCCTCACTGAGCATCACTGTCGAAAGATCCCCAAGTTTCCTCTTGTCGGTGAGGAGGTCTTTCATGAACTTGGCATACTTGGGCATCTTCGACAGTGCCTCCACGAACAGTATGCTGATGTTGAGCTGCTTCAACATTGCCATAAACTTGGAAAACTCAGTCTCCAGCTTGTCTTTGTGTAGGCGAGTGGGGAAGGGAAGCTGGGGCACATGCTCCTTAACCACTGGTTGTGGCTTGGGAGTAGGGGCTTCCTTCTCCACCCGCACTTCTGCATCGTCGGCTGGAAGTGCTGAAGCAGGTAGTGGTTCCTCCTGTCTGGCCGGGACAGGATCAGCAGATATGGTCTTACCGCTCCTGGTAAAAATGGCATCCAGCTGCTGGAGCTGGTGAGGATCCCAAGGATTCGAGATAGTGGTGGCAGGCAGAGTCCCCGGTGCCCTGGTAGTGTTTTGGCGGGCCAAGATGCCCACCTGGTGCTGCAGATCTTGCAAAATGGCACCCTGGTTCCGCTGACCTGCCTCTAGTGACGTGATAGCAGCCTGAGTGCTAGTCATGAATGAAGCTAGAATATTTTCCAGCTTTGTCATCCGATCATCTGGGGCTGGAGCTGCTGCTAGCTCGGCAAACTGGCGCTGGGGCTGCTGGAATGGTTGCCCCTGCCTAGGCTGGTAGGGCTGCTGCTGTGGGGCTGGCCCCTGTCGAGCCTGGAAGGGCTGCCTTTGCTGAAAGCCACCAGCTGGTGCTGGGAAACCAGGTGACTTAGTGGTGTTGCTGCCCCAAGAGAAGTTGGGATGCTGGAGCCACCCCTCATTATAGGTGTTGTTGTACGGGTCGAGGCGCCGAGCATTGGCGATGAAGTCCAACTGCTCTTGGGGAGTGGTAGACTCCCTCATAGCCTGGCAGTCTTCCACTAAGTGATTCGAGCTCTCACACCACTGACATTGAGCAACTGGAGGTGTAGCCAAACCTCTGCGCGGAATAAGACTGTTGGGCTGCTTCAATGTCTGCACTAGCTCAGCCACCTGCTGCTCGAGCCCAGATCTGGTCTCCATGGCGTGCACACCACGGTCCCGGGAATGTCTGCCTCTGTTACCCTGTCCCCAGGAATGATCTCTGGCAGCCAAAGTACTGATCATCTGGTTCAGCTCGGGTGGAGTCTTAGTAAGAATATCCCCTCCTTGGCATAGAGACTCAATCACCCTCTGGCTATCTGGAGAGAGGGCACTGTAGAAGTTCCCCACTGTGAATTCATCACTGAAGCCATGATGGGGACATTGCCAGAAATATCCCATGCATCGCTCCCATGCATCACGAAGTGACTCATCTGGCTCTTGGCGGAAGTGAGTGATCTCCCGCTGTATCTCTGTAGTCTTCGATGCCGGATAGTACCTGTGCACGAATTTGTCAGCGAGATCGTCCCAAGAGGTGATGGACAATGGGGGCTGGGTCTCCAACCACCTCTTAGCATTCCCCGCCAGAGAATGGGGGAAGAGATGAAGGCGGATTGCATCATCCGGGACACCATTCAGCTTGAACCCGTTCATCAGCTGCAGAAAACGGGAAAGATGTACCCTGGCCTCCTCATCCTTCAAGCCATGGAACTGGATAGAGGATGTAATGAGCTGAATCCAGCATGGCTTGATCTCGAAGTTGTTTGCTGGAATAGGCGGGTAGAGGATGACCGGGCAGATGTCAGCAATTCGAGGAGTTTAGTAGTACTCCAAGGTGGGACCCGACTGCGGTGGATGATGAACCCCATAATCCTGGGGTATGGGGTTGTTCCCCAGGACCTGATTCACCGGGGGAACCTGCTGAGGATTCCCCTGGTGCTGATTGTAGTCTCCGTCCATCCCGTACTCTTCTTCAGAATCGCTACTCAGGTGGCCGTCTATGCGCTCTTCCGTATTCAGTCTAGCTCGTTGTTGTCTCCTGAGTTGGCGACAGGTGCGATCAATCTTTGGATTCAACGGCAGTAAACCTCCTGACTGGCTACGGGTCATGCACTACCTGCACACACTCAAGCAAGCAAACCCGTGAAGGCACAAGTGCGACAAAGCAAACAAAGCAAAAAGAAAAGATAAATTAACAGAAATCACTTTTCTTCAACAACCTAGCCGTCCCCGGCAACGGCGCCGAAAACTTGACTCACTTCTACTGTCACTCCAGGAATTGGCCAAGTGAAACCACTTCCTAAAGCGTAGTATAGCGGGTTTGGGTTTAATTATCAACCCGGGTCCTAGATTTGATGACTACTAGGTGAATTCTTGTTATCTAGCAATGAAACTTTAATGCAAGTCTAAACTAACAAACTAACAAAGCAAGTAAACGGTTGTATTCAGGTTAAGAGAGGTCACCCGGATATGGTTCCCCCTAGACTGCAGTTAAGCCGGATTGTAATTACCAAGTTCAGTTTCTATGATAGTTATACTGCGGAAGGTTCTTAAACAGCCTGAAGTCTCGACTAAAGGTCTTCAGACCGTCTCAATCTGAATCTCTAGCGGGCGACTAACCTCCACCGGAGTAAACAGATTGAGGCCTTAACAAACAAAACCTCCACTATCGGAGTAAAACCGGTACAAAATAGTGAGTTGGCTCCTCGACTAAAGTCACCAACTCCCTACCTTCAATCAAGGATGCTCTATCAACCTAGGCAGATATTCTCATTCTAGGTGAAAGCGGAAACAACAGGAATTTGATCAGGATTCAAGTCATTCAATCATTCAAACCTCAATCGAATATAATCAAATCATAGAATCAGTACTTGGGTTCATACAATCAAAGCCTAACATACAAATCTAGGGTTCTCCATACCAGATGAATGGGAGAACTACTCCATAGAGAAAGAAGCAAAAGCAGAATCAGACGCGGAATTCATACTGTGAAGGATGGATTCCTGCTCCTGGACATTGATCGGCACTTCTCCAAGCTCAACCTGGCCTCCAATGGTGATGAAGATCAAGCTAGGGCACTTGGAGACTCTTGTTCGTCGCTTTCTCTCTTTAGGAATCGCTCTATCTCTCTCAAAACTCCAATTCCCTTCTGTTTGGCTGAAAATCTGCTTAAAAGGGCATCACTGGCCAAAGCACGGTCGATGGCCCATCCGTGTAATGGCTCAGCCCGCCCGTGCTTTGGCTAGGTTTAATTACACGGACAGCTTGTTGGTGCAAACACGGCCGTGCTTTCGGGTGGACATGGCCGTGCTTCGGTGGACACGGCCGTGCTTGTTGCCCGTGTTTGCAGCTCGAATTTGCCAAACTCAATTAGCTCTCGGCACTAAAAGCACGGCCTAGGAACACGGCCGTGTTCTACTTGAAGTGTGCCCGTGTTTTGGCTCCATAATCCCACACGGCCAGGCTTGTCAGTTGCACGGCCGTGTGATGTTTGTGTGTGCCCGTGCAGCTTCCTTGGCACCTCGCCACGCGCCCGATCTTCGCCCAATCGACCCCGAACTCGCTCCTAAACCTTCATTCACTTGCCAGGACCTGAAATATCACAAGCAAGCACAACCTAGCGTGAAATCGGTCTAAACACGAGAAACCACATCTCAAACGGTGTAAGGACAGGGGTGAAAACATGTGTAATCAACGGTCTATCAATTACTCTTCACTGAAAGTTTTTGGGTGTCCTGTTTATTATCATGTGGATGAGGGTAAACTAAACCCAAGGGCAAAGAAGGGTGTATTTGTGGGTTACGGAGATGGATTTTAGGGATTTCGAGTCTGGTCACCTTCTGAGCATCAAGTTATACTCAGTAGAAATGTGATATTTGATGAGAAGTCTATGTTTAACCCTATGTTGAAGGTTACTGTTGTTGAAGGTAGCAGGAATGTTGATAAGCAGGTGGAGCTGCAAACTCTCAACGAGAGTGAGTTTGAGCACCAAGGTGGAGAAGATCAACATGAGGATGTTTCTACAGAGCCAGAAACTTCAAAGTCCAGTGCAGGAGCTCAACAGTCTATAGCTTCCGGTACACCAAAGAGAGCGACTGTAGGAGTACCTCCAGAGAGGTATGGTTTCGAGGACATGGTGGAGTATTCATTTCAGGTTGCTGAAGAAGTGGATGCAGGTTAGCCACAGTCCTATAGAGAAGCCGTTTCGGGTGGTGAAGCTACTTAGTGGCTTGTCGTAATGGGAGATGAGATGGAATCCCATGACAGGAATCAGACTTGGGAGCTAGTCAAACGACCACAGGGAAGGAAGATTGTTACAAACAAGTGGATATACAAGAAGAAGGAAGGAATCAATCCTAAAGAGGGCATGAAATTTAAAGCTCGGGTGGTTGCACGAGGTTTCTCGCAGAGGGAAGGAGTTGACTACAATGAGATTTTCTCACTAGTGGTCAGACATACTTCGATCAGAGTGCTACCAGAAATAGTGGCACATTATAACTTGGAGCTCGAGCAGCTAGACGTGAAGACAGCTTTCCTATATGGAGAGTTGGAGGAAGAAATTTACATGACTCAGCCAGAAGGATTCGAGGTTCCGGGAAAAGAAGACTATGTTTGTAAGCTGAAGAAGTCCTTGTATGGACTTAAGCAGTCTCCGAGGCAGTGGTACAAGAGATTTGACAGTTACATGCTTGAACTAGGCTACAGCAGAAGTCCATATGATTGTTGTGTGTATCACAACAAGGTGGAGGATGGTTCGATGATCTATCTTGTTCTGTATGCGGATGATATGCTCATAGTCGCGAGGTCGAAGTCTGATATCCAGAAGTTAAAGGGGCTTCTCAGTGCTGAGTTTGAGATGAAGGATTTGGGAGCTGCTCAGAAGATATTGGGTATGGAGATTTACAGGGACAAGTCGAAGAAGAGGCTTTTCTTGTCACAGAAGAGCTACATCCAGAAGATACTGTCGAGGTTTGGCATGTCTTCAGCAAATGTCTACTCTCCATGTACCTTCATCATCCATGAACTATGCCACACTAGCGCCCCGGTCTCCAGGGATAGGCCCCGTCACCATCTCTTGAAGATGTACATGCAAAATCCAAACATCAGACCAAAACTTAGTTCGATTTCCTTTATGGATATTCCAAGCGCTTCCCTGTTTAACCAGGTCGGCAGCCTTGACCATACTTCTCTAAATAAAGGAACTTCCCTGAACAGGGCGCAAAACCTCAAGGTGCTCCCGCCCTTTTCCATACTTGCTTCAAGCCAATTGCACCCAGAATGCCTCCTTTTCCTGTAGTAGACGCCAACCCCCCTTAGCTAGCATAGCCAAGTTCACTTTCCTAGCCAGTCAAAGCCCCAGACCTCCATTACACTTCGTCATTGTAAGTTGAGGCCATCCAATTAAGTGCATCTTCTTACTTTCCTCTGTATCACCCCATATGAAGCTTTTGTTTATCAGGTCCAGACTCTTGCAAGTGCTCATAGGTAGGAGCTCTGTCTGCATAGGCTAGATAGGGATAGACGCAGTAATAGATTTAACAATAGTGATTCGAGAAGCAAGGGAGAGATTCTTAGCCTTCCATGGAGCGAGCTATTTTTGCATCATGAGCATCAAATCTTGGTATATGGTCTTGGTCACTCTGTCGTGGATTGCCATAACCCCCAGGTATAGCCCCAGGTCGACCGCTAGGGGCATCTCCGCATTGATAGCAAGTCTTCTTGTTTGGCGTCTGTGGATATTGGCCGAGATGAAGATGGCCGATTTGGAATAGTTAACCCGCTGGCCTGAGCTGTGGCAAAACTCATCTAGACACTGCTTGATCATGCGAACCTGAGCACTTTTAGCTTCTGCAAATAAAATCAAATCATCTGCACAAAAAAAAGGTGAGATAGAGGAGGACCATCTTTAGACAATCTTAGGGGTTTCCAAAGTTTTTCCTCGATGGCCTGATCTATTTTATGCGATAGTCGCTCCATACACATACCGAAGAGATAGGGGGATAGAGGGTATCCCTGGCGAACCCCTCTGGTAGGAGTGATCGGGGCTGATAGCTCTCCATTCCACAATAACTGCGTCCAGTTATTCTCGACACAAAATATTATGCAGCTGATCCACGAGCAAAGGAGGTCAATTTCATTGAGAAAATCACGCAGGAAGTCCTAGCGTAGGCGATCATAGGCTTTCTCCAAATCAATATTTAGAACTAAACCTTCTCTCTTGCCCTTCTTATTCCTAAGAGAGTGTAGGACTTCCTGAAGAACAATGATGTTATCTGTAGTCTGCATGCCTGGGATGAAGCTGCTTTGTCTTGGGGACACCAGCTTTCTCATGATGGGTTTTAGCCGGTTGGTGATAGCCTTCGTGATGGCTTTCAGACATACATTATTGAGGGAGATCGGTCGCAGTTAGGAAACCATGCTCCACCTTCGGAATAAGAACCACTGTTGATTCCACAACCTTATCCGATAGCGTACGTGAGGAAAAAAAATTCAATGCCATATCAATTAGAGCTCTACTCACAACTTGCCATGACCTCTGGAAGAAAGCATGTATCATGGAAGCCGCCAGGGCCAGGGGCTTGAAAGGGCTTCATCTCGTGCACCGCTCTGTACAGGTCTGCTCTATTGAAAGGATGGAGTAGCTGAAGAAGATCTTCCTGAGAGAGCCTAGGAAATTTTTGTTTTGGCATATAATCCATATAATCTTGGCTATACTGCAAGTAGAGAGAAGAGAAGAAGTCAGAAATGAGGGCATCAAAGGTCCTGGGGATCCGGAATCCAATCCCCATTAGGCGCTTTCAGACTCTCGATCTTGTTCCGCCTATGTCGGACATTGGCTTGCTGATGAAACTAGGCTGTATTTTTCTCGCCAAACCCATTTCTCCCTAGCTGTCTGATACCATATCAGTTCTTCTTGTTCAAGGACTTTGTCTAGTTCCTTCTCTAGCTTCATCTGAAGTTTAAAAAGGGCAGGAGAGAAGGTTTTAGCCACCCTAGTCTGAATGCCTTGGATTTGACTAAGGAGCCTTCTTTTCTTGTGAAAAACATTGTCAAAGGTTTCTCGATTCCAAGTAGCCAATTTATTCGCCATTGTCTGGATAGCTTCATGGAGAGGAGCCTGACCATCCCAACCACTAGTAAGAAAATCATCATAAGAGTCATGAGTAAACCAAGCTCCTTCAAAGTGGAAAGGACGACGAGAAGAAGAGGTGGAGCCTCCCTGAATGCCAATCGTAGTGAGTACGGGGTGATGATCAGAGTGAAGGCAAGGAAGATAATGAACAACCGTGTTGAGAAAGAGACAATTCCATATAGAATTGCAGAGGCTTCTGTCAATACGACTAGCCTTATAGGAGGCAGGCTTCTCCCCTCTAGTCAAGGTAAAGCAGGCACCAGAGAAGCCTAAGTCGATGAGACCTGCTTGATTAATCCTGTAATTGAAAAGCTTACAACGCCTAAAGATCCTAGAGGTGGGCTGTCCAGCTTGTTCAGTCACCGTGCGAATGGCATTGAAATCTCCTGTTAGAAGCCAAGGGAGCTCATACAACTCTTTGGTATGGAAGATGGCTTTTCATAAATGTCGTTGAAGACTGTGGTGCGGGCTAGCATAGACGGCAGTAAGCAACCAGAGAGGGGAGGAGTTCGTGATGACTATGACTGTCAGATGTTGGAAACAAGGTGTCACTACTTCCAACTTGAAAAGAGAAGCATTCCAACAAATCCAGATGCCCGCTTTCCTTCCTTTCGCTTCCACCCGTAAAATATTTGGGAAACCCAGCCCACCACAGACTCGATTGGCAACTTCTCCAACCGTAAGCTTCATAGCTTTAGCAAAAGGAGGGGGTGCTATTCGCTGGTCTCCGTGGGCACCGCCTGATCGGTGCTTTTGTCCACGATATCCTTCTCTGTCGATTGAGGGGGACTTCTAGACACCTCCAAATTTGATTGATTTTGGCGGCATTTGTCCACTGCTCTATCTCCAGTAAAGTAAGAGAAGCTAGTCGGGTTCTTGCTTTATTCTTCGTCTCCTTAATCGGAGTCTAGATTCGTAGTGCTTTTGTGGCCACTGGTCTTGGTGATTTTTCGGGCGATTGAGATTTCTTCCTTTTTTGGTTTTTCTGTCGTTTAGTTCTGGCCGCCGTTGAGGGAGCAACATGGTGGAGTTCTCGATTGTGTGGATCTGTATACTGAGCAATAGAGACTATCTGGATCGAGGTGTCATTTGGGCCGTTAAAAATCTGAGTTGTTGGCGTGCTGGTACCAAGACCTCCACCCTGGGCTTTCCGAGGGGATGATTCCACACTGGGTCGAGACCCACTTTGTTGCAACACTTGGTGTTCTCCGATTTCCGTCTCTGAGCTTGGCCCATGCTAGACTCAAATGTGGGCTTAAGAACTCGTTGGGGTTGGGGACCTAAAAGCCCTTTTTCACTAGACTCAACCAATAAGGTATATTTCCCAGTTTTCTCTTTCCCTTTATGTTGTGTCGATGAAGATTGACCTTTATCTGTATTACAATTTTTCACCAGACCCGATTGCTGCAAGGTCGACTCTTTGTGACCCGTCTTTTTCCCGTTTGGTCTGTCCATATTGCCCTGATTACTCTTTCCTTTCCCGATTGGCTAGAGTTTTCATAGTCGAGGTTCCAGCCTCCCGAGAACGGCGCGTTACTTGCATCCATGGCCCATAGTCGGATTTCTCCTCCGGAGAATTTTCCTGGTCAATTTCCGGTGAGATTTGGCCTACTCCGATTTGGATATGCTGGGGGGCTGGCATCTTAGATGGACAAGTGGAAGACGAGTGGCCAACTTTAAAACACTCAAAACACACCGTCGGCAAATTTTCGTATTCGATATACTGCCATTTCCCATCGAGTCTGATTCTCGTAACCAGCAGCTTGGATAAATTTAGCTCCACGACAATCCTGGCGAACTTAAAACGTTGTTGGTGAAGGGTGTGATAATCTAGCTTAATGGACCGCCCGATCATGTTTCCCAATGAGAACATAAATTCTTTGTTGTAGAAGTGGACGGGGAAGGCCGATAATTGCACCCACTGTTAGGAACGGAACAACAACAAGAACGAGGTTACCGAATCTGGAGCTGAGTCGCTGACTAGTTCGCTCTCTTTAAGATGTTCACGGCACTGCCTTCGATGCGCACGACAGACTATCAACCGGTCGTCTCCAGGATAAAACAACTCCTCCCAATACTAGCGGTTTTGTGCGAAAACCGGAGCTCTCTGAACACTCTCTCTATTGTGTTTATGCTCGTTGTGATGTGTTTAGAGGGGCCCTCAAAATAACCGATTAATAATTAATTATTTCGTTCGGAATTCCTCCAAATAATATATATATAGTCTCAGGTGAACCAACCAATCGACCGGCCGGTCAGACGGCGCACGCGCGCGTGTGTGGTGTTCCGTTAGGTCCTCCCTCTCCCACAAAAGTGGGTCACCCCAAGGGGCATGCCCTTAGGAGAGAGGCTCCTATCTTTATACATATTTCACCAAGTAAAACTACCAATGTGGTAGTTTTTCCACTTGAGACTCTATAGCTTTCAAAGCTATTCATATATACATTTCCAACACCCACACTACCATGGATTTAGGGATTCTATCTGATAGATGGAAGGGCGGCGAGCACTGATGCACTACGAGGTAGTGACGAAGATTACTCATGGCCCTTCTGTCAAAGCTCGAAAATAATCAATGTCGTTGCTGAGTTTCACCAAGAAACATTCCCGTCCCAGAGCCATGATCTCTAACGTGCCTGTTGGACGCCAGAGAGCCTTGATCCTGTTGCTGAAAGTGAGAAAGGAAATCTCCCATCCAAAGGTCCGAACCACTAGAGAGCGTTTCCATGGGACACACAACTTATCTTTAAAGTTGGAGGCGATTCTTAACTCTGGTTCCTCATTGTATACGCTCGGAATCAGGTCATGTTCGCCCACCGGCGTCCAAGAGCACCCAACTTTGCTAGCCTCTGTGTGTAGTCCTGACACAACACTTGCCTAAGAAATTAGCGGGGTGACTGACGCTTGTTTCGGATACGAAACCGTCAGAGGCGTGTCCACCATCATGCTCATCAATTCCGTTCCAGCTGAAACACCGCCATCCGCTGTCACCGGGGATGGAAGGGGCAGAGACTGGGAGCACGCCCCTTCAGCCCTAACTTGCTTGTCGTCCGGCGGCCGTCCCGGAGAGAGGAGTTCAGACGCCGGCGGTGGAATCACAGATTCCATCGAAAACAGAGGATTCAAACGGGGGTCTTGATTCCCTGTCAATTCAGTGGGTTGAGAAAGTGTTTCACTTCATTAGGATTACAAAAGATAGTTTCTCTCCTATAATAATGGAGAATTTAGGATTTACTAAATCAAGAAATCATGTTATCAATCTCCTCATATATATATATATATATATATGTGTGTGTGTGTGAGCCTTGAGTGAACGTTCTAGTTAATATATATATCATGCTACTTCTCAGAAAAAAATCATACTCTAGAAAAAGTAACCAAGGAATCAACAATGACTAAAAACTCATCATTGACAATCATTCTTCTATTGATTTGTCTCATTGGTGGTGATTATCTATATTTTTATGATTTTTGTTCCTAATGTAAATTCGGATGCTTATCCAACCATTTTATTTTTATGTTTTTAGTACACATGTCTCTTCTTTTATTAATTAATTACAATCATTTGATTTCGTATGTAATTCATTTTTGTAATGAAAACAGGGAACGAGGTCACAGCAGACCGTGATTATTGGGGCCCGAATTCAAGTCTTTGCAAATTCACTTCTTTCCCTACAGTGTTTTTGGATATTCGAGGTGGTGTTTGCAAGGATCAAGTATGTGCAGCGCATGCAGCAAAATGTTTGGAAAATTGGGAATATTATTAAAGGAAGGTGTGAACAGATATCTTATGTATGGTATGAGACATGCTATGATATTTATCATAAACACCCACTGCCACCAATTCAAAATTAAATTAATTGAGAGAATAATTTATTGTGACTAAATAAATACAACTTCAGTTAGTTGATCATTAAAGATGATGAGATTTGTATTTTGTAATTTCAAGGATCTAGATCTATTATTCCTTTTATGGTTTTCCATATAGACTATAGCCATGATGATGTCAGAGTTTATGTGTATTGTTTTAGTTTTGGATGGTTTATTTTGTGGCATCTTCACTTTCAAATTTTTTTGAAAAACTGGATGTACTAGTTATAGAAGGTAGCTATTCACAGTTCTTGTAGGTAAGGAATTACTCTTTACTTCTATTTCAAAGCTTAACCGAGGGAATATTATTAGAGATATTATGTATCAATTTGTAATAGGTACAAACTTATGTAGATAGAATGTAATTAGGCTAGGTACTATTATGTAATTTAGTTAGGTTAGTTAGAGACTCGTAACTAATTTCTTCTGCTTTGTAGATAGAGTATAAAAACCAGCTACTCTGGCTGAACAATGTAAGATTATTTTCCATTCTCTCAATCAAGAAAAGAGGAATTAATTAGAAATCTGACATGGTATCAGAGCTCTCCTGAGCCGATTTTCGTCTCTCTCTCGCTTCCGCATCTTCTTCTTCTTCTTCCTCATTCTTCTGTTCTTGAGCATCGTCCTCCTATGGCGATTCATGATTCTTTCTCTTCCGGAGACGAAGCCATGAATCCAAATCCTCACACTAGAGGTCGCCAGAGCAATTCCGGTGTGATTCTCTACAACGACATCCCGATTTCCGATCCTGCGTCTCCATTTTTCATCCATCCATTGGAGAATTCGGGTCAATGCCTTGTCTCCCAGCCGCTCAATGAGAACAATTTCTCCAGCTCGGAAAGATCGATGATTCTGGTTATTGATGGCAAGAACAAGTTAGGGTTCCTCAATGGCAAAATCCCGCAGCCAGTTGACGATTCTCCACTGCTCGAGCCTTGGAATCGCAACAACAAATTGCTTCTCAGCTGGATTCAACGTTCTGTTAATCCAACCATTGCTGAAAGCATCTTGTACGTCACCACAGCCATTGGTGCTTGGACTGAGCTGCGTGAGCAATTCTCCCAAGGAGATTCTTTCTACATCGCTGACCTTCAAGAGGCCATCTTCAACCTCAAATAAGGTACAATGAGCGTCTCGCAGTATTATTCTAAACAAAGAGATCTGTGGGATCAGTTAGCCAATTATCGTTTCATTCTCGACTGTGATTGCGGCGTTACTTGTCATTGTGTTCTGGCTTCTTTGAGGAAAGACTACATGAATGATAAGGTGATACGGTTCTTGCGCAATATGAATGACAGCTTTAATGGCCCTAGATCCACAGTTATTTTCTTAGAGCCTGTTCTAACCCTGCTTCGGACAATATGGCCTTCTTTACTAAGGCATCAGGGTCACACTTAGGTGTTCAGGGTACTGGTCAAGGGTTCAAGAAACAAGGGAAGAAACCCGTTTGCACATTCTGTGGCTACACTAGGCATACAGAGGCTGTGTGTTACAAAAAGAATGGTTACCCGCCTGGATATCAGTCTAAGAAGAGGCAGCAAAATCCCAGACATGCAAATAGTGTTTCCACTGATATAGCTTCATCATCCAATGGTCTTGTCATGATCAATCAATCAGATTGGCAGAGTTTTCAACAACAGTACCAGAAGATGTTGAACTTTATGAATCCTCAAGTCCAGCAAAGCAACCAAGCTCCTTCTCAGAATCAGTTTCCTCCTCAACAGAATCAATTTTCTGTTCAGCAGCATTATGTCCCAGCTCCAACTTCTTTTTCTGATGCCTATAAGGTTAATAATCCTTCTAACTATTCAGTCTCCAAAGAAAGTGAGGGGTCTGGGCAGCACAACATTGTCAGCAGAGCTAACTCTGTTGCTTGTCATGCTTTTGAAGTCCCTGACTCTACAGGTACACTTCACTATGCCTCTATTGTTAACTGCCATATTCAGAACAAATGGATTTTAGATACAGGAGCAATAGATCACATTATCTGTTCTCCTGCTCATTTTTTGCACTCTCAACCTGTTTCTAATGTTTTTGTCCATATGCCTAATGGCAGTAAAGTAGGTGTGACTGCTATAGGTGTTGTCCAATACTCAGAACATCTTATCTTGACTGATGTTCTGTTAGTCCCTTCTTTTAGCTTCAATCTGGTTTATGTGAGTAAACTGGTTAGAAGTACAACCATCTGCTTATGGTTTCACTATTCCTTGTGCTTTTAACAGGCTTACCCCAGTTTGACAATGATTGGAACAACTAGTTTGGTTGATGGCCTTTACTTACTCCATCTTTCATCTCAGACCAAACAACTTCAACATAATCTCCAGCTCAACACAAAACCTGCCTATCCTTCCAGAATTGCATACTCTTCTTCTCAGCCTAGTATAGAAATCTGGAATTATCGCCTTGGCCATGTGCCAGATAGTAAGCTTTGCCATTTTAGAACCATTGATAGTAACATCTCTTCACTATCTGGTTTTCATTGTACTGTATGCCCTATGGCAAAGCAAAAACGACTTCCTTTTGCTATTAGTACAAGTAAAACTTCAGCTCCTTTTGATCTCATACATGTTGATATATGGGGAAATGCCCATGTTCTGTCTTTTCAAGGCCATGCTTATTTTCTTACCAGACGACTTCACTCGTCATACATGGATTTTCACCATGAAACACAAATCAGAAGCTCGTCCAACTCTTATTAATTTCTTTGCTTTAATAGAAACACAGTTCAAAGCTAAAATTAAAACAATTCGTACTGATAATGGTCTTGAATTCCACATTCCAGACTTCTATTCTTCAAAAGGTATCATTCACCAAACTACTTGTGTCTATACCTCACAACAGAATGGTATAGTGGAAAGAAAACATCAGCACATTTTAGCTGTTACTCGTGCCTTACTTTTTCAAACTTCCTTACCTGCTCAGTTCTGGAATTTTGTTGCAATGCATGCAGTTCATCTTATAAACAGAACTCCGTCTACTCTTATTCAGAACTCCACTCCATATGAAAAGTTACATGATGTGCTACCAAGTTTGGCTCATCTTAAGGTCTTTGGTTGTCTCACTTATGCAGCAACCATTCAGGCAACTCGAAGTAAGCTTGATCCTAGGGCTCAACCCTGTATTTTCCTTGGCCATCCACATGGAACAAAGGGCTTTAGATTATACAGTTTAAAAACTCATAACATTCTCATAAAAAGAGATGTTTCATTTCATGAAACCATCTTTACATTTCAAAATCCAAGTGAAATAACAGATAATACATTTCCATTACCTGTTTTTCCATAAGTCTCTTCAGACTTAGATTTTGTAAAAGATCATACTGAGTTCACCACTGAGTCATCTCAGCCTGTCATTACTTCATCAATTCCTATGTCTCAATCAGTTCCTGGGGTGGTTTCACCAAATCATGTTCCTGCTTCATCTTTCATAGTTCCTCATGATCTACCTCCATTAAGGAGATCAAGTAGACAAATTATCAAGCCAGTCAAGTATAAAGATTATAAATGCAATATGGCTAGTCAAGCAACCTTGTTTTCTAAAACTAGGTATCCAATACAGGCAATGCTTTCTTATAGCTCTCTTAGTACTTCACACAAAAGATTTGCCTTAGCAATTTCCCAGGTCAGGGAACCTAGAACATACAAAGAGGCTGCTCAATCACCTGAGTGGTTAAAAGCAGTCAACTCTGAGTTTGCTTTTAAGTCGTTTTTGAAAACGTTTGCTTAGAAGGAACGAGTTCATAATGATCTATTGGATCTACAAATTTCTGGGTGAAAAAAATACTGGACAAAAAAATACCATACTTTACCACTATGGTATGTGGGTGGTAACTTGTGGTAAACAATGATGAAAGTCGTAAATGACAGTTAGTATACCCCTACATGTATTCAACCTTCTTACCATATTGGTATGTTCATACCATCATGGTACGCTTTCTTACCATATGGTATTAAATACGAGCATACCATATGGTAATGACTGGTAAAAAATTATTTAATTTGAAATACGAGCATACCATATGGTAATGACTGGTAAAAAATTATTCAATTTGTTTGTACTAAAAAATTAATTAATTTCGACTTAAAACAAAAGAGAAATCGTCCGTTAAAGATTAATGGGAAAAAGATAAAAGCCTTTCAAGGAGAGAGAGGATGCTGATGTCATGCAGATGTTGACAAATTACTGATAATTACACACCATATGAGTTACTGACCTGATCCGCTCCTGTTGTACTGTGGCCAATACAAAAGAGAATGGAGAAGAACCGGAAGCAGTTGTTTGAGAAGAGCTTGTAGCGGAGAGATAGAGAAGTAGAGAGTTTCTCGACCAACTGTAGATATATGAAGAGAGAAAGATAAGGTCATTGCGGCTAGAAGTATATTGAAGAGGAAGTAGGGTTTTTGGTGAAGGAAAAATGGATGGCTTAGATTGAAATGTAAAAAATAAAGGGTTGAGATTCTCTAAAGGTTCTGGAATTAGGCCTTTGGATTTATGTTAGCAAAATGACGCAATTTATGGGCCACTTTTTGTTTCAGCTATTTTATGATTTCTCTTTATAACCGTGAGATGATTTCTCTCTACAATTTTTTTATATATCATAAAACAAGGTTTCTTCGTCATTAACGAACACATTGAATTAGTAGAGGATATGAATTCTATAGTAATGCATATGGTATAGTGTTTGGGATTACGGTTTACAGTATAGTATAAGGTTTGAAGTATATGGCATAAGGTTTCAGAATAACAAGGTATCGATTTTAGAACAACATGATATTAGGTTATGTACATGGGTTAAATTTTAAAGTTTAGGTACGGATACAAGGTTTAGTAATTATGTTGTTTTGGGTTCAGACTAAGGTCATGGTTTGCGCTCGATGGTTTAGTGCATTTTGTGACGACCTCCTCTGTCAATAATGATGATTGTTAGTGAAAGAATATGCTCGTCGCAAATGTGATGGCGGTAACCGTTCTTTCAAATAGATGAGTTCACCATTGAGTATTTCATTATACCGCGGGCAAAGATTTTTTTTTTTTTTTTGTCATAGTAGACTAAGAAAATGTTGATCATAAAGAGAGTAATAGTAGATTACCAATGAAGGTAATAATATCGTCATAAATAATTTTTCAAGTTAAGATCATAACTTTTTCAGTGCTCATTTTTTTGTCGTCAGCAACTTACACCATTAATCACGAGAAAATTAGTTTTTTTTTTTGCATCAGGGGAGGCTAAAAGCCAAGAAAAAGAGAGTTACATGGGGGAGGTGAGAATAGGAGAGGAAGAGGTAGCAACCACCCTGCGGGTGCTGGTGGTGCCTATCATGTCTTCTCTGAGCAGGTAATTAATTCCTGAAGGCGGGTTCGTTAACTCATGCATACCGTAGGCATAGACGAGACTGTGCTTCGAGAGCCAGTCCGCGACTCTATTCCCCTCCCGGTAGGTATGCGTTAAGCGAACAAGCCATTCGCGGTTAAGCTTCCTGCGAATAGCGGAGAGGAGAGTAGCATACGGATGAATCGGGTCATGTCTAGCCTTAATGAGCTGCAACGCCAGCTGCGAGTCAGTCTTGATGTGGATGGTTCTTCCTCCGTGCTTCCAAGCGATGTCCAGGCCGAAGGTGATTCCCCAAAGCTCCGAGAGAATCGCAGTGGCAGTGCCAAGATTGACGACAAAACCTGCAATCCAACACCCCGTCTGATCGTGTAACACACCCCCAGCCCCGGCTGGCCCAGGATTGCCGTTGGAGGCTCCATCAGTATTCAGCATGATCCATCCCTCTGGCGGTGGGTTCCACCCCACCTCCTCCTCCACTCTGTCAGCAGGTCGACTTCCTTTACAGGGAAGAAGAGAAGGGGCGAGCCAAGCATTGTACTATATCTTTGCCTTGGCTAAAATCGAGTGCTCAAGAGAGGGAGGGGTGAGAGCTGCTCCAGTACCCTGCATACAGATAACACACCGGTTTTTCCAAATGAGCCAAAGCGCCGTACTGAAAAAAGCAGGACAAGGCATCCCTGTCGCCACTGCATCCGTCCTCGAGAGATTGTTGCGCAGCCAGTCTTCCTGGTTGAGAGTGAAGAAGTCTTGTTGCTGCAAACCTGCGATCTGCCGAAGCCAAAAGAAGGTAGCTTGAGGGCAGTCTCTGAGGGTGTGCAAGATCGTCTCTGGTGACCCCGGGCACTTCGGACGGAAAGGGTTCGCAGCTACTTTCCTGTGGAAACGAAGGCTGTTAGTGGCAATTTTCCCGGTGCACATCTGCCACATGAAAACACGGATCCTCTCCGGGACTGGAAGGCGCCAGATCGTCCTCCAAATCTTCTCGTCCGAGTCATGCGGCTGCGGAGTGATAAGGGTGAAGGCCGACTTGGTTGAGAATTTCCCATCCGGGGAAGCGGCCCAGAAGAGAGTGTCCTCTTCATTAGAGAGCGTGTCAACAGCCACGCTGAGAATCTTCTGGCATATCTCGGTAGGCGGAAGGTCCTCGAACATGTCTGTGCGCCAAGCTCCATCGACTGTCACGTACTCAGCAACCGTCATTTGCTCCATGTCCTCAGCAACTTTCATCGTAGCCACCTCCTTCAAGCTCCCCTGCAAAACCCAAGGATCCAACCAAAACTTAGTGCGCTTCCCATTCTTAATGTTCCAGGCACATCCCTGCTTTAACACATTAACAGCTTTAGAAAAGCTTTTCCATGTAAAGGAACTTCCCTGAGAGCTTATTAATCTGTACAAAAGTTGGAATTTTAGTGACAATAATTTTAACTTTACTTACAATGGTTTAGTAGTGGTCAAAAAATATACTACTAGCGACAAAATATTACTGACGACATACACATTTGTTACTAAAAGTCATTCTTAGTGACGAATTCCAGTTGCCATCGTAAATTTTCTTGACGAATTCAAGTAAGCTAGCCGACAGTGTTTTGTTAAACTTGCAGCCACATTAGAGAGCCTAGCTGCCTAGGTTATCAAAAATCACACTGTGATTACTCTTTGTTTACAAAACAACACAACAAATCTTTTACTGCCCTTCTTGTCTATGTTGATGATATCATCTTAACTGGAAATGACATGGCAGAAATAAAACATGTAAAACATCAGTTAGATTTTGCTTTTACAATTAAAGATCTAGGACCTCTCAAATACTTCCTTGGCATGGAAGTTTCCAGGTCTGACAGTGGCATTCACTTGTGTCAAAGGAAATACACAATCGATTTATTGTCTGATACAGGATTCTTAGCATCCAAATGAACTACTACACCATCTATCCCTGGCACACATTTATCTGCTAAAGATGGAACTCCATTAAATGAAACATACCACAGTAGTTACAGAACTTTGATTGGTCGTTTTTAGTATCTATGCACTACACAACCTGATATTTGATATTTGTTACATTGTTAATCAACTTAGTCAATTTGTTGATTCTCCTACTACAGTCCATGAACAAGCTACTCATAGATTGTTGCTATATCTCAAAACCACTCCTGCGCGTGGATTGTTCTTCCCCTCCAATTACTGTCTTCCTCTGACTGCTTTTTCATATTCTAATTGGGCTGGTTGCCCTGATACTCGCAGATCAGTAACAGGTTTCCGTGTTTTCTTAGGCAATTCACTCACCAGCTGGCGTTCCAAGAAGCAGCAAATCATTTCCAGATCTTCAGCCGAGGCAGAGTGCAGAGCTTTAGCCGATACATCTCAAGAACTCCAGTGGATGACAGCCCTGTTCACCCAGCTACCCGTTCAACCTCAGCAACCACACACCATTTACTGTGACAGCCTTTCTGCAGTAATTGGACCTACTCGGCAGTGGTCGAATTGGGAGGAGATGCTGCTCATTTCACCTACTACCTCACTCCCCATTTTAGGAAAATACCATGAGAAGTGGACTTAGAAATTTTACATAGGGGTTTCCTCTTCAAAAGATGAAATTAAATTAAATGATTTAATAATTTTTAAATAGAAAATATCCGACTTGTACAAAGTACAACAAAAGCACACGACGTGTTTCATATTATGAAAAAAGTAAAAACTATAAAATACATTCGGTGTCTAACACTATTCTACAAATTTGTCTCAATATATCCTACTTGACAAGGGAAGCCCATAATTGGATTTAATCATTAGCTTTTAAAAATAATTGGAGATAATGAATAGTTTTAACTATTATATTTGGATTTCAAATACAAAACGAATGAGTTGTAGTCTAATGAAAAATATTTATACTAATAGTAATAGTGACCGAAGTTCAAAATAGATAGGCTACCACTTAAATTTATTTTATTTTGCTATCCGCAAACTACTACCGGGGGTTGTATAATCATTTTTCTATATTTTAAAATTATCCCATTACCACTTAAATATGTTTTCACTCATACCCAAACTACTCTTGGAAGTTTAATAATAATTTTTCTCTCCAAATTTTAGAGGCATCCCATTCCCATGGATCCGCCACCGCATATGAGTTAGTTCGTATACCCAATAACAAAGGGGAAATTAGTTTATAGTGACGAGATCTTGTTTAAGAGAATTTTTTTATTAAGAGTACATCAAGTACCAATGAAAAATTTAATTATCCTCGAGGATGTGACGCTAATCAAGTTACGATGCAACATTCTTTTCACAATGAACCATGACAAACAAATATATATTGCATATCATCGATCGATTACGCATCATCCTTAAAAGTAATTTTATAGGCCCTTTTGGTTTCTTTAACTTGGCAACATTTTGCAGGGTTTGCACGAATGGTTGTTATAACTACTAAATATAACATACCTCATACATATAGTTGTTGTGTTTGTTAAGGAATGAGCTACCTATGCAAGTAAGTAGGTATAGTTCATCAGGCAAAGCAAATTCCCCGTGAGAAGCATACATCATGCAAGTACGTATGCTGCATGCAGTTTCCAACAAACACAGACCGCGCGCATGTGGGCGGGCGAGCCGGTGAGATCCGCACGCATCTTCCTATCCTTGTATATATACACGGCATGAAATCTGGAGCTAGTAAAAAGCCTCAACTCCAATTTTCTGCTTATATACATCATGAGTTTCGCACCCTAGCTAGAGAAAAATAAAGCAGGGTTACGCCAGTTAGCTAGTTAGTTCCGATTACCTTCTGATCTGTCATCTGTCCATAACTTCATCCCTCGCACAGTCAGCTCTTATTATAAATAGGCTACGTATACAAAGGTACATTTCACTTCACTACCGCATCAATATTACTCTCCTCTTCATTAATACTTGGCTCCAAATGTCACACACCAAAATGTTGAGGGTTATCATCACTTCAACAATCCTCTTGTTGTCGTTGCTGCTAGCACGACCACCTCCGGCAGCCAATTTGGCCGCCGCAGTTCAGGCTCTTCCTCCGAATCCGATGATGATGATGTTTACATAGTGTATATGGGGGCTGCAAACCCAACAAACTTGGCCATGAAAGAAGCGGTTCTCGGCTCCCTACTTCAGAGGTGATTTTGTTTATCGGACAATATTCATTCATACTTGTGTTTTAACTTAATTTCTTAAGATTTTGGGCTCTCTCTCTTACAGCGGGGGGAGGCAGGAGATGGACATTTTAAACACATATAATCATGGGCTATCGGGCTTCGCGGCCCGTCTCTCAGCCGAGGAGGTGGAGTCCATAGCAGCCCAACCAGGAGTGGTGTCGGTCTTCCCGGATTCCAACCTGCAGCTTCACACCACCAGATCCTGGGACTTCCTCCAAGACCTCAGTGGATCCAACGCCGTTCCTCCTCTCCCGGCCACTTCACGGCCCGACAGCAGCAACGTTGTAATAGGCATCTTCGACAGCGGGATATGGCCCGAAGCCCAAAGCTTTCGACACGAAGGAACCAATCTCAGCGTCCCACGTGGCTGGAAGGGCACCTGCGTCACCGCAGCAGACTTCAACGAAACTGCCTGCCATGGGACGTAAGCCACCAAGTCACAAAGAAATTATTTTAATTATTTCTGTTCTGTTATACTCGCTCCTAGTCCTAGTTTCCGTATCTTAATAAATTAATTATTTTTTTATTTATAATAACTAAAATTCGTTTCGCCATTGTTTAATATAAAGGAAAATCGTTGGAGCGAGGTACTACATCAGCGACAGCCCAAGAGACTATGACGGGCACGGGAGCCACGTGGCGTCGACGGCGGCCGGAGCAACCGTGGAGAAAGCTTCCTTCTACGACGGCCTTGCCGCGGGCACCGCCAGGGGAGGATCGCCGCCTGCAAAGATTGCGGTGTACAAAGTTTGCGACGAGGATAATTGCCGGTCCCGTATCCTCCTCCACGCATTTGATGATGCCATCGCCGACGGTGTCCACATCATCTCCATGTCACTCGGCTCTCGCCATCTCAAGGAGTTTCTCGAGGACCCACAGGCAATCGGTGCCTTCCATGCCGTCGAGCATGGGATCACGGTCGTTTGTTCAGCCGGAAACAGCGGGCCCCGGCCGTCCACGATGTCTAATGATGCGCCGTGGATCGTGACAGTGGCTGCCTCTACCGTGGACAGGGATTTCCGATCCGACATCCTCCTCGGAGGAGGCAAAGTTATAAAGGTTTTACGCCCGAAATAATAAATATATTATTTACCGCGAGAAAAAATATATTACCGATTTAAAGTATGTATATATAATTCTTGTAAAAAAAAAATCCTAGTATTTTCCAAAAATTTATATTTTAACACAGACAGCTGCTAATTTGTTTATTTCTTTATTTTCTACAAACAGGGTGAATGGATAGGGCTACCCGATCTGAGTGGATCTCCGATCTACCCGCTGATAGACGGCCGATCAGCAAAGGCAGGCAATGTGTCCTTCCGTGCGGCAAGGTGGTCTTTATTGATTTCTACACATTTACTTTTTCCGGAAATTAATTTCTTTAATTCTTGTTGATTAATGTCACTAATTACGAACCAAGTGACCAAATTAAACCGTTTATTCTATTTACAGAGGTTGCAAACCCGGTTCCCTAAACAAGAAAAAGACTCAAGGAAAATTGGTGATCTGTGATATCAAAGACGAGGGAAACGACGTTAAGTTTATCAACCAAGTGGTCGAGGTGGCAGTTAAAGGTGGATTAGGTGTAATAATCGCTAATAACGAATCCAAAAGGGTGGCCCAGTACCTATGGGACGTACCCATCACCAAGGTCGGCTCTAGGGAAGCTGCACAACTTATGGCATATCTCAAAACTACCAGGTACACACACGTGTACATAAAATAGCTTAGAGTTAGACAACAACAAAAGTTTATTAATTCATTTCCCCATTTGTATTTTGGACCAAACTTAAAGTTGATTCTTCATCACTTAATTAATAACGTAACACCTATAGGAAACCTTTGGCAACCATCCTGCCGACCGTAGTTGTGGGAAACTATACACCAGCACCGGAAGTTGCGTTCTTCTCGTCCAGGGGACCTTCGAGCAACTCGGCCGACATTATCAAGGCAAAAAAACCAAATGACTCTCCCTCGATATTGGTTTCCTTTTTTTCTTCCCATTACAACGACTGACCGATTCACATTTGGTTATCATCACTTTCTTTGCAGCCCGACGTAACTGCCCCTGGAGTGGACATCCTTGCCGCTTCTTCGTTAGGCGAAGAGTCACCGAACAAGCCAAAAGGAAGACCTAAGTCGAGATTCAATATCGCGTCTGGAACTTCAATGTCGTGTCCTCATGTTTCAGGGGTTGCGGCCAACATCAAGGCCGCTAACCCTGCTTTCACCCCATCCGCCATTAAATCCGCGATAATGACCACAGGTAAAACGAAATATATATATTCATTTTTCTTCTTAATTATTTCATAAAAAAAAGTTATTATTATATATATATCGCACGTTTATCATCCACCAACCGAGACAGTCTTTGGTTTCACTAATAAGATGTTGTTTTTGTTGTTTTAGCCTTTTCGAATAACAACCTGGGATCTCGGATTACGACACACACAGGAGAGGAGGCCACTCCTTATGATTTGGGAGCAGGAGAGGTGAATCCAAGGGGATCCCTCAACCCAGGGCTTGTGTACGAGACGGAGATTACACACTACCTGCGCTTCATGTGTTACTATGGCTACGACACCAAGACCATACGGTTCATCTCCAAAATCGCACAGTCCTCAAACTTCTCGTGTCGTCCTAACTCCAGATCGAGCCTCATCTCCAATCTCAACTTCCCGTCGATTTCGGTTCTGTTGCGGCGCCCAAACCAAATCAGGACGGTTCGGAGGGTATTGACCAATGTTGCGGGCAACGGTAACTGGACCTACTCGGCAGTGGTCGAATTGGGAGGATCAGATGCTGCTCAAGTACTGCCTTGTGTTAAAGTCAAGGTATTTCCGACAAGATTGGTGTTCACCAGAAATGGAGAAAGGTGCTCCTACAGGGTCAGATTTTCCACCAAGGATGGGTATGCTATGAACCAAGAGGTTGTGTACGGTTGGATAACTTGGACCAACCCACATTTCAAGGTTCGGTCTCCATTTGTGGTCCGAAGTAATTAATTTGTTTCACACAAAGCGGCCGGTTATAAGTTATATCATTTGTTCCGCGTTGAAACGAATCTATCCTTGTTGTTGTGTGTAATTGGTACAAAGTAGGGTGAAATGAGTCTCTTTGTGGGTGTGGAGGAAGGGAAATGTTATATCTGGTCATGCCATTATATATGTATGGAGCTACCATTTCCTTTTTTTTTTTTAGCTACTTAATATATATCCATGTCATGAACGCCCTTTTACCAGTTGCTCTTATTCGCAATCTTTGCGGTGCTCAGCTCAACTAATCCATTACATCCACCAACCGAGACAGTCTTTGTCTTTGGTTCCATTACTCATTTGTCGTTTCACTACCTCACTCCACAATGTCCACATTTGAGGAGTTACCACTATATATATATATATATATATGAGTTAGTTCATGTACCCAATAACAATAGGAAAAATAGTTTCTAGTAATGAGACCTTGTTTAACGTAACTAATTATATTATTCTACTCAGAAAAATTAAGAGATATATCTTTGAGTCTTCATTTTTCATAATTGACAAGTTATAACGATGAAATTCTCGCGAACAATATACACACACAAAATTCTTAATTTTTTCCATCATTGCCATGTTGCGTGATGTTAAAAAAAAAAAGAATTGCTAATTGTTGCTCTAACTTTTACCAGTCTTTACTCTACCACCCGGATGGTACCTATGAAAATTATAGTGGTATGTATATAAAATCGGGGAGGGAGAAGGAACTACGGCGAGAAGGCCATGAGCTAAGGATGTTTGAAGAGGAGGTCAAAGATGTGAAGGAAGTTGGGGATTTTAGGGGTTGTTTGTTTAATTTGAATTTGGTTTGATCAATGAAGAACAATTAAGTAATATTGTGTTTTAAGTTAATTAGGATGATAATAGTAAAAATAGGCAGACGTTTAGCAGTTCAGTAATTTTGTCCCACCTTGGTGTTTCTAGTTAGACACTACGACTTCTCCCTTACGCCAGTTTAGTAATTTTGTCCCACCTTGGTGTTTCTAGCTCGACACTACTACTTTTCCCTTTATTGATTACTAGATTGTACCCCGGCCCGTTGACCGGTTGTAATACGATAATAGTAATCAACAAAGATTTGAAGATAGTTTCTTAGTTTTTACCATTCAAAAAGTCAAACTATTCCATTGCAGAGAAAATAAAAAATGAGCATCCATCATACATATTACTACATCGTACTAAGTTCCTCAACTCGTAATAAATTTAATAATAATATTATAAGTATTCCAAGATGACTGGTATCACTTCTTTACCGTAAAGTTTCCATCATCAACTGGCGCTTCTTTTTGTACATGTTTTGCAAAATGAATTCAAAGACAAAACATAACCATATATGAAATATCGTTTTCATGACAAAATAATTCACCTCATTCTAGTCACAAATGTTCTTGTAGATCATTGATTATGTTCGAAACTTTTAATTCAGTTATGTGATTTTTGATGTTGTACTCACTAAACTTGATGTGGAATTTCAACATCATTCCCTTTCGTTTGTAAATATTTTATTCCTTCATTTAATAAGACATGAGGGAGAAGAGGTATTGTTCTTACCTGATTTTATATATTTTTTTAAATTGTCAACTTAGTATCGGATAAAATATAAATTAGTGTAAATACTATGAAAAAGAATTAGGAGCTTTAATCAATCATTAGATTCAAACTGATAGTTACCTTAATATCATATTTCCATTTCATGTTTTAAGTAATTATATTGATAATTAGCCAAAGGTCAAATAGTCTAGCAGTGAAATCCTTGTGGTCGCTCGTTCTGGAAAGTGCCAGATCCCGTATTTGACCACCTTCGAGGCCCACTGTGGTGGGCCCGGAGGCATCTTTGGCTGCTGGTGTGAAGCCCTGTTAGCGCGTGAGTGTTCAGATTGCCCCAGGTTTGGTCATCTCACTCCACTATCACAAATGTGGTGTGTTGGGGGATGTTCCTGAATTATAAAAAAATATATTTATAATTTAATTATTTTATATTTAATTGTAATAATAGTTTTCTAAATTTTAGAGTGTTGCGGAACACAAAATAAAAAGTTCATCAAGTGATATGGGAGGTAGGTTATGCACGGAAAATTAATATACAAAAGGGACTTATACGTCCTTCCATAAGTTCCATTGATGCAGTATTAATTTGGCCCAAATTATGTTTTGACGTAAATTTCAAAATTTGAGAAGCTGGACTACTCCGTCCTCCTATCCCATGGCCCATGTGATGTGATTTTAAAATTGTGTAATGACCTAAAGCTCCCTTCGTTTTATGCGCAGAACAGAAGCCAGGGAAAGTGAAATTGAGGGGTTTGGAGGAGAACCTCCTTATATGAATGGTTTAGATTGGGTAGGAAATTGAAAAACAGAAAGAAGAAAGAGTTCTTCTTTTCATTCAACTTGTATACGGATATAAATCTATCTATTTATACTAAATATTATGGCTATTCAAAAATAATTTCTTGTCACATAAGCACTTGGTGAATGCACAAGTTGCCAATGTGGACAATTTTTTTACAAACAAAAAATTATTTATTAACCTATTTATGAAGCTATCTCTCTCTTCTTTTAATAATTATACTCATTTGTACTAAAATTAAAATAACTTAATTTTTTAGGAAACATTTAAACAAACAAACACATACATAAGTAATCATCTTTTTTTTTTTCAATTAAACAAACTATAAAGATGGAAACAAAGAGTGATATATCGTATTTGTTTAACCCAAGCTGATTAAATCTGATTAAGTAAATTTTCTACTCATTTTTACTAAAATTTAATAATAAGTTACATTTTGATGAAGAAAAAAAAACACACACACATAAATAATAATATTTTCAATTAAACAAAATATAAACGATGGTCTAAGAGAAAACAAGCGTTTGATAATCAATCGACTTTGAGAAATGATCGATATGACTATATGTTTTTTTTGCTATAAAACACTCACTTCTTTCTAATGTATATACCTATCAAATAAAACAAGTATCTATCTATCTATCTATCTATCTATCTATCTATACTCAATATTTTGGCTATTCAAAAATAACTTCTTGCCACATAAGCACTTGGTGAATGCACAAGTTGCCAAGGTGGACAATTTTTTTTTTACAAATAAAAAACTATTTATTGATCTATTTATGAAGCTATCTCTCTTCTTTTAATAATTATACTCATTTTTACTAAAATTTAAATAAGTTAATTTTTTAGGAAACATTTAAACAAACAAACACATACATAAGTAATCATCTTTTTTTTCAATTAAACAAACTATAAAGATGGAAACAGAGAGTGATATATCGTATTTGTTTAACCCAAGTTGATTTAGTAAATTTTCTACTCATTTTTACTAAAATTTAATAATAAGTTATATTTTGATGAAGCAAAAAAAAACACACACACACACATAAATAATAATATTTTCAATTAATTAAAATATAAACGATTGTCTAAGAGAAAACAAGCGTTTGATAATCAATCGACTTTGAGAAATGATCGATATGACTATATGTTTTTTTGCTATCAAACACTCATTTCTTTCTAATATATATACCTATCAAATAAAACAAGTATAAATTTTATAGCAAAATATTTGAATAAAAACTTGACAGAAGAATAATTTTTATTTTTTAAATAAATTCTTATTTATTCCGATTAAATAAAAACATATTAATTATTAATACAAACTTTTAATTTGTTTCTGTCCCTTTTCCAATTTTGATTGTCTCACTAGAAATAATATCCAACTTTGAAAATTAGAAATCAAGAAAGTATCTCAACCACCATAAAAATAAAAAAAACCCTTTTATTAGTTGTTAATTTTTTTTGAGATTTCTAATATTTGTATTCTCATAATTTATAGAGAAGAAAATGGTAATGCATATGATTTTTTTTTCCTTTGTATGAGAATAGGAGGCAGGAGTTACACGAGGCGACGATTAGATGACAAAATTTTGAGCAGTTGTAACATATTTTTGCCTGTTAACGAAAAAAGTTCATTTGATCATTGTGAAGATAAGGTGAACCAAGCTGAGGGTTGTCGACTGCTCCCTCTTCCTCCTTGATCTGAAGCTGGCAACTGGTCTCACTTTCTAAGCGATACGTTATTGTTTGCGTTTGACTTGCCGAGTTATACTCTTATTCTCATTCTTTTCTTAATTTTTTCCAAATTATAACTGCTAGATGGTAAATTTTCCCACTCTCGATGAGTGAATGTATTTCTTCTTTGTTTTTCAAGGAGAAGGGTCGTCATATACTTTTATTTAAATATATAAAATATAATTAGAAGGGTTCATTGGTTGGACTTAGGACATACCTCATTTGATTGAATAATTGATCGTTTTTCTTGAATGCCTATTGCAACCCGATTTCTTGAATGTTGAAATAGAAAGAAGAGTTGTGATGGTTGTTTATTATATTTTATGTTCATGATTGACATGCTACTAGCTAGCAATACAATGATGATATGTTTAGTAATTAGTAGGTAGCAAAGAGGTTATAAGTAGAAGGGAACATAATTGGGGTTTTATAAAGGTCGCGAAGAAGAAAGAAAATGATAATGGTGGTTTCTCGGATGTCTATTTCGATGTTTTTTGAATTTCTACAGGTTTGCTGTGACATTTGTTTGTTTCATTAAGGTGAATTTTTCCGCATTGAATCCCTAACTAAAGCTTGATTTTGACATGATTGTTTTCTTACAAACTACTATTTGGATTGATGCATATATTCAGTTCACAAATGAGGAATCTGCATGATAAAATGAGTTGACTTGTATTGAAGACTGCTCCTTTCATTATTTTTCTATGTTGTTATTAGGTAAAAATCACAATTCTTTTCTACAGGAGATATGTAGTTCTCTACAAAATATAAATTGTATTTAAGTATATGCATTTTAATTTGCTAAAAATATTTCTTTAATAAGTTTGTGACAGCTGATAGTTTTGTTTGTGGTTGGTTTTCTAGAACATTTCAAAGTAATTAAACGAGTACGTGGAAGATTGATGGACGTGGATGCTAATGAGTTTCCTCATTATTCCAAAGTTGTATGTGTAAGTGATAATACACGACATGAGAAGGGATAGAAAATGAAAAGCTCTTTACTTATTTTTTTTATTAATTGAAGCATATTTTCTTATTCTAACTTTTTCTTTTGTGGCTGTAAATTTTTTAACTTCTTTATCACAATTGTGTGCTAAAGAATGAATAACTCTTATGTTTATAATCTTAAAGGGCGAGTTCGATAAAAAAATTCTAAATCAATAAAGAATAATCTACAAAGAGCTCAGTTAATAAAATTAAAATGTCCACAAATAAACAAAAGGTATAAAAGTATGAAACAATACCTGAAATAAGGTAAGTGATATTTACAATTCCATATATATTACCTTAACAAACATAAATAATAATAATAATTAGAATACTATAACGAATTATAAAATAACCAAACAAAATACACCGCCCAACGAGCGGGTAAAAAACTAGTTCTTCTTGGGGAGATATGGATAAGGCGATAAACTATTACCAAACAAAGATATATTCATTAAAGATCGAAATTATTGGCTGAATTAACTGAAAACTAGAGAAAAGGCAATTAAAAAGGAAAAAATATAGTGTTTGAAAAGCCATCAGTCAAATAATAAAAAAATGACCGAGAGTTGTGAACTGCAATAACCATACGGTTGCAATAAGAATTTATCAAAAAGAATTTGTTTCTTGCCTATAATCATGGAGAATTTAAATAAATCTAGAAAGTAATTTATTCAAACCCCTTATATAAACATGTATAATAATGGGTGTTCTAGTTATTAGTATATGACGTTATTTCCATCAAAAAGTTACTAGAAAAAAAAAAGCGAGAATTCAACCATGGCGAAAAGATCATCATCATCAATTATTTTCATTCTTCTGCTAATTTGTCTCTTCCATGGTAATTATCTATATTTGTATGGTTTCATATCGCGATTTTCATTTGGATGTATTTAGCATAAATGTACCTTCTGTTAACAATTAATCAACGTATTTTGATTTGTTAAGTGATTAATGTTTGTTAATGAAAATTAGGGAACACGATCGTTGCATTCCAGCGTCATAAATTAGGGCGGGGGACAGAGTTTTGCGACAGATTCGCTTCTTTTCCTCAAAAGTTTTTGCACATCCGAGGTGGTTATTGCAATGACTCAGTATGTGATAACGCATGCAGAAACAAGTTCGGAGGTATTGGACTAGTTGTTGCTGGGCAATGTGAGCACAAGTCTTGTGCATGCTATGCCCCTTGCTACGTTCTTTTTGATCCACCACAAGCAGATGCAAAATTAAACTAACGAGATAGACCAATTTCCTTGCAACTAAATAAATGAATTGGCAGACTCCAATTATCAATTGTCTAGTAGTTACAAGTTATTTTTTGGTATATTATATCTTTTGTTCCTGCTTTGTTGTTTAATAGATCAACAATAGGGAATATAGATAGCTACCTAGTCAATGAAAAGATTAATAAAGGTTCAGTTAGTCGATCAGTGAAGGCTCTAGAGTCTAGATTAGTTGTTCTGTTTATGGATTTTATCACTCTATTACAATTTATTTTGGGTTGTTTTAGCTTTGAATAATGATTGCATTATATCGCCTGTTATTTACAAAATATACGGAAAATTGGATAGATTGTACTGTGATTAAGGATATCGCGATCAAGTTATGCGTGGAAATAACTTGACACCACATCTACATCTAATCAAGTTTATGCTGGGTGGGAATTACCCTGTACTACTACTTTCCTGAGCATAAGATAAAAACTAATATAGGGGAGTTAAATAAATATGAGTTTTGAAATGTATTTGCAAAACATAAATAATGGAATCGTGTTAGAGAAACCAAAAAGCGAACCTTTGTTTGTTTCTTGATATTATTATGGAAATGTTCATGTATAACACAAGTAATATAAAATATTATGAAATCAAGCAAACACATGCAATTGTTCTAGTTGATATACTGTCTTTTTAAGATATCTCATTCCCTTATATTATGGTTACAAATGGATTCCTTACATGATAGAAAGGATGTAACTTTGTCGGCATAGTTGTATCTCAAACCTTGTAAACCAACGAACGCGGTGAATTGGCGAGAACCATAGTTACTCGAATTTTCTTTGGAAAGACAGTAGAAAATCAATTTTGGATTTTGTCAGAGGTTTTATAAGAAAAATCATGTATCCATTTATCTAAAACTAGAGAACCAGAGGGGCTTGGTGCTATTAATAGAAAATGAGGGGGTGTATGATAAAGGAGGGGACAGGTTACGATGATTACTACAAAAGTAGTAATCACCATGGTTACTAAGGTTAAATTGGGTATGAAAAATAAATTGCATTAATTAATTTTTTTAATAAATTACATTTTAAGTAGTTACAAAAATCTATTAATTACAATTCTCTCTCTTTCTCTCACTTCCATAATTTCCTGCTAGATCTCCTTTCCTTAATTTCTCAATCTTTCCGCAAAAGAAAAAAACACGAAATCACTACCAATCTATTAGACAACCACTACCACTGTGAAAAACATCAATACCATTGCACAAAAACTACCAATATAAATCTATACCATTTCACAAAAAACCAATACCATTGCAGATTTAATCAATACCAATACATGCAAATTAATACCATTACATGATAATCAATACCAATGGTACAAAAACATACAAATGCAACAAAATTAATACCAATGCGACAAAAACAATACTATTAACTCGAAGAAGCTATGCATGTATGTCCTCGGCAGCTCCTCGCTCATGGTGTTGATGAGCGGTTCTTTGAGTGCCAGGTTGGTCGGGCTCGCCCCACCAGTGTAGACCACGTAAGCGGGAAGCTCTGATGCCCCCGTTGCGAATAGTAGGATCAACAAGAGGCAAAAGCAAGAACTCATTTTTCTTCTTCTTTTTCTGTGTCGAGGAAATGGGGAATGTTGGGTGGTTGGGATCAGGCGAGAACCCATCATAAACTATATATACTCGACGATAAATTATTGGGTACACCGGGAGTACCACGTAGGATTAGTGATGTGGTACTCGCGGCCAATCTTATAACGCCACTTGTTCATTATCTACTAAAATATCGATTAGTTATTTATTGTCCCAGAAAAATAGAAAATCTCACTGCCTCACCCTCCTATCGGAGAAATTCTTGGGTGGGAGGGGAGTACCAACAAGGAAAAGTGTTCCAGATACTAATAATTTATTAATTTCATATGTTCTCCTTATAAATATTTACCAAATCTTAATCTTAAAATATATTAATTCAAAATATTAAATATAAAAATATTATGTTATATAACATAAAAATTTTATATAACATGCATACCAAGGAGGGGTGGACCCACATTTAATGAAGGTGCGTCGGACCAAATTTTTTTGTAATGAACCCACATTTTTTCGGTGTAAAAAAGTCGAACACGGGACCTATGACACACCTACAATAATTTTAACTGAAACACCTTATTACATTACAAAATTTTTGTTGTCATAATGTTATTAAAATATGTATATATATGAGTTATTGGACTCCAGTTTAGGTAGTTAATTAGTTTGATATACAAGAATAAATAAATAATTAACTACTTAGTACATAATGAGCATTCAGAAAGATCGCTATCACTTTAGAGATAATCTCGATAATTTGAATGAGAATTAAATTTATTAATAAGCTGGTTGAGTCAAGTAACTAGATAGTGAATTCCATACTGTCTTTCCCCATAGAATCTTCCATAAAATTTTCTTTAAGTTAATTTCCAACTTCCTTTCTAGTTTAGTTATTCATTTCCACGTTGAAGTCTGTCGCCACCCTCCAATTGTCGGCGTCGAGCCGACGACATCCTCATTCCCATTCAAACTCCTGGCCGGGCAACAAAAGATTCGTGCGACTTTCCTAGAGATGGATTTGATGGTGGTTGTGTTGTATCTGTGGTAGCACAAGAAGTGGAGGAACTCCTTGGTTGTGGTCTCGTCGATGAGACCCAGTCTCAGGGATCTTGTTGGCTGGAGAATGTCGGTGCCGACGTTGTAGGGGGTAGCTGAGTCACTATGGTCTGTGGTGATGGGCATCCCCAAGTTGTTGGTGGACACCGCTGATGCATAGATCAGACACAACGAAGACTAAACTAGTTGAGTTGTATATAGTACTTACAAAGTTGGGGGGGGGGGGAGGGGGGAGGTGTTGTGATATGTGATGAATGATAATAAAATTAATATATACGAAAAATCATGATACCAAAATCATCCATCACTTGTGGTCATTATGGCCGACTTGATGCCCGCGAATGACAGACCTGACGTTAGCCGCCACACCGGAGACGTTAACTGCACTTGTTCCGCTCCCTTCTTCTTCTTCTTGCCCGATTATGCATTATCTTCTTCTCGTTCTTCTTCAGACCACCTACGCCACAAAGACCGAGCGAACTGTAAAGTGAAATCCCTTAGTCTCCCCTTGTTTGACAAACCTGAGAACCCTAGGAACAACCACGACCACCACACTGCCGCCTTCGCTGTCCAACCCAACAAACCCTTGGTACACCCAGGCGGCGCTGGCAATTCCAATTGTAGTTGCCACCTAGGTTAGGCGGTGGGGGATCGTCCTCCCCCCCCCCCCCCCCCCCCCACCATCCGACTCAACCTCATCGAGATGGATGATGGGCAATTGATGGAAGAGATAAGGTTGCGGTTGGCACCCATGGTCGCGCAACGAAATCTTAGTGCGACTGTACTCGAGATGGACTTGACAGTGGTTGTGTTGTATCCGCAGTAGCACAGGAAGTGGAGGAACTCCTCGGCTGTGATCTCGTAGATGAGAGCAGGTCTCAAGGCTCTTGTTGGTTGGAGGATGCCGGCGCAAACGTCGTAGGGGGTGGCCGAGTCGCCTTAGTCGGTTTTGATGGGCGTCCCCAAGTTGTTGGTGGACACTGCTGATTCATAGTTCAGACACAACCAAGACTAAATTAGTTATGTTGTATATAGTACGTACAAAGTTTTGTGGTGTCGTAATCAGTGAGGAATGATAATAAAATTATTATTTTCGAAAATTCATGATACCAAAATCATCCATTTCTTGTGGTCATTATTGCCGCCTTGATGCCCGCGATCGGCAGACCGTATGTTAGCGCCACACCGGAGACGTTAATTGCACTTGTTCCGCTCCTTTTCTTCTTCTTCTTTCCCAACCATGCATTATCTTCTTCTTGTCCTTCTTAGATCCCCATCCGACTCAACCAGCGGCGGATCCAGGACATAAAAGAACACTGGGCCGTATTTGAATAGAATATTAGATACCATAAATAAAAATATATAATAATATAGTTTTCATTACAATGCCATTTGTACAAGAAGGTATTTTAATTTAGCAAATTCATCAATAATATAATCTCCATCCATACAGATAATATACTCTTTTTCAAAGAAAATAGCTAAGTAATCAACGAGAAATTTATCGCTCATTTTGTTGCACAAATCAATATTCATGTTCCATTGCTGAAAATATTCTCTTCATGGTAGTTGTTGAAACGGCTAGGTCAACACTAGACAAATAAACCGACAAATCAATTTGTATTATGTGTCCATCCCTATTTCCTCCAGCTTCTCTAATAATTTTGCAAGAGAAGAAACTTCATCCTCACAGAAGAATGCATCTCATAGCCTTCAAAGTCTCGAGGCTAAACTCTTGAGCAAGTTTGTAAATATTTTCTTCATCAAAACACCAGAAAGAACGGTTAGAATCTAGTGCCCCACTCAATTGAGGCAATCTAAATGATGACTCAGCAAGTATGTAAATATTTTCTTAATCAAAAGAATGAAAAGAAAACCAGCTCGACGGGCTGGAGGAGAAATCCATTTTGGATCTGCTGGTCTCCTCGTTCCTGTTTTTTTTTGGGGGGATTGGGAAATTTTTTGAATTTTGCAAGGAAGGATGTGCTTTAGTTTAGAGTTTTTTTTAATGAAACTTTACACTTTTAGGTTTTCATGTCTTTTTTCAAATAAAATCATTGGGGCTATAGAAAATTTAGTATAAATTTAGAGTAATGGTTTGGATATATTCATCTGAGCCATTTTCCTAGTTACACAAATTCTATTATCAAATAAAACTAAACAGAATTTTAAATAGCACTGGACCAAATACCTAAATCAAAAATTTTATAAGCACTAAACTAACTCTGCATCCGGAAGAGGGCTGGGCCGGGGCCTGGGTTGGCCCAGCCCTGGATCCGCCACTGGACTCAACCTCACCGTGATGAAGGGGTAGTTGACGGAAGAGATAAGATCGCGGTTGGCGCCCCCGGTCGTGCAATAGAATCTTCGTTAGGCTGTCCTCGATATGGACATGACGGTGGTTCTTTGTATCCGTGGTAGCACAGGAAATGGAGGAACTCCTTAGCCATGGTCTTGTAGATGAGACTCGGTCTCAAGGCTTTTGTAGGCTGGAGGATGCCGACGCCAACGTCGTAGGGGGTGGCCGAGTTGCCTTGGTCGGTGGTGATGGGCATCCCCAAGTTGTTGGTTGACACCACTAATGAATAGATCAGATACAACCAAGACTAAATTAGTTAAATTTTATAAAGTACGTAAAGGTGGATAATGTCGTGATCATTGATGAATGATAATAAAATTAATATATACGAAAAAACATGATACCAAAATCATCCATCACGTGTGGGTCATTATGGACGACTCGACGGCCGCGAACGATAGACCTTACGATAGCCGCCACACTGGAGACGTTAACTGCACTTGTTCTGCTCCCTTCTTCTTGCCCGACCATGCATTTTCTTCTTCAGACCACCTCTGCCACAAAGACCGACCGAACCATGAAGTGACGGTTGGTCAACTTCACCCACCCGGTCATGGTCTTCCTCTCCCCAACATTCCTGTTTCTCTGGAAGATGACTTGAAATCCCTTGGTCTCCCCTTGTTAGACAAACTTGAGAACCCTCAGAACAACCTCGACACCACACTGCCGCCTTCGTCGTCCAGCACAACATACCCTTGGTACACCCAGATGGCGGTTCATTTCCAGTTGTAGCGGCCACGTGGCCACGTTGGTCACGCGCCGGGGGATGGTCCTCCTCCCCTCATCTGACTTAGCCTCACCGAGATGGAGTGGTAGTTGAGGGAAGAGATATGGTCATGGTTGGCACCCCCGGCCGGGCATCGGAAGCTTCGTGCGGCTGTCCTCGAGATGGACTTGACGGTGGTTGTGTTGTATCTGTGGCAGCACAAGAAGTGGAGGAACTCCTCGCCCGTGGTCTCGTAGATGAGACCTGGTCTTAGGGCTCTTGTTGGCTGGAGGATGACAGCACCGACGTCGTAGGGGGTGGTCGAGTCGCCTTGGTCCGGCGCGATGGGCGTCTCCAAGTTGTTGGTGGACACCACTGATGCATTGATCAGACACAACCAAGACTAAATTATTTACGTTGTATATAGTACCTACAAAGTTGGGTGGTGACATGATCAGTGATTATTGATAATAAAATTAATATATACGAAAAATCATGACACCAAAATCATCCATCACCTGTGGTCATTATGGCCGACTTGACGCCCGCATCGCTGAGGAAGGGAATGACAAACCTTACATTGGCCGCCACACCAGAGACGTTGGACACTGTTGAATAAGTAATTACGTGAGTGATCATGTGAGTTCTAGTGAGGGTCGGTCGTTTTGGGTTTTAACCTGTGGTTAATTAGTTCTGCCGTTTAAGCTAGTAGTGTCATATTCAGTTGCTTTCAAGTCATGGCAACTTTGTTGTTTTAGTTTTAGTTTGTTAGATAGAGAAGCTTAAATCAAGGGACGTGGGTGAGCTGGTAGTTGTGAGTGGACGGGTCGGGTTTAGTACCGAGATAGAGTCCTCGTTGTGTATATATACTGTTTTACAGCTTTCTAAATAACTGCTAGTTTGCAACAAGTTTGGTTTCTACATGTGGTATCAGAGCCAATAGCAAACTGTAACCACGATTTCTATAAGTGTAATTGAAAGTCTGTGTTTTACAGACTGGGATTGGGAAACACAAGTGATTGATTGTGAGGATTGCTTCTGTGTGTGAGTGAAACACGAGAAGTTTGGTGTGATTTAACATTATTGTGAGACATGTGAGTTGTGTGTTGATATCATGGGTGCCATCTGTGAGTTCATTCAAATTTGTATCCCAAAGATTGACGGGGATTATGATTACTGGAGCCTTTTGATGGAAATTCTACTTCAATCCGAGGAATATTGGGGAGTAGTGAGTGATGGCTTTACAGAACCAGCATATGGAGCAATGCTTTCTACACTTCAGACGAAAACTCGAGACGATTTGAGGTTGAAAGACCTTAAATCTAAGAACTATCTCTTTGCGTCAATCGACAAAGCCATTTTGAAGACCATTACAGAGAAGAATACTGCGAAGGGCTTATAGTACTCGATGAAAATCAAATACCACGGTAGCTCTAGGGTTCTAAAGGCTAAGTTACAGTCTCTAAGAAGGGATTTTGAGCTTTTGGAGATGAAGAAGTGGGAAACACTAAATGAGTAGTTTGGCAGGGTGATGGTGGTAGCAAACAACACGAGGAATTGTGGGGAATCTATGCATGATGTCAATACTGTTGAAATTTTTTTGAGAACAGTAACTGAGAAGTTCAATTATATAGTCTGCGCAATTGAGGAGTCTAAAGATATTGATACTTTATCAGTCGATGCTCTTCAGAGCTCTTTGCTAGTACATGAGTAGAAATTCAACAAAATGTCTGCAGTAGAGGGTGATCAAGGTTTAATGATTAATCATGATTCTGGTTGAATAAGTGGTCGAGATAGCTATCAAAGAAAAGGCAGAGAAAGAGCTGGAAGATCATGGAATAGAGAAAGAGTTGAATGTTATAAGTGTCACAAGATGGGACATATAAAAAACGAGTGTCCAGAATGGCATAATCAGCGAACATATTTATCGAGTGCACTTGTAGCTAATGACAAAGATGCTCATGGAGACATGAAGGAGTATGTATCACTAATGGCGTATACTGAAAGTGAGGATGACGAGAGGTTCCATATACAGATAGCTACCTTGTAGACCAATCAGAATGGATGTTATTGGAGGTCTAATCTAGATCCCTGATGCAACAATCACATGAATGATTGTGCTGGTAAGGCGGGGCAATACCTTACAACTCAAGCTGAAGTAAAAAATCTAAATCGTTGGCATGGAAGATCTAGGCATTCAAGGGATGGTGAACCAAAGAAAATGCAAAGAAAGCGAATGATGCATGCCTTATCTCACGTGAAAGTCAGCACATCAATATGTCCTTCTCATTTGTTTAAGAAGCAACATAGAAATAAAAGGTAACTTTCCACCTTCAATGATGATTTAAGTAGAAAATTATGTGTTACTCTGCCAGCTATTAAGTTAGAAATCAAACCAGGTCTTCCTAATTTAATTTGGGATGAGTGTAAGGAAAATGAGTTTGGTAAAGAGTCTGAAGCATCAGAACCAGATAGAGTTCCAGTAGTTGTAGTAGGAGACAGAAACCTCAACACTGTTGTTGTCACTCCAACAACTTGTGCTGGATCTCCAGTCTGTTCCAATGCTTATTATCACCAGGAGAATGAGGAAATGTTGGACACTAACAGTCCAGGTCTACCAGCTACTGATTTAGAGTGGATGGATAATCATAGTGGCAACAATGTAGTGCTGATGTCTGATGGTATGATGGTAGAAGATGGAGGTTCTTGGTCTCTTAAACAAGGTGGGAAAGAACAGAGACATAGGGAAGCAATAAATATGGAATTACAGTATGATAAGAGTTCCAGTTTATATAGTGAACTGATTATGAATGTTTATGCAAAGCAGCCACAATTCCTTGTGGTTGCAGGGGAGGAAAATAAGAACATGCTATCTGAGAAGAAGGAAGTTGTAAGTAGCTGGGTACTCAAACAGAAGAATGTGGAGCAAGGCCAACATCCTCAGTTGTCAAAAACTATAGACAGTTGTCTTACCTGTCTATATGCAGAAGAATTAACTCGTGGGAAAGTAGATGCACCTCAATTTAGTGCAATTTTATCTCAAAAAGAAGAAGAAGAAGTTCTAGTGGAGACATATGTGCTTGGAATTCATGATGTGAGTTCATTGGCATCCAAAACCAGCAGAAAGTGGCAGCTCATTTATCCTGTTTTAGGAGCTAAAGGGGTAAGTGTAAAGAAAAAGACTGAAGTGAAGCAACCACAGGATTCCGAGGTTGCAAGGGAAGAAAAGAAGAAGTACAACATGGTGTTAGGAGCTAGGTTGTTGGGGAATGCTACAGAATTCATGCAAATGGTTGGTAGCTTGCTTTATTCTCTTAGCATGTACATGGATAGATCAACCATTACTAAGTTGTATGGTCAAATCAGTCTTCACGTGTTGGTGGTCAAGACAACGTTCAAAAACATCATGGTCTCTAGTATTCAGTATGAAGGAGGCCAAAAAGGACAGTTATTATGCTTGGCTTACCGTTTGTTTGGTCAGTCTAAAAGCCATTTTCGCAGTTGCTGTGTTGATTACAGCTAGATCTTACTTTGCTGCTTACTTTGACGTGATGAAGACTGGCGATATTAAACATACATTTGAGGAATTTAAAGAATGTTTTGAGGGTGAACTTGTTGGAAACTTTGACTGTACTACTCAGAGCATTTGGCTTCAAAGAGTTCCAGAAGAGATGAAATGGAAAGCTGGTGTGAGGGGAGGCATAGAAATTCACAGCCATGTTTTGAATGAAGAAAGCGGATGTATCGATGCAAATCTCCAATTTCTAAGGAGCTCAGATAAGGAAAGATTTGTGCAACTTGAGCATCCTGGTGCTCTAAATAAGGTGTTCATATCTTGAAAAGGCAGTCAAGTTGGAAGCGTTTGAAGAGCTGTGATGGAAGCCTAGAATATGTGAGTTGCCTGATGAAGTTTCTGAAATTGCAGCTGCTATTGGTGTTTCTAAAACAGCTGCTGCAGATTAAACTGAAGTTCGAAACTGAAACTTCACATTGTTGAATAAGTAATCACGTGAGTGATCATGTGAGTTCTAGTGAGGGTCGATCGTTTTGGGTTTTAAGCTGTGGTTAATTAGTTCTGCTGTTTAAGCTAGTTGTGTCCTGTTTAGTGGCTTTCAAGCCATAGCATCTTTGTTGTTTTAGTTTTAGTTTGTTAGATAGAGAAGCTGAAATCAAGGAACGTGGGTGAGCTGATAGTTGTGAGTGGACGGGTCGGGTTTAGTATTGAGATAGAGTCCTCGTTGTGTATATATACTGTTTTACAGCTTTATAAATAAACTGTCAGTTTGCAGCAAGTCTGGTTTCTACAGACACGCCACCCACGTTCCCGAGATTATATAATAGCTCGACGGAGCTCTTCCTATTTGCGTCGCTACGGAATTGTTGCCTGTTGGCCAAAATAGCCACCCCAATATATCAGCCATTGAAATAAATAAATCTTCACAACCAAACCAAACCAAAATGAAAAGAAATTAAATAAACTGAAACTTGCCTTGATTATGTTTCCCGAGACCATGGATGGCCCCCTTGAAGAGAAGAAGGCCACTTCTGGAGCTGGCTTCTGGTGCCCAACCGTCACTGTTCCAAGGATTGTTCCTATGGGTTCCTGCATAAATTAAATAAATTGAACAACTTTTAGTTTCTTAATTATAATGGTCTATCGGTTTCTAATTAATTACCGTGTTGATGTGACTTGAATCGTTTAGACTCACATGGAGAAGTATAAATACTTTTCATCTCCTCTGTAACATGTAATCACCTAGATATTGTGAAACTGGCTCTCTCTCTCGCCCGTAGACTAGCTAACACACATCGTGTGCCGTGTTTTCGATTCTCGCTTTCGTATTCTTACTTTCTCGATTTCGGCGATTTCCCGATCCGTAGCAGCGCGTTTATAACACCTGGTAGTATTTAGATAGGTCATCATGAACTTGTTCGCTTCTTCCAAACTCACGATGGTAATAGGAAAGTCACCATAAAAGCCAGACACCCTACTTTCAATGTCGCAGTCCGTACGAAAACATTATTAATATATATATATATATGGCAAAGTTAGCGTATACCTGACGTATGAGGTATGCCTGTGATAACATTTAAAAATTAATTATGAATAAATTAATGATTAATGATAATTAAAATTACAACCACATCTATTAAATAATTGTTGTGTCTTTGCAGTACGTCTCCACAGCCCGGAAAGAGACCATTTCGATTTCTGTTGGTAAAGTCTAGTTTGATCGCCAGACGCCAGGCGTATAAAATACAGTGGCGGAGGCAAGGCCGTTTGGCCTTGTCCTGGGACAGGGGTAAATTTCGGTGGAACAAAAATACGTCATATATATTTATATTGGTGATGGAACACAACACGTATAGGTAGTATTAGAGTATTTTGTCACTACAACACAACTCATTACTTGTCCAAAATTGACATAAAATTAATTTGTTATACAATAAACGAAATTCCAATTGCAATAAAGAACTAATCGGGTCTCTTTTCTCCTTATGCTATTAATTCGATTTGTCCCCAACAACCCTGAAATTGTCTAGCGACAATGCCAATCCCACTAGTTTTGATCTACCAATTACAACAGCAATTGTAAAAAGAGCATTTTCAGTTTTAAGTTATATTAAGAACAAGTTTCCAAGTCGATTTGGCGACCAGTTTGCTAATACTTGTTTAGTAAGATACATTGAAAAAGACTTATATAATAGTGTAGACAATGAATGTTTTTGCGCTTCTTTCACTATATGAAACTCCTTTGTAGTTGTTTTTAAAAGGTATAATAGTATAATTGGTTATTTTTAATTTATGAATGAATTATTTGGATATAATTATTTTTTATTAAATAATTCTTTTATTAGATACTTATATATTTAAGTTATGAAAAGAGGACGGGGTGGTTTGAAGCTGCCTCCGCCACTGATAAACCACGAACTTGGATGATCATTTTTTGGCCGTCAAGAAGCTCTGCAGTTTCCAGTTTCCACCATCTTGTCCTGGAACTAATTTTTTGGTTGTGAAGAAGCTCTGCAGTTTCCACCATCATGTCCTGGAACAGAACCTCCGTTTCCTCCAGAAAATACAGAGGGAATAAGCAGAGGGGAAACAAGGGAAAGAGAACGCATCCAACACACATTTCACAGAGATAAATATAACAAATCACCAAAATCACCAATCATATGAAATCTTCCTTTGAAATGAATAACCCGATACGGAGATCCAACATACATTAATTTGATGAAATTCAGTAAGTGTTGTTACTTCAGTTCAAAACTATAATTTTCTTTGTCAACCAAAGACAACTAAAACTTCTAAACCTATAAGCTAGCTACTTTCGTCCATAAGTACACCAATTACCCTGAATAGGTGGCCTTCAGAAGACGACAACCAAGGGAGTTTGCGCCACCGGCGATATCCCCGGGAAGGCAGAGATTATGGAAAGAGTCAACCGTTCTGACCATTCGGCCAAATCTCCAACCTATTGTCCTCCTCTCTTCCCTCACCCCTCAACCTCCCTTTCAATTGCTTCTATGGTCAAATACCCTATCGCTAGGTTTCTGTCTTTAAAGTTTTTTTTTTTTGGTAAGATGTCTTTAAAGTTTTAGTGGTGCATTCTCAATGAATAAATGAAATGTATTTGAATGGATTTTTAGAAATGATGATTCGACTAAAATAAATCATGATTAGCAAAAATTAAGGTACTATCATTTTATTTTGGATATTTATGCAATTAATTTACAATAATGATGGTCAAAAATTATTTGGGACTAAATCATATAGAAAATAAAATAAATAGAGGTAATGGTAATTATATTTTATTTGTCAATTATTGATTTAATTATAATTAATCAAATATTAACAAGTGTGAACACAGGCATATAGCGTACCTCAGGTGTACACTAGCCTGGACTATATATATAATATGGTACTTGCTAAACACTTTGATTTTCTCCCTCCCTAAAGCAAAACATAATCAACAACTAAAAATAAATTACATTGCTGCTTGACGGTTCTTATCGACAGCTACCTCGCCGGTGGTCAAAGGGTATATTGGGGACCTACTTAACTTCGAAAAGCCGATCGATCGACCCTACAACAAAAAACAAGAACACAAAAAATTTATTGAAACTAATCGTTTGTCGATAGATGTAGTGAAATCCAGATGGAGGAATTATTCGAGTCTTACAGAATAATTACGTTCGTACGTACTTTGATAGTTTTGTTGCCTCCGGCAAGGACCACGTTGGTTTCGAAGTTTCTGTCCATTGTGGAAGCGGCCACCGTGAGGATCCACCGTGCGTCATTCTTGATGCTAGCTCGAACCCGCCCGAAATTCTAGGAGCGTCCAAACTCCCGAGGAAACCCCATGAGTGCGTGGTGAGCAGCTTCCCGTACTTGTCCGGAAAGACGGAGACGACTCCGGGTTGGTTGGAGATGAACCGGGCATCCTCCGGTGACAACCTCGCCGCCGAAGCCGGAGAATCCGTGACGGTACGTCCTCAGCACTCAGCAGCTGCCCTCGCATGCTGTTGCTGATGGCTTCATTGAGGGCCAGATTGCTGGGGTTCGTTGCACCGGTGTACACCACATACGCTTGTTGATAATTATGATGGTTATAATATCATTATGATGATAATTATGTTTGTAGCAATATATTGTAATTAGGAGACTGTGTGAGTAGATGTACGTGAGCTATACATGGGTAGTAGAGATAGTTTTGGTCTCTTGTTCTAGCTAGCTGGAGAATCGTACAAGGAATAAACCCTGCCTTCCGTAGCCTATATATTTGAAACTCACAGGAGGACTAATTTACTTGAAGTAAACAAGTAAAGTTCTCGAGAACATATATCGATATATAGACTAAGAATATTCCTTGTATAAGTTGAGACAATATAAACGAATGTGAAATACTCGTATAAGTGAAGACCTACAACAGTAGGGTGGATGGACCTTAAAATGTTAAATCCGGATAGAGTGCATTGGAGCTCCTTAAGAGTTTTCTGGAGCAGTTGATTGCTTAGAGACATAAGTTAAATTGAAGAAGTTAAGATCCTTTTATGGGCAAGGAAGGTAATGTTGAAAAATTGGGAAAGTAATTTTGCATGAACAAGTTGTGTTCATAAAATAACATTAGGATCCTAAGATCACTAGAAGTGACCAATGATCCATTTAGGCATCAAGAAAGAAATGAAACATTAGGTTCTGAAGTACCATATGTTGATGCATCAGAGCACCAATGCACCTTGCTAGCCAAACACCCTATAAACTATCATTTTGGTGTTGATAACATTAGCAAGATACAATATTTCCCTCATTGGAACGTTGGAAATACTTTGTTACCTCCGGGAACAATATATGCGATTGTTCTATTATGGTATTATCAAAGAGATATTTGGTGAACTATATTATCCAAATCCTATATACCATTTGATCCTCATATTGGTTGATCAGAGACGAGCTATCTCGTACATATGGTGATATAAACATTTCATATAGAAACAAAACTATAATAGACAAGTCCTGAATGTATTTTGTTACACTTTGTGATCCACCATGTATGAAAAAAAAAATCTAAAGATCATGCATCAAATTGACAATCTAGAAAATTTTTCACTAACTCACTCCCGACAACAATCTTTCAAAAAGTTGTTAGTGAAATTTGAGTTCAACGAATCAGGCAGTATGAGATAGCGTAATGTGGTCATGAGGGGGAGCATATACGCATTGCACTCTTTTTACCTTCACCATGGTTTTTTCCCACTGGGTTTTCCTGGTAAGATTTTTGATGAGGCAGTATGAGATAGCGTAATGCAATCTAGTGGTCATCCAAGGGGAGTATTATGTAAATATTGATATATGCATGACCAATGACCTACCACATTAGATGCTCACTTGCGAGTTACATGTAACCCATATTCCTACATCATTATCTTTCATTCATATGCATTGACATAAGGATGTATTGGTTACCAAAGTGTGCCTATAAATAGAGTACACTATTGTATGAAAAGTGAAGAATGAATAAGAAAGTTCTCTTTCCCCTCTAATCTTCTTTTGTACTTGTTTATATTTTCCATTGATTTTATAACGGGAGGTCTGTTCTCAGTTTATTACCATCTATCTTTCATTTCTATTCTTTGTATGATCAGCTAGCTACCACAAACGTACATATACTTGATTTCCTTACCTATAAGTAATTAAATATGGACTTTTAGATCTAACTGGGCTCAGAAAATTCAGATCTAAGAGTTGTGAATTAAAAATATTTTATTTTCCCTAGTTTTCTTAATCGACTCTTATCTTCTTCATTCTAACTCGGATTGCAATTTTTTTTTTGCACCGATGGAACGAGTTCGTTGTGTTCTACAAAATGAGATCGATTCTCAATATTTTTTGAGAAATTTTTTTCCATACCTTCCATTACCAACTCCATACCATTTGGTAACTTGTTCGTTTTTAAGTCATTTTTGAAAATATTTCCTCAGAAGAAACGAGTTCATCATGATCTATTGGATCTATAAATTTGTGGGTGTAAAAAATATAGGACCAAAATTACCATACTTTACCACTATGGTATGAGGGTGGTAACTTTTGGTAACAATGATGAAAGTCGTAAATGACAGTTAGTATACTCCTACTAGCATTTATTCAAACTTCTTACAATTTTGGTATATTCATATCATCATGGTACGCTTTCTTACCATATTAATATGCACCTATTTAATACCATATGGTATTGACTGGCTAAAAATGTCTCGATTTTTTTTGTTCTAAGAATATACCAAAGTGGATATCATTTTAAAAAGCACAATCAATCTGATTTATCTGTGCAAAAAAAAAAAAATTCTGACTTAAAACGAGAGAGAAATCATCAGCTAAAGATTAAAGGGAAAAAGATAAAAGACTTTTCATTAGAGAGAGGGATGTTGATGTCATACTGATGTGGACGGGTTACTCATGATTACTTACTCTAAGATTACTGACCTGATCCGCTACCCTAAATATGCACTCGGATATTTTGTGTGCTCTTCTTTTCCCATCTAACAGCCTTCAAACCGCTGTAGAGATAACAATGATTCAGTTAGGACAGATAGTGAATATTTTCTTATCCTATATATACATAATAGTTTGGATTTTATCCATACTTTTATATATATATATATATATATATATATATATATATATAAAAGAATCCTGTTTTATGTAGAAAATTATCGGATAGGTTTCGGATATGCATGAGTGTCCATGTATAATGCTTTATATTCCCAACTTCAACCAACATATTTACAACTACATGTATATTGATATTACGTTAGATGAAAAGTCAAACAATAAATCACTAGAACTAAAAAAAAATAGTAAAAGAGAACAAGATTTCATAAGTATATTATATGTGTATAATATATCTTCTATCTACACATTTAGGGGTGGAAATCGGTACGGTATCGGTATCCCAATACTAAATACCGAAATCCCGAATACCGAATTACACCCTAAAATCAATCCCAATCCCAATCCCTAAATAATTTCGGTATCCCAATCGGTATTATCGAATACATAATTACTTACCTTTGCAATTAATAATTAAATATATAAATTAGATTTTATTGTTTAATTTAGGGCGAAAAGACTAAGCAAATAGTCTTGAGTTGCCTAGAGCTAACATCTCAAGTTCTTGTAATTGGTAATATTTAATTTGACGAATTTGAGGTTGAGAGACGACTAATAATAGTGTAAAATAGTGATGACTGAATATTTGCACATGTTTTCCCCTTTGTTTCTTGATCGTTTGAGCTTTAATTATCGTGTCTTTGGCCTATTTTACGCTAGGTTGTGTTCCTTTGTCACATTTCAAGTCCTAGCACATAAAGTGAAGCATAGGCGCAAGTTTCAAGTCAATCAGAGATCAATTGGCGATTAGGGAGAAGAAACTCGGGCATGACTTGAAGAAGAATGGATTTCTACCTCACTTTATGGAAAAATAATCATGCAATCTTGTCATGAAAAGAAAGAGGACGAGACTACGAGCGTCTGGGATCAAACGGCGACTGATTCGGAGTCCGGACGAGGGAGAAACAAAGCATTGAATATAGGGGAACAGGTTCGGCAGTAAAAACAAGGGCGCGCCTAAATCAAAACACGGTCGTGTCCATATTTAGGCACGACCGTGTTTTGGCCGACGCGCGCGGGCGTGTTTTTAACACGGGGCAAAACACGGGCGGGCCAAACCAAAGCAAGGTCGTGCCCTCGACCGTGTTTTGCCCAGAATCGGGTTTTTTAGGCAGATTGAGGCCAAAGGAAAGGGAGAGCTGGGTTTTGGATCTCAAACACCCAAGGGACGAACCAAAGAGAGAGAGGGCAATTTGAGGGTATTCTTGGAGTGGAATTGGAGGATTTCTTTGCCTTGGAAGCTCGACGAACAAGCCCGGACTTGAAGACTGATCATCTGAAGATTCTTACTGCAGTCTCTCTCTTCTCTTTGGAGTAACTTCCCTACACTTAGGTTTTGAGGAACCCTAGACATGTTTGTTTGATTGGATGATTGTATGAGTACTCTTACTTGATAATCTTGAGTTTATATTCAATCTATGCATGTTTTCATGATTCAATTCTGCTTTAGTCGAGATTATTGATTCTGCTTTGATCCTATGAGAGCGAATACCTGATTAGGTCAATAGAGCACCATAGATTGATAGTATTGGATCGATTGCTTTGGTCGAGGATTTATTCAGTGCTTTGTATCGATTGAGAACCTCTTTCGATAGAGGGAGTCTAGTTCAGAACGCCTTGATCGGTTGTTCTAGAGAATGATACATCCCTCTAAGCAATTGACTCAAGAGGGCCTTGTTCCTTTAGTCGAGACTCAAGGTCTAGTCAAGGATTCTCCGCATTGTGAATGAAAGTGAAACAAGTTAGAAATCATCAATCCTTAATCTGGCTAGTGGCTAGGGGGAATCATACCCAAGTGAGTTCCCAACCTGTAATTAGATTAACTTTAACTGTAGTTTGCTAGAGTAGTTTTAGTTCTTTCATCTTAATCTGGTTTGCTAAATAATAAACTGAAGCTGAGTAATAGTAACTCTAGAGACACGTGGATTCGATATTTATCACTTGAGCCACCATACTACAGTCCCTTTCATTGGTTACACTTGGCCTTTGTTAGGAGTTGTGTCATAGCGAGTCAAGTTTTTGGCGCCGTTGCCGGGGACTTTCTAGAGTATTAGGAAAGGCGGAAGTTTGTTACTTTAGCGTTTTTCTTTTCTTTTCTTTTCCAGTGCAATCTGAATCATGGATCTTTATGGCTTGTCCAACAATTGGGGGTATCCACCACCACCCGAGTGGTATTACCCAGAGACTCCCTGGAGCAATCAAGGAGGAGAAGACTATGGATTCTGGTTCCAGTACCAACCCCCTTACTACGGAGAACAACCGGACCCCTGGGCATATCAAGAAAAACCTCATTACCAAGAAGAATTTCTCCCACAACCAGAAGGGCCATCGGCGTTGGAGTTACCCATGGCGGCCTTCACGGGCCATTCTGCAGAGCCATGCTACACTCCACAGTCAGATCCAAACTATGAATTGAGGCTTCTCATGGAACAGTTTGCCCAAGACAGTGAGAGAACATGCTCCAGGATGGATCATTGTGTCTAGGCCTATCGTGAAACAGAGGAGATCCTCCTGAGCCTTAAGAAGAGCATCGATGATCTTGAGCGATCTTGTGCACAGCCTGCTCCCGATCACCCTTCTGCTACCATACTAGAAGAGGAGGAGGAAGAAGAAGGCTATAGGGACATTGTGGAGCACACTAAAGTTGTCACGGAGAGCTCCCGTGATGATCATGATCAAGAATGTCCTGTCGTAGCCGACCACACCTTCCCACATCCCAAACTGAGCTTTGTAGAGGCGGGCATGAGTGAGGAGATGCAAGAAGATCTCATGAAAGAAATTTCTTGGCAGCTTGCTCTCCAATCCGTGCTAGAAGAAGAAGAGCAAGAAAGGGTGCAGAAAGAAGTTGTGGAGGATGACGAAAGTGAAGTACAAGGAGTTCTTGATCATTTCCCAGGGGTGATACCACATGAAGAAGAAAGGGAGATTGAAGAAGCAATTGGCGTCCAGGCTGAGGACGAAGTTAAGGTGGAAGAGGCCTGCACCGGCCATGAGTTACATGCGATATCTCCACCAGACTTCGAGGAACTGCTTAGCAAGGACCCATTTGCAGTGTCTCTTTGCCAAACAAAGGCCACATCAACATCGGTCCCTCTTGGTGGACGCGATGGTGGCCAATCGATGCTGTCATATTTGGTTCGGGGCAATGATACGAGAGAAGAGAGGAAGAGGTCTCGAGGGTGGAGACTTCATCTGCATCAAGTGCACGAGCTTCCATCACCTGTTATACCACATGCTCGTGACTTGAGACTCCACCTCATTGACGAGAACCTCAACTTCAAGGAGGTTTTGGGGTGGACCGAAACTTAGGAACCATCGTTCGGCTCATGACGTGAAAGAAGCGCTTGTTGGGAGGCAACCTAACCAGTCGGTTTGCATTTCTTTCCCTATTTCTCTTCGGTTGAGTTAGTTTTGTTCTTTGATTTTAGAGTCAATAACTCAACCTTTGTGAGATTTTGTGTGGTGTTTGTGTTCTGACCACTCTCTCCTCCGGGAATACACCGCCTGCCCCATCCACCATCATCCACCCTGGATCTGGTAACTTCGTTCTACCCTCCTTATCTTTCCTCCATTGAGGAGAATGCCGTGCTTAAGTGTCGGGGGATGTTCGATTATGTATGGGGGTGAATGTTTGGCTGTTTGTGTGCTTGGAGCCTAGTCCACTGTCCAAATTTTTAAATTTGAGGGCTCCAAGTACGTGTTTCCTTGCAAATTGCCTGCTCAGCATGCTTTGAATTGACAGTCTCTATAGTAATGTGCAACCTAGGGAGGTAGTGTAGACTATGGAGGAGGTTGAAGTATAAGATTTTTCCTATCTAGCTCTCTGTTGTGCCAGTTGATTTTGTGAATTAGTGGAGCTAGGACCGTTGAATTCATGTGGTAATGGTGACTCTATGTGGATTGTGTTATGGACTTGTGTATCGAACAGGGTGCTCATGTGAAAAATAAAATGCAGTTGGTCCTCCATGTCGAAATCATTAAATCTTAAACATGGGATAAGCCCAACGTGTGTGGCACCGTTCATTGCACAAAATCGGGTTTTGAAAGAGATTTTAGTGATCCATAGTGGGGTACTCCTACAAGGTGAAGTTAAGCCGTCTCTAGTACAAGTAAAAATTCCACCCGTTGAACGGTTTGCCTACTTGAGGATGTGTTTTTAAGGGCACGGATAGAGCTTCCGACCCTCCTTAATTTCATTGACCCTCCACACGAGTTGAGGAAAAGGAGTTAAAAGAAGTACTCTGGCGAGCGCCAGATGTACAGAAATTGCTCTTGCTCGACTAATAAGGGTCGACCGTGCAAAAGACTGCAGTTGGAACCCCCCGCTAAGTGAATGAAAAAGAAAAAAAAAAAGAAAAATGAAAGTGAAAAAGGGGTTCCAACGGTGAAATGAAGTGAAAAGAGCACCCCGGTACAACGAGTCCCTGGTTGAGAATGACATGAGTCCCTTTATCCATGAACTGACTGTCTTACTTCTACTTCTTCTCATGATCCTGGCTTGAGTCTAGTACTCGCATTGAGAGAGATAGGGAACGTCTTAGAAGACTAGTTGACCTCGTAAGCTTCTATATGATCTAGGAAATCCTCTACCGACGATCGGGGTTGTATGTTGCAATAGAGGTCTGGAGAGTTGCATTGGTTTGAGTCAGGTTTGCTTGGGGACCAGCAAACGGTTAAGTGTGGGGGGATTTGATGACTCGATATTTGCACATGTTTTACCCTTTGTTTCTTGATTGTTTGAGCTTTAATTATCGCGTCTTTGGCCTATTTTACGCATAGGTGCAAGTTTCAAGTCAATCAGAGATCAATTGGCGATTAGGGAGAAGAAACTCGGGCATGACTTGAAGAAGAATGGATTTCTACCTCACTTTATGGACAAATAATCATGCAAGCTTGTCATGAAAAGAAAGAGGACGAGACTACGAGCGTCTGGGATCAAACGGCGACTGATTCGGAGTCTGGACGAGGGAGAAACGAAGCATTGAATATAGGGGAACATGTTCGGCAGTAAAAACACGGGCGCGCCTAAATCAAAACACGGCCGTGTCCATATTTAGGCGCGACCGTGTTTTGGCCGACGCGCGCGGGCGTGTTTTTAACACGGGGAAAAACACGGGCGGGCAAAACCAAAGCACGGTCGTGCCCTCGACCGTGTTTTGCCCAGAATCGGGTTTTTTAGGCTGATTGAGGCCAAAGGAAAGGGGGAGCTGCGTTTTGGATCCCAAACACCCAAGGGACGAACCAAAGAGAGAGGGCGATTTGAGGGTATTCTTGGAGTGGAATTGGAGGATTTCTTCTCCTTGTAAGCTCGACGAACAAGCCCGGACTTGAAGACTGATCATCTGAAGATTCTTACTGCAGTCTCTCTCTTCTCTATGGAGTAACCTCCCTACACTTAGGTTTTGAGGAACCCTAGCCATGTTTGTTTGATTGGATGATTGTATGAGTACTCTTACTTGATAATCTTGAGTTCATATTTAATCTATGCATGTTTTCATGATTCAATTCTGCTTTAGTCGAGATTATTGATCCTGCTTTGATCCTATGAGAGCGAATACCTCATTAGGTCAATAGAGCACCATAGATTGATAGTATTGGATCGATTGCTTTGGTCGAGGATTGATTCACTGCTTTGTATCGATTGAGAACCTCTTTCGATAGAGGGAGTCTAGTTCAGAACGCCTTGATCGGTTGTTCTAGAGAAGGATACGTCCCTCTAGGCAATTGACTCAAGAGGGCCTTGTTCCTTTTGTCGAGACTCAAGGTCTAGTCAAGGATTCTCCGCATTGTGAATGAAAGTGAAACAAGTTAGAAATCATCAATCGTTAATCTTGCTAGTGGCTAGGGGGAATCATACCTAAGTGAGTTCCCAACCTGTAATTAGATTAACTTTAACTGTAGTTTGCTAGAGTAGTTTTAGTTCTTTCATCTTAATCTGGTTTGCTAAATAATAAACTGAAGCTGAGTAATAGTAACTCTAGAGACCCGTGGATTCAATATTTATCACTTGAGCCACTATACTGCAGTCCCTTCCATTGGTTACACTTGGCCTTTGTTAGGAGTTGTGTCATAGCGAGTCAAATAGTGATGTAATGATCTATGTATAATTAAATGACACTTTTGGTGGTTGATGGTTGCGTAATAGTGAATGTGAGAGTCTAGTTGTGAGGATAAAATACACACTAACTTATATTTCGGTATTGATCGGTATTTCGATATATACCGATCCCAATCCCGTAATCCCTAATACCGAATAACAATTGAAATTCAATCCCAATCCGAATCCCACAAAATAATACGTGTATTCGGTAATACCAAATATAGACAAATTCGGTACGGTATTCGGTATATCCCAAATACCGGTACCAAACTTCCAGCCCTATACACACTAATATAAGTACGTTCCAGGAGAGGAGGGGGTTAGTTTATGGAACAAAGGTCTCTACGCATTTCAAGGAAGGATATATTTGTCCATCTACTTCACAGTTACTTTTCCTGGGCAGAGAACTGCCTATGGCTATTGGCTTATTGCCTTAGCTTGGGATTCTCTTTTTAATTGGCTTCATGTGGTATTGCATATCTTGATCTTCTCGTTAGTAGAAAAAAATGACAAAACATCTAAGAACACGGTCTCAAGCTAACGCTTAAAAAAAACTCATGGTAAACCTCATTTGGCTAGGAAAACACGAATTTGATTATTACATAGGAAAAAATAAAGTGATTATTTATGATGCATGATCATATCACAGTCGATGACAAAGACAATGCTAATGTTGCAAAGCTCAGAGTAGATAAAGAGTAATAACTTTCCTTATTCTAACACCAATATAAATGGGTTTTTTTCCAACAATAGCAATTTTTTTAGAAAATACAAAAATAGCACCCAGCCCACAGAAATTCTAAATATAGCACCTTTCATCCTAAACCGCACCTTCAAGGTGTGTTTTATGTGCAAACCGCACAACAAAGGAGTGATCCCCGCTAGGGAAGCCCTAAAACCGCATTGTCAGCGTGCGGCTATGTTCCTGAGGCAGCGGTCCCAAGCACCATTAGATTAGGCGGCGATCCAACGGCTAACCATACGCTAGCGCAGCAATCCGCGTCAGCGATCGAAGACCGCGTGCCTGACGAACGATTTCTCCTCGGACGCCGTGAAACGCGCCCTCCAGGTGCGGTTTTGGACATGGCAAAATTACGGAATCGCCCCTGGAGGGTGCAGTCTGCAAACTATAAATACCCCCCTCCCCCTTCTCATTTTTTCACACCACAACCCATTCTTCTCTCTCTCTCTCTCTCTAAAATTATCTCTCTATCCATCCCCATCTCCTCCCAAAAGCCTAGGCAATAGTGGTCTGTTGGTTGTGGCTAAGTCCGATCTGCCACCAAAAAATATTTCTTTGGCTTTTCCTTCAAAACCCGCCGAATCTCAGTCTGACTTTCGCGGAAAAAATAGACGAATGGTTCCAAGTAGAGAGAATTTATTAAGATGAATTTCAAGCGGTACGTACTCATTTACTAAATTTTTGTTATAATCCTTTTCAATTAATCTATGTACTAATGCTGTTGTTATTCTCTCGTAGGTTCGGGACGACGTGGATATATACAACCAACGGTATTATGTTGATCAAGGACCTAGTTATCCAACCGTGTTGTACGGCCAACCCAGCCATCATTCAAGGGATGTTTGGAACGATCACGAGGTACATACAATTCTTCATCATTTCTCTTTCTTTTAATTTTTAACGTACTTAGTGGAATATAATATAAATTTGATCATTATTAATCGTATTGGTTATTTTCAATAATTTAATCGAATACATAGCGCCACTTACTTAGACTCTTTTTAAAGAGATGCATGCCTAAGGAAATGGGATTTTAAGCGATTATCATGATCCTCCCGTTCCCTAGGAAAATCGGGTTTTAAGCGATCTTCGGATCCCCCATTTTTCTGTCAAAAAGGTTGCGTTTCTAAGAAGATGTATACCTCTTCTAAGAGTCTTACGAGTGTTGCATTGTATTGGATTAAATTATTTAAAACAACCAATACGATTAAATTATTTAAAACAACCAATACGATTTATGTGTATGTGTACAATTGTAATTTTATTAATTTCAAATATTTGAATATGTATCTCTTTAAATTATGATTCATTAAAATTTTATTTTATTTAATTAATTAAGTATGTTTGCTTTATGAAATTATGAATATATCTTGGAAAATTATGGTCAATGGTGCATTTTAATATGTTTGTCAATAATATAATTATAATAAAATTATGGTCAAATTTAATTCATTTATTTTAATTAATTTAGTTATAAAAAATACCTATTACTAGTATATCATAAATAACGTTAAATTTTTTGCTAGGAGACATATCAAATACTCCGCTACGGGGGTATGACCAATGTGCTCCCATGGAACGACGTTATCTTGCCCTTTCTCAAAAAGGCACAGTTGGAGTCGATTAGGCGTTTTTCGGGCATAAAAATCGATCGTCGGCTCATCACCTTGTAATGTCAGCGATTATGACTTTCACCTTCAGGTCAGGATCTTGCTCAATTAGATGCTTGATAACCGCGGCCACCACCCTGGATTTCAACTGTCGATGGCCTTGAGATGTTATAGATGACACACATGTTTGTGTGTTCACCGCACGGGATATGACCCAATAGCCGTGTCTCTTGCTGTTGATGGTTCGAATCCTAGCATTGCATCCCTCTTGTTGATTACAAAATCTGACTATGAGCCTCTTCGCGTTGGAATAAGTTGTGTGTCATTCAAAATACCGAGTCATTGGTTCAGTTTCAATGGCGTGCCGCACCTCCTTCTTCGAACCAAATTGTTGGCCCTTCATAAACCCAGTGAGTGGACCCCATACTGGGACCTCTAGCGACCCCATGTAAGTGTCGATAGACCAATTGTCGTCTGGAATGTGAGTGTAGTACGATATTGGTACACGACCACGAGACACCTCATCATCATCTGAGTCTGACTCTGGGCATCCTGAATCATCAGCACCTTCAAGAGGGTCGGAGTTGTCTGCACTAACATTGCTCCCTTCTTCTTCATCGGATGGGTCACTAATTGGTGCTGGCAGGGCATCTTCCATCTGATCCAGATCATGAAAGGCACGTTCATTAGCTCCGTAATGGTAGTTGTGAAAACTGCCGCTGCCTGAATGGAAGTTGTACTCGGGTTGGTTGGCATGGTCCCGTTGGACTTCTTCTTCATATGATGGGAAAGATTGATGATGACCTTCACCCTGCTCTTGATACTGAAAGTATGAATGAGGATAATTGTAACTTTGGTAGGGATGATCTCCATATAATTCACCTCCACCATGGATACCAGATGTTTGCCCGTCTCCAGAATGACCTACTACGCTATCGACCGCCTCGATGTAAACGAACATCTCGGCTTTGGAAAGATTATTGGACCTCAATAATTCGAGCATGGAATCTACTTCATCATGAGTGGTTCTGGAATATTCCTCATGCCACAACGACCCGCCTTCTCTGTTTGGATATCGGTATACCATACGATCAACTCTTCTCGTGCCATCCATGCAAGTACCGTTAGTACACATTTGATGGAGGTCTTCAAGCATCGGTCAGGTAGCGACCTTTATTTTCTGAAAATTGCCACCGACGTAGGTGACCCCCTTTCTGGTCTCTTTCGTGTAACCATTCCAACGTAACCCAAGCGTGAACTCTTGGAATGCCATCTGCAATAAAATCGTAATTCAGTTAAAATCATAAAAATCACTAATCACAATAAAAAGTAATACAAAATAAACTTACGAGTTAACGCTAATCGCAAAAATAATAAAAAGTAGGGTGCTACAACAGAAAATTGAAGAAGAAGAAGAAGAAGAAGAAGAAGAATGTCAAGAACCAGTTGGTCCCAATAACTCGAGTTGTTGGGAGAAGGTTTTGCTGGATCTTATACCACACACTAACATGCCCCCTCAAACGAAAGCCAACCCATGGGCTTGAAGTTTTCACAGGCCCACCATACCATGTGCTTGAAAGACAACGGTTAATATTGGGGGTCGTGGAGATTCGAACACATGACCTTTTGGTTCGAGGCTCTGATACCATGTCAAGAACCAGTTGGTCCCAATAACTCGAGTTGTTGGGAGAAGGTTTTGCTGGATCTTATACCACACTCTAACAAAGAAGAAGGAGAAGTGTGCAGAGAAGAGGTTTCTCAGGGCTGCCTTTTATAGGCTAAAACATCACTAAAAACCGCAGAGGGAGGGTGTGGTTTTCATCTGCCATGCAGCCACACGTTTGTCAACCTGCATGGGCAGCATGCTGGATGTCGGAAAATGTGGACGACACAAAAACCGCAGGGGGGTGCGGTTTGTGTATCGGCAAATGCAAACCGCACCCTAAGGATGCGGTTTGTGTTAGAGAAACAGAACCGCATCCTCAACAGGCGGTTTGCTAGGTCAGCATAAGAACCGCCTTGCCATGATGCAGTTCTGTTATGTCTGAAAGCAAACCACTTGTTTATATGTGAACCTCACGGCCAATGTGCGGTTTTGAAAAAAAAAGGTGCTACTTTTGGAATTTGTGTGGCATGGGTGCTATTTGTGTAAATTTTTTTTAATGTTGCTATTTCTATAAAAATCCCAAAATAAAGAGGTTCTCCATACGAAAATGCTTCCTTCTAATTTTAAACTTTATGAGTAAATTTTGGAAGGACATTTTTGTCCCTTTAATTAATAAAAACCAAACATATACTTTGTTAATGATACTGATGGAAAAATGGTTTCGTTAGTAAATGTTTTTCTAATTGACTAATTCTTAATAACTTAACTAAAAAAATCAAATATTTCTCAATTATAACTTTGAATTTGAGGTTTTCTATAAAAAGATAGAAAATAAAAATCAACGCGTTCAGGAGAACTGATAATGGTAAAGAGGTTTAAGAATATAATTAGCAATTATTAGTTATCAGTTTTTCTTTTAAGTATTGGTTTTCTCTTAGAGTGATGAAAGTTTAAAACCAGTAGCTACATAATTTATTTCTTAGTTTTTTTTTTTTTTTGAAACGATAAAAGATTATGAGTTATATCACCTTAGATCCAGATTAGTGATGTATAGTTTTCTTTTACCATAGCGACAAATTGAGAACTTTGTTTGCTTTCTTTTTTCATAACTTTGCTTGGTTTTGATCAAATATTAGTGAGAGAATTATATTAGCGCGATAATAATTTTTATCAAAACTTGATTTGACATCAACATATTATTTGTTATGTTATAACTGCTTTAGTATCATTTTGAGTTTTTTAAGTTAATTCATACTATTATTGAGTACTATATTTGTTGATCTACGCCTCGAAAATGCATTTACTTTGGAGAATTATATTATTGACACAACAGTATTCATGTACGATCTTCAAACAACTAAGCAAAAGGGACAAAATTTTAGTGCATAACATCCTTTAGTTACAGCTGACACAAATCTCAAGAGGTATAGTTAAGAGATTTTCAATTTCTCGCAAATTTAGCGGACTATATCTCATTCGTTTCAACTTCGATTTTAAATGGGTTAGAAAGACCATATTAATTGAAACTTGCCAAGGGAAATTCGATGAAGATTATGATGAGTAATTTTATAAGAATTGTACAACAACATCAAAGACAATAGTAGTTTGATAACAATCTACCTCTGCTCTTATATTGTTTTTAACTTCAAGTTCATTCACGAGAGAGAAAACAGTGTACCCACTAAAATATAAAGTTTTTAACCAAATAATGTATCTCAATTGTTGTTATTCTTAGATTCAGGATTAGCAGTGAGTTGTAGACAACATTTGTTTAATCTTACTTGATAGTTATGTATCAAGAGGAAGCTGGATTTTTTGGAATGTCTGTTGAGAAAGTACTCAAAGATAGTGACAAAATGAGAGAACCTTCACCTCCTTATACCATACAAACTGAGAGCATGAAGTTAAATTTTCAGATCAAGCTCACCAATTACAACATCACGAACCCCATAAGTGGGTACAGAGATTTGAAGATAATAAATGATGAAGAAGAGGAATACCAGACAAAGTTCAGGACATGTACTAGGTAAATTTAAGTTCTTGAAAATGGAATTTTTCTCAATTCAAAAAATTTGGCCGTTAAAATTTTGCAGTCAGTGAAATGCGAGAAGAAGAAAAGAGTATCCTAATAGCAGAGGTACTGAATTTAGCGGTGGAGGTAATGACGTTGTATGAGGTAAAATTCTATTATCGTGAAAAGTTATTTCACATTTCCAAACATTTTACCCTTTTAATTTGGTTTTCCATGAAATGCGCGATAAGAAGGAATAGACTATTGATGGTGTAAGTTTCATTAATAAAAATGAAGTTGTGTGGAGATGATGCTTTTGATTGTGGAGCAATCAGGCAAAAAAAAAAAAAAACCCAAAAGGAAAGTTGCATTAATTTCTAATAGCAAAGAGTAAATTGAAGTGCGTTTTGAATATTATGTTTTCTAGGAATCGGTTACCAGCTGAATGAGTTGTGTTATTTACTTTTGATAATGACTTTTGTCCATGAATGATCAAGATGTTGTAGAACTTATAATGAGTGTTGTTTTTTTTTTATGGTTAATCAAAATTTCATTAAGCACTAGGGTTTGCAACTGCAAAACCGCTTCTCAAAGCAAACACCAAGTACCTATTGAGCCCTTTACAATCAACTCAAACACAAAAAAATCTATCTATACAGTAAATCAGCACTTTCAGGGAGACTTGGCCGTGAGAATCCACTTCACCTCGTCTTCAATTCTGCCTGCTATCTTACTTGGGGAACAAATCGCTGCATCATGAGCACGACCACAGCGTTCTCGCCATATATAGCTAACACACATTGACCCCCTCAATCGTCCTTCAAACTTTCCTCCAGTATCGCTGGTCCATTGCCTTACTGCCCATTGTAGATGATCCTGCCATGAAGAGAACCCTGGGAATTTGCAAAACCGAGACAACACAGCACAAAAAACACTTCTGCTATACAAGCAGTCCGAGAATAGATGATCTCTCGTCTCCATTCCTCCTGGACACAAACCACACGAAACATCAACAGTCAATCCCCAACTCTGCAACTTATCCTTTGTGGTGATACGATTAAGGACCACAAGCCATAACAACAAGCTATGTTTCGGGCTATATGGTTTTCCCCAAACAACCATATGCCACTCAACTAACCCCTGATAATCCCTGATAGTTTTCCAGACAAGTGTAACGGAATATTTTGGCAGGACCTTTCCATCCCAAGCAAGCGTCCCACCACTGCCAGAGACATGGCTTTGTATTCCCACCCTGCTTTTCAGAGTCTTCCTCCATATCCAAGTCCCTGCTGACTGCCCTGTTATGTCCCATATGGACTTAGCCTTCAAACGATATTTTTTCACCCATGCAACCCATAAAGAACCAGATTCAGCCAACAGATTCCAGATATGACGAATTACACATGCTTGGTTCCACTTTTTAAAATCTCTTATCGCCAATCCTCCCTCATTTTTTGGCAGTGCAACAAACTTCCAGGCTACTAGTGCCTTCTTCATCAAGTTTCGACTTCCCACCCCCCACAAGAATTGATTGCATATATTCTTTATCTCCTTTAAAAGCTTTTGGGGCAGCAAGAATAGAGCCATCCAGTATTGCATGATACTAGTAATGACAGAAGATACTAGTTGTAATCTACCTGCATAACTGAGTTTTTTTGCTTGCCATGTTCTAATCTTCTTTGTTATCTTATCAACTAGCACTAAGCAATCAGCAAATGAAATTTTACGTGAAATGAGCGGGACACCAAGATAATGGACAGGGAGACTACCAAGTGGAAATCCAGTAAAGGATGAAATCCATTGTTGCTCTTCTTCAGGGATTCCACAACAGAACAACTGACATTTAGCAGGATTGTGTAAAGGATGAAATCCAGTAAAGGATGAAATCCAAGTGCAACAAAGACCAGTATCAACATAGAATTGTGTAAGCACTCTGTTTATGCCAGCCACTCCCCTTATCGACCCATTTGTAAACACTAGGAGATCATCTGCAAAACACAAGTGAGTGATTCCTAGTGTTTTACAACGTGGATGATATGGGACTTGGTTGTCAACTGCTGCCTTGTGAATTAAACACGAAAAATACTCCATTGCCACTGTGAATAAGTATGGGGAGAGGGGGTCCCCTTGTCTTAGACCTTTGCCAGCAGAGAAGTAGCCACAGAGACCACCATTAAAAGAGACACTGAGCTTTGGCATGGTGATACAAGCTTCAATAAGTCTAACATAAGATTCAGGGAATCCCATAGCTAGGAGCATATTAATCAGGAATGACCAGTTGACCGAGTCAAATGCTTTCATTAAATCTATTTTCAAGACACATCTCGATGTAGTATTCTTCTTATGATAGTCCTTCACTAACTCACTAGCCATCAAAATGTTGTCACTGATCAACCTTCCTTTGATAAGTGCAGACTGTGATTTGCCTATAACCTGAGGGAGTACAGCCGCTAATCTATTTGATAGGAGCTTTGATATACCCTTATATAGCACGTTACAGCAGGAGATGGGTCTAAAATCTTTCATTCTATCAGCATTAACCACTTTTGGTATTAGAGAAAGGAATGTAGAGTTTACCTGCTGTGGCATCACTCTTGTTTGAAAAAAAATCCAGCACCACTTCTTCCACCAGCTTCCCAATTACAGACCAATCTGACTTGTAAAACTCAGCAGTGAAGCCATCCGGACCAGGGGCTTTATCATTTGGCATTTTTTTTAAAAACTTCCCTGATCTCCTCCCTGGTAACTGGAGCTAACAATACATGGACACCCTCTAGATCTAACCTCTGCCTGAGCTGCTGCTGAAAATAGTTTACTGGGTGAAACTGAACTTCCTTATCAACCTCCCCCAAAAGTCTTTTATAGAAGGCTACAACTACCTCCCCCATTTCCTTGACTTTTGTCACTTCTGTGTTATCATCTCTTAACAGCTTCATAATGGTCTGCTTATGATTTCGTATTTTCACCATGGCATGGAAATAAGCAGTATTTGCATCACCTTCCTATATGCTTCTAACCCTGGATTTCTGCCTAAAAAAACTCTCTTATGCCAGCTGAATATCATGACACAAGGCTGCCAATTCAGTCTCTTTTTCCTCATTGTCTGCTATTGGATCCTGAAGAACCATCTGCTGCTGTTGTTCAAGTGCTCTCTCTGCTGCTCTAGATCTTTCATATATATCAGAATATTCCGAGCGGTTTAACTGCTTTAATTTGGCCTTGAATAGCTTTAACTTGTAGTAGAATCGCTGATTGGGCAATCCCCTAGCTCCTTCGCCCCACGCTTCTTTCAGAAGCTTCATATACTGAGGATGTTTCTGCCAATACTTGAAATACTTAAAAGGCTTGGGAAGCGAACCTAGCCTTGGCTCCGAGTCTAAAACCAAACCACAATGATCAGATACCCCGGGGGCCAAAGTTCTGGCCACACTCTGAGGAAAGGATAGGAACCATTCCGCGTTCACAAGGAAACGATCAAGCCGCTTCGTAATGGGATTTGCTGATTGCTTGTTCCACCAGGTAAATGGAGAGCCAAGAACCTTATGATCAATCAAACACATATCCGTGACCCATTCCCTGAAATCCAGACCTCCCTGAGTCATGACTGTAGCATTTGAGGCCTCTGCAACATCCATAATAGCATTGAAATCACCCATAAAAACACCAGGTCCCCCCCACACCTTTCCATTACAACAATTCAGAATATAATTCCAACCTCTCCCTTGCTTTATTCGGGCTGTATATAGCTGTAACAGTGCATTTGGTTGACCCTTCTACTCTGACTTGAATGAAATGCTCCCCCATTTTAACTAGCTGAACTGTCAGACTAGGTTTCCAAAATAGCCAAACCCTCCCTGAAGCTGAATGAGCATAGTTATCTAAGTGCTTCCAGTTACTAAAATGACGCTGGATAATATCCTCTGCATTCTTTTCCAAAACTCGAGTTTCTAATATAGCTACAAAATCAATATTCAACTTTATTAATTGTCTACTAATATATCTATGCTTCTCAGGGGCATTAAACCCCCCTGAGATTCCAACTCAAAAACTTCATTTATGTTTTCTTCTCCTCCCCTTCTTAGGAGGCCCTCGGATAACCAAAGCCTGACCTTGAGCATTAAGGGGAACTCTTGCTTGAACAGCAGAAGCAGGAATCTTAAGTACAATGTCATACATAATGCCCTTCCCCTTCCTTGTAACAAGCTGGAATCCATCCTCATCAATCAGCTTACCAGATCCAGGATTAGAACTTGTTGGTGTACCAATATGAGCAACTACCAGCCTGCCAGCCTTTCGGCCAGCTGCAAGACAATCTTCAGAATGTGAACCAGTTAAAGCAGACTCTTCTTCTTGGGGATTTGTCTTTCCAACAGGTGAGCCATTTACCAGACCTCCTTCCGTTGACCTTGAAGCCTCCTCTCCAACATTTGAGCCAGCTACTAGAACTGATCCTCCTTCAGTTGACTTAGCAGTTTCATCATCTCTTACCATTGAGCCAGCTACTGGAACTGGGTTTCCTTCAGTTGACATAGATACTCTTCCTCCGCTAGTTGAACCCTCACTTTGAACTGGCCCTCCCCCATTGGCAACTAGTGATTTAGCTTTAGCCTTTGCAACCCAAACAACCTCATTCGTCATTGCCTCCGCCCTGACCAACTCTCTACCAGTAGTAACCTGCACTTCTTTGCATTCTTTGCCCTTCCCTTCACAATGACCAAACTCCTTACAGTGCTTGCACAGTAGTGGGACATGAAGATATCGAACAACCAAATACAAAGGACTTTCCCCTTCTGGGGTAACACTGATTGTGTCTGGAAAATCAAATTCAGCCGAGGTCTCCACACAAACCCCGGCTACACCTGCCTGAGCTCTTATCATTGTTGCCTGATCCATCCAAAGCGGCGTACCAATTAAGCTAGCAATTCTGCTCAAACCTTCCCCCGTACTATATTCAAGCGGCAATCCACTAATACGAACCCAGATTGGAAGCAAATTCAGACTCATACGAACTGCTTGGATACCTGGAACCCAGCGACGAAGAAAGAGAGGGTTATTGTCATAGTCCCATGGTCCATTTTCGAACACCCAAGTACTAGTCTCTGGATCCAAAAATTGGAAGAGGAACATCTGGTCCCCAAAGTGAGAGACCGTGATTCGCCCGACGCACCCCCAAAAATGACGAGCCCAACGCCGCAATTGCTCTATCTCCGTTGCCGGCGAGAGATTGCCCGACCAGAGCATTTCTCCATCGAGCTGCACCTTTTTCCCTCACCGCTAGTGGAATGACCAATGAATCGTTGACAATTTCCGGAGCACATACCGAAAACGATTAGGCTCCCCGACGCCGAACAGCTGCGCCCAATTCGCAGGGGCGCCTTGCTCGGCGGCCATCGGCCGACTTGCTCGAAGCCCTAGATTCAGAGAGAAAACAAAAAAACTTTTTTTTCCACTTGATGTGAACTCGTTTTTTATTATATTGTTAGTAATTGAATAATTTGTATTCTTTCATGTACCAAATAAATAATTCAAGTAATTACTATCTATATAATTCATCCGGTCAACGAACGGGTCCAATACTAGTAGTATATAATACATTAAGGAAAATAATGATAATTTATAAACAAAATTTACATACATATACATAATGGGAAAGGTTGAAACTTGATGGTGAAAAATCATATCTACGGTTAGCCATTAGTTTAATGGGTTTGTGATATATATGACATAAGGAAAGAATGAAAGAGGGGTAGAAGTTTATCCATATAACTTCTAGGAGGAATTTTACAATGCTATATAGCATTGCTGTTATAGGTTTTTACCTTTATTGTACAACTTGAAATTGTACCTTTAATGTTATAGTACAACTTTATATTGTACAAATTATTTTATGGTACAACTTAAACTTGTACCTTATGTGATGGTACAACTTCAAGTTGTAAAATTGTATCATAACATAATGATACTAATTTCTTTATGGTACAACCTAAACTTATACATTTAATGTTATGGTACAACTTCAAGTTGTACAATAAAGCACCAATACTATATATCATAATAGAATTGGTCCGCTTCCAGTCATTAATTAAGTTCAGGATTATTTCATTCTCAAAACAAGTTTCTCTCTCTCAAAACCTCCACCACTTTGGTGACCGGCGGTGGCCCAAATTCTCTCTTTTTTCTTCCTTTCTCTTGCTCGCCGGATTTCCTTTGTGGTTTCCTTGCTCTCCGATCAGTGCTGGCTTTTCCTGTTTCCTTTGCCCTTCTCAGCTTTTGTAGATCTATTCTGATTTTCCAGCCCTCGATGGCTCTTCCAGCCCTTGGTGGCTTTATCTCGGTTCCTTAGTGGTTCCTCCCACTTTCCTCCCTGGTGGAGATGTTGTGTCTTGTTCAGATCTAGTTTTCTAGATCTGTTCCTCTGTTTTGGGTACGGAAGATGCAATTTGGGGGTGCTTCTGCTGGTTCGGTTTGAAGATTTCCTCCTTCTTGGTGTGGTCGTTCCCGTGGGCGATCACGTTCACTGTTGCGCCTCTGCTGTTGTGCTCCTTGCTTGATCTCTTCATCTTTGCCAATCGTCAGTGTGGGTGGCGGTGTCTCTTCCGATTGTCGTGGCGGATGGTCCATGTTTCTATGAGATCAGAGTTCTTCTTTTGGGTTGATTTGCAGTGTGGGTGTGGGTTGTTGTTGATGGATTGGGTTGTGCTGCTTGTTGGTGTTCCTGTTCTTGGAACTCTTTTTGGCTTTGTGTTTCTGCATGTGAGGCTCATGCTGGTGGGTCTTCTTTCTTGTGGTTTTTGTGGGCATTTCAACCCTTTGTGTTCCCTTCTCTCTGGTTTGTCATGGATGCTTCCGCTGCCGGCTCCCTCTCTTTGTTTCAGCTCTGAACAATCCTGTATAGTGCTGCCCACCGCCATGTAATCTCCTCGGTGATTCACTGTGATGGGTCGTCTTCGAACAACTCCCAGGAGGCGGCATATGGTGTTGCAATGTTCAATCATCATGGTCATTGCTGTATTGGATGAGATGAAGCTTTCCTTTGAGTTTTTCTGATTAATGAGGTTGCAAAGAGTGATTCAGATGCTTTGGTTTGCGGTTCAAGAATAGAATGTCCTTGTCTAGTTGGATCATGCTTGGCTTTCTCTTGTTCTGATCTTCCCCTCGTTGGTTTGTGTGTTCCTCTAGATGTTGAGGTTGTTCTTTCTTGATTTGTTTTCTCATGTTGTATCCCTCTTTGTAACCGATTTTATTAGTTGAGCAATATAAGTGATCCCTTTGTCAAAAAAAAAAAAATTAAGTTCATATCTCTCTAGCTAGCTGCTGCTTCCTGCCACTGCAATGCACCTCTGTTTGTAGGTTTCGTTCTTTCTGACAAGTTCATATCTCTTACATCAGTTGATACTTCATTGATTCATAAATTTTTTTTTATAAAATGGAGGAAAAGAACAAAGATGAATTTTCATTGACTGACCAAGATCCGCTTTCAGATTATATTTCGGTAAAGAATATTGCATGCAGTGGCGGACCCAGAAATTTTCTATAGGGGTGTCCTCTTTAAAAAAAATTAATAAAAATAAAAATAATTAGTAAATATAAAATCGTAAATATGAAAATACCTTACTCGTACAGGTTAAAAAAGTCCATGATGTGTTTTCATATTCGAAAATAATTGTAGAATACACTTGGTGTTTATAGTGTTAAAAAAAATTCTCTATATACCCTACTAGACAATCATTCAGGAACTTATCGCATATTCGATTTGTAAACGTGTTCTTGATGTAACCCAAAGCTGAAAGACTCTTCAACACTTGTCGTACAATCATAAAATCAATACAAATTAAGGGTAGATTGAAATTAGTTTAGATTGAAATAATTAGAGATAGGGAATGACTTTTTACTATTACACATTGTTCAAAATTGAACACCAAATGAGTTGTAACTCAACGGAAATTAAGTTTATTAATAATAATAGTGTTCTAGATTTGAATTACCCAACCTACCATCTATATTTTTATACACAAATTACAGTAGGATAATGATTTTTTCAAATTTCAGGGGTGTCCCTCACTATCAATTATATTTTTTTGTCTATACGTAAATTACCACCGGAGATTGGATAATCATTTTCCCGAAATTTAGGGGTGTGCAGGACACCCCTAAAACCCCCTGAGTCCGCCCCTGATTGCATGTGGTTTTATACATACACTAACAACAAATACCAACTATTTATACATACATGTATGTGCACAAAGCACAATTACACTGTCCACAAACTACGTATATATGTTGTCGTTACTTTATATATATACACTAAAAAAAGGACTTATACCAAGGGTTCTGCAACCCTTTGCAAGTTTTTCCGTAATATTTTGTAGCAACGCTTCTTTTCAAGGGTTTGAGAACTCTTGCTATTCTTATATACCGTTTGGTATAAATGAATTTTACAAGTTTTGAGAAATTTATTTGGCAATGAAATTTTTTTATGTTCGGTATTTAAAAGAATTCATTTTTAATTCTAAATTTTGAATTCTACGGAATTGGAACTAGTTTTAGCAATTCCAATGAATTGAGATGGAATTTGCAAATGAATTCCACAATTATTTACTAATTATATTAGAATGACAAAATTATTCTCATTTATTAACTAAATTACTTCCACATATACTATTTGGCGCCAATTGATGCAGTGTGAGGAACGTCAGCAATAATTTGATTGCAGCGATAGAGTATTTGCTGGTTATTTTATATTTATGCTTCGATTGTATCACTACGTTAAGAAGACACAACTAGATTGTAGGGTTCATCGACAAAATATTAGAAAAGAACTCATGAATAGAATAGAAACACACAGGAACACTTTTGATATTCTATTTATAGGACCAAAGACATTTTTTAGAATATGGATTTTCAATTAATATTGTTTTTCCCGGAAATTAATAAGGGTGTAGTGGGAGAAACTTGTAATTTAATTCAATTCTAAACCTATGCCAAACATGGTTTTGGGATTCAATTCCTTTATTTCTAAAGATTTACATATGACAATAAATTTTACACAATAAATCATTTTAAAATGAAATGAATTCTCGATTCATTTGGTATCAAACGGTTGCACCGAAACGCGAAACCCCCTTGTTTCTCCTTTCACATTTATCTTTTAAGGTAAAAAACTGATTCCTATCTCCCTCCTCACTCATCCCGACTGAAGGTGATTCCTCTCTCCGGCTATCTCCGACTGAAAGGGCGATTCGCGATCTCCCTACGACTGTCGTTTCTCTGATCTCCTCACTCGCTCCGGTTGAAAGATGATTCTTCCTTGTCTCCCTCCCTCGATCTCTCTCACTTCCTGGATCGCTCTCTCTCCCTGGAGCGAGCGAGCTAATGCTAATTAGGTTACGTGAGATCAAAGTTTAACTTAGGGTTTGTAGCATTAGATCGAACTTCTTTAGTCTATGTTCCTATTTGCATGAGATCAAAGTCTAATGGAGTGTAGCTCTTAGCTCCGCTCAGATAAAATTGATCCATACTCGTTTGTAGCCATTTAATTCATACACATACATGCATTTCCCTAGCTAATGTATTATTCAATGACAGAAAAGCTTAATAACCAGACAGACGAAATCATCATCATCACTATATAGAAATGCTCGTTTGGAGTTATACGTTATTTACCAATCGAATGAATGAATGATTGTCTGTCTGTTTGGAGGCAGAGAATTCAATAATCAAGAGAAAAGTGTTGTAATTAGGCACCATGCATGATTAGTTGAGTATAGTGAATTTACCTGGGCAAAGTACAACGGAGGTTAGAAGGCTGCCATCGATAGTACAACGGAGGTCAAGGTTGTCTTGTTCATTTTGGGATTGACTTAGTGAATTAAGTGTTTTGAGTTTTGACTCTTGTAGTTTACCATTCTTTATATACTTGTTTAATCTATCCTACATATACTTGGTAGCATATACTTGTTGCTTTGGAGTCGTAGGTTACCATTTACCCACAATGGCTCAAAGTTACTGTTGAAAAATCTAGCTTTCTTTTGACTTGTGCTAGTGAATGATGTATATTTACTAAGCTATTTGAAGATTTGAGGAACATAATCAGGAATGTAAATACTTGTTGTTTTCATGATTGTAGATGGTTTCAAGTTCAAGGAATCTTAGAAATTTGAGAATTGTTACTGAATTTGACGCTTAAGTTGGTTTTCAGCATGGACATTCATGGTCCCAAAATGAGGAAGGGTCTGCTAGCATAGGTACTGTATGGATTATCAATACTTGTTTTGCTTGCATGTTTAGTTCGTTTTTCTGTGCCTTTTGCTTTTCTTGTAATAGACAAAAAAAATTAGGCAAATGTGTGTTCTATTTGGTAAGTGGAGCTTTTTACTCTTTTGAAATGTGAAGACCTTCCTATTCTACTGCTAATTTGTGGAGGGTTATAGGTGCTATAGAGCTCACTTGTAATTATATATAACTAGTAAGGAAAGCCTGCGCTCTGCGACGGGCGGTCATTTGTGATATGTGTCGCATTATATAATAGTAGGCCATAAAAGAAACAAACAACCCTTGCTGCATAATAATGTTCTGCCTATCCTTTTTCATTATTACTTCAACTATAGTTTATACTAAAGCTTACAACTTTTGAGCTTCATTTATCAATAATATAAAATGAATGGGCAAACTTCTAATACATGACATGAGACATCATAAAGTTGAAACCTGTTGTCATGTACAAATCTTAGTACAGTTCTATATGCATAAATACCCTTATTATTATCATAGTTATATAGGGAATAGTACATGCTTGGAAAATGTCAAATACTCCACGTGCAATGATATCATAAAATTTTTTCATTGCATCCCATAAAGTTGGTTTGGCATAAGTGTGCTATCCCTGGACGCTCATGTCCTCTTCCTAGCTTGTTCCCAAGCTGTAAAATGCAGTATTTCAAAGAGAGAACCAATCAACAAATAAAAGCACAAAACATGAAGGAAACATAAACATGTGAATTGAGATCCTAGGAAAAGGCACCGACTATAAGGACTACATTAAGAGCTTCATCTTGAAGAGCTATGAGATATAGATTACATTAAAATTTGCAGAGGCATGCTAGTAGTTCTTCTGTTGTCCATTATGAAACAGGGTTCACCTACAACGAATTAGAGGAAGCGTGCAGCATGGAACTGGACCGAGACTTGGGAATGACAAAACAATGATATAAAGAACAAAGAACTGCATGAGAGACTGAAAGAGTAAGTACTGGTGTTCGCTGTGACCAAGTAGTCCAAGGGCGAGCAATGGGTTTTGGGTTATTTGTTGTTGATCGGAAGGACATTAGGTTTACAGTGAATTTTTTTTATCACTAGTGGTCAGCTCGAACTTGTCCGGAAGTAGGAGAAGTAGGAATGATCTGATGTTTGGGACAATTGGAGTAGGGAAAAATCAATATGCGACTCCATTGAGCATTTTTGTCCTCACTTCTACTTCAAGAGATGACCGCCTCTATCCACTCGTCCGCCATCCGGAGAATCGTAGAATAAAATTACTTCTTCTTCACCTTCTGACTCCTTCTTCCTCGTTTGTGGAGAGAGGAAGAGTGAGAGATAGAAATGAAGGGATAAGATAGGAGAGGAAAGAGAAAGTTTGTGTGGCTGGGAAGAGTTGAAGAAACAAAAGCAAACCAAAAATTTAAAAAGACCCTTAAAGTTTTATTTAGTAACAAAATGGTCACATGGTAATCATCCCGACACTCTAGACCGAAAATTCGACAACACCGAGTTTAGTTGATTCATTTAACTCTAAGAACCAAAATGCATCAACATCGAATTGAACCCACTTTAATCAGATTGATTGTTTTACAATTTAGCAGCTGGTTGGATGGAAAGCAGATCGTTTATTTATCAAAATTCACACCTGAACCAACCTATCAATTACAAAAAGGCCAAAACTCGCTCTTGACCCAAATTTCGTGATCACCAACCAGGTTCAAGTATTTCTAATTCGATTGAATTAGCATGAACACCCATGAATTTGGGTTCAATTGCCAGAAACACTTAAATTTTAAATGACACTACTAGTAATAATAATAATAACAACAATCATAAGAATAAAAAAAGAAAAAGAAAACTCTAACTTCAAAGAAATATTAAATGGCATCAAGACGGTAGCAAAGGCAAGTGTGGCAAGTTTTCAAACAGACCTATCCAATCCGTCAATTACAAAAGCGTTTAAAATTCGTTTCGACCCGAAATTCGTCAACACCAGGTTGAACACCCATTATTTTATGCGATAAGTTTTCATTTAAAAAATGGATTAGAATATTTAATTTTTTACTAAAAGTTAAATACTTGAATAAGTTGATCAACCCGAAATTTGTCAACACCGGGTTCTAATTGCTTTGAACTGGTCGAATCAGATCAAACCCGCATTGGCTTGGGTTCAAGGCCAAATCGACAAAAGATTCGTCAGCACTTGATTCAAATTTCCTTGACTGGTTAGATAAAGAGGGTCGTATTTTTAACAAAAGCCACACCTAACCCAATTTTTTTTATCACAGAAGCGGACAAAATGCATTCTCGACCCAATCCAATGATTACAAAAGAGAATAAAATTCATTCTTGCCCCCAAAAGCGTCAACACCGGGTTCTACTTGCTTTGACCGAGTTGAATTAGATCGAATACACACCCGCTTGGGTTCAATTGCAAAGCGACAAAAAATCGTGAAAACTAGATTCAACTTTTCTTACTGGTCTGATAAAGCGGGGGTGAGTTTATAACAAAATTCACACGCGACCTGATTCGTTTATTACAAAAGCGGGTAAACTCGTATCTAACCCAAAATCTGTTAACACTAGATTCAACTTTTTTCTTAACAGTGTGATAAAGCGGGGTGAGTTTCTAACAAAATTCACACGCGACCCAATCCATTGATTACAAAAGCGAGTAAAAACTCGTCCTCGGCCCAAAATTTATCAACGTTGGATTCAACATGATAAAGCGGGATGATTTTTTAACAAAATCCACACCTGGCCATTTCGTTAATTGCAAAAGCGGATAAATTCGCACCCGACCCAAAATTTGGGTTTAGTCATAAGAGAAAATATCTAAAACATTTGATGAATTATCAAAAGTTTAACAATAAAACAATTCTAGTTGATGTGGTTTACCAAATAGTAACTTTTGTGCTTGTTCTTTTAAACTGGAAAATTTAGGTCAAATATCGATTGATTTAAACGTGTAAGCAAAATGCTCATCAACGTCGGGTCGAACTCACTTTAACCGGGTCGATATTATTTCAAATACTAAGCGTGTAAGCAAACACTCTATCAGTTGATTTAAGCGTGTAAGCAAAAACTCTATCCATTGATTTAAGCGTGTAAGCAAAAACTTCCTCAACGTCGGGTCGAGCTCGCTTTAACCGGTTCGACATTTGGTCAAATACCCATTGATTTAAGCGTGTGATAAAAAACTCATCAACGTCGAGACGAACTTGCTTTAACAGGGTCGACGTTAGCTCAAATACCCATTTGACGGGTTCAACTTCTTTAACAGGGTCGAAGCAAGTTAAGCATGTAAGCAAAACCTCGCTTTAACCGGGTCGACATTAAGTCAAATACCCATTGAATTAAGCGGGCAAAACTTATTGGTGAGCCAAAATTTATCAACACCATGTTCAACTTGCTTTAGCCGAGTCGAATTAGATCGAATACCCATTGAGTTTGGTTCAATCTCAGCTCAAGTATCATCAGTAAATTAATTGGAACCTTAATAGAACGTTAAAATTGATTTAAGCATGCGAAACTCATTGGTGAGCCAAAATACGTCAACACTGAGTTTAACTTGCTTTAGCCGACTCGGATTAGGTCGAATACCCATTGATATCATTTGTTAATTAATTGGAAGCTTAATAGATACTTCAATGTAGAAGAAAAACCTTCCAACTTTAATAGTTAACTAGCTTTATACCCGCCCGTTGGGCGGCAAGTTTTGATGGGTTATTATATTTTTCGTCCTAGTATTTTAATTTTATTTATGATTAATTACGTTAAACTATTATACATTGAATTGTTAATCTCACTTACCAAATTTCATATATTGTTTCAAATTTTTATATCTTTCATTTATTTATGAAATTTTAATTTTATTAAATGAGCTCTCTGTAGTACTTTCTTTATTGATTTATAATTATGTATCGAATCCACCATTTAAGATATAAACTAAGAGATTATCAATTTTTTAGCACACAAAGTGACAAAGAAGTTAAAATTTTGAAGGACACAAAAGAAGAAGTTAAAATTTGCAATTATATTTCAATTAATAAAAAAAGTGAAGAGCTTTCATTTTCTCACCCTTCTTGTACGTTGGTATATGATAATAGAGAATATCACGATCTAGATCCCACAAATATCGTGTAGTATCAGTTACTCGTGTAATTTGGGAAGAATGAGAAACCACATTGGCATCCACATTATCAATCTTCCGCTTATTCGTTTAATTTACCTTGAAAATATTCTAGCAAAACCAACCACAAATAAAACTATTGTTTGTCAATAATTTATTAAAACTATGTTTTCAGTAAACTAAACTGCATATAATCATAATTTATATTTTGTAGAGAGCTACCTACCCCCGCCAAAAGGATCATGTTTTTCTACCTAATAATAACATAAATGAATAGTAAAAGTTATATACTTCAATATAACTCAAGTCATTAAATCTTGCAGAGTCCCCATTGTGAATCGAATTGATGCATCAATCCAAATAGTAGTTATTATGAAACAATCAGGCCAAAATCAAGCTTTAGTTAGGGATTTAATTAGGCAAAATTCACACTAAGGAAACAAACCAATGTCATTACAAACGTCTAGAAATGGGGGAAAACATCGACATTTACTACCATTTTATTTCTTCTTCGCGCCCTTTATAAAATCCCAGATATGTTCCCTCCTACTTATAACCCCCTGTTACATACTATTTACTTGATCAGATCATCGTCATATAGCTAGCTAGTAGCATGTCACTCATGAATATAATAAACATAATGAACAACCCTCACAACTATGCTTTCCATCTTTACATCCAAAGAATCGAGTTGCAATAGGCCTCCAAGGAAAACGATCAATTATTCAACCAAAGGAGAGATGCTCCAAGTCCAAGCAACGAACCCTTTGAATTATATGTTACATGTTTACATCAAAGCATACAGGATAACAGAGAACCATAAAACAACTACATGAATAACGAAGAAGAAATACAACCATTGAATCGAAAAGGGAAATTTACTATCCAGCCGCCGTAATCTGGAAGATATTAAGAAAAGAATGGGAAGAAGACAATAACTTGGCCAGTCAACCGCTAGCACTCAGATATCTCCGAGGAAGAAATATCAATTGCCCACATCGGATCAGATCAAAAGGGAAGAGATGCTCCAAGTCCAAGCAACGAACCCTTTGAATTATATGTTAAATGTTTACATCAAAGTATACAGGATAACAGAGAACCATAAAACAACTACCTGAATAACGAAGAAGAAATACAACCATTGAATCGAAAAGAGAAAATTACTATCCAGCCGCCGTAATCTGGAAGATATTAAGAAAAGAATGGGAAGAAGGCTATAACTCGGCCAGTCAACCGCTAGCAGTCAGATATCTCCGAGGAAGAAATATCAATTGCCCACTGCGGATCAGATCAAAAGGGAAGAGGGAGAAATGATAGGTTGGACTTTTCTTCATCAATAGGCAAAAATATGTTAGAGTTGTTCAATTCTTTCCCAACAAATCATTGCATCATGTAACTCTCGCCTCCTATTCTCCTACAAAGACGGAAAAAAAATCAATATGCCTTACCATTTCCTTTCCTATATCTATATACAAAAAAGTAGAGAAGACAAATTCTAGAAACTAAAAATTTAAGCAAATAAGAAGAGAGCTTTATTTGTTTTGTGGAGCTTGATCTAGTTTCTTTATTATCAATGTTGTGTTTTATTTTCAATGTTGTATGGGAAAAGGAATAGGAACAAACCAAAATGTTGCATTCATTTTTATTAGCTTAATTTACTTTTTATTTTTTTTTATAAAATGTAATAACTCGTAGAAACATTGTGACATTTTACATGCATTTGAATTCTTGAAAGTATTGTAGACAATCTATTAATATCTAAGAATATGTATAACGATTTTATTTTAATTTTTAACCCTAATGAATACCTATGAACTCGGCTCATCGACTGAAATATGAAAACGAAATTTTGTGGCTAGGATAACTCGATCTAAATGCAAATTGCTTACTGTTACTAACCAAAAGATTTCCATTTTGAGACTTCGATATTGAAAAAGTTTTTGTTATTGCCAAAATTTGGTATGGAGTCACAGACTCACAACCATATAGGTTGGGTTGTTTGCTTGATGAATTTGGAGCTATCGTGAACTTTTTCCAACCATTGCTTGCTTCATGTATTTAGAGGCAACAAATATGTGGGTCTCATGTATTTTAAGGTTCCAAATTTGTGGGCCACACAGACTTGAAAATTTCACCTCTTTAGATCGAAAATCATCATGGAATTCGCAGATTATTATTTATGACCAACCTACCCCTCATATTTCATTTCCCTTCTCATACCAATGAAGGTAATATATGTCATTTTCACTTCCAACATACAAATTCAATTAAACAAATGCATCATGAAATCTATGAAAAGAAATATGGTAATTTCAAATACATAATGAACCAAAAACCTTTATATATCCATCCTTTTACAAAATCCAAGTTTTATTAAAACCTTCAGTTTTCAAATCCACGAAGCAAACTATCCCAATGTTTTCTTACAATTGTCTTACTAAACTCATCCTTATTAAAGATTCTTTATTTTAACACAATACCTCAATTCAGATTCTTGTAGCTACAAAAAATTTTTGTTTAGATATGTCAACTAACACACTTATGTTTATTTATTGCCTCTATCCTCGAATTTAGATTTGTCTACCAAGACATCAACTATTAAATAAATTTTTTCAACCCTTATTTGATCAATGCTAACGTTAGTGGTTGATGAAACGTGATGTTTATCGTATATCCTCAACGAAGATTTTCTTAACCTTCACACGTGTTGTTTTTTAAGTGATGTTGTGTCTCATCTTAGGTATGAAGTCAAAACTCGTCAAAAATCATACTTAAGTCATTTTGAAAACTTTGACGTAATAATGTTCGACAATAACTCCAACTCTGAAAAGAAATTGACAAAAATATTATACTTTTGTGTGTTTGTTTACATTCTCATAAAAATTTAATTTATTATTAATTTTTAGTAAAAATGAGTAGAAATATTAAAAGAAGAGAGAGATAGCTCCATAAACAGATCAATAATGAATTTTTTGTTTGCAAAAAAAGTTGTCCACCTTGGCAACTTGTGAATTCTCCAAGTGCTTATGTGGCAATAAGTTACTTTTGAATTGCCATAATATATAGTATAGATATAGATAGATAGATAGATAGATTAATTGGAGAATTGTAGAATAAAACAACTTCTTCGCCTTCTGACTCCTTCTTCCTCGTTTGTCGAGAGAGAAAGTTGATCCGCACAAATGGGGAAGAGGAAGAGTGGAAGACAGAAATGAAGGGATAAGATAGGAGAGGAAAGAGAAAGTTTGTGTGGCTTGAAAGAGTTAAAGAAACAAAGGCAAACTAAAAATTTAAAAAGACCCTCAAAGGTTTATTTAGTAACGAAATGGTCACCTGGTAATCACCCTGACACTCTCGACCGAAAATTTGACACACCGAGTTTAGGTGTGTTCATTTAACTCTAAGAACCAAAACGCATCAACATCGAATTCAACCCACTTTAATCAGATAAAATGTTTTACAATTTAGCAGCGGTTTGGATGGAAAGCAGATCGACTATTTAACAAAATTCACACCTGAACCAACCCATCAATTACCAAAATGGCCAAAACTCGCTCTTGACTCAAATTTCGTGATCACCTACCAGGTTCAAGTCTTTCTAATCCGGTCGAATTCACATGAACACACGTGACTTTGGGTTCAATTGTCAACGCTTAAATTTTAAATGACACTGCTACTAATAATAATAATTACAACAATTAAAAAAGAAAAAGAAAAAGAAAACTCTAACTTCAAAGAAATTAGCAGCTCTGTTTAAATATACGTTTTTCGAAAATACATATACGGTAAATCGGTAATATTTTTTCTCGTGGTAAATAAAATATTTAATTTTATAATTGCACGCAACGTTGAGGCCGTACCTTTACAACTTTGCCTCCATCGAGGAGGATGTCGGATCGGAAATCCCTGTCCATGGTGGAGGCGGCCACTGTCACGATCCACGACGCATCATTAGACATCGTTGACGGCCGGGGACCCGCTGTTTCCCGCTGGACAAACGACCGTGATCACATGCTCGACGGCGTGGAAGGCACCGATGGCCTGTGGGTCCTCGAGAAACTCCTTGAGATGGAGAAAGCCGACTGACATAGAGATGACGTGGACACCGTCGGTGATTGCGTCATCAAAAGTGTGGAGGAGGATACGGGCTGGGACTGGCAATCATCCTCGTCGCAAACTTTGTACACCGCAATCTACGCAGATACCGACCCTCCCCTGGCGGTGCCCACACCAAGGCCGTCGTAGAAGGAAGTTTTCTCCATGGTTGCTCCGGCCGCCGTCGACGCCACGTGGCTCCCATGCCCGTCATAGTCTCTTGGGATGTTGCTGATGTAGTACCTCGCACCAACGATTTTCCTTGAACATGAATAAACAATAATGGAAAACGAAGTTTAGTTATCTACAAAATACTATAAGGCAATGTCAAAAAACAGTTTTTGCCACGTCAGCTCCTGCTAAAAAGGCCGCACAGTGCTGAGGGTTTTTTCTATAATTCCGAATCCATCTCCCCGGTAGTTACCACTCTCCTACCGGAAACAATTTTCTCGCCGTACACTTCGGGTGATCTGCATCTTCCCATATTTCGCAATTTTCTCTTCCTCGCTTTCTATCTTCCAGCTCGGAAATCTCACCGCTACTCTCCTACCGTCTCTTCTCGACCCTCATCTCCCTTCTCCCTCTACCAGCTCCACTATTTTCGTCGCCAATAAGCGCCGACGGCTCCCAACTTAGATCCAATCCTCGATGACGATCCCACAACCGAAGAATCCAACGTCCAGGGGCGGCGTGGTCATCGACAAGGACAGCTGCAGCAAGGGAGGACTTGACAAGGCTGTTGGCGGGCTCGATAGCATAAATGATGGTGACCGATGGAAGATTGAATCTGGAACTGATTGTTGACAAATTGGGTTGTTTTTTGTGGGATAAAGGGATTGGAACTGATGGTTGGAAGATAGCGGGTGAATTTATTGTTGGAAAAGAGATTAGAAAGCGTAATTTCATAATTGAGAAAGAAATTTTATGCTCTGTGGGGGAGGTGGTAGTTCTTCTGTAACTAGGGGGAATCGAGGAAGGAGACAAGGGGAGGTTGGGACCGCTTCCATCTTGAATCTATTAAAAGTTCGATCCCACTTCCCAAAATTCCTTCTCTTACGTCTTCATCTTCAATCACGCTCTCGAAAATTCCCTCCACCTCGCCACTGCCGCTAGACCCAGCAACCTCGATGTCGCCCTTCTATTCCCTTTCCGACAACTAATTTGAACTTTCTGAACTTAGCATATGCTTCGGAGTCGTTGTTATCGGGGTTTGGACTTAACCAAACGGCAGTGGATAGCTACTGATCGTGGCTCCTCCCTCCCCTGGTCAGTGGATCCTCTCTCTATGAAATGAGTAGCTATTAGCTTCTGCCAAGAATTAATTGGCAGCTTCACTGGTTTTCAAAGCAAATATACACACCTCACAAGACTGCAAACGAAACTGTAATGAAGAAGAACATAAGCAGACCTCATGATTGAGGAGCTAAACGGTCCAGTCCAAATCCCAAATAAAAAGTTTTAATCTCTGTTGCCACTTGCCAACACAAGGGAAACTGATCAGCACCTTAGCTTCAGCCATGAACTAATTATAACTGTGAGGATTCTTATAAGTTTACTCCCAACTTCCTTTGCAAATTCCTATGCCTTCCATGATGAATTCGTATTTGATATTCACTATTACTAATGTGATTTTTTTGTTCCTTTGGCAATTTTGCTGAGTTAATCCGACTGCATGCAGTATCTTTATAAGTAAATTAGTGATGCTTTTGATCATAGCTTAACTTTTTCTAGATAAATGTGTATCCATTTTGAATGCCCATTAGTGGATCCAAAGAACTTGACGGTTTCTAGCCACAATAAGGGTTTGATCTGACCATTATGGGACAATTAAGTTTGTTGGTTTTGAGTCGTATATCCATTTGTGTACTTTCTACTGCATGCCCGATATTAGTTCTAAATTATTAAACCGCAAGAATAGCTTTTTCATTTTATTTATCTTTCTCAAAACTCCTTCGTCCAATGGGTTGCTGAGTAATCTACAACCAAGCTTGATGACTGTCTCAACTAATCAAATCCATAACTGAGATTTAATCGAGACTGATGGAGTTGAAGGCAAATATCATGGTCCGATCTAGAAATAGAACAATTAGATGGAGGAATTTTTTAATGGGTAATTAGATGCACAAATTGATGTTGATATTAATGTTGATAAAAGGTAATTTCAATGATCATGGACAATATTATTAAAAGCGAGTTTTTACATAGAAACGTTTTGGTGATCTAGAAGCGTAAAATCGTAAGTTTTTAAGTTTTAAAGCAGAGTTTTAACTACGTAAGTTATAAGAATAGAGATTTTGTGTAGTTATAGTGTCCTAAAATCGTAAAATCGTAAGTTTTTAAATTTTAAAGCGCGATCTTAACTACATTGATCATGGGAACTGATAGTAAGGCCTTTTATTCAAGGCTCATCATATATTGATGAATATTGAATTCTATAATTGAAGCTATGCAACACACAATTTAGTCATTTTTCAATTAATCAATTATGATACTTTCACTCAAATCCAAGTAAAGTAAGCACATGGATGAAGTATATATGAGTTTGGATAACGGGTAGGTTTGGACATTGGATAGGATATGAAAGTACCATATGCGAATAATTTAACTAGAAGAGAGTATATATGTACAACTTCTATACTCCACCGATCAATAGAGTAAACCAAAATACACAGTGAGATTTTGTGCTCCACCGGCCAACGGGCCGGGTACAATGCTAGTTACTTACTATAATAATGACGGGGTGCATATCGAAGGGAAGCAAATCTTTGGTTACACCCCAACCAACACATTGGTTCGTTTTAAAATAACGAATCATTGCATCAGTTCAACCCATACATGATAGTTTGACCGGTTTGGTTGTTCCAACTGTCATATCGATTCGGTTTGATTCGGTTCAACTCGGTTTGGTTTAGTCCGTTTGGTTACACAAACCAATTTGAACGATTAACCACATATAACATCAAATCGATCGAATTCGAGGCCGTGCCTTCCCACATCTTATCAGCATGGTAATTCAAGAGATTCTTTTGGATATTTTCCCTTTCATTTCCATTCACACCATTAAAAACCAAAAAAAAGACCCTCTTCCATCGAGATTCCTTCCTAGGTCACTTTTTCCACCTGGATTTCGTTGTTGGTTTGGCCGTTTCTTGTTCAAGACTTTAATGGCCGTTGCCAAAGTTTCTCACGGTGTCCGGCAAAGTTGTCAGCACCCCCTCTTTCATAAAAAGGTGAATGTATGCTCAAATTAGGTTTCTAATCCATTTATGTCGACTTCACTATTCTCGACTTATGATTCCGGGAAATCAATTTTCCATTTTTCGCTTTCTTCGTCCAATAATGAATTTCTAAATTTTTATTCACAACTTAATTTTTACTTTTCTACCTTTTCATCTTCAATGTAAACAAAAAACTTTTTTAGATGCAGCCAGGGGCGGACCCTGGGAGATTTAAGGGGTGTCCCCGGACACCCCTAAATTTTGGGAAAACGATTATCCAACCCCAGTGGTAATTTACGTATGGATAAAAAAATATAATTGATAGTGAGGGACACTCCTTAAATTTGAAAAAATGACTATCTTACTGTCATTTGTGTATAGGAATATAAGTGGTAAGTTGGATATTTAAATCTAGAACACTTTTATTATTAATACACTTAATTTCTGTTGAGCTAAACTCATTTGTTGTTCGATTTTAAATAATGTGTAATAGTAAAATGGCATTCCCCATCTCTAATTATTTTAAAAACCTAACGATTAAACTAATTTCAAACTACCCTTAATTTGTATTGATTTTATGATTGTACGGCAAATTTTGAAAGAGTCTTTCAGCTTTGGGTTACATCAAGAACAAGTTTACAAATCGAATATGCGATAAGTTCGTGAATGATTGTCTAGTAGTGTATATAGAGACAATTTTTTTAAACACTATAGACACCAAGTGTATTCTACAATTATTTTCGAATATGAAAACACATCATGGACTTTTTTAACCTGTACGAGTAAGGTATTTTCATATTTACAATTTTATTTTATTTTTATTAATTAATTATTTTTATTTAATTTATTTTTTAAAAGAGGACACCCCTATAAAAAATTTCTGGGTCCGCCACTGATATTATCAATATATGATTTGGACTGTATTTGTGCTAAATATAATCAATATATGATTAATCCGAATACCAGAGATAGTAAGTTGAAACCCCAAACCCTATTTCTCCATATCATTTTTACTCTCAAATCTCACCTCATATTTCATCTTTTTTACTTGTCATTGATATTAACAGTATCCATAATAGTACGGTATTGTATTACGTACTAGGGCTGGCTATTTGGTCCCGAACTGTTTGGTTTTACCCGAAACTGGACCGTATAACCCGGACCGGGACCAGAATGGGACCGGATAGCAAACAATGCAATCTCATATTCGGGCTTAGATTTGAGGTAAAAAACCGGATAAAGACCGAATAAGAGACGCCCAACACCTAAAATCAAGATAAAATTGGGACCAGACCGGGTCAAGACCGGACTGTATCCAATCCAATCTTTGGTCCTTATATTCCTGAAAAGACCGGACTATGATCGGATCAATTTGGTCCAATTTAACCGGATCGGACCGTATAATCACCCCTATTACGTACCTCTGGATCAAATCGGTTGCACAATAGATAGAGAAACGATGGAAAATTGCTTAACCTTTACTTGATAATAGGATAAGAAATTAAAAACAAAAGGAAGGATGAAATGTATTCATTCAACTAATACATTGATAGAACTTTATAGGAAATATGAATAGAATTTCAATAAATAATATAGTCACTAAGCACGCTATTATTTGCTGCATTAACTAAAAACTAGAAAAAGGCCATTAAAGAAGGGTTGAACTAATCTACACAATATATATTAGCAGGAATGAGAAAAAACCACGTACTAGAATTCGAACCATGACCACTTTAAACTAATGAAAATAAAAAATCATAACAAATCATACTAAGTAGATTTTTTATATCTTTTTAAACTACATATATAATAGCAAGGAGGAAAAAACCCTTCCCCCATGTCAATTTTTTTCTCTTTCCTCTGTGGAACATGCCAACTTACCGTAGACATGCGGATTTAAACAAGTGCAGAAGTGTCAATTTTTTCTTTAAGCCCTTTTATTTCTCGATGGGGGGTAAATATATATGAAAAGGCAAAAACAATGCTCCTTTTTATTGCTAAAGGAAAAATATTTAACAATAAACTAATGCATGGATTCTAATGGCTAACCGCTAACCATAAAATAAAATAGTTGAATAGGCCCGACCTACACGAGATTTAGCCATCAAGTAAAACAAATGAACATCATGGGTTTGTCATTCTAAAACAAGCTATTTTCTCTAGTATAATATATATTATGCTATTATTTTATATCTTAGTGGCTAAAATATAATGTATTTTAAAGTTATTCAATGGTTCAACCTCGACCAACCAATTAGTCCAATTTTTATCATTTCAAATATATATTATGTAATTATTTGATATCATAATGATTAAATTATATTGTATTTTATAGGGAATTGTTTGGTATTTGTTAGTAAAAAACTAAACATAAAGATCTATTTTTTTTATTTTTAACATTAAAACGATCCTAAACATTTTTCGTTTCCTTTCGAATTTCTATGGTTTTATTCCCGAATTAGTGAGGGTAGTTATCATAAAAGGTCACAAAACTAATCAGTTTGTACAAAACGGTCACAAACCTTCAATTTTGCATGTTTTAGTAATATATTTTTTTGACTAATAACAAAAAGATAATTCCGTCCATCTCCATACAAAATTCGATTAGTTTGGTCCAATCAAATGTCTCGTCAGCATCCACATCAGCAAAATAATTAATAAAAAATAAAACAAAAATCAAATCAACCCTACCCACCAACCCAACCGATTCCTCTCCATCTCCGCACAACTGAGGAAAATCCGCTGCGATGTCTGCGACAAGGCGAAAGCCATCGTCTTCTACAGTGTTGACGAGGCTGCCCTCTGCTCCTTCTGCGACAAGGGCGAAACCACCCACGTCCCTTCCCAGGATCCAAAGGGCCGACCGATCAAGAACATTGTCTGGCTTAATTGGTTTTTCAATTCGCCTGCTGCCGACAGGTATCTAAAATGAGAAAAGCTTTGAAATTTGCTTCCATGGCGGAAGCCATTTCTCATAATTCTATTTCACAATACTTTAAGAGAGAAAGAAGAAGAAGAACAAATAGCTCTGATTATCGGTGGTGTCGGATTCAAAACCACATCGACGTCGGTCCAATTTGTCTCCCCCAATGCTTCAACTTTCTCTTCCAATTACAAACATTATCCACACATTTCCTCAACCTCGAATCCCTAATCGGGATCTTCCACTGCCCGTCATCGAATCCCTCCTTCTCTGCCTCTCGCAGATCCCACTCCAGTTGGGCCTTCTGCCTCGACTCCTGCAAGCAAACCCCTTGCAGCTCCGCCGACATAGAGTCATGGACCTTTCACCACTGCGGGTGCGCGACGTCACTGGCGAACTCGCTGAGTTCCAATTGCAGTCGTAATCCCTAAAACACAGCCACGGCTTCATCCCGAGGTAATGGAGCACGTAGAGCTCCGGCGAGTCCGACCTGAAGCGGTCGTTCTTCTTCCTCTTGACCTCTTCATCGTCGACGATCCAGAAGTGCTTCGGGAAGTTGAGCCAACGAGGGATTCGATGCCATCAGGTAAAGATCTCGTTCAGGTAGCCTTGATCGCCACTGTTGTAGGATTCGATGCCTCCATTCCCAACTCGACTCCTTCCCCTCTCACCTAAAATCAATCCCCCGCTACCCCTATTTCATATCTCCCTTAAAACACCAACTAACCCAAACTAGGATCCCAAACTAGCTCGGTTCACTTACCATCTCAAAGCTGTTACTTTCTTTTTGCTTTTCTGATTCTTGTCTCGCCCTCACTTGGGTATTGGAACAAATGACCCTTTGTTCCTTGTTTCTTGTTTGAAACCTTTTCTCCCTTTTCTGTTACTCTAATAATTATATAGATCACCCATATATAAAAAATAACATGAAAACTGAAGAAAAAAAATTCATTTCATACCCCTGCTGCCATACCTTCCTTCTTAGCTCTGCGGAGACGGTGGCGGAGAGTTAGAGGAGAAAGAGAGGAATGGGTTGGGTTGGATTTGGGTGGTGGGTTGGTTAGGTTTAATTGGTTTTTATTTTATTTTTTATTAATTATTTTGATGATGTGGATGCTGACTAGACAGTTGACTGGACTAAACTAACATAATTTTGGATGGAGATGGACGGAATTACCTTTTAGTTATTAGTCCAAACATATGTTACTGAAACGTGCAAAATTAAAGGTTTGTGACCGTTTTGTACAAAGTAAATAGTTTTATTACCATTTATAACAATTACTCGAATTATTAGTGATGTGCAAATGGTGAATTGCAATCATCTCTTTTCTTTCACTATTTTTATTTTCAAATAGAAAGTTTAAAAGTAAAGAATAATTAGAGTTTGGCATGGGTCGGTCAAACAGGCTGAATTTCAACTTTTGGCCCGTTTTGATCAAGTCTAATTTATAATCACATGGTTCCCTGATACCCGATAAAATCTCAATCCAAACCAGTTTGGCAGGTGACTCCGTGTTTACCACCATTTTCTAGGGATACAGGAACGACGGTTCATATCTCAAATCGTGTTGTTCGTTCTTGATTTCTTTAGATTTTTATCATGGCTTGGCAAAATAAGAAAGCACAATGACAACAAGATGAAAGTTTTATAAAGCAAATTAATCGTTCAACGGGCCGAGTAAAAGCTAGCAACGATTGTGAGATGCTCATTTCCCAAAAACCGGCGGGATAGGCGATTTTTTATTCAATTTTCTGGAATTCGTTTTTTACAAAAATTACTCCAACTCATCATATTACCAGAAATAATATTGTTTCACAAGGTAACAGGTACTTGATTTTGGTTCATAAGGCTGATTTTTTATTCGTTGCATCATTCATGTCTTTTTCCTGTTAAAATTCGCTATTTTTATCACGTGTTTCAAAAAAAACTATACAACAATAAGCTATACACCCCATTACATTATCAAATTTCATATCTTATCTTCCTCCGGCCAACTGGCCTGGGTCACGCTAGTTGTTTAAAAATCTAAATAGTCAAATAATTAAAGAAATGACCGAGATTTATGGATTGTAATAGTCACACGGTTGAGATAAGAATTTAACAAAAATCGCTTCTTGCCTATAATTATGGACAAGTTAGAATCTGAATAAATCAAGAAAGTATGTTATGAATCTCCTTATATATATAGAAGTTGATGCTCTAGTTAACATATCACTTTACCTCCAACAAAAAGCCACTAGAAAATCAAAATTAGTGAGAAATCAACCATGATGAAAAGGTTCTCATGGGCGATTATTTTCATACTTCTTATTTGTCTCTTCCATGGTAATTATCGATATTTTTATGGTTTCATGTCTCAAGTTTCATTTTGATGTACTTAGTATAAATGTCTTCTCTTAACAGTTAATTAAGGTGGTTTGATTTCATATGCGATTAATGTTTGCAATAAAATTAGGGAACGAGGTTGTAGCATTCCGCAGTCACGAATTTGGGCCGAAGACGGATTTTTGCGACAAGTTCACTTCTTTTCCTCAAAGATTTTTGCATATCCGAGGTGGTGGTTGCAAGGATTCAATATGCGACACTGCATGCAACAACATGTTTGGAGGTGTTGGAATATCTGTTGCTGGACGATGTGAGCAGCGTACTTGCGCATGCTACGGCTATTGCTATCATTTTAATGATCCTCCGCTAACAGATGTAAAATTAAATTAAGAAAAAGAGACTAATTTTTCTGCAACTAAATAAATAATTTGGCGAGCCTCCAATATTTATTGGTTTCTCAATAGTTACAGGTTATTATTTGGTAGAGTATTTCTTTGTATTTCCACTTATCTTTTTTGGTAAAATAGGGAATCTAGCTAGCTTCCTATTCAATGAAAAGTTCAATAGAAGTTGAGTTAGCTTATAAGTAATTATGCTTTTTTTTTTTCAATTTCAAGGCTCTAGATTTATGGGTTTTCCTTGTACCTCATCACAACATCACAATTAATTTAGGATTGTTTGGATAAAAGATTTGACCATGAGGGATTGTTTAGGGGATTTGACCCGAATCGTTCACTTAAAAAACAAGCTATTTAGCATCAGAGATTCCCGAATCTCTTGTTTGGAATTGCAAATGGGTTTTCCATAAAAAATTGAAAACATTTTACCCTATAAATCTCAATTCTTCTCTTTCCCTATCTTCTTCATCTTCCTGTCTCCGACTAGGCTACTCAGATCTAGAGACCACTTCAAAATCAGCTGCTTCTCTCTTCCAGAACCCCAATATGTCACCCTTTTGGCTGGAAACCCAATCCATTTCTCCCAAATAAGCAAACTTGAAAATTCTGTTTGTCTGAGAAAAAGTATTGAGATCTAATTCCATATGAACTTATTCCCTTTCCCTTCTCCACCGTTGGTCGCCAATCTTTTGCTCAATAGGTAGTACAACCCACACCTACTCCATTGGTGGTCGCCATTGTCCCCGCCGCCATCTAGAATTGAATGTGGGAAGCTTCTGTTGGAGAAATATGGAGTAAAGCAATGAAATATTTGGAGGGAGAAGGGAAAGGAAGCCATTTGGCGTACTACTAGATACCTGCAAATTGCATCCGAGATATCGTGATCCAACTTTGAACAATATTTGCACTTTATCGCATCTTATTTACGAAACTTTCAAAAAGTTGAATGGGCCTAGTATGATAGATCAGTGATATAGCGATCAAGTTGTGCGTCTTGCAAATCACTTGCTATCACACATATGAATCTAAGTTCATGTTGGACGTACTGGATTATCTTTTAAGTTCGAGAATGTTTTCCTCATTCTAAGATAAGAAAACTAATGAGAGGAGGTAAACATCGAGCACTTCTACTATGCTATAAAGTATTGGTGTTATAAGGTTTTTCCTTTATGGTACAACTTGAAATTGTACATTTAACGTTATGGTACAACTTCAAATTGTACCTATACTTTTTGTACAAATTCTTTTATGATACAACTTGAACTTGTACCTTTACGAAACTTTTTGTACAAATTCTTTATGATACAACTACAAACCGTTGAATAAGGCTCTGAAATGGATTAGGTATCCTATCCCCAACCAAAAGGATCTACTCCTGAAAATTTCACAGTCCCTAATATTTTCTAAATTTGACATGAAATCCGGATTTTGGCAAATCCAAATCAAAGAAATAGACCGCTCTAAAACTGCTTTTACCGTTCCCTTTGGCAATATGAATGGAACGTCATGCTGTTTGGTTTGGAAAATGCTCCCTCAGAATTTCAAAGAATTATGAATCAAATCTACTCTCCTTATTTTGATTTCATAATAGTTTATATTGATGATGTGCTGGTTTTTTCTTCGTCCATTGACCAACATTTCAAACATCTTAATCTATTTCTTGAAGTCACTCGACGTAACGGTCTGGCTGTCTCTAAACCAAAACTTTGTCTTTTTCAAACTAAGATACGTTTTTTGGGTCACTACATTATTCAAGGAACAATTGTTCCAATCGAAAGATCTCTTCAATTTGCAGATAAATTTCATGATCAAATTTTAGACAAAAATCAATTACAACGGTTCCTGGGTAGTTTAAACTATGTCCTTGACTTTTATCCCAACATCAGTCTTCTTTGTAAACCTCTCCATGATAGATTGAAAAAGATCCCCCCTCCCTGGAGTGACCAGCATACCAAAATAGTTCAGCAAATTAAGAGGCAGGTTCAAAGTCTCCCGGGCCTTCACATAAGTGATCATTTTCTCCCTAAAATCGTCGAAACCGATGCCTCTGATCTAGGATATGGAAGAATCCTTAAGCAGATTCAAAATGATAAAGAGTTGTTGGTACTCTTTACTTCTAAACATTGGAACCCTACCCAAATCAACTACTCCACTCTCAAAAAAGAACTGCTTGCTATTGTTTTATGCATCTCGAAATTTCAGCATGATTTGCTCAATCAAAATTTTTTACAACGCATTGATTGCCAATCAGCAAAATACATTTTGGAAAAGATGTTCAAATCCTTGCTTCTAAACAAATATTTGCACGATGGCAAGCCATCCTTAGCATTTTTTATTTCGACATACAATTTATAAATGGTTCTTCAAACTCTCTTCCAGACTTCCTTACTCAGGAATTTTTGCACGGAGGACGAAGTGGGGAAAACTCTCAGGCTTGCAATCTCCAGTCATAATGCCCCCTACTACTAGATTGCGAGATAAAGAGAAAATCAAAATCAAAACATGGAGAGAGATATTTGATGATGAACAAGGAAGCCCTGATCATTCAAGTGAGTATGAAGAAAGTTCTGATGATTCTGGTTCACACTCAAGTTCATCCAAAGCTTTAATCAATATTGATAAGCTTCCTCTTGAAGCCCAAAATTACCTTCAAAAATTTATTGCCGTTTCTGGTTCTAAACAAAAGCTTCCCACTGAAGCTTCAACTTCCTCAACAATTTCCCATTCTAAACTAATTCTTTCAAATACTCAAACGCCAAGTGGCATCCTACCCACACCCATCTCTTCCGAAGAAACCAAAAAAATATATCAGAACATCATCTTGATTTCGCACCTACCTCAACAGAGGTGGCATCTTCGATAGGCCCTCAAAACCGTTTTCCCCAAAACCCAAGAGGTGGTGGTTGTCCAAGCTCCTCAAAATCGATTTCAAACGTATTTTAAGAAAAACACTTTTCAACCCATTTTCGTTGTCGAAGATGGTTTCTACCATCAATATCCAAATGTTACTGCCAAACATTTCCTCAATGAGTGGTTCTTCAAACCAAGATCCCTCAACAAAACCCACAAATATTATGAACGTATCCTCACAGAAACTGGATCAGTCACCTTTTCCCAAAAATTTGATCCTTCAGACAAAACACTCAATACCCACTGAACCTGCAAAATCCACCAAATTATCCACCCTCGCCAATGGCCTACTAGCCCAAACACCAACCAAAAATTCCCTGCTACTATTGCTCTTAACCACCCGCAAATCTGCCAATCCTTCAATTACTGGATTACCATGAAGCTTGGATTAATGCCTTCTTCAAGCAAAACCATATGTACCGACACTCCTGGAGTTTTTTCTGGGATTACAAAACTCCCATTATTTTCCCCAACTCGTTTATGCACTGGTGGGATCTTTTTGGGCCAACTGAAAATATCTATACAACTGAGATACAAGAGGGATATCAAACTTTCTGTCAAAAATATTCTGGTCTAGGATTACCCTCCTCAAATTTTGTTACTACATCAAAGTTCCTTGGATTACTGCTTGGGAATTCAGTTACCAAACATGTGCCGTCACAAAGATACCCATGTTAGGCCGCAGCTTCAAAACCAAATATTGGGTTGCAAATCCTCGCCCAGAACAAGCCTACAAACCTCAAGTCCTTCAATGTTTCAATAACAATCCTGAATTGTCCAAAGTTATCGAAAAATCCTCAACACAATTTTTGCAAACAAAATCCTCAATCAGCGCTCTCTTAGCTGGCGCCAAGACTGAAGAAGAATACTTCCAAATTCTCAAAGATGTGGCGTCTAGCTCAACATCCGACACAGATTCCACGTTCCAAAACCATGACCCGGATGAAGAAGTGCTTGGTCATTTGCCAACAAAGAGCACTAAGTTGAAGACAAAGAAGAAGTGACCCCATTGCTTCATCCACTACCATAAAGACAAAGAAGAAGTGACTCCACTTCCAGTCCACTATCCTAAAGACAAAGAAGAAGTGACTCCACTTCCAACCTACTCAATTTGGTTATGGAAAGAAGATCACAAATTATCTATTTTTCTTTATATTAAAAATGTAATTTTGTTATGACATGTGACATAATCATATAAGTGTCCACATTGTCATCATTATTTTTTCAATTTATTTACCAAAAGGGGACTCCATTTCTCTATAAAAGGAGACTCCCTTCACTTGTTGTAAGCAGAGTTGTTTTGAGTGGGAAATGCTATCTTGCAAAGCTCCCTCCCATCATCTTCTCTCAAGAATTCATGTGTAAGAAGTCTATCAAACTATCAAGTTTTACTTCATCTTTTTCAAATCATCTTCAAATTTTATTTATTTCGTGCATAACTGGTCATCTCGAGTATTTATTTTATGCAAAAGTGGTCATATCCAGTATTTATCTTCTGCTAATCTGGTCATCTCCATTATTTACTTTTTGCTAATCTGGTCATCTCAAGTATTTACTTTTTGCTAATCTGGTCATTTCCAATATCATTTACTTTACAAACTATTTTCAAGTTAATCTCTTATTGGCTGTCTCATTTCGTCCTGACTAGTATCAGAGCCCTGGGGGGAAAGGGTTTGTCTAAAACTTCTTGCTTATTATTAGTTGAGAGATGGGTACCCCATGGTTAGATCCTAGCTGAGTCCTTTGTGAGAGAGTTGTAAGACCGTCTTTAGCCGTTAATCTATCTCACCTATAAGTTAGATCCAGCCTTTGTTTACCTTCTTTCCTCTATTCATGAGTTCGATTTTTAGACCTTCCTCTTCTTCCGCTAGTTCTGACATCACCGGGAACCGTGTGATCAACCAAAAAGAAATTAATTTTGAAACTGTTAGTAAAGAAATTGATAATTTGCAAATTCCTAGGATTGCCCAAAAGGAAATTTATGAGCAAATCAAATTTAACTTCCTCAATAAAATGGATAATAACATCAAAATCTAAGAAAGAGATATTCATCTTTTCAATGATTATGAAACCATCAAACTTTTGTCTCAAAAATCTATTCAACAACACAAAAAGAAGTACAACTATATCCATATTGGGTTAGTTCAAGTAGGGATTAAGCCTCTATCAAAAGAAGGCCTTAATACTGCTATTTTAATGGTTTAACGAGATTGTCGGTTTCTTGAGTTTAACGACTCTTTACTTGGAACTGTTGAATCAAGTCTTTATAATGACCCAATTTACTTCAATTGTTTCCCAAACTTTACTGTCTCTCTTCATGACAAAAATATTTTAGATGTTTTAACCCTACAAATAAAACTTTCAACTATAAAATCCAATAAGGATCTTTACCTATCTCTTTGGTTTACCGCTTACACTATAAAGCTATGAAATCTGCTTTCTCTTCTAAAGCTCTTCAATATGGTACAAAAGGAGAAACTATACTATGGCAAACTGATTTAACTCGTACAAACACTGTTACTCCAAAAACTATCAAATGGGGAGAAGTTACTCTTCGTACAGAATGGACCCTTGAAGGCGCTACCATTCCCAGAAGCATCGACCATTGTCAGGTTAATCAAATTACTCAACATCTTGATGGTCTGTTAACATCTCTTTTGCTAGAAACTCCATCTCTAGCATTTCTGATATAGACCCTAAATTGACAGAAGATGCTCGACAGCGCATCAATACTTTTCTTAGAAGCCAATCTTGTAGAAATCTTTCTCCCATACCTACACCCACTCGACATACCTCCTCTACACTCAACTATGATCTACGAGGAATCAACAACTCCAACAACATACCTCAGCCAGTTTATACTCCACCACCTCCCACAACTCTTTTTTCAAATATAAATACCTCGAGAACACCAAATATGTCTCCTACTGCCTCACAAGTTGCATTTCCTGAAGAAGAAATCCCTTATGCTTTTGATGTCATTACACAAGAGTTCAAAATCAACAAAGAACTTATTCACCGTGATTTCTATTCCCAACGAAACCGTTTTAAATGCTAGCAATTTTTTACTGATTACTCTAAAGAAGAACGTGTACTTATACAAAACTCTTTCTATGATTATCTCAATAATATACGAGAACACCATTCTTCCTTTAATTGGTTCGAACAAGTCTTTTCTCAATCTTCGATAAGTGTTCAAACCAACCCTATGACTTGGTTAACTACTAATAACTCTAAAATCCAATCTGTTCACCCCCCTAATGCTCCTGTTAATTTTTCTTATTATGGAACAACAGTTCAAGCTTCTCCTTTTAAATTAAAACGAGAAAATAGTGACCATGTCAAAGGAGAAGATATTCGACGTTTGATTGAACAAAACAATTATACAAACCGATTTCTTCAGACCTTAGGAGATCAACTTACTAATGTTGAAATCAGTTTACCTCTTTCTTTTGCGTCTTACCAAACGGCATGGCGTTCCATTCATATTGGCCAAAGGGAACAGTAAAAGCAGTTTTATAGCGGTCTGTTTCTTTGATTTGGATTTGCCAAAATCCGGATTTCATGTCAAATTTAGAAAATATTAGGGACTGTGATAGTTTCTGGAGTAGATCCTTTTGGTTGGGGATAGGATATCTAATCCATTTCAGAGCCTTATTCAACGGTTTGTAGTTTACAACAAGACGAGGAACGCCACGTTCCTTTTCTGCATTATTAATGACATAGAAAGTAGAACAACTCCAAGGGGATTGGCTAGATCTGATAAGGCCCTTTTTGAGCAATTCTTTAATTTCTTGTCGTCAATGTTTTTCAAGGTCCGAATTCATTTGGATAGGCCTAGCCTTGGTGGGAATGAGATTTTCATTGAAATCTTTTTCGTAAGGAAGATCAACCGGATGTTGTTTTTATGCCAAAAAGAATTGGGTGTATCAGCACAAATAGAGCTTTCAATGTGCTCTTTTAAAGAGTTGATTCGCTTTTGAAAAAGGGGTTGAGAAAGCTGTTGTAAGATTCGCTGAAAATGTATATCATCATACAAATAAGATATTTGATTAGTTTTACAACAAATTATATGGTGTATATATTTTATAGAAGAATGTCGTAAAACATTTAGGTTTCGAACTTTTTTTTTTTTTGAGAAATGAGAATTCAACATTGTTGCCTAACACAACAGTGTTAATTCCTTGGTCGGTGACGGTAAAAGGTTTTAGAAGATTTAGAAAAGGTGTCCCTAAGATCACCTTTTGTTGCATGTCACGTACTAGGATAAAATGGGTTTTGAATTCAACATTTTGATGACAAATTAAAGCATTAGAAAGTTTATATTGTATTTGAAGAGGTTGAGAGTTAGCGGTAGATAGAAACTCGAGGGTCTTTTCATAGTACTTAGTTGGAATTAATCCTTCTTGGATGCAGTTCATGTTTGCTCCTGTATCAAGAAGGGCCACTGTGCTTAAAGTAAAATCAGAAGAAACCTGAATATTAATGATAACATACCATTTTTGGGTAGTAATGGTAGATAAAAAACATAGAAAATCGTCATCAGTTAGCATTTCCTCTGTTTCTAAACTGTTGGTTGCGTGAGGAGTTTCATTGAAAAAGTTGTCGGGGCTAGATGTTGGTGGCTCGTCCAAAGGTTTGAGAGCTATTAAAGTTTGTAATATCTCATGATCACTATTTTGTAACTGTCGTAATTGTTGAATTTCTTTCTTAACAATATCCAATTCCTTTTGGAAGTCAGGAACAGAAGGATTGTGGGAATTGTTATTACTATGTCGAGAAAGGATATCTTTGACACTATATGTTGAACCTTGATGAAAGGGATTGGTAGGTGGAATAGTCACAGGAGGTTTCTTCATGTGCTCATGAAGCTTTTTGAAATATTTTTCTTTGAGATGAGGATTATCAATATTATTGATTAGATCTAAGATAAGCTCTTGATCTTTGGTTAAAACATTGATAGAAGATTCAGAACTTTCATCGTTGTCATCAAATTGTAAGGCCTGTAGATTCTCATCATAATCATCATGAGAAGAAGAATCCTCATGAGAAGAGTAGTGTTGGAGAAAAAGATTATTGATTTTGTCATGAATCTCTTCATCAAGATTAAGCTCATTGAGCTTCTTTTTTATACAACAATATTTGGAAATATGACCTATTTTCCACAACAAAACAAGTAATGTTTTTATTTTCATTGTTAGATCGTGGTCCCTTATCTGGGCGGGGATTCCTAGAGAAATGAGATTTTTTATTCATGGTTTTAAAAGATCGGTAGGGACGATCGCGATGTTTTTGATGAGGTTTGGTGCTACATTCCTCACAATTAGATTTGGAAGAAAATTTTGAATAAGATTCATCAAACTGAGCACAAAAAGATCCTAGTTCTTTTCGAGTTAGTTTTTGTTCGCGTTTGATTCGTTTTTGAAGTTTTAAATCATGGCAAATTTGTAATCCTTCTTTTTGTATAAAGCTAATAAGTTCTCCGTAAGTAAGTTGCTCATAAGGAATTTGACCATTAAAAGGGTCTTGTATTTTGTTTTGGATTTTATCTCCTAAGAGACGGGGTAAACCGGCTAAAAACTTTTCCTTCCAAAATGGTTGATTACCATCTTCTCTTTGCATAACCCTAGTTAAAAAAGTATCTTTGTACCATCGAAAGTCATGAAACTTTTTACAACGAAGATTAGAAAGTAGTTCGACATTTTTATCTTTAAGATGTGAAGGATCTCCAATAAAATGTTTTGAAATGGCAAAAATCAGGGATGCAACTGCATCTTGAGAAGATTGATTATTGGAGTCTAAAATAGGAGTTCCAGAAGAATCACATTTGACAGCTGTAAAAATTGTTCTTTGGTCTTCCGCGGTTAAGATATTATCCCACTAACCCTTTAATTGACCAGCAAAGACGGCTATAAGTAGTTCAGCTATAGCGTAATCATAAGTTTGATTTTGAGTTTTGTAAGCATTAGCTACCATGGTCATTTGTTAAAGAAGGTTCAAAATTTGATATTCTGAAAATCCATCAAGATTCCATTCATAAATAGAATTGCAGTTGTATTTATTTTGGATAATGGTGGGTTTCTCTTCGAGAGCTAAATCAGGTGCTGTGGGACGTGGGTAATACATTTTAGATGCAGAGGGTTGGTCCCATCGGAGACGATTGATTTCTGTTTCAATATGACCATCTAGGTCTTGAATACTTCGGCTGAGTCATCGATGATTTGATCCTCGTTGCTCGTGGATTTTGAGTATGAAATATAAGGAGTCTTAGAAAATTGTTTAAGACGTTTTTCTATTTCAAGCTTAAATTCAAGACTAGATTCTTTAGAAACTTCAAAAGGTTTGAAAATGGGGGAATTAAGTTTGTTGGAAGGAGGAATAGGAGTATTTGAAGTAGACGCAAAAGACAGAGGTAAACTGATTTCAACATTAGTAAGTTGATCTCCTAAGGTCTGAAGAAATCGGTTTATATAATTGTTTTGTTCAATCAGATGTCGAATATCTTCTCCTTGGACATGGTCACTATTTTCTCGTTTTAATTTAAAAGGAGAGGCTTGAACTGTTGTTCCATAATAAGAAAAATTAACAGGAGCATTAGGGGGGGGTGAATAGATTGGATTTTAGAGTTATTAGTAGTTAACCAAGTCATAGGCTTGGTTTGAACATTTATCGAAGATTGAGAAAAGACTTGTTCGAACCAATTAAAGGAAGAATGGTGTTCTCGTATATTATTGAGATAATCATAGAAAGAGTTTTGTATAAGTACACGTTCTTCTTTAGAGTAATCAGTAAAAAATTTGCTCGCGTTTAAAACGGTTTTGTTGGGAATAGAAATCATGGCGAATAAATTCTTTGTTGATTTTGAACTCTTGTGTAATGACATCAAGAGAAGAAGGGATTTCTTCTTCAGGAAATGCAGCTTGTAAGGCAGTAGGAGACATATTTGGTATTCTCGAGGTATTTCTATTTGGAAAACGAGTTGTGGGAGGTGGTGGAGTATAAACTGGATGAGGTATGTTGTTGGATTTGTTGATTCCTCGTAGATCATAATTGAGTGTAGAGGAGGTATCTCGAGTGGGTGTAGGTATGGGAGAAAGATTTCTACAAGATTGGCTTCTAAGAAAAGTATTGATGCGTTGTCGAGCATCTTCTGTCAATTCAGGATCTATATCAGAAATGCAAGAGATGGAGTTTCTAGCAAAAGAGATGTTAACAGTACCATCAAGATGTTGAGTAATTTGATTAACCTGACGATGGTTGATGCTTCTGGGAATGGTAGCTCCTTCAAGGGTCCATTCTGTAGGAAGAGTAACTTCTCCCCATTTGATAGTTTTTGGAGTAACAGTGTTAGTACGAGTTAAATCAGTTTGCCATAGTATATTTTCTCCTTTTGTACCATATTGAAGAGCTTTATAAGAGAAAGCATATTTCATAGCTTTATAGTGTAAGCAGTAAACCAAAGAGATAGGTAAAGATCCTTGTTGGGTTTTATAGTTGAAAGTTTTTATTTGCAGGGTTAAAACATCTAAAATATTTTTGTCATGAAGAGAGACAGTAAAGTTTGGGAAACAATTGAAGTAAATTGGGCCATTATAAAGACTTGATTCAACAGTTCCAAGTAAAGAGTCGTTAAACTCAAGAAACCGACAATCTCGTAAAACCATTAAAATAGCAGTATTAAGGCCTTCTTTTGATAGAGGCTTAATCCCTACTTGAACTAACCCAATATGGATATAGTTGTACTTCTTTTTGTGTTATTGAATAGATTTTTGAGACAAAAGTTTGATGGTTTCATAATCATTGAAAAGATGAATATCTCTTTCTTAGGTTTTGATGTTATTATCCATTTTATTGAGGAAGTTAAATTTGCTTTGCTCATAAATTTCCTTTTGGGCAATCCTAGGAAATCGCCAATTATCAATTTCTTTACTAACAGTTTTAAAATTAATTTTTTCTTGGTTGATCACACGATTCCCGGTGATGTCAGAAGAAGAGGAAGGTCTAAAAATCGAACTCATGACTAGAGGAAAGAAGGTAAACTAAAGCTGGATCTAACTTACATGTGAGATAGATTAACGGCCAAAGACGGTCTTACAACTCTCTCACAAAGGACTCAACTAGGATCTAACCATGGGGTACCCATCTCTCAACTAATAATAAGCAAGAAGTTTTAGACACACCCTTTCCCCCCGGTGCTCTGATACCTTTACGTGATGGTACAACTTCAAGTTGTAAAGTTATATCATAACATAATAGTACAAATTCCTTTATGGTACAACCTGAACTTATACATTTAACATTATGGTACAACTTTATACATTAAAGCACCAATACTTTATAGCACAGTAAAAGTGCTCGGTAAACATCATATGTATTGAAATGTAATCTGCACGACAAACATAATGGAATCTGATTAGAGAAATGGGCACCTTTATTTGTTTTGTTAACATTTCTTTTACCCATGGTTAGGCTTGGCAACTGGCGGATCGGGGCCGGGGCAGGCCCATCCATCACCCGCTCGAAAATATATCGGGTTTTCCCCGAATCCGCCCCGTTAGCACTAGCGGGCTTTTTTTTAGGCCCACCCCCGAAACCAACAGGTAACGGGTTAGAACCCGTTATACCGCGTTTACCCGACACAAATCAAATCTGCTGAATCCAACAAAAAAGCAGAGACACTACAGTCAAATTGAAACTGAAAAACTGCAGAAATTGTAGATGAAATCCACCAACTTGCAAAATACAGCAACCAGACATCAATAATTCATCATCCAAACAAAAGAAAACATGTTCGAAATTGGATTCCAATATCCATAAAGGCATATAGCCATAAACCAAACGAAATAAAACAAGTTACAAATTGAACCAAACAACAAAAAAGAGCAGCAGTAGTTCTCTTCACCCTTCAGTCTTATCGAGCAGCACCATCATCAAGCAATTAGTCGGCAAACAAAATCCAGCATCCCAGCACAACAATCACCAGCAGCACACTTCAATCTTCAATGTCCAAGAGTGTACGACTCTGGCTACCTTGAAAATCTGTGGCAATTTAAGGTACTTGTTAACTACTAACTTAACTACTAACTGAAGATAATTGTTCATGATAATAAAACAGAGCACAAGTACCTTCTTTCTTAAACTCTTCACAACTTGGATCCTCCATTGTCATCGCAGAGAAGCAAGTATCCAAACCTTGAATGTCAGCCTTTCCAACATCTGCATATTCAAGCAGAGTATAGTTAACAAAACTTTCGAATATTTGAAATTAAAACAGACCGGGAAATAAAAAAAATAAGAGCTCTTACCTTTGCAAATGTCACTCTAAATCCAGCTACGGATGCACAATTGCACATGAGTGCCTCGACAGTTTCAAAGTGCAGCCTACTTCGGTGAGGATCTAGCAGCCTACCACCAGAGCTGAAGGCTGACTCAGAGGCCACAGAGGTCACTGGTACAACAAGCAAATCTCTTGCTACCTCTTGCAAAAGTGGGTATTTTCCAGCATTCACCCTCCACCAATCCAAAACCCCAACATTTGAACTTCGAGGACTAACATCCTCACAGAGATAATGATCCAATTCAGAGCATAGTGAAACTGTTTTGGACCTTTTCCTTCAGCTTAAATAAAGCTCGAAGTCAAGGTCACCAAAATTGGCCTCAACACCATTAACAGAACCAGAGGAGGCAGAATGGTCATCTCTGCCCTTTTGTTTAAATGATACTCACGGACAACATCATAAACAGTGGCCTTAACAGTCACAGGATTAAGAGTAGGATCAGAGCCATTGCTCTTATCATAATAGTACTGAATCAGCTCAAGTTTGTATGCAGGATCAAGAACAACAGCGACAGTGAGCAATACATGGATATCTGACACGCTAAAACACAACACCTAACAATGGCCAAGTGTAACCAATGAAAGGGACTGCAGTATAGTGGCACAAGTAATAAATATCGAATCCACGGGTCTCTAGAGGTACTATTACTCAGCTTCAGTTCATTATCTAGCAAACTAGATTAATGATTGATTTACTAAACTACTCTACTAAGTACTCTACTAATTACAAGTTGGGTACCCACTTAGGTATGATTCCCCCTAGCTCCTCAATTAGGTCCAAGTTGCAATTACCTTTGGCTGATCTAGTGTTGATTAAACTGCGGAAGATCCTATATTAGCTTGGAATCTCTTAAGCTGACCAAGCCCTCTTAGACAGAATACCCGGCAGGCGACTAGCCTTCACCGGGATAGACTGCTAAGGTGATTCACACAGATCTCCACTACTGGAATGAATTCCAGTACAAAGTAGTGAATTGATTGACTCTCGCACAACCAATTCACCACTATCAATCAAGGAAGCTCTCTTAACCTAACCAGATTCTATCTATCATAGGTTAAAGCAGAAATCAAGAGAAGATGATCAGGCTTCAAATGATTCTATAAATCATGCCTCAATCAATTATAATCAAACAATATAGCATCCAAAACTTCATACAAGAAAGATCCTAACACATGGAACTAGAGTTCTTCAAAACCTAAGTGAAGGGAAGTTACCCCATAGAGAAGAGAGAGACTGCAGAAATCTAATCTAGATCTTCAATCTCCATCTTCAAGCTTGATTCCCGAGCTCCAATGGTGAAGAAATCCTCCAAAATAGCTCCAAGAATGTTCCCAAGTCGCTCTCTCTCTCTCTAGGGTTCGTCCCTTGGGTGTTTGGGAACCAAAACCCCGCTCTGCCTTTCCTTTGGCTCGAATCTGCCTCAAAAACCCGATTCTGGGCGAAATACGGGCATAAATACGGTCGTAATTCTTCCATGCCCGTATTTTTCCCAAAACACGCGTTTGGGTTAAGTTTCAGCGCAGCCAAAGCTCCTCTCGGCAGTGAAAATACGGGCATGAGAGGGGAAAATACGGTCGTAATTCTCCTGCCCGTATTTCTTCCTCTGCTCCTGTTTAATGCTTCGTTTCTCCCTCATTCAGACTCCGAATCAGTCGCCGTTTGATCCCAGACGCTCGTAGTCTCGTCCTCTATCTTTTCATGAAAAGATTCCATGATTATTTTTTCATAATATGAGTTAGAAGTCCATTCTTCCTCAGGTCATGCTCTTGTTTCTTCTCCCGAATTGCCAAATGATCTCCGATTGACTTGAAACTTGCACCTATGCTTCCATTTACATGATAGGACCTGAAATGTGAAAAAGGAAGACAACCTAGCATAAAATAGTCCAAGAAAGCAAAAACTCAAGCCAAAATGATCAAGAAACGAGGGTGCAAACATGTGCAAATATGACGTTATCAATATCAATCCAGTATTTGCTAAACTTGGCCCACATTTTTTCGGCCATTTCACAAATGATGCTATCAGGATCAGTCATCCACTCAAGCAGATTCAATTTCAAGTCACAGATCCTTCGAAAGAATATATTAGCAGTAGGATAATTGCTTCTAGAAAGAAGCTCAGAAATATTTCTGAAAACCTCAAGCTTTTTGCTAATAACAGTAGCAAACATCCAATCATCACTGCTAGGCAAGGAAGTATAGTTAGGTTCTCTCTGATTCAAACGAGTGAACACTTCCGTGTATGGAATTGCAGATTCAAGCATATGCAAGGTGGAATTCCACCTATTAGGGCAGTCAAGTGCAAGTTTCTTTCCAATACAAACATTCTTTTGCCTAGCAGTCTCTTCAAAGAACTCAAGTCTCCTAGGAGTTGTAGTCCAATACACCACACTTTCCCTTATCTTTTCAATCCCATCTTTTATAATTTCAAGCCCATCTTTAACAATTAAGTTAAGAATGTGAGCCGAACATCTCATTTGCAGGAAGGAACCATTAAATAGAAAGTCAGACATAACCATCTTCCTTTTAATCTTTTCAATCATGGCATCATTTGTAGAACAATTGTCAAGAGTTATAGTGGATAACTGCAGTCCACATTCCAGGACATTAGGGCTTCTCGGAGCACACTTGCAAGTTTCTCACTAGTATGGGGGGCAGGAACATAGAGAAACCTGTCATACACTCACCCAAACATCAAATGAAGCTCGAAGTCAGTTTCTATTAAGTGTTAAACAAATAAACATAAAAGAAAGAACAAATTGAATAAGCAATTTACCTTAACAAGTGGCTCCTAAGGTTCCAATTGTTATAAACATAATGAGAGGTTATAGCCATGTAAGCCCTCTTCTGATTACTTGCTGTCACATGTCAGTTGTGACAGCAATTCTACCTTTGTTACCATCAATCATTTTTTGAATCTTTTTCCTCTCAATCGCATACAAGGCAAGAATATAACTCTTGCAAGTATTTCTACAGGGAACTTTGAACAAGGGCTGCAGAGAATTGCAAAAAAATTTGAAATATAACTTATCCACCATACCAAGTGGATACTCGTGCATCAAAACCATAGTGGCAAGTTCCCTCCTTGAAACCTCTGCATTGAACTGACCAGTACACAGTTCTTTCTTTCCAATCAAACCATTAGGGAGGAAATTAGTGGCAATGTTTTTCTGATTACCATCGTGAATTTGTTTCTGAACACACACCTTTTTATGGTTCCTCAAATGAGAGGTACCATTGCTGGTGTCACCACCAAGAACCTTTCGACAGTACTTGCATCGTGCTTTCATTACACCATCTTTATCCACAAACCTTGTAAAGTGAGGCCAAACATCATTTTTCAGTGGACGTTTGGCCCCAAAAGGTAGGGGAGAGGGCTCTGACTCACCACCAGCAGCAGCACTAGTATCAGCATTTCCATTCACAGCTGTTGGTGCATCAACAACAATCACTGGTTGATGCTGCTGTGGTTCGGGCAGGGGCTGAGGATTGGGGGGTGGGAGTGGGGATTGAGAGTTGGGGGCGGGAGAGAATTCAACTCCTTCCATTAATTACCTGCAATCACCCGAGAAAACAAACCAATGAAACCAATCAGTCGCTGCTAAATTCCTTGAAACCTGAAAGAACTAGGAGAATCAAGTAGTATTACCTTTCTAAGCTTCGTTACTGATCAATGACAACCCCGCCACCAGAAACCCTAACATCAATCAACAAAGTCCCGAGGTAATAGGCAAGTCACAAGAGACAAGTTGTTGAAAAAAATCTTGCAAATTCTAGACGAAAGGCTAAGAAGAACACTTACGGTTGTGCTCCTTCACCTTGCAGATGCAGTGAGCCAGTGACTGGAAATCACGATTGCAGACAGCTGCTAGCTTACTACTTCTCTGTAGAGTGGTCTGCTTTCTGAGAATCTGGTAATCTGCAGCAAAAAACTCAAGTAAGGTATTTATAGGTGCATGCATGAAGGGGAAAAAGAAGATGGTATCGAACTCGAAGAGTCGATAAAGGTAAAATGGCGCTGTAATCGCCATCGGGAATGGCTCGATTCGAAAAAATCGAAGGGTTTGCTATGATTGATTGGGTATCCGCTCTTAAAAACAATGAATGTAATGATTTTGTGCCGTTTTTCTCTACAATCGAAGAGCATATTGCAAGATTTGAAGAGAAGAAGGGACAGGGTTGGGGATTTGATTTTTTAGAGCGGCGCTAGGGTTTGTAAGGGGATGAGATGTTTTCGCGAAATGAGCTGGGGCCTGGGGTGGGGTGGATGATTTGAGGGGAAGCGGGTTTCGGGTTCTCTCGGGGCGGATATTTAGAAACCCACCACCGCCCGACAACCGGCTGTAGCGGGTAACGGATTCCCCGCAAACCGTCAATTATCCGTTTGACCGGGTTTTAACCGCCACAAACCGGGTCGGGTTCAGTCGGGAACCCGGAATTCGGGTTCAATTGACAAGCCTACCCATGGTTCTAAAAAGTGCGTCTCCTAGGCGCTAGGCATGCAAAAGGGAAACATCTCACTGTGGCCATAAGTAGTGGAGATGCATCTCGAAAGCGTTGTTAGCCCCGACGACTCCTTTTCAGTAATAAGTCATGCCTCAAAAATCAAAACGATGTCACAATGTATCTTTCCCGCCTCTTGATATGCTACTAGGTTAGAGGGAAATCAATATCGTCCTCCCTTACCGAGTGTTGTTAGCCGCTAGGCTAGAGTTAGAGGCGACCATCTTTAGAATAACTTCTTCTTTCGTTTTTGCACTTTTATGTCTCAATCAGCTCCGCTATTTTGCCTCTTCTTCTTACTATTTCATTTCTCCACACTATAAGTTTATAATATACCATGTGTTGTTGACTAGGGTTTACAAATGAGAGGTAGACACGATGATATTGATTCATAAGTTTGTGATTTTAGGAATGTATGAGATATTTTGATACTTATATGTCCAAACGCTTAGGCACGCCTAGGTGGCACATAGGCTTGTTAGGAGCTAGCCAGGGATTCAATAGCCGCCTTACACCTAGCGCTTTCTTGAACCTTGCTTTTACCTTTGTAAACAATATATATGGTTCAGACTAGTGCACGTTTTACCATACTTCAAGCGAGTTTCACAATTTAGATGATAAATTAATCAAAGTTTGAGACATAATATTGTATTATAACCACTAATGATAAATCCTTTGTACTGATTCTCTAAATTCAAACCTTAATATCATTCTAATAAAGAAATAAGAATTGACGATTCTGATTAATCGACATGAGTTATATGTTAGATATTTGATGGAAAAGGATGCACTGCCACATGACCCTTGCCAACTTATATTAATTAGTTCGCACGATTAATTGATTTACACGTTTTCATTATTTTGGACATTTTGCTTTTACTTCCGGTTCATATCTCAACAGCCAACGTCGCATTTGCAAACTGTTTGCAAAGTGAGAAAAACATAGAGCTTCATTTCGACGTGCTTAATGCTTGTTATCATTCGGTTGATCGGTGACCGGAATTAAGCCCGTCATCTGTTCACCGGCGCAGAATTCGTCGCGCCTTGAACTTCGTCGAGCTGATTCGAACAAGCTATCTGGGCCGAGATGAGCTCTTAAGTGGGTTGAGCCCACATTCTAGAAGTTAGTAAATGACTGTTATAGCCCACATTAACAAATGGGCACACAATTTTTGCTGAGTGGCTAATTGTCGCCCAAGTTTGTACGAATCGCCCTAAATTAAAAATTAAGATGACTTCTTTACTCTTATTTTTTATTGTTAATAATATTTAATTCTAACACAGTTCATTAAATCACTCATTCCCACTGCCGGCCAACACTGATTATTTCGAGCGGGTCTGTTCCACTCAAATTTCCAATCCCATCTTCAATCGCCAATCAACTTCTCTAATCATCTACTTGTTACAAATTGATGAATCAAAACAATTTTTCATCCATGGGCATGGCAACCCAATTCTCCAAGGAACTGGCGTACTGCGCACATGCACCTTTGGCTTCAGAAACTCCCAATCGGAACCATCGCCGCCGCCGGACTCCATACGGGAAGCTAAAGCCCCATACTCTATTTGAGAACACAAAAGTATATGGGCTTCAAGAGGCACCATTATTGGATCCACTTTTCTGATGAGTTAAAAGTAGTGTTTTTATCAAATATTCAGTAAGCCTCGGCGGCGGACGTGGTTTGGAAGCCGCCGATACTATTTTGGAAGAAGATGGAGGTTAATTAGGGATTTTCGGGTGTTTGTTTTGTTGATTTGTATTTGATTAGTGAAGGTTAGTCAAGTCATTTTCTGTTTTTGATTAGGGCGATAAAAGTAAAATTAGGGTGACGTTTAGCCATCCAGTTTTTTTATGGGTAAAAACTTTCATCCGTGGCGGTGGATATCTAGTTGGTCATTTTCCAGTTTCCCAAGGTTTTGGTTCTCTCTCTCACATGCAATTGACTTCATGGGATCGAATAGCGTGCTATATCTAAAGTGTTGCTACGATCGGATAATCGAGTACAAAGTTAAGGTTGTTGGAAATTTCAAAGCAGTGGTTCAAGTTCACTGAATTCGAACCACTTCAGCCCCACATGGTTCGAGACTTATATTATCGATCTACGACTAGATCGAGTTCCTCAAACTCGAACCACTCCAAACTTAGGTATTTTGGGAATTTTTTTTAAAGTGTGGTAATTTAGAAATTTATTTTACTTTTTAGGGAATTATCCCAAACTAACCCTACAGCAATCTTCGTCCTACCCGCTCCGCTGCCCTGTATTCATTCAACGCGAACACTGCCCCTAATCCAAAATCTGAAACAGCTCCATCCCGCCGCCCTCTCCTCCGACAACCACTATCCGGCGATTAATTATGCGGTCGTTCCGGCGAGCTATCTCAATCGACGACAACGCCATCGCGCCTACTCCAAATCGATCAATTCCACTCCATCGCAGCAAGCAGCAGCAGAAGCAGAGAGCCTACGAAGTTAATGCCGCCGGAGGAGGCCGGAGCAGAGAAGCTCAGCTTTGAGGCGCTACTGACCCGTAGCAATATAACCGAAAGCCGGGAAATCAGTTGCGACATGGGAGTGGTGGGTGGCGGATTTGGGGGTGATGGGATTGGCCCAGTCTCTATCTCGTATTCTCGTTTCCATCTTGGGTTTTTTTATTTTGCCAAAGAAGGGATGAGTACGAGATCTGGAACCAAAGGTTGCTTCTTTTTATTTTAGAGATTTGTACTAAGAATAAACAAACTAAAAATATAATAAAAAGGAATTCAATTTGTATTTTGAGAGTTGTGATTGATTTCTCCTCTTTCTGACATGTTTCGCGGAGGAAGAATTTCAAACTATCCTTGTCTTTTTTTTCGGAACATATATAATATTTTATAAATATAATTAAAATTAATAATATCTAAATAATTCATTCACAGAGAAACAAAAAACTGATTAATACCATTATTGTTTTATATATAACCAGGACGAGTGTTCATATTATGAAAGAAATGTAAAATACATTCATTGTTTACACCATAATATCGTGATAATACCTAACGAGCTATTGTGAAATGATAGTGTCATGAATGAAACCAATAATTTAATTATTTTTTGTGAATTGATGAACAAGTAATGAGTTATGTTGTAATGTTAAAATATCCTTATGTTACTTGTAAATGTTTAATTTGATCTGTATAAATATATGTGGGGTTATTTTTTTCCCTCCTCAAAAGTTACCCATGTCCCGAGACAGGGGCAAAAACCCCTGCCTCCGCCTATGTGTTTCACAGAGTTTGTGGTAGCCTTTATGAGGTTTTAGTATGTTTTTATAGACTCATGAATTACTTCATGGAAATTCGGGTCTATACATTAGGAAATTTATGGTCTACTTAAATAAACGTGTGGTTTGCTTTATGGGTTTTGTGGTATGCGTTAATAAATTTGTGGTTCGGTGAGACTTGCTGTTTGTCTCATAAGACTTGTGATTTGTTTAATGAGATTTGTGATTTGTTTAATGAGATTTGTGGATTGCTTTTAAGAGAGTAGTGGTTTGTGATATGGATTTTTAATGTGTGGTCTGGGCTTTTCCTTTCCCACTCCTAGGGATGACAATGGATCGGGTTGGGTCGGATTTTGACACCCAAACTCATGGGTTTATCCGGTTAAAAAACTCGGGGTATAACCCAATGGGTTTGGAAAACTCAAACTTAACCCAACACGATGGGTATCCGCGGGTTCATGGGTATCCATGGGTTTTTATGATAAAAAATTTACAAAAACAATTCCTATCAAAATAAAAGTCAAACATCAATTTCTCCTTACATAAAACACCAGTCTAGAAAATTCAAACAAAACAAAAATTATCCATACAAATTGTAAATTAGATTGGGGGAAATTAGAATTAGGGTAGGATTTGGAGAGAGTAGGCGACAGAATAAGTGTAGGCCGGTATCCATGGGTCGGGTATCCCTAAATCCAAACTCAACCCGGTGAAAGTGTAACAGGTTTAAACCCGAACCCGGCCCGAAACCCATCAACACGGGTTTTACCCGTGTTGACCGTAGTCGTAACATAGTCGCGGAGCTCTCCACAGGAATCTCCATAGGAGTAGTTGTAACGTAGATTTTACAAAAAATCTCAAACACCTTCGTTCGAACATTGTTTGGAGAGGTGTGAACCGACTAACAATCGTCTTGGTTTTCAGAAGTCAGAGGTGCATCGATCAAATCAACATCCCCCGACGGTGGATATTTGACAGTCGTCTTGATTTCAGTAGTCAGTGGTGCAACCGATCAAACGACACCGCAAAAGTTTCCACAGCGAAACAATCAAATCAACATCACCCGAAACGATTGGCATGCCCGGCGGTGGATATTTGGTTTCGCGTGAAACAATATGTATGAAGTGTAATTTACCTTTTATTGTCCTCTATGATATAAGAAGAGAAAGAAAATATGAGGGGCATGTTACTAAAAAATGATGGACTTCACAGATCAATTTCACCTAAATAAGTGGGATTTTCAAGTCCGTGGGCCCACAGATTTGGACCATTAAAGCCACGAATTTGTTACCTCTAAATACTTGAAGCAAACAATGAATTTTGTACAAAGTCCATCATGGATCCAAATCCATCATCAAATCCATCAAGCAAATCAAGTTTGGGTAATTTTTTCCTTGTAGAACATTCCATACCCAAATTTTTAGTTTGGGTCTAAATTGAATCAAAAGTCCAAAAGTAAAACGGCGCCCCACTAGAATGCAATTTTTGTCATGAAAATAATTGAAACATGAAAACACCTATATTAAAGGTGTACGATTGGGTTGAAAGTAATTAATGAAATAATTGATATTGTTTTGTATGTATACAATCATCTAAATTCAATTAGACTCATTTGGGTATAACCCAAACGAATTAACTCAAATAGGATCCAATTGATACCCAACTCATACCCAAAATAATTAAAATTGCATATGGATCCAATTGGGTCTGATACCTATATGGATCATGACATTTGGATCAAAATACTGTAACATCTCGTCCCGGCAAAACTCTTATTACGGTCGCTAGAAAATTTCACGATTTAAAATCGAGTGTTTTGATAGTATTTCGACAAAAATTGTAATATCGATCGATCGTATAAGTATATGTGTTAATTATATAATATATATGATTAACAAAATAAAAGGAATTAGCATAATTCCCCCTCCCGACCATTCTTTCCCATCCATTTCATTCTCATCTTTCTTTTCATTTTACGGGACCGAGAGAAAATCTCGAGCAGAACGCAAAAGAGGGGAGAGTCGGGGCAAGTTTCAAGGCTCGATCTTGAGCTTAAGTGATCCAAAAATCCAGTAACTAATGGATCATCCATCCATACATCATAGTTTATCAATTTAGAGTTTTAAAACGAGTATTTGGTTCAGGAATTTCTTGAATTCCCGATAAATCAAATTAGGGTATCGGAGTACCCGGAAGCCTGATTGAGCCCAGATTTCATATACGAGCTTCCTGCAACGAGGTAATTAATCTTCTAGTTCCAATACATGAATTTTGGCAATTATTTAGGTTGATTTGAGGGCAATGAATGTTGATTTAGAAGTAGATGGTGTAACCGGGTTACTAGCTCGGTTGAACATTCGACCTTTGTTGCACGACAAAATTCGTGAGAAGCAGAAGGAGGACCCAGAGTTGGCAAAAATCATTCAAGACATTGAGGAAGGAAAAGAAAGCCCATTTGAAATGTAGATGACATGTTGAAGATGAATGGAAGAGCATGTGTTCCTAATGTTGATAACTTGAGAAAGAGATTCTAGATGAAGCTCATTCTTTTGCTTATGCTATGCACCCAGGAGCAAGTAAAATGTATTACAAGATCAAACCATATTTTTGGTGGCGTAGGATGAAAAAGGAAGCGGCTGAACATGTCTGGTATGTCAGAAAGTTAAGGCAGAACATTAAGCTCCCGTGGGGAAACTGCAACCACTTCCAATTCCATAATGGAATGGGAGAGGATCACGATGGATTTTGTATATGGTCTCCCATCATCATCAAGGGGAAAAGATGCAGTATGGGTTATTGTGGACCGACCGAATAAAGCGGCTCACTTTTTACCCATTAAATGGAAACCATCACTAGAGATTCTATCTCAACTATATATTAAGGAGATTGTCAGATTACATGGTGTGCCAATTTATATTATCTTTGATCGAGACTCGAGCTTCACATCTCGGTTATGGCAAAGTTTACATGATGCTTTGGGAACTAAATTACATTTTACTTCAGATTAACATCCTCAAACAGATGGGCAGAGTGAACAAACCATCCTAACCTTGGAAGAATTACTTCGATAATTTGTAATGCAACGGGAGGAATCGTGGATTGATCATTTGCCTCTGATTGAGTTTGCTTACAACAATCAGTATCATACTAGTTTGGGTGTTCCACCCTATGAATCACTTTATGAGAGGAAATGTAGGACACCATTATGTTGGGATGTAGAAGGAGCAAGGCAAATCTCAGGGCCAGAGATAGTTTAGATCACAGTTGACAAGGTTAAGGAAATCAGGGAGCGTTTGAGAGTGGCTCAAGATCGATAGAAAGTTTATGTTGACACGAATAGGCGTGAAGTTAATTTCGAAGTGGGTGAGAAAGTATTTCTCAATGTATCACCATGGAAAGGGGTGATGAGATTTGGTAAGAAAGAAAAGCTTGCACCTCGATATATTGGACCATATGAAATAAAATAAAAATGATTGGACCAGTGGCTTACAAGCTGGCATTGCCTCCAGAACTATCCCAAATCCATAATGTAAATCATGTGAGCATGTTGAAAAGGTACAAAGTGGATCATTCCCATATTATACAACCAGAAGAGATCGAGATGGTTCAAGATTTAACATTTGAGGAAGTTCCAGTTGAGATTGTTGATTACCAGATTAAGACTCTTAGTAGGAAGGAAATCCCAATGTTGAAAGTGGTGTGGAGAAATCAAAATAGTGAGAGTGCTACATGGGAGACTGAAGCAAGTATGCGAGAGAAGAACCATGAGTTGGTAGCAAACTACATTACAGGTTAACAATCTTGCTTAGTAAGCTATGTTGTGAATTTGTTGATGTGCTTTTGTTGTAATAGCCCAGTATAGGCTTTCAAAACCTTATATTGGGAACTTGAGTGTTGTATGTTACCTTCTATGTTATGAATCACTTAGGTAATGACTATGTACGATGGACCAGGTTCGAAGTAAGTAAGCGGACTTAGGGTACAACTCAAAGTTAGATCTCGGGGACGAAATCTTTTAAGGAGGGGAGGATTGTAACATCTCGTCCCGGCAAACCTCGTATTATGGTTGCTAGAGAATTTCCCAATTTAAAATTGAGTTTTTTGATAGTATTTCGAAAAAAATAAGAATATCGATCGATTGGATAAGTATACGTATTAATTATATAATATATATATATATATATAATATATATAAAATAAAAGGAATTAGCAGTCGGGCGCATATATATAATTCCCCCTCCCGATAATTCTTTTCCATCCATTTTCTTTTTATAGAAACCTGAATTTTATTCATAAATCAAACCATCCTTCTCAAGAAAAGAAAGGATAAACATAGGAGGCCTTAGAGCCCAAAGTTCTGTGGTGTCCCAATTACAAGCTAAATGGGCGATAGCATGGGTTAGTTCATTTCCGGTTTGTTTAATGAAGCTCCACCGAACCGACCCGAGACTCGTCTCTCTATCTCTGATTTCTCAGGCCATCACTCCACCCTACATCTCGTCATTTCCTTCGCCTGAAGCTGTTGAATGGCGGCTAGACAGTCACTTTCCACCACCGCCATCTACTAATTCTGGCGGCCGTCGAACCCGTTCTCGTGCAGCGCTGCAAGGAGGAACTTCCCATTCGCATCTCTGGCTACCACTCCTAAGCCCGTTCCTTCCTCCGCCAGCACCGTCACATCCACATTCAGTTTCACCCATCCTTCCAGCAATTTTTCCCAGGTATCCTTCCTCTCTGACCCCTCTTCCTTCTCCATGGTGTGGGGCGATTTAAATTCCTCCCAGTAGGCTAGGGCACGACCAACAATCTCCCATTATTCTGCTTTTTTCTTTTGAACATGTGGTTATTCCTCTCATTCCAAATCGACCACAATATGATGCCTAATTTCTCTAGCATCTCATCGTCTGTTTGATCCATAACCGCACAGAGCCAACTTCCAGATGATAGCTTAGGTTCTAGCTCAAATAGGGATTTGAACATTTAACCTTTCCAGATTCGAATGGCCCACTAGAATTCCCTGAAGATATGATTCTAGGTTTCCTCGAGAAAGCAGAAAGGACATTTCGTCGCTGCCTCTTCCTTTCTCCGCTCGATATTTTTTTTAGTTGGAAGAATCTCATGAGCCAATCTCCATAGAAAGATTTTGACCTTAGGCGGGATCATTAAATTCCAGAGTCTTGCCCAGTCCATAGGATCATAGACCTCCACATTCACCTCTGTATTATTCTCTTCCACTTTCTATGCTAGGGCATTCATACCTTCTCCCTTAGGACTTTTCTGCATCTGTTGTTTGTATGCATATTTCACCGTGTAACAGCCCCTTTTCTCTGCACTCCAGACTAGGGTGTCCTTGGCTAGTTGCCTCGGAATGGGAATTGCAATTATATTCTCCCTGTCTTCCACATTGAAATTCATCTGCCGCATATTGGTTCTCCACCTTCTTTGCTCGTGGTCAATTAGGTCAATAACTCAAGTTAATCCCCCTGTATTTGGTTTAGGAGTAGTCACCCAAAATTCAGCCTCCTCTGCACCCGCCACCCATTTATCTGACCAAATGTTGATTTTAGAGCCATTACCAACCCTCCAACGAATTCCATCCTTCACCACTTGTTGAGCAGCCATAATGCTTCTCCAAGTATAACTAGGATTGGATCCCAGCCTGGCCTGTAAGATGTTAGAGTTAGGGTAGTACTTGGCTTTCAGCATCCTGGCCACTAGGGATTCTAGATTGTTGATGAGATTCCAGATCTGCTTCCCTACTAGTGCTATGTTGAAAGTTTTCAAATCCCTAAATCACATCCCTCCTTCCACCTTTGGTTACAGAGTTTATGCCAAACTCTCTAAGGGATTCTCCTTTCTTCTTTCTACTGTCCCTACCAAAATCTAGCAATAGCTTTCCTCATTTCACTCAACACCCCATAAGGTATTAGGAAAACTGACATCGAGTAGGTAGCCTGAGCTTGTGCTACTGATTTTATGAGCACCTCTTTTGCTTCTTCCAGTTCTTTATTTTTTTCCTTATTCGGAAAACCAGCACTTGGAAGGCTGCTTTTTTCTCTCCGCCCATTACAGTAGGTAGACCTAGATATTTTTTATGAAATTCCACCTGTCGCATTCCAAGTATGTTTGACACTTCATCACGTTTAATCAGATCCACACTTGGGCTGAAACTGAGCTCAGACTTCTGCATATTAACCACCTGACCTAATTCCTCTTCATAGAGCTTTAGTAGGTCCTTCAACTGACTGCTTTCTTGGGGAGTAGCTCTTGTAAACAGAATACTGTCATCTGCAAAAAGTAAATGCGAGATGACTGGTGCTCTGGCCGAAGTCTTCAGTCCATGTAGCTTCCCTGTATTCACTGCACTTGTTAATAGTGTAGCCAGACCGTCTACACAGAATAAGAACATATAGGGTGACAATGGATCACCTTGTCTTGGCCCATTTAGTATTGATGCTTGTTTTTATTTTCTGTTGTGTTTTAAGAAATTTAGGAAACCAAGAAAAAAAATCATGTTTAGTTGGATTTTTATTTTCTGTTGTGAATCAGAATTGTGCAACAGGGCCCAAATATGAGAAACAACAATTTATTGCTTTGGATCTGATTCTTGAACATGTTGCGCACGAGTTTTTTGTCCGAAACCAGTAAACGGGGTTTGGGGTTCGAGACCAGCAAATGTATCCTTTTTATTTATTTTATCATATTATATTGCTTCTTCCCTTCCCGTACAACCTCCAGGCCACGAGCTCTCTTCTCTTCACCGCCAATTTCCTCCACTCACCCTCCCTTCTCGTCGCCGCCAATCACCCACTCATGTTGCCCGTCTGTTCGCCACCAATTGTCCACTCATACGACACGTATCCTCTCCGCCAAGTGGCGTATGCTCTGTTTTGGGCCTTTGATTTCATCGACAGAGCAAGGTGAGACGGGGGTGGCTGCTTGAGCGGCGACCGGCGGAGAGGAACTCGAACTGGAATATCGCGCCGCTTGGAGATCCGCCATAGGTCGACATTGTCCGAGCGCTAAGCTCGTTCGCATTTTCCGGGAGTTTAGTAAGGCGCCTAACGGTGATGGGGATGGGAGAATCGTTGATTCAAACCTTGTTGAGCTTCAATGAAGACAACATGTGCTAGAAACCCTCATCGACGGAGCTCTGGAAATGGGGATTGCAATCTTCCCAGCGGCAGTTTATTTCCACTACTAGCAAAAGGGGTCCGAAGTGGAGTCTTTCTTTTAAAGAAAGTTCATACCTTTTCTTTCGATGTAGTGAACATGTATGCTATTTTTGTTTTTGGTGTGTTTTTGGTATTAGGGATTTTTATTTTGTGAGATAAACAGGTTGTTGATTTGCTTTGTGTTGTTGTTGCCGTTGCTTTTCTGTTTGCACAACCTTTGTAAAACACAACATGATGAAAACTATACTAAACGGGGACGTAGCTTCCCTGTATTCACTACATTTGTTAATAGTGTAACCAGACCTTCTACACAGAATAAGAACAGATAGGGTGAGAAGGGATCACCCTGTCTTAGCCCCCTTTATGGCTTAAATTCCTCAGGTACAGGTTAACAATCTTGCTTAGTAAGCTATGTTGTGAATTTGTTGATGTGATTTTGTTGTGATAGCCTAGTATAGGTTTTCGAAACCTTATATTGGGAACTTGAGCTGTTATATGTTACTTTCTATGTTATTAATCACTTAGGTAATGACTGTGTACGATAGACCATGTTCGAAGTAAGTAAGCGCACTTAGGGCACAACTCAAGGTTAGATCTCGTCTCGGCAAAACTCGTATTATGGTCTCTAGAAAATTTCACGATTTAAAATCGAGTGTTTTGATAGTATTTCGACGAAAATCGGAATATCGTTCGATCGGATAAGTATACGTATTAATTATATAATACATATATATAATTATTTAATAAAATAAATGAAATTAACCGTCGGGGGCCGCATATATATAATTCCCCTTCCAGACCATTCTTTTCCATCCATTCCACCCTCGTCTTTCTTTTCATTTTACGGGGCCGAGAGAAAAGCTCGAGCAGAACGCAGAATAGGGGAGAGTCGGGGGGAAGTTTCAAGGTTCGACTCTTGAGTTCAAGTGATCCAAAAATCCGGTAAGTAATGCCTAATTCATACATACATTGTAGTTTATCAATTTAGAGTTTTAACGAGTTTTTGGTTCGGGAATTTCTTGAATTCCCGATAAGTCAAATTAGGGTTTCGGAGTACCTGGAAGTCGTAGTGTATATATTGGCGTGGTTGTGTAAGTTGTGATGACTATGACATGAATTAGTATGGTAAGCAGTTGTGGAATATGAAACTGTGACTATGGCTATAAAAGCTAGTGTATATGGTGTTGGGATGAATAGCTTTGAAAAGCTATAAATGAAATTCCTAATTAATTATCCAGTAATTTTCCATATACAAAAAATAAGAAGAATAATTAATAAACGGAATATTAGAAAGATAATTAGAGTTAATTATCTTAATAGAATGCATTTTAATGAGAGTAATTATCCTCCTAATTAAGTGTGACATATTCCCCATGAAAGAGGGAATATTCTAGGAATTTTGATCCTATAAATAGAACAATCCCCAGACCCTCCAAACAGAGAATTAGAGAGCAGAAACGCGAGAGAGTGTGTATTCAGAGAGCTCCAATTTTCGCACAAAACCGTCGAGCACCTATACGAGCTGTTTTATCCTAGAGGCAGTGCCGCAAACGTCTTAAAGAGAGCAACCTAGTCCGCGACTCAGCTCCAGATCGGTAACCCTGATTTTTCTTGTTCGATTTGTAACAATTTTAGACGTTCTGTTGCTGTCAAATCTATCGAACAGATGAACGATCTAGCACCTAATCGTTGCAACTCGCCGTCACCTCCCTTGTATATGGAGAACCCCTGTTACTGGAATCGGGGACACGGGTAATTAGAATACCTAATTCCCCGCGGCGGAACGGGCTGAATGTACCCCGGAGGCTCTCGCGACGAGGATGGTTCAAGGTCCGACATCCAGATCGTTTGTTGGTGGAATTAAGAAGCTTGCTTGGATTTATGTACGTGCCCGGAGCTATACACATGTTAGCAGGGAAATATTCGGACCATCCCACATGATTAATTGGAAGGGAATTATTCCCTGGGATGAAGAACAAAGTTGAAGAGGGGAACAATAGGGGATTGGTCACGTCCAATTACAGCTTCCCCAGTCCACCTATGAAAAGGGAATTATTTCCCCATATTTCCTGTAGCCTCCAAAGCGTGGCAGCTCCCAAAGATCTATCTTCTGCTGGGACACACGCGGCGGGTGACAAGGCATTGACGATTGAAGGAGAGATAGGGAGTTGCTCTTGTCCAATTGTTTGTTCATGCATAATTAGTTGTTCTTGTCCAATTATCTGTTCATGCGCACTTAACTGCTCTTGTCCATAAGTCCCACCAGGATAAGGGAAGCTTCAGTGTTGCGGCTGGTGGAGTCCCAAGGAAAGGAAGAACTGCTCGGGAGGAAAAGCTTCAGCTGCTCCGGCATTTGTGGCGGCTGTGAAAGAAGCTAATAGCTTCTTCTCTCAAACCCTACGCGTATGACATAGAAATCCGCTTGGCTGTGACATCAGTAGTGATGCTAAACTCTGAAAAGAGTAGGACGAACATGGTGGGCTATGATGGCCAGGGCAATTATAGTGTAATTATGCAGGACCAAGGATTAGACGGTTTGAACTTCACTGGAAGCGGAACTCAGATAAAAGGAGTATCAATTTGAAGCTAAGCCACATGCTAGCTATTCATTGACAAACCAGAATGTAATGATTTCTCGATAAGAGGTAAGAACTAAAACTTTCCACCTAAGTCATTAATAAATGATAAAGTATAATCTATTCCATATAACTCTATGCATGAAATTAATAAATTTTGAGAATGCTAGAGAAACGAGAATTGATGCATGTTTATGTCGACATTGAGAAGCGTTACCTCGATGATTAGAGTATGAAACCTTAATACATGCGGTGGAATGAATAATGTTGCTTACTTGGGTACGTAGAAAGAATATATATGGGAACTGAATGTGCTAGGTGAACCACTTATGCTGACATGAAACATTAAAGTTTCAACAATGAGAGCAGCAAGCCGAACCAGATCCACACCAAATAGAATGGTACCGTTCGTGGTAACCATAAGATTGCGTGTCAATCTTCTAAGACTGACGATATGTTTGTCTGCTAAAATTGCGAGAAACTAAGTCATATAACACGAAAGTGTAAGAACAATTTTAACCTAGTGTAAACTTGACTAAAGAAGAGGATTTGGTGGTAATGATCACTGAGGTGATGACAGAGGTAAGCCTTAATGGTAACTCTAGAGAATGTGCTTGGATATTAGCGTCTCAAGGCATGTGTGTGACAAAAGAGCTAAGCTCAATCATACATTGAGGTGTATTGAAGGAGAATGTGTTGTTGAGAAGTACCCTCACCACTATTGTTGATAGTTCAGGGAAAGTGGAAGAGAATTCTATCTCTAGAAAGTCGTAGACTATCCTAGACAAAAAGAATGATTAAGTGAATTCTTTTGTGTGACATGTGTGTCCTTGTGCAGAATTTGAATATTAGAGGTCACGTTCCCATATTTTTCTTGGACGTTTGAGATAAATATGAAATTTGTATCCAAGTTAAATGACCCATAAATATGTGGTTAGAGAATCATAATCGATCGATCTGATGTATTTTGATATGGGTAAACAGGATGGAAAGACAATAGATAAATTATTGCTCTATAGAGTGCTCTGTCTGGTTATTTGAGATGCTAATTTAAATGGCATAAGAAATGCGTTATCACATTAGTAATGATTGCACTGGTTAGTCAATATGTTGCATGCCTATGGTAGAGTTACGACTCAGTGTAGTATGATTACTAGAAGAACATATGAATGTGTTTTATCTTGTCAACAATAACACACATAGTTCCTATGATTTGAATACTCATTCTGTTGTGGAATCCATTGATGCCAATAGATTTTAATCTTGATTTAAGGAATAGTGGGGGTGATGAATCTAGGTATGAACTCAGAAGAGACAAATGAACCATAAATCACCAAAGGATTTTGGTTATGAATTTGTTATTTTCACCCAAAGAAAGAAAGATCCTACAAGTCTGCTAGAGGTTCAAACTTCCATAAAGATGCAGATTTGTGGGAGAATCTATTATTAACGAAATGGAATTATCGAATTCTCATAGGACTTAGAATCTTGTAGAGTTACCTCTTGGCTGTAAAGCCTTGGGTAATATATCGATGGAATCGAACAAGATTTGGCATCTTTGAGAATTACCTCTTGGCAATGAAGCCATGTGTAATAAATGGATTCTTAAAAAGAAAAAACTAAAACCTAATGGTTTAGTTTATGAGTATTAGGGTTGCCTAATAGCTATGGCTTTTGGTGAAGAATAAAATTGTAGATTTCTTTGATATCTAATCACCAATATGTAGAATAGCATCCATGCGTGTTCTAATTGCTTTGCGCATCATATGGATGTTTTTTGTGAATGGTGATTTGGGTAAAGGAATCTACTTTGGACAACCTAAAAGGTTAGGTTGTTATTCTTGAACATGCTTCTGGAGTCTATGGTTAGACTTAGACAAATCATGATAGGATTTGATACAGACTCAGAAACAGTGGCATGAACAATATGGTTCTCTCTCATGGTTTTAAATGAAAGTGACTAGTGCATTAGTTACAAACTTGAGAATGACACATCGATCTTTGGTAAAAAGACTAGTGATGTCAATATTGTGAAAAACCTTATTGTTTGAGAATTTTGAAGATATGGATGAAGCAAGTGGAGATCCAAATGACTAGGACAAAGAAAGAGATTTCCTCTAGATAAGTTTAAATACAGTCACAATTTGGAAGAAATACAAGTTGTACGCCTGCATAAATGTTTGATGATGCTAGTATAAATCATTAAAGAACACCAGAGACGGTGTTAGAACTAAGAAAGTTAGAATATACTAGCATCAACAATCTGCGAGAAGCAACTGAGAAACAAAAGACCCGACATAGGGGGTACTTGGCAGGTTTACTGATTTTCCTAGTATGAAGCATTGAAATGCTATTGAAACGGGTCACGAGACACCTTAAGAGAACAATAGACCTTGATATAAGTTATCAACGGTTTTTTGTTGTTATTGTATTGGTTGGTTATAGTGATGAGAGCTAGAATACCCTATAGAGGACTCCAAGGCATCCAGTGGGCATGTTTTAAACATCGTTGGAAGAGTTGTGTCTTGAAAGTCTATGAAGTAAACGATCCTGGCTCAATCAATTAAAGAATCAGAAATGATGAAACTAGCAATGGCTAGTAAAGAGGAAAGTTGATTGATAGGGTCATTACTAGAGATTCCCTTATGGGAAAGACCGATCCCTCCGGTAGTTGATTCATTGTGATAGCACCGCATCTATTGCAAAAGAAGGGAGCCGGTTCTAGAACAAAAAGAGACGACAAATTCGTCGTAAGCACAGTATTGTAAGAGAACTCCTAACTATAGGAGCAATGAGGGTGGATCGTGTAAGATTCTAACACAATCTAGCTGATCCTTTGACGAAAGGATTACCTAGAGAGAAAAGTCCAAAATACCACGAAGGGTATGAGACTTATGCCTACCGAACCATGGATTACAAGTGATGGTAACCCAACCCGATAGACTGGAGATCCCAAGAAACGGGTTCCATGGGTAATAACAAGTCATGAGTAATATTGAGAAAAGTTCATGCATAGTGAAGCATGAATCCCAAAGCCTTCGCGATACCTTAGCTTATGCCCGATCTTATGGAATGGTTGATGCTCAAAGATAGTTTCAAAACTATTCAATTGGGGAATTGTAGGGATGAATAGCTTTGAAAAGCTATAAATGAAATTCCTAATTAATTATGCAGTATATTTCCATATACGAAAAATAAGAAGGATAATTAATAAACGGAATATTAGAAAGATAATTACAGTTAATTAATAGAATGCATTTTAATGGGAGTAATTATCCTCCTAATTAAGTGTGACTTATTCCCCACAAAAAAGGGAATATTCTAGGGATTTTTCTTCTATAAATAGAGCAATCCCCAGACCCTCTAAACAGAGAATCAGAGAGCAGAAACACGAGAGAGAGTGTATTCAAAGAGCTCCGGTTTTCGCACAAAACCGCCGCGCACCTAGACGAGCGGTTTTATCCTGTTGAGACCGGCTGATAGTCTGCCGTGCGCAACGAAAGCAATGTCGCGAACGTCTTAAAGAGCGCGACCTAGTCCGTGACTCAGCTCCAGATCGATAACCCTAATTTTTCTTGTTCGATTTGTAACATATGGTTGAGGGTATATATGTATGTCTATGAATGCAGATATTCATATAAATTATTTTGCAGGTCTAGTTGTAAGAACTGTTAGCCCATTACGCGTGTATTTCATGTCGAAATTTTATTGGTTGATTTTGGGAATTAATGTAACACCAAAGTTAAGCTCCGCTGCAATTCTATGAAAAATATGATTAGGCAATATGTACAGGGTAGGGTGTTACAAATACCCAATGAATCCGGGAGCCGATCAGGTCAGTAACATTCGGGTGAGTAACCATGAGTAACCATTCCACATCAACATGACATCGACATCCCTCTCTCTCATGGAAAACCTTTATTTTTTCCCCTTTAATCTTTAACGGACGATTTCTCTCTCGTTTTAAGTCAGAATTTAATTTTTTTCACATATTAATTATGCTCTTTAAAATGATATCCACTTTGATATATCTTTAGAACAAAAAATTTGAGATATTTTTTACGAGTCAATACCATATGGTAAGAAAACGTACCATGATGGTATGAACATACCAAAACTGTAGGAAGGTTGAATACATGATAGTAGAAGTATACTAACTGTCATTTAAGACTTTCATCATTGTTTACCACAAGTTACCACCCCCATACCAGATGGTAAAATATGGTAATTTTTGGTCCTCTATTTTTTCACCCATAAATTTGTAGATCTAATAGATCATGATGAAATCGTTCTTTCTGAGCAAATATTTTCAAAAATGACTTAAAAACGAAGAAGTTACCATATGGTATGTGGTTGGTAACAGGAGGTATGCAAAAAGGTTTCTCGAAATATATTGAAAATTGATCTCATTTTGTAGAGCACAACGAACTCGTTCCATCTGTGCAAAAAAAAAAAATATTTGAAATCCGAGTTAGAACAGAGAAGATAAGAGGTAATTAAGAAAATTAGAGAAAATAAAATGTCTTTAATTCATAATCTTTAGATCTGAATTTTCTGAACCCACTTAAATTTAAAGGTGCAGATTTAGTTACTTATAGATCGTATGTCAATAACCAATGTATCTTCAGCCAATGAATCCACCCATTGCCATCATATATGGTCTTCTAATTCTTCGCATAATTGTCGTCTTTGGCACTAGGGCTATCTATTTGGTTCGGGTTTTTTGGTTTTAACCGAAATCAGACCTTATAACGCGGATCGGGACAGGATAGCAAACAATCAAATCCAATTTTCGGGCCTAGATTTGAGGTAAAAAACTGTTTGAGACCGGACCGAAAACCGGATAAGAGAGCCCAACACTCAAAATTTAACATTCTTATCCGTTCAGGCCTTAGGCCACTCAAATCCCCCCTCAGGACACTCAAATCCCCACAAGCTCAATCTAAAATCAAGACCGAATTGGGACCGAATCGGTTCAAAACCGGTTCTGATCAAAATCGGACCGGATCAAGACCGGACTGTATCCAATTCAATTTTGTCCTTATATTCTCGCAAAATACCAGACCGAGACCGGATCAATTCGGGCTAATTTAACCGGATCAAACCATATAACCACCCCTATCTGGCACTACTGATCTCCAACTTTTTTTTTTCTTTTCCTTCTCCATTACTGCCACTGCCGGCCTCGTCATATAATGCATTATGCATGCAGTTGCCACTGTTTCCCCAAAACGAAACATACTTTCTTCTTGGGCGATATTTCCATTTTGGCATGTACACACATGCTATAATTAAGCCTTTGTAAAATGATGCAGACAGCAATATGAGATACCGTTATATAGAAGACTGTTTTCGCAACCCGAATAAAATGTCGACTGATCAGTTGGAACTTGGAACTTGGAAGTCACTTTTAGAACCTTACCAAAGGGAATCTTTTACCATTAACTAGTCAAGAATGTGACAGTATCGAATGAATCTTTGTGTATGATTCCAATTTTTTGTATCGTCTTCTCTTTGGCTGAATTGTCATCTTTGAATTATTCATCTTCATATTTTTTTTACTATTCACAAATCATAGTTATAAAATGGAAGCGGCACAAACAAAGATATATAAAAAAATAGTGGGATGTCGAGATACAATCTAGATCACTACTCCCTTAGTTATAGCAAAGCTAAGTCTTTTTTTTTTTTCATATATTTAGTTTTTTTTCTTCCTTTTACCGTGATGCATTAATATTTTCAATACATCGAGAAAATGATTATCTACATTAATTTTACTCTTAAGACTCATACGAAAAACACTAAACTAGATTAGTATATCCTTCTTAAACAGAAAGTTAACGTACATATTTATAGTAGAACCTAAAAAACCTAATCCTTCACCAATTTTACAAGAACTCAACAACTTAATCCTAAAAAACTACCTTAAATAACACTTGAATAATTAATATGATTCTTAAACAATAACTAAAACCAACTCAAATCGTACAACTAAGAATAATTAACAATGATTTCCCTCTAAACCCTCGTATTCACTCTGCCACCGGCCACCGCCGGCCCTCTATATTCAATGAAAGTACTCACAGTTTCCCCAAAAGAAAACATACTTCTATGCTTTCTGCTTTATGTAATCTAGGTATACTTTCATTTCCTTAACGACGATGCATTAGATTCCTAGCTGGGCTTTTTGTCTTACCCGATTCTTGGCCTGCCCTGACCAATGGAATCTTTCTTATGGTCCATTGGCTAGCTAGCCCCTTTCAGTCAAGAGGAAACATACGAGTTCCAAAACCCATTAATGTTATGGCGATCTCAAGTTATATATAGCTGCTACGAAGGGCATCTTCCTTGAATCATACTAGCTACTCCCAAAAGTGATCACTAAAAAAAGTTTTAGCTAAACCATGGCAGCAATCCTCTACCTTCTCCTAACCCTCCCTCTCCTCCTACTATTCCTTCTCCAAAAACACAAGAAGAGTTCAACCAATGCTTCTCTCCCACCAGGTCCTCCAGGGCTTCCCTTGGTAGGGAACTTGTTCCAGCTCGACCCTTCAGCTCCTCATCGTTACCTATGGAAACTCTCTCAAACCTATGGACCCGTGATGTCCCTAAGGCTAGGCCGTGCCCAGGTCGTCGTCGTTTCGACCGCGAAAATGGCCGAGGAAGTCATGAAAACTCAGGATCTTACCTTCTGTACCAGGCCCGTGGCAACGAGTACAACAAGACTGTCCTACAACAACGTGGACTTGGCGTTTGCGCCCTACGATGCTTACTGGAGGGAGATGAGGAAGATATGTGTGGTTCATCTGTTCAACTCCAACAGGGCTCAGAGCTTCGGTCCCATCAGGGAGTACGAGGTTTCCAAAATGATTGAGAAGGTCTCCGGATCTTCATTAGAAGCAAAGCCCGTCAATTTGTCTGAAGCCATGATGTCTCTAACGAGTACAATTATTTGTCGGGTGGCTTTTGGCAAGAGGTACGAGGAGGAAGGGGTCGAGAGAAGCAGATTCCAGTCGTTGCTCAACGAAACCCAAGCCATGTTTACGAGTTTTTGTTTCTCTGATCTTTTCCCAGTTTTGGGCTTCATCGATAGGCTCAACGGTTTGGCTAGTCGCCTGGACAAGAATTTCAAGGAGTGTGATGCTTTCTACCAAGAGATCATCGATGAACATCTTGACCCAGATAGGGCAAAGCCGGAGCAAGAAGACATTTTGGATATTCTGCTTCAGCTTTGGAAGGACCGATCCTTCAAAGTCCAGCTCACGTTCGACAACATCAAAGCACTTCTCATGGTAATTGGTCAACGTTTCGATTTCATAAAAACTACTCTTTTCTATTTATATTTTAAAAAAATGTAAAAGTAATTGTGTTAGAAAGGTAAAAATAACTCTTCATGTCATTTCAAAAACTATTAGGCTTATGTATCTTCATTCAGTTATTATTTAAAATTATATAAGATTACTATTAATTATTATATTATTTCTAGTTGGAATAGGATTAGTAGTCATTATATTAGTATTGACTTAATGATTCTTGTAAGGAAAGAAAACAAATTCTTGTAGGAAAAAATAAGAAGAGAGGCTTAAGTTTAGGATGAGAAAATTGGAACCCAATTTATTTTTGTTGCTTTGTTATTTAATTAGTAATTTCATAGTAATTTGGGGTAGTGTTTGCTATTAACGAGATCTTCCTCTATCCGTGAGCGTCCAACGATGTATCCAAAATCTAAAGATCAAAGATTCAGTCTCGTAACAAAGTATATTTCATCTTCATATCCATATTATATTTTGCTTGTAGAACATATTTATCGGCGGAACAGACACAGGCGCCGCTACTGTGGTTTGGGCCATGACATACTTAATGAAGTATCCCATAGCCATGAGGAAAGTTCAGGAAGAACTTAGGCAGAAAGTTAAGGACAAAGGATTCGTGAAAGAAGAAGACATTCAACAACTACCTTACTTTAAAGCTGTGATTAAAGAGGCAATGAGATTGCAACCTGCAGTCCCATTGTTGGTTCCTAGGGAGTCAATTCAGAAATGCAGCTTAGGTGGATACGAAATACCAGCAAAGACTATAATCCATGTGAACGCATGGGCCATTGCAAGGGATCCTGAATCATGGGGAGAAAATCCAGATGAGTTCAAACCAGAAAGATTCGTGGGAAAGTCTATTGATATGAAAGGCTCAAACTTTGAGCTAATACCATTCGGCGCAGGAAGAAGGATATGTCCTGGAATTCACATTGGGCTTGCAACTGTGGAGATTGCTCTGGCTAATTTGCTCTATGCTTTTGACTGGGAGATGCCGGCTGGAATGAAGAGTGAAGATCTGGACATGGATGTGCTACCGGGACTTACAATGCACAAGAAAAATGCTTTGTGCCTAATTGCTATAAACCGTGTGTAAAAGAGCGGCTAGACCATCTTGCGTATTGAAATGTATTTTCAAAGAAATGTATTGGGAGACTAGAGAAAATATGGGGTACTTGCTTCGAATCAAATGTGTTTCACTTCTCAAACATTACTTTTAGGTCTATAAACAATATTGGTACATTCTTAAAGACTTTCCCATGAAAACTCAAGAGGCGGATTTGGAGCTATGAGTTTTGACTTGTGAGGTCTAAATATACATAACCCTATGCTATGGAAGTGTACACAATTTATCAAGTACTGCGATCATATCAATAAAGGCTCCAAACTAAATTAAGGGTCGTTTGGAAGTTGCGATTATTTTATTGAGATTGTCATTATGTATATATTGTTTACAATGCATCGTTTTTTTTGTTTTTTTAGCAGAAACAATACATGGATTGTTTCTGTGATGTGACAGAAACTATCACTCATTTTGAGTGATTGTTATATCTCAACTTTTAGTTGTGATTGTTGAGATAGTTGAGTTGAGATTGTTTTGTCTAAGCTTTTAGCTGCTGCCTGCTGCGATATGCACAATCACACATACCAAATGTTGTATTCTAAAATGCATCAAACTCGACAATACACGTATAATATTATACATGCATTCTCAACAATACATCTATTTAACAATCGCAACTTCCAAACGACCCCTAACTGTGTATGAAGTCTCTACAAAGGCGATGTGGTGGAACATCTTGGTAGAATGAAATGCTAAAACAAAAATCGTTATGTAAGCTACTCAAAAGCACAGGTAAGATACAAAATCGTCAATTATGCTATTCGTTGGAGGTACAATGTAAGGCACTTTCGATAGGATTCAAGTGCAAGCTCTCAGTTGTCTCCTACTTGGAAACTCTTGTTAGTTATGGTGTCCAAAAATCAAGTAATAGCAAGTGAATTCTGGGCGCCAATTATTTGTGTAAAGTTGGTGAGTCGGAGGTTTACACGAGTGATCTAGGGAATCGATGGTTCTTCAATGAGGGAGGAGTATATTGATCAAAAGGGAGTGTCGCATCAAAGATTAATTTTAACTTTTCACCCGTTTCAAAGAAAGTTTTATAATTGATCCCAAATAAGCTTATTTATTTATTTATAAAAATGTCGTAAATGTATACGGCACAGAGTTGAAAATTGGTGCACAGCATACGTACGTGCATGTCATCAAAGTTGGTTCATACCAATATATATGCCAATCCACATCTCTTCTCTAGTATTTACTAACAACACCTGGCATCAGACAGGAAGCAAGCATCCAGCTATGGACACTTCATCCCTGAACAGAACATGATTTCTGTTTTTCAAGTTTTAATTTCTTTCTTTTCTCGAATAGAGTTAGGTATCACCGATTTCTTTTTATTGGGAAAAAATAGATATATGTTTAATAAGTGATTTTTTTTGGAAGAAGACAAAAATGAGACGGGATATTTAATAGGGGTGTTCAAATGGTTACCGTGGTAATAACCAAATCAATTAAGAATAAATTTCATTAAACATGAAATAAAATGTCTTAACCAAACCGTCCAAATTAACCAAACCAAAGTTTAATTGGTTTGGTTAATCGGATAAACCAAATAACATAACATAACATAACATGAAAACAAATATCATGTTAATGAATAAAACATAACCATATGTTATTATTATCATAAACTATCATTATATATAAGCAATAATAATATGACTAATCATCCATGATTATCATCATCATTCGAGTTAATACATCATTCATGATCTCTACACCTAATATAGTTAGCATACAACAAACCCTTAACATAATTATTAAATACATACCAATACACTCATGAGGAAGTTAACGCTCTCCTATAAAACACTTAAACTGTACATAGTTTGAGGTGGCTGTCATGGTATTGTACGTAATCCTAAAGTCTAGTAGCTACCCAAAATGTTTTGGTTTAGTAAATATGCAGACCCATTTAATTTTTTACCCATAATACTTTGGTTTGTTGTGCACATGGAAATAAAATAGGTAATCACGAAAGTTTGGTTTGGTTGGTTGCATGAAAGTATAAATAATTTTGTTTATTAGGTGTATCATTAATTGGTTAATTGGTTCCATTGGTTAGTAGTTTTGAAACCAAACCAAACCACCTAAACTAAATTATTTAACCAAATCAAACCAATTATCCAAATTAACCAAACCAAATTAACTAAATACTACTGGTTAATATGATTACCACGGTAACCAATCCGTTTCAACACCTTGCATAAGACAAGACGAAAGAAAGGCACATAAAATATATGCCCTCCGACTCCGAGCCATGGCAATGCTAACTAATAGTTTACTGATTAACACTATCAAACAAAGTATAGTGGGAACTGGGAAGATTGGAATATTTAGTAGCTAGCTAAGCTGTCCAGCATTTTCTTATTAATTATGGTTATGGTAGTTTTCTAATCACAATTATATGACCTCAGTCCTCCAGTGCATATGCAATTCAAAAGTACCCAAATAATTAAGCATAAACAAGGATTTGAAAATTACAATTTCAACCCTTTTCTTCCTTATTTATGCCACAATTGGTCATTGAGATTACTAAATTGTGTCATGTTTAGTCACTAGAAAAATTTAATATCAATTTTGGTCACTTAAATTATTGAAACACATCACATTTAGTCACTCTCCCATTAGTTTCCGTCCAATTCCATTAATGGAGTTGGACGGAAACTAACAAGAGAGTGATTTAGTCACTCTCCCGTTAGCCTCCGTCCAACTCCGGTCACTCGAATTACTGAAATATGTTACATATGGTCACTCGAATTTCCGAAACACATCACATTTAGTCACTCTCCCATTAGTTTCCGTCCAATTCCATTAATGGAGTTGGACGGAAACTAACAGGAGAGTGACTAAATGTGGCATGTTTCGGAAATTCGAGTGACCATATGTAACATATTTCAGTAATTCGAGTGACCGGAGTTGGACGGAGGCTAACGGGAGAGTGACTAAATGTGACATGTTTCAGTATTTCGAGTGACCAAAATTGATATTAAATTTTTTTAATAACTAAACATGACACAATATAGTAATCTCAGTGACCAAATGTGACATTTATCCCATTTCTTCCTTACACGAGATTCACCTGATTATCTATTTACTCTTTTCTTTTCAAAATCGAAATAGTCTACTATTTGGTTCACTGTATAATGACTCTATTAGCTAGTACTTTCCACGCACGTGACAGCGGATCATTTGCGATCACGTCGTTGTACTAGGTATATTAGAATAATAATAAATAGTGAAACAAATAGTAGAATATGTCAATTTTAATGGCTTTTACTTAGAAGGTGGCATAATCTCTCTGTAGCTTGAAAGTGATTAAAAGCATTACAAGAAAACTACACTCGTTCGGCCAAATGAATTAACTTTTTCATAAAAAAAATTAATTAATTGACTATATATAAGATCATAATAAAAAATTATATATAACAACATACATTTAGCAATTAGATCGCTTACACTATGTTTGGCAAAATAGGGGGTGCAAATTCGAGTGGTGGAAGTTGAGGTATAAAGTGAACGGGAGTGCAAATGGGAGGAGAGTGCAAGTAGAGTGGTAAATTGTTGTTTGGAATGGAAAAATAACAGGTGCAAATAGGTTGAAAAGTAAATAAGTGATATTATTATAAAATTAATCTATTAAAATTTTACAATATTATCACAAAATATTCATACATAAATAAATATTAAATTATAAAATAAAAATTTATATAATAAAAATTTATTAAATAGGAATGCTCAAATAGTAATTATCTTTAAAATTAAAAAATAATATTATTAGGCCCATAAAAATCATCATAGGTCGAACAATCTCGAGGATAATAAGTAGACTCGAACTCTAATTCGTGGCCAAGGCATAAACTAGCTCATATCTCCCACACAACCATTGATTTTTCAACATTGTGGTATCAAATCGAGTTTAACTTTAAATCGTATATTGTCAAACTTAGTCACACGTTCGAATCTGTAAGTTTTAACTATTAACCAGGCAAATCGAGTCAACAAATTGAGCCGATTTGACAAAAATTGTCTAAACTCAATGACGAAATTCGAAATAAACCCAAAATTAAATAATAGTAATAATTATTATTGTAATGGTTATTCTTACTATCATAATATATTAATCATAAAAAATATTATTATTATATAATTACATGATATTTCTTAGTCACAAAATAATTATAGAAAATAATAATACACAAAAAATGATAAATAAATCATAATTATATCTAATACCCCTTCTCCCTCTCTTTATCTCTCCATTTTCACTCCAAATTGAGGAGTTGATGAAAATAGTGAACTTACTCCCAATCGCACCCCCTCACCACTATTTATATTTATCCAAATGATGCATTTATCCTAAATTTGCACCCCTCCCATTTACTTTTCATCCCAAACATAGTGTATGGTATAGTTAATAAGTAGGCCAAATGCCAATCGTTACCATACAAATATAAAAGAAAAAATTTCACTTTTAAGAATTCCAAAGGTTGCAAATCACAACAGTAGGAGGAACCTGGTCAATAGTATAAAGATCAATGGGATAATTGTGGAAGGAAAAAAGCCATTGAAGAAGGCTTTTGTTGAGCACTTTGTCAATGCTTACAAAGAAACACGACCCAACCGTCTTTTCCCGGTCAGCAGTGAACGCTTGATTTTCACTTATGTGGAAAAGGCTTGTTTGAAGAGACCTTTCTCTGATTCCGAGATTTGGAAGGCTGTGAAGCATTATAAAGCCGACAAAGCTCCGGGTCCCGATGGTTTCTCCATGGCTTTCTACAAAAAGTGTTGGAATGTGATTAAAGAGGACTTGTTCAAGGCTTTTGAAGACTTCTATGAGAATGGGAAGTTACCAAAATGTATTGTACACTCAATTATTTGCCTCATTCAAAAGAGGGAAGCAATTGAGGAAATCCGTGACTTCCGGCCGATCAGTCTTCTAGGAAGCTTTAACAAATTGATCTCCAAGGTGATTATGGATAGAATCATACCATTTGTGAGCGGAATTGTGTCTGGAAATCAGTTTGATGGGGTTCAAATCCATCAGATTCATAAAGCTACGCTAATTGCAAATTAATTAGTCGATAGCAGGCGAAAAAGTGGGAAACCAAGTTTGGTTTTTAAACTTGATATTGAGAAGGCCTTTGATAACATTAATTGGAACTGTCTTTTCAATATCTTACAGAACTATGGTTTTCCTTTGAAGATGCAAAAGTGGATCAAAAGTTTGATTACCTCTCCTAGCATGTCTGTGTTGGTCAATGGGGAATCTGCAGGGTTCTTCAGCATTGGGAAAGGGCTATGGCAAGGTGATCCGACATCCCCATTCTTATTTACTCTTGTGATGGATATTCTGTCTACTATGTTGGATATCTTGAAAGATACAGGACTCTTATTGAGATTTAAGATGGATGAAGTAGGGTTGAGAGGTGAGGTGACACAGCTTCGTTATGCCGATGATACCATCATTTTCTGCGAAGCCAGTGAAGAACAAGTCCTTAGTTTGTTGGGAACACTTGTGTGCTTTCAGTATGTTACGGGGCTGAAAATAAATGTCAGATGTTTCCGAGTGGAAACTGTAACACCTTAGGCGAATCCCACATCGACAAAGCATGGGAGAGATCCATGGTTCATAAGAAGGAAACAGACCTTAACTGACAAGACGCGTTTTGGGGTGTAATGGAGGATTTCTTGTGAGAACTCTGAAGTTAAACGTGCTCATTGTGGAGTACAACAAGGATTAGTGACCTTATTGGAAGTCACCTTGAATTGCACCCCAAGTCAAAATCTGTGAGGGTCGAGGCCCAAAGCGGATAGTATCTTCGCCGGGTAAAGGTTCGGGATGTTACAAGTGATATCAGAGTCTCTCCGCGTCCCTCTTGAACGATGGTGGGGCAAACCTCAACAAGGGCGTTGAGTCCCAAGGTTTTGTTTGCTGCCCTTTCTTCCATTTCTGGATCATGCCTTGCGATCCTGGGTTGTGGTTGTGATTCTGTGTACTTTGTTTTCCCCCTTTTTTTAGTTAATTAATCTTCACCCTTATAAAAAAAGTTATTATCACATAATGGGAAATATTATTTTTCCCCCTTTTTTATATGAGAAGTCAATCATATTAAAAGTTAGGGCTATAAAAAAGGAACCAACAAAAACCAAACTCATATCATACTTATCTTAAAAAAAGACCAACAATTTCTAACTAAAATTTGAGATTTAATAATTATTTAAAGTGAATAATTCTTTCTTTATGTCATATCAAAGCAAATCGTATGTAAAAATTGCATAAAAATAAGAATTTGATGGATTATGAACAATACAAGCACAATAACAATCCACTCAAACAGTAACAGAAACCAATAAACTTAGGGGAAAGAAAATTTATTCCATATTTTGTTTCACCAAAACTTACATCTATATATGTCCTAACATGCAAAATAACAAAATAGTACTTAAAATAAGATGTGGAAAGAAAATAGTACTTAAATAGTATCGTAAAGATGGTCGGACCAATTTTTTTTTATATTGGAGTTTAAATTTATAAGCGATTTTTAATGGTATAAAACAATTGAATTATAATTAAACCATAATTTGAATAAAAAATATCTTATCCTAATTGTTCCAATACAATATCCAGACATTTTTTTCACTGTTAATTCGAAATCAAGCAATATTTTTGGTACTGACATTACAATGGCTGATCGTACCATTGATTCCTGGCATATAAAAATCGAACCATTAAGATGTGGGATGATTTTAGTTGTTGCTTGTTGGGAAGATACTAATTAAACCAGCAAAATAACTGAAAATAAGCGGTACAGACACGTTATAGACGCGCATAATTTATTTTTATATAATATACGCCATATGTGCAGTGTGCTCCAGGTCGGCCGGCTGGTCAATGGTTATCAACAACTACGTTGGTGTAGGGGCACAAATTCCTTGACCCAATCAACAGTGAGCACGTGCCTACAAACGACGTATAAGCTTACTTATACATAGTAGCTAGGTAATCCACGTCGCTTCTTTAGAAATTATTGTTAATTGTTAATATTGATGGAACCTCCACGTTTTTTAGTACGACTCGAGGGGTATACTATATACTCAGTAAAATATATTTATTTAGATTACGAATTAATCGAGTTTGGAGTACGATATATAGTACATAGTATAAAGTATACACTTAATTTCTAATCAATAAAAAATAATTTTTGATTCTCAAAAATCCCAAATTCAGAAATAAATTTGATAAAAAATAATAATTGACGATTCTAATTTGTCAAAATACAATGAAATACATGCGACAATCAAATCACTTGTAATAATATGCTATACATACAAGTTTGTTGGTCGTTACCAAAACTCTACAAGATCACTTAGAAGTGAAAAGATGATAAAAGCAAACTGATTGGGCAAATTGGCAATGTGATATGTACAGCTAAAAACTAGGGATGACAATTTTGACCTTACCCGTAGGCAGGGCAGGCATGGATACCTCTCATCGACCCGGACTGTCCTGACCCGTCCCATTTTCGACTCGTTCTTGTCTAAATCACATGTAATCTTAGTCAAATTACTTAGAATTTTCCTTTTATTACCTCATTATTTAACTACATTTTATCATATTATGGTTTGTTTCTTGATATTTTAATGAAAATAATGAATATTATTAATGTTTTTTATATAAATTACATACCCATTGGGTCGAGATACTCACTCCGGATCTGCCGATTGCCATTCCTACTAAAAACCCATCAAGATTCAAGCATTTGCACTTCGTACTAGATGAAACACAATACAAGTTTGCTTCTTCAAATTAAAGTCGCCGAGTTATACCCACAAAACTCCATCTTATGTCCATATCATGGAAGAATAATTATAAATGATAAAATCATGATCGATGGTTACAATAAAATATCCCCCGCGCGCCCACGTCCAAATGGAAGATTTAATATATTATTATCTCGACGTCTCCCCATTAATAGTTCCTCATCTCTCTCAACCTTCACTCACCACTTACCCAACAACCATGGCTTTCCTCTTCTTCCTCCTTGCTCTCCCCGTCATCCTCTTCATCCTCCTCCAAACCAACCGACCCAAAAAACCATCCAACCTTCCACCCGGTCCGCCCGGTCTACCCATCATCGGCAACTTGCTCCAAATCGACAACTCCTCCGTACACCGCTCCCTCGCCCAACTCTCCCAAAACCACGGCCCTCTCATGTTCTTGCAATTGGGTTTCGTCCCAAGCATAGTAATCTCCTCGTCCAAGCTAGCCAAAGAGGTCATGAAAACGCAGGACCTCGCTTTCTGCAGCCGGCCAACTCTAACCGGTCAGCAGAGGCTATCCTACAACGGGTTGGACCTAGTCTTCTCCCCCTACGACTCTTACTACACCGAGATGAGGAAAATATGCATGGTCCACCTCTTCCACCCGACCCGGGTCCAAACCTTCCGACCCATCAGAGAGTACGAGGTCTCGCAGATGATCCACAAGATAACCTCCAAGATCGGTTCAACCCCCGACAAACCGGTCAATTTGAGCGAGGCCATGATGTACTTGACCAGCACTATAATTTCGAGGGTCGGGTTCGGGAAGAGATACGAGGAAGAAGGGATCGAAAGGAGTAGGTTTCAATCGTTGCTGAATGAGAGTCAGGCTATGTTCACGAACTTCTTTATTGGTGATTATTTCCCTTATATGGGTTTTGTGGACAAGCTCAATGGTTCGACCGCTCGGCTTGAGAAAAATTTTAGAGAGTTTGATGACTTTTACCAGGAGGTCATAGACGAACGCCTGGATCCAAAGAGAGGGAAAACTCCAGAGCAGGAAGAGGACATACTCGATGTGTTGTTGCAAGTCATGAATGCTCCTTCCTCCAAAGTCCAACTAACTTTCAACCACGTCAAATCACTCCTCATGGTTAGTTTACCAATCTAGCAATTTTACATATTTTTTTGATTTTACTATGAGAGATCATTGTGTATAAATTCAATGTTAATATATTTGTATGGCCTGAACTTTGACCAAAATAAGCATCCTGGCCAATCTTTTCGATCTATAACATCCTGGCCCAAACTATACATCAAAATAACTAGATTGGCCAAACCCGACGTTTGACCGTTAACCTGGGCGGTCAAACATGTTGACTAACGGTCAACGCACCACATCACCGCCCAGTCAGCATAAAAAATGTTGAAAAATTCAAAAAAGACACATAATCTCATTATTTTAATTAAGTTAAAAATAAATATAAAAAGAAAAGAAAATACAGTAAAAGATATAAATGGTAATAGGTAGAAAAAATCAATTTTTTAAGTGTTGTGTTGACTGGGCGATGATGTGGCGCGTTGATCGTTAGTCAACACATTTGACCGTTCAAGTTAACGGTCAAACGTTGGGTTTGGCCAATTTAGTTATTTTGATGTATAGTTTGGGCCAGGATGTTACAGATCGAAAAGATTGGACATAATATTTATTTTGGTCAAAGTTCAGTCCATACAAATATATTAACCCTAAATTCAACGTTGTTATTTGGGAATTTATAAATAACCAACAAATTCATGCAAGTGGATGATGCGGACTTATAGCCGTGTTGGTGACTATCTAGTAATAGTCTCCTTTTTCATTTAAATAAGCCGTGTGTCGGATCTTTCCCGCAACTTAATCTGTGAAAATTATAATTTTATACGAAACAGTTAAACCCTAATCGATCACTCATATATAGCTTTTTCGTCTTGTCTTTTTTTGTAGAATGTATTTCTTGCAGGGACAGACACGGGCGCTGCCACAGTGGTATGGGCTATGAGCTTCCTAATGAAGAACCCAGAGACAATGAAGAAGATACAACAAGAAGTCAGGAGCTCGATTGAAGCCACCAAGGGCTTCGTGAACGAAGACGATCTTCACCAACTATCATTTCTGAAAGCTGTGGTTAAGGAGACGTTCAGATTGCAACCCACAGTTCCGCTCTTGGTCCCTCGACAAACCACTGAGAAGACTCGATTGGACGGCTATGATATCCCAGCCAAGACCCTCGTCCAAATCAACACATGGGCCATTGGGAGGGACCCTGAAGTATGGGAGAGCCCAGAGGAGTTCAAGCCCGACAGATTTTTGGACAACTCTTCGAGTACTAGTACTGTTGATATTTTTGGGCAAAGCTTCGAGCTTACCCCGTTTGGAGCTGGGAGGAGGATATGCCCTGGCCTTCACATGGGCCTTGTCACGGTGGAGCTCGCGCTGGCGAATTTGGTGTACAAATTCGACTGGGAAATGCCGGTTGGGATGAAGAAAGAAGACGTGGATATGGAGGTGATTCCGGGTATTACCATGCACAAGAGGAATCATCTCTGCCTTGTAGCTAAAAGGCCTATAATATGAAAAATATTATGTAACGATAGCTCTCAGTTTGTAATGTTGGGGATGAATAATATATAACCAATGGATGTGAGTATGTAATGTAATCCTACATTAATATTACCTTCTGATGATCATTTACACCTATAGTCTATAGAGTTCTGCTAGTGTCTAATAAATTATTATATTATTAATAAGTGAATTTCAGTAATGTGCCTCAGTTGTACCGGAGAAGGGGGAAAATGGTCATGGGCCGCAACCCGTAGGGATGTATTGTCTGTGGGCTTCACTATTGGGCCTCAGTTGTAGAGGCGGCGCAATACTGTTGGTGTATGAGGAAACTATGGATTTGGGGTCCTCTTCCTCAAAAGCCAGACCAGCACTTCATATGGTTCTTACGAATACGGATGGACAATGCGTGGGTAGGGTCGATTTTTGGGCAAAATTCATTCACCCATAGTTATGGTGGCGGTGGTTATGAAAAAATGACCCACATCCACAAATTTGTATCGTTGTGGATGGGTTGGGTGGGTGACGGCAAATGGTGGGTGGGTTTGACGGTAAGGTGGGTCAAATTATTTTTACATAATTAGACAATTATGAGATATAAAGGTTTGTATTAAACTAATTGAGTATCAATACTACAAATCAAGAAAATTGAAAACTATTAAAAACATAGTTAACTAGATAATCTAACACCAATTATCTCATATGCGAACACAACATATTTAGTTGATAGTTATCATATTTTAAAATGATCAATTTTATGTTGTAAATCAAGTAAAATTTATAAAAGATACTTGTAATTTAATTCAATCAATCACAATTGAAGTTTTGGTATAAGAAAGTAGGGATGGGCAATGGGTGGGTTGGGTCGGTTTTTGGGCAAAATCCATCCACCCATTGTTATGGTGGGTGATGAAAAAATGACTCACACCCACCCATTTGTATCGTTGTGGGTGGGTTGGGTGGGTGACGTCAAATGGTGGGTGGGTTTGGCAGTTTTGGTGAGTCAAATTATTTTTACATAATTAGACAATTATGAGCCATAAAGGTTTGTATTAAAATAATTGAATATCAATACTACAAATCAAGAAAATTGAAAGCTATTAAATATAGTTTACTGAATAATCTAACACCAATTATCTCATATGCGAACACCACATATTTTGTTGATAGTTATCATATTTTAAATGATCAATTTTATGTTGTAAATAAAGTAAATTTAGGCCAAATACACTTGTGTAGCCAAAACTTTGACGGTTTTGCCAAATATAGCCACGTTTGGCGAAATACCAAAAATAGCCACTTCCGTCCAATCTTTGACGGTGTTAGTTAACGTGCTGACTGGACTAACAAATTGTTCGATATGGCAACTTTTGTCCTGTATGTATTTCCCACGTGGATTTAATCAATAAAAATTAAATAAAAACAATAATTAAAATTTGAAATTTTCAAATGGGTGGGATTTCTGATATATAAAAAATAAATACAAATAAATAAATAAATAAAACTAAAAGACTTCTCTCCTCCCAACCAACTACCCTCTGTTCTGATCGACAGCGAACAGAAAACAATGAGGAAGAAGGCACCGGTGGAGGAAGGGGAAGAAGAAGAAGAAATGGCGCATTCCCTCTTAGATCTCTACAGAAGCCCAAGCATTGAAATCCCAATTCCTCACATGCCCCTCCTACTTCTTCTCGTGTTCACCACTCTGCCCTCCTCCGCCGATGAGCCCGTCACTCCAATACGGCGACCAACGCTCAAGCAGACAACGATGGCAACGACCAATTGGGTCCAGCAAAGAAGCCCAAGCTACCCGATTCCAATTTCTTGGATTTTGGCCCATCCGACTCTGATGACGATTCCTCCTCAGCCGCTAATCACAAGAAGAGGAAATTAATTCCATACCTTCCAGATCTGGAATCCGGTCACCCAAAAGGTCTGCTACTCTCCTTGCCCAATCTGCCTTTTCCCCCAACTCATTCGGTCTTTTTAGAATTCCTTAGTTCGACTCTCCCTCATTGTCATGCCCGACGGTGCCGCATCCTTCATGCCTGACGGTCAGAGGCTATGGAGATGAGCGGTGGGGATTCTCTTGGATGATTGAGCTTACGTTTCGGCTGCTGGATTGACGGATCTCTGAGGCGGTTCCGGGGAAACTTTGATTGCTAGAGATTCCTCGTCGTTGAAGCTGCTAGTTATGGTTTGAGTGGAGAAGGAGAAAGAGAAGCGGCGGTTGGGTAGAGGGAGAAGGAGAAGCTCAAAGAATTGAGAAGAAAGGGGTGATCTGCAGGGGAAGAGAGAAAAAAGAGGGAAGTGAGATAAAAAAAAATATTTATTTATTATTTAATTTATTTATTTTGTTTTTAGTTTTCACAAATAAAAAAATTGTAGCTCAGATAATAAAAAAAGACTATTTGAATTTTTTTTCATTTATCCACGCGAAATTGTTAAAAGATAAATCAAAATGACGTGGCAATGATATTGATGACTTGTCGGTGACGTGTGTGATGATTTGGCATCCTAGTAAGTCTAACGTTAACTTAACTGACGGAGTTTCTAACACCGTTAAAGTTTGTAACGGAAATGGCTTATTGTCATCAAACTTTCAAAATTCTGGCTATTATTGGTATATCCCAAAAATTGCTATTGTTGTCACAAACGTCAAAGTTTTGGCTACACAAGTGTATTTGGCCTAAAATTTATACACGATAATTGTAATTTAATTGAATCAATCACAATTGATGTTTTGGTATAAGAAAGAATAGTGTTTTACTATAGAATATGCATTAATGACTTAATATATCATGTGATTTTGCAGGAATGACCCACCCGCCACCCACCCAAGTTTAGTGGGTGACAAAAACGATGATCCACACTGTAACACCCTACCCTATACCTTTTGCCTAATCATATTGTTCATACAATTGCAGCGGAATTAATCTCGGGTGTTACATTAATTATCAAAATTTATCTAAATAAAATTTCGACATGAATTACTCGCGTAATGGGCTAACAGTTCTTGCAACTTAACCTGCAAAATAATTCATCACAAACATATATACTCACAACCATAGGCATTGGCTTTTCTTAGCCATAGTCACACTTTTCATACTTCCTAACTGCATACCATACTTATACATACTATAATCGTCACAACTTACACAGTTACACAACATATACACATATCATTAACTTTCCACACCTGTGGATATCTCACACTACATTCGAAGCTAGTATGCACATGAAAATGTTCTCAAAACATTTTTACAAAAAGGTGTGGATCACTGGCCAAAATCCCAAGTAGTAGTCCAAGCACAGAATAGTTGAAGACCATACCTCATCCTGGCTTCAACTCTAGCTCCTCTCCCACCTAACACTTATCTACTGCTGCTGCTGATGATCTGCTTACACATAGCATAAGCAGAGAAGAAGAATAAAAGAGGGTCAGCTCATAGCTGAGTGAGATAATCATAGCATCGTGAGTTCATAACAGAGCATACCCCTATCATACATCTAACAATCAAACCAAAACACTAGGATCGGACCTCAGCCATCCTCATATCCCAATAGGCAAAAGACTCAACCACCTTGACTTATGCATATGCATCTTATCATGTTTTAATCATAGGCGCCTGGCTACTCCCATGCTAATAACTCTCCCGGGAAACATACCCCACATCCCGTCGGATGTAGTCATACATACCCCAACATCCCGTCGGATGTGGTCATACATACCCCACACCACTATGGGTGTAGTCATACCCCGACACCGCTCTGGGTGTGGTCATATCTCATAAGAATTCTTCAGTCACCACCACATGAGAGGTGTGACTATCATACATATCATAATAGAGTAATAGCATAGGGAGCCCTAATTACTACGTAATTGACCGTGAGACCACAACACTCATATTTAGTATCCTTATACATGATTCATATCTCATCTTGCTTAATCATAATTCATTACTTGCACATGTACTTGACCAGGCCACAATTGGCTCAACATAGGTAAATCAGGAGTCGTATAATTGCACTTCCTCGGGATAAACCCTCGTGCAAGTCATCCTCCTTAAAACATCATACTATCACCTTGGGAAGTTTATTCCCCCACTTATGGATCCAAATACAACCATAATATCACACCATGTCAAAACCCCTTATCGAACAACCATGAAGTCATATCAATAGTTAAGCCACAAATGGTAACATGTATGCAATCATCCACATAAACAAGGTTCATATCGATTAGGGCAAGTCAATAATATCATACAACAGTCCAGGGTTTATCATATAGCACAAAAGTCCATACACCCCTAATCATGCCATTCTAGTTCACCTAGGTCAATTCTAAGCATTAATATAATTATCGTGATACGACAAACCCGGTATGCCGTGCTAATCCCTCACCATTTCTGGTCGTTCAAACACCGGTTTAACCTTCCCGTACTAAAACGTCAATTTCACGAACGAACCCCGAATTAAAATCCGAGACCGTCCTAATATCCCCTGCAGTATCCCCGTCAATATTAGTTCTGGGCTCCGGGTCAAATTCTCGATAAAAACACATCAAACCCTGGCCGGAGCTAAATTCAGCGGTTTGGACCCCGGCCTAAATAATAGCCGAAATTCAGGGATTAGAACTAGAGGATTGATTACCTCGCTGCAGGAAGCTCGTATATGAAATTTGGGCTCAATCCGGCTTCCGGATACTCCGAAACCCTAATTTGGCTGATCGGGAATTCAAGAAATTCCTGAACCAAAAACTCGTTTTAAAGCTCTAAATCGATAAAACACGATGTATAGATGAATTAGGCATTACTTACGGGATTTTTGGATCACTAGGGCTCAAGATTTTGAGCTTTGGAATTTTGGGTCGAGAGCTCCGCGCGTGCTCTATTTCTCTCATTTCTCTCGGTCCGTACAGAAAGAAGAACATAAATGGAGAAATGGACGGTGGTGGGGAATTTATGTGTACAGGGACATATATATATATATATGTATATATATATATATAATTAATACGTATACTTATCCGATCGATCAATAATCCGATTTTCGTCGAAATAGTGTCGAAATGTTCGATTTTAAATCGTGAACTTTCTAGCGATCGAAATATGGGTTTTGCAAAACGAGATGTTACAATTCTCCCCTCCTTAAGAGATTTCGTCCCCGAAATCTAACCTTGAGTCAAACTCCTCTTACTTACCCTTAACTTGGTCTATCACACATAAAGTCATTACCTAACGATTAGGTTAGGCTATTCATAACATAGAAGGTAACACATAACACTCAAGTTCCCATGTTTAGGTTTCAAAAACCTATACTGGGCTATCACAACAAAAGCACATCAGCAAGTTCAAAACATAACTTACTAAGCAAGATTGTTAACCTTTAAAGTAGGTCGCTACCAACTCAGGGTACTTCTCTCGCATACTTGCTTCAGTCTCCCAGCTAGCACTCTCACTTTCTTGATTTCTCCAAACCACTTTCAACATTGGGATTTCCTTCCTACGAAGATTCTTAATCTGGTAATCAATAATCTCAACTGGAACCTCTTCAAATGTCAAATCTGAACCCAACTCGATCTCTTCTGGTTGTATAACATGGGAAGGATCCACTTTGTACCTCTTCAGCATACTCACATGAAATACATTGTGGATTTGAGATAGTTCTGGAGGCAATGCCAACTTATAAGCCACTGGTCCAATCTTCTCTGTGATTTCATAGGGACCAATATACCGAGGTGCAAGCTTTCCTTTCTTACCAAATCTCATCACCCCTTTCCATGGTGACACTTTGAGAAATACTTTCTCACCCACTTCGAAATTAACTTCACGCCTACTCGTGTCAACATAAACTTTCTGTCGATCTTGAGCCACCCTCAACCGCTCCCTGATTTCCTTGACCTTATCAACTGTGATCTGAACTATCTCTGGCCCTGAGATTTGCCTTGCTCCTTCTACATCCCAACATAATGGTGTTCTACATTTTCTCCCATAAAGTGCTTCATATGGTGGGACACCCAAACTACTATGGTACTGATTGTTGTAAGCAAACTCAATCAGGGGCAAATGGTCAATCCATGATTCCTCCCATTGCATTACACATGATCGAAGTAATTCCTCCAAAGTTAGGATGGTTCGTTCACTCTGCCCATCTGTTTGAGGATGATAAGCTGAAGTAAAATGCAGTTTAGTTCCCAAGGCATCATGTAAACTTTGCCAAAATCGAGATGTGAAGCTTGGGTCTCGATCAGAGACAATAGAAATTGGCACACCATGCAATCTGACGATCTCCTTAATATATAGTTGAGACAAAATCTCCAGTGATGGTTTCCATCTAATGGGTAAAAAGTGAGCCGATTTGGTTAGTCGGTCCACAATAACCCATACTGCATCTTTTCCCCTTGATGATGGGAGACCATATACAAAATCCATTGTGATTCTTTCCCACTTCCATTCTGGAATTGGAAGTGGTTGCAGTTTTCCCACGGGAGCTTGATGTTCTGCCTTAACTTTCTGACATACTAGACATGTGAAAACATGTTCAGCCGCTTCCTTTTTCATCCCACGCCACCAAAAATATGGTTTGATCGTGTGATACATTTTAGTTGCTCCTGGGTGCATAGCATAAGCAGAAGAATGAGCTTCATCTAGGATCTCTTTCCTCAAGTTATCAACATTAGGAACACATGCTCTTCCATTAATCTTCAACATGCCATCTACCATTTCAAATGGGCTTTCTTTTCCTTCCTCAATGTCTTGAATGATTTTTGCCAACTCTGGGTCCTCCTTCTGCTTCTCACGAATTTTGTCGTGCAACAAAGGTCGAATGTTCAACCGAGCTAGTAACCCTGTTACACCATCCACTTCCAAATCAACATTCATTGCCCTCAAATCAACCAGATCATTTATATTCTTCTTCCCCTTTCTGCTCAGAGCATCAGCAACTACATTAGCTTTACCTGGATGGTAATCAATGGTACAATCATAATCTTTCAACAACTCTATCCATCTCCTCTGGCGACTATTTAAATCCTTCTGATCCATAATATACTTCAAGCTTTTGTGATCAGTTAGAATTTTAAAAGTCTCACCATACAAATAATGTCGCCAAATCTTGAGAGCAAATACCACCGCTGCCAATTCTAAGTCATGAGTGGGATAATTTACTTCATGAGGACGCAATTGCCTAGAGGCATATGCGATAACTCTTCCATCTTGCATTAACACACAGCCCAATCCTTGATACGAGGCATCACTATACACCACAAACTCTCCCTGACTTGAAGGTAGTGCAAGTACTGGTGCTGTGGTCAATCTCTTTTTCAGTTCATCAAAACTCCTTTGACATGATTCATCCCAAACATACTTGGTATTCTTCCTCAACAGTTTAGTCAATGGTGCAGCAATTTTGGAAAATCCTTCGACAAACCGTCGATAATAACCTGCCATGCCAAGAAAACTTCTCAACTCCGACACATCTTTTGGTGGAGCCCAACTCACCACTGCTTCCACCTTTTTCGGATCCACCTCAACACCTCTTCCAGATATTACATGTCCCAGAAATATTACCTCCTTCAGCCAAAACTCACATTTTGAGAATTTTGCATATAATTGTTTCTCCCTTAGAATTTGCAACACAATTCTAAGGTGAGTTTTGTGCTCCTCCTCGCTTTTAGAATAGATGAGAATATCATCTATGAACACAATCACAAACTTATCAAGATATTCATGGAAAACTCTGTTCATAAGAGCCATAAATACCGCTGGTGCATTAGTGAGTCCAAAAGGCATTACCAGGAACTCATAATGCCCATATCTTGTTCTAAAAGCAGTCTTTGAAGTTGCTCCATCTGCCACTTTCAATTGATGGTATCCAGACCTCAAATCAATCTTAGAAAAGACTGATGCACCCTGCAATTGATCAAACAAATCATCTATTCTTGGAAGGGGATAACGATTCTTCACTGTCGCCTTATTCAACCTCCGGTAGTCAATGCACATTCTCATGGAACCATCTTTCTTCTTGACAAACAAAACCGGTGCACCCCAAGGTGAGATGCTAGGTCGAATAAACCCCTTGTCTAACAATTCTTGCAATTGTTCTTTAAGCTCCTTCAGCTCAATTGGTGCCATTCTATATGGTGCCACTGAAATTGGTGTTGTGCCAGGTACCAATTCAATATCAAACTCTACTTCCCTTTCTGGTGGAAGGCCGGGAAGTTCTTCCGGGAATACATCAGGAAACTCCCTTACCACCTCTACATCCTCAACCTTCTTATCATTTACTACAGTAACTTGAGCAAGAAAGGCTTCACAACCTTCCTTCACTAATCGAAAAGCTTCCAAGGCAGAAAGAAAACCATGAGTCTCCTTTTTCTTAATGCCTCGGAATACAACAGGACCTTTATCTGGTGTGTTAAATAACACTTCTTTCTTTTGACAATCCACAACAGCTCCATGTGTTGCCAGAAAGTCCATTCCAAGGATGACATCAAATTCATCAAAAGGTAGCAGAATTAAATCTGCTGCTAGGAAAGCTCCTTCCACACAAATGAAGGAACTTCTAATAACTGAGTCTACCTTCAAGGTATCTCCCACAGGTGTTTTAACACATAAGGTATAACCTAGCTTATCTGGAACTAAGCGTAGCATATGTGCAAACGTATATGACATGAATGAGTGAGAGGAACCAGTATCGATCAAAGCATATAATTGCTTGCCAAGGATAGAAAGCATACCAGTCACAACTTCTGGTGCCACTTCTGCCTCACCTCGAGTCATTGCATAAACCCTTGGTGCTCCCTGTGCTCCGGTACCCTGCGTACCACTTCCTGATGGCTGATTTCGACCACCACCTCTACCACCCTGTGAACCACCACGACCACTCTGAAATCCACTACGGCCTCCCTGGTAACCACCCCTGAATGGGGCTCTACTCATTTGCACTGAAGGCTCGGACTGTGTAGCTCTTACTTCTCTCGCATGCGGGCAATCCCTCATGATGTGCCCAGGTTGGCCACACTGAAAGCATACACGAGAAAATCTCCTACACTCTCCAAGATGCCTCTTCTGACAAACTTGACAAAATGGAAATTGTGTGGCTGAGGATATTGGTGCCCTGTATGATGTTCCCGACATAGATTGACTTGGTGTTCTCCCAAAACTGCTAGGACCTCTCATGGGTGGGTAACGAGGTCCAGCATAATTTACTCCAAACTTCCTCTTCTTCTCCTCTTCTTTAGCCTTGTGTTCCTCTCGGCTCTCAACTTCATAGGCTTCATACTTAAGTGCAGCCTCCTTGATTGTGGCCATGCTCTCTTCATCAACCCTGTGGATCTTTTCTTTCAATCCTATGCGCAGACCATGCAAGTATCTCATCTTCTTCTTTTGCTCAGTATCCGCCAACCCATCCTCAAAGTAAAGCAGTCGAACAAACTTGATGGTGTACTCAGTAACTGTCATATTCTCCTGCTTAAGGTTGGCAAATTCATTGTTCTTTGCCCTGATAAAAGCTTCGGGAAGAAACTCTGTCTTAAAGGCCTTCAGGAACTCCTCCCAGGTGAACTGAACTCGTTCACCATTAACTCTAGAGACTGAGGACCACCAGCTCCTCGCATACCCCTTTAGGAGAAAAACAACATATTGCACTTTTTCCTCTGGGGTTGCATAAAGATATTCAAACACATCTTCCATCTCTCTCAACCACTCTACCACAGCATCCGGACTCACATCTCCTTTAAAGTCCCTACCACCCAAACTCTTCATCTTTGCATAATCTAATATTGGCGGTCTTGCATCAACCGCCCCCACTCCTCTCGACTGGTCAGTAGGAACATTTTCACAACTTCCGTGCGAGCTACAAGGAAATATTGGCCTTAGATTGATCCACACAAAATTCATTCTTCACCAAATCTCTCACTTGGTTAAAACAAAAAATTTCCAAAATAATTACTTGAAAACAAATAAATTCAAAACTCAATTTTGAAAACCATGATGCAGGTAATTTCATCCAATATACCAATACACATAATCATGTCAAACTCAATTCCCAGTTTAAGTCATTATGGGGCACTCCCCTCCTTAGGAGTGTTTAACCTCCCATAGGGTATAGTACGCCATAACAACAAAAAGAGGGAACCGGGCTCTGATACCAAACTGTAACACCCTACCCTATACCTTTTGCCTAATCATATTGTTCATACAATTGCAGCGGAATTAATCTCGGGTGTTACATTAATTATCAAAATTTATCTAAATAAAATTTCGACATGAATTACTCGCGTAATGGGCTAACAGTTCTTGCAACTTAACCTGCAAAATAATTCATCACAAACATATATACTCACAACCATAGGCATTGGCTTTTCTTAGCCATAGTCACACTTTTCATACTTCCTAACTGCATACCATACTTATACATACCATAATCGTCACAACTTACACAGTTACACAACATATACACATATCATTAACTTTCCACACCTGTGGATATCTCACACTACATTCGAAGCTAGTATGCACATGAAAATGTTCTCAAAACATTTTTACAAAAAGGTGTGGATCACTGGCCAAAATCCCAAGTAGTAGTCCAAGCACAGAATAGTTGAAGACCATACCTCATCCTGGCTTCAACTCTAGCTCCTCTCCCACCTAACACTTATCTACTGCTGCTGCTGATGATCTGCTTACACATAGCATAAGCAGAGAAGAAGAATAAAAGAGGGTCAGCTCATAGCTGAGTGAGATAATCATAGCATCGTGAGTTCATAACAGAGCATACCCCTATCATACATCTAACAATCAAACCAAAACACTAGGATCGGACCTCAGCCATCCTCATATCCCAATAGGCAAAAGACTCAACCACCTTGACTTATGCATATGCATCTTATCATGTTTTAATCATAGGCGCCTGGCTACTCCCATGCTAATAACTCTCCCGGGAAACATACCCCACATCCCGTCGGATGTAGTCATACATACCCCAACATCCCGTCGGATGTGGTCATACATACCCCACACCACTATGGGTGTAGTCATACCCCGACACCGCTCTGGGTGTGGTCATATCTCATAAGAATTCTTCAGTCACCACCACATGAGAGGTGTGACTATCATACATATCATAATAGAGTAATAGCATAGGGAGCCCTAATTACTACGTAATTGACCGTGAGACCACAACACTCATATTTAGTATCCTTATACATGATTCATATCTCATCTTGCTTAATCATAATTCATTACTTGCACATGTACTTGACCAGGCCACAATTGGCTCAACATAGGTAAATCAGGAGTCGTATAATTGCACTTCCTCGGGATAAACCCTCGTGCAAGTCATCCTCCTTAAAACATCATACTATCACCTTGGGAAGTTTACTCCCCCACTTATGGATCCAAATACAACCATAATATCACACCATGTCAAAACCCCTTATCGAACAACCATGAAGTCATATCAATAGTTAAGCCACAAATGGTAACATGTATGCAATCATCCACATAAACAAGGTTCATATCGATTAGGGCAAGTCAATAATATCATACAACAGTCCAGGGTTTATCATATAGCACAAAAGTCCATACACCCCTAATCATGCCATTCTAGTTCACCTAGGTCAATTCTAAGCATTAATATAATTATCGTGATACGACAAACCCGGTATGCCGTGCTAATCCCTCACCAGTTCTGGTCGTTCAAACACCGGTTTAACCTTCCCGTACTAAAACGTCAATTTCACGAACGAACCCCGAATTAAAATCCGAGACCGTCCTAATATCCCCTGCAGTATCCCCGTCAATATTAGTTCTGGGCTCCGGGTCAAATTCTCGATAAAAACACATCAAACCCTGGCCGGAGCTAAATTCAGCGGTTTGGACCCCGGCCTAAATAATAGCCGAAATTCAGGGATTAGAACTAGAGGATTGATTACCTCGCTGCAGGAAGCTCGTATATGAAATTTGGGCTCAATCCGGCTTCCGGATACTCCGAAACCCTAATTTGGCTGATCGGGAATTCAAGAAATTCCTGAACCAAAAACTCGTTTTAAAGCTCTAAATCGATAAAACACGATGTATAGATGAATTAGGCATTACTTACGGGATTTTTGGATCACTAGGGCTCAAGATTTTGAGCTTTGGAATTTTGGGTCGAGAGCTCCGCGCGTGCTCTGTTTCTCTCGTTTCTCTCGGTCCGTACAGAAAGAAGAACATAAATGGAGAAATGGACGGTGGTGGGGAATTTATGTGTACAGGGACATATATATATATATATATATATATATATATATGTATATATATATATATAATTAATACGTATACTTATCCGATCGATCAATAATCCGATTTTCGTCGAAATAGTGTCGAAATGTTCGATTTTAAATCGTGAACTTTCTAGCGATCGAAATATGGGTTTTGCAAAACGGGATGTTACACACACCCACCCATAATATCCACCCAAACATGTAATGGGTGGGTTATAATCGGGTGGGTTTGGGGTGGGTCTAGTGGTTGACCCACCCATTGTCCATCCCTACTTACGGATGATGAGATGAAGATTGATGGAAACAAACTTATGTTTGCTGAGATGAAAGCCTCCTGATCATGCCCTCCACCATGCACGTGGATTAAAAAAAACTTTGATAGCACAACTTTCACGTTTGTGACAATTATAGCCCCACCTTTTCAAACATCCGTCTATCCCTTTAGCGATGTCACTGAACAATATAACTAGAGAAGAAAGCCTTATTTCCTAAATCGCCAATTTAGATACCCAATCACTAGACTGGAGAAGAAGGCTTCGGAAGCTTGGCGGAGTCGCCAAAAAATGACAAGAAAGAGGGCAAGAAGGCTGATGGAAACAAGCTCGACACCAATCGCAAAAAAGAATGCCATTGGCGACATCAGTGAAAGAGGAGACGGTGTCTCCGGTGGCGACAGAAACGGATAGGTCGGAAGGAGGGATGTGATGGCTCGTAGTGCATTTTTCCTCCAATTCCTCGAAACCGTCGCGACTGCGGCTGTTCATGTTTCCGGTGAACCTTGATTCGCATAGTCAATTGACTAGATTTATAAAAAAAACCATAATGTTTTGGCTATTTCATGTATTTCGAAAGTTGTGGGTATAACTGTCGCAAACGTGAAATTTTTGGCTATGGAAGTGTATTTTGCGTTTTAATAATTTTACATGATCTGCTATGTTAAAAAGTACTTCTAATTCTTTTCCAGCCAAACACTCTATACTGTTTTATTTTGTATTAAAAAGTACTTCTGTAAAATTTCAAACGAGAAGCAGCTTCTACAAAAGCTACAGTTGCGTGAAACTAGCTCATAATGACACCATACAAAATTCAATGACCAACTAGCATAGTTAGTAAATACTCCGTTTAATACACGTATATGTAATGTACCCATACGTACTTTATCCGTTTAAAACTTTCGTATCCGTATTATTGTCAAGCCGTTTCATTTTCCCCCGTTCATTTGATGACTCACGTACTAAACAAGTATAAAACCCGTATAACACGTTTATTATCCATATTTTACGAATTAAAATGTTAACTTTAGTATTATTTATATATTTATTTATTTTTAAAATGATTAATTGTATATATTTATGACAATTAACGTACTATTAAACGTAACTTTAGCTTAGAGACCAAGTATAATACCCGTACGTATTTTTTACGTAACTTTCCCGTACCGTATTTTAATAACTATGCCAACTAGTAATTAACCAAAATGGCATCACTTTAATAAACTCTCTTTATTTGAACTTGCTTCTTCCGGAACCCAGGTCCGATTCCTTTTACTGTCAACACTGGGTCCGCTTAAAAATTGAGAAATAGTAAACCACCGGTTTATACCTAAATTAGCTTTGTACCACAATGATTATTCACAAGGCATGTAATATTTTTATAAGGCCAAATCAATAATAACAATTAATGTTATTTAAGTTGGGTCTTATGGTACTAGATTTTTCAGGTCAAGCTACTAAGTCTCCAAGAAGGAACTAATCTTGTCGCGTGGATAGATACTAAGTCTGGTAGGCCTTATTGGTCGCAAGTCTACTGGACCATGTTCGTTGCGAGTTTGGAAAACCTAGGTGGTCACGAGTCCGCTAGATGGGCATCGTCCCGTCAAGTCTGGTAGACCTTGGTGATCGCGAGATCTAGACTACGTCCAAGATCTAAACTAACAAGTTGAAACTGAGAAGGCATACTATGTGAGAAAGGAAAGTCGCAAATACACTAAGTATGGGATGTTGGTCGAATCTAGTAGACCACGATGGTCTTGAGTGGGCATCATCGCTTCAAGTTTGGTAGGCCTCGCTGGTCGCGAGATCTAGATCACCTTCATCGGAAGTTCGGTAGATCGCGTCGGTCGTGAGATTTAGAAGGCCCTCATCATGAGATCTGGAATGATCATCGTAAAGGGAAGGCAAGTAAGAAGACGCCAGTTCCAAAAGAGAGAGCATGCGGTTAACTGGGCAACTATAAGATTTTCCACGTTCAAGCACAGGTCAGCCACGTCCGAGGAAGAAAGGAAGAAAGGAAGTTACTCTCCAGACGGTTGTGTACGACGGTTACTACCTCATTGTTATAAATAGGATGAGGGGTTGACAGAGAAGTGGTTTGCCAAATTCACACCAGACATCCCAATGTCAACTTTTATCTTTTTATGTTTACCCTACAACTTTTAGCCATAGTCGTAGATATGGCGCTCTCACTGAACCTCCATAGGAGTAGGAGTAATTTAATTTAGATCTATATCGTGAGTCGTGTAAAAAACGAACACCCTCGTTCGAATTTTGTTTGAAGAGGTGTGAACCGTGTTAACTTAATCATTGTCCAAAGAAGTCAAGGTGCAATCAATTCGATTTCAATGCAAGTTTTCTTGGTGGAAAACACCGCCATCAACTCCAAGAATGACGTTGTTGGGTCTGTAACATTGGATCAGATCTGGAAGCGTGGAAGAATGTAACACCCTGACTCCAAGAGTCGGGTTGTTTCAAAGAATAGTGGCGAGAATGGCATCGTCGATGTTGGGATGGGAGAGAAAATGGCGATGACAGTGGCAAGTGACATGGAGGGTTTTCGAGAGCAAGAAGGGAGGGATTAGGGTTTAAGGGGATCTTAGCCTTTCAAGTTCATTAAAATCTAATGGCTCTAATTAATTCAATTTAATGAAGGATAGTGTAGTAATTACTTGATTCATGATTATTTTAATTTTAAAAATTAATAATTATAAAATCCAACAGCAGCGACCCTACAAAAATTTCCCAGTGGCCGACCAGCCCGTCTCCTCGCCGATCAAAATTTCCCGGCGGGTCGAGGCTTTTCCGGTGCGTGGTTGTGCACTAGCCACTGCCATTTATTTTTTGGTGCGTGCCCATAGAGAGAGACATCCTGCCATTTATTTTTTGGTTCGTCACAGAGAGAGAGAGAGTTTCTGGACGGAAAGATTTTCTGGTCGGAAATTTTTTTCCCGGCGACCATCGTCGACGGAGAAGAATTTTCCGGCGACAGTGCCAATTTTGTGATGTTTGTTGACATATTTTGTAATGTTTGTATGCTTTGTTATTTTGTAATGTTTGTAAACTTTGTTATTTTTGTGCACCATGTTTATCATTTTTGTCAACCATGTTTGTAATGTTTTTTATGTCTAAAAAACAACCTGGTTGACTTTTGGATGGAACTTCTCTATATAGGGATGGAGCCTCCAAAGTCAACCTGGGTGTTTTTTCCCATTCGTATGGATTGTCGGTCTAGTTTGTCATTTTTGTCCACCATGTTCGTACTGTTTGTATGTCTAAAAAATACCCGAGTTGACTTTGGGAAGGAGCCCCTCTATATAGGGATGGAGCCTCCAAAGTCAACCCAGTTATTTTTTTTTGTATGGCTTGTATTGTTTGTCAGTCTAGTTTGTATTGTTTGTACAGTTCATACGTTTGTAATGTTTGTAAATCTATTTGTATGTTTTGTCGCTCTAGGTTATACTGTTCGTATGTTTGTATGGTTTGTACTGATTGTAAATCCGGTTTGTATACTTCATAATTTTCCATAATACCCAACTACCCCTGTCATTAATTAAATAACCCTTTCCACTTTTTAACCATTTGATTGAAGTGTCCAGATCTAATGGCTATGAGCGGCTTAGTCAAGTGACTAAGGACCCCCCCCCCTAGTCATGGGATCCGCTCTCCAGAATCTGGCTATAGCTTTTAGAGAAGTATTTTATAAAAAACAGTTTAGTGTTTGGTTGAAAAACTATGAAAAGTGTTTTTTAATATGTGAGGTTGTGTAAAATGACTATAAAGGAGTTATAATATAAATATGAATAAGAATTCTAAACAATAAAAAGTAGTCAAAATCCATTTTGTTAGATTTCTTTTATACTGAATAATATGATTTTATAATTTTTTTAAATGGTATATATTTTTTAAATGATATAAATGAAATAAAATTAAATTATGGAAAGTATAATTTTGTATTTTCAAAATAGCTTTTTGCATAAACTCCAAATCGGAGCTTCTATTTTTACGTTATACAAAAACGCTTTTTGGCTTTTCAAAATCCGATCTTTTAAAAGTATTTGACCCTGCTTTACCTTTTGAAGTCGAAAAACACTTCTAAAAGTCGGGCCACACATAGACATAGTCCTACAACTACATATATAATTTAGGAAGACCGGTGAACTGAAGGTGGTGGATCTCAAAAGGGAACAAATTAAGCACACGAGCACGACACAACAACACTACATCCTGAGAGAGCAAAGGAGAGAAAAATTATATTGTTCATGTTGTACTAGGCAGGAACATTTATTGAACTAATGGATCTGCCCTCTCCATTGTTCTACACACAAAATATGAAAGGTGATATTAATTTCAAAGTATGATCGAATCAAACGACCATGGGAGTAACAAAGAGCGCGGTGAGCATGTCCTTGGTGGTGGTGCTCGAGTTTGTGTAGCCATCAAAGTCCTTGTAGAGTGTATCCATAACTCTTGCGAAGCGAAGGAACATCAATGGGAGTTCCTTAGGAATATGAGAATGCTCATTCAACAACATCTCTTCGTTCATAATCATCCAGTCCTCTTCTATGATATCGTTCAATCCGTCCACAGCCTCTGATCTCGACACATCATATTGTTTCATATAACACTCCACGGTGCAGCAAAATGCTCCCTCTCTTGCTCAACCTGGGAAAAAATCCCCACGGTTCTAATTAACATGCAACATTACATTCATACTTGAGATACTTAAGTTGGTGGGTGTTATAAATCAACTAGTCCCAATAATTCAAGTTGCTGGAAGAGGTTCATTTATATTTTATACGTACCCTATTGTCTGCAACATCGTCCACGAGACGACACAAGTCGGTTGTGGCGATTAACATTTTGGGTGCAGAACATAACCATTGAAAAGCTTCCTTTGAAGCCATGTGGCTCATCCCGCAGATAGTGGCATACGCTGACCATTTATAGCAGGTGGTTAAGGAAGAAACCTTCATACATTCCTCCAGTGTCGGCACATTGTAGGAAAGTTTTTCTTCTTCCAAATAAGCCCTAACCACATTACCAAGCTGCAAGATATACAAGGGAGAGAAGGGGAATTTTGGCGCTAATTAGCTAATAGCTATATATAGATAAATGTAACAGAATGCATGATATATAATAGGAACAATAGTAATAATAGTAATATCATGGAGCCTTTCTACTATGCTTTAAAGTATGGGTGCTTTAAAGTATAACTTTAAGTTGTACCACAACGTTAAAGGTACACGTTAGAGTTGTCTCATTAGAGAATTTGATCTTAATGTTGTGGTACAACTTCAACTCTTCAAGTTATACCATAAATTAAATGTACAACTTTAGTTTGTACCATAAAAGGATTTTACAAAAGAGTATAGGTACAACCTAAAGTTGTACCATAACGTTAAAGGTACAACTTCAAGTTATACCATAAAAGCAAAAACTAAAGCATCAATGCTTTAAAGCATTGTAAAATTCCTGATGAATATATTATATAGTACCATCTGTTCCCCATGGTCCAAGCACCACACCCAGTTTTCCTTGGGAGTGATTGCTTCGATTTCATTATAAACGCCATGAATTCCTTGGAAGAGGACAATCATGTAATCCTTGAGATCTTTCATGCTAGTGTCCCACCTGTATCAGTTCAGCCAATTTAAGTTTTGTGATGGATCATCGGACGTACGTGATAAAAATAGACTATTGTTGCTACTTAGCTGGTGTGTAATTACCTTTCAATGGCAGCAGTGAATTGCTCGAGTTCTTGGATCGTGCCGTGTATGTCATATGTATCATCCAATAGGGTCCCGAACTGAGTGATTTTGGTAGCGACATGCCTGGCCAGAGAGTGCTGGGGCCTGTTTACACCATAAAATTTGTCTTGACCACATTGGTGAGTTACAAGATAATCAATGAGTTTATAGTGTCTCAAACCGCTAAGTCTGGAGAGTGATATGCCGCCTCAGCGAAGAGGGCCATGTCCATCTAAAATCTAGAAGCATGTGCCACCTCATGAAGAGGGCCATGTCCATCTAGAAATTGAGGAGCACATGTCGCCCCAAGATCGTTGGGCCATGTCCATCTAAAATCTAGAAGCATGTGCCACCTCATGAAGAGGGCCATGTCCATCTAGAAATCGAGGAGCACATGCCGTCCCAAGATCAAGAGTGAATGACTGATAATAAACTAAGTCTGGAAGAGGTACATGCCACTTTAAGGAGAAGCACGTGCCATCTCGCTTCACGAGAAGAGGCATGGACGCGAGACAAGATGAGACGCAGACGGCCATGAATTGGGATATCCATGGCCGTGTCACGAGAGGGGCCATGGACGCAAGGCCGCGAATCACACTTCAAAGAAGACAAAGATATTCTAAGTGTGGAGAAGGACTTGTCGCTTTAACGAGGAGGGTCATGTCCCTCTAGAGATCGAGAAGGCCATGCCGTGCACGAGCATGAATGAGAGGTCCATGGCCGCGAATGAAGAGGCCATGCCGCCTTATGACCAAATTCGAATGACCTAAAAATATTCTAAGTCTGGGAAGAATATGCCGCTTCACGAGAGGGGCCATGTGCACGATTGAGAGGTCCATGCCGCCTCATGAGAAGAGGCATGGATGCGAGACAAGATGAGACATCCATGAATTGGGATATCCATGGCCGTGTCACGAGAGGGGCCATGGACGCAAGGCCGTGAATCACACTTCAAAGAAGACAAAGATATTCTAAGTGTGGAGAAGGACTTGTCGCTTTAACGAGGAGGGTCATGTCCCTCTAGAGATCGAGAAGGTCATGTCGTGTCATAGAATGGGCCACGAGCATGAATGAGAGGTCCATGGCTGCGAATGAAGAGGCCATGCCGCCTTATGACCAAATTCGAATGACCTAAAAATATTCTAAGTCTGGGAAGAACATGCCGCTTCACGAGAGGGGCCATGTGCACGATTGAGAGGTCCATGACGCCTCATGAGAGGGGCCATGGACACAAATAAAAAGGGTGTGGTGATGGAGCATTATATCACTAGTGAACATGTCTCAAGAGGTCCATGACCGTTAGACAAGAAGGCCATGGACATGAGTAAGAAGTCCATGGCCGCAGGGCAAGAAGACCACGACCCCCTTTGTGAGACACCACATGCTTATCAAAAGACTAGCATGACACAAGATTCAGAATAAGACCAGGCGAGGCAAGCTACACTCCAAGACCCACGACGGTTACAAGAGAAGCCCCTAGGCAGTTGAAGGAGTAACCACCACTAAGAGGAAGCAGGGAGCGGTTCTTTTTGGGAGTTATCCAAGAGGCGGTTTTCTACCAAAGAAGTGGGAGCGCGGTATTTTGTAGCAGTTATCCAACAAGCGGTTTTCTATGGCGGTTACCTCCTCGTGGCTATAAATAAGAGGAGGGGTCGACAGAGACAAAGGGTTCCCAAAAACCACACAACTGACACACATGTCAAGTTTATCCTTTACCTTTTCTCTATCATGTAGCTTGATGTAGTTCGTAGTTTGGAGCTCTCGTCAAACCTCCATAGGAGTAGAAGTAATTTAATTAAGATCTCGTTCCCACAAACCATCAATCAAGCACCCTCGTTCGAACTTTGTTTGAAGAGGTGTGAGTCGTGTCTTAGTAATCGTTGCCCAAAGAAAGTCAAAGGTACATTAATCTCATTTAAACGCAAGTTTTCTCGCCGGAAAACAAATTTGGCACACCTGGTGGGACCTTGTGTTTGATTTGATGGATCCAAGACATAGACAACAAGAAGGTGTTCTCTTACCTGGGCTTGTGAAGAAGCACGTGGCTAAGTTTGAATTTGGCCAAGAGATGAAGGATGTTGCCGGAAACATTAGCATGGTGGAGACTTCGTCACCGGCGGCACCAAGTGTTGATATAACCACCAACATCAAGTTACTTCACAAGATATTGGAGGAAGACCACAAGATGATGGTGGAGAATCGTCAAGCCTTGGAGGAGAACTGCAAGATGATGGCGGAGAACCATCAAGCCATGGAGGAGAACCGCATGTTTGAGGGTGGAGAACGTCCGAGCCATGGAGGAACATCGTTATTCCTTGGAGGGATGCCTAGTCAGCCTTCATCGTGGTGCCCAACAAGTAAGCCTCCGCCTAGCATCTCTCACTTCTCATCTAGATAATCGTGTAAGTCAACTTATAGAGTTGGTTAACAAAAATAATAATGATTTCAATGATTTGAAACACCTTTTGATAAAGCAAGTGATTCAATCAAGAGATTTGCCACTAGATGGTACAAACTCTTCTACAAATGACCAGAATGGCCAACTATGACAGAAGAGCTTGTCACTACCAGTGGCAAGCAAACCACTCCCTCAATGTGATAGTTGTGGTGAGAGGTCCACCTCCACTCCGAACACCAATCATGGGGTCTTGCATGTACAAGGTAATGTTCAACCGCTTGTTCTCGAGACAAGATCAGATGAGACACTTGGCAATGGACGCGATGGTGAAGATCCATTCAACATGGAACAAGTACCACCACATGCTTGCCCACCCCCGAAGCCACCCCTATTGAGTAGACAAAGATGCGATTCTGATGGACTCAAAACACCAAGAGCTCAGCAATGGGGGCATGAAAGTCTAACTTCCCACAAGGTGAAGCCTAAAAGTCCATCTAGGGAGCATGTGATGTCTAAGAGACCACTTCAATCACAAGCAACACATGCTTGTGCTAAGCATGCTAATTTGGATAAGCTTGGAAATGGGAGCATGCATCCAACCACTTGTAGTGGAAATTGGGGCATATCTAACAAGTCATGACGCAAGAAAGGCATAAAAAGTTATTGCAGATTTGAAAATTTGGCTAATTATGGACAACGCATGTCCAAAAATTCATATGAAGTCCTAGCCACACATGTTTGTGATAAGCATGCTAGTTTGGCTAAGTCTGGACATGGGGGCATGTCAGTGTCACCCATCATGAAGTATGAAGTAGAGGGCATGTCTTAGAAGACACAACAGCTCCACGCCACCCATGACCTTTATAAGTGTAAAACTATGGTTAAGTTTGGACAAGAGGATATGCAACCAATCGCAAACAGTGGATATGAGGTCAAGTCCAACAAGAAAAGATGTGGGAAAGCCAAAAAGAGTTCTCGTAGTGTTGAAAATTTAGCTAAGTATGGGTAAGGAGGCATGTCACCCACCATGAATAATGGAGTAGGGGGCATGTCCAAGAATCTAAAAGAATTCCAACCTACACATGCTTGTGATAAGTATGCAAGTTTGGCTAAGTGTGGACAGGGGGGCAAGTCCATGTCCATGTGATAAGTATGCAAGTTTGGCTAAGTGTGGACAGGGGGGCAAGTCCATGTCCATGAGTAGTAAGTACATGCCATCAATCATGAATGATGGACATAGGGGCATGCATAAGAAGGTATCATACGCACAAACCAGACATGGCCTCACAAAGAACCAAAGATGGTCGTGTGCTATGGGTAGGAGCCAACAAGGTTTGGAGGTTGAAAGACAAAGTCAAGTGGGCCACATGGGTGGTCGCCAACTTGTCAAGACTGGACATCGTCTCCAACAACATGAGGAGAGTAAGCATGTCTCAACCATGAGGAAACCAAGGCAGAGGAAAACCCATGGCTAGACATGCTGATCATATACCACCCACTGGTAAGCTAGAAGATTCAAAATTAATGTTCCATGAAGGAAAAGAGGCATGTGGTATATGGATGGCTTGCATGTTTTAATCCATGGACTTGGCAGTGGGTGTACACCTTTGGCGCATTAGTTGTTGCCAGAGGCGATGCAGAGCAGTGACGTTTGTCACTCCTTGTTATCTTAAAAAATAAATATCATATATATTAATTAATAAATAAAAGCCAATCATGGCTATATGAGAAAAAATAGAGAGTAAATAACAAAGTGGAAATTTTGAGTCGAAGTTATTAGACTTTGATGTGACGATCTTACTACCAAGTCGTATTGATGGCTTGGCATATCGAGTCGTAGATTGCGTCTTGCCATGCTATGTCGTCTTGTCCCAAGTGGCCACCAGTTTGGATGTTGGCCACGATCTAAGGGCATCGTGGGTTGGAGATGAGTGATGGCCAACTTGAGCATGTAAAATTAGAAAAGTGTAGGGGCCTCACTGAATTGCTGACGAGAAGCCAACAAGTCAAGGGTTTCTAGTTGCTACACATGAATGAAGACAACATAGGCGGCATAGCTAGCCACTTGAAAGACGTAGATACCATGGTGTTGTTTTAGAGTAAAAATTTTCAAGTTTTATTGAACCTGTGGTCATGGGTGAGTAGAGACAAGCCTTGTTACACGAGGACCAGTTAGAGAAGGGATATAAGTGGTCAAGTTGGTCTCAACTACTTAGTCCATAATCCTTATGCACTAAGTAGTTGGGGGGGCATTTGTTTACACCATAAAAATTGTCTTGTACCACATTGGTGAGTTACAAGATAATCAATGAGTTTATAAGTCCACACCCATTATAACAATTAATATTGTTTAAGTTGGGCCTTATAGATATTGATTTTAAGCCCAAACAGCTAAGTTTGGAGAGTGATATGCCGCCTCAGCAAAGAGGGCCATGTCCATCTAAAATCTAGAAGCATGTGCCACCTCATGAAGAGGGCCACGTCCATCTAGAAATCGAGGAGCACATGTCGCCCCAAGATTAAGAATGAATGACTGAAAATAAACTAAGTCTGGAAGAGGTACATGTCGCTTCAAAGAGAAGCACGTGCCATCTCGCTTCATGAGAAGAGGCATGGGCGCGAGACAAGATGAGACGTCCATGCTGAGTTAGGAGAAGGGGAATGGATGGGAGACAAGAGGCTTAGGCATGATTGAAAAACTAAGTATGAGAAAGCCATGCCACCTCGAGAGAAGAGCCATGTGCATGATTGGGATATCCATGGCCGTGTCACGAGAGGGGCCATGGACGCAAGGCCGCGAATCACACTTCAAAGAAGACAAATATATTCTAAGTGTGGAGAAGGACATGCCGCTTTAACGAGGAGGGCCATGTCCCTCTAGAGATCGAGAAGGTCATGCTGTGTCACAGGATGGACCATGAGCATGAATGAGAGGTCCATGGCCGCGAATAAAGAGACCATGCCGCCTTATGACCAAATTTGAATGACCTAAAAAAGTTTGGGAAGAACATGCCGCTTCACGAGAGGGGCCATGTGCACGATTGAGATGTCTATGCCGCCGCATGAGAGGGGCCATGGACACAAATAAAAAGGGTGTGGTGATGGAGCATTATATCACTAGTGAACATGTCTCAAGAGGTCCAGGACGAGGGAGACACGAAGCATTAAATAGGAGCGGAGGAAGAATTACGGGCAGCCCCTGCCCAATTACGGGCGTTATTGCTTCTGTCATGCCCGTAAATGCAATGCCGAGCCTAAATCTCTGAGAATTCCTGTCGCAGAGCAAATTACGGGCAAGAGTGGACTCATTTACCATCGTAATTACTTAAATACTGGCAGTAATTGAGTAATTACAACCGTAATTACCTTCCTCAAAATTTAGTGAAACGCGCGTTTTGGGTGAATTACGGGCAGACCATGATTACGATCGTAATTCAGCCCGTATTTCACCCAGAATCGGGTTTTTGAGGCAGATTCGCGCCAAAGGAGAGAGAGTCGACTTTTTGGAGCAAAACAGAGTTTTAGGGAGAGAAAGTGCGAAGAACAAACCCTAGGAGCTATTTGGAGTAAATTTCTCACCATTGAAGCCCAGATTGCATCCCCATGAGTGAAGATCATCATCCGGAGCAGATTATCCTCATCGTTATGAGTATGACTACTCTGATTTCTGTTTTCGTTTCTCTCTCTATGGAGTAGAACCTTCTCTCACTTGGGTATGAAGAACCCTAGTTCCATGTGTTAGGAATCTTGATTGTAATTACGTTTGGATTGTGATATTGCTTGATTATAATCGATTGAAGTGTTTTGAATGAGTCAATTGAAGTCTGATCATCTTTTATTGATTTCTGCTGCAACCTAAGATTGATAGAATCTGATTAGGTTGTTAGAGCTTGTTCAATCGGTAGTAGTGAATCGATTATACGAGAGTTAGTCGATTCACTACTTTGTACTGGAATCTAATTCCAGTAGTGGAGTTCTGTGTTCATTGCCTCAGCGTTCTATCCCGGTGAAGACTAGTCGTCTGCCGGGTAGTTTGACTGAGAGGGCTTGGTCAGCTTAAGAGATTCCAAGCTACTGTTGGATCTTCCGCAGTATAATCAGCAGTAAAGCAACCAAAAGTAATTACAACTGTGACCTAACTAAGGAGCTAGGGGGACTCATTCCCGAGTGACTCTTCCCTTGCTTTTGAAAACCGAACCATTTCCTGATTTCTTATTGCTTTTAGTTAAAATCACAATCACTCAACTTAGTTTGCTAGATAACAGGTATACACGGAGTAGGCAGTAGATCTAGAACCCGGGTTGACAATTAGAGCTTGCCTGTTACTGCATTTCCGGACTGCGATTACACTTGGTCGCAGTTTGGTGTTGTGTTTTAGCGTGTCAATAACAAATAAAAGAAAAGAAAAAAATAAAAGTAAAAAAGGAAAGCACACATACACTAAGCTCCTGTATCAGGAGCAATGGAGGAAAGAGATCGCAGACCGATCTCATAGCAGAGGAAGGTAAAGCGTTCGGTCAATAGGGGTTTTGTAAAAATACCGGCAAGCTGATATTTCGAGCTAATATATTGCAAGTTTATAGTGCCAAGGTTTACCAAATCAAGAATAAAATGGTATTTGATGTCAATGTGTTTGGTACGAGAGTGCTGCACAGGATTCTTAGACATACAAATAGCACTAGTATTATCACAAAACAAGGGAATGGTTGACTAAATAATGCCATAGTATTGGAGCTGACTTTTTAGCCACAAGAGTTGAGCACATGTGCTGGCAGCAGCAATGTGCTCAGCTTCGCCTGTAGATCGGGCAACAACTCCTTGCTTTTTACAAGATCATGAAACTAACGATGTTCCAACTAACTGACAACTACCTGATGTACTTCTTCGATCAGTCAGACTCCCTGCAAAGTCCGAGTCACTGTACCCAACTAGATCAAACCGATCATGTTTAGGATACCATAATCCTACATCCATGGTACCTTTAAGGTAACGGAAAATTCGTTTGACTGCAGACATGTGACTTTCCTTTGGGTCTGACTGAAATGGAGCACATAAACACGCACTGTGTTGTATGTCAGGTCGGATGGCAGTTAGGTACAACAAAGAGCCAATCATTTTACGATATTGAGATTCATCAACCGAATTGCTGGTTTCATCCCTGTTGAGTTTAAGATTGACTGCCATAGGAGTAGGACTCGAGTTGAGACCTGACAATCCAAACTTGGTTAACATGTAAGAAATGTATTTTGATTTACTTATAAAAGTACCAGTGCAAAGTTGTTTGATTTGGAGTCCGAGGAAAGTTCCCCCATCATACTCATTTCAAAATCCTTTTTTATTGCATCACAGAACTCAGAGCACAAGTCTTTACAAGAAGCACCAAAGACTATATCATCAACATATATTTGGACTAAGATAATATCATTAGATTTATGTTTAATAAAGAGGGTTTTGTCAACAGATCCTTGAAAAAAACCATGGTCACATAGAAAAGATGTAAGTCTGTCATACCAAGCTCTTGGGGCTTGCTTGAGACCATACAAAGCTTTCTTCAGTTTGTACACATGGTTAGGGAACTGAGGATCAACAAACCCAGGGGTTTGTGAAACATAAACTTCCTATTGTATAACCCCCATTAAAAAACGCACTTTTTACGTCCATTTGATAAAGAGGAAAACCCATGTACCACGCATAAGCACACCACAGTCTGATGGATTCTAACCTAGCTACAGGGGTAAAGGTTTCATCATAATCAACCCCTTCCTCCTGAGAATATCCTTGAGCCACTAATCTGGCTTTGTTACGAATGATAAAGCCAAGCTCATCAGATTTATTTCTAAATATCCACTTAGTTCCTATAATAGATTGGTTTATAGGACGAGGAACAAGATCCCAAACATGCAATAACTCGAACTGAACTAACTCTTCAATCATAGCTAATGTCCATTCATCATCTTCAAGGGCTTCTTTATAGTTCTTAGGTTCAAACTGAGAGACATAAGCATATTGGCCAGGAGTATACTTACCTCTGGTTCGTAGACCATCATTTACATTACCAATGATGAGATCTGCTGGATGGCGTTTTTGAATGTGTGGTGGTGCAACTACATTGGAGGCAGGAGGTTCTTCCTCATAATTTACACCAAAGTTATCAACCTCCTGACTGGATTTTGAAGGTATGTCCTCCCTCCCTAGTCTCAGCAGTTTCCTCTAGATGTGTTCGAATCATTTCCAGCATGTCATAGTGTAGTATACCCTGTTTAGAATCCTTGCAAATAATGTGAGTGTCATTGAATATCACATGAACAGATTCCTCAACTTTCTGAGTAAGTTTATTATAAACACGAAATGCTTGACCCTTTATCGAATATCCCAAAAAATGGCTTTGTCTGATTTAGCATCCAATTTGCCAAGTTTATCCTTGGTGTTCAGAGTATAACAAGGACACTCAAAAGGATGAAAATATGATAGATTTGGCTTCTTGCTTTTGAAAATTTCATACAGAGTTTTGTTTAATCCTTTTCTAATCGGGACACGGTTAACCACATGACAGACTGTACTAACTGCCTCAGCCCAAAAGAACTTTGGAAGATTGTATACGAGAAGCATAGTTCGAGCACACTCAATAAGAGTTCGATTCTTTATCTCAACAACTCCGTTCTGTTAGGGTGTCCGAGGAGCAGAAAAAGTATGAGCAATGCCTGACTCATTACAAAAAGTTTCAAACTCTTCAGAAATGAACTCCCCTCCATTATCGCTTTTGATAGTTCTGATTTTATGAGAAAACAAGGAGGCAAAGGTTTTGAATTTTGAAAGAGTATCATCCTTGTGAGCAAGGAAATACACCCAAGTATATCGAGAATAATCGTCCACAAGCACAAACACATAATTCTTTTCACCTAGGCTCGTGACATTACATGGTCCAAAAAGATCCATGTGAATTAACTTAAACACTTCGTGAGTTGTAATGTCAGCCTTTGGTTTGAAAGACTTCCTAGAGTGTTTACCACTAGCACAATTTTCACTAAAGAAATTGGTTTTATCTTTTAAAACATGAACTCCTCTTACATGATTGGATTTTGTTAGACTAACCAGTTTTGGCAAGCTAACGTGTCCCATCTTTCGATGCCATAGAAGTTCTTGTTGAAAAGAAGTGATAAAACACAACTCATTGAAAGCACTAAGATTACTGAGATCAATCACATACATGTTGTTCGATCGTTTACCAACGACCATGACCTTTTTATCTTTATCCCTCTTGACAACACATTTATCAGTTTCAAACACGACATGAAATCCATTACTGCACAGTTGACTAATGGATAGAAGATTGTGTTTTAATCCCTCAACAAGTAGAACATTTTTGAACATAGGAAAAGGTTTTTCCCCTATAGTACCTGACCCAACAACTTGACCACAACCATTATCACCAAACGTGACCTTTCCTCCATTCACAGACTTCAAGGATGAGAAAGAAATTTCTTACCAGGCATGTGATGAGAACATCCACTATCAAGGTACCATTTATTATCATTATTAGCAGTCTGGATTTCTGCTTCATCCCCTTCATGTTCTGCTTTAGCCATGAATGCTTCATCTTCTGATTTAAGATTCTCCTGATCTGAGTCGTAGTCACTCCATGTAGCTTTCATTCCTTTCTCCTTTGCTTTCAGAGTTTGCGGACAGTGTGCCCGGATGTGTCCAAATTTGCCACACTTGTAGCATGCTTGTGGTTCTCTTTCCTGCTGACTTGTTTCAGGTTTTCTGGTCTGCTGGGGTAGCAGCCTAGCTTGAGAAAAGTTTTTAGTATGATCATAGCCTCCATTCCTAGACTCATCTAGGCGTTGTTTTTGTTCATTTTTGTACTTTAACATCCTATGAAATCGTTTGCTAACGGGAGCAAATTCCTTGTCAAAATCGCTTTCTTCCTCACTTTCTGGATCATAATCCACAATTTTGGTTTTGAAAGCTAAATTCTTGCTATGAATTTCATCTTCTTGACCAACTTGTTTTAACACATGCTCATGACTTAAAAGAGATCCTATCAACTCATTATTAGGTAGAGTGGTCAAGTTCTTAGCTTCTTCAATGGCAGTACGTTTAGGAAGCCATTCTCTAGGCAATGATCTGAGAATTTTTCTATTCAGATCCTTAGTTTGATAAGTCTTTCCTAGCCCTTTTAATTTGTTTATCAAGATAGTAAACCTAGAGTACATTTCATGTATTCCTTCACCCTTAATCATGCTAAAGGATTCATATTCATGCACTAAAAGATCTAAGCGAGATTCTTTAATGTTGGAAGTACCTTCATAAGTGCTTTCCAGAGTTATCCAGATCTCCATGGCTGTTGAACAGTTTTCGACCTGATCGGCTTCGTCCAGATTCATCGCCGATTGCAGCATATGCATCGCTCGCTGGTTCAGTTGCGCGCTTTTCTTCTGCGCAGCTGACCACGTACTCTGCTCTTCATCATTCATCTCGATGGGACCATTTTGCACAACTAGCCAAAGTTTTTCATCAACTTCCCACATGAATTGCTTCATCCTCGTTTTCCACGCGGTATAATTTGAACTAGTGAAAATCGGTGGATGATTGATAGTAGCATGACCGAAGGAACCAGAAGCCATTGGATCAAAACCCTTGGCAGTAGTTAGCTTCGTCAAGGACCTGCTCTAATACCAATTGAAAGAAGGTTTTTGATCGATTTGGAAATTAGGGTTCAAAGGGGAATTCTGATTTCAGAGAACAATTGAGGAGGATGATTGAGTGGGAGCTTTGATTTTGTTCTCCAAAATCCACAAAGAAAGTGGGTTGATAAATCGAACAGGCCCAGACAGATAACTAAAGAGAGTATCAGTTGAATGTGACAGGGTGACAGAGAATGGGCTTTGAGCCCAATCTTTTTTCTTCCTAATTTAAGAAAGAGTCACCAAAAGACAGCAGCACAAGAACTGAAGAAAGAAAAACAGAGCTTCTGAAAACAGAGTACTAACTCAGCATAGTGTAAAGAGTAGAAAGCTAAAGAACACAAGGCATTTTAAACGTGGTTCGCCCAAGTGCAATGGTTTACTTCCAGGTCTCAGAATACGGTCTGGGAGACCCTTTAATAACGATTAAGTCTATGAACAGAAAGCACAAAGAAAATACAAAAGAAGCAATGAGATGAACACGAAATAAAACCCAGATCACTCTCTGATCTGTTTCAGCCTTGACGAAAGTTGAACCTCTGTCTCAACCTTTCGTCAACCCTTTTGTAAACCCATATGCCCTCTACCACTATAGCTTGTACAAAAGTGCCCCCAATCATTTAAAGAAGCAGAATATATATAGCTTGAAAGAAACTAGTCGTTAAAACAATATAAGGAAACTCTGAATGCAAAAGGACACAATTTCCTTTTGAGGTAAGCCGAGATTAGAGCAATCAATCCTCTGACTTGATCTTCCAACAAAAAGACCCAACCGGAACCGGATCAATTCGAGCCAATTTAACCAAACCGGACTGGACCATATAGCCATTCCTAGTTATAAACATAATAGATAAAAATGATAAACAGAATAATAAACGATGCAAATCGAAATTTATATAAACATTACAAACATTCTTAGAGACATTACAAAATAGTCCGGTAAACATAACAAAACGGCCGATGCCGCCAGAAAGTTCTCATCAGAATTCTCTCTCTCTCTCTCTCTCTCTCTCTCTCTCTCTCTCAGTTGCACTGTGTTGGGAATGGGGAAAATCCCCAAAAAAGTGACCGCCTGCTGGGAAAGGGGAATAAGACCGCAGACACTGGGAATAAGTCCAGGAGGGCTGGCCGTCTGGAGGAATTTCCCAGAAACGCTCGGCGGGAGCGGCAATTGTGGTAGCTCTGGGCTCACATTATTTTTTTTTATTTTTAGTAAATTGTGTATTTACTACCATGCACTTTGTTAAATGGGATTTTTCACAACTATTAGATTAAAACTTAAATAAATGCCTGATATTGGCTTAATCATGTGACTAAGGGATCCCCCTTAGTCACTTGATCTTACCCCAATCAGGAGAGTGATCAAGTGGGCTGCTAACATGTACTAGGAAGTTGATTGGGTCCACGTTTTGGTCCAGTAAACCGCAGTCTATACCAGAGCAGCCCAAGAGATCAAAACATACATACCAATCTTAACGTTCTACGGCCCGGACCAAACTGTGCTATCCAGTTTGGTCCATGGTTTTTCGAACGGTCTAGTCTATTTTCCTAGCCTTAATCTAAAGGGATGGAAATTTTGCCCAAACTCATGGATATTTTACTATCCAGCCCAATATGGTTGTGTTTAAAATCCAAATATTTGATAAATAGGTAGAGTTTTATATCCATACCCATTTATTTGGGTTGGGTTTTTAATACATGGGTTTGGGTTTATACTCATATCCATATGACTTTTTAATTTAAATGAGTTGAACACGGTTAATGAGGGGGGGCATGGGTGGAGGAGCACGCTTGGTATTATGAAAAATGGGAGAGGGAGAGAGGGGCAATGTATTAAGGCATTACATGGGGAAGGGCTGGAGGGACTACTAAACATAGACCACAAAAACAAGAAATCACACAACAATAAAAACCACAAACCGTAGAAAAACAGGCCACAACCTCACCACACCACAAGTTTATAAAAGCATATCACAAGTTTCTTAGAGTAGACCACAAGTCTCATAAAGTATACCACAAGTAAGCCGACCATAAGTCTCATAAAGCATACCACATTTTTATTAAAGCAGACACAAATCTAAGTAAGTTTACAACAACCTCACTACACCACAAGTTCCATGAAGCATACCACAAGTTTCATAAAACTAGTCAAAATTAATCTCTATTACAAAAATACTAAATACCACCTAAACCCTTCTAACAGATCGTTTGGTACCAATGAATCGAGAATTCATTTTATTTTAAAATAAATTATTGAGTAGAATTCGTTGTCAAATGAATTCATGTGTTTGTTATGTCATATTCAAATCTTTAGAAATAAAATTAATTGAATTTATAAACCATGTTTTGCATAAGTTCATAATTGAATTAAATTAAAAGTTTCCAAACTCTTATTAATTTATGACAAAAATAATATTCATTGAAATCCATCTTCTAAAAAAATATAAATGGCAAAGTTATTATCTAACCAATAAGACAAAACTAAAAATAAGTTTAAAAAACTAGTAAACAACTTGAAGAAGTAATTTAGTTAATAAAAGAGGATAATTATATCATTCTATTATAATTAATAAAATACTTGTGGAATTCATTTGAAAATTTCATCTCAATTCCTCCGAATTGCTATAACTAGTTCCAATTCCGTGGAATTCAATATTTAGAATTGAAAATGAATTCTTTTAAATACCAAACACAAAAAATATTTACATTTCAAAATGAATTTCTCAAAATTTATGGAATTCATTTGTAAGTTACTCAAATACATCTGCCTGAGCTTGAATGAAGAAGATTGGTGGTGAATGCTTGACCAAGTAATCAGCTTGCTTCTAGAGCTGCCATCTATGAACACTTAGGTGAACTGGCTTCACTAATGTGCAGAGTGAATATATACATTGATTTGGGTTATGAATAGGGCTGTTAATGAGCCGAGTCGAGTCGAGTTTTTCCTTGTTCATGTTCGTCTCGTTTATAAACGAGCCGAGTCGAGTCGAACACGAGCTAACTCATTTATTAAATCTTGACACATCATTAAGATCAAAAGTTCGGTTCGAGCTCAACTCTAAGATAATTTATAATATAAATACCCTAATATTTATATGTCATATGTGATACATGTGATTACCTAATGTTATGTCATATATGAGACGTATTTGCTTACATATACTTGATGTATTATCACCATATGAGGTGATATATACAATTTAATAATTATATGCATCATTAACAAACCAACTCATAAAATATAGATTAATTTTCTCATAAGCTGTAGTCGAGTTGGCTCTCTAGTCACAATATTGGGACATCTCATAAGGTCAAAACGAGACAGTTCATAAGTTGTATTAAACGAGTCACCTAATCGAGCTAGTTCACGAGTTTCGCGAGCCGAACAAGGTAGAACTTTTTTTAATCGAACGAGATTTTATCGAGTTCGCGACCGAGCCGCTCACGAATAGCTTGACTCATTAACAGCACTGATTATGAATACACTCTTTTGTCAAAGCTGTTGATATGGTTGTATTTATTTTTGCAGGGGTCCTAAGAATGCTCATAAAGCTCTTTGCTTTAGCTCGTTATGCGCCACACAACTAGTCTAAAATCTTGTCCAGGTCAAAGGGAATGAAGCTGGAGAAAGCTAGATGCATGACGAATAGCAGGGAGCATCTGCATCATGGTTTGTTAAATTTTTTGGTTAAATGAGATTGTTGCTGGATTTTCCTTCAAAGTGACAAAAATGGAGGTCGTATGAAGAATAGAATGACATGTTGCTTTTCAAAATTGTTATTTAAAGATTATGACAGATTATTGAATATCATGTACTGAATTCAATATTCGTGATTGTTATTTATAATAATTTTCATATCTAGTAACAAAATTAGTATGTTAGATTATAATAAAATGGTTTGGTCACAAAATATGCAAACTATTCTTAAACATAACATGACAATAACGGCTTATCATGACAAACTTATTTGACAAAACCATTTCAATACAAGAATCCCATATTTGACATTATGACAAACTATTACAAGAAGATCGTTTGTCACAATTATACAGTTTGTCACAACAGCGTTTCAAAATTTGCAATTATAGTGACAAAATTTGACCTTGTTATGACAAAAATATCTCTTTATTGCAATAAAATATTTTGTCAAAATAGAGCGACAAGATATTAAAAATTGGTCACAATAAAGTTGTTTTGATGAGATAGTTTTGACGAACGTTATGAGAAATTTGGTCCTAGTATGACAAAACGTTGCTATTATAATCAAAGTTCAAAAAGGCGCTAGGAGTAAGATGAGCACTTGGCTCCTGACTTTCCTAGCCCGATTAAGCGTAGACTAGGCGTTCATAGCAGAAATGGATTTTTTTTTTCAAATGTGATATATTTTCTAGAATACTTCATATGATCCCAAGTTCATCTAAAATTAAAAATGCCTAATTCTTAACGGTCAACACTTAACATAACAAATGACAAGCAATTAGTGATCATTTCCTAGAAGGAAAAAGACAAACATGATGTATTGCTTGATATGTAATTGTAAAGCATTTTACTAAATTAGTCAGAGATGGCAGACAGTGGTCGAGCGATGATCTACTCACAGTTGTTGCCGAGCGATCAATTTCTCTCTCACCAGCGGCCGATCCAGCGATGAGCTCCTTCCCCAACTGACCAACATCAGTAAGCCAGAGCTGAATAAAGAATGACTGAATGTGTAGCACCTAGAGCCTGGAAGAGGGCGAGTATCGGCCTAGAGCGGCCGGTGGAGGAAGACGGACAAAGGGTTTGATTTTGACTGAGATTTTTCAACTTTTTGCGTGAGAATTGTTTTCTAGGAAGGGAGATGAAAAACAGGGTCGTTCAGCTCTAACTAGTAGGAAAAATTTAGCGGTCCAAGACAGTCGCTTAGTCGCTATATGCGCCGATTAGGCGTCATTAATCCTAAATTAAGTGCGCCCAACACTTTATGCAACACTTTTGCCAAAAGCAAAGCGCTCTTCCGGCGCTTTGTGATTAATCAAACCTAGGCGTTCGCCTAGGCGCGCTTTCTTGAACCTGGTTATCATATTCAAAAATTGTTGTAATGAGATCTCTATCCAATATAAAGCTAATTATTAAAAATAGGCCAGTTTTATATATTGCAATTATTATCACATTTCACTACTGACAATTTATTGCTTATGAGTATCTCATACAACAAACCAACAAAGTGATCTTGTACCATACACTAATTCTATCTAATTCTGAATCGAGAACAATCAGAAGATAAATGGAGTGATCCCGTGACATCCCTATCAAATAGTTGATTTGAGGTCTCGAAATATTTACCATAAGTAAGATAGACTAACGATAAAGTTGCGTGACAGTAAAGATTTGAGAGTTGCGGATCCCAATTTCGAATCCAAGCGAGACCCGTTAATGTTCTCGGAGATATAAGCCTCTTGTGGGCGAAGCCCCGTTGGCGTCAAATTAATTGCAAGTGGCCCCTAAATTTAGTAGGTCATGCTGAATATTGGTCGAACACACCACTTGTCCACTAGTCCGTTACCGCCAAGTGCCAAAAGACAAATGCCCTTTTATTGATTGGCCTCGAATTCCGGACAGGTATCATCAATTGGGAACTATAATTGATGAGTGAAGTAGTTCAATCTTAAGAATGAGAAATAGGGTAGGCGATTGGATGGTTGGGTTGGTTTCAATCTTAGACAAATGTATCAATTCATTCATCACTCCATTAACCAATTAAAGAGAATTTTTTTTTAATCGATATAATCAATTGTTTGTAATTTGAATCTCAATAGCTAATGAACATTATAGAACTTGGAAACCAATACTAGTAGTCTATTATTCTTTATTTTCCACTTATAGAAGTCAATGATCGGTGTGTGGTGAGGTTAGAAAATAGGACGATCCTTTGATAGTATAAAAAAGAAACAACTTTTCCATGTGAAAATAGACTGTGAGTCATTCAGGTCAAAACCCCACATCACCGACCTGAATAAGTGCGGGTAAGATGTTTGAGGATCCATCATCCATCCACACCAATCACCCACCTACAGTAGAGTGGATCAATGTGAAACCGCGATTTAACCATCTACATACTCACCCTAATAAGGAATTCACTGAAAAATATCATAATTGATCAATAAGACTCGTGGTTGATATATACACTATGCAGTCTCTCCATAGGATAATTTTTTCATAACTAGCAAATCATAGCCACAAACAGAATTCTAGTAAAGTTATACCATGGCAACCCTACATTTCAAAGGTGATTGATTCATTGGAGAGCATCCTTCACTCGTTGCTTGGATTTGGATTTTTGTCTTGAAAATGTGTCATGGCATTCCTACCAATAACTAAACACGACGATCCTTGAGCCATAAAAAAGTTTACTTATCTTTTTTCAGCCGACCAAGAAATTATTCAGATTTTGATGAGCGAAAGGACAAACGAACGAACGCATTATTGAAATGGATAGTTCATGTCACTCACCTACCTTGTCTACCCTCATCTGCCTTCCTTGTGCACGTTTTAAAGTTCCCAACTTCTTTTCTGGCTTGTGCTACCTGTTTTTTATACTTCTCTCTTGTTCGTAGCATTAAATTTTAGCGCATCAAATTTATTTGGAATAATCGAAAATAGCGAAATCTCACGAGCATTATTCATTATGATGCTCTCATTTTCTTATCTAAGTGAAACCCACTATTTCTATACGTTAAACCTTGATAAAGTCTGAGTGACGGGTCTCAATTTATATATAGTCTAAAAAATAAAAGAACATTCCTAGCATAGGCGGAGCCAAGGCCAATTCAATGTGTTCCGGGACACAGCCAATGTTTGGATAAAATAAAATACCCATATATATGTATCAATTAAGGATTGCACTCATCACCTTTAGATAATATAAAATTGAATTATCACTACACTACAAATTATTTCAAGTTGAAAAACTAACATAAACTAATTTATCACACTATAAACAAAATTCAAAATACTGAAAAATCGATCTCTCTGTCGACTGTAGTTAGTTTTGAGTCTACTCATTGCAACTGCAAGTGTAAAGAGAACATTTTCAGCTTTGAGCTATATCAAAAACAAGTTTCAAAGTTAAATTGCGACCAATTTGCTAATTGTTGTTTAGACGGATGCATTGAGAATTTGAAAAGGTGTTGTAAGTACTCATGAAAATAATGATTGTGTTAGTCTAGTATTTCATTAATATTTATCAATGAATTATTTTGATATTATTAATTTTAATTATATTAATTATATATTTATATTATGGAAAGAGAACACAGGTACTTTCAAACTCTGGCTCCGCTACTGATTCATAGAGCTTCGATTTACCGTATCCTAATAAGCATGAACATGCTGAGCTAGGCCAGCATCCAGGATTCTAGGGGCATCATCACCCTATTGACAGGCATGAAAAATATCTTAGTATGGGCATGCATAATACAAAAACTGTCACACTGATACGTAGTGCCAGTGGATTACTAAGTCACTGTCCCTTAGTGTGTGGTACAGTTGGGCTGACGTTACCCAATTTCCTCTTTCTTTGGGCTTTCCGTATGGCATAGCAGTTAAGGGTATATATGACAGGGCCCATGTGAGCCCACTTCTCACAGTCGGTTAGTAGTGCATCTTTCAAAAAGGTTAACAGTACAGGCTACGGATTAGAGAATCCATGGTTAACTGGACTTCCATCTGCGTATGGGAACAAGAATTTCCATACCAGCAGAGTGTAGAAATCATAAACAAACGGTTTCTCCCAAAATTATTAGGTCATAAATAATTTATGGGAAAGAATGTGTACAAAATCAATATCTATAAAATCTATATCTTACCACTTTTAATATGAATCTTATCATTTTTGTTCTTGATACGATTATACTATAAATAGTAAGACACGAATCTAATTACCATCCATTAAGTTTGCATGGATTTTATGATTACGTATGCTTTCCAATCCCTCCTACCTGCTTAAGCTTAGCTTCTTCATAATAGTATCCGCACTAACTACTTGTCTTGAGTGACCAACCACATCCCACGAAACTTCTAAAGAGATTTGCTCAGCCTGGAAGAAAAAAAGTAAAAACAGATCCTACTGACACAAGACTCCCTCGCCGATTGCCCCACACAAAGAAACAACAGTGCCCCAACGAACAAGAGATTGGTCAAATGTGGTAATACCACTAACATTGAACATGAAGGTTACAAATTCGAATCACTTTATTAGTATCTAATCACAAAAAAGTAACATTATCACCTTTATAAAAAAAAAACAGTGTCGGAGCTACTTGTATTTCAGAAGACAGTATAACCCTCTTTATATTCAATCAAAATTTAAAATATGCGTAATCGAGAATTGAGAAATCGTAACGTATTGATGGTTCGAGCAGAAAAAAACTTCACATTGAAGGCTACACTGGTAGGTGGTATTTAGCGTACAATATGGAACAATTGAACCATTATTAAACTACGATGTTAGTATGATTTCACAGTATCTTAAAAAGGAAAAAAAAAAAAAAAAATTAATTGTCCATTCCCTCCAGCATTTTGATTCCATCGAAAAAGATAATTACAGTTTACCATTTTCCCCTACTCATGAAACCAATCAATCATAAACCACAGTCGCTACCCCCGCCTATATAAACCCTTACCATGCTCCCAACAATCATTCCCTCTAACCCAGCCGAGTGAGTGAGTGAGAGAGCTTCTTTCACTCACCCAAAAGAAAACAAAAACAAAAAATGGCGTCCATATTCCTCCTCCTAATCCTCCTCTCCCTCCCTGCCCTCTTCCTCTTCCTCCTCCTCAACCGCCGCAGCCAGCCCAAGTACCGCCTCCCGCCGGGCCCAAAACCCTTGCCCATCATCGGCAACCTCCACATGCTCGACACCTCCCAGCCCCAGCGCCAGTTCTACGACCTCGCCAAGCAGTACGGCCCCCTCATCTCCCTCCGCCTAGGCTTCGTCCAGGGCCTCGTCGTCTCCTCCGCCAAGATGGCCAAGGAAGTCATGAAGTACCACGACCTCGAGTTCTGCAGCCGCCCCAACCTCCTCGGCCAGCGCAAGCTCTCCTACGACGGCTTCGATGTCGTCTTCGCCCCCTACAACGACTACTGGCGCGAGATGCGCAAGATCTGCACCCTCCACCTCTTCAACTTCCGCCGCGTCCAGACCTTTCGCCCTGTTAGGGAGGAAGAAGTGACGCGGCTCATGAAAAAGGTCCGTCTTTTTATTTTTGTCTTTTCTCTTAAGGTTTGGTATAGTAGTAATACTAGTAGTAGTCCGTCTTTAACCTGAAGATCTCATATTTATTTATAATCAACCACATGCATAATTTTTTTTTTTTTTTTTGTTATTTTTCTTTTGACGTACAGGTGACGGGCAACGTGGAGAGCGGGAAGCCGGTGGATATAAACGACATGATGATGTCGCTGACGATCTCGATCATCTGCCGGGTATCCCTGGGGAAGAAGTACGACGACGACGCCAAGGAGAGGCAGCACTTCATAAACATGCTGATGGAGTCGCAGGCCATGTTCGGCAACTTCTTCTACGGCGACTACTTCCCCGGGATGCGGTGGTTGGACAAGCTCAACGGCATGGTGGACAGGCTGGACAGGAACTTCAGGGACCTCGACACCTTCTACCAGGAAGTCATCGACCAGCACCGCGACCCGAACCGGCCCAAACCCGAGACAGAAGACATCATCGACGTCCTCCTCAGGATCAAGGAAGGGAGGGAGTCCTCCATTGACCTCAATTGGGACCACATCAAGGGCGTTCTCATGGTACGTACGTGTGTTCACTTTTTTCTTATTTTCATCGCGTAACAAGGACTTGGTCTGATGGTACTATCACTATTCGGCAGAACGTGTTCATCGCGGGGACGGAGACAAGTGCGGCGACGGTGATATGGGCCATGAGCTTCCTCATCACCAACCCACCAGCACTGAAACGGGCCCAGGAGGAAATCCGCGCCCATGTAGGAAACAAGGGGTTCGTCGACGAGGACGACGTGCAGGAGCTCGCTTACCTGAAGGCAATCGTGAAGGAGACATTCCGGCTGCAGCCGGCGGTGCCGCTGCTGGTCCCGAGGGAGACGGTGCAGGACTCTCACATCGGCGGCTACGACATCCCAGCGAAGACCGTGGTGTTCGTCAACGCGTGGGCCATCGGGCGGGACCCGGAGGCGTGGGACCGGCCCCACGATTTCTACCCGGAGAGGTTTCTGGGCAGCGACGTGGACTTCAAGGGGATGGACTATGAGCTCGTCCCGTTCGGGGCGGGTCGACGGGGCTGCCCCGGGATCCACATGGGCGTTGCCACGGTGGACCTCGCGCTGGCCAATCTGCTGTACGGGTTCGACTGGGAGCTGCCAGCTGGCACGAAGAGGGAGGACGTGGACTTTGACGTCCTGCCCGGGATTACCATGCACAAGAAGAATCACCTGTGGCTCGTCCCCAAGATTCCGGCTGCTTAAGGGGGTTCATTACGTGCAGACGTGGCAATATATAGTTAAAACGTTGTCGTTTGGTAGGATGGTCAAGACTCGAAATGACAATCCTTGTTCTTGTTGTTGGTCTATTTATTATATGTTTAAGGTTTACTGTTTTTATTTCAAAAGGTTAAGGTTTATTGTTGTCTTTTTCTGTTTCTCCCCCTCTTGAATACAAGGCAATCATGGATACATAGTCTCCATTTGCTTTTTGGTTTCAATAAGAGATGGGGTCATGTTGTGATTGAAAATCTTGCTACCGTGGAAATTAAATTAATTAATTTCCCTTCATGTTCAAATCTTTTGTTCATTCGCGCGTTGTATACGTATACTTGATTTTCTTTTGTTAATTTGTTATGAAAATTAGAAGCTAAACATGTATTCAAGCATTAGTAAGTTGGACAAAATTTAATACGTCGTGTTAGTGATGTGATGTTAAAAGTATAATTATCTACAAAATTGTATGTAGTCATGATTAATATAACTAAATGATCATACAAAGATGATGGGAATTAAAGTAAAGGTGTCACACCTAGTGGCTAGATCAATAGATATGTCACGTTTTGAAATGGGGTTTTGTTTGGCACACCTAACAAGTCCAAGCAATGGCAACGTGCTAGCTATACGCTCCAGTCCAGTACTTCACCCAACTTAATTGTTTGTTTCTCTGATTGCTTTTGCGGGCATCTTTTTTCTTCTACTTTTTCTTGCATGAATACAGATATTTCCAAAAACCAACACCGTTATGGGGAATATAAGGACATTATTCTTGGACCCCTTTTCTAACACATTTAGACAGAATTGTTACAGAAATGGTCCATCTCACCTACTAAAGATGCAAATGGTTGGTTAATTAGTAAAAGGGTTAATTGTATGGTTGGTCACTGAGATTACAAAAAAAACGTTTATATTTGGTCACTGAAAATATTTAAATCCATTGGTGGTCACTTAGTTTAGTGAAATCGTTCACATTTGATCACTATCCGTTAGTTGCCGTCCATCTCCGTTAATGTAGTCCGTTAAGTGCTGACGTGGCGGACGGAAAGGTCTAATCAGCCCTATTTAACCCGAAAATAGTGAGACCTGACCCGCCACGTCAATAAAATCCGCCATGTCATCTGACCAACCCAACTCTCTAACCAGACCCAACCTTTGAACAAACCCGCACAAACTAAATCCCTAAAATCTCAAACACATCTCCACCTATTCCCCTTATTCAATCGTTAGCCTCCTTTGTACAGACTTTCTTCCTCCATTCCACTGTCCATGGACAAAGGGGAAGAAAAAGCAAATCACCAGCACAGCAGCCGCCGAATAACTCAAGAAAAAAAGGAGTAAAGCATTTGGGCCAGATTCATTCATATAAAAAGGCATATATTTCAGATCTCTCATTTCCCCTCCATGGTAACAACCCCTACCCTAGCTCGCCAACCCCTGAATTCTTTGTTCTCCGGCGAGGCCGAGAAAATCAGCGGTGGCAGTGCAATCCGGCCAGATCCAGCAATTGATGGACACCTTCATGCGATTTGACATGGACTCCGAATGCAATATCACCCACCCGGAGCTGGCCGCCCTCTTCCGCTCCCTCGGCCTCAAGCCCGCCGACGACCAACTCCACTCCATCCTCTCCAACATTGACGCCAACGGCAACGGCTACGTCGAGTTCGACGAGCTCATCTCCGCCATCCTCCCCTACATTAACGAGGAGGTCCTCATCAACTAGGAGAAGCTCCTCGAGGTCTTCCAGTCCTTCGCGACTACATCATCGCCATCAAGCTCGCTGGATCCATGGCCAAGATGGGCCACCTGCTCTCCTACAAGGAGCTGTCGGAGATGATGTGTCAGGCCAATACCAATGGGGATGGCGTCCTTAGTTTCCACTTTCCAGGAGTTCGCCAACATCCTCGCCAGATCCGCCGCTTAAGGGGGATAAGTGGAGATCTGTTTTTAGATTTTAGATATTTAATTTGTGTGGGTCGGTTCAAAGGTTTGGTTTTGGTCTAGTTAGAGGGTTAGATTGGTCTAGATGACATGGCGGGTTTCATTGACGTGTCGGGTCTCACTATTTGCGAGTTAAATAGGGCTGTTTAGATGTTTCCGTCTGCCACATCAGCACTTAACGGACTTCATTAACGGAGATGGACGGCGACTAACGAAGAGTGACCAAACGTGAATGGTTTTACTAAACTAAGTGACCACCAATGAATTTAAATATTTTCAGTGACCAAACATAAACGTTTTTTGTAATCTCAGTGACCAACCATGCAATTAACCCATTTGTAAAATGATACATCCCACCTACAATTGACCTAGTTCAAACTCAACGGTTAGAAAATGAGTTGGGTTCGAGTTTGACTTGTTTAGTACAGCTTTTGGTTAAACTCAAACATAGGCTCGAATGATTAATGAACTTCCAAGGCCTAGTTGCGTTCAAATCGTTCATGAGCTTATATGGTTTAACTCCTAAATCAAACTATAAAGTAAATTTTCAATTAGATACTCTAATATTTGTATGTCATAGATAATGCATGATATTAATGTCGTGATGGAAATAAAAATATAATAGGCAGTTTCTCTTCACTAATTGGTACTTTTGGGTGTGGTATTAATCCGCCTAATACGACAAACAACTACGTCGTCAACGGGCCCAAGTCCATCGCTCCACACATCTTTTTGGGCCCAAGCCCACGAAAGGAAGCCCAAGACTCCTATAAAAGGAGACTCATGTCTCCAAGACAAAAGATCCTCTCTTCCCTTCCCACACTCTCCACCTACGGTTCTCTCTCTAAACTCTCTCTCAATCTTCACCTACCACTATTTCCTATATTGTACTAATTTGGCGTCGGACTCCAAGTCAAAAGATCCTCTCTTCACCTACCACTATTTCTTATATCGTACTAATTTGGTCGTCGGAGCGTAGATGCCGAGGGCCATCCCCTCCACCTCACATATTCCTTGCCTCCCAAAGGGATCGAAAAAGAAGTCCAGATCAAGCCCCCATTTATTATCATTTTAAGCCCTGGGGTACGTTCTAGGGTGAAATAGGTACAGTTTTGATATTTTAAGTATACGTACTGAACCCACCCGAATATGTATTGTATCTATGTTTTAGATCGACTCAGTTTAACACTTAGAACATACTCACTTTAACATTTCGATCATCTATATCCCTCAAATATTTTAAATCTCTTAGTCCTCCAATCTTGCTCATTTTCTATTAGTTTTACAAAGAACCTAACAAAGAAACTCAATTAACATTGACACTCTAAGGAAGAAAAAAAATTGTATCATGAACTTCAGGGATGATATATAGAAAACCGACCCCACCCAAACTCATTGTCATCCCTAAACTCGACTCGTTAAATTAGGAGCCGAGTTTCGAAAAAGTATTTTCCAGGCCGAATATCCAGTCGTTCGCTTGGCTCATTTCAGCCCCAGTCACACCCACCAATAAACCTGCAAATGAACAAAATCGCTTGCGAGCAGCTCAACGATTGGGTCGAGAAATACTTGTTCAACATTCGACTCGTAATTTAATGAGCCAAGTCATCAACCAACTTGATTATTAGTGAATGAATCAAGCTTGAGCTAGGCTCTACTCAGTCTTTTAGGCTCACAAGCTAAGTTCAAGAACTGGATCTTGAAGATATTGTTACCTGTCAGGTCCTCTTGCTGCAGATATGTCCCCTCTTTCTTTATCTCAGCAGCACTTTGCTATGACACTTTTGTCTAATCAAGAGCCATCCTCTTATGCTGAAGCAGCTAAGGATGAACGATGGAATAATGCTTTGGATGATGAAATATATAGTCTTGATCTTAATAACACTTGGGAGATCACTGACTTGCCCGAGGGAGTGAAGGACCATTGGCTCTAAATGGGTCTATAAGACAAATTCCTTCCTGATGGATCTGTGGAAAGGTTCAAAGCTAGAGTGGTTGCTAAAGGACACACACATGTATATTGTATTGATTACTGTGATACCTTTTCTCCTGTAGCTAAGATCACCTCTGTAAAAATGCTCCTTGCTATTGATGACATTCAAGACTGCCATTTGCATCAAATGGATGTGAATAATGCCTTTCTCAATGCCGATTTAGATGAAGTGGCCTACATGGAGTTTTCTCCTGGATTAATGGATAAGAAGGAATACAAAGGGAATTGATGCAAACCGGGTTACTTCACAAGATATCCATCGAGTTCGAAGAACATACAATGATCGTGGTCCGAAGATGGGGGCTTTAGAGGCTCGAGAACTTCACCGAAATGGAGGCCGACTTGTTCGTGGGACGAGAAGTGATGATCATTGGTGTTGGAGCTGTTTCAGGCCAAATACCCGGTCGGGTATTTTGATAGGGTATTTTGCCCTGACCAGAAGACCCCCCTATCGTGACAGCAAAATACCATGTCGGGTATTTTTGCCCCACGATAGAGTATTTTTTACTTTGACAGCAGAGGACCTATTTTCAGTTTCCTTTGCGGATTATGTGACTTTTACTCCAAAACCCGAGTTTCCTTGTTATTTTTTGCCCAAAAACTTTGTAGCCTATATAAGGGGTCGAATTAAGTTTTTTAGAAGGTAATCAACAATTTTATTCAGAAATAAAAGCCTAGAATTGGTTGTTCAAACACCAACTTCTCTTCTTCTTCTTTCTTGGTCATGGAATCGATTCAGCAAGAAGAATCCGGCGTTTTCTGCTAGCTCATCACCCTAGCCTAATAGTCCTTCGTATACGTGGCCCTCTTCCCGACTTGTGGATTTGGTTTGGGTAATTATCCATTTTGTGATCGTTGTGCTTCTAATCATTTTTTTGCTGCGATTCTAATTGTTTAATTCTAGGAGTTGGAGCCTCGGCTTATATCAGGAGGGTTTGTAGATTGAAGAAATCCCTCTATGGTTTGTAACAAGCTAGTAGGGTGTGGTATGCTAAACTCATTGAATCCCTTTTTAGTAATGGTTTTCAAGAGTCTCTTGCAGACTATTCAATCTTTCTCTCTACTTTTCATGGTGCTCTAGTGGTTGTCATTGTTTATGTTGATGGTGGTTAGGAGTGTTAATCTTGATGCAGTGATGATAGTTAAAACCATGTTATTGGGCATGTTCAAAATGAAGGACTTAGGTGAGTTACATTATTTCCTTTGATTGGAAATTACTAGATCACTTGAAGGTATTCATGTTTGCTAGCGAAAATACTGTGTGGAAGTTTTCAAAGAAGCTGGCTTTGATGAATGCAAGCCTCCTAAGACTCCATCTAGTGTTAAGGAAGTTCTTTCTGCAACAGATGGAGAGCCTTACCTGGACATTCCTATCTTTAAGCATCTTCTTGGCCAATTGCACTATTTGAATAGTACCAGACCAGATATAACCTTTATTGTGCAGCAATTGTGCCAATTCCAAGATGCTCCAACTATTGTTCATAATAAGGCACTCCATCGTGTTTTCACGTATCTCAAGAACTCCCCGGGACAAGGTTTATTATATCCTCATGATTCTGTCGTTCAGCTCCTTGGCTATAGTGATTCAGACTAAGCCACTTGTCCTTATTCCAGAAGATCAATCACTGGCTTCTACACTTTTCTTGGAAAAAGTTTGATTAGCTGGAAAAGCAAGAAGCAGAGCACAGTTTCTCGATCTTCTTCTGAGGCAGAGTATGGAGCTTTGGCTCTTCTCAACTGTTAAGTTCAATGGTTGGTTCTGTCATTGAAGGACTTTAGCATTAATCATTCTCATTCGGTAACTGTGTTTTGTGATAATAAATTTGCTATCCATATAGCTCGAAATCCAGTATTTCACGAGTGTACGAAGCATATTGAGGTGGACTGTCATGTCATTCGTGAACGGTTGTAGAGTGGACTGATTGATCTTCACCATTTGTCCACAACTCGTCAACTTGCGGATGTGTTTACTAAAATCTTGGGGAATATTGACCGGTTCAATTTCCTTTTGTCCAAGCTGGGAGTGTCTAGCAGACCCTCGCCAGCCTGCGGGGGCATATTGGAGAGCTAGGTTTATCCCAAGCTACAGCCTACAACAACAACTATGATCTTCATTGTGTTCTTCTGCTCCTGTAGGTTGCTGATGAAGTGAAGAGAAGAAGCAGAGGAGGAAGTCCTCTTAGTGGAAGCATGAAGAATCGCTTGAACGGTGTCGTTCGTCTTTTATCCAGAAACGAGGATTAGAGTTGAAACGCCATCGTTCCATTATCCATTAAGTCTTCGTTTTAGTTTAAACGTAGTTAGTTGATCATTAGCCATATGTATAGATGTCATTGGTTTTTTTCCTGTTTTTTGTTACTGTTGATTAGTCGTTGCTAATCACAAACCTTTTTGCCCTGTTGTACAGACCTGGTATATATTAGAATACAGAAAACCAGAAGGTCTCAAGTTGATAACCCTTAGCAAAAAACCATAATCTCATTTTCTTCTCCATCAAGCTTCAATCTAATCTCGTCAACCACCCTCCCTGTCCCAAAGTCCCGACCGTTGTCATTAAAAGCTCCTCCACCGACATTGTCGACGTCCTCTGCCACCTAGATTCTCTACCACTCTTCGAGCCACCATGCTTTCCCTTCTCCAAACCTCAATCTGATCCCCAATCACCTCCCTCCACGTCCCAAAGTCTCGACCTTAATTGGCCATGACAAACATAACCAACAATAAACTCAAGATTTCGGCGACGACATTGTCTCATTTACACTTTAGGAAGAGGCTCTGATGCGTTGTTTATTGGCTTATTGCTACATATAGCTAATTTCATCTTTATTGGATTTTTTTTTTTTTTTTTTGTCATAGATAGTTTGTAATAGATAGTTCTTTACAATGCATTGGAAATATAAATGCGGTAGTCAACCAACTGGGTTGCTACCGATGCAAGGGCCGTTTGTGCCACGCGATGGGCAGCCCTGTTAGTACTACGAGGAGCAAAAACAAAACAAACAACTGCAAAAGAGGTCTTCATGACTCGCACTTCTTCCAGTACCGCTCCACCTCTATCATGGCAGACGTCGTCCTCCATTGCTCGTCGTATGACCAATTGTGAATCCCCACAAAAGCAAACAGATGAGTAGCCACGGTGTAAACTCCAAACCATTGCATCCCTTAAGGCTAGTAATTCAAGTAAGAATGGATCGGAGATACCTTCGTAGTACTTACCGTAGGCGCATATCACTGCGCGGTCCCCATTGAAACCCACAAATCCGACGCTGCCCCCGACTCCCTTCTTTGTCGCTCCATCAAACCTCATGAGGATACCGCCTGGCGGGCAGGAAGGTTGGGGAGGAAGGCTGCGAGGAACTCGTACCGAAGCGGCCTGGCCATGCTGATCAATTGTAGCCTCTTTCCACTCGGTAACTTGATTAGTGAATTGGCGGTGCAATGGACCTGGTAGATACTGAATGTAGTCGTATGTAGACCAGCATCTCCCCTTCCATAATCTCCAAACCAGGAAGACCACCTCTGCTATGTCCATTTTGGAAAGCTGCATAGAGAAAAATAGATTGGACCAGGCCAAATCGTAATTAACAACAGCCATGGCAGCCCGGATATGCTCCTTCCCTGCTAGTGTCCATAGCCCTCGCGCGATCCTGCAATCAAAGAAGCAGTGAGAGATCGATTCCACGGCAGCTGAGCAAACGAGACAAGTGTCAGTGTCACATAAAGACTTCCCTTTCAGTATTTGGCGCATTGGAAGGAATCCACGAACTACTCGCCACAAGAAGACTTTAAGTTTGGGGGGAATAGGCAGGTTCCACAAGAATTTCCAGAATTGTTGATTAAGGAAAGGAGGTAAGGGATCAAACTCAAGGTGTCGGCCAGATGAGAGTAGGTGATACCCGGTCTTGACAGTGTACTGACCCGTCGCCGAGAAATGCCATATAAGCTTGTCTGGTCGCGGTGCAGATGGCAATGGAATAGAGAGAATCCACTGTACACTCTCTGCCTCGAATGAAGCGCGGATAAGTTCGCTGTTCCAGGTCCGGGTGAGAGGATGAATGAGCGAAGCAACGAACTGATTCTGCAGAATAACCCCGGGCAGCAGCATAGGCGAAGAAGGAGGGGAAGAAGGTAACCATGGATCATCAAGGATGCGAACAGCCGTCCCACACCCTATCTGCCACCTCAAACCACGCTTAAGGAGTGCCCGCCCTTCCAATACGCCCTGCCAAGCCCACGACGGACGGGAGCCTGCTGACGCGTTGAGAAAATCAGCCGAGGGATGATAACGAGCTTTGTAGAGGCGCGCGAGGAGAGAAGCTGGATCCTGCAGGATCTTCCAGGCTTGCTTGCCCAGCATGGCAACATTAAAGAGATCAAAATCTCTGAACCCCAATCCGCCATGAAATTTGCTGACACAGACCGCAGGCCATGAAATCCAGTGCATTCCCCTGTCTTTATCCTGACCTGCCCACCAGTATCGACTCAGCTGGCCATTCAGACGGCGACAGGACGTGGACGGCAGCCGGAAAGAGAACATAGCATACACTGGAGTTGCCGAGCCTACTGCTTTGATTACAACCTCTTTAGCCGCTAGTGAAAGGGACTTCGAACGCCAGCTTTGGATACGGACAGCCAAGTTATCCTCCACAAACCTGAACGTTTGAACCTTTGAACGCTGAACTTGGGCAGGCAATCCCAAATATTTCTCCATAGAACCGATGGATGTGACCCCAAGCAGGGCTGCCATGGCCACCGATTCCTGATCAGACATGTTTGAGCTGAAACAAACCGATGATTTCTGAAGATTGACTCGCTGTCCACTAACTTCTTCATACAAATGTAGCAATTGGAGCAGGTTATGGCACTCCGAGGACGTTGCACGCAAGAACAAGTAAGTGTCATCGGCGAAGAAGAGGTGAGAGAGAGTCGGAGCCAACCTGTGGATCTTGAGGCCATGAAGATGCTGAGATTCCATCGCATTAGTAAGCATAGCCGAGAAAGCCTCAGTGTAGATAGCAAACAGCAGAGGCGAGAGCGGGTCTCCTTGTCGTAGACCACGTTGGGGACGAAAGTAACCATGTTCATTACCGTTTAGGAGAACAGTGAAAGAGACTGTGGTGACACAGGCTTTGATCCACTTCATCCAATGATCATTGAACCCAAGAGCCTCCATTACGGCGAAGAGAAATCCCCACTCGACCCTGTCGTATGCTTTTTCCATGTCCAGCTTTAAGGCCATCCACCTATCCCGACCCTGCGATTTCGTTTTCAAATATTGCATCACCTCCTGGGCTATCAGAATGTTATCAGATATATCTCGACCTTTGATGAACCCATTCTGAGTATCCGAAATCACAGAGGGAAGAATCACCGCAAGCCGAGAAGTAAGAACTTTGGAGATGATCTTGTAAAAGACCTGACAAAGGCTGATGGGGCGCATCTGGCGCATAAGATCTGCATTTACTACCTTGGGAATCAAGGTGATGATAGTGTGATTGAAGTTCTGCAGGAGTCGGCCTGTTCTGAAGAATGAGAGGGCTGCCCGGCACACTGACTCCCCCACGATGTCCCAATAAGACTGAAAGAAGCCCCCCGTTAGGCCATCGGAGCCCGGCGCTTGCCCCTTTCCTATGCTGAAGGCCATCTTTATTGGATTTTGATCACCGTAGGTATCGATTTCACAGAACAAGAAAAATTTGCCTTTTATTCCTTTTTTAAGGGCTAAATTACACGTTTGGTCACTCAAATTAAACAAATCTTTCACGTTTGTCACCCGAATTACTTTTCTTTCTTATTGGCCACTAACTTTATGAATCATTTCACTGTTAGTCACCGGCCGTCAAACTCCATTAACGCCGTTAGATTTTTTATTATGTGGCAAATAGAACTATTGACTGGAGCGTTAACTTGATGACATATTTTTTTTTAAAAAATAGTGAGTCATGTAAGTTGACTACCTAATCACCATCACCCAACCCAATACCTATTATTTAATTTATTTTTACTTTTTAAGGTCTAAAAAGAAAAAGAAAATTAAACCCTCGGTCTCCCGTTCTTTCCCAAGCCGTTCCATTCTCAGCTTGATGGTTGACGAGCTGCCCCTTCACCCCGAAACGATTGACGAGCTGCTCCTTCACTCGATCTAATTTGAATGGAACGAAGACTCTAATTCCTTGCATCATACTTCTTATTAGACTTCATATCTTTGCTTGGAGTTAGAGTGGAGAGAGTCCGGCGGTTAGTGTTTTAAATGAAAGGAGAGTAAAATTGTAATTACGTTGAAAACTATGAACGGGCAAATAGTAAATATTAGGGCGACAAATAGCAGTTATTTTTTTTAAACCATGAACTTCCGTCTCTCTTCTTTACTGGGGATATAAATTAAAGATTCAAAAAAAACATGTAGTTGTATTCTATTGGGGCGGTGCACCCAAGAATTTATCCCGTCCTCCTCTTCCCCACCATCGAGAACTTACTGAGATCAGCAAAGTCGTCGGATCGAGAAACCTCTTGACCCAACAATTTCGTCAAAAGTGGAAAGAAATGGAACGGTGAAAGTGAAGAGTTTCCAAATATCCAACGTTCTGTATTACGGGCAAACATTACAACAGTGACTTCTGAAATGTAGAAGACACGATTTATGTCTTTGCTAAAGAAGAATGAATAGGAGAAACCGGACATCAAGCTGATAAACAAATACAAAGAACAAATGAATGGTTTAGTTACTGAATCTGTAGTAATCTTCTGTAAATCTGTAGTCTGTAATATCTCCCTCCAACCTAAAATAAATAAATCACCTTCTTTCTTCACCCAAAGAATGATATGTAAATATATATCAGTAAACGAATTGTCTCGGTCTATATCATGAACCCTTTGTACTAATTTTATATTGTATCATGAATCCCAGAATGTGCAGGAGGTTTCCAAATCAACACAGTCATTCGCTGCTTCGAGATTGCGATGATTGGTTTAGCTGTTGCTGATGATGATATGCATTCATTTGACCGGTAAGTTGACGCTGCTGCTGCTGCTGCATTAGAGGATGATTAGCAGGAAGCTGCTGGTGCTGCTGCTGATGAGCATCTGCTCCTCCACGCTCTGATGCAGAGAGCCTCAGTCGTTGGACTTCTGCAACCAGTGCTTCATTTAGAGCTGCCAACACATCAACAAGTGGGGGAAAGAATCAGCATTCGGGTCTACACTTTAGAGATCCACGCCTAAATTGGAAGTCAATAAGTATAATTGACTATCGTTGACCAGTACTAAGACCGCCATTTTGTTAGTAGATGCTCAAAGTTGTTTTACCAACCAAAAAAAAAAGGATGCTCAAAGTTGAGGAAGAGAGGATCAGTCGAAATGTTTGAGGAAATTATTGAATCGATTTCACGACATGAAAATTATGGACAAACTATGTACCAAAAACTGCCCGAAAATCCGGGGTTCTTTTTTCCCCCGAAAACCTTGCATCCGAAGCAATGAGACCAGACAACCTACGGCTAACATATTCGTCTCAGATAATTATCTCGACAAATATTTAATGCATCAAAGGAGACGTACCATCTTTGAGCTGGGCCTGTTGTTCCATTGCCTGAAGACGGAATTTGAGTTCATTGTTCTGGCTTGTGAGATTTGAGGAATCACGCTGCATATAGGCGAGATTACTTGTAAGTAAAGAAGAACAGAAGGACTACGGACCAAGAGAAATCTTGTTGATGAAGTAAGACTACCAACCTGCAAAACTGTAACCTGGGCAGACAATGTAGTTGCTTCTGACTGTAAAGTTTGCACCTTTTGCTCCAATTCAGAAATGTACCTCATTTTGCGCTCCTTAGACCGAGCAGCAGACAGACGATTTGCCAATATCCTACAGTTTTTATTGAACAGAAATAAGAAAATGTTTCTATGTGAACTGATAAAACAAGAAGAAAAGAGATAAGATTACCTTTTAACCCGTTTTGGATCACCCATTGCAATCTCGGCAAGCTTGTCATTAGCCATGATCTTCTTCAGTTCCCCTTCAGTAAACTCGCCATTCCCAAACTCCAAGTTGAACTTGCTGAAATTCCCTTGCATTGAGCTGGAAGGGGAGTTTAGTTGACCAACTCTGTTCATGCTAGGAGGAAGTTTCATCGACTCGTCATCCAACCTTAAACCTCCCATGAAGCTATCCATTGACACGCTCCTATGGTGTAGACCAGCAGGCCCAATGTCAGCATCAGCACTCCTCTTCAGCCCCTTAACATGACTCTCTGCCTCGTTATCACTGCTCTCAGACCCATTCATCTTAGTCCCACTCGCCCTGCTGTCCAAATCCTTATCCTCGGTGCCCGAAGAGTTCAACGGATCAATATTATCCATTTGCATATAAGCACTCAGCATCTCATCAGTAGGCTCCCTTTCTTGCCGTCGCCTCTCACCCATCCCTTCCACATTACCATCCCCATCTCCCCCCCAACCCAACTCCTGTTTCACAAAATCGAATCCACCTTGACCCGGTAAAGGTAGCAACTGAGGGGAAGACTGGATCATGGCACAGAACCCTAATGGAACAGTGTCACTCATCGATCGCCTGTGTCCTCTACGAGGTGGCAATCCAGCCTTTTCCTCCATAGACAACGGAGTTGGAACCGAGGGATGATGAGGCATGGGACTCAATGGAGGGAGGCAATCAAGAGAAAACATGGAGGATTGAGACAATGACCTCAAATGAGACGGCCCTACTCCGCTAGCACCGGCGCCACCACCCCCAGAACCAAAGATATGAGGGTTGTTTGGATGAGAAGGAGGCAACCCAATTCTCTTGTTGCTGTTGCTGCTGCTGTTGTTGTTGCTCTCTTCTAGGCCTAGACTTGGTGAGGATTGCCGCATGGTATCACACATTTGAGGTCTCACAAAAACCCCTCGGGAAACCTTATTTAAAACCACAGATTGGGGCAGTTGGCAGCTGCTTCAGTAGCTAGCCGATGAAGAATGGTACAGTACGGATGATCACAGAATCTGTACCACCACAACAACCATCAAAACTTTGCTCAACATTTTTTATCCGACTGACAAACCGTATATATGACCAAGACCACAAAAGGAAGAAGGGACTGAATTGAACCCAATTTCAAGACGCAACGAACAACAATTCAAACCCTAGCATCTAGATGGGAGAATGAAGCAAGACAAACAAAAATTGCGACCACCCATATTTAAATTCAGATAAAAAACAATACTTTTCGGAAGTACCAATGATGAAATGAAATGGGTCATTCTTACTTCCTTCTTCCCTCCTCTCTCTCTTCTTCTGCTTGATTCAATCGGCGGAAAGGGACGTCCGTACAATGCGATACAAACGCCAACTGTAAGGAGAAGGGGAAATGGCGGTAATTACAAAACCGAGTCCTCCTAGCGGCTTGTCCGATAGCTGAAGGAGAGCAGGAAAATATCGAAATGGAGAACAAAGCTTGAAATGACATTAAAAAAAAAAATTTGAAAATGAGGTTTCTGGTACTCACTGTCGGCTTCTGTTGTCTTCTCTGTTTCTGGTTTGTCCGACCGCTTAGCTTAAAAAAGCAAGAAAAAGAAAAAAGAGAAGGGAAGAAGAAGCGCGTGGCGGGGAGTTCACGCGGTTTCTTTCATTGGCGAATCAGTTCTTCAAAAGAAAATTTATTCATAGGCGGCACCGATGTTTTTGCAGAGGAGCTCGTCGTCTTTCTCCCTTTCTTCTCTTCCAACAGACACAGGCTCCTTTATCTCCGCCGTCTATTGGGCAGTGGCCGGGCGATTCAGTAGTTTAGTTTAAGGGTCAATTACATAAACGGTCACTAGACTTTGGGTCCTTAAGTAATCGGCCGCTGAATTTTGATTTTAGAGAATTCATAATTATATACTGAATTGCTATTACACGAGTCGCTTGGTTAATCTCTATTGATATTTGTATTTTTACACTTTAATATATCGATTCATAGAAAGTAATGATAAAGGAAAGCTAGCATTGACTCTCTAATTAGATTAAAAGAATATGGTTATATGCGAAGTGATGATAAAGTAACGACAACGGGTTTGATTCGCAACTTAAACAACATGTGCACATTTTCCTTTACGGATAAACTCGGTTTCTTCTACTATCACATGATTTGGGTTATGGGCAAATCTTTAAAAGAATGAAGATAGCACGAAGATCAAGGGCCGAGAGACTTTAAATCAAGCTAAATTCTCGTATGACTTTGAGTATGCTCATGAGTAATGCAGAGGCCGATCACTGCCATCTACATTCGGGAATTTTTAGGTTGTGATGGGAAGTTTCAATCTCACATAAGTATAGACGATGTAATCACATAATGGATTACCTTGCGAATCATAATTACTATACTAGTCTATGTTACCATTTTGCTACTTGTAACGATTCAGGGTTACAGTATTGGACTTTGACTTGCTCAAGGATGAACCCCCTATTTGGTTAATGAATAAAGGCTGAGACACTTTTTAAGCATCCCGTTTTGGACAAGTATGGTTCGGATAAAATATGACATCGAACTTTTATATCGATTAGTGAGGATGTACATAAACGTTTTTCTTACTTGTACGGTTTTATTTGCTTAGTAATCTAGTTCATCCATGGAACACGTAAGAGAAGGTTTCTACAACTTTAACTTCGAAGACATGGAACAATGTTATCCAGAATGCAGATATATTGAGGATTGAAATTCTTGTATCAAGACACTATATTCGTAGGAATAAAAAAAACTTATGAGAACACTATAATGTGAATTTCCAAGTTTAAGTAACAAATTGTTAAAAGTTAAAGTTGAGTGATCAATTGTTGTGATCCTAAACTTTAGTAACCATTTGTATAGTTGAGAGTTGAGACAGTTTAATGGTTATCAACTTCTTAATTTTTTATTTTTATTTTGGAATTTCATTAAAAGAGAGATTCGGCGGCCTTTTCATACCAGGTACCATCATTAATTTTTCAAATTTTGTTTCCCAATTATGCTTTACCAAACCGAAACGTGGCAAGAACAAGATAGGTTGCATAATCATGGGTTATGCATAACTAAATCCAGACCCTTCATTTAGAAAATCCAGATCTAAAGATGGAGAATTAAAAATCATTTTTATTTTCCCTAGATTTCTTAATCGGTTCATATCTTTTTCGTTTTAACTCGGATTAATTTTTTTTTGCACAGGTGGAACGAGTTCATCGTGCTCTACAAAATGAGACCAATTTTCAATATTTTTTTAGAACAAAAAATTCTGGCCTCTCGGTACCAACTGCATATCATATGGTATTTTCTTTGTTTTTAATTCGTTTTTGAAAACGTTTGCACAGAAGGGACGACTTCATAATGATCTATTGGATCTACAAATTTCTGAGTGAACAAATTACAGTACCAAAAAATACCACACAATACCATACAATACCACCATGGTACGAGGTGGTATCTTATGGTACACAATGTTAAAAGTAGTAAATGACAGTTAATATATTTCTACTATCATGTATTCAACCATCCTACAGTCTTGGTTTGTTCATACCACCATGGTACGCGTTTCAAACCATAGGTATGCCCTTATTTCAATTTCAGTCAATACCATATGATATAGACTGGTAAAAAATGGGTCAATTTATTTTGTTTGAAAAATATATCAAAGTGGATATCATTTTGAAAAGCACAATTAATATGATCTAACTGTGTAAAAAAATTAAATTTCGACTTAAAACGAGTGAGAAATCGTCCGTCAAAGATTTAGAAGTGGAAAATTGAAGGTTTTCCAGGAGGGAGAGGGATGTTAATGTCATGCTGATGTGGACGGGTTACTCATAGTTACTCACCATAAGGTTACTGACCTGATCCATTCCTGTATTTTTGGTTAGATAAAAAAAAAGGTATTTTTGGTTATCATAGAAATTCCATTTATTAATAATTTTGTTTTAACAATATTTTAAATGTTTCCTCATGTTTCAGACTTTAATCCTTATCAACAAGAGTTGAGTCTGTGGTTTAGCACAGTAATAATTTTTTCGATCGAGATGGAGAATCGAATTTTTCAATATTTATTTTAATATACTTTATACATCGATGAATGAAGATATTATACCATTCTGAGCAACTCTCGTCTTTATGTTATTACAATTACGTGTCACGTAATTAATTAACTTATATTTTGCCTAATAACTCCATATATTTTCATGATAAGGAACTCGTTCGATTTAAAAAGAATCTTATTTTACGTTAAACAGTAATCTGAATATATATTTTTAGGACAAATGGTTAGCTAGATTTGAACTCAGAAACCGGGTGTACAAGTGACGTACATATGTTCGCTCACACGCTACTGGAGCTATGAGGGTAAGAAAATGATTCATCTTTTGACTATTTGGACACTCTGCACATGGCGTCGGTTTGATGTTGCTAGTATATAAATCCTCACTATTCCAGTTAGCTTTTAATGTTACTAGTAAACATTAGTACTAAATACGCACACTCTTGTATCCACTACACTATTATGATCAAATGATGTGACTATAATATATGGTTTTATTTAACTACAACCACATACATAGAACCTTCAAGTTACCCGTACATATCACTCCTAAGTCCTAATCACTACTTGGAGGCGAAAGAGAAACTATTCATTTCATCGTGAATGTGAATGTGAATGTGAATGTATAGGATCAGTGGATCACTAATCTCTACGGCTATTTTAATCTATCTATTTGAAAAAGAAGAAGAAGAAAAAGAGTAAGTTAGGTTGGGAGGTCATGCGGCTTGTAGTGTGCATCCAACCTCAATTTGAAGATTGGCGGTCAACGTCAATGAGTTGGGATTATCGTTAATTACCTTCCCAATTAATTACTTCCTGCAGTTATGGCGCTACACGTGTTTGCTTCGTTTCTTGTCTCTGTATTTTGCTAATCCAGTTTTTTCGATCAACCTAAATAATCGATTAGTCGTATTTTCTTTCTTCTTGCTTGAATACCGCACACAATTCACAAACCACGGCAAGAATTGATAAATCATGGTGATATTTAGTTTTCCATATTGTAAACAATTTAAGTTTTTTATTCTCCGGATTGTCGGATATAAAAATTAAAACTTTTATTGTTTGGTAACGATATCCTGTAACATTCAATTAAAATAGAAATTTTGTTTTTTCAGCAAATGACATGTTTAGCCTTAATTAAAAGAATCTGAGTGACTCGCAAAATCTTTAAAACTTATTGATAAGAATATATTTAGAGGGATAATGATGAACCACCAAACGCAACCCACGCAACCCCAGGCCCACGACGTTCGGCTCGAGCCCATCAGCCCAATCCCCGCTACACGTGCGAGTAGTCCACCGTTGCAGCTTGCTTGCCAGTAGAATAGGAGTTGTTTCATTCTTGTTATTTTGGTTTGTTATTTTGGTTGTTTCTGCATTTGAATGTTGTTAGCAGAATAAGCACTTTCACACTAAGTGGAACGTGGAGTTAGAGTCCCAATAGGTTAGCTGATTTCTAGTCTTTCTTGTTATGGTTTGAACAGCTTAAAAGCTGGAACGTGAATGGAATAAGGAAGCACATTTTAGCAAAGAATTTCCCTCTGGTTATCTCTCGCCAAGAAAAGAGTGAACTGGCTCAATCCCGCCAAGAAAGTGGATCGATACATTGGTACAACTTCAGCCCTTATCATCTGGTATCAGAGCCCGACATGGGCACCCACGCGCAAAGAATCGAGGCTCTCGAAGCCATCGAAAACAGCAACCAACAGAACTTCCAGGCCATTCAGGACCAGCTGGCCGCCCTTCAGCTAGCCATGACGCAGCTCGCGCAAGCCACCGCTGCCAAAAATACGGCTACACCATCGAAGGAAGGAGAAAGTCTGTCAATGGTGGTTCCTACCATCCGAATCATGATGACCGCAACAAACAGCCATTCTTTGGTGCGAAACTCGCTCGGCTCGAGTTTCCATCCTTTTCAGGGGACGACCCGACAGTCTGGTTTTCTAGGGTGGAGCAGTTCTTCGAGTTCCAGGAGATTCCAGAGGAACAGAAAGTTAGGCTAGCATCCTATCACCTGGAGGGTGATGCAAATCAATGGTGGCAATGGCTATGGCGAACCTACCAGGCGGAGGACCTCACCATCACATGGGACATGTTCTCATCCGAGCTCTGGACGCGATTTGGCGGCACGACCGGCACGGGATTCGACGAAGCCCTCTCCCGGATTCGCCAAACCGGGTCTTTAAAGGATTACCTCACCGAGTTTGAACGGTTGGGTAACCGGGTTCGCGAGTGGACGCAACAGGCTCTTGTCGGGACTTTCCTCGGCGGTCTAAAACCCGCCATCGCCGACGGGATCAGGATCTTCGACCCCAAATCGCTCAAGGACGCAATCAGCCTCGCTCGAGCACGCGAGGAACAATTGAACCGCCACCATAGCCCACCTCGACAACCATTCCGATCCGCCTTGGATTACACGACACCCCCACGACCCAAGCCACACGCGACGTTCGACGCGTCCTTCGTCCATCGTCACCGACCATTTCCGACGATGGAGGCGGTGCCGACTCCACCACCCCCCGCTGCTGCCAACCTCCGGCCACGGCCCCCAGGATCAAAGCGCCTCAGCCACGAGGAAATGCACCGGCGACGCCAATTGGGCCTCTGCTTTAATTGCGACGCGCCCTATTCCGCCACTCATAAGTGCCAAGGAGGCAAATGGTGGATGATGTGGGACGACAACGAGGATGAGGAAGAGGTAGAGGAAGCGGAAGTATCTTTCAATGCGATCACCGGGTTGACGAGTGGTCGGACCATGCGCGTGTGGGCTGAGATTCATGGCACCCCACTAATGGTCCTCATCGACAGCGGATCAACCCATAACTTCATCAGTACCCACGCCGCCGATTTGCTGCACCTACCCGTGGCCTCCATTCCCGCCATTCATGTCAGGATCGCGGATGGCACCCCCTTGGAGTGTGTCGGCAAACTGGAGCACGTTCCCCTCCGAATTCAAGGTGCCGACTTTAAGGTGGACCTCCACACCATTCCCATTTCCGGATTTGACATTGTCTTGGGGATACACTGGCTAGCTACGTTGGGGACAGTCCAAAGCAATTGGAAATCATTAGAGATGGAATTTTTCTGGGAAGGCAAATTGAGGAAGATACATGGCATCCAACGAGCTCCACCGACTGCTGCAAGCCTTGAATGTCTCCTTAAAGAGGAGCATACCATGATGGCCCTTTGTATTCCCGCCAGCCACGATGATCCCTTGCGGTCAGTCCCTCCCGAGCTCCAGGCCCTCATTCGCGAGTTTGGGGACATCTTCGAGGAGCCACAACAACTGTCGCCCAAGCGAACGATTGACCACAAGATCCCTTTAAAGCCAGGTGCGGAAGCAGTTAATGTCAGACCATACCGCTACGCCCACTTCCAGAAAGCAGAGATCGAGAATCAGGTTAACCAGATGCTCGCGGCAGGCCTCATACGACCGTCGACTAGCCCCTTCTCCTCTCCAGTACTATTAGTTAAAAAGAAAGATGGCACCTGGCGGTTCTGTACGGACTATCGGGCGTTGAATCTGGTCACCATAAAGGATCGATTTCCAATTCCGACGGTCAACGACATGTTGGATGAGCTACATGGTGCCGCGTACTTCACCAAACTGGATTTGCGAGCTGGTTACCACCAGATCCGCATGGACACCGCCGACATTCCAAAAACCTCCTTCCGCACCCATAACGGTCACTATGAATATTTAGTGATGCCGTTCGGTCTATGCAACGCCCCATCTACCTTCCAGGCCATTATGAACGAGATCTTTCGATCCTTACTACGCAAATCGGTGCTCGTATTCTTCGACGACATTTTGGTCTACAGCCTGGATGAGGCCAGTCATCTCTCTCATGTTCGACAGGTATTCCATATCCTCCGGCACCACCAATTTTTCGTCAAATTCAGTAAATGCGCTTTCAGTTTGGCCGTCATTGAATATCTAGGCCATTTCATCTCGGCCGAGGGGGTACGAGTTGATGACCGAAAGATATCCACCATGGTTGACTGGCCGACTCCAACCAACAGCACCGAACTCCGCGGGTTTCTCGGTTTAACGGGCTACTACCGCAAATTCGTGAAGGACTACGGCACCATTGCGCGGCCCCTCACCAATCTGCTCAAACGCGGCCAGTTTGAGTGGTCCGACACGGCCACGGCGGCGTTCCAGGCGCTCAAACAGGCCATGTCCACCACACCGGTCCTTGCTCTCCCGGATTTTAATATTCCCTTCATCGTGGAGACTGACGCTTCCGGTTCGGGGCTCGGCGCCGTCTTGATGCAAAGGGAACGGCCCATCACCTATTTCAGTCGGGGCCTCGGCAAGTCCAAGGAGAATCTCTCCACATACGCGAAGGAGATGTTGGCCGTAATTACGGCTGTTCGGGCTTGGAGACCCTATCTATTGGGCCGTAAGTTCACCATCCGAACTGATCAAAAACGCATCCGCCACCTCTTGGGCCAGCGCATAACCACGCCTGAACAGCAACAGTGGATCGCTAAGCTGCTGGGCTACGACTTCGACATTGTATACAAGCCTGGCCCGGAAAACAAAGCTGCCGATGCTCTAAGCCGCCGCCGCCGCCAGGAGGATTCCCTACTTCTAGCCATCTCCATACCCTTCACGTCTCTTTGGGACTCCATCAAAGAAACCGCTGCTACACACCCTTACATGATGCAGGCACGGCGGCGGGCGACCTCCTCGCGACCAGGACCCTTCTCCATCCGCAACGACCTGCTCCTCCGCCGCGGCAAGGTTGTGGTTCCGCCGAACTCCACCCACATTGCACAACTCCTCCACGAGTTTTACTCCATGCCAATGGGAGGACATTCGGGCGTGGAACGCACCCACAAGCGGTTGGCGTCCCAATTTTATTGGCCCGGCATGCTTGAAGACATCCGGCGCTTTGTTCGGGCGTGCGATGTTTGTCAACGGGCTAAGGCGCAGTCGCTAGCCCCGGCCGGCCTCCTCCAACCACTACCAATCCCATCTCAGGTCTGGCAGGACGTGTCCATGGACTTCATCGACGGACTCCCATCCGCCGGTGGCAAGACCGTGATCTTCGTGGTGGTCGATCGCCTCACCAAGGCAGCACACTTCATGCCGCTGTCACACCCCTACACCGCCCGGTCAGTGGCCGACGTCTTTCTCCATGGCGTTCTCAAACTCCATGGGCTGCCCCGCTCGATCGTGAGCGATCGCGATCGCGCCTTCACCAGCAATTTCTGGCGCGAGCTCTTTCAGCTCTCAGGCACGCAACTGCAGATGTCGTCGTCCTACCACCCACAGATGGATGGTCAAACCGAGGTCGTCAACCGCTGTCTCGAACAGTACCTCCGGTGCTTCGCGAACCAGAACCCCCGTCGCTGGCTTTCGTTCCTACCATGGGCCGAGTTTTGGTATAATACTACCTTCCACAGCTCCACAGGCATGACCCCATTCCAGGCAGTCTATGGGCGCCTTCCCCCGCCAGTCCCCTACTACCACTCGGGATCAACATCGGTTCACGAAGTCGAGCAGGCCCTCATCGACCGCAATGCTGTTCTCACCGACCTCCATACCAACCTCTCTGCCGCACGCAACCGCATGAAACAGTATGCCGACGCAGGACGCCGCGATGTCGAGTTTCAAGTGGGGGACCCTGTTTATTTGAAACTACACACGTACCGGCAGCAATCGGTTTTTCGTCGGGCCTCCCAAAAGCTCGCCTGTCGCTACTTTGGGCCCTATGTTATCGTGGAGTGCATTGGTGCGGTGGCCTACCGCCTGGCTCTTCCTCCGGGCAGCCGAGTTCATCCTATGTTCTATGTCTCGCTATTGCGGCCGTGTCATTCCCCGGCTCCTGCACTTTCCTTGGAGTCCCCACCCGTCGGCGATGATGGCGACCTCCTGCTCCTTCCTCAGGCTGTCCTAGACACCCGCTGGACCCGCTGTGGCAATCGTTGGGTCGAAGAGCTCCTTGTCCAATGGCAGCAACTTCCCGCCGAGGACGCCACTTGGGAACTCGCCTCAGTGTTCAACGATCGATTCGTCCACCTTGGCCTCGAGGACGAGTCCAGTGTTCAACCGGGGGGTATTGATGAACCACCAAACGCAACCCACGCAACCCCAGGCCCACGACGTTCGGCTCGAGCCCATCAGCCCAATCCCCGCTACACGTGCGAGTAGTCCACCGTTGCAGCTTGCTTGCCAGTAGAATAGGAGTTGTTTCTTTCTTGTTATTTTGGTTTGTTATTTTGGTTGTTTCTGCATTTGAATGTTGTTAGCAGAATAAGCACTTCCACACTAAGTGGAACATGGAGTTAGAGTCCCAATAGGTTAGCTGATTTCTAGTCTTTCTTGTTATGGTTTGAACAGCTTAAAAGCTGGAACGTGAATGGAATAAGGAAGCACATTTTAGCAAAGAATTTCCCTCTGGTTATCTCTTGCCAAGAAAAGAGCGAACTGGCTGAATCCCGCCAAGAAAGTGGATCGATACATTCGTACAACTTCAGCCCTTATCAGATAAATAAAAGAAGAAGAGATATTGTAGGAGAAACAAAAATCTCACAAATGAATATATAAAATTTCTCTGATTATTAGAGATTTGATATTTCAGTATCTTTAGATTTTAGAATTTTTAAACCTCTGTAATTAAAAACTATGATAAAATACAAGGAAAACCCCTATTTTTCTGCTCAATCTATGGATTCAATCAATCCATAGGCCAAATCTTTTTCTCCAAACGAGCCTAAAGTGTACTCATAAATTGGATCCCAACATTTTTTCGATGTACATATGATAAAGTTAGCATATGTTAGGTATACGATTAGTTTGAATCATATATATGGCACAAGGTAGTGTATGTCTTCTCGACCAACCATTAGTAAGCTAGCTAGCAACTAGCAAGGACACAAAAAAGAGTGAGATTTATGCTCGAAATTGTCCCCGGGGATGTGGCCAGACGACATGAAGGACTATATTCTGACAACTTTGGTAACGACAGAAATCCGAAGTGTCGTTATTGGACTATTCAAGCCTCTTAATTTGTTGTGTTTAGCTGAAATTTATGTTCCTATAATGATCACCTTCTTCTACGGTCTTTTACCCGTCTCTTGAACCATATTACTTGTATTTTAAATGTAGTTGATGTTGTTCATTTCCCAATCCATGTTCGGATTAGTGCTAATGTTGTTGTATTAACATGGGACTGAACAAAGGATTAGCTAATAGTTTAGTCACAGACGATAGTCTCGTGGTTCTTCATTTGCTTTTGGCATCTATCTCGTACTGCTTATACACATGACTGCACAAGATGAAATAAGTGGTGGGAAAGTTTGTGATGGATTTTCAATTTGTATTCCACAGGGGAGATTAGGGTTGTTAATATGGGTATGGTTTTTAGGTTAAATGTCATCGAACTGCAATCGAGCGGTTAGTGGTTAACCGTACACAGGTTAAGAGGGACCTTAAATTATCACGGTTAGTAATATGTATGCTTTGCGGTTATGCGGCTAACTGCTAACCGCACAGAATAAGAGAAATCTATATGATTAACTGCTAATAACCTCTTAAATAATCACACCTACTAAACCCCACCCAATATGGAATTAACACTCTTAAGCTCAACCCCCTACGCTTCAATTCCACATTCCAAGCCCGACCCAACACGTTTATCTTCTTGGATGTTCCAATTCGACAAAGAAAAAGCTCCCACCCACATGGTCCAATTTATACTGTTGCAATTTGACGTTGATCCTGTGCTCTACATCTCAACGCTCCGTAGCTCCAACTGGAAGGAAGAAGAGTAAGCAATTGATGTTGTGTTTCTACTACATCTCAACGCTACAGCTCCCCAACTGCACCGGCATCCCTTCTCCATTTGCATTGACACATCGCCACGCCACCCCATCGCCATCCACCCATTGATGATCTTCTCTCAACTGTCGTCATCTATAACAACCCGAGCCAGCTGTGTGACGACGTGTGCAGATAGCCAAAGTATAAATAGCTATAGTTGTTAGCGTAAGGGGTATCTTTGACCAATTGTGTCAACTGCTAGTTACTTTCTCTTTCCCCGCTTCGGTTGTAGTATTATAGAAACAAGACTTCCCTTCTTCATTTCTTCTCTGTAAATCCTTTATTTCCCATTGTTCATCTCTTTCGCCAGATTCATCAATAAATATCCTTACAAGTGGTATCAGGAGCCTGTAATCTGTCTATGGCAACGCATACTTTGCGAATAGCCGACTTGGAGACACAAATGGTGGCCAGTCAGTTCAAGATGGATTTCCAGCATAAAGATCTGTAGGCTGCCATTGGTGCTCTCGTGGCTTTGACAAAAGTCAAACTCGACACCGTCACTGCTTCGTTGGAGCGGTGGCGGGACGATTCTCTGGTCCTTTCTCCATGGCATGCGAATCACAATCAGTTCGCCGATCAACATCAATTTTGTTTGCCACTGTGTCGGCCGTCGATTCTGGATCCTCATGTGTGGGTTCCTTCTTCCACCTTCTCCGGGCAATCTGACTCAACCGCCGACCCCCAGGTTCCTTCTCCAAATTTCGATTGAGTTTCTCCCCTGTCTACACCAAGACTGGAAACCCTAATTCCTTTTGCTGCTTCTTCTCCAGAAATTCGAGTCCCAGTTTTTTCTTCTCAAGAACCACAGCTGATTGTCTTGTCTTCTTTCCCACCATCTTTGCTTCGCTGCCAACTCCTCAAATGCGCCTACAGTTTCTTTGCCTTCTTCCCCACAAACTTTTTCTTTGTTTCCTTGTGCTTCGTCAGCTGATGTATATCCAATCAATTCTAGTTCTTATGCTCATATTAGTTCGTCGACTTCTGAATCCTCAATTCCGTCGGATATCTCTCCTTTCCTAGGATATTCTTCTCTTAAAGTCCCAATGTCTTCTCATGAATTATGTTCCCAAAGCCTTCTCTTGGATTGCTTCGTTGCCAAATCAGTCTCCTTACCCATATGAGTGGGCCATGTTTGTTTCCTCTGTTGCGAATCACCATCAGAAGTTGCAAACCATTGACATATTTATTAGTGACTCAGATGATAACTACGACTTCAAAGCTTTTGTTGATGGTGGGTTCACACATGAACACTTAGAAAAGGTTACAAGGAATTTTATTCAATTTTCCCAACATACTATGGGGTTCGCCTGAGTTCTCATAAGGGGTGCACCAGACCGGATTTTAAAGGCCCTTACAAGGATTGTGAAAAGCATAGTGGTGATGTTGAGTCTGTTAATAGGAAACAAATTTATGGTTTGAGTGAGGGAGATAACGGGTTAAATGCACAAGGGTTGCATGCACAAGAAATTAACTCGGTGCACTCGGTTATGAAGAAGCTGCTTCAAAATGAGGCAGTCTCAAGTCTGGGCGTAGTGGTTGTCTGGACGCCGACTTAGCTACGGAAAAAAAGATCAGAAAGAAGAGGCTGCCATTGTAGATGTTTTTGTTGCTGTTGTTGGATTGGATAACCAGCATATTGAAAGATGACATTTTGTTGAAGGAGAAGGTCCAGTTGAAGCTAGTCAACGGGATGTTGCAAACAAGAATGAAAGTCTAGTTCACCTTCTAAAAAGGAGCCTATTTCCGCAGCAACGAAGCTAAGTTTTGAAAGAGTGGATCATACCGAGAAATCATTGGATTCCTTGTGGAATTATGCTCTAATCTGTCTATGTTACTCTTGGGTTGTGCTTATTTGAATTGTAGCAGTGTTCAACCAATCTTTGTGTTTGATAGCTACGAAGTTGGTTGAGATGTTTTGTAAAACTCTTCCACTACCTGAAGACTGGAACTCACGTGAGAGCTGTTGTCCAACTCCTAGAACCAAGGCTATTGTCCAAATTCCAGATATTGGCCAGGCGATTAGTGCACCAATCGAACCAGACACCAGATGAGATGAGGCAACTTGGGACTGTCGACCTTCAAGTTGCAGTTTACCTCTTTTCCAATTTGAATTTTCTGCTTGAGGGCAAGCTGTGTTTGAAGGAGGAGGATTTTGTAACAACCCGAGCTAGCTGTGTGATGACGTGTGCAGATAGCCAAAGTATAAATAGCTATAGCTGTTAGCATAAGGGGTGTCTTTGACCAATTGTGTGAACTGCTAGTTACTTTCCCTTTCCCTGCTTTAGTTGTAGTTTTATAGAAACCAGACTTCCCTTCTTCATTTCTTCTCTGTAAATCCTCTATTTCCCATTGTTCATCTCTTTCGCCAGATTCATCAATAAAGATCCTTACATCATCGCCACACCATGTAAGGATTTTACCATTAGATAATGCAGGTTTTACTAGATAGCCAAGAGTAACTGGTACCACATTGCACATGCAGTGACAATAGTGATAAAAGACATTAGAGGGTCGTTACTCTACAGATAGAATGACTCACATGTTTAGAGCGAAACCAAATTTGAGGGGTAAATCAACACCAAAATTGGTGGCTGCCGAGATTTTCATGTTTTTCTAGAGATCTTATTTTGACTGATGATCCACCAGAAACTTATCTTTTTCGTTCTAACTCGGATTTCAATTTTTTTTGCACAGATGGAACGAGCTCGTTGTGCTCTACAAAATGAGATCAATTTTCAATATATTCGAGAAACTTTTTTTTTACCAACTACATACCATATGATAACTTCTTCGTTTTTAAGTCGTTTTTGAAAACGTTTGCTCAGAAGGAACGAGTTCATCATGATCTATTGGATCTATAAATTTCTGGGTGAAAAAATACTGGATAAAAAATTACCATACTTTACCACTATGGTATGTGATTGGTAACTTGTGGTAACTTGTAGTAAACAATGATGAAAGTCGTAAATGACACGTAATATACTCATACTATCATGTATTCAACATTCTTACCATATTGGTATGTTCATACCATCATGGTACGCTTTCTTACCATATAGTATTAAATTGGAGCATACCATATGGTAATAACTGGTAAAAAATTATTCAATTTTTTTTGTACTAAAAATATATCAAAGTGGATATCATTTTGAAGAGCATATTTAATCTGATTTATCTGTGCAAAAAAAATTAAATATCGACTTAAAACGAGAGAGAAATCGTCCGTTAAAGATTAAAGGGAAAAGGTAAAAGACTTTCCAGGAGAGAGAGGCTAGGGGTGGGCAAACGGTTTGGTAAACCCGAACTGAACCGAAACCAAATTAATGCTATTCGGTTCGAAATTCCGAAGGAAAAATATGGATAATTCGGAAATCAGGGTTCTTTCAACCGAACCGAATTTCCGAATTTCCGACCTGAAAACCCGAAATACTATAATTGCAAGCTCCAAATGGGGGAAAAATCCCACTGTACACACGTTCTTAAAAAAAATTTCCAAAATACATGAGTTATAAAAAAATTTCCCAAAGTACACATGTTTGAGCATCACCGTTTTAGACAAAAGCGGTGAAGGGCATCACCGTGTTTGTCAAAAACGGTGAATACTTCATCGTCTTAAACAAAAACGGTGAAGTATTCACCGTTTCAAACTAAACAGGTTAAGTTTTCACCGCGTTAATTAACAACGGTGAACACATCGCCATTTTGGTCAAAAACGGTGAACCCATTCATCGTTGTTAACTAACGCGGTGATCATTTCCCACGTTTCCCGGAAAAAATCCCACTGTACACTAGTTATTAAAAAAAATTCCCAAAATACATAAGTTATAAAAAAAATTCCAAAAGTACACATGTTTGAGCATCACCGTTTTAGACAAAAGCGGTGAAGGTTATCACCGCGTTTAATAAACACGGTGAAAACTTCACCGTTTTAAAGTAAAACGGTGATGCCTTCACCGTCTTAGTCTAAAACGGTGAGGACTTCACCATTTTAGTGGGCCGCGGTGAAGACGCTGACGTGGCAGACACGGGTATTCACCGCGTTAGACAAACACGGTGAATACCCCGTGTTTGTTTGCGTCAGCGATCCGCGCCACTGTGCTTTCACCGTGGCCGTTAGATGCGGTGAGAAGCGGATCGTGGTTTTCTTCCCACGATCCGACGCCTCACAGCACGCCACGTGGACGGGGGAACCGTTTTTGGGGAATGCAAGGCCTTCACCGCGTTCGTCAAACGCGGTGAATGCTTCCGCAAAATTACTGCGCATCAGCTCCTCCCCCCTTCCCCCAACTATAAATACCCCCTTCCCCTTTCACTTTCAACTCACCCCACAAACATTTCACTTCTTTCTCCCTCAATTTATCCGCTCTAGTCTCGTTCTAAGTATGCTCTGTGGTTGCGGCTAAGTCCGATCTTCCACATCAGAAAGAATTACTAGATTTTGACCCTAAAGCCCCCGTCCCGCTAAGTTCCCGTCCCTTACAAACCTAAACCCGTCGAACCTCTGTCCGGCTTCCGCCAATAATGGACGAAGAGGCTCTTCGTGTAGGTTTTTGGTTTATGATTTTTTTTAATCGAAACAATTTGATTTTTTTTTATCAAAGCAATCTCTGATTTCATTACTTTTTTATAGATGGGTGCCGAGATATACGATCCTCGATTGTATATCCATTATGGCCCAAGGGATGCGAGTCTCTTAACCGATCAACAAGCTCATCGCTCCCTTGCCATTTGCGATAACAATCCGGTAATTTGATGAACTGACTTGCTTTATTTTATTATTTTCTAATGTTTTATTTTGCTTTATTTAATCTAATAAATTGATGTTTTTCCTATTTTTTTTAGGAATCTCTTGTTCCCGTGGTTCATAAAGGGACCAATAACTTGCCCGCTTGGCATCCAAGGTTGGAGCCCTATATAGCGAGGACCGGTTTGGGAATGTTGCGCCATTTCTTGCGGATCGAGATCGACAACGATCTGCTTACGGCAATGGCGGAACGATGGCGTCCCGAAACCCATACATTCCACCTTCCGGAGGGGGAAATGACGATCACCCTCAAAGACGTGGCGATCCTCACCGGGCTTCCTATATCTGGAGATGCCATCATTGGGAACACGACCAAACCCGGAGGAGGTTGGGGGCCGCTCATCCGTGATCGTTTGGGCTTCGACATGCCGACCATCACACCAAATCAAGGACGGGGGCATCCACCGTTGAATGCGGGGCAAGTGTCGGTCCCGTGGCTGGTATCTCACATCCAGCAAGAGGTGGAAATCAATGACGAGACACCGGAAGAACAAGTCGAGCGCTACGCCCGCATCTACCTCATCGGTTTGGTGGGTGGATTTTTGTTCCCCGACAAGTCCAACCGGTGGATTCAAGGCATATGGTTGCCATTGCTCACCGGTGACTGTATGCAATTGGAGAGAAGAGTTGGGGATCGGCCGTGCTAGCGGGCGTATACCGGGAGCTGTGTACTTGCTCGAAGGTTGGGGCAAAGCAAGCTGGTGCTGCGATGTTCATCGTTCAACTGTGGGTATGGGAGCATCTTCCAATGTTCGCACCTCTCGACCCACGTCCATACCGGAGAAACGATGATGAGCTCAACCTTCTGCAAAATCTCCCCTACGGTGTCAAGTAAGTTTATTTCGTACTTAGCCCAATTTAAATTTTATTACATGCTTGAGCTAGATTTAAATTGAATTTATTCCGTACTTAGCCCAATTTAAATTTTATTACATGCTTGAGCTAGATTTAAATTGAATTTATTCCGTACTTAGCCCAATTTAAATTTGATTACATGCTTAACTAGATTTAAATTGAATTTATTCCGTACTTAGACCAATTTAATTTATTATATGCTTGGCGATATTTCAATTAAATTGATTCCGTACTTTTACTTACAAGGTGGATAGGAGCAAATACGAATGACCATCAACCTGAGCATTCGTTACTGTTTTATCGTTCTGAGTTAGATAAACCATGGTGGAATCAGGTAATCATGTTTTGTCCATATCTGAACAAGTTCAATTTTATCAAAGTAAATGGTCGTTAATTCCGAATTTTTGAATGAATATAGGTTATATGGGATCCATATCCACGTGAAGTGGTTGAGCTGCATCATCTTAGGCACCCTCTGGATCACGAGACGTGGTTGTGCAAGGTGCCATTGATCTGTTGGCACATTGTGGAATGGCACCTACCCGATCAATCCCTGAGGCAATATCGAATGGAGCAACCAATTCCACAAGACCCGCCAGCAGGTTTTAGGGAGCTACATGCTATGGACCTCCGAAACAATGCAAACTGGACGCTAAAGCATGGATTCTACATCAACATCTGGGAGAATCGATCCCAATGGGTGGTGCAAGGGATGCCGGAGACGAGACCGATGGGCTACCACGATGGGTACATGCAGTGGTATCGGAAGTTCACCCTGAGATGGGTGTCAAAGCAAGGTGCTGTGATGGGTTCGGTGGTAAGCCATCCTAATCTCCCTCATTCTAAAATATATTTATTTTAAGGTTTAGTTAATTTGATATATTTTGTGCTTTCCTTAGGTTGATGGTTTGGAACACGCGAAGTACACTCTCGAAAGTGCTCCAACCATGGATGAGCGGAAGACTACTTGGTTGACCCGACTTATGAATAACCTCCTGAGTTGCACCAGAGAGCAAAGGAGGGATGTCGTGGCCTATCCTCCCGTTCCTGCCCCGGCACGACCCTCATTCCGTGATGATGCAGCCATTGTGCCCCCGGTTGAGCCCCCACGAAGGAGCAAACGCAGGCCTCTGCCTACGTTCGATGAGGTGCGTACAACTCAAGAAACCGAGATCCCTGAACCGTTCGAGTACCAGTGGGCACCTACAGCGGAAGCCGGTGGAGGGTCATCGAGTCGTGGAGCATCTCAGGAGCGGGACACTTTCTCTCATGGGTTCTCTCAATTCCAACATCAGCAACAGAGTTCGATGTATCAGACCCCGCAACAACAAACTCCGCAACCTCCGATCATTCGCCAAGCTACCGCTCCATCTCAGCCACCACCACCGCCATATGTAACCCCAGTTGGGGCTCGGGTCAAGAGAAATCCGCGACCAGCCGTTGAGCGAGCCCGCCAAGAAGCAACGGCGGAGGGGGGGAAGAAGGGGTCGAGGACGTCATGGAGGACGAGGAGGAAGAGGTGGAGATGGGGGCCAAAATGAAGCAAATGAGTGAATTTATCGTTTTATCCTGCAGTAGTGATCTATCCATGTTGTTTTGGTGCTTTTTAGGTGTTGTTATTTGAGTTTGCATTGTCTAAAAACTATCCTACGCACTTAAGTTGTCGAATGAATTTTCTGGATCATTTTATCAAGAATCAGTATCTTCCCTCTACACAAAAAAGTTGGGAAAATCAACCACGATCGCATAGAATTTTACAGATCCCAATTCCGAGTCCAAACGAGTGAGATAAGTGACGTCAAAGCGCGATCGTATCGTTAAAGTAACTTTTGCGTACTAAAAACTAAAACGCGCGTATCTTATTCGTTTGAGGTCGAAATAACGAGCCGTTTACGGCAGCGCGATCGTAACGACAAGGAAAACATTTTAGAGTTAACAAAATACTTGGACTTCAAATGCAAACGGTAATGAAAATTTAAACAAGCGATCAATTTAGTAGCAGAATACAAGTAAATGCAAATTAAGTTGATGGTTGTCCTGGGCAACGCCTCTTGTCGTGACCAGGTTGTCTGCACTTAGAGCATCGCTTCGGTCCCCTTCTCGTCCGTTCAACTTGATCCATCTCATTGTGTATCCTTTCAACTCTAGGACGGCCTTTGGTGCGTTTTAGGTGCAACGATGGGATAATCAACTTTCCAGCGTATATAGGCCAATACGCTTCATCTGGGATGGGGCTCAAAGCTGCATTATATGAGTTCCGTATCGCTTGTTCAGTGTAGTAAGGACTCACCAGGCTGTTTCTGTTCATGGTTATTGACTTAGCAACCACCATTGCATGTGAACAGGGTATCCTTTCGTTCTGATACTTTTGACAAGAACACTCCCCTAATTCGTAGTGCAATTTGACCATTTGACGATTGTGACCACGTCTCCCTCCACCCCATATACCTGTTTCGACAGCGAATATTCCTTCACTGCGGTTAAAAAGAACAGCCTTATGCTTACTTGATTTTTCATCGTTCTTCTGCATTTGAGCGAATACGTCATGTGCTACTGAATGACCTTGCAACTCCCTCCCTATAGCTAGCTGTAGCCGAGCAACTCGCCACTCGTTGACCTTCCAATAAGACATTTCCACGATGACAGAAATAGGCATCGCTCGAAGACCCTTGTACACATTATTTATACTTTCTCCATGGTTGGTAGTTGCAATGCCCCATCTGGCCCCGTTGTCCATATGGAACGTCCACATGGGCAACTCTTGACCTTCAGCCCATACTGCTCCAGCTCGGTGGGTCTGACGGATCGTTTTCATGATCTGCTCGTACTTTTTTGGTTGATGTGCAACCGCTAAAAGGTGAACAAAAGACTAACTGGTCAATACATGATGAATAACATCAGCTTATCAGCTTAATAAACACAAACTTATATCGCATAAGTACAACATTAGTACCTGCATTCCAAAGTAGATTTTTGATGTCTTTCTTCTTCCCAAATTTGTGTTGGAAATTGGCGAGCCAATGTCGAATACACCATCTCCATCTCCACCCCCACTCGTCGGGAAAACCACCAACAGCATTCCTTATCCCCGCATGTCGATCGGATATAATCGTCATATCTTCCCGCTGTGTCACGTGTTCGTGCAGTTGGTCAAAGAACCAAGCCCAACTTAAACTGTTCTCCCCTTCCACTAATGCAAATGCAAGCGGGAAAATCCGCCTGTTTCCATCAACGCCAGTGGCAATTAGAAGACATCCTCTGTACTTCCCAGTAAGGAAAGTTCCGTCAACCTGAATAAAAATTTAGAATATAATTAGTATGAAACATACTTAACAGCAAAGAATACAACATTTAAAACCGGAACTAGTTGGTAAAATACCTGAATAACCGGTATGCAGAACCCAAAACCGTCAATGCATGGTTTAAAAGCCCAAAAAAGACGATGGAACATCAGCTTATCCTGTACTCGAACTTGATCCTCAGTGTATACATTGTTGTATACCGGGACGAAAACAGTCCTAGGATTGGACTCCTCCATTGCTCCCATAAGTCTAGGGAGTAAAGCATACGAATCCTCCCAATCACCATACACCTCAGCCATGGCTTTCTGCTTACCATGCCATGCTTTTTTGTACCTTATCGTGTAAGAATGTCGATCCTTCACCTCTGCCATGATAGCTTTCACCTTGATATCTGGTTGTGCTTCTATAAGGTGCTTAATAGTTCTCCCAACCTTCTTTGCTTTCAGTTGCCTGTGATCTTGGGAAAGTATAGAAGAGGAGCATGTGTGGATCGTCTCAGCTGTGCGAATCACCCAAGCACCCTTTCTCTTCATATTTGCAGCCCGCAGTTGCCACGTACAACCCTCTGCATCATGCTTGCATATGACATGTAGTTGTTTACTGTCAGAATATTTTACCTTCCACTCGAAATTGCGCCTCAACGCCTCTTCTGTAAAAGCATCCTGCACAGCGTCTTTCGATGTGAACGCCATACCCACCTCCAAATTGGCCGTCGGATTGTACACTGGCATAGGGACAAAGTCGGGGGGATCATTCTGACTATGTAAAAATTGAGTTGGAACCTATGTGTAATATGGCGTGGGTGCCTCACGAAATGCCGCCTCATCCTCGTTATCATCAGTATCTTCCTCCTCCTCGCTCACTGATATCAAATCTTCCTCAGTATCCTCGTCGCTGGACTCGAATGGATAGCTCGGGCTAGAAGGATCAACATGACCACGATCAACATGTTGATCCTTCTAGCCCGAGCTATCCATTCGAGTCCAGCGACGAGGATACTGAGGAAGATTTGATATCAGTGAGCGAGGAGGAGGAAGATACTGATGATAACGAGGATGAGGCGGCATTTCGTGAGGCACCCACGCCATATTACACACAGGTTCCAACTCAATTTTTACATAGTCAGAATGATCCCCCCGACTTTGTCCCTATGCCAGTGTACAATCCGACGGCCAATTTGGAGGTGGGTATGGCGTTCACATCGAAAGACGCTGTGCAGGATGCTTTTACAGAAGAGGCGTTGAGGCGCAATTTCGAGTGGAAGGTAAAATATTCTGACAGTAAACAACTACATGTCATATGCAAGCATGATGCAGAGGGTTGTACGTGGCAACTGCGGGCTGCAAATATGAAGAGAAAGGGTGCTTGGGTGATTCGCACAGCTGAGACGATCCACACATGCTCCTCTTCTATACTTTCCCAAGATCACAGGCAACTGAAAGCAAAGAAGGTTGGGAGAACTATTAAGCACCTTATAGAAGCACAACCAGATATCAAGGTGAAAGCTATCATGGCAGAGGTGAAGGATCGACATTCTTACACGATAAGGTACAAAAAAGCATGGCATGGTAAGCAGAAAGCCATGGCTGAGGTGTATGGTGATTGGGAGGATTCGTATGCTTTACTCCCTAGACTTATGGGAGCAATGGAGGAGTCCAATCCTAGGACTGTTTTCGTCCCGGTATACAACAATGTATACACTGAGGATCAAGTTCGAGTACAGGATAAGCTGATGTTCCATCGTCTTTTTTGGGCTTTTAAACCATGCATTGACGGTTTTGGGTTCTGCATACCGGTTATTCAGGTATTTTACCAACTAGTTCCGGTTTTAAATGTTGTATTCTTTGCTGTTAAGTATGTTTCATACTAATTATATTCTAAATTTTTATTCAGGTTGACGGAACTTTCCTTACTGGGAAGTACAGAGGATGTCTTCTAATTGCCACTGGCGTTGATGGAAACAGGCGGATTTTCCCGCTTGCATTTGCATTAGTGGAAGGGGAGAACAGCTTAAGTTGGGCTTGGTTCTTTGACCAACTGCACGAACACGTGACACAGCGGGAAGATATTACGATTATATCCGATCGACATGCGGGGATAAGGAATGCTGTTGGTGGTTTTCCCGACGAGTGGGGGTGGAGATGGAGATGGTGTATTCGACATTGGCTCGCCAATTTCCAACACAAATTTGGGAAGAAGAAAGACATCAAAAATCTACTTTGGAATGCAGGTACTAATGTTGTACTTATGCGATATAAGTTTGTGTTTATTAAGCTGATAAGCTGATGTTATTCATCATGTATTGACCAGTTAGTCTTTTGTTCACCTTTTAGCGGTTGCACATCAACCAAAAAAGTACGAGCAGATCATGAAAACGATCCGTCAGACCCACCGAGCTGGAGCAGTATGGGCTGAAGGTCAAGAGTTGCCCATGTGAACGTTCCATATGGACAACGGGGCCAGATGGGGCATTGCAACTACCAACCATGGAGAAAGTATAAATAATGTGTACAAGGGTCTTCGAGCGATGCCTATTTCTGTCATCGTGGAAATGTCTTATTGGAAGGTCAACGAGTGGCGAGTTGCTCGGCTACAGCTAGCTATAGGGAGGGAGTTGCAAGGTCATTCAGTAGAACATGACGTATTCGCTCAAATGCAGAAGAACGATGAAAAATCAAGTAAGCATAAGGCTGTTCTTTTTAACTGCAGTGAAGGAATATTCGCTGTCGAAACAGGTATATGGGGTGGAGGGAGACGTGGTCACAATCGTCAAATGGTCAAATTGCACTACGAATTAGGGGAGTGTTCTTGTCAAAAGTATCAGAACGAAAGGATACCCTGTTCACATGCAATGGCGGTTGCTAAGTCAATAACCATGAACAAAAACAGTCTGGTGAGTCCTTACTACACTGAACAAGCGATACGGAACTCATATAATGCAGCTTTGAGCCCCATCCCAGATGAAGCGTATTGGCCTATATACGCTGGAAAGTTGATTATCCCATCGTTGCACCTAAAACGCACCAAAGGCCGTCCTAGAGTTGAAAGGATACACAATGAGATGGATCAAGTTGAACGGACGAGAAGGGGACCGAAGCGATGCTCTAAGTGCAGACAACCTGGTCACGACAAGAGGCGTTGCCCAGGACAACCATCAACTTAATTTGCATTTACTTGTATTCTGCTACTAAATTGATCGCTTGTTTAAATTTTCATTACCGTTTGCATTTGAAGTCCAAGTATTTTGTTAACTCTAAAATGTTTTCCTTGTCTTTACGATCGCGCTGCCGCAAACGGCTCGTTATTTCGACCTCAAACGAATAAGATACGCGCGTTTTAGTTTTTAGTACGCAAAAGTTACTTTAACGATACGATCGCGCTTTGACGTCACTTATCTCACTCGTTTGGACTCGGAATTGGGATCTGTAAAATTCTATGCGATCGTGGTTGATTTTCCCAACTTTTTTGTGTTGAGGGAAGATACTGATTCTTGATAAAATGATCCAGAAAATTCATTCGACAACTTAAGTGCGTAGGATAGTTTTTAGACAATGCAAACTCAAATAACAACACCTAAAAAGCACCAAAACAACATGGATAGATCACTACTGCAGGATAAAACGATAAATTCACTCATTTGCTTCATTTTCGCCCCCATCTCCACCTCTTCCTCCTCGTCCTCCACGACGTCCTCGACCCCTTCTTCCCCCCTCCGCCGCTGCTTCTTGGCGGGCTCGCTCAACGGCTGGTCGCGGATTTCTCTTGACCCGAGCCCCAACTGGGGTTACATATGGCGGTGGTGGTGGCTGAGATGGAGCGGTAGCTTGGCGAATGATCGGAGGTTGCGGAGTTTGTTGTTGCGGGGTCTGATACATCGAACTCTGTTGCTGATGTTGGAATTGAGAGAACCCATGAGAGAAAGTGTCCCGCTCCTGAGATGCTCCACGACTCGATGACCCTCCACCGGCTTCCGCTGTAGGTGCCCACTGGTACTCGAACGGTTCAGGGATCTCGGTTTCTTGAGTTGTACGCACCTCATCGAACGTAGGCAGAGGCCTGCGTTTGCTCCTTCGTGGGGGCTCAACCGGGGGCACAATGGCTGCATCATCACGGAATGAGGGTCGTGCCGGGGCAGGAACGGGAGGATAGGCCACGACATCCCTCCTTTGCTCTCTGGTGCAACTCAGGAGGTTATTCATAAGTCGGGTCAACCAAGTAGTCTTCCGCTCATCCATGGTTGGAGCACTTTCGAGAGTGTACTTCGCGTGTTCCAAACCATCAACCTAAGGAAAGCACAAAATATATCAAATTAACTAAACCTTAAAATAAATATATTTTAGAATGAGGGAGATTAGGATGACTTACCACCGAACCCATCACAGCACCTTGCTTTGACACCCATCTCAGGGTGAACTTCCGATACCACTGCATGTACCCATCGTGGTAGCCCATCGGTCTCGTCTCCGGCATCCCTTGCACCACCCATTGGGATCGATTCTCCCAGATGTTGATGTAGAATCCATGCTTTAGCGTCCAGTTTGCATTGTTTCGGAGGTCCATAGCATGTAGCTCCCTGAAACCTGCTGGCGGGTCTTGTGGAATTGGTTGCTCCATTCGATATTGCCTCAGGGATCGATCGGGTAGGTGCCATTCCACAATGTGCCAACAGATCAATGACACCTTGCACAACCACGTCTCGTGATCCAGAGGGTGCCTAAGATGATGCAGCTCAACCACTTCACGTGGATATGGATCCCATATAACCTATATTCATTCAAAAATTCGGAATTAACGACCATTTACTTTGATAAAATTGAACTTGTTCAAATATGCACAAAACATGATTACCTGATTCCACCATGGTTTATCTAACTCAGAACGATAAAACAGTAACGAATGCTCAGGTTGATGGTCATTCGTATTTGCTCCTATCCACCTTGTAAGTAAAAGTACGGAATCAATTTAATTGAAATATCGCCAAGCATATAATAAATTAAATTGGTCTAAGTACGGAATAAATTCAATTTAAATCTAGTTAAGCATGTAATCAAATTTAAATTGGGCTAAGTACGGAATAAATTCAATTTAAATCTAGCTCAAGCATGTAATAAAATTTAAATTGGGCTAAGTACGGAATAAATTCAATTTAAATCTAGCTCAAGCATGTAATAAAATTTAAATTGGGCTAAGTACGAAATAAACTTACTTGACACCGTAGGGGAGATTTTGCAGAAGGTTGAGCTCATCATCGTTTCTCCGGTATGGACGTGGGTCGAGAGGTGCGAACATTGGAAGATGCTCTCATACCCACAGTTGAACGATGAACATCGCAGCACCAGCTTGCTTTGCCCCAACCTTCGAGCAAGTACACAGCTCCCGGTATACGCCCGCTAGCACGGCCGATCCCCAACTCTTCTCTCCAATTGCATCCCAGTCACCGGTGAGCAATGGCAACCATATGCCTTGAATCCACCGGTTGGACTTGTCGGGGAACAAAAATCCACCCACCAAACCGATGAGGTAGATGCGGGCGTAGCGCTCGACTTGTTCTTCCGGTGTCTCTTCATTGATTTCCACCTCTTGCTGGATGTGAGATACCAGCCACGGGACCGACACTTGCCCCGCATTCAACGGTGGATGCCCCCGTCCTTGATTTGGTGTGGTGGTCGGCATGTCGAAGCCCAAACGATCACGGATGAGCGGCCCCCAACCTCCTCCGGGTTTGGTCGTGTTCCCAATGATGGCATCTCCAGATATAGGAAGCCCGGTGAGGATCGCCACGTCTTTGAGGGTGATCGTCATTTCCCCCTCCGGAAGGTGGAATGTATGGGTTTCGGGACGCCATCGTTCCGCCATTGCCGTAAGCAGATCGTTGTCGATCTCGATCTGCAAGAAATGGCGCAACATTCCCAAACCGGTCCTCGCTATATAGGGCTCCAACCTTGGATGCCAAGCGGGCAAGTTATTGGTCCCTTTATGAACCACGGGAACAAGAGATTCCTAAAAAAAATAGGAAAAACATCAATTTATTAGATTAAATAAAGCAAAATAAAACATTAGAAAATAATAAAATAAAGCAAGTCAGTTCATCAAATTACCGGATTGTTATCGCAAATGGCAAGGGAGCGATGAGCTTGTTGATCGGTTAAGAGACTCGCATCCCTTGGGCCATAATGGATATACAATCGAGGATCGTATATCTCGGCACCCATCTATAAAAAAGTAATGAAATCAGAGATTGTTTTGATAAAAAAAATCAAATTGTTTCGATTAAAAAAAATCATAAACCAAAAACCTACACGAAGAGCCTCTTCGTCCATTATTGGCGGAAGCCGGACAGAGGTTCGACGGGTTTAAGTTTGTAAGGGACGGGAACTTAGCGGGACGGGGGCTTTAGGGTCAAACTCTAGTAATTCTTTCTGATGTGGAAGATCGGACTTAGCCGCAACCACAGAGCATACTTAGAACGAGACTAGAGCGGATAAATTGAGGGAGAAAGAAGTGAAATGTTTGTGGGGTGAGTTGAAAGTGAAAGGGGAAGGGGGTATTTATAGTTGGGGGAAGGGGGGAGGAGCTGATGCGCAGTAATTTTGGGGAAGCATTCACCGCGTTTGACGAACGCTGTGAAGGCCTTGCATTCCCCAAAAACGGTTCCCCCGTCCACGTGGCGTGCTATGAGGCGTCGGATCGTGGGAAGAAAACCACGATCCGCGTCTCACCGCATCTAACGGCCACGGTGAAAGCACAGTGGCGCGGATCGCTGACGCAAACAAACACGGGGTATAACACGGTGAATACCCGTGTCTGCCACGTCAGCGTCTTCACCGCGGCCCACTAAAACGGTGAAGTCCTCACCGTTTTTAATTAAAACGGTGATGCCTTCACCGTTTTAGTTTAAAACGGTGATGCATTCACCGTTTTAGACTAAGACGGTGAAGGCATCACCGTTTTACTTTAAAACGGTGAAGTTTTCACCGTGTTTATTAAACGCGGTGATAACCTTCACCGCTTTTGTCTAAAACGGTGATGCTCAAACATGTGTACTTTTGGAATTTTTTTTATAACTTATGTATTTTGGGAATTTTTTTTAATAACTAGTGTACAGTGGGATTTTTCCCCTCCAAATGGTGGATTTTTATGTTTGTAGTTGTTTTTAGACTTAAATATTTGAAATATTTTATGAGTTATGTGTTGAAAAGTTTGGTTTTATCATTGATGATACATATAATTGATATTTATTGTTTATATTAGGGGCGAAAAATAATTTATAAGTGAGAAAATACAAGTAGCTTCACAAATTCGGTTTTGTGTGAAAAACCAAACCGAACCAAATTATAGTTTGGTTTAAACCGACCATTCGGTTCGAATTCGGTTTGAGTTTGGAAGAATTCGGGGACCCGATATTCATAATTTCGCGACCGAACCGACCGAATGCCCACCCCTAAGAGAGGCTACTGATATCATGCTGATGTGGACAGGTTACTCATGGTTACTGACCATCATGGTTGTCAAACCGGTTTCATGCCTGCAGGTTCAACCGTATCGGTCAGCAAACCGGCTAGAAAGAGGGCGGTATTTAACTGTGGTCAAGTCTGATCAATGCCGGTATGATCCGGAAATTCCGGCCGGTTAGACCAGAAACCGGAATTTAATGTTACACACATTATATCCAAAAATAGATCCTCCATAGGATTTGAACCAATCACCTCATGTTCATTTTAGTTTAACTTATAAACCAATATGCTACAAGCAATTTTGTTGTCTATATTAACCTTATATGTTATCTATCTAATACTAAATTTTACACAAATCATTATAAACATTAATAAAATTCATTTAATAAAATTTTATCTTTAAGCATCTAATTGGTATTAGTTACCAATTCTTAGCTATAAATTATTTTGTGTAAAATAATTCTTCTAATTGCTTTTTCATGACTAATTTATTTGCAATTGAGGATTTCCATTTTCCTCGTGTATTTTATTAAAACCGGCACAACTGGTATGAATACTGATTGTATCACGGTCAGACCATTCCACTTACAAAACCGGCACACCGGCATAAACCGATTTGACAACTTTACTGACCATAGAGTTACTCACCTTATCCGCTCCTGTGGATGTTCTAATAAAGACTAGTAAAAATTTGTCATCCAATGTTGTATTGTAATAATAATTTTATAAATGGGCTTAACCAAGAATTCTTATGCATTATGCAGACTATCGGGGCCCATTTCATATTACGGGCTTACATGCGCTTAGCCCACATCCGCAAAAGATACCGAGGGTAGGGTAGAGTTCCGGCCCAGTAGCCCGTCAGTGATATTAACAATCGCAGCTGTCACAAACTCAGCGTAACTGCTCTAGCGGTAATCTCTCCCCAGTCGACGTCGTCCCTCTCTCCCCAAAACCCTAAATCCCTCGTCGAAACTCCTTTATAAATCCAAACGCTGCAGAAGCAGAAGCATGTAATCTTCCATCGTCCTCTCTTCGCTTCTCTTCTTTTCTCTTCTCTTCAATGGCCTCCGATGTTTTATTCCTTTCCAGTCGTCTAGATTTCTCTCAATAACTTGATTTCCTTTGGTTTCTTTCTTGTCTGAATGGGTGGCGAAGGGCAAGTGATGACCGACTTGTGCCGAATGAGAGCGCCCTAATGGGCTGCCTTGATTTAGATTCTTTGAATATGAAGGTCTGATGCCTTTGATTTCTTCATATGTAGTTTTACATTGTTGTTTTTAGAAGAGCGATGGACGAAGAAGCTAGTGATGACCGATTCTTTTTGAGACTTTACTGAATCGCTGTGTTGAAAATTTCATGAACTAGGACGGTCTGAGGCTTCTTATCCTTCAATATTTTTTTAATGGGTTTTGTGTGGATGATGAGACAATTATATTCACAGTTATCCCTGTCTGATAAAATTCTCATGCTGATGATTCGTGATCTGACACTCGAAGCCCCCATTCTATTTGCAGCCCAATTTTTTGTTCAATTTTTAATTGGATTTGTTAGACTTAGCTGTCTTTCCTATTGAAATTGTTATTGGGGCTTGGAATGCTCAATTATGGTGTGAAATATGCAGGGCAGCAATGGTGGAATCACTCAGCTGGCTAGAGATGGAATCTCGATGAAGATGGCCATGAAATTCTTCCTATTGAACTCTTGTAATTATATGATCACTGCTTTTTTTTATTCATAAAATATTATAATTATATATATTTTTTTGTCTATCCATTTTTCTTTATAAAGCTTTGTATTTAACAATTAGCTCTAATCAAAAGAAAATTATACATATTTGCATAAATTATCGGGTTCACCAAAGCACACCTTTTCTCTACTTTTATTTTAAAATAAAATTTCAATAATTTTTGCTTAGTTACTTCTCTCTGAAAAATTAGTAATGGTAGTCTTTATTGGTCAATATTCATTCCAAATGGGTCAATGAAAACGATTGTTTTTAAATTATAATTCACTTTGAGATTTTGACCATTTAGCAACTTATAAAGTTTTGTCTGTTAGATGGATCCTTTGTTTTCATTATATAGGACTTCAGAGATTGGGGTATTAAATATGATATTATTTTTCATTTATCCAAGTCATATTTAACACCATGATTGGGGTATTAAATCTAACTTAATTAATATCATCGTATTAAATATGATGTTAGTTATTTATTGCTTACTAGATGTACCAGAGTCGGAGATGAATGATTTGGATAATATCGTCATATATTTTGTGGATTAATGTATGTTTAGGATAAGATGTTGTGCAATATATTAAGAATGATTGTATCTTTGTTACGTTGATGTTACGATTTATTAGATTTGTTTGGTGTTGTGTTTGAAATCTACATTTAAAATTTTGGTATAATAATATTGAAACGGGAGAGTATTACCCATAGGTGATCGAAAACTACAACCAGTGAGTTAGTATATTTGAAAATAACAATGTGATAGTTTAGGCAAACCCCATTACCAATTTTACCATCCCAAGTGCATTTGTCTTATATCTTTAACTAGGTGACGATGCCGCGTCTTGTCGTGGGGTGGAGATGGCCTATGGACATGTATTATTATCTTAAAATTAATTTTTTGTTAGCAGTTTTGTTAGTAATATTAACTTGACAATATGATATTGACTGAGAAGAGATATATGGTGATAAACATTCAATTTAATTTTTTTTGAAAATTTTGGCAAGTAAATGATATTTACCTAAACTCTAGTAAACCCAATGATTATGGGTAGGGTATGGGTGACGTATATATGAGTTTGGAAGTTTGTAGATGGGTTTGGTTGGCAATACAAAAGTCAACCCTTTTAACTGTAGCAATTTATTGATACCTGTTTATGTAGATGTCGCATATTTCGTTATAACTAGTTAGTATAAGTTTATTTAGTACCCCGTAAATGTACTAAATGAGTTTATAAATTTGCTCTTATAATATTTTAAAGTCATCTCTCTTTTATCATTTATTTAATATTTCACGTAATGAGCAAATATAAAATGGTCGAATCTTCTCATACAGTTCAGTGATACAACATCTTGTATTGTACAAACTAAATTAATACTTTTATGTTATGGTGGATTGGATTGGTGGATTGGATTCATGGATTCAAGTGAAATCTAAACATGGGACTAATATGTAAATTTTTAAATTGTAGGTACAAAAATCTCATAAAATGTAGATACCAAAACATAATTGTTCAGTAAATTTACATTAAATTAAATTTGGGGTATCAAAATGTAAAATGTACATTATAATGGCTAAGTTGTGATATAATTAAATTTTGGGTATCAAAATGTAAAATATACATTATAATGATTAAGTTGTGATTTAATTTAATTTGAGTATCAAAATGTGAATATTTATGCAACAGTAACACTACTTCAGGTTTATATATAGTAAGTACATTGTTATGCAACGGTAACCAAACTACAACTTAAAATTAAATTTCGGGTATCAAAATGTAAAATGTACATTATAATAACTAAGTTGTAATTTAATTAAATTTGGGTATAAAATGTGAATATATATGCAACAGTAACACTACTTCATGTTTATATATAGTAACTAGGTGGTGAGAACTTCGATGTTTGATGCTATGCCGCAATGGGTTTAGGGACAATATTAGCGGGAATCATATTAGGGCTCAGGGGCTAAGGGTTTATTTTAAGGTTCGAAGTTTATAATTTAAGGATTATGGTTAATTTTATTCGTTGGATATATTACAATGTACATATGACATATATCTTGTCTTTGTTTCAACTTTCAATGCTTATGGTATAACTTTCTAATTAAGTACTAACACTTTAATCATACTTTATGGAAATACTTCATATCATAGCTAACTATATTCATTACTAATTAAACATTTTCAAATTATATTTTAAAATTTGATTATTAACGACAGCTTCAAAAAAATTAAAATAAATCTCAATTAAGATTCATCAACAAAACTCTAAATTTATGTAATAAAAAGAAAATTTTATATACTCTGGCCAATAAGCCGGGTCCAAGCTAGTAAGAATAGGGTGTTGGGTACCACTAACGTTATTGAATTGTACACCCGTTTAAAATTCCATCCGTCTATCGTTAGCAATGAATAAAATATTATGTTTTGGTCAAAATTTTAAAAATAGAGTAAAAACAAAAATTGAAAAGTTTTGTCGGCTTCCGTCTCCTAACACTCACCACTGCCCACCGCGGGCACTAGCCTTGCAACTTCACGATCCAATCACCAGACTCCAAAACTTCTTCATGATCCTTCATTGGCATATTGATAAAAACTAGGTTGAGATGACCTCAATGCTCCTTTATCGCCGGCGGTTGTATTGGCGTCATTCCCAACGAGGATCCTGCTGTGGACATTAGGGTTAGCGTTGGGCTAGCTGTCGGTACCGAGCATATGGAATCATGGAGGCAATTTGGACGGTTCGAAGAAGGATGTTAGAGGTTGTCAGGTCCTCCTTGTTGGGTGGACCAGATTTTGATAAAGGAAGCGGTTTGGAAGACGAGGAGTTTGTCACCGAGGTCGATTGCTCCAAAGGGAAAACCTCCATCTACGGACGATCATAATGATGATCGTGGAAGGAAGCTTGAATGAGGTGTGAACAGGGAGAGGTGATAACTCGATATTTGCACATGTTTTTTTCCACCATACTTATATTGTGTGAGGCTCATTTCTCATGTGTTAGGTCGATTTCACGCTAGGTTGTTCTTGCTGGTGACATTTCAGGTCCTAGTACGCGAATGAAGGCTCGAGCACGAGTCCGGGGTCGATTGGACGAAGTTAGGGCGTTCGACGAGAAGCTGAGGAAATTACGCGGCCTACTAATGAGTTTTCGCGACCATGTTGTCGGTACCGAGCATATGGAATCATGGAGGCAATTTGGACGGTTCGAAGAAGGATGTTCGGAGGTTGTCGGGTCCTTCTTGTTGGGTGGACTATATTTTGATAAAGGAAGCGGTTTGGAAGACGAGGAGTCCGCCGCCAAGGTCGATTGCTCTAGAGGCGAAACCTCCGTCTACGGACGATCATAATGATGTGATCGTGGAAGGAAGCTTGAATGAGGTGTGAACAAAGAGAGGTGATAACTCGATATTTGCACAAGTTTTTGTCCACCATACTTATATTATGTGATGCTCATTTCTCATGTTTAAGTCGATTTCATGCTAGGTTGTTCTTGCTGGTGACATTTCAGGTCCTAGTACGTGAACGAAGGCTTGAGCACGAGTCTGGGGTCGACTGGACGAAGTTAGGACGTTCGACGGGAAGCTGAGGAAATTACGCGGCTTACTAATGAGTTTGCGCGGCCGTGCAGTATGGTCGTGTAACTGGAATCACGCAACCATACTCGTACGGGCCGTGCAAGGGGTCGTGTGGGTTTTCTAGGAGAGTTACACATGCAAGGCTAAATTTCACACGAATGTATGATGGCCGTGTGAATTCCCTCAACCAACTAAGTGCAACGCCGCGTTTTGGGAGTTACACGGCCAGACTGGATTTCTACACGGTTGTGTGGTCTGGCCGTGTAATCGGGTAAATCTGGGTTAACCCAATTTCGGGATTTTGGAGAATGAGGAGAGGTTTAGAGCTGAAAATGGAGTTTTAGAGAGAGAAAGTACGAACCCAACCTCCAAGGTGACATAGATCGAGTTTTGACATCATTTGAGCTCGATTAAAGCCTAGAGAAGTACCGATTGGTAACCAAAAGTTGAATTTCATCCTCCACACGATGATTTCTGCATCTGAAGCTGATTTCTCTCCTTTCTCTATGTTGTGAACTCCCTCTCTCACCTAGGTATGAAGAACCATAGAGTTCTATGTTAGGTTTGGATTTATAAACCAAAGTACATGATATTTTGGTATTGATTATATTCAATTGAGGCATGGTTTCAGAATTGTATGAATCTTGATTACATTCTTGTAGTTTCTGCTTTGACATAGAAAGAGCATATTTGCATAGTTTGGTAGAGCACCCTTAATTGAAGATGGTGAATTGACTTCTTTAGTCGAGGAGTCAATTCACTACTATGTACTGGTTTTAATATAGTAGATAAGGTTTTGCACGTTAGGGACTCAGTTCGTCTATTCTGGTGGAGGTTAATCGCCTACCAGGTATTCATACTGGGAGGGTCCGAAGACCTTTAGTCGAGACTTCAGGCTGATTAAGAACCTTCCGCAGTATAACTATCATTATATCTGAACTTTGTGAATTACAATCCGGCTTAACTGCACTCTAGGGGGAACCATATCTGGGTGACCTCTCTCGAACTTGAATCACAACTTTACTACTTTGTGCTTGCTTAGATTAGTTACACATTCACTACATTCAAACTGCTAGATAAAAACACTTCACGGAGTAGCCATCACATCTAGAACCCGCGTTGATGATTAAAACTAAACCTGTTATACTACGCATTAGTTTGTGGTTACACTTGACCACTTTCTAGTGTGACGATATCGGTGAGTCAAGAGGTATTGATGCCTTCTCCATAGCAGCTACTGCTAAAAATGATGAGAGAGGATTGAAACTGCAGGGATACATAGAAGTTGGTAAGAAATTCTTGCTTAGCTTGATTTGAACTCTAAATTAATAAATTGAGATGAGATGGATACAGTATAACGGAGGAGCAGTGGAGATTTGGAGTTCGGTGATTGGATCAGGAAGTTGCAAGGCCAGTAGAGGTGGCAATTATTCAACTAATCCAATCCATTCGATCCAAATCCAATTGGAATGGTGGATTCATGGATCATTGGTAAATTACAGTTTAGTACCTATACTTTTATTTTTTATATTTTGGTACCTAAAATTTAAATTTTTATACAAAAAATCTTATTGGAAAAGTATGTTTTGGTACCTAAAAATTGTCATTATGACATTTTAGTACCTAAACTATTCACTTTTTACACATTGGTCCAAGGTTGAGAATGTCATTTGGATTCATGGATAATTCACCAATCCACTTGATCCAATCCATGAATCTATTTGATCCAGTTATCCATGAATCCAATCCATTTGCCACCTCTAAAGGTCAGTGTCTTGGTGGGCAAAGGTGAGGGTTTGTAGAGGGAGGCAGACAAAAAAATTTAATTTTTCATTTTTTACATTATTTTTTAATTTTTTGACAAAAATTAATATTTTATTCATTGTTAAAGGTAGGCGGACAAAATTGTAAACGAATGTACAATTCAATAACGTTAGTGATATCCGACACTCTATTATAACTTAAGAGGTATAGTTCTCCCAATTCTCATACTTAATTGATACCTGAAGTATTTTTGCTCTTGTAATTTTTGGTTCCGATGGCACTTTTTGTAAATAGAAAGTTTCACTTCATCTGGCTTTCTCTGCAGGTTGCAGCTCTCAATCAAAAAGATGTTAGCAAAGTCTTTTAGAGCATCTCCATTGGTGCAATTTCATTAGCTATTGCATTTGTGGTTTTTTTTTTTTTACACAACACCATTTTTGCAAGCCAACTCATATTACTTTCATTGCACTACATCAATGCAATTGCAATTAATTTTTTTAATTTAGTTTAATAAAACATAAACACTCAAATAACAAATTAATGAATAATTTAATAATAAAAAAAGATGATATGGCTTGCATCTCATAATTGCATTATATGCAAGCTTGCAAAAATGCAATTGTCATCTACATCAATGCAATTCCATAATGTAATTGCAAATGAATGTCATGTCATAATGCAATTCTAAATGAAATTCCAATGGAGATGCTCTTACTGATAGAAGTGGATTGCCTCTCGTAAGATCAAATTGGATGGTCATTAATAACCTGTATATCAAAATTGTAAGCAATATGTAGCGAGTTTTCTTTTAAAGTGCAATATGATTTTACAATTTTGGGTAATGTCTATTTTTTATCCAAATATTTTTCAGATTCTTTTATATTAGGGCAAATACCACTAGGAACCCCGAATTATTAACTTTGTGTCATTTGTGTCCTAAAGTATCTGATATGACATTTCTGTCTTAAACTATTTTTCCGTTAGAGTTGATTGGCGTTGACCGTTAGTTTTTAACATAAAGTCTAGTCAGCGCTGATGTGCCATTTGACTTAGATTTTTATTCCTTTTTCTAACTCAAAATTAAATTAATTTTAAAAATAAAAACAATAAAAAAATTAGAAGAAATAATCAAATAGTCTCAAAACTTCCCTTCCGCTGGCGAGAAGTTTCTAAAGAATCTAAACACCTGCTCCCCTTCAGCTTCCAATCCCCTCTCTCCTCTCCTACAGTCGGCGACTTTCAATCTCCTTCCCTCCAGCCAGAACTTCCTCTCTGCAAGTCGGTGCTTGTTCGACTGAGAAATTCGAAACCCAGGTTCATTAATTTGAGTCACAATCCCAAATTGAAATGTTGGCCCATTCCTCTTTCCCGACGCCGCAAGCCCTTTAGACAATTGAAGCGACATCTGGGAGGAAAGTGAAGCTCTCGCCATTCCCCTTTCCCGATGGTGAGATGGAAAGAAACAGGGGCATCTTCAACCACCGTCAACGCCGACGTTGTGGGAAGAATGATAGCGGCGAAAGTACTGAAGGAAGAAGTAGAGTCGCCCGATTGGATTGCCTTCTTTTAGGTTCCATCGAGGGTTTGATGGTGGAGCTTTTGGTTGGGCCGATCTATTGGAGGAGACGAAGGTGAAGGGGGTGTTTGGCGACGGCGGCTGGGGAGAGGAGATGAGAGGGAATCGCCACAGTAGATCCTTGTTTCCTTTGTTCAACGCTTGGGTCTCTATCCCCTAGTTGAGAAGACGGCGATATCGATGTTTGGGATTTTCCGGCTTGGAGATGACGAATAGAGGAGCAGTAGCTTAATAACCTGGGCGTAGAAGGAGCAGAGGTCGGGATGGATTCGGCTCCCTGCTGTGGCATCATCGTGAAAGAGAAGACGATAAATGCAGAGGAGGGATTCCGCAACAACTGCGGCGGACGATTTGAAGTTGAAGATTGGAGAGGAGCCTGAGTGAGAGAGAGAGAGAGAGAGAGTGAGAGATGTTTGGTCTTCAATTAGGGGAAAGGAGGGAGCGGGAGGGCGGTGGAGGAAGCCTTGGGCGGCGCCGGCGGAGGGATTGAACGGCTGGGGAGGGAGTATCGCAGGCGAGAAAGGGGTGAGGGGATGCGGCGGGTCTGGGGGGAAAAGATGAGTGGATAGTTATTTTATTTTATTTTTTATTTTATTTTAGTTCGTATTTAATTTTGAATTTAAATAATGAGGTGTCAATGACGTGGCATCTACGTGGCTGCAACGTCAACAAAAGTAAATGTCAAAGTTGACTTCCGTCTGGTCAAACGTCATCTATAACGGTCAACGAAATCGTCAGGATATAAATGACACACAATTATCATAGGTTGGGACACAAATGTCATATCAGATACTTAGGACACAAATGACACAAAGTTAATAGTTTGGGTTTCCTAGTGGTATTCTTTATATTATCCAAACTTATCGAAATACTAAGAATTAGCCAAATGTTAACTTTCAGTTAGCAATTTTGTTAGTAATATTGACTTGGAAGAGACACATGAAGGTAAACATTTCAAAATATTAGTATTTTAACTAAGAAAAGAGTTACAAAATCATTAACAATAATGTAAAAATAACTAATCTTTTGATACATTACGAAAAATTTGACTAATTAATAACATTTTAATAGATTTGAATAATATAAAAGAATTTTGATAAAAAATAGACATTACTCTGCCTAATGCATTGCTTTCGAAAACTCCAGAAACAGTTGAAATTGAATGCTAAACAACAGATGCATACATCTTTTAACATCATTCCACTCACATGCCAATGGGAGAGGAGAAGAGGTACATTTACAATTGAAGCTACAAAGAGTTGTACAGATACATGATTATCGCCCTCATTTTCAGGTACAGTAGTACGCTGTCTCCATTACATACTTTCTGCATCTACACCATACACAACATCGCAGTACAGAAAAACTTGGCTCGAACAAAGTCGTTGGGAGGACACCTTGCCTACCCTAATTCCTCCGCTCTTATGGTACCCCCTGCTTATTGCTTTCCTTACACAGCATTATGATCATAAAACTAGTGTGCCTCAGAAGGATACACACAAGAAGAGCATACCCCGAGAAGTACAAGTGTTGTACCCGGATTCCATGATCTTTACTTGATCGTGATGTAACGATTGGTTCCATGTTTCGCCCAATGGTTCTTGAGATCAACTGGATGGGCCAGATCATGCCCTTCAGCCGCCAGACGACTCAGCAGCTTGCTGAATGCGCTGCCGCTCATCTTCCTCCCACCAATACGAGCGTGCCTCTTGTTTGGCACCGCGGGAAGAGGGTACATCGATAGAGTGGTCGTACAGCATGATGACTGCCACCCTCCATTGCCCCACTTGTAGCATTGCCTGAAGATTCCCGTGCACGAGCAAACCGGAGCAGGCATGGTTGAATCGTCGAATGCAATCTGGTTCAACCCGAGATCCGACCCTTTCCAGTTCGATACCACAAGCTGTTTATCGTTCAAATCTTCACCATCTCCCATGCCCATATCCTGCTCCGTCTTCCACTCGTTGCTCTCCTTTTTCACCTTTGATTTCGATGAGGACCTTTTATTGGAGCCCATCGCCTTGGTGGGGTCCTTGGGTCGTTTGCCACCGCCACGCCTGGGCTTTGCTGTCTCTGGAATGATAGCTGGCGAAGAAGTCGGGAGGGGGGAATCATTTCCTTGGATCTCATGCATGTGGGGGAGATGATGCTGGGGGTGGTGAATATGCTTCACACCTCGAGAGATTTGGCAATTTGATGGACAGGAAGAAGACATGCTGTTACTGTTAGGGAGAGAGTTATCGCGGTACTGGAGGGTGGCAATGGCACTGTCTCGCTCCATTAGGGCATTGTTTCTCTCAGCAATAGCCGAGTCTCGCTGAAGGAACGCCATATCTCTCTCTGCTATTGCTGCCTTCTTCTCTGAGATGGCCATGTTTCGCTCATGGATTGCAGCATCTCGTTCGGCCATGATTGCCATGATTTGCTTCATGGTTGGCTGTTGCATCAGCCACTGCAATAAAAAATAAGAGGAAAATAACAGCATCTACACTCGTTCGCAGAGTTCCAAAATGAATAATAAACCAAAGTAAATTTGTTACTAAATACCTGACTCTGAGATGCTTTGAACTGATCTGGTTTGTGTCGTCCATTTTCACGATGTCCTCCATCATCCATATTGACTTCAAATGCAACAATGATCTTTGCTGATACCAGATGCAAACCAATTCGAGGAGTTGTGATGCTCAGTTACCTGAGACACTACATCAAAAGATAGTATGGAAGAGGAAAAAACATCAAGCTCCATGCTGCATGGAAACAACAGCCAACTACTTTTGAATAATGAGTTAACATAACTTACAAGTAAAGAGGAGGAGCACCAGGTTAGCACCAGAGACCAAAGCTCTGTCGCATCATGGACGTTTTCGGCACAAAGACAGGCTATACCAACAAGGAAAGGACGTCGAAAACTGCATCAATGAGCAAGGATCATCAGAATATGGCATTGTAATAAAACACGAAACATCAACTAGAAAACAAAGCAAAAGCCATACAAAAGCTTAATGAATGCTGTAATGTCGATGCTACAACAGGGAATCAGTTTGTTTACAATTTAGTTTTTACCCTTTGTTTACCAATATCTACCATTCATATAAGCTCTCAACAGTACCAACCAGCCGGGCCTTCATGCATCAACAATTTACCAACTCACTGGCTGAACATCACGGACAGCACACTCCGCTTCTGATTAGTGGACATGGTAGCAGCTTAGTCTCGGCTTCTAAAGCTTATCCTGTTCCACTACCATTACTCGTTTTCGAGCACATACCTAGCTACTGATGCCTGAATCACAACGGAAAACCCAATGGCGATTCTACCACTACAAACGTACAATTGTCACTTCCCATAAACCAAAACATCAGAGTATTGACTAACCCAGAACCCCTAAGAGATATAAGAAACTCAACATTAAGTTCCGAATCGAAGAAACACTTTCGGATATACCCAAGCAGACATTCCAAAAACCCTCTACCAAACTGAGCCACGAAAAGTCAGACTGAGCTATAAAAAAAACCCAGGTACGAAGAATCAATCAACCCCAAATGCACCCTCAAAGAAAGATGGTCCGGGTTATGAGAGAAAAGCAGACAAATGCCAGTGCTGATGCTTCAAGAAGGGAGAAATGGATAAGATGATCAGCAAGCTGAGAGCAGCAGCCTACAGTGTAAAGGTAATTTGAGATGCACTGAGCGGGGAAGACTAAACTTACACTGGAGAGAAGATCCGACGACCGAAGGACGAAAACCCCTAATTCCGGTGAAGAAGAAGAAGAAAGACGATGCGAAATCCGTGCGGGTTGGGAATGAATGAAGTCAAGAAGAGTAGAAGAACCAAAGAGAGAGGGACGAGGAGGGGTGAAAGGTTCGGAGGTATTTTTCTTTATTTTTTCATTTCATTTTATTATTATTCTTCGAGTAGTTTGTTATTTATTTATCCTACTTTTTTTATTTGTCTTTTTTCAATCTTGGTTTTCTGTTTCTTTTCTCGCTCGCTTTCTTTCATTTTAACCTGAGCGTCTTTTGTCCTTGATTGTAATTAATTATTGTATATTTTTCTCTTTCTCTTTTAGTGTCTTATTTTTTCTTTTAAATAAAGACTAGCACTGAGCACAGGTAAGATCAGGTGACTAGGGGGTCCCTTAATCATTTGTCTAAGTCGATTTCAATCCTTTCACCTCATTAAAATTCAATGGCTCCAATTAATCCAATTTAATGAAGGACAATGAAGTAATTTCAATATTATTTAATTTTTATTTAATAATTAAAATTAACCAAAAAAAGCCGCCACTCACTGCTGCGGCACCCGCTTCGACGGCCGATTCTTTTCTCCGGCGGCATGGTTTTTCCCGGTGGCCATTCTCCCGACGGAGGTTCCGACGCGGCTGGTCCTTTTCTCCAGCGGCATGTTTTTTTTCTGGTGGTCATTCTCTCGACGGAGGCTCCGACGCAGCTGGTCCTTTTCTCCGGCGGCATATTTTTTTCCGGTGGTCATTCTCCCAACGGAGGCTCCAACGCGCCTGGGCATTTTTTCATTATCCCAGCGTGGCCATCCTGGGGAATTATTCCTCGGAGAGAGAGGGAGAGAGAGAGGGGGAGAGGCTAGGCATTTATCCATGATCCAGCGTGGCCATCTTAGGGAAGAGAGAGAGAGAGAAAGAGAGAAAATTTCCCGGCGACAGTGTTGAATTTGTGATGTTTGCTGACCTATTTAGTAATGTTTGTATAGATTCGGTTTGTATTGTTTGTCATTTTTAGTGATATTTTGTACGGTTAGTATGCTTTGTACTGTTTGTCGGTTTATTTTGTAATATTTGTAGGCTTTGTTATTTTGTAATGTTTGTCGGGTTTTTTTGTAATATTTGTAAACTTTGTTATTTTTGTGCACCATGTTTATCATTTTTGTCAACCATGTTTTTTATGTCTAAAAAATAACCTGGTTGACTTTTGGATGGAACTCCTCTATATAGGGATGGAGCCTCCAAAGTCAACCTGGGTGTTTTTTTCCAGTTTGCATGGATTGTCGATCTAGTTTGTCATTTTTGTCCACCATGTTCGTAATGTTTGTATGTCTAAAAAACAACCGGGTTAAATTTGAGACGGAGCCCTCTATATAGGGATAAAGCCTCCAAAGTGAACCCGGGTGTTTTTCTAGTTTGTATGTGGTATAGTTTGTCATTTTTGTCCACCATGTTTGTAATGTTTATATGTCTAAAAAACACCCGGGTTGACTTTGGGAAGGAGCCCCTCTATATAGGGATGGAGCCTCCAAAGTCAACCCGGTTGTTTTTTCATTTTGTATGGTTTGTATTGTTTGTTTGTCTGTCTAGTTTGTATTTTTTGTTCCGTTCATATGTTTGTAATGTTTGTAAATATGTTTGTATGTTTTGTCGCTCTAGTTTGTACTGTTCGTATGTTTGTATGGTTTGTACTGATTGTAAGTCCGGTTTGTATACTTTGTAATTTTCCATAATACCCAAACTACCCCTGTCATTAATTAAATAGTCATTCCCACTTTTTAACCATCAGATTGATGTGTCTAGATCTAAGGGCTGGGAGGGGCTTAGTCAAGTGACTAAGCACCCACCCTTAATCACCGGATCCTCTCTCCTGGGCGCGCCTCGTTGGCCAGGAAAGTTAATTTAAAAAATTTGTCCATATAATATGCTGAAAATATAATAATAAAATAAGAAATATGTTTTCGCAAAATAAATATAATTTTTCAAAGAAGAAAAAAACCATACATAATTGACTACTTAAGAAGGCCATATAGTTTAAGATTAGAGTTCTTCCCCTAAAACATACATAATGAACCCTCAGGAGGAAAGAAAAAGATTGGTCTCTGAGAGAATTCAGTAGCTCTCGATAGTGTTTATCCCAGTAGACATCATCTTTGTTGATCACAGAGCGTGCAATCGATCTGAATTTGTATGATTTGAAATATACCGGACATGATGAAAAATTGTCACTAATAGTGAGTTGAACAATGTATTAGGTGCAGTTGAATTCCCAAATGATTCTTATGTCGCAGATATGACTAGCAACAATGTAGTAGTTTCACTACAAAAGTTAGATTTTGAATAAAATAAGTTGAAATAATGAACAATGTATGCTTAGTAGGAAGCATTGAAGAGAGGGTGATGAAAAAATGGATTTTGGAAAACTTATTATCATGTATTGACCACGAAATCGCAATGTGGTTAGGTCTTCAATTAATCACATTTTTGCACGGTCTTTTGCAACTTCAATAGGAGTCATCTTTAATGATGTATTTGACTTTTCTTAGTCTGGCATAATAAATTAAATATAGCGAAGTAAGTTTCTTCAGTATATGTGGAGGTATACAACTTCTTTGCATAAGTAAATTTACTCACGGGTTTAGCAGTGGGTGCAAGAAAGGTTGATTCAAGTTGAAAAATAACTTGGTTACTGAGGATGACGCGAAGTAATACTTGCCTAAAAATGTAGAGGTAGCTTAGTGAAGAAAAGATGTTGTTCTTATAAGGGAGAAACATAAATCAGATTGTGCAACACCAAATGAACCCGTTTAGCAAGAATACCTATGGTTTTCTCCACATATACTGAAGTAAGTACACATACCGCCGTTGATTGCGGTTGATAAGGCATGAATGCTTCAAATGCAGGAATTAAGGATCCATTCAGCACCACTCGGATGACAGCTTCCCTAAAAGGTATGAGGAAGTAAAGTAATTTTGCTAGAGCATGTTCACATGCAAGTGAACATCAAATGACGATAAAAGTTAGAGGACTCACTCCAGCAGTTTTAGGTACACAGTTTTTGTGATTATATGGAGTGGTCCTTCAAATAGTTCGACGGTTGGTTCCTTATGGTCAACTTCACCAACTAAATCTGGCATGGACATCATATTTCATATGTACAACATTGGATGAGAAAGTCGCAAGTGATGAGCTAAAATAAAGGGATGCATTGTTGGAATGATAACCATTTTTCTTAGGGGCATATACCAAAAAAAAATGTCCAATATAAACGCATTGCGCCAAGACATGATCAATCATTATCTAAATTGCTCGATCTTGTGGTTTATTAATATACTTGAACAAATATTTGATTGCCCTGTAGTAAGCAAGAACATATTAAAAAATCATCATAAATAAAAGTATCAAATACTACAAATACATAATACATATAGGTAAAAGTGACAATTAATCCGTGAACGAATTTAGCAATGGACAATTTCAGATTTATCAAAGGAAATTCATAATAATGCAATTATTATTCCATTAGTTTCTCACCCTTTTCAATTACAATTTCAGAATTTGGGGAGCAACTCATAATTATATAATTTAAGCCACTCTTATATAAAAAAAAAACATATAAGTTAAGCCATATCTGTACTAAGCCACTCTTATAATAAAAAAACATATAATTTTGGCGGCTTGAATATGGCTCGCATCAACCATGGAGAAGAACTCGGGATCGGGAGAGAAGTTATATTTTGTGTCCACGTTGAACATTTAGAGCAAGAATGGGAAAAAAACAACGATGAAAGTACATTGTCCCGTTGATTGCACCGGAAGTCGATGAGTCGGCCGCAGGTTTCCCCTCCTGACGGGCCTGACTCAAAATTACAGCTCACTTGTTGCGGGTCGGTTGCAGAATATCAAGGATCGATCTGCCTTCTTGAAGAGCGAGGAATGGCTGTCGTTTGTTGCGGGTCGAATGCAAAGTATCGAGGAGCTGAACTGATATTATGATTTGATCATTTGTTGCGTCCTTGCAGGGAAGATGGTGCCGTCGCCAAAGAGAAGTAGCGTGAGAATGCTGAACTGACCGAAGAGAGATGGGATTCAATCCAAATTGAGTTCCAGTTGCACTGTTGCAGGGACAATTTCAAAACGCAAGAGTTGGAATTAATTTTCGTAAATTTAGTGTTTTGCACGTGAGTGAGTCAGCGAAGCCATCTGGTGCAGCCTGCATCCACGGAGATTGGGCCCCCATCTTCGGTCCTCCAAGATTGGCCCATTGAATTGAGTTTGAGGCCCCGCGGAAGGGACGGACGGGTGAAACACAGTGTTTGAATTAGTTGGTGTAAATTTACATTACTGCCCCTCCGGGAAATCGCTGTAAATTCAAATCCCTGCAAAACCAATCATTATTTTGGCATTATATATTCTGTAGATTAACGGTTAATGACAAAATCGGATGACCTGATGATATTAATCTATATCTAATGTCTATTATTATTGGCATATTTGCAAAATCCTTCATTTTTTATTGTTCGATCTCTTCCTTTTTCTAAAAGTTAGGGGCAGTAAGCTTACTAATACAATTTCAAAATAATATTGTTTTGAGTTTGATTAAAAGCTAAACAAGGATCACAACAAAAAAAAATAATAATAATAATAATAAAGAACTCAAAGAAGGATGATACTCGTTCTCAATAAGTAGGAACAGTTTGCAATAAAATAAAGCAAATATTGACTAGTGAGATTAATGTTCATAGTTTTTTTCTTATATATTTTACAAAACCAATCCTTTTTTTTAATGTTCATAGTTAGATAATGCACATGTACAACTAATAAGATTAAGCGATGTGCATATATCATGGTTCAAAAAGGCAAAAGCTCAAGGCAATGGCAAAATGCCTCGCCTAGGGGTTTCACGCCTGCTTACAAATAAAAAATCAGCTTGTACCACATCGATTAATTACAAGAAATTTAATGGATTTATAAGGTCAGTTCAACATTAATAATTAAAAGAGCTAGGTAGGCCTTGTTGGGTTGGGTTTTTGGGCCTAAGTGGCCAAGCCCCTTCTTCTCTATACGATGGCTAACCCGTCTCCGTGACCCCCACAATGGGATGATGCCTCCACCCCTTGGTATGAACTTTGGCTCCCAAAAACTAAGTCTGGAAACAAGGCGGCACAACGCGGTGCCAAACGACCGGGTAGGCGACACAACGGGGTGCCAAACAGCCGGGTAACAAGCCGGGTACCAAATAGGAGGTCATCCAAAACTAAGTCTTGGAAACAAGGTGACACAACAGGGTGCCAAATGACCGGATGTCAACGACGGGGTATCAAGCCGGCAAAGCAGGGCTTGATACTTTGACATATAATTTGGCTAAGTATGAAGCAAAATGGTTATCAAGCCGACAAGGTAGGCTTGATACCAAAAGATATAAAAATTGGCTAAGTATGGAGCTAAGGGGGTACCAGGCGGGCAAGGCGACCTCGGTACCAAGACCCCTACAAGGTACCAAGCCGGCATGACAGGCTTGGCAGCCAAGCAAGGAGACAGGGTACCATGACCCCAAGGGGGTATCAAGCCGGCAAGACTGACTTGGTGGCCAGGCAACAGGGGGCCAAGCCAGGTACCAACTAAGAGAGTCATACAGAAACTAAGTCTGGATATCAAGCCAACAAGACGGACTTGATAGTCAGACATCAGGGTATCAAGCCAACAAGACAAGAAATTCGACTAAGGCATGGTGACTAGCTGAGGTGGCCACCCAACTATGGATGGATTGACCAGGATGCTAAGCTCACCCCTTATGAGGCCATATGGAGACAAAGTCCAAAGACGGGCTTGGTAGCACCTTCACTGGGTACCAAACCGGCAGGGTGCAACTTACCACTTGATGAGGCTACAAAAACTAAGTATGGAGACCAAGCCACCGGGACTGGCTTGGTAGGAAAGGGTGTCAAGTTGATTACATGGGCTTGGTGGCATATGCTGGAAGGTATCAAGCCGATGAGACGGCTTGGTAACAACCAACAAGTTAATGAGGAGGACTTGGTGTCATGAGATGGTAGCGGCCTCAAGACGACAAGAGTGGGGAGTCATCAAGCAGCCGAGGTTGCGATCAAGACTTCATCATGGAGGCTAAGGCAAATAACCTCAACCCCCCATCCAGCCATGAAAGGGCGACAAGGCTTAACACCAACCCGACCCAACATCGAGAATATCAAGTTCTAACCAGCCCCAAGACGGGACGAGGCCCCCAAGGCGACGGTTACCAAGGCAGTTACACCCAGTGGCTATAAATAGGAGAAACGAAGACGGGAAAAAGGTTCCACAACCAAACATTTGACGCACAATGTCAAAATTTATCTTTTCTCTGCAAATCAGCTTTTAGTTTTTTCGGAGCTCTCACTGAACCTCCATAGGAGTAGAGTAACTTAGATTGTTCCCAAAAACCATCAAAAACATCAAACACCCTCGTTCGAACATTGTTCGGAGAGGAGTGAACCGTGTTATTAATCGTTGTTCGAGAAGTCAAGGTGCATTCATTGTGTTCAAACACAAGTTTTTCCTCGCCGGAAAACAACGTCTAATTAGATACTAGAACACGTCATGGAGTAAGGCGACATATAAGTCTCTCCTGAACATTACTAGATGGAGCTAGTAAGTCAATATTAAAGGCCAAAAAACTTCTCATATGGCTTCTAGAGAGAGAGCAATTTCTAGTGAGAGAGAGCTACAGAGAGAGCGTGTGAGTGAGAGTGGGTTTGGGAAGTGTTCGAGAGCGTCTGTTTCCTTTTGCAGGTCTCCGGCAAGGCAGCATTCACGGCACGGCAATCCCAGGGGGCAGCAACGACAAACTATTCAGGTCGGACATAAGCAGTTGGTGTTGGAAGAGTTGAGTTCTGGAAAGGACATATTCCTTAAGCTTTCTGTTATTGAAGATAATCGACAACGGTTCATATTCCTCGAGCATGAACACGCCGGCTGGCTGGGCTCCATTCTCGGTAACCTTTATGCTCAAAGGAGATATACTTCGGAGAGAGGATCTAAATTATTTCGTGGTCGGAGAATCTCTTTCTCTTTTCTCTTGAATCGTTTCGGCAGGGGTCTGAAAATTTCGGAGGTCTCGAAGGGTGGCAGGACCTCCTACATCATCTTTCCTGTCGAAACCAGTTCTTTGACCAAGATTAGCAGGGTTTTTCTTTCTCTTCGGCCGGTTGCTAAGATTCATCCTCGCGCTCTGGGTCGGGATTCCTTTGTGATCCCAGGAAGATCTTTCGCGTCAGCTCTGAAGGAGGGTCTGACTTCGGAGCCAAGGAAAGCTGGGAATGTTTATTTGGATGGAAACTGTTCCATTGAAGCAGCTGAAGATGGAATTGAAAGAAAGATGTGTCTGCTTGATAGATTTTTGATCTTGGATTTCTTTGATGTGCTGAACAGGGGTCTCCCAGTGGATCATCAAGAGGACTTCATTTTGTGGGCGCGGAAGGCATGGAACTTGGATGATGGTTTTCGTTTCTCCAGAAGGGTGGGAGATGCTTGGATGCTTGAGTGCCCAACGCGTCACGAAGCCATCCGCGTCCAATCTACAAGGATTAAGAAGTTCAAATCTTTTAATGTGGTTCTCAGATTCTGGAAAGAAGACGACAGCAGGTATTTCAAGTGTCAAGGTGGCCTGAAGTGGATTATGGCGTTTGGTATCCCACTACACCTTCGTAATAGAGGTGTCCTGAAGAGGGTGGGCGATCTACGTGGGGGTTTTATCGATGCGGATTGGAATAATCTGGAAGATCCTTTCGTTCTTCTCAAAATCCAAGATGAAGGCCCTTTTCCATCAGAACTACCTATCGTGTTCAAGGAATCCCGGTTTCCGGTCACCATCTTTGTCCCGCCGACGGCGGAGCCTTAGGAGTTTGGTCTGGAGCGTGGTCCTTGGACAATGAACAGTCTCGACAGGACAGAGCCCTTGACCCTAGTGCACGCCTAATTACTCCTCCTCCTCCTCCTATTGGGCAATCCTCTAAATTGTATTCTGCTAGCCCTTGTGAACTTCAACCCCCCGTGCCTATCTCTCGGCCCCTTCCCCGTCAGTGGGTAAGGAAATTTGGGCCTCTCCCTAAACCCCTAACCCAGCCCATGACTGCTATCCCAAATCCTCCTAGCCCATCCCTTCATTAGTTGCGCAAACCCAACTCGATTCTTTCTAGTCTGGTTCCGGCTTTCACCCTTTACCCTTTCCAAATCTTCATCACTTCGCCTCTATCCAAGCCCATACACCTGATAGTGAACCTCATCCCCATCCCACAGACAATCCAAGACCCCTTTGTTACCTCCTTCCTGATAACCTTTCTTTCTCATCCATCTTTATCCGTTTCCCCCTTTCCTACTCCTCATACTGCCGACTGCCCCGAACCCGATAGCCCTGACCTTTCATCCTTAACTGTGGAGTTTCCCCCCTCCCTCGAAGAATTTCCCTCTTTCCTCGTCCCTGACCCAAACCCCCTAGCAATCATCGAATACCAACCCATTGATCACGAGTATCTCAAGTCTTGGAGAGAAGAGCAAGATTTAATTCGCCTGGTTGAGGTCGGCAAGGCCTTCCGGCAACTTCTTAAACTCTCTACCTCTGATTTGGGGAAATCAGCGGATGAACAATTTGAGGAATTAGCGTCCATCTCCAACAATGACAAAAAGCGAAGGCGCAGAACTAAGCTGCAGATGGAGGTGCATCGACTGGGTCCGCAAGCTTTCTCTCAGACAACCCCTCTGTCCCGAACAAGGTCTCGGAAAGGTAAAGATGATGATTTGGCGCCCAGGTTGGACGCCTAGGAGCCGCGCTCAGGTTCTTATTTTGACTCAATTTCCTCCATGTTGGATTCAATCGTTTCGTGGAATGTTCGCGGTTTGGGTGCCCCTGATAAACGGGCGAGGATCAAGACTCTTGTTAAAAGATGGAATGCTTCTGTTGTGGGACTCTCGGAAACTAAGTGGAACGAATGCTCTCAATTCCTAGTCTCCTCAGTTAGTGGAAGTAGAAATACGGATCCGGTGGCTAAAGATGCTCAAGACTCTCGTGGCGGAATTGTTATCTTTTGGGATAAGTCTCTTTACAGCTTAATCGATTATTGGGAAGGTGCTTTTTCTCTGGCAGTTAGACTGAATATCACTCGAAATAATGGCACTTTGGCCCTTGTGTTTGTCTACGGTCCCCACGACAAAGAAGGTAAACTGGCTTTCATCAGGGAACTCGATCATATTTGCCAAGTTTATGATGGCCCAGCTTGTTTGATTGGAGACTACAACCTCGTGCGAAGCGGTGAAGATTTTATCGGCGCTCCACACTGCAGGGAGATGATGAATGAGTTCAACAGTTTTATTAATTGTAACGGTTTGATTGATCTACCTTTGAGGGGTGCTGCGTATACCAGAAGTGGGAGTGGCAGGGACGACTCCTTTTCTCGGATTGACAGGGCGCTCATCAACTTGAGATTTGAGGAAACCTTTTCTCCAGGTCCGCTTCAAGTGTTTGAAAGAATTGATTCTGATCACAATCTGATCATGGTTAATTGGGGCTCGGTGGAGAGGGTTCATAGACCGTGGCGATTCGAAAATATGTGGCTCCTTGAAGAATCCTTTTTGCAGGGCTTAATTGGTTGGCGGAATGTTCCTATCAAAGGTTCGGGCCTCCTATTCCGTGTGGGACAACGACTGAGACAATGCAAGCAACTTATCAAAATTTGGAATGTAGAAGTTTTTGGCAGAACTCACAGTAGGATTGAGAATCTCATCAGGAGAATCAATGAGATTGATGCTGCAAGTGAACGTGGTCTGACCAATGATTCCAGCATTGTTCAAAGAAGTCTCTTAAAGTGCGAATTGGATCGTGTCATCCTTATGGATGAAATTTCTTGGCGGCAGAAGTCTAGGGAGTTTTGGCTTAAAGTTGGGGATAAGAACTCAGCTTACTTCCATCGAGTCGCCAACAGTAATAAAAGAAGAAATAGTGTCAAGACCTTGTTTGTCAATGGCAGAGCTGTACATGGGAATGCCGCGTTGAAACAGGCCTTCATTGATAACTTTAGAGACAGATTCTTGGAACCTAATGGCGATCGACCGTTCCCGGAGGATTTCAAAAAGAACTTCTTCTCTTTGGAGGAAAACTATCTCCTCACAGTGCCGTTCACTGAATCTGAAGTTTGGCAGGCTATTAAATTGTGTGGGGGAGATAAAGCTCCGGGTCCGGATGGTTTTTCGTTTCAGTTCTTCAAGAAAGCTTGGAGGATTATTGAGGAGGATATCATTAAAGCCGTTGATGAATTCTACATCACGGGTGGTGCCTGACTCTATTACCCATTCTTTCCTCTGTTTAATTCCCAAGAAAGAGTCAGCAGTGGAGGTTAACGATTTTCGTCCGATTAGTCTCATTGGCAGCCTGAACAAGATCATCTCGAAGCTGCTTTTCTTAAGGCTTCAACTGTTTATGGGTAGAGCTGTCTCTCGCCATCAGTTTGCTGGTATTAAGAATAGACAGATTCATGAAGCCTGCCTTATTGCAAATGAGTTGTTGGATAGCAGGCTAAGGAGTGGGCGCCCGGGTCTTATTTTGAAACTCGACATCGAAAGAGCCTTCGATTCGGTAAGCTGGGGTTGTCTCTTCAAAGTTCTCAATAACATGGACCTGCACCAAAGGTTCAGGAAGTGGATTCGAGGAATCATTTGCTCCTCCAAACTTTCTGTTTTGGTTAATGGTGAGGCGGGAGGTTTCTTCGGAATGCAAAGGGGTCTGAAACAAGGAGACTCTCTTTCTCCATTCTTGTTTAGCTTGGTGATGGATATATTTCATTATATTTTGAAGAAGGCACAGGAATCAGACCTTATCAATGGTTTCTATATGGATGATTCTGACAGATCAGAGGCTATCAACCACTTACTTTACGCTGACGACGCCATTATCTTTTGTGGAGCTTCGGAAGAGGAAGCCTTTAACCTCTCTGCTGCCTTACTTTGCTTTCAAAATATAACTGGTCTCAAAGTGAATCTTCATAAGAGTTTTCTTTTTCCCATGGGTGATGTGGAGAATATGGATCGTTTGGCTGAGATCATTGGTTGCGAGTGGAAATGTTTGTCTACCATTTACCTCGGTATGCCTCTTGGTGCCAACCCCTCTTCTACCTCGATTTGGAATCCTATCATTGACAAAGTGGAGAGTAAGCTTGAAGGATGGCGGGTTAAATACTTGTCCCTTGCAGGCAGAATCACGCTTTGCAATGCGGTGTTGGCAGCCCAACCGCTCTATATGTTCAGCCTATTTAAGGCTCCTTGTTCGGTGATCAACACTCTTGAAAAGCTTCAAAGATCTTTCATATGGTCTGTGCCGAAAGGGGAAAGGAAGTTACACTTAGTGACTTGGGTTATTTGTAAAGCGCCTAAGAAGCTGGGGGGTTTGGGTGTCTCGGACTTATCGTTACGCAATCAGGCCATTCTTTTCAAATGGTGGTGGCGGTTTGCTCAGGAGAGAAATTCTTGGTGGAGGGAACTTATCAGCCAGAAATTCCCTAATGCAAGGTCTGAATGGTCGCTGGGGCAGCTCCGTGGTTCAGCTGGTATTAGCCCTTGGAATCAAATTATGAAGTGTAAAAATCTGTTTTGGAGGTTCGCGTCCATATCGCCAGGGTCCGGAGCTTGTGTTTTGTTTTGGTATGATGTTTGGCGAAATGGGAGTGCGTTGGCGGAGGCTTTTCCCCGGGTTGTCGCTGCTGTCGAATTGCCGAATTGCCGGATTGTTGATCTCTTCAACTTGAGTGAAGGGAGGATTTCTTGGGATTTAACTCTCAATCATTCTCTGAGAGGTGGAGCTGAAAGAGAGCGAGTGGACCTTCTTAACCTTCTTAATAGTCTGCCTTCTGATTTCTTTCTTGCAGGTCCTGCTAGACCGGTGTGGTCACCTAATGAACAGCAAGGTTTCTCTGTGGGGTCTCTTTATTCAAAGCTCATCATCGATCAATATCCAGGGGTTGCTGATTTCCCATTCAGAGTTGTTTGGCAATCAGTTGTGCCACACAAGGTGTGCGTTTTCCTGTGGATTGTTTTTCATAGGAAAGTGCTGACTCATGACGTCTTGAGGAGGAGAGGATGGTCTCTTCCAAGCCGATGCGCCCTATGTGAAGTTGATGAAGAAACGTTAGATCATATGTTCATAGCATGCCGCTTCGCTAAAGACGTTTGGAGAATGATGAGAGCTTTTGTGCAGATCAATACGGGAAACTTGGACATCTCCTCTACGATCAAGAACTGGCGAGATAGGCATCCGATCAATGCCAAGGAGTGGTGCTCTAACGTCTTTCTTCATGCCTACTGCGGGTGTATGTGGCTTGAGAGAAATTCCAGGATTTTCAGAGGACACAAAGAGCTGCCAAACGTTGTTTGCATCAGAATTGCAAGGTCAATTGCCGATTGGTTGATTGCGGGTGAGAAGGTTGACAGGATGGAGGCTAGTCTCTGGTATTGTAATATGAAATCTCGCCTCCTCCCAAATACCGACCAGAACCGGATGCCTTCAAACAGGGAGCAGGGAGAGGGTGCTGGCGCTCTCGACCTTCCTCGCTGATCTGTGTTTTGCTGCTCGGGTGGCCCCTGTCGCCTCTGGTGGAGTAATGTTTGTTCCTGGATTTTTTTTCCGTTGGCTTTGGGGTTTTGTTATTAGCCTGTTGTTTGGCTATGGTGCCCCCCTTTGCCTATTTCTTTCCTTCTTTTTGCTTCTCGCTGCTCTTCCTCTCTTGGATCCGCAGCTTTTAACTCTTGTTTGTTTCCTTAATGTATTTCACCTTTATAAAAAAAAATATTAAAGGCCAAAAATTAACATCAACTACGAAATCAATTTTCTATTGCAATATTTTCAATAGCCCAAGAACTTTGTGAGCTATTGAGCTATGATTCTATGAATTCGTGAGCTATGTTCTTGTCATTAAGTGTTGAGTAAGTTATTAATCATTTTAACTGAAGTGAGGAAGTGTTGTAGATAATTATCTCACTCATCATGCAGTGTGAATAGTTATTTTTCTTCCAACGGCTAGGCACGCTTAGTCTATGCCTAGGCGAACTAGGCGCAAGGCAAAGGTTCAACGTCCGCCTTACACCTAGCGCTTTTTAAACCTTGGCATATATATAAAAATTAGGTAAACAAAGCCCACATAATAATGATTAACCATATTTCAACTTGCAAAAATTATGGAACACACTGTTCAATCTAATCTCGGTAAACAATATTTAAGAAAAATATATATAAGTAGATTTCTTGGGTCGAAATAAGTTGATCTATTTTTATCATTTGGTGGAGATACAATATTTACACACAATAATCGTGTAGAGAAAACAAAATGTAGGGCCAGTTTCTCATGTGAGGCGTTCTTGTAAGCCCATAACTTGCTAGCCCAGTCCATGAAGCAATGTAAATCAGGCTTGAATGAAACATAAAAAGTGAAAAACGGAACCCGCGAGTATTCTACCGGACTCAACGTGGAAGGAATGGTTGTACTGAGTAAATAGACCAAATCGTTAGAAAACCCGTGATCCAAATCGTACCGCACAGTTTGATCCGGACCGTAGATCGTTAAGTATGGTCTGGTCCATGGTCTGTATTATTTTATGTTTTATTCTCTTGGTCTGGTCCGGCTGGTCTAGACCGCGGTTTACCGGACCAAACCGTGGACCCAACCGATTTGTCAATACGTGTTAACAGCCCATTTGACCACTCTCCCAACTCCCACTACGACACCCAAGTCTCAACCTTAGTTTTTTGAATCTCGTCCCTCCTTCATTCACAACCACATTTAACTAGAGAGTAGAGATAATCGTGTCTCCATATGACATTATGTTAATGTTTATCACGCTATGGTGCAAGTTGGGATGCTTTTACTTTGTATCTTTGTTATGTACTAAGATTTAGGGTATCAAAATTATTCATGCATGTTAGGATTAATGTTTTAAGGCAAATAACAATTATTTTTCTTGGTTATTGGTTCAATTTTTAGTGTGGTTGACTAAACAAATTATTCATATTTCGTTCAGTGTGGTCTATCTAGACCAGACCACACCAGACCGCACATGCGTGGTCTGGACCAGACCGTATAGTCTGTGGTTTGGTATGTGGTTTATATTTCAGTCTCTCGGTCTGGACCATAGACCGTATATATGGTCTAGTTTGGACCAGACCGCACCGTTTCCCAACCCTAGTTGTACTCACTCGAAACGTCATCGTCAAACCTCCCCATCCAAATTTTTTTACGCTCCCGCTCACACGGCAAGGACTAACAGGACGATACTTTCTATCTACGTTCTTATCTCTCTCAAATTTTCGGTATTATAATGGTGGATGTATAAAATAGATACCCGAAACTCACGAGTATGAGAATGAATTTGCAAAACTTTATAGTTTAGTCAAACCTACCCCTACTTCCTCTCAACCTCAGTCATATCCTTTTAGTTTTATAGTACTATAAAATTAATGGTTTTTTATTCTAGCCAAGCCAAAAAATAAAAGATCCATATGGCCCTCTTTACCTGCCCCTATCATTAAAATATATCAGTCTCAAATAGTCAAATTACATTAATTATGAGCAATTATATATATATAGTTCAGGCTAGCGTACGCCGATTTGAGTTTTGTTATTTAGATCATGAATTAACCGGAGTTTTGGGCATGATACTATACCCTAACCACTAATGGATAAACCCCAGTCCCTAGCTTTCTAGCCGAAATCATGAGATTCGTTTAATCTTAAACTGAAAATTAACAATAATTTTGACGAATAAGAACCGTTGATTTTCATTTCAAGATTAAATGAATATTATGTTTTGGGTTAGTGAATTGCGGACTGGGGTTCACCCATTATGGGTTAGGGTATAGTATCATGCCCCAAACTCCAGTTAATTCATTGTCTAAATAGCAAAACTCAACGGGGGTACGGTAGGCTAGGGTACATCCGGGAGTATGCTAGCCTTTGTCATATATATATATATATATATATATATATGGTGCCTTCTACGGTACCCCGGGTGAAATCTGGGGTACCACATACCTTGAGTATGAAAACGCTATCTAAACCTCGAATTAGCAGGATTTTTGGACATGATAATATACCCTAACCCTTAATGAGTGAACCTTAAGTCCTAATTATCTAAATCATAAACTATAAACCCGAAGATGGTGCATTGATTTTTTGCCTATATTTGGACGAATCATAACCGTCGATTATTGTTTCTAATTAAATTGATCTTTGGGGTATAAGATTTAGATAATTAAGACCTAGATTTTGATCTTTAAAGGTTAGAGTATAGTATCATGTCCGAAAGATCAGTCAATTCAAGTTCTGAATAGCGTTGTCTTACTCAAGGTATGCGGTACCCCGAATTTCACCTTAGGTACCGTAGAACTCCCTATATATATATATATATATCCCATCACAAGAGTTGGTCTTTTGTAATTGACCAAAGTTCAAAGGGTTTTTTTACACTAGGGATCTAATTAATTAGTTTGTGACAACTAAGTTCAAATTGAAGGTTCTATTAAGGTTTCAATTAATTAACTAATGATACATGAGCCGAGATTGAACCAAAATCAATTGGTATTTAACCTAATTCGAATCGGCTAAAGCAAGTTGAACGCGATGTTGACGAATTTTGCCTCGCCAATAAGTTTTGCCCGCTTAAATCAATTTAAGGGTTCTATTAAGGTTCCAATTAATTAACTATTAAAGTTTGAAGTGGGGTTTTCACATTGAAGGTTCTATTAAGGTTCCAATTAATTAACTAATGATATCAATGGGTATTCGACCTAATTTGAATCGGCTAAAGCAAGTTGAACTCGGTGTTGACGAATTTGGCTCACCAATGAATTTTGCCTACTTAAATCAATTTGAAGGTTCTACTAAGGTTCCAATTAATTAACTAATGATACTTGAGCCAATATTGAACCAAAATTAATGGGTATTCGATCTAATTCGACTCGGCTAAAGCAAGTTGAACCCGGTGTTGATAAATTTTAGCTCACCAATAAGTTTTGTCTTCTTAAATCAATGGGTATTTGACCTAATGTCGACCCGGGTAAACCGAGGTTTTGCTTACACGCTTAACTTGCTTCGACCCGGTTAAAGCAAGTTGAACCCGTCAAATGGGTTTGAGCTAATGTCGACCTTGTTAAAGCAAGTTCGACCCAACATTGACGAGTTTTTTATTACACGCTTAAATCAATGGGTATTTGACCAAATGTCGACCCGATTAAAGCGAGCTCGACTCGACGTTGACGAGGTATGTGCTTACACGCTTAAATCAACTAATAGAGTTTTTGCTTACACGCTTAGTATTTGACATAATGTCGACCCGGTTAAAGCGAGATCGACCCGGCGTTGACGAGATTTTTGCTTGCACGCTTAAATCAATGGATATTTGATCTAATTTTTCATGTTTAAAAGAACAAACACAAAAGTTACTATTTGATAAATCCACATAAATTAGAATTGTTTTATTGTTAAACTTTTGATAATTCATCAAATGTTTTAGATATTTTCTCTTATGACTAAACCCAAATTTTGGGTCGAGTGCGAATTGTATCTGCTTTTGCAATTAACCAAATGGTCGGGTGTGGATTTTGTTAAACACTCGTCGCGCTTTATCGAGTTGAATCCAGCGTTGATAAATTTTGGGTCGGGGACGAGTTCTACTCGCTTTTGTAATCAACAGATTGGGTCGCGTGTGAATTTATTTAGAAGCTCACCCCACTTTATTATACTGTTCAGAAAAAAAGTTGAATCCAGTGTGAACGAATTTTGGGTTAGGAACTAGTTTACCCGCTTTTGCAGCAAACAAATCGGGTCGCGTGTGAAATTTTTTATAAACTCACCCCGCTTTATCAGACTAGTAAGAAAAGTTGAATCCAGTTTTCAAGATTTTTTGTCGCTTTGCGATTGAGCCCATATTGAACCCCAAGTGGCTCATATTCGATCTAATTCGACTCGGTCAAAGCAAGTAGAACCCGTTGTTGACGCTTTTGGGGGCAAGGATGAATTTTATTCTCTTTTGTAATCATTGGATTGGGTCTAGAATGCATTTTACCCGATTCTGTGATAAAAAAAAGGGTTGGTGTGGCTTTTGTTAAAAATACGACCCTCTTTATCTAACCAGTCAAGGAAAGTTGAATCAAGTGTTGACGAATCTTTTGTCGTTTTGCCCTTGAACCCAAGCCATTGCGGATTCGATCTAATTGGACCCATTCAAAGCAAGTAGAACACGGTGTTGACAAATTTTGGGTTGATAAACTTATTCAAGTATTTAACTTTTAATAAAAAATTAAATATTCTTATCCATTTTTTAAATGAAAACTAATCGCATAAAATAATGGGTGTTCAACCGGGTGTTGATGAATTTTGGTTCGAAAACGAGTTTTAAACGCTTTTGTAATTGACGGATTGGGTAAGTCTGTTTAAAAAACTCGCCTCACTTGCCTTTACTACCGTCTCTATGCCATTTAAAATTTCTTTGAAGTTAGATTTTTCTTTTTCATTTTGTGTTCTTAAGATTGTTGTTATTATTATCAGTAGTAGTGTCATTTAAAATTTAAGTGTTTCTGACAATTGAACCCAAATTCACGGGTGTTCATGCTAATTCGACCGGATTAGAAATACTTGAACCTGGTTGGTGATCACGAAATTTGGACCAAGAGCGAGTTTTGGCCGCTTTTGTAATTGATGGGTTGGTTCAGGTGTGAATTTTGTTAAATAGTCGATCTGATTTCCATCCAACCCGTTGCTAAATTGTAAAACAATCAATCTTATTAAAGTGGTTTAGTTCGATGTTTATGCGTTTTGGTTCTTAGAGTTAAATTAACTCAACTAAACTCGGTGTTGTCGAATTTTCAGTCGAGAGTGTCGGGGTGATTACCAGGTGACCATTTCGTTACTAAATAAAACTTTAAGGGTATTTTTAAATATTTTGTTTGCTTTTGTTTCTTCAACTCTTCCCAGCCACACAAACTTCCTCTTTCCTCATTTGTGCGGATCTACTTTCTCTCTCCACAACGAGGAAGAAGGAGTTAGAAGGCGAAGAAGAAGTGGTTTTATTCTATGATTCTCCGGATGGCGGACGAGCAGATAGAGGCGGTCAACTCTTGAAGCATAAGCGAGGGCACAAATGCCCAACGGAGTCGCAAATTGATTTTCCCCTCCAACTGTCGCGAACATCAAATCCTTCCTACTTCTCCTACTTCCGGACCAGATCGAGCCGACCACCAGTGATCTCAAATTCACTGTAAACCTAATGTCCTTCCGATCAACAACAAATAACCGAAAACTCGTTGCTCGCCCTTGGACTACTTGGTCACAACGAACACCGGTACTTACTCTTTCAGTCTCTCATGTCGTTCCTTATTCTTTTTGTGATTGTTTTGTCATGCCCTGGTCTTTGTCCAGTTCCATGTTGCATGCCTCCTTTAATTCGTTGTAGGTGAACCCTGCTGCATAATGGACAACAGAAAAATAATGGAATGCCTCAGCAAATTTTAATGTAATCTGCATCTCATAGCTCTTCAAGAAGAAGCTCTTAATGTAGTCCTTATAGTCGGTGCCTTTTTCTAGGAATGTTGCATTTTACAGCTTGGGAACAAGCTAGGAATAGGACACGAGCGTACAGGGATAGCACACTTATGCCAAACCAGCTTTATGGATGCAATGAAAAAGTTTTATGATATCATTGCACGTGGGGTATTTGACATTTTCCATACACGTACTATTTTCCTGTATAACTATGATAATAATAAGGGTATTTATGCATATAGAACTGTACTGAGATTTGTACATGACAAAAGGTTTCAACTTTATGATGTCTCGTGGCATGTATTAGAAGTTTGCCCATTCATTTTATATTATTGATAAATGAAGCTCAAAAGTTGTAAGTTTTCGCATAAACTATAGTTGAAGTAACAATGAAAAAGGATAGGCAGAATACTATTATGCAACAAGGGTTGTTTGTTTCATTAGTTTACATATTCCTTTTCTTTTACGGCCTAATGTTATATAATGCGACACGTATCACAAATGATCGCCCGTCGCGGAGCGCGGGCTTTCCTTATATTAGTGTATGTGTAGTACGAGTAGTATTGTGTTATACTACGAGTACTAGTATGTAATTGGGTAGAATTATATTCCTTATTAGACTCGTAGAAGTTAGGTTATTTCCGTATAAGTGTTAGGGTTTATATAAAGTACAGAGATAATAACCCTAACACTAATACGGAAATAACCTAACTTCTGATAAGGAATATAATTCTACCCAATTACATATGTAATTGAGTAGAATTATATTCCTTATCAGAGCTTGTTTGGCCAAGTGGTCGTGTGTTCGAATCTCCACGACCCCCAATATTAACAGTTGATTAAAGCACAAGGTATGGTGGGCCTGTGCAAACTTCAAACCCATGAGTCGGCTTTCGTTTGAGGGGGTGTGTAAGGAAGTGGTTAAATATCATACATGAGCCTGTATAAGATCCAACATAACCTTCTCCCAACAACTCGAATGGTTGGAATAAGTTTAATTGTGGATTATATACCATTCACTAACACCTTTGTAGTACAGTTGATTTATCAATAATCAGATAAGATAACAGTATATATATCTTCTGTGTATCATTCCATGTGCAATGGTTGCTGCCAAATTTAGCTTTTCTCTCATGGCGAATCAGAGGAAATCAGCACCCAAATGTTCTCATGCATGTGGAGTCGTTGGTAAGTTCTGATAGCAATAGTCACGTCCTAATTATTTAAGTTATTAAGAGAGCTTTAATTATCATAATATATCATTTTCTAGCTTATACCCTATAATTCCTTTCATTTTTTTAACAGCTTCTAAATTCTAATGAAAATAGAAGTATTATCTAAAAGAAAGTACATTATATTAGAAATTTGCTCACTCGTAACGTGTAAGAAACTCAATGATCGGCATTCATTACATATCGAATCCAAATTTTGCATTCAATATCATCACTCGATCAATACGCAACCGGACGGAAACAAAAACCCTCCGTCGTCATGAATGACTACAGAGAGTGATAAATACTTAGAATCGTTTGCGGCAGTTTTCGAGTTACCATAACATTCACTGAGTATCAATCTCACTATTATGCTAACACGACCACACAAAGTGTGGGAGTTCAGCAGCGTGATGGTGACATCTGTTAGAAACACTTAGAAAACGAGTTTCTATATTATCATTATTATTAGGTTTTATTAAATATGGTTAGTAGTCTTTTAGTAGAATTAGGTTTAGTATTAGGTTTTCCTATCTTTCGTTATAAATATGTACTTTGCGTTTTATTCAGAAGGAAGGAAGAACAATTATTCAGAAAAGTATCTCAAACCCTAATATCTCTCAAATTCGTCACCTATCCCTAGGCCGTCGGCCATTCTTCTCCTCGATCCCCAATTTCCTCTTCTAAATCCCTAATCCACAATTCTGTTCTTCCCCAAATTCTACTTCTTAATCCCTAATTCTATTCTTCAAATCCCTAAATCCCAATCATCAAACCCGTTAGAAACCTTGTTTCTAACATTTGGTATCAGAGCCCGGTTTTGAGAATTGAGTTTTTCACAACTCTCAACCGGGGACGAGTTCTACAACAAGTTCGAGGATGAGCTCTTCAAGGCTCTCGGACTTGTCATGGGCAGAATTACGGGACCAGGCCCGCCGCATCTGACGTCGTTGGCTGTCCGAAGAGTCGACGACCGCGCAAATAGAAGACGGTGGTGGAGCAGTGCGAGTCTTCGAAAGAGGGCGCGAGGTCGCGACAACGTTTCAGCCGAGCGGAACAGCGCCAGCTGCGTCGGGAGGTACAGTGATGCCGGGAAGAGCTGCGACGCCGAAGCCCGAGCAGCAAACAGAAGCAGCACCGGTGGACAAAAGCGTAGGAGACCTTGTCGCTGCCACCACTGTTTCCGAAATCAAGAGGGAAACCGCCTTTGTAGAAGAATTCCAAGTAGAAGATGCAGTGGAAAGACCAATGACGAGTCGCCTTGCGAACTGGAGGTTTCAGAAGAAGCAAAGAAGCGACGAAGCAGAGATGGCGACTGCCACGTCGACCGTCTCCGCGGCCTCTCCCACGTCTTTGTTGATCAATCCGCCAGCTGCAGACTGGGAGATGCCAACCGCAACCCGCGACAGACGAAACGGAGCAGAGGAGCCGACGTTCCGAGGGGCGACTATGGAAGAGGGGACTAGCACGGCAGCCCCAATCGAGGTGATGCCGGAAGATCTGCCGCCGGGAAAGAAGATGAGCGCTAGATTGAGTCTTTCTTCCTGCCGCTTGAAGATTCTATCACTGAAGAAAGAGGAAGTGATGGATCTGCCGAAAGCAGTCTATTCGCCGAAGAGGAATTCGCCGGAGCTTTCGATTGAAGAAATACCGGAGCAGAGAGACGGCGTGGCATCCTTGGTCGCGCGAGGGAGGGTGGCTCCGGACGAGGTGACAACGACCAAGGACGCAATGAGGCGAGATAAGGCGAGATTCGGAGCGAGCTCGCCTCCTCGCCGCGGGATGGAATACATGCCGGATAAAGAGCCGGATAAGCAAACGAAGATGGAGGAAGGAGACGGCGACTCCTCTCTCTCCTGGGAATCAATGACCGACGATGGGAAAATGAAGGTTGAGACAAGGCCGGAGTCGGGTTTTGCTCCCCGCTGCCTGGTGCCCTGTTCGCCGCCGAGGAAGAAGATGGCGACGAAATTCTTTGAGTTGGCGACCAGGAGGGAGGAGGAATCGCCGGTGAAGGCGTTGGCTGCCGGGAAAAGGAATTTGCAGACGCCGTGTGTGGTTGCTCCAGGCGTGACGGCCGACCAACCAGTGTTTCGTTCGCGGCCGGAGGAGGAAGTGCGGAAGAGGGGCGGCGGCAGGTTCCCTCTCACGAACCCTAGCTTGACCAGCCAAGGAGAACCAGACCAAGCTTGGTTGGGAAAAATGGGTCGGGCTAAGATGTCTGCTGGGCCAAGAGAAATGGGCGGATGGGTGGGGGAATGCTACTGCAGTTTGGGCCACAAGTTGGGAAGTTAGATTAAGATAGTGGGGCCAAAGTTTGGGCTTAATGTGGGCCAACTGGATCAGCAAAGCAGAGCACGATTTGGGCTGAAAATGCCCTTTTATGGGCCACAAATGAGTCCGCTAGTTTGGATCCAACTTGGACCTCTTATGGGTTATCTGCCCAAGAGATTAGATTTGGAAGAAATAGAAGAGGAATTCATGGGCTTAGAGGATGGGCTCAAAGAAGAAAAAACTCTATGATTCTTATATGGGTTAAAGACACATTTGGTCACTGAGATTACTAAATCGGGACATGTTTAGTCACTAGAAAAAGTTAATATCAAATTTGGTCACTATAATTACTAAAACGGGACACATTTAGTCACTCGCCGTTAGTTGCCGTCCAACTCCATTAACAGAGTCTGTTATGTGCTGATGTGGCTAATGTGAGCGCCTAGTCAGCGCCTTTTTGGGTCGGAAATGGTCAAACCCGACCTGCCACGTCACTAAACCAGCCATATCATAACCCCAACCCATGAACTCAATCCGACCCTGAACCAAACCCGACCCACTTAACAAAAGCAAACCCGCCTCACTTCTCCTTCCTCTCGTTCCTCATCTCCCCACCTCCACCTCTCACAAGCTTCCACCACCACAATCTCCCGCCGCAAAATGGAAACAGAGCCTCTCCACCCAACAGCCGCCGCCGGCAGCTACCAAGACGAAGAGAACAGAGCCTCTCTACATCCTCCATGAGCTCTCCTCCAAACTTAGAAGCGCCAACCACCGCCGTCGACCTCCGATTCCTCACCCACCACTTATCCTCTGCTTCTCCCCCGCTACCACCATGGAAACCAACCAGATCCGAGAAACCCCATTCTCGATTGGACCTCCGTTCCCTCACCCACCACTTATCCCCTACTTCTCCCCTGCTGCCGCCAGGGAAACCAACCAAATCCGAGAAACCCCATTCTTGATCGAACCTCTGATCCCTCACCTATCACTTATCCCCTGAGTTCTTGAAAACCCTAATCTCGATGAGGGAACAGAGTTCTTGAAAACCCATTAACGTAGTCACACTCCTCCTCGTCCAATCCGCAATCGAAGTTGAGGACGTAGCTCTCGACGTTGTAATTGAACTTCTGAAACCTCCACCAATTGAAATTCTGCTGCTGGTTTTCGCCTCCCCTGTTTTCGCTCCTCCCCTGTTTTGTATCAGAAGGTAATTGTTGCTTTCATCGTTGGCGATTTTGTTCCCCCGTCGTTGGCGGCTGTTGGGTGGAGAGGCTCTGTTTCCATTTTGCGGCGGGAGATTGTGGTGGTAGAAGCTTGTGAGAGGTGGAGGTGGGGAGATGAGGAACGAGAGGAAGGAGAAGAGAAGCGGGTTTGCTTTTGTTAAAGTGGGTCGGTTTTGGTTCAGGGTCGGGTTCGGTTCATGGGTTGGATTGGGTTTATGATATGGCTGGTTTAGTGACGTGGCGGGTCGGGTTTGACCATTTCCGGCCCAAAAAGGCGCTCACGTTAGCCACGTCAGCACATAGCAGACTCTGTTAACGGAGTTGGACGGCAACTAACGGCGAGTGACTAAATGTGTCCCATTTTAGTAATTATAGTGACCAAGTTTGATATTAACTTTTTCTAGTGACTAAACATGTCCCGATTTAGTAATCTTAGTGACCAAATGTGTCTTTAACCCATTCTTATATTGTGGAGTTTGAAAAGGATGATGGAAGGATATTTGATCATGGTTGCAACTTGCGTCACGTGGATTGGGAAGAGGCCATTGGAGTCAGAGTCGCTGGTGTGGGATTCGTTCAAATAGTGGAGCACAATTGGAAGAAAAGAAAGCGCAAGAATGGAGGAGGCAAGATGTGGATTGCACGGTAGACTTGAAGAAATGGGTCAAGCTGATCAACCTTGAGGGCAAGGTTGTCTCAAGGGGGATGAGATGTTAGAAACACGTTTTCTAAGGAAAACGAGTTTCTATATTATCATTATTATTAGGTTTTATTAAATATGGTTAGTAGTCTTTTAGTAGAATTAGGTTTAGTATTAGGTTTTCCTATCTTTCGTTATAAATATGTACTTTGCGTTTTATTCAGAAGGAAGGAAGAACAATTATTCAGAAAAGTATCTCAAACCCTAATCTCTCTCAAATTCGTCACCTATCCCTAGGCCGTCGGCCATTCTTCTCCTCGATCCCCAATTTCCTCTTCTAAATCCCTAATCCCCAATTCTGTTCTTCCCCAAATTCTACTTCTTAATCCCTAATTTTATTCTTCAAATCCCTAAATCCCAATTATAAACCCGTTAGAAACCTTGTTTCTAACAACATCGTTGAATTGCTCTGCAGGTTCTCAACAATCGGATACACAATGATCATGTAGTCTATACACAATGATCATGTAGTCTCCTCTTGGTTGCTGTTGTCTGCCTGAAGAGCTCTGTCAAGTTGCCAAGTTGTTGTCTATTAGCAAGCTAGCTGGATCCTCGTGAATGCATGATTCCAAAACTGAACGTGTAAGCTAGCTAGCTAGTCAAAACTACGGTAAATGATGGAAACAAAAGAGAGCAATCACGAGATAAAAGAACAGATCCAAGATTTATTTGGACAAACACGTATTCTAGTAACATGTTTTCTAGTTTATAGTAGCACTAGCAGGGATTTTGGCACTACGCGATGTGACTTCTCGATTAAAAGATTTGTCTGAAGTTTTTTAACGGTATCGTCTTTAAAATGGGAATGTTATATCATCGTATCATACGTCTCCTCTAATAAAAGTGTATCAAATTAGGTTTACAATTTGTATGGATTTTCATTATAACTTATGCTTAAACTAGCCATTGATTTTGAGATTCGGCATTATATATAAGAAGATTGATACAAGAATTATCAATATATTAGTAGAGTGTCAAGAAACGCTTTTACCTTTTTATCTCAAGTCATTAGAAAGAATCAATAATACATGAATTAATACATTGCATGATGTGTTTAAACACGACAACTTATGTATCTCAATTGAAATTTCATACCATATTGCTAGATTTGAGCAAGATCTACCATTTACTTGTGGAAGTAGGTAGATTAGTTGGATAGAGAGTCGTCCAATATTCGACTTGGTGCTTTTAGCACCTTTCTTATTCCAAACTAAATTTTCAGAGACAATCCAAAAGAACCCCATTAACCATATGAGGAAAACTAACATATTTAGGCAAGCTCATAATCAATCTTTTTATACCATTTATCGACAAATCAAGTAATTACCCCTACATGTGTGAAATTGCTAAACCCCAAATTAGTTTACTGATAGCTAATCGTGTACAATTACCCGCTAATTAATTACTAATATCTGACCGCTGTGACTATAGCCATTTCCTTATTCATACGATGGTTAACTCGTTAAGCAACCTCCCAAACCAATGAGACCAATTAAGGGGCCCATGAATTGTAAAGGATCGGTGACCCACGCCCAGCTCCCTGACCAACCGGTGGCCGTAACTTAAACGTAACCTACGAATTGTGGTGAAAGGGATATATGATATCAATCCCTAAATGTATGTACGTATATATATATGCTGTGTATATTAGAAAGCAAGTCAATTACTGTTGTACTCGATCAGCCTCACTTGGCAGGAAAACAATGAAGGCAAATTTAATGGGCAATGCGTAACCGCGGCTGACATTTATTGTCATCGTGTAATGTAATTTTGGTTGGGTGGCTACTTTGTCAGTTATGATGTTTGTAAAATTATGTCCGCATTAGTTTGATTGTGTATCGTCAAGATAAATTTGATATAATTTTATCGTGATATTGTTACGTTTCATATATTGGAATATCGCCTATATAGCTAGTGATTGACACTGTTTCATTAATAGCGATAAGAATGTGAAACTTGGATAGTAAATTTTATTGTTCTGTCTTTTAGCTACAAACAATGATCATAACCAAACACAAGGATTCAAATAAAAGATTAAAGGATTCGAACAATTAAAAAATAAGTTTGATGTGTTGAATTTGCGGTACATCTAATAATGCAAGATGTATATTTGGTGTTCTAGGAAATACTATAAACTTTCAAAATTGGAGGAGGAATCTTTTCGTATTAAATTATGTAGGCGGGCAAAAAATTTCTTATGTACTAACATTAGATTGTGTTTTGCCACCTTACAATTGATCGGTTTGTTGATCTAGGGACGCACAATCCTCTTATTATTATTGACTCATTTCGTTTATCTTTATTTTAAATTTCGAGTTTGAATCAATAATTTTACTGATTTTACGGGATAGAATATTACAATCATCATACTAAAATTAGCGATCATTGTTGTCCTAGATTATAGTATATGATGAAGAATTAAAAAAACACAAATTATTTATGGGAAAACTCTATTAATATACGTAAACAGAAGTCCAGAACCAATCTCGCTATACATCAACACATTTAATTACTCACGACATTTCAATCTCCCTCACATAAAACTATATATTCTCCCCTCTCTATGTATTTAATCACGTTTATTAATTAAACAATAAAAAAAGAAAGAAGAAGAATCGCCAAGCAGTCAATCAGTGGAGTTTGACCCAAACCCCTGTACTGGGAATCTCCCGATGAACCACAAACACCATATAATACCCCGCCGGCGCCAAATTCCGCGAACCCGGCGAGCTCACCGTCACCTCGTAGCTCCCCGCCGCCACGCTCCTCAACTTCTCGCTCCCGAGCACCAGCAGCCTCTGGTTCATCGCAAACGAGTGCGTCGTGAACGGCGGCGCCACCATCGTCACCGCCACGTCATCCGCCTTCACATCCCCCGCTGCCACAGTGAACCGAATCGCAAACTTCTGCCCGTACGCCACCCCGCTCCCGGACGCCGGCGACACCACCGCCGGCCTCACCCCGTCGAAGCTCCCGTCCAGGTACGCCGGCGAGAAAGCCTCCAGGCTGAGATCCGTCGGGAACATGACCCCGGTGAAATTGTAGTACACGTGCGGGTTGCTCCCGCCGACGAGCACCCTCCCGTCGCGGAGCAGCACCGCGGCGGAGTGGTACATCCTCGGCACGGCGGTCGGGTTCTGGACCTCGAACCTCGACCCGACCGGGTTCCCGGGTCGGTAAATTACCGGGTTCAAAACCGGGTCGCGCCCGTACTCCCACCCGGCCGTGCCCGACCCGGCCCCGTTCACAATCAGAACATTCCCATCTGGAAGCATCACCATATCCCCCATCACTCTCTCCCTCGGCATCGTCTCCATCACCCAAACCGGGTTCGGGTCGTTCACCCGGATCCGCCCGCAAGTACCCAACCCCTTCACGAAATTCCCCACCTTCGCCTTCTCATACGACCCTCTCGGCGCGCCGCCGCAGACCAACACCTCCGCGGCCACGTCACCACCGGGCTGCAGGGCAAGCTTCAGTGGGAGCAATGCAGCGGATCCCGTGCTCGGGTAGCTCCTGGGGTCCCCACCGGGAATCGCGGGGTAACTTTTCACCACGGCCCTGCTGCTGTAATTGTAGAGAATGGCGCGGTTGTTGGCGAAGATGAATAAATTACCGTCCACGTTTAGGAACACAAAGGGGTAAAGATTGTTCTCGGTGTCCGGGTCGTTGGTCTGGACGAGAAACGGGAGGCTGTAGACGCCCGGGGCGGCGTCGTTTTTCGGGTAGAACTCGTAGTTGAATTGGCGACGTCCCCCGACGATTATCTGCCTGCCATCTGGCAGGAGGTGATTGGTGGAGTACCATCTCCTCGCTGCCAGCCCGTTCTCGTACTCCACCCAGTCGCACCCGATGCACGCGCTGGCGTTGGTGGTGGTGCTGCTGCTGCAGGCAGCGGGGGCGCAGGGGGAGAAGGAGCGGACGCGGCGCTCGCCGTCGTTGAATCCGCCGGTCTGGAGGAGGCGGCCGTCGGGCATTGCGGAGCCGGAGGAGCACCAGACGTCGGTTTGGACGGTGAGGGGGCGGAAGGTGTTGGTGGCGGAGTCGTACTCGACGGAGTGGGCGGAGCAGTCGCGCGTGACGACGCGCTCGTTGGGGTCCTCGCGGCAGTTGCCGGCGGCGAGGGAGATGTTGGAGATGCCGAAGTCGGTGCGGTCGAAGATGACGACGCGGTCGTTTGAGAGGAGCTGCATGTGCATTGCCGAGATGCCGATGCTGCTCTGGAGGAGCTGCCAGCTGCCCCCGCCGCCGCTGCCGCTGGCATCTGCTGCAATGACGGCGGCGGCAGCTGAAGCTAGGAAGAGGAGGAGGGAGAGGTTGCAAGGATGATGGAGAGACATGGAAAGAATGTTATGGTTGTAATGTGTTGTTGTTATTAGAATAATAATATTATTATATGGTTTTATATATGCAAGTTATGATGAGGAGGAAGGATTGTTGTTGTTATTAGTTTGCTTGTTAAATAGGGGTGTCCAGACTTCAGAGCAGGTAGGAGCTGTACAGGGAATTTATTCCGTTATTGCAATTGGGGGGTATTATAAAAAGAGTATAAAACTTGTTCACGTGAATTTGGAAACGTGAGGGGATTTTAATGGTTTGTGGAAGTGGTAATGGAAATGGACCAAATGGTGTGGTGGAATGAAATTACTTATTTTATAATGAGATCGACGTTTAATGTAGGAAGGGGAATAGGGTAAGCGACACAAATTCCTCAATATCCATTCATATTGAGTGTGGTTGTGTTGGGTAACGTTTTTGTGGTTGTCATTTGGGATACATCCGTTGGAGTTAAAATTTAGAGTGGAGATGGGTAACAAATAAGAAATTGTTGGTTAGCTTGTTAGGAGTGACCCTAGATCTTGGAGAAGGTGGAACTAGACCTGGCAATCGGATCGGGTTGGGTAATTTCAGGTTGGTGACTTTGGTAACGGGTCAGATTATGTTTGGTTGGCTAATTGCGGGTCAAATATTGACCCAATTCATTCGATTTCGGGTCGTGTCACAAATCATTTCGGGTTACAACAATTTTTAGTTTTCAGGCGGTTTCGGGTCGGGTCAACGAGTCGAGTTATAATTTGTCAGGTCTTGGCTAAACTAATAGCTCTTATCTTGCTACTTTTCAATGTTTTTTTTCAACATATGAGCACACATATAATGATAAACTTAGACCAAATATTGGGTGGAGTTGACCTCTTCTAGACTATATGTATCTTCGTATTAGGTAAAAATTATTGTATTAGGTCAAAATCGGCTTTTACCTCATGGAATGCAATAGCCAATTTGAAAATAAATGTTTTCCTTTCGCCATTAATTAACACGTTCTTATACTTTCTAAACTCTTCACATTTTCACCGGCCAAGCCAATATACCAAGCCGTATATTATAAAAGGACATTCTTGACTTTTGGAAACCATGTAGGCTGTAGCCCAGAATCGCAACAACCTTAGGTAAATGGAATGTGTATGGTACTATGTTCGACCCTTTTGGGTTTCACGGAGGGTAATGTGGGTTTGATGACACTAGCAAGTTAGATGATGGGTCAGTCCATCAACCATAATTTATTACCCTTCTTTTATTTTACCTTAGGGGAATTCAATGCAAGTGAAACGTACATGAAGTATTAAAGAAAACCAAGAAAAAACTGCAACGTACGCGTGTCGCCAATGAACATACTGGGCAAGGCAACAGCAACTCCAGCCAACTTGTCGCCGGTAAAAAAATTAAAACCTCTTCGCAAAAATGAAGTAAGCTACATATATACCGCCACAACGGCCAACTAGCTGCGCCGTAGTAATGAAGATGGCGGAAGATGAATGCGATCATTGAAATTATTTGTAAACTATAATTAATAAAATTCATCATTTTGTAAAAACGTCAAAAGTATGTAGGTAGATGGGTATTTTCATAAAAAAAAAACTAACTGAAAGTAAGTGGCGGAGTACTTGAGGTATATAATTTCAGCACGAATTCAAATCCTCCTTTCTGGACAAAATATCATGCGAGAAATTATATATCGTTAAGAGATATTGTATCTTGAATCTCAATTTTAAGGTAAATATATTAAAGATCGTATCTTGAAGTACGGAAACTTTTCACCCAAAACTCTTTCAAATCTTACTTTAATTATACGGTGGTTGACTGTTTTAAATTATAAAAATTGCATTGTTATAGAAAGTATAAGCTTCAAAAGAACTTTATTGTTTCGAAACTCAAAATATCATATAAGTTGGTATCTACATTCAAGATTATCTATCAAGAGATCGTATCTTGGTCCTTAGCTTTTTCATTCGGATTCAAATAACTCAGTTAAAACAAACAAAAAACTGTATATTTCATGTCTTTCTGCTATTTACCCATAGATTATTATTCTTAATTATCAATTTGCTTGTATAAATTTACTATTATAATTATATATATTCCAATCATAAAACTGTGTACATGTTCATACTTTTTTTGGGTGGGTATTAGTGAGGGTTAAAAGGAATAGTGTCTAAACTTGTGGCAACCAAAAGTCTGCAAATGCAAATACGGCAAGACTGTGAGCGGTTGCCTGTCGGGGCGAGAACCAGGAGAGTGGGGACAACGCGCCTTTCCAGGAGACGGAAAAAAGTTCCTAAGTTTGTTAGTCGCGTTGCCGTTTCGGCAGTGGTGGGCCTAAGTGGGACGGGCCTTTTGTAGGTCAGGGCCCACTTATTTTGTTTCTGCTTCCTCTCTCTTTCTTCTTTCTAACTTTTTGGCAACACGTGCAAGAAAGCTATTGGGTGACGGGCGGGGATCGAAACGAACCAAAGGACTTCATTAACTCGGACGTTGCGAAGGCATCCTATATTATTTTGGCTGGTATCTTTGTACTTTGCTTGCTTTCCTCACCGGCCGGCTTTCCCTTTTTCTTCTTCCTTCTTCAATATGCTGCCTAAAAGGTGAAATTAAGGATGGCTGATTTGATCTTACCAACACTCACCTGTGTGCTATATGACTATATCACATATTTATTAGTTTTAATTGGCCATTGTTTGATCCGTCACACTAATGACCGGTATGTGACGAAATGCGCATTAAACCGGTTGTCATGGCTCGCATACTTTGTCGTTGGTACTGGAATGAGGTTTCAGGATAACCTGACAAATGCCGATTTTATTCGTTCTGAAATTACGGGTTGATCGTGTTAAAACACTAGTCACTTAATAAACACATCCACGTCGGTTATCAATAACAAATAATTTTTATTCTGGGTTAATATTTTTTTTATTTGTGAACAAAGAAGCATTTTTGTTCTTAATATTTTTTCTTTGTCAGTAAAGAAGAATTATTGTTAACACAGTCTTTTAGATAATATGATGATGTGCTCACTATAGTACCTTTGCTAGCTAGGACGAGGCATGTGAATGCATGCTGGATTGTTGGCTTGCTTAATTAGTGTAGCTTAAACTTGCTAATCACATGATTTAACAACCGTATTGTATTATTATGTATGGAAAATTTGCGGGTACGTAACCTAATCATGCACATACATCTAATATATTATAGGCTGCCACCTTTGGGTTTAAAGTTGGCCGGTCAAGCTCAATCCAGCACTCATGATTCCTAATTGGATCGGTTTTTTTTTTCGTGGCACCGATCATCGTTACGATCTCTAATCTGTGGAAAGTGGAAAAGACAGCACCATCTTCAAGGCTTAATTCTTCTTGCTAATAATTACGACATGGTCTGTAATTAGTTCGTTGCATCTTTGTCCTCGTCAACTTAAATCATTTTTTTTTACGTTAAGCGGGCACCACGTACTTTCCATAATATGGGCAATGATTATGGCTAGAAACGTCGGCAAACTATCTTTTTTCTTCCCACTCGCCCGTGACAGAAGCTGCTTCTCGATCGGGAGGGGCACGGTTTAATTGTTCTTCCTTGGTTTTTTATATAGCTTTAGTAAGCAATCATGAAGTATGGGGAAAAGCACATGGCTGGCTAGCTACGACCGTCGACCTACGAGTGTTGTTTTTTTTCCTATTCTGGGCTTGTTTTTAACAGTGGTCACCGGACGCCGGTCGACCCATATCGGGGAAGAATTAATGACCGGTCGTTATATATGATCGTTACAAAAGCACCGGTCATTATAAAAATCGTCACAAATAATATAACTGAAAATTAAAGTTGTTTTTTTTAATGGTGAAAATTAAAGTTGTTGATCCGTCGGTCATGCTAAACTTTAGAGGTTTTAACCGTGGAAATTGCATATGCATGCATTGAACTGCATACTGAACACTGAACAGAATACGTATGCGCAGTTTAATTTGTACATAATATATGAACGGACCAATTCATTTGTAATTTGTATATGTAAAAATGATTAATTTTAGGTACTAAAGTTTAAATCTATTGAATTTATGTATCAAATTGTAATTTGTATATGAAATCCAAATAATTCATGGGACGGAAGGTTGAAAAGAGTTGTAACTATGACCATAAATGGATCAGCTACTATGATATTTTTAATGAATTATGTTAGCACGGTGCTAACATCAACTTTCTGCACAGTAATTAAAAAGCTAACTATATATGGCCAAACAATAAATAAAGGAAGTTAAGGATAATAATAATAATAATAATAATAATAATAATAATAATAATAATAATAATAATAATAATAATTAGGTTCCAAAAAGATGACAGCATCAAGCTAGCATTTATCAGCTGTCAAACGGATCCAAAGTGTGGCCATCGGGAATCAGACGATGTTGTGGCCGGGATTAGATGAATTGGGCCGATGCTGCTCTTCAGTCTTTACTATCACATGCATGTTATTTGGTGATCAATCTATTCCTCTATATGTTCCTTTATTTCATTTCATTCGAATACCATACATTGGGTAGATTGTGACTAAATCGATCCTTGATATTGAAGTTATCAAGGTTCATATATCTACTATGTTTTGGTTCTCTAAAATTGCTGTGTTTAATCGGCTCGGGACATGGGCTGAATCAAGTCCAACATGTTCATGAAACAAACAAAAAAAAAAAAATTGTCTGAGTTCAGACAAATTCTATGATATTGTTCTTTTGGGTACAATCCGCATGAATTTATTTCCAAAATGATTTATATTAATGAAATTTGGTGGAAATTTATATATGAGTCTTTTTTCTTGTATATTCGATGGAATACTTGGTTTGTCCCGTAACAAAACTGACTAGTAATTAACACGATTTTAGATGAAAATGAAATTAATTAATCAAATTAATTTTATATATTTGAAAAGAAAAAGGTGCTTCTCGGAATTTTGTTAACTAGTTTATACTTGAAATTCGAATTTAATTAAATAGGTTACATAAGAGCTACAAACATAGTTGATATTTTACCCGATTTTAATGTGTTTTGAAGCAGAAGTTGGATCAAACCTCTGTACATGAATTATGGGGGAAAAAACAGAAAAGTATTTTATTACATAATTAATAGCTTATCTCACACTATTATATATTTAGTTTGCTAGGCTAGGCTAGGCTATATTGACAGACATCTGGGCCATATGATGATCTGGTGTTCTGGTTTTAGATCTGCTAGGCTAGGCTATATTGACAGTATATTATGCTTGCTTCGCTTGAAGGCACATTGCGTGTTTAGGCAAAGGTTGTTGTTGCCTTCTCTTTTCAATGTCCTTTCGACCGGGTGCACATGAATGGGATCGGAGACAAAAAAGCTGGCTGATCACAACTCACAAAGCAGCCTTTTGCCACAAACTTAAGATTGCCCATGCCTCGGGCCAAAGAATCTATGTATCCATGCAATGCATGGCCAGCTAAAACTTATTGCTTCCAGATTATATATATTATTACGTGGCGATGTCGTGACTTGTCGCCGGATGGAGATGGACTATGGGTATGTATTATATGGTTTGTTATAGTATTTTGTCAGTATTATTAGTCTAAAATTAATTTTGTGTTAGTAATATTGACTGAAAAGATATATATGACGGCAGGGGCGGAGCCAGAGCAGGCCAAGGTGGGTCGGCTGCACCACCTTGGTTTTGCAACACCTGGGCAAGTAATAGGCTTTTCAGTTCTGCAGACTTTGTTTTCTGTTCATAATTCATACTCTGTTCTTGGTCGAAACTTGTATAAGTAGCTGCTTTAATCGAATAACATAAAAAGGAAGCTTGCTTTTGTGTTTGATCAATACGTCAACGTTTTAAAATTACTTTAATTGACGTGAAAGTGGGCTTACATGTTACATATCACTTTAAGTCTTTAACCCTTATTTTTCTTTGAGCTTGCTACAAAAATACGAGTTTCTCTTAGGCTTGTGGGCTTAAGTTTAACTTTAGTGGCCCATTAGCTTCTCTTTACTACACGTTTTTTACAATAACTCAATTAAGGTTAGCTTAGTAGTTAGGTCAGATATGAAGTTGTGGACATGGGCTATTAGTGCATAGGCAACAATTTGTAGTACGTAGGTTAGTAAGTTAATTGGGACTTGGGAGTCTGTCTCTTGGATGTTGCTGATTTGGGTAGGTTTACTAGAACGGTTTGGCGGTTGTTAGGTTTAAACATTAGGTTTTTCTAATTATATAAGATGTATGTTCCGCGTTAGTTCAAAATTAATCAATCAAATAAATTTTTTTTTTCGACAGAATTAATAAATCAAATAATAAACAAAAGGTTTTTCGACGTCTACATCGTCTCTTACTTGTCAGTTACAGGCAAAATTATTGAACTTGTGGGTGCGAGTTCATCAAAAGAAAAATCGTTAAACTCATTTTGCAAGACGAGGTCGAGATTAAACTTTCATTAATTTGTTTTGTTCAGCAATACCCAACATATGAGTCAATGATGTCGCTTGCTGCTCATCGTTCACAGAGACTCGCTCCACTGTTCGACCCACCTTCGTGAAATTCCTGGCTACGCCCCTGTTGACATCCAATTTTTTTTTTTTTGAAAATTTGGCTAATAAATGATATTTACCTTAACCCAAGTAGACTCATTGATTATGGGTAGGGTATGAGTGACGTATATGTGGGTTTGGAAGTTTGTAGATGAGTTTGAGTAGGGTATGGATATTTACTTCCATTATCTAAATGTGTATGAGTTGGGTATGGATACTCATTTTTTTTTTGTCATAGATCGGGAATGAAATAGATATTACATGACGCTAGAAAACCAGACGCGACAGTCGACACAATATCGAGCTGTCGATGAAAGGGCATTAGAAGCCACTAAGTGGGCAGCCCTGTTGTACAACCTCTGCGTAAAAGTACAACTAAAGAAATTAAAAGATACAACCGCCAAACAAATCTCTTCCAAGATCGCTCCACTTGTCGCATGCGCCACAACACGAGATTGAATCATAAAGGATGGATACTTGTATGGTCAAGAGAAAACTACGCGCCCCCTAAAAAACAAACAAACACACAAGCGCCCATAGAGGAGGACAACTAAGCTCCACCGAATGGACTTAAACAAGACATTGAGGCTTAGTCAGATACTCCGAATCAAAAGCTAACAAGGACAAAAGAAAAACATTTTTTATTACTTACTTTTTTTTTTACAGTAAAGTTAATGAAAAGATTATAATTACGAGCAGATAAGGAAAAAAATTATAGAATTATAAATATGGAAATAAATAAATATTAAAATTAGGGAGGAAAGAGAAAGAATAAGCGTATCTGAAACGGATCGCAGTTGGAATCGCCTCTGGATTTGTAACCGATGCTCTGGAATTGTAACCGTCGGACCCCAAAACTGAAGCCTCCAAAAGTGTAACTGCCGGCCGTCGGGATTCGCATCGTCGGAAGCAAACTTGGGGACGCCGGCGTAAAGGTCGTCGCCTTGCGGGTGGTTGATGATGTTCCCGGGCTCGCTGTTAGCGATAATGCGATATCGTCGAACATGAACACCACAATGTTCTCCTCCTTCAATCTGCAATCAACCCACGATGATCTTCTCCGCTTCTGGCCACTGCCACCAAGAGATTGGTGCAAGCCCTGGGTGCCCAGATCACGAAACTCCAGATATGACGAACCTGATACCCCCGCACGAGCTCGTCGAGAAGAGGCGGTTCTTCATCGAAATTAGCAGCGGAGGGAACGGGGCCTCCACCGATGGCGCCGCTGTCGTAGGAGGCGGTGGGAGCGGAGCCGATCGTCGCTTCACAAGGAACAGATCTCATGTGTGAGGATGAAAGCGGCAATTTCATCTTCCCACTATCATTGGCACCGGGGTATGGATACTCATTTATTCGAGGGTGTTATAATTATACAACAAAAATTCGACCTATTTGTAGAACTTCAAAAGTTTAGGTACCAAAATGTAATACAAAAAAATTTTAGGTACTAAAATATTTGTAGTCTTGTAGATACCTAGCCAAACATTTAATGTATAATTTTTGAAAATTCTAGCCCGGGTGAAAAAGAAAAACTCTAGAGAGAAACAAAAGGAATACAACTATAACTCGCTTAAAATTTCACGCCTTCAAATCTCATAGTGAAAAATGACGACTTTCTAATAAGTAATAACCATATATATTTATTTTTATTGGACTCGACATTGAGTTGAAAAAGTTAGTGGTTCATGGTTCAATTTTTTTTTATAATGGCGATAAACTATTATTACCAAACAAAATAGACCTGTACAGACGCAAGAGATCACACTTGATAATGGTTCAATTATTAATTCTCTAGACCGTTGGTGAGGCGTCTTAAGTATGGATCTATTCATACTTGTGATTAGAATACATAGAAATAGTATACTAATTTGGATTATTTTTAATATTTCGCGTAATGAGCAAATATTAAATGACCTTATCTTCTCCGACAGTTGAGTGATACAACATCTTGTATGTTACAAAAATAAATTTATACTTGTATATATGTTATGGTGGATTGGATTCATGGATTGGTTCAAAAGGATTGGTGGATTGGATTCATGGATTCAAGTGAAATCTACACATTCGACCAATCTGTAAATTTAAAAAACTGTAGGTACGAACATCTTGTTTGTTACAAACTAAATTTATACTTGTATGTTATGGTGAATTGGATTCATAGATTGGTTCAAAAATATTGATGAATTGGATTCATGGATTTAAGTGAAATCTATACATTAGACCAATATGTAAATTAAAAAAATTGTAGGTACAAAAATCTCATAAAATTTTAGATACCAAAACATAATTTTACATTAAAATTAAATTTGGGGCATCAAAATGTGAATTGTTACATAGTGACTAATTAGTAATTTTTTATGCAATAATAATTGCACTTCACCTTTATATATAGTAACTAGGTGGCAATGGTGCGCCTTGTCGCGGAGTGAAGATGTCCTATGTGCATGTATTATGTGCCCCGTTATGGTGTTTAGTTAGTATTATTAGTCTAAAATTAATTTTTTATTAACAATTTTGTTAGTAATATTGACTTGACCATATGATATTGACTGAGAAGAGATATATAGCGGTCAACATCCAATTGTAATTTATTTTGAAAATTTTGGCTAGTAAATGATATTTACCTAAATCCGAGTAGACCCATTGATTATAGGTAGGGTATGGGTGACATATATATGGGTTTGGAAGTTTATAGATGGGTTTGGGTAGGGTTTGAATATTTAATTCCATAATCAAAATGTGTATGATATGTGTATGGATACCCATTTATTCGAGAGTGTTTTAATTACACATAACAAAAATTAAACCTATTTGTAGAACTTTAAAAGTTTAGGTATCAAAATGTAATACACAAAAAATTAGGTACTAATATGTAATGTTCCATCAACATTTTGAGGACTTATATGCCAAAATAAAATTTAGGTTATAAATCTAAAGATCTATTAAGTTTAGGTATAAAACTGTAATTTGCATAGTTGAGGCTTAATTCCTTTTATGTTGATGTATTTAAGATGATAGCTATATACTTTTTTTAATAAAAAAATGAAAACTGTTTATTTGATATGTGTAGATACCTAGCCAAATATTTCATGTATAAGTTTTGAAAATTCTAGTCTGGGTGAAAAAGAAAAACTATAGAGAGAAGCAAAAGGAATACAAACTGGAACTCGATTAAAATTCGACGCCCTCAAATTCCATAATGGAAAATGACGACTTTCTAATAAGTAATAACCATATATATTTATAATTGTCATTAGAATACATAAAAATAGTATACTAATTAGGGTTAGACGAAGAAGGCAAATAATGAAATAAAGAAAGGGTTATGGAAGACAATTGAAAAATGAAACGAAGAGGAAGTAGATGATGAAAATGTTTTGACCAATTCTTTTAGTTGAACGTCAATACAACAATCAACCATTTTCACCGAAGCAATTTATTGACACTTGCTTATGTAGATGTCGCATATTTTATTACATGTAGTTAGTAGAAGTTTGTTTAGTAACCCGTAAATGTACTAAATGAGTTTATAAATTCTCTCTTTTAATATTTTAGAGTCGTCTCCCTTGTATTGTACAAACTAAATTTATACTTTTATGTTATGGTGGATTGGATCAAAAGGATTGGTGGATTGGATTCATGGACTCAAGCGAAATCTAAACACTGGACCGATATGTAAATTTAGATACCAAAACATGATTGTTCAATGATTTTATATTAAAATTAAATTTTGGGTATCAAAATGTAAAATATAAATTATAGTGACTAAGTTATGATTTAATTAAATTTGGGGTATAAAATGCAAATAATTAGGCAACATTAACCAAGCTTCACATTTATATATATTAATACATGTAGTTAGTAGAAGTTTGTTTAGTAACCCATAAATGTACTAAATGAATTTATAAATTCTCTCTTTTAATATTTTAGAGTCGTCTCTCTTGTATTGTACAAATTAAATTTATACTTTTATGTTATGGTGGATTGGATTCATGGATTGGTTCAAAATGATTGGTGGATTGGATTCATGGACTCAAGCGAAATCTAAACACTGGACCGATATGTAAATTTAGATACCAAAACATAATTGTTCAATGATTTTATATTAAAATTAAATTGTGGTTATCAAAATTTAAAATTTACATTATAATGACTAAGTTGTGATTTAATTAAATTTGGGTATCAAAATGCAAATAATTAGGCAATTGTAACCAAGTTTCATATTTATATATATGAATAGTTAGAGGACAATTATCATGGTTTAGAAACATTATCGAAAGTTACGTACTGGATTCATATGTGTATGAAATTTCGTGGTACAACCGTAATTCAACTTTTTTGTATTGATAAATACTATTTTTGTAATAATAAAATATTTTTTTGGTTAAAAACTGTACCAACTATAACATGATCCGGAGTAATACCAGAATATGATCGGAAAATACCTGAGATAAATTCAGAAGCTCTCTCTTCCCGTTGATGATTTTTTCGAAGACTTCCCCATCTTGAGTTTCTACGGGGATTCCTCTCATCGAGCAGTTTCAGAGATTTCAGGTTGTCCAGAAGCTCTCTCTTCCATTTGAAGATCTTTTTGAAGACTTTCCTAATCCATTTCTTGACCTCTCTTTCGAAAATATCACTGCAAAAGAGGAAAATCGCCATCAAAATTCCAAGCAAAAGAAAGAAGAGGGATAAATTCTCATGGACTAGTCATGTGGCATCTCTTCACAAGTTTATTTTTTTCTACTATGGATTGAAGTGCAGGTTAAAATGGGTCTATGATAAGGTTCAACTTGGTAAGATGGATTCTGTTGGTCGAGGAATATTGTTGGGGTGTGCCTACGGTGACTTGCATGTCACGATGACTTGCACTTTCCGGTCGACCTCAGTTAGGATTAGGTCGACCTCATTTAGAATTCGGTCGACCTCATATAGGATCTGGTCGACCTCATTTAGGATTCAGCCGACCTCATATAGGATCAGGTCGACCTAATCTGTTGTTTCAGTGTAAAAACAGTTCATGGTGCCTACTTTGGATATTCATATCATACAATTGGCTAGATGGAAATTGAATACTAATGACTTGTTTTGAAGCTGGAGTGTCCCTCTACATATTGAAGTGATTGAGAGCTCGATAGAAAGTCCAGAATACCATTTTTGAACCTCATCAAAAGGCTATGCCAAAACTGGGAAACTGCCTAGAAATGGCTAAGTGTGGAAACGTGTTTGTGAAGCCTATTTTGGAGCTCAATTCGAGAAGCATGAATGCGCGTCGAGTCCAGGAGCCTCTACCACATTAAATTAGGTATATTTTTATACAAATTCAAGGCATTGGATGAAAGATTGGATATCTGTAAGGCTTCAAACAAAAGGGTCGAAGTTGCTACCAAGGCAGCCTTGGTAGCAACTTCGACCCTTTTGTTTGAAGCCTTACAGATATCCAATCTTTCATCCAATTGCCTTTATATAAAAAAGATACGTAATTTAACGTGGTAAAGGCCCCTGGACTTGACTCGCATCCATGCTTCTCAAATTGAGCTCCAAAGTAGGCTTGACAAATACGTTGCCAGACTTAGCCATTTTCAGGCAGTTTCCCAGTTTTGGCATAGCCTTTTGGTCATGTTCAAAAATGGTCTTCTGGACTTTCTATTGAGATTCCAAGTACTTTAATATGTAGAGGGACACTTCAGCTTCAAAACAAGCCTTTAATCTCCAATTTCCATCTAGCCAATTGTAAGATATGAATCTCCAAAGTAGGCACCATGAAACTGTTTTTACACTGAAACAACATATTAGGTCGACCTGATCCTATATGAGGTCGACGGAAAAGTGCATATTATCGTAACATGCATGTCACCGTAGCAAAGTCCAAATTGTTGTTGTCATTATAAGTTGCATAGGCTTCTATCCAACCTCTCATTTATTTTCAAACTTTGGGTAAACCATATGAAAGGGTGAAATCAACGTCGTGAAATTTAGCTGCTATTATAAGTTGTTGCTAGTCTGCTACCCTTCCACATGCTGCCACACTATTGGTTGAAAATAAAATGAATTAATTATTAATGGTTACTTTTTTGTGGACATAAATAAGAGAAACGGAATGCAGAGGCGTGGGTTCTGGTGCTTAAATCCAAAACCTTAAGCAGTTGCTTAAACTTCTCCTATTGGCTTATAGGAAATTAGTTAATCTATGGATGTTAGTTGTTAGTCGGTGGTTAAAGGGTAATTAGGGCATTAGGAGATTTTAATTATTTTGAAATCTAACGTAATATATTTAGTTAGGGTTTATACATTTTCTCCGCCCTCGGTTTGTTTCAAGGAAAATTTTTCCCCTCTCCCCTTCAACCTTCCGACTGTGCATCTCCTCTTGCGGCTGCACAACAATCTCCTCATCAAGATCCAGGAAACACATGTTAGTTATTAACATTTTTAGTATTTTTTTATAGCTTGACCGAATATTTTATTAATACGTTTTTAGCGGTATTTGACATTAAACATTGCATCTGAATAGTAATAATAATTTCTTTTATTTTCAATGAACTTTTATTTTCTTATCAGTGATTTCCTCATTTGTTATTAATGGTTTTGAATATCATTATTAAAACCCTGATGTCATTTTTTATATCAAAGCCTATCATTTTTAACGTTTTTGTTTTAGATTTGAACGAAAAACAACATTTTGATGAACACTTTGGATGATATTTGATAATTAAAATTAAGTCGGACTTTATTGATGTTTTGGGTTTAGTTTCAAGGAAATAGTTTTTCGTTATCAAGGATTTATTGTATTGTTATTAGAAGTTTAGTGCACATGTGTGAATGTTGGTTTGCTTGAACTACTATTTTTCTTTACATTGTCACATGTGCACTATGTCACAAGTGTTGAAGATGTTGAAAATCAATATTGTGCTTTATGATCATTGAGAACGATAATTTAAAGAGATATCAATTAATCGCAAAATGTTAACAATGTCATTGAAAGTCTTTGGAAGAGGGCCATGATGAGAAAATTATAAACTTGACGTGAAAATGTGAATCATAAGTAAAGAGGTTGTAAATTAATGATATTGTTATTCAAACTATTAATGATAATGTTACATAACTTTAATGATTCAGTCATAAGCGTTGATGACAAAATTGAAAAAAGGGTAACAATTTTTCCAAAATTGTTAATAATGTAATTGTAATGAATTGATAAGTATATTAGAATTGTTGATAATTACAATGTATAGTAATAAATAATTCATTTCATAAACGTTGATAATGTTATTGCAAAATGTTAATACTATATTGCAAGTTACCACGAAGTGTGAGAGAGCGGATATTTTTTAATTTTCAATTTCCATTTTAAAAAGGGACAAATATTATGTTCTTGTTTTATTAAATACTAAATAATAATATTTAATTGTATTAATTATGAATTTCCATTCTAATTATAATTGTAGTGGAGAGAGAGGGTTATGGAGAAGGTCGGGAGAGAGAAAGAGAAACATTAATTGATAATATTAATTATAATCATTATATTTACATAATACCAAATTTACCCTCAACTACCTATTAACTACTTACCTTCCACTAACTACCTAATCCACTATCAACCAATAGGAATAGTTTAAGCATTTGCTTAAACCTATAGGCTTAAGCACCGGATCCAACCCGCTTCCTTCTGGGGGATGTTGAACTTGAATAAATTAGTGGCATCACAGGTCGGTATTTGTTTCGCGATATCAAATATATATATTTCTTGATATCGCGGATTTGATGAATGACATTTGTGTAAGGCTCTAAATAAAGAATTTTTGGATTCAAAAGTTTCCCCCCAGGTGAAAGAGGGATAAAAGTGGCTCCTCATGTAACTCAAAATATAACAGTGAATAATTACATTTTGATACTACCGTTAAGTTTGGAAACAGAAAATATATTGGTACAACTATGTGCGAAGTTATATGATTTAGTTGCAACTAAATAAATAGGTGGTCAACATGCAACAAAAGCAATACTTAGGGGTCGTTTGGATGGATTAATTGTCAATGTGGTATTTGTAATGTCCAATAACTCATTTATTGCTCATGTGGTCACTACAAGAAAAATGAGCTTTAGCGGCTAATAGTGGCGACACTTTATATATCAGCCCCTAAAACTTTGTATATAGCGACAATTTACTTATTTGCCTTTAAAAGTTATATCATTTGTCTCTAATTCATTTGTTTTTATTTTAAAGTTATATGTAAGTTATTATTTTAGGGGCCGTTTACGGAAACTCGTTGATGGGAAAAATACTAGAGGCATATTGAATTGCCAATAAAAGTATTATATGATTACATGCAAAAAAAAATTGCCACTAAAACGAAGAGAAAGAAAGAAAGAACAAGGCATTCTTTGTTATTTTTAAAGATGGGAACTTTAGTTATTATTTATTCCCTTTGTATTTTATTTTATCCTGCCCCTCATGTCCTCATTGTTCTATCCGCCCTACGCCTACGGCCCTCGACCCCTAGTTTCGCACAGTAATCAGTTCCCGACTTCTCTAGAATTCCTTGTCAAGCCTTCTCCTCGCCGTGTTTCTTTCCTTCTCGCCGTTACTATTCCGTTCACCACTATCAAATAACTCCCGTCTCAGTTCTTGTTCTTCTGATTTATACACCCGACGGTATTCCTCGTCATCTTTCTTACGTCCTCTATGATCAAATTGATTCGATCACCAATCCACAAGTGTATTTTTGATTTTAGGGTTATATTGGCTTCACCCACTTCCCACTCACTTTGCCTCATTTCCCCCTAGTTCCATCAGATCCCGAGGATTGATGTTTCTTTCATGTAAAAATTAGGTTTTACAAACGATAATGATTTGGGGGTTTCGAGGAGAGCGAGATCGAGGTTGATATTTGCATTGACGACGAATGACAAGGTTTGGGTGTAAGGGTTTAAGCAATTGGCGTTATGATTCTCTGAATTCTTGTTCTTCTACAATGATTTCCTTGCACCTGTTTTTATTTTATTTTATTAAATCCTTTATTTGTTCCATGATGATTCTTTTTCTTCTAAGGTTATACACCTATCGCTTTGATGTTTGGAAACCTTAAGTTCAAGGATTCTGTAGAGGAATTCTATTTGGTAATTAATTCCACTTTTCTATCATACCATGTTCAGAGCTTGATGTATCGATTGAGTAAGGATGATGTTGTCATGAGGTGGCATCGGGTAGATGCCCTTTGTTCCTCGTCTGATGTTCTTGGGAAGCAATTTCTTGGGTTATTTCCGGGGTGGTCTTATTCGTGGCCTTCTATGATTTCCTTTCCATTTGTTGTTTCCGATGGATTCCTTTCTTGATCTTGTTAAACTTTGTTTCTTTTTCCTGTACACCTCTGGCATATTTTGTTGGTAATGGATTTTCACCTTCATAAAAAAAATTGTGTAGAGAAGTTGCATTCTATCACGGGTTTGGAATCATGCAGAGGTATTTCAAACCCTTTCTCGAAATGTTTGTTTAATCTCATTATGCTCTTTTACTAATGGTTGTTAATGCCTTCTCGTGTGGTTGCTCTCCTGTGTAGGGATTTTAACTCTTAAGTCCACAGTCTGCTGATGGATAAAAGTATATGCTTATGGTTGCAACTAGCTCGTGCATTCACTATTCTTGTTAAGAAGTACACAAAAGAGGTAAGGCTGAAAAGGGACATCCTTCTCTTCTCATTTTTGTTGCTACAGCTCCTAAAGTTCTCTTAGGAGGTACCCACTAATCAGTTGCAGAGGACATATGGTCCATTGGTTGCAGATTTGGTAAATGCCAACGTTTCTTACTGTGCAATTTTGGCAAGCCCCTAACATTTTAATTCATGATCAGTCTGTTAGTTTTTTTTTGTTGTTCTTGGCCATGTTCATGAGTTGCAGTTGAATTAGTGAATCTGCAAGCTATTTAGTTGGTAGCAATGCTGCCCGTAGTGGGTATCGACAAAAGAAGGATCCAGCTTGGGATTAGGCCGAGCGAATCATCTCAGAAACCGGAAAAATGTGGCATAAATGTTTGTTGTGTAGCCATGTGATTAAAGGCGGAAGGATTAACAGGGTGAAGCAACATTTGGCTGGACGAAAAGGTGACGGTAGTCCTTGCCCACAAGTTACTCATGATATTCAAGTGAGGTTTAGGGCTTTGCTTGATGAGTCAGCTAGACCAAAAGTTGGGTCAAGGAAGCGAAATGAAAGTGAAGATGTTGATGAGTCGGATGAGCAAATCAACACAAGCTCAACAATATCAAAACCTCAACCAAGTTTCTTTGCTCCAAGAACAACACCAGGAGCTCAACCTGGAATTCGAAGTGCTTTTGCTGAAAAAGAGGCAAAGAAAAATGCAGACATGATAGTTGCTAAATGGTTTTATCATGCTAAGCTGCCGTTCAATGCTGCACACTCTGAATTTTACCAAATGGCATTTGATGCAGCAATTGCTATTGGCCCTGGATATAAGGTACCTTCTTATCATCAGCTTAGAGTTCCTTTGTTGAGAGATGTCAAAGAAGAATGCACATTGATCATACATGATTATCGCAAGAGTTGGGAAGTTACTGGATGCACTTTGATGGCTGATGGTTGGACGGATATGAGTCAAAGATCATTGATTAATTTTCTAGTATATTGTCCAAAAGGTGTCTGTTTTTTGAAATCCGTGGATGCATCTGACATGGTTAAGGATGCAAGCACTTTGGCCGACTTGTTTGGTGGTGTGATTGACATGATTGGGCCAAAGAATATTGTGCATTTTGTCACAGATAATGCTCCTAATTATGTTGCTGCGGGAAGAAGAATTCATGAGAAGTATAAGAGCATTTTTTGGTCTCCATGTCTTGCACATGTTCTTAATCTTTTGTTGAAAGATATTTACAAGATGAAACATGTGTGAAACTTGGTTTGACGAGCTCAGAAGATCAGTGTGTTTGTCTATAGTTATCTTCCCATCTTAGCTTTTTTGAAAAAGTTAGAGGGTTGGAAACAGATTGTGCGTCCAAGAGCTACTCGATTTGCTACAAGCTTCATATGTATGAAAAGTGTGTATGATCATAGGCCACTGTTGGAACAACTTGTTACAAGTAGCTTCTTTACATCTCAAAATTTGGGAAAGTCTAAAGAGGGGAAGCACATCAAGTCAATTGTGTTGGATAACAATTTATGGCAGGATTGTTTAGTGATTGTGAAGTTGACATTGCCAATCGTGAAGTTGTTGAGGATTGTTGATTCTGATAAGCAACCATCTTTGGGGTATGTGCATGATGGAATCATGAGGATAAAGAAGACTATCAAGAACACTTTTATGGGCAATGGAAGAGGGGCTGATGTATATTTGAAGTTAATTGATGCTAGATGGGATAAGCATCTTTGATATAGCATCTATGGAGGTGCTTATTATCTGAACCCGATTTTTCAATATACTCAGGAAGCTCGAGAGGAGCGTGGTTTGCAAACTTGTCTTATTGATCTTCTTGAAACTGAAGGCCTATGTGATAATGTAGAAGAAGCAATGCAAGAGATTAGACTTTTTAGAGATAGGCTTGGAAACTTTGGGAAGAAATCAGCTATCTCGTGTACTTCCACTATACCTCCAGGTAATCAATTCTAATTACTTGTTAGTTGTTACATATTTAGTTATAAGCTTACAATGTTTTCGAAGTTTATATACTTATTTATAATAATTTGCCTGAATGAAAAGCTGAATGGTGGACACTATTTGGAGAAGATGCTCCACATTTGAGGAAGCTAGCTATTCGACTTTTGTCTCAAACATCATCTTCTTCTTGATGTGAGCGGAACTGGAGTGTGTTTGACCAAATTCATAGTAAGCGGAGGAATCGATTGGAACATCAAAGATTGAATGATCTTGTTTATGTGACTTACAATTTGAGGTTGAAGAATAGGTAATGATTAAATTGTATACAACATTGTAAAATTATTAACACTTCATATTCATATACTTAATTGTTTAATCTTCTTTGACTTGTAGGTGCTTGAAGAAGGAGTGGGCGAAAGACCCAATTGATTATGAAAAATTAGATAACATTGATTTTTGGATTGTAGAAGAAGATCCACCTGCAGATATAGACTATGAAGAGCTCGAAAAGACTCTTTATGAGGAGGAGGAGGAGGAGGAGCAAGGATCATCATCATCTTCCAACAAGCGTCTTCGTGTTGAAGGTTTGCCTATTATAGAAACTATAGAAAAGTCTATTCTTATAATAACTATCTTCTAATTGGTAATAATTATGAATATTTGATTTCACGTTTTGATGCAGAGGACTTTGAGTATGATATTACTGATGAAATTGACTTCGACATTTCTCATCTTGTTGATGCAATGGAGATGGAGATGGATAGCTTTATATTTGAAGATTGAGTACTTTTCTTTTGTTATTTGGAATTCTAAGTGGATTTTATGTGATGGATTTAAGAGTGGTGGATTTAAGGGTTCTTGAATTTTTAACTATGATGGATTTAAGTTGATTTTATGTGAATGATTTGAGTGTTGTTGAATTTTTACTATGTTGAATTTAAGTTGATGTTATTTAAGTGTGTTGTAGTTGAAGTAGTGTTGCATTTTTTTTTGGATTCAGGATAAATAGAATATATTGGCTCTTTTCATATTTCCGGGCTAAACCAGGCTAAAACGGGTGATCCATTGACCCATGACCCACTAGCTCGTCCGGGTCCGGGTCGACCCGCGGTTTGACAACCTTGCTCATGGGTCTGATAGACTTGGGCTCGGGTAGATCTTCTACGATAAGGCCCAGATTATAGGCCCAGCTCAAAAATGGATTTCATTCTTAGGTCAATGTTGTTAAGACTTTTTGTTTTGGTTGCTCTTATAAGATTTAGCATTTTAGGACTTCACTTGGGAGTGATCTTTTGATGTTGAAATTAAGTCTTTTTTCACTTGGTTTTTGCTACCAGTTGCATCGTCAGTCCAGAAGGGACTATATGAATGATCCAAGTTCAATAGGCCTGAGTGATGGTTGGTAGGTCATTACGAAGTCTTCGTCATTCATGCACTCTTTTAGTTTATTGGATGTTATGTTCATTTGAAGTTTGCAATGTTAGTTTCATTTTAATATGTTTTTATGTGTAGGACGATGCAAGGAATTGAGTAGGAATCGTTAAGAGTATCAGGCATTAATATCTGGTATTCGAGTGGATCTAAGTGGCTTGGCACATAACAACTCCAAACACAAGAGTAGGTATGTGTATTTTCTACAAATAGATATACTTTGGATTATGTTTACCTTGTTCAACTGATGGATCAACAAAGAGGCATCTAATGGCATTACTAGACTGAATCTCATCTTTAATATTACGAGTCATTAAGTAAAAGTTTGTGTGTTGAGTGTGTAGGACGATGCAAAGAAATGAATAGGAATGCTTAAGAGTATCTGATTGCATTAACATATAATAGTAGAGTGGATCGTGGGTGGCTTGGCACATAGACAAACATGTTTATTTGCAAGTTTGTTCAGTATGTTATTTCCTCACTTCATATGCTTATAAGTTATAATTTAACCTCACTTCATTGCTTTTTTTGAATGTAGGATTGCAAAGGAGTTATAGATTATGGGTGGATTATAACATCGTAGAAACTTAATGTGCTCCTTCCAATCAGATATGCCATGAAAAATCTATTCTGCGCTACTCACATTTTCAAAAAACGAGATTGTCGATACATTTTTTCGTATTCTGGTGAATTTGGAAAGGAAGATGCAAAGCTACTTATGCTTTGGTATTATTTCAAACTCAAGTTTTGTTTCGACAACTAACAGCGCAAATAGAGGAATGACAAACAACGGAGGGACAGAAAGCTCGGCAATCCACAGGTGTACAGAGATCATCGGCACATCCTAGCAATCCAACAGGATCTCGAAGGAGCCATTCAGATGCCACATGCCCTAACAATGGTATCCTGGTTAGATTTGACGGAGCCATGAAAAAAACCAAGGAGGCTCAATCAAATTTGTTGGATTCTCAAGCGACGGTATGTTATCCTATACTTTTGGTAAATGTTATGAAGGAATTTCGGAGGCTTACATCGCCTAACTTCTAGCTCTTAGAGATGCTATGAGATGGTGCTTAACACATAATTTTTTGATGGTTGCATTTTGTGGAGATGCTCAATTGGTTATCAGGCACGCTATGGCAAAGAACACTTCACATTCTCGTGCAGGGGCTGTCTTGGAGGAAGTTCATTCATTTTTCTCGTTTTTTGAGTCAGTGTCATGTCATTTTGCTTTTCAGAGCTTTAATAGAGCGGCTCATATAGTGGTTGAACAAGCTATTTCATCGGGAATCCACTTGCTTACGGATTATCACATTTTTTAGAGTCCTCCTTGTAACCGAGTCTGTATTTGTCTCATGCCTTTTGGGCTTTCCTTGAAAAAAAAAACAAATATAACAATTGATAATGTAATTTGATAATTCGATCCATTAATCAACAGTTGAAAGTCCTAGACTTAGAGCCCAAATCACTTCAATGTAATCAAGTATAAACAATATACAATAGAAGACAACATTCTCAAACGCTCTCGCTAATTTTGCCATCTTTCTTTCTCAAACTTAAATCTCAGAAAGATTCCTGGCCTTGTATGCCATGAACTTGTGCAAGTATTGCACCGACTTTTACCCATACAATGAAGATGCTCATGAAGTTTTTCTTGATTATTCTTCGGCTTTATTTGTCTAGATAAACAAATCTGAAAGTTTAGAATATTATTTATTTTATTTTGAAAAACGGAAAAAAATATATTCGTGGATATTTGCCCAAATTCGATCTAATTGAGTAGTGTAAAATCTGATAGCAAATTTTTTAATGGGTATGAGTAAAATTAAAATTCGAATATTGCGGATAATTGGTGAACATGATTTTCTTGTTATCCAATCCGAATTTATCCGTTTTTACATATGTGTATGTATTTTGTCTAAAAATTATCGTTTTCCCATCATATTTGATATTTCCTATACATATATACTTGTTCATGAAATTGTGTTTTCTTTAACTAATTTTCTCTATCCTAGTGATTTATTGTTAAATGTTTTTCATTTAAGTCATGTTATTATATTTTTTTATTGTTGACATGTTGGCTGAAATTATGAAGAAAAATCATTATCTATGGAAACCCAAAATCTGATAAGATAGGTGCATGATTTTGATTTCTTACCCAATTCTTATGTGGTATGAGTATGTAAAACCTAAACTATTTTCAGTAAGTCGATAGATATGCACTATGTGCTTTCAAAATTAATCTCCTTGGACTTAAAAATTAATCTCCAATTTCGTTGCTCCTTCAAATTAAGGGGTGGAGGCAGCTTAGGGCTTGGGGGGCCATGCCCCCGCGAATTTACAAATTATAAAGAGTATGCATACTGGATCATCATTTGATCGTAGCCTAGTGGTAAAGGTTGTGTCTCTTTATAAACAAAAGGAAGCAAGTTCAATCCCTGCGACATTTTCTTTCTCATTTTTACTTTTCAGTTTTCACTCTTACCCTTCAAAAAAAAAATTGGTAGAACCCTTCAACAAATTTTAAGAGAACTTGCATTAAATATTTATTATTTCACTCTTTTTTTGCCTACTAAAAATTAAAAGAGAGAATTTTCATATAATATCTAATGTACATTAGAGAAAAGTTCTGAAAAAATTTTAGTATCCATTTTTAAATTTGAATCTCGTTTCCTTTAGTATTTATTATTTGTACCGCTAGATATCTTACTTTATTTTGATTCATTCAAAATCTAGGTTTATTAGCAAATATGCATTTTGAATTGTGAAAATAACATAAATTTTCTAACAAATTTATAATAAATTTCTTAATCTTACCATGAAAATTTAAATTTTATATATCACTTTTGCTCATTTTTACGAAGTAAAGAAATGCGTACAATTATTCGATTTTGGCCCACTGTTGCAAAAATCCTGACTTCGTCCCTGATCAAATTAATTTTTTTTTATAAAAACATCAAATTCATTGAAAACACATATTTGTTGGCCTTTAAAAAATTATTCAAACTCTTTCCGTTTTTGTACAAATAAAGAACCTCTCTCTATAGAAATGAACCTACCTAGCTAACTCATCGTGTGACCATATGCATGCATGGACTAACCTAATCTAATCTTAACCTAATCAATTAATAAATAATACATGGGATGGGAATAATGATCAATGAATGAATGTAGTTTTTTTTGCGGCCGGCGATAATTTATATAATGAACGCCGATAATGACCTTTCGGTCACTATCTAAACTGCAGTTTTGATTGGGACTAAAACAATATATTCATAATTTTTTGCCATTGTAAAAAAAAAAAAAAAAATTCTGCCAAATTTCCCCTCCCCATTATTTGATTTTATGTGGAAAATGCCTTCTCAACTTCCTCGGAGCAATTTTTTTTTTTGTTGACTGAGAATCTGTAGAACTTCCATTAATCAGTAGGGAAGGTTACACTGTCCAACTTTAGCTGATCTAATAAAATGATGAGAGGCCTATCAATCCACGATGATCTTTCGTTCCAAATAGTCTCCATATGCGCCTTTATATGCGTTGCAGCGTTTGCTTCCCTCGGAGCATATTGCCACGTGACGTCGCCCAATTGACCAAGCAATCTCCGGATATTCCGACAAACAACTCCCTTCTCCGATCTAATGCTCTCGGCCTGAGTGATATCTGTCACAAGATTCAAGCAATTCATCTCCATCTTCATGAGGTTGAGTTGAGTTGCCATCTGCACACCAAGCTTGACTGCCAAAGCTTCGGCATCATCAGGGTCATAAATACCTGTTACTTTCTTTGCTGCTACAAAAAGAAAACACCCTGCTGCATCTCTCGCTACTACACCAAGCCCTGCTAGGGATGGCAATGGGTCGGATCGGGGACGGATAGTGCATATCCGTTACCCTACCCAAAGTAGTTCGGGTTTTATCTATACCCATACCCACATATGAAACAGGTAGAAAATTAAAACCCATGCCCACCCATTACCCTCAATATTCGGGTTCGGGTTTTATCCGTACCCACTAAATGTCCTTCGGGTTCGGGTTTTACCCTACCCGATTAGGTCGGGTTCGGGCGGATATCCACGGTTACAGATATTTTTGCCATCCCCTACCTGCTCCTCCTTCTGGTAGTATGCCCGCGTCCGAATTAATCTTTACTCTACCATTTGGGGGTGTGATCCAATGCTTTACAGGGGCCACAGTCTGAACGCTAATCTCCTTCTCTTGTCTCGTGTGGCACTCAACTAACATTGTGGCTGCAGCGGAGGCGATTTCCATCTCCTCCAGCTTATAGCTGTTAAACAAATGGGCATTGTGTTCTCTCCAAATATAGTATAGAAGGACACTCCAATGCTCCAGCAGATTTTGCTCCTTCCCTGTATACAGCCTACCCTCCTCGTCGCGCAACTTTTTGATCATATTTCTTCTTCGTCTTGTGCTTGCTTTTTTGTGGAAAAAATTTGTGTTTTTATCACCATCTTTTAGCCAGTCAGCACGCGAGCATTGTTTCCAGTACTGTTCCTCGTTGTCGTCAAGCTCTTCAAGCTCCGATCAAAGTTTTTGAAGTTGTTGCAGAACCACTGCAGTCTTCAGCAGGCGCTCAAGGCTTTGAGTGGCTCTTTGAATCTTCTTACGTTGCTTATGGAAGTTTGTAAATCGCTCTCTACTCCACTCCTCCAACTTCAATTGACAGGATGTGAAGCTTCCCTCGAATATCAGCTGAGAAGTTACTACCCCATCCTTCTTCGATTTTCGCTGCACATTCCTCATGTTTCGTGCAGAAAGGATTGAACCTGAATGACCAGCCCCATCGGGGTTCTTCATCTTCTTCCCCTTCTGTACTACACACAATTGGCCGATGGTCAGATCGCGTGCGATCCATATGATGCACTCAGCCTTCTTTAAAACACTCCTTCCATAGATCCATATGATGCACTCGTAGAAGTCATTTTCCACATAAAATCAAATAATTGCTCCGAGGACGTCCACCACATGCTCAGCCCACCAGATCTTCCTCCACCTGACATATCAGTCGCCCATCGGCTGCCATGCTCGAATCCTAGCACGTGTTGGGTCTTTTTCATTTTCATCCTCTGTCTGCTTTGTTTCCATTAAAAAAACAATTTGCGAAGAAACCTGTCGCAGTAGCGACTTCAAAGCTTTAACTGCTCGCTTGCTTCTCAAACCGCACCCTTTTCAATATGATCATTTTGATTTCCGTTTGGTATAGTATCCACAGCAACATCGTCACTGTTCGGCAACTGGTTCTGTGGCTTGGTATGTTTATCGCCCGGGGTAGGAGCCTTAGTTGTTGCCCGAAATATAACCTTTTGTCGTGCTTCCCATAGTCACCTCCGGCCTTGCGGGCTGATTCATGGCTACCGGTTTGCCTTTCTTCTTACTGCTATCCTCATTTGTGGTCGTTGTTTTTTGTGCTTTTGGAGAAACCTTTGTTGCATTCATGGCTACCGGTTTGCCTTTCTTCTTACTGTTATACTCGCTTCCTAAACTGTATGCTTCTTATTTGTCACCCCCTTACTATTTTCCTACTGGGGTAGCTGGGTCGTAGAAGTAGTTTGGGATGGTACTGCTTCATTCCCTTCCTTACTATTTTCCTACTGGAGATTTGAGAAGAAGTATTTGACAGCTCCTGGACAAGCAGGATGAATAGGATGTCGAAGAATAAAATCCCACCCGAGCCCTTCGATGAGAGAAATAATGTCATATTTATAGACATTAAACTCATAAGGGTCAAGTTGGGTGATGTGATGCAACCTTCTCTTGTCAAAATGCTGGAGATATTGATGATGGTTCAACACCCTGGTGATGCTCTAAAACACAACACCTAACAAAGGCCAAGTGTAACCAATGAAAGGGACTGCAGTATAGTGGCTCAAGTGATAAATATCGAATCCACGGGTCTATAGAGTTACTATTACTCAGCTTCACTTTATTATTTAGCAAATCAGATTAAGACGAAAGAACTAAAACTACTCTAGCAAACTACAGTTAAAGTTAATCTAATTACAGGTTGGGAACTCACTTAGGTATGATTCCCCCTAGCCACTAGCCAGATTAATGATTGATGATCTCTAACCTGTTTCACTTTCATTCAAAATGCGGAGAATCCTTGACTAGACCTTGAGTCTCGACTAAAGGAACAAGGCCCTCTTGAGTCAATTGCCTAAAGGGACGTATCCTTCTCTAGAACAACTGATCAAGGCGTTCTGAACTAGACTCCCTCTATCGAAAGGGGTTCTCAATCGATACAAAGCAGTTAATCAACCCTCGACTAAAGCAATCGATCCACTACTATCAATCTATGGTGCTCTATTGACCTAATCAGGTATTCCCTCTCATAGGATCAAAGCAGAATCAATAATCTCGACTAAAGCAGAATTGAATCATGAAAACATGCATAGATTGAATATGAACTCAAGATTATCAAGTCAGAGTACTCATACAATCATCCAATCAAACAAACATAGCTAGGGTTCCTCAAAACCTAAGTGAAGGGAAGTTACTCCATAGAGAAGAGAGAGACTGCAATAAGAATCTTCAGATGATCAGTCTTCAAGTCCGGGCTTGTTCCTCAAGCTTCCAAGGCGAAGAAATCCTCCTTCTCTACTCCAAGAATGCCGTCAAATTGCCCTCTCTCTCTTTGGTTCGTCCCTTGGGTGTTTGGGATCCAAAAACCCAGCTCTCCCTCTCCTTTGGCTCGAATTTGCGTTAAAAAACCTGATTCTGGGCAAAACACGGTCGAGGGAACGGCCGTGCTTTGCTTTTGACCGCCCGTGTTTTGCCCCGTGTTAAAAACACGCTCGCGCGCATCGGCCAAAACACGGTCGTGCCTAAATATGGGCACGGCCGTGTTTTGATTTAGGCGCGCCCGTGTTTTTACTGCCGAACCTGTTCTCCTATATTCAATGCTTCGTTTCTCCCTCGTCCGGACTCCGAATCAGTCGCCGTTTGATCCCAGACGCTCGTAGTCTCGTCCTCTTTCTTTTCATGACAAGCTTGCATGATTCTTTGTCCATAAATTGAGGTAGAAATTCATTCTTCTTCAGGTCATGCCCGAGTTTCTTCTCCCTAATCGCCAATTGATCTCTGATTGACTTGAAACTTGCGCCTATGCTTCACTTTATGTGCTAGGACCTGAAATGTGACAAAGGAACACAACCTAGCGTAAAATAGGCCAAAGACGCAATAATTAAAGCTCAAACAATCAAGAAACAAAGGGGAAAACATGTGCAAATATCGAGTCATCAAATCCCCCCACACTTAACCGTTTGCTTGTCCCCAAGCAAACCTAACTCAAACCAATGCAGCTCTCCAGACCTCTATAGCAACATGCACCCTCGATCGTTGATAGAGAATTTTCTAGATCATTTAGCAGCTGACGATGTCAACCGACGCACAAGTCATCTCATAGCTTCTTCGGCGAGAACGCTAGTCTCGAGTCGGCATCATGGCAAATAGTGAACAGAGGACAAATGAATCGTGGACAAAGAGACTCTAAAAAAAAAGATCATGGACTCACATTTTTCAAGGTGCTCTTATTTTCTTTTTGAAGACGGTTGGAACCCCTTTTCTTTCTGTTTTGCTTGTTTTCTGTTATTTTTCCTTTTTTTTTTTCAAGGGTCCCAACCTGCTTTTCAGAAAATGGGGGCTCCCACCTAGCAGAGGTTTTGCGGGAGCCCGGCTCTTACCGGCCATGCCAGGAGCGGGTGTCTCGAGCCTCGTGCGGGGGAAAGACATGTAAGGGGGCTGGAGGTAGTAGGTGAAAATTGGGAACGAATTCCCGTCTCCCCTTACACACTTTCGCCCTATTCGCACGGGAGACGTTATTTTAAAGCACATTTTCGAGCACCTGTTAAACTCAAAACATGAAACAAGAGTCCATGACAGGTAGAGAGTCCACAACACCACACAATTCAGGGGTCCTAAGATCACTAATTCACTCAATCAACCAACACAATATGAAGAAGAAATGAGACATCTTAAATGAATCAACATCCTCCATAGTGCTACACTACCTCCCTAGGTTGCATATTACTATAAAGACTGTCAATTCAAAGCATACTGAGCAGGAAATTGCAAGGAACAAGTACTTGGAGCCCTCAAATCGAAATTTGGACAGTGGACTAGGCTCCAAGACACAAACATTCAAACATTCACACACATACATAATCGAACATCCCCCCACACTTAAGCACGACATTGTCCTCAATGGAGGAAAGATAAGGAGGGTAGAACGAAGTTACCATATCAACGGTGAATGATTGTGGACGGGGAAGGCGGTGCATTCCAGGAGGACAAAGTAGTCGAAACACAAACACCACACAAAATCTCACAAAGGTTGAATTATTGACTCTGAAATCAAAGAACAAAACTGACTCAACCGAAGAGAAATAGAGAAAGAAATGCAAACCGACTGGTTGGGTTGCCTCCCAACAAGCGCTTCTTTCACGTCGTGAGCCGGACGATGGCTCCTAAGTTTCGGTCCACCCCAAAACCTCCTTGAAGTTGAGGTTCTCGTCGATGAGGTGGAGTCTCAAGTCACGAGCATGTGGTATGACAGGTGATGGAAGCTCGTGTACTTGATGCAGATGAAGTCTCCACCCTCGAGACCTCTCCTTCTCTTCTCTCGTCTCATTGCCCCAAACCAGATATGACAGCATTGATTGGCCACCATCGCGTCCACCAAGAGGGACCGATGTCGAGGTGGCCTTGGTCTGGCAAAGAGACACTGCAAATGGGTCCTTGCTAAGCAGTTCCTCGAAGTTTGGTGGAGATATCACATGTAACTCATGGCCGGTGCAGGCCTCTTCCACCTTAACTCCGTCCTCAGCCTGGACGCCAATTGCTTCTTCAACCTCCCTTCCTTCTTCATGTGGTATCACCCCTGGGAAATGATCAAGAACTTCTCCAGCTTCACTTTCGCCATCCTCCACAACTTCTTTCTGCACCCTTTCTTGCTCTTCTTCTTCTAGCACGGATTGGAGAGCAAGTTGCCAAGCAATTTCTTTCATGAGATCTTCTTGCATCTCCGAACTCATGCCCGCCTCTTCAAAGCTCAGTTTGGGGTGTGGGAAGGTGTGGTCGGCTACGACATGACACTCCTGATCATGATCATCACGGGAGCTCTCCGTGACAACTTCAGTGTGCTCCACAATGTCCTTGTAGCCTTCTTCTTCCTCCTCATCTTCTTGTATGGTAGCAGAAGGGTGATCTGGAGCAGGTTGCGCCCAAGATCGCTCAAGATCATCGACGCTCTTCTTAAGGCTCAAGAGGATCCCCTCTGTTTCACGATAGGCCTGGACACAATGATCCATACTGGAGCATGATCTCTCCATGAGAAGCCTCAAATCATAGTGTGGATCTGGCTGTGGAGTGTAGCATGGCTCTGCAGAATGGCCCGTGAAGGCCGCCATGGGTAACTCCAGCTCCAATGGCCCTTCTGGTTGTGGGAGAAATTCTTCTTGGTAATGAGGTTGTTCTTGATATGCCCAGGGGTCCGGTTGTTCTCCGTAGTAAGGGGGTTGGTACTGGAACCCGAATCCATAGTCTTCTTCGCCTTGATTGCTCCACGGAGTCTCGGGGTAATACCACCCAGATGGTGGTGGATACCCCCAATGATTGGAGAAGCCATTAGGATCCATGATTCAGATCTGCACCAACAAAAACACCCAAGTGAAAAGCAAGGGTGGAAAAGAAAAGAAACGAAAAATGCTAAAGTAACAAACTTCTGCCTTTCCTAATACTCTAGAAAGTCCCCGGCAACGGCGCCAAAAACTTGATGCTCTAAAACACAACACCTAACAAAGGCCAAGTGTAACCAATGAAAGGGACTGCAGTATAGTGGCTCAAGTGATAAATATCGAATCCACGGGTCTCTAGAGTTACTATTACTCAGCTTCAGTTTATTATTTAGCAAATCAGATTAAGACGAAAGAACTAAAACTACTCTAGCAAACTACAGTTAAAGTTAATCTAATTACAGGTTGGGAACTCACTTAGGTATGATTCCCCCTAGCCACTAGCCAGATTAATGATTGATGATCTCTAACCTGTTTCACTTTCATTCACAATGCGGAGAATCCTTGACTAGACCTTGAGTCTCGACTAAAGGAACAAGGCCCTCTTGAGTCAATTGCCTAGAGGGACATATCCTTCTCTAGAACAACTGATCAAGGCGTTCTGAACTAGACTCCCTCTATCGAAAGGGGTTCTCAATCGATACAAAGCAGTGAATCAACCCTCGACTAAAGCAATCGATCCACTACTATCAATCTATGGTGCTCTATTGACCTAATCAGGTATTCCCTCTCATAGGATCAAAGCAGAATCAATAATCTCGACTAAAGAAGAATTGAATCATGAAAACATGCATAGATTGAATATGAACTCAAGATTATCAAGTCAGAGTACTCATACAATCATCCAATCAAACAAACATAGCTAGGGTTCCTCAAAACCTAAGTGAAGGGAAGTTACTCCATAGAGAAGAGAGAGACTGCAGTAAGAATCTTCAGATGATCAGTCTTCAAGTCCGGGCTTGTTCCTCAAGCTTCCAAGACGAAGAAATCCTCCTTCTCTACTACAAGAATGCCCTCAAATCGCCCTCTCTCTCTTTGGTTCGTCCCTTGGGTGTTTGGGATCCAAAAACCCAGCTCTCCCTCTCCTTTGGCTCGAATTTGCGTTAAAAAACCTGATTCTGGGCAAAACACGGTCGAGGGCACGGCCGTGCTTTGCTTTTGACCGCCCGTGTTTTTCCCCGTGTTAAAAACACGCTCGCGCGCGTCGGCCAAAACACGGTCATGCCTAAATATGGGCACGGCCGTGTTTTGATTTAGGCGCGCCCGTGTTTTTACTGCCGAACCTGTTCTCCTATATTCAATGCTTCGTTTCTCCCTCGTCCGGACTCCGAATCAGTCGCCGTTTGATCCCAGACGCTCGTAGTCTCGTCCTCTTTCTTTTCATGACAAGCTTGCATGATTCTTTGTCCATAAATTGAGGTAGAAATTCATTCTTCTTCAGGTCATGCCCGAGTTTCTTCTCCCTAATCGCCAATTGATCTCTGATTGACTTGAAACTTGCGCCTATGATTCACTTTATGTGCTAGGACCTGAAATGTGACAAAGGAACACAACCTAGCGTAAAATAGGCCAAACACGCAATAATTAAAGCTCAAACAATCAAGAAACAAAGGGGAAAACATGTGCAAATATCGAGTCATCACCTGGGCTCATGGAACATGTATCCTGAGAAGGTGTGAACCAACCCATTAAAATGAAAAGGACGAGGAATATAACCACTCATTCTGGATGGCTGAATTTCTCTCTGAGTTTGGATGATCTTAGTTGCTAGAATAGTGAGGAGATGAGAAGAGAGGGGAGAAGGATTATATAGGCGGAGAGAAGAGAGGAGCGGATTGAAGCTGAAGAGTTTCCCGCAGGAAAAAGCAAGGAAAAGTGTAATGATTAGATGGTAGCTTCCATGGATTTGTCTTGGAACAATGCAAGCATGAACAAAAAGTTTCTATTTACCATATCAAGACATGCCAAGTGTGTAGAGTGGAAGAGAGGGCCAATCAAGATTTAGTGAGAAAGATTTCTAATCTGACATGAAGATTTGAGCCCTAGTTCCGTGCAAATTTGCAAGAAGCGTTCACTAGGGAGAGGTTTGGTAAATAGGTCGGCTAGTTGTGACTCAGTCGAAACAAACTGTAAGCATATGTGTCCTGCTTGGATTAGATCTCTAATGAAATAGTATTTTATTTCAATATGCTTTGTTCTAGAGTGTTGGACAGGATTCTTTGTCATACTAATTGCGCTTGTGTTATCACAACATACTTGAATATCTTTGAAATTAAAGCCATAATCAGACAACTGGGCTTTCATCCGCATAATTTGAGCACAGCAGCTTCCAGCTGCCATATATTCAGCTTCAGCTGTTGAAAGAGCCACTGCCCCTTGTTTTTTACTAAACCATGACACTAGAGCAGGTCCAAGGAATTGAATAGTTCCTGAAGTACTCTTCCTACACTAAATTGAATATAAGGTCTACTGGCTGTCAAGTAGAGGAGAGATCCGATCATCCCTCTGTATTTTTTCTCACAGAATGCTTTCCCCCCTTCATCTTTGTCAAGTTTCAGATTTGCAGCCATAGCTTTTGGACATTCATTCACAAAATTCACATCGAATTTTTTAAGCATAGCTCCAGTGTAACTGGATTGATTTATGAAAATTCCTGATTTTATTTGCTTAATTTGCAATCCTAGAAAGTGTGATAGTTCTCCCATCATACTCATTTCGAATTCTGACTTCATGATTTGGCAAAATTTAGTACACATTTCAGGGTTTGTTGATCCAAATACTATGTCATCGACATATATTTGCACAATCAAAGTTTCTGAATTTTCTTTCTTGATGAACAGTGTTTTATCAACGTTCCCTTGGGAAAAACCTTCATTTTTCAAGAAAGTAGATAATTTGTCATACCAAGCCCTAGGGGCCCATTTTAATCCATATAACGCTTTAGACAACTTGTACACATGGTCTGGATGATTATGATCAACAAAACCTAGAGGTTGACTTACATATACGTCCTCTTTTATCTCACCATATAAAAATGCACTTTTTACGTTCATTTGGTATAGAGGAATTTTCATATAGCATGCCTATGCACACATCATTCTAATTGATTCTATGCGAGCTACTGGTGCAAAGGATTCTTCAAAATCAATTCCCTCTTCCTGTAAATATCCTTGAGCCACAAGTCTTGCCTTATTTTTAATTACTTGTCCTTCTTCATCTGTTTTATTTCTGAAAACCCATTTTGTTCCTATGATCAAGCAATCTAAGGGATGAGGGACAAGTTCCCAAACATGTAACCTAGCAAACTAAATTAGTTCTTCTTGCATAGCATTCAACCACTCATCATCAAGTAGAGCTTCTTTATAATTCTTGGGTTCTAAAAGAGAAATAAGAGCGTACTGACCTGGTTGGTATTTTCCTCTGGTATGAATACCTTCGTTTAGCTCACCAATGATTTGTGAGGGGGGATGTCGTCTTTGAATGTGGGGTGGAGCCTCCATTCTTTCTTCTTCCTTGCTTAACTCGTCGTTTGATTCACTTTTGTCTTTCTGATTTTCTTTTTGGTTCAAATCTCTTTGGTGCTCCTCAGTACTCCCCTTTTCAATCAACATAGGAAACAAAAGCTCTATTTTTTCTACAGAGAGTTTGTCAGTGCTTTCAGATTCATCAAATTTTACAAACACTGATTCTTCAACCTTTCTAGTTCTTAGATTATATATCCTGTATGCTTGTCCTTTAATTGAATATCCTAGGAATATACATTGATCAGATTTGGAGTCAAACTTATATAGATGATCCCTAGTATTCAAAATGAAACACTTGCATCCAAAAGGATGGAAGTATCCTAGGTTTGGCGATTTTTGTTTGATGATCTCATAGGGAGTTTTGTTTATGAATTTCCTAATTAAAAATCTATTTATGACATAGACAGCAGTCATCACAGCTTCTCCCCAAAGGAATTTGAGTGAACCATACTCTAACAGCATAGTTCTAGCAGTTTCTATTATGGTTCTGTTTTTCCTTTCCACAACACCATTTTGTTGCGGAGTTCGAGGAGCAGAGAAAGTGTGAGTAATACCTTTATTATTACAGAGATCACCAAACTGATCAGATATAAACTCACCTCCATTATCACTGCGAATGGCTTTTATGCCATTCTTTGACTCAGTCAGAATATGATGAACAAAATTCTTAAAGTACACAAAGGCTTCATCTTTAGATTCTAAAAGATATACCCAAGTGTATCTAGAAAAATCATCGACAAGTAAAAAAGCATAGGATTTTCCCCCTAGACTCATTACATTAGTTGGTCCAAATAAATCCATGTGTATTAGCTCATTGGGTTCAGTAGTGGTTATATCCCTTTTTGATGTAAAACTCTTATTGACCATTTTTCCACCAACACAAGCATCACAACAGAATTTAGGTACTTCTTTTAGCAGAGGTATTCCTCGTGCAGACTTCATTTTTGATAGTTTCGACAGCTTAGATAAACTTATATGACCAAGTTTTCTGTGCCATAACATTTCCAGATCATGAGTTTTAGCTTGAAAGCATGTCTCATTAAAAGTGTTGAGACAATTTAGATCTACCACATACATATTGTTTTTCTTAGTTCCACAGAATAATAATTTATTGTCTCTTTTTCTTATGATTTCACATGTTGTTGATTCAAATACTACTCTGTTCTCAGAGTTGCATAGTTGACTTATCGAAAGAAGATTATGTTTTAACCCTTTCACAAACAACATATTTTTTATAGTTGGAAGTGGACTCTTACCAATTATTTCACTTCCCATGATGATTCCTACACGATCATCTACAAATACCACTTTACCACCCTTTTTATAGCTTAAAGAAGAGAATAATTCCTTTTTACTTGTCATGTGGTGGGAGCAACCACTGTCCAGAAACCAGATGTTCTCATTTTCTCCCAAACTCTGCAGTCAATCAGAGATTAGCACATTTTGGAACCCAAAATGTTTTAGTGATGGCGGGTCTTCTTAGTTTTTCTAAATCATAGCAAAATCTTGCTAAATGCCCTTTTCTTTTGCAGTAGGAACATGTAAAACAACATGATATTTCTCATACTTTCTGTTTAGATACTGATTCTTGTAAACCTTAGTAAGTAATCTTGAAGATGACCATCTTTTATTCATACTTTCAACATGATGACTTTTGTTTTGAACACCCTTAGTTTTACACAAATCTTTTAACCTTTGATTCTCATTTTTAAGATTAAAGACTACTGTATTTAGATTTTTATTCCAGTCATGTTGGATAGCTAATGATCTGTTTAATGTTTCAATTTCATTTTTTAGAGTCTTGTTATCAGTCATTAGTAAGCAATATTTGCTTTTGAGTCTATTGCATTCTTCCTGAAGATTTGCTAGAGCATGCAAAAAATCAACTTTTGCTTTAGGCTTATTGTCTTCTTGTTCTGAGTCTGAGTCAGTAATTACCTGATATCATGATGGCGATTGATGATCATTACTGGTTGTGGACTGTCCATCACTTTCACTCTTTGTAGCAAATGCCATATATGCTAGGTTCTTGCCCTCTGGTTCTTCTTCTGAGCTGAAATCACTCCAGGAAGCAGCAAGAGCTTTTTCTTTGGCTTTGGAACTCAAAGGACATCTTGAACGCATATGCCCTGGCTTTCCACACTTTAAACAAATTGTCAAATCTTTCTCAGTGGAAAACTTACTATCTTATCAACTTTATACCTTTCACGACCTTCAGAGAATCTATCATGCCTTTTTGGTGGGTTTTTCTCAAAGTATGATCGATTTGAGTCGTATCTTTCATATGTCTTAGATTATTTCTATCAGATCCTTCTCTTTCTCTTCTATACTCAGAAAACTGATTATTATTAAGATTTCTAGGATCCTGATAACCTCTTTTCGCCTGAAACTCCTTTTTCATTTTATGCATTCAATGAAACTTTCTACTTACTAAGGCAAATTCTTTCTCAAATTCTTCCCCCATGTCTAAATCAGAATCACTGTCACATTCCTGTGCTTTAAAGGCAATAACTTTTCTTCTTCTATGATCGTCTTTATTCATTTGAATGATTACTTCCTCATGACTAAGCAATGACCCAACTAACCTTTCAATAGATAGAACATTCAGGTCTTTAGCTTCTTCTATTGTTGTTCGTTTAGGTAACCATTCTCTAGGTAAACATCTTAAAATTTTTCTAACTAGATCTTTGGTCTCAAAGGTTTTACCTAACCCTTTTAGTCTATTTATCAGATCATTAAATCGTTTATACATGCTCGATATAGACTCACCTGAGCTCATTTCAAACGACTCATATTAATTTAATAAGACATCTATCCTACTTTCCTTGACCTCAGACGTACCTTCATGGGTAGTCTGAAGAGACTCCCAAATCTCCTTTGCTGATTCACATTGAGCCACTTGGCTTCTATCCTCAGGGCATAATGCTGAGAATAGAATGTGCATGGCTCTCGAGTCGAGTTATGAAGAGATCTTCTGGTCTTCCTTCCAATCTTCTTCATCTTCATCTTTCATGGGGACTGGTCCCTTTCTGACAACAGCCCATAATTCTCCGTCAACTCCACGGAGGTAAATTCGCATACTCTTCTTCCAGACTGTGTAGTCTGTTCCATCAAACCATGGTGGGTTCGTATTTGCCGAATAGGCTACTGCACTTAAAGATAATCTAGACATCTCATGATCTTCTCTTTGGCGACGATTAGTCCTTCAAAGATCCTGCTCTTATACCAATTGTAAACTCTGAGTGAGTGTAAAAATGAAATGATTTTATTGAACTTGAAACAGAATTACAATCGATCGAAATTGATCCCTAGCCAAGCCAAGAGACTTGTCACTTTGATTACAAGAAAAGATACTTAATCACAACTTCCCAAGACAAGATCACCCAGTTCTCAACTCCTGTGATCTATCTACTGAAGATGGTACCCAAAATAGCCCTTGATAGATAAAGCAAAATCCCAATCGCTCTTACTACCAACCGCTACTTTCAAATGAGGAACTCAATCGATATATATAGGGGAACCCTGAAGGAGCCGTTTCCTACGAAGCGCTCCTGGTAGCAGTCATCATTGCGTGTTGAATAGAGTCGGTGGAGATTTGGAAAAATGGTTTCTCAGAGCTTTCGAAAGAAGAGTTCAAGACTACAAAATGAAAGGCTCGAGATGGAGACGACAACTGCGAAGGACGAAACATCATCCGAAACCGAAACGCCGTCGTTCCTCGGTACAGAAGTGACGCCTTTTTTAATAGAGCAGCCACGATGTCGTTTTAGCAATGTTGTCAGAACCAAACCGGAGCATGACCCGGTAATGCGAACGGCTTGCACTTTAGTGGTCCAACCGGCATTAGATCGTTTAAAAACCGTTAGAGAATCGGTACCTAATAAACGTTATCAGTATAAGTAGTGGACATTTCTTAATCAGAGCTCATCTCTTTCCTTCGAAATTGTGAAATGAAAATAAGGATTCAATTTGAGAGCCCGACGTTTTTTGTTTATTTCAATTTTCAATTTTCTCCATTTTTTTTAATTAAATTTAGTGGCTGAATGACAAAAACCGGACGAGCGGCTTGATCGGCTCGAACGGCTAACCGCCTCGGCCGCTCGCCAACCGCTACATAAAACCGGAGCGGCTTTTAGACAGTTCCAAGCCGATTTTGTGACCGGGTGGCGATTTTACTGGTCGGGCCGAGTGGCTCGACTTTAATAACACTGCGTTTTAGCCAACAAACATGTCAGTAAGAGAAATAGCAAGGCCCATATCCGGTTACAATGCCCTCACCAAGGCAGTCAAAATCGGGATTTTGATCATAAAATCGTAGGATTTTAAGATTTTACATAGGGATTCCGATCCTGATTTATTATAAAATTGGGGGGACTTTAAAATCGTTTAAAATCGAGATTAAAATCGTAAAATCGTACCAAAATCAAGATTGAAATCGTATGAGAACAAAAATGGGCAATTTTAGCAAATTTAAAAGAAAGCGAAACTGCTTCGGCGAAAAGGGCAATGATGGGCATCTTCTCATATATTTTTCTATTAAAAAACATTTGAAAAGAAAAAAAATAATCAAATTAGGGCTTGGTCAATCCCTTTCCCTTCGTTCGGTTGAACTCATTGGTAAAATAGTTGTCCTAATAGTGTACGTACGGAAGAATGAACATCATTATTAACAATTAATGATTATATTTTTATCAACCACTAGCATAAATTATTCTATTGGAGTTCTTTTATTCTTAGTTTTAAATCATGATTAGCAGATGATGTTGAAATTAACCGGGCCGAAATACTACTCTGAGTTAAACTACCTAGACAACCCATAAAAACAAGAGCTAAGTCCCATGAGCTCTATCCTTTCCTCGTGAATTATTTTGAGTTATGCATTAAATAACAATTAAAATGATGATTTTGGAACATTAATCTTGAGAACTATCATTTTAAATGTTATTTGTCTTTATGTTATTAAATGATTTACCTTATTAATATGATTATATGTTAGTTTCCATATGAAACTTAAAATCCTATAATTTTACGATTCGATTTTATCTCAATTTTCGATTTTAGATAAAATCTCGATTTTGACTGCTTTGACCCTCACTAGTGAGTACTATATTGGATTTGGACCACCACCTGGATTGGCTCCTAGAGATTACGGTGCGGAGCCCTGGCCCATGACCGTAACTTCTATTTAACCTTAACCATAAACAAGCACAATGCATCGGATTATGAGATTTTTTTATACGGTGAGAAATCATTTTTGTGATGGTAAATTTATTTTGATAAACTAGACTGTATTAATGTAGAAATTAATAGATAAAACTAACTTATATAATTGAATGTGCTGAATTGTAAACTTTGGCAATTACCATTAAAATTTGGGTTTAAATTTCATTATTGGCATATTAATACTACTAAATTTTTGTGGGTTTCTCCAAATCAAGGGGGTGCCATGAAACCCCCTTCTTGCCCTCTAGCTACGCCCCTGCATAGATCTTCGACAAACTTTGGGTAGCGTTATATATGAGCTTACAGTTTTATCGGTGGCCATCCAAAAGAAATGAATAGTTATTATGAGTTTTAGTTATTCTTAAATAAATGAATAGATAATCAACATAGTAACCAACGATAACTTGATAACAATTCCACCTGAAGTTAGAAATGTTGGTTGTTTGTATGGTCTCCCATGTAATTAACTAAACCTGTTTGAAGATAACTAGACTGCTATGGTGATGGGTGAGAAAGAGAGTAACTTGTTGTTAAGCTACGATATCACAACAGTATGAAAAATGGGGAGAAACTAGTTTTTTTGTTTTTGTGAAAAACAGAGCGTAGAGGGGTGCTCTAACCCTTAATCAATTACTAAACGGAGAGTCTGAACTCCAACGATATCATGATACAACCAATAGTTCATCATCGGGCTCGGGTTGTCAAACACATGCAACCCTATGGGTAGGGAATGGCCGAGACCAGCCATATAATCAGCAACGAAATTACTCTCCCGGTAAACATGCTTGATACGCACCTCCTACTCCAGCTCAAGTAACCTGTGCACAGTGGTGATCATTGTGCGATGCGGGTGGTGCTCAGTGTCACTTCGTAGCAGCTGCACCGCCGTCATAGAATCCATCTGCATCTCTACCTTCCGGGCTCCTCTCTCCCAGGCCATCCTCAAACCATAAACGACGCCCGGCAGCTCCGCATGTATAATTGAGCAACCACCCAAGTTCTCCGAGATGAAGCTCCCATCATTTCTTCTCATCACTCCCCCCGCTGTTTTGCTGCCTTACCCAATTATCACCGCTCCATCTGTATTAACACACAACCAATCGTTCTCGAGTCCTTGCTAGCTCATCAAAGCAAGGCTTCGTAAACAACTTCCCCCCGTCACCCGCATCGAGTTCGCGGTGGCCTTCGACACTTGAGTCCGCCAGCTATGGATTAGGCAGGAAAATTGTGCAGCAGACTCCAGCTCTTTGTAAAAAACCCACTGGTTTCTATTTTTCTACAGCTGCCAAACAAGCACAGCGAAAAGGGTGGGATTAACAATGGAACTGCGGTTAGAAATATAATGCATCACCCACTTATGTATGTTCTCTTCATAGAATGCTTCATCGGGCTCCCCCCTCAAAAATTCAGACCAGGCCATCCTTGCATACGGGCAATCTCGCAAGACGTGGACCGTCGTCTCAGGAGCACCACCACAAATCGGGAAGAGACTCTCTAGCGTGAGGTGGCGGCGACACCGTTCGTGTTTAGTTAACAGCCTGTTATGAAGAACTAGACACATGAAAGATCTCGTGCGCTGTGGTCTTGGCATACGCCAAATTTCCCTCCAAACTTGGTTCTGAGCCCCATCGCCGCCCGCGTTTGTGAGCATCTCCCAAGCTGTTTTCACCGTTAATTTCCCTGACTGCAAGAACCTCCAGAACGGGACATCAGGTTCGGTTTCATGCGGCACCGGGCGGAGGAGTAGTTGATCCGCTATATTCTCGGGCAGGAAAATCCTGATAAAGTCCATGTTCCATGCTTCGTTCAAAACCATTTCCGCAGCCTTCAAGTTCCTTACCTCGACCGGGAGATCATGAGTGAATTCCACCAACGGTGGTCCATCCTGAAGCCAACGATCAGTCTAGAAGCAAGTTTGCATACCACTTCTAATACTCCACATAGTCCGTTCTGGTAACCAATGAAGGACTCGTAATACTCCCCGCCACGATTAGACAATCTGCCTTGCCTCCTCGGTTGCTACCCGTCAGCTGTTTGCTTAAGATACTTCCCTCTTATAACACGAGCCCATAAACTGTCTTGCTCAGAAAGGAGTCGCCAAGAAATCTTTAGCATAAACGCCTCATTCATACCTGTTGCAGTTCACAATCCCAGACCGCCTGCTTCCTTGGCCTGCACACAATATCCCAATCAATCAAGTGGATCTTCCTGCCCTGTTCTGAGCTTCCCAGAGGAATCCCCTGATCTTCTTGTTGATATACTCCCTGACTGTGGCCGGTAATAATGTTGTTTGCATAGTGTAGGCCGGCAATGATGACAGTACAGACTGCACTAGAGTGATCCGCCCAGTAAGAGATAATGACTTCACCTTCCAGCCAGCCAATCGCGTATCAATTAGATCTGTGAATGTTGCCTTCGAGACACGATCATGAATCACGGGCACCCCCAAATACCGTCCCAGATTACTGGTAACCGGGATATCTAGTGCACTACTGATAGCTGCACTATCCGAAGTACTCACATTATTTGAAAGGAAGATCCTCGATTTGGGTCGACTGACCTGTTGCCCAGAGGCCGCACCAAATTCCTCCAAACACCCAGAGATTACCTGCGCTTGCGCTAGAGAGGCCACTGCAAATAGTATCAAGTCGTCAACAAAGAATGAATGCGACAAAGGTAATTATGAATAAAGAGATCAAGGAAGGTAATTATTAATGAATTATTATAGGAACTCCTCCGACATTGCAAACAACTTCTGTATTAGGAATGAAGCCAAAATGGGCGCCATGTGATGATCAAAGCAAAGGAAAACGAAAGACACCACCACCCACCATAGAAGAAGAAGAAGAAGAAGAAGAAGAAGAAGAAGAAGAAGAAGAAGAAGAAGAAGAAGAAAAGAGAGATATACATATGGTCCCCCATTCTGCCTGGCTGTTTGGTGTCTTACCCACCCATCACATGCAAATGCAACCCTTAATCCTATTATTTAATTCACTAAACCAACATAATTAAATTAATAACAACCTACTTTACTTACTCAACCGCCCTTTCCTTTAACTAGCAAGGCAATTGAAATATTGTGATTGTTTTTTGTGGGGTTTTGAGTTCAACGATGAGCTCTGGGGTTTCGCGGTTTCGGAAGGTGTCAGTTTGGATGTGGAAATTTGAAAATCGTGGAAATTTGTCTGAATTTCAAGGTTTTACAAAATCAAGGAATTGACTTGTGGAAATTGAACAAAATTTCACGTTTGGATAGAGTTTAGTTTTGTGAGAATTGATGGTGTGGAATTTGGTAAAAGTACAAAAATGCCCTCCTTTGTTTATATACATATACTCCTCCTAAAGGTTGTTGTTGTATTATACTAACTACTAATTGTTGCTAACTTAAGCATAGTTAGAAAAATATGACATAAATATATAAACTTAATTATTTTAATAATAAGTACATATAAACTTAATTATTTTAATAATAAGTACATATATAAATTACAATAAAGTTAACTATTTAATTCATTGAATACGGATATTAAAAGTGTTTAGGCGAATTCGATGAGGAGAAGTAGGAAAATCGACGGTGAATGAGATAATTAAGCGAATCCAAAATTAAGAAATTGACGACGGATTATAGGAGATATACGAAGGTGAGGGGAGATGAAGAAGAAGAGGTACCATTGATGAATGAAAAAGAAGGGGCTACTCTTTTCATAAATAGTTAGGCGAAAACGGAGAAGGAGTAAGAAAGAAAGGAGGTCCCAGGTTCGAATCCCTCAAGTAGTACCTTAATTACAAAATGAAACCTATATCACCCTTATAAAAAAATGAAAAAAAAGAGAGGAAGGACATAGGGACACATTTGGAAATAGAAGGAAGAAAACGTGGTAATTTCAAATTACTAGGGGGAGATGTAGTATTCTCAATTACAATGAATGTGGTAATTGAAGCCAATTTCCACGGTCCAATTCCCATACCTTTTTTGCGCTGCCAAACGTGAGTTTTTAACCCAATTTCTACATTAAATGGTTATTGGATCCAATTACTGCATTAAATTTCTACGTCCAAACGACCCCTAACCAGATTCACTTTCGTACGCAAGAAAGCAAAGGAAAGCAGAAAAGCCACAATAATCAAAGGACGAACGAGACTCAACGCAACACGTTTTCCTAGGCCGAGTAGTAAAGTTGGGTTGTTAATTACGCCGTACCTTTGGGAGCAAAAGTGTGGCGGTCGTTCGGGTTGCCCCTGGAACAAGGCACATATGGCCCCTCGTAGGTCACAAGAGACGTACGTACGTAGGGTCACAAAAAAAATCCATGCAATGCAAGCTTGCAGCGGGGGAGTCCGGCGTCGTTCATCGACGGAATGGGATTATTTCGTGTAACGAATTTGACTTAGAGAGAATTATGTTAAAGATTAGGCCTAGGGAGTGGTTGGTAATTGTCAATAGATATAAATACTGAGTATATTGTATTGTATTGGGCATCGAATACAATTGAGAAAGTTTCCACAAATTCTATCTCTCTATTACTTCTTCCTTTCCTCTCCTTCTTCCATTGGTTGCGTCTGCAACTTCTCTTCTTCTGCACTTCATTCTCTATGTTCTTCTTCTCTTTCTTATCAGCGGCGTATCTAGAGCTGGGCCAACTCGGAACACGACCCAGCCCTCCTCCGGATCTAGAACTAGTATAGTGCTTATAAATTTTTTGATTTTAGATATTCGATCGAGTGCTATTTAAAAGTCGGTTTAGTGTTATTTGATAATATCAGGGACGGAGCTAGCTCATGGCTAGGGGCCATGGCCCCCTTAGGATTGTAGAAATAAGCTGAATATAGCCTATATAAACGAAATCATTTGTAGTGCAATTGGTAAAGTGTAGTCTCTGTGATGGTTAGATTCGTGAGCCCAATTCACGGGCAACTCATTTGTTTTATAGTTATGTTCGTTATTCCTTTTCTCGGTTGCAATTTATTAGGTAGATGTTGTTGGGAAGAATAGCTTTGAAAAGATATAAATGAAATTCCTAATTAATTATCCAGTATCTTCTCCATAATACGAAAATAAGATGGATAATTAATAAAAGAAATATTATGGAGATAATTAGAAATAATTATCTTAGTAGATTATATTTTAATTATGGGAGTAATTATCTCCCTAATTAAAATGTGACTTATTCCCAAAGAAAGAGGGAATATTCTGGGTTTTCTGCTCCTATAAATAGGAGACGCCCCAGACCCTCTAAACACATCTCGGAGAGCAGAAACACGAGATAGAGAGTGAGTTCTTAGAGCTCCGGTTTTCGCACAAAACCGATGAGCAACAAAATTAGAGTGCCTGTTTTATCCTGAAGGCGACCGGATGATAGTCTGCCATGCGCAACGAAGGCAGTGCCGCGAACGTCTTAAAGAGAGCGACCTAGTCCGAGACTCAGCCAGATCGGTAACCCTATTTTTCTGTTCGGTTTATAACAATTTTAAGACGTTGGTTGCTGTCATATGTACCAAACAGAATGCCGATACTGGCTCGATCAATTACTATCGTCGTTCGCTTGAAAAAGGGGCCTATTGCACTAGGTCCGCAGCGGCTCGCACTTGTGTTTCTATTCCCATATCGATCGCGATATGAGCTCTTTTGTGCGAGAATCGGGGTTTAAATTGCTTGCTTGTAGAAAGAGATAGAAGTTGCAGCCGAGTTGGAACATGAATTCGGAGGCCATGACAAGCATGTGGAAGAGGTGGTACGGTGCAAGAAATTGATGGGTTCAATTCAATAACCATCAATTTAATTAAAATCTCCGAGGAAGTTTGGTGAAAGAGGTGTCCGAATGGTGGACTGGTAATCATCAGCTCGCCGAAGGGAAATTGATGAAGATGGTAGTAAAAATAATAACGATGGGAAGAGAAGCAGATCGAGTTGGAGAGGCTTCGCACACTCCAGAATCCAGATCGAGACTACGCCTAGCCGGGAACTCGAAGCAACAAGAAACGTGTTTGACCGGGACAGAAAAGAGAGGGTCTCGTGATCATGTGCATGCTTGTTCTTGGATCGGAGTCGATTCCAGGTGCTTGTGGCCAATCGCAATTTGCCTCAGCGAGAAGAACATGGAAGACGCCATTAGTTTAGCGAGGATGGTGGTTGGATTGGTTCAGGAAACTCGAAGGGCGCCGCTGAAAGAGATGTCATATCATTTGGAGAACCCTACAAAGGTTCACTATGGCTGGAGGCTGGAACCATGCGTGCGATGGAGAGTGATTTGGGCCCGCAAGCTTGTTCGATCATTGGGCCTCTCAATTTCGTCCATGCCAAAATAATAGAGGAGGGCCCGTCTAATTGAATTGCCAATGCCCAACTCTTCAGCGAAAAAGGCAGAAAGGAAACTTGATTTGAGTCATCCTAGCGATTTTGTCTCATGGTTTCTCTACTTATTTTATTGTTATTGTGTGAAATCACAATGTAAATTGATCTTCCTTTTCTTTTTTGGGAGGTAATGAAGTCAAGGAAAAGGATGGAAGATATCCGCCCTGGTAAAGTTGACCTAGGATGGTGGACCCAAGACCCAAGTCATGGGTGAAACAGTATACTAAAATGTTGAAAATGGCACCTTCTGTTGCTCCGGTTAGTGGCAGCTTTGAAAGAAGACTTGCTAGGAAATTGAGCAACAAGGAAGCCATGCTTAGTGCCTATGCTGCGAATTCAGAAGACAACGTCTTCACGAAAAAAGGTAAGATTTTAATCTTACTTGTGAGTCATTTATGAATGACAAAATTATGATCTATTTAATAGAATTTTGAGCATACTATTGAGAAACCTAATGAATGCTCAAAGAAAGACAAAATTATAATTTATTCTATGTAGATTCATGTATGAAATTGAGAAATTTTGTGAATGCTAATAAACAAACTAGAATTCACGCATGAATATATTGATATTGAGATGTGTTTTTCTCAATAATTAGAGTGCAATTTTGTGTACATGCTATAAAGTAGAGTAATATGAATGCATACTCTGAAGCATATATGGATGTATATTCGGTAGTGAATATGCTAGTGGAATGGGTTATATGTCCATATTTATTAGAAGTACTGTTTGTCAGTACTATGAGAACCATTTGAACGTTTTCAAACCCTAATAAGGTATAGCAAACCGAATCAGATTCACACCAATTAAAATGGTACCATTCGTGGTAACTAAAGGATCATCAGCCAATCCTCTAAGAATGACGCTTTATTTCTCTACAATAGTTGCGAGAAATTAGGTCATATGACACGAAAGTGTAGGAACAAGTATAACACTGGTTCTAGTGTTAACTTGATTGAAGAGAAGAATTGGTAGCTGTGATGATTGACAAAAGAGCAGAGATTAACCAAGCTGGTAACTCTGTAGAATAGTGGTATCTCGAAGCATACTAAGACATATGCTATTAAGAAAGTGTTGTTGAGTATTGCTCACTCCACTATTGGTCATGATCATGAGAGTATGCATATGATAATAAAGTTAAAGTGTTTAATTCTTATGGGTCTTGCATGCACGTCTTTGACGTATATCTTGAGGAATTGAATAGCTACGGTCACATTCTCATAATGGTTGTGATAAATGTGATTTCCATAGCTAAGATAAATGACACATAAATATGTGTTTAGAGAATTAGAAACTTTGAATCTGATTAAATTTTATGTGTAAACATGATGAGATGCTTACTTAAACTGGCTTGAAATGCTTTATCGCATTATTATTGATTGCCCTGATTATTGTTGGTTGGTGTTAGAATTAGAGAATCAGTGCAATATAATTATGAGTAAGCATATGATTGTGTTTATTGGATATGCTATAGGAAAAACACATATGCCTCATAACTTGAGTGCTCATTATGTTTTTGAATTTATTGATGCCAATGGACTTCCATTTAAAATCAATAAATAGTGGGGGTTGTATCCTACCTACTATTAGAAATAATGGAACTAGTGGGGGTGGTGAATCTGAGTATGAACTCAGAAGAAGCAAACGAACCATAAATCGATAAAGGATTTTGGTTATGAGTTTGTTATTTACACCCTAAGAATGATCCTACAAGTCTGCTAGAAGTTCAAACTTCTGTAAGGTGCAGATTTGTGGGAGAATCCATTATTAACGAAATGGAATTATTGGAGTCTAATAGACTAGAATCTTGTAGAGTTACGTCTTGACTGTAAAGCCTTGGGTAATATATCGATGGAATCGAACAAGATTTGGCATCTATGAGAATTACCTCTTGGCAATGAAGTCATGGGTAATAAATGGATTCTTAAAAAGAAAAACTAAAACCTAATGGTTTAGTTTATGAGTATAATGATCGCCTAGTAGTTAAGACTCTAGGCGGGGGAAAAATGTAGATTTTCTTGATATCTATTCACCAAATCTAAAATAACATCCATGTATGGTCTGATTGCTAGTGGTGCATTAGATGGATGTTAAAATTGCATTTTGTGAATGGTGATTTAGATAAAGAAATCGAAATTGGGACAACCTAAAAGGTTGTTATTATTGAACATGCTTTTAAAGTCTATGGTGAGACAAATCATGGTATGATTTGAAACGGACTTTAAAGATCATGGCATGGATGGATGGTTATCTCTCATGGTTTTGAATGAAAGTGGCAAGTGCATTTGTTACTAACTTGAGAACGACACTTGCACTATAAAAGACATGTTGATCTTTGTTTCAAAGACTCATGACATGAATAAATGTGAAAAACCATGTTGAGTGAGAACCAAATAACTAGGACAGTGAAAGAAATTTTTTATAGATCAATCTAACTGTCTGGTTAAGATCTATAAGAAATACAAGTTGTACACTTGCCTAAATGTTTGAAGATGCTAGTACAATTTTTTAAAAGAGCACCAGAGACGGTGTAAGAAAGTAAGAACATACTAGCATCGATAGTCTGCGAGAGGCAGCTGATAAACATGAGACCCGACATAGTGGGATACTTGGCAGGTTTACTGATTGTCCTAGTATGAAGCATTGAAATGCTATTGAAAGGGGTCATGAGATGCCTTAAGAGAACAGTAGACCTTGATATATGTTATCAACGATTTCTTGCTGTATTAGTAGGGTATATTGATGCGGATAAGAATACCCTATAGAGGCTCCAAGATAACCAGAAGCTATGTTTTAAACATCGATAGAGAAGTTCTGTCTTGGAAGTCTAAGAAAAATAAGTAAATGATCTTGACTCAATCAACTATAGAATCAGATATGATAGAACTAGCAATGGCTAGTAAAGAAGAAAGTTGATTGAGAGGCTCATTACTAGAGATTCCCTTATGGGAAAGACCGTATCCGCCGGTATTGATCCATTGCGATAACAATTGCTAAATAGAACCGTAACAAATGGTAAGAGGCGACAAGTTCGTCATGAGAACAGTACCGGAAGAGAGAGTCCCTAACTGTTGGAGCAGTAAGGGTGGATCACTTAAAAGAGAATCTAGTTTATTCTTTGACGAAAGGATGAACTTGAGATTATAAAAGAATCTAGTTGGTCCTTTGACGAAAGGACTAGCTAGAGAGAAAGTCCAAAATACCACGAAGGGTATGAGACTTATGCCTACCGAACCATGGATTACAAGTGATGGTAACCCGACCCGATAGACTTGAGATCCCAAGAAACGGGTTCAATGGGTAATAACAAGTCATGAGTAATATTGATAAAAGTTCATGCATAGTGAAGCATGAATCCCAAAGCCTTGGAGGTTGAGTTAAACTCTTAATGAGATCTATACTCTATGTGGAGTGAAGTACTTTACTTTGGGGGTACTTCTGATAGACTCACCTATGTGAATGTGGGAATGGGGCCGCTCCCTATGGAACTTTGGAGGCACAAAGTTGCTAGAGCGTTCACTAAACCGGGATAATGTGCATGGCCATAAACGCACGGCCTATGAGAGAATATCACTCAATGAAAAGATCTGGTGTGCTACATTGTCTGAGATAGGGTTCAAGACTACGAGTCACCCTTATGAAATCGGAAGTGTAACCACTACGCTAAGGTTCAAATCTTCGCGATACCTTAGCTTATGCCCGATCTTATGGAATTGTTAATGCTCAGAGATAGTTTCAAAACTATTCAAGAGGGGGATTGTTGGGATGAATAGCTTTGAAAAGCTATAAATGAAATTCCTAATTAATTATCCAGTATTTTCCCCATAATACGAAAATAAGATGGATAATTAATAAAAGGAATATTATGGAGATAATTAGAAATAATTATCTTAGTAGATTATATTTTAATTATGGGAGTAATTATCTCCCTAATTAAAATGTGACTTATTCCCAAAGAAAGAGGGAATATTCTGGGTTTTCTACTCCTATAAATAGGAGACGCCCCAGACCCTCTAAACACATCTCGGAGAGCAGAAACACGAGATAGAGAGTGAGTTCATAGAGCTCCAGTTTTCGCACAAAACCAATGAGCAACAAAATTAGAGTGGCTGTTTTATCCTGGAGGCGACCAGCTGATAGTCTGTCGTGTGCAACGAAGGCAGTGCCGCGAACGTCTTAAAGAGAGCGACCTAGTCCGCGACTCAGCCAGATCTATAACCCTATTTTTCTGTTCGGTTTATAACAGATGTTCAATCCATTGTATTATAGTTATGTTCGTTTTTCCTTTCTTGGTTGCAATTTGTTAGATAGGTGTTCAATCCATTGTTGTCTCAACAAATAATAGGGTTGTGTTTTCATTTGTAATTTGTTATGTTTTGTCTTTGTGTCTCCTTTTTCTTTATTGTCTTTTTAAATTACATAATTACTAGGTAGTGATGCCGCGTCTTGTCGCGGGCGGAGATGGCCTATTTACATGTATTATGTGGCCCGTTATGATATTTTATTAGTTTTATTAGGCTAAAATTAATTTTTTGTTAGCAGTTTTTTTAGTAATATTGACTTGACAATATGATATTGACTAAGAATACATATATGGCGGTCAATATCCAATTTAAAGATTTTTGAAAATTTTGGATAGTAAATGATATTTATCAAAACCCAAGTAGACCCATTGATTATTATGGGTAGAGTATGTGTAACGTATATATGGGTTTGAAAGTTTGTAGATGGGTTTGGGTAGGGTATGAGTTGGGTATGGATACCCATTTATTCGAGGGTGTTTTAATTGCACATACAAATATAAAACCTTAGAACTTCAAAAGTTTAGGTACCAAAATGTAATACACAAAAATTTTAGGTACTAAAATGTATTGTTTAATCAATATTTTGAGGACTTATATGTCACACAAATAAATTTAGGTTATAAATCTAAAGATATATTAAGATTAGGTACGAAACTATAATTTGCATAGTTGAGACTTAATTCCTTTTATGGTGATGTATTTAAGATCATAATTATTTACCTTTTTGGTAGAAAAATGGAAAATATTTATTTGATACTTAGCCAAACATTCCATGTATAATTGTTGAAAATTCTAGGCCGGGTGAAAAAGAAAAACTCTAGAGAGAAGCAAAAGGAATACAAACTGGAACTCGCTTAAATTTCACGCCCTCAAATCCCGAAGTGTAAAATGACGATTTTCTAATAAGTAATAACCATATATATTTAATTTTAATTGGACTCGATATTGAGCTGAAAATGTTAGTGGTTCATGGTTCAATTGTTAGTTCTCTAGCCTGTTGGTGAGTCGTGTATGGACCCGTTCATACTTGTGATTAGAATACATAAAAATAGTATACTAATTAAGATTAGACAAAGAAGGCAAATAAAGAAATCGTTATGGTCTATGGAAGGCTAGTGAAAAATGATACGAAGAGGAAATAGATGATGGAAAGGTTTTGACCAATTCTTTTAGTTGACCATCAATACAACAATCAACCCTTTTCATCGTAGAAATTTATTGACACTTGTTTTTGAAGATGTCACATATTTTGATACATGTAGTTAATAAAAGTTTGTTTAGTACCCGTAAATGTATTAAATGAGTTTATAAATTCGCTCTTGTTATATTCTAGAGTCGTCTCTGTTTTATCATTTATTTAATGTTTCACGTAATGAGTAAATATAAAATGGTCGAATCTTCTTCTAAAGTTGAGTTATACAATATCTTGTATTGTACAAACTAAATTTATACTCTTATGTTATGGTGGATTGGATTCATGGATTGTTTCAAAAGGATTTGTGGATTGGATTCATGGATTCAAAAGAAATCTAAACATTGAACCAATATGTAAATTTAAAAACTATAGGTATAAATATCTCATAAAATTTAGATACCGAAATATAAATTTTCAATTATTTTACATTAAAATTAAATTTGGGTTATCAAAATGTAAAATTTACATTATAATGACTAAGTTATGATTTAATTAAATTTGGGGTATCAAATTGTAAATTATTGGGTAACACTAACCTCACTTCAGATTAATATATATATTTTTCAATTATTTTACCTTAAAATATCTCAAATGTAAATTATAGTGACTAAGTTGTGATTTAATTAAATTTGGGGTATCAAATTATAAATTATGAGGTAACAGTAACCTAACTTCAGATTTGTATATATTAAATTTGATTTTCATCATTATTTGGTAATGATAGTTACTTGCTAATAATATCATTTTTTGACAATTTGATAATAATACCATTCTAACTCATTTTTTTATCTTATCTTATTAAACGTAAACATCCATTTGAGACAAACATCAAGCAAATTTATGTATTTACAATTCAGATATGTTAATTATTGGCTCATTCAATTTAGTAAAAATGAGTAAAAAATATACTTCATAAGGTTTAATTAGATATTTTTATTTAAACAAATGTGATATATGTCACTTTCTGTTTTTTTATATTTTTTTAGTTGACAAAATAATTTACGTATGTTTGGTTAAGTTTATCAACATGTAACTTATTATTAAAGAAAAATGGATAAATAAAAAAGAATAATTGGATAAAAGAAATGAAAATATTAAAGAAGAGAGAGGTAGTTCCATAAATATATTAATAACTAATTTTCTTTTTGTAAAAAGTTGTTCAACTTGGCAAATTGTGGATCTTCCAAGTGCTTATATGACAAGAGATTGCTTTTGAATTGCCATAATATTATATATAGATTCAGATATGTTAAATATTGGCTCATAAAATAAGTAGTTTCCTTGAGTTTATCAACTGGTTATTCTTTTCGCCAGTTTAGGTGTTTTCTTTAGACAACAAGAATTTATTTGCAAAATTTTCCGAAATGTTTTCTTTTTTAGAATCACTTCATAATCACATTTATCATTTAGCTCTTACAATAAAAATCGAAAGATTGTTTGAAAAGTGAGTGACATGACGATTTACGTGGTTTACTTTAATTAAATTTGGGGTATCAAATTGTAAATTATTAGGTAACACTAACCTCACTTCAGATTTTTTTCTTCCAATTATTTTACCTTAAAATATGTCAAATGTAAATTCTAGTGACTAAGTTGTGATTTAATTAAATTTGGGGTATCAAATTGTAAATTATTAGGTAACAGTAACCTAACTTCAGATTTATATATATTAATTTGATTTTCATTCTTATTTGGTAATGATAGTTACTTGCTCATAATATCATTGTTTGACAATTTGATAATAATACCATTCTAACTCATTTCGTTATCTTATCTTATCAAACGTAAGCATCCATTTCAGACAAACATCAAGTGAATTTATATATTTACAATTCAGATATTTTAATTATTGACTCATAAAATAAGTAGTTTCCTTGAGTTTATCGACTGGTTATTTCTTTTCGCCTGTTTAGATGTTTTCTACCATACGACTATTGGGTTTTACTATTTAGACCCCGAATTAACCAGAGTTTTTTTAGACATGATACTATACCCTAATATCTAATAGGTGAACTCCAGTCCCTAATTCTATAACCTCTAATTTATGCACATACTTCGTCATACCTATCTTCCATCGCATCTTGAGTAAAATCAAAAGTATAGTGTACCTTGACATTATATATATGTATAGTATCCCCCATCCCCGGGATAGAGATCCCGCTATTACCCCCATAACGCAAGACAACCATTGGGGTTGTCTATCGTCCGATACGTAATATATAAAGAGGCAAATCATAAGATCTTGCTATTTATTTCTTGTCATCTTCCGCCGCCCCCCTTTATGGAGAATACAAGGGTAGGGATGACAGGATCATAGCTTGATATGGTTTTATTCTGTTCATCGTATCGGAGGTTATGTTCTATTTTGATTTTTTGGGCTTCTTTTCATTCTTCTTTGGCACCTATGGTTGTGATAAGCGGTTTTAGCCCCCGAGAGGATTGGGATTTTAGGTCCTTTGAAAATCCAATACACATTCATGATCCTCGAGTTTGGGCAAACTCTCGACCAATGTTGTAAATATTATGAATTTTTAGTGAGAATTTCATAGTAAAGATACTTTATTATTGGATTTTATTCATTCATATTGAAACTTGACACACACTGTAGCTCTCACGATGACTAAATTCTCTAATCTCAACTCATTTCCATTTTGAATGTTAATTTTTTATTATTATCAAGACACTTAAAATTAGTATATTATACAATATATATCAATTGTTAATTCTTGAAGTTTAGACTAAAGCTCAACCTGTGGTCATTTTTTATATGTTGGCTTAGAATCTCAATCTAAGACCCTCACACACACTATCGAGGATTTTGGACTTAACATGGTCGTTGAATATGTAATTTTCAAATATTTTATCACTTATATATTAATAATTGATAAAGATTGTCTACAATACACACATATTTAAAGTGCATTTAAAATATCTTATCATTTGAACAATGTCGGTGGATTTTATTTGATTATTTGCATTAACTTATTATCTTATGCAACATATATCAATTCGTGTTTCTCGAGTTTGGACAAATTGACAACCAATTTTGAGAAATGAGATTATTGGATAAAGATACTTGATTGTTGGATAAATATGTTTATCTCAGTAGACTATCTTACTAAAAATTGTCAATCTTTATTTGGTAAATGCCTAGGTTAGTAGTTGATGAAACGTGATGTTTATCGTAGATTCTCAATAAAGGTTTATCTAACTTTCACATATGTTATTTTTCAAAGAATCTTGTGTCTCAACCTAGGGTATAAAGTCAAAGTTCGTCAACAATAAGACTTAAGTCATTTTGAAAGTTTTGATATATAATCGTCTACGATAACTCCAAGTCTAAAAGAAAATTTCTTAGCATATGACTTAGGATCTTAATAGAGCTTTCTCAATCAACATGATATAGAGCAAATATTATTAATTTGAACTTATGACACATTATAAAATAATTGCACACACGATTTCTCTTTATTTGAGGAGTTTAAGGTAGAACATGATCTGAATGAATAAGAAGTTTTTTTTTAAATAAGTAATTGTAACTACTCGATCAAGATTATACTTTGACATTTTTCTAAATAATACTTGTTTTATTTATAGACATATACTTTACGAATAAGAGAGTGATTCATTGCATTAAAATATAAATTAATATATTTTATCTTTCAAAGGTAATTGAATGTCAAATATTTATTTTCTCACTTTTCATATATATTTTATTTAATTGATAAAAACATTATTTTTTATGTGTATGTTTGTTTAATTTTTCCATCAAAATGTAGCTTATCATTCAATTTAGTAAAAATGAGTAAAAGATTTACTTCATAAGGTTTAATTAGATATTTTTATTTAAAAAAATGTGATATATGTCACTTTCTGTTTTTTTATATTTTGTTTAGTTGACAAAATAATTTAAGTATGTTTGGTTAAGTTTATCAACATGTAACTTATTATTAAAGAAAAATGGATAAATAAAAAAGAATAATTGGATAAAAGAAATGAAAATATTAAAGAAGAGAGAGGTAGCTCCATAAATATATTAATAACTAATTTTCTTTTTGTAAAAAGTTGTTCAACTTGGCAAATTGTGGATCTTCCAAGTGCTTATGTGACAAGAGATTGCTTTTGAATTGCCACAATATTATATATAGATTCAGATATGTTAAATATTGGCTCATAAAATAAGTAGTTTCCTTGAGTTTATCAACTGGTTATTCTTTTCGCCAGTTTAGGTGTTTTTTTTAGACAACAAGAATTTATTTGCAAAATTTTCCGAAATGTTTTCTTTTTTAGAATCACTTCATAATCACATTTATCATTTAGCTCTTACAATAAAAATCGAAAGATTGTTTGAAAAGTGAGTGACATGACGATTTACGTGGTTTACTTTAATTAAATTTGGGGTATCAAATTGTAAATTATTAGGTAACACTAACCTCACTTCAGATTTTTTTTCTTCCAATTATTTTACCTTGAAATATGTCAAATGTAAATTTTAGTGACTAAGTTGTGATTTAATTAAATTTGGGGTATCAAATTGTAAATTATTAGGTAACAGTAACCTAACTTCAGATTTATATATATTAATTTGATTTTCATTCTTATTTGGTAATGATAGTTACTTGCTCATAATATCATTGTTTGACAATTTGATAATAATACCATTCTAACTCATTTCGTTATCTTATCTTATCAAACGTAAGCATCCATTTCAGACAAACATCAAGTGAATTTATATATTTACAATTCAGATATGTTAATTATTGACTCATAAAATAAGTAGTTTCCTTGAGTTTATCGACTGGTTATTTCTTTTCGCCTGTTTAGATGTTTTCTTTAGACAATAAGAATTTATTTGCAAAATTTTCCGAAATGTTTTCTTTTTTAGAATACTTCATAATCACATTTATCATTTAGCTCTTACAATAAAAATCGAAAGATTGTTTGAAAAGTGAGTGACATGACGATTTATGTGGTTTACTTAAAGTTGAGACTAGTCAATCAACATAAAATTTGATAAGTTTATCTCAACAATTATAGTCAATATTGCTATTGAAATCATAAATTATTTTTCACCATTCCATGCCAAACCTCTTAATTATCCTCCCCCCTAAATAATATTCCTGGCGCCGTCCCTGGATAATTTTTGTGTAACTAGGAAGATGGTCTAGATGAACATATCCATACCACTACTCTAAATTTAGCGTAGAAATTCTAGTCCGAATGATTTTCATTTGTAAAAAGGGTTAATAGTATTTTGTACTCCTATACTATCTTAAATTAACAAACATACCCCTCTACTAAAATTTTGCACAAATGTACCCTTCTAATATTAAAACTTTTCATCCAATTATCTGTTAAGTAATCGTTAAAGGGCCAACTCGAAATATTTAAATCCATTGGTGGTACTTCAGTTTACTGAAACCGTTCACGTTTGGTCACTCTCCGTCCAACTCCGTTAACTTTTGCTTACGTGGCAGTCAACTCTAAAAGTTGACCGTTAAATGTGTGACGTGACAATTAAAAAATAATAAAATAAATAAAATTTAATTTCTTAAGTTTTCCACCTAATTTCCAACTATTAAGAGATAAAAATTTAATTTAATTTTTTATAATCTCAAAAGCCTTAGTCGTCCATCCGTACATTTTCCCCCACCGGCGACTCTCGATCTCTCTTCTCGTCACCGCGTTCCCTATCCGGTGAAGACTGAACAAGTCCCTCTGATACAGCTCTCTCTCTCTCCTCTCTGCTCGCAGTCGCCGTGCACTCTTTCTCCGGCAAGATCGCCGCCACTCTTCCAAATCTCTACCCATCGTCACTCACTCCTTTGCTCGTGAGATCACTCTGTCGCTCATTCCTTCGCTCCCGAGATCGCCACCAACGCTTTCAAATCCCTAGAGGTCGCCGCTCATTCCTTCGCCCGAGAAATCTCAGCGCCGCTCACTCATTTGCCCATGAGATAATTAAGGGTAAACGTAATGGACGGCGGCAAATCGGCAATCGAGGTTGTATGTGTGTCGTAACCGTCTCAATCGCGAGGGGAGCGGAAGTCGGAAGTCGGATTCATCTTCCCTTTGGTGGCCTCTGACAGTGCGTGGAAGAAAGGGCGGAGAGGCCGAAGCCGTTGAAGCCGATTGATGTGGCGGTGGTCGAGGCATTGTCGAGCGGGCTGTCGCAGAAGAAGCTGCGGTAGGTGCAGACATCGCAACCGACCCATGAGGCTTTGATGTTGAGTGGGTCTGAGGTTATTGTGTACTTGAATTTTTGGATTGCTGGGTATCAGCGAATGTGAGGAGGTTGGCTTTGAGGTAGCTGCCGGGGAAAGAGGTGGTGGTGAGGCAGTGATTGGAGAAGGTGAAATGACTTTTTTATTTTTTTTAATAGTTATAATTGAGGTGGAAAATAAAAAAAAGTGATCTTATAAATTTTTATTATTTTTTAATTGCCACGTCACACATTTAACGGTCAATTTTTATAGTTGACTGCCACGTAAGCAAAAGTTAACGGAGTTGGACGGAGAGTGACCAAACATGAACAGTTTCAGTAAACTGAAGTACCACCAATGGATTTAAATATTTCGAGTGACCAAACTTGAACGTTTTTTATAATTTCAGTGACCAATCATGCAACGTAACGAGTTTAACCTTTCATCCAATTATCTGTTAAGTAATCGTTAAAGGGCCCGTGAAATGACTCAATTACCCCTCATTTACTCATAAATAATTCTAATTTTGATTTTAATTATTTTATATCCCAAATCAATAAAAAAACCCAATATAAAATAATTGCTGGGCAGTGGGGTGGTCTCCCCATTGGTGGCGTTCAATCCTTCGCCTAGAGAGAAACTGTAACCATCGGCTCTGAGTCCCCCTCCTTCGTTTTCGCTGACGCCGGAGGATTTCGCTGGCCGACGACCTCCTAACTCCTGAATCCCGAGTTCGGAAACGCCCTTCTCCCTCGGTGTCAGTATCGCTAGCCGGCGTTCTGTCGCCGGCGATTTACTTCCATGTCTTTTTTCTCGAATAGAACCTCCAATCGAATGTTGATTTTCCTAGCCGTTGCCTTGGCCGCCTATTTCGACAGCCACCATATTAATATTAGTCATCGTTGCCTCGATCGCCTATGTCGAGCACCACCATCTTAGTCCCTGGTTTTGGCTTCCGCTAACAGATTTAATTAAAGTGATGTCGACGGCGCCCCACAACTCATATGGAAGATTAGGTTGGTGAGATTGACGCCACACCCTTGTCTATATCTTCCAATCCCGTTAGCCTTTAGCTCTGCAATCAAACCTCACCAAGCCATCAACCAGCAATACAAGAGGAAGAAGAAACTTGCACAAGTATCAAAAAGAGGAAGAAACGAAAGGAGATGCCGGGAGTAGACGCCACCGCATGGAATAATCGGCAGGGGGAGACAGACGGTTTCCGTCGAGTGGGTATGAATTAGTTTAGGGTTTGATTTTTTTTAATTAATTAATTTGAGACACAATATTTAAAACTAATGTTTAAGAGTAAATGAGGGGCAATTGAGTCATTTCATAGCTTCTTTAATGACCACTTCATAGATAATTGGATGAAGGGTAAACTCGTTACGTTTTAATATTAGAAGGGTATGTTTGTGCAAAAATTTAGTGGAAGGGTATGTTTGTTAATTTACAATAGTACTAGAGGGTTACAAAATTCTATTAACAATAAAATCTAAAAGTCTAAAACGTAAAAGACTAAGTATAAATTTTCATTGAAATTAAAAATCCCTCTAAACTAAGTTCACCCTTCCCTGTCAAAACAAAACAAAAATTCCCAATCCCCCCAAAACAAAAACAAGGAGACGAATGGATCCAAAATGAATTCCTCCGCCAGTCCGTCGGGCTCTGGTTTTCTTTTCAGTCTTTTGATTAAGAAAATATTTTACGGAGTCATCATTTAGATTACTTGAGTTGAGTGGTGCACTAGATCCTAACAGTTTTTCCGGTCTTTTGGTGAAGAAGATATTTACAAACTTTTTCAAGAGTTTTGCTTCGAGACTTTGAAGAGCATGAGATGCATTCTTTGAAGAATGAGCTATGATATTATTGCCGCTCATGTGGTTTCTAGTGAGGAATACGAAGTTTACTCTCTTACAAAATTACTAGAGAAGCTGTCAGAAACAGGGTTGGAGACACAATACAGATTAATTTGTCGGTTGATTTGTCTTGTGTTTACCTTGCCTATTTCAACGGTTACCATGGAGAAAACATTTTCAGCAATGAAATATGTGAAAACAGTCATAAACCAGTTGGTCCCAATAACTCGAGTTGTTGGGAGAAGGTTATTATGGATCTTATACCACTATCTTACACGCCCCCTCAAACGAAAGCCAACTCATGAGTTTGAAGTTTGCATAGAGCCACCATACCTCATGCTTTTATCAACTGTTAATATTGCAGGTCCTGGATATTCGAACACACAATAACTTGGTCAAATAAGCTCTGATACCATGTCATAATTTAGTTAGTCCCAATAACTCGAGTTGTTGAGAAAATGTTATTATGGATCTTATACCTCTCTTAAAAAACTAATTTGCGCAACAAAATGACCGATGGATTTCTCGTTGATTGCCTAGCTATTTTCTTTAAAAGAGAGTATACTGTTGGTATGGATGGAGATCCTATGACTGATGGATTTCCCAAATTAAAAGACCTCCTAGTACAATTGGCATTGTATTGAATGAAAACTATAGTTTTTTTTGTTTATGATATCCAATATTCTATTCAAATGCGGCCCAGTTCTCTGCTATGTCCTGGATCCATCGTTGTTCCTTATCATTCTTCCATTTCTCAAGTGACTTCACTGAGATAAGATGTAGACTGTTACAATGTGGTATCAGAGCCGTTATGGGCAATGACGAAGACTGCGCGTATGGTTTCCATGAAAGAATGCGTCGCCGAAGTTTTGACTCATATGACGAAATTGAAGGACCGCTTGGCGTCTTTCCATGCACAACTGGAGGAAATTGGTGGTCGCAGCCAAACGAACATGACGCAACTGACGGAAATCCGCGACCACGATGAAGGAGCAGCGACTCCTAGCTCTGGCCACTCGAGCTGATGGCCATACGCAACAATTGGCGACGATTTTGACGCAATCTGGAGCAGTAGAAACTCGTCTGGATGGATTTGAGGAGCAAATTGGAACATTGAATGGACAATTCACAGACTTGCTCACTGAGTTAAGACAAAAAGGACACCATGCCGCTGCTGAGGACGTCAGATTGCACCTGATGGATCAAAATGTCAATCGAGGCTTGTTGCTGCTCCCGAATAGAGGCGTGGAGCCTATGGAGCTCCATGGACTAGGTTTAGAACACATCGAGTTCCGGAGGGCATCATTCTTCCACTAACTGCTCCTAACGGCGATCACGGTCCCTTTTAGTATGATCGGAACGAAGTTATAAGGCTTCCACTTCCATCTCGTAGTCGTGTACAGGATGACCGTGAAGATGAACATCGAGGTAATTTCCACTACCAAATTCCTAGGTTAGATTTCCCCTCTTTCAATGGCGATAAACCAGGGGATTGGGTCCGGAAATGTGAGAAGCTCTTTGAGGTGTACCACATACCCGATAATAGGAAGGTTAAATTATCAGTGGTTTATTTTGAACAAAGAGCTGATATTTGGTTCAAGGGGTGGTCTTCTGGTAGGTGCATCTATGTGTGGGGTGAATTCGTTTAAGCCTTGTGCAATCGGTTTGAGGATTTCACTATGGGGGGTGTTGTTGGTGAATTCAACAAACTCAAACCGACAGGAGCATTGCTGGATTATTAGGAGAAGTTCAATCAACTTTATTCATTGATGCTTAGCTACAATCCTGTTTTACAGAGGATTACTTCATTTCCAGCTTCATTAGTGGTATCGAGGAGGAACTTCGACCGGTGGTAACAATGGTGCAGCCTCAAACTCTCGGCCAAGCTTTTCAAATGGCTCGTTTGGAGGAGGTTTCGAATGAGGCTCAAAAGAGGAAGTTTCACAATCAAGATCGGTCCTACTCTAGCCCTATTCTTAATAAGAAACATGGTGTTTACGACGTGTTTTCATATTCTGGAAAAGTTGTAAAACTTGGTGTCTACAGGGCTCAACAAATATCTCTATCTTACTATACAATCATTCACGAACTAATCGCTTATTCAATTTCGAAACATGTTCTTAAAGTATACCAAAACTGAAAATGTTATTTCAACACTTGCAGTTGCAATCGGTAAAATCAATAACTTTGAGAAGCAAATAAATCAATGGATATGATAGAATGGAGGGAATAAGGGTAGCTTGTAATTAGGTTCAATTGTTATTTTGAAAATAATTGGGGAAAAGAATAAATTTTTTTACTATTAAACTTGTGTTGAAAACACAATAACAAATTAGTCGTACGTACACTAATGGAAAACATGTGTACTATTAATCTTAGTATTCTAATTTAAATCACCTAGTCTATCACTAATATATATTTTTACCTATATGAAAACTACTACCAGGATTGGAGCCCCTAGCCGCAAGGAAACTATGCCTTCCCCACTCTGCTCCTGCTTCTGACTGTCTGAGCTGCCTTCTTCTTCTTCTTCTTCTTCTTCTTCTTCTTCTTCTTCTTCTTCTCTCATGTCTCTTCCCCTTCTTTCTCTTCCTCTTCTGCCATTTTTGTTCAAGGAAGCTAACGAAAGTCTGTCGAACAAGAAGGAACCGTTTAGCTAACAATTTGAAATCAACAAACTATCGAAATCTAGATGGTAAAGCCCTAAATGCACCCAGCATACTGCATGAACCATTTCTCCAAACAACCAAATGAAAACTTCAAGCAACTAATTCTTAGTAAAAGCAGCTGATAACCATTAATGGAGCAAGGGTATAAACCACCCCACCACTATACAAAGATCAGGGCGAAACTCAAACTCCATTGTGGCTAAGGGACATGGAAGAAATTTAGACGAAGTGAATGTGACAAACCTGACTTCATGTACGCTGCACGACCAGAACCGCACGGCCGTGTGAAATTATGGCCTGTCCGTGTGAGCTCCCTGGGAATTCCACACGGCCACGAAGGATCCTTTACACGACCAGTGTGGCTTGCTCGCGCAAAGGGGTTCCACACGGCCACGTCACACTGCCGTGTGACATTTAGGTCTGGCCGTGTGGTTTTCCCAGCTTTTCGTCCACGTTCTAACTTCGTCCAATCGGCCCAGAACTCATGCCCAAACCTTCCTTCACGTGCTAAGACCTGAAATATCACAAAAAAGAACAACCTAGCGTGAAATCGGCCTAAAACACGAGAGATGAGATTCAAACGGTATAGGAATGATGGACAAAAACACGTGTATATATCAAGTCATCATTTACGTTCGCAAAATCATCCCAAGATCCCTCGGGACATACAATGCATTTATTGACCTCGTCCCATCCCCAACCACTTTGTTTCCTCATAAATGTTATTGCATGCCATCTCTTTTTCAGTTTTTTGAACCTGCCTTCAATGTTAGGATATGCCTTGACCCTGCATCCCGACACTCTTTCCTGCAACAGTTTCTTTAACTAGTTATAACCCCATTCTTGCAGTTGGCGTCAACGATCTGCCCCTTCTCTACAAGCTCCAGAATACAGTCAACAAATGGCTTTCCTAGTTCCTCTTTCCAGTACGTATATTTCTTAGAGCAAGCACCATCCATATCTTCATCACGTTGCTTTCATTTTCCCATGCTGCAAAACAGAACAATACAAAAGAGGATATCCATGTCTTAGCCTAGATAAGTACAAAGAGAACAATATAAACAAGTCTAGTTTCGTACTGCTATAGATAAGTACCATTAAACACACATAATACAACCAATCTATGAATAGAACATTGTATTCATTACAAATGGAAACAAGATAAACAACTAAATCAATATCAGCTTCAACTAGACTACAATAAAGCAGGCATCTTAAACGGACATTGAAAAGGAGGGAAACAAATGATCACTGCTTATAGGGCTTTGCAATTTGCATACATATCTTACCCTGCTTGTGCATGAGCTTATCCTTGTGGCTTACCTAGGTGTTTCTTAATGCCCAACTAAAGCCAGCAAACAATATACTTAGTACTTGGTACGAGCTTAGATAAGTGCCGATTTCTGTTTCGATCATGTCGAGAGGAACTTGCTGCTCATACTAACAGGTCTGCACCCAGCAAAGCAAAAATCAATCATTGAGACTACTACTAGCCATGAGAATCACTGACAAAAAGCAAAAGTTGGTCCATAGACGGATCAAACACTGCGAGTCTGCGACCAAATAGGCATTCATTAAATAACAACCCAACTGCGCCGAACACAGCCTCCATTCAAATTAAGCAGCAAGTTTAAAACCACAGAAAAGCTATTATGCCATGATCCAATATTCAGATAAATTCATGGGATTCATCTAAAACTTTCAACTTCTTTCACAATCCAAAACTGAGTAGTAGTAATATTTCAGAAGTGAAAACACTAACACAAAAAAGGAGGGGCAAAGAGGGGATCCCAATTTTGTCTACTTGTCAAAACAACTACCTTGAACTACAACTGAACATGTATTAACCATTACAACTGAACAAGTCCTCAATATTTAATGAATACAACCAAACAACAATGAATCAAACTCAAGACGAAGCTCGAAATCTAGCAGGTCGAGTTTGCCACATCTATGAGACCAAATCAGTCCTAAACTGATTCCAAGCTTCAGTTGGTTGAGTCCGAAGCACAAATCCCATGCAAAGCTTGCGAGATCGAAAATGGAGATCGGACGGACTTCAAGACGACCGTCAACGTCGGTGTAGATCGGAGCTGGTAAAACTCCGCTGCAGTTGCCGACGTCGCTAGGTTTATCTCCGCTACAGTCGCCAATGATGTGAGGTTGAAACTCTGCTTGCAGCTTCTCGTATCGGGAGGGAAGAAAGAGATGTAGATGGGAAAGAGAGATTGGTGTTAGAGAGTGGTATAAGATCCAACAGAACTTTTCCCAACAACTCGAATTATTGGGAGCAATTGGTTTTGACATGGTATCAGAGCTGGTTTGACCAAGTGGTCGTGTGTTCGAATCTCCACGACCCCCAATATTAACAGTTAATTAAAGCACAAAGTATGGTAGGCCTGTGCAAACTTCTGGTTCTAGACAATTGGAAGTGGTGGGTCGTTGAATAAAGAGTGAGGGTAAGAAAGATAATCAAAATGGAAAGATAATCAAAATGGAAAATATAATTAAACATGGAGCTCCCCAGAAACCTAATTAATCTCAACAGCTTAACGCCTCCATAGTTCAATTTCACAGGAAAGATAATCAAAATGGAAAATATAATTCCCTCTCTGAAATCACTTTCAATGGAAAAAAGGAAAATTCAGTTAGAAGCCAATATTACAAAGGCAAATACGACTCGAAGGTAATCCACTTTGCAGGAGGATGCCTTCTCAGCCTCTGCTATAAGGAATTGACTCGGGATCTCTTTCCTGGCCTTGGATCGTCATTCCCAGCAAAATCCATTGGCAGCCGATGGTACCCACCAAAGTCACAATTTTCAGTTGGTTGGCTTTCGGAGAAAAATCCTGACAACCGTTCAATTTCGATTACGAGGGTGGATTCTCCTCAATCATTGTTGTCTTTGATTTGCTTCAGAAGAGACAGCAGACCACTTACTTCTCCCCTGCAGCTACTGACTCGACTCTACTGTCACCCTAGGAATTAGCCAAGTGTAACCACTCCCTAAAGCGTAGTATAGCGGCTTAGGTTTATATGTCAACCCGGGTCCTAGATATGATGACTACTCAGTGAGATCTTGTTATCTAGCAATGAAACTGGAATGAAAGTCTAAACTACCAAACAAACAAAACAAGTAAACTGTTGTATTCAGGTTAAAGAGGTCACCCGGATATGGTTCCCCCCAGACTGCAGTTAAGCCGGATTGTAATTACCAAGTTCAGTTTCTATGAAAGTTATTCTACGGAAGGTTCTTAAACAGCCTGAAGTCTCGACTAAAGGTCTTCAGACCCTCTCAATCTGAATCTCTAGCGGGCGACTAACCTCCACCGGAGTAAACAGATTGAGGCCCTAAGAACAAAACCTCCACTACCGGAGTAAATCCGGTACAGAATAGTGAGTTGGTTCCTCGACTAAAGTCACCAACTCCCTACCTTCAATCAAGGATACTCTATCAACCTAGGCAGATATTCTCATTCTAGGTTAAAGCAGAAACAACAGGAATTTGATCAGGATTCAAGTCATTCAATCATTAAAACCTCAATCGAATACAATCAATCATAGAATCAGTACTTGGGTTCATACAATCAAACCTAACATACAAATCTAGGGTTCTCCATACCCAGATGAATGGGAGAACTACTCCATGGAGAAGAAAGCAAAAGCAGAATCAGACGCGGAATTCATACTGTGAAGCATGGATTCCTGCTCATGGACGTTGATCGGCACTTCTCCAAGCTCAAACTGGCCTCCAATGGTGTTGAAGAGCAATCTAGGGCACTTGGGAACTCTTGCTCGTCACTTTCTCTCTCTAGGAATCGTTCTATCTCTCAAAAACTTGAATCCCCCTGAATTGTGGCTGAAAATCTGCTTAAAAGCATCAGTGGCCAAAGCACGGTCGAGGGCACGGCCGTGTAATGCCTCAGCCCGCCCGTGTTTTGGCTAGTGTTAATTACACTAGGAGAAACACGGCCGTGCTTCCCGTTGGACACGGCCGTGCTTTGGTGGAACACGGCCGTGCTTTGTCTCGGCCCTGCCTATGTAATCAGCTCAGCTCTCGGCATAAAAAGCACGGCCACCAGAACACGGCCGTGTAATGATTTAGGTGTGCCCGTGTTTTGGCTCCAGCTCACCGAAATGACTTCCGATTGCCCCGAAACTCGCGCTTAGCCTTCCCTTTGACACCGGGGACCTGAAACATGACAAAATAGCACAACCCGGCGTAAAATAGGCCACAATACACGACTATGCCCCTCAAACGGATGAGAACTAGGGGCGCAAATATGTGCAATTACATCGTTATCAAACTCCCCCACACTTAACCGCTTGCTTGTCCCCAAGCAAACCTAACTCAAACCAATGCAACTCTCCAGACCTCTATAGAAACAAATAACCCAGATCGTAGATATAGGACTTCCTAGATCATTTAGCAGCTTACGAGGTCAACCGACGCACAAGTCATCTCATAGCTTCTTCGGCAAGAGCACTAGTATCGAGTTGGCATCATGGCAAATAGTGAACAGAGGACAAATGAATTGTGGATGGAGAGATTCTCAAAAACAAAAGACCATGGACTCACATTTTTCAAGGTGCTCTATTTTCTGCTTAAAGATGGTTGGAACCCCCTTTTTTTTCCTGTTTTGCTTGTTTTCTGATATTTTTCTTTTCTTTTCTTTTTCAAGGGTCCCAACCTGCTCTTACCGGCCATGCCAGGAGCGGATGTCTCGAGCCTCGTGCGGGGGAAAGACATGTAAGGGGGCTGGAGGTAGTAGGTGGAAATTGGGAACAAATTCCCGTCTCCCCTTACACACTTTCGCCCTATTCGCACGGGAGACGTTTATTTGGAAGCACATTTTCGAGCACCTGTTATTTTCAAAACATGACACAAGAGTCCATGACAGGTAGAAAATCCACAACATCACACAATTCAAGGGTCCTAAGATCACTAATTCACTCAATCAACCAACACAATATGAAGAAGAAATGAGATTTCTTAAATGCATCAACATCCTCCATAGTGCTACACTACCTCCCTAGGTTGCATATTACTATAAAGACTGTCAATTCAAAGCATACTGAGCAGGCAATTGCAAGGAAACACGTACTTGGAGCCCTCAAATTTAAAAATTTGGACAGTGGACTAGGCTCCAAGCACACAAACAGATCTAATGCAGTCAAAAGATAAACACCCCTCCCCCCCACACTTAAGATCGACATTGCCCTCAATGGAGAAGAGGGAAGGATAAGGGGAACGATGTTACCGGTATGCATGGACTGCAGGAGACTGGAAGCGGGCCAGTCGAGTGAAGCGGACTGGAGAGGGGACCAGTCAAGACACGCACAGCGAGAGGAAACCAAAGAGCTCAACACAGTATGTTAGGTCCAATGGTCAGCCCAATAAAACATCATCCAAACCAAAAGAAAAACAAACCAAACCCAACCTGGGTTACAATCCGACTCAAAACACAAGAAAGAAAATCAAACCGTGGTGGGGTTGCCTCCCCACAAGCGCTTCTTTACCGTCGTTTAGCTGGACGCCCATGGTGGATACTCAGGGCGGTGCAGGAACAGGTGCCTCCAAGAGCGGATCCACGTCGCTCTTGAGATACAGCTTCAGGTTGTGGCCATGCACCCGACGGATGCGACCACTATCATCAGTCAGCTCGACCTGCCCATCTGGCAAGATGCAGGCCAGTGAGTACCCGGACGGCCAGGGTGGTCGTGGTGCAGGAGGTGGGACCAGCTCATAGTGGTCTCCACTCTTCTTCCGTGCAGGCTTAGCAACCTGCTGCTTCGGCTGCCACTCCTCCTTGAGCTTTTTGTTCGGAGGCGTGGTTGGATGGAGTGGCGGCGAAGGAATGATAGGAGGGTCCTGCAAAATAGGAAGTCCAGAAGGGTACACGACAGATGATGCTCTAAAACACAACACCTAACAATGGCCAAGTGTAACCAATGAAAGGGACTGCAGTATAGTGGCACAAGTAATAAATATCGAATCCACGGGTCTCTAGAGTTACTATTACTCAGCTTCAGTTCATTATCTAGCAAACTAGATTAAGGATTGATTAACTAAACTACTCTACTAACTAAACTAAGTAAAACTACTAATTACAGTTTGGGAACTCACTTAGGTATGATTCCCCCTAGCTCCTCAATTAGGTCCAAGTTGTAATTCCTTTTGGTTGTTTTACTGTTGATTAAACTGCGGAAGATCCGACAGTAGCTTGGAATCTCTTAAGCTGACCAAGCCCTCTCAGTCTAACTATCCGGCAGACGACTAGTCTTCACCGGGATAGAAAGCTGAAGCAATAAGCACAGAACTCCACTACTGGAATTGGATTCCAGTACAAAGCAGTAAACTGGCTAACTCTCGTATAGCCAATCTCCTACTATCGAATGATGAGACTCTAGCAACCTAATCAGATTCTATCTATCTCAGATTGCAGCAGGAATCAGGAAAAGTTGATCAGACTTCAATTGACTCAATAAACATGCATCATTCGATTATAATCAAACAATATAACATCCAAAACTTCATACAAGAAAGATCCTAACTCATGGAACTAAGGTTCCTCAAAACCTAAGTGAAGGGAAGTTACTCCATAGAGAAGAGAGAGACTGCAGAAATCTGATCTAGATCTTCAATCTCCATCTCCAAGCTTGATTCCCGAGCTCCAATGGCGAAGAAATCCTCCAAAATAGCTCCAAGAATGTTCCCAAGTCGCTCTCTCTCTCTCTAGGGTTCGTCCCTTGGGTGTTTGGGATCCAAAACCCAGCTCTCCCCTCCTTTGGCTCGAATTTGGGTTAAAAACAGCCATTCCCGACTCGCACGGCCAGGGTGCACGGCCGTGCACATCACCATTCTGGCCGTGCACCTCAAAACGCGGCGTATCAATTAGTTGAACCTCAGCCAACTCGCACGGCCAGAATTGTATGTTGCACGGCCGTTCGGATTTCACTTGTGCCCGTGCGTGCCCACGCACAATCCCGCACGGCCAAACTGGTCACTTGCACGGCCGTGCGTGGCCACGCACAATTCCGTGCGTGCCCACGCACGATCCCGCACGGCCAAACTGGTCACCGGCACGGCCGTGCGGGTTGTGGGTGTGCCCGTGCGACTTCCTCAGAACCTCGCCATGCGTCCGATCCTCGTCCAATCGACCCCAGACTCGCTCCTAAGCCTTCATTCACGTCCTAGGACCTGAAATATCACAAACAAGCACAACCTACCGTGAAATCGGCCTAAAACACGAGAATCAACACCTCAAACGGTGTAAGAATGGGGGTAAAAACATGTGTAAATGACGGTCTATCAAACTCCCCCACACTTAACCGTTTGCTTGTCCCCAAGCAAACCTAACTCAAACCAATGCAACTCTCCAGACCTCTATAGCAACAAACACCCCAGATCGTAGGTAGAGGACTTCCTAGATCATTTAGCAACTTACGAGGTCAACCGAAACACAAGTCATCTCATAGCTTCTTCGGCGAGAGCACTAGTATCGAGTCGGCATCATGGCAAATAGTGAACAGAGGACAAATGAATTTTGGATGAAGAGATTCTCAAAAACAAAAGATCATGGACTCACATTTTTCAAGGTGCTCTATTTTCTTCTTGAAGATGGTTGGAACCCCTTTTCTTTTCTGTTTTGCATGTTTTCTGTTTTTTTTTTTTTCAAGGGTCCCAACCTGCTCTTACCGGCCATGCCAGGAGCGGATGTCTCGAGCCTCGTGCGGGGGAAAGACATGTAAGGGGGCTGGAGGTAGTAGGTGGAAATTGGGAACGAATTCCCGTCTCCCCTTACACACTTTCGCCCTATTCGCACGGGAGACGTTATTTTGAAGCACATTTTCGAGCACCTGTTAAACTCAAAACATGATACAAGAGTCCATGACAGGTAGAGAATCCACAACACCACACAATTCAAGGGTCCTAAGATCACTAATTCACTCAATCAACCAACACAATATGAAGAAGCAATGAGACTTCTTAAATGCATCAACATCCTCCATAGTGCTACACTACCTCCCTAGGTTGCATATTACTATAAAGACTGTCAATTCAAAGCATACTGAGCAGGCAATTGCAAGGAACACGTACTTGGAGCTCTCAAATTTCAAAATTTGGACAGTGGACTAGGCTCCAAGCACACAAACAACCAAACATTCACCCGCATAAATAATCGAACACCCCCCCACACTTAAGCACGACATTGTCCTCAATGGAGGAAAGATAAGGAGGGTAGAACGAAGTTACCAGATCAAGGGTGAATGATGATGAACGGGTCAGGCGGTGCATCCCAGAAAGAGAGAGTAATCAGAACACAAACACCACACAAAATCTCACAAAGGTTGAGTTATTGACTCTAAAATCAAATAACAAAACTGACTCAACCGAGGATAAATAGAGAAAGAAATGCAAACCGACTGGTTGGGTTGCCTCCCAACAAGCGCTTCTTTCACGTCGTGAGCCGGACGATGGCTCCTAAGTTTCGGTCCATGCTAGAACCTCCTTGAAGTTGAGGTTCTCGTCGATGAGGTGGAGTCTCAAGTCACGAGCATGTGGTGTGGCAGGTGAGGAAGGCTCATGTACTTGATGCAGATGAAGTCTCCACCCTAGAGACCTCTTCTTCTCTTCTCTCGTCTCATTGCCCCAAACCAGATATGACAGCATCGATTGGCCACCATCGCGTCCACCAAGAGGGACCGATGTCGATGTGGCCTTGGTCTGGCAAAGAGACACTGCAAATGGGTCCTTGCCAAGCTGCTCCTCGAAGTTTGGCGGAGATATCACATGTAACTCATGGCCGGTGCAGGCCTCTTCCACCTTAACTCCGTCCTCAGCCTGGACGCCAATTGCTTCTTCAACCTCCCTTTCTTCTTCATGTGGTATCACCCCTGGGAAAAGATCAAGAACTCCTCCTGCTTCACTTTCTTCATCCTCCACAACTTCTTTCTGCACCCTTTCTCGCTCTTCTTCTTCTAGCACGGATTGGAGAGCAAGTTGCCAAGCAATTTCTTTCATGAGATTTTCTTGCATCTCCTCACTCATGCCCGCCTCTTCAAAGCTCAGTTTGGGATGTGGGAAGGTGTGGTCGGCTACGGCAGGAAATTCCTGATCATGATCATCACGAGAGCTTTTCGTGAAAACTTCTGTCTGCTCCACAATATCCTTGTAGCCTTCGTCTTCCTCCTCCTCTTCTAGTATGATAGCAGAAGGGTGATCTTGAGCAGGTTGTGCATAAGCTTTCTCAAGATCCTCGAGGCTCTTCTTTATGCTCAGGAGGGTCTCCTCTGTTTCACGGTAGGAGAACCCAGTTTGGGCATTGTCTGGGATATCCATCTTTGGAAAGGATGTCTCAGGTACTCGAGCAATCTGGTCCACGAGAAGCCTCAAGTGATAGTTTGGATCTGGCTGATGGAGGAATTCTTCTTGATAAGGAGATTGTTCTTGAAATGCCCAGGGGTCTGATTGTTCTCCGTAGTAAGGGGGTTGGTACTGGAACCCGAATCCATAGTCTTCTCCTCCTTGATTGCTGTAGGGAGTCGCGGGGTAATACCACCCGGATGGTGGTGGATACCCCCAATGATTGGAGAAGCCATTAGGATCCATGATTCAGATCTGCACCAACAAAAACAAAAACACCCAAGTGAAAAGCAAGGGTGGAAAAGAAAAGAAAAACGCTAAAGCAACAAACTTCTGCCTTTCCTAATACTCTAGAAAGTCCCCGGCAACGGCGCCAAAAACTTGATGCTCTAAAACACAACACCTAACAATGGCCAAGTGTAACCAATGAAAGGGACTGCAGTATAGTGGCACAAGTAATAAATATCGAATCCACGGGTCTCTAGAGTTACTATTACTCAGCTTCAGTTCATTATCTAGCAAACTAGATTAAGGATTGATTAACTAAACTACTCTACTAACTAAACTAAGTAAAACTACTAATTACAGTTTGGGAACTCACTTAGGTATGATTCCCCCTAGCTCCTCAATTAGGTCCAAGTTGTAATTCCTTTTGGTTGTTTTACTGTTGATTAAACTGCGGAAGATCCGACAGTAGCTTGGAATCTCTTAAGCTGACCAAGCCCTCTCAGTCTAACTATCCGGCAGACGACTAGTCTTCACCGGGATAGAAAGCTGAAGCAATAAGCACAGAACTCCACTACTGGAATTGGATTCCAGTACAAAGCAGTAAACTGGCTAACTCTCGTATAGCCAATCTCCTACTATCGAATGATGAGACTCTAGCAACCTAATCAGATTCTATCTATCTCAGATTGCAGCAGGAATCAGGAAAAGTTGATCAGACTTCAATTGACTCAATAAACATGCATCATTCGATTATAATCAAACAATATAACATCCAAAACTTCATACAAGAAAGATCCTAACTCATGGAACTAAGGTTCCTCAAAACCTAAGTGAAGGGAAGTTACTCCATAGAGAAGAGAGAGACTGCAGAAATCTGATCTAGATCTTCAATCTCCATCTCCAAGCTTGATTCCCGAGCTCCAATGGCGAAGAAATCCTCCAAAATAGCTCCAAGAATGTTCCCAAGTCGCTCTCTCTCTCTAGGGTTCGTCCCTTGGGTGTTTGGGATCCAAAACCCAGCTCTCCCCTCCTTTGGCTCGAATTTGGGTTAAAAACAGCCATTCCCGACTCGCACGGCCAGGGTGCACGGCCGTGCACATCACCATTCTGGCCGTGCACCTCAAAACGCGGCGTATCAATTAGTTGAACCTCAGCCAACTCGCACGGCCAGAATTGTATGTTGCACGGCCGTTCGGATTTCACTTGTGCCCGTGCGTGCCCACGCACAATCCCGCACGGCCAAACTGGTCACTTGCACGGCCGTGCGTGGCCACGCACAATTCCGTGCGTGCCCACGCACGATCCCGCACGGCCAAACTGGTCACTTGCACGGCCGTGCGGGTTGTGGGTGTGCCCGTGCGACTTCCTCAGAACCTCGCCATGCGTCCGATCCTCGTCCAATCGACCCCAGACTCGCTCCTAAGCCTTCATTCACGTCCTAGGACCTGAAATATCACAAACAAGCACAACCTACCGTGAAATCGGCCTAAAACACGAGAATCAACACCTCAAACGGTGTAAGAATGGGGGTAAAAACATGTGTAAATGACGGTCTATCAACAGACTCGTGTACCTGATCAGAAATGGCATGCACAGGCGTGACAGCAATCATAGCACAGTGATCAAATTCAGTCACAGAAAAAGTAGCCTGTTCATCCCCAGCACGCAAGATCAACTTACCATCATGCACATCAATAAGTGCCTTGGCGGTGGCAAGAAATGGTCTACCCAGAATCAAAGGTACATCCACATCCTCATGTATATCAAGAATAATAAAATCAACAGGATATGTGAATGCACCAACACTAACAAGCAGATCCTCTATGATTCTCCTATGATGCACGATAGAACGATCAGCTAACTGAATGCTCATCCTAGTAGGGCTAAGTTCACCTAGGTCTAGCTTTTTATACAACTTATATGGCATGACGTTTATGCTAGCGCCTAGGTCCGCCAAGGACTTTCCTACATGCATGCTGCCAATAGTAAGAGGGATAGTAAAACTTCCTGGATCCTTGTGCTTCTCGGGCAGCTTGTTCTGCAGGATAGCAGAACACTCCTCGCTCAGCAGCACTGTCGAGAGATCCCCAAGTTTCTTCTTGTTGGTGCAGAGATCTTTCATGAACTTGGCATACTTGGGCATCTTCGACAGTGCCTCCACGAACGGTATGCTGATGTTGAGCTGCTTCAACATTGCCATGAACTTGGCAAACTCAGTCTCCAGCTTGTCCTTGTGTAGGAGAGTGGGGAAGGGAAGCTGGGGCACATGCTCCTTAACCAGTGGTTGTGGCTTGGGAGCAGGGGCTTCCTTCTCCACCCGTACTGCTGCATCGTCTGCTGGAAGTGCTGAAGCAGGTAGTGGTTCCTCCTGTCTGGCCGGAACAGGATCAGCAGATATGGCCCTACCGCTCCTGGTAAAAATGGCATCAAGCTGCTGGAGCTGGTGAGGATCCCGAGGATTCGGGAAAGTGGTGGCAGGCAGAGTCCCTGGTGCCCTGGTGGTGCTTTGGCAGGCCAAGATGCCCACCTGGGTCTGCAGATCCTGCAAAATCGCACCCTGGTTCCTCTGACCTGCCTCCAGTGAGGATACACTCTGGTCCAACCTCGTGATAGTCGCCTGAGTGCTCGTCATGAATGAAGCTAGAATGTTTTCCAGCTTCGTCATCCTGTCATCTGGGGCTGGAACTGCTACTGGCTCGGCAAACTGGCGCTGGGGCTGCTGGAATGGCTGCCCCTCCCTAGGCTGGTAGGGCTGCTGCTGTGGGTCTGGCCCCTGGCGAGCCTGGAAGGACTGCCTCTGCTGAAAACCACCTGCTAGTGCTGGGAAACCAGGTGGTTTAGTGGTGTTGCTGCTCCAGGCGAAATTGGGATGCTGGCGCCACCCCTCATTATATGTGTTACTGTATGGATCGAGGCGCCGCGCATTGGCGATGAAGGCCAACTGCTCCTGGGGTGTGGTAGACTCCCTCATAGCCTGGCAGTCCTCCACTAGGTGATTGGAGCTCTCACACCACTGACACTGAGCAACTGGAGGTGTAGCCAAACCTCTGCCCGGAATAAGACTGTTGGGCTGCTTCAATGTCTGCACTAGCTTAGCTACCTGCTGCTCGAGCCCGGATCTGGTCTCCATGGCGTGGACACCACGGTCCCGGGACTGTCTGCCTCGGCTACCCTGTCCCCAAGAATGATCTCTGGCAGCCAAAGTACTGATCATCTGGTTCAGCTCGGGTGGAGTCTTAGTGAGAATATCCCCTCCTGGGCATAGAGACTCAATCACCCTCTGGCTATCTGGAGAGAGGGCACTGTAGAAGTTCCCCACTGTGAATGCATCGCTGAAGCCATGATGGGGGCACTGCCAGAAATAGCCCATGTACCGCTCCCACGCATCACGAAGTGACTCATCTGGCTCTTGGCGGGAGTGAGTGATCTCCCGCTGGATCTCTGTAGTCTTCGATGCCGGATAATACCTGTGCACGAACTTGTCCGCCAGATCGTCCCAAGAGGTGATGGACAATGGGGGCTGGGTCTCCAACCACCTCTTAGCATTCCCCGCTAGAGAATGTGGGAAGAGATGAAGGCGGATCGCATCATCGGGAACACCGTTCAGCTTGAACCCGTTTGTCAGCTGCAGAAAACGGGACAGATGTACCCTGGCCTCCTCATCCTTCAAGCCATGAAACTGGATCGAGGATGTGATGAGCTGAATCCAACATGGCTTGATCTCAAAGTTGTTTGCTGGGATCGGCGGGTAGAGGATGACCGGGCGGATGTCAGCAATCCGAGGAGTGTAGTAGTACTCCAAGGTGGGTCCCGGCTGCGGTGGATGGATGAACTCCATGATCCTGGGGTTGTTCCCCATGACCTGATTCACCGGGGGAGCCTGCTGAGGATTCCCCTGGTGTTGATTGTACTCTCCGTCCATCCCGTGCTCTTCTTCAGAATCACTGCTCACGTGGCCGTCTATGCGCTCTTCCGTAGCCAGTCTAGCTCGCTGTTGTCTCCTGAGCTTGCGACAGGTGCGGTCAATCTCTGGATTCAACGGCAGTAAACCTCCCGACTGGCTACGGGTCATGCACTACCTGCACACTCTCAAGCAAGCAAACCCGTGAAGGCACAAGTGGGACAAAGCAAACAAAGCAAAAAGAAAAAGGCTAAATTAACAGAAATCACTTTTCTTCAACAACCTAGCCGTCCCCGGCAACGGCGCCAAAAACTTGACTCGACTCTACTGTAACCCTAGGAATTAGCCAAGTGTAACCACTTCCTAAAGCGTAGTATAGCGGGTTAGGTTTATATGTCAACCCGGGTCCTAGATCTGATGACTACTCAGTGAGATCTTGTTATCTAGCAATGAAACTGGAATGCAAGTCTAAACTACCAAACAAACAAAACAAGTAAACTGTTGTATTCAGGTTAAAGAGGTCACCCGGATATGGTTCCCCCCAGACTGCAGTTAAGCCGGATTGTAATTACCAAGTTCAGTTTCTATGAAAGTTATACTGCGGAAGGTTCTTAAACAGCGTGAAGTCTCGACTAAAGGTCTTCAGACCCTCTCAATCTGAATCTCTAGCGGGCGACTAACCTCCACCGGAGTAAACAGATTGAGGCCCTAAGAACAAAACCTCCACTACCGGAGTAAATCCGGTACAGAATAGTGAGTTGGTTCCTCGACTAAAGTCACCAACTCCCTACCTTCAATCAAGGATACTCTATCAACCTAGGCAGATATTCTCATTCTAGGTTAAAGCAGAAACAACAGGAATTTGATCAGGATTCAAGTCATTCAATCATTAAAACCTCAATCGAATACAATCAATCATAGAATCAGTACTTGGGTTCATACAATCAAACCTAACATACAAATCTAGGGTTCTCCATACCCAGATGAATGGGAGAACTACTCCATGGAGAAGAAAGCAAAAGCAGAATCAGACGCGGAATTCATACTGTGAAGGATGGATTCCTACTCCTGGACGTTGATCGGCACTTCTCCAAGCTCAAACTGGCCTCCAATGGTGTTGAAGATCAATCTAGGGCACTTGGGAACTCTTGCTCGTCACTTTCTCTCTCTAGGAATCGTTCTATCTCTCAAAAACTTGAATCCCCCTGAATTGTGGCTGAAAATCTGCTTAAAAGCATCAGTGGCCAAAGCACGGTCGAGGGCACGGCCGTGTAATGCCTCAGCCCGCCCGTGTTTTGGCTAGTGTTAATTACACTAGGAGAAACACGACCGTGCTTCGCGTAGGACACGGCCGTGCTTTGGTGGAACACGGCCGTGCTTTGTCTCGGCCCTGCCCGTGTAATCAGCTCAGCTCTCGGCATAAAAAGCACGGCCACCAGAACACGTCCGTGTAATGATTTAGGTGTGCCTGTGTTTTGGCTCCAGCTCACCGAAATGACTTCCGATTGCCCCGAAACTCGCGCTTAGCCTTCCCTTTGACACCTGGGACCTGAAACATGACAAAATAGCACAGCCCGGCGTAAAATAGGCCACAATACACGACTATGCCCCTCAAACGGATGAGAACTATGGGCGCAAATATGTGCAATTACATCGTCCAGGGTACGGAACTTTTCTCTCTTTCGACTCAGTCTTGCTGGCCCTCTACCTCGTAGTTGCAGCGAGCTACTAGTTCAATGGTCAAACGTCACCAAAGGTTGCAGATTGTCAAATGCTTTCTGGCCACTTCCACATGCAGTGTTCTGGTTATTATGGATTGAGTGGAATGCTAGACTTTCTCGTGAGTCGTGATCACTACACAAGAAGCGCCACTCTATCCAACAGAATCAACTACATCATTTGCTCATGGTTGGATAGTAGCAACAAACTATCTCAACAAGAACTTTAATCCCTACATTTGATGTTGTATGGCACAAGCCAAAACCCATTTGAGCCACCATAACAACTTGTTTCTAGTGTTTGCATATGTACCTTCAGCCACCTTTATTGTACTTTATCATTGGAGCAAGTCCATTACTTATGGATGAACTCCCTTTCGATGAATAAAACTTAGCAGTAATTCATTAAGAAAAAAAAAGATTCGAAGGTAGCAGAACACTGATAACTAGCAAACTATAGTCAGAAGCAGAAATTTTATTAAAAGAATGAAAGAAATGAAGTCAAAGCGTTCAATAGTGAAGATAGCAAAGAAAAACCTTGCAATGGCCAGCCACTAGGTCTTTCTTCTTCCACTTATTAGCACACGATTACAGCCTGCTCGTCCTCAGTTTTAAGCTATGGGTGAGGAATTTCTTCCGCCGCGGGCCAAAAATAAGGATGAATCGAGGACAAAGTTGGAATCTCTGACTCCGCTCTTCGGCCGCCCTCGCACGCCGCCGCGACTACCGTCTCAGTTGTGCCTCCTCCGCTGGCTTGTTTCTCTACGTCTCCTTCTCCCTTCAAGCGCCTTGTTCACTCGAGATTTCGCGCTTGGATTTGCCGGCGACGAGCTCGTCCGATACCTCTCCCTGATAATTTGTACCGGAAATTGCTCCTGTTCTCAGCAGATTTCAGCGGTATATCTTCCGACCGACTGTTTCAGCAGCTCTTTGAAAGCTATTTTGCTTTTTCTTACCCTAATTCGGGATTTTGATTAACCGACCATAGAGATGGAAACGACGTCGTACCTTGTGGTTTTTTCTTTTATGAATTTAATTAAACGGACCAGGCCAACTTCTGACAAAGCAGTCTGGGCTTACTACGGCCTTCCAAGCTTCCTTCCTTGCTTTCGTTCTCTCCCTGTTTGGCGCTAGTTTTTCTTTGGACTTCCTTTCTGCCCCGTTCACTTCCCATTTTGTTTTCTGTTTTCTATTGTAAAAATGAAAATCAAGAAACAAATGATAAGAAACGTGTTCACTTGTAGTTTCGTTTTCGTTGGAAAAATTCATTTGGCATAAATGAGGAAGCTAGAAGGAAACCATTAAAAGTTGTTTCCTGGAAATAATGGGACGGGTTATTCCCTGTTTCCTAGCGGAAAATGGATACTGCTGATTATTGAGGCCGTTTGTTCGATCCCTGCCAGCGACTACTTTTTTTACTTATCTCCTCTTTTCCTAAATGCCGCCGTTTTGCCCACTAAAAGTAAAACCCTACGAGAAGCTAAACTCGATCCCTCTCCCGCGCCTGAGTGAGAAGAGAAGCAGCAGCGATGACCGCGTCTGCAACGGGAAGCAGCGAAGGCGAATCCTTCCTCCAGTCGGCGAAATCAAGCTGCAGCGACGCGATTCTCCACCGTCGAAGAGAACCTACAGCCGGTCGCCATCTCCCTCCTCCACCCGACGATTCGTTCGAGCCTCTCCATCGGACGAATCCTCTCCTCCAGCAGCGACGAAATGGATGGTAACGAGGTGGAAAACAATACTTCAATTACGATACTTTATTTGAAGAGTATCGAGATTATTGCATGAAAGAGAATGTCAATGAAGTGCAATGAGGGCAATAAAGGAACTTATTCGACATATGATGTTATACTTGTATTGTGTTTATTAGTACTTTGAAAACAATGTCATTCATATTAAAAATTATAATTATGATTAGAATTGTATGATACTCAATGAAAAAATTGTGATAATCAATTACCAGAAAACAGTAGGAAATAACTAAACACGTTTTCCGGCCGCCATCGCACGCCGCCGCGACTCTCTAAGAACTCGCCCTTCCATCCCCGCCAATGCTTCTTCTTCCTCAAACCCTTGCCGCCTTTCAGTTTCGCATCCTAACTCCATCTCAAGCTCTCTACCAAGTAACTATCTGGCTGACGCGGGAAGAACACGAGCGGAACGAAACCAAAAGAAGGCAAAATGATGCAGATATGTAGAAGCTTGAGACAACTTTTAAGGTTTTCCCGGCGCATTTCTTCTGGTTAGCCCATTTTGCCTTGGTGGAATTCCTTTGTTGTTTCGATAGCTATCCCTACTGGTCAAATTTATGAACTTCAATTACGTAACTTTTGTTGCTAGGAATATACTTAGGGCAGAGCGGAGAAGCCAGAAGAGGTTACTCTGTCTCCACTTCAGTCGCCCCATTTCGTTCATTTCTTAGAACCACCAACTACCCAGGAATACTTTGGTGGAACTTCTCTTATTCTCAGAGGTAATTGCTCAGCGGAATGGGACATTCTGTAAGCTCTTTTGTTTGAGACCACTGTGTTTTCTTTACGTACTTTGCCTGACTTATGAATGGCAGTGATCTCCAGGTATTCGACAGCATCAGAAGAAGCATCTACTAGTATTCCTGCCCCTACAGCAGATGATGACGTGGTCTCCTTTGTTTGATCCATTGCCGATGAGCATGAAGGTTGTTGCCCAAGTTTAGATTGCTTATGTGCAAGTTTTAGTTTTACGCATGGATTCAGGTCCACTTGGCTAGTTGATAGATGATGTCATTGATATGGTTTCAAAATGGATTTTGCAGGCCCAAATCATGTTTGGTTAAATGTATATTATGGAGATAAACCCTTCTTGAAGAGAAATGGGACATTTTTAATCCTCGCTGGACAGTTCTTACAAGATTCTGAAATAATTGCCATGCTTGAAAAAGTGAAGTTGCTTCAGCAGAGGTAGAGATCGAGTTTCCAATTTCCACTTGTGTTTCTTTCAGTATTGATCTAAACAGTTGCATTGTTAGGTTTGTTAAATTTGAGGATCTTCTCCCTTCTATGTTCCAGATTCTCCGAATTTTGTGTTTTGGGCCTTCATACCGGGAGTTCTGCTAGCTTCGCTGCTGATCGAGATCATGTTATTGACTTGATAATGAAAGAATACATCACCTTCCCCATTCTGTTGTCAAACAAGAACTTCACAGAGGTAAGGTAATAAAGTTCATCATAGAACAGCTGTGAACTGTAGTGTTACTATAGCTTGAGCTTCTCAGAACCACCCTAGGATTCACTGTCAGTAAAGCTAAGAATGGTTGTTTTGCCTTTGACTGTCATGTCTAAATATGGGATTGAGCAAGTCTCAATGCTGGTAAAAATGGTGTGGTTTGAAAGGAACTCCACTAATGCATTTGGAAGAAATACTTTGTGCTTTAGTGGAGTGAAAGGAAAATGCCATAGGCCGATTTTTGCTAATCTCTAAATAGTATTAAAAGAATGTTCCGTTTTATTTAGATGGAAAACGGAGTCTGGTACATTATGTTCAGAGACTCTGAGAATTCTCTAGTTCAGCATGAGAAGGATCTGGATATTGGAACACTTTATGCAGGTATTGCGGTGTCTTTGTCTTGGTTAGTTGAAGTTTGATTTCTTTGTCATTCTCACATTATGTGCATTTAGATAAAAGCTTGCCTTCTAGCATGACCTGTTTGTCATTACTATTCCCCTCTTAGAAGTATCATTCTTTGAAATGGGTACAATTTGTTGCATATCGTTAGGGGGCAACTGAAGAGCTACGTCAAATTGATAGAAACTCCTACAAATAATCATATGATTACTTTTATATTCGTTTTGTCTTTTCGAACCTTTTCCAGTGGTAGAGGAGATGCAAGTACTACAAAAACAGAATCCTCGTGATGGAAACTCCAGTATGGCTTGTTTGAAAAGCACTTGGACAAAACTAGCTGATGCTGTGAAGGAACCATACATTGTTTCACCTATTCAGAACTTGCCTCTCTATTTCCCAGGTAAAGTATCCCTGGGATCTATGTGGTTTGCCTAAGATTTTTGGTCCTACTGCATGTTCTCAGCATGTAGTCTTGGCAGACTGCATAGTTGGTGAACTTTATGTTCAACAAGATGCGTATAAATTATAGTAGATAACTTTGTTAATATAAATTTTTAAGAGAAGTTGTTCACATTTGCTCAACAAGTTTCCCTCCCGGTTTTCTGCAGGCTGTATATCTGCAGATATAAGTGGCAGTCGGCTATTCTTTTCTGACACCAATCATCACCGTATCATCATTTCTGATGGTAATGGAAGTATTCTTGACTGTGTAAGTAATTAATTTTAATAACTTCAATATATTTGGTTTATGTGTCATGTGATGTCCTCCACCGTATCCTCAACACTGTATCCTCAACACTTGTCTTTGCAGCTAAAAGTGTTGAATAATTGATACTATAAAATCACCTTCATACTAGTTTATATTTTGTGGTGCCTATTTACTTTCTCAATTCTGTTGTGTTTTGCTTTTAACACCTGAGAAAAGTGATAAAACTTTTTAACTTACGAGTTTTATGTGTCAGATTGGTTCTTCTCCAGGTTTTGAGGATGGAGACTTTGAGTGTGCCAAGCTATTGCGCCCTGGAGCTTCCTTTTATGATGACACTGAGGATTGTCTGTATTTCGTAGACTCAGAGGTATGCATGAGGTCTCTTTTGGAATTGGAATTCGTCAGAATATCAATTTTGTAAGTTTCAATGTGTTAATATATAGGGTTATAGGTATAATATGCCCATCTACTATAACGTTTTATCAAACATGCCCCTCTACTATTTTTTACATCAAATATGTCCCTGTACTTTGACAAAATTATCAAACATGCACTTCTGCTAAAATTTCCATTGAAAAAATTGTCTATCATGGTTGAACTGAGATTTAGACGACCCGGCATCGGCAAATGTGAGAGAAAATATCAGTTTTTTCCCCGTTTTATTTCTTTGGGTCTCTTCAAAGTGAAATTATTTGAATTATTTGGCTATACAAAAGAACAAAAAAAAAATTCTAAAGTGAAATGATTAGGGATATTTTAGACATTTGAGTCGCCCAAACCAAAGGTGGTTGACGGTTTTTAGATGAAAATTTTAACAAAAGTGCATGTTTGATGTAAAAAATAGTAAAGGTGCATGTTTGATGAAACATCATAGTATAGGGGCATATTATACCTATAACCCTAATATATATCTACTTATATAATTTATCGTTGTTTGTGTATTTTGTTTGCGAAGAACCATGCAGTCAGGAGAGCTGACTTGGAGAGACGGGTTCTAGAGACGTTATATCCTTCTTCTAGTGTCTTCTTAAGTTTGGCGCCAACGTTTCTCCTTTATGATCTTAATTTCAGATGCTTGCTTTAATTATGTCTCAGAAGAAAATAAAAAAAAATTTTGTTTTTGTTTCTAATGAGCAGCTTTGAGACACTATGGGTAATGGATTTGACCACTGGAGAGATAAAAGATGTTATCAAAGGTTTGAAAACCTTACCCTAGCTTAGTTGTTCTGTATTTAGTATGTTTGTCTAACATTAACTTCTTGTGTGTCTGAAGGATTCCAAAAGATTCGAGATACCTGTGGAAATTTGATCACAGATAAATTATCTCTCTTGAAGGAAATGCCAAGTGATTGGTTGGAACAGCAGGCTGGTACTTACTTGTCAAGTAAAGATACCTTGTATGCTACCCTCATATCATCACTTACAGCTTTCAACGGCCACGTGTTTGCTTGTGATACAAGTAAGCAGCTATTCGTACGTTACTCCTATCTTGTTTTATGCCGTTGTGGTCTTTCAAAATTTCTTCCCCTATTTTGACTGAAGCTGCACAGAAGGTGGTGAAAATGAATAGAGAAACTAGGGCCTGCTCCATGTTTCAGTTGGTGAATTACAGGATCCTTGGACTACCCTACTGGTTCTCCTTCCCACTGGAGAGGGTATATTCCCTGTAAGTATGGAGACACTGAATGCTCTTATTACACTAGAGCATTTATTTAAATACCATTAATGAAGAAAAAAACTGCTCACTCTTTACCTGCTGACGATGCTTATTTTCTGGCTGATTTGCAGTTCTCCAACTCATGAGTTGTGGACTGATCATCTTCAACACTTCAACCAATTGCCAGGTTTATGTACTTACCATTGATTAATATATATTTCTTTGTTCTGAAATGATATCATACAATATTATCTAATTAAGTGGATGTTGTGCTTGCATGTTTTTTTCTCTGTGTACCAGGCAGGACAGACGTAGATATAAAGGTCGACATTCCAATAGATACTGAACTGGTTGAACCATTGCATGAGGGATGTATCTGGCGTAAGGCAAGAGGAGCTGCTACTGAAGTCTCAGGAACAAACGCTGAACTGAGATCTTCGAAAAAGGTTGATTGTCCTTATCTGTTGTCTTCTTTCCTCATCTCATTCCTTTGGTGTTCCTTTTATACTGGGTCTCTTAGAAGTTCCTGCTTTTATGGTTTGCATACAGGTTGGTGTTGCCCAGAAGTGGTATGATGAACTCGATAATCTGGCATTTTCATCGGCTGCTGAATCAGAGACAATTGTGGAAGATGATGATAGCACAATTGCAGAAACTGAGAATTTTGAGGACGACAAAGTTCGGATTCATTGTGCAGTTAATACGAGCCATGGCTTGAGTGAGGTAACTACCTTATTGTTTCTACATCCAAATACCAACCGAACCCACTTAAAATCCGTCTCAACCAAATGGCAAAATCCTTTAGGTTTATGAGTTTCTACGACACTGTCATTAGTAACTAAATATTCCTTGTCCTACTGTGATATGAACACTACACCAGGATGCCTAACTTGTCTGCCTGAAGCTTAATGGTCACACTTTTGATTTCCAGGTGATCATATATGCACCACTGTATTTGAGACTCAGAAGAGATGCGAATGTAGACGAAGAAGATAATAAGGATAAACATGCAGCGAGGATAGCTGATATCCTAAAATGGGGTAGTCACGGCTTAACCACAAGAGATTCATGCATTAAGCTCTTGTCAAGATTAGGAAAGGATTTGAGAGACCTCGTCTTTGTGAAACCACTGCATGTCAGAATAAGAATAGAATGCCCTAATCACCCTAAGGCACCCGATAACACGAAAGATATCATATTGACCAATTCCACTGTTGATGTCCATGTCTCACTTTGAGCAAGTAAAAGGACCATGAGGGCAATTGATTCATAACTCACTTTTAGTGATGTTGGTATAGTTGAATCTGGATCTCCAGTTCTCTGGATAGCTTATTCAAGGATCCATTGTCTTATTGATTGATCTTTTGAAGCTTCAAAGGAAGCTCTCAGTTTTGGTGATGTTGGTATTGTCAATCAATTACCAGTTCTTCTGAACTAGACTGTTCCAATAAATGTGTAGTGGTTAGGTTAACCGGTTGAACCTTCATCACCAATGCACCTTTTCCAGAGCTTTTTTTTTGTTTTCCCCAAGGTTCAAGGCTCCGCCTTGCGACAAGTTGCAACCTAACCGAGTCCTTCTCTTGAGTACATTACCAGATGGAGGAAAAGGGCATCCCAAATGACAACCAGTATGTCTAGGCGTTGTGTAGGTGTGTCTAAGAGTTAGCGGGTTAATTGCTTCGTATATTTGAAAAATGAAGATTTTCGTATAATTTGCGTTTTGTAAAACTATGGATATATACGGGTTTTGGATCCATTATGGACTTGTAGTTTGGTCTTAAATGATGGCTCAGTTTGACCTTGCTGTAGTTTTTTCAGAAGCAGCTTCTGGCTTGAGCTTTTAGAGAAGTACTTAAAAAAACAGTTGAGTGTTTGGTTGAAAATTTATTAAAAGTGTTTTTTGATATGAGAAGTTGTGTAAAATGACTATAAAGGACTTATAATATAAACTATGAATAATAATTCTAAACAACAAAATAGTCAAAATGAATCTTGTTAGATTTCTTTTATATTAAATAACACGATTTTATACTATATTTTATTTTTTAAAAATATATAAATGAAAGAAAATTATATTTTCTGAAATAAAATTAAAATATGGTAAGGATAATCTTGTATTTTCAAAACAGCTTTTCGCAGAAGCTTCAAATCGCAACTTCTGCTTTTATGTTATATAAAAGCACTTTTCGGCTTTTCAAAAGCCGAACTTTTAAAGGTGTTTGACCCTGCTTCAGCTTTTGAAGCCGAAAAGCACTTCTAAAAGTCGGGCCAAACATAGGCGATGGACTTCAAAGTCCATGATCAATTCCCACCTAAAGTGGTGGAACTTTCAAGTCCGTGGGGTCCACGGATTTGGACCCTTAAAATTCGTGGGACCCACGGATTTTTTGCTCCAAAATACATGAAGCAAACATTGAATTTTGAACAAAGTCCATGATGGATCCAAATCTATTACCAAGTCCATCACCAAATCCATCAAGCAAACAACTCCTAGATGTAAACGTAACATAATATCTCATACTTGTCTAGAATCACAAGTTTATGAACCAAATACTATCGCATCTATCATTCATTTCTAAACTTGCATCAACACTCATGGTAAAATATAAAACATACTGTGGAGAAATGAGTAAGGAAGAAGAAGCTTGAATATAGCAAAACATATTAAGACGAAGAAGCGCAAAAAGAAAGAGGACGCTTCTGTAAATATTGTCGTCTCTAACTATATTCTAGCATATCAAAAGATAGAAAAAAGACATCATGACATCATTTTGAGACACGACTCAAAGCTGGCCAGAGGCCACCAAAGCCACAATGTGATTGTGACGCCTTCTCCTTAGCTTTTTGTCAGGGCGAAGTGTTTTCCTTCCGACTTGTTCCTAGGTGAGCTTAGACGAGTACCTAACCATGCTTTTTAGAACCCTGATTTTTCTGTATTTGCGAAAAAATCTCCTATCGGACATAAATTGATAAGCAAATTAAGCGATAGGAAACGACTGAATCCTAATTAAGCTATAGTTTCAAACTTTCAATACAAACGGTTTTATACTTAAACTTTTCCAATACCCCCTCGGTACAATTTCCCAATCATGTTTTCTATTTCTTTTACCCGGTCTTAAGCTAAGCCAATAAAGGACTAAACTTTAGACACTTTTCTCACTCTCCCGCCACCATAAGCAGAATGATCCTCAGACCTCTCTTCAACCAACACCACCGCCGTGTCTTCTCCTCCCTCCATCGTCTCCTCACCAACGAATCAATAGTCCAACAACACCAACCTCCGCCGCCGTCGCTGCAACCAACGCCAGTTAACTCAGATCACCTAATTCGAGTCTGCACGATCCTCTTTCAACAACAAACCTTTCCAGACTCCAAGCTCCAATCCAAGCTCTCTACCTGCGACTTCCAGCTTACCCACGAGTTCTTCCTCCAAGTGTGCAACAGATTCCCTTTCTCCTGGCGTCCAGTCCACCGCTTCTTTCAGTACATTCAGCAAACACCTTCCCTACATAACAATTTCGCCCACACCTCCGTCTCCTTCAATAAGATGCTCGATGTCTACGGCAAGGCAAGAAACATGGATCTGCTCTGGGAAACGGCTCAGCAGGCAGGCCAATTGGGGTTGGTGAGCGACAGAACATTCGTGATTGTTCTCAGAACTCTGGCCTCCGCGAGGGAGCTGAAGAAGTGCGTGTAGTTTTTCCACCTGATGAATGATTCATGGGTTGAATACAGCTTGCGGAGGTTGAACAAGGTCGTGGAGGCTCTGTGTCGGGATGGGCTCATGGAGGAGGCCAAGTACGTGACTTTGAAGATTAAGGACACCATTCCCCCAGATGGGTTCACTTACGGGTGCCTGATTAAAGGATTCTGCGACATCGGCGACATGATTGAAGCGTCAAAGGTCTGGAATTTAATGGTGGAGGATGGGTTCGATCCGGAGATCCAAGTGTTCGAGAAAATGATCGAGATGTTCTTCAAAAAGAACGAGGACACTGAAGCCGTGAAAGTGTTCCAAACCCTACGAGTTAATAGGATGGAAGAACTAGGACTCTCAACTTACAACCTCGTCATTTCATGGTTCTGCAAGAAGGGCAAGCTCAGCCAAGCACAACAACTGTTCGACGAAATGCGGCAGAGAGGAATTCAACCCGATTGCGCAACATTGGGATCCCTTCTCTTCGGGATGTCATCAAGAGGCCGAGTGAACGAGGCCCAGAGAGTGTTGCAACAGATCGAGAAACCGGACATAGCCATCTACCACGGACTGATCAAAGGGCTGCTGAGCTCGAAAAGACCCAGAGATGCAACAGAAGTCTTCAGGGAGATGATAAACAGAGGCTGCGAGCCCATAATGCATACATATGTGATGCTGCTGTAAGGCCACTTGGGGAAGAGAGGGCGGAAGGGTCCCGACTCCACTGTGAACTTCGACACCATTTTCGTTGGCGGGTTGGTGAAGGCTGGGAAGTCGCTGGAAGCTACCAAGTATGTTGAGAGGATACTGAATGGCGGGATGGAAGTTCCGAGGTTTGATTACAACAAGTTTCTCCACTACTTCTCCAACGAGGAAGGAGTTGTTTTGTTCTTGGAGACGGCGAAGAAGTTGAGGGACGTTGGATTGGTTGATTTGGCTAATGTGCTTGGGAGGTATGGGGAGAAAATGGCCACTAGAGATAGGCGAAGGAACAAAGAGGGTTAACTTGTTCTAAAACAAAGAGTTCACTTTTGTTTAGGTTTTAAAATCGAGGAATTTTGTTGAGAGATCTACCTATTTACCATTTTTCAACGCATTTCTTTAAACAAAGATTTCACTTTTCTATGGTAAACTAGTTTCTTACTCGACCCGTTGACCGGAGAGATTTATTTTATAATTTATATTAATTAACTTATTTATATGATTAAATCATTTTGGATCTTTTAATTATTTTGTGTTCTTATTCATAACAAAGTTTTTAGTATGTTTATATTGAAAATTTCCAATATTTAGAACACTCACTTGTGATACTTTGGTTTTCTAATCATAAATTATGGCGCTGTCACGTCCCATTTAGAATTTATGTAAAAATTTGTCAACCAAAACACTAATATTTGGTATGCGCCAACCCGAACCACACACACACATATATATCTATATTGTTCAAGCTAGCGTGCGGCAGAAGTACACTATACTCTTGCGTTCACACTACCATACGACTGTTGAGATTTTCTATTTACACCCCGAATTAACCGGAGTTTTTTGGGGCATGATATTATACCATAACCTGGTGAACTCCAGTCCATAATTCACTAACCTCTAATTTATGCACATAATTCGTCATACCTATCTTCTGTCGTACCTTAAGTAAAATCAAAAGTATAGTATACTTGATATTATATATATGGGGATTTCTACGGTACCTAGGGCGAAATTCGGGGTACCTCATACCTTGAGTAAGAAAACTCTATTCAGAACTTGAATTGACTGATCTTTCGTACATAATACTATACTCTAACCTAGGGGTGGGCATCGGTTCGGTTTGGTTAAAACCGAACCGAATTTGTGTATACCAGGTCCCTTATATCATCCAAAATCCAAACCGATCCCGAACCGAAATATATTTCGGTTTGGTCAGGTCGAACCGAAATTATGTCGGTTCGGTCCGATTTCTGCCCCAAACCCAAAACCTTTTCCATTCCCCTTAATTATGGATCTGTCAACCCATTTCCCCCTCTCCATCTCTCTCTCTTCCGTTCATTTTCCCCTCTCCGTATCTCTCTCCTTTCTTCCACTTACCCTGAACGATGAAATCAACACTAAAAAAGTAAAAATCAATAGAAGAGCATGCTCAGGGAAGGAAAGGAAGCGGTTGTAGGCATGGCGGCGGGGAAGAATGACGAGTGAAGACGAAGAGAGGGCAGGCCGATAGGGAAAAGCACGCCGCCGTCGGTGCCGCCCTCTATGCTGCAGGATCATCCGCCGTATATACACTTCTTCTCCTTATCCCGTTCTTTCTCCTTCAGAGTTCGGATCTGGAAGAAGTAATGGCGTCCTGCTTCGGATCCTCTTCTCCATCTAGCGGTGACGGCAACAGTGAGAGATGATAAAATGAGACATGATGGCTGGTTGGTAGCATGCATTGCATGCATGTTGTTCTCGGCAGCGAGATTGAATAGGAGGAAAGGTCCCTTTGCCGCCAAGAATCCCTCCCGAGATCTGTGTTCGCCGCCATCGAAGGAGCTCAAGGATCTGTGTTGGTTTGGAAATAAGGAGGAGGTTGAGGGTTGGCGGCTCTGTTAGGGTTATGGGGGAGTAGGCTTGGGCCTTGGGTTTTGAGTATGTGGGGTGGGAGTGGGCTTGAATGCTAGGTTGATCAGTATGTTCGGTTTTTCGGTCGGATAATCGGAATTTCGGGTTCGGTTGAGCTATCTTGGTTTCCGAAATGTAAGAGGTTGCCTTCTGATTTCCAAACCGAATTCATATTATTCGGTTTCGGTCCGGGTTTACCGAACCGGATGCCCACCCCTACTCTAACCCTTAAAGATAAAAATCTAGATCTAAATTCTATCAATCTTATACCCAAAGATCAATTTAATTATAAACAATAATCGATGGTTATGATTCGTCCAAATATAGGCAAAAAAATCAATGCACCATCTTAGGATTTATAGTCTATGATTTAGATAATTAGGACCTAGTGCTCACTCATTAAGGTTTAGGGTATAGTATCATGCTCAAAAATCCTGTTAATTCGAGGTCTAGATAGCGTTTTCATACTCAAGGTATGTTGTACCCCGGATTTCACCCGGGGTACCGTAGAAGGTACCACATATAGTAGACTCAAAATTACCCAGATATTTCGTCATATCTATCTTATCTCGCATAATACTCATATCAAGAGTGCTAATTGCCTATCCCCCAATCTCGTGATAGAGATATCGCCTTTACCCCCATAGCGTCAGACAACCATTGGAGGTTATGTTCTTTTGTGCTATTTTTGGGCTTCTTTTCGTTCTGCTTTGGCACCTATGGTTGTGATCAGAGGTATTTAGCCCCGAAAGGGATTGAGATTTTAGGTCCAATTGACTATCTTACTAAAAATTGCCAGCCTTTATTTGGTAAATGTCTAGGTTAATAGTTGATGAAACGTGATGTTTATCGTAGATTCTCAACAAAGATTTCTCTAACCTTCACCTATGTTATCTTTCAAGGAATCTTGTGTCTCATCCTAGGGTATGAAGTCAAAGTTTGTCAATAATCATACTTAGGTCATTTTGAAAATTTTGATTTATAATCGTCGAAGATAACTCCAATATGAAAGAAATATTTTTAGCATATGGCTTAGGAACTTAATAGAGCTTGTTCAATCAACATGATATAGAGCAAATATTATTAATTTGAACTTAGGACACATTATAAAATTATTGCACATGTGATTCCTCTTCATTTGAGGAGTTTAAGGTGAAACATAATCTGAATGAATAAGTCATTTTTATATAAATAAATGTAACTACTTGATCAAGATTATATTCTGACATTTTTCTAAATAATCCTTGTTTTATTTTCTAGACATATACTTTACGAATAAGAGTTATTTCAATGCAACAAAATATAAAAGTAATATAGTTTATTTTTCAAAGGTAATTGAATGTCAAATGTTTATTTTCTCTTTTTTCATATATATTTTGTTTAATCGATAAAAATATTATTGTTTATGTGTATGTTTGTTTAATTTTTTCATCAAAATGTAAATTATCTTTCAATTTTGAAAATTTACTTCATAAGGTTTAAATGTTTAATCAAACATTTTTATTTAAACAAATGTGATATATGTCACTCTCTATTTTCTTATTTATATTTTTTTTACTTGACAAAAAATTATTATTTATGTGTGTTTTGGTTAAGTTTATCAACATGTAACTTATTATTAAAGAACAAAAAATAAATTGATAAATAAAAAAGAATAATTGGATAAAAGAATTGAAAATATTAAAGAAGAGAGAGGTAGCTCCATAAATACATTAATAACTAATTTTTTTATTTGTAAAAAATTTGTCCTACTTGGCAAATTGCGGATCATCCAAGTGCTTGTGTGGAAAGAGATTGATTTTAAATTGTCATAATATATAGTATAGATAGATAGATAGATAGATATTTTTTTTTTTTGACAATTAGATAGATAGATAGATAGATAGATATAGATATAGATAGATATTTGGGTAATGATTATTTATTAGCCAAAAAAATTTCCGATTCATTTTTATCAGCCAAATCTTTTACTAATGATTAGCCAAATTTGAACTTCGAGTTAGCAATTTTGTTAGTAATATTGACTTGACAACATGATAATGACTTGGAAGATATATAAAGGTTAACGTTCCAAAATTTTAGTATTTTAACTAAGAAAAGAATTACAAAATTATTAACGATAACATAAAAATGACTAATATTTTGATTTATAACAAAATGTTTGACTAATTTTTAGTATTTCGATAGGTTTCATTTTCGAATTGAATTGATATACTAATACAAGTTCTCCCCTTCCGAATATGATAGATTCATAGAATCGACACTTTAGTTTATAAAAAAAATTATAGTATAAACTGAACTTATATTCTTAAATTGTGCTTAAAAACCAAACAAACAAACAAACCATAATACTCGTGTAAGTTCTCCTCTCACATACAGTGACTAACTTTGTACAGCGAGTATAGGTAAGTAGCTAACCACGAATTACTATTCTCATAAGTAAGAATCGAATTCATCCACTTCATAATTAAAGAAAGAAACAATCAATTGCAACACCAGCTAATTAAACAACAAGAAAATCAATTACCATGCGACAAGCTCATGATACTCCATTGATACATTTGAACAAATATTGGGATGGTTTGTGGGGACAAACAAAAGCTCAACTAGTAGCAAGCAAGAAGTCGATTGGGTATAGTTAGCAAAATATTGAATTTTGTGGTTAATGGTTAACCATTATCCGCAGTGATTAATCTACAAAATCAACAATAGCTACACTAATTATATTTATTTATTAATAATACTTTATAACATTATACACTTATTTTATAAAAAAATCAAGTCAATACACAGTGTCCGTGTGAGATACTTTTATTGAATCAGGATTGTCCATGTGGTATATGCTTATTTTTTATAATAAAACATGTCAATAAATGTTATCTATAGTTTATTTAACACTTTATTAACTTTTTTATGTAGGTTTTGTTTTTTTGTGTGAGAAGAAATAAAATATCAATATTTAATTACCATATTATTATATTCAATAATTAAATTTTTGTGGGTATCCACATCCAAATAATATAAACTCACAGTGGGTAACATAACTTATTGTTTGTGGATGTAGTTAAACATAAAATGTGGGGCAGATAACCACACCCACCCCAATTTCTACCCATATTATTGGAACCTACTAAATGTAGTTTAGGCACACTATTAGTCGATGTTAATTAAATTGATTTGGGCCAATTCAAACGAGATTATTGTGATTTTAGGTTTTAAACGATCGCTCTTGACATGCCACATGTTTGAATCATTTAGACTTTTTAGTGAAATTTGGAATGCGGGTACATGCTAAAATAATGAAGCGGCCCCTTTTCTAATTTTAACCTTTGTATCCCATCACATTCATCCTGTCTTATTATTATTATTATTAATCACCTGTACTATTTCATTTAGGACGAAATAGTATAGGAATCAGCTTGAAGCTGTGAGATAAGAAAAACAGGTGGGCGACCGACCCAACATTCGGTTTGACCCCAATCACAAAGAGTATGTGTGACACGCTAAAACAAAACACCAAACTGCGACCAAGTGTAATCGCAGTCCGGGAATGCAGTAAAGTGGCAAGTTCTATTATCAACCCGGGGTCTAGATCTACTGCCTACTCCGTGAATATCTATTATCTAGCCAACTAAGTCAAGTGATTGTTGTTTTAACTAAAAGCAGAAAGAAAGCAGGAATTGATTCGGTTTTCTCAAGCAAAGGAAGAGACACTCGGGAATGAGCCCCCCTAGCTCCTTAGTTAGGTCTCAATTGTAATTATCCTGGGTTGATTTACTGTTGATTAGACTGCGGAAGATCCGACAGTAGCTTGGAATCTCTTAAGCTGACCAAGCCCTCTCAGTCTAACTACCCGGCAGACGACTAGTCTTCACCGGGATAGAAAGCTGAAGCAATAAGCACAGAACTCCACTACTAGAGTTGGATTCCAGTACAAAGCAGTAAACTGGCTAACCCTCGTATAACCAATCTCCTACTTACGAATGAAGGGGCTCTAACAACCTAATCAGATTCTATCTATCTCAGGTTGCAGCAGAAATCAAGAAAAGCTGATCAGACTTCAATCAATTCAATGAAACATGCATCATTCGATTAAAACCAAACAGTATAATCATCCCAAGTCATTACAATCAAATCCCTAACACATGGAACTAGGGTTTTTCATACCCGAGTGAGAGAAGGGTTCTACTCCATAGCGAGAGAGAGGAAAACAGAAATCAGAGTAGTCATACTCATAAAGATGAGGAAAATCTGCTCTGAGATGTCAATCTTCACTCCTGGGGACGCAATCTGGGCTTCAATGGTGAGAAATCCACTCCAAATAGCTCCTAGGGTTTGTTCTTTGCCCTTTCTCTCTCTAAAACTCTGTTTTTGCTCTCAAAAGTCGATTCCCTCACTTGTGGCTCGAAATTGGGTAAAAACCAGAATTCCCAACTCACACAGGCAGGCCACACGGCCGTGTGACTTACCCAGATGCCCGTGTGAGGTACAAAACGTCGCGTTCCGAGTAATTAGATTTCAGGCTTCCTACACGGCCAGGGACACACGGCCATGTGGCATGCCCAGTCTGCCCGTGTGAAGCCTCGCAGAATTCCACACGGCCACATTGATTTCCTACACGGCTGTGTGGGTTTTATGGGTGCCCGTGTGGCTCCCTCAGCAACTCGCCACACGTCCAATCTTCGTCCAATCGACACCGAACTCGCTCCCAAACCTTCATTCACGTACTAGGACCTGAAATATCACAAACAAGCACAACCTAGCGTGAAATCGGCCTAAAACACGAGAATCAACATCTCAAACGGCTCAAGAATAGGGGTAAAAACATGTGCAATTAACGGTTTATCAATGTGCCATAATATGAGCAGCCTGGTTATTGGTTCTACTCGAGAAATGGACCGAAATCGGCCCAACCCTATCCAACACCTCCTTGATCTCCTCGCACAGATCACCTTCCTCCGGCAACGATACTTCCTCTCTCAAAATCAACAAAATCGCAGTGAAGCAAACCGATTCAATCATCCCCGGTAAAAATTATGTTGCTCCGCCATTTCCAGCCCAAAACGGAACGCCTGCAGTTCTGCAATTTCAGATGGCCATGGCTCTCTCACCCCCTTCACTGCTGCTAAGCAGAAATGTCATTGTCGATTGCGAACCACCAGCCCCAAACCAGACCCTCCTCCCTCCAGTCATGCAACGTCAACATTGATTTTGAACTCGGTGGCCTCGGGAGGCAGCCAACGATAAACTCTCCTTTCGGATTGCTGCAAGCGTTCCTCCTGGTTTTCTAGGTATTCCTCCAACCATCTACTCCCTTTCCCAAGAATCTCAAATTCTTCCAATTTCTTCTTGTTCCAAAGCTGACTGTTTCTCTCCTCACATATGAACCTCAACACAACGAGGAAATCCCAATTCCAGCATCATCCTCTTCCTCCTGCAGCTTCACCATCCACTCTTCGGCCTTCGCAAGTAAGTTCTTCCCCTTTCTTGAATAGTTCACTTAGAGAACTAGGTCTCTACACCCTGCGCACCTAACCACAGTAAAAAATATATGGTATTGTGTTTCTCTCTGACCACAGAAAGAGCATTCATCACACCCCCTAAGAATTCGATCCACGATATTTTCCCCAGTAGGCAATACATTTCTTATCCACTTCCAACCAAATACCTTAACATTAGGTGAGATTTTAGCCCCCATAACTGTTCCCAGTTGATTGGTGTGTACAATTCACCTGTGTCTCTTCCTGTCTATTAGGCCAGAAGTGGTATGGAGAGTTAACAATATAGGAACCCCATTTTTCCATTCTCCAAACTAGATGATCTTCACATGGTTGTCTGGGGATATGGATTTTTAGGATTCTCAATCTGTCTTGGGGATTAAAGTATGCCTGCAATATATATGCTTCCATCTCATAGAGGACACATCCAGAAGCTCATTGACAGAGGTAGTATCCCCCACTCGCGATACTAGAGAGGTACCTTATGATTTTCACCCGAGGGCACCCATATGTCCTGCACATGTCAACCTTACATCCATCCCCAATCTTTGATCTCAATCCTTCCTTCACTAGTCTCTGTGCTGGCATGAGACTCCTCCACACGTAACTCTGGTTATACCCCATCTTAGCCTCAAGCACAGATAGTGTAATATAGTACTTAGCTTCCAAGAAAAGCCAAATTAAACTCATGTAGACTGTGAAATCACATTCCTCCCTTTGATTTTCGAGTGCAAAGCTCCTGTCAACCAATCTAATGTGTACGTTTCTCACTATTGTATTGTCCTCACCAAAAATTAGATAGCAAACTCTGAATCTCGTGTATTACATTCAGTGGAACCAGGAACACTTACATAGCATAGGTTGTCTGAGCCTGAGCAACGACTTTTATTAGCACTTCCTTGCCCCATATGATAGTAGGTTGCTCTTCCAAAGTTTAACCTTCTTTCTTACTCGATCCACAAGGTAGCTAAAAACAACCTTCTTGTGTCTTCCAATCACTGTAGGCAGTCCCAAATATTTAGAGTGGTAGCGCACAACCTTCATACCAAGAATATTAGCCAGCTCAGCTCTAGTTCCTTCTCGCCCATTAGGATTGAACGCAATTTCAGACTTTAGGAGGTTAACTTTCTTTCCAGACTCTCGCTCATAAGTGGCTAGCATATCTTTCAAGCTCTCCCACTCCTTCCTATTTGCCTTGATGAACAACACACTATCATCCGCAAAAAGAAGGTGTGTGATTGGGGGGCACCACCTTTCACCTTGATCCCTTCTATCTTGTTATCTCTTTCAGCCTGTTGAATCAACCCCAAAAGACCTTCAACAATAAAGAGAAATAAATAGGGGAAAATAGGGCCACCTTGTCTAAGACCTCTCATAGGATAGAAAGTCTCGGTCTGATGGGCATTCACAAGAATGAAATAGGATATTGTAGTGACACATTTGCCACCCATCGTTCTGAAAACCCCAACTTCTTCATGATGGCTTATAAAAAATTTCATTCGACTCTATCGTAAGCTTTCGCTATATCCAGTTTTGGAGACATGAAACCTTTATTCCCTTGAATTCTGCCCTTAATTGAGTGGAAACACTCAAACGCCACCATTACATTGTCTGCTATTAGTCTCCCCAGTACAAACGCACTCTGAAACTCAGAGTTCACCAAATTCAATAGACCTTTCAGCATATTAGCAAGCACTTTAGAGAAAATTTACTAGAGGACCTTGGACAAGATGATTGGTCAAAAATCGGATGGTGTTTCCACCTCTTTCTTCTTTGGAATGAGAGCTATCAATGTATGGTTAATGGTTTGGGGGAATTCCCCAGTTTCCGTGTACCCTTGCAAGTCCTTCACCATATCCTCCCCAAGCACATCCCAGTTCTTCTGAAAAAATGTTGTTGGCATTCCATCAGCTCCAGGAGCCTTATAAGGACCCATCTTCTTCAGTGCACCCCATACCTCGTCAACTAGAATCGGCTTTAACAAAGCTGCATTCATTTCTGGTGTAACTTTACATGGGATTACGGCTATGACCTGCCTCGAAACACCATACTGCCCTGCAATAAAAATAAACTTAAAATAGTTAGATATACAGTTGGTCACTTCTTGTTGTCCTTCTTGTTATCCTCTCTCAATATTCGATAGTTCTCGGTTAAACAAGTTATATTAAAAAAAGGGATTGTTCTCAATTAGACTCTATTATTTGTTGATCGTAGGGAGGTCATGGACTCATGGTCAATATTGTTGAAAAACGAGTCTATTTTCTTTCTATCTTTCAAAGATACAAGTGAGTAGTGACAGTATATTTGAGTTTCGTTCGAGACCTTTCCTATGATACTATTAATTCGAAAGCAAATTGAAGACCTTCCAAATTTAATTGAGCTCAATATTAGTCACAACACAAATAGTAAGTGTATACCTCAATATTACACCATCCAATTAATAACATTGTGAATCAGGTATTTTTTATCATACTCGGACAAAAAAAAAATAATAAAACCATGTTATTTTGTGTCACGAAATCCATGTTGATGTGGACGCTCTCTCACCGAATTTCACCCGATTAAATATGCCAATTGAATTTGAATCTTCTAATGAATAAATAAACTTACAATGCTAGTTTAAAGAAGGTTAAGGTTCACAGAAATAAGAACTGTTCCATAAAATATGTGAATGACTACGACACACCTTTTCTTGAATAATGATGCCTACTTACATACATAACATCTAAAATCGTACATAAAACATGACAAAAAGGCTGAATTGGTCAATGTGGTTGATCAGGAAGAAAAAATGGTAATCATGGCAACAAAAACAAAAATGCAAACCATAAAGAGATGGTGCATTGAACTCATAACTCATTTTTCCATCTTAAATTCAATATAGAATTTTTTCACTTGTTCGAAGGATTGCCGAAAAAGAATTCTCATTTTACTCAATTGAAGAGTTTGGTTTTGAACGTAGAAGGATCATTGGACATGTCTCTCCTTTGCTGGTGTCACACTACTTCTTCGACAATCCCTTTTTTCTTTTCTTTTTTTGTTTTTTCAAAAAAGAGGATCTTGAATTAAAAATCAATTTTAGAAAGTACTAATGGAGGTTGAAAGAAGTGAGAGAAAGTGCTCTGTCCTCTCTCATTATTTTTAGACCGTTTGAACGCGGAGAGCACAGAACCCCCCGGAGGGGAGTTTCCCACCGCTTGAAGCCACCAGACAGCTCACCAACAAGCTTGCTAGTGCAACCCAGCAAGAAATCGAAGGTTACTTCGATGGATGGAGACGCAGGACAAGGAAAGAGGGATGTCGCGGTAGTGACGGCAAGAGAACAATCGCATGACCTAACATCCCAAGAAGAAGAAATGGAATCAGAGGTAGCTCGAGACACAATAGTTGATATGCAGCAGGAACAAATGAAAGCTTCCTACAGAGATACAATCCTCGGGAACAAGCCATCACCACCAATCCCAGATGGGGACGAGTTAATGTCCAATGAATCTAACGGAGAAAACTGGGGGAATCAAGATTGGAGACATCGGAAATGGCTACTTCCAAGCAGTTTTCAACTCGCAACTAGATTAGAGTAGGGCACTCTATGGCATACCCTTAATAGTGGAAGACCACTACATTGTCTCTGAGCCATGGAGGCTGGATTTTGACCCTGATTATGATGTTATTAACAAGACAACAGTATGGGTTAGGCTGCCGAGATTACCTTTTGCCTATTTTGATGAAGAAATTCTTATGGATATTGGAAGTAAACTAGGCAGAGTTGAAAAGATAGATTATAACACAACCAATGGGTTTCGAGGGAATTACACTAGGCTTTGTGTTGAGATTGATCTGAGGAAAAGGCTAGTCTCGAAATATAGACTGAAGAGAAGAGTCAGACGGGTGGAGTATGAAGGCTTTCACACAGTTTGCTTCGATTGTGGTTACTATGGCCAAATTGTGGAAAACTGTCTGATGAGACATATGAAGGAGACTACAATGACTAAAGAGAGGATGAAAGAGTGTGAGTCTGCAGGGACAAACCAAGTTGTTTGGCTAGAGATCTTAGAAGATTATGGCCCATGGATGCTTGCCACAAAAACAAAGAGGAAGAAGCATCAAAACAGTAAGAACAACAAGACAGAAGGGGCCTCGACAAGTAAAGGAAAAAGTGCAGAAGCCAAAACAAATGGATCAAGGTTCAGTGCACTTGATCATAATGATGAGAATGAAGCTCACATGGACACTGACAATGAAGAGGATGGAGAATTGGCTGACAAGGAGAAAGAGCTGATGATGGATGTTGATGTGATCATGGATGAGCTCAACAAATGAGAGGTAGAAAGAGACGAAACCATGAAATAAAATGGAAGTACACAGGGAAAGAAAAGAAAACAAAATAAGCAAGAAAATCCACACAAGGAAAAAGAACAAGGGACTAACAGTGGAAACCATACAAGAAAGGAAAACCAGAAAGTCTCCCTTGAGATGAAGCAAACGAGACCAGGAATGCTACCCGAAGAAGCAAACATGATCCGCAATCAATAAAAAGGGTGGGGGAACCTAAGGATCAATCGAAGAGCAAACATTGATGGGAACACCCCCACAGGGAAAGCTGCAAGTTTGGAAAAGAAAGGCTTAACAGGTGACAACAAGCAAAAAGATAGGGAGAAGTCAGGAGGCAAGTCCCTAGTGGGTTACAAAATTGAAAAGAGAAACTCTGTGCATAACAAGAGTACCCTTGACACTGGAATCAGCATCCTCAGGAATATTGATTTCAATCCAAAACAAGGAGAGAATAAATCTGAGCTAGGAAATGCAACCTCGACTACGACAACAAGCAGCAATGCGAAGTCTGGGTCGGATGAGGCAACTATGGATGTCAATAAAGAAGGATAATTATGACCTTTTGGTCATGTGGGGGTGGGGGGGGGGGGGGGCTTTTCATTACCTTTCCAATGATTAAAGTCTTTATCTGGAATTGTAGAGGTGCAAAGCACCATAAGTTTCACTCATCTATGGAGTACTATAACGGACTTCACTCGTTGAATGTGGTGTGTATTTTGGAACCTAGGATCAGTGGAAAAGATGGCATCTCAGTGATCAAGTCATTGGGGTTTGATTCATGGAAGGTTTGTGATGCAGAAGGGTTTAGTGGAGGCATTTGGGTCCTTTGGGATAGCAAACCGCTGCATCTCGAAGAAGTTGGCAAGCACAAGCAATTCATCCACTTGAAATGTCCCGTGGAAGGTAAGGAGAAGGGGTTGCTTACTGCTATGTATGCTAGCCCCAATCAATATGAAAAGGGTGAGCTCTGGAGACTTTTAAAAAGAATGGGGAAAGGAATCAAGGAACCATGGCTTATTGCCGAAGATTTTAACTCTATCACAAGACCTACATAGAAGCAAGGAGGAGCCCCATTTAGCTTCACCAAGACTAGAGACTTCAATGATTTCATTGAGGAGTGAAATCTGATCGACTTGGGCATCAGGGGACCCCGTTTCACTTGGTTCACGAAGGCCTCAAAGATCAAGTAAAGGCTCGATCTAAGCTTATGAAACCAGGAGTGGAATCAACAGTTCCCACAATCCAATGTCCTCCATGTGATCAAACTCAAGTCGGACCACAGACAAGTCCTGACTTGCAGCTCCACCATACCTGGAAAAGCTAAATTGGTGAGACAGTTCCATTTTCTTGCACCTTGGTTGGCACATGAAGAGTTCTTTCCTTTCCTCTCATCTGTTTGGAAGTGTGGCTTTGATGATTTTCCCTCTTCCTTGCAGGGACTTTCTGAAAAGCTTGTAAAATGGAACAAGGATGTTTACGACAACATATTTCAGAGAAAGAAGCAACTCTCAAATAAGCTGGAGTAACTGGAACTCCTCAATGAAAGGTCTTCCAACAGAAGATCATTAGCCAAAGAGCAACATATTCGTGAGGAACTGGAGAATACCTTGTGGCAGGAGGAAATTCTATGGCTTCAGAAGTCTAGAGCTAATTGGGTGATACATGGAGATAAGAATATTAGATTCTTTCACCAAACCACATTGAGCAGATGAAGGAGAAACAAGATCATGGTTCTCAAAGATGAAAATGGGAACTGGATTACTGATCCTGACAAGCTTCAAGAGATGGCAAGAGACTACTTTGTTCAGCTCTACACTAAAGAAGAAAAAGAGGAGTGGCCAAGTATTGTTGTTTCCCTATCATTGATTCGAATAGATCAGAAAGCATCAACACGATCCCAAAGATGGACGAAATTTGGTTTATCATCATGAGCATGAACAAACTTAAGGCGCCAGGAAAAGACGGATTCCACGCCATCTTCTTCCAAAAATGTTGGAGCACTGTTGGGAAGGACTTCTCATGTTTCATTGTCGGTTTCTTTAGGAACCCGAACAAGATCAGCTTCATAAATGAAACACTGTTAACTCTCATCCCGAAAGTTGAAGCCCCCAGCTTAAATGAACCAATTTCGCCCTATTAGTTTATGTAACGTGGGGTATAAGGCGATTTTAAAAATACTTGCCAATCGGATGGAGGATCTTATGGCTCATCTTATACGCCCGAATCAATCAAGTTTTGTACCAAAAAGAAAAATAAATTATATCATCTTTATTTTGCGGGAGACGGTGAATACAATGTCCAAAAAGAGTGGGAATAAGGGCTTAATGCTTCTCAAAGTTGACCTAGCAAAGGCATATGATAGAATCGACTAGAGATTTCTCGAGGAGACTATCAGATATGCTGAATTACCTTAGAGATGTGTGTAGATTATTATGCAATGCGTGACTTCCACCAAGATGCAAGTCCTCTGGAACGGTGGAGAAACGGAGAGCTTTACGCCAAGCAGAGGATTAAGACAGGGATGTCTTCTCTCTCCCTATCTTTTCACTCTTTGCATTGAGCGTCTTAGTCATAGTATTGTTGACAGAATGAATCATAAAAGCTGGAAACCTATAAAAGTGTCAGCTGGGGGCCTCCTCTTTCTCATTTATTCTTTGCCGATTATCTTGTTTTATTTGGTGAAGCTAGTATTAAACATATATTCTTCTTAAATGCCTAGAGGACTTTTGTGAGGCCTTAGGTGATTCGTTAGTAAGGATAAGTATAGGTCTTTTTTCTCTAAGAACACTAGGACCGTGGATAGAAACAATATTTGTGCTAAACTTGGGATTCAATCCACCAATGACCTAGGGAAGTACCTTGGAGTTCCTGTTTTGCATGGTAGAGTTACTCGAAACACCTATATATATATTGGAAAAAATCGATAAGAAACTCTCGGGATGGCTGGCTAGAAGCCTCTCCCTTGCGGGTAGAGTCACCCTTGTTGTTGTTGTGTTGAATGCCATATCTACTTATGTTATGCAAACCTCGGTGTTGCCTGCTTCTGTTTGTGATGCAATTGATTGTAAAATCAGAAGCTTCATTTGGGGGAGTCATCTTGGAAAGAAGAAAGTCAACTTGATCAATTAAGACAACTTATGTAAACCAAAAAGTCAGGGAGGACTAGGGCTTAGAACTGCTAGGAGTTTAAACGTTGCTTATATGATTAAACTTGCTTGGCAGGTACTGAATAATGGGAATGATCTTTGGGTGCAGGTTTTACAAGGGAAATACATCCACCATAAGGAAGGAAAAATCATCTCAATAAAAAAGAGCAATCACTCAAGACTCTGGAAACGAATTGTGAAGGCGATGCCCCTAATGAAGCAAGACACTGTTTGGAGCATTAGGGATGGTCAAACAACGGGTTTTTGGACTCACCCCTGGTTGGATAATGAAATTGTTCTGGAGAATTACTTCGGTAAAGAGTTGACTAAGGAGGATCGATGGACATATGTTGTTGACTGGACTGATAGTCAAGGTGAGTGCGATTGGGAACGGATTGCTTACTATCTTCCTAACGAGATCCTTTTTCGAATTGTAGGGAAAGATACCCCTAAACTGGGAATTGGAGAGGACCAAGCAGAGTGAAGCACCTTTGGAAGTGGCGAGGACCAAAAAGAGTGAAGCACTTCCTTTGGCTTGTGTCCCACAGAAGACTCCTTATAAACAAAGAAAGAGAGAAAAAGGAAGCTCCCCAACAATGGAGATTGCACCAACTGCAATGGTACTAAAGAAATAGTGGAACACATCATCCGCAATTGTAGGAAAATCACAGGAATATGGAACCGGTTCCAGGATAAGTTGAAGGAGAAAGACAACAATACTGACTTCGAGCCCTGCCTGAACAAGAACCTCATGGACGAGAACACAGGAGTTGATTTCAGCCTCATCTGCTGGATCCTCTAAAAGCAGAGGAACGTGGAAGCCATGGAAGGGAAAGGATTCTTTGAGGAAGGGGTCATTCACTGAGCCCTTGCATGGTCTGAAATCAACAGACAAGCACTGGACAACGTGAAACGCAGCCTCTTGCCGAGCATGACCACCAAAATTGTTAAGCAGATTGGATGGCAGGCACCAAGGAATGGATGGATACAACTCCAAACAGATGGATCCGTTACACTCAAACTGGAGCGGCTGCAACCGGAGGAATTATGTGCAACAGTCTAGGGAGATGCGAGGGAGCCTTTATCGTCAATCTCAGAGTTTGCTAAATAACGAGAGTTGAACTGAACGACGCTGCTGAAGGTGTGGAGCTTGCTTGACGTAAAGGATACATGTAAGCTAAGTTGAATTTGGACTCCTTGACTGCAATCAACATCATCACAAACTGGAAAAATATCAACCATGTTCATGGCCTGCTTGTAATACAAATTGGGGGACTTTTGGAAAGGAATTGAGGCGTTAGGATAGCCCATATCTTTAGGGGAAGTAATTGTGCTGCCAATTTACTTGCTGGAAAGGGTCATACTGTTAATTTTGGCACACATCTCTTCGATGTGAGCGACTCTAACTTTTTTCATTGGCTCAGTTATGATACAATGGAATTAACCATGGATCGGGTCGTTATTAATACGAATTAGACGCCGATGGTGTCAGTCTTTTTGCAAAAAAAAAAAAAAGACTATCTTCGACGCCCTCTAGATGCAGAGCAATGAGCGCTCTAAAAGCAGGGGATCTGAATGAAACGAACCAATCCTTTTTGAAAGTAAAACCATAACTCAAACCAAAAACCGGTTACTCCGCAGAAACCCAAACAACTCTTTAAAATAAATAACCCGACAATGTTTAAGAATTTCAGACAAAAAGGCTGAACACTTGGGCAAATAACAACCCCAATACTTAAAATGAATGAACTCAAAATCTCCAGTTTACACTCCTAACCATGTAACAAAGAAATTAAACTATTCTAGCGCTGACTCTTCACGAGTTCCTTGACTTCTCATCAATGCTAGTGCAGCTACTTGCCTCGCCTTGCCTCTTCTTGAAATCTGCCTCTGCTAACCCTTCCTCGACCTGGTGAGTGAGAAGGGGTCAGTCTCGTCGTTACTTCCTAAGGTCTTTGCCCTAAGCAAACTTTCTACTAACACGTTATTAGAGTTTCCTTCCTAGCACGAAAGCCATTCTCGTTTTCTGCTATTGAATAATCATCCTTACTAAACACATTATTCGGGTTCTTCACTTAGACAAAAGTTGTTCTCGCTTTCATCCTATATACCTTGTTATCAAGCAGTCCATAAGAGATCTCTACTCGTATATTATCTTTAGAATTTCCTTACTTATATTTTTAATCCATAGATACCAACACTAGGGACCACCGCGTTACGTCTCGCCGTCCGGTTGCATACCCAAACTCGGCAATGGCACTGCGTTACGTCTCGCCGTCTAGTCCATGCCCGGGTAACTACTGTGTTACGTCTCGCCATCCAGTAGTGACCCAACCCCCCCGGGGGTTCATCTTACCATCAACCAACTATTACAATCATAATCCATACATAGCATAACGCGTGCCTCCACCCTTAAGTAGGTGGTGGGATGCCGCATACACATATCGCACATTACTTAAAAATCAACTAATTAATAACTTGAACGAAAAGCATAAACTAAAAGACCTACGACAGAGATTTTACCCCCTTTACACTCACCTCGAAAAGATGACTCCTCAATTCCTTCCTCGAAGAAACCCCTCCTTAGCCGAATTATCTTGTGGAAGCCTATTAATAAGAATCCATTTTCTCATAGGACTTTTCTAGATATAAAACCTCTTTTGAGTCACTAGAACATCCTCTCATCAAAAATCCAGCCCTCGAGCCTCGCTCCAATGGTTCCTCAACCCCCTCTAAAATTTTTCTAGAGATAATCACTTCAAAACCGACCATTTTTCCTAATTATTTTTGTCTTGTACGAATTTTTCATCTAACTTGAATCTTCTTAAAAATTCAAATAATAATTTTCCCATGTTAATCATGAGAACAAATACCAAGAAAAATTATCAAACTTCTGAAAATTCTTCGGCAAGATTTTTATTTAATTAAAATTAAAAATGAACATTTGACCAATTTGTAAAAATAGTAATACATCTTCAAATATCCCCAATTGAAATTACAACCATCTGGTAGACCCCGCTCAATTTATAAAATTATTAAACCTAGAAATCAATACCCATAGAGGCTCAAAACAATTAAAACATCCAAAAATACGTTTCTGGAAATTCCTAGCAGCTTTAGTGACACCCAAATTCTGTCACTAAAAGTCTGTAAAGTCTGTTGCTAAAAACCCAGAATTGCACCCTCACGGAAAAATCCCCAAATTACTCGATCTAACTCAGAGGGATCAAATTCCCTTACATCTAGAATGTGCCTAGGACTAGATTGGATGACCCGGGACGTTGATCTCCTCGTTAATCGATGATCAAATCCTCAAATCTCGCCGCAAATGCTATAGTACAAAACTACGAGTTTCAGATTGGATTATCGATGATTTGAGTTTGGAATTGCGAAAGGATCTGTGATTCTTACCTAAAAATATAAAAGGGATGGGGTCGGGTCGGAAACAGGGCGTGCCTCTTCTCCTTCTTCCTCTCGCTCGTTGGGGAAACAAATAAGTTGGGGCGGCGGGCTGGGGAAACAAATAAAAAAACTAGGTTTCGGTTTCTGTTGCTGGGGAAAAGGAATGGGTTACTAGGGTACTGGGGGTATTTGAGCGGGGGTATTTGAGCAGAGATGGGCCGCTCGGCCCTCTATAGTATATATATGTATATATATATTTTTAATAATAATAATAATAATATAATAGTTATTATTATTCATAATTTGCGGTTGCAACTCTTCGTACGTAATCAACAATCCAACCGATCACGTATTATGGTCGAACCCAAATCTAAAATACCGGGGTGTTACATTTCCTCCACCCTTATAAAAAATTTCGTCCCCGAAATTTGTAGTGCCCGATAGGAACTGGAATAAATAACTACTTGGACTCCAACTTATGGTGTTCGACTGAAATTTCTCGACTAGGATATAACACTGAATCCCACCTTGATCCAAAGTTGTGTATCAGTGTGATCGACAGGAGCGAGCATCGAACTCCGTGCAAGGCCACGTAATCGAGGAGACTCTGGCATAGCGGGAAACTGCTGCTAATCCAGTGCCAAGTTTCCAAGCTGATGTCGTCAATTGCTGCGGAGTCATAATGGCGGGAGAGGATTTCCTAGAAGAATAAGCGGAAACTAGAGGCGGGGTAGAAGGAAAATGGAGTTGAGATAGAGGGCAGGGACACCTTTCCAGTTCGGACGGAGGTTTTGGAGTAACCGAAGGAGAGAACGTGTTGGAGGAGGTGGCCGGGAAGTTCGCCAAACCTGTCCATTGGCCTTGGGGGAGATCTGTTCTTACATGTGGGTCGGCTGCCGTTATCTTGCTGCCGGTGAGTTGAGTTAGGCAATGCAGTAGACAGAGGAAACCCTCAAACCCTTTATATAGGTTATGCAATTGCAAGGGTTTCTAACTGTTCTTTCCCCACAAGAAACAAAAGGCTTCCTCTCCCCTCGGTAGTAAATTCCTTTTTAATGATAAGGAAAGCTTCGTTGAATTTCTGTTTATTCGATTAAGAGAGTACGTACTTGATTAATGACGAATGTAATCATTAGAAAAATAGACAAAATAACAAGAACTAATTGAACACTCGGACTTTACTTGTTTGAGATATTTTCTCCTATTCTTATAAAAATATTTCAAAACGGAATAGCCACTCGACGGGATATATGGGTATGGCACATGGAAGTCAACTGTGAACTGTGTGGCGATGGAGAGGCCCTGTGATTGACTACATATTTACACATATTTACACCCTCATTTATTGATAAATTTTTCTTTGATTAGTGTTCTCCTTGGCCTATTTTATGCTAGGTTGTGTTATTTTATCATAGTTCAGGTCCTTTCGCGTAAAGTGAAGCATAGGCGCAAGTTTCAAGTCCATTGGAGATCAATTGGCGATTTAGGAGAAGAAACTCGGGCATGACTTGCAGAATAATGGATTTCTACCTCATTTTATGGACAAAGAATCAAGTAAGCTTGTCATGAAAAGAAATAGGATGAGACTACGAGCATTTGGGATCAAACGACAACTGATTTGGAGTCCAGACGAGGGAGAAACAAAGCATCAAATACAGTGGAACAGGAGTCGAGGAAGAAACACGGGAAGACTTCCCTAAAAACACGGTTGTGTTTTGTCTGGCACTTGCCAGTGTTATTTTATGTCGAGCCTCTTTTGTGAAGATTTCTGAAGGGATGCAAAACATGGGCGGGACTAAACACAGGCAAGACTAAACACGACCGTGTTTCCGCCCCTGCTCGGGTATAAGTATGATTTATATGATTTTAGAGAGAGATAGCTGGGTTTTGGTTCCCAAACACCCAAGGGACGAACCCTAGAGAGAAAGAGCGACTTGGGTGAATTCTTGGAGATATTTTGGAAGATTTCTTTGCCATTGGAGCTCGGGAATCAAGCTTGGAGATGGAGATTGAAGATCTAGATCAGATTTCTGCATTCTCACTCTTCCCTACGGAGTGACTTCCCTTCACTTAGGTTTTGAGGAAACCTAGTTCCATGTGTTAGGATCTTTCTTGTATGAAATTTTGGATGTTATACTGGTTGGTTTTAATCAATTGCAGCATGTTTTATTGAGTCAATTGAATCTTGATCACATTCTCTTGATTTTTGCTTTGACCTACAATAGATAGAATCTGATTAGGTTAAGAGAGCTTCTTCGATTGATAGTAGTGAATTGATTGTGCGAGAGTCAGTCAATTCACTGCTTTGTACTGGAATTCATTCCAGTAGTGGAGATCTTTGTGTATTGCCTTAGCTTTGTACCCCGGTGGAGGTTAGTCGCCCACCGGGTATTCTGTCTGAGAGGCCTTGTTCAGCTTAAGAGATTCCAAGTTATTATCGGATCTTCCGCAGTTTAATCAACAGTAAAAAAACCAAAGGAAATTACAACTTGGACCTAATTGAGGAGCTAGGGGAAATCATACCTAAGTGAGTTCCCAACCTGTAATTAGTAGTTTTAGTTTGCTAGAGTAGTTATAGTTCTTCAATCTTAATCTGGTTTGCTAGATAATTAACTGAAGCTAAGTAATAATGACTCTAGAGACCCGAGGATTCGATATTTATTACTTGCACGGTTGCACCACTATATTGCAGTCCCTTTCATTGGTTACACTTGGCCATTGTTTGGTGTTGTGTCGTAGCGAGTCAAGTTTTTGGCGCCGTTGCTGGGGACTTTCTAGATTATTAGGAATGGAAGAAGTTTGTTAATCTATTTTTTCTTTCTTTTGTTTTTCTTTTCCAACCTTGATTTTCACTTGGGTGTTTTTGTTTTTGTTGCTGCAGATCTGAATCATGGATCCTCATGGCTTCTACAACCACTGGGGGTATCCACCACCACCCGAGTGGTATTACCCCGAGACTTCGTGGAGCAATCAAGGAGGAGAAAACTATGGATTCGGGTTTTAGTACCAGCCCCCTACTACGGAGAACAACCATACCCTTGAGAACCTCAAGAACAATATGCTTATCAAGAAGAATTCCTCCCACAACCAGAAGGGCCATCAGAGCTGGAGTTAGCCATGGGGGCCTTCGTGGGCCTTTCTGCAGAGCCATGCTACACTCCACTAGAAGATCCGAATAAACAATTTAGGCTTCTTGTGGAATAGTTTGCTCGAGACACTGAGAGATCATACTCCAAGATGGATCTTCATATCCAGGCCATTGAACAAACTCAGCTCGCCTACCGTGAAACAGAGGAGACCCTCCTGAGCATAAAGAAGCACATAGAGGTCATTGAGAAAGAGTATGCACATTTCGATGAAGATAGCCTTTATTCTACAATAAAAGTAAAGGAGGAGGAAGAAGAAGCCAATCATGAGGATGTTGACGAGCATACAGAAGTTGTCACAGAGAGCTCCCGTGATAATCATGATCAGGAATGTCCTCTGGTGGTAGATCATACCTTGCCCCATTTATGCTATGACATGCTGGGACCGAGCGAGGAGATGCAAGATGATCTAATGAAAGAAATTGCTTGGCGACTTGCTCTCCAATCCGTGCTAGAAGAAGAAGAAGAGCAAGAAAAGACGAGGAAAAAAGTTGTGAAGGATGACGAAAGTGAATTAGAGGATGTTCTTGATCTTTTCCAAGGGGAGGAATCAAATTCTGAGTAAGTAAGGCGGATTGAAGAAGCAATTGGCGTCCAGGATGAGGACGAAGTTGAGACAGAAGAGGCTTGCACCAGCCATGAGTTACATGTGATATCTCCACCAAACTTCGAGGAGCTACTTGGCAAGGACCCGTTTGCAGTGTCTCTTTGCAAGACCAAGACCACATCAACATCGGTCCCTTTTGGTGGACGCGATGGTGGTCAATTGCTGTTGTCATATCTGGTTTGGGGCAATGAGACGAGAGAAGAAGAGAAGAAGAGGTCTCGAGGGTGTAAACTTCATATGCGTCAAGTGCACGAGACTTCATCACCTGCCATACCACATGCTCGTACCTTGAGACTCCACCTAATCGATGAAAACATCAACTTCAAGGAGGTTCTAGCATGGACCGAAAATTAGGAGGCATCATCCGGCTCACGACGTGAAAGAAGAGTTTGTTGGGAGGCAAAGAAACTAGTCGGTTTGCATTTCTTTCCCTATTTCTCTTCGGTTGAGTCATTTTGTTATTTGATTTTGGTGTCAATAACTCAACCTTTGTGAGATTTTGTGTGATGTTTGTGTTCTGACTGCTCTCTCTGGTCACCTGGAATGCACCTCCTGCCCCGGACACCATCATTCATACTTGATCTGGTAACTTTGTTCTACCTTCCTTATCTTTCCTCCATTGAGAACAATTTCGTGCTTAAGTGTGTGTGTGTGTGGGGGGTGGGGGGGGGGGGGGGTGTTCCATTGTGTTTGCGTGTGAATGTTGGGTTGTCTTTGTTTGCTTGGAGTCTAGTGCACTGTCCAAATATTCTATTTGAGGGCTCCTAGTATGTGTTCCCTATAATTGCCTACTCGGTATGCTTTGAATTGACAGTCTTTATAGTATCATGCAACCTAGGGAGGTAGTGTAGCACTATGGAAGATGTTGATGCATTTAAGAAGTCTTCTTTCTTTTTCATATTGTGTTGTTTGATTGTGTGAATTAGTGATCTTAGGAAGCTTGAATCGTGTGGTATCGATGACTCTCTCCCCTCATGGACTCATGTATCATGTTTTGAAAAAGGTGCTCTAAATTGTGTTTTTAAAATAATGTCTCCCGTGTGGAAATCGGTGAAAGTGTGTAAGGGGAGATGGTAATCCGTTCCCAACTTCCACCTACTACCTCCAGCTCCCTTACCTCCAGCATGGTCGGTAAGAGCTGGGTCCCCTCAAACCTTTTTTTAGGTGGGAGCCCCTTTTTTGGAAATAATAGGTTGGAACCCTTGCAAAAAGAAAGAAAAAGAGAAGATAAAAAAAGAATCAAGAAAATGGAAAAACAGAAGAAAGGGGGTTCCAACCATCTTTAAAGGATAAAAAAAATAACACCTAAAAAAGTGAGTACATGATCTTTCTGTTTTTTAGAGTCTCTTTTTCCACGAATCACTTGTCCTCCGATCACTACTTGGCATGATCCCAACTCGGCATTAGAGTCCTCGCTGAAGAAACTAGGAGGTGTCTTGTGCGTTGGTTGACCTTGTAAGTTACTAAATGAATAGAACGTCCTCTACAGACGATCGTGGTTGCATGTTTTTATAAAGGTCTTGAGAGTTGCATTGATTTGAGTCAGGTTTGCTTGGGGACAAGCAAACGGTTAAGTGTGGGGAATTTGATGACTACATTTTTACACATGTTTACACCATTATATGTTGATCAATTTGGCTTTGATTAGTGTTCTCCTTGGCCTATTTTACGCTAGGTTGTGTTATTTTTTCATAATTCAGGTCCTAGCAGGTAAAGTGAAGCATAGGCTCAAGTTTCAAGTCAATCAGATATCAATTGGCGATTCGGAAGAAGAAACTCGGGCATGACCTGAAGAATAATGGATTTCTACCTCATTTTATGGACAAGGAATCATATAAGTTTGTCATGAAAAGAAATATGACAAGACTACAAACGTCTGGGATCAAACGACGACTGATTTGGAGTCCGAACGAGGGAGAAACGAAGCATCAAGGACAGTGGAACAAGAGCTGAGCAAGAAACACGAGCAGACTTCCCTAAAAACAGGACCGTGTTTTGTATGGCAATTGCCAGTATTTTTTATGCCGAGCCTTTTGTGAAGACTGCTGAAGGGATGAAAAACACGGGCGGGAATAAACACGGTCGTGTTCCCGACCGTGGTTCTGCCCCTGCTCGGGTATAAGTCTAATTTCTACGATTTTAGAGAGAGAGAGAGAGAGAGAGAGAGAGAGCTGGATTTTGGTTCCCAAACACCCAAGGGACGAGCCCTAAAGAGAAAGATCAACTTGGGAGCATTCTTGGAGATATTTTGGAGGATTTCTTTGCCATTGGAGCTCGGGAATCAAGCTTGGAGATGAAGATTGAAGATCTAGATCAGATTTTTGCATTCTCTCTCTTCCCTTCACCTAGGTTTTGAGGAATGTATGAACTTTTGGATGTTATACTGGTTGGTTTTAATCAATTGAAGCATGTTTTATTGAGTCAATTGAATCTTGATCACATTCTCTTGATTTCTGCTTTGACCTATGATAGATAGAATCTGATTAGGTTAAAAGAGCTTCTTTGTTTGATAGTAGTGAATTGATTGTGCGAGAGTCGGTCAATTCATTGCTTTGTACTGGAATTCATTCCAGTAGTGGAGATCTTTGTGTATTGCGTTAGCTTTGTACTATAGTAGAGGTTAGTCTCCCGCCGGATATTCTGTCTAAAAGGCCTTGTCAGCTTAAGAGATTTCAAGTTATTATCTGATCTTCCGCAGTTTAATCAACAATAAAGCAACCAAAGGAAATTACAACTTGGACCTAATTAAGGAGCTAGGGGAAATCATACCTAAGTGAGTTTCCAACCTGTAATTAGTAGTTTAGTTTGCTAGAGTAGTTATAGTTCTTCAATCTTAATCTGGTTTGCTAGATAATGAATTGAAGTTGACTAATAATAACTCTAGAGACCCAAGGATTCGATATTTATTACTTGCACCACTATATTGCAGTCTCTTTCATTGGTTACACTTGGCCATTGTTTGGTGTTGTGTCGTAGCGAGTCACCCTGCTCGAGCAAACCATTTTCCTTTGGCTGGCGATCCGTGAACGACTTCTCACCAATAAGGAGGGAGACAAGCGTCACCTTACCAGCTCCTCATGGTGCAGTCTTTGCGGCGACGGGTACTGAAATGGTCATGCTTGTGTTGTGGGATTTTCCATTTCTCGGTTAACTTGGCTACAACCCATTCAGAATTCTGAATAACAATGCTTCTTCAAAAGTACAATACAAGATTGGATAATAAAATACATAAGTGACCAACACCATGGCTGCTATTTGGGATTACCTGTTGGTCTCTTTGGCAGGCTAGGAATGATCAAGTCTTTGCAAGCAAGGTTGTCACTAACTAAGCTTTCTTACAGTGCGTCTTTGCATGTGTTAATGTAGTGAGGAATGGCATGGACAAAGACAAGGTCGTCCATACACCTCGTCTTCACATTAGAACACAGGTAGGGATCTCCTAGAAATCGGCCCCTACCAAGTGGGTAACTCTCAATTCTTACGGTTTTGTTCTACCAATGTTAGGCAAGACAACGGTAAGTGGCCTGATTCGAGATCATACATGATTTTGAATTGTAGCATTTGATTTAAAACTGAGGATATGTTCAATCACCCGAGTTGAATTAAGAAGTGTTGTAGAGGGGTCTTCAGGTAGCATGGGATAATGGATATCGGCGGGTATGTGTGGAGCTTGAATCCAAGTGTGTCGTGCAACTTTTGTAGAACAGAGATCAATCTCACCATCAACATGGAACCATCATTGTAAATTTTCAGGCCCTTCGTGGGTGCCAGGGAAGCCTCAATATCCCATATTTATAGAGAAGGAAACAAGTGTGTTGACTTCTTGGCAAGTAGTGGTCACTCCCTACCTTTGGGGTTTCATGTATTTCATGTTTCTGATATGAGTTTACATTACCTTCTTCTGTATGACTGTCAAGGAATTTCTAAGTCGTGCTTATAGTGAATGAAAGCTGAGATGCCTTTAATAAAATAGGGTGGTCTAGATTGATCCATTAACAATGTAGGGTATCCAAATCCCAACCTGATCAAAATACAAATAGTATTTCAAAGTTACACTAGGAATCGAAAGCAAATGAACTCTAAGAGGAAGAGTATGACCAACAAATGTGAGGTAGTTGGTCACAAAGTTGTCTTCTTTGTTAACGTGTTCAACCTTGACCTGCCAGTAGAGGGCTATTAGTTAGACGTTTAACTTCTACTATAAGAGCGTAATGAGGATGACTATTTTTCCTAGTTTCGAGGAATTGAAAACCCACTTGGGGATGCCAACCATTTCAGCATGAAATTACAATCATCGCCTCCTGTCGTCCCTATTGTTGTCAAACTTTGTTATGAGTGTGAAAAACTCTTGTAATGAAATCTAATAGTTTTCATTAGTACTAAAAAGAAACTAAATACAAAGATTCAAGCAACCAAATCAGGCTCCCACTAACTTGAAAGATATCTAACAACCCCTCCACTAATCAACTAACTAAGCTGCTAAACACCTAGCAGCCTAAGACATGATTTTGGACTCAACTCACACTTTAACAAACTAAAATGACCGAAAGACTAATTGACCAAAATGGAACAACAACACTTCTTCAACTTCAAATGTGAATCTCAGGCCAAACCACCTTCGTCCATAGCAACATGGGTTCAACCTCCAGTTATTCTTCTTTTTCTTCTTCTTCTCTAACATCCTCTCATCAATTGAAGTCTCTTCATTTCCTTAAGTTTATCACTCCTTGACTTCAGCAAATACAATAACATCACAAATTTCAAGTATGCTCCTCAACAGTTAAAAGATCTCCAACTTTAATGGTTTGGTCATTATATCTACAAACCTGCTCATGTGTTCCACTACACTCTAACTCGATCAATCCTTATTTTGCCAAATCCTTTGGGACTCAACGCCCTCGTTGAGTTTTGCCCCACCATCGTTCAAGAGGGACGTGAAGAGGCTCTGATACCACTTGTAACATCCCGAACCTTTTCCTGAGCAAGATATTGTCCGCTTACGACCTCCACCCTCACGGTTTTTGCCTTGGGGTGAAATTCAACTCCCCCTTGGGACTCAACGCCCTCGTTGAGGTTTGCCCCACCATCGTTCAAGAGGGACGCGAAGAGGCTCTGATACCACTTGTAACATCCCGAACCTTTTCCTGAGCAAGATATTGTTCGCTTTGGGCCTCCACCCTCACGGTTTTTGCCTTGGGGTGCAATTCAAGGTGACTTCCCATAAGGTCACCCATCCTTGTTGTACTCCACACTGAGCATGTTTAACTTCGGAGTTCTCACAAGAACTCTTCCATTTCACCCCAAAACGCGTCTTGTCAGTTAAGGTCGGTTTCTTACTTATGAACCAGGGATCTCTCCCGTGCTTTGTCAATGCGGGATTCGCCTAAGGTGTGACACAAACTGTATTTTTGTTGTAGACAATGTGACAATAGGCGGTTGTTTCTTTGATGCCCATGATACTACTCCATCAGCTAGGAAGAATGTATAACCACTTGTGCTCTTCCTGTCATCCAATCCATTGCATAGTCACTGTCTGTATACCCTAGTAGAGGCTCTTCTTCCTTCATTCCTTGTACCAGATGTCATGAGTCATGGTTCCTTTTAAGCACCTCAGTACCCTCTTTGCAGCTAACAGATGTTGCCGTGATGGTAGGGATGGCAATTTTCCCCCCTCCCCCGTGTCGAACATTACCCGACCTGACCCACGATGCGTCGAGTATTATCCGACCCACAATAGTATTGGGTCAGGGCTTGGGTATCTATTTTTGACCTGTCTTGTCACGTCCTGCTCTGTTCTTGTATTACTCTATCTCAATGTTTTATAATATCTACTCATATTTATCCTATTTTGACTTTTCCCAACTAGTTAGACCTGATCTTTCAACTAGTTAGACTCAATTGCCTATTATATTATCACTATTTTTTATTTGTTAAGTGTTTTCTCTTTAATTTATCATAAAAAGTTAAGTGTATATTTTTCAACTAACATGTAAGGGTGGGTCGATCTGCCCCGCCCCATACCCACGCGGGTATTACCCATCTCGATCCGAGATTGGTACGAGGCGGGTACGGGTATTGAGCTACCCTCCCCGCCTCATTGCTATTACTACTTGTTGGTGCTTCCATTAACATGCTCATAAGACACATAGAAAACATAACGTATGGCCTAGTGGCTCTTACATACAACAAGCTTCTTGTAAGCTGCTTATACTCAGTATGATTTACTCTAGAAGCTAAATGATAAAGTGAAGGGCATCAATATGAAACACAAAACAATTGCTTCAGGAAATAAACGAAAGAAATTATTTTCACTGCCGAAACATGTATACTTTGGGAATATAATTTGGATCATGATATGCAAATTTTTTCTTTCATTTTTGTCTACACCATGTATATTTCGTGGATGCATAGTTACCAAACATGTGAAATCTTTCATTCTGGACCTTCTTTAAGAACATGTCAGTGTTCTTTTATTTTTATGTCGAAAAGTGAAAGTATATCCCAAACAAAGAACTATCAACTTCAAGGTGGTTAAAAATAAAATAAAATAAAATAAAATAAAATAAAATAAAATAGAAAGCTAAGCTCCACACCATTGATATAGTCCCTTAGCTTATATTAAGAGTTTTTTTTAGCCAAATAGAAAATTAATAATAATTTTTCATGGTGCATAAGGATCAATAATAGTATCTTTGGTTTTAGTTCTACGAGGGGCAAATAGTATATGCATTTTGAATGGAGAAATAAGTTGAAAATCAAACATATTTTATTATTAAATATAGGACTAATTTCACTAGAAATCCCAAACTGTTCAAAAAGTGTCATTTGTGTCCTAAACTATTCAATATGACAAATCTGGTACGAACTATTTTTTCGTTAATGTTGACCGGTGACTCGCAAAAAACTACACCACAAATTAATCCAGACTAGAGCCCAAGTTTTTAAACTCTAGCCGGGTGCAGTATAGAGCAAGTATTTAAATTGTCAACCCAGGCCGATCCATGTACCCCTACTTTAATCGCTTAGGTTGTTATCTAGCAAGCAACTTTAGGGTTTATGTTTATTGGAACTACAAACTAACCAAGAAAATAAATAAAGGAAAATTCTAACTAAGGGAGCTTTACCCGGAAGTTGTTTCCCCCTAACTAGCTACCGTGACTCATTGGATTGAAACGATTGCTATAGGCCAGGTAACCGCGAACCGTAGAGGGATGCATATATGTTCGGAGACCACAATCTCAATTGCTAAACCGAGGTAAGCATTATAGGCCGTGTCACTCAACCCTCTCGATTTAGGCAATCAGTAGTTGACTTACTCCCTCACTCAACTCAAAGGTCAGACGGCTTAATCACGATTAACCGATTTGCTTAATTCAACATTGAGGTTTCCCTAAATTAACCTAGTTAGGTGGCTTAAAAAGTTGAAGGAAAACCAACTCGATTGAGTCTCCTTTGGAAGGGGGATTTTCCTCTCTAAGCTAGGTTAAGGTGGCTAATTAGATTGCTAACACCAACATGCACAAACCTAAGGGTGCTAAGCACAATTATGCACAATCCTTAGGTTGCTAAGCACTAAAATGCACAAACCTAAGGATGCTAAGCACAAAACATGCACAACCCTTAGATTGCTAAGCACGAGCATGCACAACCCTTAGATTGCTAAGCACGAGCATGCACAATCACCCTGAAAACACCTCTAATACTCAAATTGATGCAAACCCACACTTAATCATTCAATCTAAACAAGTAATTACAAAGTATTAGTTAGGGATTTACAACACCCAAGAGAAAAGAGTGAGTTTCTAGAGAGAGAGAGAGAGAGAGAGAGAGAGAGAGAGAAGTGATGACTTGATATATACACATGTTTTTGTCCACCATTCTTACACCGTTTGAGTCTTATTTCTCGTGTTTTAGGCCGATTTCACGCTAGGTTGTTCTTGTTTGTGATATTTCAGGTCCTAGTACGTGAATGAAGGTTTCGGAACGAGTTCGGGGTTGATTGGACGAAGATTGGACGTTTGGCGAGAAGCTGAGGAAGCCACACGGGCACGCCTAAAAACCCACACAGCCGTGTGACATGGCCGTGTGACACCAAATTGCACGGGCAAGCCACACTAGCCGTGTAGGGGACCCCTTGTGGCCGTATGGAAAGTCCAGGGAGCTCACACGGGCAGCCTGGAAAGCCACACGGCCGTGTGGTTTTGGCCGTGTAGCATACCTGAACCCACTTAAGTGAAACGCGGCGTTTTCACGGGCAGCTGGGAAAGCCACACGGCCGTGTGGTCGGGAATTTCTGGGTTTTAACCCAAATTCGAGACAAAGGAGAGGGAATCGACCTTTTGGAGCAAAAACAGAGCCCTAGAGAGAGAAAGTGCGAAGAACACCCCCTAAGAGTGGTTTTGGAGCTGGGTTTCATCAAATTGAGCTAGGAGATCATCACAGGAGTGAAGACTGACATCCCAGGGCAGATTCTTCCCATTGTTATGAGTATGACTGCTTTGTATTATGTTTCCCTCTCTCTCTCTCTATGGAGTAGAACTCTCTCTCACTTGGGTATGAAGAACCCTAGTTCCATGTGTTAGGAACTTGATTGTAATTACATTTGGATTGTGATATTGCTTAATTATAATCGATTGAAGTGTTTTGAATGAGCCAATTGAAGTCTGATAATCTTTTATTGATTTCTACTGCAACCTGAGATAGATAGAATCTGATTAGGTTGTTAGAGCTTCTTCAATCGGTAGTAGTGAATCGATTATACGAGAGTTAGTCGATTAATTGCTTTGTACTAGAATCTAATTCCAGTAGTGGAGTTCTGTGTTCATTGCCTCAGCGTTATATCCCGGTGAAGATTAGTCGTCTGTCGGGTAGTTTGACTGAGAGGGTTTGGTCAGCTTAAGAGATTCCAAGCTACTGTCGGATCTTCCGCAGTATAATCAGCAGTAAAGCAACCAAAAATAATTACAACTGTGACCTAACTTGCGAGCTAGGGGGACTCATTCCCGAGTGACTCTTCCTTTGCTTCAGAAAACCGAACCATTTCCTGCTTTCTTACTGCTTTTAGTTAAAACCACAATCAATCGAGTTAGTTGGCTAGATAATAGATATTCACGGAGTAGGCAGTAGATCTAGACCTAGGGGTGGACAACGGGAAACGGGTATTTGGGTATACCCGTACCTGTCCCATTTTTTAAGGGTTACGGGTACCCATAGTACCCGTAATATTTTAAACGGATGGGACTTGGGATTGTACAGTCCTAATATGGGTACCCGCGGGTTACCCGCGAATACCCGTTTGGGTAATATGGGTACCCGTTGTACCCATTCAAATTACAAAGACATATAATTCATCCCATGAGCCCAGGACCAACCCAATTCAAAATCCATTAAAATTACAAAATCCAATTAATTCAGCCCGTGAGAGTTGAGACGCTGACGCACCCCTAGTCCCTAGAAGACGCGAGACACGCGACGGCAGGCGGCAACTTCTCTGGAATTTGGAAAGGTCTGTCTCTGTCTTGTGTCTTGTCCCTGGCTGGAGGAGTCGTCTTCGCGGGACGAGAGAGAAGAGATGAAAGGTCGAAACCTAGCTCTCCTCGGGCCTCGGTGCCTCCTTCATTCACCGCCACCGTCGCCTCTGAGCTCTCCCTTCTTCTCACCCAGCGGAGCAGCAGCAGTACCAGGTTTCTTCTTCTCACCCGACGGCCAGCAGCAACCAGACTTCCTTCTTCTCACCCGGCGGGAAGCAGCAGCCGCCAGGCTTCCTTCTGTCTGACTTGGTTTTACCTGCATTTGGTAAGTAAGCTATGTACTTCTGTTTAATTACTTTTCTTCTATGTTCATCTTCTGTGTAATTGTTTGAGATTGAATGTGTACAGAATGTCTATATATATATAGGCCTTTGTGATTGAATTGAATGTGTTGTACAGAATGTCCATATATATCAGGCCTTCTTTGGTTGCTTTCTAATTTTGTATTGAGTTACTTGATATAATGTTACTTCTTGTGCTAATTACTAGTTAGGTTTCTAATTTCCAGCATCTGTCTTTTTGGTTTCTGTTGATTTGGTTTCTAGTTTCCATGGCTAGTCAAGGGAATGAAGCCAAGCAAGGTAATGAAGCCCCTCAAACTGAACAAGCAAGTAACGATGTGGGTATTGGTAGTGAAGAAAGTGACAAGGATACATCAGCGTCTAAAAAGCGAAAGCACCTGCCCTTCGATCACTGCATTGGGTCGGATTCTCGGTGTTATTAGTTAAAGAAGGAAACCCACCGGTTGAAGTTCGTAAAGCAAAATGCAATCGTTGCGCAATTACCATTGCTGTTGGAAGCACCCATGGCACCAATGGCTTGAAGAATCATAAGATCTCTTGTGATAAGAAACATTTGGAGCAACTTAAACAAACAACTCTGAGTTTGCAGCCTAGTGCCTCCGGGGACGGAGCAGGGGGAATATCAACTTGGCGATCCAATCAAGAAGAATCACGGTTAGGTTTTGCAGAAATGATTATGCTTGACGAGCAACCATTCAGATTTTGTGAAAGGGAGGGCTTTCGTCATTTCATGTCTCGAGTTTTCCCCATGTTCAAAATCCCAAGTAGGAAGACAGTGAGGACAGATTGTGCAAAGTTGTTCATCCAGAGAAAAGATAGCCTGAAGTCTTTCTTTAAAATTAAAGGCATGGGAAGTTGGCAGCTCCATAAGAAGATTATATGCTTCAAGAAGATTACTAGTCATAAAGGGGAGGACATTGCACATGCGGTGCTGACGTGTTTGAATGAGTGGGATTTGAAGAATGTACTTTGTTGCACAGTTGATAATGCTTCGGCTAATGATGTAGTTGTTCGCCATATGAGGGAGAAATTTGAAGAATGGGGGACAAGCATCTCTGGGGGGAGATACGTACACATGCGTTGTGTAGCCCATATCACTAATTTGGTTGTTTCTTATGGCTTAGATGAGATTGGGGTATCAGTGAGAAGGGTTAGAGAAGCTATGAGGTGGATTACTGCCTCGCCATCTAGAGAAGAGACATGGAATAGAGCAACCAAGAGCATGAACATCCAGTGCAAGAGATCACTAAGTCTTGATGTACCAACAAGGTGGAACTCAACATTTCTAATGTTATGGTCCGCTGAACCATTCGAGATTGCTTTTCCAGTTTATGCAGGGATGTTGCCTGCATTTGAGACTGAGTTAAACAAAATCATGCACCGTGGTGAGGTTGTTGATCCACCTGGACCGGAGGATTGGGAAAATGTGTGTTGGATGATGGAATACTTGAAGAAGTTCTATGATTTGACTTGTCTTGTCTCTGGCACCTCGTATGTGACATCTCATCTGTTCTTCAAGGAGATGTGTGATATATTTGATCACATAGCTAATGTGGAAAAACATCAAGATCCTAAGGTTAGATCAATGGCCGTACGAATGAGGTCAAAGGTTGCTAAGTATTGGGAGGAGGAAGTAATGGGTAAATACAGGATAAACAAGATCATATACATAGCTCCGGCTTTGGATCCACGACAAAAACTGAAGCATGTCCAAAAATGTTTGAAGAAAGTGTACGGAGTGGAAAGGGCAGCTTCGATGGTGGCCGAATTGAAAGGGTTGTTTTCTGAACTCTTTGAGTATTACAAGAATTCCTTGCTTCCACCTCGTCCAAGGATGAACTCTAACTCTCAAGACTCTTCTACACATTCTCGGAGTCAGGCTACGGTTAATGTTGATGTAAGAAGGCTATCAAATCGTGGTTCGTGTAGTGCTATAGAAGATAGTGATGATGAAGGAGACGACAATGATGTTTCTGAGTTGACACTCTATTTGACTGAGAGTCAATTCAAGGAGAAGCAACAAGAAAATAATGGTTCGGTTGTGGACTCCTTCGATATTCTTAAGTGGTGGTCAACTCATGGTTTGCGATTTCCTGTTTTGGCTGAAATTGCTCGGCATGTATTGGCCATCCCAATATCAACTGTTGGTTCCGAGTCGGCTTTTAGCACATGAGGAAGGGTTCTAAACGAGTTTAGAAGTTCTTTGGCTCCCCAGATGGTTGAGGCTTTGATTTGTGGTGCTTATTGGTTGTGAAGCAACAACAATATAATTTTAATCGATGAAGAAGATGTGACTGAATCCGAACAAGAAAAGGAATACCAAGAAGGTATGGGATAGCGATTTACTTTTACTTTTACTTGTAAATATTTACTCTAACTAATGCTTGTATGAGTAACTTGTTATTTGATATTTGTTTAACATAGTATTGCAATCCATTGGAGCACTATCATTTGCCGCTAGTGGAGGGGGAAATTCATCTTCCACAAGTCAGTAGAAGGTAGAGGCTACCTTCTCCTTTCATTTTTGTTTGTAGCTTTTTATTGTTAGAGGAAAACATACTGATGAGAAATATATGCTTGTGTAATCAGACACATAACGACTAGCTTAGCATTATTGATTGAGAGTCGATATGATGTTTTATATTGTAGCTCGTACCACATAATTCATATATATATAGATAGCAGTGGCGTGGAGTTGGGATATGTGGGTACGTTTCTTTTCTATGAGTTGTATATTTTTAACAAATATGCTAAGGTATTGTTTGTATCTTTTTGGTGGTCAAAGAAGGGCAATTGTTGTTGTGTGTCCATCTTCTACATCACAGAGACCAATCGTATCCAGCTCATTTTGGGAATCAGTCGGGCCCTAGCTTGTCGTTTCATTTCAACTAGTTATTGTCTTTTTTATTTCTATATTACTTATCGCCATTCATGGTGGCACACCCGAAGTTTCTTTTCTGCAGTGTAGGTTGAGTTAAGGAAAACATACTGATGAGAAATATATGCTTCATTTTGGCATGTGAGTATCCCAAGATCTTGGGCTTAAGTAATGGCAAAGTAATGGCAGTGGGAAAGTGTGGGAGCACCCTTGCTTGCTGCTGCAAAATTCACCACCTTCCCCACCCTATTTTGCCAAACTGAGGATTGATTTGAGTAGAAACAACATTATTATTATTATTACTGAATCATGGCACTTTCCAGGAAGCAGAACTTGTTCTCTTTCTGGGTTTTATTATTTGGTCCTTTCCCCTTCCTTGATTCTTTTTCATCTTCATCATCAGCCCTTCTTTGGGTTGTAGGAATTGGTGTAAGTTGCTACTTGTGCAGCCATTTTGTGTTTTGAAATGAATGCTTTGGATGTAATTGACTAATTGTCTTTAGGTAAAATGTCATTTAAACTTTGGGTATTTATGGGTAGTATGGGTACCCGTTATCCGTCCCGTACGGGTAATGGGTACCCGTTTCCCATATGGGTTTGGGATATGGGATGGACTTTGGTCTCCAAATGGGACTGGGTACCCCGTCCCGTCCCGTTGCCCACCCCTATCTAGACCCCGGGTTGATAATTAGAACTTGCCACTTTACTGCATTTCCAGACTGCGATTACACTTGGTTGCAGTTTGGTGTTGTGTTTTAGTGTGTCAAGTTTTTGGCGCCGTTGCCGGGGACCTCTAGGTTATTGTAGGAACGTGAAAGTCTGTTACTTTAGCTTTTTTCTTTTCTTTTCCACCCTTGCTTTTCACTTGGGTGTTATATTTTTGTTGGTGCAGATCTGAAACATGGATCCTCATGGCTTCTCCAACCATTGGGGGTATCAACCACCATCCGTGTGGTATTACCCCGAGACTTCCTGGAGCAATCAAGGAGGAGAAGACTATGGATTCGGATGTTAGTACCAACCCCCCTAATACGGAGAACAACCAAACCCTTGGGAACCTCAAGAACAATATCCTTTTCAAGAAGAGTTCCTGCTACAACCAGAGGGGCCATCTGAGTTGGAGTTAGCCATGAAGGCCTTCACGTGCCACTCTGCAGAGCCATGCTACACTCCACTGGCAGATCCAAACAAACAATTGAGGCTTCTCGTGGAGCAGTTTGCTCGAGACACTGAGAGATCATGCTCCAAGAGGGATCTTCAAATCCAAGCCCTTGCCCCTTCTGATCCCTCAGTTCTCCATGAAATGGAGGAGTTTGTTCAGTGCTCAGCAAAGCAAACAGAGTGGGTGGAGCAAGTTTGCGCACAACCTGCTCAAGATCAACTTTTTGCTACCATACTAGAAGAGGAGGAGGATGACGAAGGCTATGAGGACATTAAGGAGCATATAGAAGTTGTCGCGGAGAGCTCCTATGATAGTCATGATCTGGAATGTCCTATGGTGGCAGGTCACACCTTTCTCCATCTCTGCTCTAACACGATGGGTCCGAGCGAGGAGATGCAAGATGATCTCATCGAAGAAATTGCTAGGCGACTTGCTCTCCGATCCGTGCTAGAAGAAGAAGCGCGAGAAAGGGTGAGGAAAGAAGTTGTGGAGGATGACAGAAATGAAGCAGAAGGAGTTCTTGATCTATTCCAAGGGGAGAGACCACATTCTGAAGAAGGAAGGGGGGTTGAAGAACCAAGTGGTGTCCAGGCTGAGGATGAAGGTGAGGTGGAAGAGGCTTGCACTGCCCTATGTTACATGTGATATCTCCACCAAACTTCGAGAAGCTGCTTGGCAAGGACCCATTTGCAGTGTCTCTTTGCCAGACCAAGACCACATCAACATCAATCCCTCTTGGTGGATGCGATGGTGGTCAATCGAATATATCTTATCTGGTTTGGAGCAATGAGACAAGAGCATACACGAAGGAGAGGTCTCAAGAGTGAAGACTTCATCTTCCTCAAGGCCACAAGCCATCTTCATCACCTATCACATCACCTGCTTGTGACATGAGACTCCACATCATCGACAAGAATCTCAACTTCAATGAGGTTTTGGGGTGGACCGAACCTTGGGAGCCACCGTCCAGCTAAGACGGTAAAGAAGCGCTTGTGGTGAGGCAACCCCACCAAGGTTTTTTTCTTTCGTTTGTTTTTCGGTTCGTCCACTTGGAACTATAGTTTCTATCACCCAGTGTGTTTTGCTGATGCTAGCCACGCTGACTGATCCACTTCCAGTCCCTCGACAGTCTTTCTTTCCGGTAACATCGTTCCCCTTATCTCTCCCTCTGCTCCATTGAGGGCAATGTCGTGCTTAAGTGTGTGTGTGTGTGGGGGGGGGGGTGCTTTGTATCGGTTGGAATCTATATTTGTGTGATTGGAGCCTAGTCCGCTGTCCAAATCTTGAGATTTGAGGGATCCAAGTATCGTTGTTTGCATGATTATATTGGCACTGTGGAGTGAATTGATGAATATTATGGCTTCGAATTATTGCGTTACAGCTTGATTATAACTAGGACAACCTATGATGATGACTGAGACATGTAGTAGAATTGTGTAGGAGTTCAGATTTTCAACTGTTTGCTTACCAACTGTGACTTGGATTGATCACTTGTTCTTGACAGTCCTTTATGCATCTAGTTCAGGGAATCAGAATGAGAGATAGAGCATATAGGTAGCCATGTGAGATTTGTGCCTGCTCGTTTCTTTCTTGTGCGATAGTTCCATCTTCCATGATGTGCAGCATTCACGTTGTCACTAGCTAAGATGATGGAGGCATAGGATTAGCCCACGACCAAATTGACTTTCCTGGTGTGTCATACCCCCTTGTCAGCCCCTTTGAGCCGTGTACTTTTCTTTCTTTCTGTCTACAATGGAAAATCACCCTTTTGCATCTCTTAGAAGGTTCCACGGAATGGTTTTTACATGTTCTCTGTTGTTTCTGCTAAATTTAATGTGAGGGTTGGAGGTAGTTCTTAAAAAGTTGGGTATTTCTTAAAAAGTTGGGCATGTATTTGAAAAATGTGCATAGGTGGGGGTTCTCTCAAGAAATGAAAAAAAGAAGAATGAAAGCAAAAGAGAGCCACCACCAAAAATCTTAATAGTGCCCATTAAGTAGTGTTTCTTAGCAGTCTGGCTTGGAAATACTAACATTTATGTGACCTCATTCGCTCTTGTGCTCTAGAGAATGTGAGTAATGCAGAATGGCAGAAAGAAAGTAAGTGGTTTGATTGACTGTGATTGTGTTGGTTTGGGAAATGTGGACCCTTGTGCTATTTATACTTCCACCACCTGAAAGGCCTTTTCTCCATGTCCAAGACCCTAGCCAGTCATCTAAACCTGTGTCTAAGACCTCCGGATTAGTTAGTGGTGACACCCCATAGGTGAACACTAACATTTAGAGGCTGCCTTCATGGTGAAGAGACGTTAGGGATTGAGAGAATAAGCATGCGCATTTTTCGCATCAAATTGTTCTGACCCACTGGTCGAGAGTGAGCGATTCATTTTCTCATATTCTCTATACTCTTTTACCCCGGTGAGGACCTAGATTGCTCGGTCTCAATTCTGATATCTTGAGTTTTGTGCATCGGTGATTGTCTTGGTCAAGTGGTTGAGTCAAGTCTATGTTGATTGGTGAACAGAAAGGATTCCTCTTCCTTTACCCGATTTTGATGCACTCGAATGTCCTCTGTGGTGGTTGTCTAGGTTGCTGTTGAGTTGTCCATTTCGCAATGATCAAAAGCCAGTATGATCCACGCGTTCTGTGCCTATATGATTTGTCCCCAATGTTGGTATGATTGAAATATGCTGAGCTTACCTCATATCTGACTTGGTTTGCTTGGGGACTAGCAAACGGTTAAGTGTGAGGGAATTTGATGACTTGATATATACACATGTTTTTGTCCACCATTCTTACATCGTTTGAGTCTCATTTCTCGTGTTTTAGGTCGATTTCACGCTAGGTTGTTCTTGTTTGTGATATTTCAGGTCCTAGTACGTGAATGAAGGTTTGGGAATGAGTTCGGGGTCGATTGGACGAAGATTGGATGTTTGGCGAGAAGCTGAGGAAGCCACACTGGTACGCCTAAAAACCCACACGACCGTGTGACCTGGCCGTGTGACACCAAATTGCACGTGCAAGCCACACTGGCCGTGTAGGGGACCCCTTGTGGCCATATGGAAAGTCCAGGGAGATCACACGGGCAGCCTGGAAAGCCACACGGCCGTGTGGTTTTGGCCATGTATCATACCTGAAGCCACTTAAGTGAAACGCGGCGTTTTGCACACTCACACGGGCAGCTGGGAAAGCCACACGGTCGTGTGGCCTGGCGGTGTGGTCGGGAATTTCTGGGTTTTAACCCAAATTCGAGCCAAAGGAGAGGGAATCAACTTTTTGGAGCAAAAACAGAGCCCTAGAGAGGGAAAGTGCGAAGAACACCCCCTAAGAAAGGTATTGGAGCTGGGTTTCATCAAATCGAGCTTGGAGATCATCACAGGAGTTATGACTGACATCCCAGAACGGATTCTTCCCATTGTTATGAGTATGACTGCTTTGTATTCTGTTTCCCTCTCTCTCTCTCTATGGAGTAGAACTCTCTCTAACTTGGGTATGAAGAACCCTAGTTCCATGTGTTAGGAATCTTGATTGTAATTACATTTGGATTGTGATATTGCTTGATTATAATCGATTGAAGTGTTTTGAATGAGCCAATTGAAGTCTGATCATCTTTTATTGATTTCTGCTGCAACCAGAGATAAATAGAATCTGATTAGATTGTTAGAGCTTCTTCAATCGATAGTAGTGAATCGATTATACGAGAGTTAGTCGATTCATTGCTTTGTACTGGAATCTAAATCCACTACTGGAGTTATGTGTTCATTGCCTCAGCGTTATATCCCGGTGAAGATTAATCGTCTGCCGGGTAGTTTTACTGAGAGGGCTTGGTCAGCTTAAGAGATTCTAAGCTACTGTCGGATCTTCGGCATTATAATCAGCAGTAAAGCAACCAAAAGTAATTACAACTGTGACCTAACTTGCGAGGGGGACTCATTCCCAAGTGACTCTTCCTTTGCTTCAGAAAACCGAACCATTTCCTGCTTTCTTACTGCTTTTAGTTAAAACCACAATCAATCGACTTAGTTGGCTAGATAATAGATATTCACGGAGTAGGCAGTAGATCTAGACCCCGGGTTGATAATTAGAACTTGCCATTTTACTGCATTTCCGGACTGCGATTACATTTGATCGCAGTTTGGTGTTGTGTTTTAGCGTGTCAAGGGGGATTACAAATTTGAGCTCAAGATCTTCTTCTTGTTCTTCTAGGCTTGAATCTTCCACTCAAACCTCCAATGATGCTCCAAGATCACTCTAACACTCTCTCTCTCACACTAGAACTCCCCTTTGGTGTTTTAGGTTGAAACCCTAGAGAAAGAAAATGTTTCTTCTCCAAAAACCAGCTCTCCTTTCTCTCTCCCCGCTGTTTTTTTCATATTTGCCCGAAAGTGACCAGTTCACGGGCGCGTTGGCCAGTTCACGGCCGTGAACACCTAAACGCGTCCGTGAACTCAGCGTCATCCGAAACGCACCGCTTCACTGTCTTGGGTTCACGGTCAATGGTCATAGTTAACGGTCTTAGAGACTGTGAACTTCCTTGTCGCCAGTAACTTCAGAAACCTCGTTGGACGCCTCGGTATTCACGATTTGTGTTCGAATTTCATGGTCTTAGGAGACCGTGAACTGCCTCGTCCGGGACTTCGGACTTTTCTTCGATTTTTGCAGTTTTTGACCTCCAATTATCCCAAAATTCGACCTTGACTCTTCCACACGTGCTAGGACCTGAAATGTATCAAAACAAGCACAACCTAGCGTGAAATATGTCGAGGAAAAATGAAATACTAAGCTAAACGAATAAGAAATGAGGGGTAAAATGTGTACATTTGGGCCTGAATCAACCGGCGTAGACCGTTAGTGTTTATCAAAAAATATAGTTAGCACTTATGTGGTTTGTGCCAGATTTGTCTAATTGAATAAGTTTAGTACACAAATGTCACACAACACATATAGTTTGTGCCATATTTGTCATATTGATTAGTTTAGAACACAAATGACACGTTTAGAATAGTTTGGGCTTCCTAGTGGAATTAGGCCTTAAATATAAATAGAATTCTCTATGTGAAATAGTTGTGAACTCTTTGAAGGAAATGTTAGATGCTCATGATATCTTGGCCCAAACATTTAGATACACAAAATAAAAATTCAATGAATACTATGCACAATATCTAAAGTTGAATCAATAATAAAATTGAAAGTTGAAACTGTTGGTCAATCCCAGATCAAATTGTCGAGAATATTATATCCAAACTGCTGCTAAATCACAACTCTTATTATTTGATATTATTGCTAATCCTAGCCAAACTCACACTAAATCTTGTCATCTTCTATTAGACGAGGCTCTGATAATAGATAATTAGGACAAATAAATATAAGTAGCAACTCAAACTCACTGAAAAAATAAAAAATAAGATAATACTATTATCACCTAATGGATTTTTCTCTTCCAAAATCCTTCAAACTTGAGGTTTTATAATTCTTGGAGTTCATAAATTTTTTAAAAAAGATAAATATATATTGACTAGAAGTAAGCAAATCTCATATTGTAACCAAACATGAACTTGAATCATAATCTAACAAATATGAGATTTTTGGATAAAAACTCAACCCAAATACTATCCCTGTAGTGTTATCCATGGTTGTCACGCGGTCGGCATGCCACCGGTTGAACCTGGTTCAATCGGTGCCGGTGATGAAATCGACATGATTGATCTATGAATTTCTAAGAAAATGGAGTCATTTTAGTGAATTTAAATATGAGTGCATGTAAGTATATTTGAAATATCACATTTCTCTTCATATATGGTTTATAAATGATTAAATTTATTTGACATTAATGGTTTTGTCATTTCTACATAAAATATTAACCGGCATGAACAAATCAGTTATACCAATGGCGAACCATTTCATTTGCTAAACGGGCGCAACGGTATAATCAATTTCACATTTGCCATCCCAATTGGGTCGTGGCAGCCTATATGATTCGCACACAATCCCAAATTCCCAATCAGTGGCGGAAAAACTGAAAATTGGAGGAAGGAGCCCACAACCTTTGTCCACGGTAGGCCCATGGGCCCATTATAACAATAGTATGCTATTCGGCCTTGATTAATCTTTGTTGACATCTTCACATGACGCGCGCCACGCCACGCCATATGTTTGATTCTTTGTGGCTCCAGATACTATAACAACACCTCTTTTGTTGTTATAGTAACAACAAGGGTAAAAGGGTCCATTAACACAATATCTAACAAATAAAAAAAAATAATATTCAGCTGCAGCGGTCTCTTGATCTCCTCCTCGCGTGTATCTTTCTTCCTCGTCGGCTCCTTCTCCTCCAATACTCTCCCCGGCGCCGACGCCGCCTAATCTGAACCTTCTAACCTCTCCACGTCGTCTCGTAAGAACAGCAACCGCTTTGCCTGTGGGTCACGACGGCGACCTTGCTGACGTGGAAGGCCTGGCGCTACACAAACCTCACGACTGACGACGGTGTTATTTCCCCACTATTCATATCTTTCTCCTCTCTGCACCGATCAGAAACCTCTTCTCAATGCCGGTATTCGTTTTCGCCGCCACCAAAAATGCAGTTACCGACTCCGACGCCGAAGGCCCCAATCCTCCTCTTTCAATCGTAGCCAAATCTTGCCTCGTTCTTTATTCTGCACTTTGGCCCACTACGGTACTCGAGAACATCAAGGATCTGGATTCTACCCAGCCCATATTCTCATCTTCGTCGGCACAGGCGGGATCAGAACATATTGTGAGCTTGAGTGTGGATATTAATGGCTCTGCCCTCTTTTGCTTTTGCTTTTCAGCTTGAGATTGATATGTATACCAACCGATCTGAACCCTACGTGCAAAAGATGACGCTAATTTCAGCAGTAGATGGAGAATTTTGATGTTGGAGAGGTCGCGCTGAAGCTGCGGGAGAGACCGCAACGAAGTGAGGGAGGAAGCAGTGGAGTAATGGCTAAAGTGAATTAGGATTCAAGTTTCTGAACTTGGAAGCAGAGGTTGGATTGCCCCTTTGTACAGGCGTGTCAATTGAATCATATATGACATGAGCATGGTCTGATTTTGTAGTCGACTTGCATGTGGTATTTTTTTGGGGATCTTTAGTTGGTTATGAGTTTGGTTGTGTGGTCATCTCCAAGAACAAAGTTGAGATGTCTGTTTATGTTGCAAAAAAGATAATTCCAGGTTGTAAAGTTCGTGAGATGGCTGGGTGGAGTCTTGTGATTGGATTGTGATGTAAGTTAGTTATTCAATTATGAGTCGTTCAATATGGAAGAGCTTTGTTACAATTATTGGTTTGTGATTCTAAATGGGGTAGTAGATTTGTAACGGTTTTGCATTCTTTTGTTAGTTATCATTTCATAAGCACACTAGAAACTTCCCAATACATACCATAAATCACATAAAACAAATCAGAAAAGTTAGAAAGCAAACCACAAATATTTTATAAGCATATCAGAAACCTCCTAATACAAACCACAAATGCGATTAAACAAACAACAAAAAGCATACCGAAAACCTCCTAAACGAGACCGCAGATGCTCTAAAACATACCAGAAACCTCACAAAGCAAACCACCGAATTTTCAAAAACACACTAGAAACCTCATAATGCAAACCACAAACACGATAAAGCAAACCATAAAAACAAACCAGAAACGTACTAATGCAAACCAAAAATATATTAAAACAAACCAGAAACCTCACAAAGCAAACCACAGAATTTTTAAAAATACACCAGTAACCTCCTAATGCAAACCACAAACACAGTAAATCAAACCACAAAAACAAACCAGAAACCTCCTAATGCATACCACAAATCTCCTAAAACAAACCACAAACCCCTCAATGCAAAAAACAAAATTTTTGAAAGCAAACCAGAAACCTCGCAATGCAAACCACAAACACGATAAAGCTAACTAGAAACTTCTTAATGCAAACCACAAACACGATAAAGCAAACCACAAAAGGCATACGAAAATATGAGAAACCAAACCATAAATCTCACAATGCAGACCATAACGTCTGGTGGTCGTTGACCGTTGATCGGTCAATGAAAACCATTGACCAAACTCCGATGACGGTCAGTGAACTGATTCCGGCGCCGATAGGCATATTCCGTCCCCGATGACTAGATTCTGACGCCGATAAGCATTTTCCGACCACAGTGAGCATATTCCGATGACATAAATAGCATATTCCGGCGACGAAAAGCATATTCCGGTGACTGGCGTCCAGATTCCGGGGACCGAATTTCGGCGACCAAAATTTTTGGACATAAAATATTTTTTTTTATATTACGAACATAGCCCTATAATCTAAATTATGAGATGAAAATTCCATTTTAATTCGCTTTTTTAGAGAGAATACGAAGTGAGGTGAAAAATATTTTTCATAATGACAATTATACTCCTGTTTTGATTTTACACTAGGTCAACTCATCTAATAAAAAGGCATCACAACTCTAGCTTCCTATTAGTTGGAGACTAGTGTTGTTACAATAACAACACAAAGGGTGTTGTCACACTATCTAGTGGGTGCGGATAGTATAACAACACCTTAAGTGTTGTTATAATAACAATAGGATTCATTACGGGAATAGGGTAATTTAACATAAAAAATAAAATAAAAATAAAATCTATTTAATCCTTCCCTTCCCCGATTAGGGATTCTCCTCCGCCTCCAGCCCCTCAACATCGATCCGGCTTTGGATCTGCCGATTTGATTGTTCTTCCCCTTCCCCGTGGGTGGCAGATCTAGGGTTGAGCTGGAATCGCTCTTGGTCCAGCAGCGCGGCGGAGTCAGCGTAGTGGAAATCGGGCGGTGGAGCAGCTAGGAAAGAGGCTCGATCCATGGGGTTTTTTTATTATCAAATTCCGATTGTTTTTTGCAACAGGAGGCAAGCTAGGTGCTGAAGCTGGAGCTGCAGGAGCAGGAGAAGCTGTTGGTTGTGGCTGTGGTGGTGGTGCCATGGCTTGTGGATATGGTGATTGCATCATCATGAAAGGAGCAGCAGGTGGCAAAACCTATTTTTTCCTTATGATAAGTTCAAAGTCCATTTGCTTCAGTTTCAGCTCTGCAATATCTCTCTTATCCACAAGCCTACACATTGTACCTCACATTAACTTACACAATTGCTTGCAGTGCAATGGGAACTTGTAATTAAACAGACAAGCAAGTTGACAGGGATTTACTTGACAAGGTCTGCTACTTGAGCCATGCACTCTGACACCGTCATCATCATGACCAACAGCAGCAGCTAAACTTGGAGCTCCGATTAGGCATTTGATTAGTTCCATGTCTTGGTATATAATTACAATCGTCGTTATAATTATCACATGCATTCACATGTACTGCTAGACAAGATCTCACATGTAACTATGTTAATGTTTCTTCTTCAGAGTTAATTGATAGATCACCCAGCATTGACAGAGTAAGTAAGCAATTAAAAAAAAATGGTTGTTTGTAGACGCCGAAAATCTCCTAGTGCAAACCACAAAAAATATACCGGAAACCTCCTAATGCAAACCACAAATTTGCTAAAACATATCACAAACCTCACAAAGCAAACCATAAATATTTTGAAAAACACACCAGAAACCCCCTAATGCAAACCACAAACACGGTAAAGCAAACCAAAAACGTCATAATGCAGACCACAAATATATTAAAACAAACCAGAAACCTTGCAAAGCAAACCAAAAAAGTTTCGAAGCACACCAGAAACTTCTTAATGCAAACCAGAAACCTCCAAATGCATACCACAAATCTCCTAAAACAAACCAGAAACCTCGCAAAGCAAACCACAAAAGTTTTGAAAGCACACCAGAAACTTCTTAATGCAAACTAGAAACCTTCTAATTCAGAACGTGGACGAAAAGCTGGGGAAACCACACGGCCAGACCTAAATGCCACACGGCAGTGTGACGTGGCCGTGTGGAACCCCTTTGCGCGGGCAAGCCACACTGGTCGTGTAAAGGATCCTTCGTGGCCCTGTGGAATTCCCAGGGAGCTCACACGGACAGGCCATAATTTCACACGGCCATGCGGTTCTGGTCGTGCAGCGTACATGAAGTCAGGTTTGTCACATTCACTTCGTCTGAATTTCTTCCATGTCCCTTAGCCACAATGGAGTTTGGGTTTCGCCCTGATCTTTGTATAGTGGTGGGGTGGTTTATACCCTTGCTCCATTAATGGTTATCAGCTGCTTTTACTAAGAACTAGTTGCTTGAAGTTTTCATTTGGTTGTTCAGAGAAATGGTTCATGCAGTATGCTGGGTGCATTTAGGGCTTTACCATCTAGATTTCGATAGTTTGTTGATTTCAAATTGTTAGCTAAACGGTTCCTTCTTGTTCGACAGACTTTCGTTAGCTTCCTCGAACAAAAATGGCAGAAGAGGAAGAGAAAGAAGGGGAAGAGACATGAGAAAAGAAGAAGAAGAAGAAGGCAGCTCAGACAGTCAGAAGCAGGAGCAGAGTGGGGAAGGCATAGTTTCCTTGCGGCCAGGGGCTCCAATCCTGGTAGTAGTTTTCATATAGGTAAAAATATATATTAGTGATAGACTAGGTGATTTAAATTAGAATACTAAGATTATTAGTACACATGTTTTCCATTAGTGTACGTACTACTAATTTGTTATTGTGTTTTCAACACAAGTTTAATAGTAAAAATTTTATTCTTTTCCCCAATTATTTTCAAAATAACAATTGAACCTAGTTAGAAGCTACCCTTATTCCCTCCATTCTATCATATCCATTAGTTTATTTGCTTCTCAAAGTTATTGACTTTACCGATTGCAACTGCAAGTGTTGAAATAACATTTTCAGTTTTGGTATACTTTAAGAACATGTTTCGAAATTGAATAAGCGATTAGTTCGTGAATGATTGTATAATAAGATAGAGATATTTGTTGAGCCCTGTAGACGCACACCAAATATTAGTGTTTTGGTTGACGAATTTTTACATAAATTCTAAATGGGACGTGACAGCGCCATAATTTATGATTAGAAAACCAAAGTATCACAAGTGCGTGTTCTAAATATTGGAAATTTTCAATATAAACATACTAAAAACTTTGTTATGAATAAGAACACAAAATAATTAAAAGATCCAAAATGATTTAATCATATAAATAAGTTAATTAATATAAATTATAAAATAAATCTCTCCGGTCAACGGGTCGAGTAAGAAACTAGTTTACCATAGAAAAGTGAAATCTTTGTTTAAAGAAATGCGTTGAAAAATGATAAATAGGTAGATCTCTCAACAAAATTCCTCGATTTTAAAACCTAAACAAAAGTGAACTCTTTGTTTTAGAACAAGTTAACCCTCTCTGTTCCTTCGCCTATCTCTAGTGGCCATTTTCTCCCCATACCTCCCAAGCACATAAGCCAAATCAACCAATCCAACCTCCCTCAACTTCTTCGCCGTCTCCAAGAACATAACAACTCCTTCCTCGTTGGAGAAGTAGTGGAGAAACTTGTTGTAATCAAATCTCGGAACTTCCATCCCGCCATTCAGTATCCTCTCAACATACTTGGTAGCTTCCAGCGACTTCCCAGCTTTCACCAACCCGCCAACGAAAATGGTGTCGAAGTTCACAGTGGAGTCGGGACCCTTCCGCCCTCTCTTCCCCAAGTGGCCTTGCAGCAGCATCACGTACGTATGCATTATGGGCTCGCAGCCTCTGTTTATCATCTCCCTGAAGACTTCTGTTGCTTCTCTGGGTCTTTTCGAGCTCAGCAGCCCTTTGATCAGTCCGTGGTAGATGGCTATGTCCGGTTTCTCGATCTGTTGCAGCACTCTCTGGGCCTCGTTCACTCGGCCTCTTGATGACAGCACGAAGAGAAGGGATCCCATCGTTGCGCAATCGGGTTGAATTCCTCTCTGCCGCATTTCGTCGAACAAGTTTTGTGCTTGGCTGAGCTTGCCCTTCTTGCAGAACCATGAAATGACGAGGTTGTAAGTCGAGAGTCCTAGTTCTTCCATCCTGTTAACTCGTAAGGTTTGGAACACTTTCACGGCTTCAGTGTCCTCGTTCTTTTTGAAGAACGTCTCGATCATTTTCTCGAACACTTGGATCTCCGGATCGAACCCATCCTCCTCCATTAAATTCCAGACCTTTGACGCTTCAATCATGTCACCGATGTCGCAGAATCCTTTAATCAGGCACCCGTAAGTGAACCCATCTGGGGGAATGGTGTCCTTAAGCTTCAAAGTCACGTACTTGGCCTCCTCCATGAGCCCATCTCGACACAGAGCCTCCACGACCTTGTTCAACCTCTGCAAGCTGTATTCAACCCCTGAATCATTCATCAAGTGGAAAAACTGCACGCACTTCTTCAGCTCCCTCGCGGAGGCCAGAGTTCTGAGAACAATCACGAACGTTCTGTCGCTCACCAACCCCAATTGGCCTGCCTGCTGAGCCGTTTCCCAGAGCAGATCCATGTTTCTCGCCTTGCCGTAGACATCGAGCATCTTATTGAAGGAGACGGAGGTGTGGGCGAAATTGTTATGTAGGGAAGGTGTTTGCTGAATGTACTGAAAGAAGCGGTGGACTGGACGCCAGGAGAAAGGGAATCTGTTGCACACTTGGAGGAAGAACTCGTGGGTAAGCTGGAAGTCGCAGGTAGAGAGCTTGGATTGGAGCTTGGAGTCTGGAAAGGTTTGTTGTTGAAAGAGGATCGTGCAGACTCGAATTAGGTGATCTGAGTTAACTGGCGTTGGTTGCAGCGACGGCGGCGGAGGTTGGTGTTGTAGGACTATTGATTCGTTGGTGAGGAGACGATGGAGGGAGGAGAAGACACGGTGGTGGAAGACCATCAGCAATGCACCTGCAAAAAAAAAAAGAGAAGATGAAGAATCAGTTAGTTAAAGCCCATAATGAGAGCCTAGTTTGACCCAAAACGGAGCCCAGTTCGGCCCAAAACTGAGTCCAGGTTCAGGACTAGACCAAGCCCATACTCAGGCCCGTAACTGCAGGCCCAACTCGGCCCGAAGCCAATTGGATAACCATATCCATAACAGGCCCTGACAAGTCAGAACCGACTTTAGTAGGTGGAGGCCTGAGATGCGGCCTTAAATTCGACCAATCAGAAAGAGGCAACACAATTTCAGCCCCAACAATGACCAATCAACAAATGACACGTGACTCGTCATTTTTACTATAAATGATCTATTTCAGCTCTTGTTTTGGAGGAGGGGGGAGGAGGAGAAAAAAAAAAAGAGTGGAGAAAAGAGGAAAAAAACAACACAGATTTCATCTTTCTTTCTTACACTATGTTTCCGAAGGAGGGGAGGAAAAGGGGGGGAGGTGAAGGAAAATTAGGAAGGGAGGTGAGATTTGGAGGTGAAAGAAATTGGAAGGAAAATGTTGTTTTATGGAGGAAAGTGGGAAGGAAAGTGTGTATTGGGAATTGTGATGAAGTTATTTTATTAGTTATATAATAGTAAAATAATTTGATTGTATGTTAATATTCTATTAACTTATGAATTGTGAGTTATATTTGTAATTCTTTTAAATCGCACCAGAGATTGTACCGGAAAAATTAGTGGCTGAATATTTTGTTCTAAAATCGTGATTTAACTACATCAATTATTTAAAAATATAAACTTTATAATAATTAATCAAACATTCTAAATCAATTAAAATTTATTCAAATTATATTATACAATGTTTAATAAAAATAACCTCAATTAAAATTTATTCAAATTATATTATACAATGTTTAAAAAAAATAACCGCGACTTTACTTTGCATGTATCATTTATCCATTTAGTAATTAGTATATATATATATATACCTGTTCAAAATAGCCCATACTTAATACTAATCCTAATTGAATATACTTAATAATTATCCCATAAAAAACAATACTTAATAATATTAAATAAAAAACTCTAACCAAAATCTCATTTGAGCCGCCAACTACCCACTTTTACAATGATGTAACAAATAAAGAAAGGAAAAGAGAGAGAGCAAAAGAGTGTGTGGAGGGGCATGTTGTACGGTGTTTCTTTCTTTCTCTTTCCTTCCCCGCTCCAATGGATTACGAAACCGGTACCGGACATCAAACCGGAATCGTTTTTGGCATGGTAAATCGTGGTACAACCATGGTTCAACCGTTTCCTACCGGTAAATACCGTTTTTGGAATAAAAAAATTATTTTTCTGTTAAAAAACCGTACCGATAAAATTAGGGTACCATACAGGGAAAATACCGGAATAATACCGGATTATACCGCCTAAGAAACTGTAAAAGAGTAAATAAGCGGGAACATTCAACAAAGTGGCATGTAAAACCTAAACGAGTATTGGTTTTGGGCATTCATTATCAAATAATTCTAGCCAAGATGGTAAAGGAGATCCTCATATGGAAGTTCAACTCTTACATGAAAGCTCAACTACGGAACATGATTAAAACACCAATTTATGCTATAAGGCACCCAATTGCAACCAAGACTCCGCGATTTAAGATCAACTAATCTATTGAGCCAGTAAATCATGAATACTGGAAACAAACATCACAACAGAACATGGAATCAGAGCAAGGAAATGGACAAGGCAATCAAACTACCAGCAAGGAGAAGGGAATTCGAATTCTGAAAATCTTCCCAACGAATACCCAGCAATTGAAGCGATTTTAGTATGGTGCATGAGAGGAAAAGGAAAGGGGGAAGAGCAGAAGTAAACTCCACCTTAAGGCGATGGTGATCCCGCTGACAGGGTTGTCCCACTGGCGGCACAAGAACGCAGGGTAGGAAATCCTTATCTCTTCCCTTGGCACGACGTCGACGGCGGAGACAACGAAGCTGGTACAGCTACACCACCACCGCCACTAGGGATTTGGAGCCGCGGGAGACGGAAGGAGGAAGAAACCAGCCAGTGAACGACCAACGAAGCTCCTCTTTCTCCTCCGGCACGGCGCGGCTGTGAACGACCAACGAAGCTCCTCTTTCTCGGTTTCTCCTCCGGCGCGGCGCGGCGCGGCTGTGAACGACGATGCCTTCGATTGCTGGGGAGGACGAGTTGCCGATGGTGTTTGGTTGCTGGGGAGGACGCGGTCGCCGGTGGTGTTGATCGCCGGTTGCTGGGGAGGCAGAGCGGCGCGGCGCGGGGAGACTAGAGGCAGAGCGGCGCTGCTGGGAGAGGGAGACGAGAGGCAGAGAGGGCGTTAGCAGGGCCAGCCAAAGGAAGGTAGGGTTTTTGCGTCTCTGCTTCCCTTGCCTTCCGTTTTTTTTTTTTCATTAAAACGGCGCCGTTTGTGTAAAATGAAGGGACCGCTGGGTTTTTTTAAACCGGCCGAAATTTCGGCCCATTGCGGTCCAACCGCAAATACCGCCCGGCAGGTTATTGAAGGGTACAAAGCTCTATTGTACCGGTTTACCTCCGGTTTCCGGTTTTTCCGGTTCGACCGGCCGGTCCGGTACGGTATCCTGGTCCTTGCTGTTTATTGTTTTGCAAACGGAGGAAAACTACTTGGAACCATGGTAAAGGAAACCGTACCGGAAGTCATACCGGCTCTGCCAGTGGTAGGGTATTTTGTGGTACTACCGTGGTTCAATCGTTGTGTACCGGCAAAATACCGTTTTTGTAATTAAATAATATTTTTTTGTTAAAAAACCGTACCGGCAGATTCGTGATACCGTTTCGGAATAATACCGGAATAAAACCGGAATATACCGGATAACAAACCTGAATAAACTAAATAAGCATATTTAATATAAAATTCAACAAACTGCAACATTACTGAATTAACTACATAATCGTTCAAATGCATGTTTAGGATCGAGTACAAAACAACCAAACAACATTTTTAAACCATCTACTTCAGTGACTAATTTGAAACAAAAAAAGGACATTGAAACAAAAAAACTTATAATCCTTATTTCACACATCTATTTCAGTGACTGGTTTCTTCAAAATCTACAAGTTCGACTACTAATTTGCTTGTGATCAAACTTCAATATGATCAAATAAAACAAGTGAGACAAAGGCTAGACTTCCTTTTAGATGTGCATCTGATGTAATGCACTTCACCAGTTGAAGCTGGCCTTCTAGAGAGAACTCTCGGAAGGGTGGGCAAAGCAGAGAGGGAGAAATGAAAAAGAAAACCCAAAGGTGAAACCATTAAACAAAATGCTTACCTGCTGCTGTGAATTCCTTTCTCTATTATTGGCTAAACACTATTTCAGGAGATGGAGTTAGCTTGCAGTATTTCATATTTTGTGCCTACACAAAAATTTAGCAAAGAACCCTCTTAAAAAGAAGTAACGAGGAGGTAGCAATAGAGAATTACAGCAAGTTGTTCATCCATGTAGACTGTAGTAGCGAAAATAACAACAAAGAGGTAAGCTGAATTACTTGGCATAATGGACAGAGATGGCCGCAAGATAGTAGTTGTGAGTCCATTTAGGTGATGTGATATGATATGCTACCTTCCATAGCTGCACATGCTTCACCGTGAACTGTTGTTTATCTGAGTCTGTAGAGAACCAGAAACACAATCAGAATAGATTGCAAAGGAATGTCAAGATTGGACTAATAGCTGCACAAAACTGTTATTTATGGGCTACCAGTTATCACAGTAGCAACTGCAGTCCCCCCTATGCCAAAATTGCAAAGGAATATCAAGATTGGATCTAGGATTGCATTCAGCAAGTTGCCAAAACCAGCATAGTCAGTACATACAACCACAACCGATCAACTTGCTAAATTGAAACATCCAATCAATTGAAACACAACTTCACAATCACACCATGCAAACACAAAAGAAACCCTCTTAATTCCCTTCAGTCTCCATTGTTCTGCTCCGTCTCTTCTTTGGCCTATATTCATTCCAATTTTGCGATTCATTCAAAGATGGGGGAAGATGTTCGCCGTCCAACCATACCTGCTGCCGCCGTGTCTTCTTGAGCAAGGGGGGAGTCGCGTGCCGGTGCCGGAGACGCGTGCCAGAGCAGCGGCGGAGTAGTGGCGGAACAGAGGCGGAGCAGCCTTGAGCAGGGGAGGGAGTCGCGTGCCGGTCGCCGCCTCGCCGGTCGAGAAGAGGGAGGATCGCCGGGCCCTGGGTCGCCGCTCGAGAAGAATACGCCGGTCGGGAAGAGGAGGGAGGATCGCCGGGCTGGTCGTCGCTCGAAATGAAGTGGGAGGTCGCCAGCAGCAGCAAACGAAGGAGGACGAAGCGGCGAGAAGATTTAGGGTTTTGCTTTTGAGGCTTCGGCCGATTTTTTTTTCCCTTTACCACAAAACGACGCCGTGTCGTTCCAGTTAGCTGACCCCCGGTCAGACCAAAACCGGGCGGCTTTCTGAGTTGAACCGGTTTTACCGGTAAAACCGGCCGGGACGACTTCTTCACCACAAACCGCTTGTCGTATCGGCCAGACTCCGATTTCCGGTTTTACCGGTTCAACCGGCCGGTACGATCCGGTTTCCTTTACCATGCTTGGAACCCCAACTCCTCTCCCCTCCTTTTCCATCCTAAAAAAACAGAGTGTTAGAGAATCCATATATAGACATCTTTCATTTTCGTTTTACAAGCAAGGTGGGCGACCCAGAGGCAAAAGCAAAGGATCCTGAGGTCCAAGGTTAGAGATTTGTACTCTTTCATCTATTTCGATAATAATACAAGTAGAACCATTTACGATCAATCACTTGCCCAGATCCTTTTAGTTACTATTGTCTCTATCATAGTAGTTTCTTTCATCTATTGTCTCTATCATACTATTGTGCTCACCAATTACTATTGCTCTTTAGGTTAGCAATTATTTATTTATTGACTATACTGGCTTAGCATACATCATTACTCCGCCCTTTTTTACAAGCAATTATTATAGCCAAATTTTCCTAGTTTTAATTTCCCTTCTTACTATATAGTCGGATAACCACAATATTGTCATACATAAACAAATTTAAGTAGTACAAATAGATAAAGTTTTGATCTCTTTAAATCCAGATCCAGATCCAACAGAAACACCATAAACACACTAAAACTTCAGATTTCAAACCCATAAATCAAACATAGCCGAATAGAAATAGAAGCTAAAGTACAGTTCATAATAACATCATAAACCCAAAATTTTTAGATTCAAGAACTCCTGCCAATTCTTTTAAATCACCCAAAACTTTAATATGACTAAATCGCACAGCAGTAGCAGTGATGTAGAGTCGAGGGTGGCTGTTACTATTTGCATTACAAAAATTAATTTCTTTTACTACTTAGGTTAGGCGAGAGAAAGATATTTAAGTTTCAAGCTTTAAACTTAATGTAACCAAAATCGCATACATCATCAAAAGCACACAGGTATAGTTTTTTTTGTTAAAAACTAGTCTAATTTTTAGATTTTGACCTATCAGATCCAAAACCCAGGATCTGCTGAAACCAAATCCAGATTAGCAAGCAATAAAAGACCACTCATTAAAGCATAAAACGCCAAGACCATCTTCCATAAACTCGCATCTACAAACAAATTATTTTTTTTAGTTTAACCTTCCTAGTTAAACTATTCAGAGTTAGGAGACCTCACCAAAATCTCTAGGTATTAGATCTGTAAAAAATTAAAGAATAAAGGATCAGAACAAACCCAAATCGAAGTAAACGAAAATTGAACAGGAAAGCAAACCCATAAAGGACTTACCCCAAACAAAACCCTCGCCGTCGGCGACCGCCGCCCTTCCCTTCCTTCCCTCGGCGGAAGGAGGAAATCAATAACACAAAAAACAAGTCAAATCCCAATCTTGTTTGTTAAATCGAATAAAAAAGGACATGCATGTAAAATGGAGCTTACCAGAGGGTAAAACCTCCTCGTCGTCACCTCTGTTCCAACTAGAAGGGGTAGAACGAGATTATTAGAAGGTAAATCGAGACCCCTCCTCGGTTTTAGATCGATCTCCGAAAGAAAAACAAGAAAAGGGTTAGAATCTCGCTCAAAAACCCAGAAATAAAAAAAAAACAAACTTGCATGCAATAATCTTACCTAGATCGAAGGTCTCCCGCTCGATTTTTTTTAAGCAACCTTCGTCATATCGACAGCGGCTTTGAGCGAGGCTAGGGTTTAGGTTTTCTCTGAGCGAGAGAGAGAGATGAGGGACGAGAGGAGAGAGCGGCGGCGGTTTTGGATCAGGGTTAGGGTTTGTTGGTCTCTGGCCGAGAGAGAGAGAGAGAGAGAGAGAGAGAGAGAGAGAGAGAGAGAGAGAGAGGGACGAGAGTTTGAGCGGCGGCCGCTAGGTCAAATAGTATAGGGTCTGATTTTATGCTGTAATAGACTATATATACCTCAAGTTTTAAAATGACCAAAATGTTCCTAGGAGTTCCGGCTATTTACGCGGCCCTGCCACCGCGTTTTCGTGAAATTACTAAAATGCCCTTCCCCCTTCTGTACATCAAAACGAGAAATAAAAACAATTTCTCCACCAGCGCGTTTCGAACCCACGTCCTCCGCGTCTAACGAGAGCTTGGTCTGGCGTTTTAGCCAGTTGGGCTGCTGTTTAGATCAATACTGAAAGAAACACAAGTGGAAATTGGAAACTCGATCTCTACCTCTGCTGAAGCAACTTCACTTTTTCAAGCATGGCAATTATTTCAGAGTCCTGTAAGAACTGTCCAGCGAGGATTAAAAATGTCCCATTTCTCTTCAAGAAGGGTTTATCTCCATAATATACATTTAACCAAACATGATTTGGGCCTACAAAATCCATTTTGAAACCATATCAATGACATCATCTATCAACTAGCCAAGTGGACCTGAATCCATGCGTAAAACTAAAACTTGCACATAAGCAATCTAAACTTGGGCAACAACCTGCATGCTCATCGGCAATGGATCGAACAAAGGAGACTACGTCATCATCTGCTGCAGGGGTAGGAATACTAGTAGATGCTTCTTCTGATGTTGTCGAGTACCTGGAGATCACTGCCATTCACAAGTCAGGCAAAGTACGTAAAGAAAACACAGTGGTCTCAAACAAAAGAGCTTACAGAATGTCCCATTCCGCTGAGCAATTACCTCTGAGAATAAGAGAAGTTCCACCAAAGTATTCCTGGGTAGTTGGTGGTTCTAAGAAATGAACGAAATGGGGCGACTGAAGTGGAGACAGAGTAACCTCTTCTGGCTTCTCCGCTCTGCCCTAAGTATATTCCTAGCAAAAAAAGTTACGTAATTGAAGTTCATAAATTTGACCAGTAGGGATAGCTATCGAAACAACAAAGGAATTCCACCAAGGAAAAATGGGCTAACCAGAAGAAATGCGCCGGGAAAACCTTAAAAGTTGTCTCAAGCTTCTACATATCTGCATCATTTCGCCTTCTTTTGGTTTCGTTCCGCTCGTGTTCTTCCCGCGTCAGCCAGATAGTTACTTAGTAGAGAGCTTGAGATGGAGTTAGGATGCGAAACTGAAAGGCGACAAGGGTTTGAGGAAGAAGAAGCATTGGCGGGGATGGAAGGGCGAGTTCTTAGAGAGTCGCGGTGGCGTGCGATGGCGGCCGGAAAATGTGTTTAGTTATTTCCTACTGTTTTCTGGTAATTGATTATCACAATTTTTTCATTGAGTATCATACAATTCTAATCATAATTATAATTTTTAATATGAATGAAATTGTTTTCAAAGTACTAATAAACACAATACAAGTATAACATCATATGTCGAATAAGTTCCTTTATTGCCCTCATTGCACTTCATTGACATTCTCTTTCATGCAATAATCTCGATACTCTTCAAATAAAGTATCGTAATTGAAGTATTGTTTTCCACCTCATTACCATCCATTGCTTATCAAACTACAATTCAAACAACAAAGGCATCTACATATCCCAACCAAACCGTTTTCCACCTCATTACCATCCATTGCTTATCAAACTACAATTCAAACAACAAAGGCATCTACATATCCCAACCAAACCCACCGCCCAAAAAAGGACTCCAGATACACCAATCACCCAGGCTGATCTAAACCCACCCTTCCCATTAGTCACAGAAACTGCTCTAAGTGCCAAAATCACCACTTACTTTCAGTTGCTCATCAGTAGTCGGATCTTAGTCCTCAAATCGACAATTATTGCTCTAAGTGGATTTGTAACAACTCAACTAATTAACAAGAAACAACCTCAGATCACACAGTTCATCAATTGCCAAACAGATTACAAACAAACAAAAGGGCATACAATTCACAAAAGGGCAAACAAATTGCCAGTTCTAACACGTCTTTCACACACTTCACCGCTAGCTAATTTAACCACCACAATCAGCAAATTTGACGAACACATGAGGAGATAATTGACATCCGAGCTAGCTAATTAAACCACCAAAAACTTCAACGATGGCCCAAAGCTTGGCGGATGACATCAGAATCAGTTATCATATCATAGACACATGAATCAAACATGGAAATGGGTAGACTTTCAAGAGAACCAAACAGGGGAGCAAGTAAATCTTTGTGGAGAAGGAAATCTTTCATGGAGGCAATATGTTCTGTTCCTACACAAGGCAAAGTTGGAAGCGGACTAACCTCAAGCAGAGGAGATCGTCGATGCTGCTGGGGAGCAGGAAGGCCGCCTGTTTCGACGCTGCTGGAGGAGAGGATTCGTCCGATGGAGAGGCTCGAACGAATCGTCGGGCGGAGGAGGGAGATGGCGACCGGCTGTAGGTTCTCTTCGACGGTGGAGAATCGCGTCGCTGCAGCTTGATTTCGCCGACTGGAGGAAGGATTCGCCTTCGCTGCTTCCCGTTGCAGACGCGGTCGTCGCTGCTGCTTCTCTTCTCACTCAGGCGCGGGAGAGGGATCGAGTTTAGCTGCTCGTAGGGTTTTATTTTTAGTGGGCAAAACGGCGGCATTTAGGAAAAGAGGAGATAAGTAAAAAAAGTAGTCGCTGGCAGGGATCGAACAAACGACCTCATTAATCAGCAGTATCCATTTTCCGCTAGGAAACAGGGAATAACCCGTCCCATTATTTCCAGGAAACAACTTTTAATGGTTTCCTTCTAGCTTCCTCATTTATGCCAAATGAATTTTTCCAACGAAAACGAAACTACAAGTGAACACGTTTGTTATCATTTGTTTCTTGATTTTCATTTTTACAATAGAAAACAGAAAACAAAATGGGAAGTGAACGGGGCGCAAAGGAAGTCCAAAGAAAAACCAGCGCCAAACAGGGAGAGAACGAAAGCAAAGAAGGAAGCTTGGAAGGCCGTAGTAAGCCCAGACTGCTTTGTCAAAGTTGGCCTGGTCCGTTTAATTAAATTCATAAAAGAAAAAACCACAAGATACGACGTCGTTTCCATCTCTATGGTCGGTTAATCAAAATCCCGAATTAGGGTAAGAAAAAGCAAAATATCTTTCAAAGAGCTGCTGAAACAGTCGGTCGGAAGATATACCGCTGAAATCTGCTGAGAACAGGAGCAATTTCCGGTACAAATTATCAGGGAGAGGTTTTGGACGAGCTCGTCGCCGGCAAATCCAAGCGCGAAATCTTGAGTGAACAAGGCGCTTGAAGGGAGAAGGAGACGTAGAGAAACAAGTCAGCGAAGGAGGCACAACTGAGAAGGGAGTCGCGACAGCGTGCGAGGGCGGCCGAAGAGCGGAGTCGGAGATTCCAACTTTGTCCTCGATTCATCCTTATTTTTTGCCCGCGGCGGAAGAAATTCCTCACCCGGAGCTTAAAACTGAGGACCAGCAGGCTGTAATCGTGTGCTAATAAGTGGAAGAAGAAAGACCTAGTGGCTGGCCATTGCAAGGTTAGTCCATTCGTTGCTATCTTCACTATTGAACGCTTTGACTTCATTTCTTTCATTCTTTTAATTAAATTTCTGCTTCTGACTATAGTTTGCTAGTTATCAGTGTTCTGTTACCTCTTTTTTTTTCTTAATGAATTACTGCTAAGTTTTATTCATCGAAAGGGAGTTCATCCATAAGTAATGGACTTGCTCCAATGATAAAGTACAATAAAGGTGGCTGAAGGTACATATGCAAACACTAGAAACAAGTTGTTATGGTGGCTCAAATGGGTTTTGGCTTGTGCCATACAACATCAAATGTAGGGATTGAAGTTCTTGTTGAGATAGTTTGTTGCTACTATCCAACCATGAGCAAATGATGTAGTTGATTATGTTGGATAGAGTGGCGCTGCTTGTGTAGTGATCACGACTCACGAGAAAGTCTAGCATTCCACTCAGTCCATAATAACCAAAACACTGCATGTGGAAGTGGCCAGAAAGCATTTGACAATCTGCAACCTTTAGTGACGTTTGACCATTGAACTAGTAGCTCGCTGCAACTACGAGGTAGAGGGCCAGCAAGATTGAGTCGAAAGAGAGAGAAGTTCCGTACCCTGGAAGAGTAGCTGCAGGGGAGAAGTAAGTGGTCTGCTGCCTCTTCTGAAGCAAATCAAAGACAACAATGATTGAGGAGAATCCACCCTCGTAATCGAAATTGAACGGTTGTCAGGATTTTTCTCCGAAAGCCAACCAACTGAAAATTGTGACTTTGGAGGGTACCATCGGCTGCCAATGGATTTTGCTGGGAATGACGATCCAAGGCCAGGAAAGAGATCTCGAGTCAATTCCTTATAGCAGAGGCTGAGAAGGCATCCTCCTGCAAAGTGGATTACCTTCGAATCGTATTTGCCTTTGTAATATTGGCTTCTAACTGAATGTTCCTGTTTTTTCCATTGAAAGTGATTTCAGAGAGGGAATTATATTTTCCATTTTGATTATCTTTCCTGTGAAATTGAACTATGGAGGCGTTAAGCTGTTGAGATTAATTAGGTTTCTCGGGAGCTCCATGTTTAGTTTTTTTTTTTGTGGATAGACTTGTGATTTATTAGGGTTGGCAGTGTTATAATTGTGCTTAATGATGTTTTGCAGAGGACAGGCTTCGGTGAAGCTGTGATCTTTTGCCCATTAATCCGGCAATGGCAGATTCAGGAGAATCTCAACAGCCTGAACAAGGTATTGATGCTCACTCTTGAACCGTAGTTTCTGCTTTGATTTGCTTTGTTCACATTTTCTTGGGTTCTTATGATACATCTTTTCGCCTTCTGCTGTTCTGTAGTATGCAGCTTTTTCAGAAAGCCAACTAAGGGGAAGAACATCAGGAAGAGAGCAGTAGAAGACGATGATGCCGAGGATCCAAAAACCGACAGCTCTTTCTTAAACAATCAGAAGAAGGTGCCAAAGTCTGATAACAAGCTATACTTCTCGACAGGACCTTCCAAGAGCTCAAAGCCATCTGATTCCAACTCGGACAACAATGAGAAATCCATCTTTCAGTTTCAGTCTTCAAAGGAAATTCAGGTACAAAATGACAGTAGGGCAACAGCAACTCTGGAAACCGAGACAGACTTTGGAAGAGATGCAAGGGCAATACGTGAAAGAGCTCTTAAGAAAGCAGAGGAGGATCCAAAGGGTAACAAACAGATTTCTTCAGGCGGCAATGAGAAGCTGTACAAAGGAATTCATGGGTATATAGATCACAAAGCTGGATTTAGAAGAGAGCTAACAATAGCAAGTGAGAAAGCTGGTGGATCACATGGGCCACTTAGGGCATCTGCACACATCAGGGTCTCAGCAAGGTTTGATTATCAGCCGGATATATGTAAAGATTACAAAGAGACCGGTTACCGTGGTTATGGAGATTCTTGCAAGTTTATGCATGATCGAGGGGATTACAAGTCTGGATGGCAAAGGGAGAATGAGTGGGATGAGGCAGAGAAGGCAAGGAAGAGGAAATTAGCTATGGGTGCGTTGGCCAAGGAGGAAGGTGAATTTGATGAAGCCAATGATGATGACGACGATGATGACGAGGAAGCCCTGCCATTTGCATGTTTCATTTGTAGGGAGCCTTTTGAAGATCCTGTTGTGACCAAGTGCAAGCATTAATTCTGTGAACATTGTGCTCTAAAGGTACCTACCTACTCATCTCTTAGAAATTTAGAATCATGATCATCAATTCTTTTGCCAAGTTCTATGTTTAGCTTGCAATTTTGTAACGTGAGTAACATTCACTTATTGTGTTTTCTTCTGTCTTTTTCTTGCAGCATCATTCCAAGAACAAGAAATGCTTCGTCTGCAACAAGCCGACGCTGGGTATTTTCAACACTGCTCATGAAATACGCAAGAGGATGGCAGAGGCGAACAAAAGATCATGCTGGCTTGCTGCAGATGCTGTATCGGCTGATCATTTTTTGAGTCCCTGACACGGGCTGTTGCATCTTCCCGGCTCATGACACTTCGAGCAATTTCATTTTAAGAGAGTTATTAGTGATCTAGTATGACACCATCGCATTGCGAGTATACCATGTAATCAAAAAGTTGATCTGCAGGCGTCTGGAGTCTTGATTTGCTTGTATTTTGTAGACAGTTCTTTTCATGTCTACACTGATACTATTGCGAATTTCATCCTCCAATTAAATTTCAACCCAATAGGTGCATGAAAGATCTTAAGGGGTTGTTTGGATTAGGAAATGTGGGTAGGGATTTTGCCACAATTTCTTGTCATTAGGGATTTTGTCACAATTCTTTGTTTGGATAGGAAAATGAAAATGAGGGATTTGAGTCACTAGGAATTTCGAAAATCCTATCATTAGAGAATTTAAAATAGCTGATGGACCTCAGATTTTTTGAAATCTCTTGCCTATTTTTTTCCAACCTTCCTGATTTATCCCTCCTTATTTTTTGGTATTACTTTCTTACCCTCACTCTTTATTCAACGACCCACCACTTCCAATTGTCTAGAACCAGAAGTTTGCACAGGCCTACCATACTTTGTGTTTTAATTAACTGTTAATATTGGGGGTCGTGGAGATTCGAACACACGACCACTTGGTCAAACCAGCTCTGATACCATGTCAAAACCAGTTGCTCCCAATAACTCGAGTTGTTGCGAGAAAGTTCTGTTGGATCTTATACCACTCTCTAACACCAATCTCTCTTTCCCATTTACATCTCTTTCTTCCCTCCCGATACGAGAAGCTGCAAGGAGAGTTTCAACCTCACATCATTGGCGACTGTAGCGGAGATAAACCTAGCGACGTCGGCAACTGCAGCAGAGTTTTACCAGCTCCGATCTACACCGACGTTGACGGTCGTCTTGAAGTCCGTCCGATCTCCATTTTCGATCTCGCCAGCTTTGCGTGGGATTTGTGCTTCGGACTCAACCAACTGAAGCTTGGAATCAGTTTAGGACTGATTTGGTCTCAGAGATGTGGCAAACTCGACCTGCTAGATTTCGAGCTTCGTCTTGAGTTTGATTCATTGTTGTTTGGCTGTATTCATTAAATATTGAGGACTTGTTCAGTTGTAATGGTTAATACATGTTCAGTTGTAATTCAAGGTAGTTGTTTTGACAAGTAGACAAAATTGGGATCCCCTCTTTGCCCCTCCTTTTTTGTGTTAGTGTTTTCACTTCTGAAATATTACTACTACTCAGTTTTGGATTGTGAAAGAAGTTGAAAGTTTTAGATGAATCCCATGAATTTATCTGAATATTGGATCATGGCATAATAGCTTTTCTGTGGTTTTAAACTTGCTGCTTAATTTGAATGGAGGCTGTGTTCGGCGCAGTTGGGTTGTTATTTAATGAATGCCTATTTGGTCGCAGACTCGCAGTGTTTGATCCGTCTATGGACCAACTTTTGCTTTTTGTCAATGATTCTCATGGCTAGTAGTAGTCTCAATGATTGATTTTTGCTTTGCTGGGTGCAGACCTGTTAGTATGAGCAGCAAGTTCCTCTCGACATGATCGAAACAGAATTCGGGACTTATCTAAGCTCGTACCAAGTACTAAGTATATTGTTTGCTGGCTTTAGTTGGGCATTAAGAAACACCTAGGTAAGCCACAAGGATAAGCTCATGCACACGCAGGGTAAGATATGTATGCAAATTGCAAAGCCCTATAAGCAGTGATCATTTGTTTCCCTCCTTTTCAATGTCCGTTTAAGATGCCTGCTTTATTGTAGTCTAGTTGAAGCTGATATTGATTTAGTTTTTTATCTTGTTTCCATTTGTAATGAATACAATGTTCTATTCATAGATTGGTTGTATTATGTGTGTTTAATGGTACTTATCTATAGCAGTACGAAACTAGAGTTGTTTATATTGTTCTCTTTGTACTTATCTAGGCTAAGACATGAATATCCTCTTTTGTATTGTTCTGTTTTGCAGCATGGGAAAGTGAAAGCAACGTGATGAAGATATGGATGGTGCTTGCTCTAAGAAATATACGTACTGGAAAGAGGAACTAGGAAAGCCATTTGTTGACTGTATTCTGGAGCTAGTATAGAAGGGGCAAATCGTTGACGCCAACTGCAATAATGGGGCTTATAACCAGTTAAAGAAACTGTTGCAGGAAAAAGTGTCGGGGTGCAGGGTCAAGGCATATCCTAACATTGAAGGCAGGTTCAAAAAACTGAAAAAGAGATGGCATGCAATAACATTTATGAGGAAACAAAGTGGTTGGGGATGGGACGAGGTCAATAAATGCATTGTATGTCCCGAGGGATCTTGGGATGATTTTGCGAACGTAAATGATGACTTGATATATACACGTGTTTTTGTCCATCATTCCTATACCGTTTGAATCACATCTCTCGTGTTTTAGGCCGATTTCACGCTAGGTTGTTCTTGTTTGTGATATTTCAGGTCTTAGCACGTGAAGGAAGGTTTGGGCATGAGTTCTGGGCCGATTGGACGAAGTTAGAACGTGGACGAAAAGCTGGGGAAACCACACGGCCAGACCTAAATGCCACACGGCAGTGTGACGTGGCCGTGTGGAACCCCTTTGCGTGGGCGAGCCACACTGGTCGTGTAAAGGATCCTTCGTGGCCCTGTGGAATTCCCAGGGAGCTCACACGGACAGGCCATAATTTCACACGACCGTGCGGTTCTGGTCGTGCAGCGTACATGAAGTCAGGTTTGTCACATTCACTTCGTCTAAATTTCTTCCATGTCCCTTAGCCACAATGGAGTTTGAGTTTCGCCCTGATCTTTGTATAGTGGTGGGGTGGTTTATACCCTTGCTCCATTAATGGTTATCAGCTGCTTTTACTAAGAACTAGTTGCTTGAAGTTTTCATTTGGTTGTTCAGAGAAATGGTTCATGCAGTATGCTGGTTGCATTTAGGGCTTTACCATCTAGATTTCGATAGTTTTCTGATTTCAAATTGTTAGCTAAACGGTTCCTTCTTGTTCGACAGACTTTCGTTAGCTTCCTTGAACAAAAATGGCAGAAGAGGAAGAGAAAGAAGGGGAAGAGACATGAGAGAAGAATAAGAAGAAGAAGAAGAAGAAGAAGAAGAAGAAGAAGAAGAAGAGAGAAGAAGAAGAAGAAGGCAGCTCAGACAGTCAGAAGCAGGAGCAGAGTGGGGAAGGCATAGTTTCCTTGCGGCTAGGGGCTCCAATCCTGGTAGTAGTTTTCATATAGGTAAAAATATATATTAGTGATAGACTAGGTGATTTAAATTAGAATACTAAGATTATTAGTACACATGTTTTCCATTAGTGTACGTACGACTAATTTGTTATTGTGTTTTCAACACAAGTTTAATAGTAAAAATTTTATTCTTTTCCCCAATTATTTTCAAAATAACAATTGAACCTAATTACAAGCTACCCTTATTCCCTCCATTCTATCATATCCATTGGTTTATTTGCTTCTCAAAGTTATTGATTTTACCGATTGCAACTGCAAGTGTTGAAATAACATTATCAGTTTTGGTATACTTTAAGAACATGTTTCGAAATTGAATAAGCGATTAGTTCGTGAATGATTGTTTACATAAATTATAAATGGGACGTGACAGCGCCATAATTATGATTAGAAAACCAAAGTATCACAAGTGAGTATTCTAAATATTGGAAATTTTCAATATAAACATACTAAAAACTTTGTTATGAATAAGAACACAAAATAATTAAAAGATCCAAAATGATTTAATCATATAAATAAGTTAATTAATATAAATTATAAAATAAATCTCTCCGGTCAACGGGTCGAGTAAGAAACTAGTTTACCATAGAAAAGTGAAATCTTTGTTTAAAGAAATGCGTTGAAAAATGATAAATAGGTAGATCTCTCAACAAAATTCCTCGATTTTAAAACCTAAACAAAAGTGAACTCTTTGTTTTAGAACAAGTTAACCCTCTCTGTTCCTTTGCCTATCTCTAGTGGCCATTTTCTCCCCATACCTCCAAAGCACATCAGCCAAATCAACCAATCCAACCTCCCTCAACTTCTTCGCCGTCTCCAAGAACAGAACAACTCCTTCCTCGTTGGAGAAGTAGTGGAGAAACTTGTTGTAATCAAACCTCGGAACTTCCATCCCGCCATTCAGTATCCTCTCAACATACTTGGTAGCTTCCAGCGACTTCCCAGCTTTCACCAACCCGCCAACGAAAATGGTGTCGAAGTTCACAGTGGAGTCGGGACCCTTCCGCCCTCTCTTCCCCAAGTGGCCTTGCAGCAGCATCACGTACGTATGCATTATGGGCTCACAGCCTCTGTTTATCATCTCCCTGAAGACTTCTGTTGCTTCTCTGGGTCTTTTCGAGCTCAGCAGCCCTTTGATCAGTCCGTGGTAGATGGCTATGTCCGGTTTCTCGATCTGTTGCAGCACTCTCTGGGCCTCGTTCACTTGGCCTCTTGATGACATCCCGAAGAGAAGGGATCCCAACGTTGCGCAATCGGGTTGAATTCCTCTCTGCCGCATTTCGTCGAACAGTTGTTGTGCTTGGCTGAGCTTGCCCTTCTTGCAGAACCATGAAATGACGAGGTTGTAAGTCGAGAGTCCTAGTTCTTCCATCCTGTTAACTCGTAGGGTTTGGAACACTTTCACGGCTTCAGTGTCCTCTTTCTTTTTGAAGAACGTCTTCATCATTTTCTCGAACACTTGGATCTCCGGATCGAACCCATCCTCCACCATTAAATTCCAGACCTTTGACGCTTCAATCATGTCACCGATGTCGCAAAATCCTTTAATCAGGCACCCGTAAGTGAACCCATCTGGGGGAATGGTGTCGTTAAGCTTCAAAGTCACGTACTTGGCCTCCTCCATGAGCACATCTCGACACAGAGCCTCCACGACCTTGTTCAACCTCCACAAGCTGTATTCAACCCCTGAATCATTCATCAGGTGGAAAAACTGCACGCACTTCTTCAGCTCCCTCGTGGAGGGGTCAAGCCTCTGTCTTTATGGTCTTTGTATCCTCCCACAACTGTTGTAGTAGTTTGTGAGACCGCTCACTTGCTGTTGTCGGTTCTGTCCTTTTGGCTTTATCTTGTTTGGCGGGCACTCCTAGTGAAACAGAGCTTCTGTTGTTTCTTTTGTAAGACCATGTGTTCTCTGATTTTATGCAATTATCACAATGGTAAAAGGAAAAACTAGTTCCCTGCCTTGTGGTGCGAATGTAATTTGCTTGTCGTTGATCTCATCTAGTACTTTTCTCAGTTTGTACTTCTCGTTGGCATAATTGAGATTGCAATTTTTGTTTTATATGAAACTCTTAGTGCTGAACTTGATGGTTGGTTCCATATATGGTTGTCCTCGGATTTCGAATTGCCTCTATTTAAATATAGGACACAATGAAAACAAACAAGGTTGCTTATACTTCTAAGAGGGACGCTGTGAATTTCATTCAACCAAGCTCTTTGAGGGAAAATGTGAGTAGGCAATTCTTTTCAAGTATATCTAGTTCTGGTGGTGATATCTCTCATCGCAGCTCGGATAGTGGAGTTCCATCTTGAAAATGTGCCTAGCTGGGTACAAAAAGATGATTGGGAATGGTTGGTAAAAGAGCATTACCTAACTGAAGAGTTTAAGGTAAACATTTTTACTTCCTTCAATTAGTTATATAATTATTATGGCTAGTTCGTGATGCCTCAACATTTTATTTGTAGTAAATAAGTGTAAGAAACGCAAATAATAGAGTCCAAGGATCAATGCCTTGTCTTCTTGGAAGCAAGTCAATCGCAGAGTTTACATATGAGAAGGTATTAGTTGTTTGAGATTGATGTCAGGCATGTTTTTCCCTCTGTTTTGTTCTCTTTTCTGAATTAGTTTCCTCTCTTTTCTTCTACTTTGGTAATTGTTAGGTTTGGTAGTTTGAATTGTGGGTTGTATAAGTGGTTATGGTGCATATCTTAACTATACCTCATTTGATTTGTTTAGATAGACGAAGAAGGGAATGTTCCAAGTTTCACAACCATGTTCTCGCTCTCTCTCTCACGTCCAAAAGGAGGAGCAATCGATCCTAAATGTGCTGGAAAAGAGGTATGTTAAATTTCATTTATCTATCTACACAATCTGATATTGTATATACTAAACTAATTATAAGACTTTATACTCCTCAATAGGCAGAAATTAATAAAATTGCACAAGACAATCCAGGAAAGGATGCCTTGGAGCTTGTGGAGAAATGTTTTGGGCCACAAAATCATGGTAATGTGCTCGGATTTGGAGGTGGGGTAATGAATAAAGACTTGAGAGATTCAAGAAGGGAAACAACTATAGAGGTTGAAGCTCGACTACAGCGAAGTGAAGAAGAAAAATCTGCTTTAGAAGCAAAAAATGCAGCCCTTGAAGCTGAAAAGTTGGCTTTTGCAGTTGAGAAGGAAGGACTACAAAATCGTGTAGTTAATATGGAGGTCAACTGTATGCTCGAGATTAACTGCTTGAGAGAAATGATTTTACTCCAACAAATTACTCAAGGAGTTCCTCTGGCCACCCAGAATCAACCCATTTAATCAGGTTTTGTTCTGTTTTCTCATCTAATCTTAGGATGTTCTCTTTCAAATTTAAACATTTTCAAGCCTTTTAGTGATGAGTTGTGTGCGTTGACAGCACTATATAATGATTGTGAGATTCCCCAGTAGAAGCAGGCTGGCTTAGCGCCCTAGTTGCTCTCTGCTTGCTGCATGCGTTTATGCTAGCTAGCTGCTGCTGCAAGCTCATTAGATTTTTTGCCTATAATCCTTTCATTTGCAGTAGCAGTGTATATACTTTCAAGTTTTAAACCTTTTCAAGCTTTGAGTGACATGTTCAAGGTGACATACTCTCAGAATGATGAATAGAATTTGTCAATTTGTTGATTGTTATACTAGTAGCAGTTGAATCTCCTAGTAGGGGGATTTTGATTTTATTAGGCATGTCTTTCCATTGAAAGAATTCGTTGGCATTAGGCAAAATTATTTGCCCATAACTTGAACTATTTATTTTCTCTCTAGCATAAGTATGAGAGCTAATATTGGATTGTCTTTTGTGAACAGGTGCTTATATGTTATTGGATTGAATGGACAAGGCGGCATTGACATTGTGTAAATTTGATGTGTTTTGAACTTTTAGCTAGCTAGTTTCTCATGTCCATGATTTTGTACCAATTAAGAATACTTTTGGTGAGAAGTTAATATTGTTATCTTATTATCAAAGTGTATATGTTTAACTTTGTAGAGATGATCACTGTTTGTAAGTAGGCAAACTTATCGGTTATTAATATATGAATATTTTTAGTCATTATTGTTCGAAGCTTAATACATACAGAAAATAGCTGTAACACCTTAGAAAAATCCCACATCGACAAAGCACGGGAGAGATCCATGGTTCATAAGTAGGAAACCGGCCTTAACTGACAAGACGCGTTTTGGGGTATAATGGAGGAGTTCTTGTGAGAACTCCGAAGTTAAACGTGCTCAGTGTGGAGTACAACAAGGATGGGTGACCTTATGGGAAGTCACCCTGAATTACACCCCAAGTTGAAATCCGTGCGGGTGTAGAGGCCCAAAGCGGACAGTATCTTGTCGGAAAAAGGTTCGGGATGTTACAATAGCATTGTTGGCAAAAAAAAATAATAATAATAATAAAAAACTCCAGCGTGAAGGTTGGTATTATTTATCAATAATTAGTGGAGTGGTAATTTGGTCACTTATAATTACCGGATTCCATCCAGAATACATATAAATAACGAGGGTGAGAAAAGTGCTTGTTCACATATACTGACCGGGCTCTCTGTCGGCATTGCTGCAAGACCAGTTGTCAAAAAATCACTTGCAACGACCGGAAGTCTCTCCTCTCGGCAAAGATTTTAACGACAGGTAAAAAATTTACTGTCGTTATAGAGTTTTACCGGCAGCAGCTATAATGAGGGGCTGGACCCGGTCGTTAATAACTTTTGCCGACCGGATTTGAACTATTAACGACCGGATTGCACCCTCATTAAAACCTCTTTTTTTTGTAGTGTCGTCTAAGCTCGCCTAGGAACAAGTCGGAAGGAAAACACTTCGCCTTGACAAAAAGCTAAGGAGAAGGCGTCACAATCACATTGTGGCTTTGGTGGCCTCTGGCCAGCTTTGAGTCGTGTCTCAAAATGATGTCATGATGTCTTTTTTCTATCTTTTGATATGCTAGAATATAGTTAGAGACGACAATATTTACAGAAGCGTCCTCTTTCTTTTTGCGCTTCTTCGTCTCAATATGTTTTGCTATATTCAAGCTTCTTCTTCCTTACTCATTTCTCCACACTATGTTTTATATTTTACCATGAGTGTTGATGCAAGTTTAGAAATGAATGGTAGATGCGATAGTATTTGGTTCATAAACTTGTGATTCTAGACAAGTATGAGATATTATGTTACGTTTACATCTAGGAGTTGTTTGCTTGATGGATTTGGTGATGGACTTGGTAATAAATTTGGATCCATCATTGACTTTGTTCAAAATTCAATGTTTGCTTCATGTATTTTGGAGCAAAAAATCCGTGGGTCCCACGAATTTTAAGGGTCCAAATCCGTGGACCCCACGGACTTGAAAGTTCCACCACTTTAGGTGGGAATTGATCATGGACTTTGAAGTCCATCGCCTATGTTTGGCCCGACTTTTAGAAGTGCTTTTCGGCTTCAAAAGCTGAAGCAGGGTCAAACACCTTTAAAAGTTCGGCTTTTGAAAAGCCGAAAAGTGCTTTTATATAACATAAAAGCAGAAGTTGCGATTTGGAGCTTCCGCGAAAAGCTATTTTGAAAATACAAGATTATCCTTACCATATTTTAATTTTATTTCAGAAAAGATAATTTTCTTTCATTTATATATTTTTAAAAAATAAAATATAATATAAAATCGTGTTATTTAATATAAAAGAAATCTAACAAGATTCATTTTGACTATTTTATTGTTTAGAATTATTATTCATAGTTTATATTATAAGTCCTTTATAGTCATTTTACACAACTTCTCATATCAAAAAACACTTTTAATAAATTTTCAACCAAACACTCAACTGTTTTTTTTAAGTACTTCTCTAAAAGCTCAAGCGAGAAGCTGCTTCTGAAAAAACTACAGCAAGGTCAAACTGAGCCATCATTTAAGACCAAACTACTCCTCCTATTTGATTTCTCTTCTCGTAAATGAGGGCAATAAAGGTAAATTTCACTTCATATATACAAATCTAATTAATCAATTCCTTCATGAAATCTATGAAATAAATAATAGTATTTTTCAAGTCCATAATGGATCCAAAACCCGTATATATCCATAGTTTTACAAAACACAAATTATACGAAAATCTTCATTTTTCAAATATACGAAGCAATTAACCCGCTAACGCTTAGACACACCTACACAACGCCTAGACATACTGGTTGTCATTTGGGATGCCCTTTTCCTCCATCTGGTAATGTACTCAAGAGAAGGACTCGGTTAGGTTGCAACTTGTCGCAAGGAAGAGCCTTGAACCTTGGGGAAAACACCAAAAAAAAAAGCTCTGGAAAAGGTGCATTGGTGATGACGGTTCAACCGGTTAACCTAACCACTACACATTTATTGGAACGGTCTAGTTCAGAAGAACTGGTAATTGATTGACAATACCAACATCACCAAAACTGAAAGCTTCCTTTGAAGCTTCAAAAGATCAATCAATAAGACAATGGATCCTTGAATAAGCTATCCAGAGAACTGGAGATCCAGATTCAACTATACCAACATCACCAAAACTGAGTTATGAATCAATTGCCCTCACGGTCCTTTTACTTGCTCAAAGTGAGACATGGACATCAACAGTGGAATTGGTCAATATGATATCTTTCGTGTTATCGGGTGCCTTAGGGTGATTAGGGCATTCTATTCTTATTCTGACATGCAGTGGTTTCACAAAGACGAGGTCTCTCAAATCCTTTCCTGATCTTGACAAGAGCTGAATGCATGAATCTCTTGTGGTTAAGCCTTGACTACCCCATTTTAGGATATCAGCTATCCTCGCTGCATGTTTATCCTGATTATCTTCTTCATCTACATTCGCATCTTTTCTGAGTCTCAGATACAGTGGTGCATATATGATCACCTGGAAATCAAAAGTGTGACCATTAAGCTTCAGGCAGAAAAGTTAGGCATCCTGGTGTAGTGTTCATATCATAGTAGGACAAGGAATATTTAGTTACTAATGACAGTGTCGTAGAAATTCATTAACCTAAAGGATTTTGCCATTTGGTTGAGACGGATTTTAAGTGGGTTCGGTTGGTATTTGGATGTAGAAACAATAAGGTAGTTACCTCACTCAAGTCAGGGCTCGTATTAACTGCACAATGAATCCGAACTTTGTCGTCCTCAAAATTCTCAGTGTCTGCAATTGTGCTATCATCATCTTCCACAATTGTCTCTGATTCAGCAGCCGATGAAAATGCCAGATTACCGACTTCATCATACCACTTCTGGGCAACACCAACCTGTATGCAAACCATAAAAGCAGGAACTTCTAAGAGACCTAGTATAAAAGGAACACCAAAGGAATGAGATGAGGAAAGAAGACAACAGATAAGGACAATCAAACTTTTCCGAAGATTCCAGTTCAGCGTTTGTTCCTGAGACTTCAGTAGCAGCTCCTCTTGCCTGACGCCAGATACATCCCTCATGCAATGGTTCAACCAGTTCAGTATCTATTGGAATGTCGACCTTTATATCTACGTCTGTCCTGCCTGGTACACAGAAAAAAACATGCAAGCACAACATCCACTTAATTAGATATATTGTATGATATCATTTCAGAACAAAGAAATATATATTAATCAATGGTAAGTACATAAACCTGGCAATTGGTTGAAGTGTTGAAGATGATCAGTCCACAACTCATGAGTTGGAGAACTGCAAATTAGCCAGAAAATAAGCATCGTCAGCAGGTAAAGAGTGAGCAGTTTTTTTCTTCATTAATGGTATTTAAATAAATGCTCTAGTGTAATAAGAGCATTCAGTGTCTCCATACTTACAGGGAATATACCCTCTCTAGTGGGAAGGAGCACCAGTAGGGTAGTCCAAGGATCCTGTAATTCACCAACTGAAACATGGAGCAGGCCCTAGTTTCTCTATTCATTTTCACCACCTTCTGTGCAGCTTCAGTCAAAATAGGGGAAGAAATTTTGAAAGACCACAACGGCATAAAACAAGATAGGAGTAACGTACGAATAGCAGCTTACTTGTATCACAATCAAACACGTGGCCGTTGAAAGCTGTAAGTGATGATATGAGGGTAGCATAAGAGGTATCTTTACTTGACAAGTAAGTACCAGCCTGCTATTCCAACCAATCACTTGGCATTTCCTTCAAGAGAGATAATTTATCTGTGATCAAATTTCCACAGGTATCTCGAATCTTTTGGAATCCTTCAGACACACAAGAAGTTAATGTTAGACAAACATACTAAATACAGAACAACTAAGCTAGGGTAAGGTTTTCAAACCTTTGATAACATATTTTATCTCTCCAGTGGTCAAATCCATTACCCATAGTGTCTCAAAGCTGCTCATTAGAAACAAAAACAAAACTTTTTTTTATGTTCTTCTGAGACATAATTAAAGCAAGCATCTGAAATTAAGATCATAAAGTAGAAACGTTGGCGCCAAACTTAAGAAGACTAGGTAGTTGGTACATATATGAAGATATCTACCTCCGGTTAATGATTAAGCAGTGATCCTCCTCTTCTGACTTCAATAGATGCCAAGGAAACAGTAAAGACTGGGGATCAAACTCTTCGGATTTAGCTTCAACAGCAGCAATTCCAAAGCCCAGTTTACTTGAGATCTTTGTCCATAGACTTTCATTTTCTACAGTAGCACTAGAAGAAGGATATAACGTCTCTAGAACCCGTCTCTCCAAGTCAGCTCTCCTGACTGCATGGTTCTTCGCAAACAAAATACACAAACAACGATAAATTATATAAGTAGATATATATTAGGGTTATAGGTATAATATGCCCCTATACTATGATGTTTTATCAAACATGCCCCTTTACTATTTTTTACATCAAACATGCACTTTTGTTAAAATTTTCATCTAAAAACCGTCAACCACCTTTGGTTTGGGCGACTCAAATGTCTAAAATATCCCTAATCATTTCACTTTAGAATTTTTTTTTGTTCTTTTGTATAGCCAAATAATTCAAATAATTTCACTTTGAAGAGACCCAAAGAAATAAACGGGGAAAAAACTGATATTTTCTCTCACATTTGCCGATGTCGGGTCGTCTAAATCTCATTTCAACCATGATAGACGATTTTTTCAATGGAAATTTTAGCAGAAGGGCATGTTTGATAATTTTGTCAAAGTACAGGGACATATTTGATGTAAAAAATAGTAGAGGGGCATGTTTGATAAAACGTTATAGTAGAGGGGCATATTATACCTATAACCCTATATATTAACACATTGAAACTTACAAAATTGATATTCTGACGAATTCCAATTCCAAAAGAGACCTCATGCATACCTCTGAGTCTACGAAATACAGACAATCCTCAGTGTCATCGTAAAAGGATGCTCCAGGGTGCAATAGCTTGGCACACTCAAAGTCTCCATCCTCAAAACCTGGAGAAGAACCAATCTGACACATAAAACTCGTAAGTTAAAAAATTTTATCACTTTTCTCAGGTGTTAAAAGCAAAACACAACAGAATTGAGAAAGTAAATAGGCACCAAAAAATATAAACTAGTATGAAGGTGATTTTAGAGTATCAATTATTCAACTATGACACTGAGGATACAGTGTTGAGGATACGGTGGAGGACATCACATGACACATAAACCAAATATATCGAAGTTATTAAAATTAATTACTTACACAGTCAAGAATACTTCCATTACCATCAGAAATGATGATACGGTGATGATTGGTGTCAGAAAAGAATAGCCGACTGCCACTTATATCTGCAGATATACAGCCTGCAGAAAACCGGGAGGGAAACTTGTTGAGCAAACATGAACAACTTCTCTTAAAATTTTATATTAACAAAGTTATCTACTATAATTTATACGCATCTTGTTGAACATAAGGTTCACCAACTATGCAGTCTGCCAAGACTACATGCTGAGAACATGCAGTAGGACCAAAAATCTTAGGCAAACCATCTAGATCGCAGGGATACTTTACCTGGGAAATAGAGAAGCAAGTTCTGAATAGGTGAAACAATGTATGGTTCCTTCACAGCATCAGCTAGTTTTGTCCAAGTGCTTTTCAAATAAGCCATACTGGAGTTTCCATCACCACGATTTTGTTTTTGTAGTACTTGCATCTCCTCTACCACTGGAAAAGGTTCGAAAAGACAAAACGAATATAAAATTAATCATATGATTATTTGTAGGAGTTTCTATCAATTTGACGTAGCTCTTCAGTTGCCCCCTAACGGTATGCAACAAACTGTACCCATTTCAAAGAATGATACTTCTAAGAGGGGAATAGTAATGACAAACAGGTCATGCTAGAAGGCAAGCTTTTATCTAAATGCACATAATGTGAGAATGACAAAGAAATCAAACTTCAACTAACCAAGACAAAGACACCGCAATACCTGCATAAAGTGTTCCAATATCCAGATCCTTCTCATGCTGAACTAGAGGATTCTCAGAGTCTCTGAACATAATGTAGCAGGCTCCATTTTCCATCTAAATAAAACGGAACATTCTTTTAATACTATTTAGAGATTAGCAAAAATCGGCCTATGGCATTTTCCTTTCACTCCACTAAAGCACAAAGTATTTCTTCCAAATGCATTAGTGGAGTTCCTTTCAAACCACACCATTTTTACCAGCACTGAGACTTGCCCAATCCCATATTTAGACATGACAGTCAAAGGCAAAACAACCATTCTTAGCTTTACTGACAGTGAATCCTAGGGTGGTTTTGAGAAGCTCAAGCTATAGTAACACTATAGTTCACAGCTGTTCTATGATGAACTTTATTACCTTACCTCTGTGAAGTTCTTGTTTGACAACAGAATGGGGAAGGTGATGTATTCTTTCATTATCAAGTCAATAACATGATCTCGATCAGCAGCGAAGCTAGCAGAACTCCCGGTATGAAGGCCCAAAACACAAAGTTCGGAGAATCTGGAACATAGAAGGGAGAAGATCCTCAAATTGAACAAACCTAACAATTCAACTATTTAGATCAATACTGAAAGAAACACAAGTGGAAATTGGAAACTCGATCTCTACCTCTGCTTAAGCAACTTCACTTTTTCAAGCATGGCAGTTATTTCAGAATCCTGTAAGAACTGTCTAACGAGGATTAAAAATGTCCCATTTCTCTTCAAGAAGGGTTTATCTCCATAATATACATTTAACAAAACATGATTTAGGCCTACAAAATCCATTTTGAAACCATATCAATGACATCATCTATCAACTAGCCAAGTGGACCTGAATCCATGCGTAAAACTAAAACTTGCACATAAGCAATCTAAACTTGGGCAACAACCTTCATGCTGCAGGGGCAGGAATACTAGTAGATGCTTCTTCTGATGTTGTCGAGTACCTGGAGATCACTGCCATTCATAAGTCAGGCAAAGTACGTAAAGAAAACACAGTGGTCTCAAACAAAAGAGCTTACAGAATGTCCCATTCCGCTGAGCAATTACCTCTGAGAATAAGAGAAGTTCCACCAAAGTATTCCTGGGTAGTTGGTGGTTCTAAGAAATGAACGAAATGGGGCGACTGAAGTGGAGACAGAGTAACCTCTTCTGGCTTCTCCGCTCTGCCCTAAGTATATTCCTAGCAACAAAAGTTACGTAATTGAAGTTCATAAATTTGACCAGTAGGGATAGCTATCGAAACAACAAAGGAATTCCACCAAGGAAAAATGGGCTAACCAGAAGAAATGCGCCGGGAAAACCTTAAAAGTTGTCTCAAGCTTCTACATATCTGCATCATTTCGCCTTCTTTTGGTTTCGTTCCGCTCGTGTTCTTCCCGCGTCAGCCAGATAGTTACTTAGTAGAGAGCTTGAGATGGAGTTAGGATGCGAAACTGAAAGGCGACAAGGGTTTGACGAAGAAGAAGCATTGGCGGGGATGGAAGGGCGAGTTCTTAGAGAGTCGCGGCGGCGTGCGATGGCGGCCGGAAAACGTGTTTAGTTATTTCCTACTGTTTTCTGGTAATTGATTATCACAATTTTTTCATTGAGTATCATACAATTCTAATCATAATTATAATTTTTAATATGAATGAAATTGTTTTCAAAGTACTAATAAACACAATACAAGTATAACATCATATGTCGAATAAGTTCCTTTATTGCCCTCATTGCACTTCATTGACATTCTCTTTCATGCAATAATCTTGATACTCTTCAAATAAAGTATCGTAATTGAAGTATTGTTTTCCACCTCATTACCATCCATTGCTTATCAAACTACAATTCAAACAACAAAGGCATCTACATATCCCAACCAAACCGTTTTCCACCTCATTACCATCCATTGCTTATCAAACTACAATTCAAACAACAAAGGCATCTACATATCCCAACCAAACCCACCGCCCAAAAAAGGACTCCAGATACACCAATCACCCAGGCTGATCTAAACCCACCCTTCCCATTAGTCACAGAAACTGCTCTAAGTGCCAAAATCACCACTTACTTTCAGTTGCTCATCAGTAGTCGGATCTTAGTCCTCAAATCGACAGTTATTGCTCTAAGTGGATTTGTAACAACTCAACTAATTAACAAGAAACAACCTCAGATCACACAGTTCATCAATTTCCAAACAGATTACAAACAAACAAAAGGGCATACAATTCACAAAAGGGCAAACAAATTGCCAGTTCTAACACGTCTTTCACACACTTCACCGCTAGCTAATTAAACCACCACAATCAGCAAATTTGACGAACGCATGAGGAGATAATTGACATCCGAGTTAGCTAATTAAACCACCAAAAACTTCAACGATGGCCCAAAGCTTGGTGGATGACATCAGAATCAGTTATCATATCATAGACACATGAATCAAACATGGAAATGGGTAGACTTTCAAGAGAACCAAACAAGAGACCTAGTGGCTGGCCATTGCAAGGTTAGTCCATTCGTTGCTATCTTCACTATTGAACGCTTTGACTTCATTTCTTTCATTCTTTTAATTAAATTTCTGCTTCTGACTATAGTTTGCTAGTTATCAGTGTTCTGTTACCTTCGAATCTTTTTTTTCTTAATGAATTACTGCTAAGTTTTATTCATCGAAAGGGAGTTCATCCATAAGTAATGGACTTGCTCCAATGATAAAGTACAATAAAGGTGGCTGAAGGTACATATGCAAACACTAGAAACAAGTTGTTATGGTGGCTCAAATGGGTTTTGGCTTGTGCCATACAACATCAAATGTAGGGATTGAAGTTCTTGTTGAAATAGTTTGTTGCTACTATCCAACCATGAGCAAATGATGTAGTTGATTATGTTGGATAGAGTGGCGCTGCTTGTGTAGTGATCACGACTCACGAGAAAGTCTAGCATTCCACTCAGTCCATAATAACCAAAACACTGCACGTGGAAGTGGCCAGAAAGCATTTGACAATCTGCAACCTTTAGTGACGTTTGACCATTGAACTAGTAGCTCGCTGCAACTACGAGGTAGAGGGCCAGCAAGATTGAGTCGAAAGAGAGAGAAGTTCCGTACCCTGGAAGAGTAGCTGCAGGGGAGAAGTAAGTGGTCTGCTGTCTCTTCTGAAGCAAATCAAAGACAACAATGATTGAGGAGAATCCACCCTCGTAATCGAAATTGAACGGTTGTCAGGATTTTTCTCCGAAAACCAACCAACTGAAAATTGTGACTTTGGTGGGTACCATCGGCTGCCAATGGATTTTGCTGGGAATGACGATCCAAGGCCAGGAAAGAGATCTCGAGTCAATTCCTTATAGCAGAGGCTGAGAAGGCATCCTCCTACAAAGTGGATTACCTTCGAATCGTATTTGCCTTTGTAATATTGGCTTCTAACTGAATGTTCCTTTTTTTTCCATTGAAAGTGATTTCAGAGAGGGAATTATATTTTCCATTTTGATTATCTTTCCTGTGAAATTGAACTATGGAGGCGTTAAGCTGTTGAGATTAATTAGGTTTCTCGGGAGCTCCATGTTTAGTTTTTTTTTTGTGGATATACTTGTGATTTATTAGGGTTGGCAGTGTTATAATTGTGCTTAATGATGTTTTGCAGAGGACAGGCTTCGGTGAAGCTGTGATCTTTTGCCCATTAATCCGGCAATGGCAGATTCAGGAGAATCTCAACAGCCTGAACAAGGTATTGCTGCTCACTCTTGAACCGTAGTTTCTGCTTTGATTTGCTTTGTTCACATTTTCTTGGGTTCTTATGATACATCTTTTCGCCTTCTGCTGTTCTGCAGTATGCAGCTTTTTCAGAAAGCCAACTAAGGGGAAGAACATCAGGAAGAGAGCAGTAGAAGACGATGATGCCGAGGATCCAAAAACCGACAGCTCTTTCTTAAACAATCAGAAGAAGGTGCCAAAGTCTGATAACAAGCTATACTTCTCGAGAGGACCTTCCAAGAGCTCAAAGCCATCTGATTCCAACTCGGACAACAATGAGAAATCCATCTTTCAGTTTCAGTCTTCAAAGGAAATTCAGGTACAAAATGACAGTAGGGCAACAGCAACTCTGGAAACCGAGACAGACTTTGGAAGAGATGCAAGGGCAATACGTGAAAGAGCTCTTAAGAAAGCAGAGGAGGATCCGAAGGGTAACAAACAGATTTCTTCAGGCGGCAATGAGAAGCTGTACAAAGGAATTCATGGGTATATAGATCACAAAGCTGGATTTAGAAGAGAGCTAACAATAGCAAGTGAGAAAGCTGGTGGATCACATGGGCCACTTAGGGCATCTGCACACATCAGGGTCTCAGCAAGGTTTGATTATCAGCCGGATATATGTAAAGATTACAAAGAGACCGGTTACCGTGGTTATGGAGATTCTTGCAAGTTTATGCATGATCGAGGGGATTACAAGTCTGGATGGCAAATGGAGAAGTGGGATGAGGCAGAGAAGGCAAGGAAGAGGAAATTAGCTATGGGTGCGTTGGCCAAGGAGGAAGGTGAATTTGATGAAGCCAATGATGATGACGACGATGATGACGAGGATGCGCTGCCATTTGCATGTTTCATTTGTAGGGAGCCTTTTGAAGATCCTGTTGTGACCAAGTGCAAGCATTAATTCTGTGAACATTGTGCTCTAAAGGTACCTACCTACTCATCTCTTAGAAATTTAGAATCATGATCATCAATTCTTTTGCCAAGTTCTATGTTTAGCTTGCAATTCTGTAACGTGAGTAACATTCACTTATTGTGTTTTCTTCTGTCTTTTTCTTGCAGCATCATTCCAAGAACAAGAAATGCTTCGTCTGCAACAAGCCGACGCTGGGTATTTTCAACACTGCTCATGAAATACGCAAGAGGATGGCAGAGGTGAACAAATGATCATGCTGGCTTGCTGCAGATGCTGTATCGGCTGATCACTTTTTGAGTCCCTGACACGGGCTGTTGCATCTTCCCGGCTCATGACACTTCGAGCATTTTCATTTTAAGAGAGTTATTAGTGATCTAGTATGACACCATCGCATTGCGAGTATACCATGTAATCAAAAAGTTGATCTGCAGGCGTCTGGAGTCTTGATTTGCTTGTATTTTGTAGACAGTTCTTTTCATGTCTACACTGATACGATTGCGAATTTCATCCTCCAATTAAATTTCAACCAAATAGGTGCATGAAAGATCTTAAGGGGTTGTTTGGATTAGGAAATGTGGGTAGGGATTTTGCCACAATTTCTTGTCATTAGGGATTTTGTCACAATTCTTTGTTTGGATAGGAAAATGAAAATGAGGGATTTGAGTCACTAGGAATTTCGAAAATCCTATCATTAGAGAATTTAAAATAGCTGATGGACCTCAGATTTTTTGAAATCTCTTGCCTATTTTTTCCAACCTTCCTAATTTATCCCTCCTTATTTTTTGGTATTACTTTCTTACCCTCACTCTTTATTCAACGACCCACCACTTCCAATTGTCTAGAACCAGAAGTTTGCACAGGCCTACCATACTTTGTGCTTTAATTAACTGTTAATATTGGGGGTCGTGGAGATTCGAACACACGACCACTTGGTCAAACTAGCTCTGATACCATGTCAAAACCAATTGCTCCCAATAACTCGAGTTGTTGGGAGAAAGTTCTGTTGGATCTTATACCACTCTCTAACACCAATCTCTCTTTCCCATCTACATCTCTTTCTTCCCTCCCGATACGAGAAGCTGCAAGCAGAGTTTCAACCTCACATCATTGGCGACTGTAGCGGAGATAAACCTAGCGACGTCGGCAACTGCAGCGGAGTTTTACCAGCTCCGATCTACACCGACGTTGACGGTCGTCTTGAAGTCCGTCCGATCTCCATTTTCGATCTCGCCAGCTTTGCGTGGGATTTGTGCTTCGGACTCAACCAACTGAAGCTTGGAATCAGTTTAGGACTGATTTGGTCTCCGAGATGTGGCAAACTCGACCTGCTAGATTTCGAGCTTCGTCTTGAGTTTGATTCATTGTTGTTTGGCTGTATTCATTAAATATTGAGGACTTGTTCAGTTGTAATGGTTAATACATGTTCAGTTGTAATTCAAGGTAGTTGTTTTGACAAGTAGACAAAATTGGGATCCCCTCTTTGCCCCTCCTTTTTTGTGTTAGTGTTTTCACTTCTGAAATATTACTACTACTCAGTTTTGGATTGTGAAAGAAGTTGAAAGTTTTAGATGAATCCCATGAATTTATCTGAATATTGGATCATGGCATAATAGCTTTTCTGTGGTTTTAAACTTGCTGCTTAATTTGAATGGAGGCTGTGTTCGGCGCAGTTGGGTTGTTATTTAATGAATGCCTATTTGGTCGCAGACTCGCAGTGTTTGATCCGTCTATGGACCAACTTTTGCTTTTTGTCAATGATTCTCATGGCTAGTAGTAGTCTCAATGACTGATTTTTGATTTGCTGGGTGCAGACCTGTTAGTATGAGCAGCAAGTTCCTCTCGACATGATCGAAAAAAAAATTGGGACTTATCTAAGCTCGTACCAAGTACTAAGTATATTGTTTGCTGGCTTTAGTTGGGCATTAAGAAACACCTAGGTAAGCCACAAGGATAAGCTTATGCACACGCAGGGTAAGATATGTATGCAAATTGCAAAGCCCTATAAGCAGTGATCATTTGTTTCCCTCCTTTTCAATGTCCGTTTAAGATGCCTGCTTTATTGTAGTCTAGTTGAAGCTGATATTGATTTAGTTGTTTATCTTGTTTCCATTGGTAATGAATACAATGTTCTATTCATAGATTGGTTGTATTATGTGTGTTTAATGGTACTTATCGATAGCAGTACGAAACTAGAGTTGTTTATATTGTTCTCTTTGTACTTATCTAGGCTAAGACATGGATATCCTCTTTTGTATTGTTCTGTTTTGCAGCATGGGAAAGTGAAAGCAACGTGATGAAGATATGGATGGTGCTTGCTCTAAGAAATATACGTACTGGAAAGAGGAACTAGGAAAGCCATTTGTTGACTGTATTCTGGAGCTAGTAGAGAAGGGGTAGATCGTTGATGCCAACTGCAATAATGGGGCTTATAACCAGTTAAAGAAACTGTTGCAGGAAAGAGTGTCGGGGTGCAGGGTCAAGGCATATCCTAACATTGAAGGCAGGTTCAAAAAACTGAAAAAGAGATGGCATGCAATAACATTTATGAGGAAACAAAGTGGTTGGGGATGGGACGAGGTCAATAAATGCATTGTATGTCCCGAGGGATCTTGGGATGATTTTGCGAACGTAAATGATGACTTGATATATACACGTGTTTTTGTCCATCATTCCTATACCGTTTGAATCTCATCTCTCGTGTTTTAGGCCGATTTCACGCTAGGTTGTTCTTGTTTGTGATATTTCAGGTCTTAGCACGTGAAGGAAGGTTTGGGCATGAGTTCTGGGCCGATTGGACGAAGTTAGAACGTGGACGAAAAGCTGGGGAAACCACACGGCCAGACCTAAATGCCACACGGAAGTGTGACGTGGCCGTGTGGAACCCCTTTGCGCGGGCAAGCCACACTGGTCGTGTAAAGGATCCTTCGTGGCCCTGTGGAATTCCCAGGGAGCTCACACGGACAGGCCATAATTTCACAGGACCGTGCGGTTGTGGTCGTGCAGCGTACATGAAGTCAGGTTTGTCACATTCACTTCGTCTAAATTTCTTCCATGTCCCTTAGCCACAATGGAGTTTGAGTTTCGCCCTGATCTTTGTATAGTGGTGGGGTGGTTTATACCCTTGCTCCATTAATGGTTATTAGCTGCTTTTACTAAGAACTAGTTGCTTGAAGTTTTCATTTGGTTGTTCAGAGAAATGGTTCATGCAGTATGCTGGTTGCATTTAGGGCTTTACCATCTAGATTTCGATAGTTTGTTGATTTCAAATTGTTAGCTAAACGGTTCCTTCTTGTTCGACAGACTTTCGTTAGCTTCCTTGAACAAAAATGGCAGAAGAGGAAGATAAAGAAGGGGAAGAGACATGAGAGAAGAAGAAGAAGGCAGCTCAGACAGTCAGAAGCAGGAGCAGAGTGGGGAAGGCATAGTTTCCTTGCGGCTAGGGGCTCCAATCCTGGTAGTAGTTTTCATATAGGTAAAAATATATATTAGTGATAGACTAGGTGATTTAAATTAGAATACTAAGATTATTAGTACACATGTTTTCCATTAGTGTACGTACGACTAATTTGTTATTGTGTTTTCAACACAAGTTTAATAGTAAAAATTTTATTCTTTTCCCCAATTATTTTCAAAATAACAATTGAACCTAATTACAAGCTACCCTTATTCCCTCCATTCTATCATATCCATTGGTTTATTTGCTTCTCAAAGTTATTGATTTTACCGATTGCAACTGCAAGTGTTGAAATAACATTTTCAGTTTTGGTATACTTTAAGAACATGTTTCGAAATTGAATAAGCGATTAGTTCGTGAATGATTGTTTAGTAAGATAGAGATATTTGTTGAGCCCTGTAGACACACACCAAATATTAGTGTTTTGGTTGACAAATTTTTACATAAATTCTAAATGGGACGTGACAGCGCCATAATTTATGATTAGAAAACCAAAGTATCACAAGTGAGTGTTCTAAATATTGGAAATTTTCAATATAAACATACTAAAAACTTTGTTATGAATAAGAACACAAAATAATTAAAAGATCCAAAATGATTTAATCATATAAATAAGTTAATTAATATAAATTATAAAATAAATCTCTCCGGTCAACGGGTCGAGTAAGAAACTAGTTTACCATAGAAAAGTGAAACCTTTGTTTAAAGAAATGCGTTGAAAAATGATAAATAGGTAGATCTCTCAACAAAATTCCTCGATTTTAAAACCTAAACAAAAGTGAACTCTTTGTTTTAGAACAAGTTAACCCTCTCTGTTCCTTCGCCTATCTCTAGTGGCCATTTTCTCCCCATACCTCCCAAGCACATCAGCCAAATCAACCAATCCAACCTCCCTCAACTTCTTCGTCTTCTCCAAGAACAGAACAACTCCTTCCTCGTTGGAGAAGTAGTGGTGAAACTTGTTGTAATCAAACCTCGGAACTTCCATCCCGCCATTCAGTATCCTCTCAACATACTTGGTAGCTTCCAGCGACTTCCCAGCTTTCACCAACCCGCCAACGAAAATGGTGTCGAAGTTCACAGTGGAGTCGGGACCCTTCCGCCCTCTCTTCCCCAAGTGGCCTTGCAGCAGCATCACGTACGTATGCATTATGGGCTCGCAGCCTCTGTTTATCATCTCCCTGAAGACTTCTGTTGCTTCTCTGCGTCTTTTCGAGCTCAGCAGCCCTTTGATCAGTCCGTGGTAGATGGCTATGTCCGGTTTCTCGATCTGTTGCAGCACTCTCTGGGCCTCGTTCACTCGGCCTCTTGATGACATCCCGAAGAGAAGGGATCCCAACGTTGCGCAATCGGGTTGAATTCCTCTCTGCCGCATTTCGTCGAACAGTTGTTGTGCTTGGCTGAGCTTGCCCTTCTTGCAGAACCATGAAATGACGAGGTTGTAAGTCGAGAGTCCTAGTTCGTCCATCCTGTTAACTCGTATGGTTTGGAACACTTTCACGGCTTCAGTGTCCTCGTTCTTTTTGAAGAACGTCTTGATCATTTTCTCGAACACTTGGATCTCCGGATCGAACCCATCCTCCACCATTAAATTCCAGACCTTTGACGCTTCAATCATGTCGCCGATGTCGCAGAATCCTTTAATCAGGCACCCGTAAGTGAACCCATCTGGGGGAATGGTGTCGTTAAGCTTCAAAGTCACGTACTTGGCCTCCTCCATGAGCCCATCTCGACACAGAGCCTCCACGACCTTGTTCAACCTCCACAAGCTGTATTCAACCCCTGAATCATTCATCAGGTGGAAAAACTGCACGCACTTCTTCAGCTCCCTCGCGGAGGCCAGAGTTTTGAGAACAATCACGAACGTTCTGTCGCTCACCAACCCCAATTGGCCTGCCTGCTGAGCCGTTTCCCAGAGCAGATCCATGTTTCTCGCCTTGCCGTAGACATCGAGCATCTTATTGAAGGAGACGGAGGTGTGGGCGAAATTGTTATGTAGGGAAGGTGTTTGCTGAATGTACTGAAAGAAGCGGTGGACTGGACGCCAGGAGAAAGGGAATCTGTTGCACACTTGGAGGAAGAACTCTTGGGTAAGCTGGAAGTCGCAGGTAGAGAGCTTGGATTGGAGCTTGGAGTCTGGAAAGGTTTGTTGTTGAAAGAGGATCGTGCAGACTCGAATTAGGTGATCTGAGTTAACTGGCGTTGGTTGCAGCGACGGCGGCGGAGGTTGGTGTTGTTGGACTATTGATTCGTTGGTGAGGAGACGATGGAGGGAGGAGAAGACACGGCGATGGTGTTGGTTGAAGAGAGGTCTGAGGATCATTCTGCTTATGGTGGCGGGAGAGTGAGAAAAGTGTCGAAAGTTTAGTCCTTTATTGGCTTTAACGATGGGGAAATGGGCCGAGAGTATGAAACCCAGTCGGCAAAAGCAATAAAGTATCCCGCCATTAGCTTTACTGGGGGAGTGGGCCAATTTCCCTCGTTATCGGCTATCCCCGAAGGGGCACAGTTGCTCTCGTTAGTCGTTATTGAATAAAGAGAGCTTTGTTTTTATTTGGGCGGCCAAAATTTCAGTTTTCCCTCTCTTTCGAAATTTTGATGATTTTATTTCGCTCTCTTTCTTGTCAACCCTACCTGCCAAGGGACTAAAGACAGTTGCCCTCAAAAGCAGTGTTATTAAAGCCGAGCCGAGCCACTCGGCCCGACCAGTAAAACCGCCACCCGGTTACAAAATCGGCTCGGAACTGTCTAAAAACCGCTCTGGTTTTATGTAGCGGTTGGCGAGCGGCCGAGGCGGTTAGCCGTTCGAGCCGATCGAGTTGCTCGTCCGGTTTTTGTCATTCAGCCACTAAATTTAATTAAAAAAATTGTAGAAAATTGAAATAAACCAAAAACGTCGGGCTCTCAAATTGAATCCTTATTTTCATTTCACAATTTCGAAGGAAAGAGATGAGCTCTGATTAAGAAATGTCCTCTATTTATACTGATAACGTTTATTAGGTACCGATTCTCTAATGGTTTTTAAACGATCTAATGTCGGTTGGACCATTAAAGTGCAAGCCGTTCGCATTACCGGGTCATGCTCCGGTTCGGTTCTGACAACATTGGTCAAAAGGTAGAAGACGGCTTTTCATCTTTTTTCTCCTGCAAGAACAAGATCTCCCGATCGTCGATTCGTAGGCTCGTAGCCACTTCCGTGTTCATGTTCAATAGGTATTAATCTCTCTATCACTGAGGCATCTAGATCTGTAGTTCATTATGATGAGATTTCGTATGTTAATAGATCTCCAATTGCTTCCACCTTTCATTCTCCCATCTTCAAGCGACTCACCATCTTTCTCTTCTTTTAACCTAATGTCTTTTCCCCCATCTATATTCCTTGATATTTTGTTCTTGCAGCAAGCGTTTACATGGCTTTCTCCAAAGAATTGGAATTTAGGTTTTTCTCTGTTACTCTTTAACTTCCGCCATTCATTCTATTTGTTTGACCGATTCCCCAATGTTGACTTCTTTTAACCAAATGTATCTTGCTTCCCAACTGACAGTGTATATGAAACAAGGAAATTTTGTTGCATGTCCAGCAATGTCACTTTGGAAGCAAATGGATTTATGCTCGGGTTTTGCCTCTTTCGTTTTTACTTTCAGGTCAAGCTCATTGATTGTTCTAAGCTTGCATAAGAAATTGTTCTTTCGTTTTTTTCAACTAGTACCCTGTCTTGCTCGGGTTTGCTTGGCTACACGGCAATGCCCTTCCTATTCCTTGGCCTTTTCCTAGCTTTATTTAGTTGATTTGTGTCTGGTTCTTGCTGTCTTTTCATATTCGTTTTCTGGGTATGGAATTACACCTCCTTCCTCTTGTTGCTGGGTGAAGTTCAGTGTAATCAGAATGTCGTTTGAGGCTTTGAACACTGTGTGACATGTGGTGATAGGGGTCAAGCCTCTGTCTTTATGGTCTTTGTATCCTCCCGCAACTGTTGTAGTAGTTTGTTAGACCGCTCACTTGCTGTTGTCGGTTCTGTCCTTTTGGCTTTATCTTGTTTGGCGGGCACTCCTAGTGAAACAGAGCTTCTGTTGTTTCTTTTGTAAGACCATGTGTTCTCTGATTTTATGCAATTATCACAATGGTAAAAGGAAAAACTAGTTCCCTGCCTTGTGGTGCGAATGTAATTTGCTTGTCGTTGATCTCATCTAGTACTTTTCTCAGTTTGTACTTCTCGTTGGCATAATTGAGATTGCAATTTTTGTTTTATATGAAACTCTTAGTGCTGAACTTGATGGTTGGTTCCATATATGGTTGTCCCCGGATTTCGAATTGCCTCTATTTAAATATAGGACACAATGAAAACAAACAAGGTTGCTTATACTTCTAAGAGGGACGCTGTGAATTTCATTCAACCAAGCTCTTTGAGGGAAAATGTGAGTAGGCAATTCTTTTCAAGTATATCTAGTTCTGGTGGTGATTGCTCTCATCGCAGCTCGGATAGTGGAGTTCCATCTTGAAAATGTGCCTAGCTGGGTACAAAAAGATGATTGGGAATGGTTGGTAAAAGAGCATTACCTAACTGAAGAGTTTAAGGTAAACATTTTTACTTCCTTCAATTAGTTATATAATTATTATGGCTAGTTCGTGATGCCTCAACATTTTATTTGTAGTAAATAAGTGTAAGAAACGCAAATAATAGAGTCCAAGGATCAATGCCTTGTCTTCTTAGAAGCAAGTCAATCGCAGAGTTTACATATGAGAAGGTATTAGTTGTTTGAGATTGATGTCAGGCATGTTTTTCCCTCTGTTTTGTTCTCTTTTCTGAATTAGTTTCCTCTCTTTTCTTCTACTTTGATAATTGTTAGGTTTGGTAGTTTGAATTGTGGGTTGTATAAGTGGTTATGGTGCATATCTTAACTATACCTCATTTGATTTGTTTAGATAGACGAAGAAGGGAATGTTCCAAGTTTCGCAACCATGTTCTCGCTCTCTCTCTCACGTCCAAAAGGAGGAGCAATCGATCCTAAATGTGCTGGAAAAGAGGTATGTTAAATTTCATTTATCTATCTACACAATCTGATATTATATATACTAAACTAATTATAAGACTTTATACTCCTCAATAGGCAGAAATTAATAAAATTGCACAAGACAATCCAGGAAAGGATGCCTTGGAGCTTGTGGAGAAATGTTTTGGGCCACAAAATCATGGTAATGTGCTCGGATTTGGAGGTGGGGTAATGAATAAAGACTTGAGAGATTCAAGAAGGGAAACAACTATAGAGGTTGAAGCTCGACTACAGCGAAGTGAAGAAGAAAAATCTGCTTTAGAAGCAAAAAATGCAGCCCTTGAAGCTGAAAAGTTGGCTTTTGCAGTTGAGAAGGAAGGACTACAAAATCGTGTAGTTAATATGGAGGTCAACTGTATGCTCGAGATTAACTGCTTGAGAGAAATGAGTTTACTCCAACAAATTACTCAAGGAGTTCCTCTGGCCACCCAGAATCAACCCATTTAATCAGGTTTTGTTCTGTTTTCTCATCTAATCTTAGGATGTTCTCTTTCAAATTTAAACATTTTCAAGCCTTTTAGTGATGAGTTGTGTGCGTTGACAGCACTATATAATGATTGTGAGATTCCCCAGTAGAAGCAGGCTGGCTTAGCGCCCTAGTTGCTCTCTGCTTGCTGCATGCGTTTATGCTAGCTAGCTGCTGCTGCAAGCTCATTAGATTTTTTGCCTATAATCCTTTCATTTGCAGTAGCAGTGTATATACTTTCAAGTTTTAAACCTTTTCAAGCTTTGAGTGACATGTTCAAGGTGACATACTCTCAGAATGATGAATAGAATTTGTCAATTTGTTGATTGTTATACTAGTAGCAGTTGAATCTCCTAGTAGGTGGATTTTGATTTTATTAGGCATGTCTTTCCATTGAAAGAATTCGTTGGCATTAGGCAAAATTATTTGCTCATAACTTGAACTATTTATTTTCTCTCTAGCATAAGTATGAGAGCTAATATTGGATTGTCTTTTGTGAACAGGTGCTTATATGTTATTGGATTGAATGGACAAGGCGGCATTGACATTGTGTAAATTTGATGTGTTTTGAACTTTTAGCTAGCTAGTTTCTCATGTCCATGATTTTGTACCAATTAAGAATACTTTTGGTGAGAAGTTAATATTGTTATCTTATTATCAAAGTGTATATGTTTAACTTTGTAGAGATGATCACTGTTTGTAAGTAGGCAAACTTATCGTTTATTAATATATGAATATTTTTAGTCATTATTGTTCGAAGCTTAATACATACAGAAAATAGCTGTAACACCTTAGACAAATCCCACATCGACAAAGCACGGGAGAGATCCATGGTTCATAAGTAGGAAACCGTCCTTAACTGACAATACGCGTTTTGGGGTGTAATGGAGGAGTTCTTGTGAGAGCTCCGAAGT